>CM057449.1:751647500-754205000 GCA_016271365.2 Neoceratodus forsteri | reverse complement strand
GACAGTAGCCCCATCAGTGTGTGCCAACCATGGACAGCACCAGCCTGCATTATATGGCACAGCTGTTTTTAATAAATGACAGCTGTGTCGTATAGTGCAAGTGCTATACGACACAGTTGTCACTTATTAAAGACAGCTTTGCCATATAGTACTTGCACTACATGACACAGCTGTCATTTATTATGTTGCTTGCACGCATGTGCAAGAAACATAGTGCCATCATCGGAGATTTCGGAGGTGGGTCACCTCCTCCTCCAATTCAGTCAGTGAGCTGGCAGGCGTGGCCCCTGTAAGCCAATGCATTTTGGAGCTGTCTATGACACGCTCCAAAATGCAGTGGCATACAGTGGAAAGGGGGAGCTACGCTTCAGTGAGCAGAGATAAGAAGCGTGAGCCCCCACACGCAGGCGCAGCGCGTCAGCACCTACTGTGTAGCTGATGGGTGCCCAGTCCCCGCCGGCCGGAGCTGTGTCTCCCCCAGTTGGTAGGTGCCACGCTGGGAGCCCACCCCAGCGTGGCATCAGTCCTTGGCCGACGGGGTGCCCAATCCCCCGCCGGCTGAACGCCTCAACGTCCTTGTGCCATGCTGGGCCCACCCCAGCATGGCAAATGGTCCCACTACGTCTTTTTTTATTTTTACCTGAAAACGAAACGGTCCCGCGGCTCGCCTCCCGACCCTCCCACAACCCGCACCCCACCCACCGCGCACTCCAGCCTCCCACGCCCCCCTCACCCCATACTTACCTCCTGACTCCAGCGCCGACGATTCGGTGGACCGGGAACACGTCTGCACTCGTCAAAGCCAACCGCGAACTAAGGAAATGCCGGTTAGCTGTATAATGGGCTCGATAGGCGGGGTTTCAACTTTGTTGCATATCTCAGGCATTTTTCTGAATTTTTGCACCAAATTTTCAACATGGGGTTTTTTGGACCCTTCCTCATGAATGATGTCACTGTCATGGTGTTATTCGGGCACGAAGGGTGATTTCGCGCAGTGACTGCGAAATCGCCCTCTGGGCCTGAATACCACCATGACAGTGATATCATTCATGAGAAGGGGTCCCAAAAACCCCATGTTGAAAATTTGGTGCCAAAATTCCAAAAAATGACTGTTTTACGAGCGTGCATTGCGCAGTTCCTACACAGGCTCGTAAGTTCGCAAAATTTCAATATTTTCACTCCAGATTTTCAACATTGCCATTTTACCACACCTTCTTATGAGTAGTACAGTTGTCATTTTTCACATCTCACCCAAAATGTGTTTCCGCCCATGTAGCGCAGAATGGCGCAGTTGGTGTGCGAAATCAATGTATGGGACAAATTAAGAAAATCACAGTGACACTGTTCATGAGCAGAGGTCTTAAAATGGCTATGTTGAAAATTTGGTGAAAAAATTCCTAAAATGACTGTTTCTGGCGTGTGTTCGCAGTTCCCACGCAGGCTCGAAGTTCGAAATTTTCACTCCAGATTTTCAACATTGCCATTTTACCACATCTCCTTATGAGCAGTACAGCTGTCATTTTTCACATCCTGCCCAAAACGTGTTTCTGCCCATGTAGCTACAATGGCGCAGTCGGTGTGCAAACTCAATGTATGGACACATTAACAAAATCACAGTGACACTGTTCATGAGCAGAGGTCTTAAAATGGCTATGTTGAAAATTTGGTGAAAAATTCCTAAAATGACTGTTTATCGAAGGCGTGCGTTGCGCAGTTCCTACGCACGCTCGTAAGTTAGCAAATTTTCAATATTTGCACTCCAATGACTTCCAGATACCTAAACAGCACATAGAAGCAAGCAATATTCGGCATTGACAAATGCTTGTTAAAGAGAGCTGTGTCATATAGTACTTGCACTATACAACACAGCTATCAAGTATTAAAGACAGCAGTGCAGTATAGCATCTTGGTCCTCGGAGGTAAGTATAGTGTAATGGGGGTTGCGTGATGATGCTCATTGGGAGGGTCGAGTTGGGGTTAGGGAGATGGCAGCGATGACGAGGCACCATTTTCTTTTTTCATACAAAAAAAAAAGACCTTGTGGGACTTTTTTTTATTTGCAGGAAAATTACACAGTAAAAATACCACCATTTCAGGACACAGGGGGTGAGCTCCCCAGTGTTCCACACTGCTGGGGGGGGGTGTTAATGCCTACACTGGGATTGGGCCCCCTGATGTCAGCAGTGTCAATGAATGAGTGGCTGGACACAGGGGAAGCATCCGACATTGGGGGTGGGCATTCCAGTGTTGCATAAGAATGAAAAATAAAAAAAATAAAATAAATTACATAAATAAATTAATAAACAAATACACTGCCACTGGAGATTGGAGCCCTCAGTGTACAGATATTGTTGAAGGTCACAGCACAGTCAGGATGAGAGGGCTACAGTGACAGTAGCCATGTCCCTGAACTACGAGTGGTGACAGCATCAGCCTACAATATATGACACAACTGTCTTCAATAAGTGACAACTGTGTCATACAGTGCAAGTACTATACAACACAGCTGTTGTTTAGAAACATAGAAACATAGAATTTGATGGCAGATAAGGACCGCTTGGCCCACCCAGTCAGCCCATTTCCCTACCTAATGGATAAGCTGCAGATCCTAGTTAACCAGCAGCCTACTTCTTTCTACCCCCACCTCCTAGAATTGCCTTATGGCTGTCCCATGCATGCTTGAATTCAGTCATTGTTTTTGACTCCACAACCTCCTCCGGAAGGCCGTTCCATGCATCCACAACCCTCTCTGTGAAAAAATACTTCCTTATATTACCTCTGAACCACCCCCATCTTCAAATTGTGCCCCCTTGTTCTTGCACACCTCTTTTTTTGAAAGATGCTACCCTCTTGGACTTTGTTGATTCCCTTGAGGTACTTGAAAGTTTCTATCATGTCCCCCCTCTCCCTCCTTTCCTCAAGGCTATACATATTAAGCTCCATTAGTCTCTCTTCATATGTCTTCCGGTGCAGACCCTGCACCATTTTAGTTGCCCTCCTCTGATCAGCTTCCATCTTGTCTATGTCCTTGCGGAGACTGGGTCTCCAGAACTGCACACAGTACTCCAGATGGGGTCTCACCAGCTGTCTGTACAGAGGGATAACAACTTCCTGTTTTCTATTGGTGATGCCTCTCCCTATGCATCCCAGTATCCCCCCAGCCCTCCTTACTGCCCTCTCACATTGCTTGCCCACCTTTAAGTCACCTGATATGATTACCCCCAGGTCCCTTTCCATTTTTGTTGTTGTTAGTATCACACACACCCCCATTGTGTACTCTTCCCCTGGGTTTTGTTTCCCAGGTGCATTACCTTGCACTTCTTAGCATTAAATCTAAGCTGCCATACATTTGACCATTCTTCTAACCTTGACAAGTCCCTTCTCATCCTTTCCACCCCACCTTGTGCATCAACTCAGTTGCAGATCTTTGTGTCATCTGCAAAGAGACATACTTTTCCTTCCAGTCCGTCTGCAATGTCGCTTACAAAGACATTGAAGAGGACCGGTCCTAATACTGAACCCTGCCGCACCCCACTAGTAACCCTCCTTTCTTCAGAGTGGACTCCATTTACTATTACTCTCTGTGTTCTATTCTCCAGCCAATTCTTTACCCAGGCTATCATCTTGGGACCCACTCCCAGGCTGGCTAACTTGTATATTAATCTTTTGTGTGGGACTGAGTCAAATGCCTTGCTAAAGTCTAGGTAGGCCATGTCCACAGCCCCTCCCTGATCTACTACTTTGGTCACCCAGTCAAAGAAATCTATTAGATTTGTCTGGCATGACCTTCCCACTGTGAATCCATGCTGCCTTGGGTCCTGTGCCCCTCTGGCCTCTAGGTACTCGACAATTCTTTCGTTCAGAAGTGATTCCATCATTTTCCCTATCACTGAGGTTAAACTAACTGGTTTGTAGTTTCCCGCTTCTGCCCTGCTCCCACTTTTGTGACAGGGAATCACATCGGCCCTCCTCCAGTCCTCAGGTACCACCCCATCCTCCCATAATTTGTTAAAGAGGGTAGTCAGTGGTGTCACTAGTTCCACCCTTAGTTCTTTTAGAATTCTGGGATGAATCCCATCAGGCCCATGGCTTTGTCCACCTTCAGTTTTAAGAGTTCTTTCAAGACCCTTTCTTCTGTAAATGGGCTGGTATCAACTTCTGTATCCAGAGTGTTTCTATTGTTTGTTTTAGGTACCTCCCCTCTTCGCTTTGTAAATACTGAGCAAAATATTTGTTTTAGTATCTCTGCCTTTCACAGTCACCCTCTGCCCACCCCTCCCTTTATTAAGCCTCACTATCCCTCCCTTAGTCTTCCTTCGCCTCCTGATGTACCTAAAAAGGTTTTATCCCCTTCTTAACTGAGTTGGCTATCTTTCCTCAGTTTGGGCCTTTGCTGTTCTGACTGTCTTCCCAGCTTCCTTTTGCTTTAACTGATACACTTCTCTGTCCTGTTCCTTCTGTGATTCCTTGTACTTTCTGAATGCTTTCTTTTTCTCTTGAACCTTCACTGCCACCTCCTTTGAGAACCATAGTGGTTTCTTACATCGTTTTGTTTTGTTTATTTGCTTCACACAAAGGCTCGTTACCTCTGTGATGGCAGTTTTTATTATTCCCCATTGCTCTTCCACCCCTCCTTCCTGCACATTTGCTAGTGCATTCCTTAGGCACTCACCCATTTTGGCAAAGTCAGCCCTCCTGAAGTCCAGTACTTTTGCCTTTGTATGGCTTGACTCTATTGCTGTGTTTATTGTGAACCATACTGTTTGGTGGTCGCTAGTTCCCAGATGGCTACCTGCTTCTACATCTGTGATCCTCTCTCCATCTCCATTAGAGGACCAGGTCTAAGATTGTCCCTCTCGAGTGGGTTCCAATACTAGTTGTCTAAAGCATGCCCCTGTAGGGCATCTAGCATAACCCCACTCTTAGAAGTGGCTGCTGCAACTGCACTCCAGTTAACATCTGGCATACTCAGATCACCCATCAGCAATATCTCCTTTATCTGCCATTCTATACTTTCTATCATTTCCTTGTCCATTTCTCCCTGAGAGGGGGTCTGTATCAACCCCTGTGCGGATTGTGGTGTCATTACCTGCCTCCAAATTGACCCACAGTGCTTCTTCTCCTCCCTGTTTACCCTTTTGTTCTGTTGCTTTGATTCCTTCTCTTATGTAGAGAGCTACTCCTCCTCCTCTTTTACCCTCCCTGTCCCTCCTGTAGATAGTGTATCCTGGTATGTTTACGTCCCAGTCATGGTCCTGTGTGTACCATGTTTCTGTGACTGCCACGATATCCAGATCTTCCTCCTCCATCAAGGCCACTAATTCAGGAAGCTTGTTACCCAGATTACGGGCATTGGTACTCATTGCTCTCCATTTTTTGATGGCTTTACCTTCTGTAGCAGCATCCCCCACTTACCTTTCTACCTTGGTCTTTTTCTCATTTAGTACCCTGTTTTGTAGGGGGAGGCTGGGATTTTCCTGCTGCTTATCAGTGCCTCCCCCCTTGACTAGTTTAAAGGCTTGCCAATGAAGCATTTAAACCGATTGCTCAAAAGACTTGTTCCCTTCCTGGACAGATGCAGACCATCCTGCCAGTATAGGCTGGTGTCCTCCAGGTGGAACCCCAGTCCCCAATGAAGCCAAACCCTGTGCTCCACACCATTTTTCAACCATTTGTTAAACTGTATGGTGCAAAGCACCCTACTACCCAAGCCACTGACAGGCAGCACCTCTGAGAAGGATACTGTGTGTGCTACTTGTCTTAAGCCCCTCCCCAACTCTACAAAGTCCTTCTGCACTGCTCTAATCTCATGATGAGTCAAGTCATTTGTCCCTAGGTGGACAATGACGTCCAGCTCAGACTCCCGTGCAACTGTTCTCGTGATCCTAAGGATGCGCTTCCTGTCCCTCCAAGCCATGGCACCAGGCAGGCACCTTACTTTTGTTTTCCCTGCTCCCCCCAGTTCTATCCTCCTAATAATTGAGTCCCCCACCAGGAGCTGCTTTCTTTCCCTGTGGTGCCCTCTGCCTCCTTCCTGAGGGCCTCCCTTGTGACAGTTGTCTGCACCCTCCTTAGTCTCCTCTGCGGGTTCATCCATAGGGGAACTATGCTCCCCCAGAATGGTGTATAGATTGTGGAGTGGAACAACTGACTGGGTGTGCCTCTGTTCCACCACCCTTACCCTCCCTGAGCCCACTGTGGTCCAACTGCTGTGCTTTAATGAAGACAGCTGTGTAGGATAGTGCAGACTCATCCTTTCATAAAAATTCAGTTATGAATAGAACCTTCATTTATTAAACTGCGCATGCTCAGAAACAGAACTTTTTTATTAAATAATTTTAAAACTATTTAACTATGGGACCTAAAACCCACAAAAGCACACACCATGGACCAATCTCTGTCAAACCTGAGAGTTTCAGGTCTTAAATCCTATTCTTTTAGTTATGGGGTGGCAAAAAAGTCTCAAAAAGTTTCAAAATGGAGAATTGTGTTTTTTTTTTGCAATTCTGTTACTTTGCCTCCACTGAACCGATATATATATATATATGAAATTTACAGGATCAAGAGCTCCTTGCTCAGAGGCTAGGCTTTCCAAATTTAATGTAAATCAGTTGAAAGGGGGAAAGTTATTTAGGTGCAAAATGTGAGTTTAACATAGAAGTGCTTACCCAACCCTAATATACAGGCACGGTGTATATATATATATATATATATATATATATATACAGTATATATATATATATATATATATATATATATATATATATATATCAGAGGATTATACTTAGCCCAGGGAGAACAATGTGACTGGCAAACATCTGATTGGATCTTATAAAAATTCTAACATGCACTGCAGGCTATTGAATCTCCTCTTGCTGCAGTGCTTCTCTGATGTCAGCTCTAGGGAATTCTGGGATTTGTAGTTAGAGAACATGTCAGCTTGTAAGTCAACAGAAACCACCAGTTGCAATCTACTATACTGCATTAAACAATAAAAACAATGTTTTTGCACACAAAGGGCAAATTAGGATCTGCTCCTCCCTTGGGTGTGGGTCTTTTAGTGCTGACTGTTGCCCTTTAAGTCGTAAGCAAACAAAATGTTAAAAATCCCCAAAACACAAAAAATAGTCAAGAATGCAACAAACAAATGCCTACATTTTGTTTTACAATTAAAGTCATACATAAAGAAAACATTTAAAATTAATTAATAAAAAATGAACATAGTTAGGACTACTCAACTTACCAACTGTTTCTTTGCGCAAGGCACTGCAAAGCAAGTTTTCACTGCTGGCCTGGTGTGAAGCAAGTTACAACTTGCCTAATACTTCCTGCAGAACCCTGTGTAGAGGAATTTATGACTCATGTCAGGGCCTTGCGTGAATAAAGTTACTATCCTGCTGCTTTGCATGAGGTACACAGGTTTCTGCATGAAGCAAGTTATACATCTGGCACTACACTTTCTCAAAAAGTACCTTCATTCCCCTTTCTAGAGGGGGGGTAACCCCTCTTCCCCTAGTAACTTCCATCATATCTCTCCTCCCCACATGGCTAAACTCTAGGAACACCTTGTTGTCTCCCAATTGTCCCTTTCTCTTAACTCTGCCTCCTTCTTCACTCCTTTCTGGTCTGGCATTAGAAAGTTACACTCCACCTCTACCTATCCACTCTGCAAGATCCAAAAGTACATAGCACTGATGAGGATGAATCAGTCAAGCTGTGTCTTCTTCAGATGCCCCCTGAGGTAGACTCTTCAGAGTCAAAACACCAGGGTGAGAGATGAAGCAGCATTTCCTGCACCAGCTATGATCCTGTTAGTGTGTTGTTACTTCATTTTATCATTTTTTTTTTGTGAATAAATACAATTGTGCTGGCTATGGGGTTTGGCTGAGCCTTCGTTTTCTCCCTATGAGTGCTATGGACTTTTAAATCTTGTACTTAGCCTGGGGCTGGCTGCCCCATTCCTGTGTGCGCTGGCCCAGCACCACGTGTATTGTGGTTTCCACACCTGCATTCCTACTGTCCTCTCTGGCATGGATCAGGGCATTGTCACCTTTGCCATTTTTGTTGACTTAGTCAAACCTTTCAGCACTGTTGTCCACCCCATTCTCCTGGACAAGCTTAAGGCAGCTGCACTTTCTGCCTCAGCAGCTGAGTGGTTCTGCTCCTATCTTGAGGAAAGGTCTCAAGATATCCATATTGGAAACATCCTATGCCTCCACTCCCAGTCAGCTTAGGTGCCCCCAGAGGGTCTGTGCTGGGTCCAATTATTTTCTCCATTTTTATAAACAGCCTCCCCACTGCCTGCTCCTCTGAGTCCTTTTGTATATATGCAGGTGATACTGTACTCTTTACCTCTGGCTCCTCTGCCCCTGACTACATGAACCAGCTACTACAGCACTGTAACAACATCCAGCTGTGGTTCTGAGAGAATCTGTTAATGAAAAGAAAAAGGTCTCTATGACATTTGGCACTAGGCAGAGGCTTGCTAGAGTTCCCTCTTCCTTCCTTTCTTTCATAACCTTGCTGGTGCAGCTACTGAAGATGTCTCCTCCTTCAAGTACCTCAGGGGTTGGCTGTATCACCACCTTGACTTTTCTTCTCATATGGTTGCTATCCACCAGAAGCTTCACATCAGTCTTGGAGCACTTTACCAAAATAGGAGAAGCATCCCACTTTCTGTATGCAAAGAAATCCTCACTAAGATGATTCTCCCAGTTTTTGACTATGGAGACATTGTATACAGTGCTACTCCTAAGTTCATCTTAGCTAGACTGAACCCCCTTGTTCACTCCATCTGTTGATCTGCCCTTGACAAACCACTGCACACTCACAACTGTTCTTTGTATACTTCCCATTCCCTCCCCTCTCTTGATGCCAGGCTCCTTTCCCACTGTGCCTCCTTTATCTCAAAATGTTGGTTTGGTGTCCTCACCTCATAACTTACTTCTCTCCTTTCCTCATTCATCCTCTTCTTCACTTTGCAATGCTTTCTATCTCCCTCTTGCCCTTCCATCAAAGAAATCTACTGGTGGTGAAGCCACCTTCTTATTCTGCTTCCCTAAACTATTGGGCTCTCTCCCACCTTCCATTTGGTCTGCTGCTTCCTTTCTTGTTATGAAATCTCTCCTCTGTTATTTCTCTATTCACTCCTGCAGTTGCTTCTGATTTTGGTAGGGACTTCTGTCACCTGTCTTCCACCACATGCTGATGCTAGCACTGCCTCTCCCCCTGTTCATCAGTCACTACTACCTGCTCCTCATAGTATTGTTTTGTTGCTCATTGTTTAATGTTCTTTTGCCTGTTCTGTAATTTATTGTACAGTAATTTACTGTATGGCAATTTTATTCATAAATGTTCTTGTATATTTTGTTATGCTATTTCCATATTATTTTAATATTTTTGTATATTTTACTTCGTATATGTTCTGTTCTCTTCTATTTCTCCTCCCCCAGGGCGCATCTGGAAATTAGCTGTTACCAGCTCGTTATGACTTTACTAGTAAATTTTTTGAAATAAATACATACATACATAAATAAATAAATAACTATATAAATCAATAACAAATGAAAACATTTATTGCAAAAAACTATGTTAATGCATACTGTATGTTATGGTTACAAAGACTCAAAAAGAGATACATTTATAACACCCACCTACTCTCTCATTCCCTACCCCCGTGACCCAAGCTCAAGCTGCAGGTCTGGAGCCAAGCCTCATGGGTCTGCTACCTCAAGCTACCTGTACAGTGTCAGAGGCCATGCTCCATATGTCTGCTGCTTAATGTAGGGGCCACAACACCCTATGTGAAGCAAGTTGCAGGTCCAGAGTTGTGCTCTGTATGGCTGCAGTTTAATGTAGGGGCTACATGAAGCATTTTATAGGTCCAGTTTTATGCCACATGCAATTCCTGCTTCCCGTAGGGCTCACAGGGCCCTATGCAAAGCAAGTTGCGTGTTTAGCACTGTGCCTCATGGATATGTTGCTTCACACAGGGCCTGCAGAGCCCTGCCCTAATCAAGCTACAGAGCCAGGACTGTACTGCACAGGTCTACTGCTTTGAATGTGCTCCACAAGGCCCTGCATGTAGCATGCAACAGCTCCAGAGTTGTGCCACATGGATCTGCTGCTTTCTGAGGCCTTGCAAGTTTTGGGCTCTGCACCACATGTATGCTGCAGTAGTTTGATCCTACAAACCAAGCTACAGTTCTGGACCCATGCCTGAAGAGCCTAATTCTATGTGTGATCCTACAGAAAATAAAACACCTACAGGGAACCTACAGTCATTGACCTGTAGCTGGAAGTAGAAAACCTGTGGGACATAAGCCCTAACCTGCAGCTTGCCCTTGAGTGTAGGGGAGGGGTAGCATTAGAGTTGAAAACCCTAACACCTAATTTCCCTCCTTTTGTGATTTTGTAACTATAGTGTATTCGTTAGCATACTTTTTGCAATGGATATATATATATATACATATATATATATATATATATGTGTGCACACACACACACACTGGCTTTTTTTAGATGTTTGTAGGAAATGTAAGTATCCGTGTTCAACAGAAATGGGGGAGGACCTTGCTGTGGTACTGTTCACAATTTGTTTGATTATGCTAACATTTTTCCTTTCATTATGTGTAGAAATATTATCATCATCATTATTTTCTTATTTGCAATGCCCTTATTAAAATATATACCTTGTGGCAGAGTGTTCTTTTTTGCAGTACACATTTATGAAGTGGAGCTTGTTTCACATTCGGTTTACTTTTTCATTTTTCTGTCTGCTGTTGTTACCTCAAAAAATTTTCTCAAAATCAAAATGCATATCTAGGCTGCAGAATAATAGGTTAGGGTAACAGAATGATTTAATTTCCCTTTTACAGCGTGAGGAAACGGTAGGTGGGGAAGGCAGGCTAATTTTCATTTCTTGGTTAAATGCGGGCAATTGGATTTGATTTGCTCTTTTCAAGGATGTTTCATACTGTACTTTTCACATAGATTTTCCAGCATTACTAATACAGTTGCATATGTAACTTTAGAGTTGTGCTAATTTGGCATCTGCATGCTGTGGTTGGGGACTGGATTTACAGCAACCTCTTAATCCAAAGACACCTGCAATAACTGTAAGTCTGCATTAATGATCTTATTAGATATGCATAGTGAATTTCTGTGGTGCTATTTCCTCATAGGGCTAACAGGATTCTTCACCTGTTCACATTAAAGAGATACCAACATTGTGTCAATTTTCTGTCTAACATAACATCTGGAACATGCTTTAAAAGCTCAATTTACTTTTCCATTGCAAACAGAACTTTGTTTAAATAATTTGCAGTCAAATGACAGTGAGTTTAAAGGTGGGCCACTCCGGGCTGTGTAAAATGCTATAACACGAGTCCTTCATTCAGAATGTTACTTTTATTCCTTCAAAACCATAGCATTTCACCTTAATGGCTTCTACAGGGACTCTGTAACAATTACACAAAATAAACTATTGTACTGTATGCATTGGTTAATTCTAATGATTTGGATTATACATTTCTGCTCAAATGGCTGGTATATTGACACCTACCAATCTGCTTACAGTATATAAACTTCTTAATGAATTGATTCAAAGTATTCCTTTTGACAAAATGGCTGCCTGAGAACAAAATAAACACTAAATTTTAGTTCCAAAGTTCAGCAATATTACAACAAATAAGTGCACTGGTGCTGAATTTAAATATAATCATAACATAACTACTACACTCTTAACCCACCTTCTATAAACTTTGTGCTGATTCACACATGACAGGTGTATGCATCTGTATTTGTATAGAACATATAAAGGACCCTTGGTCAATCGCTTATTATATAGCATGGACCACGTGTGCAATTTTAACTTACCAGTCGATTATTCCATTAGCAAGCTATCTCTTTCCACTGCTAGAGGTCACCTCCACAAAACCCTCACTAGCTGGCTTTCTCTCCTTCATAAATTCACCATGCTGCCTCTTCTTATCTCATTACTAGCTTCACTTATACCTGCTGCCTCACTCCCTCCCACCATTTACCCTTCAATGGAGACAGATAAATAAGTGCTCCATGTTGAGGCAGTGGGGACTGAACAACAGATCACCTTCCACTCTGCAACCCACCCCATGTCACTTCCCTGCACCTGCTGGATCAGCCACTCAGTACTACCACCCTCCTTTCACACTGGGCTCTTAGCTCTGAATTCACCCATTCGCACTGTACCTTCAGTCGCAGTCCTGCCCTTGTCCACTTCGCCTAAGCTCCAGCGATCCATGCCTTCAGCCAAAATCCTGGTAACCTTGCTTCTTCTACTTGCTGAGTACATTGAACCAAATCCCAGGACAAGCACTACTCCACTGTTACTCCTTCGGGGGCTCAAACTTATGCACCTAAATATCTGTAGCCTTCTGCACAAAATAACTTCACTGCAGCAAATGGTCTGTTCACTAAGGCCTGATATTCTGATTATTATTGAAACCTAGCTTAAACCCCACAACAATGACCTCGAATTCTCCATCCCTGGCTACTTCGTTATCCATCATGACCGCCCTGGCAGAAAAAAGGGCGGTGGCATAGTAATGTATATCTTGTCCTCCCTCCAGTACACCATAGTTAGTATTCCTATGACCCCGCAGACAATTTATGCCATGATGATTAAACCCTCCCTCCCCAACTGTCTTCATAGCAGGTTCTTACTGCCACCCTGACTGCCCCTCGCAATCCATCCTGGACCTTATTCCCTGAATTCCCTCGCCACAGGGGGCAAGATTCACATACTGGGGGATTTCAATGTGAACTGGCTTGCCAGAGGCACCTCGAAGCTTCGGAATCAGGTAGCCGCCCTTAACATGTCACAGCTGATCTCTGAACCCACCAGACTGAACCCTAAATTGCTAAACCACTCCCTCCTTGACTGGTGCCTTACCTCCCACCAGTACCATATTATAGCCTCGAGCATCCTGCCTGACTCACTCAGTGACCACCACATGATCTACTCTGTCCATAAAATCTGCAGGCCCAAAGCACACCCCCCCCCCCCGAATTATTCTCACATGATCATACAAATCCCTGGACCTTGCTTCGCTCCTAACAGACCTAACAACCACTGACTGGTCCTTTATTCCCACGGCAACCTCTATTGACATAGCTTAGGATTATTTCAAGCTCAGATTCTTAGCTGCTTGGGATCGCCATGCCCCATTCAGACATACATGGATTAGGTTCACCCATTTGCCCTGGATCTCCTCTGATATCCTGTCCCTTACTAAAGCCAGAGACCAGGCTTGGAAGTCATCCAAAGCGTCCAGCTACCCTGTTGACCAAAATAATTACCGCACCCTATGAAACATCTGCACTAGACAAATCAGGCTAGCTAAAGTGAACTAACTCAAAGCCTCCTTCCAGGCTAACCTAAATTGCCCATCAAAATTCTGGAAGGTGGTAAAATCCCTTTTCTCATCACCCTCCCAACCTCCCAATCCCATGCTGATTATAGGCTGGTCTGTTGTAATGGACCTGCACGCAGTTGCCTCTACAATCAATTCCTCCTTTACCAACTGCACCTCAGTCCTGCTCTCCAGTCTCCCCCCCCTTCCAGCCTAACCCCTCCCCACCTGGCCTCCCTATTCAGCCTCCTCCTCCAACTGCTCCCTGTTTCTCCTTTTGGCAGGTCACCCCACCAGAAGTCTATCATGCCTTGCTTTCCCTAAACCCAAACAAAGGCAAATGCCCCTCTGGGCTGGATTCAAAGATGTTCCACCTGGCTGCCCCTCCTATTGCCACCCCCCTGGCTAACTTTCTAAACCTCTTATTCTCCTTAGCAACTGTTCCTAAGGATTGGAAGCACGCTACGGTAATCCCGCTCCATAAGGGTGGTGATACCTCAGCCCCTGGTAACTACAGACCTATTTCCCCTCCTACCTATCATAGTTAAGCTACAGGAGCATTTAATCCTCTCTCAACTCTTTCATTTTCTTAACTCCTCCTCCTTCTTCTCACCCTATCAGTCTGGGTTCAGGAAATCTCACTCCACTGCCACCTCACTCCTCAGGCTCACAGACTCCATCCTTGATGGCATGGACAAGGGTCTTATCACCACAGCCATTTTCATCGAACTGGCAAAGGCATTCGACACAGTCTTCCATGGCCTCTTCCTTGACAAGTTCTCCCGGGTAGGGCTCTCTACCTTGGTCACCAGCTGGTTCCGCTCCTACCTGGTCAGCTGATCCCAGGCGGTTAGAATTGGAAGTTCCATCTCACCTCCCCTTCCAGTAACCTCTGGGGTTCCTCAAGCCTCGGTCCTTGGACCACTCCTATTCTCCATATTCCTAAATGATCTCCCCTCTGCCTGCCCACACACATCCATTCATATGTATGCAGACTATACGGTCTTGTATACATCTGGCCAGTCATCACCTGATGTTGCAACCAGACTACAGCAGGACTTCAATGATGTTCAGCTCTGGTTCCATGCAAACCAGCTTTTTCTCAACACCAAGAAGACCATCTCCTTGACCTTCGGCACAAGGCAGAGACTCTCTAGGCTCCCTGCAACCCCTTCCTTCCACACCCTGGACAGGCCTATTCTGGAAGTCTGTTCCTCCTTCAGATATCTTGGGGTATGGCTCGACCAGCACCTTGACTTTTCCATACATGTTGATGCCATCCACAAAAAGCTACGCCCCAAACTGGGTGCCCTCTATCGGAGTTGTGGTTGCATCCCACCACCAGCTCGCCATGCACTCGTACAGAAAATGATCCTCCCAATATTTGACTAAGGTGACGTAGTCTACAGTGCCACTCCCAAGTCCATCCTAGCCAGACTGGACCCTCTCTTCCACTCTTTCTGCCACTTTGCACTGGATAGTCCCCCCCTCCACTCACCACTGTGTACTCTACCAGTCTCTCACTCTTCCCTCACTCCACGATCACCGATTGTCCCACTGCACCAAGCTCATTGCCAAATACTGGTCCCAGTCCTTTCCTCCCTATCTCTCCTCTGTGATGGCTGTCCCTAACCCTCGTGTGCACTCCCTCAGGAACACAGACACATGAACCTTGGCCGTCCCATGGGTGTCTTCCTCAAGTGGTCAAACATCCTTTAGATATCAGATGCCCAAACTATGGAACTCCCTCCCTACTGTCATCTGGCATATGTCCCTGGAAAGGCATTTCAGCTCCCTCATTAACTCGCATTTCATGTCAACATGTGCCTGTGGGTAGGCTGAGACTAAAAAAAAATAAGTGAACAGGGGAGTCCTACTGTTAGTTGATATACTCTCCAATTACAGTGATTAGACCCTACCGCATGGTTGTACTGCCTGAAATTTTGTTCGCAGCTCTTATTGTCATGCTCTTCTCTTCATTCTACTGGATATGATTTGTTGTGATAAATCTGCTCTGTATATACTGCTTCTGTGTAACTTGTATATTCCTGCTAATTCTTGTAGCAATATTACCCCGTGCTCCTTACATGTATAGTTTGTTCTACTGCCGATGTGTATGTACTGTTCCCTATGCCCCCTTCCCCCAGGATGCACCAGGAAATGAGCTAGTGCTCAGAATGTCTTCCTGGTAAAACTTTTAAATAAATAAACAAATAAAATAAGTGAGGCTAATCCATTACACTGGGTGTGAGAAAAGTGATTGCTGTGGAAGATGACCTAAAATGCTCATGAATACCTACATTGAAGGGAAGCTGTTCCTTTTTCTCTCTCTACTTAGAGCTATACAAAAGAAAGAAACAGATAAATCATGCATTTCTGTAAAGCATTTAATTAAATGTATACATAAATGTTTTAAATGTATTATTTGTGTTTAAAATTTATGTGAGAATATCCATATTTAAATCATAGCTACAAGCAGCTATGGCTCGGTTGTAACAGGAAGCTGTAAGCTCATAAGCTACTGTACTCATTCAATGTTAGGCAGACATTTATATAGTGCTGTACACTGACAAAACTGTTGAAATGAAACTGAATGTGCTCATTACTTTTCTAAACAGAGCGGTCAGAACAGAGTGATAGTGCCTGAAATGGCTTTCTGGTGTATGATGTTACTGGCTCACCAGGTTGCACACTTGTCTCTGATTCCAGAAGATCAGAATGTTGTAGGTTCTAACCCTGCACCAGGAACTCAGGGTAAAATCTCAATACTGACACTGTAGTGCAGCATGGTGGTGTGCTGTGTTTTGGATGAGACATTAAACTGAAGTCCCATTTGCCTGTTTTGGTGGTTCTTGAAGTGGACATTAAAGATACCATGGAGACATTTTTATTAAAAAACATTATAATTACTAGTGGCATTGTATATATATATATATATATCCTATTGAAACTGAAAATAATACCATTGAAAATCATACAAAAATTTCCTGTAATACTGTAGTAAAACTCCTGTGATACCATCATTGAAGTCCTGTAAAATACTGTTGTTCACAGCTCGTAATACTAGTGTTTTGAACTCTCAATGACAGTATTACAAGACAGATCTGGGACCACATGCTGATCAATTCCTCATCCTCAGAGTGAGCCGGCTTTTACTGAAACTGCTGGTACAGTAAAAGCCAACTCACTGCAATAGCCCAAAATAACTTTCTTCCTACACTCCAACAGTCTGCTTGCTTTAAACTGATACTCCTACCACTTGAACTAGGGAACTGCTGTTGTCTGTGTGACAAAGAAAAAATGTTCAATCTGCTCCATGAAGTGCAATTTCAAGATTCCTTAGATCACTCACACACACACACACACACACACACACACACACACACACACACACACACACACACACACAGACTGGTTATCATAGTTACCTGAACAGCTGGACAAGCATAAAGAAACAAAGACATGATTACCCAAGGAGGTGGAGGAGTAGTAAAGAAACAATGCAAGCTCTCTAAGTTTTTTCTTTAATCTATAATGCCACTGCCCCCCTGGCTCACTCTGCCACTGCCTGCCTGGTTCACTCTGCTGCTGCTGCCCACCTGGCTTACTCACTTCTTTGTTGCGGTAATCATGCTGGAGGAGGCAGGAAGAAACAGAACAGTATTTCACACTTTTTTATTAAGTCAATTCAGATCACAAAACAAATACCTGTAAATTTAAAAAAATATCTGTGGCTTGATTTTCACAGACATTTCACCACCCTGAATGTGTGTCACATTTTTTGAATACTTAGAACTCCTTGGATCCACATATGACAAAAAATAACAGATAGGGGACTGTGTATCACTGAGCTATAATATCATCTCAAGGTTCTGGTGACATGTTGGAACCTCTCAAGCGTCACTCTTGAGGTTCTCATGTCACCAGAACCTCTCAGTTGTATTATGTAAGCAATAAGACACGACAGGGTGTGTGCTAGAAACTTCTAGCCAGGGGCATAGTGAGGCATGAGGCTGCCAGCCATATGATAGAAGTGTCTAGTGCACATCCCCAGAGTGTCTTATTGCACTTATTAAATGGGCATGTGAATTGTACATGCATGTCAAAATGAAACATTATAGGATTAAGTAAAAAAAAAGTTAAATCTTGTCTTTATTTGAAATAAAATTGTTTTTCTGCCTTCATGGCTTTTGTGGGGTTTTTTTTTTTGAAGAAAGGACTTCTGTCCTACTGTAGCCACTGCACTTGCTGTTTTTATTTTTGAAGTGGTTCTTCTTGTCCCCCCCTCCCCACACACACAGATATTTTGATTATTAGATTCCCAATCCTCATTGCTTTTTTTAATTTTTTTTTCTTTTAAACTGCAGTAGCTGTCAATGAGTGATCAAGTGCGTGGACCAATGTGGTATCAACTGCTGTGGAGTGAGTGTGTGTGCTGCGAGATCTGCAGCTACAAACAAACAGGGACATGAACTCTGGATGACAGTACTTTTTAGTTCATTTTTTTGTTTGACTGAGGTAGGGAATTTAGAGTTTATTTACTGTTCGGCAGCCGAGAGAGTGAGTGAGAGACAGATGCCATGAGCGAGAATGCCACTATGCTACAGCAAGGAAGTCAACTGAAAACTGTTGTGATAACTTGTACAAATCCTGTATGATTAAAAAAAATAAACTACTGATCTGCATGATCTCTTGTTTTAATGTGGCAATTTATTTGGAGAGCTTCATGTGAGGACTATTGAAAGTTTTGACTTGGTAGTGCAAAAAAAAAGATGCCAGTTGTTAATGTTCTACAAGTTTTTAAACTTTCCAAATGAGCATTTTTTGTACTGCATCCAGGTAGCCAGCACTTGATTTCAGCTGTGTGGTAGACACTTTCAGTACATGGCTATCAGCCAACTATAGGGCTCGATATCTTAAGCCTGTTTCATAAAGTCTTGTAATACACAGTCGCCTATCTGTTCTTCTATTTGTCTCTGTCTCTGTCTGTGTCTCCATCTCTGTCTCTATCGCTGTCTCTGTCTCTATCTCTATCGCTAACTCTATCACTATCTCTGTCTTCTTTTTTTACATTGCATTTTCACTCTCAGCTGCTTTCCCATCCAGCTCATTCACACATCCTATCTGGTGTTGACCCTCAGTGCTTTAGTCACGACTGTTCCATTTCATACCATCCCACAAGGAATGTACACCATACAGTGTATCCTGGGGTGAACTTCAGTTCTGGTACAGCCAGAAGTGTCAGGGAGATATGCTGAGGTGGAAACTTGAGGCCTGGGCAGTCTCATTCTCCAGTCAGGGTATTTTTTTCACATTTTGTCATTTACTTCTAGATTCCACACTGTAGACAGTCTCAGAGTGAGGGCCTGGGGTGAAGGGTAAGAGTGTTGTGTGGTTCACCCCCTCTCAACATCCCATGCTGTCCCATACCTACCACAGGAGTCATTGCTTCACCAGGAGTGATGAACCCCTTCCACAAGAGTCTGAAAGCAGCACCCCCACAATGGTACTGTATCTACTGTAGATTTCTCTGGTCCAGAATGGTGGAAATGGTTCAAAAGGCAATCCTGGCTATGCATCTGGAACCACTGCATGCTCTACTTGTGCCACTGGGCCAAGTGAGGCAAATATATTTCAATAACAAAAACATAGGTTGATTGTAGATAAGAAACCATGTCAGTACATTAAACACCAGTTTTATAAATTGCACTAAATTAAGTTAAGTTTTAGGCCTGTAGTTGTGTTCATTAACTTGCTAAACGATTATTGACTTAAATTTTAGGGGTGCTTTAGGGTTGAGTAAGCTGTTTAATATTAAACCCTGATTGTTGAACCTTAGTAACTGTGGCATGGTTTGTTGAAATAGCCCACAATTTGGCACATGTGGTCAGGCTGCCAGAGTCTCAAGATGTGAAAAGTTTCATGATGGCATATTGTTCAATTTTTGAGATGTGAAGCACCAAATAATGGGGAAAAAAACATGTTTGGTTTCCTCATACTTAACATTGGGCATTTTTTGCTGTCACCTACAGCCTAGACGGTGTGAAATTTTTTCATGAAATTTACAGGGTTGAAGTGGCCCATGCCAAGGGTGTGCCTTTGGAAGGTTTGGTGAAAAAATATTATAGAATTCCAGAGTTATAATGATCTTAGAGGTAACATCCTGATGTGAATGGTAAAAAAATATATATATATCGTGACTGCCTATTTTCATGATTTACCATCCAAACGGTTAAAAGAGATGTTTGCAGCTGCTTATTTTCACGATTTACCTATCATGCTGAAAATAATACTGATTGTGTTGGCTGTCATTTATTTTTTTCTCATTTTAAATTCACAAACACAGAAAATGCATGAAAATAATCTCTTTTTAGGCAAAAACAAACAACTGAACCTAGCTAAACTGAACCTATTTAGCTGGATTCTGCTGTTTGTTTTTTAAACTTGCCAGAAATACTTTTTCTGGGCACCTCAACATCCAGGGTGCCCAGCTTAGCAGAGGAGCTATTCACTCACATTCTTCATACAATGGGACTTTCTTGAGTTCTGCAGCCACAGCTGGAAATCATGTTGTGGACTGTACTGAGAGCAGTGAGCCGCTGATCCTCTCTTCTGTCTCTGTCTATCTGTCTGTCTATTTTTCTGTCTGTATGTCTGTCAGTCAGTTTGTCTGTCTGTTCTTCTTTCTATCTATCTTTCTATCGACTGAATACTGACTGAAAGAGTCTCAATAAACAAAGACTGAGCTTAAGTCAAACCGCACATGCGATAAAAGTTGAATCTAATGCAGCACTCCTTTCAGCTGTTAAAAGAAAAAGTATATAACTAGCCAGAAAAATGGAAAATCTCAAAATCACAGCCAGAGGAAACAACCTCCATGAGGTGGGTTTCCCTTACTTAGAAACAGCTGAGATGATTACATGGGATTTAATTGAGCGCTTCTTGTAGAAGCATTGGGCTTTATTAGAAATAACTTATAGCCTTTTGTCAGGGTTTTTTGTTTACCTGTGATGTCTAAAAGTAAATAGGTACCAGTAACTACTGTCAGGGCCGGCCTTAGAGTATGTGGTGCCCTAGGCAAACTTGCAAATGGTGCTTCCCAACAAAAGCATTTTTAATCATCACTCTAAGTGCCCCCCCAGTAAAGTAATCAATTGGAAGTACCGGTGGGGCTGGAGGCAAGGAGGAGTACCTCAGGCAATCAGATAATTTAAAAAAAATCGAGGGGTACTTTTGAAAAATAAATTACAGTCCAACCAAAAAAAAAACCTTTTACAGCAGTGTTGCAGATATTCACTGGTCTCTCATCTCTTTCCTTCTCATGAAAAACAACCCCCAATAGTCCCAACACCCAGGCCAACACCCAACCCACAGACCATTGTGAAGCCCTCCCCTTCACTTCAGTACCCCATGCTTCCCTTCTCTCGAAAAGCAACCCAGTAGTCCCAGTACCCAGGCCAACACCGAACCCGATGAGCATTGTGATCCTCCCCCCTCTCCTTTGCTTCAGTACCCCTTAGAATTTATGTTTGTTTCTATGTTATAAACTCAGGACTGACCCTAAGAATTGAGGTGCTGGATGGAAAGCTGAGGGGAGACTACTACAGTCACATTGGAGTTAAACTCACATTGCAGTTAACCTCACCTTAGAAGCACTTGATAGTTACTGGTTACAGTATAATGTGAAAAATAGAATTGAAGTACCCCCCCCCACACACACACACACCTCCAGAAAAAGGATTAGAAAAAGATCAGCAGGTCCTCCTGAAATGCTTGTTAAACTTTTTGTTAACACCATTATTAGTAAAACTGAACCATTCCATGTACAAAACAAGAAGCTGAACAAACAGCCCTTTTTGCGTTCACTTGCACGCATGTGCAAGGAACATCTTGTCACAGTGTGACCCTCCTAACCAATGCAGTGTTCAGTGTGGCAGGCACGACCCTACCACACCAATAGATGCTGAGCTGTCTATGACAACAGTTCGGCTGCAGCAGTCTTCACTTGAAAGAAAACCACCGCTGCAGTCAGCGGTGGTAACGTGTGTCTATTTAGCATATTGACATCAGCATTTTCCTTTGCTGTTTGAAATCCCTCCCGCTTCCTCACTTTGCTGCTGTCCTCCTGGTTCCCTCATTATTGCCCTCCCTGTTGAGTGCTTGTGGGCGTGCCCAATCCCCATCAGCTCATGCACTCCCCCAACCACACTGTGTGGCTGACAGGGGCTCCAGCCCCCATCCAACAATTACCCAGGTGGCACTCTGGGAGCCCACCCCAGTGACATGCTCATGCACCCCCCAGCACACTGTATGGCCGACGGGGGTGCCCAGTCCCCATCAGATCCAGGCCCCCTGCTAACAAACACTTAGGTGGCATGCTGGAAGCCCACCCCAGCATGCCAAAAGCCTCCCAAGTTGTCAGGTTTTTTATTTGTTTTTCTCCTGTAAAATCAGAAAATAGTCCCTCGCTATCTGTGGTGCCCCCTCCCCAACCCACACACACCCTCTGTGCACCCCATATCCCTGCACCCCCCTCAGCCCCTACTTACCTCCGGAGCCCGGCGCGATGACCTTTGGTGGATCAGGAACACGTCTGCACTCTTCAAAGCCGACCGTGGAGTGAAGAAATGCTGGTAAGCTGTATAATTGCATCAATGTTTTTTTTTTTCAATTTAAGTGGATAGCTTGGCTATGTTTGCGAATTTTGGCACTAAATGTTCAACATGGGGTTCTTGGGACCCCACCTCATGAATTCAGTCATTGTCATATTGTTATTCAGTCCCGAAAGGTGATTTTGTGGTCTCTGCGTGGAATCACCTTTTGGGACCAGTTAACAAAATGACAGTGTCACTGTTCATGAGGTGGGCTCTCAAAAAGCCTATATTGCAAATTTAGTGAAAAAATTCCAAGAAATTACTGTGTTACGAGCGTGCGTTGTGCAGTTTTCATGGCACACTCATAACTTCGTGAATTTGTAATATTTTCACTCTAGATTTTCAACATTGGCATTTTTTCACGCCTCCTTATGAACAGTATAGCTGTCGTTTTTCACATCCTGGCTGAAATGTGTTTTTGCACTTCTGGTGCAGAATAGCGTGGTCACTGTGGGAAATCAGTGTTTGGGACAGATTAAGAAAATGACAGTGGCACTGTTCATGAACAGAGGTCCTAAAATGCCTATATTGAAAATTTGGTGACAAAAGTCCTAAAATGACTATGTTACAAGCGTGCATTGCACAGTTTCCACGCACATTTGTAACTTTAAAAATGTGTAATATTTTCACTCAAAATTTTCAACATTGTCAATTTTGCACAACTCCTTATGAACAGTACAGCTGTCATTTTTCACATCCTGCCTGAAATGGGTTTTCGCACATATGGCGCACAATAGCGTGGTTGCTGTGGGAAATCAACATTCCTGGCAGATTAAGAAAATCATAGTGACTGTGTTCATGAGCAGAGGTCACAAAATGCCTATGTTGAAAATCTGATGAAGGAAGTCCATGAAATGACTGTGTTATGAGTGTGCGTTGTGTAGTTCCCATGTATGTTCCAAAGTACGAGAATTGTTAATATTTTCATTCCACATTTTCAAAATTGCCATCTCATCACACCTCCCTATGAATGGTACAGCTGTGATTTTTCATACCCTGTGTGAACTGTGTTTTCACACATGTGGCGTAGAATGGCATGGTCGCTGTGTGAAATCAACGTTCAGGACAGATTAACAAAATCACAGTGCCACTGTTCATGAGTAGAAGTCCAAAATGCTTTTATGAGGTGGGGGGTCACAAAAAGGCCATGTTGAAACTTTGTAGTGCAAATACCAGCAAATGTCTGGGGCATTAGGGTTTCTAACCATAACATCCCACTCTATACAGACTTACAGGCATCAGGGGTGTACCTTTGGATTGCTGGCTGTAATGCTCATGCCATTCCACCCCTACCCTCACCCTGCAGCCAGTGACAGGCATAGAGGTGTGCCTTGGACTCTTCGCCTGCTGAGTTCACCCCATTCTCTTATACTGCACCCATTACAGTGTATCTCCTTATGGAATGGAGTGATTGTAAAACCAAACACCCCAACGCACACCTCAACACTTGTTGGTGTCTGCAGGATAGGGTGAGGTGAAATCCCATCAGCATTATGGTTGATGATCCAAAGGCCCACCCCAATGCCTGTCCATCTCTGCAGGGTGGGGGGCCGGGTTGCCATCACTCCAGTACTTCACTGTCATTCCTATTCTGCATCTGTCCAACTCATGCACTTCTAATGATAATACCAGCAAGCAAACACTCAGCATTGACAAATGTTTGTTACAAGTGCCACTGTTACAGCAATTGACGAGTACAGTTGAAGTGGATGCTGCTAGAAACTGTTGTATGAAGTCTGTGACATGGGCATTTCAAAACTGCCATGCGTTGATTCCCGATACAAAAACATACAGGGGCAAGCCAATAGTGCTTAACATAATGAGCATAAAAATACATGTGAACTCTAAACATTGAAACATACAAAAAACACACACAAATGCCACTGTTTTTTATTTATAACTTATTTAACAGTTAATTTCAGCAGACAATTGTTTCCTAGCAATGAAAATTAAACTTTGCAGTAATAAAGCCATGTATTTCCCCAGAGTTCCCAGATTCTACCTCACTGTTTGATGATGTGTCTCATATTGTCCCTCATTCTGACAGTCAGTATTACATATTTCGAAGACAGACAGTTAAGAAGTATGAAGCTGAAATGTAAATAAGATGCAAGAGGAGTTCCAGAGAGGTACTCTGTTGGGACATGGGTGCTGAAGGGACATGGATACAACTAAGGGGGTGCCTGCATAAATGCCAAACACCACTGCAAATACCTGCAAGCGAACATTCAGCATTGACACGCATGTGACAGCTTGTTACATCAGTGTCGCAACAGTTACTAATAACAGTTTCAAGTAAAATGTGAAGGAAGGGAAGATAGCCAATCTGGTTCTCTAAAACAACTTCTGTACAACTGCAGTTCTGTAAATTAAATGAAACTTTATGGTGTAGATCTCAAGTGCAGCATTGTCCCTTAGTTCATCACATTGCATTCGCATAAACTAATAACATTTAAAAATAATCCAGTGTAAAAAGCCAACTTCTTCACATCTCAACATTGCATTCTTTGTGATACTAATCCATCATGAGATGCTCCAACATGAGTAATATGATAGCTCACCAACTTAGTTGTTTATTAAAGTGACTTGCCCAAGGTCACTGCTTGTGTATATGGCTACAATGGGGTTTGAACCTAGGATCTCCCAGTACCCAAGCTGGTATTCAAACTACTAGACAGACTTTTATAATTTCAACATCACATTACATCCCCTTGCAGGTTTTTGGTTATGAACTGATTAACTAGAATAACCGTAATGGTGAAGTCATAGGTGGACTGAAACAGTGAGACATTGCCTTCCATCACTATAAATTATGTAGCAGCACCATCTGAAGGCCATCGCATCTGTTGGATAAGTTTATAGGGACATAAGTCTGGAGGGTCACTTATGGCTTACAAGGTATTATGTGGTAGCTATGTTGGTCCAGTCGATGCTTCAAGGAAAAAATAATACATATGTTGCAGGTGATACATTTTATTGGAATAACAAAATAGTTTTGTTAGTTCAAACAATTTTATTAGTCAGATTAAAGATAACACCTGCTACATAGTTGCTCTTGTTTTCCTGCATGGTGTATAGTACCAGGAGTCAAGTTCTACCGAAAGTGTGGGTTGTAACTTTTGATGCAGTGAATGTTTTACCTAATTGTTAGTGTAATGTTGATATGGCAAGGCCTACCACCACAGGGCAGTCCTCTCAACCTCTTGTCACTGAAATATGGTGCTATGACTTTCAAGATGTCAGACACACATCAAACTTGGTGCTTGCTGCATGAGCACTGGTGGAGACTAGTAATTTATTTGTGCTAAGTGTCATGCTCCGCAGATTATCGCATGTCAGCTGGGTTGTAGCATCATGTCTCACAATGCACCTGGGGTGTTGATCAATCCCCAATAACCCCACACCCTGTTGTGGGTTATTGTTTACATAAAACAGCATTGTAACTTTATTGGCAGCCACACCCAAATGCCAATAGAAACATAGGACGACCATAGAGCTGTAAATCTGGAGTCCTTGGTTTGAATCCCACAGCCCCCACTTGCATACTGTGTGACCCTGAGCAAGTCATTTAACTTCCCTGGGCTCCCAGGTCATACCTGTAAACAAGCTTTCATCTTAGTGTGCTACTCCTGGTTAAACAATTGGAAAAAAATAGAAGACATCTTTAAAATAAATGGTTAAGCCTAACTGATGACCTAGTTGGTGGGAATTATACGGTTCATTAATTATTATAAATCTTCTATCTTCCTTTTCCTCATGAAGTCACTGCTAGAGACCCTGTTGTCAGAGGAGAAATGTTGAGAAAACTCATATTTTTAGATCCATTGCTCCTATTATTTAATATATTTTCTGTATTTGGGTTTCCCTTTTTCGTTATTACCCAGGAACATTAAACACGAAATCAGCATCCCTGTTCTCAGACTCCATCTACTGAGGCTGTTGCCTACAACAGCCATCACAATCTGTTACTTGTGACATTACAAGATGTCAGAAACAGGGTAATAATGCCAGGCATAGATAATTCACTTACTAGACTAGATGGATTCTAAACTGACATGCCTGTTTTTTATGTTAATATACATAGTTACTATAAAGGAGTGGAAGCTACATGCTGAGAATTTGCAAATTATAAATTGAAGGTGTCTATTCCGATCTTGCTACCCTGCTTTATAAAGTTCATAATTTGCACTGAATGTTCTATTGTAATTTATTTACTGTATTTATTTATTTTACACTCCCTCCCCACATGGCCGAAAACAGGCATCTGCATGCCTAGTGCATGTCCTAGGAAACAAAAAACAAGTAAATTAATATAAATGTATATTTTTCCAATGTCCCCCCCCCCCCACAGCCATCGGGGTGCTTGAAAAAAGTCTGAGGGTATAATGTTAGATTGCAACCAGCAATGGAATTCTGTAGTACTGCAAGGTCCACATCTGCATCTGCAAAATGAAGAAAAAGGGTGGCTTTTAGCATGCAGATCACGGATGCATGCCTATGTGTTTTCTCACTCAAGGTGTGAATTTTGTGCTTTTTTTCTTTTTTGTTCTGCCGTAGCCTTGATCTATAAAACAGGGACATGTTATTAAGTCTCCTTGCCCTGTCTCCACATCTGGGACCAAGGACATCACCTACAACACACAGCATGAGGGGAATTTAAGTTTTTTTTTTTTCCTTTTTTTTTTATTATTATTGTTAAGGAGAAACTATGTTGCTTAGGCTTCAGATGAGGATTATAAATTTGGTTGGGGTGGGAGGAGGTTGCCATAACAACTGCTCATACAGAAAAGGCACCAATAAAGTATTGATACACCCTTTCAAGGGTTAATTGACAAGGCAGTGGGCCAATGAGGGGGAGGGTGGATTCATCCACATGGAGAGAGAAACAGAACCAAAATAAACACCCAAATGGACCTTTAAACAGTTGTTCTCAACTCAAGAAATTGCTTCAGTAATAACATGTCCAGCTTCTAGTAAACCATAATCCACATGTGAGTAGATCAACATTTTTATCATAGCACTCAAAAATGGTCTTAAATTAATGGTGCTAACCTTGAGTGCCATAGAATCCAGGCAAAGAATTTAATTCAAGAAGGCTGAGAAAACAGGAAAAGGCAACCCAGTCATGGGTCTCACTTTAAAACTCGTAAGTCCAAGGATTGCAACCTGCAAAATCAAGTTTGTTCCAGGAAAGTATGAATCTTTAAAGCCAAGATATTAGCACAATTGTCTGAATCAAGTCAGCAAGCCCCAGGAGTGAGCTGCACTATGCTGATCCCGATGTCATCAACATAAATGGGGACACAAATTACATCTTAGTTTACACAAACTGTTTACTTTTTTTTTTGTAAATTCAACCTTTATTGACAAAATATTCCACAACATTGGAGGCAGTTAACATGACAAGTAAAACATAAATACAACAGATATTCCTTTAAGACTGCTCCCACCTTCCCCGTACAGCAGTATCAAGTCACATTCAATATAGGAACTATAATATTATACCTAGACATACAGGGCTATTTCCTATAAAACAGTGCTTATATCCGGGTAGCAATAATTAAAGAGTGAAGGGGATCCCATATATGTGTGTAGACAGATAACCTGTTATGGAGGCTTGCTATAGCCTTCTCTGTATGCAAGTTAGCTAGGACTTCATTCACCCATTCCTGTAATGTGGGGGTGACCTTATCTTTCCAGTGGTGTAAAATAAGCTTTTTTGCAGATAGAGCAGTCATGGAGATATGAAACCTCCTTGCCTTAACCCTAATAGAGGACAGATACCCTAGGAGGCAAATATCGGGTGTGAAACACTCCTGCAGACCCAGTATGGGTCTAGAAAGGTTTTGATAGAGTCCCACAACAAAGATATTTTAGGACACAACCAAAATATATGAAGGAGTGTCCCCTCCCCCTGGAAACATTTAACACATAAGTTAGAGTCAAGACGACCCCATTTCGCTAACTTAACAGGAGTATAGTACATGTTATGTAAAATTTGGTATTGCATAAGATGCAGTCTATCTTGGTACACGTACTTATGACAAACCCACCACAATATTTGCCAATTGGGAGCATATTGGGGAGTAAGGAGCTCCAGAACCTGGTCGGTCCGAAGGAGACCCCATACCGTCTATGGAACAAGTTTTAATATAATTTAGAAACGACCCTCGAGGACCCTAGTAGGGAGGAGGATTCTGGAATCAGGGTCTTAACTGCCTGACAGGGGGGGTATTGCATAACACTGTTATAAGAAAATGCTTTAATTGAACCACTTTAAAGTGTGAGTGTAATGGAATATTAAATTTCCGAATGATCTCGTCCACTGGGAGCCATTTTCCCTCATCATCCAGGAAAGAGGAAAGTATCCCATCACCCAGTTGAGGCAACCAGGTGTGGGGAATCCACAGTTTATTCATGGTAAAGGACAGAGAGTTCCAGATGGGTTGGGCCAGGTCAAGCTGAGGGGTATAGAGCAAAAAGGAACAAAGCTGTGCATATACTTTTAAAGAGGTCCTAAAGGTGGGACACTTCTCCGTGCCTTGTAACTGGGACATTTTTACATAAAACAAAGTTAATGGGTCTATATTCATAGACCGGATTAAATCTAACTCTATTTTCAGCCATATCGGTCTCACATTCTCGGGATCAGGACAAACCTATTTCAGACATTTAGCCAGGTGGCTAGCCCAATAATAAATAGCCAAGTGGGGAATCCGCAATCCTCCATCAAGCTTAGAAGTGGCCAATTTATAATACGCCAATCGGGGGTACTTGTCTGCCCAGATAAACTTGGTAAAGATACCATGCATTTTCTGAAACCAGGATAAAGGAATGAATGAATTAAGCTGAGAGAGGGGGTAGAAAATTCTTGGGAAGATGTTCATCTTGATAATATTGATCCGGCCCCATAACGAAACCGGGAGTTTGGACCATCTATCCAGGTCCTGAATTATAATCTGGGAAAGAGGCTCCATATTTTCCTTAAACCATGCTAGAGGGTTATGCGTTAATTTGGTGCCCAAGTATTTCAGTATCCGGGGTGCCCAACACAAACCAAAGGGAGTAATGTCGGCCTTAAAAATCTTGTGATTCAGAGGAAAAAAAGAGGATTTATTAGCATTTAACTTATAATTTGAGAGGGCACTGAATTTAGCAATTTCTCCCAGCAAGGCAGGAACAGAGGACACGGTGGGATAAATAAAGAGATGCAGCCTTATATGCGTGTAACCTTAACCTCATGATGTCCCACCCAAGTGCCCTGCATCCCCCCATTGCTGAGAATGTTTCGAATGAGAGGTTCCAGGTAAAGGTTAAATAGGAGGGGTGAAAGGAGGCAACCCTGTCTAGTGCCTGAATATAATGAGAAAGAGTTAGAAAATGCACCATTTCCTGGGATCTTTGCTGAAGGGGCTTTGTATAATGCACGAATCCAGTCTATAAAAATGGTGGAAAACTGGAAGGCCCTAAGAACCTGAAATAGAAAGTTCCACTTCACACGGTCAAAAGCCTTCTTGGCATCCAGGGAGACCAGCCCAGCTGGAAAAGCGGCATCCCTGGACACCGAGAAGACATGCGACAACGTGCGCAGATGGTCTGAGGACAAACGCCCCTTCATGAACCCAACCTGGGCCATACGTATTAGGTCTGGAAGGGCCACTGTTAACCTAACGGCCAATATCTTCAAAAGGATTTTGATGTCTTGATTTAAAAGGGATATAGGCCTGTAGCTTTGGACCAACTTGGGATCTTTGTCTCGCTTGGGGAGAAGAACAATCAGGGCTTCGAACAGATATGCATCTACCCCCAGCCCGGACAAAATGTGCTGAAAGAGCCGGTGAAGCACTGGGAGTAAAAGCTCTCAGAAAACTTTGTAAAATAATGAAGAGAAATTGTCCAGGCCCAGGACCTTATCTGACGGCAAGGCTCCTATGACCCCGGAGATCTCCTCCTGAGATATTGGCAAGATCAGAAAACACTTGTGTTGTTCTGTTAGGCAGGGCAAATGGGAATCCTTTAAATACTCCTCCTCCAGGGACTCCAGGCAAGGAGGGCTCTCCATATCCCTGTCTAGCTGTTCGTAGTATAGTGCAAACTCTTGCACTATCTCAGAAGGGGATACTCTCAGAGACCCATCTGCTTGAGCTCGAATTGGGGGGATAAATCTTGCCGACTCCTGTTGTTTAAGTCGTAATGCCAGGAGATGCCCCACCTTCTCTCCCTGGTCCGTGTAGCTGGCTCTAGTTTGGATAATAGCTAACTCTGCCTTTTCCCTCAGCAAATCCAAATATCTATCCTTGGCCACCAGAAGCTTCTTTCTGTCTTCACTCGAAGTGTTGACAGAAAGGTTAGCCTCAAGGGACCGTATTTGGGACAATAGTGATACTAACTCTTCCTCCCGTGCTCTTTTCCTTTTCGAAGCTAAACAAATTAGAATTCCCCTCATAAATGCTTTAAAGGCACCCCCTAAGATGTCTGGCTTTGTACTATCAATTGGATTAGATGAGAAAAAAAACCTCAATTTGTTCTTTTATAAGCTTACAATACTTGGCATCTTTTAACAACTGTTCATTGAGTTTCCACCGGGTCTCCTTTCTAGGTGTATTGAGAAAAGCCAAGTTACATACCATGAGGGAATGGTCGGAGATGGGGCCAGGCTGCATCGAGGCAGACATAACCCCAGGCAAGAGCCCCTGAGAGATGAATATGTAGTCAATGCGAGACTGCGATCTATGCACCATTGAATTAAAAGTGAACTCCTTGGAACTAGGATGCAGAATGTGCCAAAGATCACAAAGCCCGCATTGATCCACCAGTTCTTTAAATGCCCTTTGCCCTGGGGAAAGCCCCCTCAACCCCCTGCTTGACCTATCCAAGTTAGAGTCCAGTACCTGATTAAAATCACCACCATAATAATCATAATGGGAAGCATTGGTAAAATAATCATGATCAGCCTGCTGAAAAAGCCTGGATCATCATTGTTAGGCCCATAGATACTGCAAAGCAAAAGTGGAACTGACCAAAGGGTGCCCTGAATACTTTTTTTTGGTTTTGTATTCTGTGTCAATGAAGCCCCCTTGTTTGAAGAATTACCTTCAGGTAAAGAATGGCTTTCCTCCTTGTCCCTCCTACCATTTCTTATAATTTCATGTCAATGATCCTGTTTCAATTGCTCATCTCTCTGCCTCCTGTAATCTAAGGTGTACTGTCATGTTGTACTGCGTTCTGAGATACATCGGTATTGCTTGTTAGCCAAAGGTCAGTAGGGGTAAACTTAAAAAAAAAAAAAAAATATTTTACTAAAATTTAAAATAAAAATCAAATCTGTTCTGTGTAAATAAGTGGGGTGATATCTGGCTGCTGTAGTTGATCACTGTACCAGTTACTCCCAGCACATACCTATAGCTCTTTCAATTGCAGCATTGAGATTTCTTGCTGTGTTATACAGTATTCTGGTTCTTTAAAGTTTCCCTTTTGCAGTTCATGCCTCACTGCTTAACCTGTATCCACTTTCTTGTTATCTCTTGTGCTAAATTGTAGCACCATAACTATGTACTGGCCATTTGTTTCTTTATTTTGCTTTTGCTCTCTAGCGAATATTATGCTGTGTGGTTTTACTTAATGTGTCTCAGGCCATGCTGTGAAAAACATCCCTAACCACGTAACTGCTACAGTAGTCTTTTCCTCCCATTTCCTAAAAAATCCTTTTTTTAAATTAACTTTATTTTATCAAGTTTTGCAATACAATAACAAGACACCTATAAATCATTTCTGCCTTAAACCTCTTGTCCTCCTCACTCTACTCACCAGACTAAAGTGTTCAAACCAGGATTCAGATATCTCCTAATTGAATATACAGGGCAGTAATACATACCTGCAGTACATTGAAATTATAACGATGCAGGGCTGGCTCCATCCTCATCCCCAGCCCAGATCTCCGCTACCACTGTTACCAATGTTCCTATCTGAGAAACCTGACCATCCTCACAAAGTACAAAAACAGTAAAAGGTACTTAAGAGGGATTGGAGTCATTTTTAAGCTACTAAGAGTTTCAGCTTTGGAGTTTCCAGAAAAACAGCCAAGTAGATCACTTCCCCTAAGAAAGAATGACCATCAAAAGGAAGTAGGTACTGAAAAAGAAGGGGGTATTTTCTGATGCCATGCTGGTGAGTTGAGTTCAGGGGTGAGCTCAGTAAACCAGCTAGATGGGGTGAGGGTGGGGGATGGCACTGTTATGCCACCCTCTCAGCCAGGGAATGAAAGGTGCAGGGTTGTCTGCACAGGCCCAGGTACTATACAGTGAAGACAACTGTCTTTTTGGTATAGAGTCCTGCAGCTCTTCACCTGTGGGTTGCAGAGGGCCCTGTTCATTGGCTGATAGATGACTCTTTGCCCTCTGCATCTGTACCTATATCTGTATCTATATCTGCAGCCACATGAAAGTACAGGTACCGCAGGGCCCTGTGCTTCCACAGCCCACCAGATAGCCTTAAGAATTCTTCACATCTGTTACTGCACTTCTGTAGGCAGATGGAGTCCTCACTTGGTGAAGGGTATCTGTATGTGTTCATGCAGGTCCCAAAGGGACCTATGTGAGTGAGGAAACAAGTCCACTACCTCAAAAAGAAAGGAAGTTCTTTGCAAAAACCTTTGTTAATGTACCAGTTAGGGTAACTTACCGCAAAAGTAGGCAAATGTGGCGTGAGGGTTTCCAGCCCCAACTCCTCACCCCACCCCAAGCAGCAAAAGGAAAAAAACATTAGGGTTTTGGATCTCTGTAGTCTTGGTGTATCAATGGCGAGGTCTTCTATGGAGTCATCAATCCTAATGCACACCCCATTCACTGAGTAAACAATATCACACATGAAGAAAGCTACAACAAATTGTGTTGGCAACATGTGGTGAAACATAATTCTCTACCTTTGAAGTGTGTATAACTATGAGGCAATTGTTTGGAGCTATACCTTGTGCTTTGGACAGGAGGCTACAGGCTGGGGAGGAGGGGTGATCATTAGAGTTAGTTGGCAACCCCAAGGAAGGCCCCACCACTAATTCGCCAAGACTCCGGAGTCCCAAAATCCTAATGTTTTTTTTTCCTTTTGCTGCTTTGAGGGTGGGGGTGGGGATTTAGGGTTGGAAATCCTAAATATCACATTTCCCTACTTTTGTGTCATTATGTTACTCTAACTGGTACATTAACGAAGGTTTTTTACAAATAATAGTTTAGTATAAAAATTATATTTGTACATATATAAAACTTAATTGATTATTAGTGTTCTAATATTGTTGTGGACAGAAATGTTTGGTAGCCCTTTACTGTGAACAAATCCTTCTGCTCAATGAAATCTCAAGCACAAGCAGAAAAAGAGTATTTGTATCTCCATTATGAAATAACCCCTAGTACAGCAGAATCAGTCAGGGTGCAGCACAGTACCTTGTTGTATTTCTGGGGAATGCTACAGTATGCTGCAGGGAACCATGCAATTCAACAGCAATTAAGCCTTTTTGTCATGCAAGAATTTGTAACATGTCTTTAATTACTCTGCATCCTGGCTGACACTGCTATACATTCCAAAACACAGAAGCATTGAGTTGCACCAGTGGAAGAAGTCATTACTGTCTATCCAGTCTGCTCTGTTTGGTGGCACTTGCCCTCTAGGGGTTCATTTACATCCACACCCCTCTTCACCTCCACTCAGCAGTCCTTCACAATTTGCCCATGCTTTCTTAAAAGTCCCTACTGTCTTTGAATTGATTAGAGTCTCTGGAAGCTTGTTCCACCCCTCCACCAACCTTTCCATAAAAAAGTACTAACTAGCATCCTTTCTAAATTTACACCCACAGTCTTTCTACTGTTTCCCCTAGTAGTGTTAAGTTTACTGGTCTTTAACAGCTCACTTGAAACATTGAAACATACACAATGACAGCAACAAAAGACCATTGATCCATCCAGTCTGCCTGTAACCCTAACAAACCCGGACCTATTGTTCATAGAGTGTTCTAACCCACACTATCTACAGTCACGCTCCTCACCCTACCTCTACCACCCTGAGCAACCACTAAGCCCTTCACTCTGCTCTAACCATGTTTGAAACTGTTAATAGTTTTGGCACCCACCACATCATTCTAGCAGATTGTTTCAGGTCTCCACCACCCTTTCTGTAAAATAAAACATTCTCACTTCCCTCCTGAGCCTCCTCCCCAGTCTGTTTCCATTCATGCCAACATGTTATTAATCCACTACTTATGTTAAATTGTTTGTCACTGTTTACATTGTTCATTTCTTTCAGGAATTTGAAGATCTCTGTCATATCTCCCCTCTCTCGTCTGACCTCCAGCAAGAACATATTCAGTGCCTTGAGCCAGTCCTCAGAAGATCTGCCCTGCTGGCCCTGAATCATTTTGGTCACCCTACATTTCACTGTCTCCAGCCTGTTTTACCTTTCCCTAGGTGAAGACTCTAGAACTGGGCACAGTACTCTAGGTGGGTCTTACCAGTGAACTAAACAGAGGCAACACCATCTCCCTCTTTTTGCTGGTTATACCCCTCCCTATGCATTCCAGCATCCCACTTGCCCTCCTAACTGCCTTGTCACACTGTCTGGCCACCTTTAGGTCATCCAACATGATCACTGCCAGGCCTCTTTCCTGTTTAGTGGTCATTAAGTATCAACTCCCCCATTTTGTACTCCACCCCTGGGTTTCTATGCCCCATATGCATTATTTTCAAGTTTTTGCATTGAAACCCAGCTATAATACCCTTGACCACTCTTCGAGTTTTCTCAGGTTGCTGCTCATCCTTTTCACCGCCCTCCCGGAGTGTTCATACTATTGCACAGTTCGGTGTTCTCCACAAAGAGGCAGACCTTCCCTTCCAGCTCCTCTGCAGTGTCACTGATAAAGACATTATGAACCACTCCCAGCACTGATCCCTATGGCTCCCAACTGATCACTGTCCCATCCTCAGAGCGAACTCTGTTTAGTACCTCCCTTTGTCGCCTATGCCTTAACCAATTTCTTACTTAATCTGACATCTTTGGACCTGCTCCTAAACAACCCAGATTGTCTACTAGTCTACTATATGGAATGGTGTCAAATGTCTTACTGAAATCTAAGTAGGCTATGTCCACCACTCCACCCTGATCTAGTTCCCAGGTCACCCAGTCAAATAACTCTATCAGATTAATTTGACATGACCTCCCCTCATTGAATCCATGCTGCCTCAGGTCTTGTAACCCATAGGAGTCAAGATATTCCACAATTGTTTCTTTCAGCACTGAAACAGTGATTCCATTAACTTTCTTACCACTGAAGACAGGCTAACTGGCCTATAATTGTCTGCTTCAATAAGACTTTATTGACTCAAAAATAGCCCTTTGATTGCCCTTCATCTTTCCTCCACACCCCTGATTGTGTAGTAGTAGCAGTAGTAGTAGTTAGTTTGTTTGTTCGGTTTTTAAAAGCATTACAAATTCAACAGTACAAAACATAATTTACAATATTACATATCAGCATAAAAGTATTTTACAGATATGGTTTCTAATTCATTCCATATATGATTCCTAAGGGGCACATTAATTCTTCAAGATTCTGAATATTTTATAACCTTCATTTCAATTGCACGTAAAATTAGCATTCCAAGGAAACAATATCAATCATTTAAGTAATTTCATATCATTTTATCTACAGCAAAAGCAGAATACTCTTACAGCATAACAGTGAAACTCCCAAAAATCCAACGATATAGTCATCCATTATTTACTTTTGCCAGAGTAGGTTGTCAGGTGATGAGAAAGAAATCCTCAGTCGACTCTGAACCTTAATGTGAACCGCAATGTCTGGCTATATTCCATCTTCACCTTATTGTTTCCAAACTGTGCATCAAATCTGGGATTTACTTTAGGAGCAATTTGTAACCAGAGTTATTGAGCCTGCTTAAAAGGCCTCCCTCTTGTAACAGTTCTATGTGGCTAGAGATGTTGTGAAATAAAATTTCCCAAGTGAAATTGCCGAGAAATCAGTAATTTCACCGTGCAAAATTTTTCATGAAATTGTGGTGAAATGGTGAAATTTGCTCCGCAATTTTGCCCACCACAAATGGACATCTCCCAGTGGTGTCTGTAGTGCCCCCCCCACCACTCACCAGCCCAAATAAAAGAAAAACAATTTCTTCTCCCTGGTATCTAGTGGTCTCCCCGGCCCGATCAATGCCGAAATTGAATAAAGCCCTCCCCAAGTTACACTGAGTCATTTGAATCATTTCCTGACTCCCAGCTGAGGCCCCTCCTGAATCCAACCTAGTGTTAGAATAAAAAAAAAAATTAAATCCACAATTCCCTGGTGGCTAGTGGACTCCCCATGTTCCACCATGGCATCATATAGCACCCACCCTGCTTCCCCCAGTACCCTGATTGGGCCACCAGCACAGTCCTCCACTCACCCCCATGGCCGGCAGCCCAACTGAGTGCTTCAATGATGAGCAAGTGCTTGTACAAGCACGTGCTCATTCATTGGATTCAGACAGCCAGCACTCTCACTACTACTGGAGTGCAATGAGAGCACTGACTGTCTGACAATGAATGAGTGCATGCTTGTGCAAGCATGCGGTCATTCACTGAAGTGCTCAGTCAGGCTGCCAGCCATAGAGGTGAGTGGAGGGCTGTGCCAGTGGCCTGATCAGGGTAATGGGGGGGAGTGGGGTTGGTGCTATCTGATGCCAGGGTCGCGGGTCCACTAGACACCAATGAGTTGGGGATTTAAATATTTTTTTTAACACAAGGTTGAATTCAGGAGTCGGGAGGTCATGAGTTAATGCAGGTAACTGGGGGAGGCTTTATTCAATTTCTGCCATGATCAGCGGGGGACCACTAGACACCAGAGAGAAGAATTCTTTTTTTAATTTGGCTGGGGGCGACTGGGGCACTAGACACCGGGGAAGAAAGCTGATCTGGTGGCGAAATTACGGAATTTTGCCCATGGGTGGCAAAATTTCACCCGCAACCAATGAATTTCGCTGGTTGACAGGCAAAATTTTGCTTGCTCCACAGGTGATATTTTGCATTTCGCAAAATGCGTGAATTCTGTGAAATATATCCCCGGGCGAAATGTTTCAATTTTGCACAACACTATATGTGGCTAGAATTGAGCTTACATTCTAGTGAAGTACTTTTTGTTATAACTACTGGAAGCACCTGCGTGCTTAGTATTAAGTGGTGGCCTATCCAAGGCCTCTGGCATATACAGTACCAGCACTACCGGGCCAGGATTAAGCTTACATACAGTACTAGCACTATGCTTTTTGTTATAGTTACTGTCAGCACCCAAGTGCAAGTAATTTGGGGTGGCCTGTCCAAGACTGTTGTCATTTATATTCAGGAAAGCTTATGCTTGTATTTCTTTCCCATTAATGCTCAGGTTGGAAATCTCTAGGTGCTTCACTGAACATTTGCCTGGCTTAGCAGAACATAACTAGAGCCTGCAAGGCCAACCATGGCCTACTGTCACCTAAATATAACTCCACTTCCCTTAAAAGGGCATGGATTTAATACTCCATGGCCTACAAAAGGGGGTCATCCCGATCCCGCACAAAACCACCTCTGCAATAGTAGACTGTAAACATATTATTCTAATAAAATTACATGCTCTAAATTATTACTTGATTTCCAGTAAAACGCACAGCAAAATGAGTTGCTCACCCAGCAGATAATTCTTTTTTCATTTCTATAGTTCTCAGAATTCCCCTTAGAGCATGTTCATTGCTTGTTAAAATGCTATACTAGTAATTGTGCATAATAAAATGGTACTGGAGGTCCTCAAAATCTTCAGTGGTATGACAAAAACTTAATATATAAACTGAGAATATTAATAAAATAAAAATTAGCAGCTTTGCAAATAAGCCGTTCTTTGGTGTTTAACGGCAATCATAACTCATATAACACATATCCTACAAATAAAACATAGAATATAGAAGTAGTTTACAATATATTGTGTTCTGTCATAAATGGGCCAAAAGTGCATAGAATTCCAAACTTGGTTCAAAGCAACCCCAATCCTACAGTAACTGAGCCTTTTGCCTTTTGTCTACTAAATAGCAGAGCACAGAAGAGATAGACTACAGTATTTCTGTAGTGTCTATATTATCCAAGAACAAAAGTTAAAGTTTGCTCAGCACATTTTGAATTATCATTAATCTGTCTCCCATGGAGACCCAAATTAATTAATATCAATTAAAGTAAATTCAAACCTTGGAATTGTGTCTCTTATGTTAGCTCATTGTATGGGCTCTATAGGCACACAGTCTTGTCAACTATAGAAATTTTAGCAGCAATTTAGGGCTTTTTTGTCACAACAGCTTCTCCACAGACTGATTGTAATGTTTCCCATTTCCCTGAACTCAAACTTCAGTCTGATAACTCCACAGTCCCTTTCCAGGTCAACATTGCCTGAAGAAAAAGAGAAAAGACATGCTCCACTGAGTGTAATAACTTCAAGCACTGAATTGATATACCCACTCTAGCCCCCACAGGCAACAATATCATATCTTTATATAAAATTTTCCAGAATTTCACACATAAGGAATAATGTATGGATGACCATGTGCAACAAGCCTGTGTTTCCACTGAGGGATTGAGATAACAGCATATGGACCTTGAGAGAGAAGCTCGAGAGGTTCATGCTGTTATCTCAACCTCGAGATGGAAACACAAGGCGAGTTGTGTATGGTCACCTATATTTTACTTTTTATAGCATATGGTTCTGTAGAGGGAACTAGCAAGGAGTGAGAGAGAGAGAGAGAGAGAAGAGAGAGAGCGAAGCGGCATGTGAGAGCCAAGGAGCAGTTCTGCTGAGATAGGACTACCAGTATGTATTGTCATTTACTGCCTATACTGTAGCAAAAAATGTCCAAGGAACGTTTTTTTTCCCCTTTCTTTATCAAAGCCCAGCACATATAAACCTGATTTAGCAGTCCAACAGTGATAGCCAGTACAGTGAGAGAGAGAGAGAGAAAGAGAGAGAGAGAGAGAACTGGAAGCGGTTCAGCATCGTAAGCACTATCGTGCTCAAGGATTCCCCTCCAACCTACTGAGGGCGAGCTTCGCAAATCACTAGTGTGGTTGCAAAGGCATGACCTGCAGACATCATGGTGAGTGAAAGTGAAAGCAGTTGCCAGAGAGTCAGCTCAAGCAAGGACACAGGTGCACTTGATATAATGTGCACAACAACTTTCAGAATGTACACTACATTTAAAATGTGCACAATAACTTTTTGAGAACCTCTTATTTCCATACACAGTAAGCCTTAACCATATACTATACTGTATATAGTTCTCTCGGATAGTCCCCACTATTATGCAGGTCTCCATATGCTCTCCTCCCTGACAGGGTCCCTGAGCTGTACATTGTCAAGTCCAGCAGTTCTGTAGTTGTTGTTTTCAGTTGCCCATGCAAAGCCTTTAAACTCACCTGTGTGTTATCAGGTTACTGAAAATTGACATCAGATAAATCCTTATAACCTTGTGATAACCAGTAACCAATATCAGCTTCAGCACTATTATAAAAGAAATAAAAATAGCAAGTAGCTCCGCAACTCTTATTTAGCGGTTTCCCCTCAGTTTCTTTACAAGGGATAGTGCAGATATGTTTACGTTACTATGGTTCATGACTTGAGCAATGCTTGTGGGGACTGAAGACTTCTAAAATGAAGGAGACTTTTTCATTAAGTTTAGTGATACGTATACAAAGCATCAGCATTCTGGCTCAACAATATACTACAGCTCAGTGTCCCCGTGGCATCCCCATTTATGCCATTTACACCAACAGACTCATGGAGCAGCAACTGGAGGCATTAAACACACAGGGCAGCAATGGGAAGCATAGGAGGCTCATCAGACACTCACAACCTTTACCTCCAAAATTCCCAGACCCTCAGCTTGACAGCATTTAAAAAATTAACAACCGTAGCTGCTGGCTATAAATGGGTGCACTAGAAGAACCCACAGCACAGAAAACTACATCAAAAGTAGAGCTGATTCATGGGGCGGAGCAGCAGGATAGCCATCTTGCTGCTCTGCCTAGTTAAGAAACTAAGCCTCTTCCACAAATAGTTTGATGACTGTTTGGAAATAAAGAGCATGATAACTCCACACTGATATGAAACAGCAATACTTTCTGATGTAAGGACTCAGTAAATGAAAGAATGGTGCACTCTTCTCTCTGTCCCTGATGCTGTACACTCTGCTTAACTTGTCCTGGACCAACTTCATCTGGTTAAAGTCTACCCTTCTGAAACCTAGGACTTCAGCCTTTGATGGGGGCTTACTTCTCCAAAGGGCCAGCTTGAACCATGTAAAATTATGGTTACTGGAACCTAGATGATCTCTTACCCTCACTCATCCTACCACATCTGAGTTGGTGAGCACCATGGCCAGAATGGCAGGTTTTTTTTTAACCAGCTACACCAGCAGGCAGTCCTGCAATGTATTCAGCAGGGCCTGACAGTTGGACTCCTTGCCACTGGAATGACCCACTCAATATCTAGCACGTTTAGCTCTCCCTTCACCACCTCCTCCTCCTTTGCCACCCCCCTTCCTAGTTCTGCCCCCTAGTTCATTCTCTCTTTCTTTCCCTGTCCTAGAGGTCTATAGATCACTCCCATTCATAGTTTCTTGCCTAAGGATGCCATGAGCTGAATCCACAGTGATTCTGTTTCCCCATTACCTCCCTTGATGTTTCCATACTCCATTGCCTCTATGCCTTCCCTGACATATATGGCTATGCCTCTTCCTGTACCTTTCCCTCATTCCCATCTAAACATGGTGTAGCCTGAGACTGACAGGACCCAAAAGTTATTCTTTGTTGCCCAAGTTTTTGTGATAGCTGCTAGATCCATCTCAGTGTCTGCCACCATTGCCTGGAGCTCACTAATTTTATTCCCCAGAATCCTGGCATTAAAGCAGAATCCTTTCTGTCTTTCTCTTGATCTCCTCTTGCCTTTTCCTATTCCTTCTGCCTTATTCTTCCCAAGTCTCCTTAATTTTTTTTTTATTTTTCATGCTGAATGTAGGCTGAATTGAGTCCATCTTATTAATACCCCTCATGTATTTTAATGTTTCAGTCATGTCTCCCATCTCCCTCCTGGTCTCGTTTTGATGTTCTTTATTCTCTGCTCATATGTCACTCCCTGTAGCCCCTGTACCATCATGGTCACCCTCCCCTACACTAATTACAGCCTATTAATATCCTTGTTAAGACAAGGGTTCCAAAATTGTTCAGGGGTAGGATGGCTTCTTTTCTCCTACTACTGAGCCCCCTACGTATACATCCTAACATTTTGTCCACCTTTTTAACTACTTTATTGTACTTTGTTGGTTCTTTTAGGTTGTTTTAAATCCTTACCCCAGATCTCTTTCCTCCTCAGTCACCAGAACTGCCGCTCACCTTAGTCTGAACTCAGTCCTTGGATGTTTGTTTACCATGCATGTGACGTTGCATTTTTTGGCACTGAAGCCAACTGCCAGATATTGTACCACATCTCAAGCCTTTGCAGGTCCTCCCACATATCCTGTATGCCTTTCACATCATTAATCATGCTACAGAGTTTGGGATCATTTGTAGAAAGTCAGATTTTACCCTTGATGTCTGCTCTGATCTCACTAATGAAGATGTTAAAAACTACTGGATCAAGCACTGATCCCTTTGGAACCCCACTAGACACCGACCTCATGCCCACAGATTCCCTATTGATCACCATTGTCTGTGTCCTGCCACTCAGCCAGTTGTACACCCACTTTGTCATTGTGTTCCCTCCTCCAAGGTCCCCCAGTTTCTTTACTAACCTTTTGTGTGAAACAGAGTTGAAAGCTTTACTGAAGTCCATAGTATAGTATGTCTACTGCCTGATTTTTTTCTATAGCCTGCATCACCCAGTCAGAGAAGTCAATCAAATTTGTTTGTTGCAACCTGCCTGCCACAGAGCCATGCTGTCTGTTGTCCTGTAACCCATTAGCTGCTTGGAACTCTACCAGCTTTTAATTTCCATTGGTATTCCAACAATTGATGTCAATGGGCAGCCAGGTGGACTGATTTTTATGTTGGTGCAAAAATCCTGTTGGCTGAGGGTCATATTCCTCATGGCTATGTGCAGGGCTAACCCCTTAGCTCTCAACAAATCAGGTTTCTGTATTTATTTTAGCTATTGTACTATATCTCCCTATATATCGGTATCCTAGCTGATGTCCCCCAGGGTTCAATCCTTGGACCTGTCCTTTTCTCTCTGTTTATTAATGATTTGCCTTCAGTATTCACCCATGCTCATATTCACATGTATGTGGATGACACCATCCTTTTCCTAACTGGTCCCTCTACCCCAGACATCCAAACCCCTCTTCAACATGACTTCACTGCAATAATATCCTGGTTCTCAGCAAACAGTTTAAAAATGAATGCCAAAAGAACTGTCGCCATGACCTTCGGTACCAAGCAGAAGCTTGCCAGGCTCTCCACCCTCCCTGCCTTTGTTACCCCTACTTGCACTCCTCTCAAAGCAGTCCCCGCCTACAAATATCTCAGGTTGTGGCTTGACCCTTCACTGGACTTCTCATCCAACTTTAATGTCCTTCACTCCAGGCTCCACCCCCAAGCTGGGGCTTCTTTAACGAGATAAAGGAAGTTTCTCACTCCCAGTCCAACGTGATCTTCTAGTCCAATGAATTTTCCCAGTCTTCCACTATGCCAACATCATATACGGCTCTGCCCCAGCCATCTCCCTTGCTAAACTCAATGTCCTCTTCAATGTGTTCTGTCGTTCCACCTCCAACTCCCCTCCTCTGATTCACCACTTTGACCTCTATGCTTCCTTATCTCTTCAAGCCCCCTCACAGAGATGTTTGTCCCACTGTTTGACCTTCATCTCTAAATGCTGGTTTGGCATCTTCCCGTCCTACCTCTCCTCCCTCCTAACTTCAGCCACCCCCTCCCCTTACCACTCTTGCACAAGTTACCACTGCTCCTTCACCCTCGCACGAGCCCGCACCTCAGCAGGGCAACTTACTTTCTCTCACAGACTCTCTTCTCTCTGGAATAATCTCTGCCAAAAAAAATTGCCTTACCCCCTCCTTTTCTGCACTCAAGTGACTTCTCAGACCACCTCCTGTTACATCTTGCTGCTGCTGTCCTACCTAACTCACATTTAAAAACGTCCTGTCCTCCTCTCTGTCTCCCATCTCTTTTCAGCAAAAGTACTAAAATGATGAATATTTGCTGCCTCAGGGTTTTTTTTTCTCTGGTTATGTGAATTTTAAATTATTTTCTTCATGTATGTTTTACTTTGTAACATAATTGTGTAATAGGACAACATTTGTATATTGCTTATTACTGCACTACAAATTGTGTAAACCTTTGTGGTGTTTTGCTCCCCTTTACCTGGGTCACACCTGGAAATAAGCTTTGGCTCAGTGTGCCTTTCCCAATTACCAAGTTCGACATAAAATAAATAAATAAATAAATGAATGAATAATACATATCACAATGTGATATATATCAGCAATAAGACACGATGGGACACGCATTATGCTGCTCTAGTCACATACCTAGTGGTGTAGTGAGGCACAATGCTGTAAATGGAGTTCATTTGGTCCCTGTCAGTGGAACTAGATCAGCATAATGTACCCCCTGAAATGTCTCATTGTGCTTGCAAAATGGTCAACTGAGAAAATGTATGAAACAAAAAAAAGCCAACTTTTATTTAGCAAAAACAGATTTTTTTTGTTAAAAGTAACTAGTAATCAAAGTACCTTTTCTGTTAAAAGTAACTGTTGGAGGTCATGAGGTCATGAGCATATCATTAGTCATAACCTATGAGCTCAGCACATGACATAAGTGCTGGAACAGTTAGGATTTACATTATTAGTTAGATCCCATGAGTTCAGCATGATCCATAAGTGCTGAGACAGGAAGGATTTACAAAACATTTGAATTAGTCTTAATTAAACTCTATGGCCCAGATATTCAAACTGCGCCCAAAAAGTGCGCAATAGCAGGAGCAAGCGCAAGTCTATTGTGCCCATGAGCAAGAGACATGATATTCAAAAAAGGAGCAGGTCAAATTGCGCCTACAGCCAATGACTTAATATCGCACCACCTGCGCCATAGTGCAACTAGGGAGGAGAAGCTGAGCAGATCTGATGCACCATAGCTCAACAAGGGATGTTCAGCTAAGCAGTCCAGAGGTGCCATAGCGCAAGCAGGGAGCCCTCCAGCTGCAGAGCAATGTAACTGCACAATCAGGGAGGTAGGGGCCCACCACCCATGCCACAGATGGGCACAGGAACACACAGCAGAACAGACATTGTCCCCCCATACCGCAAGCACATCACAACCAGGGGAGGCTGGAATAACCACTGGTCCATGGAGACAAGCAACCAACCCACAGCCTGGCCATGGTGCCCCATCACACCTACTGGCAAGCTGTGACTGGCACACAAGGAGGGCAGACCACCCTGTGCCACACCATCCCCCACAGTGCACAGCACACCCTGCACCGTGACCCCCAGACACCCCCTCATGAGCAGTGACCACCACAGCAGGAAACCCCATGCTTGCCACCACCCCCACAGTGTCAATGCAACCCTGTGCACCACAGAACCATGCAAGCCAGCCCCACCACGAGCACCCATCAGCAGGTTGCAGCACACAGCAATGCAACAACGGCAGACACAGTGCCACCATGCACAGTCCCCTGAGGTACTGCTGAGAGACCGACCATGAGTTGGCACAAGAGTTACCCCATATGGGACGGTCGTGTCCTTGACACCACCACCAGAGGTACAGCGCTCTGCACAGTATTCCAGTGACACACCCCAGCCCACCACTGGCCACAACAGCCAGCATAGACACCCACAGTGGTGCGTGGAGGCATGCACCACACCGGATGCCACACAGGGTCTGGACAGACACCCACCCATACCCAAGGGCACAACAACACAGGGACGCAGTGGTGGGGCAACCAAGCCCTCATTGTGGGCCCATGTAAGCCGTGTACACACAACCTGCAGTCCACCATGGCACTGGAGTGCCAACTACCCTGCGCAGGCACCATGGACCCATACACCACCAGTAGTCACCTGGAGCACAAGCCACAGACAATGGGGCACATCCCCTGCAACACACAGAAGCCACAGAATGGAGGTGGGACAATGACTGTGTTGCCCACAGTGCCACCTGAGCCAGGCATGCACCACACCAGTGACATGGGCAACCCAGCAAAGTGACGGGTACAGTGTCCGCCCTGCAGGGAATGCTACCACTGACATGCCAGTGGACCATGCAGGTCACAGACAGGTATATGTGTCAGCTGCACAGGCCATGGACAGGCTGATGGGTGCACCATGGACGCAGAGCACGTGCCATGGACCACTGCACACAGTCATCCAGTGCACAGGGAACAACACACACAACACAGACACTGACTGATGTCTACCCCCACACCATAGTCACCTCCACACGGACACAGACACATACCCATGACTGCACCACCCCTGATGCCATGCACACCACTGCAGCTGAGCACCTATAGCCCACTGCAAATCAGAGACCACCATGGTATTCATATAAAAGTCAAATATATTGGAAAAATAGAAAACTCAACTATGTACAAGAATGAAAACAATTTACAGGTTTGTGGTGGGGGACACAAAAAAGGTGGGGGTGGGAAGGGGGAAGGGGCGGACAAATGGGATGGGATAGGAGGGGTGTGAGGGTGGGTCCGGGGGGTAGGAGAAGTCAGGGACCAAGGGACTATTAAAGGCTCTGCCGTTCCTGGCTCTGGCTCCCTCTGGCTCTGTGTCACCGCAGAACCCCTGACTCGTCCAGCCTCCTCAGTATTGCCACCGTCTCGTTGGCCAGATTCAGGAGCTCCCACATGGTGTCCCTGATTTCCCTCAGATGTCTCACACCTAGGACAAGGGAGCACAGTCAACAGGTGTGAATGCACAACCCCATACAGCCCGCCCACTGTGCATGGCATACGGCCATGGGACATACCACTGTGATGGTGTGTGACCACCCACAGTGATCACGTCCACAGGACCTGCCCACTCAGGTGCATACAGCTATGTGGAATGCTGCACACACCCACCAGCCAAGTCACGCACAGCACCACCGTGGCCGTCTAGTGACATGGCTATGTGGTGCAAAGGCAGTGGCACAGCCATGCACCTGGTGCACGCATGGACCACCAGTGATGCACACCCAGACATGCATTGCCACTGGACAGTGTTGACTGTAACAAGTGGCTTGCATGTCAGTGATGTCAATGAATGGTGGGAATGCCCCGCTGCCCACCTTGTCACACAGCATGCAATACTAATCATGGATGTCTGGCACTCACCCACATCGGGCCGGTCAGGTGGGCGTTGCTGGTCCTCGGCCCGCCTGGGTGCAGTTTCCACTCCCCTCCGCTGCTCTGCCTGCACTCTGCGTAGTTCTTCCGGGCCTGTGGGGACAAAAAGGAGAGAAGAACATCAGTACATTCCCAAAGCAAAGTCCCCCTGCCCCAAGGAGTGTGCCCTCCCACCCAGCCAGACCCACCCACTCCACACCCTGTGAACACCACCACGGCCAACCACCATACGGTCCCTCCCCTATGTGCTGGTCACATACAACACTGTGACTCATATGAATGATAAAAGTGTGTTGACGGAACCCCTACCTGGATGTGGGATCGTGTCCCTCCTGGCACGTGACCGCAGTCGGGCCAGTAGCTCCGGCTCCCTCCTGCGCAGGTCACCATAACGGTGCCTGCACCGCTCAGCTGAACGGTCCCTGCCTGTTGCCTCATCCAGGGCAGTGGCCACCTCCTGCCACACCTGGGTCCTTGCCCTATCCAGGGAGGCCTCCCCAAAGAGAGGCTCATGGTGTGGCTTGACTATGGCCACCAGATTGGCCAGCTCAATGGCACTCCATGGAGCAGCTCTTCTACATGCCATTCCAATAGCTATAGTAGGCAATATGGTGTTCTGCAGCGCGGTTCCCCATGTGCAGATGCTGTGTGGTACAGCACTGCCATTCCCTGTCGTGCTGTTACCGAACAGCACGATAGAGGTGCACCTGTGCCTGACGCATGGCGCCAAGGGGGCAAAGGTCAGGCACAGGGTCAAGGATCTCTGGCGCAAGGCCACGCACAGCGCCATCGGATGACAATGCATGTAGCACGATTGGCTGCCTGTGTGCCAGCACCACAGTGGACTATCGGGCAGTTGGGCCATTGCGCCTATGAAGGCCCAGTGCCACAGCACCATGTAGTGACCATTGCTATAGCACCACTGGCACAATGGTGGCCATGCCCTGCATTGCCTACCGTGCACAGCACATCATCAGCGCAGCAGACGCCTGCGCAAGCAAGTCGGGCATGTGCAGTGAGGTCTACTATGCATGACACAGAACTGCGCCATTGGCTCAGCACATTTAACACAATTGCGCAAAGCGCAACAGCGCGATATTCAGCCATCATATGCAAATCATCCGATCAGCCATTCAATGGTGCAGCAATGCAATTTGCATCTAATTAAAGTTGCTCCTTGCCTCATTTGCATGGGTTGTGCTATAAAGGTGTGACAATGTGCTGCATAGTCATGGCCATAGTCGGTTATTGCAGTTGATTGGTGAGTTGCATGCTGTTTGGGAGTGTGGACTGTGGATTTTGGGACATGCATGGGACTGCACAGTCACAGGTAACAACTGCCATTCTTATAGGCTACATAATGACCTAGCACATTATTGGAGAGGAGGACAACAGTGGTGGGAGGAGGAGGAGGTGGAATTTTACTAAGGCTGACACCGAGGCCCTTTTTGAGGCCTACCTTTATCAGGAGCCACCGCTCAGTGGACGGCGGGGAACCCCTCAGGCCCATGCTGCTGCATGGGAGGAGGTGGCATGTGCCGTGAACCTGCATGGCAGCCACCAGCACTCTGTGCAGGAGTGTAAGAAGAAGATGGGCACAGACAGGAGGAGGGTGAAGGAGAAGGTGGCTGGCATCAGGGCAGCATGTGCTGCAACAGGTGGGGGACAGCCGGAGGTGGTACAGCTGACCCCAGGCGGAGGACAGGCTTGCTGCAAGCATGCACCAAAGTGCCATTGAGGGTGTTCTGGGTGGTGGCTTCCAGACGGGTGGTGGCCCATCACTGCATGGTAAGTCATGGTCTGTCTGGGGGGGACAGGTTAGGTCACACGCAGTAACGCAACTTTGCTTTCCCTTACAGATCCTGAGCATCTGCATGGGTCAGCGGTGGTGGGCCTTTCCACTGCGGACAGTTGGATGGAGTTGGAGGTGGGACCATCCACCTCCACAGGTATTTGTGGATCAGTACGACAGTGGGGCCGCCTGGCTGTCCAAACTGATGTCGTTGAGACAGGTGTGGAGGAAGCTCTGTCTGTGCCCCAGCGTGCTGGCATCCACGGATGCCACCACACTGTGTCTGTGGCCAGGGCAGAGTCCGGCACCAGTGATGATGACACGACCGTCTTGGGCAGTGACACGTGTGTGCCACAGGATGGATACACAGCAGGGCAATTTGTGCCCATGGCTGTGGGTGGTGCCGCCATGGAGGCCTGCATGTCAGCACAGTCCCAGGCTGTGCCTGTCAGCACCAGTGGGGCAGCACTGGTGTCTGTTCAGGACAGTGGAACTGTTGCAGCCACTGCGGCAGCACCACTGAGCCCTGAGGTGCGGCAGCCAGAGGGGGCAGCATCAGCAGTCACCCACTGGGCTTGGGGGTACAGGGTTCAGTGGTGGCATCTGTGCACCACCTGTGGACATGTCCAGACCTGGTCCTGGTGCACAGCACCCACCCTCAAGGCGTGCTGAACATCAGGCCCTTGCACACCCTGAGGGACAGGATGCTGAAGAGGCTGATGACCTCTAGGATGAGCACACCCACCTACTGCGAACATCGGTCCAGCAGCAGATGCGGCTTGCGATGTCCGTGGATGCACTGCTTGTGTGTCTCTGGAGCATGCAGAGGAGCATCGCAGCAGGGATGCCAAAATGATCATGGCACGGATGGACCGTTTGAGGGAGGATGTGACCGCTGCCATTGACAGGCATGCACAGGCGTTCATTGCTGTTATGGCCACAATGGGCACATAGTCGGGTGCCCATGCATCGCAGACACCATGCAGTGTACTATCCACCCTCCGTTCCCAGCGTCGTGCGACTCCCACCCTGTCGACACCAGGTTCAGCTGTGGGCATCCCAAGCACTCCTGGTGCAGGCATGTTCGGTGTGCTGCAGACCCCTGCATGGGCATGGTCGCGTTCATGCAGTGGAACCCCTGGGGAACCATCGGTGCCACCCCATGAGGACAGTGGTCAGCCTGCCAGTGCTGGCGGGTCTCAGCAGGGCTGCCCATGCATCTGTGGCAGCTGTGGCACTGTGTCGCGGGACTGACCTGTCTCCCAGTGTGGTTACTTTCTGGTGCTGCCCTGTGTGCATTGTGTGTTTCAGTGGGCAGTTCACGGGTGGGTACCCGGCCCTGCACGCGGACACACAGTCCACCTTCACACCCTCCTGGCTGCTGTACGCAGTTACGTGTGCATGATAATGCCTGCATTGCACTGTACACCAATGTGCAATGGTGCTCAGCATCTGACACAAGCACATGGACAGGCAGTGGGCGTGATGGCCTGTGGACATGTGTGTTGCTAGAGTGTGCATTCTGGGTCAGTGTGCCTTATGCCCTCTGTGCACATTTGTTGCATTATGTGTGTGTGCATGTGTGTGTGTGTGTGTGTCCTTCGGCATGGCATCTTAATCCTCACCCATCCTTGGCTGTGTGTGTGCCTCTGTGCCCTGCCACTTCCCTCGATGGCATGGACCCCCAGTGTGGGTTCCAGCATGTTTGTGGGTTGTGCCTTGGCCACTGGTGGTTGCGCATGGCCCCATGACTTACCTGGGTTGGCTGAAGTGCTCCTCCGTGATGGTGTCCCGGTACAGATGTGCCAGCCGTAGCAGTCTGGGGTCCCGTCAGCCAAGGGGGGTGCTGCCTATCACCATCGTCACTGGCATCCCCATCATCCCCATCGCTGTCCCCCTCTTTGTCCTGTACGGTTATCCCACATTCGTTGGCCATGTTGAGCAGGATGCAACAGGCCAGGAATATCCCACAGGCCTTTGAGGGGCTGTACTGTAGGGCACCGCCAGAGGTGTCCAGGCAACGGAAATGTGCCTTCAGCATCCCGAACACCCACTCGATGACATTCCATGTGGTGGCATGTGCCTCACTGTAGCATTGCTGCGATGGGGTTGTGGGCCGCCGGTAGGGTGTGAGCAGCCAGGGACAGAGTGGGTATCCACTGTCACCTGTGTGTAGAGGGTGGAGGTTAGTTTGGTGATCAGCATCGCCCTGCCCCAGGCCATGTAGGCCACTACCCATGGCACCTCTGGCCATGCCCCCCAGGCCCTATATTTGTCCATGTGGCTTGCATACTCACCCACTAGGTGGCCAGTGGGGATGTCCCCACTCTCAAATCTGTGGCACAGTGCTGACTGGTGCCAGATGTAAGAATCGTGTGCTCCCCCAGGGTGCGTGGCACAGACATTGATGATGCGCCTCCTGGCATCGCACACCACCTGGCAGTTGATGCTGGCATAGCCCTTTCGATTTATGTATGTGGCCCCCTCGGGGCCAGGTGGTGTGCGTATAGCCACATGGGTGCAGTCTATTGCCCCTAGCATGCCAGGCATACGTGCTACTCTGTGGAACTCCTGTATGTTTGCTGTGCGCTCCGCCCGCTGTGCTGGGGAAATGGATGTACTCCTCAGCATGTGGCAGCAGTGCGCTGAGGAATTGGGTGAGGTGGCGTGACGTGGCCGACTGGGTTATGCCTGTGGTGTCCCCAGTTGGTCTCTGGAAGGTACCCGTGGCAAGCAAGCACATGCAGGCTGTTACCTTGGTCTCCACTGACAGGACATGGCTCCATCATGTGGGTGCCTGCATCACATCACTGCACAGCTCACAGAGACGCCTCAGAATTGCCCTGTTCAGGTGGTACCGGCCCACAATCTCAGCATCTGTGTACAGCTCAAAGCTGGTGCGGGCTCGGTACTTCCTGCTGGGGGCATAGCGCCGATGGGCCCTTCCATAGCCACACACCCCTGCTGCCCACCTTCTCACCCCCCTCATTACAGCCTCCATGTGGAAGGTGGCACTGGCCATGTCCCTGGCTTGTGTTCACCCCCCCTGGCAGCTGTTACTGTATTCTCCCCGCTGTCCTGGCTGCTACCTCCCCTGCACCGGGTACACCTTCCTGTGCTAGCCTCTGTGCTGTGTGGCTCCCCACACCTTCCCTGTGCCTGGCTGTTCACTGTGGCCTTTCCCTGGCCTGCCCTGTTCATGCCACTTGCTCTGTCTGTGTGCCTCTGCCTCATGTGGCTTCCCTGTAGTGTTCTTGCACCTCTTCCTTGCTCCTTTTTATTTTGGCTCATTTCCACTGTGGCGCAACTTCCGCTTGCTCCACTGTTGTGCATTGCGCAAGTCTCTGAATATCACACTGCGCCATTTATGCGTGGTTCCTCCCCCTTCGATTGCGCATGCCTTCATTATCATTGCACTGTTGCTCAGCATGATTTCGGGGGGCGCAACTGCCTCCTGCTGAATATCGCAGAATGGCGCAATTTCGGACTTGCGCAGGCACAACCCTATTGCGCATGGCTCAACTCTTTTGAATATCTGGGCCTGTGAGTACAGCATAACAGCTGTAACAGGGCTTGTTAGTAGATTTACATTAAGCTAGATGTTATGAGCTCAGCACATGTCATAAGTGCTGTGACAGACAGGGTTTATAATGTAAGCATATTAATAGCCCAAACACACTTTAAAACTTATTAAACTTTAGTAAACTTTAGGATACAGCATGCAGTATAATTTATAGTTCACATTTACTACAGGTTAGATACATCACTGAAGGGTTAACACATTTAGAAATGAGAAAAATATATCCATACTAAGGCCTTTACAGCTCACGGTTGTACCAGGCTGTTCCATTGATAACGTGCTGACTTGTTTACATAAATTCCAGATGACTTGTCTCTTTCTGGGATGTGTTATTTTGTACCAGAGGAAGACAAGCACTAATAAGGCGTATAAGCACATGTGAGGTCATTTTGATCCATATGAAATGCATGTATTTTTAAATTAAGAGAGGTCTGCAGAACTGGTGGAGACAGCCTGTCTATGGAATACCATATATATATTTATGGGCTAGCTTTTATTAAAAGTTGTTCACATTGTCCAATAGCCAGCAATGGCACATCAGCCTTCCCTCTGTGTGTGACTTTGCTATTATTGTGAGTATGAATTAATTGTACTTGATAGCAGTTTTAGTTGAAGATAGGCAGAATGCTTAACAATGCAATTAAGAAATGTATTGGTATTCTATGTCTGATGATTGTCACTGATATGATGGTACAGGATTGAAAATGTCATATTTGAAATCTGTGTTTTTTTAATTGGAACCCTTGTATAATAAATTAGATTTGTTACACTTTTATAAGAAACATAGAATTTGACGGCAGTTAAGGACCGCTTGGCCCATCTAGTCTGCCCCTTTCCTTACCTAGCGGATAACTATCCTAGTTAACCAACAGCCTATTTATTTATTTATCAAGTCTAGGATTACAAATACCTTTGAGCCATGGCTCTTTTACAAACGTTCCGCATCAGAGAAATACAAATTATGGGGAACATCAAGACAGGCATTACAACAATTTGGACATTGCAAACAGAGTACAGATTAATACAGTTCAAGGGTAGCATTGTAACAAGGCAGCCAGCGGCATTTGTCAGAAAATAGACAACAGATAAAGTGCCAGAGCCATAGGGAGAGGGAAGAGGGTGGGGGGGGAGAAGGAATGTAGGAAGGGTGGCAAGAGGGTGAAAAGTGCAGTATTGGGTATACCAAGATGTGAGGGTAGAATCCAGTGGGAGGGGGACAACTAGAGCAGAAAGAGAAATGGAGAAACAAGGTTAAGTTGGGCAGTCACAGGAGCTGTTGATAGTGAGATAGTCCCGGAGCCTAGTTTTAAACATACCAATAGTTGGGGCAGAGGAGATGGTTGGGCTGAGGCCATTGAACCAGAGTGGCTCGATAAGCAAAAGAGCGTTGTCCCTGTGAAGTGTGACAGTGGGGGACTTTCAGTAGCTGTAGCGTGGATCTCCTAAGGTGCCATTTGTTAATTCGGTGTTGTAACAGAGTTGAGACCCCAGAAGGTGCAAGGCCAAGGTAGATTTTTTTCACCATGGAGCAGGTGAGAAACTTTATGTGGTTTGATAGTTGGAGCCAGCCAGTCTGAGTGTACAGGTCACATGTGTGGGTGAGACGGTGAGCACCAGTGATGAACCGACATGCTTTATTTAAGGTAGTTGAGAGGCAGTTAAGGGCTGTGGTTGTGGCCGAGCCATAAATGATGAGACCGTAGTCTATTACAGAGATCACAGAGCTCAGGACTGCAACCGTCAAAGCTTCTGGTGTGAGGTGTGGTCTGTGTTTGTAGAGGAAACCAAGCCGTGTATTAGCAGCTCTAGCTACACTATCTACATGAAGTCCATAGGAGAGATTAGGGTCAAGCTGTATCCCTAAGTATTTGAAGGACCCCACCTGATCTAGAGTGTTCCCCTGGGTGGTGGAGATGGCCAAGTGGTGTAGCTTGTGTGGGTTATGAGAGCTGCAGAAGAGCAGATATTTGGTTTTCTTGTCATTGAGGACCAGTTTATGATTAAGAAACCATGTATCTACAGAACTGAAACCAAGTTGAAGGTTGTGTTGAAGAGTTGCAGGATCTTTGTAGTGGAGAATACAACAGCATCATCGGCATATAGTATGATCTGCTCAGAGCAGTGGTAAGGAGGAGTTTAGAAAAGGCTAAAGGAGGGTCCCATGTGGATCCTGTGGGACACCAAGCGAACAGGCAGGGTGTTGAGAAAGAGCGCCCACAATTTTACTCTGTGTGACGGTTTTCTAGGTAGCTTTTAAACCAGAGAGAAGAGTCAGGTGATAGCCCAGCATTCAGTAGTTGGTGTATTAATAATCCATGGTGTACTGTATCGAAGGCCTTGGAGAGGTCGATGAAAATGGCCCCTGTGAGAAGGCCGTTGTCAAGGGATTTGTGCAAAGCTGCAGTGAACTCAGGAAGGGCTGTGGTGGTGCTGTGACCTTTCTGGAAGCCGTGTTGTTGTGGACAAGGTATATTGTATTTATCCAAGTGGTTGGTAAGTTGATCGGCCACGATGCGCTCAAGTGCCTTAGAGAGTGGGGGCAGTATGGAGATAGGGCGATAATTTGAGTGAATCGTCTTGTCCCCACTTTTATGGATGGGTGTCATGGTGGCTGTTTTCCATAGGTCCGGAATTTTCCACAGCTGAGAGAGAGGTTTAGGATTTTGTTAATGGATGAATTACCTCATCGAGGGTGAGCAAAAGAAGCTAAGGTCCAGGGTGTCGCTACTAGATCTAGATTTAGAGATAGCTGCAGTAATATAGCGTGAGCTTCATTCAGACTTATCTTCCTGAAGTAGAAGGGGATGGTTAGACTGAGGGCTTAGGTATTTGGGGAGTAGGCCCTGTTTTGAAAAAGTCATGGGGTAGGAACAGCACTAAGGTCTGAAAAGCCATGTTAAAGATGTTTTACGATCACCTTGGGGTCAAGGGTTGAGGATCCATCAACCATTAACATGGCCGGAGAGGTTTTGGCTGCTTCTCTGTGACATCCTTGATATTGTCCCAGAAAGCAAGACCATTCCCCATGTATTGGTGAAACATCTTTGTAATAGGTGGATTTCATTAGCCGTATGGCTTTTGTGCAGGCATTTCGTGCTTGTTTGTAATTTTGGATGTCCAGTTGTTTGCCAGTGGCCCTGGCAACTGCCAGAGGCGATCCTTAGTTTCAGCTGTGAGAGAAGAGCCGTAGTGACCCATGGGTTAAGAGAGATTTTGTTTTGCGCCTTTTAGCAGGGGCAAAGAGGTCGCAGGCTTTGTTGAAAATTGAGATGAAGTGATCAAGAGCCAAGTTAACATCTGTTACATAGAAACATAGAAACATAGAAACATAGAAGTTGACGGCAGATAAGGACCGCAAGGCCCATCCAGTCTGCCCATTTCTTTTTCTACCTTATAAATGTGCCATCGGCCTTTGCTCTGTCAGTGACCTATCTATTCATAGTCATTTGTATTGCTCCCTTATGCCTATCCCATGCCTGTTTGAAGCCCTGCACTGTATTCATAGCCACCACTTCTTGTGGTAAGCCATTCCATGCATCTACCACCCTTTCTGTGAAAAGAATTTCCTCACATTCCCCTTAATCGGCCTCCTCTAATCTCATGCTGTCCTCTTGTCCTGCTATTTTCTTATATTTAAACATGTTAGACTCTTTCACCTTGTTTATGCCCTAAGGTGTTTAAATGTCTCGATCATATCACTCTCTCCTCCTTTGCTCAAGGGTATACATATTGAGCTCCGTTAATCTGTCCTCATATGTCTTCTGATGCAGTCCCTGCACCATTTTGGTTGCCCTTCTCTGGACTGCCTCAATTTGATTAATATCCTTGTGAAGGTGTGGCCTCCAATACTGCATGCAGTACTCAGATGGGGCCTAACCAATGTCTTGTACAGAGGGATTATTACCTCTCTTACGACTTGTGATACCCTACTAATACACCCTAACACCCCCTAGCCTTACCTACTGCTTTAGAGGTCTGCTTGATGATTTTAGGTCATCAGTGATGATGATGCCCAAGTCTCTTTCTTCCTTTGTGACTGCTAGCAACTCCCTCCCAGCCTATAAGTGGCTTCAGGTTTCTCTTCCCTATGTGCATGATTTTGCACTTCTTTGCATTAAATCCCAGTTGCCACTCTTCTGACCATTTTGCTAGTTTATCCAGATCTCTTCTCATTCTGCCCACCCCATCTGGATCATCTACTCTGTTGCAGATCTTGGTGTCATCTGCAAACAGACAAGCCTTACCCTCTAGTCCATCTGCGAGGTCACTAATGAAGATGTTGAATAGGACTGGCCCCAGGACTGATCCCTGAGGTACCCCACTTGTGACTTGCATCTCTTCTGACTGTATACCATTTACCACCACTCTCTGTTTTCTGCCAGTCAACCAGTTTGCCACCCAGTTGACCAACTTCTGACCCACCCCAGCCTACCTAGCTTATTTATCAATCTTCTATGTGGAACAGTGTCAAAAGCTTGCTGAAGTCAAGGTAGCGACATCAACTGCTCCCCTTGGTCCACCACTCTGGTTACCCAGTCAAAGAAATCTATGAGATTAGTTTGACAGGACCTTCCTTTGTAAACCCATGCTGTCTTGGATCCTGTGCCCTATGGATTCCAGGTGTTGCACTATCCTTTCCTTAAGGAGTGCCTCATAATCTTGCCCACTACTGAGGTAAGACTGACTGGTCTGTAGTTCCCGCCTCCTCCTGCTACCACTCTTGTGAGCGGGATCACATGAGCCCTTCTCCAGTCTTCTGGGACCTCTCCTGTGCTCAGAGACTCACTAAACAATTCCTCTAATGGCTCTGCTAGTTCCTCCTTTAGCTCCTTAAGTACCCTGGGATGTATGCCATCAGGTCCCATTGCCTTATCCACCCTGAGCTTAGCAAGCTCTTGTAGGACCCTTTCTTTTGTGAAGGAGTAGTGCTCACCTCCTCCCCTGTGTCCATGATGCTGAGCTGTGGCCCTGCTCACCTTCTCTTCAGTAAATACTGAGCAAAAGTATCTATTTAGGATAGATGCCTTACAGATCCTCCTCCTCACATGCTCCCTTTTCTCCATTAAGCTTAGCATACCCCTCTGGACTTTCTCCTTTCACTAATGTATCTATAGAAAGTCTTGTCACCTTCTTTTACTGTTCGTGCTAGTGTTTCCTCAGTTTGGGACTTTGCCTGCCTTACTGCCTTCCTGCTTCCCTTAGGGCAGTTTGGTATGCCTCCCTATCTTCATCCCGCTGTGTTCCTTATATTTCCTGAAGGCCAGCCTTTGGCTCTGACCTTTCTGCTACTGTATTTGAGAACCAAAGTGGTTTCTTCTTCTTTTGCACTTCCTTTTCTGTCTAACACAATGGGATGTTGCTTCAAGTATTGTATCCTTAATGCTTGCCCACTTTGCCTGTACCTCCTCACCTGTGTTTCTTTTGCCAGGGCTAGCTTAACTCTGTTGGCCATCTTATCAAAGTCAGCTCCTCTGAAGTCCCATATTTTGCCTTGGAATGGGATGATTTAGATGTATAGCCAAATTGAACCATACCATGTGATGGTCACTGGCCCCCAGGTGACCTTCTACCTGGAGATCTGTGATCCCTTCTATGTTAGTCAGTACTAGATCTAGGATAGCCCTGTCTCTTGTGGGTTGCTGTACCAGTTGTTTGAGGCCCTCCCCCTGCAGGGTCTCCACTATGAGTCTAGTTCTGGCAGATGTTCCTGCTGGTATTGACCAATCTGTATCTGGCATGTTGAAGTCTCCCATTATCAGAACCTCCCCTTTAGCTGTCATGTTTTGTATATCTTCTAACAGTAATGTGTATGTCCTCCCTCTGGTCTGCGGGCCTGTGACAACCCCAGTTCTTATAGCTGTCCCATTTCCTGTTTCCAGGGTGACCCACAGTTCTTCTGGCTCCTTATGTGTATTCTGAGCCAGAAGAACTGTGGGTCAGCCTGGAAACAGGAAATGGGACAGCCATTGTTGCTTCATAGATGGGTAGCCAGTCTTGTAGAAGCAGGTGTTGTTTGAGATGTGGAAGTTTTCCATGAGGAAGGACTCTGCTATTGATAATTTTGGGAGGGAGCTTAAGGAATTTGTTAGACCATGCCCACATGACTGGGGAGTGGTCACTGAGTGAGTCAGGGAGAATGGTAGTACGAGAAATCCTTGTGGGATGAGTGGTGAGGACCCAATCCAAGAGGGTACTGGTGCCAGTCTTGTAGTTAATCCTAGTAGGGGAGTTTACCATTTGCTTGAGGTTAGCAGCTGAGATGGAGTCTTTATAGGCACTGGCACTCGATGCTAACCAGTTTATGTTGAAATCCCTAGTAGAATAAGTTCAGTTTCAGGAGGATGTGAGTTGATAAAGTTTAGGACATCGTTGAATCCATGTTTAGGGTCCCTAGGTGGATGTATCAGGAGACAATCGTCAGAGCTTTATGGTTGGGACCTAGGATGATTTTATTGGCAGAATCTGGGCTGAGGCAGAAAGTGATGGAGTTGTACAGGTGCCAAGACAGGAGTCTTTGATATAGATTGCGCAACCACCGCCTTTTTGGATATCCGGTCCAGCCTGTGAACATTGTAGCCCTGTATTGTTACTGCTACGTCCAGGAACTTTAGGTGTCAGCCAAGTTTCCACCACTGCAAGGATGTCAGGGTTGTGTTGGCATATGAAGGCTTGGGTGCATCCAGCTTTGTAGTAAGCTGCAGATATTAATGGTTGCAAGGATAAGGGCACCTGGAGTTTGTGTGTGGCCTGAACTTCTAGGGCCAGGATTGGGATGGATGCTGCCTGAGATGAGAAGGAGGAGGAGCAGGAGTTTTAAGGAGCAGAGTTGCAGCTCTTTGAGAGATAGTTTTGATTGTTGTTTCCTGGAGTAGAAGTTGCAAGGTTCCAGGCGGTGTCCCATATGGACTGCAAGGTGGTACAGTGTAGAGAGGTGGCCACACTTGTTGAGAGTAGTGGTCATGTTAAGTAACCAGGAATATCCAAACGGTGCACTAAGCACAAGTCTCGAGTGGAAGTGGAGAGTTCCATTGGAGTTGCAGTGGAAACCAGAGAGAGGGTGGCGGGGTGGGGTGGGGGTGGGGGTGGCTAGGACCAGGGATGAGAAGAGGGGGGCCAGGGCAAGGAGGAGGAGGAGAGGCGAGAGAAAGGCAGAGAGAGACCACATGGCTTACGTACTAGATAAAGAGATAGAGATACAGCCCTCTAGTTGTGAGAGGATATAATCTGCTAATGGAAAAGTCAACTGGAGATAGTATGGGCCACTTGGAAATCAGCTTCCACTGGTACCAAATCCAAAAGTCAGGGACAGTACCTTGCAGTACAGAGGATTTCTGAAAAACTGTTTAGGCTCCAGAAACCGAGGGGTCCGTGGCCTGGTCAAGGCACACTGGATCCCTGAAATAAAGTAGAAAAACAGGATTTTTAAAGGCTGGAGAAGTGGGCTGGTCACATCAGAACAAAGAGAATAAATATAAGTGGGCAGGTTCAGAGAGCAAAGCAGACGGTGTGGGGGAGGAGGAGGAGAGAGGAGAGAGGTTGCAGAGCAGACAGCAAAACAAGGATTTACACAGTCAAGGCTCTAAATTCACTTCTAATATCAACTCAGAACTTAAAATGACTGTAAGGATTAAACAAATCATTAAACCCTAGCACATAAATTCAACTAGAGACACAGCCTACTTCCTCCTACCCCCTACTAGAATTGCTTTATGTCTGTCCCATGCATTCTTGAATTCCTCCACTGTTTTTGACTCTATGACCTCCTCAGGAAGGCTGTTCTATGCATCTACAATCCTCTCTGTGAAGAAATACTTCCTCACATTACCTCTGAGCTGTCCCCCCTCTATCTTCAAATTGTGCCCCCTTTTTCTTGCACATCTCTTTTTCTGAAAGATGCTACCCTCTTGGACTTTGTTGATTCCCTTGAGGTATTTGAAAGTTTCTATCATGTCCCCCCTCTCCCTCCTTTGCTGTGAATTCATGCTGCCTTGGTCCTGTGCCCCACTGGACTCTAGGTACTCAACAATTATTTCCTTTAGAAGTGATTCCATCATTTTCCCTACCCCTGAGGTCAAACTGACAGGTCTGTAGTTTCCTGCCTCTGTCTTGCTCCCACTTTTGTGAAGGGGAATCACATCTGCTTAACTCCAGTCCTCAGGTACCCCACCAGCCTCCCATGATTTATTAAAAAGGGTAGTCAGTGGTGTTACTAGTTCTTCCCATAGTTCTTTTAGAATTCTGGGGTGAATCCCATCAGGCCCCATTGCTTTATCCACCTTCAGTTTTAAGAGTTCTTCCAGAACCCTTTCTTCTGTGCAAGGACTAATATCAACCCCCCTATCCAGAGTGCTTCTATTGACTGGATTAGGTATCTCCCCTTGCATTTCCATTATGAATATGGAGCAGAAGTATTTGTTCAGTATCCCTGCCTTTTCACTGTCTCTCTCTGCCCAACCACCATCCTCTTTATTCAGCCTCAATATCCCTGCCTTAGTCTTTCTTTGCTCCCTAATATGTCTATAAAAGGTTTTATCCCCCTTCTTAACCGAGTTGGTTATCTTTTCCTCAGTTTGGGCCTTTGCTAGTCTGCCTGCCTTCCGAGCTTCCTTCTGCTTTAACTGGTACAGTCCTTTGTCCTGCTCCTTCTGTGTTTCCCTATACTTCCTCAATGCTATCTTTTTCTCCCTTACCATCCCCGCCACTTCTTTTGAGAACCATAGTGTTTTTTTTCTTTCATTTTGATTTGTTTATTTGCTTCACACAAAGGCTTGTTGCCTCTGTGATGACGATGTTGATGTTTCCCCATTGTTGCTCCACCCCACCTTCTTGCCTGTTTGTTAGTGCTTTTCTGTGGCACTCTCCCATTTTGACAAAATCAGCCCTCCTGAAGTCCAATACCTTCACTTTTATGTGGCTTGACTCTACAGCTAAGTTTATCGTGAACCACACTGTTTGGTGGTTGCATGTTTCCAGATGGCTACCCACTTCAAGATCAGAGATCCTCTCTCTGTTCCCATTTGAGAGTACCAGGTCTAAGATTGCTCCCTCCTGAGTGGGTTCCAAAACTAGCTGTTTGAGGCATGCCTCCTGTAGGGCACCGAGAATGGCCCTGCTCTTGGATGTGGCTGCAGCAAAGGTGCACCAGTTAACATCTGGCATATTCAGGTCCCCCATCAGCAATATCTCCCCTTTCTCTGCCATCCCAAGGATGCGTTCTGTCATTTCCTAGTCCATTTCCTCCCCTTGAGATGGGGGTCTGTTTACAACCCCTGTGCGGATTGTGGAGCCATTTCTAGTGTCCAGGGTGACCCACAGTGCCTTCTCTTCTCCCTGTTTACTCTTTAGTTCTTTTGCTTTGATCCCTTCCCTTACATATAGAGCTCCTCCTCCTCCTCTTCTTCTTCCCTCCCTGTCCCTCCTGTAGATTGTGTGCCCTGGTATGTTGACATCTCAGTCATGGTTCTCTGTGTACTAGGTTTCTGTGACTGCCACGATATCCAGGCATCCCTATCCATCAAGGCCACCATTTTGGGAAGCTTTTCATCTAGACTACGGGCATTGGTACTCATTACCCTCCATTTTTTTATAGCTTTATTTCTTTTTGCCCCATCCCTGTCTTTACTGCCTTTGCCTTTTTCTCCATTTACCCCTGCCCCTCTCCCTATCGACTGCTCTGCCTTGGTGTTTACCTCACTAACTACCCTGATTTTTTTTGGGGGGGGGTAGGATTTCCCTTCTCCTTTTCAGTGCCTCTCCCCTTGGCTAGTTTAAATGCTTGCTAATGAAGCATTTAAACCTATCACCTAGGATCCTGGTTCCCCTTCTGGATAGATGCAGACCATTGTGCCTGTATAGGCCAGCATCCCTCCAGGTGGAGCCCCAGTCCCCAATGAAGCCAAATCCCTGCGCTCTGCACCAGTTTTTCAACCAGTCATTGAATCCCATGATGTGGACTACCCTAGCTTGATCCATGCCTTAGACAGGTAGCTACTTGTCTAAGGCCCCTCCCCAACTGCACAAACTCCTGTTGCACTGCTCTGATTCCATTCTCAGCCAGGTCATTCATCCCTAGGTGGATAATGACATCCAGCTCACTCCCCCTTGCAGCTGCTCCCACAATCCTGAGGATTAATTTCCTGTCCCTCCAAGCCATGGCACCAGGCAGACACCTTACCTCTCTTTCCCCTCCCTCCCTCAGTTCTACCCCCCTAACAATTGAGTCCCCCACCAGGAGTTGTTTCCTTCCACTGTGGGGTCCTGGGCCACCCTCCTGTGGGTCTCCATTGTGGAGGTTCCCAGCATCCTCCTTGGTCTCCACTATGTTTGCCTCCATAAAGGAACCATGCTCCGCCAGAGTGGTGAATGAATTGTGGAGAGGCACAACTGGAGGGATGCGCCTCTGTTCCACCACCCTCACCCTCCCTGAGCCCACTGTGGTAAATTGGTAAGACTCTCATTTGTAGTTTTAAGTAGTCCTACAATAGTGTAATAATAATATAATAACATTTATGTTTTCTTTTCCTAACAGTAACTGCCAGTAGTAATCAAACTACAAAGGGTACTGATCAGCCAGAGTATGGATGTGTCATTTTTGTATAGTAAAAGAAACATACATGTAACCCCTAGGTGGTGCTATCCCATGGGCTACTACACCTGCCTGCTTGGCTAGTAGCAGGTTAAGGGGCCTAGGTTCTGCCTCCACCCAGAGGTCAGAGTTGGAAGTGGTCTAAGTAACCTGGGCACAGCCCTCTGGAACACTGTAACCTCCCGCTTTCCCTTCTAGTGGCCTGAGCAATATACAATAATCACTTTCACAGTACCCCTTACACACCATACAAGTACCCACACTGTTTGCACTTACCACCAGGGCTGGTTCCTCTGGCTCGATCCTGGGAACCCCTCCTCTAAAACAAGGTTATGCACAGCAAATAGCAATAGTACAGTACTCTTGGTACAAACTGGAACCACAGTCAGGTTAAATGCAGAAAAAGTCAGATCTGATTTATTCAGGGGACTTGAACAAGGAAGGGGCATAATCAGGTTGATTGGCTTAAAGGTTATATTAATCAAACAGTTATGCATGTGCTTTAAGTCCCCACACAGTCACACCTCTGGGTACCCAGGTAGGGAGATGCTGGGCTAGCCAGGAATGTTGCAGCTGGTTGGGGCCCTGTGATGGAAGAAAGCAACATGCACAACACACGCTATTTATAATCAGGAGCTGGAGGGCTCAGTTTGTGAAAGGAAAAGCAACCAGACAATTGGATGACAACACTTTAGATTTAGCTGTTGTTGCAGGGAGCTACCCTGATATTTACTCACGATACCCAATACTGGACACAGGCAGGATGAAATTGAGACTGCAGGTTGTTGAGCTGGAGTGCCCAGAGAAGCGGGGCCCACACGAATCACCGAGGCGTCTTTCCTGTTCAAGTGTTGAGCAGGGGACTGATCCCCAGGCCGGTCTCTCATTGATGGCTTTCTCGGTGCAGTGGGTAGTCGGGCTGGGCCAGTGTGGCAAGGCCTAGACCCAATGGAGATGATTTTGGATTCAGTCCATAGGGATGGATGCAGCTTCCAGCAAGCAGAATACAGTTCAAACCACAGTGGGGAACCAAATCTCGACCCACTAGCAGCACACAGTACATTTACACATAAGGAAATTCTAATGCAGCTTCCAGCAAGCAGAACACAATTCAAACCACAGTGGGGAACCAAATCATGACCCACTATAAGCACACAACACATTCACATGTAAGAAAATTCCACTGTACCAGGCAAAAGGCTCTCCGGTTGCAATTACAGAGTCTCTGCACAATCCGAGAGTTCAGAGGTGGCTGGAAGTCCTGACAGGCCGATCACATTCAGCAAATCTTCGGTCTTCTTCAGGTTAAAACCTGGTCACAGTCCAGTGGCTTACTTCGCTCTCCAAGTTCGGATTCAGTCTGAAAAAGGCACAAGTTCCCTCTCAGGGACAACAGGCAGGCATGCAGGCCAAAACTCAGGCCTTTCCACAGTTCTCCCATGTAAATCTATGCCAGAGCTGCTGCTTGAATCATTCAAGCTGTTATCTCTTCACTTCCCAACTTAGAACTGAAACTAGCTGCAAGCAGCTTGGGAATTTCCCCAAGATCCAGAAGGTTTGGTTGGCTGATCTGTCTGTCAGTCACAACAAGGGCTCCCCCTTCAGGTTATTTTAGGTGGCAAAATGCAAAAACTACAATTCCTACAAGTTTTGACCTCACCAAGCCCCTGTAGGCAGGATCCATTTTAGAGTCCCAAAAGTACTGATTGGCCCATTTGGACAGTACCGAGCCAAGTTGGTGGAGATAAACAGAACAGTCCTTGCTGCAAAGAAGGCAGGTTTGAACAAACTGCAATATTATTACTACTCTAACAAATGATCAGCAAACTAGCACATCTTCTAACAGAGCTCCCTTTTAGATTAATTAAGACTGCAATCCAGGTACCTCTTAAAAAGACAGTACACAGAGGCTATACAGGCACTCTCTGGCGATACATTTAATCTACTAAAATGCAGAACACCAGCCTGGCAGTGAACATTTAGGCAAGCTCAAGGAAGACTTTTCAGGAACCCCCATTTGTAGGAGGGTTACACTCTTTTCTGCCTGGAGAAAACTTGGCGACTGCATCAAGTCTGTATCGTCACAATATCAAAAATGTGATATAAACGAGACATATATATCATTAGCGTGTTACAATACTGTATATTTCAATATACTTCACATTACTACTTCCATATTGACAATACTTATGCAGGTTTCATACAAGTAATACTGATTCATTTAATAACTTAACAGATCCATGGTCTGAAACCCCATTCCCAACCCTGAAAGCCCTATCACTGATATCAGCAAGGACATCTAACAATTTCTATCATACAATAGATGCATGCTAACAACATAAATTGTAGTGAGAAAAAAATTGTTCCCACTGGAAATGAAACCAAGCCCCCCACCCTGGAAAAAGGAAAAAAAAAACTACTGTCCTGGGGCTCTGTTACTGTGCTATCATTCCACTGGGTGAGACAGAAGGTTTCTAGACCAAGATACATGCTAACAACATAAATTGTAGTGAGAAAGAAAAAAATAGCTACAACTAGGAATCAAACCTAGTCCCACCAACTACTACAAAGACTGTGTGTGTGTGTGTGTGTGTGTGTGTGTGAGTGTGTGGTGCGTGCACACATTTCCTCAGTTATAAATAATGGAATGGATAAATCTATAGATGATATAGAACACAGAAGCTATATTTTGTATAAATATTGTGCTTTTCAGAGTTTTCCCATAGGCATCAGTGGCTCTTTTACTGACTACTATTTTAAGTGTTTTAAAATGTTAGTTATTTTCATTCCATGCATTCCTATTATTGCTTTAACATTTCTGATATCATTCAATAAACCTGTACATGATAAGTCTGCTCTTACTAAGCATGGGCTTCTAAAGTGCTAATGCTAGAAAAAATAGCATATCAACCCAGTAACTTTTTTAAAAACATAGTCAATTAGGAGCAACCTCTCAGTGTGAAAATGATTCCCAGACTTGTTTTCATTATTATGGCAATACACCTAGAAAAGGTGCATCATTCTTTTTAAACATTTAACAAATCTTTTGTGAAGCCCTTTTGGCAAGCAGTTAATATGTTAGCATCATAATATGAATGTTTATTTCTTAATCTGCTGTAGCACTATTTTGGAATTCATTATATTTAGACGTTCATTTTGTTAAACCAGCCACTTTCTCCGATGCTTTTTCCTTTGATTTACATTTTACATCCAAATCCATTATTGCATTGCTAGTAGCTTTTTTTCCATGTAGGGCCTTGAGAACTTTTTATATATATAGAGGGGACACCTAGGCCCGGATATTCAGACTGAGCCAGGCTATGGCGCAAGCCTGGGCGCAGCACAACTTGGCTGCGCTGGAGCATTGACAGGCTGATATTCAACAGAGCTGTGCCATTGCCCAGCATTGCTGAATATCGCACCCTGGCCACCCGCAGTGCACATGGCGCAGTGGCCAGAGTGGAGCAGGGGGGGATGCGCTAGTGCAAGTTCCATTGCGTTAGGTGCAACAACCGTGATATTCAAAGGTGCACATGCAAATGGGGCCATAATGCATGCAAGGTGCAAATGGGGCCATTTGCATGTCAGTATGGCCCCATTTGCATGCAGGTGTGCTGATCCAGGTCGACTTGCACCTGGCACCCTGCCAGGCTGCAGCCATCAGGGATAGACATCCCCTGCACATTTTGGAAATGTGCCCAACTGCCCGATCATGGGCATATGTAGAATTCATTAACCGACCAATATCCCTGGTGCTCCAGTGGACCGTTTGCAGCCCGATCATGGGCTTAAGTATATAAATAATCGTCCCATATCCCTGGTGGTCCAGTTGATGGCTTTCAGCCTGATTGTGGGCATATGTGAAATTAAAAGTACAGTCCAATATTCCTGGTGGTCCAGTGGACTGCTTCACGCCTGATCGCAGGCTTAAGTAAAACTGTACTATCCAATATCCCTGATGGTCCAGTGGACTGCTTGCAGCCCGATCACAGGCTTAAGTATATACATAATTGTCCCATATTCCTGGTGGTCCAGTGGACCGCTCACAGCCCAATCGCGGGCATATGTGAAACTAAAAGTACAGTCCAATATCCTTGGTGGTCCAGTGGACCACTCGCAGCCCGATCGTGGGCATATGTTAAAATAATAGTGAAGTCCAATATCCCTGGTGGTCCAGTGGACCGCTTGCAGCCTGATCGCGGGAGGCAGTAAACCATCAATGCCACAGAAACCCAACCCTGGTGGTCTAGCGGTACCCCCCCTTCCCACCTGCCCACTGAGCCCCACTGCCCGGCTCCCACCCTGGTCTGCAGTGGGTGCAGCTCCCCACCCGCATGCCGCCCCCTGCCTGCCGACTGACACCGTACGGTAGGGCTGTTCACCCATTGGTCCACAGCGTGAGCCAATGGGCATGCAGCCTATACCATACTGGTTATAGTCACGACATGAATGGATCCATTCACATATCCGGACTGGCAGTGGCGGTATTAGCTGCACGCCCATTGACCTCGCCACTGTGGACCAATGGGCGACATCCCTACAGTATTGTGTCAACAAGTGGGTGGTGGGGCAGCAAGTGGTGGGAGCTGCCACCCACCGCTGACTGGGGAGCTGTGGTGGGGCTCAGTAGGTGGGTGGGGAGGGGGGTACCACTAGACCACCAGGGTTGGGTTTCTGTGGCATTAATGGTTTACTGACGCACGTGGTGGGGCTGCAAGTGGTCCACTGGACCACCAGGGATATTGGACTTTACTATTATTTTAACATATGCCGACGATCGGGCTGCGAGCAGTCCACTGGACCACCAGGGATATTGGACTTTACTATTATTTCAACATATGTCGGCGATCGGGCTGCAAGCAGTCCACTGGACCACCAGGGATATTGGACTTTACTTTTATTCCAACATATGCTGGCGATCGGGCTGCGAGCGGTCCACTGGACCACCAGGGATATTGGACTTTACTTTTATTCCAACATATGCTGGCGATCGGGCTGCGAGTGGTCCACTGGACCACCAAGGATATTGGTCTTTACTATTATTTGAACATATGTTGGCAATCGGGCTGCGAGTGATCCACTGGACCACCAGGGATATTGGACTTTACTTTTATTCCAACATATGCTGGCGATCGGGCTGCGAGTGGTCCACTGGACCACCAAGAATATTGGTCTTTACTATTATTTGAACATTTGTTGGCAATCGGGCTGTGAGTGGTCCACTGGACCACCAGGGATATTGGACTTTACTTTTATTCCAACATATGCTGGCGATCGGGCTGCGAGTGGTCCACTGGATCACCAGGGATATTGGACTTTACTTTTTTTCCAACATATGCCAGTGATTGGGCTGCGAGCAGTCTACTGGACCACCAAGGATATTGGACATTTCCATTCTTCTACGTATGCCCATGATTGGGCATGGGGGGTGCTACCACCAAGGTGCAGCTGGAGCTTGGGTGGCCACCCACAGGTGGCAGCTGTCATGTTGCACCCTGCAATATGGCAGCTCACCTGTGGGTGGCCAGCCGTTGTTCCTTTTTTTTTGGGCTCACCTGTGTGCAGTGCAAGTAGGGGCTGCACATGCATGGGCTCAGCACATCCTGGGCTGAATATTGGGATATGCGGAGTATGCATGGGCATGCCCCCCCACCTGTGTCGCATACATTACTGATGCACTCCGGTGCATCGGGATTTGTGCCAGGCACAATCCACATTTGAATATCACACTGAGGCACATCAGTGGGTTGCGCATGGTGCAACAGTGTTGCGCCATGCGCAACCCTTCTGAATATTCGGGCCCTAGTATTTTGAGAAATACAAAATTAAAAATTGACATACCCATACATTATATTCACCAACTGATAACTAGCTATTTAGAAATGATGTTCCGAACATATAGAATGTTTACATTTATTATGAGCAAAATACATGTGGCATATCAAAGAGTATGTGTTCACTTCTATTACATAGATATAAGATTATTTTATTTATTGTGTTTGATGTTATAGTAATTATTTTCTATTTGTGTAATAAAATATTTGTGCATAGAAACACGTTTTTTCACCTTTGCTTTTCATATTGCTAATAAAAACAAATTCAGTAGTGTAATAGTGGCATTGTGATGTCAGAGTATGTCAGCTACATAGGAGCCCAGTGTAATTCATTGAGAAACTAAATATATTTTCCTATATTTTTCAAAGAAATAGATACTTCTTTCAGCAACAAACATTGCCTTGTATAGTTTGTGCTATTGTCATCCACCACTTGACATAACTAGGAGTTTTGACCATTTTATGACTTTTGAAAATCTCCTCCTATGTTTTCAGCATCAAGCTGCTTCATAAATGCCCAGGTTTCAGAGCAGCTGCAGAACACAACCTCCCAGCTCAAGTTTCTCTCTATGAATATGTACTGCAGGCTGGGCACATGGTTAAGCACTGGAAAGCTCTCTGAGCAGCCTGGGGATTGGCTGGAGAAATCATGCAAGATCACAAAGTGTCGTTGAAAGTCATCTGTTAAATACCTCAAATACACTGTAGTCCTGTATTTGTGTATTTGTCCAATATGCCTGGTATTCGACCATTGATTCAATTTCGATGCATCTCCCTACTGCTGGGTAATTGAGCAGACCTGGTGGATAAACTTTTAATAAAGAAAATAAATAATGCTTTGGACTGAATCTCTCCTTAATTTGTTTTAATTGACTATCCTATGATGTGCTATTTAATTTTGGTGTGTTGCTTTATTTCTTGTCTGTTAAAGACTTTACACCAGCATTTGCTACATAATTTAAGAGCTGGTATGTGTATAAACTATGTGAGGCACCCTCAGTTGACTTCGATAAGTGTGCATAATAAAACTGATTTGATATCCTACTGCTGAAGCCATTTCAGATATTAAAAGTGACAATCCCTCTGTAACTTGAAAATGAACCTTGCTCGTTCCTTCAAATTGCAAGGAACATAATTCCAAATCTTAATCAACTTCATCCACTCAAGCAAGTTGTTTACAGAGCCCATGCACTGGGCAGGTTGTACATTCATTGTGCTTTGTTGGAATTAGCTGTCAACTTCTTTTGTCGAGCAGTGAAAGGAAACTGCACAGTGACACTTTTAATGGAAATATGAAAGTGTTGTCTTCTAGGTCATGTACTGTGCATAAATTTTCCCATATAAAGGAAGTGTATTTCTAGAAATGTATGACTCATGAGCTTAAGTCTGTACGGAACTGATAAGTAGTGCACTTGCCATAATTATGTACTAGAAAAGTGTTCTTCATTTATTATATTTAAGCTGATCAATAATGTGCTTAAATTGAAAAATATATATATACACACATATATATTAACCAACAGCAGCAGCACAAGGAAACATGCATAACTGGTAAATCCTGCTGCCAGCAACTAGAGGCACTAATCCATCAGCTTGAATTCTTTTTGTGACATTGAAATCTTCTAAACATATGTGCTGTAATTGCAGCTGAAAATGAGACTCTGAATGTACTAGTGTAGAGCTACAGAATATGGACAATTTCCTGCTGTAGATGAAAATCCAAAAAAAAAAATAGTTTTCCATTTGTTGACATACAATTTTAATTTACAGTTGGGAGGGAGTCTAGCTTCATCAGGGCCCCTCTCCATTGTTTCCTGCATCACAAGCAAGGATTAATAAGTACAACATGTTTTGCAAAGAAGTGTTAATTTATAGGATACCTTGCACACACACAAACAGCTGAAGTGCTGTTGTCTAGCCACAATTGTAACTTGGGTGTATACTGTATGTTTAATTAAATTTTAAATGTAATTTTTGACTTTTGCCCTGTGAAAATCCTTGAGAATTAATCATCATTTACAGTGATGACCTGGAAATAGGCTTACATTCTATAACATATCTATGCATTAGTTAAAAACATTAAATATTTAACAATCCAAATACAATTTCATTGATTTTATTATGCAAAACTGCACAATTGTCAATGCATAGTATAACTAATGTGTGTCTAAATTTTGTTATTCTTATTCTGGAAGATAATTTCTTTATTTTTTTCTTTAACAAGTCCTTTGCAGCAGGAAAACCAAAGGAGTGATGACCAAAAACCTAACTTCAGGGACAACAAATTGTAGTAAATAACTTAGTCTCAAATTCTCAAGCGGTACCATAACTGCAGCACATAAAATGTATTTTATTGTATTCCATATCTTTCATATGCAAAGTGTATGAAAGCTTGGAAGAGTAGGTGTTGCTAAAGGGAAACAGGAAATGTTCACAACATGATTAAGTACGTATGATGAATGAGAATTAGGTTGCAAACAACTCCGTTTCCAACCCAATACTGTTAAGTATTAAAAAACTATTTGAAAAAAGGGGGTTACACTTTATTTGAAGTGTCAGGTAACTACAGTGTAATTACATATCGATACAATGTGCTGGCCATTTCTTTTGCCTATGTCACACCTAAAAAGCATGTATCGGTAATATACTCAAAAAGCAGTTTCAAACAATATTGATGCATACGAGTAACAAGAGGTCTGATACATAATGATTGGATTCCAAGCTTTCATTTAAATAGAAATAAGTTTCTAGCCCAAACAGTTCCAAAGTTAGACCTTTCAAAATAATTTCTTTTAAATGATATTATTTTGAAACTGTTAGGGCCAGAAACTTAATTTTTTAAATGACAGCATGGAGTCAACAAAATTGTTGCATCAAAATATAATATTGCTACTGCTTATAAATATATAAAAATATAAACCTGTTCACAACATTTTTAAAGTTCTTTCATTTTTCTCATACAGTAATATACTGACATGTATAGTCATGTAGTGGCAAACTGGATTGTTAGGATCTGTTTATATTGATCAGACTCCAATCTTTCATTTAAAAAAAAACTTGGCCTTCAATATGTGGGGAGGTGAGCCAGAGCAGACATCAGTGGGGTGCATTTGAAAGTGTGCACACCTTCTAGATGCTATTGTACATACGCGCTTGCCATGGGGGTGTCATGATAGAACAAGGAAAAACTCTGTTCCCAAGGAAGGCAATGATGCACCACAGCCCCACACCCATTGGATCCTGCCCTCCAGGGTCACAATATCCCCAACTGTCAACCTGCCTGCAATGAAATTAGATTTAAGGAGCTCCAAGATGTGGAGGTGGCCCCACCCTGGGGGATACAAGCCATGGGGCCTTCTGCAGGTAAGGCATGCGGGTTTGGAGCACAGGGGGATGCAGATTGGGAGGGACTTATGCTGGGCAGGAGAAGCCAATAGGTGATGTCCAAGGGAGTTCCTAGGTGGTGGCGACCAGTAGGAAAAAGAGTGTACAAAAAAAAGTGTTTCTTTGAGGACAGAAGGAAGATTTGGAATGTGATCAAGATCTTCACATAACCTAGATGTATTAATAAGGTAAATATAGAGGTACTTTTCAGTCTTAGATGAACAACTCCACTAGGGGGCATGGCCTAAAGCTGGTAGGAGATTCAAGAGGGAGATGAGGAGGTACTTTTTCACTGAGAGAGCAATAACCAAGTAGAATAAGTTGTCAGAGGAAGTGGTCTCCCTAAAAACAGTGGATAGCATCAAAGGGGATTGGACAGAATGAAGGGGAAAGTTGCTTGTGGAGAGGGAGTGGGGAAATGAGAGGGATCAGGGGGATTTGGAGAGGGGGGCATGCCCCACTGTAAGACACAGGGAGGAGCTGCACAATCAAGCAGACAAGATAGACTGTAAAGCCTTTATTTGAAGGCATGTTTGTATGTTTGTATTTTAATATCAGTTGCAAATGTTATGTTCCAGGTCTCAATACATCACCGCAAATGTACATATAAAGATGTCAAAGAAGCCGGCCCAGTGGCACAGAGGGTTGAGGTGCTGGATGCCTTACCTTGTGCTCTGCAGGTGACCTTAGTTCAGGAATGATCTCAGGTCATCGGGTGCTGGTGTGGGGGCAGGGCGGATCAGGATTGAGCATGTCAGCAGGCAGTTCTCCTCTCCTGAAGGTGGTGAGGATGGATTGGCTCCCCCCACCGTAGTTCTGCTCCCACTGGGTGCAGGTCTGGTGGGCAGCATAGGTGGAGAGGGGGAGGCAAAGTATTGAGATGTGGAAGGGGTTGAGTTGGCACCACAGGTGGGAAGCATGCCTCCACAGACTTGCAAGGCCATGTGCCAGGGCCTCGGAGGGGGGTTAGGAGAGAAAATCCTTAAAAAAAATACCTATGTGTCCCCGTCGCCAGTTGGCAGGAGGAGGCGATGGGGACCAAAAAGCTAAATGAAAAATTAAAAAAGATGCCCAAAAGAGATTGTTCCAAAACTGACCCCTGTGGCACCCCACTAGTCATCTTCACCAGTCTGATGATGTTCAATTTACTTTGCCTTTCTGTCTTCCATCCGTCAACCAATCCAGCACCCACTCAACAACATTGATCTGCAATCCGATCGTTATTCATTTTCCTACTAGATATTTATGAGGAATTGTGTTGAATGCTTTCTTTAAATCCATATTGATGACATCCACTGAATGACCCTTGTCTATTGCTACTACAGATGTGGTGAAGTTTCAATTCGCCAGTGGATTTGGCACAAATTTATTGAAATTCACACTTCACAGATTTTATGAAATTGTCAGTTGCCACACCAACTTCGGCAGGTGAATTATTGTTCCCCTGCAAAATGCAATAACCTCCCCCACCCACTGTGCTGTACAGTAGAAGCCACTTAATTGGGACATGGATACCTGGAACATCCATCTTATTGGAGCATCCCACTGGGAACCGATTAAGTGGCCATTCATTCTTATGAAGGCAGATGCCGCCTAATTGTGCTGGGGTAGTCATTTAATTGGGACAATTCTGTCCTACTAATCCCATGTAGTGGCCATGTATCACCTTTGATGACATTCTCACATACCAGTGGTCTTGTCAATGAAGGAAAACATGCCCACTCTTTTGTAAGTTTCACAAGTTTTACAAAGCAGTCTCATAACTGAAGACTTTTTTTTGTAAGGTTCATGAAGCTGACTCTTTCTCAGAAAACTGTCTCTCACTTGCATACTGGCATCAAGAAAAAACACATCAAGGTTCTCTTCAAGCAGAAAAATAATTTTGTCTTTTTTTAGTTTTAGACTGCCGCTCTTGCTCACTCAAAAAACATGCGGCAGCAACAGAAAAGAGCATCGTGCTTCACTACAAGCAGAGCAGTGCTTTATCTTTTTTTTTTTTAGTTTTAAAAAATGGCCACTCTCACTCAGCTATTCTTTCTAGTCTCAGAGAATTACTCACCCGAACAGTACTATGGCAAGCTGTTAGGGATATAATTCATAATCTCTGGCTGTATAGTAAAACACATACACTACATAGTGAAATACATTATCTTATAGTGAAAGATATGCATCATACAGTGAAATGCATACACAATGTAGTGAACCACATACACTATCTATTGACATATATACATCATATAATGAAATACATATACTGTATACTGAAATGCATATATCATATAGTGAAACACATACACTACATAGTGAAATGCTTACATTATATAGCAAAATACATACACCATCTACTGAAATCTACATACTGAGTACTGAAAATCCACATACACTGTATACTGAAACAAATGTACTATGTACTGAAACATATACACTACCTATTGAGATACATACACTACAGACTGAAACATCCACATAAACTACCTACTGAAACAAATACTCTATACATTGTAACACATACACTATATATTGAAAAAAATCTGCATACACTATATACTGACACACACTATATATTTAAATACATACACTATCTATTGAAATGCATACACTATACATTAAAAAAGCACATACACTGTCTACTGAAACAAATACACTATATATTAAAACATCTACACTTTATATTGAAATACATACTCTATATACGGAAATAAATACACTGTGCATTGAAAAATCTGCATACATTATATACTGAAACAAATGCACTATATATTAAAAACACTTACCCTCTCTATTGAAAAATGTTGCATACTCTATATACTGAGAGAAATACATTATATACTGAAATACATACACAGTATATTTAAAAAACACATACATTATATACTGAAACAAATACACTACATGGTGAAACACATACACTATGTATTGAAATGCATACACTGTAGACTGAAAAAGTCACATACTCTATATACTGAAACAAATAAACTATATACTGAAATGGACTACATTCTGAAATGACCCCCCTTGAATGGCCTGGCTTTGCACTCATATCCTGTTGCATTCAGGGAGCTGGTGGCTTGATGAGAGGATGTCTGCTGCAGTGCAGAAGGTAAACAAAACAAGGCTATCTGTTATTCTACTTCTTTATGGGGTTTTATATCTTGTTTTGCTTGCACACCTTTAATCAAATTTTAGAACATTGTGATGTGACAAGAAACCTTTAGAATCAATTTAAAATGATGTAGTTTATTCTTTTAAATAAAGTGCTGCCTTCATTTACTGTTAGACACATTTATATAGGAAGCTAATGCTGGATATTCGTAAGATATACATAGGGGGCTGCATGTGTTTTTCCAAGTTAAATTTTTGATCAGATTTATGTGTAATTAATTACTGTGTTAGTCCAGCAACTTATCTGAGCTGAATGCTTGAGAAGCACTTCAGCAGTGATAGTGTAAGCCAAAAACGTTGCTAATTTGTACTCAGTGGACTATGTTTTGATTTAGTTTTTGTTTTCATTTTAATGTTATGTTTAACAAAAGTTTCTTGGTTAAGAAAAAAATATATGTATTTTTGCTGCAACCCCTCAGTATCCAATTCTCATCAGGAGTTTAACTGGCATATGCATATAATTTGCATTGTTTCTATATTAAGTAACTTTACTGTGATGCCTCACTGGAGGCATTCACAGTCTGTTTTGGGGTTTGAGCTTCTCAAACTGAACTGTGTTTTATTCCTTTTTTTCCCCATATAAATTTGTATCTCCTTAGTCACCCTGTGACCCCTTTGCCCACTGACATCTCCAGCCCAATTACTCACCATCCCCAGGTCTTACCTGCTCTGAGATCCCCCCCCCACACACACACATCCCCCATGTTGGGGCCAGGAGGGGGAGGGCCATTGACAATGAGACACATATTCAGACAGGAGCAGAGCCTGGATAGTAGTGCAGATTGGTTGCCATCGGCGGGGTTTCTACCTTTAGTTTCATCCCCCTGGGCAGCCAAGCATGCAATGATGCAGTTGCATATAAAGGTACATGCTTGCTTTGTGCCTGCCTGAACCCTCCCCCTTATGCAACTCCACTGCCCTGCCAGCCCTCCTCAGCTATGTGGATGTTGAAGAGCAGGGTGGTCAGACTTCCCCTCGCTGAGAGGAGAGCATTCCCCAAGATGCTCAATCATATCTCCCCCCAGCTCACCCCTTTGCAACCCAGGTCAACCCCCAAAACTGGGCCACTGTCATGGGCGGCGGCGCAATCACCACAAAGCTGCTAGGCCATCCCACCAGACTCTGTTTTTATAAGTAAAGAAAGATAGCATTTAAATAAAAAAAAAGAAAAAAAAAACGTATTTTAACTAGTTTGTTATAATAGTTTTAAGTCACATCACAATGTTTTTAAATCGGATAAAGGTTTTGCAAGCAAAATACGATAAAACAATACATGAAGAGATAGATAAGATAACCCTTTTATGTTTACCTTCTGCTTCTTAAGAGGCATCAGCCAGGATTTTTAGTCAATTAGGGCCCCATTTTCAGAAGATTTGTGTGCAGAGCTACATTACACTATGTGGGAACAGCATGGTTGGATGGGTGTCTTATTCAGCATCACCTGGTGCCAACCTGATCATGTGCATGTGCATATGTACTACTACGGCCATGCAAATGAGTAATCCTCTCCTGCATACAGAGCACAGTGCTATATAAAAGGTTTCCTTAGTGACCATAAGTACCTCCCCCTACATTTTATACTCAGCCACTAGGTTTCTATTCCCTAGATGCTTGATTTTGCAATTTTTGACTTTGAACCCAAGCTGCCATGTCCCATACCACTCTTCAAGTTTTCTAAGGTCCCTACTCATTCTCTCCATCTGTACCTATCAATGCTATTACAGATTGTGGTTTCATCTGAAAAAAGGTATATCTCCCCTTCCAGTTCTTCTGTAATGCCACTTATAAAGACACTGAAGAGGACTTGTCCCATTACTGAGCCCTCTGACACCCTACTGCTCACTCTCTCCTCACTGTAGTGAGTGCCATTTACCACCACCTTCTGTGACTGTGTGCTATCTCAGGTGCAGCACTTAGGAGTACACAACACTAATCTGAAAATGGGGGCCCACGTACCACTGTAACAGGATTAGCACTGTTCTGTGATAAGCATGGCTTGTACTGTTTTAAAAAGCATTCTTCTGTGCAGTGCTAACCTGTTAGTGTGGCCCTTTTTTTTTTTTTGCACAGGATTACTAACTGCAACCAGGTGCCCATACAACTGGGGGTTACTCTAATGCATATAAGGTGTACAGGTATATTAAATGCTTTCTGGAAGTGCTAAGACACTGCCTGGTTAGTACTAGTTAATGATTTTGGGAATTGTGTTTTAACTGTACACACACTGCCTTCCCGAAACCCCTCCCACCCCACCCCACACACACACACTGTCAGTCCTGGACACAATGAAAAATAATAATTCCTTGGTAGTCTGGTGGTCCCCCACTCACCTAATCCAGGTAGAGCTAGAACATTTATTCCTCATTCCTGCTGCTAATATACTACACATATTTCTCAGCCTGTCTGGTGCTGGGGAAAACAAGTTTCAGCATTAGCGACCGGCTGGAAAATAACTAACAAGCATTTGTCAATGCCAAATGTTTGCTTGCTGGCATTGGCATTGGTAGTGTAGGAGTGAGAAAGATGCATAATAGGAATGGCAGTGAAGTATTTAACTGAAGCCAACCCCACCACCACCCTGCAGAGACTGACAGGCATTGGGGTGTGCCTTTGGGTCATCAGGCATAACGGCCATGCCATTTCACCACATCCTACCCTGCAGACACCGACAAGTGCCACGGTGTGCCTTGGGGTCTTTGGGCCTTATGCTCACCCCATTCCACCAGAAAATACAGTGAGATGGGTGCAGTATAGGAGAATGGGGTGAACTTTGGGGCTGAAGAGTCCAAGGCACACCTCGATGCCTCTCACTGGCTGCAGGGTGTGGGTGGGGGTGGAATGGTATGAGCATTACAGGCGACAATCCCAAGTCTCGCCCCTGATGCCTGTCAGTCTCTACAGGGTGGGGTGTTATGGTCGAAAACCCTAATGCCTCAGGCGTTCGTTGGTATTTTCAGTCCAAATTTTCAACATGGGATTTTTGTGACCCCCACCTTATGAACAGTGGCAGCATCAGTTCGTTAGCCAAAAGCTGATTTTGCACAGCGACTATGCCATTTGGCACCACAGGTGCGAAAATACATTTTGAACAGGATGTGAAAAATGACAGCTGTACTGTTCATGGGGCGGTGTAAAAAATGGCAATGTTGAAAATCTGCAGTGAAAATATAAAAAAAATGGTGAAGTCACGAGCGTGTGTAGAAACTGCGCAACGAACACCTGTAATGTAATTAGTCTGGGGATTTTTTTTACTGCAGATTGTCAACACAGGCATTTTGGGACCTCTGCTCATGAACAGTCTCACTGTGATTTTCTTAATCTGTCCCAAACAGTGATTTCCCACAGCGACCACGCATTTCTGCGCCATAAGTGCGAAAACAAATTTTGGCCATGGTGTGAAAAATGACAGCTGTACTGTTCATGAGGAGGTGTGGAAAAATGCCAGTGTTGAAAATCTGGACTGAAAATATTACAAATTCATGAACTTACGAGGGTGAGTGGAAACTGCGCAATGCTCACTCATAAAACAGTCATTTTATGGACTTTTGTCACCAAATTTTTAACATAGCCATTTTAAGACCTCTGCTCATGAACAGCATCACTGTGATTTTCTTAATCTGTCCCAAACATTGCTTTCGCACACCGACTGTGCCATTGTGCGCTACATGCTTGAAAACACATTTTGGGTGAGATGTGAAAAAGGACTGCTGTACTGCTCATAAGGAGGTGTGGTAAAATGGCAATGTTGAAAATCTGGAGTGAAATTATAAAAAATTAGCGAACTTACGAGCATGCTTATGAACTGCGCAATGCACGCTCGTAACGCAGTTATTTTTGGGAATTTGTTCACCAAATTTTCAGCTTAGGGTTTTGGGGGGCCTACCTCATGAACTGTGCCACTATCATTTCATTACTCAGTCCTGAAAGGTGATTCCACGTAGTGACCGCGAAATCACCTTTCGAGACCGAATAACAAAATGACAGTGACTGAGTTCATGAGGTGGGGCCCCAAGAACCCCATGTTGAAAATTTGTGAAAAAATTCCCCAAAATGGCTAAAATATGCACCAAAGTTGAAAAAAAAAAACATTTATGCCATTATACAGCTTACTGGCATTTCTTCAGTTAGCGGTCGACTTTGAAGAGTGCAGACGTGTTCCCGGTCCACCAAGATCATCGCGCTGGGCTCGGAGGTAAGTATGGGGGGTTGGGGGATGTGGGTGCACAGAGGGTGGGTGCAGTTTGGGGAGGGGGGGCAAGACAGTCAACTAGGGAATGTTTTTTTTTTTTACAGTTTTTTTAATCTGCGGGAAGATGATGCGGGACTTTTGCTATGCTGGGGTGGGCTCCCAGCGTGGCAGCTGAAAGTTTATTTTTGGGGGTGGCAGTGGAGCCGACAGAAGACTGGGCACCTCCGTCAGCCATACCGACTTTTGCCATGCTGGGTTGGGCTCCCAGCACGGCATCTTCTACAGGAGGACAACGCATGACTTTTGCAATGCTGGGGTGGTCTCCCAGCATGGCAGCTGAAAGGTTATTTTTTTGGGGGGGCAGCAGTGGAGCCAATGGGGGATTGGGCACCCCCATCAGTCATACAGTGCATGCGGGTGGAGGGGAGTGCATGAGCACACAGGGGTGGGCTCCCAGAATGCTACGTAAGTAGGGGGGTGATGACGAACTTTCTATGACAGTTCAGATGCAGTGAAGACGTACGTGTAGGCAATTTGCACACTGTCGTCAGCAGTATGCAAATTGCCTACACGTTACCACTGCTGATTGTGGTGGTATTGTCCTCTGAACTGCACGCCACTTCATCTGAATGCTGTCATAGACAGCTCGGACAGTCATTGGTGTGGTGCAGCCGTGCCTGCAAAATGGACCAGGGCATTGGAAGTGGGGGAGGCACACCTATGAATTCTCTTATGGTGGCACTATGTTTCTTGCACATGCATGCAAGCAAACATAAAAATGCTAAACATTGTGTTGGGCTATCAGAGGGAAGAGACTGCTAAAGAGTAGAATTTCAGTGAAGACTCTTGAGGAAAAACACCAGGGACAATCTGGGCACCTTTTTCAGCAACCAGTGAGGTGTCTCAGGAACCTTGTGCATGTTAATTTTGGTTGACAGTGGCTCCTACCAAAGGGGAGCTGCTAAAAAGCTCCCAAGGAGAAAGAACCCTGGTTTCTAAGTTCAGTTTGGTTGAAGCCCCTCCACAGGGAGGGGGTCTCCAGCCCCTAGGGAGAAGGTGGGGTTGTGGGGCTGTGAGGGGGGCTGCCAGCCATCTGTCCCCCATAGCTGGTTGTGCCTTTCCCCATCTAGAGAGAAAAGATTTGCAGGCAGCTCTGCAGAGAGGGAGATCTGCAATATTCTGTTGCTGCCAGAGAAATTGCACCACGGTGGTGAAATTGTTCAGAGTAATGGTTAAATGGACTGAGAAAAAGGATTAAGAAAATGGATTTGTGTCAAGAGGATGGGGAGAAAGCCTCTTTAGTTTTATCTACACCAAATCGATGAGACACGGATGATCAAAGATTTTTGATGAGAGAAGTAAGGAAAAGTGTAAAAGAGCCAGCTGGGTGGCACTGAGGGTTGAGGTGCTGGATGCCACACCACACGCTATGCCGGCGACCCGTATTAGGCAATGAGCCCAGGTCATCGAAGGTCAGCAAGGGAGGGATAGGATCGAGTGTAGATAAGACTGCTGTCCTATCCCTGGGGAGGGCGAGGGGACTTCACTGTGCTGTAGCGGCCCCCAGAGATGACCGGGGGCACTATAAGTGCTGGTGTGCATGGAGGGAGTGCAGCGAATGTTGGCGTGTTGTGCCTGAACGACATTGCACGTCCACACTCCAGTGGGCAATGAAGGAAAAAGGCTGGGCATGAATGAGCAGCATGATGGCCATGGTTGACCCGCCTGGAGGTCTGTTGTGGAATTGCACTTGGGGGGGGTTGGTCTCAGCCCAACTGGGTAGGCATAGGAAGCCTCCTAGCAGGTCAGGAACAGCTGTACTGACCCCCATTGGTGAGTGAGCCTGTGCCTCCAAGCGGGTCAAGCTGGAGGCTGGATGCCTCCGCCGCCCGCTCTGCAGCAAGGTGGAAAAAAACATTTGATGATTAAAAGGAAAAAGTGTAAAAGGTTCTGTCTGACTCTGGCAACCACAAGGCATCAACAGAAAAGGAAAGACAAGGTTAAAGGACTGTTTTTTGGCAGAAGAAACTGGATTGTTGAAAATGGACATGAAACCTGGATTTGAACCCAGGTTTTAAGAAGCTGAATAGAGAGCCTCTTCTGTCTGGAGTTGACTAGCACCTGCACGGTGAGAAAGCTGGACTTTCTTGATGTATTTCTGAGAAAGAGTTGCTCAACTTGTGTGTGAGCCAGAGCACAAGAGTGGCCACTGTGTTGGAGTTGAAAGACTGTGGGGGTAGGGTGATGAACGGGTGCTGTCTGGGTGGGTGCCTGCAATCTGCTCCTGAAATGCAGCAAGACAGGAGACTGTTGTGTTAAATCTCTGGATTTTCAGACTCTGCACAGTCCCAACCCCCCCAAGAGTCTGATATTCGAGACGGTAGCCGAGGCTGTTTGACTACACACCGTAGCAGGTAATTGAGGAAAGAATGGAAATGACCTGAAGAATCCATCCTAAATGTGCCAGGTGGGGAGCTCACTGACCCCCATCAAGTGGGGCTGCAGGTGGCAAGGGATTGTGGGGTGCTCTGACCTGTGGGGGAGTCAGATCATGGAGATGCTACCACGTCTGGATCCCTTGTGGCTGGTGGGTCTTGTGTGATGCCCTGCAGTGGGCCCGGGAGGCCAGGCTGCAAGACCTTGGGTCGCACTGAAGATCCAAGCTGCAGCTTCTACACCTTCAAGTGTTAAGCATCAGGCCTGGTTCTGCATTCCCTGATCCATCTACCCCAGGACTTCAGTCATTTGTGCCATCCTAGGACGAATACAGCAGAGCTGTGAGTGAGGGCAGGAATTGCTCTGCACCTGGGCAAAATACAGTATATACTGTATGTAGTTATATGTGTTCAAGTCCACTGGCGCTGAAAGCCAGTTCAAGATTTAAAGCAATCAAGGGGAACATGTGGGGGGTTGTTTGGTTCAGGTGGGTGTGCCAGTGCCAGCCGACCAGCAGCACCTCAAGCCTGCAGCTTGGCATTTAGGTACCCAGGGAAAAAAGTCAAGGCATCTTTCTGAACTGATACCAGTGGGTTTGGGTTGGTAATACTTGCAGCATTTAGATAGTCAGGTAGTTTGGTGGCTGCATTATCAAAGGTGATCTGGGTTAAAATCAAAAGAGGAAATGCTGTTTGGGAAATTTATTTTCTTTTTACTGACTCTTTCTCCAATCACCGAAGATGTGGCCTCTCAGGCGTCATTCTGCCGTTCTCCTACCCAACCTGCCCCCCACCCCTCTGGGTTCCCTTCCTGAGGCTCTGCTAATGCTCACCCTCTGCCTGCGAGAGACCTCACTGGCTTATCCATAGGGAGGGGCCAACACTCCTTCCAGCGCCCAAGACATCCAGTATCATCTAGGTAGAACTGACACACAGAGGACTGGGACCCAGGTGGGCGGGGTCTGGCAGTGGGCATGGGACCGAGTTGCATTGTCATAAACCACAACTCCAGGGTGTTTCCTTGTTCATTTAACAGTTACAATGGTTTTAAAAAGCCCTAAGACAAAATATTCAAGCTTTTTTGCAAGTGTTAGGTTATCAACTTGCTAATTCCAATTTGCACCTCTAAAACAGTATAGTACTGCACAGGGTCATATGATTGCTTGGTTACCAAGTCACTAGCCCGTTTGTAAGTGGCCCTAATCCATCCTTGTGCACCTATGTAAAGCAGCTGACAGCACCTTGCACATAGGCACATCGGCATGCTGGGAGGTTTGAGGAGGGATAGCTATCCATTAGTGCAACACTAGTTACTGGTTCCCCAAACCAGGTGTTATGGACTGTGCGTTCCTACACTCCCAACACCTCGCCGTGTCAGGCTACCACTAGCCCTGGTCCCTCCACTGGTACATAGCATAACTGTCCATGTGTCCAGTGCCCCACCCCACAAATCGCATGCCTGTGTAATAAAATATCTGTCCCATGTGTCCAGCAGACAGCAGACTCCCCACCACTGATCAACTGGGCCCCCATCAGACACTTGATAAGATCAGTAATTCCTTGGTACCATTTGCCTGATATCCAGACCATGGTTCCCCATATGCCCCGATTAGCAGTTTGGCAAGAGCTGTAATTCTTCCATACCACATCCTTGGTGTTGAGTGATTCACCTGCCCCATAAGTATAATATCTACTCCCCCCCAACCAGCCCACCCAGTACCACTACAACTGCTCCCACTTGCCCCCAGCCTATGGTGTACGGTGACCAGCACAGACCCTCCACTCACATCCATGGCAGCCACCAACTGAATGACAGTTCACAATCAGATGCCTACTGTAGTAAAAGCTGTTTCTATAATAGGTGTGCGATCATAAACATAGAAACACTGAATTTGTCACCAGAAAAGGACTGCTTGGCCTACCTAATCTGCCTCGATGTTTCCTGTTTAATCTTTCTCCTCACATGCTGTCTGATCTCCATTAACCCTAACACCTCTTCTCTAATATACCTCTATGTCTATGCCACACATGCTTGAAGCCCCCTACTGTTTTAGCCTCCACCACTTCAGCTAGCAATCTGTTCCAGGCATCTACCAATATTTTCTCACATCTCTCTTGACTCCGCCCCCCCAACTTCATTGCATTACCCCTGGTCCTGGTGCTCTTTCACATTTGAAAGAGACTCCCTTGGACCCTGTTCACTCCTGTAAGATACTTAAAGGCCTGTATCATGTCACTTTTCTCTTTCCTCTCTTCTAGGGTGTACATGCTGAGATCCCTCTGTCTCTCCTCTTAGGGCTTCTCATGTAAATCCTGCACAGTTTTAGTTGCCCTCCTGTGGACTTCCTCCACCCTTTCTATGTTCTTTCTGAGGTTTGTTCTCCAAAATTACATCGCACTCCAGGTGGGGGTCTGGCAACACCACCTCCATCCTCCTGATGGAGATACCTTCCCTACATCCCCCAGCATCCCACTAGCCCTACCCTCTGCTTTGTCACAATGCCACCTTGAGGTCCTCAGACATAATAACCATAAGATCCCTTTCCTGTTTATTGACTGTCAATAACCCCCCATCCTATACTCAGCTCTTGGGTTCCTATGCCCGAGGTGCATGATTTTGCACTTTTTGGCATTGAATCCAACTGCCATGCTTTTACCACTCCTCAAAATTCACAAGATCTCTGATCATTCTGTCCACCACTCCTGGGTGCCCTCCCTATTTCAAATTTTGATATCATGTGTAAAAAGGCATACCTTCCCTTCAGTTGTTCTGCAGTGTCCCCTATGTTCAAAAGGACTGGCCCTAGTACTGAGCCCTGTGGTACCCCACTGGTCAATCTCCCATCATTAGAGTGAGTGCTGTTAACCACCACCCTCTGTCTCGTATCCATTAACTAGCTACTGTACTAATTGGAAGACTAAAGTCTGTAGTTCAATGGGGTAGTGCAACAGGACACCCCCCCGTTCATTTAAGGGCTGCTATCCTCACTCCACTTACAAGCATTTTTTCCTTGCCCATCCATCCACCCCTCCTCCTCCAGCGGCACACCTCTCTTTCCCATGGGCTTCATCCTAAGGTACCTTTAGTCAAGGGAATCACTCCTGTGGCACCTCAAGGGGTGGAACCCTCCTCCAGGGTTCCTTCTCTTCATACCCATACAGGGTGGTATATGCCATGGATAGAGGCGAACAGCCAAAGATTATCTGTTACATGACACAAAACCAGTTGCACAGGCACATTGAACCCAATTAACCATTTTGGATCTCATTCCTAGGCCGTTCAGTTCCTTTATCAGCCTCCTGTGTGGCACAGAGCTGAAGGCCAAACTAAACTCCAGATCAATCATGTCCAATGCTATCCCCTTACCTATTTCCCTGGTCATCCAGTCAAAGAAATCTACCAGATTCATTTGGCATGACCTTCCCCCTGTGAATCTGTGCTGTCTGTGGTCTTGTAGCCCACTGGATTCAAGGTACTTGTAACAGTTTCTCTTTTAGTATGGATTCCATAAATTTCCCCATTACTCAAGTAAGACAGACCAGACTATATTTGCTAGCCTCCTCCCTGCTGACGCTCTTACAAAATGGGACTATGTCTGTTCTTCTGTAGTCCTCTGGAACCACTCCTGTTTCCAGTGAGTTGTTGAATAAGGCCCTGAGTAGTGCAGCAAGCACCTCCCTGCCTAATTCCCTTAATACCCTTGGATGTGTCCATCTGGTACTATGGCCTTGTTCACCCTAAAATTTGAAGTTCCTTCAATAATACTCTCTCCTTTGAAAATGGACTTGTGTCCATTTCCCCCTCCAGTGTTCATGCTGCTCCTTGGTGGACTATCCCTGCCTCTCTCCACTGTGAAAACAGTAGAATTATCTGTTCAGTATGTACACTTTTTTCTGATCTTCTCTGTGCAGTCTCCCTTTATCATCATCCTTATCCTCAGAATCCCTCCCCCTGCCTTCTTTTTTTTACTTATGTACCTGAAGAATGTCTGGTCTTCTTTTGATACCCTTTGGCTATGCTTTCTTCTGTCTGAGCCGCTGATTTCCTTATTACCTTACCTGCTTCCCTCTGTTTTACCTGATACACCTCTCTATCCTCATTCTTCTGTGTTTCTTCATACCTCCTGAATGCCACCCTTTTACAGGCTTCCAGAGAAGGCTATTCTGGTGCATCATCCCATGTCAGTGAATTCTGTCTTCTTGAAATCCAAAAAATTTGCCCTCGTGTGACTGGACTGGGTCCTGGGTACCATGCTAAACCACACTATGTAGTGGTCGCTGGATCCCAGTTGCCCCTCCATGCAGACATCTGCTTTCTGTCCCCATTGGTCAGTATCAGGTCAAGAATGACCTTTTCTGGACAAGCCAAGCTGCCTTGAATCCTGTCCCCTATAGGAATCCAGGATGCTTCCCCAGCTTCTGGCTGAAGCAGCTGCTTGGATGGACCAATCCACGTCTGGCATACTGAAATCTCCCAGCAGCAGGACTTCACCTTTTGTTGCCATATTGTGTATTCATCCCTGTCCACTTCTTCCCCTATGCCGAAGGCCTGAAGATCACCCCTGTTCATATTGCTGAGCCTTTGCCAGGTTCAAGGGAGACCCACAGGTCCTCAGCCTCCCCCTGCCTACCCTGCACCTCTGTCACCTTTATAGCTTCTCTGACGTACAGGGCCATACTCCCTCCTATTTACCCCATCCCTCCTGAACAGAGCATAACCTGGTACATCAATGTCCCATGATTAACAGTGTACCATGTCTCAGTTATTGCTACTATGTCCAGGTCTTCCTCTACTATCAATGCCTCCAGATCTGGGATTTTATTTCCCAGGCTGCAGGCATTTGTTATCATACCCTCCATGTTTTGTATCCTATCCCCCTTCTTCCCTTGCTGCTGCTGTCCTGCTTCTTTCTCCCTCTTCTCCTCTGCTTCGTCCCCCCTCCCCAGTTTCTCATGTGGCCTAGAATTCAATGCTTCCCACTCTCCTCCTGCTCTCAATGTCCCAGACTTCAACTCGTTTTCCTGCATGTTTTGTTTTTATTTATTCATTTTTATTTATTTGTGTCTAAGATTACAAGTACCTTAGTGCCTCAGGCGATACTAAGTCACCTGTCCTTCCTGACTTCTCTCGCTATTTTAAATGCTTCTCACTGAAGCATCTACATTTTACTTGGGTCACCTTCCTGATGGATGCAGACCATTATCTTATATAGGCTGTCATCTGTTCAGGTGGCCCAGTACTCCATGAAACCATAACCTCCTTCCACACCATTCCTTCAACAAGGAGTTGAATTACTGGATGTGGAGTGCCTTGCATTTCCCTGCATATGGATAGGTGGCACCTCTGAAAAGGAGATGGAGTGCTTTGATATTTTTTTACCAGAAGACACACACAGCTCTGAAGCTTGTTTACAGGTGTGACCTTGGAGCACAAGGAAGTTAAGTGACTTGCTCAGGGTCACACAGTATGCAAGTGGGGGCTGTGGGATTCAAACCCATGTCTCCAGGTTTGCAGCTCAGAGCCTTAAACCACTGTGCTATACTGCCTCCTTGAAGTGTTCTGCTTGCTTTAGGCTCCCCCCAACTTCATGAAATCCTTTTGGATTCTAACTACTTCCACTTTGTCTCCTGCCAGGTCATTCATCCCCAGGTGGATGATAACATCCAGTTCCTTCCTCCTTGCCATTACCCTTGTGATCCTATTAATCCCCTTCTCATCCCACCATGCAGTGCCTTCTGAAATGTACTTTACCTCCCTGTCCTTTCTACTAGGTTCCCCTAACTTCACTCCTCGGACAACTGAGTCCCCCACCAGGAGTAGCCTCCTCCTCCTCCTCCTCCTCTGGGGCTTTCTTTCCCCCTTTCCTGGTGCTGTATCCTGGAGGATCTGCCCATCCACCTTGGTCTGAGCTGTGGGTGCCATTGTTGGGCTATACCACTCCTCCAAAACAGTGCAGGAATTGCTTAACCAGACTGGTTGGGGGATGTGCTTCAGACACATTCATGGCCACTTCCCTACAGTACCATAATGGTCCTTTTTATGTTGTCTTGTACACACAGCTCAGACAACATATTATGGTAGCAGGTTTTGGAGGTGCGGTCCTGTTGTGGCCCATGGTGCTACTGCTGTTTGGGCTGGGCTCTGTATCATAAATGAAGTCAGCTGGGCTGTCTGACAGCACTGCAAGCGTGCCACCAACTTGAAACAATTTCGCCGCTGCAATAAGAGTGCTCCCCGTCATTGCAGGGCGTGCCTTGCCAGGTGTAACATTTCAATAAACATGGTTGCAGCTGTCACTGTCTGCCTCTCACAATCCCCAGCATGTCAACTTCGGGGGTGCCCAATCCCCCTGTCGTCATAGTTAACCCTCCCCCAAGATTGTGTGGCACACTGGGAGCACACCCCAGTGTGTCTCCATCCTCAAAAGCCAATTGCATCAGCATTTTCCTGCCCCTGCCCACTACAGTGTGGCTAACATCACACCACAAACTCATGGGACACAATGGAAACCACTCCAGTATGCCCAACATTTTCCTTACACCTGTGAAAAAAAGAAAATGGTCCACGGTGTTCTTTCTTTTTTATTATAACCTAGAACAAAGACAATGGTCAATTGATGTCGGGTCCCCTTCCCCAACCTGAACTCACCCTCTGCACACCCCACCTCCCCACACACACCCCTCACCCCATACTTACCTCTGGAGTCCAGCGCTGTGATCTTTGGTGGAGCGGGAACACGTCTGCACTCTTCAAAGCCGACCGCAAACTGAAGAAATGCTGGTAAGCAGTATAATGGCATCAATGGGGGGGGTTAACTTAGGTGGATATCTCATCCATTTTTGCAAGTTTTGGCTCCAAATTTTCAACATGGGGTTCTTGGCACCCCACCTCATTAACTCAGTCACTGTCATTTCGTTATTCAGTCCAGAAAGGTGATTTCACGGTCACTGCGCAGAATCACCTTTTGGGACTGAGTAATGAAACAGTCCCACTGTTCATAAGATGGGCTCCCAAAATGCCTATGTTGAAAATGTGGTGAACAAATTCCACAAAATGACTGTGTTATGAGCGTGCACTGTACAGTTTCCATGCATGCTCGTAACTTCGAGAATTTTTTATATTTTCACTCCAGATTTCCAACATTGCCATTTTTTCACACGTCCTTATAAACAGTAGAGCTATCATTTTTCACATCCTATGCAAAATGTGTTTTTGCACATCTGGCACAGAATGCTACAGTTGCTGTGGGAAATCAACGTTCAGGACACATTAACAAAATCACAGTGCCACTGTTCATGAGCAGAGGTCCCAAATGTTTTTATGAGGTGGGGTCACAAAAAGCCCATGTTGAAAATTTGGAGTACCAATACCAACAAAAGCCCAAGGCATTAGGGTTTCTAACCATAATGTCTCACCCTGTAGAGACTGACAGGTATCGGGGGGGGTGACTTTGGATTGTCATCTGTAGTGGTCATGCCATTCCACCTCACCCCACCCTGCAGCCTGTGACATGCATCAAGGTGTGCCTTGGACTCTTCAGCCCCAAAGTTCACCCCATTCCCCTATACTGCACCCATCTCAACATATTTCCTTATAGAATCGGGTGAGCGTTAGGCCCGATGACCCCAAGGCACAACGTGACACTTGTCGGAGTCTGAAGGGTAGGTTGAGGTGAAATGGCATGAGCGTTATGGCAAATGACCCAAAAGCACACCTCAATGCTTGTCAGTCTCAGCAGGGTGGTGTGGGGTTGGTGTCACTTCAATACTTTACTGCCATTCCTATTATGCATCTCTCTAACTTCTGCACTACCAATGTCAATGCCAGCAAGAAAACATTCAGCACTGACAAATGCTTGTTTCCTTCTGCATTTGCTCACTTCCTTCATGCAGATGCTGGTTGCCTTCCCTATGCCTTTACTTAATTTTGCCCACTGTTCCTCTACCCATCTCTGACAATCCTCCCCTGCTAGGCTGCTTCTGAAGAAGTCTCCCATTTCTTCAAAATCCAACCTACTAAAGTTCGGGACCATCGTCTTTTTGTGGCTTGCTTCTGTACCCATTGTAATGTTGAACCACACTGTACAGTGATCACTGGTTCCCATTAGATAGCCCACTGTGACATGGCTAGGCACTATCACAGCCTCCAGTAGGACAGGGATTCAGAGCAACAAAGGGAGTAAGCATGTCTCAAATAGGATAGCACCTTTACCCCATGAGTCATTTTCAATTCTCAGCATGCTAAGCCAATGGGGCAGGAAAGGTGCTAATGGGACATTTGCCAGCCCATATGGACTAACTAACATCTCTGCACAATGCCTCTGTGCATCACTGCATGGAGGAATTGTAGAGAGCATTCTCTGCCCCCACCTCCTGATCGCAATTCAGATGTCCCTGATATTATAATAAAATGATACCTGGCATCTAGTAGTTCCCCCCAGTCACATTCAGATAACCCCAATTAATAAAATGATCCTTGGCATTTAGAATTTCCCCACCCCCAATCACCATTCAGATGCTTCTAATTAGTATATTGAGAGGATCCCTGGCATCTGAATCACCCTGATTGCAAGTCTGAGCCCCCTTCCAATTCCACCCATTAAGGTCCTTCCACCCTTCTCCCCATGGTGACTCATAAATTGCCCCAGCTGCTAGTCCCTCCCACTGCGACAGTGACAGGTCCAGCCCCTCTGCTTACCACCTCGGCTGGCCACTTTCTGAGTGACAGGGAGTGAGCACACACCTACTATAGAAACAGATGTTTAACAGTAGGTGGGCACTCACTCCTTTTCACTCAGACAATGGTCAACCAAGGTAATGAGCTAAGATGCTGTACCGATCACAGTCACAGGGAAGTGGCTGCAATCTTGGGTAAATGGAGGGCCAATGGGGAAGGGGTAGAGGGACCTGGCTGGATGGCTTTTGGAGGGGGCTCAGATTTGCGACTGGAGGATAGGGCTACTAAATGTCAGGGATCATAGAAAAATCGAAACACAGAAACATAAATAATGATGTCAGCAAAAAAATGGTACATCCTGTCTACCCCTATTTCCCCCATTATACCTCGGAACCTACTGTCCATACAGTACACTAGCCTTCACTATCCACTCCCCTGTTCCCCTTCCTACTACTATCAGCCTGAGTAACCACTATACCCTTCACTTTGTCACAGCTATGCTTGAAATCATTTATGGTTTTGTGCCTGCCATCTGAGTTGGCAGACAATTCCCCATATTCCACTACCATTTTTGGAAAAATAAAACCTTTCCATAACCTCTTGAACCTCCTTGCAATCAGTTTCTTCTTGTGCCCCCATGTCCTTGACCTGTTACTCATGCTCCTGTAAGTAGTTCTTCTCCATTCACTTTGTTATTCCTTACAGGAACTTGAAGGTCTCTATCATATCACTCCTCTGTTGTCTGGTCTCTAGTGAAGAAATGTTTAGTGCCTCGAGAAGATCCTCATACGATCTGTCCTGTCAGCTCTGAATCATCCTGATCACCCTTTGTCCTTATCTTACCTGAGGTGAGGTCTTCAGAACTCTGAACATTATATCAGGTGCAGCCTCAACACTGATCAATTTAGAGGCAGTAGACCTCTTTTCTTCTACTATCAGAACCCCTTATGGCACATCCTAGTATCCTATTTACCTTACTAGATGCCTCACTGAACTAGCTTGATTGTTTAAGGGAGTCAGTAATGATGAATACTAGGTCCCTTTCCTCAGCTGTAGTGCTCAGCTCTACCCTGCCTATCCAGTACTCTGTCCTGGGATTCTTGTCCCCTAAATGAATCACCTTGCATTTTTTGGCATTGAATTTCAACTGCCAAACCTTAGGCCACCTCTCTACTCTTTATATGTCACTCTGCAGTTTCCTACGTCCCCCGTCACTATCTACCCTTCCATGAGCTTGGTGTCATCTTCAAAGAGACACAGACCCAGATTCATTCTCAAATGTTGTTAATGAGCATATTGAAGAGGCAAGAGTCAGGATGGATCCCTGTGGCATTCCACTCATGGCCTCCCTCTCTTCTGATTTGACACCATAATCACAACCCTCTGCTGCCTCTCATTCAACTAAAGCCCCTCAACCTCATCAAAACACAGCTTATATTTTCCTTCAAATCCCTGAACCTCACCCCCTTGTGCTGTGACCTAAGTCACTCTGATTGGTCCCCTATCTCACTGGCCTGCTCCACTGACTCCATGCTAATGTATTTCAAACAAAATTCCTCGAAATATGGGACTGTCACCCCCCCCAAGCAGGACATGAGAAAAGGTACCCCACCTCCCCCAGATCATGGCTGAGTTAATAGCTTGCTTGCAAGTGCATGATTTGGCCGGGTCAGAAAAGACATGCAACCCATTTACCATGGCTTCCAGAGGTTTCATCACCTCTGCAACACCTGTACCAGGGCAACAAGGCTTGCCAAAAGTAAGGATTTTACATCTACCTTCAGTACCAACATTGGTTAACTGTCTAAATTTTGGAAGGCTGCCACAATCTCTTCTCCCCTCCCACTCAATCTCCTTTGCCTGTCCTCAAAGTGGGTGACACCCCTATCTCTAACCCTCCTTCATCACCACAGAGGTGTAATTAATTTGTATCACCTCCCTCTCATCCCTGCCAGCCTGCATGATTGTCATCTCCTTCCTTCCCCCATTGTTTTTTCTTTCTCCAGTAACTCCATCCTCCCATCACCAACACCCTTCCCACCCTTAATCCTTCCAAGGGTAGGATCCCAGATGGCCTGGATAGCAATCTCCTCCATCTCTCTGCTTCTGCAGTCTCCTCCCCATTGGCTGACCTCCCTAACCTCTTTTTCTGCTGTTCTTCCATCCCTGCTGACTGGAAGACTGCCACTGTTACTCCTCCAAAAGGTGGTGACCCATCTGCTACTAACAGCTATTGACCCATTTCTCTCCTCTCTCCAAAATACAGGAACAAATTATCTTGTCACAACTCTCTCCCTTTCTGGACTCTTCCTTCTTCTTCCCAATAAAGTCTGGCTTCTGCAAAATCACTCCACCACCATCTCCCTGCTCAGGCTCACCAAATCCATCCACAATTATATGGATCACAGCCTATTCACCTCTGCTATCTTCGTCGATATAGCCAAAGCATTCAACCCTATCTCCCACCCCAATTATTAGCCAAACTCCAGGCTGCAGGCCTATCCAACTCAGCCATTGGCGGTTCCACTCCTACCACATGGGTAGGTCCCAGGCAGTCAAAATTGGTGACCCCGTCTCTCCTCCCTGCCTGTATCCACTTGGGTCCCACAAGGATCTGTGCTGGGTCCTCTGCTTTTCTCCATTTTCCTTAATGATCCCCCTTCTGTATGCTTGTCTGCATCCATCCACATATACATGGATGACATGGTCCGCTTCACAGCAGGCTCACAGACCCTAGCAGCACTTCAATCAAATTCAGCCCTGGACACGCACAAATCAGGTTTTCCTCAATGCCAAGAAGACTGTCTCCATGTCCTTTGGCACAAGGCACAGACTCTCTAGGCTCCCTCCCCTTCCTACCATCCATATCCTGGATGGCTCCCCTGTGGAGGATGTTACCACCTTTAGTTATCTTGGTATCTAGCTAGACGAGCACCTAAACTTTTCTGAACAAGTGGATACTATAGTCAAAAAGGTGTACCCCAATTTGGTGCACTTTACAGGAACTGTGACTGTATCCCACCTCCAGCACACAATGCTATTATCAAGAGAATGATCCTCCCAATCTTTGACTATGGTGATGTGGTCTACAGTGCAGCCCCAGTCACTATCCTTGTCAGACTGGACACACTCTTCAACTATTTCTGCCATTACACTCTCGACTATCCTTATTGGACTTGTCACTGTTCTATGTATAAATGTCTCTCCTTTTCTTCTCTTGTGGACAGACACCATGCACACTGTGCCAGCTTTGTGGGAAAATTGAGTTTGTTTCCCTGCCCTCCTATCTCTCCACCCCCCCACAGCCATACCATCAGAAGCTGAAATATTCAAAACCTAGCTGTCCCTTCAGTTTCCATAACCTCCATCAGCAAAGACACATTCAGCCACCACTTTCCTAAAATCTGGAACCTCCCTCACCCCAGTCATTCACCAATCTCCCTCCACTGGATTCTTTTAAACCACTTCAGAGGTCTCACCTCTTCCTCCTGCACTTCATCTAATTTTCTCTCTTGCTCTCCTATGACTTGTTTCCAATTTAGGTACAGCTAAAATTTGGCACTTTCTGCTTCCACTCTAGGTATTATGCATAGATGTTTACAGCTAGTGTTGATTTAAACTGCTCTGTATTTGATTACCAGCATATGTTTGTGGCTCCTGACTGTGCTGTATATGCATTGTCGATTGTTTGCTTGTCACTCAAGTTCTCACACCTTGCATGTATTATTCCAAATGTAATTTGCAATTGTGTACCACTCTGCTCCATGTATGTTATGCATTTTGAACTTTTGTGCTACCTAAGCCCCACTTGTACAAGTTCTCCTTCCACCAGGATGCATCTGGAAGTTACCTCCCAGCTTAGTATGCCTGGGGGTGGGGGCACTAGACACCAAGGATCATTTTACTACAATAACTGGAACCATTTAAACTGTGATCAGGGGTGTAGAACCTTTATATGCCAAGGATCATTTTGGTATACTACTTGGGAGCATCAAAATGGTGACCAGTGGCAGGGTGACCATATGCACCACTGTGTGCTTAAATGAGGGCAGGATTTTTGGAAGCAGTAAACAGTATTGCAATTTCAGTTGTTAAGCACTTTCAAAACCTTTTATATAGCAATGTGCTCTGTATGCAGGAGGGGATCCCTCATTTGCAAGGCTTTAGTAGTACATATGCATATGCACCTGATCAGGTTACCATTGGGGGCTGCTAAATACATGGTAACTGTTCAGCCATGCTGTTCTCCCACATGGCACAGTGCTTAGATGTTTAGCACTCCGCTAACCTTCTGAATATGGGACCCTAATTGACTAAATATCCCCTGCTGATGCCTCTTAAGATGCAGAAAGTAAAGAAAAATGGATTATCTTATTCTGTATCTTTATGTATTATTTTATGTTATTTTCCTTGGAAAACTTTTATCCAATTTCAAAACATTGTGAAGTGTCTTAAATATGAATAACAATTGTAGCTAAAATACAATTTCTTCTTTCATCCGAGTGCTGCTTTTATTTACTTATAAAAATATAATCTGTTGTGCTGGTTTAGCAGATTGGTGATAGCTCTACTTCTTCCCATGTGAGTGGTCTGGTTTTGGGGGAGGACCTGGGTCAAACTGGGTTAGCTGGCTGGAGAGATGATGAGCATCTCAGGGACTGCTCTCCTCTCAGGGAGGGGGAGTCTGACCACCCCGCTCTTTAACGGCCACCTAGGAGGAACGCTGGCAGGGCATCAGAGTGGCATAATGGGCAGGGCTCAGGCAAGCACAAAGCAGTACTTGCCTTTAATTGGATTGGCATCATTGCATGCTTGACTGCCCTGGGGATAAACCAAAGGTAGAAAACCTCCAATGGCAAAATAATCCACCAACCTGCCACAGGCTTTGCATTACTAACCAGGCTCTGCTCCTGTCTGAATATATGTCTCCTTGTGAATGGCCCTCTCCCTTCGGTCCCCATTACCGGGGTGGGGGGGCCATGGGAGATCTCAGAGCAGGCAAGTCCTGGAGATTTTGGGTGATGGGGATAGACAGGCCAGTGCACAAGGGGGTCAGTGGGTGACCTAGAAGATAAACGTGGATGATAAACTATGACATGGAACCTTTGTAAAAGATCTTGTGCTCAATGGTTTTTTCCGAACCACTATATAAATAAAAATAAAATAAAAAAATCTCAATGGAAAAGAAATAAAACACAGTTTGGGAATCTCAAACTCAGTAGCACAGTTATACCATATAAACAGCATAACTATGCACTATGCGGCTAGACCGGGCAGGTTTATTAGTGGAGACCAAGTGCCTGGCAAAGCTCTGTCCACATTGCAATGCTCCACAGATATGTAATGGGGAGGTTAGGGGCTGCGAGTGACACCAGTGAGGAATCACAGTGAAGTTATTCAGAACAGAAAGTGCAAATTATGAATATGCCAGCTGTGCTCCTGACGAGAATTGGTCCCTGAGCGATTGCTGCAAAATATATATATTTTTTATTTAACCAAGTACCATTATTAAACAAAACATTCAATTAAAAACAAATACTAAATCAAAACTAACTCAGCAGAGTACAAACCAGGAAAGCAGTTGGCTTACACTTTTACCGCTCCTGCAGTACTTTTCCCAAGCATTCAGCTTAGATAAGTTGCTAGGCCAATACAGTAATTAATTACACATAAATCTTTTCACAACTTAAACTTAGAAAAATGCATGCAGTCCCCTATGTTTATATGGTATGAGAGTGATATGTTAGGAATATCCTAAGTATTAACTTCCTAGACAAATGTGTCTAAGAGAAAATGAATACAGCACTTATTTAAAAGAATAAACAACATAATATTAAATTAGTTCTAAAAGTTTCTTGTCACATCACAATGTTCTAAAATTTGATTAAAGGTGTGCAAGCAAAACAAGATGTAAAACCCCATAAAGAAGTAGAATAACAGATAGCCTTGTTTTATTTACCGTCTGCTCTGCAGTAGACATCCTCTCATCAAGCCTGCAGCTCCCTGAATACATCAGGATATGAGTGCAAAGCCAGGCCATTCAAGGAGGTAGTGGTCATTTCAGAATGTAGTCCATTTCAGTATATAGTTTATTTGTTTCAGTATACAGAGTATGTGAATTTTTCAGTCTACAGTGTATGCATTTCTATAGATAGTGTATGTGTTTCACCTTGTAGTGTATTTGTTTCAGTATATAATGTATGTGTTTTTTAAATATAATGTGTATGTATTTCAGTATGTAATATATTTCTCTCAGTATATAGAGTAAGCAACATTTTCCAATAGAGAGGGTAAGTGTTTTTAATATATAGTGTATTTGTTTAAGTATATAGTGTATGCAGATTTTTCAATGTACAGTGTATTTATTTCAATGTATAGTTTATGTATTTCAATATAAAGTGTAGATGTTTCAATATGTAGTGTATTTGTTTCAGTAGACAGTGTATGTGCTTTTTTCAATGTGTAGTGTATGCATTTCAATAGATAGTGTATGTATTTCAATATATAGTGTATTTGTTTCAGTATATAGTGTATGCAGATTTTTTTCAATATATATTGTATGTGTTACAATGTATAGTATTTGTTTCAGTAGATAGTTTATGTGGATGTTTCAGTCTGTAGTGTATGTATCTAAATAGGTAGTGTATATGTTTCAGTACATAGTACATTTGTTTCAGTATATAGTGTATTTGGATTTTCAGTACTCAGCATGTAGATTTCAGTAGATAGTGTATGTATTTCACTATATCATGTAAGCATTTCACTATATATTGTATGTGTTTCACTATATGATATATGCATTTCAGAATACAGTATATGTATTTCACTATATGATGTATATATTTTAATAGACAGTGTATGTGGTTCACTACATTGTGTATGCATTTCATTATATGATGCATATATTTAACTATATGATATACAGTATGTATTTCACTATATAGTGTATGTGTTTTACTATACAGCCAGAGATTCTGAATTATGTCCCTAACGACTTGCCATACAGCACTGTCTGTTTTGTAAGTTTAACTCTGTTTTAGTCTCAGTCGAGTTCATTTACCAATGTACATCAGCAATAAATTACTTTCTCCAGAAAGACATGAATGAGTTTACCAGCCCACTTGAGCAGTACTGGACAAAAATGGTAAGGTAGCAACAGGGAGGGTTAAGAGAGGTTTTAGTGGCTTCAAGATAGGACTCATGAATGAAAAAAGTACAGCTTCTTGTAACTGGGATGACTGGTTAATCAGGACAAAACCCTCGCCACCAGGGCGCCCCATTTAAGCAGCTTTGACTGCAATAATATCCTCCTTCCACCTCCCAAATACTTTGTAGTCATAAATACCCCCTTCCATCTCCGACTGGTACACTTCTCCCTCCCTCTGTCAGTAGGAATTTCAATCCAAAGTACTACAACTTGTATACAAGCAAGCACATGACATGTAAACAATATGACACAGTAGGATATGGGAAGTTATGTGAGAAATGCACACTCAGGTGTGTTGTGAGGTATAAGGCATTTACACTGAGTGCCTTGCTTGCAGATTTACACTTTTCATCTGGAAGTGCAGTCATCTCATATGTGCCCACATATTTAGTGTCTTACTGTGCTTTATAAAATGAGTAAACTAGGACATCTTAAAAAAAATTCCAACTTTTTTTATCGCAAGCAGGTATTTTCTTTTGTTAACAGTACCTAGTATACATTTGTTCTTTCCACTTATTATCCATCTTTCCACACATTCATTAGCTGTAATGTTTATTTATCATGGAAGACAAGAAGTATTGGTAAATCAGATTTTACTAGGAGCCACCATGTCAACATTCATTCATGCAGTAGTGCTATTACCGACTGGACACCGAACAGAGAAGATGCTCAGCACCAGTGCATGTTTTCCTTATTACAGGGCACATTTTTTCTGGGTGCTGATGGAGGAAGGAGGGTGGGAGGGCTACAGTGGGATTGGGGGTGTTAGGATGACTAACAGACCTGGTGGTGGGACTCAGTTGAGGGAGTGTGTTTGGTTCATGTGTGGAGGGAAGAGTGTATTACACTTATGTCATGTGCTTGCTTGTATAGAACAAGATGTATTACTTTGAGTTAAAATTCACTAGGGCAGGGGGGGGTGTCAGCAAGGGATGGGAGAGGGATATTAATGACTACAAAGCTTTTGTGAGATGGTAGGGACAGTCTTACAGCACAGTGGGTGGGGGGAGGTTTTTTCTTACAGACTGAGATTCAGTTACTTTATTTTTCATCTGTGAATTGTAGAACTCTGGGTGGCAAACTGAAAATTGCCTAATTTGCTTATGAACTGGCAATTCATGTATCTTAACTACATACATTTTTCCAATTTGCCAGATAAATAACCACACATGATGGGCCCTATGCATGAATGGGGTGGAGTGGCTATGCGCACGTATCTGGGGCTTACTGCCACTCTGCACCCATTATGCCCCCCCCACATAGCTGGCCATGGTATACATCAATAGGGTGTGCAGCCTCCTCTGCCAGACCATGTGGAGCGCAACATGGTCAGTGTGGGCAGGAGGCATGTTGGGGGTTGTGCCCGCACTCTGTGACATTCACTGAGTCACAGAGTGCTGTGCATGGGGGCACATTCTACACAGGAGGAATCCTTGTAATAAGGTCTGTGTGTGCCTCCAGGGATGCCACCCCCTGGTTGCCAAATGTCAGGTGGGGCATGCCTTCCCCCCACACCATGCTGCCACAGACCATGTACAATGACTGGTGGTCTGTGGATGGCCAACCAGGCACTAGCCCACTTCTTAGTTGCCATGCGTGATGCGGCAGCAGCCATTTCTCTAGGCCCACCAGTGGACCAGGTCAGGCATCCCCATTGGATGCCAGCCCAGTTCGCGGATCTGGTGGGGGTGGGACTGTGGACAGGTGCACACCAGTAGTGCATACCCCTTGGTGCGCACCTGTCTGCAGGTGCAGCCCTTCGTGAGTGGGATATGAACCTCTGGTTTGTACTTCCTGCCCCTATGTGCATAGGGTCAATTATGGTCATCGACAAAACATATTTGTCAAAATTTGCAAATTATTTTGTGGAAAGAGTTTTGGCAACTTTGCACACTTGTAATTGCAACACTAACATTGTCAAAGAAGGTAATTAGGTTAGTGGCACACAATTTTCCTGCAATAAAGCCATGCTCAGACACATAAATAAATCCCTCTGTTTCTATTAATTCTGTCTTGTGGTTCTTAATCACACCTTCCAGCCATATGCACACAAGCGATGTCAGGCTTACCAGCTTGTAATTGCCAACTTCTGATATTTTACCTTTTGTAGATTTGTGCTACCAGAGTATTCTTCCATTCTCTAGCTAGTCTACACTCTTATTTCTTGAAGAGTTGTTAAAGGGGCTATTTCCTTTGCCACTTCTTTTAGTTTTCTAGGATGGATATCATCTGTCCTTCTGATTTGTTTGGCCTGAGAGCTTTAGCCTCCTGCTGACTTCTTCTACCAAGACTGTAAAAGAGATATCATAAATGCTGATTTTCATCCTTTTGATCATGTCTCTTTATTAGGAAAGACTGAGCAAAATAGCTATTCAGTTCACCTGCAATCTGATTATTATCAGTACTAGACTGACACTCTTTAATCAATTGGTCCACCAACCTATTTTATCCTTTTTGGGTTGCTTGCACACATGTGCAAGAAACACATTGCATCAGGTTTTCTTCACAAGTGGGTTGTGGAGGCGTGGCAGTGTTGTGCCGAATGGCAGCAGCCCATTCAGGGGCTGGTCTCTGCCTCAGCCAATAGAGGAGCATGCTGTCAATCACAGGCAGTTAATGAGTAGACCACTAGATAAAAGTAACTGAGCCGCTGCAATCAGGGAGGGTCCCATCACTATGTAATCAGCTGTTTGTACAGCGGGGCCTCCCTGACTGCAGCAACCAATTACACAGCTCCATTGTGCTGTGTTCCCATGGTGACAGTTTCTCCATTGGCCTCTCACAGTCCCAAAAAAGCCGACAGAAAGCTGCCACCCGCCGTTCAGTGTGCCTTACTGGTGAAAATTTCAATAAATAGAAAGCCGACTGGGGGTGCCCAATCCCTCTCAGCACTTGCAACCCCCACACTTATATGTGCTGACAGGGTGCCCAATTCCCCATCAGCATGCCCTTCCTGGTTATTTTGCAGACGGGAAGCCCACCCCCATTAGCATAATGCCCAATCCCCTCAGCTCTTGTGCCCCCCAGCACTCTGGTGTGTGCCCGATCCCCATCGGCTATAGCCCCCAAAACACTTCAGGTGGCATGCTGGGAACCCACCCCAGCATGTTAAAATTAAATGCCCTACAAAAAGAAAACCTTCCAGCGGGGTTGTTTTTTTTTTAACCCTGTAAAACAGAAACGGTCCCTCATTGAGTCTGTGGCCCCTGCCCAACCCGCACCCACCCTCTCTGCACCCTGCCTCTTCACACCCCCTCACCCCATACTTACCTCTGGAGCCTGGCGCAGTGATCTTCGGTGGACTAGGAACACGTCTGCACTCTTCAAAGCCGACCGTGAACTGAAGAAATGCTGGTAAGCTGTATAATGGCATAAATGTTTTTTTTTCAACTTTGGTGCATATCTCAGCCATTTTGGGGAATTGTTTCACCACATTTTCAGCATGGGGTTTCTTGGGACCCCACCTCATGAATTTAGTCACTGTCATTTTGTTATTCATCCCAAAAGGTGATTTTGCAGTCACTGTGCGGAACCACCTTTCAGGACTGATTAATGAAATAACAGTGTCACAGTTCATAAGGTAGGCCCCCAAAAACCCTATGTTGAAAATTTGGTGAAAAAATTCCCAAAAATGACTGTTTTATGAGCGTGCATTGTGCAGTTCCTATGCACGCTCATAACTTTGAGCATTTTTAATATTTTCACTATAGATTTTCAGCATTGCCATTTTACCACACCTCCTTATGAGCAGTACAACTGTCATTTTTCACATCTCACCCGGAATGTGCTTTCACACATGTAGTGCAGAGTGGCATAGTCAGTGTGCGAAACCAATATTCAGGACAGATTAAGAAAATCACAGTAACACTGTTCATGAGCAGAGGTCTTAAACTGGCTATGTTGGAAATTTGGTGACAAAAGTCCATAAAATGACTGTGTTACAAGCTTGCATTGTGCAATTTCCATGCACCCTCGTAAGTTCACAGATTTGTAATCTTTTCAGTCCAGATTTTTAACATTGGCATTTTTCCACACCTCCTTATGAACAGTACAGCTGTCATTTTTCACATCCTGGACGAAATGTGTTTTCGCACTTCCAGTGCAGAATAGCACGGTCACTGTGGGAAATCAGTGTACGGGATAGAGTAAGAAAATCACAGTGACACTGTTCATGAGTGGAGGTCCCAAAATGCCTATGTTGAAAATCTGCTGTAAAAAATCCCAAAACTAATTACTTTACAGGTGTGCGTTGAGCAGTTTCTATGCACACTTGTGACTTCACCAGTTTTTCTATATTTTCATTCCAGATTTTCAACATTGCCATTTTTTACACCTCCTCATGAACAGTACAGCTGTCATTTTCACATCCTGTTCAAAATATGTTTTTGCACCTGTGGCACCAAATGGCGCAGTCGCTGTGCAAAATCATCTTTCCGCTAACAAACTAATAATGTTACCGTTCATGCGGTGGGATCACAAAAAGCCCATGTTGAAAACTTAGAGTAAAATTACCAAGAAAAGCCCAGGGTGTTAGGGTTTTTGACCATAATGCCCTACCCTGTAGTGACTGACAGGAGTCAGGGTGTGACTTGGGGTTATCGACAGTAATGCTCATGCCATTCCACCCCCACCCCCACCCTGCAGCCAGTGACAGGCATCGAGGTGCACCTTGGACTCTTTGGCCCCAGAGTTCACCCCATTCTCCTATACTGCACCCATTTTAGCATATTTCCTGATGGAATGAGGTGAGTGAAGCCCGAACACCCAAGCCACACCTCAACACTTGTCAGTGTCTGCAGGGTAGGGTGAGGTGAAATGTCGTGACCGTTACGGGCAATGACCTAAAGACACATCCTAATGCCTGTCCATCTCTGCAGGGTGGGGGTGTGTTTGGCGTCAGTTCAATATTTCACCTACCATTCCTATACTGCATGGGCCTGATTCTAATAGGGGTCTGCAGTAAACAGCAGCTTGCTCTGATGCCCAGTGCTCCAGGGATTCTGCACCTGATTCAGGTACAGAAGGGTCCCAGCAGCTAAGTCCCCACACTTGCACCAACCAGAACCCTGCAGCAAACCCCTAGCACACTGCATGGGTCCACCGCAGGCCACTAGAGACTAATACAGGACCCCTGACCCACCAGGTAATGGGCATGTGGACCCAACCTGGTGGACCGGAGCTCCATCACCATGTTTGGTGCAATTGACGCCTGCCCACAGAGGTGAGTGGTGGGATGTGCCGGGCACTGGGGAGCAGTTGGGACTGATGTACGTGGGTGGGCACCACCTGCTGGGGCATGGGTGGGCACTGTACCATCATAAGTTGGTGCTGTAGTAGCGCCAATGGGGTGGGCATTGGGGATCGGGGGAGCTGCTGTCAGTATGGGCAGCACCAGGATGGGGTTACCGACGTGGTACATAGATGGCATTGGGGAGCTGTGAAGGGTGCTATTGGACCACTAGGATGGGGGCCACACATACGAGGCCACACTCGGGGGTGTATGGTGGGTGGACCATCACCCATAGTGTGCCGCACACAGGCATTGTGTTGGGCTATCAGAGGGAAGAGACTGCTAAAGAGTAGAATTTCAGTGAAGACTCTTGAGGAAAAACACCAGGGACAATCTGGGCACCTTTTTCAGCAACCAGTGAGGTGTCTCAGGAACCTTGTGCATGTTAATTTTGGTTGACAGTGGCTCCTACCAAAGGGGAGCTGCTAAAAAGCTCCCAAGGAGAAAGAACTCTGGTTTCTAAGTTCAGTTTGCTGGAAGCCCCTCCACAGGGAGGGGGTCTCCAGCCCCTAGGGAGAAGGTGGGGTTGTGGGGCTGTGAGGGGGGCTGCCAGCCATCTGTCCCCCATAGCTGGTTGTGCCTTTCCCCATCTAGAGAGAAAAGATTTGCAGGCAGCTCTGCAGAGAGGGAGATCTGCAGTATTCTGTTGCTGCCACAGAAATTGCACCACAGTGGTGAAATTTTTCAGAGTAATGGTTAAATGGACTGAGAAAAAGGATTAATAAAATGGATTTGTGTCAAGAGGATGGGGAGAAAGCCTCTTTAGTTTTATCTATGCCAAATCGGTGAGACACGGATGATCAAAGATTTTTGATGAGAGAAGTAAGGAAAAGTGTAAAAGAGCCAGCTGGGTGGCACTGAGGGTTGAGGTGCTGGATGCCACACCACACGCTATGCCAGCGACCCGTATTAGGCAATGAGCCCAGGTCATCGAAGGTCAGCAAGGGAGGGATAGGATCAAGTGTCCATAAGACTGCTGTCCTATCCCTGGGGAGGGCGAAGGGACTTCACTGTGCTGTAGCGGCCCCCAGAGATGACCGGGGGGCACTATAAGTGCTGGTGTGCATGGAGGGAGTGCAGCGAATGTTGGCATGTTGTACCCGATCGACATTGCACGTCCACACTCCAGTGGGCAATGAAGGAAAAAGGCTGGGCATGAATGAGCAGCATGATGGCCATGGTTGACCCGCCTGGAGGTCTGTCGTGGAATTGCACTTGGGGGGGTTGGTCTCAGCCCAACTGGGTAGGCATAGGAAGCCTCCTAGCAGGTCTGGAACAGCTGTACTGACCCCCCATTGGCTGAGTGAGCCTGCTGCCCTCCAAGCGGGTCAAGCTGGATGCTGGATGCCTCCGCCGCCCGCTCTGCAGCAAGGTGGAAAAAAACATTTGATGATTAAAAGGAAAAAGTGTAAAGGGTTCTGTCTGACTCTGGCAACTACAAGGCATCAACAGGAAAAGGGAAAGACAAGGTTAAAGGACTGTTTTTTGGCAGAAGAAACTGGATTGTTGAAAATGGACATGAAACCTGGATTTGAACCCAGGTTTTAAGAAGCTGAATAGAGAGCCTCTTCTGTCTGGAGTTGACTAGCACCTGCACGGTGAGAAAGCTGGACTTTCTTGATGTGTTTCTGAGAAAGAGTTGCTCAACTTGTGTGTGAGCCAGAGCTCAAGAGTGGCCACTGTGTTGGAGTTGAAAGACTGTGGGGGTAGGGTGATGAACGGGTGCTGTCTGGGTGAGTGCCTGCAATCTGCTCCTGAAATGCAGCAAGACAGGAGACTGTTGTGTTAAATCTCTGGATTTTCAGACTCTGCACAGTCCCAACCCCCCCAAGAGTCTGATATTCGAGACGGTAGCCGAGGCTGTTTGACTACACACCGTAGCAGGTAATTGAGGAAAGAATGGAAATGACCTGAAGAATCCATCCTAAATGTGCCAGGTGGGGAGCTCACTGACCCCCATCAAGTGGGGCTGCAGGTGGCAAGGGATTGTGGGGTGCTCTGACCTGTGGGGGAGCCAGATCATGGGGATGCTACCACGTCTGGATCCCTTGTGGCTGGTGGGTCTTGTGTGATGCCCTGCAGTGGGCCCGGGAGGCCAGGCTGCAAGACCTTGGGTCGCACTGAAGATCCAAGCTGCAGCTTCTACGCCTTCAAGTGTTAAGCATCAGGCCTGGTTCTGCGTTCCCTGATCCATCTACCCCAGGACTTCAGTCATGTGTGCCATCCTAGGACGAATACAGCAGAGCTGTGAGTGAGGGAAGGAATTGCTCTGCACCTGGGCAATATACAGTATATACTGTATGTAGTTATATGTGTTCAAGTCCACTGGCGCTGAAAGCCAGTTCAAGATTTAAAGCAATCAAGGGGAACATGTGGGGGGTTGTTTGGTTCAGGTGGGTGTGCCAGTGCCAGCCGACCAGCAGCACCTCAAGCCTGCAGCTTGGCATTTAGGTACCCAGGGAAAAAAGTCAGGGCATCTTTCTGAACTGATACCAGTGGGTTTGGGTTTGGTAATACTTGCAGCATTTAGATAGTCAGGTAGTTTGGTGGCTGCATTATCAAAAGGTGATTTGGGTTAAAATCAAAAGAGGAAATGCTGTTTGGGAAATTTATTTTCTTTTTTTAACGACTCTTTTTCCTCCAATCACTGAAGATGTGGCCGCTCTCAGGCGTCATTCCCAGTTCTCTCCCACCCAACCTGCCCCCCACCCCTCTGGGTTCCCTTCCCGAGGCTCTGCTAATGCCTACCTCTGCCTGGTGAGAGACCTCACTGGCTTATCCATAGGGTGGGCCAACACTCCTTCCAGCGCCCAAGACATCCAGTATCATCTAGGTAGAACTGACACACAGAGGACTGGGACCCAGGTGGGCGGGGTCTGGCAGTGGGCATGGGGCCGAGTTGCATTGTCATAAACCACAAATCCAGGGTGTTTCCTTGTTCATTTAACAGTTACAATGGTTTTAAAAAGCCCTAAGGGAAAATATTCAAGCTTTTTTGCAAGTGTTAGACAGGTTATCAACTTGCTAATTCCAATTTGCACCTCTAAAACAGTATAGTACTGCACAGAGTCATATGATTGCTTGGTTAGCAAGTCACTAGCCCGTTTGTAAGTGGCCCTAATCCATCCTTGTGCACCTATGTAAAGCAGCTGACAGCACCTTGCACATAGGCACATCAGCATGCTGGGAGGTTTGAGGAGGTATAGCTATCCATTAGTGCAACACTAGTTACTGGTTCCCCAAACCAGGTGTTATGGACTGTGCGTTCCTACACTCCCAACACCTCGCCGTGTCAGGCTACCACTAGCCCTGGTCCCTCCACTGGTACATAGCATAACTGTCCATGTGTCCAGTGCCCCACCCCACAAATCGCATGCCTGTGTAATAAAATATCTGTCCCATGTGTCCAGCAGACAGCAGACTCCCCACCACTGATCAACTGGGCCCCCATCAGACACTTGATAAGATCAGTAATTCCTTGGTACCATTTGCCTGATATCCAGACCATGGTTCCCCATATGCCCCGATTAGCAGTTTGGCTAGAGCTGTAATTCTTCCATACCACATCCTTGGTGTTGAGTGATTCACCTGCCCCATAAGTATAATATCTACTCCCCTCAACCAGCCCACCCAGTACCACTACAACTGCTCCCACTTGGCCCCAGCCTATGGTGTACGGTGACCAGCACAGACCCTCCACTCACATCCATGGCAGCCACCAACTGAATGACAGTTCACAATCAGATGCCTACTGTAGTAAAGCTGTTTCTATAATAGGTGTGCGATCATAACATAGAAACACTGAATTTGTCACCAGAAAAGGACTGCTTGGCCTACCTAATCTGCCTCGATGTTTCCTGTTTAATCTTTTCCTCACATGCTGTCTGATCTCCATTAACCTCCCACCTCTTCTAAATACCTCCATGTCTAGGCCACACATGCTTGAAGCCCCTACTGTTTTAGCCTCCACCACTTCAGCTAGCAATCTGTTCCAGGCATCTACCAATATTTTCTCACATCTCTCTGACTCCGCCCAGCTTCATTGCAATACCCTGGTCCTGGTGCTCTTCACATTTGAAAGAGACTCCTTGGACCCTGTTCACTCCTGTAAGATACTTAAAGGCCTGTATCATGTCACTTTCTCTCCTCTCTTCTAGGGTGTGTACATGCTGAGATCCTCTGTCTCTCCTCTTGAGCTTCTCATGTAAATCCTGCACAATTTTAGTTGCCCTCTTGTGGACTTCCTCCACCCTTTCTATGTTCTTTCTGAGGTTTGTTCTCCAAAATTACATCGCACTCCAGGTGGGGGTCTGGCAACACCACCTCCATCCTCCTGATGGAGATACCTTCCCTACATCCCCCAGCATCCCACTAGCCCTACCCTCTGCTTTGTCACAATGCCACCTTGAGGTCCTCAGACATAATAACCATAAGATCCCTTTCCTGTTTATTGACTGTCAATAACCCCCCCATCCCTATACTCAGCTCTTGGGTTCCTATGCCCGAGGTGCATGATTTTGCACTTTTTGGCATTGAATCCAACTGCCATGCTTTTACCACTCCTCAAAATTCACAAGATCTCTGATCATTCTGTCCACCACTCCTGGGTGCCCTCCCTATTTCAAATTTTGATATCATGTGCAAAAAGGCATACCTTCCCTTCAGTTGTTCTGCCGTGTCCCCTATGTTCAAAAGGACTGGCCCTAGTACTGAGCCCTGTGGTACCCACTGGTCAATCTCCCATCATTAGAGTGAGTGCTTGTTAACCACCACCCTCTGTCTCGTATCCATTAACTAGCTACTGTACTAATTGAAGACTAAAGTCTGTAGTTCAATGGGTAGTGCAACAGGACACCCCCCCGTTCATTTAAGGGCTGCTATCCTCACTCCACTTACAAGCATTTTTTCCTTGCCCCTCCATCCACCCCTCCTCCTCCAGCGGCACACCTCTCTTTCCCATGGGCTTCATCCTAAGGTACCTTTAGTCAAGGGAATCACTCCTGTGGCACCTCAAGGGGTGGAACCCTCCTCCAGGGTTCCTTCTCTTCATACCCATTCAGGGTGGTATATGCCATGGATAGAGAGGCGAACAGCCAAAGATTATCTGTTACACAAGCACAAAACCAGTTGCACAGGCACATTGAACCCAATTAACCATTTTGGATCTCATTCCTAGGCCGTTCAGTTCCTTTATCAGCCTCCTGTGTGGCACAGAGCTGAAGGCCAAACTAAACTCCAGATCAATCATGTCCAATGCTCTCCCCTTACCTATTTCCCTGGTCATCCAGTCAAAGAAATCTACCAGATTCATTTGGCATGACCTTCCCCCTGTGAATCTGTGCTAGTTGTGGTCTTGCAGCCCACTGGATTCAAGGTGTTTGTAACAGTTTCTCTTTTAGTATGGATTCCATAAATTTCCCCATTACTCAAGTAAGACAGACCAGACTATATTTGCTAGCCTCCTCCCTGCTGACGCTCTTACAAAATGGGACTATGTCTGTTCTTCTGTAGTCCTCTGGAACCACTCCTGTTTCCAGTGAGTTGTTGAATAAGGCCCTGAGTAGTGCAGCAAGCACCTCCCTGCCTAATTCCCTTAATACCCTTGGATGTGTCCATCCGGTCCTATGGCCTTGTTCACCCTAAAATTTGAAGTTCCTTCAATAATACTCTCTCCTTTGAAAATGAACTTGTGTCCACTTCCCCCTCCAGTGTTCATGCTGCTCCTTGGTGGACTGTCCCTGCCTCTCTCCACTGTGAAAACAGTAGAATTATCTGTTCAGGATGTACTGTTTTTTCTGATCCTCTCTGTGCAGTCTCCCTTTGTCATCATCCTTATCCTCAGAATCCCTCCCCCTGCCTTCCTTTTTTTAGTTATGTACCTGAAGAAAGTCTGGTCTTCTTTTGATACCCTTTGGCTATGCTTTCTTCTGTCTGAGCCGCTGATCTCCTTATTACCTTACCTGCTTCCCTCTGTTTTACCTGATACACCTCTCTATCCTCATTCTTCTGTGTTTCTTCATACCTCCTGAATGCCACCCTTTTACAGGCTTCCAGAGAAGGCTATTCTGGTGCATCATCCCATGTCAGTGAATTCTGTCTTGAAATCCAAAAAATTTGCCCTCGTGTGACTGGACTGGGTCCTGGGTACCATGCTAAACCACACTATGTGGTGGTCGCTGGATCCCAGTTGCCCCTCCATGCAGACATCTGCGTTCTGTCCCCATTGGTCAGTATCAGGTCAAGAATTACCTTTTCTCTGGATCAAGCACAAGCTGCCTGAATCCTGTCCCCTATAGGGAATCCAGGATGCTTCTGCTTCTGGCTGAAGCAGCTGCTTGGATGGACCAATCCACGTCTGGCATACTGAAATCTCCCAGCAGCAGGACTTCACCTTTTGTTGCCATATTGTGTATTCATCCCTGTCCACTTCTTCCCCTATGCCGGAGGCCTGAAGATCACCCCTGTTCATATTGCTGAGCCTTTGCCAGGTTCAAGGGTGACCGACAGGTCCTCAGCCTCCCCCTGCCTACCCTGCACCTCTGTCACCTTTATAGCTTCTCTGACGTACAGGGCCACACTCCCTCCTTTTTAGCCCATCCCTTCTGAACAGAGCATAACCTGGTACATCAATGTCCCATGATTAACAGTGTACCATGTCTCAGTTATTGCTACTATGTCCAGGTCTTCCTCTACTATCAATGCCTCCAGATCTGGGATTTTATTTCCCAGGCTGCAGGCATTTGTTATCATACCCTCCATGTTTTGTTTCCTATCCCCCTTCTTCCCTTGCTGCTGCTGTCCTGCTTCTTTTTCCCTCTTCTCCTCTGCTTCGTCCCCCCTTCCCAGTTTCTCATGTGGCCTAGAATTCAATGCTTCCCACTCTCCTCCTGCTCTCAATGTCCCAGACTTCAACTCGTTTTCCTGCATGTTTTATTTTTTATTTATTCATTTTTTTATTTATTTGTGTCTAAGATTACAAGTACCTTGTGCCCCGGGCAGGATACTAAGTCACCTGTCCTTCCTGACTCCCCCTCTTCCCCGGCCATTTTAAATGCTTCTCACTGAAGCATTCATACTTCTTACTTGGGTCACCTTCCCTGATGGATGCAGACCATTATCTTTATACAGGCTGTCATCTGTTCAGGTGTGGCCCCAGTCCCCCATGAAACCATAACCCTCCCTTCCACCCCATTCCTTCAACAAGGAGTTGAATTACTGGATGTGGAGTGCCCTGGCATTTCCCCTGTATGGATAGGTGGCACCTCTGAAAAGGAGATGGAGTGCTTTGATATTTTTTTACCAGAAGACACACACAGCTCTGAAGCTTGTTTACAGGTGTGACCTTGGAGCACAAGGAAGTTAAGTGACTTTCTCAGGGTCACACAGTATGCAAGTGGGGGCTGTGGGATTCAAACCCATGTCTCCAGGTTTGCAGCTCAGAGCCTTAAACCTCTGTGCTATACTGCCTCCTTGAAGTGTTCTGCTTGCTTTAGGCTCCCCCCAACTTCATGAAATCCTTTTGGATTCTAACTACTTCCACTTTGTCTCCTGCCAGGTCATTCATCCCCAGGTGGATGATAACATCCAGTTCCTTCCTCCTTGCCATTACCCCTTGTGATCCTATTAATCCCTTCTCATCCCACCATGTGGTGCCTTCTGAAATGTACTTACCTCCCTGTCCTTCCTACTAGGTTCCCCTAACTCACTCCTCAGACAACTGGAGTCCCCACCAGGAGTACTCTCCTCCTCTTCCTCTTGGGGTTTTCCCTTCCTGGTGCTGTATCCTGAGGATCTGCCCATCCACCTTGGTCTGAGCTGTGGTTACTGTGGGGGCTATACCACTCCTCCAAAACAGTGCAGGAATTGCTTAACCAGACTGGTTGGGGGATGTGCTTCAGACACATTCATGGCCACTTCCCTACAGTACCATAATGGTCCTTTTTATGTTGTCTTGTACACACAGCTCAGACAACATATTATGGTAGCAGGTTTTGGAGGTGCGGTCATGTTGTGGCCAATGGTGCTACTGCTTTTTCGGGCTGGGCTCTGTGGCACAAATGAAATAGTGCACTGTCTATGACAGCACTGCAAAAGCGTGACACCAACTTGAAACATCCCCGCCGCTGTAATGAGGGTGCCCCACACAGTAGGGGCGGCTTGCCAGGGAGTAACATTTCAATAAACATGGCTGCAGCTGTCACCGCCTGCCTCTCACAATCCCCAGCATGTCAACTTCGGGTGCCCAACTCTGTCAGCATAGTTAACCTCCCCAAGATTGTGTGGCACACTGGGAGCACACCCCAGTGTGTCTCCATCCTCAAAAAGCCAATTGCATCAGCATTTTCCTGCCCCTGCCCACCACAGTGTGGCTAACATCACACTACAAACTCATGGGACACAATGGAAGCCACTCAGTATGCCCAACATTTTCCTTACACCTGCGAAAAAAGAAAATGGTCCACGGTGTTCTTTTCTTTTTAATATAACCTAGAACAAAGACAATGGTCGGTTGATCGCCGGGTCCCTCCCCCAACCTGAACTCACCTCTGCACACCCCACCTCCTCACACACACCCCTCACTTCTATACTACCTCTGGAGTCCAGCGCTGTGATCTTGGTGGGCGAGAACATGTCTGCACTCTTCAAAGCCGACCGCAAACTGAAGAAATGCTGGTATGCAGTATAATGGCATCAATGGGGGGTTAACTTAGGTGGCTATCTCATCCAATTTTGTAAGTTTTGGCTCCAAATTTTCAACATGGGGTTATTGGCACCCCACCTCATTAACTCAGTCACTGTCATTTCGTTATTCAGTCCAGAAAGGTGATTTCATGGTCACTGTGCAGAATCACCTTTTGGGACCGAGTAATGAAACAGTCCCACTGTTCATAAGATGGGCTCCCAAAATGCCTATGTTGAAAATGTGGTGAACAAATTCCACAAAATGACTGTGTTATGAGCGCAGCACTGTGCCAGTTTCATGCATGCTTTTAACTCTCGAGAATTTTTATATTTACCCAGATTTCCAACATTGCCATTTTTCACATGTCCTTATAAACAGTAGAGCTATCATTTTCACATCCTATGCAATGTGTTTTTGCACGTCTGGCGCAGAATGCCACAGTTGCTGTGGGAAATCAACGTTCAGGACACATTAACAAAATCACAGTGCCACTGTTCATGAGCAGAGGTCCCAAATGTTTTTATGAGGTGGGGTCACAAAAAGCTCATGTTGAAAATTTGGAGTACCAATACCAACAAAAGCCCAAGGCATTAAGGTTTCTAACCATAATGTCCCACCCTGTAGTGACTGACAGGTATCAGGGGGGTGACTTTGGATTGTCATCTGTAGTGGTCATGCCATTCCACCTCACCCCACCCTGCAGCCTGTGACATGCATCAAGGTGTGTGCCTGGACTCTTCAGCCCCAAAGTTCACCCATTCTCCTATACTGCACCCATCTCAACATATTTCCTTATAGAATCGGGTGAGTGTAAGGTCCGATGACCCCAAGGCTGCTACGTGATACTTGTCGGAGTCTGCAGGGTGGATTGAGGTGAAATGTACATGAGCGTTATGGCAAATGACTCCAAAGCACACTTTCAATGCTTGTCAGTCTCAGTAGGTGGTGTGGGTTGGTGTCTACTTCAATACTTTACTGCCATTCCTATTATGCACTTCTCTAACTCTGCACTACCAATGTCAATGCCAGCAAGAAACATTCAGCACTTGACACATGCTTGTTTCCTTCTGCTTTGCTCACTTCCTTCATGCAGATGCTGGTTGCCTTCCTATGCCTTTACTTAATTTTTGTCCACTGTTCCTCTACCCATCTCTGACAATCCTCCCTGCTAGGCTGCTTTCAAGAAGCTCTATTTCTTCGCAATCCAACCTACTAAAGTTCTGGACCGCCTCTTTTTGTGGCTTGCTTCTGTACCCATTGTAATGTTGAACCACACTGTACAGTGATCACTGGTTCCCATTAGATAGCCCATCTGTGACATGACTAGGCACTATCACAGCCTCCAGTAGGACAGGGATTCAGAGCAACAAAGGGAGTAAGCATGTCTCAAATAGGATAGCACCTTACCCGATGAGTCATTTTCACCTCCGCATGCTAAGTCAATGGGGCAGGAAAGGTGCTAATGGGACATTTGCCAGTCCATATGGATCATTCATCATCTCTGCACAATGCCTCTGTGCATCACTGCATGGAGGAATTGTACAGAGCATTGACCCCCACCTCCTGATCGCAATTCAGATGTCCCTGATATTATAATAAAATGATACCTGCATCTAGTAGCTCCCCAGTCACATTCAGATAACCCCAATTAGTAAAATGATCCTTGGCATCTAGAATTTCCCCACCCCCAATCACCATTCAGATGCTTCTAATTAGTATATTGAGAGGATCCCTGGCATCTGAATCACCCTGATTGCAAGTCTGAGCCCCCTCCCAATTCCACCCATTAAGGTCCTTCCACCCTTCTCCCCATGGTGGCTCATAAATTACCCCAGCTGCTAGTCCCTCCCACTGCGACAGTGACAGGTCCAGCCCTTCTGCTCACCACCTCAGCTGGCCACTTTCTGAGTGACAGGGTGTGAGCACACTCACTATAGAAACAGATGTTTTACAGTAGGTGGGCACTTCACCCTTTTCACTCACAGACAGTCGGTCAACCATGGTATGGAGCTAAGATGTTGCACCGATCACAGTCACAGGAAGTACAATCTTGGGTAAATGGAGGGGCCAATGGGAAGGGGTAGAGGGACCTGGCTGAATGGCTTTGGAAGGGGTCAGATCTATGACTGGAGGATAGGGCTACTAAATGTCAGGGATCATAGAAAATCGAAACACAGAAACATAAACAATGATGTCAGCAAAAAAATGGTACATCCTGTCTACCCCTATTTCCCCCATTATACCTCGGAACCTACTGTCCATACAGTGCACTAGCCTTCACTATCCACTCCCCTGTTCCCCTCCCTACTACTATCAGCATGAGTAACCATTATACCCTTCACTTTGTCACAGCTATGCTTGAAATCATTTATGATTTTGGTGCCTGCCATCTGAGTTGGCAGACAATTCCATATTTCCACTACCATTTTTGGAAAATAAAACTTTCCAATATCCCTCTTGAACCTCCTTGCCATCAGTTTCTACTTGTGCCCCCCATGTCCTTGACCTGTTACTCATGCTCCTGTAAGTAGTTCTTCTCCATTCACTTTGTTATTCCTTACAGGAACTTGAAGGTCTCTATCATATCACTCCTCTGTTGTCTGGTCTCTAGTGAAGAAATGTTCAGTGCCTCGAGAAGATCCTCATATGATCTGTCCTGTCAGCTCTGAATCATCCTGATCACCCTTTGTTCCTATCTTACCTGAGGTGAGGTCTTCAGAACTCTGAACATTATACCAGGTGCAGCCTCAACAATTATCAATTTAGAGGCAGTAAACCTCTTTTCTTCTACTATCAGAACCCCTTATGACACATCCTAGTATCCTATTTACCTTACTAGATGCCTCACTGAACTAGCTTGATTGTTTAAGGGAGTCAGTAATGATGAATACTAGGTCCCTTTCCTCAGCTGTAGTGCTCAGCTCTATCCCTCCTATCCAGTACTCTGTCCTGGGATTCTTGTCCCCTAAATGAATCACCTTGCATTTTTTGGCATTGAATTTCAACTGCCAAACCTTAGGCCACCTCTCTACTCTTTATATGTCACTCTGCAGTTTCCTACGTCCCCCGTCACTATCTACCCTTCCATGAGCTTGGTGTCATCTTCAAAGAGTCATAGACCCAGATTCATTCTCAAATGTTGTTAATGAGCATATTGAAGAGGGCAAGAGTCAGGATGGATCCCTGTGGCATTCCACTCATGGCCTCCCTCTCTTCTGATTTGACACCATAATCACAACCCTCTGCTGCCTCTCATTCAACTAAAGCCCCTCACCCTCATCAAAACACAGCTTATATTTTCCTTCAAATCCCTGAACCTCACCCCCTTGTGCAGTGACCTAAGTCACTCTGATTGGTCCCCTATCTCACTGGCCTGCTCCACTGACTCCATGCTAATGTATTTCAAACAAAATTCCTCGAAATATGGGACTGTCACCCCCCCCAAGCAGGACATGAGAAAAGGTACCCCACCTCCCCCAGATCATGGCTGAGTTAATAGCTTGCTTGCAAGTGCATGATTTGGCCTGGTCAGAAAAGACATGCAACCCATCCCCCATGGCTTCCAGAGGTTTCATCACCACTGCATCACCTGTACCAGGGCAACAAGGCTTGCCAAAGGTAAGGATTTTACATCTACCTTCAGTACCAACATTGGTTAACTGTCTAAATTTTGGAAGGCTGCCACAATCTCTTCTCCCCTCCCACTCAATCTCCTTTGCCTGTCCTCAAAGTGGGTGACACCCCTATCTCTAACCCCATCTTCATCACCACAGAGGTGTAATTAATTTGTATCACCTCCCTCTCATCCCTGCCAGCCTGCATGATTGTCATCTCCTTCCTTCCCCCATTGTTTTTTCTTTCTCCAGTAACTCCATCCTCCCATCACCAACACCCTTCCCACCCTTAATCCTTCCAAGGGTAGGATCCTAGATGGCCTGGATAGCAAGCTCCTCCATCTCTCTGCTTCTGCAGTCTCCTCCCCATTGGCTGACCTCCCTAACCTCTTTTTCTGCTGTTCTTCCATCCCTGCTGACTGGAAGACTGCCATTGTTACTTCTCCAAAAGGTGGTGACCCATCTGCTACTAACAACTACTGACCCATTTCTCTCCTCTCTCCAAAATACAGGAACAAATTATCTTGTCACAACTCTCTCCCTTTCTGGACTCCTCTTCCTTCTTCACCCAATAAAAGTCTGGCTTCTGCAAAAATCACTCCACCACCATCTCCCTGCTCAGGCTCACCAAATCCATCCACAGTTATATGGATCACAGCCTATTCACCTCTGCTATCTTCGTCGATGTAGCCAAAGCATTCAACCCTATCTCCCACCCCAATTATTAGCCAAACTCCAGGCTGCAGGCCTCTCCAACTCAGCCATTGGCGGTTCCACTCCTACCACATGGGTAGGTCCCAGGCAGTCAAAATTGGTGACCCCCTCTCTCCTCCCTGCCTGTATCCACTTGGGTCCCACAAGGATCTGTGCTAGGTCCTCTGCTTTTCTCCATTTTCCTTAATGATCCCCCTTCTGTATGCTTGTCTGCATCCATCCACATATACATGGATGACATGGTCCGCTTCACAGCAGGCTCACAGACCCTAGCAGCACTTCGATCAAATTCATCCCTGGCCACGCACAAGTCAGGTTTTCCTCAATGCCAAGAAGACTGTTTCCATGCCCTTTGGCACAAGGCACAGACTCTCTAGGCTCCCTCCCCTTCCTACCATCCATATCCTGGATGGCTCCCCTGTGGAGGATGTTACCACCTTTAGTTAACTTGGTATCTAGCTAGAACAGCACCTAAACTTTTCTGAACAAGTGGATGCTATAGTCAAAAAGGTGAACCCCAATTTGCTGCACTTTACAGGAACTGTGACTGTATCCCACCTCCAGCACACAATGCTATTATCAAGAGAATGATCCTCCCAATCTTTGACTATGGTGATGTGGTCTACAGTGCAGCCCCAGTCACTATCCTTGTCAGACTGGACACACTCTTCAACTATTTCTGCCATTACACTCTCGACTATCCTTATTGGACTTGTGACTGTTCTATGTATAAATGTCTCTCCTTTTCTTCTCTTGTGGACAGACACCATGCACACTGTGCCAGCTTTGTGGGAAAATTGGGTTTGTTTCCCTACCCTCCTATCTCTGCACCCCCCACAGCCATACCATCAGAAGCTGAAATATTTGAAACCTAGCTGTCCCTTCAGTTTCCATAACCTCCATCGGCAAAGACACATTCAGCCACCACTTTCCTAAAATCTGGAACCTCCCTCGCCTCAGTCATTCACCAATCTCCCTTCCCTGGATTCTTTTAAACCACTTCAGAGGTCTCACCTCTCCCTCCTGCACTTGATCTAATTTTCTCTCTTGCTCTCCTATGACTTGTTTCCAATTTAGGTACAGCTATAATTTGGCACTTTCTGCTTCCACTCTAGGTATTATGCATAAATGTTTACAGCTAGTGTTGATTTAAACTGCTCTGTATTTGATTACCAGCATATGTTTGTGGCTCCTGACTGTGCTGTATATGCATTGTCAATTGTTTGCTTGTCACTCAAGTTCTCACATCTTGCATGTATTATTCCCAATGTAATTTGCAATTGTGTACCACTCTGCTCCATGTATGTTATGCATTTTGAACTTTTGTGCTACCTAAGCCCCACTTGTACAAGTTCTCCTTCCACCAGGATGCATCTGGAAGTTACCTCCCAGCTTAGTATGCCTGGGGGTGGGGGCAATAGACACCAAGGATAATTTTACTACAATAACTGGAACCATTTAAACTGTGATCAGGGGTGTAGAACCTTTATATGCCAAGGGTCATTTTGGTATACTACTTGGGAGCATCAAAATGGTGACCAGGGGTAGGGTGACCATATGCACCACTGTGTGCCTAAATGAGGGCAGGATTTTTGGAAGCAGTAAACAGTATTGCAATTTCAGTTGTTAAGCACTTTCAAAACCTTTTATATAGCAATGTGCTCTGTAAGCAGGAGGGGATCCCTCATTTTCAAGGCTTTTAGTAGTACATATGCATATGCACCTGATCAGGTTACCATTGGGTGCTGCTAAATATATGGTAACTGTTCAGCCATGCTGTTCTCCCACATGGCACAGTGCTTAGATGTTTAGCATCCGCTAACCTTCTGAATATGGGACCCTAATTGACTAAATATCCCCTGCTGATGCCTCTTAAGATGCAGAAAGTAAAGAAAAATGAATTATCTTATTCTGTATCTTTATGTATTATTTTATGTTATTTTCCTTGGAAAACTTTTATCCAATTTCAAAACATTGTGAAGTGTCTTAAATATAAATAACAATTGTAGCTAAAATACAATTTCTTCTTTCATTCGAGTGCTGTTTTTATTTACTTATAAAAATACAATCTGTTGTGCTGGTTTAGCAGATTGGTGGTAGCTGTACTGCTTCCCATGTGAGTGGTCTGGTTTTGGGGGAGGACCTGGGTCAAACTGGGTTAGCTGGCTGGAGATATGATGAGCATCTCGGGGACTGCTCTCCTCTCAGGGAGGGGGAGTCTGACCACCCCGCTCTTTAACGGCCACCTAGGAGGAACGCTGGCAGGGCATCAGAGTGGCATAATGGGCAGGGCTCAGGCAGGCACAAAGCAGTACTTGCCTTTAATTGGATTGGCATCATTGCATGCTTGACTGCCCTGGGGATAAACCAAAGGTAGAAAACCTCCACTGGCAAAATAATCCACCAACCTGCCACAGGCTTTGCATTACTAACCAGGCTCTGCTCCTGTCTGAATATGTGTCTCCTTGTGAATGGCCCTCTCCCTCCTGTCCCCATTACTGGGGTGGGGGGGCCATGGGAGATCTCAGAGCAGGCATGTCCTGGATATTTTGGGTGATGGGGATGGACAGGCCAGTGCACAAGGGGGTCAGTGGGTGACCTAGAAGATAAACGTGGATGATAAACTATGACATGGAACCTTTGTAAAAGATCTTGTGCTCAAAGGTTTTTTCCGAACCACTATATAAATAAAAAAATAAAAATAAAAAAAAATCTCAATGGAAAAAGAAATAAAACACAGTTTGGGAATCTCAAACTCAGTAGCACAGTTATACCATATAAACAGCATAACTATGCACTACGCGGCTAGACCGGGGCAGGTTTATTAGTGGAGACCAAGTGCCTGGCAAAGCTCTGTCCACATTGCAATGCTCCACAGATATGTAATGGGGAGGTTAGGGGCTTCGAGTGACACCAGTGAGGAATCACAGTGAAGTTATTCAGAACAGAAAGTGCAAATTATGAATATGCCAGCTGTGCTCCTGACGAGAATTGGTCCCTGAGCGATTGCTGCAAAATATATATATTTTTTATTTATCCAAGAACCATTATTAAACAAAACATTCAATTAAAAACAAATACTAAATCAAAACTAACTCAGCAGAGTACAAACCAGGAAAGCAGTTGGCTTACACTTTTACCGCTCCTGCAGTACTTTTCCCAAGCATTCAGCTTTGATAAGTTGCTAGGCCAATACAGTAATTAATTACACATAAATCTGGTCACAACTTTAACTTAGAAAAATGCATGCAGTCCCCTATGTTTATATGGTATGAGAGTGATATGTTAGGAATATCCTAAGTATTAACTTCCTAGACAAATGTGTCTAAGAGTAAATGAAGACAGCACTTATTTAAAAGAATAAACAACATAATATTAAATTAGTTCTAAAAGTTTCTTGTCACATCACAATGTTCTAAAATTTGATTAAATTTGTGCAAGCAAAACAAGATGTAAAACCCCATAAAGAAGTAGAATAACAGATAGCCTTGTTTTATTTACCGTCTGCTCTGCAGTAGACATCCTCTCATCAAGCCTGCAGCTCCCTGAATGCATCAGGATATGAGTGCAAAGCCAGGCCATTCAAGGGGGTATTGGTCATTTCAGAATGTAGTCCATTTCAGTATATAGTTTATTTGTTTCAGTATACAGAGTATGTGAATTTTTCAGTCTACAGTGTATGCATTTCAATACATAGTGTATGTGTTTCACCATGTAGTGTATTTGTTTCAGTATATAATGTATGTGTTTTTTAAATATAATGTGTATGTATTTCAGTATGTAATATATTTCTCTCAGTATATAGAGTAAGCAACATTTTCCAATAGAGAGGGTAAGTGTTTTTAATATATAGTGTATTTGTTTACGTATATAGTTTATGCAGATTTTTCAATGTACAGTGTATTTATTTCAATGTATAGTTTATGTATTTCAATATAAAGTGTAGATGTTTCAATATGTAGTGTATTTGTTTCAGTAGACAGTGTATGTGCTTTTTTCAATGTGTAGTGTATGCATTTCAATAGATAGTGTATGTATTTCAATATAAAGTGTAGATGTTTCAATATGTAGTGTATTTGTTTCAGTAGACAGTGTATGTGCTTTTTTCAATGTGTAGTGTATGCATTTCAATAGATAGTGTATGTATTTCAATATATAGTGTATTTGTTTCAGTATATAGTGTATGCAGTTTTTTCAATATATATTGTATGTGTTACAATGTATAGTATTTGTTTCGGTAGATAGTTTATGTGGATGTTTCAGTCTGTAGTGTATGTATCTAAATAGGTAGTGTATATGTTTCAGTACATAGTACATTTGTTTCAGTATATAATGTATTTGGATTTTCAGTACTCAGCATGTAGATTTCAGTAGATAGTGTTTGTATTTCACTATATCATGTAAGCATTTCACTATATATTGTATGTGTTTCACTATATGATATATGCATTTCAGTATACAGTATATGTATTTCACTATATGATGTATATATTTGAATTTATAGTGTATGTGGTTCACTACATTGTGTATGCATTTCACTATACGATGCATATATTTAACTATATGATATACAGTATGTATTTCACTATGTAGTGTATGTGTTTTACTATACAGCCAGAGATTCTGAATTATGTCCCTAACGGCTTGCCATACAGCACTGTCTCTTTTGTAAGTTTAACTCTGTTTTAGTCTCAGTCGAGTTCATTTACCAATGTACATCAGCAATAAATTACTTTCTCCAGAAAGACATGAATGAGTTTACCAGCCCACTTGAGCAGTACTGGACAAAAATGGTAAGGTAGCAACAGGGAGGGTTAAGAGAGGTTTTAGTGGCTTCAAGATAGGACTCATAAATGAAAAAAGTACAGCTTCTTGTAACTGGGATGACTGGTTAATCAGGACAAAACCCTCGCCACCAGGGCGCCCCATTTAAGCAGCTTTGACTGCAATAATATCCTCCTTCCACCTCCCAAATACTTTGTAGTCATAAATACCCCCTTCCATCTCCGACTGGTACACTTCTCCCTCCCTCTGTCAGTAGGAATTTCAATCCAAAGTAATACAACTTGTATACAAGCAAGCACATGACATGTAAACAATATGACACAGTAGGATATGGGTAGTTATGTGAGAAATGCACACTCAGGTGTGTTGTAAGGTATAAGGCATTTACACTGAATGCCTTGCTTACAGATTTACACTTTTCATCTGGAAGTGCAGTCATCTCATATGTGCCCACATATTTAGTGTCTTACTGTGCTTTATAAAATGAGTAAACTAGGACATCTTAAAAAAAATTCCAACTTTTTTATCGTAAACAGGTATTTTCTTTTGTTAACAGTACCTAGTATACATTTGTTCTTTCCACTTATTATCCATCTTTCCACACATTCATTAGCTGTAATGTTTATTTATCATGGAAGACAAGAATTATTGGTAAATCAGGTTTTACTAGGAGCCACCATGTCAACATTCATTCATGCAGTAATGCTATTACCGACTGGACACCGAACAGAGAAGATGCTCAGCACCAGTGCATGTTTTCCTTATTACAGGGCACATTTTTTCTGGGTGCTGATGGAGGAAGGAGGGTGGGAGGGCCACAGTGGGATTGGGGGTGTTAGGATGACTAACAGACCTGGTGGTGGGACTCAGTTGAGGGAGTGTGTTTGGTTCATGTGTGAAGGGAAGAGTGTATTACACTTATGTCATGTGCTTGCTTGTATAGAACAAGTTGTATTACTTTGAGTTATAATTCACTAGGGCAGGGGGGAGGGTGTCAGCAAGGGATGGGAGAGGGATATTAATGACTACAAAGCTTTTGTGAGATGGTAGGGACAGTCTTACAGCACAGTGGGTGGGGGGAGGTTTTTTCCTTACAGACTGAGATTCAGTTACTTTATTTTTCATCTGTGAATTGTAGAAATCTGGGTGGCAAACTGAAAATTGCCTAATTTGCTTATGAACTGGCAATTCATGTATCTTCACTACATACATTTTCCAATTAGCCAGATAAATAACTACACATGATGGGCCCTATGCATGAATGGGGTGGAGTGGCTATGCGCACGTATCTGGGGCTCATAGCCACTCTGCACCCATTACGCTCCCCCACATGGCTGGCCATGGTATACATCAATAGGGTGTGCAGCCTCCTCTGCCAGACCACGTGGAGGGCAACATTGTCAGTGTGGGCAGGGGGCATGTTGGGGGTTGTGCCCGCACTCTGTGACATTCACTGAGTCACAGAGTGCTGTGCATGGGGGCACATTCTACACAGGAGGAATCCCTGTAATAAGGTCGGTGTGCCTCCTGGGATGCCACCCCCCTGGTTGCCAAATGTCAGGTGGGGCATGCCTTCCCCCCACACCATGCTGCCACAGACCATGGACAATGACTGGTGGTCTGTGGATGGCCAACCAGGCACTAGCCCACTTCTTAGTTGCCATGCGTGATGCGGCAGCAGCCATTTCTCCAGGCCCACCAGCGGACCAGGTCAGGCATCCCCATTGGATGCCAGCCCAGTTCGCGGATCTGTTTCCATGCTCCGATGTGCAGACACCAGTAGTGCATACCCTGGTGCGGCACCTGTCTGCAGGTGCAGCCCTTCGTGAGTGGGATATGCACCTCTGGTTTGTACTTCCTGCCCCTATGTGCATAGGGCCAATTATGGTCATCGACAAAACATATTTGTCAAAATTTGCAAATTATTTTGTGGAAAGAGTTTTGGCAACTTTGCACACTTGTAATTGCAACACTAACATTGTCAAAGAAGGTAATTAGGTTAGTGGCACACAATTTTCCTGCAATAAAGCCATGCTCAGACACATAAATAAATCCCTCTGTTTCTATTAATTCTGTCATGTGGTTCTTAATCACACCTTCCAGCCATATGCACACTAGCGATGTCAGGCTTACCAGCCTGTAATTGCCAACTTCTGATATTTTACCTTTTTGTAGATTTGTGCTACCAGAGTATTCTTCCATTCTCTAGCTAGTCTACACTCTCTTATTTCTTGAAGAGTTAAGTTAAAGGGGGCTATTTCCTTTGCCACTTCTTTTAGTTTTCTAGGATGGATATCATCTGGTCCTTCTGATTTGTTTGGCCTGAGAGCTTTTAGCCTCCTGCTGACTTCTTCTACCAAGACTGTAAAAGAGATATCATAAATGCTGATTTTCATCCTTTTGATCATGTCTCTTTATTAGGAAAGACTGAGCAAAATAGCTATTCAGTTCACCTGCAATCTGGTTATTATCAGTACTAGACTGACACTCTGTAATCAATTGATCCACCAACCTATTTTATCCTTTTTGGGTTGCTTGCACACATGTGCAAGAAACACATTGCATCAGGTTTTCTTCACAAGTGGGTTGTGGAGGCATGGCAGTGTTGTGCCGAATGGCAGCAGCCCATTCAGGGGCTGGTCTCTGCCTCAGCCAATAGAGGAGCATGCTGTCAATCACTGGCAGTTAATGAGCAGACCACTAGATAAAAGTAACTGAGCCGCTGCAATCAGGGAGGGTCCCATCACTATGTAATCAGCTGTTTGTACAGCGGGGCCTCCCTGACTGCAGCAGCCAATTACACAGCTCCATTGTGCTGTGTTCCCATGGTGACAGTTTCTCCATTGGCCTCTCACAGTCCCAAAAAAGCCGACAGAAAGCTGCCACCTGCCGTTCAGTGTGCCTTACTGGTGAAAATTTCAATAAATAGAAAGCCGACTGGGGGTGCCCAATCCCCCTCAGCACTTGCAACCCCCCCACACTTATATGTGCTGACAGGGGTGCCCAATTCTCCATCAGCATGCCCCCTTCCTGGTTATTTTGTAGACGGGAAGCCCACTCCCCATTAGCATAATGCCCAATCCCCCTCAGCTCTTGTGCCCCCCCAGCACTCGGTATGTGCCCGATCCCCCATCGGCTATAGCCCCCCAAAACACTCAGGTGGCATGCTGGGAACCCACCCCAGCATGTTAAAATTAAATGCCCTACAAAAAGAAAACCTTCCAGCGGGGTTGTTTTTTTTAACCCTGTAAAACAGAAAACGGTCCTCGTTGAGTCTGTGGCCCCTGCCCAACCCGCACCCACCCTCTGTGCACCCTGCCTCTTCACACCCCCTCACCCCATACTTACCTCTGGAGCCTGGCGCAGTGATCTTCGGTGGACTAGGAACACGTCTGCACTCTTCAAAGCCGACCGTGAACTGAAGAAATGCTGGTAAGCTGTATAATGGCATAAATGTTTTTTTTTCAACTTTGGTGCATATCTCAGCCATTTTGGGGAATTGTTTCACCACATTTTCAACATGGGGTTTCTTGGGACCCCACCTCATGAATTTAGTCACTGTCATTTTGTTATTCATCCCAAAAGGTGATTTTGCAGTCACTGTGCGGAACCACCTTTCAGGACTGATTAATGAAATAACAGTGTCACAGTTCATAAGGTAGGCCCCCCAAAACCCTATGTTGAAAATTTGGTGAAAAAATTCCCAAAAATGACTGTTTTATGAGTGTGCATTGTGCAGTTCCTATGCACGCTCATAACTTTGAGCATTTTTAATATTTTCACTATAGATTTTCAGCATTGCCATTTTACCACACCTCCTTATGAGCAGTACAACTGTCATTTTTCACATCTCACCCGAAATGTGCTTTCACACATGTAGTGCAGAGTGTTATAGTCAGTGTGCGAAACCAATATTCAGGACAGATTAAGAAAATCACAGTAACACTGTTCATGAGCAGAGGTCTTAAACTGGCTATGTTGGAAATTTGGTGACAAAAGTCCATAAAATGACTGTGTTACAAGCATGCATTGTGCAATTTCCATGCACCCTCGTAAGTTCACAAATTTGTAATCTTTTTAGTCCAGATTTTTAACATTGGCATTTTTCCACACCTCCTTATGAACAGTACAGCTGTCATTTTCACATCCTGACGTAATGTATGCCGCACTTCCAGTGCAGAATAGCACGGTCACTGTGGGAAATCAGTGTACGATAGAGTAAGAAAAATCACAGTGACACTGTTCATGAGTGGAGGTCCCAAATGCCTATGTTGAAAATCTGCTGTAAAAAATCCCAAAACTAATTACTTTACAGGTGTGCGTTGAGCAGTTTCTATGCACACTTGTGACTTCACCAGTTTTTCTATATTTTCATTCCAGATTTTCAACATTGCCATTTTTTACACCTCCTCATGAACAGTACAGCTGTCGTTTTTCACATCCTGTTCAAAATATGTTTTTGCACCTGTGGCACCAAATGGCGCAGTCGCTGTGCAAAATCATCTTTCGGCTAACAAACTAATAATGTTACCGTTCATGCGGTGGGATCACAGAAAGCCCATGTTGAAAACTTAGAGTAAAATTACCAAGAAAAGCCCAGGGTGTTAGGGTTTTTGACCATAATGCCCTACCCTGTAGTGACTGACAGGAGTCAGAGGTGTGACTTGGGGTTATCGACAGTAATGCTCATGCCATTCCACCCCCACCCCCACCCTGCAGCCAGTGACAGGCATCGAGGTGCACCTTGGAATCTTTGGCCCCAGAGTTCACCCCATTCTCCTATACTGCACCCATTTTAGCATATTTCCTTATGGAATGAGGTGAGTGAAGCCTGAACTCCCAAGCCACACCTCAACACTTGTCAGTGTCTGCAGGGTAGGGTGAGGTGAAATGTCGTGACCGTTATGGGCAATGAGCTAAAGATACACCCTAATGCCTGTCCATCTCTGCAGGGTGGGGGTGTGTTTGACGTCAGTTCAATATTTCACTGCCATTCCTATACTGCATGGGCCTAATTCTAATAGGGGTCTGCATCTGGCGTAAACTGCAGTAAACAGCAGCTTGCTCTGATGCCCAGTGCTCCAGGGATCCTGCACCTGATTCAGGTACAGAAGGGTCCCAGCAGCTAAGTCCCCACACTTGCACCAACCAGAACCCTGCAGCAAACCCCTGGCACACTGCACAGGTCCACCGCAGGCCACTAGAGACTAATACAGGACCCCCGACCCACCAGGCAATGGGCATGTGGACCCAACCTGGTGGACCGGTGCTCCATCACCATGTTTGGTGCATTGACGCCTGCCCACAGAGGTGAGTGGTGGGATGTGCCGGGCACTGGGGAGCAGTTGGGACTGATGTGATGGGTGGGCACCACCTGCTGGGGCATGGGTGGGCACTGTACCATCATAATTTGGTGCTGTAGTAGCGCCAATGGGGTGGGCATTGGGGATCGGGGAGCTGCTGCCAGTATGGGCAGCACCAGGATGGGGTTACCGACGTGGTACATAGATGGCATCGGGGAGCTGTGAAGGGTGCTATTGGACCACTAGGATGGGGGCCACACATACGAGGCCACACTCGTGGGTGTATGGTGGGTGGACCATCACCCATAGTGTGCCGCACACAGGCATGTTACCCAGGGGAGTATGTCTAAGTCCCCTTACACCTGCCCTGGCTGGTCTAAGGGCGCTTAGAATTTCTCCCACTGGGTGATGTATGTGACTCACAGGATGCAGCTTGCATCAGCCATAGTCCCCCTACCGCCATGCTGCAGTGCATTGCAGGGCATAGGGCAGGTGCAAGCCCTGTTTGGGGCAGGTGGCCTGTGGTCGATGCAGGCCACCTTTGTGAATCACACGGAGGGTGGTCATGGACGCAAGGTGCACCTTGCACCATATCTGTTTGGTGCAGGCACCTTGCATCCGACGCAGGGCTTTGAGAATCGAGCCCCATCTGTCTAACTCCGGCACTTCCACTGCTAATGCCATCAAGCAACCATTTGGCATTGACAAATGCTTGTGTCGTGAGCTCTGGCCCATAAGAGGCTCACAGGTGACCAGTGGGAAGCTCATTAATTAGGAACAGGCTGCATCTCTCCTCTCTGCAATGCAGTGTTAAGGGTTCAGCAAGCTCAGCCCTGGCAAATGTACAAAGACTTTATCACATTTCTTATGAGTCTTTCTTAAACGTGTTTTATCTGTTTACAGGAGTGCACCTGATTTGAGGCCAAAATCAAAAGTAAATAGTTATAGTAGCAGAGCCCCCCTCCACACACACACATACACACTCCCCGAAAAGCTGCTTAAAAACCTGCAATTCATTCAAATCAATTCCATTTTCTTACTTAGTTGGGGTTCAGTGCTAACAAGTGTAAAATAATGAACCTAGGGCATAGGAACCCAGATGCTGAGTATAGGATGGGGGAGGTACTGATGCTCACTAGACATGAAAGGGTCCTTGAGGTTATTATATCAGAGGACCTCAAGGTGGCAGTACAGTGTGACAAGGCTATGGGCAGGGCAAATTGGATTCTGGGGTGCATAAGGATTGGCATTTCCAGTAGGAGGAGGAGGGATGTTATGCTGCCATTGTATCAGTCCCTGTTATACCCCCAACTGGAGTACAGTGTCCAGTTTTAGAGTCCACACTTCAGAAAGGACATAAGGTGGAGGTTTTCCAGAGGATGGCAACTAAAATGGTTCAGGATTTTCACAGGAATCCTGACAAGGAAAGGCTGAAGAATCTTAACATATACACTCTGGAAGAGAGGAGGGTGAGAGGTGACATGATCAAGACCTATAAAGTACCTCACAGGGGTAAACAGGGTACAGTTGGGGAGTTTCCTTCAAATGAGGATGAGCATCCAAACCAAGGGGCATACAATGAAGCTGGGGGGGGCCGGAGTTCAGGATAGATGTGATGAAATATTTCTTTACTGAAAGGGTGGTAGACACCTTGAACAGCCTGTCAGGAGAAGTGGTGCAGGCTAAAATGGTAGGGGCATGAAGCATGCGTGGGATAAACATAGGGGTGTATTAGAAAAAGGGGAAGGAGAGGGTCAATGGAGATCAATAGGGCTAAGGAGGTGGAGTAGGTTCAAGTTCATTGCAGGAAAAATCCATTGAGCAAGCTCATTCACAAGGAGGTCCTGATGGATGCAGGCAGAATAAGACATACAGTAACATATACGGCAGGAGTTACAAGTAGGTAGAGAACACTTGGGCAGACTGAGTGGTCTAAGTGGTCCTTTTTTGACGACAAATTCTGTGTATCTATGGCATCATGTGTTCATTCAGGTGTAGTGTTTATTTAAAGTTGGGCCTACCATACATCCAGTTGCAAGGTACAGTAAATTACCAAATTAGATGCAGCCCACTTACAGTACAATAAACAGAAACCCAGTGCTTCGAGAAGCATTTACTCTTCGGAAGGCTGCTTAAAGAGCTGGGGTTCTATTTTCAGTGTCCACACTGGTATGCTGATCTTAAAATTGACGCCGCATCTGAATGAGTACTTGATTCTTGCTCACTCCATTTCTTCCCCACTTTGAAAGCTGCTTGTCCTGAGTTAGTTTTTGGGCTGGCAGTGCCTCACCTGTGTTGGAAGATGATCAATAAGCGGCACTGAAAGACTTCAGACTTCACAGACTGTGAAGGCAGCTGCTCGCCCACCAGCTTGGCAAGAAGAAGGCTGCAGCTGCGGCCACCGATGACTGTTGGGGTGTGGGAATGGGGGGATCAAAGGAGACAGACATAAGGAGATAAAATCATAATAAAAATTGTGAGACCTTCACCAGCTTTCCAAAATGCTTACCAGTAAAAGAACACTCTATGAAGTTTTTCAAATGGTAACACAATTTGGTGAGCCCTCTGTCTGCCATCTGACACCAGGCATCAACCAGCATAAAATTGCCTAAAGAAGGCAGTGTGGTCATGTGGTTACTGAAATGCTGGAGATTACAGATTTATAAGAACAAAAGAATATCACACAGAAGTTGGCACTTGTGCCTATAGCAGCTGTCTCCTGCTTCTCAGTAGTTATATTTATAACCTTGAGGTACTTGAATGTTTTTATCATATCCCCTCTTTCCCTCCTCTCTTTCAGTGAGTACATATTGAGGTCCCTTAATGTCTCCTCATAAGTCTTGTGTTGCAAGATCTGTACCATCTCATTCGCCCTTCTCTGGACCATCTCCAGCCTGTTAATATCCTTACGAAGGTGTGACCTCCAGAACTACACACAGTACTCCATGTGAGGCCTGACCATGGTTTTATATAATGGCATCACTACCTACCTCCCTCCTTATGCTGGTGACACTCCTGCCTATGCACCCCAGCATGTCACTGGCCTTCCCAGCTGCCTTACCACTTTGACATTTTCAGGTCATCTGAAATAAGAACCCTCAGGTTCCTTTCCTTCTTTGTGACTGTCAGCAACTCCTCCCCCCATCCTGGAGCTTTCCCCAGGGTTTCTTTGTCCCAGGTGCATAATTTTGCACTTTTTTGAATTAAACTTCAGTTGCCAGTCCTCAGATCATTTTTCAAGCTTCCCCAGGTCCCTCCTCATTTTCTTCACCCCCTCTGGGGTATCCACTGCGTTACAGATCTTAGTGTCATCTGCAAACAGGCAGACCTTTCCCTTCAGCCCTTCTGCAATGTCACTAATGAAGACACTGAACATGAATGGCCCCAGGACCAATCCCTGGGGCATACCACTGGTCACCCCCTCTCCCCAGACTTGCACGCCGTTTACCACCACTCTCTGCCTCCTGTCTGTTAGATAGTTTCTAACCCAGTTTACCACCCTTTCCCCCATGCCCAGCCTACCCAGCTAGTTTATCAGCCTCCTATGTGGGACGGTGTCAAAGGCTTTGCTGAAATCAAGGTAAGCATTGTCCACTGCCCCACCTTGACTTACTTCCTTTGTCACCCAGTCAAAGAGATCAACCAGATTTGTCTGACATGACCTCCCCACGGTGAATCCATATTGCCTATGGTCCTGGACTCCAATGGCTTCTAGATGCCCCACTATCCTTTCTTTAAGCAATGTCTCCATGATCTTTCCCACTAATGAGGTGAGGCTGACCGCCCTATAGTTCCCCGCCTCCTCCATACTGCTGGATTTGTGTAGAGGGACCACATGTGCCCTCCTCCAATTCTCTGGTACCACCCCTGTGTTGAATGACTTAGTGAACATGGCTGCCAGAGGTACTGCTATCTTCCTTCACAGTTCTCTTAATATCCTTGGGTGTATGCCATTTGGTCTCATCGCTTTTTCCACCTTCAATTTAGTCACCTCTTGCAGGATTCTTTTGCCTGTGAATGGACTATTGTCCACCTCTTCACGCCTTTGCAACTGCTGTACTGCTGTGGCCCTTGCCCCTTCCCCACTTCTGTGAATACTGAACAGAAAGACACAGTGGTTGCCTTGGGGGGCATATGACAGTTCTTAGGCATGGTACTATCACTTCCAAATACCTGAACAGCACATATAAGCAAGCAACATTCAGCATTGACAAATGCTTGTTATGGTTGATACAGTCAATGTGAATCTCTTTCAATTATACTTGACAAATTACAGAAGTCTACTTTTGGATGTACATTTGATCTTTCTAAACTCTACCCTCAGTTTTTTTTGGTATTGCCAAATATATGTTTCATATGTTACAATTCTTATAGTGTTTGATCTCTTTATAAAGCCCTTTTCTTTGAAATTATTGTTTTCTCTTTTAATATTATCCTTAAACACCCTTGGAGTACATTTATTATCAAGTTTACTGATTTTGTTTTTTAATATAATCCAAGAATTATTGATGTCCCCTTTTTTGTAGGATGGTTATCCAGTTCCAGTCTGCTAATTGTGTTTTTATCCTAGAGCAATTTGCTTTATTAATGTTCCTTCTGCTTGTGTGATTCTTAACAATTTTCCTCTGATTGCTGATAGCAAATTTATTTATTTATTGAAATGTTTCACCAAATAAATTTCACCAAATTTCACCAAATGTTACCTTGTTGTGGTTACTTACACCTAGGGGCTCCATGACCCTAGTATCTTATATGCCTTCATCTATGTTACTAACAACCAGATCCAGACACAAATCTCTCTGGTATTATCATGTACATATTATTCAAATCCATTGTCATTTAAGGACTGGATTAACAACCTATCTACAGTCCCTCCTGATGTTCAATTCCCCCAATCAATGTTGCTGTAATTAAAATCACCCACCATACAGACATAGCCTCTATTTGCTTCATTCTCTAATTCACAATGTATTAGTTGACCATTTGCCCCTGAGTCGTCTGGTGGTCTATGATGGACTCAAAAATTAATATTACTTTCATTATCCCTGGATAATGCCAGCAAGAGTTTTTCAAGTTCACTGTTCTGTGTATGTTTTTAGTCCCACCTTTTTTTTTGTCCTTGCAAAAATGATTATACCCCCGAAGGTCTTTATTCCAGGTATCTGTTTCTATCCACTAGGTCTCTGTGACTGCTGTACAGGCAAATGATTTAGTGTTAACTAAAGCCTCCAGTTCACTCAATGTATTATTTGTGTTCCTTGCATTAAACACAATGCATGTCCAATCCCTTGTGGCACCTATTATTTTATTTTTATTTTCTTTCTCTACCCTTTGTTGAGGTGAGGTCTCCTCTAATGTAATCCAACTTCTCCCTCCCCTCATATTTAGAAGTTGAAATGTCCCTGTATTACTTTATTTATTCTGTATATCAATACCTTCATCCCTTTTTGTTTCGATGGAGTCTATCTTATTTGAACCGTTGTGTCGCTGTATACAAAAACAGTGCAGCAATGTACCATGCTGTAAATACAGTGGATACATTGCTGGTGCTGGAACAGAATGCTGACAGCAAAGTCAGCGCACAATGCAACAGACTTCTTTGTTTTCTGTGAGGGGGCTCCACCCCCCACCCCACCCCATTACAGGGGGATGCACCCCCACCTCCCTATTAATGTAATCAACTCAGGGGGGTCAACATGGGGATGTGGAGAAACACCAATGGGGGGAAAAAAGTAAAGAAATGCACAATGTGGTCTGCAAAAGTCTGGGACCAGGATTCGAGCCCCGGTCTACAGATGCATAGCTGCCCAGCACTGCTGTGGTTTATCCTTCTGAGCCACGATGGCTGCTTAGCAGACAACCTCCCCAGCAGAGGTCTTCACCTCTGTGTCACTCCTCCACACCAGCCATGTGTGACAGGGTACAAAACCGTGTGCAACATTTGTGTATTACAGGGTTTTGTACTGTGTCACGCTAGTGCACCACGCTGTATGCAGTGTACAGTTTTGACTTCGCTGTTAAGCATACAGCGAATTGACCAGGTACAGAACCATTCATGCCTGTTTCTGAAACAGTTTTAGTGTCTCTAGAAAATGAAGCCTTCTCTTTTTGCTTATATCCTTATGAATGTATTCACTTTACTTAGTGCCCTTTTTCTTCCCTCTTCTGCTCCAGGTACAGGCAATCTTTCTGACACAATTGTTTTTCTTTTTTTTTAAGACCCTACTAATTTTCATGAAGTCATTTAGGACTTCATGATCAGTTCACCACCTGACATCATTTACCCCGGCTTGTATCACAAAAATAGAGCCCTCCTTGAGATCCTTTGTTAGAGTGTCCATTCTTTGTTTAAATGTCAACCACTTTTGAGCCTGGGAGACAGTACTGTATTCAATTTTCCCCTTTCACATATGACAGTGTTTGACCCCCTGATAACAGAGTCCCCTACTACAAGAGCCTTTATGATTTGTTATCCTTTGGGGTATTTTCAGTGTCTTCTGGGCCAGGAGCTATGGCTTTAGATCTGTTACTTAGATTAATTGGTGCCTGATTCTGGTCAGCACACTTACCCTGCTTCCTGACCTGCTTACATGACACCCTTGATCATTCTTCATCCTCATCTGATGTGCTACATTCCCTACTCCTTTTCAAATTATTCTCACTGTTGATGCCGTGTATTGGTGAGGTTCCACAGGCCATGGAATGTTCTATTTTTTTTGGTCACTAATCACCCTTATGGTTGAGTCTATGTATAATCCTAATTCCCTTATTATTTTGATGTTCTGTAGTTCATCCTTTATTTTCCCTAATTCTAACTCTAACATTTTGCTCTACAAAGAATGCTGGCAAATTCTTCCTTTAATATTGGGTGTATTTATCAAAATATCATACATCTTACACTGTAAACATTGAATATAGGTCATGCTTTTGTGATATTCTCCTCAGTCACAGTCACTAATACTATTTATGATGTTAGTTGTCCACATAGAAACATAGAATTTGTTGGCAGATAAGGACCACATGGCTCAACTAATATGGCCATTTTTCTCTGCCTATTCTGTCACTATATACTTACCTCTCTGGCTAGCCCCCCCTTCCCTGGCATCCATATCAAGATTCCCTTTTGTCTATCTCATACATGCTTGAATCCCACCACTGTTTTTGCCACCATTACCTTTGCTGGAAGTCTGTTCTAGGAATCCACCACTCCTTCAGTGAAGCATTTCCTTATATCCCTCCTAAATCCCCCTTTTCCAGCTTCATTGCATGTCCCCTTGTCTCATGCACCTTCTCCTTTGAAAAATACTCACTTCCTGTATCTTATCCACCCTTGTGAGATATTTTTAGGTCTCTATCTCATCCCCACTCTCCTTCCTCTCTTCAAGGTAGTACATATTGCGATCCCTTAGTCTCTCCTCATGGGGCTTCTGATGCAGCCTCTGCATCTTTTTCAGCATCTTTACCGATTAGAGTTGCCTCAACGTTTTGCTCCCCCTGATGACTTTTGTCAGAGTCCACCATTAGCATGTAATGAACATGTACCCTACACCATAAATCACAGAAATTGTACTGATAGCCACTCATCTAACTTAGTGGATCTTTCTGTAAGAAGTACTTCCTCATGCCCCTCCTGAATCTTCCTCATGTTAATTTCCACTCATGATCAAGTGACCTTGAGTTGGTATTCAGGGTTGTAATTTCCCACAGTTTGCACCGTTAATTTCTTTGAGGAACTTGCAGGTTTCTATCATATCTTCCATCTCCCTTCTGGTTTCCAGTGAGTACATATTTACTGCCTTGAGGCACTGCCCTGCTGGCCCTGAATCATTTTTGTTACTCTGCACTGCACTGTTTCCAACCTATCCCTGTCCTTTCTGAGGTGAGTACACCAGAACTGGGTACAGTGCTCCAGGTGAGTACTAACCTGGGATTTGTATAAGGGAAGTATTACCTCTTTTCTTCTGCTTGCAGTGCCCCTACTGATACAACCCAGCATCCTGTTAGCCTTGCTATAGGCCTTGTAGCATTGATTTGTTTGTTTAAGGGAATTACTAATAATGGCATGATTTCATTCCTGTTCTGTAGTGCTACTGTAAATCTCAACCCCACCCATCCAGTACTCAGTTTTGGGGTTCCTTTTCCCTAGGTATACTACCTTGCACCTTTTAGCATTGAATTTTAACTGCTAGACCTTTGACCACCCCTCTAGCCTTTGTAGGTCCCTCTGCATATCCCTTATTACGTCATCACTATTCACCCTCCCACATAGTTTTGTGTTATCTGTGAAGACACACAGCCTGCCCTGGATTCCCTCACCATCCCTTTGGAACCCCACTCATAACCACCCTTTCCTCTGATTTAACTCCATTAACCACCACCCTTTGCTGCCTCCCTTATAGCCAACTACCCACCTAGTTCACTACAGTTATAGCTGACCCAGGTCTTCCATCTTTACTGAGCAACCTTTTATGTAGTAGTCAAAAGCCTTGCTGAAATCAAATATAGCATATCCACAGTGTGATCCTTGTCTACTTCCTTGGTCACCCAGTCAAAGAAAAATATTAGGTTAGTTGGACAAGACTTTCCTGCCATGAAACCATGTTGTTCCCTATCCTGCAGCCCATTGCTCTCTAGGTAGTCCACAATGTTCTCTTTGATTAGTGATTCCATCAGCTTCCTCATGATGGAGGGCAGATTGACAGGCATGTACGGTAGTTCCCTGGTTGCTCCCCCTCTTATGAAGCAGGACAATGTTTGTCATTCTCCAGTCCACTGGCACTTCCCTGGACCTAAGTGAGCTGTTGAATGGCTGAGCCAGTGGGTCAGTCAATTCTGCTGCTAATTCCTAAATATCCTTGGATGGAACGCATCTGTCCTGTGGTTTTATCTATCTGAAGGCCTGCCAGCCCTTTCAGAACCCTCTCACTAGTAAGTATTGGCGACCTCATTTCCAGGACTCACTTAACAACTGCTTTGATGTCTCCTTCTAGCATGGGCCTGCAGTCCTCCTTAGCGACTACTGAGCTAAAGTAGTCATTCAGGACAGTGACCTTTTACTCATTATCCTCTATCACCATACCCCCCTCAACTAGTCATGCAATGGGCCCCCTTTCTCCTTTTTTCACTGATATATCTAAACATCGTTTTTCTCCATTCTTGACTGCTCCATGATATGCAGCTCTGTGTCTGCTTTCACCTCCTGAATGACCCTCTTTGCCTCCCTATTTTTCTGTAGATAATCCTCTCATTCTGCCTCCCCTGCTTTTCCTTGTATTTATAGAAGGCCTTCTTTATGGCCCTCACCACTTCCCTGACCCTAGGTAAAAAGGACAGTGGTTTCTTAAACTGTTTTTTTAAATACTTCTTTTATGCTTGCCTTTAATGTCTTGAGGATGGCTCCCTTTATTGACCCCCATCTCTCCTCTACCTCCCTTATGTCCTCCTCCCCTACTAACATATCCCTACCCAGTTCCCTCAACCTATCGAAGTTTGCCCTTCTAAGGTCAAGGACTTCGGTTCTTGATTGTGGGTTGCCAGCTCCCATGGCAAATTCAAACCACACAGAGTTGTGGTCACTGCTCCCTAGCAGCTCCCCAACTCCCACAGTACCGACAATCTCTGAATTGGTGAGCACCACATCAAGCACTGCATTCTGCCTGGTAGGTTCCTTAACAAGCTGCATCAGTAGACAGTCTTGGAAAGTGTCCAGTAATGTCTGACTCCTATCAAGTTTTGGCCACCGGGATCTCCCAATCGACATCAGGCAGGTTCAGGTCATGCACCACAACTTCCCCTTTGCTGCCACTTTTTTACATTCCTCCTCAAGTTCTCTGTCCCTTTCATCACCTTGCCCTGGAGGCCTACAGACTATCCCTAAGAGTACTTTCCTGCCTGAGACTGCCATGAGTTGTAGCCATACTGGCTCAGCCTCCCCACTGCTACCCATAATGCTTCCATCTTCTGTCACTTCAATGCCCTCCTTGACAAAAAAGGTAACCACCACCCCCCCCACACCATTTCTTCTATCTCTCCTGAGCAGTGAATATCCAGGGACTATCATCTCCCACTCATTTTTATCTGTGGCCCACATTTCCATGATAGCCACCAGGTCCACATCAGTGTCTGCCATCAGCACCTGGAGCTTGCAGTGGTTAAATTGGAAATGTTCAGGCAGGGGAACTCTTACATTTAGATTTCTAAGTGATGGAACTGTCATTTCTAGGTGGTGGTACTCACCTATAGTAATAGTAATAGTAAAGTGATGAGAGGATAGAACTGAATGTAGATTTAAAAAAAGGTGCACACCGTTGGGGTATTCCTTGAATATGAGCAAGGGCAACTGTCTTTGCTAACTCTTGTACTGCTCTCTTATCGCTGTCCTCCCCAACACCCACCAGCATGGATGTCACACAGACGTGACAGAGAAAAAAATTGGCCACACTAATGCTCCACCACTGACATTAACTACTCCTTTACTGCTATAACCATCCCAGCAATGGCAGACAACACCTCCATTGAGGGATTAGCAGTGTGAGCTGAAAAATTACAAATAAAAAGACAGTTTACTGAGCTAACAGTAACTAATAAAACCACCAAAAAAAGTTTTTATTTTTTTATTGTTTTTTGTTGTTAGCAAGACAGGGATTAACATGTACTGGTAAACAAGTAACACAGAAACATACAAATTGTCTGCAGATAAGGACTGCTAGGCCCATCCAGTCTGCCCGTAGGCCCAATACATGAATGCATCCACTCACCCAAAGTGGTCAATGGCTTTTCATCACTCCCTTCCCACCCAAGGTTCCCCTGTGCTTGTCCCATGCATGTTTCAACCCCTCAGCTGTGCTTGTCCCATCACCTCTTGTGGCAGACTATTCCACAAGAGGTGATGGGACCCACTCTGTGTAGAAAAACGTCCTCACATCACCTCTTAATCTCCCCTCCTCCAATTTCATATTGTACCCCCTCGTTCTGGTATCTTTTCTACATTGGAAAAGATCTCTCACCTGCACCTTGTTTATGCCCTTGAGGTACTTAAATGTTTCTATCATGTTGCTGTACATATTGAGGTCTCTTAGTCTCTCCTCATATTTTTTGTAGTGTAAACCATGCACCATCTTTGTCGCCCCCTTTTCTGGACAGCCTCCACCTTGTTTATGTCCTTATGCATGTGTCATCTCCAGTACTGCACACAGTACTCCAGGTGAGGCCTTACCTGTGTTTTATACAATGGCATCACCACTTCCCACCGCCTACTAGTAATACCTCTGCCTATGCACCCCAGCTTGTCACTGGCCCTCCCTGCAGCCTTTGAGCACTGCTTTTTTTACCTTAAGGTCATCGGATATGATAACCCCTAGGTCCCTGTCCTCTTTGGTGATGGCAGCACCCCCACCCTTTAGCTCTCCCCAGGGTTCCCCCTATCCAGGTGCATTATCTTGCACTTTTTCACATTGAACCTCAGTTGCCACACCTCCAACCATCTTTCAAGCTTCTCCAGGTCCCTGTTCATTTTCTGCACCCCTTCTGGAGTATCCACCCTGTTGCACATCCTGGTGTCATCTGCAAATAGGCAGACCTTTCCTTCCAGCCCCTCTGCAATGTCACTAATGAAGACATTGAACAGGACTGGTCACCAAAGTGTTTCATGAGGTCACTTTGAACAGCTTCTGCAAGTCATATGGTACTAAGACAGCTTCATTTTCAGTTTTGTATGGTTAGGCAGTCAGTGGAGGAGAGCAGAAGCCTGACAACTTTTGTATAGATTTCTTAATTGAAATCTAATTTTTCGCCATTTTCTCAGCATTTTTAAAAAATTGTTTTCTATTGTCTATCAATTATTAGTGGTCTGATTAGTAAATCAATTGTATTTTCTTATCTTTCTTTGTTATGTCTTTAAGATCCATCAGTGTTTTACCGTAAATGTATATTTCTTTAAATAATTAACGAAAATCACAATTTATTTCAATGTGATTGTGATCATGAAGGAAAGAGGAGACTCTCACTTCATCTTTGATGAGGTAGATGGGTTGGAATCGACACAAGTAAATGTTTATGTCATTATTTTAATGTGACCAAGACTGTGACCATGTGTATGACTTGAGCACAGAACATGTGTTCCATTAAGGCACCGATTCCCGTATCACCATTTTCATCCATGACCTGCTGTACATATAACAGTGTCTGCCTCAGCACCCATGGAAACGTGCTGGCCTGACATTGACAGATACTGCTATGGAATTTGTAACCCTTGATTTTACATGTTGAGGATACTGGGACAGTAGGGGGTGGCAATATGCATTTGGGGTGGATGATTTCTGCACCATGACAGTCGGTCAGTCAATGCAAGTAAATGTAATTTCTTTAATGATTAAGCAAAATTAAATTGAATTTAAAATGACAATGGCTTTTAACTTTTGTTCTGTCTTATTTGTTTATGCCACCTTCTCCAGCCCAGCTGTCCACTCCTTCAGGCAGCCAAGCCCCACTGCACTGCTTCCTCCTGACGACCACCAACCCTCTTGATGCCGCATCCCCAGACTGCCCTGGCATATCCTTTCACTGGGGGACCCCCTCCTGTGGAGGGGATAGCAGGGGAGACCTCTCCAGTGCCCACCAGCACCTTAGCATCCATCTTTGCCGGGGAGCGGAGAGGGTACAGCATGGGGAGATCCCAGGCCTTGTGGCACTGGGAGAGTGGGCCACCATCATCTGGGTGGCAGTACTGTCATTTTTTGTGTTCCAGTGATCCTGCCCCCTAGAACGCATGCTGCAGCATCCTGACATGGTCGCGTATGCGGCGTGTGGTCCCCACGCTGCAAAGCATGATGCCAATACCAGCCACCAGGAGCCACTAAAGGGTGGTGAATTTATGGCCCTTCCCCCAGGAGGAGAGTGTTCAAAGGACACTCTGGAGCCCTCCCTACTGGCTTCCACTCCTGTTGTCCTGGGCTAATGAGCAAACCCAGGTTGCCAGCATGCCAGGCAAACCTCTTTGCCTGGTGCAGTGGAGCAGGCCAACTTTTAACTTATAATGTGACTGTGACCGTGAAGGAAGGTGGAGAGACTCTGCCACTTCATTTCAGATTAAATTGATGTATTGGAGTCAACACAATCTACACAATAAATGTATATTTCTTCAAATGATTATGGGAAATTTAAATTCATTTTAATGCGACCATTACTTTTAACATGACCGTGTACACATTGTGAACATGGACATGAGCATAGAGCATGTGTTCCATTAAGGCACAGCTTCCCATATCACCTTCTGCCTCCATTACCTGCTGTTCATTTAACAGTGACTGCCTCAGCACCTGTAGAAGTGGGATGGCCTGATGTTGGCAGATACTGAACTATGGATTTTACATCTTGGTGGTACTGGGACAGTAGGGGGTGGCATTGAATGTTTTGGGGGATGATTTCTGTACTGTGATGGTAGATGAATCAATGCAAGTAAATGTACAGTATATTTTCTTAAATGACTGAGTGAAATTAGATTTATTTTAATGTGACTGTGACCATGATGAAAGGTGGAGAGCCTCTGTCACCTCATTTTAATTATGTGTGTACGACTGTACGTATGTTAAATGTTTAATCAGGAAAGACATACTGAGCTGCTAACAGCTTGTTTCCAGATGCATCCTGAGGGTGGTGGATATGGAAAAATCTTAACTAGGAAATACAATATATCAAGGAGCATAATCTAAAATTTAATGCAACATAACATTTTTATTATATAATCAGAGCACCAGGGCAAAACTATTGGGCAGGGGAGGAAAAGAGTCAGGGACAGTTTCAAGATGGAGAAAACTAGTCATGAAGGAGAGATTTTAAAGAGAAAGCAGTAGAGGCAGTGTGAATAGACAAGGGAAGGAAGGACCAGAGTTTAGGAAAACAGCATGAAAAAGCAGACTGACCAGCAGTAGACTTTCTAGAAGGAATAATGAGAGAATAAGAAGTAATATTTTAAACAAAATAGATGTGTTGGAGTTGACACAATCAGCACAAGTAAATATATATTTCTTTAAATGATTCAGTAAAATGAAACATATTTTAATGTATCTATGACTTATAAGTTTTAACATGACTATGACAGTGAAAGAAGGTGGACAGCCTCTACCGCATCATCTTAGATGAAATAGATGTGCTGGAGTCAACACAATCAATGCAAGTAAATGTGTTTTTCTTTAAATGATTATGGAAAATAATAATTTATTTTAATGTGACCATGACTTTTAACATGACTGTGACCATGTGTATAATGTAAGCATTGATGTGAACACAGTGCATGTGTTTAATTAAAGCACAAATTCCCATATCACAAGTAACCTGCCTTCAGCACCTGTTACACATTTAACAGTGTCTGCCTTAGCACCCATTGAAGTGGGATGTCAAACACTGACAGATATTGAACTACAGATTTTATAGCCCTTGATTTTATATGTTGGCGGTACTGGGATATCAGAGGGGTGGCAATGGGTGTGCTTGAGGAGTATTTATGCACTATAACAGTTGATGAGTTTTCCTTTGAATGAGTAAATAAAATTAAAATTATTTTAATGTGATCATGACTTTTGCGTTTTAACATGACCATGACTGTGAAGGAAGGTGGATAGCCTCTGCCACCTCATTTTACTTGAAATAGATGTGTTGATTTCAGCAATCAGCTCCACACATCTGAATATAGAAGTTAAAATCTCAAGAAATGCAGATAATTCGCGCTAGGCAGGATAGTATGCTCTCTTAGCTTAGCAGAGCTGCTGTGCCTCCTGGTGTCCCCTCAGCTGTGTGGCTTCCTGCTACCTGCATGCTGACCTTGTAGTTCATCTTCTTCCCCTTTAGGCTACAGCTGCCATATTGGCTTGCTGCAGTCACATGGTTGGCTTGCCCTCCAACAGCACCAGCTCTCCCTCCCTTGTCCTACCCTCTGTCCCCCTCCTCCTCCTCCTTCTTTCCCCTTCCCTACTTCAGCAAGCAGTCCCACACATTAGAACACAGAAGTGCCGGCCCAGTGGCACAGAGGGCTGAGGTGCTGGACGCCGGGGGGTCGGCAGGGGAAGGAGTAGATTTGAGTATCTGGAGGACTGTTCTCCTCTCCTGGGGTGGGTTGGAGATCGGTGTCGCTCTGTAGCTGCCCCCAGTGGAGACCAGGGGAAGCTAAGAGGCAGCGCAATTAGGGGAAAATCGGAGGAAAAAATGAAAATGGCATCTCCTCCTACAGGATGACAGCCGCCCGGACCAGTGCCCCCTTGAGCTCCACGACAGCCGACCTGACCGCAGCAGCACCCAGGACCAATGCCTGGGCTGATAGGCCATTTCTCCTTGGAAGAGGAGGACCCACACGATGCAAGGGTTAAGTCAGGGTACCCTTTGGTGGCTGCAATGTGGGGTCAGGGTCGGAGGTGGAGACGAGCAAGAGGTGAGTGTCCTTGGCAATTGGCCTGAAGGAGAGGTAGGTGAGAGTCACAGGGGAGATAAATAAATAATGGAAAAAAAATAACACAGAAGTATAAATCTAAAGAAATGCAGATAATTTGTGCTAGTTGTGGTGGCATCCCCCTCTTAACTTTGCAGAACTGCTGCTCCTTCTGGTGTCCCCTCAGCTATGTGGCTTCCTTCTGCCTGGATGCCAGTTTTGTAGTTCATCTTCTTCCCACTGAGACTACAGATGTCCTATTGGCATGCTGCGGTCATGTGGTCAGCTCGCCCTACAATGGCACTTGCTCTCCTTCCCTTGTCCTTTCCCCTTATCTATTTCATCAAGCAGTCCCACACATTTATTTTTATTTATTGATTTATTTTAGTCTTTGGTAATCAGATAAGGCCCACCAGGCACAAGTGCTTGTTTTCAGGGACAACATTAGAACACAAATGTTTAAATCAGGGGCGTAGCTACAAGGGTGCAAGAGGTGCAGTGGCACCCAGGCCCACAAGGTTTGAGGGGCCCAAATCATAATTTTGATGTTTATTCAAAGCTGGGGAGGGGCCCTGTAACATCGCCTTGCACCCAGGCCCTCTGGGAATTTGCTACGCTACTGGTTTAAATCTCAAGAAATGCAGATAATTCCTGCCAGTCACAATCATATGCCCACTTAGCTTTGCAGAGCTGCTGTTCATTCTGGTGTCCCCTCAGCTTCTGCCTACATGCTAATTTTTGTTGTTCAACTTCCTCCCCATAAACATCACTACATGCTGTCAAGATAACAATAAAATTGTCATTCTAAGGATATCACTACAAGGCACTGCCAGTGTGTGACACCAAGAATTTCATATCATAAGATGGGAAATGGTAGTAAAGATTCTTGTTTCTTCAGTCCCCCGTGAGGTGCATGAATTTATCAAAGTTCAACAATAGAATATAAGGGGGACCCTTTGAAATGACGACTCTTCAACAGCTTTGGTGTGTTACAACCTTCCTTGTTTTATTTCTTCTTTCCCCTACGTTTTGCTCTACTTAGATCTTGTTCACTGGGTTAATATTTTTTCTTATATCTGTTGAGACATAAGTGTTTTTTTATTTATTTGCCTTCTTATTTGTTTTAAGTTTCAAATTTTTTTTTCTTTTCACAATTAATAATTCTTTATATACATGTTTCCTTCCAGTACAACATACCAATTTTGTGCAGTGTTTAAGACCTGTGTTATTGGCATTATTTTATCTTTCAGGTCTCTTCTCCTCCTGGTCTTTCTCTTTTTTCAATTTTATATTCTGAAAGACATTACAATGTAACGGTGTGTCAGTGCAACTCTCTATGCATGCCAAAGCATTAGGTGATTTACTTTTACTACTGCCAAAAAGGCTTGTCACTTGCTAACTGAGATAGGAGCATGTCATTATTTGTTTTAAGGCTGCCTTCTCTTAAGGAGAGGTTTTCCAACTCTGTAGAGACACAAATGTTTTTCTTTGTTTACTTTTTAGCTCAACTACTGTTCACTCAGTAATAGATAGTTGTTGCTGTTCTTTTTTTTTATGGTAAAAAATAGTTTATCTTACCTCTTAAGAATTTGCCTGTTGTTTTACTGTGTGTCACAAAATGGAGATTCTCTTGGAGCTGCCATCTCCTTCACCTCTTGCCTGTTTTGTGTAATCCTGCGATGTGATGCATGGTGACATCACACCTGGTCTCCACTCATGCGTGGAATGGACTGCTGTGCAGTCCCTTACCCTCACTGAGCTCAGTGAGTGGTTTTGACACAAAATGGGCTGTAAATCACCTTGTGCTTTGGCTGCATCTATTCCACTGTATTCTACTGATTATTTAAGTTATAATTGTGCTTTTATTAAATTGGCAGCTATGGCTATATTCCATTAGGGTAGAGGGGCACAGTTCAGGAAGATCTTTTCTGTTGTATACAGTATATACATACCACATTTATTTTTCCTCGAACACTACAAATCATCAGGTTGAATGGCAGCCAGCATCCATGTTTTTGTATACTAACTCATTTTTCTTGATTTCTTGATCCTGCGCAGGAACTGCCCTCCCCCACTCCCCCCAAATCAGAAGGTACAGTAATCTCCAGAGAGCTGCATTTCCTCCACATGGCTATTTCAAACTCAGGAGTTGTTTCTTTGGTGCCATTTTTAAATTGAATTTATGTCGCCGCAGCAATGCAGATAGTTTTTTTACTTGGACTTTAAGATTCTAATCCAAATAAGTATGCGACTTCTGACAGGTACCTTAAGTAGAAGCAATGCTTTATATTGTATATTTTAAATCTTTATTCATTGCCTTAACATACACAGCCAGCCTCAGCTCCTTAGCTCCACAGTTGGACAATAAATTTAATTCGTAGACTTTTAAGCTTCCACTCCCTACACTAAAAATCACAGCCAGCCTCAGCACCGTGTTGTTAACTGAATTTAAACTGTGTTTTCTTTTGTTTTTCTTTCTTTTTCTTAACTTATTCTATAGCCCTGGTTTAATGTTTATCAAATACTCCTGTTGCTACTACAAAATAGGAAACTGAATGGCTGAATGTTTTTAACAGCCACTGTTTAAACTTGCCATATCCTGAATGTATTAAACAGCTGCTGTTTAAACTTTGAATACATGTCTGTACTCCGAATTCAGACCGTATGCAAATGTGCCCTGCCATTTTCCCTTGTGCTGTATAAATACAGGCTTATCTTTCCCTTCTGTCTCCACAGCTATAAAGGATCCTCCAAGGGTCACAAGGGCTGTGCAGGAACTGCCCTCCCCCACCCCCGAATCAGAAGGTACGGTAATCTCCGGCAGCTGCTTTTCCTCCATGTGGCTATTTCAAACTCAGGAGTTGTTTCTCTCCCCACAGTCGCTTTGTGACTGCTCCCTCCTGCCCCCCAATACCCTCCCACCCTTAGCTGGTATTGTATTTATAGTGGCAGCTCTTGCAATAGAAAAAAAAAAAAACGATCTCCCCAGATCTCCACCTGCTCCTTATACAAATTAGCCACTAGAGGTCACCATCTAGCCTTGGCATCCAGCTCAGCACTGTCTGTGCTCAGCCCTGGCCTATCTGCTGCCTGTATTTTTTCTATTTTTCCTCAATCTGCTGACTGTCTTTTACTCATTCTGCTGGCTTCCTAGCTATCTCAGCTGCTACTTAACCTAGACTTTTCCTCTCTCTCTCCCTATCTTCCCTGTCACTAGTCCCTCCCAAGTAATGGGTGCAACTTGAGCTGCTAGAGTATTGCTCACTGCATGCCACTAGCCATGCCTCTGCTGCTGGATTACCTACCCCTACTTGCTATGCTAATCTTCTGCCAACCACCACTCCTCTCCAACATCCCACAAACATACCCTAAACCTCAACCTCCCTGTTTGCTTCACCTTACATGGACCCTTTATCACCCAAACTCTGCAACCTCCAAGCCCCATAGCCATACGTGGGCCCACTCAAATGTGTACCCCTCCCCCTTCCTCTTCCCTTCCTCACAAAAATGGCTCATCCTGAAACTAATTAGCTCACATAGTACCTCCCACATCCACCAGCGTTCTCATACAAAATGGCGTTTCACCACTTGTAGGTGGCTAAAACTTATTGGACACTACCTCTCTATTGCCCTCCTGCTCCTTGCAGCTGGGGTCATACACCCAAACCCAGGTCCCCATCACACCCCCACCATGCTGAATTCACCTGGACCCTCTCAAAACACATCTGCATACACCACCAGCAGCACCCCCCTCCCACATGGCCTGTGCCTCATGCATCTAAACACATGTAGCCTAGCCCTCAAACTCGACTCCCTACAGGTACTTGCATCCCACTATGCCCCCAACATCTTCATCCTGTCTGAAACATGGCTAAATGAAAATATTGCTGTGCCCACAGTATCAATACCTGGTTATACCACTGACCCCACCAAGACAGGGCTAGCAGAGGCGGTGGTGTGGCCATTTATGTAAAGGCCGAACTACACTTCTCTGTTGTTCTAACCAAGTCTGAACCTCAGGCCCATGAACTCTTACTGATTTAACTGGAGCTACCTTTCTCTCTCCCTATCTACATAGCAGGTGTATACTGCTGGTCGGGCATGCCAGCATCTTCAGTCACTGACTTACTCTCGCAACTCTCCTCCCTAACCATGAAGGAGGAATTATATGTTATGGGGGATTTTAAGCACAACTGGCTATCACAGTCTCTCAGCAAAACCCGTACCGCCATCTCAGCCCTAAATCTGGCACAAAACCATCACTGAGCCCATCCGCCTACACCTGAAATCTGGAAACCACTCTCTAATAGACTGGGCGCTCACCTCCCACCCACACCAAGTCATTCAAGCTGGTCTTCTCCCTGATTCTCTGAGTGACCACCACTTAATTTACCTGATCAGGAAAATTCACCACCCTACTTCGGCTCCTAAGTTTCTAATCCAACGGTCCTAGAAATCTTTCAACCTTGCCGCCTTGCTTGAGGATCTAGTTCTTGCAAACTGGACCACACCCACTTCACCCAGCTCCATTGACGATGCCCTTTTACACTTCCAAGACACGTTCCTAAATGTCATACTAGTCATACTAGAAGTGTCATAGGAAATACAGACGGCTAAGTCACCCATAATGTACTCCTCCCATAGAAAGGGTTATTTTTCCGTGTAGTTTACATATTGATTTAATAAATAATCATCTAAGCTCTTCTTAAATGATTCAAAAGATTTTTTGTGAACCACCAAACTAGGCAGGCTATTCAAATACGACACAATTCATTGTATAAAAAAACTGCTCCTTTGGAGACCCTTTGGATGACTAAGCATTAATTGATACTGATGACTTCTCAAGCTAACTTTCCTATTATTGTAGTTAAGCCCTAGTTCCTGACAAAAAAAATTTATCATCCTTGATCTTAAACATCAGGAGTAGGTCACCCCTGAGTCATCTAAGCTCCAGAGGATAGAGATCTAATTTTTTCAATCATTCCTCGTATATCATCTCATACATACCATCTATCATTCTTGTAAATCTCCTCTGCACCCCTTCCACATGATTAATGTCCCTTCTTAAATAGGGGCTCCACAAGGGAGAACAATAATCTAATGTAGGTCTTACATAAGCTTGATAAATGGGAAGAAGACAGGCCCTATTTCTATTTGTGATCGATTTCTTTATGCAATGAATAATCCTATAGGATTTATTAACTATTTCATTGCAATGATCACTAAATTTCAGGTCATTGCTAATAAGCACCCTCAAATCAGTCTCACTAGTAACTGGCCTTAGGCTTTGTCCATTTATTAAATAACTGGAACAGGGATTACTTTTTTTTAAATGCATAACCACACACTTTCCTGTATTAAATGACATTCTGTTTGTTTTAACCCATTTTTCCAGTTTTTTTAAATCTTCCTCCAATTTAAACTTTCTGGTCAAATTACTAATATCTGCTGCAAATTTGGTGTCATCAGCAAACTTAATTGTATAACTATTTAAATCAACATTCAGGTCTGAGATGAAAATAGAAAGCAAAACAGGCCCCAGGACAGACCCCTGGGGACCCCACTAGTCACTCTCCCACTATCAGAGTGAAATCCCCTGAGCCGAACCAGCTGATTTCTGTCACTCAACTATGCTTTTATCCATCTAATAAGCTTCGCATCCAGCCCTAACTTATGCAATGTATCTAACATTACATCATGGGGCACCATGAATGGCTTTGCACAGATCCAAATACATTATATTTACAGATTTATGATTGGTCAACATAGCACTTACCCTCTCGTAGAATACCAAGTTGGCCGTCAAACATGACCTCCCAGTTTTAAAGCCATGTTGGGTGACATCCTTCAGCTTTTTTACATATAGTTCCTCCTGGAGCCTATCTTTAATTATTCCTTCCATAACTTTTCCTAAAATACATGTCAAGCTCACCGTCCGGTAGTTAGAGACCTGACTAGTGTCCCTTTTTTGTAAATTGGGACTACTATGGCCTGAAGCCAATCAGTGGGCACCTCTCCCCAATCCAAAGAAAGGTTAAACAAAACAGACAAACGCTCAATCAACCAATTCTCAATCTCTTTCAAAATTCTTGGATGTAAGTCATCCTGCCCAGCAGATGTGCTTGCCCTAATATTTTTTAGTTTAACTAATATCTCCTCCCTTGATATTTCTCTCCTCTCGATTACAATGGAATCGTCCACAATTGGGCTCATACTGTCCCTAAGTTGCTTAGGATTAAATACAGAACAAAAATATGTATTGAACAAGTTAGTGATTTTTATTGGATCAGAGATCAATTCCAAATTGCTCATAATAGAGCCAATTTTTACCGATGATTAGATTTATTATTGAGATATGCATAAAAACTCTTCTCTCCATCCTTAATATGTGCCACTCTGAACTCTAGTTTGCTCTTTTCTTTTCTTATGTATAATTTACATTTCTTAACCGCTTCCCTATACCTGGCTTTATTATACGAGTTATCTCTTCTCAATGCTGTATAATAACATTTCTTTTTTTTTATCAAGTTCCCAATAGCTTCTGTGAACCATAAGGGAGTTTTCCCAATATTATTGTATTTTTTACAAACAGGGATATATTTATCACTAAGTTTGTTGATTTTATTTTTTATTGACATCCATAATTGATTTGGTGAATCCACTTTCTTCCTCCAATCCCATTTATATAATTCCTCTAATAAGGATGAAAAATCTGCTTTTCTAAAATCCCTATACTTAGTTATACCAACTATTTTATCCATTTTCTTATTTAAAGAGAAGGTAATGATATTATGATCGCTGTTTAATAATGGTTCATTTACACTTAATTTAGAAACTTTATCTGGAATGTCTGTAATCACCAGGTCCAATATGTTGTTTCCTCTAGTAGGTATAGTAACCATTTGTTGTAACCCATTAGATATACAGAAATCTAAAAATAATTGTTCACTATTAGATACAGCTGTTGAAGCATTCCAGTTTATGCCTGGCATATTAAAATCCCCCAATAACAATAAATCCTTATTATTCATATTGGCTATGATATTCAACAACAGATTCCTATGATCTTCCAAGTTTATATCAGGTAGGTGATAGCATATACTCATAATCAAATTCTTTTGTTTTTCCTTTGTCTTAATTTCTATCCATAGACATTCAAGATTACCGTTATGTGTACTATCTAACTCACAATAATCTAAATTTTTTTTATATAAATACAGATTCCTCCCCCCCCTTCTGCTAGATCTATCCCTATGTACTAAATTATATCCATGTATTGACTTACACCATATGGAACTCTCACCCCACCAAGTTTCAGTTATGGCTGCTACATCAATTTTTTTGGTAATTAACAATAATTCTAATTCTTCCTTCTTTATGTAATGCAAACTTCTGGCATTTGTAGTTAAATAATTTAACTCATCCTGGACATTATTTATCTTTAAATCCATATGTACCCCCTTATTATTCTTACTACTAATATTTTTACGTTTCACTAAATTACTCGTCCCCAATGCCCCCCCCTTTGCTAGAGTTTTTGTTTGTCCCTAACCTTATCAATAACTTGATTGAAAATATTTCCCAGCATTCTAGCTCCTTGTCTTGATAAATGTAGGCCATCAAAACTAGAAAGTTCATTTCTATTAACAAAACTTTCCCATGTTCTTAAACAGGTAATGTTTTTTCCTAAACTCCATTTTCTGAGCCAATTGTTATAGGTTCTAATCTTAAGTATTCTTCTATTCGAAGTGAGTGGCACAGGTGACATTTCTGATTCTATTGATTTTACTGTAGATCTCTCTATTAAATCCACCACTCTTCTCATATCTATCATTACCTCCTCAATTTCTATTTTATCAATGTCATTTTTTCCAAAGTGTAGTAAAATAGTCTTTGGTGGAACCTTGCCCTGCACCATATTTGGCAGCATTTTTTCTAGATCCTTTAAAGTAGCTCCCCTATAGCTACAACTTGTTACGCAATGCTTTTTTCCCCTGGTAGAATACCGATCGGTATATTTAATAATAGAGTCACCTAAAATATAAAATTCTTCCTCGGAATCCAAGTCTGCTGGAGTTGCTGCTTGTCCAATATTTTCACTAACTACCTGTTCCTCATGTGAAAAACTAGCTCCCTTCAATATAGTCTGGGCAGAAGTAACATTCAAGGAATGTGTTTCAATTGATTGAATTACTTCAGTGCTTATTTCCACAGTAGTACTTTCATTTATAATACCCATACTCAGACCTCCAATATTTAGCTGCAACTTTACACTGTCAGCTTCAGAATCTAAAATTAGCCCTTGGGTGTGGGGTAAGTGCACTCGTTCATTCATGCTGGTCGTTTGTTCACCACCCATCTGATCGCTCAACAGTGTATACCGATTAGTTGTTGAGAGCTCAAAAACTTCAGCCCACCTTCCTCTTTTAATTTTTTTATTACCTTGGACTATATACCATTCCTCATCCTCTCTACTCACAACTTCATTTCCCCTATTCCTTTTTTTAACTCCTTGTGACTCCAAAGGTTCCATAACCCCCACAGCATTTGTACATAGTAAAGTTTCTGAACGATTAGTTTGCTTAATCGAGGAAACCACACTAACTGGATACTTCATCAATTCATTGTTAGAAGGAAGTTCCTTCGCACTAACTTGTACCGAATCCCCATTTAATCTTTCCTGCATTCCTTTCTGACTCATTTCTAGTTTATTCAATCTTTCATTAAATTCTAGAATTTCATGCTGCAATTTCTCATTTGCAGTACACTTTATACATTTAAATGGTTTGGGGACAAAGCTGATGAAAATATTTCATACATTTTGCATGAACGGCATTGTATCCCAATATTCCCTTCTAACGTCATTATTGTTTCCCCCATCCTTATCTCTTTTGTTTATCTATGACAGGATATTATGTATCTTCAGGTGTCAGTTATTACCTGCCTTCCACCGATACACCCCTTACACTGCAAACATGACAAACACGTGCACGTGTCTTGGCGCACGTCTTTGCGCTCGACACCCGCACGCACCATGTTTGCTCCGCTTGCACGGAGCGCTCTTTATGCCATGGAGGCCCCCAAAGGGCAGTGGGGTTCAGCTGACAGAGATAGTTGCTAGGTAACAAATTAAAAACACCACTCTGCTGGTTAGCAGCACTTGCAAGCTCCCCGTAAAAGCAATTCTTGTTCCTAACCCCTCAGTTCAATGTATAGCAACACTTCCCCTCAGTACAACAGCACAAATCATCAAGTGCTTGAGAATGGTCGGCACACTCTGCCTGGTCTGTCTCACACCTTCTAGAGGTGTCTCACAGCAGAAGGACAGAGATAAGTCTGGAATTCGCATGCCCCTTTGCGTTGCTCTAGGGTATGCGGCAACCACCTACCATGGATCACCCAATAACTTATAGTCTGCCACAATGCATGCGATAAAGCATGGCAAGCACATAAATCTTTGCGCCTCCCACAAGACTTAAATAAGTACCGTATGCTGTGTAACAAGTTCACCAGAGAGACCCAGCTCGCCAAAATGGAATATTTCAACTCCTCCCTCCAGGCAAATTTAAACAGCCCATCCAAGTTCTGGACGGTCATTCACTCCCTCTTCTGCCCCCCCAGCTGCGAAACCAACACCCCTCATAAAAGTAAACAACTCACTCCACTCTGACCCAGGACTGGTGGCAGCCAAATTCAAAACATACTTTACCTTGTGTGCCTCAACTCTCCTCTCATCCCTGCCCCCTACTGCCCCACCCAGTCCTACCTTAGGAGCCTCAAACATGCTCGGGTCATACACCTTCTCCTTCCGACCTATCACTCAAACTGCAGCCCTTGAGGCACTACTGTCGCTAAGCCCATCTAAAGGAAATTCCTCCAATGGGCTGGACTACAAACTCCTCCACCTCTCTGCACCAGCTATAGCTACTCCCCTGGCAAATCTTCTAAACCTCTCCTTTAACAATGCTGCTGTTCTGCATGCCTGGAAACACGGCGTTGTCATTCCCCTTCCAAAAGGGGGCCCCCCTCTTCCACCTCAAACTACCATCCTATCTCCCTCTTCTCAGCCCTTGCAAAGCTTCAAGAGCACCTGGTGCTCACCCAACTTACCTCCTTTCTCTCCGACTATAACTTCTTCATGCCATTTCAGTCTGGCTTCAGGAAGGGCCTCCACTGCTTCCTCCCTGTTAATACTCATGGACACCATCCTCACTGGTATTGATAAAGGGATGATCTCCTCAGCTATTTTTGTTGACCTCGCTAAAGCTTTCGACACGGTCTCCCACCCACCACTGTTAACAAGCCTCTCAGAGGCAGGCCTCTCTATCTTGGCCACAAACTGGTTCAGCACCTACCTCTCTGGAAGAACACAATCAGTAAAAATTGCTGATGCTATATCCTCCCCCCTCCCCATGTCTACCAGTGTACCCCAAGGGTCAGTACTTGGTCCGATCCTGTTCTCCATTTTCCTCAACAACCTGCCATAAGTCTGCACAAATTCATCTATACATTTGTACACGGATGACACAGTAATATTCTCCACCGGCTCCTCCCCTGATGAAGTAGCATCCAACCTCCAGACTGACTTCGGAAAAGTCCAACTCTGGTTCGGCTCACATCAGCTCTCTCTCAATTCAAAAAAAACTGTCACCATGTCCTTCAGCACAACATAGTGGTTAGCCTCCCCTCCCTCCCTCCTTCTGCACACTGGACGGGACAACCCTGGAGACATTGCTTCTTCTAGTATCTAGGGGTAGCAAACAAATACTTGTTCTCCAACCACATTGGCGCAATCATTAAAACTCGCTGCTTAAGCTTGAGTCCTCTTACAGGAACAGCACTAGCCTCCCTTTCTTGGCTAGATGGGAATTAGTACAGAAAATGATCCTCCCTTCCTTAGACTACTGTGACATAGTCTATAGTGTGGCACCAATATCCACCCTGTCTAAACTAGACCCCATTTTCAACTCATTCTGCCGCTTTGCTCTAGATGCCACCCCCTGTTCCCACCACTGTGACCTCTACCACTCCCTCACCTTCCCATCCTTCGAGAATCACCGAAAGCTGCACTGCACCAAGTTTGTCTCAAAATTCTGGCTTGGTGCTCGCCCCTCCTATCTTTCCTCAATACTTTTGTCAGCTCCCACATGATCTCCAGTCCCTTGACTCCCGACTGCTAAATATTCCCAGTCAAAAGACCTCCACTGGACAAACAGCCTTCTCTCACTGATTCCCAAAACTCTGGAATGCTCCCCCCCTTCAACTTCGTCACTCTTCCTCTACCCATTCCCTAGCAACTGTGCTGACAAACTACTTCACAGTAAACTGTGTCTATGCACAGAATTAATCCCCCCTTATTCCCAAATTTCTTCTGCTTGACCAGTGGCACTGCCCTATCCATGTTAGCTGGCGTACACACCTATATCTATATATAAAAAAATTTTAAAAAACCAAAAACTGCCACTTACTCACATACACTCTGGCCTACCTAGCATTAGCCTATGGATCAATCTACAGCACCAAACTGTTCTCCATATATGTATGGAAGCATTGTAAATATGTATAGCAGTTACATGTAGTACTAGAGCATATGCTTTTAAATGTCTATTACTAAGCTGGTAACCAAGTTATACCCTTCTTTCCTGTGAAACCACCAAAATGTTAATTATGTAATTGATATTATGTTATTATGATAACCTGTGTGTTATCTTCCCCTTGTACCCTTCCCCCAGGTTGCACCGGGAGATAAGCATCGTTTTGCTCAGAGTGGCTTTCTTGGTGAATCAATTCAATAAATAAATAAATAAAAATATTTATCCATTTTGTCCGAGGTTTCCTATATTAGCTTACATATTTTCATTAACGGTTTATCAAGTCGTGGGAAGGTGTTATTTTTCTTAGCTTTCTGGTGATCATATCATAGCGCTGAGGGAAAGAGAAAAAAAAATTAAAATAAAAAAAAAATTCTGCTCCAGAATAGACATCTGGCAAATGCCAGGGAGCTGGGTGGAAGATGTAGGTGAAGCCAAAACAGAGACTATGGTCATATCAGACCACTGCCCCATCTCCTTCTCTTGGCTTCCACCTGACCAACAGCTGCCAACTAGAAGATGATGGAGGTTTAACTCTGCTTTCCTCAGGGATCCTGAATTCTGTGTAAAGCTGATCAAGGCCATAGATGAATTCCTAGAGCATAAAAATCCTTCTGACACTTCAGCGGCTATCCAGTGGGATTCTTTGAAGGTCTTTATTTGTGGCAAATGTATTGCATATGTCTTACAAACTAAAAGGGCAAAAGAAAAGGACCAAAGAGAGCAGGAATCCCCTCCTCAAGGATCTAGAGGCAAAATTCAGAGCAGCAGACTGTGGTGATCAAGGTCTGTTAGCACATATGTTGGGGTCCTGCTTTAAATATGCATCTCCATCAGAAAGTGGATTTTGCCTTTTCTTTTTTTTTCTGGGAAGCAGGAGAGAAACCCGGGATACCAGTAGTATTCCAGTAAAGAACAAGCATTTGTCAATGCTGAATGTTTTCTTGCTGGCATTGGCATTGGTAGTGTAGGAGTTACAGAGCTGCATAATAGGAATGGCAGTAAAGTATTGAACTGACACCAACCCCACCACCACCCTGCAGATACTGACAGGCATTGGGGTGTGCCTTTGGGTAGTCAGGCATAATGGCCACGCCATTTCACCACACCCTACCCTGCAGACACCGACAAGTGTCACTGTGTGCCGTGGGGTCTTTGGCCCTTATGTTCACCTCATTCCATCAGGAAATACAGTGAGATGGGAGCTGTATAGGAGAATGAGGTGAATTTTGGGGCCGAAGAGTTCAAGGCACACCTCGTTGCCTCTCACTAGCTGCAGGGTGGGGGTGGAGGTGGAATTGTATGAGCATTACAGGTGACAATCCCAAGTCACATCCCTGATGCCTGTCAGTCTCTACAGGGTGGGGTGTTATGGTTGGAAACCCTAACGCCTCAGGCGTTCGTTGGTATTTTCACTCCAAATTTTCAACATGGTTTTTTTGTGACCCCCACCTCATGAACAGTGGCAATATCAGTTTGTTAGCTGAAAGCTGATTTTGCACAGTGACTACGCCATTTGGTTCCACTAGTGAGAAAACACATTTTGAACAGGATGTGAAAAATGACAGCTGTACTGTTCATGGAGAGGTGTTAAAAATGGCAATGTTGAAAATCTGCAGTGAAAATATTAAAAAAACTGGTGAAGTCACGAACGTACATGGAAACTGTGCAATGCACACCTGTAATGTAATTAGTTTGGGGATTTTTTTACAGCAGATTGTCAACACAGGCATTTTGGGACCTCCGCTCATGAACAGTGTCACTGTGATTTTCTGAATCTGTCCTGAACAGAGATTTCCCACAGTAGCCACACATTTCTGTGCTGGAAGTGTGAAAACACATTTCGGCCATGGTGTGAAAAATGACAGCTGTACTGTTCATAAGGAAGTGTGGAATAATGCCAGTGGTGAAAATAGGGACTGAAAATATTACAAATTCATGAACTTATGACGGTGCGTGGAAACTGCGCAATGCTCGTTCATAACACAGTCATTTTATGGACTTTTGTCACCAAATTTTTAACATAGCCATTTTAAGACCTCTGCTCATGAACAGTGTCACTGATTTTCTTAATCTGTCCTGGACATTGATTTCGGACACTGACTGCACCATTGTGTGCTACATGCACGGAAACACATTTTGGGTGAGATGTGAAAAATGATAGCTGTACTGCTTATAAGGAGGTATGGTAAAATGGCAATATTGAGAATCTGGAATGAAAATATAAAAAATTTGAGAACTTAAGAGCGTGCATAGGAACTGTGCAATGCCCACTCGTAAATTAGTCATTTTTGGGAATTTTTTCACCAAATTTTCAACATAGGGTTTTTGGGGACCTACCTCATGAACTGTGACACTGTCATTTCATAAATTGGTCCCAAAAGGTGGTTCCGCGCACTGACAGCGAAATCACCTTTTGGGGCTGATTAACAAAATGACAGTGCCAGAATTCATGAGGAGGGGTCCCAAAAACCCCATGTTGAAAATGTGGTGCTAAAATTAAAAAAAAATGCCTGAGATATGCATCAAAGTTGAAAAAACTCTATTTATTCCATTATACAGCTTACCGGCATTTCTTCAGTTCGCGGTCACCTTTGAAGAGTGCAGATGTGTTCCCGGTCCACCGAAGATCATCATGCCAGACTCTGAAGGTAAGTATGGGGTGACAGGGGTGTGGGGGTGGGGAGGCAGGGTGCGCAGAGGGTGGGCGGGTGGGGGAAGGTGGGCAAGACAAGCAACAAGGGACAAGTTTTTGTTTTAGGTCTTTTTTCTTTTAGGAAAACGACAGTGGGACTTTTGCCATGCTGGGGTGGGCTCCCAGCATGGCAGCTGGCTTTTGATTTTGGGGGCAGTGGAGCTGACGGGATTGGGCCCCACTGGCCATACAGTAGTTTGCCTCGCTGGGGTTGGCTCCCAGCGTGGCACCCGGAAGTGTGTTTGGGTGAGACAGGAGATGGACGTTTGCCACGCTGGGGTGAGCTCCCAGCATGGCACCTGGAAGTGTGTTGGGGGTGCTGAGCCGACGGTGGATTTGGCAACCTCATCGGCCATAGTTCACTTCAAGCTGAATTTATCTTCCAGGAAGAGAAAGCAGAGACATATACAAGCAGGATTGCCAGCATTATGCTAATCAACACTATCTTATCACTGCTCACCGAAGCGATCTCTCCCTTTCAACTGTACGCCACTGCATTTTCAACTGCTGTCATAGACAGCTGCAGCATTCATTGGTGAACTGTGGCTGTGCCTGCAAACACACTGACTGAATTGGAAGACAGGGTGCCACAGCTACAAAAACTCGGATGATGGCACTATGTTTCTTGCACATGCGTGCAAGCAAACATTAAAACCAGTCCCTTCTTTAGACAATGAGATGGATTCTTTCACAGGGAACATCTCTCTACCCACTCTCACACCTTATCAGAAATTCATGCTAAACAAACCCTTCACTGGTAAGGAACTAGAGGCTGCACTGGAGATTATAAAATGGGGAGAGGAAATCTTGCATTTTGATTGGTTCTTACCTGTGCAACAAATCCATTCAATGCATGGGTAAAAACTAGTACTCAAAAGCAGGACCACATTGCAGAATCAATGTGCCATTTGAACATTCATTTTTTGAAAAGCCACCATTTTTTCAATCTCGCTAATGCAGCTCATCCGGATTTTCCAGCCAAGCAGGGAAACTGTGTTGCCACCTCATCTTTATTTCATAAACTTTAACCAAAATACACAACAGTAACAAAAAAAAATCATCCCAGCTATGGCAGTTCCTGTAACTAAATGCCTCTTATCAGACATATGTGTCTCATCAAAGAAACACAGCACTACTACTGCAGCATTCCTGCTCCTGCTGTCTCCTCTGTCAACTGCCATTCCATCTCATCACAGTTCTTTATATAAAAATGCTTTTGGACCATTTCTGTAATTAATTTTTTTTCTTATTTTGTCACAGAGTCTCACTTCTGCTATGGAAGCAAGGGGGACAAAATTACATCTGTATCCCGAGTAACCTGATTCACTCAGTTACGGGAAAAGGAGAGGCTGCTTAGTCCAGTACAACTTTCATGAAGCACTCCACTTCTGTAAGTTCTGACATCACATTTTTTTGATCCTATGTGCACAGGCTGAGTTGCAGTGGAGGAGGTGATGGTGAAGTGGGGAGAAATACTTATGTTCACTTGCGTCCTTAAATGCTGTCTCTCCCAGGAAAGAGAGAAGTCACTGTGTGTTATTTACAGAAAAAAATCCCTCTATAGCTATTCGATGTCCCTTGCCACAGTCACAAAACAATGACAGTGTCTCCTTCAGCCCAATACATGTGGGAGGAGGAGGCTTCTGACTGCATCAGTGTGTAACTACAGTAACTGGTGGAAGTTACTATTGGGAAAAATGACGTCATATTCAACTTGGTGGAAGGACTATTTTGTATCAAAGTCTGATAAAAATACTTATTATATATATATATATATATATATATATATATATATATATATATAAATTCAGTTTTCTAATGTTAAAAGTAAAAACAAGATGTGTCCCATTTATAAGCACAATAAGACACTCTGGCGGTGTGCATGGAACACATTTTACTGCACATCCATGGGCTGAATGCACTCAGCCTGTGGCCTCATGCCTCACTACACCCCTGAGTGTGCAGTAAAATCTATTGCATGCACACGCCATTGTGTCTTATTGCTGATGTATGCCCTCTGGAAAGTCTCGAGCTGGAGATGGTTTGCCAGCAGAATTCTATGCAAGCTTAAGGGCTGTCTCATAGAATCATTAAAAGATGCCTTATCAGAAGTTTGTGAGTTAGGTACACAACCTCCATCCATGTGCACATCACAAGCAACCTTTCTCCCCAGTCGCGGGAAGGATCCCCAGATATGCTATAGTTACAGACCCATCTTCCTGATAACAGTAAACAGCAAAATATTTGCAAAATTGATTGCTTCTTGAGTCAAAGAGGTGAACTAACACTTAGTAGACACAAAGCAGGTGGGGTTTATTCTTAGGAGACAGGGAGTGGACAACACAAGGTGGCTACTCAACCTAATCTAAAGATCCTCTAATTCATAACCACTGATGCTCCTCTTGTCACTAGATGTCAAAAAAACATTCACCCGGGTGAAGTGGGATTTCCTATTCCATATTCTCAGGAGATTTAGTTTTGGCCCAAACATATTACCTTGGATCTCAGTACTGTATAAAGGTGTGGCCACAGATGTAATCAAAAATGGAAGCCCTTCTCTGGCTTTATCTCTGGGAGGAAACTCGCCAAGGCTGTCCCCTCTTCCCATTGTTGTTTGTCCTTGCCTTGGAACCAGTTTTATAGGCCACTCATCAACATCCCAGCATACAGTGGATGCACATAGATGAGGGGCATAAATTCATGGCCTTTGTGGATGACAAATTGCTCATGCTTACAGACTACAGCAATCAGTCCTGCATCTGGTTGACCTCCTCTCCTCCTATGGGAAACTCTTGGGCTATAAAATTAATGTTCTAAGTCCTTGCTTCTGCCATCTCACTCCTCAGTAACAGCCCAACAAGGCTCTCCATGGAACATGTCCACAGCCCAGGAGTACATAAAGTTCATAGGAATAAATTTCTCATGGAGGACAACCCAACTGGGGAAAAAAACTGGGGAAAATAAATCTAGAGCCCCTCCACACTGCCATACAGAAGGACATGGCATGGTGGAACCACCTACACCTGCCACATTGGAGCAGAGCTCACACTTATAAAATGATGGTGGTTTTAAGAATACAGTATTTTCTAGATCACATCCCCACCTATATAGATCAGAAACTGATCAACAGATTCCATGCAGACATGTTAACTTTCTTTTGGGGCACCAGGTCAAGAAGGCCCAGCCACAAAAAAGCTGATGCAAGAGCTTGCAAGAAGAGAGTTCTATCTTGCCCACTTTGGAATGTAAAGGCTGGCCCAAACCATTAACCAACTGGCAACAGCAACACCTAGAATGCACACTGAGAGACAACGCAAGTGGGTTATATTCAAAGAGAGCATTCTGGGTGCTTACAGATCAAATGAAAAAGGTTTACAGATTGTCAATAAAAACTTGAGGTCAAGTCCCTGTGTCATGACTAGCGGTTCCTGAAAATATCATGCTGTTTGGTTTTGTGGTTTATCAGCATCTGTTAATATGCTCTGCAGTAACTGAAGACAGTAAAGAAACAGTGAAGATGTTTCTGTCCCTGTCAGTGAGCAATGACATCATACTTGCTGCTGCAATTAAGTCCCTAATTGTCTGAAGAAGCTGTTGCACTTTCCAGTCAAAGCAATCTGTAGGACTAATTATGTTTACTCCAAGTGTGTTACTAACCCATGTGGTTTGTGTTTAGATCAGTTAGTTTACAATCTATCATTCTGTTCTTATAAAGAGTTGGTCATCTGTGTTTCAGTGGTGCACTGAAGTGGTATAAATGACTGTTTGTGAGAAATCACCTGTCTGTATCACAGCAATCAGTACTATCACATCAAAACTCTGCATTGTTGTCTGACAATATAACACAGGATTGTTTAAAGGGAAACGTCCATGTCCCATTGCGCCCCACCTGCATGTGAAGTGGGGCCCGATTAACAAATATAAGAGTAATGTGACATTTTTAGTGTAGTATTTTTATTTAAATCCATATCTGCTTGATCCTGCGCCCTCCTCACTGGCATTTTAAGTGCAAACACCCTCCCTGTCGTGCCCACAAGCACTCGCGGCTGTCCCCATGATGACATGGCAGGCAGGGAGCAATCAAGGTGTCTCCATGGAGCACAATAGCCAGGACTGCTAACAGCTCCTGCTCAGCCAGTAGTATTTTGATGACATAGGAGACCAGGTACAGACAGCTAGTGCACCTGTTAGTCTGTACCTGGTCTCAATATTCAAGAATACTGACAGACTCCAAGCGGAGCTATTTGAAGCTACCATAATACATAAAATCTGTATGGTAGCTTCAAATAGCTTTCAGTTTGGAGTCTGTCGATTTCTTGAAATACTGAGACCAGGTACAGACTAACAAACACACTAGCTGTCTGTACCTATCGCCTTATGTCACGGAAATACATGGGCTCCAAACCAGAGCTGTTTATCAGTCCTGGGCTATTGTAAGCTAAGGAAACACCCAACTCCCCCACCTGCCACGTCATCATAGAGGGAGACAGCGCTACAGGTGCCCAATGGAATATGGACAGGGAGGTATTCTAGCACTTAAATGCCAGAGAGGGCGCAGGATGATCCAAATATAGATTTAAATAAATACTACACTAAGTACCACATTTACTACAATTTATATTTGTAAATTACCCCACTTACATGCAGGTAAATTCGACGACATGGACATTTCCTTTAATGGATATAAAATAAATCTAAGTTTGTTAAGTCATAGAAGTAGTGTGTCTTTGATGTAGCCTCCATGAATATGTTCATATGAGAACAACATTGTTGATATGTCAGACTGACAAACAAGTGTCTGCCACACTCTATTTCAGAAACATGTACTGTATGAACTCACAAAATTCAGGTTTCTGAGGGATTCTATGTGAAAATACCTCATGTATGTGTGTAACTAGAAATACTATATGTCATCCTGATGCCCCTTTCTCCTGCCCCTCAGTTGAGGCTTCTGCACCCTGCCTCCCTCTGCTCCCAACCACAGGCACAGCCAAAGCTCCCTGTTCCAGTTTCCATAGGACTGCTGTGCTCTGCTATGCCCTAGAGTCCCAGGGCCTCTGCCTCCATAGTTGGGGCTGCTGCACCATGCTGCCCAAGGCCACCAAAGGTGGGGCTTTTGCTGCACCCTGCAACCCACTTCCACTGCCTGATCATGGGCATATGTTTAGATCCCCTGCCCAATCGTGAGCATAAGAAATAAATATCCCTGGTGGTCCAGTGGACCCAATCCCCTGCCCGATCGAAGGTATATGAAATAAATATCCCTGGCAGGCCAGTGGACCTGAACTCCAGACTGTACTGTACTACACAGTCCTGAAATGTGAATGGTCCATTCACATTTTGGGGCTGTGTAGAACAGTATGGTCTGCACGTCCATTGGCCCATGCAATGGACCAATAGGTGTACAGCCGTACTGTACACTGTCAGTCGGCGGGTGGCTGGGTGGCTTGCAGGCGGGGAGCTGCTTCCGCCCCTGACTGGGGGTTGCAGGTGGTGGGGCTCAGTGGGTGGGTGGGGAGGGGGTACCGCTGGTCCACCAGGATTAGTTCTTTCCTATGCCCGTGATTGGGCAGGGGATTGGGTGCACTGGACCACCAGGGATATTTATTTCCTAAATCTGCAAATGGGCAGGGGATCGGGTCCACTGGACCACCAGGGATATTCTAAACATATGCCCGCGATTCTGCTATGGGTCACTTTGCCCACCAAGGGGCAGGGGGTGTCCGTCCCCGATGGCTGCAGCCTGGCAGGGTGCCAGGTGCAAGCCGCCGGAGATCAGCGCACTGCATGCAAATGGGGCCATAATGACATGAAAAACGCCCCATTTGCGCCTTGCATACATAATGGCCTTATTTGCATGCACATGGCTGAATATCGCTCTTGCTGTGCCTAGTGCAACCGCACTTGCGCTGGCGCAGCACCCTGCTCCCCTGCTGCCATATGCACTGGTGCAGTGCCACTGCACCATGTGCAGTGCGTGCACCCTCAGTGCCATATTCAATGGTGCTGGGTGCAGCACCGTTGAATATCGCCTGGACCATGCCCTGGTGCAACCCAGTTGCACTGCGCCCAGGCTTGTGCCCCTGCCTGGCACAGTCTGAATATGCCACCCACGGAGTAAAGACAATTAGTCCTACAGATTGCTTTGACTGGAAAGTGCAACAGCTTCTTCAGGCAATTAAGGATTTAATTGCAGCAGCAACAGGCTGGACAAGTATGATGTCATTGCTCACTGACAGGGACAGAAACATCTTCACTGTTTTCAGTTACTGCCGAGCACATTAACAGATGTTGATTTAAAGGAAACTACAAAACCAAACAGCATGATATTTTCATGAAACGCTAGTCATTACACAAGGACTTGGCCTCAAATTTTTATTGACAATCTGTAACATTTTTTCATTTGATCTTTAAATCCTGATTGCAATAGGGTTTGGGACATTCCCAAAGAATCTGAAAACATAGAATCATAGAAACATAGAATCTGACAGTAGATAAGAACCACTTGGCCCACCTAGTCTGCCCATTTCCCTACCGATGGATAAGCTGCAGATTCTAGTTAATCAACAGCTTACTTCCTCCAACCCTCCACTAGAATTGCCTTATGCCTGTCCCATGCAATCTTGAATTCTCCCACTGTTTCTGACTCCAGAACCTCCTCAGGAAGGCTGTTCCATGCATCCACAACCCTCTCTGTGAAAAAATACTTTCTAACATTACCTCTGAACCGTCCCACCTCTATCTTCAAATTGTGCCCCCTTGTTCTTGCACATCTCTTCTTCTGAAGGATAGTACCCTCTTGTACTTTGTTAATTCCCTTGAGATACTTGAAAGTTTCTATCATGCCCCCCCTCTCCCTCTTTTCCTCAAGGGTATACATATTAAGCTGCTTTACTCTCTCCTCGTATGTCTTCTGGTGCAGACCTTGCACCATTTTGGTTGCCCTCCTCTGAACAGCCTCCACTCTGTCTATATCTTTGCAGAGATGGGGTCTTTAGAATTGCACTCAGTACTCCAGATGGGGTCTCACTAACTGTCTGTAAAGAGGGATAACAACTTCCTGTTTTCTACTGGTGATGCCTCTCCCTATGCATCACAGTATCCCCCCAGCCCTCCTTATTGCCTTCTCACATTGTTGACCACCTTTAGGTCATCTGATATAATTATTCCTGGGTCTCTTTCAATTTTTGTTGTTGTTATTAACTCACCCCCCATTGTGTACCCCCGTTTTTGTTTCCCAGATGCATTACCTTGCACTTCTTTGCATTCAGTCTGAGCTGCCACATATTTGACCATTCCTCCAACCTTGCCAATTCCCTTTTCATTCTTTCCACTCCACCTTGTGTATCAACCCTGTTGCAGATCTTTGTGTCATCTGCAAAGAGACATACCTTTCCTTCCAGGTGCTCTCTCCAATGTCACTTATAAAGACATTAAAGAGGACCGGTCCCAGTACCGAACCCTGCGGTACCCTGCTAGTTATCTTCCTTTCTTCACCGTGGACTCTGTTTACTATTACCCTTTGCATTCTGTTGTCCAGCCAGTTTTTTATCCAGGCTACCACCTTGGGACCCAGTCCAAGGCTGGCTAACTTGTATGTTAATCTTTTGTGTGAGACTGTGTCAAATGCCTTGCTAAAATCTAGGTAGGCCATATCCACAGCTCCTTCCTGGTCTACTACTTTGGTCACCCAGTCAAAGAAATCTATTAGGTTCATCTGACATGACCTCCCTGCTGTGAAACCATGCTGCCTTGGGTCCTGTGCCCCACTGGCCTCTAGGTACTCAACAATTCTTTCCTTCAGAAGTGATTCCATCATTTTCCCTACCATTGAAGTCAAACTAACTGGTCTGTAGTTTCCTGCCTCTGCCCTGCTCCCACTTTTGTGAAGTGGAATCACATTTGCCATCCTCCAGTCCTCAGGTACCACCCCATCCTCCCATGATTTGTTAAAGAGAGTAGTCAGTGGTGTTACTAGTTCTACCCTTAGTTCTTTTAGAATTCTTGGGTGAATCCCATCAGGCCCCATTGCTTTGTCCAGCCTCAGTTTTAAGAGTTCTTTCAAAACCCTTTCTTTGGTGAATGGACTGGTATCAACCCCCCTATTCAGTGTTTCTCCCTTGTTTGGTTTAGGTATCTCCTCCCCCTCTTCCGCTGAGAATACTGAGCAGAAATATTCAGTCAATATCCCTGCTTTTTCACTGTCACCCTCTGCCCACATTCCCTCCACTTTATTAAGTCTCTGTATCCCTCCCTTGGTCTTTCTTCACTCCCTAATGTACCTATAAAAGGTTTTATCCCCCTTCTTAACAGAGTTGGCTATCTTTTCTTCAGTTTGTGCCTTTGCTATTCTGACTACCTTCCCTGCCTCCTTCTGCTTTAACTAATTAAGTTCTCTGTCCTGCTCCTTCTGTGTTTCCTTATATTTCCTGAATGCTATCCTTTTCTCCTTAACCATCCCTGCCACCTCTTTTGAGAACCATAGTGTTTTTTTCTTTCATTTTGTTTTGTTGATTTGCTTCACACAAAGGCTTGTTACCTCTGCGATGGCTGTTTTGATTATTCCCCATTGTTTCTCCACCCCTCTTTCTTGCCCGTTTGCTAGTGCTTTTCTGAGGCACTCTCTCATTTTCCAAAAGTCAGCCTTCCTAAAGTCCAATACTCTTGTTTTTGTATGGCTTGACTCTATGGCTGTGTTTAGTGTGAACCACACTGTTTGGTGATCACTTGTCCCAGATGGCTACCCACTTCTAAATCTGAGATCCTTTCTCCTTCCCCATTTGAGAGTACCAAGTCTAAGATTGCTCCCTCCCAAGTGGGTTCCAACACTAGCTGTCTGAGGCATGCCCCCCCGTAGGGCATCAAGAATGACCCTACTCCTGGATGTGCCTGCAGCAAAAGTACTCCAGTTAACATCTGGCATATTCAGGTCCCCCATCAATAATATATCCCCTTTTTCTGCCAATTTAAGGATGCTTTCTATCATTTCCTTGTCCATTTCCTCCCCCCGAGATGGGTGTTTGTACACAACCCCCATGCGGATTGTGGTGCCATTTCCAGTCTCCAGGGTGACCCATAGTGACTCATCAACTTCTTGTTTACTCTTTTGTTCTGTTGCTTTAACCCCTTCCCTTATATAGAGAGCTAATCCTCCTCCTCTTTTACCCACCCTGTCCCTCCTGTAGACTGTGTATCCTAGTATGTTGACATCACAGTCATGATTCTCTGTGTACCATGTTTCAGTGACTGCTACAACATCCAGGCATCCCTCTTCCATCAAGGCCAATAGTTTAAGGAGCTTGTTGCACAGACTGCGGGCATTGGTACTCATCACCTTCCATGCATTTTTTTTGGCCTTACCCCTTTTAGCCCCATCCCTGCCCTTACTGACCCACACACCCCATACCCACTGAATGACTCAAGGCCTGGCAACAGGGACCAGACTCACTGACTGGGCACAGGATAGGTCTCCAGCACTACCTACTGTATATGACACAGTCACATAATTCATATTGGGGGACAGGTGAGTCACTGGTTGGACTGGCACTCCAAAGGGGTAATATCCCCAAGTCACCTTACTGACCCAAGCAGTGGGGTGTTGAAGTCAATCTAAAAATTAAGTGGACAATTTGGCCTGCCCAGACCACACCACTGATCTCCAACTAAGACATGTGCTGGCACCATTACTAGGACCAAAATACAGGCTCCCTAAACCATCCATAATAGATATACTGCTAACGCCTGCATCCCTGTAGTAGAGCACAGTGAGCTGTCTATAGCAGCACATCATTAGGCAAGAGCCAGACCCCTCAGATAATTTATTTATTTATTGAATTTTGATGACCGGGTAGGCCTACTGTGCCCCGGAGGTCCCTTTTTCAGGGGCGACCCGGGGGTAAAAATTACATATAGGTAAACAGATCAGTACACTCAGGTAAATACCATGTTGTTTGACAATAAAAGACTTCATAGGGTTATACAAGGCAACAACAGGAAAAAGAGCTTGAGTTAGCACTGCCACCCTGAGAGTGGGAGTGATGTTGGAAAGGACTATCAGCTGGAGTAAAGGACTTCAAAACAAGCTTCACTTAGCAAAAAATGCTACATAGATGGTACAGAATGCATGAAAAATTATGTAAATGGGGTCTCATGAACAATGACTTATGCTGGAGACATCGGTAACACACAAGTACTATCACTCATCTGTTCTGGTCCTTCCATGTAATAAGTGAATACTGGAACAAGATGCAGCATGTTTGTAGGGAGACAACACTGGTTAGGGAGTCCTATACATCATCACTGGAAATGTTAGGGTGGGCACTAGAAACCACACCAAGAAATATTAAAGGCCCCCCAGTACACAAGGGCAGGTAGATAAAGGGGGCTACGATTACAGCCAAGAGAGAAATTCTTCAGCACTGGTGAGAACAGGATTGCCCTACTATACAGGAATGATTGTTAGGACTCTGAAAGACAGTGAGCTATGAAAGAGTTCAATTTGCCACTAGGGGAAGGATGGATGTCTTTATCAACATATGGGGTAAGTATCTGAATTCAGCCTAGTATGAGATCATAGCAGGACATTTCATACTGGAATACCTTATAGTGTATAGTGGAGCGTTGTTCTGTATAGAATTCCATCTCTTTCAAAATGCTGTTCTACCACAGTTCCAAGGTCATGGAATGCTGTTCTACTCTACTGTGGTAGAACAGCATCCTAGAACCTCTAGAGACTGCTTGAGTCAGTTTCATTTTGAAAGCAAAAGAACTTACAAAACACATTTTTCACACAGTACTATACACTATAAAAAATACAGGATGAGCAACTCTATGCACAACCAGTGTGTTTTGCAACCTCGGGGTTCTAATTCCCATGGACCACTCGAGCTTCGCTCTCAAGGTCAGAGGGAATCAGAATCCCTCTGTGGCAGAACACACTGGTTCTGCATAATTGCCCATCCAGTATTCTCTACAGAACACCCACTTGAGAGTTAAATTACCCAGAACATAGGGGCACTACCAAACACCTCACACAACAAGGAGGGAGATAGGATAGGCCCTAACCCACTTTGGGGGAACCTGTGTTTTGGCAACCCACATCACAGAACCAAGGTAGAGGAGGGTATTAGGCCCAAAGAGAACAGGTTAAATGGGATGATATAAAGAATAGAGCTGTGACCTAGTTAACTTACCTATAATTGATAAATACGAACTGTTAAAGTATGTAAGTATTATTGTTGTATCTCCATGGGGAATAACCTGGTCAGAGTGCTAATTAACACCATGTAAATGTCTTTGTATTAGGTGCACTCTCCTTTCTCTTCACTTGTATGTACTGTTCATTAATGTTATGACGTAAACTGAAAACTGATAAAAAAATTGAATTATAAAAAAAAGAAACCCAGGTCTGCTGGATGTGCCAAGCTTAATCCCAGCTCGTTACTCCAATTTCTAGGCTATACTGTCAGCTCCAATTTAAAGTGGAATCTCTTTAGGAAACAATGAAATCTGTACAACTTTTGAGAATAGTGTGTTATGACTGTACCCCAACGGGGAAGCTTGCAGCCCCCAGAAATTGCTGGACTGAAACTAATGTGTACTGTACCTTCATAAGAGACTATGGTGTAAGAGTAGAAAGTGAAATGGGAAAAGCTGTACCCGTGAGCAAAAGATGCTAGTGTGGACAAATCTGCTCATGAGCTTGGAAGAATAAAAAGGATCCTAGTTTGAATTTAATATTGTTTGGGACATTCAGTTATTGTTTTTATTTCTTGTTTCTACAAATCACTTGCTTTGCAGCCCTGCACTGGTCTGAAGAGTTTCCGAGCTGCAGGTGGTCACCTCAGATCTGGAAGGTCAAATAAGTGGTTTATGTGGCTTCCCACCTTGAAAATAAACTTGTGCTATCTGTACACCCCTGGACCTTGGTGGAGCACTTACATTTATGTTTTGTTGACCAGGAAAATATTACTAGAAATACTGCATATTTTCAGTCTTGCCTGGGGGGGGGGGACAGATACAAACCAACATAAATTAAAATCACATTAACTGTTGGTTAGGGATGAACAGACATATAAAGGTCCTGACCCTTATTATCAGGATAAGAATCCAGACCAAAATCCTGATAAGTTTTGATTGGTTCTCATTCTAATCAGAACCTTTTGCAAATTATGGGAAGATCCAATAACTCATGAAATTGCATAAAATGTGCCATCATGTGAAATTTAATGTAGTAGGTGGTATGCAGCAATGGAGCTCTCATAGTGTGAAGAAAGGGATCCTGGTACCAAGGAGGAGAGGCTGTTAGCCTCCAGCACAGGAGTGTAACCTCTGTGGTATTCCCTGATATGGCTGACCAATTTAAGTGACTCAATACGAGCGACTCAAATTTAGCACCTGTAAAAATGGCTACAGCTGTAAAACAGCAGGAGCAAAGAGAGTGAAATTGTGCAGTGATGGTGAAGTGTGCTGGCTAGTGTTACACACGTTGTCACATATAATGCAGTCTCAGAGTTAATTATATAAATAAAAGGGGGTTTGCCCCTGCATAAAATATATTGTTGTGATTGTTTGACTGGTATGTGGTGGTGGATGTAAACTTCAATTGGATAGACTGCAGTCATGTTTCTGTTGTGATGTAGTAGGTTAGGCAGAGTGTTAGGTAGGTAGGGTGATCTGTAGGATTGAGTGTTGTGGTGCTGTGGGTTTGAGTCTTGGTGTTGGGTTGTGGTGTTTTTTTTTATATTTAGGAGTTTTGGTCAGGTGTAGGTTTGTAGGTGTTTCATTTGGATTTAGGGGGTTGTTTTGGGTGTTTTTTGTTACTCGGGTACAAGTGTTGTATATATTGAGGGTCTGCTAGGGGTGATTATTTCACTGCTGCTGGAGGTGTTTGTTGAATTCTGGAGATGTCTGTTCAGTTTTCACAGAAGTCGCTGTTTTGACGTGTGCTGTTCTTGATGAGGACTGTAAATGTCTTGGCTGTTTTGTCTTCACCCATATGTTCAGCTTTCACTGTTATCACATGGAATCATTCCTCAACACACAGACAGCTTGTGTACTACTACTACTATTGCCTCCCTTGTAGACTTCTGCGTGGGATCCCTGAACCCTTTGCAGAGCAGATGGTACCTCATTTTACCACCATATGGGGGGCAGGTTAAGTTAGGTTTTACTTAAAATCAGAGACCATGATCAAATTCCAAGACTAGCCCAAACTAGCTGTGAAACCATGTGCAAAGGCCAAGACTACTATCCCAAACCAGCTGTGTAATGGTAATATCAGATCCCACTAATATTGCAAGGACTGATTCAACACTGCCATCTGCTGATCTTCTAGTCTCACCCCCAACCTCACCACACTGAATGCATAAAGCTACTGCTACAAAGTTGATAAGTCATTTCTCCTCTCCACACTCACAGACACACCAAATTGTGGTATTGTTAACTTGAAAAAGACTGGAATAATTCCATTTTAGTAAGTAAGTAAAATATTTTATTCATACAAATTATGTGAATTAGGATAATCTCGATTGAGCCATTGCTCATTTACAATGAGGTCCTAGAAGTTTCCAAGCAAACATACAATACAAAAGACAAAGAGCAATAGGTAAATAAATATACACATTCAATATACATTAAGTACAATTCAAATAAAATCACTCATTCAAAGATACAAGCAAAAAATTACATAGGGATGTCCTACGATTTCAGTGAGTGCAACAAATAGTTTCCAAAGTTTGATGTCTGTAAATTTATTTTTATGTCTTTGCCTTTTTTTTGTGTTTAATAGTTAATCACAAGATAGATTTTAGTTAATCAATAAATTAAGACGTTGCTGTGCTGGAAGTTTGGCTGTAAGAGAGAAAGAGAGAGAGAGAACATCACAATTAGCCCTTGCTGCTATGCTTAGTGTATTGCCTGGGCTCAGATAGACACAGCTCATTAATTCATGTCACTCAGCCAGCAGCACTTTACTTGTCTCAAGTCAAGCTGAATCTTTTTTTTATTGTTTTTTTTAATTACTTTTTCAGGGTGTCTTGTGGCCTTTAAGAGTGTTTTTTTCAGGTCTCCTCTCTAGTCTTTCCCACGCCTCTTGCTCCCTCCCTCATCCCTTGGCTGAGATGGAGATAAAGTGCATTGACTGACTGCAGGGCTAAAATGATTCCACTTGAGTGACTCTAATTACTGTTTTTGTAATTCTTTCTCAAGTCAGTGTAAGTCCCTATGAGTCTGATGAGTCAGTCCACAGGGGCGTGATCGTCGATGACCACACTACAAGCATTTAAAGACAGGAGCTGAGTGTCTGGTCTGCGTAAACTACCCCCCCCCCCAACACACACACAGAAACACACAAACCGAGTCTCATTCAGAGACAAGTTCAGTTTGCAGGCTGAGAGGGAGTTTTTCCCCTCACCACACTGGCATCAGGGTCGCAGCCAATCACCTGATGAACACCCACATACAATTAAAGACAGGAGCTGAGTGTCTGATTTGTCAAGACTACCTCCCCCCCCCCCCACACACACACACACAAATGAGGTCTCATTCAGAGACTAGTTCAGTGAAAGTGCAGGCTGAGAGGGAGTTTATCCTCACCACACTGACAGGCAGCCTGCTTGCTTTTACTTGAATGTTCGGTCCCCCCTCTGTTTTTTCTTTGTTTTATATTTTTTGCTGTTTTGCTGAAGTGCCCCATGACACTTACTACAGCTACAGTCAAGTGAGTCCTATTCCTATTTTCACACATTGCTCCCTCTCCTGCAGAGGTCAGATGGTCTGCTTTGGTTTTCACTCATATCATGGCTGCCTTTATCTGCCCACCACCACAATGCCGTAGTGAATCTGTCTTAGAGACTCTTACTTCACACACATAATGAATATTAATTCCTCCTTACTTTTTATCTTTGCCCGGGAGTGGGGTTGATTCCATTCCACCATATTCAGATTACCTAGCCTGTTACTGTACATACAGGAGTGTTATCATAGACTGTCACATATATTTTTTTAACGGTGTGAGATCTCATTTGCATGGGGGTCCTGGACAGATCTTTTTACATTAGGCTAATATTGTAGTAATTTGTAGAAAGGTAGGTATGCTAGACCTCTGGTCTTACACACATACTTTATATTTACTTCTAGTTACCTTATCCTGTGGAGGGTGTCAGTTTTATTTCATTGTAGTTCTATCCAGAATCCTTGGAAATGTTACTATGCAGATAGTAGTATGGTTAAATAGTGTCACATTTTTGCTCTATAGGTATTAGGATACATGAGCCCTTTTACTTAGGATTTCATGACAAGTTGAATTCCTTTGGGGAACAATTGCAGTGACTGAAGTGAATAAAGATTCACTCAGAGAATGTGTGTGTGTGTGAGTGTGTCTGTGAGAGAGAGAGAGAGAGAGAGAGAGAGAGAGAGAGAGAGAGAATCTCCTTAAAGCTAGGTATCCCCCCCCCCCACATTATGATGATGTAGGGTGGGGTAGGGTGTATTGTTTGTGTGAAGTGGAGGAGAGAAATTGCATTTTTATCTCTTTTTCAGATTCCTTAGACACTTCTGGTACATCAAGTTGCTACATTCTCCGTGTATATTGACATCAGTACATATCAGGCTACATGGTCTTAATTCCTTGATGGTCCTTGACTAGAGTTTTTTTGTTTGACACTAACACTGTCAATTTATATTTAAATTATCATTTATAACATCCTGTCACTACACTAGAGGTTTTTGAAATTTATGGGACATGATATCTAGCTGGAGAGTACAGCTGGGTGACAGGTCCAACTAGGTTTTACACATCATACAGTGTACACTGATGTTTTTAAGACAACTTTACTGGTAATTTCTTGTCTATAATGCATGCATTGAAACTTCTTGGAGTCCTAAGACAATCTTAGTATGACTTTAATCTGGGTGGGGGTTGCTTTTCAGTAATCACATCCTTATACAAACTGTGACACTCATAGCTTGATTTAAGAGTCATCTGCTCCAGCAGTGTTATCTTATGTCAATTAAATTTATATGCAGTAGGATTCTTTGCATGTGTGTTCCATCATGCACCTTTGACCCGGGGACCCTCCTGGCTGAAGGTAGTATGGTACTGTTAAACTTCTCTGACATCATCTTCTGTATTTTTAAATGAGTATTTTAAACCAATGGGGATTTTTTCTGTTTTCTGCATGATCTAGCTATTAAAAGTATTGTATTTTCTAAACTGCCATTAGCTTCTGAAGAAGAACTGGTTGGTCTGAAAGCTAGAGCACTTTGTTCTTGTTGTTACATCTATGTTGGTCCTTTAAAAGGTATCAAATCATTTGCTTCTGGATCTATTTTTGCAAGGACCAATACGGCAACTACTAAATTTAGAGACTCTAGTGCTGCCTCAGCTCCAGAACTGCAAACAGGCTCTGTTTGTTCTCAACTGCCTTTCTTTGATCTCCATCAACCACTGGTGCTACAGCCAATCAGTTAAAGTCTCTATGCTCTGCCCCACCCCATATTTAGACACAGGCTCTGTTCAAGCTGGCAACATGATCCATCCTGCCTGACTGTACCTGTAATGCAGAAATCAAAGTTCTATTAGCAAAACTGACATTGGGTACTCAGCGGACCCAAACTCAGTACATCTACTGCGGTGACCATTATTGATCTGAGTCTACCAGGCCACACTGGATCTGGGGGAGGTTCAGATTCTGGGTGGACTAGTCTGTCCAACCCTACTGTTGGTAGTATTTTAGTGAATGGGAGAAGTCTGACTGAGATACCAAAGACATTTTTTAACTCTTAATTTTTAACAAGGTAATAATGCATGACATACATTATGTCAGAGTTTGTTAATCTTTTTATACGAAAAAGGCCCCCAAATTTGGATGCAGGTGGGCACATGAAGTTTCCCCATAGCACCCCCATCCTTTCAACCTTCCCCCTTACGTGACTTAATCTTACTTAATTACTCCTTAGTATCACTGCCTCCCTTGGCCACCTTCACCTTCCCCTGACTGCCTTACCCACACTCCCCCACTAACTTGACTCCCCCACCACCCTCCTGAACCCCCTCCACGTCCACTCACCTCGCCTTTTCTACAGGCCTGTCTTTCCTAGCCCCTTGCCCTGTACCCTTTTAAACCCCATCATACCCTCCTAACCAGGCAACAAGGTCCCACTATGGGGCTGATTCCCCCTCTCTTCTGTCCCCCTATTCACTCCCATCCAACCTTCCTAATCTGACAACAAAACCTCACCTTGAGGTAGATATCTTTCTCGCTTCACTTCTCCCTCCCCGACAGGCTTCACCCTTGAGTTTAGTGGCCTGTATTGTTCCTTTTGCAAAAGTTTTGATGTAACCTTAGCTAAGCGTATGTAACCTCATCTAAGTGTATCTGTGATTTTGAAGTTTGTATCCTGTCAAATATTGTTTGACGTGGAACCTTTGTAAAAGAGCTTCTGCTCAAAGGTTGTTTCCAAATGAATAAATACAAATACAAATATTAGCAATTAGAGGCATTTGAAAGTCTTAAATTCTGATTAGAAAATCCTCACTAGGATATTGGGGAAATGTTTCATCAAGGCAGCATCTATGGACATCTCTCCTCACAGACCTACTCTATCTTGGGAAGAAGAATTTTGGATAGCCTTTTTGTACTTCCAGAAGTTGTTAGAGCATGGTGTTCTGTAATATCTGAAGGCCTTCTCCTGTTTCACATTCTTATATGTGGAATATCTTACTTAAATATGGGATACTGGAACTATTTATACAATGTTGTCTTCACTGCAGAAAAATACAGAAGTAACTCCATCAGTCAATGGTTGGGTGGGGGACGTGTGTTTTTAGCAAAAAGGCAGGGTTGCCCCTTGAGCCCTATCTTATGCATACTGTATATTATATTGACCTAGTGCTTTGGATGACAGACACTGGTACAAATATATGCAATATTTTTGGGCCACTGGGAAATCTTCTTAGTTTAGTTAGTTTTTTGTTGACCGGGTAAGTGCACTAGACAAATCCTGCCTATTTTCAGGCACAACCTGGGGGAGGGGGATACAGATAAATGCCAACTGACCTAGAACCAGATTAAGCTGTTGGTGGTATTTTTAGTGAATTTGAGTCACTGGACACCACATTGGCGACCTGGGTTCAGGCTGGAGCTCAGGTCTTCGGGGTTGGCTGGGGGGGTGAGGAGTTGATAGAGCTGCTGACTGGCAGCTCTCCTCCTCGGGAGGGTATCCCTGGCACTTGGCTCAAGGAGCGCTGGTGCTAGGCCATGGGAGGAGGAAAGGGGCAGTTTCTGGAGCACCTCAATGCACATGCGCTACTGCATTCTGGGGCCTTGGGTAGCCAGGAGAAAACTGGAGAAAATACGGGGGAGGGGGTCACACCAGGATGAAGCCTCTGGGCCTGCACTGGGGCTCCACTTGGACATGCATAGTGTAAGTAAGCTCCCAAACTACCCCAGTGCACGGCAAAGGCTGGCAGACAGAAGCAGCAGCCTGCCGTTGAGGATAAAAACCTTTCTTGGGGAGAAAAAAAATGCCTACTCTGAGAAAGGGGATTGGAGTACTCAGGATTGTTAACTTAGGAATCGTGATTGTGTTGATATCAGTGTCAAACATCAAACTACCCATCCACTGATGTACTGCTTCCCAGAGGGGTGCACCAAGATCACAAATGTGTGTGTAGCCAGGGGGTTTTCAATACCGTGTTTCAAAGTAATAAATGGTCCTTCCTTGGGAACAAAGATAAGAAAATACACAGTATTTATCAGCAGTGGAAAGGCCAATAAAAATAGAAAAAGTTAAGTATGGCAGGGGACAGAGTCCAGAGGAAACAAGTGCGCATCAGAGCTTTACAGTCTCTTAGGTCCATTGCATTTTGTGCAAATGGTGCACCGAGTAGTTTTCTCCGTATGAAAGGGCAGTCAAGTCTTTGCTGATCAGGTCTGCTGTACAGGCATCACTTCTTGATGACCAGGCTGATCATAGTGTTGAGCTGCAGATGTGGCTGGGGCCTGGAAGTGATTTGTTAGGCCCACATATCATTCTCCATCATTTAAAGGCAATAAAATAGATTGCCTGCAACTTGTTACATAAAATACTAATGAATGTGCTTATTGTAAAAAAATTCTACATTTTCACATTTCTAGTAAAGAAAACTGGCTCCTCTCTGCAGTACACTGGTGTTTGGAACAGAAAAACCATTAACACACTGAATGCAGTCTTCCTACATATGTTGAATTTACACTACAGCTTTTGTAATCAGCCAATAACCTTGAAATTCTGGCTTCTTCTTTTGAGTTTAGTTTTAGATTGCAAAGATGGTACAATCTGTAAACCTAAAAGCAAAAAGGCATACAAAGAGATTACAATCTCGAAGTCTATTGTACTTCTAGGCTATCTGGGCAAGTTTCACAGACAATGAAGAGTTCTTGCTTTAAATATTTTCTCTCTTTCTTTGTACAGCTCATTTTGTTATTGTGGTACAGCTTTTCAGTATTTCCTGCACATCTGGTCTTGGGGGCACATCCAGAGCTCTTGGACAAAGAGGGCTTACTTTGGTTTCCATATTAGAACTGCTAGTTGATGATAGATCTCCTAACTCAGCATCTTCTGCATTCATCTCCGGGCTTCTGCTTTTCTGAATTTGGTCCTCAAAATCACTGAAACTTACACAAAGCAATTGATTTTCAGAGCTCCCCACTTCTGATATATTGGAACTGCCTGAATTACTAGAGTCCAAACTTAAGCCAAGACTGTCTGCACTTCCATTCCATGAGTGGAAAGCCAGTGTCTGAACACCACTTGTGACTGGCAAACAGCTGAAAGATCTCGATCTTCGCCTGGCCAGTTGCCCAAGTCTTCTGTTACTGATCAAGTCTGGCATGCCAATGTGAGTATTAAGTTCAAGCTTATGTGTCCATTTCAAAGGAGCTGCAGGAAAAGAGCTGATCTCCAAACTGCTTGCAGCATGGGTGAGGTTAGGGGTTGATGCATACATTTCCTTGCTCTGAAGAAACTGGAACTTCATATGAGGATTTCTGTATTTCTGGAGATACATTGATGGTACGTAGCCAGCTCTTCCATTGTACCTGACAAGCCACCAGCCATCATCTGATCTGTGCAGGACTTCTACCACCACTCCAATGTTAAGGAAAACCTCATCCTCATCTTTAGCTTCATAGCCTTTGACAGCATAGTACAGGAATCCATCATCTAGCTGCTCGCTTTCTTCATCTTCTGCTACGATACATTTCTCCAGGTAAGGAGCGGAAAACCAAGATATGCGCTTTTCTTCATTTTCAACTAACCACCAACCTGATGTATCCTTAATTAGTACATCCAAGGTTTCACTTTTGTTCACTTTGAAAGGCCTGTTCTTTACATCCTTGGTTTTGTATGCTTCTCTGCATCTGTAGGTTTGGATAGTAAGGGCTGAGTAATGGATGAAATGCTGTCTCTCTTCATTACCTCATCATCCAGTTCTACCCCAGATGGCATGATAATAATGCTGTTTTTTGGAAATGACGGTTCCAGATCCTCAGTCTGAGGCACAAAGAACTGAATCAGATCTTCACACTGTGTGATTTCTTCTTTGGTTTCTAGCAGTTCCACGCAGTACTTTTCCAGTAACTTCAGTCGCTGAATGCATTTACTTGCATCTTTATTGCGGCAGAGTTTTACAGGTACATCTTTAAATTTGGGGAGAACCCATTCTGACTTCTTGAACAGCCTTGCTGGTACAGCAAACTTTCTTTGGAGTCCTTTCTGCAGCTTCCGAAAATCACTGAAAGTTCTGTGCACCAGGATCTCATTGCCATCGGACCACAGAACCGTCACCAGGTACATCTTGCTCTTTTTGTGCTGAATGAGCCTGATGAACTTCACGTGCACCAGGTGTCATTTCATCGTCATGGTTGTGTGGGGCACTCACTTGCTAGTCAGTCACAGAAAGCCCAGCTATCAGATCTCGCAGTCTCTTAAATCTTAATCAGAATCTTAATCTTTAAATCAGAATCTTAAATGTGTTGCATATGCAAATGATGTTTGCTTGCTAGTTCAGGATGTCATTTCTGTGGTTATGACTTTTAATGAATTTTCTGGCCTCTCTGAGCAAAGCAGAACTTAGATAAAAGCAGGGGGCTATGTACTGGAGTAGGGACAGAGGCCAGTCCCAGTACTGTAGCAGGCTTCTCAGTATCGACTAAACTGATGTCAATTTTGGGAATTCTTTTTGGATCAGGTGACTTGGCAATGGACAGGCTACGTCTGGCAGAATCAAAAGTGAATTTATGGAACAGGTGGTTAATGGCTAAACAGAAATAGATTTATACTATTAAAATGTTTCAGTTGCCTATATTTTGTAAGCCACATATTGCCATCCCCTGTCGCTCTGAAAGCTAAAATTGACTTTTTTCCCCCATCTGAGACTGAGCCCTGTGAAAAAGTGTCACACATATTGAAATATGAAAGTCTGAGTGGGAAGGATGGTGTTGGGTATTATTAGCCCTGTGTCTTTTTTGTACTTCTTTTTTTACAACATTAGACCCATGCCTAATAGACTCAGTGTCCAGTGGGTCTGTTTTTTGAGGGATAGATGTATGTGGCTGCTACCGCTCTGAAAATTGTGTACTCTAAAATCTTTTAGAGTTCTGGATAGAGTTTTACCAGCATATATATTTGAATGTTTTATGAAACTAAAATGTGGGGCATTTTGTACAATTTTTTGTCTTATAAATCAAGGAAAAGTAATATTTTGATATTATGGGACAATGTCAAACAATTGATTGATCCTTGATCTGCAGCTAAAATGTGGGATGTCATATGTGCATGAGAAGCTTAATGTAAAAGATAATCAGAAACATAAGGCTATCACTGAAAGATACTGCCCTCAGCCTACATGTCTTGAAACTAGGAAACACTGGAGCATCTACTTTTTCATGCCCTTTTATAGCACCTTTATGGCCTGCATTGGTAGCTGGTTGGAACTCCCTGCCAATATTGTTTGTGCAGTACCCAGATTTGGTACTGGGATCTTTAGCAGTAGATTACCTGAATGGAATGACAGTATGCTACTAGTTATTTTCACCTGCATTAAATGGTGCATCTGCAAACAAGTTGCAAGTATGTCTTACAGCCGAAAGATATTAGCAAAGCCTGAATAATCAAAATGACTGAACATGAATTACATGCTATTAGAAAGTATAAATATCATACTTTTTCTTATACTAAATTTATGAAATATTGGAAAATTGCAGATCAGTTATGATTTCTGTTAAAGAACATCTATGATGACAAGTTTCCTTTTCTTTCTTGCTTTTTTTGATATTCTATGCAGTTTAACTGGAGGCTGTTTTTCTCTGAAATAATTTTATAATTAATTTTTGAAACCCTTGTTTTGTATTGATTTGTTTTGATTTTATGTTCCTTTATTTTCTGTTAACTGTGGACCAATAGGCAACAGTGCATACTGTACCTGTCATTCGGTGGGTGGCCGGGCGGTTTGCGTGAGGGGTGCTGCCACCCGCCGATGATGGGGGGGAGTGCGGGTGGCCCGGGGACCTCTGTGGAAGGGTGGGTGGGGGGTCCACTGGAACACCAGGGATTGATTTTAAATAACAGATGCCCACGATCGGGCAGTCGGGGGACTGCTAGACCACCAGGGATTGATTTTAAATAACAGATGCCCGTGATTGGGCAGCAGGGGGACCGCTAGATCACCAGGGATTGACTTTACATTACAGATGCCCATGATCAGGCTTATGGGATGGGTGGGGGGTCCACTGGACCACCAGAGGTGTATGTGTGCTTGGCAACGGTGTTCTGGGTGGGTGGGTGGCCACCCACAGCTGGTAGCTGCTGTGTTGTGCCTTACAATACAGCAGCCTGCCTGTGGGTGGCTGGGACTTGCTCCTACATTTCTGGGGCTCAACTTTGAGCCCCCCTGTGTGGTGCAATGCAGAGTTGTGCCAGCATATGTGCTACACATCCCAGGCTGAATATTGGGATGTGCCTCATATGCATGGGCATGCCCCCTGCATCTGCATTGCATAGGATTACATTGCACCCCGGCGCATCAGGATTTGCACTATGCTGGGCAGCCTTTTCAATACCCCACTGGGGCACAATGCGGGGTTGTGCCAGTGCAACTCAGTTGCGCCAGGTGCAACCCCTTTGAATATCCCGGACTGAGTGTTTAGCACTGGTCAGGTTTGAACCTGTGATCTCCCAGTTTCCTCAGCCAGTGCTCTAAAGATTAGACTACACTGCATCTTCTTAGAATTTCTGTATTTGCACTTCAGAACAGAAAACTGAATTTAGTGTCCATATATCATTGAGTCATGTTCCCTTTGAATTGCTATCCAGAACTATGATAACCTTTATGCATATTATATAGTTTCTCTATTTTTTACTCTGTCCATGTTTTTCACTTCGCCTCCCCTCACCCCCATGACTGAGGTTGTCATGACAACACCCTTCCTATGGCTAGGATGGGATTGTCTTTACAGACAGTAGCACTCCTTAGTTGGCCTGCAGGGGGCACAAATGTTAGGTAGCCTATGCACTCTCTGCACAAATGCATCACATGCATAACAAGCCTGTCTCCCAGCTGGCCTTAGTTGGGACTTACTACACCTCAAACATGAACTTGGCCTCTCAAGAGGCAATCAAACCCAGTGCATCTATACCCCTGGGGCAATCTATGGTATTCTTTGCTTAGGGTAATGCTGGTTTCCCTATTATGAAATACAGTATAGGAATTATCTTCAGATTCATTGCAGAACAGATAGATATGCTATCAGATTTATTGAAATTTGATGTCACAAGAGCTTGACATGAACTGAATTTGAGAAATGGAACTATGTATTTCTGTTGTAAACCACTCAGTTGCACTTGAAATGCATAACCTTGACATTAGAAGCACACTGAGAGAAACCTAATCTATTCAAGAGGTCAGAGACATTTTAGTAGCTTGCATGTCAGCAGACTCCCAGTCAGACATTATGATTAGATTCGGCAGCATGCCTAAGGTAGAGTATGTATTCACATCAAGAGTCAGTGTCACAGAATCTAACTTCTCAGCATTTGAAACATTAAACAGTGAGTTACTGTTACCAACTGAAAGGTGAATGTCACATGTGAAGATCGAGGAGGTCACTGTGCCCAACTGAACTGCAGCTAATGTTTCTGTTTCAGTTTCTTACCGCTTTCTATTTATAGCTGCTTTAAAACAGTGACAGGTGTCAGAATGGAACTGTTGGTAGCCCTCTTAGTACTGGGCCAAAAAATCATGGGTTTCAGGCCTGTCACCTGAACCTCAGCTCATAAACTATGCTGATACCGCAGGCAGTATGGCAGTGGAAGTGGGTGAGTAATACAATCACAGATGGAGGTAGTCCCTCTTGCCCCTCACCACTGGCTATTCTGCTAAAAGCTTCAGAATTCATGATAGTAATTGGGGAAAACATAATAATCCTATTATTCTTTTATATGCTTTTGCTATTCTGTTATCCTGTTAATACCATTATGGCAAAAAAGAGCTCCTTTTTACAACGTTGTCAAATTCGCACCCAGGGACACTGTGAACCTGTTTTGCACCATACTATTTCTTGTTAAAAACTCACATTTTATGATTGCTAACATTCTCCAAAATTCATTGATGTTGCTGTTTGTTTTGTCTGTCTTCTTGTTTAGTAGAGCTGAAATGTATGCTAATGTATATTTATAAACAATCTTGTTTTGTTTACAACCTTGGATCTGTTCTTACTGAATACTTCCTGAACATTAGAAACACACCCAAACAGTGCAGTCACTCATGATGCCACAGCCTTCTAAACTCCCACTGCATCATGAGGGGGCTAGACTGTGTTGTGGGTGTTCCCAATGCCAGGAAAGATGCACTGGGAGTTGATCAAGGAATGTAAACAAACCTGTTTTTGAGTGGTAACACCAGAATGGCGGGCAACCTGTTTTTCACTTTTTAGAAAAAAAAAAAGAATCAGAATCAAACTACTAGCTACATTAGCAATCTTTATAGAATGTTGGCAATCATAAAATGTGTTTTTTAAACAAGGGACACTTTCAAGCCTAAGGGGGTTGACAGTGTACCTTTAAGGCACAGGTCCCATCATTGTGTCAGTTTCAAACACCTGGGATGGGCTCAACCAGAATATGGAGCCCAATTATCTTTAGATAATTCTGTGTTCAAGATCCTGCAGAGAAAATCACCCTTCTGCCTCTCTGAGGCTCTTACATTTGTCAGTAATCCATCTTCCTGCTCTACAGCAAATAACTTACTTAAATCCCTCACATTCATAAAGGCATAGCTCTTTCAGCTACTGGGCTGCTTCCTTATGGAATACCATTGCCTTGACTATCAGATTGTTCTCAACACTTAGTAATTAATTAATTTAAAAGAGTTTCACCAGGAAAGACATACTGAGCTGTAAGAGCTCTCATTCCCAGATGTGTTCTGGGAGAGGGAGAAGGGGGTAAATTTTATTGACAGTAATACAAGAATACAATATTTACACAACATTTTACAAACTATAGTATTACACAACATTTTACAATAAGATGCTTTAACATGGTGGGGTAAGTATTAACAGTGTGCGTTGTGCACTGGGACTGCAGGAGTAATAGACACACACACAAGATGTAATTAATAATTAAACCAGGTCAGGACGAGGGGTGGTGGTTGAGGGGACAGTTTGGAGGGGGATGAGGGAGATGTGGAGCAAGGGGAGGGGTTGGGAATGGCTAGGAGTAGGTGGTAGTGTGAAGAAAGGAAGGGTTGTGTAAGCGGGAAACTTACAGCCTTTGCTGCTAAATGGAAAGATCACCTGCAAAAACTAAATATACGTTTCAATGTTTTGGTGAATAGAGTAGTGCTTGTGTATATACTTATAGATTTGAACTTTGGCCTTTCTCTATTTCCACCCTTGATAGGTAAGCCAAGTAGTGAGTAGGAAATAGAAGGCCCAGAACCAAGAGTGAACAGAGTGCCAGAGGAGGAGGAGGAGGAGGCAAGGGAGGATGGTGGGTGTTTCACAATACGTTAAGTGGGGAACTGCTGAGGGAGGCTGGCCTTTATTTGGGATGTGGGAGGTGCTCTTCCCCCACACTGAACCTCAGGTTTCAGCCCTCTCATCATGTTTTATGTAGCTCTTTCACCATCTTGTATACCTTGCCTGACCTCCGTACCAGTGCAACCACTCAGGTATCAAAATCAATCAATCAATCAATCAATCACAATCAACCAACCAATCAATAAATAACTAAATAGATAAGTAAATAAAATAATTTCCAATCTTCCCACTCTCACATGGAGGTGTAGGACTGTGGACACTGCCAAATATCAACAAAGCTAACAATAACTGTTAATAATTCTAGAGGGCTTTTCATATTGCCGTGGCAAAAGCATGTTTGACAGAAGCCCCATAAAACAGATAGGTTCTTATGCTTGTGCTTTCAGTGAATAAACAAGTACTTATGCAGTTTCTCCCTTTTGTGTGGAGGGTGCTTTATGCAAAATACCAGCCACATTTGCCTGCATACAGTAAATGCATTACAGACATAAATTGTTTTGCTGTATGAAGCACCATAAGCAACAACTCTTAAAGAAGCAACGTATGAACATCAAATACATGCTGCTGAACTGCAATATATATATATATATACACACCTGTATATATATATATATATATATATATTATGGTAGCACAGTAGTGCTACCATAGTTAGGGTTGAGGAGCCATTTACATGTTAAACCTAATATTTTGCACCTTAATAACTTTGCAACTGATCAACGGATTTGCTTATAATTTGGAATACATGATCAAGAACTGTACATCTTGGTATCTGCCAACTTTTGTACTGTTTGGATATCTGACTCGAGGTTATTAAGCATGATCTGATGCGTGCGTTGTTTTTTGCAATTCTTTGTTTGTTGTCTCTACAGGTTTAGTACAGCATGTGATTGGTCTGAAATCTTCAGAGAACATGCGGTTAGGGTCTCCAATGTGCCTTTTGAAGATTTTGTGAAAAAATAATAAATGGTTCAAAAGTTACTCAAAAAAAAGTTTACCATTATAAGTCAATGGGAAAGGTTAACAAAAAGTTCAACACTTTCGCAAATGCAGTTTTTACTTTCACAAATGGCCCTTTTACTTTCACAAATCCACCATTTTGTTTTCAGTTGGTGATCAGAAAAATGCTTGGCATTTAAATTTGGGACCCTCTAGCAACACAATTTTTTTTGTGTTTACCTGTCGGACCCTGAAGATGCTAGGCATGTTTTTATTTTGAGGTTAAACACTCTAGAAATATGTTTTTCAAGTTTCTGGAAAAAGTACTTTCGCAAAGTAGTGTCTCACTCATGAAAGTGTCGAAAATGTTTGCGAAAGCTTTCGCAAATTACGACACTACTTTTCCAGGCTATGGCAAAATGTCAGCAATACTTTGCCACCCTGCTGCAAAAGAACGGTTTGGTCTTTTGGGCTGATATTTGGAGAGAATGCAGCCAACATCTCACAGATGTGCCTTTCAGTATTTCAGTGAAAAAATATTATAGGGCGGCAAAGTTATGGCACTCCAAAGTTGACACTTTTTCCCATAGGATAACATTACTCATCCACCACATTACAGGAATCCTTTGCCACCCTGCTGCAAAATAACGGTTTAGTCTTTTGGGCTGAAATTAGGAGGAAAGAAAGCCAACATCCCACAGATGTGCCTTTCAGTGGTTTAGTGAAACAATTTTACAGGGAGCCAAAGTTATTGCACTCCAAACTTCTATTTTTTTCCCATAGGATAACATTACAGCGTTCGCCACGCATTTCAGGGCCCGTATCTCGGAAATGGTGCGAGATACGGACTTTTCATCAGAAAAATGCTTAGGTGGCTAAGTACAAAACTAGCCAGGAAAGTCATACATCATATGACTTTTAAATTTTTTTTCTACGTCGTACAGTTCCTGAGATATAAGCAATTTACTATTCCAACTCCTCATTTTCTGCTCCGAGACCCATTATTATGCATACATTCTTTGTACTCACAGTCTTTCTCTATGCAGCTTTTGGGGTAAACCAGCCTGTGCACTTACATCACTGTTACCCTTACCGCTTCCGCTTGCGGTTCTGTACCTCTGTTCCTGTCTACGGCACCATGTGCATTACCCTTTGCGTTTTCATTTGCGCTTGCATTTCATTTTAACCATTTGTGTCTACAGTACTGTTTATCTTTCCATTTCTCTTTGCATCACCATGTGCATTACCATTTGCGTTTGCGGGCACTGTGTTACTATGTGACAAGACATCACCTGGCGGGAGCGCGCTCCCACCGCCGCATTACATTCACTAATTCTCATTATCATTCTCAAAAAGAAGGGAAATTAGAGGCAAAAAACTCCATTTAATGGATTAGTTAGGGTTGTTCCACAGCAACAAAAGTGAGGAAATTCGGTGTTAGGGTTGAAAGCCCCCTTTTGACCCCCCATCCACACCTCCAACCGGCATCAGGGTGCGTGTTGTGGTTGTCGGTCCTAACTCTCACCCCATTCTCCTATACCTCTGCTTCTTCACACATCTGATGGGGTGAGAGTTATATCCCACAACCCCAACCGCACTCGCATGCCAGTTATGGGTGTGGACGGGAGGCCTAGGGGGCTTCAATCCTAACAACGGATTCTCGCTTTTGTCGCCAGGAACAACTCTAACTAATCATTAAATGGAGTTTTTACCTCTAATATATATATATATATATATATATATATATTTTATATATATATATATATATATTATGGTAGCAAGGTAGTGCTACCATAGTTAGGGATTGAGAGCCATTTACATGTTAAACCCAAAATTTTGCACCTTAATAACTTTGCAGCCACTTGATGGATTTGCCTGAAATTTGGAATACACAATCAAGACCCATACACCTTGGGATCTGCCAAGTGTTTTACCAGTCAGATACACAGCTGCGGAGTTATTAAGCATGATCTGCGCATGCGTTTATGCTTTTTCTGGAATTCTATGGTCGTGCCTACAGGTCGCATGGTTTGCCCGACTGGTCTGAAATCTTCAGGGAATGTGCAGCTTGGGTCCCCAATGTGTCTTTTGAAGATTTCATGAAAAAATATTAAATGGTTCAAAAGTTATTCAAAAAATAATTTCCCATTATAAGTCAATGGGAAAGTTAACAAAAAGTCCGACAGTGTTGCAAATGCACTTTTTACAGTCACAAATGGCCCTTTTACTGTTGCAAATCCGCTATTTTGTTTTCAGTTAGTGATCAGAAAAATGCTTGGCATTTAAAATTGGGACCTTCTAGCAACCTAATTCTTTTTGTATTCACCTAGTCGGGCCCTGAGGATGCTAGCCATGTCTTTATTTTGGGGTAAAACACCCCAGAAATGTTTTTCAAATTTCTAGAAAAAGTACTTTTGCAAAGTACTGTCGCTCTCATGAAAGTGTCGCAAATTTCTGCGAAAGCTTTTGCAAATTGCGACAGTACTTTTCTAGGCTGTGGGAAAATGACAGCAATTCTTTTGGTGCTTTGGCCTGAAATTTGGAGGGAACACAGTTGACATCTCACAGATGTGCCTTTCAGTGTTGTGTTGGAAAAATATTACACAGTGGCAAAGTTATGGCACTCCAAAGTTGACACTTTTTCCCATAGGATAACATTACGGCATCCGACGCATTGCAGCAATCCTTTGGTGCCCCGCTGCAATATAATGGCTTGGTCTTTTGGGCTGAAATTTGGAGGGAAGACAGCCAACATCCAATAGATGTGCCTTTTAGTGGTTTGGTGAAAACATATTACAGGGAGCCAAAGTTATGGCACTCCGAACTTCTCTTTTTTTCCCACAGGATAACATTATGGCATTCGCCACGGCTTTCAGGGCCCATATCTCGGAAATGGTGTGAGATACGGACTTTTCATCAGAAAAATGCTTAGGTGGCTAAGTACAAAACTAGCCAGGAAAGTCCTAAATTATATGACTTTTAAATTTTTTTTCTATGTCATACGGTTCCTGGGATATAAGCTATTTAGTATTCCAGCTCCTCATTTTCTGCTCCGAGACCCATTATTATGCATACATTCTTTCTACTCACTGTCTTTCTCTATGCAGCTTTTGGGGAAAACCAGCCTGTGTGCTTACATTACTGTTCCCGTTGCCCTTTCCACTTGCGGTTCCTTACCCGTTTCACTTACCGTTCACGTCTACGCCACCATGTGCATTATCCTTTGCGTTTTCATTTGCGCTTGTGTTTCTGTCATTTTTTGTGATTTGTGTCTACAGTACTGTTTCTCTTTCTGTTTCGCTTTGCGTCACCATGCCCATTGACATTTCCATTTGCGGACACCATGTTACTATGTGACAAGACATCAGGTGGTGGACCATTCCTGTCTACTCCACCGTGTGCGTTACCCTTTCTGTTCTCATTCGCACTTGCATTACCATGTGCACCACTGTTAGTGTTGCTGTTCCTGTTACTATGTCACAAGACATCATGTGGCGCCGCATTACGTGGCAGGAGCGCGGGGCCCCTCCCGCCGCTGCATTACAGTCACTATTTCTCATTATCATTCTCAAAAAGAAGGGAAATTAGATGCAAAAAATTCCATTTAATGCATCAGTTAGGGTTGTTCCATAGCGACAAAAGTGAGGAAATTCGGTGTTAGGGTTGAAACCTCCCCCCCTTGGACCCCCCAGCCCACCTCCCCAACCGACATTGGGGTGCGCATTGGGGTTTTCGGTCCTAACTCTCACCCCATTCTCCTATACTTCTGCTGCTTTACACATGTGATGGGGTGAGAGTTAGGGCTGACGACCCCAATGTGCACCCCGATGCCGGTTGGAGGGGTGGGCTGGGAGGTCCAAGTGGGGGGTTTTCAACCCTAACACCAAATTTCCTCACTTTTGTCGCTGTGGAACCCTAACTGATGCATTAAACAGAGTTTTTGCCTCTAATATATATATATATACACACACATTATTTCTAATTTATTATTGATGAGGCAAGTGGTATTTCCCACTGGCTGCTCTACCAAGTGAAAATCTCTTTAAAATACCCAGTACAGCTCAAAGCAGCAAAGCACACAACTGTGAACTTTTTTTCCTTTTTAATAGGCTGGCTAAAAAAAACACGAACATGCATTAGACTTAAAAGCACATTAATATAAGGATTGTTGAAATAATAGGGTTGAAAAGCATACAAAAACATCCTCATAATAGCATCATCCCTGAAGTGATAATACCATACTTGGCAGCTGATAATACTATCGCTCTGAGTCTGTAATAGTATCATTTGGAGCTCTGAACGACAGTATTATCATAAAAATGGAACAGAGCAAGTGCAAGCTCTCCCACAGCACGCTATGTTGCCAGTGTCAATCAAACACTATAATCTGAAAATGTGGCTCATGATTGGCCCCTTTCTCTTTCTGGGCAGGTGGAACATTTTGAATAACATGGCGGCCATCTCTCACTTAGCGAGACAAAATTGAGACCGAGATTTTTCTTTTTTTTATTTTAATTCTTACAGAAAATGGAACTATCCAGTTGATCCTGCATTCTGGGGAGAAAAAAGAAAGAAAAGGTAAGTCTGCCTACCAAAAAAAAGCTTTTCCCCTCGATAGAGCAGTCAGTGCCTGGCCGTGGGATGGGTTAGAAGAGCAAGACAGTGCAGTAGGTGAGAGGAGTGAGAGGAGTGAGACAGTGTGGCGGTCATCCAGAACAGAGTCTTCCCACCACAGCAGCCGACCGCCCCTTACAAAAGAAACTGGATCCATATATTAAAAAAAAAATAACAAATACCTAAGTGTGTATTGCCAGGCAGTAATCTCATCTCGAGGTTTTGTGGACCTTGGGAACCTCTCGAGCTTCGCTCTCGAGGTTCCATGTCCCCAAAACCTCTCGATGAGATTACTGCCTGGTAATACACACTTAGGTATCTATTATTCTATTTGCAATGCCTTTGCAAGTGTACATTTCCAGGGATAACACCCATACTGGTGTTAATGACCTGTGGTGAACACCCTTCAGCTGGACGTTATTCCCCAGGAAATGCAAATATGTTTTGGGCATTAGTGCTTCAACAGTAATTGTGATAAATAATCAATGTTGGATACAAATAGTATAAAAAAAATAGAAGTCTTTAATTTTAAGCAGTTTAAATAAATGTTGAGTATATTGCAGTAGCTGAAAAAGGATCTGTGTGCTTACAGAACACTGAATGCTCTACATTAATCAGCTTTTAGCGTTCTTTCAGCATTCTGTCATCGGAAGGCACAAAGCCAAAGGCTGAGTGCCTCCAACCACCTGAGAAGTGATGTTATCCCACGAACACACACGCCCTGAGCCCTTGGGATAGGGAACTCTACAAACAAAATTGCCTTGCCCTTATTAATTGACCAGATTGACAGTTTGCTTACTTAAGCAATACGGCATGCCAGAGCATGTGTTGTGCTGGGATAATGGCATGCCTCAGAAATGTTGTAAGGCACAAGTCCACAGGCAGAAGCCTTACAGCACCCAAGATGAGATGGTATCCCAGCAAAACACACCCTGAAGTGCCTTATTGCTGTTATAAAAAGGATTGATTTATGTGTCTATAGTCATGAGTATCCTGTTTTGTGGGCACTAGTTTCACCTATTATATTGTGCTGGGATAAGATCATGGATGAAACTAGCTCTTCACCAATCAGCTTTTAGCATTCTTTGTATCAATTTTATAACAATCATTTCCTGGTGTTAAAAAAAATAACAGTGAGATCTAGATCCTGATCATTTCTTTTTTTGTAATTTAGTTTTTGTCCTCAACTGATGTATCACCTCCTCTTTTGTGTCTTCAGAGACTTTTCCTTGTAGCTACACATCTGGATCTTCAGACCATGACCCTTGATTTTGCCCTAATCTGTAAAAACATGCCACATCCTGAGGGATGCCTTTCCTCATTAGCAGGACCCAGGCCTTGACCCAGGAGCAACCTGTTCATGGTGAGGATTGGTAGAAGCCAGAGTGATGCTATATCCTATGATGTGGGAGTACAGTGCTGCCATCATGGACAGCATCAGCAATAGTTCTTCTACAGTTTAAAACCCATCCACCTCCCTCCCCATCATAAGTACACTGGCTGGCCCACTTATGCTGGCCTCTGTGTGTGTGCGTGGGGGGGGGGATGGCATTGCATGATCATCCATGACAATAAGGCTCCCTATTGTCTGCAGGATGTGCAGGAGAAGTGGGATGAATATCATACTCCTTCCACAGACTTTGCAGTACACTCCAACCTCCAAACAGCAACTACACTGAATACTGTACCAGGAAAAGTACTATAAAAGGAGCAGTCGGCCTTGAATATTTATCACAGACGCACTCTTTGTGTGTGTGATGTGTAGGTGGGAACCTACTAATCTGCCAGACCCTACTTTAGTTTGAATCAGACCTTACTCCTGTGAAAAAAGAAATAGAGGCAAAGCACTGTTTAGCTTGCAGTCCAATCACAAATTCCTTTAATTTCAAGCTAATGCCCAATAATAGAAACAGTGAGGCTTGACTATTTTCTATCACAAAGATGCATTTTTAGAATGTGCGTGATGTGTGGAGGGGAAAATGTTGAGCTGACAGCTTGTAACTGCAATTGGACAGGTTTATCTGAAAAAAAAAAACAGGCATGCAGTTTCCCTTTCAGCTCACACATAAACAAATACAGCTCTGACTGCAGCTCAATTCTGAAACAGTTGATCTCTGTCACAGACAATATCATACTACCAAGTATTCACTAATGAGAGGAGTTTCTTCCTAATGAAGAGACAGCTGTCAATGAATTAGATGTTCCGGGTGTCTGGATGGGAGTTAGAAATTCATCAGAGCTGTTGGCTAGAACACACAGAGTGAGTATGGCTTTCACATTGAACTGAAAAGCTAAGCCGAGAGGTTGACAGCTCTGAGATGAAAATTGAAAGTGTTAGCTGACAGTCTGTGTACAGCCAAATGTAACAAAACACACCAGACTTTAAACTTGTAATTCATCTTTATTAATTTCAGCCACAGCCATTTCTTGTTGCTGTTAAACTTATCATACATTATTTTTCATAAATAATATCAGTCAGAATCACTCCTCTGTAATATCATAAACTATAATATCTCACTGTATAGTATCATAAGCTATCGTAGATTATTGTATGCATTCTGATAGGATCTGCTCATATCATATGTAACTGTAAGCCCCCCAACCTCATTGGGCTTACCTGGGGTCGGCTCCTGTTTGCCCCTCATCGTTGCTGCCTCCTGGACCAGGTTTTGCTGAGCTTCAAACTCTCTATCTGGCCCCAGATGTGTTTTCCATTGAATGGAGGCTGGAAGAGTGAAGGCACTGAACTTCTGTGCTTCAACTGTACTAATGTGCAAACCGGCAGTCTGTACATGCACAGTAGTGCATTTTAGTTTTCTTGCTACTACTGCAGTGCATCAAAGGCTACCTCCTGGACCCTCGAATTTGCTAATTGGGGTCCAGAGACATGAGGCAAGCACATCAGCAGTCTTAAAAATGTTTTGTTTGAGAGTGCCAATGAGCACTAGTGGGTTGGTCTTGAATAAATTATGCGGGTCAGTGAATATTAATGAGCCTGCCTGCTACCTAGGGACAGTACTAAGTGGCAGCAGTGACAGGTGGGAGATTGAATTAAAATATTTTCCTGAGTTGTCAGTTCACAGGGCAGAGGGACTGCTACCAATTAATGGGACACATTTTCTAAAAATGTTCATTTTGGCTATGTAAGAACTATAAAATTGGGACTATATATACTGTAGCCATACGTTTTACCTTTAACCCCTGCTATAGCCAATCAGGAGCCAAGGATTGTGCAGCGGGCTCTTGGACAGAAAAAGAGGATTTGGGGAGTAAAAGGAGGGAAATTTCTTGGCACCCAACTGAGCAGCCAATTGGGCATCAAGTGAAGCAAATAAATATACATTTTTCTCAAAGGACAGCTGTTTCAGCTAATCTGAAGGAGCTGCTAGAAAACTGATTTAAGGGGCTGTTTGGCTACCAAAGGGGGAATTATGAGTAATCAGCCAGAGAGTGTAGATGGAAGAGATACTGTGTGGGGCCTGTTAGCCCTAAAGGCCTGCCTGTTTGCCCAAAGGCCTTGTCTGGTTCCAGTATTGGACAAGCTGCAGAATGCCTGGATAAGTAAATAGCCCCTGAGAGCAGAACTGGACTGTATGAGAGGTCACCAGGGTGAGATGTGAACCTGTGGCTGAGTGAATTGGCTGCTGAGAGTTGGAAGCTGCTGATGAGATTTGAACCTGCGGCTGTGGACAAGAAAGTTTAGATTCTGCAGCTTGTGTGTGAGGCTTTTGAGATTTGCTGCCAGAGAGCGAGAGAGAGAAAAAGAAAGAGAGAGAGAGAGAGAGAGAGAGAGAGAGAGAGAGAGAGAGAGAGAAAGAGATCGTGAATGTCCTGCAGAGAAGAAGGAGCCAGCAGAGTTTGGCAGTTGGAAAGCAGAGACTGTAAAGGACACAATCTAAACCCACAGTGTCAGCAGCTGAACATAAAGCTGACCTGCCAGCTGTGTTTCCCCTCTGTGGGGTAAGTGCATTAGAGAAGAGTTTTGTTGTAAGCAGTCGTAATGCCTGTGCAGAGGTTAAAGAGTGAGCATAGCCCAGCTTCTTTACTGCAGCTGAGAAAAGTGTGTGCCAGCCATCAGTCTGAGGAACCATCAGCCATCTGTTCTGTACCCAGACCGAAGAGGAGACCACTGGAGAGGAAGACGTTGAGAGGCCTGTCAGGTAAACACTGCATATAAATGCCCCGGGGGTGAAGATTTGAAAGGCCTGGCAGGTGAAGACCAGCTTTCATCATTTCTTCAAGCAATTGCTGCTGTGTTGCAACAACCACTCCTGATACCACTACAGTACCATGAAACATGTTTTTGCCACCCCTTCTGAATTGCTGAACTATAAGTACCCCGGGCTTCAGCTCTGGGGAACTCTTTATTTAGCTAGCTAGCTAGTCAGAGAAATACTAAAGGAGTTACTGTAAGTCCTGGGCAGGACTGCAGCAAGATTAAAATTGCACTGAGGAAAACAAGTGCTAGCAAGAGCCAATACAGCTGCAAAATAATAGGCATGTCAGCAGTGAGAAATGAGTATGCAACCCCTAGGCTACTTTTTAACTAGTTAGCACACACCCTCATTAAAATCTGGATCTCTGGTACCCACTTACTGGCATGCCAATTTACTTTACGAACGGTTTGATACCACCCTTGGCATTAGGATGTATACCTGGCTCATGTTCTATAGGCAGAGGTGGGGGTACAGAAACAAAACAACATGAACCTTGTATAAACATTACAACCCAGGTCCTGGGTGGAGGCTGCTAGGCATGTGCTAGATCTAACCTGCTGAGGGGGCCCCAGTAAATCCACATGACCAGAAGCAATAATCGGAATGTCCATAACAATAACTGGGACTGTGCAGTATGGCTTTATTTATCAGATGGAAACTCAAAGCAGAAGTAGACCCCCAAGGGTTGGTCTAGGCAGGACAGACACATTTTACAAACTCTCCTTGCATGCAGTACAGTTCATGAACACACAGAAAAAAATATTTTCTTCCCAAACTCCCAAATAGTGCATCTAGTGGACACCTGGCCACTCACCCAAACATTTTCCTCCCCTGAGTGTCATTTAGTGAATCTAAGCCACACACTCAGATCTCTTCTTTGAACATAGGTGCATGCAAGAAACTCAATCACACATCTTAACCTGCAGCTTGGCCATCGCTCAGGTATAACTGGTGCCCTTTACAAACCGGGAAGCCCTGCCTTGTAAGCACTTAGATGGCGTTCCTCCCACCCTTGGCCCCAACCAACAGACTTTGCCATTCTTCAGAGTTACACCATTGAAACCCCCATTCCCCAATGAAATGCTAGAGGTCCCACAGTTTAACTTCATCACACACTGGGGTGACCAAAGAACAAACTGCACTCACTTGGGTGAACTAGGGGCACTGACAGGTATGATCCAGCATTATCTATGGGCATACACACCATAGACTAATCATTCCCCTACAGTATGTGGAGATCTAGTCTCCTAGAACAGTACTCACAAACTGGTTGTACCATCCACTGGGCATGGAACAACAAAAGAAAAAGGCACTCTCCTGGGTAGCTGATCAAACAGTCTCTCAAAGTCCTTTTCAAGGTAGCTGAAACACACAAAGGATCTTCAGGGGATTGCCCCTTGAGTCCACTGAGAACAAGCAGTTCCTTCCACTTCACTGGGAGTAGAAATCAGGAAATTCTGCTGTAGCAGTGGTCTCCACCACTTCACTGGAAGCTGGAAATGACACTCCACTAGGGTGAGAAATCCTGGACCCTCACCTCAGAGCTCACTGGCAGTCCTTCTGCCACTTTAACCTCCTCACTCAAGCTCTAACTGAAACAGACTCTGACTCACCACTGAACATTTATTTATTTATTAAGGATTCAGAAATACCTTTGAGTCAAAGACTCATTTGCTAAGGTTCCACATCACATAAATTAGGTACAGAACAAACTTTTAGAAAAGAATCAACAAGGACACAGCTCAGCATTGATACAAAGAAACAATAAAGGCTAACAATCAGGAACTAGGGATAATTTGTACAAATATGAAGTACATGATACACTCAGAGATAATGTCTTGGGCCTGGTAGGCTATGGTCAGTAGGCCAGAGGCATTGGTCAGTGGGGAAAGGGAGGAGGGGAGAGGGCAAGGGTTCCGTGACAATCACAGGTATTTGAGGACAGGAGGTGGTTCCTAAGATGGGTTTTAAAAGGGCCAATTCTATTTTCGTTTAGAAGTAAGGTTGGTAGGCTATTCATTAAAGAAGGGGCTCTGAAGCTGAAGGACCTTTGGAATTGTGAGGTATGGCAGGAGGGAACCAAGAGGAGTGGCTTGGCAGAGCTTTGAGTATGCTTAAGCTTCGTGGCAGGGTGAACTAAGGGGGTGAGCTGAGGAGGGGAGAGGCCGAGGGCAAACTTTTTGGCCAGGAGGCAGGTGTGGAACCTGATTCTATTGTCAAGATTAAGCCAATTAGTGGTGATATAAAGGGACCACGTATGGGTAAGACGGTCACATCCCAAGATGAGGTGACACGCTTTATTTAGGGAAAGACAGAGTCTATACAGGGCAGAGGTGTTTGCAGTGCCATAGATGAGTATGCCATAATTGAGCAAGGAAAGAACAGAGGAGGAAACAGCTAGCATGAGAGTGTCAGAGGTAAGGCAGTGCTTGAAGCAATATAATAACCCCAGCCTGAAATTGAGGGCTTTAGATAGGAGATGGATATGTTAGTGGAAATTGAGCGCAGGGTCTAGTGTGATGCCCAGGTACTTAAAGGAGTCAACTTGCTCCAAGGGGGTCAGATTAGCAGTTACCTGTCTCTAACCTGCCCTTCATGGGCAAGGTTATTGAGAAGGTGGTCACACTGCAGCTGATTGACCACCTTACCACCCATGACATATGCAGTTCTCTCCAATCAGGATTTAGGAAGATGCATAGCACTGAGACCACCCTGGTCTGAGTGATCAATGATCTCCTGATAGTGAGAGATCAGAGAACTCGTTCCATCTTAGCCATCCTTGATCTCTCTGCAGCATTCAATACCATGGATCATGGTATATTGCTGGAGCACATGCAGGTTATCTGTGGACTGTCAGGGACAGTCCTCAGATGGTTCCACTCATTCCTCACTGGTAGATCTCAGAGAGTTGCATCAGGAATTTATTCCTCTGATGCATTCTCTCTACCCTGTTGAGTACCCCAGGGATCCTTGCTTTCACCTATGCTATTTGTGGTGTATATGCTGTTCTTGGGAGACATTGTAAGGCAGTATGGCTTGAGTTTTCACTGCTATGCAGATGATACTCAGCAATACATGTCCTTTGTGCCTGACCAGGATGCAGTCTCTGTGTTTAACAGCTGCCTCACCGAGATCCAGGGCTGGATGAGTGCCAACTGGTTGAAGTTGAGTCCTGACAAAACTGAGGTTTTGGTGGTGGACCCAGGTCGCCGGGTACAGGGGTCCTCAGCAGGGCAGGCCTCTGGGCTTTTGCTTGGTAGTCACCAGCTGATGACCTCTGAATGGGTGTGGATTCTGGGCATTATTTTTGATGAGGGGCTGACCCTGAAGTCTCAGGTGTCATCCATCATCAAGACCTCATTTTACCACCTGAGGAATATCACCCAGATTAAGCACCTGGTTCCGCCTGGTGATCTTCCGACATTGGTCCAAGCCTTTGTGACTTCCTGCCTTGATTACTGCAATGCCCTGTACCTAGGGCTTCCAGGGGTTGATATCCACTACTTGCAGTGGGTGCAGAATGCAGCAACCAGGTTGTTGACTGGGCTTTGTTGATCTAGCCACGTCACCCCTGTGCTGCGTGGACTACACTGGTTGCCACTTCAGTGGTGGATCACCTTCAAGGTCAGCTTGCTGACCTACATGGTCCTACATGGGCAGGGACTGAGTTACCTGCAAGAGCTCCTCTGTCCCTACTGTCCCCTCCAACCACTCCACTCTGCCAATGAGTGATTGCTGGAGATTCCCAGGGTCCATTTGAAGACCTCTGGAGAACGTGCATTTGCCTTTGTGGCTCCTATGCTGTGGAATTCTCTACCTCTTTGGATAAGGGGGTGCCTGACTGTGGAGAGCTTTAAATCTGCTCTTAACAATTTTTATTCTCTCCTACTTATCTCAATTATTAATTCATGGAATTCTGTCATTTTTATGTTTTTTAATTATTTACTGTTTTTAGGTTTTCTGTAAAAGCACGTTGGTATTTATTGAATTGTGCTTGAAACAAACAAAGTTTATTATTATTATTATTATATTGGAAACTTCCATACTTTCTGAGATATTTACATTTGTTTGGCATGACTCCTATTGTTTTCCCTCAGAGAGAAAAACAATGAGGTTGTTAGGAAGACCATATTTTACAAATTATAAAGAATTCTGAGTTTTATTTTTTTATTTTAGTCTTTGGTAACTGGGTAAGGTCCACTAGGCACAAGTGCCTGTTTTCAGGGGCGACCTAGGAGCACTGGGTGGTTAAGTGACTTGCTCAAAGTCACACTGTATGCAAGTGGAGGTTGTGAGAATCAAACTCAGGTCTGGTCTGCTGGATGTATCAAGCTCGTTCACACCTCGTTCCTCTAACCTGTAGGATATTCTGCCAGCCCAATTAGTGACCAGCCTCATGTAAAAGGTGTTTTTGTCCTGAACAACTTTCACACAGGTTGTTTTTGTACACCTTGAATAGTTTTAAAGATATTTAGATTTATTTGGAAGGAGCGCACATTTGCTCTGAGAGAAAAGCAGCTAAGAAAGAAGGGATTATTTGTTAACTGCCATAGGGATTTGTTGTTAAGGAAGAATACACCTAAAAGTACCAACAAGTGTGTTCCATGGAAAGCCCTTTTTTCAAGCTAAGGCAGGATGGCTGTAGGCACCGCCCACAGCAATAATAAGGTAAGTGCAGTTCAATATATTTCAATGGGTTTTCAACTGCACTTATGTTATTTCTCATATAGCAGTCTCCGGTTCCAGCAGCAAGATATGTTGTCCATGGGACAGTGGATCTTCACCCTGGGATCTGTTCAGATGAGTGAGGGTGTGTGGGGGTGTCTGGGGATTGTGAGGTGGTGGGTGCTCAGTGGGAGGCCAGGCTGGGAGTTAGGGGTTGCATCAGCGATGGACCCTTTTTTACAGATTAAAAAAGATATCGAGGGACCATGTTCTTTTTTACAGGCTCCAAGGGACATTGGAGGGTGGGGAGTCACCACTAGATAACTCATTTAAATCAGCAAAGACATGCATAAGGCTGAAACTGATCCAGATAGTGGGGAATGTAGACTAGCAATTGTTGCACTAACCACTGAGCCACTGCACTTTCTAATTGTTGTGATACTCACACACACTAATACATATACACCTATATGCATATATAGTGCGGTATAGCATAGCAGTGAACTGTCTACACACAGAGAGCATTGTAATTTAGTTATACATGTAACCCTAACTTTTACTGTATTTTGGATAAGCACAGTGTTTTGCACTAAGTCATTGTATTAATCTATGGCATGGCTAGGTAACTAAGGTAGTTGACCAGGGAGGTCCTATTTGGACTTCAGAAAGACCTTTGACACCATTCACCATAGAAGGCTGATTAACAAACTGCACGGCCTATGGGTGGATTCTAAAAAAAGTTCTGTGGGTGGAGAACTGGCTGAATGACAGGAGTTAGCTGGTTGTGGTAAACAGGGAGTCATCTGGAGAGAGATAGGTGACAAGCAGGGTGCTGCAGGAGTTGGTGTTGGGGCCAGTCTTCTTCAGTGTCTTTATTGGGAACATTGCAGAGGGACTGGGGGGCAGGTGTGCCCCTTCGCAGACAATACAAAGGTATGCAATAGAGTGGACATGGCAGGGGTTGTTGAAAGAATGAGAGAAGACCTTAAAAAACTGGAGAAATGGTCTGAAGAATGGCAACTGGGATTCAATGCAAAGAAGTGCAGGATCATGCATGTAGGGCACAAGAACTGATGGGTAACGTATTAACTAGGTGGGGAGGTACTGACAATCATGAAGCAGGAAAAAGGAACTGGGAGTTATCATCTAGAGGACCTAAGATAAACTAGGCATTGCAGTAAGGTGGCTGGAAAGGCTAGCCAGATGCTTGGATGCAAAGGGAGGGGCATCAGGAGTATAAAGAGGGAGGTCATCTTGTTAGTTTTGAAACTGTTAATTTTCGCTCCATCCTCAGACTAAGGAGGTCCGACCTGGAGTTGAACCGGCACCCTTTCAATTTACCTCCTAAATAACTATTCAAGAGGCATTCTATTCCCAATATATATAAAAAAAGTTTATTAGGGGATAACACAACCTATCCCTTCAGGGAATAGGGGCTATAAGCATACAGAAAGACAAGACATTCATATTACTCTGTCCTCTGGGAGGTCAAGCAACGTGGTGATGTTCTGGATTCTGGATCTCTCGACTCTCTCAGAGGCTCACAACCCTAAAGCTAATATACAACTCTTGTTATGCTATTCATGAGTTGACTTGCGTGATCTTCCCACAGATACCGGTTTTGACATTGCACTATGTCTTCACTGCAGGCAAATCTGCCCACTTCCAGTACCTGCCAATTTCTTTAGTTTTTTTTTTTTTTTAGTCACGTACACCCACCACCCATCATGAACATTGCTTGTGAAGGAAAAGTACTAGCATGTTCATGCTACCCAATGTTCTTTTTAACCCTTCATTTTCCCACAATCCCCACCTTGAGAGGGAGGGTACCCCGGGGGGGGGGGGGAATCCTGGACTCTCACCTTTTAATTTCAACAGAGTCTGAAACATATTTACAGTACCCATAGCATGAGTAAGCATTAATTGCTGTTGGTACATGCACAGCATACGTTTTAACTAGCAAATGAGAATAAGCAAAATAAAAATCAAAACACCCTGTAATACTACAAAACACTTAAATCCTAATTCCAGCCAGGAGTGGGGGTATATTAGCTCAGAATCCCTGTCATTCATTAGCGTAGTGGCCACCTGAGCCACTTCCTTAGCTTTATTTGCTATGAGTATTAAATGCATGTTTTTTCTTTCTAAAAGTTTTTTCAGGTCCAGTGAAAGCTTAGTGATAGGGACATTAATCTGGAGGTTTCCAGGGTGAGGCTGCGGCATTCTGGCGATAGGGCACTCTCGGTGGCCGCGCCCACCCTGTGGAACTCTTTGCCTGATTATCTGAGGGGTGCTCCCTCAGTGGAAGCCTTTAAATGGGGCCTAGAGTCATATTTATTCCATCTGGCATTTTCTGATTAACTGCTGAATGTTAAGTATTTTAATTGATAGACTGATATATTTAATGGTATTTTAGTTGTATGTGAATACTGGTGTATTGTTGTTTTAATTATGTGTTATTGTATTGAATTGTAAAGTGTCTAGAGTCTTTTGAAATAGGTGCTTAATAAACAAAATATCTATCTATCTATCTATCTATCTATCTATCTATCTATCTATCTATCTATCTAAGGACAGGGGCATATAAGGCAATCATATTTGCTTGTCGCAGGGTAAAGGAAACCAACATAGTTTGTGCTAAAGAACAGTTTGGTTTGCAAGGGAAAGCGGTTACATGTACCTGGACCCTGGATAGCTGTCTCACTATTGCCAGAGGTTTAGAGATCTCTTTCTCACTACAATTCTGCAAACACTCTGAGTCATTGACTACACATTGTGGGCAATACCATCGGATGATCTAGCTGAGCAGTCCTCTCTCTACTTGATCCAATTAACTAGATACGGTGATAAGTACATAGGATCCGTATGCAGTACAGATGATGGTCTTACCAACAGTTTTATTTTTCATCTGTACATTGTTAACTTGGATTAATTTGTTAATCTTAGGTATGACTCATTAAACAGTTTGGCAATGTCATGCGTATTATACAAGGTGAGGCATTCCTCTTCTGCCAATCCAAATTGTCCCTGGGCCAATGGCCACAAGCCTCCACCTTCTGGCATTTCCTGAGACCATGCTTCATGTTCATATAATGCATCTATACACACTGTATCCCAGATACCCATACTTGCCAATTGATATTGAAGTCACCAAGGAGTATTACTTCCTTGGGGTAGGGTAATTTAGTTATGTAATTGAGGATGGAGTTGAAACCATTGGATTGGTCATGTGGGGGGGGATGTAGGCTGTGAGGAGCGTGAGGGCCTTACCTTGTTGACTCAGGAGTAATTTTAATGCAATCACCTTGGTGCTACTCCCAGTGACAATTATGGGGAGGACGTGTCCTTGGAGAGCTGTCCTAATATATACTGCACAGCCTTCACTCCTTTCTCCAACCCTATCTTCCCTGAATAAGGTATTGCTGTTGAGGGAGATGGCATGGTCCTGAACTTTGGGGGAGAGCCAGGTTTAAGCAACCACGAGCACATCAGGGTTGTGCTGGGTCATGCATGCCTGAAGGAGATCTATCTTTTGGAGGATGCTATGGATGTTTACTGAGGTGAGTTTAAAACCACTGCTGTGTGGGTGGGGTGCAGCACATGGCCTGGGTTGTGGTGAACATTCCCTGATAAGAGTAGAAGTAGTATTGCATTATGGGTGAGGAGATGCCTGAGCATTTTCAAGTGGAGTGTGCAGGGTTTTAAATAATTGATTAGCAGTTTTTTCTTGGGACAATGCTAACTGTGCAGAAAGTATTTATATAGGTTTTCTAGAAGTGTTATGTTTGTTAAACACAGTGAGGCAAGTGCTATGCATTTTCAGAACGTTTTAGCACTTTTATGAGCAAAACGCTAATCAATTTTTGGAGTTAAATAAAACCCTGGTGTGGTCCTGATGTACCTTCATTTAGGGTCCTTGGGAAATGTTGGCGGGATGTAGAGGAGGGGCATGATGAGGGAGTAGTGAAAAATGTGGGGGTTGGAAGGGAATGCTTGCTTTAGACAGACATGCAGAGTGAGTTAGTGGAGCAGTTGTGGTCTCAGAGGCAATAAGGATGACTGTGTAGATATCATGGAAGTAGGAGTGTGCTCATAAGTTGGTGTGTGGTGGCAGGGAGAGGTGGTGAGCATGAGTACAAGGGGAATTAAGCAGTTTGGAGAACACATGGTTAGATCTGCAAATAAGTGGGAGGAGTAAAGTGGGTTATAGGGTGGTAAGGGACCAGGATAGTTACTATTGTGCATGAACTATGGAGGAGAAGAAAAAAAAGGGGGGTGAGTTTAGTCACAACAGAGAAATGGATTCAGATAAAAGACTATAAGGTTGCCAAATGGACTAGTAGTAATGAGACCCTGCAAAGGCGAAGTGGATAGAGTGTTTGCCTTCGGAATAGAAGGTATGGGATTCAAATCCCAGTGAGGGAATGAAATAGAGAGAGGGGGCAGAACAGTAGGTTCAGGTAGGGTAGGAGAAAGGTTGTGTGGATGGAAGGGAGTAGAGTTAGGGAGGAAGAAGGAGGGGAGACAAGGAGCAGATGGTGAGTTAGGAGGGCTCTGTAGTGACTCCTAGTGGTCTCTAAGTACAACATGCAAATGGGAAAATGTGATTAATTATCATAGGCCAAGGTTCACATGATCACGATGACCTATAAATTAGAGGACAGACCAGGGTGGCAGGGTAGTCAATGCACAGCGTCGATAGGCTAACACAGTTCACACTGCAAGCTCCCCCAAGGAGAGAGTGTGCTTTTTAGGCAAATACCTGCTGCTCAGGGCTCTTCTGCTGCCTGATCCTGTGTGGAGCCTGATGGAAGGGAAGGTGCTTCAGAGCGCCTGGGAAAAATACAAAAGAGAGTGACTCAGGAGTTCTTCACAAAGGAATTGGATTGAACTGCATTCAGTGTAATAAACATGGTGGCCAGAGAAAGAACAAAGAAGATGCATGAAATGGGGCTGTACACAGATTCAAAATCAAATTAAACAACAGGTAGGCTGCTTCTTCCAAAGCAATACACAGTCTTAAAGCTATTTGTGTAATTCAGTAAAATACACAGGCAATACATGCTCAAACAAAAAACTATCAGTGGCACTCTGCCAAACTTAAATTAATTAAGGTAACAGTTACACAGAGTTATACAGCAGCACTGGGCAGAGAGCTTTGCTAATTCAATCCCTTAAATACTTATTTTCAACACAGTTTACACTGCAAGCTCCTCCAAGGAGAAAGTGTGCTTTTCAGGCACATACTTGCTGCTTAGGGCTCTTCTGCTGCCTGCTCCTGTGTGGAGCCTGGTGAAAGGGAAGGTGCTTCAGAGATCCTGCTGCTCCGGGTTATTCTGCTGCCTGCTCCTGTCTGGAGCCTGGTGGAAGGGAAAGTGTTTCGGAGAGGCTGCTGCTCAGGGTTCTTCTGCTGCCTGCTCCTGTGTGGAGCCAGGTGGAAGGGAAGGTGCTTCAGAGAGCCTGCTGCTCAGGGCTCTTATGCTGCCTGCTCCTGTGTGGAGCCTGATGGAAGGGAAGGTGTTTCGGAGAGCCTGCTGCTCAGGGCTCTTATGCTGCCTGCTCCTGTGTGGAGCCTGGTGAAAGGAAAGGTGCTTTTAGAGAGCCTGCTGCTCAGGGCTGTTCTGCTGCCTGCTCCTGTGTGAAGCCTGGTGAAAGGGAAGGTGCCCCAGAGAGTCTGCTGCTCAGGGCTCTTCTGCTGTCTGCTCCTGTGTGGAGCCTGGTGGAAGGGAAGGTGCTTCAGAGAGCCTGCTGCTCAGGACTCTTCTGCTGCCTGCTCCAGTATGGAGCCTGGTGGAAGGGAAGGTGCTTCAGAGAGCCTGCTGCTCAGGGCTCTTCTGCTGCCTGCTCCTGTTTGGAGTCTGGTGGAAGGGAAGGTGCCTCAGAGAGCCTACTGCTCAGGTCTCTTTTGCTGTCTGCTCCTGTGTGGAGCCTGGTGGAAGGGAAGGTGCTTCAGAGTGCCTGCAGCTCAGGGCTCTTCTGCTGCCTGCTCCTGTGTGGAGTCTGGTGGAAGGGGATCTACTTGATCCAAACAAGCCTGAACCATCTCCCACTATACTTCTTTTATTTCTTGCCCCATTATTATTCTTTGGATTCTTAGGAGGTGAACCAGAAAACAATATATTTGACTGCCTGACACGGAAGGTGCTTATCATATCTAATAACATAACATTTAGATTCATTCTTTTTAGGAAATTCACCCACAGAAGACATATCCCAATTGGAAAAAATTCAAGATTACTGATAAGTGCATAGACTGTACATTATTTATAAGAGTTTTACTAAGAAATTAGGTCATCAAGTCACTGGGTGGACAAGAGGCAAAATCTGGATACCTAGGAGGCGAATACACATGCATATAACTACTATATGTAAAGGTTGTCTACTGATATGCTGACTCATTAAGCAGGCATGAGAAGGTGTAACTGGTGTTGCAGACCAAGGCTAGGGGATTGCAACCGGGCCCATTAGGTGACAAAGATACATTATATTTGCAATCCCCTCTTGTAGCTCTAATAGTAAGATTAAAAGGTCCCCCTTCAGTTGTCTTCACCTTGGTCCATGTTTGAGTGTAATTAAAAGCAAGTCTTCTTATCCGGGTGAGATTCATACTTCAGCTGTAAATATAGGAGAGGTTAGCATGGCAAACCATCCCTGTTAGTCCTGTGTCAGTTTGTTCAAATTTTGCCACATTCTTCCATGCAAAGTATTGCCATTCAAACCTCACAGTCTGATTTTCTTGTTCATTTAGCATGATATTAGGTTGGGTCAAATTGTCCAACAATGGTGGATGTGGCCTACCTGGATTTCAGTAAGGCCTTCGACACCGTTCCTCATAGAAGGTTGCTTAAACAATTGGGGAGTCTGGGTATGGGCTCTAAAGTGGTAAAATGAGTTGGTAACTGGCTAAAAGGCAGGACCCAGAGGGTGGTAGTAAATGGCATAAAATTAGAAGAGGGGGAGGTGACCAGTGGGGTTCCACAGGGATCGGTGCTGGGTCCAATTCTATTCAATGTCTTCAGAAGTGACATTACAGGGCGACTGGAGGGGAAAGTATGCCTGTTTGCAGATGACACCAAGATCTGTAACAGAGTCGACACACAGGAGGGGCTAGATAAAATAAGAAATGACCTAAGACTACTTGAGGAATGGTCAAGGGTTTGGCAGTTGGGTTTCAGTGCTAAGAAGTACAAGATAATGCACCTGGGACACAGAAATCCAAGAGAGGAATACAGGATGGGGGGTCAGGTTCTAGCCACCACAAGTCAGGAGAGAGACCTGGGGGTTATCATATCCGATAACCTGAAGTCAGCCAAACAATGCAAATAAGCAGTGGGGAAGGGAAACAGAATGCTGGGGAGCATAGAAAGGGGCTTAACCAGTAGGAGGAGTGAAGTGGTGATGCCACTGTATAGCTCACTGGTGAGGCCTCGTCTGGAATACTGTGTCCAATTCTGGAGACTGCATCTCAGGAAGGGCATAGACAGAATGGGAGCAGTCCAGAGAAGAGCAACAAAAATGATACACGGACTGCACCACAAGCCTTATGAGGAAAGACTCAAGGAACTGAATATCTATTCACTGCAAGAGAGAAGGGAAAGGGGGGGATATGATAGAGACTTTCAAATACCTTAGAGGAATAAACAGGGTACAGGAGGGGAGCATATTTCAGAGACGAAAGTGCACAAGAACAAGGGGACATAACATGAGGCTGGAGGGAAGCTTAGGGGGAATGTAAGAAGTATTTTTTTCACAGAGAGGGTGGTGGATCCATGGAACAGTCTACCAGTGGAGGTGGTGGAAGCAAAAACAGTACAGGGATTCAAAAGTGCATGGGATAAGCATAAAGGTACCCCACTGTACAGCAGAGCGGGGGAAAGACAGTCCAGATAAGAGTAAGGATTACCAAACCAAGTAGGAAAATGGGCAGACTATGTGGGCTGTATGGTCTTCATCTGCCGACAGATTGTATGTTTCTATGTTTCTCACTGAGGTGCCATTTTGGGCAATTACTGTCAAATTTCCTGCCTTATGCAATCCTCTTAGATGACATGCTGCTGAATTTGGTGAGGCATGACCTACAGTTAGGGTAATAAAAACTATGGCCATGAACACAAATAAATGCATCCTGTTGGAACAGGAAGTAAGCTAGTCCTTAACCTAGGAGAAAGGAAAAGATCATGTTAGTGTCAGCTCTTATTTTACATTTTTTAACTGATTAATGTGAAACCACTTGAATACAGGCATATTTTTCTTCCCAGGCATTTTGAGAAGGTATACAACTGGACTGGTCTGTTCCACTATGTGGTAGGGGCCCTTCCAGGTAGGTATAAAGCAATGTTCTTCACACGGAAATTTTTCTGTCATGACTATATCCCCCACCTTGTATTCAACAAAATTCATCCTAGTATCAGTATATTTCTTCATTTTTTTCTTAGATTTGCCTATATTAGTGGCAACAAATGTGTTAACCTCCACGATATAATCGTGTGTTTGGCATATCCAATTATCTGATAAGGCTCCTTGCAATAAGGGGTATGTGTTGGGCACCAGGAGGTGCCTGGGTGTTCTCATCAATTGACCAGTTATTGCCTGGTAGGGGCTAATCTGTGTAGTAGCATGGGGTGTTGCCCTTATGGCCATTGAACATAAAGGTAACATCAGTGCCCACTGATTGGGCTTAAATGAACAAAATTTAGTGAGCATTGTTTTCAAGGTGCGGTTTCCCCATTCCACCTGTCCTGAGGACTGGGGTTGTAGGCCATATGCAATTCCTGTTTAATATCTAGCATTCATTGTAATTGTTTGAATATAGCTCCCGTGAAGGAGGTACCTTGGTCGGAAGAAACCACTCTGGGCAATCCCCACCTAGAAAACAATTTATTTATTTATTTATTTCGTTTTTGTTGACCAGGTAAGTGCACTAGACAAATCCTGCCTATTTTCAGGCACAACCCGGGGGAAGGGGATACAGATGAATGCCAGCTGACCTTGAACCAGAGTAAGCTGTTGGTGGTACTTTTTTTTAGTGAATGAGGGAAATTTGGCCAGGACACCTGGGGACATTCCCCTACTCTTTTCGATAAGTGCCATGGGATCTTTAACATCCACCTGAACTACCACCAATCCAGGCAGATGGAACCTCAGTTTAACGTCTCATCCGAAAGACGGCACATCAGAAGTGCAGCACCCCTCTCATGCTGCACTACAGTGTCAGTACTGGGATATTAACCCAAGTGCCAGATGTGGGAACTGAACCCACAGCCCTCTGATCTCCCGGCCTCAGAAGCGAGTGTGCTACCTACTGAACCACTGACACTGTTACCCATTCACTCAGTAAAATATAAGCCATGGTCCTAGCTTCCATGTTCTTGGTGGGGAAAGCTTCTATCCACTTTGTGAATAAATATACAACTACGAGACAGTGGCAATAATTGCCAGGTGATTTGTTTAATCCAGTGATGTAACCTCTCTGTATATGTTGCCAAGGGCCCTCCGGGGGAAGGGTGGTGCACAAATAAGCCCTATTAGTGCTAGTGGGGGGGGTTACTCTGAAGACAGGGCAAACATTAGGAATATAGGTTGGAAAGTCTTTCCTTCATATTGGGGGCCCACATAGAGGCCTTAATCTTTTCCATAGTCTTATTCAGAGCGTAATGCCAACCTGTGGGATGAGCATGAAATAGATGCCATGCTTCAGACATAACCTCGGTGGTACACATACCACCAGAAATTGATCAGGAATCTCTTGACACATTAAGATAGCTGTGGCATCCTCCCCACCTTTGGGGGAAGTGTGCTCTGCCCAGCCAGAGGGGCTCTGCAATGGCTGCCCCTGCAGATGCCAGTGTATGGCTGTGACATAGAATTCATAAGTAGCTTGAAGATTACATAGGTCCATTGGAGTAGTCAGCGAGACTGGTGCCATCGGGAGGGTATGTTAGTGGTCAGGGTCCATAAGGGGCCCCACTTGGCCCTCTTTTGTGTGGCATCATGGGCTTTACAGTTTCTCTTGGCTTGAGGGGTCCCAGAAGAGTGTTCTTTTACTTTAAGTATGGCCACAGGAGGGGTCCTTTCTTGTAATAACAACCAAAAATTGGATTATTTCAGCATGTTTCAAAACCTTGCCATCAGAGGCTACAAAATTGTTCTTAATGTACATAGGTAACAACACAAATATTCACCACATATGCACTATCAGTATATACATTTACAGGCATTGAATTACTAAGCTGTAGAGCACAAGTAATAGCAGCTAACTCGGTGTATTGAGAGGAGTGTGGTGTATATGTGTGTGTGGATTTGGGAGTTACAACAGAGGAGCTTGTATAGGGCCTCCCTTCCTCATAATATGAGGAACCATCAGTATACCAGTCAGGAGCACCTGAAAGTGGCATGGAGCATACCAGGGGTGGAGCCATTGACAGAATGCTTACTGCACTATCTTCAGGGCAATCACGTAGTTCTCCCTCATACAGCAGTAAAGCAGGCAGCATGGTTATTTGCTTCAAGGTAATGTCTAAGTCTTGCAGCTTGACCATCAGTGTCCATCTTGATAGCCTCTGTGAGGAAATAGCAGTTAACTCCTGGTTTCAGCAAATAATTCAGAGATGCGTGAGGGGTATGTAGCACAGTTCTTTGCAGTCCAGTAACATACGTAAAATGTTGCTCAGCCCAGAAGGTAGCCAGAAAATGTTTTTCACATGGTGAAAATTTATTTTCAACTTTGGTTAAAGTTCACGAGGCATAGGCTACTGGGCATAGTTTATTCTGATGTTCTTGGCACAATACAGCAGAGAGTGCATCAGCAGAAGCAGCTTCCTTGAGGTGGAAGGGAAAGGCAGGGTTTGGCTGTATCAGCAAGGTGGCATTGGACACCACTTCCTTTAAATTATGCATTGCCATTGTGTACCTTTTGGCCCACCCTGCTGTGATGTTGTCATCTGAGGAATTCTTCAACAAGTCATACAAAGGCTGGGCTAGGTCTGTAAAGTGCAGAATAATGTCTCTCTGGTAGTTCACTAAGCCAAGAAATGATTATAAAGCAGTTTTAGTAATGGACAATGGTAACCTCTGGATAATTTCTATCTTATGCTGGTCTGGAAGCTTCCCATCAGAGGTTATTTGCAGCCCCAGAAATGCGACAGCACTCTGCATCAGCTGACATTTCTTTGGATTAACTTTCAATCCAGTTTTGCACAGCAAGTCCAAATGCTACTTTAACAGGGTTAGATGTTATTCTTCAATTTCAGTAGCAAGCAACAAATCATCAACATATTGCAAAACACTGTCCAGTTTAGAAAAGTGGGTTAAAATAGCTGCCATGCGTTTGTGAAAAATAGTAGGGGAGTTGTGAAATCACTGGGGGGCTAAGGTCCAAGTAAATTGTTATCCCTCCAGGTGAAAGCAAACTTACACTGGGATTCCCATTTTATGGGCACACTCCAGAAGCCATTAACTATGTCAAGGGTACTGAACACCCTGGCATTTGAGGGAATCTGAGACAGGAGAGTTGGGGCCTCTTGAACTACCAAAGCACGTGCCAGCATGACAGCACTGAGCCCTTGGTAATCTACCATGAGGTGCCAACTACCATCCAGCTTGTGCACCAGCCAGGTGGGGGAATTGGTAGTAGACGTACACTCTCTCAGCATGCCTTGTTTAGTTAAAGATAAAATAATATTACGAATATCAGCTTCACACTCTTTAGGGATTTTGTGCTGTTTCTGAGTGGTGTAAGGCTGTCCCCTAATTTCCTCTTTGGTGTTCAGCTTACCTCAGTCATGTTTGTGTTTGGTAATGGCATCTGAGCACTGAAGAACAATTTGATTTACCTTGTCATTGTCTTATATAGGGGTCGGAAGCTTCTCAGACTTTTTGATAGCAAAGACAACATGTACATCGGAGATTGTTGACACATTTCCTTGTTCAACATTTTCCCCTTCAAACCACACACAATTATTAATAAAATCAACAACAGCAGAATGAGACTTTAGAAAATCTGAGCCTAATATACCTTGTCTATCAGGCAATGCCATTAGGAACCCATTGACTTAGAAGCTATTTCCTTCATTATTAATGGTGGTTGGATTGTCCACAATGGCATTTGTTTTGGAGCCTTCAAAGACTGCCAATCTAATACTTTCAGCAGTCACCAATGGATGAGTACATGCTTGTGAGGTATGCAGGATGGACATGGATGCCCCTGTATCTATCAGCATAGTCTGCTGTGGGCCTCCATTCACAGTGGTGGATAATACAGACTGGTTCCTTGCATCCCCCAGAACCTCACAACTGACTGCAGGGAGGCCGAGAATTTTTATGTGAGGGAACATTGGACTTGTGCCTGAGTTTTCTTAGTCAATTGGAGTCCTTCATTTTCTAATTTTACCTACTCGAGTTCCTGCCGTAACTCAGCATACTGTACAGTGGTAGTCACAGACATGGCCAGATATTTCCAGATATTTCGTGAAATTTCTAAAGACTTTCTCTCTGCTGCCCCTGCTGTGTAAATGGAGAAAGCAGGAGATTTCTCTAGAAATATCACAAACATTTTGGGAAAAATCTGGCCATGTCTTTGGCTGTGACTGTAGGTCAGTCTGGGCTGGAGCAGCCCTGCTATGGGACTAGCTCCGTGCTCTTGCAATTTAGGACACTTGGGCTTAATATGCCCCAGCTCATTGCAATAGTGACAGATGATTTGTCCAGCTACCATTTTCTTGCCTCCTTTTGGCTTCTGTTGGGTTTTGGCTGGGTCTTCTATGGCAGATATTGCTCCTTTAGTGGAGAACTGAGTCTTGGCTCTCTGAATGGCTTTAGCCTTACATGCCCGTTGCACAATCACCAAAAATGTCTGGCTCTCATCTACATTAACTCCTAACAAGACTTTTATCTCTTTTGACAATCCATGTAACAATCTCTTTTTGTATGTGGTGTCGTCATAGGCAGGGTTCCATGTGGGAGGGTCCCTGTCTGATCCCACCACCACTGGGGAAAAAGTAGGGCATAATAACAGAACAACCATTCCAACGATGCCCCAAATACCTCCTTGGGTTTCTGACTAGTGGTTTTGAAGGTATAATGATATTTCTGTCCTCCCTCTGCTGGACTTAAGAGGCCTCAGACAAAGAAATCCAAGGTCCACCCATCTCTTCTCATGGCATCACCATGAAGGATAGACTGGTGGAGGCACTTAAGGAGGACTTCCCTGTATCATCCAGTGCAAGGTCGCTGTGCAACCTTTGGAAAATTTGGATCCTGGAAAAAATGTCTGTTGCAGGGTCTCCTGGGTTTATGGGACCTATTTCTTGTGCATATGCAGCGGCATTGGTTGAGGTGAGGTGCGTGGTGGTTGTGACTTCAGTAACCACCAGAGGATCTCCGTTGGCCACACCCAGTGTCCGGGTCTCGGTCTTAATGTCTCAGACTGGAGTCATGGGGTGGGGAGCAGACAAAGGGGGCCTGTGGTATTGGTGAAAGGGGTTCCTGCAGTCATCAGGATATTTCTGACAGTGTTCCTGCAATATGGCTGCACCTAAATCCTCCCAATTAATATCGGTATCGGCATCTGAATCCTCTCCACTACCCCGTGGCATTAAAGGCAGTCACTACTGCCTGGTGTAGTCCTAACTTTAGTTCCAACTTACTAATCACGTTATTTCATTTCCGGTGGTCCACCTGCCCTTTGGCTGGCATCTTAGTCATATGGCACATCGCCCCTTCAGCATCGATTAAGTGCTTCTTTAACATTTCTAGCTTGGTTTCTAATTCAACATTGTGAGTCCACAACTGTGCAGCCTCATAAGCTCCAGTGGCACCATTCTGTGCCATCATCTGACAGTATCTTAGCTGATCAGTTCAACTGGCAGTTTGTTTCTGCTGGTCCATTTCTATATTAAGTTGCTTTCAAGCCCATACTCCAAACTCGTTGGCAATCAAATAACATGCGAACTGTAGCTGTCTGCAGGCTTCTTTATCTTTTACATTTTTACCCTCCACTAACTTTTTCACATGGTCCTTGGCATTGGCAAGAGGGGGAGCATGAATCCTGCATGCATTGCAACAACCCTTCTCAAGGTTTGACCTTAGAAACTTTTCTCTTCATTTGCTCCATTATCCACTGCACTTTAGCTTATAGGAGTGTCACCCCAGGCACCCGCTCATACACAACAAATGTCTTTGTCCTCATGTGGCAGTTAGGTTATGACCCTTATCTGCCTATATTTTGTGTTATCTCCTCTGGTACCTAGTTTGGACTTCCAGGTCCTGCCACATTGCCAGAAACTGTTAGTTTTCGCTCCATCCTCAGACTAAAGAGGTCCAACCTGGAGCTGAACTGGCACAGTTTCAAGTTACCTCCTAAATAACCATTCAAGAGGCATTCTATTCCCAAAATATTAAAACAAAAAGTTTATTAGGGGATAACAAAACCTTTCCCTTCAGGGGATAGGGGCTATAAGCATACAGAAAGACAAGGCATTAATATTACCCTGTCCTCTGGGATGTCAAGCAGCATGGTGATGTTCTATATTCTGGATCTCTCAACTCTCTCAGAGGCTCACAACCCTAAAGTTTATATACAATTATTGTCATGCTGTTCATGAGTTAGCTTGTGTGATCTTGCCACTGATACCAGTTTTGACATTCCACTATGCCATTGCTGCAGGCAATTCTACCCTCTTCCACTACCTGCCACTTCTTTAGTTTTTTTTTAGTCATGTACACCCACCGCCCACCATGAACATAGCTTGTGAAGGAAACGTACTAGCTTGTTCATGCTACCCAATGTCCTTATTAACCCTTCATTTTCCCAGAATCTTGCCCCTGTATAAAACACTCATGAGACCACACCTGGAATACTGCGTCCAGTTCTGGAGGCCCCATCTTGTTTGTACTTTGCCTTTGGGTTTTTGTGCCCTATGTGCATGATCCTGCACTTCTTTACATTGAATCCCAGCTGCCATTCTTCAGGCCATTTCTCCATTTGTTAAGGTCTTCCCTTATTCTTTCAACACACCAGATAGCAGCAAAGTTGTTACAAACTCAGGTTTGTACAATAAAGTTATATTAAACCATCCCACTGCTCCCAGGTTGCCATCAAAAACAGGCACTTATGCCTAGTGGGCCTTACCCAGTCACCAAAAGAATAAAACAATGGTTATTTGATTTATTTTGTGAGGTATGTTAGCAGTGAAAAACTGCGTACTAATTTTATAATTATTATGTAAATTTCAGCCAATTCCCTGATGAAGGAGTCTTTATGGTCTCGAAATGCTGCATGGTTTAGAATAAAAAATGTAGGCTGATGAAAAATAAACTATGCACTTCATGAGAAAGTAGCTCTCTGGTCTGATTTCTCATTTATGCATCAGTTTTTGTCTGGCTCTGTTGGGCCATTTTAAAAGAACTTCAATATGGAAACTGGACTTCACAACCTTTTTGTATTGCTCCAGGTAAAGGCAGGCCAGCCACGTGTTTATTCTCAAGCTGCACTGTTTTTCTGTGTCTGAGGCCTTTCCCCATAGCATCTGAACTCTGAAACTTCCTTCCTCATGCTCAGTTACTGTTTATGCCTGGGAAAGGCTAAGTTCACATGTTTATGAGCTATTAAACTTTCTTGAAAGAGAATTCTACCCAGATTAAAGCTTAGCACACACACAGAGTACAATGCCAGCATAACCTTCAACTTTATCTAATCCATTAAAATCCAGCCCTATGACCAGGATCGCTGCTGGTTCTGCCACAGCTCTCCAGGCTTGCCACCCAAACCACCTCTCCAGGACCCCACAGAGAATCCAACTAAGCTGGATCCAGCCCTTGACTGGGCTTGCTGCTGGTGCAGCCATGGCTCTCCAGGCTTGCCACCCAAACCACCTCTCCAGGACCCCACAGAGAATCCAGCTAAGCCAGATCCGGCCCTTGAACGGGCTCACTGCTGGTGAGGTGGGGGCTCTCCAGGCTTGCTGCCCAAACCACCTCTCCAGAACCCCACAGAGAAACCAGCTAAGCTGGATCCAGCCCTTGACTGGGCTCGCTGCTGGTGCAGCCACAGTTCTCCAGGTTTGCCACCCAAACCACCTCTCCAGGACCCACAGAGAATCCAGCTAAGCCAAATCCAGCCCTTGACCAGGCTCGCTGCTGGTGTAGCCACGGCTCTTCAGGCTTGCTGCCCAAACCACCTCTCCAAACCCTACAGAGAATCCAGCTAAGCCAGATCCAGCTCTTGACCAGGCTCACTGCTGGTGCAGCTGCGGCTCTCAAGGCTTGCTGCCCAAACCACCATTCCAGAACCACACAGAGAATCCAGCTAAGCTGGGTAAGCTTACAGCCCAGGCCAAGGAAGCCATAAGCAACTGTGATTGGTTCCTTGCTCAGAGCTTCACCCCTGATTGGACTCCCATTTTTTGCCTCTGCTCCTGATTGGCCCTTCTGTTTTCTGTACCTCTCGGTGCTTTTCTGGGCTTCAGCACCCATTTCAATCATATCAAAGTGCCAAAAATTTGCGGCCACCCCCAACCCCTTCTACCTTATTAAATAGATCGAAGCCCCGCCCACCTGTCCTCTGACTCATCTTGCCACAACCCCATTGGGTCTCTTCCCAGGTTTCCTCTTTCTCTTTCCAGTTTTTTCTCTTTTCGGTTTCCTACTTCTCTATCTACTCTCCCTTTCTGCCACATCTCCCAGTCTTCTATAGCACTACCAGTACCCTGGCTCTGCTCCCGTCATCTACTATTTGATCATGTACTCTTCCTGCAATATGTTTGTATATCTCACTATCCTCACCTCCCTGCTTCATCTCTCTCACCTTCCTGGATCCTGCTATCCTTCTCCCCCCCCACATGCCAACTAAATACCCCATATCACCACCTAGGCACACTTCACTATGAGCACTGCTCTCCCACATAGCCCTCTTTGGCTTCTGATTGGCTGGTCCCAAGTTCCTGCAGGTTGGAGCATTGGTCCCACCTATCTCCTCTATCATACATGTCATCGCTCTTAGACAAATGCCAGCAACCCTGACTAGAGTCCTGCAGGCAAAGGACATGTAATCTATCCTACAAGAAGCTCTGTTTGTGCACCCTGAAGCTCCTGCTCCTCCTCCTCCTCCTGCTGCTGATGTCAGGAAATGTGCACACAAACCCAGGTCCTAACCCTGTTAGCCCTGCTTGCCACGCAAACCCATCTGGGGGCTTTATCCTTGCAATCATTAACATCTGCAGCCTGATCCCCAAGCTTGATGCTGTTTGAATCTCTGCAAACCAACAAAACCCTGATATCTTCACAGTTGTCGAAACTTGGCTAACACCCAAAATCCTGGACATGGCAATTGAACTACCGGGGTACAATGTGCACCAGCTAGATCAGGTGTCCAGTAGAGGAGGGGGTTGTGCAATCTACATCAAAGACTATCTCATGGGGTGCCCCATCTCTTCTCCCCTCCATGACTCTGCAGCCAGATTCTCCTGATTAAAATACTCCTAGGGGCACACAACAAAACCCTCACCATTGTCTCTGTATACATCCCACCAAAAGACCAAGGGAAAAGCCTCAATACCACTCTGAACTTTACCAGAGCCCTACCTACAGGTTCTGAGACAATCATCCTAGGTGACTTTAATATAAACTGGCATGCAATGGATGCAGGTGTTTATAGGGATGCCATATCAGCAGCAAACCTCTCACAAATGGTTGTCTCCACCACAAAAAAAACTACAAAACTGGTACTGGTACCCTGCCGGACTGGGTTCTGACCAGTCATCCTTCCCGTATCTCCAACACCTCCATGCTCCCTGACTCACTTAGCAACCATTCCCCTGTTATCTGTAAATGGTCAAATAAATTTTGCAACCCCCACCTAAAGTCATCACCAGCAGAGTTCTCCCCCGTGGTCAGCTGAATCACCTTAAATCCTGCCTCAGTCAGTATGATTGGTCTCTCATTTACAAATCCACAGATGTTGACTCAGCCCTCAACTACTTTGTTTGCTCCTTCAATGCGGCCTGCAACTCCTACGCCCCGCTCAAAAAAGGAAAAATCAAGGCACTATGCAACCCATGGCTAACTGGCGAGCTTCCCACACAGCTAAAATCAAGGAACCACCTTTGGGCACTGGCTAGGGCCTCTGGTGCTCAATCCAACATACAGAATTACAAACGTGCCCAAAACAACTGCACAAAATCCATTAGACTAAAGAAAAGCATGTACTACAGAGAAGCTCTCTCTAACACCTGGGGAAACGGGAGTGAGTTTTGGAAGACCATCAAAGAAGTCACAGGGAAGCAGCCCAAATCCTCCCCAACAATGCTAAATGTTGACGGGTCTATCACTCTTGATCCCCTGGTCATTGCCAACACTTTCAATGAAGCATTCACTGACCTAAGTAGTGTTCTCCCCATGGACTTTTTCCTGGTTTCTGACTCCACTGCTCCCTTTAGCTATCCCACTCCTTCCAATCACCCACCTTTCTATTTCAAAACTGTCAAGAAGCATGAAGCCCACAAATACATCACCAGAGCAATCTCCAAGTCAAGAACCAGTGAGGACTCACTGGATCTTAAACTGCTATCTCTCACCCTTGATGAGGTCCTAGATCTATTAACTAGAATGTTCAACCTCTTCCTTAGTCTCAGCCAGTTCCCGGATGTATGGAAAGCTGCTACAGTTACACCAGTCCACAAAAGTGGGGATAAGGCCATCCACAGGAATTTTAGACTGATCTCTATACTACCTCCTCTCTCCAAGGCCCTGGAACGCATAGTGGCCGACCAACTTACAGATCACCTGGAAAAATACAATATTCTGTGTACTCAACAACATGGTTTCAGAAAAGGCCATAGCACTTCATCTGCCTTATTGGAATTCACTGGAGTGTAACATAGCACATTGGATAATGGTCATCTAACGGAGGCTGCATTTGTCGATTTGACTAAGGCGTTTAACACTGTCCACCATCGTCTGCTGATTGAACAGCTCCGGTCTTCTGGGCTTTCTCCTGACACTGTAGCCTGGTTCAATAGCTACTTGGAAAATTGTTCACAAAGAGTAAAAATCACTGGTGTTCTCTCTGATGCCAGACTGGTCTGCTCTGGAGTCCCACAGGGGTCTATACTTGGCCCCCTACTATTCAGCCTTTTCCTTAACACCCTTCTGCAATCCTGCCCTGAGCAACTCATCCTATATGCTGACTACGCAGTAATCTTCACCTCCCACAAGGATCCTGAACCCTTACCACACAATCTTCAGCAAGGTTTTACCTCTGTGGAAAACTGGTTCAGTATGCATATGCTGGTCCTAAACCATAAAAAAACAAGGTTATGCTTCTCAGCAGCACTCACAATAAGCATAGACATTGCCCACTCACCATTACGACTAGCCTGGGAAACACCCTTGAGCAGGTGCAGTCATTTAATTACCTTGGGATATTCCTGGCCCAAATCTATCGTATGCTTCCCACATTGACAGTATTGCCAAAGCTGAAAATATGCATTTAGGCTTACTATACTGCCACAGACATCTTACATCAGAAGCCTTGAGGATTGCTGTGTAGAGCTCGGTGGTCTCCATCAATGACTACGGCCTTATCATCTATGGCACTGCATCAACCACTGTGCTTAGATGAATATCGACTTCCCTCAATAAGGCTTGTCAGCTCATCTCTGGTGCTCACTGCCTGACTCATACATGTGACCATTATGCACAAACTGGATGGTTTCAACTCTCCAACCACATTAAGTATCTAACCTGCACAATGGCGAAGAAAGTAATTATGGGCCTCACCCCACCTGGAGTCCAAGCCTTACTGCGACCATGCCTGAATCCTTGTAACACCAGGGGATCCGAAACTCAGCTCCTCCAGGTTCCCCACCATTGGACCTCCCAGGGCCAAAGATCCTTTACCCATAGGGGGTCTAGCTAGCTAAATGGTCACAGTACTGACATCTCCTCCACACCTAAGCTTGGCCCATTCAAATCCCAGCTTCACCTTCATCTCACTGCGGCTAGCTCCTGTGACTACTACATATAACCAGCCCTACCCATCTTCAACCCGACCTCTCTATGCTCCCCCTCACTAGCACATATACCCTATTATTCTCTCTTCTCCCACTTCACCTCCCCCTTCCTTGCCTTATCTCTCCCATAACCTTTCCCCTGCTAGTACTTCCCCCCATTTTGTTTGACTGTGATGCTACTCTCCCTCTGTGACATTGACAATGCCTCTGGCTGCTCCCTCCTCCCTCTGGGTCCCCACCCTTAGGTCCCCTGTGTATGTTTCCCTGGTCTTCTCCTGTGTTATCTCACTCTAGTAGAGCTTATCCTGACTACAGCATTGTATTTCTCTCCTATTCATAGCATGTTATCTTACATATTTTTCTGTATTGTGCTGTATTTGATGTGGAACCTTTGTAAAAGAGCCTTGGCTCAAAGGTATTTGTAATCCTAGACTTAATGAGTAATAAATAAATTAGGAATCTTGAGAGCTCCCTTTGTCTACTGTAATAGCAAAATGTCTGCAGGGCTCCACCCACTGCAGCCGTAAAAAGTTAAAGTTTGATATCTGTTTCTACTGGTTAAAGTTATTTGTGCCCCAATGAAAGATCCCCAGTGTATTCTTCACAGCAGTGTACTACCTAACCAAGTGACTTTAGAGATATTTTGGGCAGTTGCCAGTTGAGAAGCCTGGAGCACCCACAGGTGGGAGGTGGGGATTGTGTGGGGTAAAGTATTTCAACAGTTGTTAATGTTTTACTATTTGTCCTCCCTTTTCTCCCCTTCCCAAAAATAAACACTGCTAATTGTCAATGTTATGTTCTGGTCTTGTGACTCACTGCAATAAGTGGGAATCGTTGTTGTGTGGGGAAGGTACGGTGGGGGCAGTTACTGTATTCTCCTGGGAGGTGTTAGCCTGCAATTTATCTACAGATATTCCCTATCACTACCCAAGGCGGAGGCACCACATGCATCTGTTGTTCCTATACCACTTGTCTGCCAGAGAACCTAGGCTGGCCCCCTTGAGATATATCCAGGGAAGACCCAAGGGCACCTGAAACAGTCAAGGTGAGTCAGGGGGCTGTTACATAAGTTTGTTCTTTTTTTAGGTCATTGTGTCAGAGATATATTAAATTTTAGGTTATGGCACACATCATTACGTATGGCAAGCATCAGAAGATTATGTTTAGCCTGTTATTCTCGGGGATCACAGTCATGCTCTTTACCTCTTTAACCTGATATATCCTGGCAGGACAGGAGTGCATGCCCCTAGCCCTATTTTCAGGTGTAGTCAGAGTGGTCTGTGAATCCCACCATTTTGAGCAGCTCAGTTTGACCCTTGAACTCCCTTAATTTTAACTGGTGTAACTGCACTACTGTAAATGCTCCAAAAATATCTACCAGACAAGGCACATAGATGGGTATCTCCAAACAGACTGAAGGTATATCCCCAATATATTGAACTGGTTTCCTTGTGCTGCTCCAGCTGATCAGCCCTGTGCATTTTGCACTAGTTAAAATTACGGGCAAACATATAGACATTCATATGCTAAGCAGCGATTCATTTGATTTGAAAGTTCCCAGTTTACTTTCACCAATACAGTGTGCATAACACTGAAAACCTCAAATGGATTTATATCCGGAGTGCATGCTTTCGACTGTTTGTTGCTGAAAGAAGTTTTCTGTTTGTTGGTACATTACTTGCAAACCTTTTCATCTTGAAAATAGTCTGATTTATTTAGTCTGTGAACTTTTATCAGAGCATTTTCTGGATACAGCTAAATAATTAAAAGCTGCTGTTCTCAAAAAATTGATTCATTTACCAGTGGGTATAGATTTATTTGAATGTTGCTGATTTATTGTGTCATTTGCACAATACTAGATTGTCTGCTTGAAATTCATTTTTTTCTATGAAGTTGCACATTATTTTGAAGGGCTAAACATATATGTTATATTGTTTCCAGAGTATGGTTTTAATGGCTATGTAATCAATTAGCAGACTACATAAGTATGTGCACCATAACCTAACACCAAATGCCCTTAACACAAAACCCTAATAAAAAGAAAAGAATTACATATGCAGGGGATATGCACAAAGCAGTGACTGACCTGTGCATGCCACGTAGACAGAGCATGTAGAGCTCTATGTGTAAGCCACATGTAGGATCAGCACAGGCGGCATGCATGATCTGTGCGATGTGCTGTGTGCATGCACCTGCAATGGATGGTGTGGTTGTGTGGCATGAAGCGTGTAGAGGGGTGTGGCTGTGTAGTGTGCCATGCGCCCCCTTGGAATGCACATGCACAACCATATCCACACCTGGGAGCCATGTAGGACCACATGCACAAGAGTACCCCAGGAGTAGGGTTGCAGTAAACCCCTATGTTCAGTGCATAGCCCACAATGGACCCTGGAGGTGTGTACCCAGGCAATGGTTGGGCCTTTGCCAAACACAACAAAGTGGCCAACAGACAGCACAGCACATGGGACCAACAGCCATACAGGCCCCATGAACCCAGACAGATCCATGATGCCAGCATGTGGCTGGCCATTGACTGGTACCAGGCCCCCCAAGGCAGAACAACCCCAAGGCATTGTGTGCATGGAAGGTGGCCTGGTATAGCCCTCCCTGTCCCGTACAAGGATTATGCATGTATGTGCATGCTGAGGTGAGTATGTACACATGACAGCCACATATGCTGGACAGCCATCTCCATGGCACCAGAAACACAATACAGTATAGACCCAATGGCTGACAGCCTGAAGGATGGCCAGAGGCAGATTATGGAACTGTCCATGTCTGTTGGTATCCCACCCGAATGCAACATGCCACTACAATGAGACATGCACCCATTGCATGCATGCCAAGGCCCCTATACCACACAGTGACAGCAAGAATAATGGCACAGACACAGGTGATATAGTTTAATGACACATCTCCAATCCTTGATACACTGTAAATCATCACTTGTGCAGTTCAACGTATAACACATGCAGGAGGCGTTTTATTAGCATGCACTGACACCTACTGCTGTGCCTTCAATGGAGTGTACACGGAGTGTCTGTCAACCTATATTTTGGGATTCACACTATAATATATTAGAAACAGTCATGTGACTGCAACAGTGGTATGCAGGATACTGTCTGCCCCATACCCGGCACATTGCACCTCCCCCTCGGAGGAATCATCAGACTATGATGGGGGGTGTTCCTGGTAGGTGGTCGCATTGCAGGCACCATCTGGTGGAGTGTACCTGTGTATCTCTAGAATGAGAGGAACAGACACAGGAGAAGGGGGTTCAGTTACCTGGCTGTGATCTGACAGAATCTCACACACTCCACACAGGCCATGTTACACCTACCTTCAATGGCTTCTCAACTGACCACTTCACCCTGAAATCATCCCTGTAGTAAATATCCCTTGATCCCACCCTGTGGGACAGGAGTTTGGGGAATGCCTCTGGCCACTGTCTCCTCCTTGCCACCACCATAACTAACTCCTCCATTGAAAGCTCCCTTCACTCCAGTGTCACAGAGAGTGGTTTGCCAGTAAAGCTCTGTGGAGACACAACCTAAAGCAGGCCCTGAGCTGGGGTTTCATGCAGCCCCACACATACACCAACCCCATACAGCCATCTACTCACCTTCACTGACTCCCTGACCTCCCATATGGCTCCATCATCCTGGCCATCCTGGTTGGTTCATGATGCTCAGTGCCACCATTTATGGGGGTACTCCTCCAGTTGTTCCACCAATGTTTCAGACCTCTCTGCCCCCTCCACCATCTTTCTCACCATAGTGGACTTTGCTGCATGGCATATGCCCTATCATAGCATGCCACACACCTGTGTGCACTGGAAGGAACCACATAGAGGGCCATTGTCAACACAGGGGGTGCTAGACAGGACTAGCAAGCCACCTTGTTATGCTGACAGTCACTATTCTGCGATCCACCTGGGATATCTCCCACCTGAGTGACATGAGGCTCGGACTGCTGCTTAATGCAGTCATGCTGGATGAGGAGCTTACACATGTACAGGGTCACCAGACCTATTTCTGTGTATTCCACCACAGACTACCACTGCTGCCCCTCAGGGACATGCACTACATTCAGAAGTGCCATCTTACAGCTCTGTGACATGGTCAGACTACACATCACACCCTGCACCAAGTGGTCACTGGCACTGACAATGGAAACAAAGGTAATGTGGGCATTACTGTACTATGCCACCAGTTCCTTCCAGAGGGTGGCAGGGAACACTATGGGCATGAGCAAGTCGTTCATGTCCCGTGCCCAGCATCACATCACAGATGCACTAGCTGTGGCATATTCAGGACCATACTGTGATTCCTGCAACACCTGCGGACCTCCAGGCCACTAAGAAGGGATTCCACAGCATGCAGGGCATGCTGAACATGATTGTTGCAATCTACTGCACAAACATAGCAGTCATGAGGGGTTGTACCGGAACCACAAAGGATTGCACAGCATGAACTGCCAGACTGTATGTAACATGGATGGTCTCATCACAAATGTCTACGCAAAGTACCTAGGGTTATGCCATGATGCCTATATCTTTGACTGGTATGGCCTGGGCACTGGTCTTTAGGCCCTTGGTGGCATGGCTGGCTAGCTGCTTAATAGGAGTACTTGTAGGACCAAGGGGTGTGTGTGTGCTGGGCTGCCCTCATGTACTAACACTCTCCGTCTTCTTTCTAGGAGACAACAGGTACCCACTATGACCTTATCTACCGACACCATACCTGGAGCCACAGGGGCCAATTGAGGAGGCATTCAATATGGTGCACAAGATAACATGGTATGGGGTGGAATATGCATTCAGATGGCTTAAGGTAAGGTTCCAGTGCCCAGACCACATGGTTGGCACGATGATGCTCGCCCTGAGATGGCATGCAGACTGTTAACCATCTGTACCATGCTTCACAACAAGTGTGATCTGTGATGGCTGACTATGCCATGTGATGTGGAAGACTACATGCCGGCCTGTGAGGATCATGAACCACCATGTGGGAGGGGGAACACGCTGTCAGAATGTGCCGTATGGCATGCAATGCCACAGGGCATCTTCCCATGGTAGCATGGTGGGCCAGGTGGCACTGTGATGATGTACCCCTCTGAGTCAACCTGTGCCATGTTCTGCACATGCTTATTGTGTGTGGCCCATACAGTGTGTGTTGTGTGTGGTTCATGGGGGTGGGTGGGGTTCACTGGGGATGTGTGAGGCCCATATGTTATGTGTGTAACTCATGGTGGTGGGTGGGATTCATTGGTGGTGTGTGATACATTTGGGGTTGGTGTGGTTCATGGAGGTGTGTGTGGTATATTGCAGGTGTGAGTGGTGCAGTGGCAGTGTTTGGTGGAACTGTGCAGTGGATGTCATGTGTAGAGCTGGGGTTGTGGGAAGTGGGCACTGTTGGGAAAGTGGCTGTGCAGCATTTAGTCCCACAGAACAGTCTACCATACAGTGCTGATCCACACAACAGGGCGGCATAGTCATGGCTTTCTGGACCTCATCGATGCCTTTGTGCTGAGGTGCACTCTATATGTCCAGCCACCCACACCTCTCGACACTCAACACTCATGGAAGCAGTCCCCTCATTGGTGCACCAGCATGCCTGGGGTCCATCCGTGTGCCACAGGCATCGGCCATGCCTTGAGGTATCCCATCCACTCCACTTTCTGTCTGGATGCCCTGGGTGGCCACAGGCATTGCTGGTGCAGGTGGCATGCATTCTGTCATCCTCTTGAATATGTCACCAATTCTCTCAATACCCTGCACACACCCCTCACCTCCACTGTGAGGTAACGTAGGGTGGCTGTATTGTCTGTATGTGCCTATAGACACTCCCGTCATGGATGATGCAGGTCATGTTAGTATGCCTGCAGGAGGCCCATGCCAGGTGCCTTCCTGTTGCACATGGCAGTTGTCTTGACACGCCCTCGTCACAACTGTTGTAGCCTCCCTGTGATGCTGTTCACTGCATGGAGGGCCCCTGCCCCTCTTCAGTGTCAGCCAGTGGTGATGCATGTGTCTTGCCATGCTGCAGCAGGGCAAGGGGTGTGGGCCCCACCACCGTCTCTCTGCCTGTGCACACAGGGATGACAGGGTGGACCATTGTTGTGCAGGGGTGCTGTGGTGTGGCTGCATAGGCTCCATGCAGGTGTGCATCCACTGTCCTGTTGGCTGTGTCCACAGGCCTCTCAGAATTGGTGAGTTGTGTCCATTCAACATCTACCGGTGGCCTTGCTTGTTCCTGTGGCCATCCTGTAAGTGAAGAGAAGGTGGTTAGTATTGGCACGGTCTATGCAGTCAGGGCATATTCCAGCAGTGGGGTGATGTTCCTGCTCTCTACCAACCATGTGTTCTACCTCCCTCGGCAGTTCCACCTACATGGTGGACACTGCTGCTTCTGTGCTCTGTGGTGCTTTGTCTGTAGGGGGAAGCATAAGGTGGTTACCTTGGGTGCATTGCCAGATGTGTCCCACATACCCGCCCGTGATACACTGCTTACCTGCTATTGTGTCCATTCCCATTGACTTGCCATTGCTGACCACATCGGACACTGTCTCTGCCACCACACACTCAATGGGTGTCAGGGCTAGTGTTTTGGACTGGGGTCCTCTGCCAGTGGTGTACAGGGAGTGGCTGGTCACCATGAGCATCCATTTCACGGTGGACTGGATATCCTGCCACTTGTGTTTGATGGCACTCAGTGTGTGTGCCTCCAATCCCATGGCATTCACCACTACCTGGATCTCCAGCCACAGCTGTGCCTTTGTTTTGGGGGACCCTGAATGTATCCAAGCCATACAGTGTAGTGTAGTGAGCTCATATGTCCATCACAAGGGTGGTGACCTGTAGGCCTGTGAAGTTTGTCTACCAGGGCCATATGGTGCCCATCAATGTGCCTGGTACCACTGGGTCTGTACCACTGTGCCCCTCCAGTGTGGGGTCTAGGCCCATGGCCACATCCTGCTTGGTTGACATGCCTCCAATGGGTATGCTGTTTACTTTGCCCCCCATGTCTACATTCATTTCCATGTGTGCACACAGTGGCTTGATTGTCCATTTATGGTGTGACCAGGGAACTAGCCTGTGTCTCTGGACTCTGCCTGCCCTGCCTCTATACATCCCTGCACATGTGTGAAGGTGCCTCCCTAGCCATGGTTGCTATTGTGCCAATGGTCATGCATACGGGCATGCAGTTCCATCCCACATGGTGTGCATGTACACACCACCATTATGTCTCATTCCAGTGCTCTTTGTGTGCCTTTGTGCAAAGGGCCCAATATAAGCAGACCAAAGCTGAATACATACAATAATCTATGATAGCATTTGACATTATACAAATAGATACTATAGCTTACAATATTATAAATCACAATAGTGCTGTGATGTAATATTGCAGTAATTTAATTTAGCTTTTGAGTAATTATGAGTGTAGTATATCTTATCCTGGTTAGAAGTGAACTCTGATATGTTAAACTCATCATATATTACACAGAAACATAGAAACATAGAATTCGATGGCAGATAAGGACCGCTTGGCCCACCCAGTCTGCCCATTTCCCTACCTGATGGATAAACTGCAGATTCTAGTTAATCAACAGCTTACTTCCCCCTGCCCCCCACTAGAATTGCCTTATGCCTGTCCCATGCATTCTTGAATTCTCCCACTATTCCTGACTCCACAACCTCCTCAGGAAGGCTGTTCCATGCATCCATAACTCTCTCTGTGAAAAAATACTTTCTAACATTACCTCTGAGCCGTCCCCCTCTATCTTCAAATTGTGCCCCCTTGTTCTTGCACATCTCTTCTTTTGAAAGATACTACCCTCTTGTACCTTGTTAATTTTCTTGAAATACTTGAAAGTTTCTATCATGTCCCCCCTCTCCATCCTTTCCTCAAGGGTATACATATTAAGCTGCTTTAGTCTCTCCTCGTATGTCTTCTGGTGCAGACCTTGCACCTCTTTGGTTGCCCTCCTCTGAACAGCCTCCACTCTGTCTATGTCTTTGCAGAGATAGGGTCTCCAGAATTGTATGCAGTACTCCAGATGGGGTCTCACTAACTGTCTGTATAGAGGGATAACAATTTCCTGTTTTCTACTGTTGATGCCTCTCCCTATGCATCCCAGTATCCCCCCAGCCCTCCTTACTGCCTTCTCACATTGCTTGCCCACCTTTAGGTCATCTGATATAATTACTCCTAGGTCTCTTTCGATTTTTGTTGTAGTTATTAACTCACCCCCCATTGTGTACTCTTCCCCTGGGTTTTTGTTTCCAAGATGCATTATTTTGCACTTCTTTGCACTGAATCTGAGCTGCCACGTATTTGACCATTCCTCCAACCTTGCCAAGTCCCTTTTCATTCTTTCCACCTCACCTTGTGTATCAACCCTATTGCAGATCTTTGTGTCATCTGCAAAGAGGCATACCTTTCCTTCCAGGTGCTCTCCAATGTCACTTATAAAGATATTAAAGAGGACAGGTCCCAGTACTGAACCCTGCGGTACCCCGCTAGTTACCCTCCTTTCTTCACTGTCAACTCCGTTTACTATTACCCTTTGAGTCCTGTTGTCCAGCCAGTTTTTTATCCAGACTACCACCTTGGGACCCACTCCAAGGCTGGCTAACTTGTATATTAATCTTTTGTGTGAGACTGTGTCGAATGCCTTGCTAAAATCTAGGTAGGCCATATCCACAGCCCCTTCCTGGTCTACTACTTTGGTCACCCAGTCAAAGAAATCTATTAAGTTCATCTGACATGACTTTCCTGCTGTGAAACCATGCTGCCTTGGGTCATGTGCCCCACTGGCCTCTAGGTACTCAACAATTCTTTCCTTCAGAAGTGATTCCATCATTTTTCCTACCACTAGTCAAACTAACTGGTCTGTAGTTTCCTGCCTCTGATCTGCTCCCACTTTTGTGAAGTGGAATCACATTTGCCCTCCTCCAGTCTTCAGGTACCACTCCATCCTCCCATGATTAGTTAAAGAGAGTAATCAGTGTTGTTGGTATGGTATGGTAAAATTGTATTTATACAGTGATACAGCCATTAGGGTTCCGAAAATCCCTGTTCACAAGGCTTACCTGTTTACATTATGCAAAATTATTACAACTATTCATTTATAACAATACAGGTTACAGAAAAGTCCAAAACAATACATCAGAGTTTACAAACTCATCAATAACAGGCATATTAGCAATTTTATATTTACATTAATTTCACCTATTACAACAACAACAAAAACTAAGTTTGTGATTCAGGCCATTTTTAAAAACATGATCAGTAGTTGTTAGTTCACATAAAAAAGGAGGAAGACAATTCCAACTTTTAGCTACTTGATATTGAAGGGTCATTTCACTAAATCGATTTTTTAACTTTGGTATTATTAAATCTCTAGCACCAGTTTTTCTTAAATTTAAACCATGTTTTGGTTTTTGTAATTTGCTTTTTAAGTTATCTAAGGACTGATGTTTACATATATTACGAACCTGATTTAGCCAGATTCCCCTAGCCTGTAAGTCTAATGGAATCCAACCCAAATCCATATACATAGTGCAATGATGAGTTTTAAAATCACACCTTAACACAAATCTTGCAAGCTTATTATAAAGTGTATCCAAGTTATTTAAATGTTTTCCTGCTGTATGTCTGTAAATATGACTTCCATAGTCAATAACCAGCATTATTAATTGATTGATCATAATCAGTCTTGTTTCTCTTGTCATACAATTTGATATTCGTCTCATAGCTCCAATCTTGACATGTGTTTTCTTTATTAAATTTGTTATATGATATTGGAAAGTAAGACATTGATCTATATGTACCCCTAAATATTTATATGTTTCAATTTGTTCTAAAAACTTACCCTCTTGTGTCTTTATATTTAATTTTGAAATTCCCTTTAAGTCCAATGCAAATGACATAACCTGTGTCTTTTTATTATTAACTAATAAACCCAGAGGTGAAAAGTGACCTTGCATGATGCTAAAGTCACTCTGTAAGTTTAGTTCTACTTCACTAATAGTTTTTACCTCTGCTACTAAAACCGTATCGTCTGCATATAGACAACTTTTTGAATGTCCAATTTTCTTTGGTAAGTCATTTAAATAGACTATGAACAGGAGGGGGTCCAGGATAGATCCCTGGGGAACCCCTCTTGTTACATAGTCCGTTCTTGACTGGTGTCCATTTAGGACAACAAATTGTGATCTTTTATCAAGGTATGATATAAACCAATTACAGGTTTCTTCCTCCACCTCTATTTTCATTAATTAGTTTATCAAAATACTATGGTTTACCAAATCAAATGCTTTAGATAGGTCCACGTATACCACACCCATGGACTTCGCTTCCCCAAGAGGGGTTGCTATAAGATCCAAAAAGTCAGTGAGTACAGTAGCCGTGGAAATACCCTGCCTAAAACCATACTGTTGTTGAGTCAATTTATTATATTTTTCCAAGTAGTCCATTAACTGATCATGGACAATTTTTTCAAATAACTTGGATACTGTGGACAGCAAGGCTATTGGACGGTAATTTGAAACATCCTTTGGATCCCTCCCTTATCTATTGGTATCACTTTGGCTAATTTTCAACTAGAGGGAAACTGTCCCTCTCTTAGACTCCAGTTAAAAATGTCCCTTAGTATAGATGACAATTCCATAGCAGCCTCTTTTAATAATTTGTTATCTATTCTATCTTGGCCACTTGCTTTATTTATTTTTAATCTATTTACGTTTTTTAGAACTTCTTTGTTTATCACTCTCTTAAACCTGAATTTGGGTTCTTTCTCATCTTGGGGACTCTCACCCTTTACTTCATTCAAGGTATTAGTTTTAGGTATGAAATCTAATTTCAGATCGGGGAGATTTATGAAATAATCATTCAAAATTTCCGCAGCTTTATTTGTTTCAAACACTTTTCCATTCTGACTCAATTTTATTTCACTTTGTTTACTAGTTGGATTCATAAGATTTTTTATAACAGACCAATAAGCACCTGGATTTGTTGATTCTTTAATCCACTGTTTATAATAACAAGCTTTTGATTTCCTGATTTCCTGTATTACTTGATTCCTTAACCTTTTGTATTGTTCCCAAATTTCACCGTTTAATGTTTTATTTGCTTTTTTCCAATAATGATTTCTAATCCTAATCATTTTCTTTATTTTTACAGTTAGCCATGGTAAATGTTTTTTCCTATGATTGACTCTTTTATATGGAGCAAATTTATCACTAACATTAATAAACATTGTTGTAAATTCCAATACAGCCTCATTTAAATCTGGGATAAGAAAAATCCTATACCAAGGGAGTCCCTGAAGATACTTTCTAAATGATAAACTATTAAATTTTGAATAACATCTTTTAGATATTTGTGATACTGATTTTATGGGAATATAATTTTTAATTGTAGAGAATACACACTTAACTATATTATGGTCTCCTAAACTGAGGGCAGATACACTTTTCTCCAAAATTGTTAATTCAGGTGAAACAAACATCAAATCCAAAATATTACCTTTACTTAATAAGGAACCTTTCCTTGTAGGTGTATCTATGATTTGTATCAGGTTTAAACAGCTCATTGATTTTTCCAACTTTTGACCCCTAGAACAACCCCAAGCTGCATTGAAATCACCAGCCAGAACTACTTGTAGTTGACCCAGGTGTTCCATTAAAACATGTGAAAATTTGTCAAAATGGATAAGGTTTATTTTAGGTGGAGAGTAAACTACTCCAATAACCAATTTTAATTCTTGTATCTCAATTAACAGACATTCAATGCCCTCAATTGACCCAGAGAACAACATTTTGGAGTTACCAATTGAATGATTTATATACACCAACCCCCCCCCATGTTCCCCGATCCTTTCTAAAGTGGTAGAAGTCCCTTAATTCTATATCTTTATATTCAATTCCCTTTTTTAACCAGGTTTCTGTTAACATTATTATGTCCGGCTCTTCATGTTCTACCCAGGATCTAAAATAGTCCATTTTATTTATCATACTTCGAGCATTATCTAAGACCATTTTAATTACAGGACCTGGGTTCAATTCAATATCTCCACAGAGAGCCAAGGACAATAACAATGCCCAGTTACTTGAACACATATACCCTGTTTGGATTACCATGTCCTTAACACGAAGTTCTTCCCTGATGAGGTTGAAAGGGTTTCATCGTGAGGTCAGCTTAGCTGTTTGTAACTTAAGATTATTAAAACAATTTACATGAGCACTTGATCTTTTCGACAAAACATCAGTTCTCATGATAACAAGTAGCTGAACGACACAGACCAAAACCACTATCAACCCCATCATTTTAGATGACAACATCTTTTTCATTTTACAGCTGTTTCCAAATACAAAGAAAATAACCTATAGATGCCTGCTTATAAAAGTAAAAAACAATCAGAACATAAAAATGTTTTTATTTAGGTAAAAGTACCTTACATGAGTCAATGTTACCAAAATCTAAACCGCAAAACTGGAGACTTATTTAAGCATTAAACATCTTATTTAAGGTTACCATATACTGCTATATAAGTGTTTATTAAGATATGTTTAGCAATTATGGTAAGCTTAACTAATAATATACTCTCAGGAGTAACTCCTCTATCACTAATTACTATCAGAGATAATGCAAAAGATCAACAATATATTTCGAATAAATACTTTCTCATTTAATACTCTAAGCTTCTTCTAAAGTCAATCTGTAATCTCAGATACTTTAAACAATAGTTTTTGATCTGTTACCCCTGTTTTATAAGTTTCCAGATTACCTGCTTTTTAAAATGTTACAAACTTATTCCTGTTTCTCTTCTGAGTGGCTACTTTCACTCACTTTTCTAGCTCACTATTGCTCGCTTGTTAACAGCTAAACCTTTATGTTGTTACTGCCCCTCCTCCGCACTGATGAAATTAACAAAAGTCCTACCAAGCACAGCTGATGACACTCTCCAAACCTCAGTAATCAGGCTCTTGCTAGCTGGGCTGCTGCAGAAAGGAGCTTAGGCACAGAAATACACTGTCACACACAAGCACAGAGTTCTTTTAGTCTGGCTGCAGTTTCTGTTGATGTGAGATGTTAACACAGCATACCTGGTTGTGTTCTAGCAGCACAAGCCTTTTATGTTGTTACTAGTTCAACCCTTAGTTCTTTTTCTTGGGTGAATCTCATCAGGCACCATTGCTTTGTCCACCCTCAGTTTTAAGTGTTCTTTCAAAACCCTTTCTTCTGTGAATGGACTGGTATCGACCCCCCATTAGAGTTTCTCCCTTGTTTGGTTTAGGCACCTCCCCCTCCTCATCTGTTGTGAATACTGAGCTGAAATATTCGTTCAGTATCCCTGCTTTTTCACTGTCACCTTCTGTCCACATCCCTCCCCTTTATTAAGTCTCTGTATCCCTCCCTTGGTCTTTTTTCGCTCCCTAATTTACCTATAAAAGGTTCTATCCCCCTTCTTAACAGAGTTGGCTATCTTTTCCTCAGTTTGTGCCTTTGCTATTCTGACTGCCTTCCCAGCCTCCTTCTGCTTTACATGATAAAGTTCTCTGTCCTGCTCCTTCTGTGTTTCCTTATATTTCCTGAATGCTATATTTTTCTCCTTAACCGTCCCTGCCACCTCTTTTGAGAACCTTAGTGTTTTTTTCCTTCATTTTGTTTTATTGATTTGCTTCACACAAAGGCTTGTTGCCTCTGTGATGCGATTATTTTCCTTTGATAATATTAGAGTCAAAGATAGAATCACTCCACTAAAATATCGTAAGCTATAGTTTCTCATTGTATAGTATTGTAATCTGTCATAGATTATTGTATGCATTCTGATAGGGTCTGCTCATATCATATGTAATTCTATTCTTTTTATTAGATCATTGTGTCAGACATATTTAGTTTTACATTATAACACACATTTATCTATAGCAAACATCACAGATTATGTCCTGCCTATTATTCTCTGGGATCACAGTCATGCTCTTACCTCTGAAGTTTGTCGACTGGGGCCAGTCTGATATACCTTAGCAGGATGGGGGGGTGTCTCTATCCCCCTAGCTCTTTATTCAGTTATAGTCATCTTGGTCTGTGGATCCCATCATTTTGAGCAGCTCAGTTTGACCCTTGACTTCCTTTAATTTGAATGGGTCTAACTGCACTACTATAAATTCTCAAAAAATAACTACCTGACAAAGTGCATAGCTGGGTATATCCAAGTGGACAGGGAGGTATATTCCTGATATATTAAATTGGTTTCCTTGCCCCCCCAGCTGATCACCTCTGTGCTCTTTGTACTAGTTCAAGATGTGGGCAAACACAGAGAGACATTAAATATACTGAGCAGCACTTTGTTTGCTTTAAAAACTCCAAGGCCCAGATATTCAAACTGCACCCAAAAAGTGCGCAACAGCAGAAGCATGTGCAAGTCCATTGCGCCCATGCGCAAGAAGCACGATATTCAAAAACTGCGCAGGCCAAGATGCACCTATGGCAGACAACTTAATATCACACCACCTTCACCATAGGGCAATCAGGGATGTGAAGCTGAGCATATCTGATGCACCATAGCTCAACCAGGGATGCCCCCTGCAGCAGGCCAGCAATGCAACAGCACAACCAGGGATGCAGGGGCCCACCACCCATGCCACAGATGGGCAGAGGAGCACACAGCAGAACAGACATCGTCCTCAACACCCCATGCACTGCACAACTGGGGGAGATCTGGAATAACCACCGGCCCATGGATACCAGCAACCAACCCACAGCTGGGCCATGGTGCCCCAGAAAACCCCCTGGCAATCTGTGAATGGCACACAAGGAGGGCCGACCATCCCATGGCACACCATCCCACCAATGCAGAGCACACACTGCACCACAATCACCATACACCGTTCCCAGGAGTTGCACCCAACAGTGCAGGACACCCTATGCATGCCACCACCCCCACTGTGACAATGCAACCCTGTGCACCATGGAGTCATGCAAGGCATCCCCACCATGTGCACCCTGCTGTGGGTGGCAGCAGACAGCAATGAAACAACAGCATGCACAGTGCCACCCTGCACATCCCCCCTGAGGTACAGCTGAGAGACTGACCATGTGTTGCTACATGAGGAACCCCACATGCGACAGGGCATGCCCCGGACCCCACCACCAGCGGTACAGCACCCTGCACACCCTCCCAAGGACACATCCCATCCCAGCACTGGCTACAACAGCCAGTACAGACACGCACAGTGTAGCATGGGAGCATGCACCACACAGGATGCAACACAGTGCATGGACAAACACCCACCCATACCCAAGGGCACACCAATACAGGGACACAGTAGTGGGTCAACCAAGCCACTGGCATGTGGCCACGGCTGATGTGTACACATGGCCAGCACCCCTACATTGCACAGGTGTGCCAGCCACCTTGCGCAGACACCATGAAGCTGTATGCCACCAGCATGCTGCTGGAGCACAGGTGACAGACACTGGAGTACATCCCCTGCAACAGACACAGGTGACAGCATGGAGGGGGGACAACAACAGCGGAGGCCACAGTGCCACCAGAGGCAGACGTGCACCATACTGGTGATGGAAGGCAACCTGGCATTGTGCCAGGTACAGTTGTTATCCAGCATGGACAGCCATCACTGACACACCAACAGACCGTGCATATCACAGACATGCAAGGGTGTCAGCTGCACAGGCCATGGATGGTTTGACAGGGGTGCCATGCACACAGTGCAGACCCCATGGACCACTGCACACAGGCATCCAGTGCACAGAGTACAACACACAAACCACAGACAGTTACTTATCCCCCTGCCCACACCATAGGTGGTTCACCTCTGAAAACACACACACACACACACACACACATATGCCCATTCATGCACCACCCCTGATGCCATGCACACCACTGCATCTGAGCACCTGTAGCCCACTGCAAATCAGAGACCACCACAGTTGTCATAACAAAATGCATATATTTAAAAGAAGTAACAAAAACTATTTACAACTATTTACAAGAGGAGGGAAGGGCCACATAACAGGTGGGGGCGGGTAAGGGGCAGGGGTGAACATATGGGAGAGGGAAGAAGGTGTGTGAGGGTGGATCAAGGGTGTAAGGTGTTAGTAGGGGCATGGAGTCTTCAATTTGTGCCCCGGTCCTCCTCCACATGGTGCCTACGTCTTCTCCTCCTCCTCCTCCTCACCCCGTGGCAGTCGATTCACTGCAAGAGCTCCAGGGTCACCCTTGCTACCTGAAGCAGCTCCCACACACCTCTCTCCAGTGCCTGGAGTCACCGTCCACCTAGGACAAGGAAGCAGAGTCAATAAGTGTGACTGTCCAGCCTCCTGCAGCCCACCCATTGTGCATGGTATACAGCCATGTGCCACGCCCCTGTGATGGTGTGTGACCACCCACAGTGACCGTGTCCACAAGATCTGCTGACCCAGGCAGCCACAGCCATGTGGACCACTGCACACACCCACCACCCATGTCCTGCACAGTACCACTATGGCCGTACAGTGACTTCGCTATGCGGTGTGAAGCCAGTGCCACAGCCATGTGCCCAGTGCATGCATGGACCACCATTGATGCACTCTCAGACATGCAGTGCCACTGGACAGTGCTGACTGTAACAAGTTGCGTGCATGGCAGTGGTGTCAATGGATGGTGGCCATGCCCCACTGCCCACCCAGTTATACAGCATGCAATAGTAATCATGGATTTAAGGCACTCACCATCATCAGGCTGGTCCATGCACTGCTGAATACCTTCAGCCCTCCTGCCCTGCTGCTCCTTCAGGTGGCGCCTCCGCTCCCTCACCTGTCTAGGTTCTTCGGGCCCTGAGGTACAAACATGGAGAGAGGAACATCAGTACAATCCGGTAGCAAAGTCCCCCCACCCCCATGTGTGTGCAGTCCCACACAGCCATATCCATCCACCCACCACCCCGATACCACCACTACAGCCAACACTGGATGGCACCCCATGTGCCGGACACATGCAACCGTGATACCCGTATGGACGATAATAGTGTACGGATGTGGCACCTACCTGGCCATGGCACTGTGCCCCTCCTGGCACATGCCCACAGGCAGGCAAGCAGATACTGGTCCCTGCACCTGAGGTCCCTGTAATGGTGGCGACACTGCTCCGACATGAGCCCCATACCAGTGGCCTCCTCGAGGGTGTTGACCACCTCCTGCCACACTGCACTCCTGGCCCTGTCCAGGGGTGCATCTCCATACAAATCCCCAGCATGGGGCTCTACAATTGCCACCGGGTTGGCAAGCTCCACCTGGTTCCACATGACTGCTCTGCTCCGCACCATCTCATCAATGTGGTGGATTCAAAATGGCACTCGGCAGCGCGGTCCTGCCATGTGCAGATGCTGCATGGTACAGCGCTGCCATTCCCTATTGCACTGTCACTGAACAGCACGATAGTGGTGCACCCATGCCTGACACATGGTGCCTAGGGGACAAAGGTTGGACACAGGGTCAAGGGTCTCTGGGGCACGGACAGCCACAGCACGATTGGAACCCAATGCATGTAGCATGATTGGGTGCCTGTGTGCCACCTCCTGTAGCAGCCTACAGTGCTGTTGCCCCAGTGTGCCTATGATGCCCCAGTGCCACAGTGCCATATATGTGAACAGCACTGTAGAGCCACTGGCACAATGGTGTCTGTGCCCTGCATTGCCTCCAGTGAACAGCATGCCAGCAGCATGGCAGGCGCCTGCATCATCAACCCAGGCATGCGCAGTTAGGTGTGTACTGCACATGTCACAGAACTGCACCCTTGGCTCAGCACGTTCAACACAATTGTGCAAAGCGCAACAGCGCGATATTCAGCCGGCATATGCAAATCATCTAATCAGCCATTCAATGGCACAGTCACTGCATTTGCATCCACTTAAAAATGCACCTCGCCTCATTTGCATGGGCTGCGCTATAAAAATGTGACACTGGGCTGCACTGGCCATAGTCGGTTACTGCAGTCTATTGCGGTGAGTTGCATGCTGTTTGGGAGTGTGGACTGTGGTGTTTGGAACATGCATGGGACTGCACAATCACAGGTAACACCTGTCATTCTCACAGGAGGAATCATGACCGATCGTGAGGTGGAGGAAGAGGAACAGAGATGTGGGAGGGAGAGGAGGACAAACTTCACAAAGGCAGAGACAGATGCCCTGTTTGAGGCCTACCTCGACCAGGAGCTGCTGCTCAGCGGATGCCAGGGAACACCACAAGCCCATGCTGCTGCATGGGAGGAGGTGGCGCGTGCTGTCAACCTGCATGGCAGCCACCAGCGCTCCGTGCAGGAGTGCAAAAAGAAGATGGGCACAGACAGGTGGAGGATTAAAGAGAAGGTGGTTGCCATCAGGGCAGCACAGTCTGTGACTGGTGGGGGACAGCTGGAGGTGCAACACCTGACCCCACAGGAAGAGCGGGTTGCTGGCAGCATGCAGCATTGCACCATTAAGGATGTTTTTCCTGGGTGGTAGATTCCAGAGTGGTGGTAGCCCATCACTACATGTTAGGTCCTGGTCTGTCAATGGGGGAGGGCACAGGGTAGGTCACATACATTAATGCTACTGTTTTTCCCTTACAGCTCCTGAGCATCTACATGGGTCAGCAGTGGTGGGCTTCTCCACTGAGGGCAGTAGCATGGAGATGGAGGAGGGCTCATCCACCTCCACAGGCATACGGGGCTCAGGGCGATGGTGGACCCTCCTGGACATCCGGACTGATGTTGGTGGAGCAGGTGCAGAGTAGGCCCTGCCTGTGTCCCAGTGTGCCAGCGTCCATTGATGCCAGCATACTGAGACTCGGACTGGTGCCAGATCCATCACCGATGATGATGGAGCTAACATCATGGGCAGTGGGATGTGTGGGCCACAGGATGGCCACACAGCAGATGACATAGCGGCCATGGCTGTGGGTGGTGCCACCATGGGGGCCTGCATGGCATCACAGTCCCAGCCTGTGCCTGTCTGCATCAGTGGGGCAGCACTGGTGTGTGTCCAGGACAGTGGGGCTCTTAGGGCCACTGTGGCAGCACCATTGATCCCTGGAGAGTGGCAGCCAGAGGGGCAGTATCAGCAGTCGACCAATGGCCATGGGGGTACAGTGTCAGGTGGTGAAGTCAGTGCACCACCTGTGGACATGCCCAGGCCTGGCCCTGGTGTGCAACACCCACCCTCAAGGGGTGATGACCATCAGGGCCATGAACACCATGAGGGACAGCATGCCGATCAGGCAGATGACCTCTTAGATGAGCACACCTGCGTACTGCAAGCATCAGTCAATCAGCAGATGCGGCTTGTGAAGGCGGTGGATGCACTGAGTGCAGTTCTGTTCCAGGCAGAGGAGCAGCGCAGCAGAGACACTGCTCTGCTCCTGGCAGGGATGGACTGGTTGTGGGAGGATGTGACCACTGCCATTGACAGGCAGACACAGGCATTCACAGCTGTCATGGCCACAATGGGCACACAGTTATTTGCCCATGTGTAGCAGACACCTCGCAGTGCAATGTCCACCCCCCGATTCCCGGCATCGTGCGACACCCTCCTTGTCAACACAGGGTTCAGCTGTGGGCATCCCGAGCATGCCTGGCACAGGCATGTTCGGTGTGCTGCAGACCCCTGCTCGAGCACGGTCGTGTTCACACAGTGGAACCCCTGAGGGACCGTCGGTGCCACCCCATGAGGCCATTGGTCAATCTCTCACTGCTGGTGGGTTTCGGTGGGGCTGCCCACACATCTGTGGCAGCAGTGGCACTGTGGCGTGTGACTGACCTGTCTCCCAGCACAGCTACTGTCTGATGCTGCCCTGTGTGCATTGTGTCATTCAGCGTGCAATGCACGGGTGGGGTACCCAGCCCTATACACACACACACGTTCCATCTGCACACCCTCCCGGCTGCTGTCTGCTGTGGCGTGTGCATGATGATGCCTGCGTTGTGCTGTATGCCACTGTGCAATGGTGCCCAGTGTCTGACACACGCACAATGACAGGCAGTGGGCGTGGTGGTCTGTGGACATGTGTGTGGCTAGGGGTGGCGGTCTGGGTCAGCGTGCCTCCTACCCTTTGTGCATGTCTTGTGAGTGTGTGTGTGTGTGTGTGTGACTGCGTGCCATGTTAGACTTTGACCATCCCTGGTGGTGTGTGCAGTTCCATGCTTGGCCACTTCCCTTGACAGCATGCACCCCTGGTATTTGTCCATACATGTTTGTGGGTTGCGACTTTACCACTGGTGGTTGCACATGGCCCCATGACTTACCTGGGTTGGCTGAAGTGCACCTCTGTGATGGTGTCCCAGTGCAGCTGTGCCAGCCGGATCAGCTGGGAGTCCCGTCACCCAAGGGGGGGCTGCCCATCACCATCTTCACCAGTGTCCTCATTATCCCCATCGCTGTTCCCCTCTTCGACCTGTATAGCTATCCCACAGTTGTTGGCCATGTTGTGCAGGATGCAATGGGCCAGTAATAGCCTGCAGGCCTTTGAGGGGCTGTACTGTAGGGCACCGCCAGATGTGTCCAGGCAATGGAAATGTTCCTTCAGCATCTCGAACACCCGCTCAATGATATTGCATGTGGTGGCATGTGCCTCATTGTAGCGTTGCTGCAATGAGGTCACGGGCTGCCGGTATGGTGTGAGCAGCCAGGGATGGAGTGGGTATCCACTGTCACCTGTGTGTAGAGGGTGGAGGTTAGTTTGGTGATCAGCGTCGCCCTGCCTTGGGCCATCTAGGACAATACCCATGTCACCTCTGACCATGCCCATCCCAAACTCTATGTCTTTCTATGTGGTTTGCATACTCACCCACTAAGTGGCCAGTGGGGATGTCCCCACTCTCAGATCTGTGACACAGTGCTGACTGGTGCCAGATGAAGACATCATGTGCTTCCCCAGGGTGCATGGCACAGACATTGATTATGCGCCCCCTTGCATCGCACACCACCTGGCAGTTGATGCTTGCATAGCCCTTCTGATTGATATATGCAGCACCTTTGGGGCCAGGTGGTGTGTGGATGGCCACATGGGTGCAGTCTATTGCCCCTAGCACACCAGGCATACGTGCTACCCTGTGGAACTACTGTATGTTTGCTGTGCGTTCCGCCGGTGTGCTGGGGAAATGGATGTACTCCGCAGCATGTGGCAGCAGTGCGCTGAGGAACTGGGTGAGGTGGCATGACGCGGCCAACTGGGTTATGCCTGTGGTGTCCCCTGTTGGTCTCTGGAAGGTACCTGTGGCAAGCAGGCACATGCAAGCTGTCACTTTTGTCTCCACTGACAGAGCATGGCTCCGTCGTGTGGATGCCTGCATCACATCACTGCACAGCTCACAGAGCTGCCTCAGAATTGCCCGATTCAGGTGGTACCGGCCCACGATCTTGGTATCGGTGTACAGCTCGAAGCTGGTGTGGGCTCGGTACTGTCTGTTGGGGGCGTACCACTGACGGGCTCTTCCATGGCTGCGCCCCCCTGCTGCCTGCCTTCTCACCCCCTCATTACTGCCTCCATCTGGATGGTGGCACTGGCCATGTCCCTGGCTTGTGTTCCTCCCTGGCAGCTGTTTCTGTGTTCCCCCCGCTGTCCTGGCTGCTACTTCCCCTGCACTGAGAACACCTTCCTCTGGTGGCCTCAGTGCTGTGTGGCACTTCCCCCTTCTGCACTGTGGTTTGGCTGTGGCTCCCCACACCTTCCCTGTGCCTGTGGGTTCAGGGTGCCCTTTCTCTGTCCTGCCCTGTGTGTCTGTCCTGCCCTGTGTGTCTGACTATAGTTCAGCAACATGTGCCTTCCCTGTAGCGTTCTTGTGCCTCTCCCTTGTTCCTTTTTATTTTAGCTCATTTCTGCTATCAAGCAACTTCTGCTTGCTCCCCTATTGCACATGACGCATGTTGTTCAATATTGCACTGCGCCATTTATGCATGGTTCCTCCCCCTTCAGTTGGGCATGCATTCATTATCATTACACTGTTACTCAGTGTGATTTGGGGGGCGCATCTGCCTCCCGCTGAATATCGCAGAATGGCGCATTTTCAGACTTGCGCTGGAGCAACCCTATTGCATGCATGGCGCAACCCTTTTGAATATCTGGACCCAAGTGTATTTTCACAAATACAGTGTGGATAAGACTTTGAACACCTCAATTGGATTTACATTTCAAATACCTGCCTTTGACTGTTTATTGCTGAATTAAGAGTTTTCTCTGTGGGCACACTGTTTGCGACTGTTTCCTCTTGAAAATATACTGAATCATTTAGTCTGTGGACTTTTAATCAGAGTGTTTTCCGCATACTGTTAATAATTAAAAAAATGCTGTTCTTTTCTCAAAAAAAAAAAAGATTAATTTACTAGTGGGCTATGATTTAGACATTATTGAATGCTGTTGATTTATTGCGTGATTTGCACAATATTAGATTATCTGGGGAAATTCATTTTTTTCTGTGAAGTTTGCACATTATTCTCATGCTGCTAATCAAATGTGTGATAGTGTTTCTCGAGAATTGTTTAAATGAATATGAAATCCTCTAGCAGACTAGATAAATAAGATACAACAAGAGAAATTTCCTTTTTAAAAAGTCAGGAAATTATTTTTAAAAACTATGTTAAAGGTGAAGTCTCCCATAGTTTCACACCCATATTTTCCCAGCACCTTATGTGTAACTGTTGTGTTCCTCCTCTAGTTGCCAGCAGTCCTATTGCTGTCCAAATCTAGATTATAAATAAAAATATACAGCCCCCAGAAGTTATCAATGTGTTTGTCCTCCATTTTACCATCAATACTGCTGGAGGATGATGTCATCAGAGCAACAGATAATGGTGCTGCACTAAATGCTGTTCCACCATTAAACAGAACCCACAATGTTTGGTCCCCCACTTGAGTAATGAGGGAACTCTTTAAGTGTTGTGCACATCCTAAAGTGCAGGTCTAATAGGAACTAGGAACATATGAGTGTGATGCAGCACTGATTTGACATGTATATACAGTATGCCTATAAGGAAGTGCCTGTATGTGTTGTGTTAATGTTTCTGTTAGCAAAAACAGTTTACCCAATAAATGACTCTGAGTACAACAAGAGTCTTAAGTGGTGGTATTATATAGCTGTTGTATTATGTTCTGTGTGTGTTAGCATTCTCTGTTTTGATTGACACCAGCAGTGAGACACAATCTTGCAAAAATGCCCCTTTCCCTTTGTAACTAGGCAGTCAGTGATTGGATGGCTGATGTAAGGCAATAAAGAGTTTAGCTATAACAAGGAATAGCTTACCAGGACAACATCAGCTGCAGCATATGGAAGAAGAGTAATCTAGTGTTTAAAGCACAGGTACAAGAACTGGGAAACTCTGGTTCAAATTCTACTAAAGTCCTTTACTCTCAAACCCTTAACAAGTTCCCCTAACCTCCTTTGGAACTGTGATGGCCCCTCAGGTCCATGACTTTAAAAGTGCCCCCATTCCCATTATAAATCATTAGCAGTGAAGTGAGAGCTATAGCACTTCACTTTAAAGGTACTGAAAACAAGCTGTGGCAGCCCCCCCCTTTGTAATGCCAGCATTTGAAGTAGGATGTCCCTCACAAATCAGATGCTACACTTCAGCTGTTGTAGGTAAAGAAACTATTCAGTCTCAGTGTTTGTAGCACTCCATATTTGCTTAGCTCATTCCTCCCATGTCATATGCATTCTGTGTCTTGGTATTTGCAGTCAGAAACCCAAATATAGGGAGCATTTGAAATGTAAAACAATGCACTTTATAAAGTAATGATCTAGCTCTCCACTGTCAGGCTGCTGAAAGGGGAGTGCATAATTTGTGCAAAGGAGGAATTCAGTCTTGTGTGATCCTTTGGGAAACTGCTCAGGCCTACCTTGTAAATTAATCCTCTCAAGGGTGTTCACCTGGTTCAATACTGATTGACTCATTGACTGCTAGATTGACAGCCTGATTGTCTGATTGACTGATCCTTTCTACTGCTTTCCACAACATGTTGCAACTGTCTCACAGAGAGAAATGAGCAGTACAAAGAAACATTCTGTTTCCTGTGAATGAAATACTAGTAGATGTATTATTTGCTCTACGCATGCAGTATTAAGGCTACAAGTACCCCTCCATGTGTGAGTTGCATGACAGAACTGTCTTAAGCCATTGAAAACTTAAACTAAAATCAGGATAAACAGCATTGATACCCTCATGTGTACTTCTGCACTGTTGCTGCAGTGACATCAGGGAATGGGAGGGGCTGTATTACAAGTGATCCATTTGCATATAAATGGAGGCTTGCTTGACATTTTACTACCTTGTGTCAGAGCCTCCGACTCTAGATATGTGTTGCAACAGCAGCAATGACTGATCTCTTACTGACATATGTACAGTAACTGATGTAATGTATAATAAATACATCAGACATATCCAAATCAGAAATATACAGTAATCTTCTCCTTTAAGATAACATTAGGGTCACAGATAAGCTTTAGAAAGTCTGGAAATACTGAGATAGGGTCAAAATGATTCTAACTCAGCACGTTCTGTATAAGTAAGATGGTAGGATTTCAGATGTTTGGTGTCTGAATCACTGACATCTCAGTTCTTTGCAGAATCCAACTAACAGCACTATGAAACTCTACTACCTTGCTTACACAGACTATGTGTGCATTTATGTATGCAGTTTCAAAGAGCTTTTTCACAACTGGAGTGTGATGAGCTCACTCTGTTCTTTGCAGATCAGGTGGCTGACATCAGGGCAGAGATCCAACCAGCACACTCTAGGGGGGATATGATTGATCGGCACTCAGTCACTCTCCCTCTCTTTTCCTGGAGTACCTATGACTGGCTGGAGCTCATGGATGTTATGCGGATTGTCCACAGTATGCACACTACATGCTGTAGTTTGGATTCTGGCCCAACTTCCCTGATTATGGGTTGTGACATCACTGGCCCAGTCCTGGCACAGATACTATGGTGCTCCCTTGAGTTGGGTGAGTTTCCTAGCTCCCTGAAGGAGACGGTAGTGACACCTCTCCTGAAGAAAGCTTCTGTGGACCCAGACTGCCTTGCCAACTACAGACCTATCTCTAACCTCCCCTTTGTGGGAAAGGTGATTGAGAAGGTAGTGGCCATACAATTGGAGAACCATTTGACCATCCATAGCATCTACGAACCTCTCCAATCTGGTTTTAGAAGGGGGCACAGTATCAAGACTGTGCTCGTTCAGGTACTCAATGATCTCCTGATGGCAAGAGATCAGAAAAGCCATTCCATCTTGGTACTTCTGGATCTCTCTTCAGCATTTGAACTGTAGACCATGGGGTGCTGCTTGAGCACCTGAGGTTCATCTGTGGCTTGTTGGGCACAGTCCTCAGGTGGTTTAAGTCCTTCCTCACTGGCAGAACTCAGAGGGTGGTGTTGGGGATTTATTCCTCTGACCCTCTGTCTCAGTCACATGGGATTCCTCAGGGCTCTGTGCTGTCTACCATGTTGTTCGTAGTGTACATGCTGGCCCTTGGAGACATTGTAAGATGGTATAGGTTGAGGTTTCACTGCTATGTGAATGGTACCCATCTCTACCTGTCTTTTGCACCCGACCAGCATAGTACACTCTTGGTATTTAATAACTGCCTTGCAGAAATCCAGGATTGGATGAATTCCAGATGGCTGAAGTTGAATTTGGGAAAGACTGAGGTGATGGTCGTGGACCCAGGCCACTGGACAGGGAAGTCAGGGTCTGGTCAGCCTACAGGGCTTTTTCTGGGGGACTCCCAGCTTCTTGCCTCTGAATGGGTGCGGGACCTGGGAGTGGTGCTTGATGATGGGCTGACACTATAATCTCAAGTGTCAGCAGTCATCAAGTCATCCTTTTATCATCTGAAGAACATCACCAGGGTCAAGCACCTTGTTCTGACCGGTGATCTTCCTACATTGGTCCATGCCTTTGTGACCTTGCACCTTGATTATTGCAACTCCCTTTACCTAGGGCTACCGGAGGTTGATATCCACTGCCTGCAGCCGGTGCAGAACACAGCAGCCTGGTTGCTGACAGGGATTCCATGGTCATGTCATATCACATTGGTGCTGCACAAACTGCACTGGATGCCGATTCAGTGGCAGATCACCTTCAAAATCAGACTTCTGACTTATAAAGCCCTACACAGACTTGGCTCAGACTACCTGAAGGAGCTTCTGTTCCCCTACCTCCCTGAGTGATTGCTCAGCTCAGCTGATGAGGGGTTGCTAGAGATTCCAAGGGTGTCCTTAAAATCTTCCAGGGCCCATGCATTTATGTATGTGGCCCCAGCCCTTTTGAATTCTGTACCCGTCAGTTACGGGAGTGCACTACCGTGGGTGGTTTCAAACAGGCATTAAAAACATATTTGTGACGCCAAGCATATGTTGCCTAATTATGCTGGATTTTATTGGCTATTTATTTTATGTTGTGTATTTTATTTTTATCTTGTTCTATTTATTCTTTTATGTAAAGCACCTCGATGCTCCTGAAAGGCTCTCAACAAATAAAGATTGTTATTATTATTTTTATAATAACTTTAAGGAACTCCAGGGGCTGGGGTTAACCTAACCGAAAATAATATAAATATAGAGTGATCACTGGGTACCTAACTCCACTTAGTCACTAGCCCCCCCAAATGTAGCCACTTGCACCGGGATGCTATTCAAGGGCACTGTTGTCAATCTCACCCTTTCTGACATTTACCTGTATGTGCTTATACTGTTAATGTAACTGCTGTAACTAACATACAGTAGAGGACAGTGTATGGATAGCTATTCACAACAAGGCTATTCTTTATGTGAGTGGTTACTGTGAAGACTGCCAACCTCAGGAGTGAAGCTCAAGAGGTTCTGCAGTCATCACAGTAACCACGAGTGCAAAGATTAGCCTTGTTGTGAATGGCTTTCCTGACACTTTTCTATATAGTAAGTAAGTAAGTAAGTAAAATTTATTTTTAAGCGCTTTTCAATACCAAAGCGCTGTACAAATAAAACAAATAAAATACATACAAATAACACAAACAACAACAATAACGATATGATCACAATAAAATTACAATAAAATCACTCTCTGTATGCCTTTTGAAATAAATAAGTTTTTAATTCTAACTTAAAACTCTCAACGGTCAGGCAGCTTCATATCCGACGAGGTAGAGAATTCCATAGGGTAGGGGCAGCATAAGAAAATGCCCATGCTCCAGATGTTTTTAAATGAACCCTGGAAACCTCTAGCAATCCCTCATCGGCGGAGCAGAGCGAGCGAGAGGGACAGTAGGGAACAAGGAGATCTTGAAGATACCGCAGTCCCTGTTCGTGTAGGGCTTTATAGGTCAGTAACCCGACCTTAAAGGTGATCCGCCACTGAACTGGCAGCCAGTGCAGTTCGCGCAGCACAGGCATAATATGACTTCTCATAGATGTCCCAGTCAAAAGCCTGGCTGCCATGCTCTCCGCACTAGCTGCAAGTGGCGGATATCAACCCCCGGTAGCCCTAGGTACAAGGCATTGCAGTAATCAAGGCGAGAGGTAACAAAGGCATGGACCAGTGTCGGAAGGTCAGCCGGAGGAGCAAGGTGTTTCACCCGAGTGATATTCCTAAGATGGTAAAAGGAAGATTTGACAGCAGATGACACCTGAAATTTCAGGGTGAAACTGTCGTCAGTAATAATACCCAGGTTACGCACCCGGTCTGAGGTTGAGAGCTGGGCACCATCGATCCATACGCCCGAAGGAAGTCCAGCCCTACAACCCGCCTCAAGGTGACCTGGGTCCACCACCAACACCTCAGTCTTATCCGGGTTTAACCTTAGCCAGCTGGCACTCATCCAATCCTTGATCTCGGATAGACAGTTGTTAAGTATAGAGACTGTATCTTCCTGTCCAGGACTAAAAGACAAATACAGCTGGGTATCATCTGCATGGCAGTGAAAACCCAAGCTGTATTGCCTAATGTCTCCCAATGGCAGCATATAGACAGCGAACAACATGGGTGCCAAGATGGAGCCCTGCGCAAAGAGACAGCATCAGAGGAATAAATTCCAGTGATAACCCTCTGTCTCCGCCCCGTGAAAAAAGATTGAAACCATTGCAGAACCGTACCAGACAGTCCGCAATAGAACCGCAGGCATTCCAAAAGCCCACCATGGACCACAGTGTCAAATGCTGCAGAAAGATCAAGAAAGACTAGAATAGTACGAGCCTTTTGATCTCTCGCTATCAGGAGATCATTTAGAACCTGGACAAGAGCAGTCTCAGTACTATGTCTTTTCCTAAATCCTGATTAAAGAGTATCATAGATATTGTGATTTGTAAGGTGGTCCTCCAGTTGCAGTGCAACCACCTTTTCAATAACCTTGTCCAAAAAGGGCAGGTTAGAGACAGGTCTGTAGTTAGCTGGGCAGTTCGGATTCAATGAAGGATTTTTAGGAGTGGTCGAACGACCGCCTCCTTTAGGGGTTCAGGAAAGATCTCCTGCTCCAGAGATTTCCAAACAATTTCAGCAATGGTCAGACAGATAGTATCTACGCAACCCAATAATAGAGGCGTAGGGCCCGGATCCAAATTACAGCTGGTTGGACGTACAGTCTAGACAATCCTCACAATATCCATGAATTCCAGCCTACCAAAGTCAAACCAGGTGACACAGGTGTTTGTTTCCCCCTGCCGATCACCGCAAACCCTTAAAGAGTGAGCCTGGCTGATAGCCGACCTAATGCTGGCAATTTTATCAGCGAAAAATCGAGCAAGCTCATCACACTTTATTTGTGAAAAATCTCTTCCAGACTGTAGACAGAGTGGATTGCACAATCTGTCAACAGTCCAAAAGAGTTGAGCTGGTCAGTTTCGCGCAGCAGCAATCTCCCTGGACAGGAATTCTGCCTTCTTATGGGTTATTGCCGATTGATAGATAACATAATGATCCATCGCTCTAAGTTTGTCAGCATCCAGGCAAGATTTCCGCCAGGCCCTCTCTAACCTTCGCCCCACTCTCCTCAGTTCCTTCAAAGACTCATCAAACCATGGAGTCTTTGGGCGCTGGGTGAGTGGGCGAACATGAACAGGAGCAATTTGGTCCAAGGCCCTGCTCACTGCCTTATTATAGGCAATAACAAGGTCCCCTGGACCTATGCTCTCACCTGAAACACCCGATAGGTCCAGTACCGCTAAGAGACCCTCTGGGTTTACTCCCCTTAATTGGCGATACTGGACCATCTCCGTAGGGGAAGGCCTATTTGGGGGTGCCTCAAAACTGAATCTTATGGAGTGATGGTCTGTCCACACATTTGGTTCCACCCCCCAATGCGAAACATCCAAATCCAGTAGGAACACGAGGTCCAAAGAGTGTCCCCCTATATGGGTAGCAGAGGTAACTACCTGTGACGGGCCCAACATAGACATAAGTTGGAGAAAGTTTATATAGTGTATGGTAAATAACCAACAGCCACAATACTGTAAGCAAAATACACAAAACACATGAATTTGTGTTTAAAAACTTTACTGCCAACATATTTAAATAGAGTACGCAGACAGCATTTGTGTAACCAGAAAAAATAAATGCGGTCTACAAGTTGGGGTCCTCTGGGCAATGGCTGAAAACTGCAGCTCCTCAGTAACTGTAGCAAAACACAAAAGGAGGGGAAAAAGAGAAAAAAGTAGTTTTAGCCACTTACATGGTAGATAGTTATTTTATGCAGCTCACAGTAACCCCCACGACGCCTCAACGTAAAACGCAACACATGTCATTGCCACAACCTCTCATCTCCCACACCAGAACAGTGCAAAAACAGTTCACAGCTCACACCTCACCTCCATGGGTACTTCTGTGATCTAGCAGGCATTGGCTCTAAACATTTTAATGGACAACCCAGAGAACCAATTACTCTAACCTCATTTTGAATCAGAAGATGGATCCTGGATCATGGTGATTCTCTTCCTTTTCAGGACTGTGGATGGGCTTATTACTTGAATGGTGACCCCTCAATTGAAAATACAGCCATTTCCAAATACAATATTTGCAGATTGCTCAACTCAGAGTAGGGTTGCTAGCTTTCTTGTCCAGAACCACACTGCACTGTTGATTGTGCCACAGATGAGCTGGGGAGTCCAAGGCGAGAGACAGAATTTTTTGACACACTTACAAAGATCTGTGAGTTGCGCTTCTGCTTCTGCTATGAAAGGAATGAATAATTATTAATGGACTAAACTTTTCTGTACCCTGACATCTGTGCAACTTTGGTGGGGGGATGATATAACACTAACTTTTGCAAAATATGTAACTTTCACAAATTCCTAACTTTCGTGCCTGACATATACATTTTCCCATAGGAAATAGTGAGAAATTAAACGTTTAATATCCTTTGAAAGGATTAATATTTTTCACCAAACCTTCAAAAGGCACTTAAGTGAGGCAAAGGCTTTCTACCGTGAAAATTTCAAACCACTACATAAAGCCATTTCTGAGATCCAAGTTGACAAAAAAAGGCAAAAGACACAAAATGTTCCATTTTTTCAACACTTTGTATCTCAAAAACCACACAATGAATTTGCATGAAAATTGGTATGTAAAGAGACCCACCCTGGCCATTAAGAATGACAAATTTCATGTAAATCTGTTGAACAGTTCCAAAGTTAATAAGAATTAAAATATAGGGTTTAACATAGAAATTGCGTTTCACCCTAACTATACTGGTGGTACTGTGCCAGTTCTGCGCCAGTATAGTTATTTATTTATTTAGCTTTTGTTTACCAGGTAAGTACACTAGACAAGTAGTATGCCTATTTTCAGGAACGACCCGGGAGAGCACAAAACATACAGTATACATACATGGCAACATTGGCGAAACAGCATGATACAGTAAAAAACAGCTGTAACAACGCTTGTATAAGGGCAGAGATACTGCCACACATACTACAAATTGTTACAGGACATAGATAGACATTAGAATCACTGAATACATATTTCATAGACCATCATGGACTCAGAGTGGACAATAGTGGACTGCAGAGTATTACATTACAGAGACTAGGAGCAGTCACATCTTGTCGCTTGTTTTAGGTGGGACCACAGGGAGGAGCGAAAGGTCCCATGGAAAGGGGCAGAGCAAACAGAGTCCGGAATGGAGTTACATAGCCTAGGCACAAAAGCAGCAAAGTCACAATCCCCCATAAGGGTCCGAGTAGAGGGAACTTTAAGCAACTCGGCGGTCTGTGACCTGAGCTGGTAGGGGATGGCGTCCAGTTTTGGGAGGAGATGCTCCAGTCCTGACGGTATGCCCATGGCAAGCACTTTCCTGGTGAAGTTTCCTACACCAAGGATCAGGAATTCCGCAGGGGGGAGCCAGTTGAGTTTGTCATAGAACTCACATCGGTGGGTGAGTTTGGGAGCAGCAAGTGCAAACCGACAGATATCATTATATGCCGTGTTCCACTGATTAAGATGGATTTGAGGTGACCTGGCAAATAGGTGGTATCCATAACTAAGGGAGGGGAGAAGCACTCCCCTCACAAGTGCCAAGGGTTGGCAGGGCAGTTTATTGTTAAACCTTAAACTTTGTTCTTTATAAGCTTTGCAACCATTCATGGAATTTGCATGACATGTGGCATGCTTTACAGCAAAATGGGACTTCAGTGCAGGATTCTGCATCATAACATGGCAGTTCGATGCAGGATTTTGCATCATAATCCTTTTTCAAATGAGGATCCAGTCCGACTCCGATTCAGAAATCCTACTTCTTGCCTGACATCTATTTTTTCCCTTAGGAAATAATGGGACATTCAATGTCTAATAACTTTGGAACAGATTAATATTTTTCCAACAAATCTTTAAAAGGCACATCTGTGAGCCAAATGCCTTCTATCCTGAAAATTTCAGACCACAGACTAAAGCTGCTTCTGAGATCCAGGTGGACAAATAAATGGCAAAAAAACACAGATTTTTCTGTTTTTTGAATGAACATTCCATATCTCCGGAAACAAACAGATCTGCACAAAATCTGGCTTATTGAGAGACCTATCACTAGAGTTTATGCAAGTCAAGTCTCATACAAATCCATTGAAGAATTCCAAAGTTATTAAGGTCCAAATATTCGGATATGTATATATATATATATATATATATATACATATATATATATATATATATATGTATATATATACATATATATATATATATATATATAGGCATGAATACAGTATTCGAGAGACTCATACCTACTGCACATTGACACCCTGTAACTTTTGCTGAATTGTTAAAAGGTTCACATGACACACCTAATTTGTAGTCCCACATTAGGGAGATATTAAACATAACATGACCCAGTTTGGTTCCACTGTGCTCTTTCAGTTTTATCATAAACATCGATTTACCCTTCAAATAGGGTTCCATTTTGTGACATTGCTTCCATTCCCAATTTAAGTATTTAAATACAGCCCTTTATTGTGCCTTAGAAACCCAACTGTTGTTAATGTGTTATCTAATTACTTCATTTAAGCCTCCCCCAAGAACTCCCTCTACAGAATAAAAGTTTTTGCCTTTTATTTAATCATTTTATACAGCTGTAATGTTCATTACATGTAGTGTCCATCTAGTACCTCATCCTAAGCAGACTGTGCCTTTAATTTGCATGAACTGTGGTTCAAAAGCATTATTGTATCTGGTGACCTTCTTTTTGTTACTGACATGCTACCAAAACCTTGCAGTTTGTTATAACTCATTTATTTAGAAAATTACCTTTTTCCATGGCGTGTTATTTTCGTGTCCTTTTGTTACCCACGTTACTATTGGTTCCTCCACCAGCCCAGAATGTTCAGAATCAGAAATGCATGCTGACACCTTCAGTCATCACCCCATGGCTCTTTAAAGCTGTGGACCTGGTGGGTCTGTATTCTTTGTACTGCCACCTACATTCTGGACAAGACATGTTGTCCTCCTGAAGTTTGGAGTTATGCACATTACGGGCACTACAGTGGGCTATTCTCTCTGCATCTCAGTTGCTCTTTTGTTTCCCGGTGTGTCAGATGTCTGTAGATTGTAAAGATACACATTTGCTTTTTGGGAAACACAAAGACATGTAGACGGACCTTGCCTCATGGTCCCAAGATGCTGAGCTCGGGGTATGAAGGGTGGGGTAGGGGCAGAGAGAGTTGATTATAAAGCATTTTAAAGTTGAACAACTGCAGGTTTCCTAGATTAAATGGTTATACATATTTACCTATTCTATAGGCCAAGTCTCTACATGGGGATCATTCTGTGTGGCCTGGTTCCTGTGGGGGGGGGCATTTTGTGTGATCCTATTCACTATCAGGGGCACCTTTAATGTTACTGCTGCTAAATAGTTTGTTCTGTACTAGGCAAAAAAAATGCAGTTTTGGGGAGTATATCAATTGGACCTGGTTAGTGCTGGGGATCATTTTGTATTAGGCATCAGAACACCATATCTACAGTTTGGAGAGTTCTGTAATGAGAAATAAAATACATGTTGTATTGTGGAGTAAATGAATAGGACCTGGTCTCTGCAGGTGCTCAGTTTGTGTAGACCTGATCTCTTTAGGGGCTTATATTGTGTTGGAGGCATCAGAACACCAGAACTACTTTTAAACTACCTGCTTATCTGCTAAACTTAAAAAGAAATCCTGGTTAATATCATATTTATTTTTGTAAAAACACTTCTGTAGAACAGAAAAATGGTCAGCACTCCAAACGTACTCACAGTACTTATTTATTTTATGTGCAAGTGCATTGAAGCCATTTAGCAGCAGAAAAGCAAATAACAGCAGCAGTAAATGAAGCGTTGGGTAATCCACAAATTTCTCAGATCCACAGGAGTCTATAAGATGGCAACTTTTTTTAAAAAACATATTGCACCCACCGCCTCAACACTGAGCACCCAAACACCAGCACAGAACCATTTACATTTCAGCAATATGTTTTGTGATCATTAGGTGTACCATGTGCTGTATGTTAGGCCAAGAGTCTAGCATAGCACATTAAACAATTACTGAGATTCACTGCAACAATAAAATGAGCCTAAAAGGGCACACACACCAAAAATGGATGTAAAATGACTGTAATTGATGGCAATCAGGTTGCAATCACCAAAAACATCAACCCTGTTCATTGTTTTTGTGCAGTTTTAGGCTCATTTGGCTGCTGTTGCAGTGTATCTCAGTAACTGGGCTATGTGCTACATGGTATGCCTTAAATGGCTTCCATGGCAGTACAAGTGAAGAAAAATACTGTCTTTTTCTTACTGGGATGATTGCTGTCAGTGACTGTTAAAGTGTTACCCTTTGTTCTGTATTTTTTTTGCATTCTATTTTTTTGTGCACTTTTAGGCTTACTTTGCTGTTGCAGTGAATCACAGTAATTGTTTGGTGTGCCATGTGCTGCATGATAGGCTGAGGGCCTAGCATGGCATATCAAACAATTACTGACATTAACTACAATAGCCGAAGAAAGCTAAAAGTGCACCCTCTCCCAAAATGCACTGGTTGCCATATGTACCTACAGGACCATGCTGTGGACACAGTGAGTGATGGTACCATGGAGGGGTCCATTTGACAATAGGAAGGGGCTGTCTCTTCAGTTGTGGCTGTGATCTGTGGGATGGCATCATTAGTAACAGGGATAATTGTGTATATCTGCACCATACAAGGGGCCATGCAAAATTACCTTACACTCTGTGAGTACAGGACTTCACCAGATTTCAGGTCCATGACTTTCCATTTGTATTGTGCCAACCTCAGAAAATCTCCTGGACACAAACCTTGTTTGCCCATAACAGGGCTTTGGAATATGGACATCTGCGCAAATCTGGGTTTGTGCAGAAAAACTAGGCTTTGCACATGGGAAAGCTTTTGAAGATCTGGGCCCTGAAGTCAGTTTTTAATTTCATTTTCATTTCTTAAAACACATTTTAAGAATGAAGCAACCCACTCAAGGGCATAGTTCTATTAGTAGGAAGTAACCCACTCCAGGGTGTGCAGTTATTAGGGATTAATCAATACCCCAAATGCATTGTGACGCACAAGGCTGCTGGCTGAGTGTCCTCACAACACCCAGTGTGTTGCTTAATCCCCAATAACTGCACACCCTGGAGTGGGCTATTACACTTATAACAGAGGGTGCACTACAAAACAAGGAGAAAGCAATATACATATTTTTTCTTCTTTTATAAAAGGCAAACAAATTACTGTATTCTGCTGCCTAAAAAAATAGTCCCCAACAAAATGGCTGTCATGCACATACAGATGTCAGAAGGAAAGTGTTGCTATGCTTTCTCTGACATTTGTTGTGCATGATATGCATTCTGAGACAGCACAGTAGCTCTGAAGTGTAAAATATGGAGTTGCCTCTTGTGGTACAGACACAGTGTCTATACCTCCACTGGCTTAGCTGCTCTGTCTCTCTGTCTGTGGTTACATTAATGCATGGCAAGCAAGTAAACATTTTCCCTAGCAGTGCAGTCACACAGTCTACCAGACTGTATTCTATCAGTTAAGAAATGGCAACTAATGGGACTCAGAGCTTGCAGGTCTTTCTGGAACTCTGTTTCTCTGTCCACCAGTGTAAAGCTCACTTTCAGATCATGACATCATGGGGGGGGCTCCCTCTCTTCACACTGTTCCATCTGACTTTATGCCACAGCTATGGATTTACCTGTCAATCTGGCTGTGCAACAGATAAATGACCATGGGGACCACACACTTCACTCTGGGAACAAGCTTGGATAAGAAGCAAGACTACAAACTTTGAACACTACAGCTACTGTTGCTGCACTGCCTGGGACTACATGGCAGGCTTTGGCTCTCACTCACTAAGCATGAATAGTAATGGTTGCTCCACAGACTGCAATTTTGCACTATAACAAGATCAGAACAGAAACGCAGGCTGATCTCTCAGAGGGATGGTTCACTACTAGCTGTCATATATTGTGGAGTAAGCAATGGTCACCTGATGGTTGTTTACCACTCACCTGCCTTTATCTACCCCATGTTATAAGTCACTAATACACTGTCAGTGTTTTGCCTTCAGCCTTGAATATCACAAGAAGCAAGGGCATGCATTAATCCCAAACATCCCCATTCATCTCATTAAGATATAGTTGGTTTCCCTCTCTCTTATTGTAGGCTTGAGACCAGCTGGTATATGTAATAGACAGACCAGGTGAGAGTCAATCCATACTACATTGTAACATAAAACATTTGTGAATATCTTAAGTTAATATAATGTTGTGACTACAGTACAATCTTCAAAATGTTCAAAAAATGTTATACGAAATATCTATAGTATGACAATCATTTTTTTGGTTGAACATTAGCAATAACTTTTTGTATGACTTAGTGAGACACTTGGTATGATGCTGATACTACTGTTCTGGTGTCCATGTTACTCATGTGACTTCTTGTGTTGTGTCTGTGTTACTCGAGTGACATCCTGTGTAGTCTGAGTTACTCACGTGACATCCTGTGGAAAAAACCCTTGTAAATAAAGTATAATTCACTTTCTGAAAATTAAGTGATTTCTGTCTTTTCCTATGAGGGTAATATAGTTGTGCAAAAAAACAATGGGCTAGAAAATCAAGGACATGAATGTGGTAGCCAAACTTAAACATGTCCAGATTTGGACATACTGTGATCAGTAAACATATTGTGGCATAATTACCAACAAGTTAAGTTTATGATAAAAAACTGAAAAGTTAGATATTATGCTACCTAAATAGATACCATAGACATAGTAATATCAAAAAATATATGTTTGATAATATGACAAATTTGCTGTCAAGGTCACGATGTTACTCACATTACGTTGCCCTTGTGGGAACTTTTAATCCCATTTTTTAGCACCTCTGAACTACAAACTATCTTTATGTTGGGGACTGAAATACTACCACATGCACCCAATGTAAATATGATATGGTTATGACAATAGGCCCAAACAAATTTTGGAACCTGATTGTCACACTTTGTCTCTCGAGTAGCATATTGGTACCTATATAGTATTAGGTAACTAGAGAGATAGATAGATAGATAGATAGATAGATAGATAGATCACAGATGTACATATAAACATATTTCAATGTTTGGGTGAATAGGGTATGGGGTTAGTAGTGCTTATGTAACTGTAGTTTACGTTTGTCTTTCCTCTATTCCCACCCTTGGTAGGTAAGCTAGCTAGGTAGTGAATAGAGAATACAAAGCTCAGCACTAAGGGTTAATAGACTGCCAGAGAAGGAGGAGGCAGGGGTGGATGGTGGATGTGTCACAACGTGCTAAGTGGAGAACTGCAAAGGGAGGCTGGCCTTTGTAGGGGATTTGGGAAGAGCTATTACCCAGCATTTGAACCTCTGACTTTATCCCTCCCATTCAATGTTTTCGTGAATAGAGTATAGGGTTAGTAGAGCTTATGTAACTGTAGCTTACTTTTGGCTTTTCTCTATTCCCACCCTTGGTAGGTAAGCTGGGTAGTGAGTAGGGAATAGAAAGCCCAAAAGAATTATCAATGAATGTTCAAAAGAGTATGATTACCTCCTCCAACTCACAGAGAGTATGACCAGTAGCATGCAGGAGAGGAAAACCTCCCAGGTGGAGAAAACCTCTGTGGATCCATGGCTACTGACCTGCCCATCCTCCAGCAACCATATTCTAATTTTCTAAGGAAGGTGAACTGCTTGGAGAGATGACAGTCCATCTTTGAATCCACGGATGATGCATTCTGGAAGAATGATTCTGAGGTTGAAGAGGCAGGTCTATTCTGAAGGAGCATCCGAATCCTGAGAGTGGAGTAGGTCCAATTGCAAAAGAGAGAATGTAGTCCAGGTTTCCAAGGTGGTGATGGATGATGTCCAAAGGGATTATAGACTAATGAGCAGGAAAAGCATGATTTGATATATATGCTACCACACTTTGAACAGTGGAAAATATGATGGGTTATAAAGTCATAAGGTAAACAGTCTAACTTTGTAGAAGGTTTGACATTCAAGTTAGAGTCTGGAGGTGAGGCGTTAAGCGGTGAGCAATAAGTTGCAATGTAAGCATCCATGAAGCAGATGAAGGAGCCAGACAGAGTCTTTATGTGCCACGTAGGAGTAGTGATGTGAATGATTTTAGACCAATGAAGGAAGATTGGTATATGCAGTAGAGATGGTAACTGAATGTAGAAGGAATAACTGGAATTTCTGTATGAGGAATTTGAGAGTTGATTTGAGTATTGATGTTGTAATGATACTTGCATAGGTTCTTGCTGGTCAGCCAGTAGAAAAGTAGATATGAATATTTCTGTGGCTTAATTGCCCATGACATGCGTTTAGGTAGCCATGACTGTTTTATATTACAAGTAATCCAATGTCTGAATATTGTGGGAAGCCTGGAAATGGGTATATGGAAGAGTCTATAGACTGATGTGGCAATGGTAAGTTGACAGTGGTGTAGAATATAGTTCTGTTGAGGCAAGTCTGGGATAGTGAGACAGCCAGATTGGTTGCAGATGTTCAGATTGAGAATCAATGGAAGCCTGGTCTCAGTGAAAGTCTTCACTGGAGGGAGTATGGGAGGTGAGTCATGAGGGATGAGCTAGAAGGACCGCTGGATGGGCAGCTGATCTGATTGACAGAAATATGATGAAGAAATGTAAATGATTGTATGAAGTATGGTGACGTCCAGGAGCTGGAAAACAGTGGTTTGGATAGCATTCCTTTAGCAAGGCAGGATGGCGGATATCAGGTTTGTAAGTAGTAGATAGTAGCAATTGAAATGGAATCCCATCCCCAGTAGAGAGGGCAAGCCTACCTTTGCTCAGTGCCTCAGAAGGTACAAGTTAGGGATAGATTCTGGAAAAACTGCTGGTATGGGCTGAGCAAGGAAAGGGCAGCTGGCCTCATAGTTATAGGAAGGTAAACGGTGAGGCAGTATATAGGGGAAGGCAGCAAGTCAGAGTGGTAGAAAGTAAGGAGGAGTCATCCGGAAGGCCAGTAACAGGGAGTTAGAGGACTCCAGGAAGCAGCATACTGGTAATGATGGAAAACATTGGATGACTTAAAACAGAGTAGACTGCAAGGCAATGATCCATGTTATGGTAACAGAAGCCATGTAGGTAGGAAGGCTGGACTGAGGCGTGTAAGGCCCAAAAGGAAAACCAGGGAAGCAGGGGACATGGGAAGGAAGTGGATGAGAGAAGGAGAGGTTCTGAAAAGAAGATGGCATGGGTAGAGAAGGAGAGGAAGGTAGGTACAGAAGTGCCAGAAATCAGGTTGGGGTGATGGGGAAATGAAATAAAATGGAAGGTTTGATGAAACACCTGTCCGGCTACAGCATTCAAGGCACAGAGTTGAGGCTTTAGGGTAGGGGGAGAGGGAGGGAGGAAGGGGCACAGACAAAGTCAATCAGGAGCAGTAAGCAGTGAGAGGTAGCAGGAAAGTGAATACTGGGCATGTCAGGAGTCTTCTCCACCAAAGCACAACAAATGCATGAGTGCAAAGCTGAACTAGTAGGAAAGCAATGGAGTAAAATTAGAAAGTGTGCAGTGTTAAGGGAGAAAGAAGAAAACAGCTAATGGTGGACCCTGGCATATAGCAGACAGCCGGCGCTCAGAGTTGGGAAATAAAAGCAGTTCAAGCCAAAGGGCACTGCCAGCCACTGCTCCTGACAGCAAACAATGAGGGAGAAAGAGCAAGCACACTAAGGGCGCAGAGATGTGCAGTGCAGGCAGATGAGGCGTGCAGTGTTAGCTATAATGTCTGTGGGTGACTTAATGAAAACAGGGAGCAGAGACAGAGCCACACACAAGGCAGGGTTGCAAAGCAGTTCCCAAGAGCAAGGTGCAGAACAAGAGTGAGGCACTCAGCTAGGAAGAAAAAAGGTAATGCTGAAGACCTGCGACCCACCTGAAGGGAGCTGCCGACAATGCGGCAGAACAAGAGATGGAGTGGAGCGGGTCTAAGCTGTGGAGGAATAGGTGCAGTGATGGTATGGTGCCTTGCAGTTCCACAGTACAGATCCCTTCTCTGGCTGATCATATGCCCGAGAGAGACAATCAAATGTGTAGCAACTCTGGGTGAGCACCTACAAAAGGAGCGAGAGGGGAAGCAAGGAAGGACAAGGGACATGGTGGAAGGGAGTTGTAAGGGGCATGCAGGCAAGCGGCACTGCAGGTGATGACAAGCACCTCAGAAATGGAGGACAGCATGGGGTGGTGGCCTGATTACTGCCAGGAGTGCAGGAACAGCTAAAGAAGAGCCAGGAAAGTGAGGGAGGAGCAGCGACAAAGTATGGGGAAATAAAACCAGAGGAAGGGGGGGAAGAAATGTCAACAGGCAGGTGGAGAAAAAAAGGAAACTAAAGAACATGGGGGTGAAGGTAGCAGGGAGCCAGGGAAGAGATGAAAGGGAGCTCAACCCACGAGCCATACAAGAGCCCAGAGTGCCATTTCACAACGCACTAAGCGGAGAACTGCCAATGGAGGCTGGCCTTTGTAGGGGATGTGGGAGGAGCTATTCCCCCACATTGAACCTCAGGCTATAGCCCTCTGAATAGAGACACTCTCCTACACATTGTGAAATGAGACAAACAAAAATCTGCAACATTTATGAAATGTCGTGAATCTGGAGAAAGAAGATCAAAATATGGGACCAGTAGATGTTTCTCCCAGAAAATCAAAGAATCCACAATTCCCAGACATAGAAATACATGCCTGAAGATCATTTAATGTACAAAGAGGGATCTGAAGTGTTTTATTTTGTAACTCAGGATCTGTGGGGGAAAAAAAAAACAATCTACAAGTTTGATAATAAGTGGTAGAAATTCAAGTTATGCCAATTTTCTTCCTGTGTTGTTCAGACTGTAGTACACCATGGTACAAAATGTACACTTTAAAGATCTTTTTCAAGGAATTGTTGACTGTTACATTGCCCTTTTCACAGAAATTTAATTAGCGGAATTATCATTTCACCAAGCTTTACAGTAGGTTTCATCTTTAATGGAGTCTGGGATGTTGTTTCATATCTGAGGGTCTCTATACAGAGAAGCATCATGAATGGATGTCTTTACACATTTAGGAATATGCACACTAATGCTGTGGTTCTATTTCAATACGTGCTACTAATAGGGGTCAGCAAACTACTTAAGTATTCTGGCAGATTGCCAAAAAACATATCAGGAAACCAGACATTCAAAATGCATTAAGCTCCTGGTGGAGCATGAGGGCCACCCCGATTAAGCATGCAACAGGAACTGATGACTTCAATATTGGGGCTGAAGAATAAAAAGACAGGCAGTTGTAAACAGATTCCCACTGTCAGATTCTAGTCTCAGATTTCCACCAAATCTTTCTTGAAGTCCTTAACTACTGTACCTCACCCAATGACATGATCTCCTAACCAAAGTAAAGCTTTGTAATGTGATGCCACTTAAACAATTCAGAAAGAATCTGGATTATAATTTTACTGAAATTCTACTGTACTTGATTTGTTTCACTAACCAGCTACACTATCTCATCTCAAGACATGTCCTGAGAACTGGATCAAGACCCCATTATTTTTTATGATTTCTCTTACAAAAATGTATTTAGATTTTCTGCATGCACCGTATGTATCTCCTACAGTTGCCATTCTGTTCATACTATCTGTGTTATTATATAAATATTGAGAAAAATGCATGGTTCTCTTTAACAGAAAAATACTAAGATCTTGCAAAGATGCTTCATTGTAGTTTATGTAATTCCTGACTGCTTTACTGCATCTATGTAAAGTTTCACTTGGTCATTGGGTGGACAATCTGGCATGGTCAGGAGTAGTATCAATGTCAGTTACTCTAGTCATGGCAGACAATGATAAAGTCAGGTACATTGTCACATCATGGCTAAATTTAGCAATATAACATACCTCTTAGTCTACATACAGTATATGCAAGACAACTTTATTTTATAAAGCACCTTATCCCAAGAGCTTGGTGCACTGTAAAGTACATCACATTTTAAAACAGCAGTATATGCTAGTAACCATGTAGTTTACTTCAGCAGTAATATGTTTTTCTGGAAAAATAGCAACATATCAAATTGTCTTTCTCTTTCTTTCATCCCAGGACCAAGATACAGGGTTTTGAAGTTTTTAAAACTTCCCACTCCCGTGCCATGCCCACCATGAAAAAAATACTTATCTTTGTGCAGTGCTGTGGGGTTTACCATCAGAAACATGTGGTAACATCATATTAATGCATCTGCAGTATGGATTTAGTATGTATATTCAACAGGTAACCTCAACAGTAGAGATTTTTAAAAAGTGTGTGTGGCAGCCATCTTTAATGACATGAGTCATTATTTACCAAACAAGCTATAAACTTGTTTCAGAAATATCTGGAAAAACTAAAAATACACTGATGATGAATCTAAGGGTTTTTATTTAGTTTATTATTATTTAAGAAGACATCTCTGAGCCAAGGCTCTTTTACAAAGGTTCCATGTTGGGGAAACAATATAGAACATAGTGAGGACAATAACAAGTACAGCAGTTTCAAGCAGCCACAGGCTTTGTTGGGTACATTAAAGCTTTCATATGGAATTACTGTAATATGTGCAATGATTCACAGTATGTATGTTAAGTTACAGTAATTTGTGTATATTATTTAAGAACATATGTACAATAAAAAACACAGTTGTAATATGGTTCATTAGAATAAATTAAAATCTGCTAGGAGAGATAATAGATACATGTAGAGGAAGCTATGGGGAGAGAATGTAGATAATAGTGGAGAAATAAAAAGGGAGGAGATAGGAGAAAGTGGGGGGTTAAGGTGGGCGGGACTTGGTGGGGAATTAAAGGGAAGGAGAGTAAGTATAGTTAGGAGAATCATTCACAGGAGGTCATTGTGACAAGGTACTGATGAAGGTAGCACTTGAAAGTGCCCAGGGTAGTGTCATTGGTAACAGCAGGTGGAAGCGAGCTGTACCAGGATGAGACTCTGTATGTAAAGAAGAGCTGTCCTTGGGTAGTGTGGCAGCATGGAACAGAAAAAGTAAGATATTTTCTGCTTCTGATTAGGCGGTGGCTGCAGCTGGGGGCCAATAAGGACTGAACCCTTGAGAGTAGGAGATTTAAGGTAATCTTTTTTGCTAGTATACAGGTCTGGTACTTGAGTCTGCTGGGGAGTTGGAGCCAGTTTGCTTGCTTGTGGATGTCACAGATATGTGAGAAGTGTGGAGCAGAGGTCAGTAGATGACATGCCTTGTTAAGGGCAATGGCTATTCATTGAAGTGCGGTGTCAGTGGAAGAGCCATAGATCACAAGCCCATAGTCGATTATTGATATAACAGAGCTCTGAATGGCAATGCTTAGGGCTTCATTGGTGAGGCAGCTCCTATATCTAAAGCGAAGTCCTATGCCGGTGTTCACGATCTTGGCAATGCTCTCAATGTGTTCAGAGTAAGACAATGTGCTGTCAAGGGTAACCCCCAGGTATTTAAACAGTTGAACATGTTCGAGCAACATCCCTTCACTGTTTGTGATAGATAGACATTTGTTTTCATGTTTGTTATGGATGCCATTAAACATCATTGTTTTAGTTTTTTGTGATTTAGTATGAGTTTTTGAGATTTAAACCATATCTCCACTTGCATAAAGCTTGTTTGCAGTTGCAGTTGTAGGAGGAAGGATCAGGGTGGGAGGTGAAAATAACTGCATCATCTGCATATAACAGGAGTCTATTAGGGCATTATGCAGGGGGATTGTTCAGAAAAATACTGAAAAGCAAGGGACCCAAGATGGACCCTTGGGGAACTCCAGAGCGAATCAGACAGGAGGGTGAGAGGGACTCACCAACTCTGACCTGTTGGGTTCGGTCGCTAAGGTAGCATTGGAACCAACATGTGGCATCATCTGAGAGGCCAAGGCAAGATAATTGTTCAAATAGCCGGGTGCCAAAAATTCTTTTTTTGGTGGAAAACTGTATGTTGATTTTTTTTTTTGGCAGACCAACCTGTACTGCTGGTTTAAATTAAACAAAAAAAATCACAACCCTAAATACACAATACATATAACATTATATTTTCAAACAAATATTCAGAATTTATGCTTGAGAATGGTTACCAAGGGTAATAGACACCAATCTGGTTCTCTAAAAATGTTAGGCTGGTAGTAAGGGTCAAAATGGACCTTTATTGGCTACAAGTAGAAACAGGGTGACAAGTAATGGAGCAAATACCAGATAAAGATGCAGAAGGCCATGATGTCAGGGATGCAAAAGCAGACAAATAGACTTGGAGATCTATATTACAGAAAGGGTTAAGGGAGTGGACAAATAGTTTTTCAGGTACATCAGGAAAAAAAGGAAGGTGAGGAAGACAAGAAGAGGAATTGTTAAGCTGACAGAGGGGGCAGGGTAGAAGATGGAGATGGGCAGGTTAGAAGAGAAGGATGAGCAGAAGTTGGTCATTCTGCATGACTACTTCTGCTCGGTATTCTCAGTGGAGGATAGTGAGCCTCTGCTGGAAAGAAGCAGAAAGGCTGCTGCAAGGAGATCCCAGAAATGGGCATGTGGTAATTATAGAACACAATGTTAGAAAAGGGCTTGTGGCAGTGAAAATTAACTGAAGCAACATAGTGAACAAGCACCCACAGCAAGCACATCACACAGGAAATGGTATTACCAAAAGTGTATTCCATTTATTTAGTACAAAATAGTGCAGTTAGGCTTATCAGAACTAGTGAGCGGGAAAAAATACCACAGTACACAGACACACAGCAGAGCTACCAAATGAATTAATGTTTCACTTGAGTACCCCCAATCTTCATCAGAGTTGCCCTCTCAGTCTAAATGTGCCCCTTATATACATCACCTCCCACAGGTGTATCACATAAAAGTCACGTGAATATGCCACATATATGTAGAAATAATCAAAAAAGAAAACAAAAGGTAGGTTCAAAAAGTCTCCACTGAAGTCAAATGCAATTCCCAAGGTAACGGTGACTTTTTCTTACAATATGTATGTATATATCTAAATGTCACCCATATTTATGAGCTGACACAGCATTAAGCACAAAACATACCAGGAGGTCAAACTAGATCACTTTTTTATTAGCGCAACCTCATATTTAAAATGCAGCTGATTAAAAGATCTGAGTTTCAAAAATTTTTATTGGGCTAAAAAATACTGGAAAAAACACCAATTTAAAATTTTAATTTAGAAAAGTAGATGAACAAAAAATATTTTACATTTCCCTACATCATGCAAGTTCTTAGGTAATACACCACCCTATAAACCCAAGGAGATCAGGGAGGTCAATTCATGCCTAGTGTACCTATTTGAAAAAAAAGTGCTGCTAATCAAGGGCATAGAACTACTCATTTGTGTAATATGCTCCTGTCCACATTCGTCCTCTCTTTCTTCGCCCGTGGCTCCCTTGGTTTGATGGGACCTTGAGGGAGTTGAGACAAGTTGGACGAAGGTTAGAGTGATGCTAGTGGAAATCCGCCCTTGATGCTGACCACCTTAGATTGATGGAACATTATCGGGTCTATCAATCAGCAATCACTCACAAAAAGACAGAGTTCCTGTCCGGGGAGATTGCTGCAGTTCAGAATCGACCAGCTCAGCTCTTTTGAACAAAGGACAGGTTGTGCAACCCAACCTGTCTGCAGGTTCAAAGAGTGTTTTCACAAGTTAAGTGTGATGAGTTTGCTCGATTCTTTGCTGATAAGGTGGCCAACATCAAGGCCGAGATCTGATCAGCTCACTCGATGGGAGTCGGTGCTTGGTTACCTCTCCTCTGTCTTTTTGGACATCCTTCGACCAGCTGAAGACCATGGACATTGTGCTGATTGTCCAGAGTATGTGGCCGACATGCTGTAGTTTGGAACCGGGCCCAACACACCTTATAATGGGGTGTGTGGATTCCATTGGCCTTGTCCGTACTGAGATTGTTTAGTGCTCCTTAGAGACAGGTGAGTTCCCTAGCTCCCTGAAGGAGGTTGTGGTGATACCGCTCCTTAAGAAAGCCTCTCTTGACCCAAACTGCTCTGCTAACTACAGGCCTATCTCTAACCTTCCCTTTTTAAGGAAGGTGATTGAGGAAGTAGTTGCGCTACAGCTGGAGAACCATCTTGCCATCCACGATATCTACGATCCTCTCCAGTCCAGTTTCCAGAAGAGGCATAGTACTGAGACTGCTCTGGTTCAGGTGCTCAATGATCTCCTGATGGCAAAAAATCAGAAGTGCCATTCCATCTTGGTGCTTCTTGATCTCTCTTCAGCTTTTGACACCATGGACCATGGGGTGCTGCTCGAATGCCTGAGGGTCATCTGTGGCCTGGCAGGTTCGGTCCTCAGATGGTTTCAATTGTTCCTCACTGGCAGATCTCAGAGGGTGGTGTGAAGGATATTTTCCTTGGACTCATTCTCTCTGCCATGTGGGGTCCTCCAGGGCTCTGTGCTGTCCCCAATGTTGTTCATGGTGTATATGCTGTCTCTGGGAGACATTGTGAGATGGTATAGGCTGAGGTTTCACTGTTATGCAGATGATATCCAGCCCTACCTGTCTTGTACCTGATCAGGATAGTGTGGTCTCAGTCTTTAACAGCTGACTTGTAGAAATTCAGGACTAGATGAAGTCTAGCTGGTTGAAGTTGAATTCCAATAAGACTGAGGTGCTGGTAGTGGATCCAGGTCACCGGACAGAGGGGTCAGTGGCAGGGTCCCCCTCAAGGCTTTGGCTCGGGGGTAACCAGCTGCCTTCCTCTGAATGGGTGCAAAACCTGGGGGTGATTCTTGATGATTGGCTGACACTGTGTTCGTAGGTGTCGGCAGTAGTCAAGTCCTCATTTTATCATCTGAGGAACATCGCCCGGGTCAAGCACTTTGTTCCATCCAGTGACTTTTCAACGCTGATCCATGCCTTTGTGACCTCATGCCTGGACTACTGTAGCTCCCCTTTTTCTAGGGCTTTCAGGGGTTGATATCTGCCACTTGCAGCTGGTGCAGAACGCTGTGGCACACTTTTGACAAGGGCTCCTCATTCGAGCCACATCACTCCTGTGCTGCACAGACTGCACTGGCTGCCTGTATAGTGGTGGATCACCTTCAAGGTCAGTCTTCTGACCTACAAGACACTGCATGGACAGGGTCCGAGCTACCTGCAAGAGCTCCTGGATCCTTACTGTCCCAGCCGACCACTCCGCTCAGCTGATGAGGAGTTGTTAGAGATTCCCAGGGTATGGCTGAAACCCTGTGGGTCCTGAGCTTTTATGTACACAGCCTGTACCCTTTGGAATTCTCTAACTCACCAGAGTCAAGAGTGCCGAACCGTGGAGAGCTTCAAGATGGTCTTAAAGACCCATCTGTTCCACCTGGCATATGGGGATTTTATATAATAATTTTGTTTTTATATTTTTTATGTAACCTGAAACTGGATTGTTTTATTATTTCATGTGTTTTAATATGTTTTTTTTTATAATTCTGTACGGCACTTTGGCTTTGGAATTGCGCTTTAGAAATAAAGTTTCTCATTATTATTATTACATTTGTTTTTGCTTATTATACCATTCTATCAGCCTAGAATGTCAAAAGAGGTTAATCCATGCCATGCACATCTATTTTGTTTTGTAATTCATATTTTATTAGGTTTCAACATTTTCAACATACAATATTGAAATTTGGAATTAACACATACCTTGTTGCAGCAACAAATTAGTATTTGCCCTGGTCAGGTGTAAACCCATGGATGAACAGACAGCAGAGGAGAAAGCATATTCATATTCATATCACTTCTCATTCAACTTACATAAACCAAACCATATTGTTGAAACACAGTGACAAACCACATACATCAATCCATTGATTACTTTATGCCTCACTAAAAAGAAGAATTCATGATAAGGTAACATCTTCTGGTGCTTGTGCAACCTTAAGTCTGAGCATAGGCCTGTGGCAAGACATACTGTTGGGTATTATGTGCTATTTGGGAGTATTCCTCTATGAGGCCTGTACAGGTGGGGGTACCAGGCCCTGAGTATCCTAGAAATTTCACTAAAAATGCTGCCCTGAGGCAAGCACTTGTGTCTCGTATTTGTCTATGAGCCTGGGCCTATGCAAGGACCGTTCCTATCCCTCATCTTGGTCTGGGGTACAATAGTGGTGGGGTACAGGCCTCCAACAATTTACAGAGGGAAGATGAGAGAAAACCTCCCCATGTGGCCTGATATAAGGGTAATCTGTCCTGTACTACGTGGTGGACCCTCTCATAGCTGGCCAGTTTCCCTAATTCCTGGATCAATTCCTGTGCTTCTGGGGCTTGTGTGTCTCTCCAGTTTCTGAAGACAATCCTTTTGGCTGTGGTTAGGGCTCCAGTTAGCCAGCTCTTTTCCCCAGTCTGGAGACCAGGGCCTATGGCTGGGAGCAGGTAGTGTTTCAGTAAAACTAGTAGGGGGGGGGACAGTAGGGTTAGGTTAGATAGGATCTTATTCAGGGTGTTCTGGACTGAGTCCCAGTATGTGGCTAATAGAGGGCAGGACCACAGAATATGTGTGATTGTGCCACTGCCTATCTGGCATCTCCAACAGTTGTCTGAGGGTGATAAGCCCCATGCCAACAGCTGTTGTGGAGTTCTGTGCCATCAGTGTAGCACCTTAAACTGAACAAATCTGCTTTGTGTATCCTTCATGGAGATTCTGTCAAGAGGAGTGCCACATCCGGAGGGGGGGGGGGTGATGACTGTACCGAGCTCTTCTGCCTATTTGTCTCAGACTCTACTAGTGGTGCCTGGAAGAAGCTCTAATAGGTGTCTATATATGGCACTACTATGAGGGAGTGCCCCCTTTGTCAGGCCATAAAAGTGCATCTAGCTCATTACAGTATGTTACCCAAGCTGTCAGGCCCAGTATAGTCATGATGGAGTGTCTTATTTGGAGATATCGCAAGTGGTGTTGTTTGAGCAGGTCAAACTCCACCTGGAGTTGTTGGAAGCTTTTCATGGTGGCAAGGGTCAAATGTTTGAGGTCCTTGAGATGCCCAATGCCTCTGTTGGCCCAGTCCTTATCCATTAGGGAAAGATTTCCAACTGTTAAGGAGGGGTTGTCCCTGAGAGGGTAGAATTTAGCTCGGTTCGGGTTCCACTCACTGAGTTTGCAAAAGTGCTTCCATACTGCAAATGTCCACTCTACGGTGGGGGCACAGGCTATTTGTTTAGTGAACCATGAAAGGGCGTTGCCATCAGCGGGGTCATTTCAGCACTGCAGCCTAACATTTTGCCCAGAGTGGTGGTGTAACTTCCTTGGTCCAAGGAGCTGTCCTTGCTAATTGCATTATGATGTGGGCGATAACTCGGAAGTAGAAGTCTGGAATTTTGAGTCCCTCATAGCTGGGAGGGCTTCTCAGTTTAGCCCAGCTAAGGTGTATTGGGCCTTTGGCCCAAAAGAAAGTTTTGGTCATGTTCTGTATTTCTTTAAACACCTTGGGCTCAACCCGGAGAGGTATGTTGTCCAATACATATTGGAGTTTGGGGGCAGCCATGATTTTAAAAGCCTGGACTCTGCCCCAGTGGGAGAGGTGAAGAAGTTCCTACCTTTTTATATCCTTGCCTATCTCTTCCAACAATGGGGTCAGATTGTCTTTTCCCAACTGAAGAAGGTTCCAGTGAAAGGAGATACCTAAGTAGGTGAGGCTCTTGGGTGCATGGGCCAATCCCCAGGGGTAATTGGGTAAGGCAGAAATAGATGTGTTCGAAGTAGGAATTGGGATTTTGAAATATTTAGTTTATAACCTGATGTGCACTATAGGTTCCTATCAAGTTAATTAGAGCAGGGATGGACTCAGCTGGGTCTTGAAGTGTGAGCAAGATATCCTTAACATATGTCTCTTTGTAAATGACCTACCCACTGCCTGTGACACCAAACTTATCCTGTATGTGGTCAATGCCATGCTGCTGAGCAGCAGCACCTCTCAGGTTGCCCTACAAACAGAACCACAGAACTCTTTCAAGAAACTCGAGAACTGGTTCAGTAGGCAAAAGCTGCTACTAAATTACAAGAAAACTAAGGCCATGCTACAATCCAGCCCCTACAACAAATGCAGGCATGCTCCCCTCGTAATGACCAATAAGGCTGGTGAACAGATTGAGCAGCGCACTTGTTCAAGTACCTTGGAGTCACCATTGATGACTCTCTCACTTATACGCGCCACGTAAACTCCCTTGTCATGGTGGTAAACACAAAGATCAGGGTCCTCTATAGGCATAAGAAATCCCTCACCCCGGAAGCACTCCAGATCTCAGTCTCCAGCTCCATACTTTCCAAGATAGACTACAGGCTGGTGGTCTGTGGGAGCTGTTACTGATACAGTGCTCAAAAGGGTCCAAATTGCACTCAGTAAGGCATGCCACCTCACCCTGTGCGCAGATCACTACACTCATACTTGCACCCTGTATGAGCATACAAACTGGCTTAACCTAAAAGACAGGATCAAATACCAACCTTGCCTCCTGGGAAAGAAGGCACTCCTCAGAAAAACCCCACCCTGTATAGGAAACCTGCTTGAGGCTTCTCTCTCATCACACATCACCAGAGGGAGGAAGAATGGAGCATTGTCCATACCATTCCACCGAACCTCACTAGGGCAGCACGCTTTCTCTTATCAGGCTCTCCTCTGGATAAATGAACTCCTGATGAAATTACAAACAAACAAAAGCCTGTCTCAGTTCAAAGCAGGCCTCAAACAGCACCTAATGTCTAGCTCAAAATGCACCTGCTTCTCAGGCCCCACTTGATAGACAGGCCTAACCCCAAGGTAGCATCCAGCAGGGCTACCTAGAGAACCCTGCCTCCATTCTAGCCTAGCCAAGGGCTTAAGAATGCTATCAGTCCTCTTTAAATGCTCTTGGTACTGCCCCTTCCTAACATCCCCCACACACACCCTACTCAACAAAGCCCTCTGGAGCTGCTGCCCCCATCACAGCCCCCTCCCGTTTCACTATCTCCCCACCTCTCGCTGCTGCGTAGGTTCAAACCCAATCCCCCTTGTTTCGCTGTCACCCAGCCTCTCGCCATCTGGGATAGCGTTAAACCCTATGCAGTTACTCTGCCATAGTCTATCAATGGATTTGGAGGTTTCCAGGGGTGTGCTACCTAGGGAAACCAATTAGAAATAGCTTAGTATTCTACTCCAACTGCTCTGTTTTTTGCCTATTTGTCTAATTCTCATGTAATCACTCTTTAATGCCCAATGATCAGTCCTCTGTAACACTGAATATGTATATTGTCTTATTGTCCACCCTGACATGGAACCTTTGTAAAAGGTCTTTCTGAAATACTTATTAAATAGATAGATAAATAAATAAATATGTTTTCCCCCATCATCACCCCTTTGATGCTCTTGTGTCTTCTGATGGCTTGAAGTAAAGGTTCCAGGGCAAGAATGAATAGTAGTGGGGATCGTGGACAGCCTTGTCATGTGCCCCGGTGTAGCCCAAAGGGGGCAGATGACTGCCCATTTGTGATGACCTCCACTGAGATGTCCAAGTATAGCACTTTGATCCATGATCTAAAAGTGGGGCCTATGTTAAAAGCCTCAAGTATGGTCAGGAGGTACTTCCACTCTGCTCTATCAAATGCCTTTTCAGTGTCCAGAGAGAGTAGGGCTACCGGGGGGGGGCTGTCTTATTTCCCGTTTTCTACAGAAGGTTCAACAGTCGTCTGGTGGTGTTTGTTCCCCTATGCCACGGGACAAAGCCTACTTGGTCCCTGTCCAAAAGTGCTGTTATAAGTTATTTTAGCCTGGTGGCCATGACCTTTGCCCATAGTTTACAGTTGGCATTGATCAGTGAGATTGGCCGGTATTTGCCACATGCGGTGGGGTCCCTCCCGGGTTTGGGAATGAGATAGATTTGTGCCATTCTCATAGAGGCAGGGAGGAAGCCCTTGTTGGCTGTTTCTTCGATTCTCTCCATTGGGGTGGAATGAGGATATCCTGAAAGGCTCCTAAGAATTCTGCCAGCAGTCCGTCCCCTCCTGGGGCTTTCCCTGTGGTAGTGGACTTGATAGTCTCCAACTCTCCTCTCTCCAGAGGTCTGTCCAGCCAGTTCAGCTTTTCCTGGCTGAGTTTTGGGAGCTCCAGTTTATCTAGGAAGTCCAGGATGGCTGCCTTCGAGGGTTACACCTCGGAGGAGTACAAGGTGCTGAAGAAGGCTGAGCACTCTGCACTTAACTCCTCCTTAGCTCTTGCCAGTGCCCCTTTTCTCTTTTTAATGGCTAGTATCCAGGAGAGTTCCTGCCTCTTCTTTAGTTGGAAGGCCAGGAGTTTGCCTGGTTTCTCTCCTGATTCCCAGAACGTCTTTTTTAGGTGGAAAAAGGCATACTGTATTCAGCTTTCTGGTGTAGGTATGTATCTTGTATCTAAGGCCCATAACTTCTGCCCAAAGGGTGTCGATGGGGGGTTGGAGTGTTGCACAATTGCTTCTCCAGGGCGCCCAAGTTCTTCATGTATTCCTCTAGGATCTCTTCCTTTTGCTTATGTGGCTAATGCATCACCCCGTATGAAGGCTTTTTAGGGCATCCCACCTAATGGCTGCTGAGGTTTCTCCTGATTTATTACTTGTCAGGAAATCCCTGATTTCTTCTCTGAGGCTGGCACAGAATTTGGGATCCTTGAGCACGGTAGTGTTGAGCCTTCATCTCCCCCTGTTCACTAGGATTGCAGAGGAGGCAGTCGGGTAAAAGACACTGGCGCATGATCCAATACCGGGATGGAGCCTATGCTTGCATCTGTTATGTGGGGCATCCATGCCCCAAGGATGAGCCAGACATCGATACAGGAGTTTGTTTGGTGGGGACGGGGGGAGTAGTATGAGAAGTCTGTCCCAATGGGGTTGACCAGCCTCCAACTGTCCACTAAGTATAATTCTTGAGTGAGGGCATTGAGTGCTTCTGAGTCCTTAGAGGGTGGGCCTTTGGAAGGCTTGTTCCTATCCAAGAGATTATCCATAGTTGTGCTCATATCCCCCTGCTATCAGCTGCCCCTGCTGTGTCTCTTGTAGGGTTTGGGTGAGACTTGAATAAAAGGAAGCATCCTGGTAATTTTGTCCACAGACATTACAGAGGGTAACTCCTTGACCCATGAGGTCCCCCAAACTATGACATATCTACCTTCTGGGTCTTTTACTACCTTTTGTATCTGAAATGGAGTGTGTTTGGTTATTAGGATTGTTACACCTCTGCTCTTAGAGTTGGATGTAGACCAGTACACCTGAGCCACCTACCCCTGTTGAAGTTTTTGGGTTTCCATCTGTGTTAGGTGGGTCTCCTGCAAAAAGGCTACCCCTGCCCCTTCTTTTTTAAGGTGGTCTAGGAGCTTCCATCTCTTCACTGGGGTTTTGATCCCTTTAACATTCCACAACACCTATTTTATCCCTGTGTTAGTCATAATGCAAAGCAATTCAGTCATGATTTTTGTATTCCATTGTACTGACTGTATAGATAAATATGATTTGTTTCTATTGTACCTTGACCTTGTTCTAACCAGGTCCATCTTGCAAATGAGTCTTGCTCAACGTTGTTCACCTGGATAAATAAAGATTTTGATTGATTGAGGAGGGTCCACTTTCAGGTCTATTAGCAATGAGGATGGTGTCACTAAACCCAGTGGCTCTGATGCCTGAGTTTCAGGAGGGTTAGTTTGTGTGTAAGGCTGCGTTGGTGGTCCCCTGAGGCTGGGTGGGCGCTTGGTAGGTGGATCTGTTTTAGTTTGTGGTATAGTGGTCATAGTAATTGGTGGACATTATACCCTGTGTAGTAGTCTCCTGCATTTCCAGTCTGCTGCTAATGTCCCTGTGACCTGGGGGGTGGGTAACCTAACATACTAACATACTAATTGCCAGCAGATTAGGCCTTACGTCTACTGAGTCTGCTCGAACCTCAGATCCCTAGTTGGGTACCGAGGCCCTCCCCCCCTTGTGTTCCAGAAACCCCTATCATCCATCCCCACCCCCCTGGGCCAGGTCATCATCTGATACATCCACTTTCTGTGTCTGTCCCACCCTCTCTTGAAGCCCTCCACTGTGGATCTCTGAACCAGCTCACCAGGCAGCACATTCCAAGGATTAGCCACCCTCTCAGTGAAAAACCTCCTCTTTTCCCCCACACCCTTCCACCTTCCAACTTCAAACCATGCCCTCTGGCGATACCTCCTGCTTTAGTCTAAAGATCCCCTCCATGTTTACCCTACAAGTCTGACCTCATACGTCAAATCCCCTAGTCCTCGTACCATCTTAGTTGCCCTCCTCTGTACCCTCTCCAGGAGCTGTATGTCCCTCTTCAAGTGTGGTCTCCAGCACTGTACACAGTACTCAAGTTGTGGTCTAACCAGTCCATTGTACAGCGGCAGAATCACTTCCCTGCTCCTAAAGGTGATCCCCCTTACGATGCATCCCAACATCCTGTTTGCTTTGCTAGCCACTCTCCTGCACTGCTCAGAGTTATTCATACATGCATCCACCATGACTCTTAGGTCTTTTTCCCCTGTTGAGGCCTCCAGCACCTCTCCTCCCAGGGTGTACCTGTGTTTAGGGTTTCCCCACCCAAGATGTAACACCTTGCACTTGGTGATATTGAAATTTAATTTCCATGTGTGAGCCCACCTTTCCAGGGTGTCCAGGTCCCCTTGCAGGGCCAATCTCCCCTCTTCCCCCTCAACTACTACTCCCATTTTGGAGTCGTCAATGAAGAGACTCATTTCACACCCTATACCCTCCCTGATGTCCAATATGTATGCATTAAACAGAATCGGACCCAGGACCGAGCCCTGTGGTACCCCACTACTGACCTCTCTAGGGTTTGAGAGCTCCGCACTGACCACTATCCTCTGAGTGTGCCCAGCTAGCCAGTTTTCAATCCATCTGACCATAAAAGGGCCTACTCCCAACCCCGTCAGTTTCTCCACCAGACCATTGTGGGGGACAGAGTCAAACACCTTGCTGAAGTCCAAGAATAATACATCCCACAGGCTTTCCTCCATCCAGTTCTGATGTTACTCACTCGTAGAACTCCACAAGATTGGTTTAACACGATCTACCTGGCACAAACTCATGTTGCCGACTATCCAGACCTCCCACCTCCCCCAAGTACACCCCCAATCGTTCCTTTAGTATACTCTCTATTAATTTTCCCACCACCAAGGTCAAACTGATGGGTCTATAGTTACCTGGTACTTTCCTCTGCCCCCCTTTATGGATTGGCACTACATGTGCCTCTCACCAATCCCTAGGTACCCTTCCTGTCTCAAGCGACCCGTTGAAGAGCTCTGCCAGGGGTGCAGCCAGTATGTCCACCAATTTCCATAGTACCCTCGGATGAATGCCAACCAGCCCAGGAGAGTTCTCTTTCTTTAGGGCCTTAAGGGCTAACTACACCCTTTCGGTGGAGATAGCATCATCGGTCCCCTTCACCTTACTGGCCTTTTTATCCTTATCCTGATGTGACACCCCTGGGGTTCTTCTCCCTCCCTCTTGCTCCATTTCTGTTGCTCCCCAATCCCACTAACTACCACTTCTATTCCCATCATGCCTTGTTTTGTAGATATTCCATCCCCCTTCCTAGTGAACACAGAGGCAAAGTACTCATTTAATACCTCTGCCTGGTCCCTCACCTCTTCCACCCACCCTCCTTCTGATCTCAATCTGCCAAGATGGCCCTTAGTTTTTCTCCACTTTCCAATGTACTGGAAGAACCCCTTTTCCCTTCCCCGTATCCCCCGTGCCAATGCTGCTTTTTACTGGACTTTACCCCCCGCACCATCCGGGTGGCTTTTCTGGATGCAAGATGGTACATTTCCTTTTCCCTATCCCCTCTCGTTTTATATTTTTTGTAGGCAGCCTTCTTTTCTCTGACCACTACCTGAACCTCACTGGACCACCAGCATGGTTTATGTGACCTTGCTCCCTTACGCTTCACCTTAGCGCAGGTCCCGACTGCCTCATGAAGTCCTGTTTTATGACCTTCCATCTCTTTTCCACATTTGTCATTGTTGTAATCCCCTTCAAATAATCCTTGAGAATATATCCCATGCCCATGAAGTCTGCCCCCCTGAAGTCCACTGCCAGTGTCATAGATCTCTCCCCCCCTCCTCCCATGCTTATTTGAAACCAGGCAGTATTGTGGTCACTCCCAGTCAGGGAATCCTCTACAACCAGGTCACTTACCAGATCCCCATCTTCCAGAACAATGTCCAGGACATGCCCCTCCCTTGTGGGCTCCATCACATGCTGTGTTAAGAACACATCCCGGAAGTTGTCCAGCAGCCTCTTCTCCTTGGCCACCTTAGAGGACATGGTTCCCCAGTTTGTACCTGGCATATTAAGGTCCCCCATCAACTCCACTCCCTCCCCTTTTGGTCCACACTGGGCAGTGATGTTGTCCAGCAAACCATCCTCCAGAACATCACCCATCTCAGGGGTCCTATATACTACACCCAGCTTTACCTTACCTCCTTCCAGGGTTCATAAGCTGACCCATAAGGCCTCCAAGTTTTCCTCTGCCTCTTCTACCCCCCAATTTCTATGTCATCTCTAATGAACATGGCCACTCCACCCCTCTGCCCTCCATTCTATCTTTCCTAAGCATAGTGTAGCCCTGCACATTTAGGTCCCAGTCATGGTTTTTGTTGGCCCATGTTTCTGTGACCGCCACCACATCCCCTCCCCCCCCGAACAGCATGGCCTGGAACTCTGCCAACTTGTTTCCCAAGCTCCTGGCATTTACTAACACCACCCCACCCTTATCCCTTTGTTGAACCCCACCCAGGTTCCTTATATTTCCATCCTCCCTCTGCTCCTCCTGAAACCTCCTCCCCAGTCTGTTTCCCTCCCCTTGAGTTTGAAGGCTACTCCCTCATCTGGAGAGAGAGCTTCTTGTCAGCCCCTCCCTTATCCCTCCCCCCTCACAAGTTTAAACCCTGCCTTTCTTGAATGTAGTCAGCCACCCCTGTTTAAGGACTTCCTTCCCTAACCGGGCAAGATGAAGCATGCCCTTGGCATACAGTCCCTTATCCTCCCAAACTCCTTTCCAGTTCCCTAACACCCCCGACCTACTTTCTTCACCTCACTTCCTGAGCCAGTCATTAACCTCTGTGATCTTCATTTTTTTCTCCACTGAGGCCTTTGTCCTGACAATATCTCCGAAAAGGAAATGTTGCATCCATTATCCCGACAGAATCTGGTAAGTTCTCAGAACCTTGCTTGGATTTCCAAAATGCTATTTCTCTCTAGAGCGTTAGTTCCCAAATGCACCAGGAAATCCACTTTCCTTCTGCAATCCCTAACCAGTTCTTACACCATGAACCTTACTTTGTGCACTGTCAGCCCAGAGGTACTCACTACCTGCAGCTGGCTATGGCATCCACCCCTGTCCCTCCCAATGGGTACCCCAATCATCGAGTCTCCCAATAACAGAACCTTAACACCGCCATCATCCTTATGGTTACCTCCACTATGTGCTCTCAACCCCCCCATCCCCCCCTTTATTCCTGATCTCAATTCCATGGGAGTCTCCCCGCCTTATTAGAGACCCCCATGTCACCCTCCCCTTTCTGCATCCCTTGTTATTTTGCCCACTTAACTCAGACCCCCCTGAATAGGTGTCCCCTTTAGCACTCTCTTATCCGAACCATTTATCCTGGCCTTGATGGTTGACCCTTCCCCCACACCGCCATCCTCCCCCTTGTTATAGTATCCCTACCTCCAGAGGCCCTCTGTGGGTCCCCTTTACCTAGGGCCCCATCCTTGGTACAGAACCCCCTCCTAAAGGGGGGCCCCTCCCCTGCCTCCTTGTCTCCCAGTTTCTCTCCAGTTGTGCTCTCCTCCCTCATGTCTGCAATATTGCATCTCCCCCATCTGCTTAACATTTACATTTCCCTTTCTCCCTCTGGAACTATTTCTATCCTTTCCATTGCTGGTCTGTGATGCTCTATGGGTATCCGACTCCCTCCCCCTGGCCTCTGTGTCAGTTTCCTCATTTCCACCAACCCTTCCCCCCCCCAGGTTGCTTAGTAGCTCAAATTTATTGTAACACTCTATGCCAGCCTCCATCAAGTAACCTGAGTGTCCCCTGACTGCCCCTCTAAACTGCCCCTTTTCCTCCCCTCTTGCCCTGTTCTCCTTAGGAGCTCCCTTCCCACAGTCTGCTCTTTTAGACTTCCCCACAACAGCCCCTCCCTTCTCACTGTCTGCTCTTCTAGTCTTCCCCACAACAGCCCCTCCTGACTCTTCCCCTTCCACTCTCTTTATATTCGGAATGTTTACCCCATAAGTTTTTCCCTTACCATCAACATCCCTATCTAAGGGTCCTCTGTCCCTAATATCCCCCTCTCCTGCTTGTTGTAACATAACGTCCTGTAATTTCTGAGCATTGCCCCAGCCTCCCTTCAGCCCCCCCTTCTGCCACCCATATCCACACCTCTTATCCTTGGATACACCCTCCAACTTCCACAGCTTACTCTTTAACCAATATACTTCACTCCTGATATGAGATAGCTGTCTACAGAGTGGGCAGTCTCCCTCTCTCCAGGCCCAATTGAGAATTATTGCCACCCCACAGCCTGTGCAGCCTACAACCCTTCCGAAGATGCCTGCCATGGTGGAATGTGGCCACCCTGTTTGTTCCTCTCTGTTCATAATGGCACACACCCCTTTTCTCAGTCCCTTCCCCCTTGAATACAGTCTCTCTCTATACTGACTGCTGTTGTTTACAACCCCAGTTTCAACCCCACCAATAATGTTCCCAAGTCTCACAAACACATACAATCCAGTGTGTGTCCAGTCCCGCTAACAGTGTGTGTATGCAGACATCAGGTACCGTATGATGTCACAGGCCCACCAGTTCCTTTTGCTTCAAATTTCAGTCACAAACAGAAATGCACAGCCCTTCAATCCCAACCCCAGTGACATTTTAGTATTTAAGAAAGCCTACAAAACAGGATGGGTGACAGGGCTCTACCACCACCAGGCAAACATCACATTTAAATTTCACTATAATTATCACTGCCAAACAAGTGTTCCCACAACCAGCACACAAGCCCCAATAGTTACAATATCACAGCCCAAGTAACAATTTTAACTCAAAGTAGTAATTTTTAAGACAGAGAACTAATTTCAAGTACGAAACTATTCAAATATTTCAGTTAAAACAGACAATAAACCAAACCTCTTTCCTGAACAACCTCCTACTTCAGCCTAGGTTGAACTGGTAAATTATACTTGTGGTTAAAACATAGTAAACAGTATACCTATACATTACTTGCATCATCCAAAATGACAAATACAAACTTTAAACTGTAAAACTTAAGTAGCATATCTTTCTTTTTTCTGTCTGATTCTGCCTGTAGCAATCAGCTCTGATGTTCCCCCACCATAACATTGTAAACAGAACATATAACACAATCGTGAACTCAGAGTGTCCCATTTTAACAGCTGATGGAGGGATCCATGCAGGATGGTGTGCCCCGAAATAGCTTGCATCAACCACTGACATGTTTGGGCCAGTGTCCTCCATCACAAAGATATCCCTCAGCCCTGACTAAGACTTCCAGTGGAGCCTATGCCGCTAACCAATGTGGAAAGGGGGGATATCTTAGGGCAAAAACCAGTAGATGTGAGGGAGATGGTATGCTTCCAGCTGGTAGCATATTTAGGTAGTGGGTGCTTGTGCTGTAGTTCTATATGAGCATGCCACCCACCATGGGTGGGGGGTGGGCTTATGGAGATACCTGCATGTGAAAGTACTTGCAGAGTCTTCTTTGTCTCTTATCCCCTGCTTTCTTGCTTGCCCCCTTCTTGGGGGCATGGTATCCGTGGTGACATCCCTCTCTGTAAATATGGAGTGTACCTCCCTATGTGCTTCAGTAGTGATGGGCATCCTACAGGAGCTACAGATTTCATAGTCACAGACTTGGGCATGTTTGTCCCATGTTTGTCCCTCCCTGCCCCTATTTCTGATGGAGGTGTATTGGGCAGTGTCAGCATGCCAAAAGGGGCCCTTCAAAACCTCCATCCTTCAGGGAGTACATTGAGTTGGGCAGGCTAATGCTGCATAGGGATGTCTGAAGATGATTATCTTCCCTTACTGAAGTAACCTGATTTGTGCTTCCTCACCTCGAAGGTGGGGGAAGCAAATCTGTTGGAATGAAGCTGTCTGCTAGCTGTAAGGGTGAGATGGAAATGAGCTGCAAATTTTTATTTTGGTGGGGGGGGGAGTGGTTGAGGGAGAGGCAGGAAAGCTAGAGTAGTGAGGGTATCTAGCCCCGATGTTAAGACTACTGCATCTTGTCCCCTTGGAGCTACCTGTGGGAGGTTAAGGGGGTTTGTTTGTTTGTTTATTTGCTTAATGGGTAAAAACACACTGGAATCATAAGAATTCCCTTTTCAGGTGTGACGCACAAATAATGCATACAAATACAACCAGATTTGAATACAAAAAATTCAGACATCGAATAATACAAACATCTCTTGAAACATTAACATTCAGATAAATACTTAAAATGTTTAAACATATAAATAGAAAAAAGACCTAATGTAGGAATTTTTTGGATATCAAGAGGTAGATCGCTCCAGATCTCAGGGGCTGTATACTTGAAAGTTCACTGACCACAGACAGTTCTTATAACTGGTAATTTAAAAACTTTCCTATCTCCCCTTGCTCTAGAAGGTATTAATTGATCAATCTCTGTAAATACCCCAACAAATTCACAGGAACCCAAGACTGCATTACCCTATAAGTAAATCTAAGCATAGTATAGCTAAATCTAAGTTGAACTGGGATCCAGCCCATGTCACTAAGAACATTATAGTGATGTGTTTTCCGGGAATGGAGAGAGCAAATCTTCCCAAGAGCTCCATCAGAACCTTTTTTTCTTAATTATGTGAATAGAGGCATTATCTGTAACAATTGAAGCATAATTAACCACTGGTAACAAACATTGCATAACAATAATCTTTTTGGTTGTTGGAGTCAAAAATGATCTCAATCTATATAAAATACCAATTTTCTATGGATTTCAGAAGACATTGTAGCCAGGTAGGGCTCAAACTTTAACACTGGGTTCAATAAAACACCCAGATACTTAAATGTTTCAACATTTGCAAACATAATTCCATCAAAACTTTTTACTTGAAGACTCTTCCTCCTGTCCCTTAACATTAACAAAGAACCACATACCATTGTTTTTGTTTTAGATTGGTTCAAAATCATTCTATTTGCAAACAACCACTTCTGTAAAGTAGTCATTGCAGTAGTTAAAGTATTTAAATCTGAAACTTCGGTTGCTTGAGAATAAACTACTGCATCATCTGCATACAGAATTAAATCAATGTCTTCCAAAACCAGAGAAATGTGATTAAAAAAAACAGAGAAAATAATATAGGCCCAAGTATGGAGTCCTGAGGGACTCCACACTTCACAGGCAAACTATTTGAAACACTACCACCAAATTTTACCATTTGATATCTAGCTGTAAGATGTCCTTAAGCCAACCCAGTGATGACTGACCTAAACCCAAAAAACTTAGCCAAGCAATAAGTAGTTTCAATCAATAAATCAATCAATCAATCAAACTTTATTTAACCAGACAGTTACATAATTGAGCAAGTTCATTTTCAAGATGGTCCTGGACACATAGGACAAATTTGCTTACAGTAGACAACAATTCATAGTACAGCAGACAGTAATACAGGCTGTTATAGGATACAAGATCAGTATTAGCTGTAGCAGAACATGTGAGGCAAGTGCAAATACAGACATTGAAAGTGCAGCATATACAGGTTGAAGTCTGTATAGTACAAATGGAGGAGAGGAAGGAAGGACACAGAGGAGTGCAGTAGGAAGAGAAGGTGTCAGACACATAATGGAGAAGGAAGAGGGCAGCCTACTTGAAGAAGGCCCCCAGAGGAGTTAACTCAGGGAAAGGAAGAGGTAGTTGGGGGGTGGTTACCCTAGAGGGATGCTGACCGACAGGGGGAATAAGAAGACCAGTGATATTCAGAAGTTAGGGGACTCAGTCCAGCAGAGTAATGCTTTACCTGAAGCAGTCACATGCCATTTTCAGGCATCTGTAGAGTTTTCTTCTGAATGTATAGTGGCTGGGCAGCAGGGAGAGTTTAAGTGATTTTTGCATGTAATTCCAGAGCTCTGGTAAAAAGCAGCTAATGACAGTTGAGCCAAGATGTGTCCTTGACCGTGGTAGCTTAAGGAGGACAAAGGAGGTGTTCCTTAGTCCATAGGCACCTTTTGAACATTCAAACAGGTCACAGCTATAGGGTAGCAGTTTGTTAGACATAGCCCGGAATAGCCACGTGAGAGTGTTTATTTGCCTACTCATGGAGAGGGACAGCCAGTCTAATGCTTGGTACAATGAGCAGTGATGAGCCTGAAAGGGCAAGTCAAGAACAAATCTCAATGCATGATGATAAAGCGTATCAAGCTTTTGGAGTGCATACTGGGGGCAATGGCTGTATAGGAAGTCAGTGTAGTCAATCAGTGGAAGAAAGGTTGTTTGAACCAGCTGCTTTCTTGCTTCCAGGGTGAGTAGGCATCTTAAGCGGTAGGATATACAGAGTTGCTGCCTTAACTTTTTTGTTAACTCATTTAGATGAGCACCGAAGGTGAGTTTGCTATCCAACCAGACTCCCAGATATTTAAATTTATTCACTAGCTCTAATGATTCACTAAGGAGGGTGATAATCTGTTGAGTACCAGGTGTCCCCATATTGTGGGAGGAGGATGGCGAAATAATCATGGCTTTTGTTTTTTTTGGCATTTAACAAGAGCTTCAGGTTCAGCAGGTTGTGTTGAAGGATGATAAAATCCTGCTGTAGCTCCTTGAAAGAAAGGGCCAGAGAGGGATTGGTTGTGTGAAGGACTGTGTCATCTGCGAAGAGGTGAATGTTTCCTGCAAGAAAGCCAGAGTCAATGCAGTTGATGTAAAGAGCAAAGAGGATAGACCCCAAAATGGAACCTTGCAGGATGCATTGCAGCAGTAATTTTAGTGGGGAGAATTCACCTTGAGCTTTAATTTGGTGTTTATGATTTGTGAGGTAGCAGCAGAACCACTTTACTGCAACAGAGGTTAGACCGATGCTATCCAGAGTACCAAAAAGTATGGAATGATCAGCCATGTCAAATGCTTTGCTGAGGTCAAGGAAGAGTGCATAGATGTGCTGTTTACTGTCCAGGGCTTTTAGCCACTCATTCGACACTTTGGCAACAGCTGACATGGTACTCTGCTTAGGTCTGAAACCCAACTGGGCTAGGTTAAGGATGTTTTCATGACCCAAGTACTCCCTTAGTTGAGAGTTAACAATTTTTTCAAGTAGCTTGGATAAAACAGGAAGCAGCGAGATTGGCCTATAGTTATTCAAGTCAATGGGGTCTCCTGATTTGAACAGTGGGATAATTTGTGTGGTTTTCCAACTAGGTGGCAATTCCCCTTGGATTAATGAACTATTATATAGATGGGCAATTGGTGCTGTCAGTTAATAAAACCTGCCTTTAGGAAGAAGGGTTCTAATGAATCGGCACCAGCACTCTTTTTGGTATCCAATGAGAAAAGAAGGTCCTCCACCTGTTTAAAGGAAACTGACTGGAACATGAAGAGGGGACAGCTGGTACAGGGGGCTGAGGTAGGGCTAGTAACTATGCTGGTGGTACTTGTGGTGCTAAGTTTACTAACAGACAATGCATCGAATGCAAGTAGTCAACCAAATCGAATGCCTTGGTCAAGTCCACGAACACGGCCCCAGTCAAACACTCACCTTCAATACCTTCTAAGACCGTGTTCGTGAACTAGACTAAGGCAGTCTCAGTTTCATATCCCTTTCTGAATGCATGTTGGTTTTGTGACAGTAAACCATAAAAATTTACATATTCAATTAGTTGTCTATACACAATCCTTTCCAGAACCTTAGCAAGTGCAGATAATATGGAAATCAGCCTATAGTTTGCAAAGTCATAAGTCTGACCAGATTTAAACACAGTACAACAGTAGAGCATTTCCATAGGTCGGGAAATTGTCCTGCCATAAAGGACAAGTTAAACAAAATACTAATAGGATAAGATAATGATTCGGCTGCATCTCTCAGCAATTTGGGTGGAAGTCCATCATTCCCTGCCGAACTATCTGGCTTAATTTGATGCAAAAGCTTCAACACCTCTGAGGGAGATGTAACCCCAAGGTATTATCCAGGTCAACAAATCTCTTGTTAAACTCATCTGCAATTTGTTGTGGGCTGTTTAATATGTCCTCATCTGACTTCATAAATGGTTCTGGAGTACTTGTTGGATTAATTAAAGCATTTACCATATCCCAAAACTTTACCACCTCGAGGAGCCAATGTAGGATGTGGAACTGGTTAACCTTCTCCTCACTAGTTCTCATGCACGTTTGGAGTAGCAGTTGGAGACAGAACCTGCTATTGCCATCTCAGACTATACTGTGGCAAAGTGGAACATGCTGTACCCAGCCAGCAGCTGTGCATCTGCTTGCTTAGCAACTAGCTCTGGTGGTCTTCTCTGATCCTCACCACTGCTTAAACTAGCACATCTTGGAGCCTTAGCCTATAAGCACAGAAATAACTTTACTTACTCGAGGCTGCCCTTTGAGAATTATCTCTCCTCCCTACCTCCATGTCTCCTTTTGTGCTTGCTGCTTGGGCTGGGAAATGATTAGCAGGCTGGTTTGTTCTGCACAGCTATTGAATAGAGCCTTCAACTTGGGGGGTGAACCAGCTCCCTGGTATTAGTGCATAATTTGAAACAAAACCTTTCGCTAACCCACTGTTTCACGGTATTTATCAGACTCAAGTAAAGAGGATGAGTGTGGGATACGGTGGGTGGAGGTATGCAATATTGAATGGCAGTAGTGAGCACATAAGATCTGTCCCCACAACCCACTCCCACATTAAACAGTTCTCCCTCTATGTACATTTATTATGAGAAATGAAAAATGGATAGAGTGCAAGAGAGAGAGTGAGATGTAGCAACTGGAGAGAAGAGTGAGGAGACGAGGGTGATTTCGGGTTACTGGCACTGGTCAATGTGCAGAAGCAGGGATAGAGGTAAAGGATACGAAGAGAAAGAGGAACTGAGGGTTAGGTACCAGTACTGTGTACTTACATTTCAGCTGTGTGGTGCTGAGATTCCAGGCCTAAGCGACCTGGGAGGAAAACTTAAGCTTAAAGTTCTGCACCGTAAAACGTAGGTTGCAGAAGCGAAGGGAGTCTCTTACATGCCATATTCAGGTGTCCTCAAAGCTTCTTATCTCAGGGCTGTTACCAGATGATGAGCTCCATGGCTTGCTGTTTCCGTTTTGCCCCGGGTCCAGATCCACATCATTGGGCATAATTTAGCTAACCACGTCAGCCCAGGATTCTAGGATTTACTTCTGGAGCACTGCCTCATCTATCGCTGGTTGCTGGCTATCTATAACTTCATTTGTCAGCTGGTGCTGCTTGGGAGGTTTGATTCCCACTTGGTCTTGTCATTTGGGTGCTGGTTCACCTAGCGACTCAGACCCAGTCGATGAAGAGGCCCTGCTGCATGGTCTAATCGCCATTTCTTCTGCTACCTCTTTCATCTTGAGGGGCCCTGTTAGCTTATTCTTGCCCCATTGTTTCTGTTTATGGGTAGCAACCTACCAGTCCATATTGTCCCCATCTGCCAAGGCTGCAAATCTGTTTATTTTCCCTCACAGAAGTTGGCCTGCAGGTTTCTGTTAGCTTGTTGGGAGCTGTTCCCGGGTCAGCATTCTGCGTGAGGAGGCATTATTCAGCCAGTGTCTCCAAATAAACTCCATTACTTCTTCTGGGAATTCAAATGTATGGTGAACCCCACTTTTCCCGGCTGGTTGTTTTTTGGTACTCCAGCCATTTCTAGGTGAGCGCGTGGTGGTGGGCATGCTGATCTTTCTCCTCAAGATTAACCGGTTTCCCCTTGCACTGTCAGCTTCACTTATCGATTGTTCATTAGGTCAAAGGCTCTGATAACAAAATATACTGTGGATAGTAACAAAATATATCTGTAAACATTTTTTCTGCAGATTTTTTTTGGTGGGTAGGATGGAGCTTTTAACTCAAGCTGTCATCCACCTTCCTGGCTCGCGCATGATCTGTCATGCACATCTATTTAAAAATAAGTGCTCTTAAAAAAGGCATAGAGAGACTCATTTATTAAATAACAAATAAGAAAAGTTGTCTCCACTTACTTGCATCTCTCATTGCCCCTTGATAGTGTTCTTACATGCTCACTAGTGCGAGTTTTAAATTGTTGAATCATTCTACCTACATAGAATGCACCACAATTGCATTTTAGAAGATGCACAACACTACTTGTTCTACATGTGATGAAATCCCTTAAATGGACAAGTTCACCACTAGTGGGATTCTGAAAACTTTTTGTTTGTTTTACACATCCACAGTACATACATTTACTAAATGTATGGGTACCTACGGGGGGAGGGGGGAGCCAACAATCCCTACTAGTTCCTGAGATGGGAAGCAAGCTCAGGACCATGTCATGAATAGTATTTGGTCTCCAGAATACAACCTCTGGCCCCTTGCTAGTCAATTCGCTAAGCTTAGTGAAAATAAACAAGATTCCAGGGCAAGATCTGATGCACCCAGAGGTGCTCAGGCAACTAGCTTTGGAACTTGCTGAACCCCTGACAGGGCTGTTCGGTAGCTCACTACAGTTAAGGATGGTTAGAGAGATGGGAGGATAGCAGATGTGGTGCAACTTCACATGAGAGGGACTAGGGAGGAACCAGGTAATTGCTGGCCCACCAGTCTAACCTACATTGATGGTAAACTGATGGAGGCACTAGTTAAAGAGACTTACTTGTCTATCTGGAGAGAAATAGATTTTAGGATAGTAAGCAGCATGGATTTGTGGCAGGGATGTCTTGTCAGACCAACCTGATAGTACTCTTTGATAAAGGTGCTCGGATTCTTTGGAATATTTTCTGTGCGCACAAAATCAGATTTTTGGAAATTATATTTACAGTTTGGATACTGATCCAATTATTTTTATGGAATTGGAACAGTGCCAGAAACAGAATCAGAATTTCCAGTTCCACATCTGACCTAGCAGATAATCCCCCAGTATAGATTAGAGTAAAATAACACCCCCATAGACCCAGACACATATCAGTGTTCTCCTCCCTGTGTTCCCCCCCCCCAGTACCTGGACTGGTGGGCCTCTGCTTCCTGAACTGGTGGCTTACTGGGCTGGAGGTGGATCACTGGAGAAGCTGGTGGCCTGGTCACACAGGTGGTGGTTTGGTTTTGCTCATTGGTCAGTACTAGTTTGCAGACCATCTGGCAGAATCTCCATTTTCTTTTTTTCTCACACTCTTCCAAATGTGGCCACTCATTTGCATAACTCTGTTTATCAGTCTTCCCCTTTCTAGTTTAGTGGTTTTGTTTGCTGCAAACTGCTAGTTTTGGTCATTGCAGGTTCCTTCCTCCCAGTCTGAGTCCAACCAACTCCACCCCATCCTTGAGTCCTCTGAACCCACAGCAATCCTTGTCGCAGAGGCCACACCAGAGTTGGTCATACAGTATAACACTCCAGTTAGTGAGAGTATCTCTATCCTCATGCCTGCTGGAAAACTTTGGGGTGCCCTACTGGCACCATACCCTAACTGACCCATCAGACAGTGACAGAAACTAAGACACAAGGCTGTCTGCAGTCACAAAAACCAGGGTGGGTGCCTGGGTAGTCCACCACTTTCCTCTACCCAGCAGACTTGCCCATTTGTTGTGATTCAAAGAAAAACTTGGGTTTAGCAGGGTGTGCTCTCTAAGTGCTTGCCACACGTCGTGCCCAATGCCCACTGTGCCCACTCAAACTGTTTGGTTTGGGGGAAAGCAGTGTGGGGTGGGTCAACCTTTGGATGTATCATCTGTGAGTGGCAAGTGTGTGACCAGAGAACTCAGGAGGAAGACTGGATTGGTCACAGCCTAGTCACGGTTATCATCAGTTGGTCAGCGCCGACATTGTTGAAGAGGAGGAACGTACTGCATAGGGGAGGGGATGGAGGACCACAGCCCTTTACCAGCCAGACTTTGCACTTGCCCTGCACATCACTGGAAGTAAAACAGGCATGGAGGTAAAGGAAATAACAGTGGATGGCAAATAGTGATTCAAGAAACTTTTACTTGTTTTACCACTGTCAGATGCAGATTGGAATCTGATTCTGAATCCATATCCAACCCGTTTTATCAGAATTAGGATTTTAGGCCTTGAATATCAAGAATCTGAATCCCCCCAAAAAGCCAGAAATCCAAGGTATCCGATTCTGTCAGACGGATTATGAGCAACCCTATTCTTTGACTGGGTCAATAAGGGCAGTGGGTAAGGGACAAGCAGTAGAATGACTCTACTTTGACTTCAGGAAGGCTTCTGACATGCTGCCCCATAGAAGATTAAAGAAGTCAGAGGACCTTGGAGTAGCAAAGGGCCTAGTTAGATGGGTGGGAAGTTGCTTCGGGGGGAAACAGCAGAGGTTGGTGGTAAACGGGGTCAATCTGGCTATTGAAATTCTAAGCAAAAAAGTGCATGGTGATGCAAACAAGGAATTATATAGCAGTGGAACTGCCTCCGCCAATCAGAATGCAGCATTACTGTACCTCTTAATGAGCGTAAAGTTGCTGCCTTGCACTACTCCACACAGCTGATTTCCGCTGTGGTGACTCTTGCATGTCAGGCTGTTACCGTCAGAGTCTCCATGGCAGAATCAGCTGGGGTGGGGGGGAATCTCGCTGTGAAAAAATACATGTAGTGAAGCAGAAATTGACAAAACTTAAAAAAAAATGAAAACCTGTAATCAGCACTTCCTCCCCACTGATGCTGAAAAGCTTCCTCCCCGCCTCAAAGATCCCCACCAGCACCACAGAACTGATGCTCTCAATTAGACCCATTTCTGACATTAAAAACAAAAATTGTAGTCTTTTGGTGTAGAGGCTGTTCCATTGCTATATAATATGTTTTATAGGGCTAGTGGGGGTTGTTTCTTTTGAGATAAGAATATTTTCTTGTACTGGTTTGGGCTGACAGAACTGCTCAGCTTCACTTTGCGGTCCTCTCACCCAAACCAGCATGAGGTAACATTCTTATCTCGTAAGAAACAACCCCCACTATCCCTATGAACATATACAAGAACACCAAGCAGGAATACTGAGCCTTTAGTAGCCACTGAGAACTCTGCAGCATGAGCAGACACGATAGGCCAATAGGCCCTCTGCTGGCAATATTTGTATGTTCATATGAATGGGAGGGATTAAGCTGGTCACTTCTGCAGAGGAAAGGGACCTGGAGGTCATCATAAGTGACTCACGAAAACTAACTATCCAATGTAACAAGGCCTACAGCAAGGCAACCAAAATGTTGGGGTGTATTCAAAGGGGTTTCAAAAGCAGTAGGAAAGAGGTAGTACTACTTGTCTATAGACAGTGCTTAATTTGTAAAGAAAGAGGTGCCAGGGCTCTGAGTCCAAACACTAAAAGCTGGGGGTCGGGGGGCCGCCAGGCCCCCAGAAGCTATGGGTTTTTAGATGCTCTGTGGTGAGTTTTGGGGGTTATATTGCAGATAAAACACATTTCTATATCAGGCTCCCTGCCCCTGAATCCAGGGAAGAAATTTTTTGGGGTGGAGTCAGGTTGGAGAGCCTGGCTGACCGAGCACTAATAAAGGATCATGGCTGGGCATGTAGTATAATGCAATGGCAAGATGCTGTGAATTGGCTCCAATGCCAGGGTCTGGGGCAGTAAGCCCCAGAAGCTCTTTGGTTTTAGATGTTCTGTAATGAATTTGGAGGTTATATTTATATTCCAGATAAACACATTTCTGTGTCTGGTTCCCTACCCCTGAATCTGGGTAAGAATTGTTTTGGGGGTAGAGTCAATTATTGTAGAGTCTGGCTGACCACTGGTAAGGACTGTGGGCTTGTATAAAGGGCAAGATGCTGTGAATTGAACAAGGCCAGGAATCCAGGGGCGGTAGGCCAAGCTCTTTGGTTTTAGATGCTCTGTGGTGAGTTTTGGATGGGTTTTTTGCAGATAAAACACATTTCTATTCTATGCCAGGTTCCCTATCCCTGAATCAAGGGAAGAATTTTTGGGGACAAAGAATAGAAATGTGTTTTATGTGCAGTATTTAACCCTGGCCAACACTCACCACAGAGCATCTGAAATGAAACCCAAGAGCTTCTGGGTGCCTACTGGTCTCCAGACCCCTGACCTTTGGCTTTGGGTCAATTCACAGCATCTTGCCCTTTATTCTCGGAGTTATGGTATTGGAGACTGTGGCTGACCTTACTAAGCAACAAAATGTACCACATAACATCTAGCATGGTACAAGTAATAGAAGAACCAATTAAAACTGAAGCCTGAAAAGGTTTTTATAGCTAAAGGATCCTGGGCATGTAGAAGCTATGGCAAGGTACTGTGATCCAAAGGCCAGGGGTGTGGGGTACGGAAGGCCCCAGAAGCTCTTGGGTTTTAGAAGTGCTGTGGTGAGCTTTGGGGCTTTAATTGAAGATAAAACACACTTCTGTTACATGTTCCCTGATTGAAGATAAAGCACATTTCTGTTACAGGTTCCCTATTAGGGAACCTGTAACAGAAATGTGCTTTATCTTCAATAAAAGCCCCCAAACTCACCACAGAGCATCCAAAACCCAAGGGCTTCTGGCCTACCTATAACATAAATTATGCTCCTGCTGCAATTAATTTGTTAGAATGGGAGGTTAGCTGCTGAAGTAAGAACATTTTATAATATCACATTGACATGGTCTAATACTTATCAAACCCCAGGCCACCGTGCACACCATACAATACCAGGCATTGGGCAAAGTTGTACCCTGCTAGATGCCATGTGGTATATGTTGTTGCTTAATAAGGTGAGTATGCGAGTCTCCAATATCCTGACTCCATCCAGATGAAAAAAAAAATGTTCCCCTATAAGTCAAGGGGATGCTCCACTTGACTCCTAGAGGAACATTTTTATCATCTGAATGGAATCAGGAATAATGAAGACTCCGCTCCTATATAAGCAACAACATGGAGGTACTAGGGAACCTGTAACAGAAGTGTGTTCTAGCTTCAATAAAAGCCACAATACTCAAAACAGACCATCTAAAACCCAGGAGTTTCTGGGGCCCTCATCAGAACAGGATATTAAAATGTCTAGCATTGCACCATCTGTCTTTTTAAAAAAAATATTTTTCTAGAAGATTTTATTTAGTTACCTCTCTTTTATTTTACAGGTCTTGACATGTCTTAATTGCCTTATCAGATAAGTATAAAACTTTTTAATTTGATGATTTACAAGTGGTTTAAATCCAACCCTTGTTTCTTTGTGTCCTGTTTAAATTTCTTGTTTTCCTTTGCAGGAATTCCTCAGGAACAGACTCAGTTTTGATGAATAGCTAATCCCCAGCTTGGATTGACCAGGTAAGAGACACTAATGTTCCTTAACAAAAGTTACTATAATATTTTGTGCAAGTATCCATCATGATGTAATGGATGGTGGTGGTAGCTAGGCCACCATTACTTTATGATGGATGCTTACCTAAATACTAATAATTTGATGTGTGTGGTAATGCATGGTGGAAGTGTAGCACAAAGAAAAGTATATAACGCACTGTTTCAGCTGCTGCCTGCTAGCCAAAAAACAGTTTCTGTATTAAGCTACAAATACCATTAAGTAACCATCCATGTTGCTACACCAGTTTTGTAGGTTGCAGAAAGAAATTCTGAGTTTGGTTTGGTTTGGTTTGTTCTCTACATATCGAGAAAAGACCATAGAATTTCCATATTTCTCTGGCTATCCTCATGTTTTCTTTCCTTACTTTGTGTATCATTAGCTGATCTGTGCCCTTTGGCAAGCCATGAGCGAACATAAGGGATGGGATTGAATTTCTTTAATGGTGGGCCGACTAGATTCAGGAATAGTAATGATGAAATAGTTTCAATAAGCATTGATGCTCATGTTGATATGCATATGAGGTTCATTTGGGAAAAGCCTCGCTCACACTCGGCACTGGAGACAGCAATAGTGCTCACGGCTGTCAAGAGGTACTTATACTGCTCCTGAATTTCTTTACCACCTGACTCCTTGTACACCCTGTATGCCCGAATGGTTTCACGAGTAGTACCAATATCAAATCTTCTGCAAAGAGATTCAATCTCACTTTCTCCATACAGTGTAGGTAGCTCATCGGGCCAGTACTGCTTATATAGCACTTTCATTTCAGTGACCAGATTCTCATATCCAGTCTTGTCACCAGTTGTGCCTCCTGTAGACAGCATACGTTTTCGTAAGTTGTCTACTAAGGTGCGGAAAAATTGTCCTGGGTGAATCTTCTTGTCACAAACATTTCCTTCATGCAATAGGACACCCTGAAACATCCTTTCTTCTATGGCTTTCTCACACTGTGACAAAAATTTGCCTTGTTTTTCTACCATTGTGTCGAATACCGCTATTTGGCGGCAGATAGCTCGGTGTGCATCAACAATTGTACAATCGCGATGTTGCAATTCAAGAGATAACTCTGACAACTCCTGTAGGGCATCATACATAATTCCAAGGTTGCTGACAACTGAATAGATGACAACCGTTTGCTTAGACCAGAGTAGGTTTTGCGTGTTGTGCTGTCACGAGAAATGTCATTAGCTGCAGATGTGAAGTGCTTATAGAGAGCAGGGTAAGCATTCCTAACAGCCTCTACTGTTCTAAAGCTTGATGCAACCCACGGGTGTCTAACACTCTACCTATCTTGCAAAGCTGAATGTCAAGTGCTTCAGCGCATTCCTTCAGCTCTAACCTATTTTTCCCAGATGTGCTATAAAGAGAATATAGCTTGTCTAACAAACTTTTAAAGTGATTAGTAGCTCCAACATCTTTCATGACATCATTGACTGCAAGCTCTAGGCGATGAGCAGAGCAGTGCCATGCTATGATATTTGGAAACATGTCTTGCAACAGCTTCACGACACCTGTATTGCATCCAAACATCACTGAAGCTCCACGCAAAGCAACTGCTACCAGGCACTTGGCAAGAAAGTTTTCATTTATGTTAATTTTTTCAGTGCAGACAATAAACTGTTCACTATTCCCTCGGCAGTCAGATCCTGCAGCTCCACAAGGTCCACAAATAAATTAGCAGGAGACTCCATGCCAGGTAACATCAGTCGCATGTACACAATTAAAGCGCTCTGTTTGTTTAAAGCAGTAGCTTCATCAAGTAAAAGACTCACTTTAGGAGCAATCGCTGTGATTTGGGCAAACAACTTTTTCTTCATCTCAGACGAAATGTGATGTTGAATGTTAGAACATGCCACATTGGAATGCAAAATCCTCCCATGTCTAGTCCATTCAACTGCTGACAGTCTATTTCTACTTCAAAACCATATGAGAGGATTCGCTTTGCTTCTTTATAAGCAGTTCTGAAGATTCTGGCCATAGTTGCAATTTGGGCAGACTGTGCATTTCAGCTAATTGCAGCAATGTGTCTTTTTGACTGCTCAAGAATCGACAAGCGCGACATGTGACTTAGTTTGTGCATGTTCTCCTATCTTTTCCGTAGTGATTTCTGTTGCTTTGCTTTATTGGTACCATATGAAGTAACACAGGTTTCGATCCATTCTTTAGCCAGCTTCATTCCAGCAGATTTTCAGGACCCAAGTTACTGACTTGCTGATACACACAGCGAGATTTGATCCGTTGATGACTAACCACGGTATTTGCTCTGAAAAAATGTTTTTGTTCACACGTCCATCCGGCGGGAAGTAAATGTTTGCTGTGAGCCACAACTTGTTCAGGTAATACATCTTCAGTACCAGAGCTCTGTGATTCAAGTCACTATTGGCACAACTGTTTTCGACAACACTATTCCTTCAAAATCATGAACTTGCTTTTCTTTTGTAGCACTGCTGACACATGTAACAGTGGCACCTGATACAGCTTCAGATTCATTTCTGTAGTTTTATCACTCTCCTTTTCTTCCTCTTTGTCACTGGCTCACCCTCATTCATACTACCTCCTGGCTTAAAAAAATCGACCATATTTTCTTTTGACCATGAGACATTTTTGGGGATTTATGTGTAGCTGTCTGCCTGTCTCCAAAATGAATAGAGATCTAACCTGCTCCTCTGCCTATCTCACTTAGCTTTTTTTATTCAAGCCCCAGCCCTTGAAAGAGACAAAGACAGTTACTGTCTGTCACGCTGATAATGTGCTATATGTAAGTGGAACTTGTGAGAATTAAACCCAGCTCATGTCCGCACACGTGCTCCTCTGCCTGTATTAGCCTTTTTTTATTCAAGCCCCAGCCCCTTGAGACAAAGACAGTTACTGTCTGTCACGCACAATATGCTATATGTAAGTGGAACTTGTGAGAATTAAACCCAGCTCAGATCCGCTACGTTCTCCTCTGCCTGTATTAGCCTTTTTTATTCAAGCCCCAGCCCTTGAAAGAGACAAAGACAGTTACTGTCTGTCACGCACAGTAATGTGCTATATGTAAGTGGAACTTGTGAGAATTAAACCCAGCTCACAGTCTGCACACGTGCTCCTCTGCCTGTATTAGCCTTTTTTTATTCAAGCCCCAGCCCTTGAAAGAACAAGAGCAGTTACTGTCTATGCGCACAATAATGCTATATGTAAGTGGAACTTGTGAAATTAAACCCAGCTCGCAGTCCGCTGCGTGCTCCTCTGCCTGTATTAGCCTTTTTTTATTCAAGCCCCAGCCCCTTGAAAGAGACAAAGACAGTTACTGTCTTGACGCACAGTAATGTGCTATATGTAAGTGGAACTTGTGAGAATTAAACCCAGCTGCATGATCCCACACGTGCTCCTCTGCCTGTATTAGCCTTTTTTTATTCAAGCCCCAGCCCTTGAAAGAGACAAAGACAGTTACTGTCTGTCACGCACAGTAATGTGCTATATGTAAGTGGAACTTGTGAGAATTAAACCCAGCTCGCAGTCCGCACAAGTGCTCCTCTGCCTGTATTTTGCTCTGCCTCTAGTCTCTGGCTTGCTTGAAATTGTTGCTTAATAAGGTGAGTGACAGTCTCTAATATCCTGACTCCGACTCTGTCCAGGTGACAAAAAATGGTTTTCTCAAGAAGTCAGGAAGGCCGGAAGGGAGTTATTTTTACTTCAGCTTGTGGAGAACTAGGAAAACCTTTAAGTAAAATAATAGTAGTCAAATCCAGACAGACATACTGACCCTATCAGCTTTAATGCAGTCTGTCTGCTTCTTCACTTACTGTTTTTTTTTTTGTGGTTTACTACTTATTTATTTCTTTTTTTATTAGGTAGGTAGCAAGACTTCTCCTTGAATCCCAAGTAAGTTAAGTTGCCTTAATGCTGCCTGCTGGCCTTACTTCTTCCTAAATTGCTTCAATTCAAGCTCCCTTCTTGACATTCCATTTTAGATAAATTTTGCTGCCTCAGTCAGTCAGCAGCCTGGCTTCCAACTTAAGTTCCAACTCATACCTCTCAACTGTCCCTGATTTTCAGGGATGTCCCTGATTTTGCCTCAGAATTTTACTCTGTCCTTCCTAAAAATTGTGTTTCTGTGACCAAACAACAGGGGTTATAAGCACAAAATAATGTCAGACTCAGACATTAAAAAGTTACAGACTTGTTCTTCCTTAGACAATGCATTTTACACTAAGCCCTTTATTCTTCCAGCTCCCTGAGTGAATATCTCCAATTTTGAAGAAGTGTCCCTGATTTTAGTCCTTTGTCCCTGATTTTTTTAAGCTTTGTCCCTGATTTATGAGGCAGGAGGTTGAGAGGTATGTTCCAACTTGAACCTCCTCCTCTCCTTTCGGCCCACTTGTTCACTTCTATTCCCAGCCCTGAGTCACCCCACCCCGTGATGCCTGACTTTAGTTTGTTTGATTCTTAACCTTTTAGCAGCAAAAACTGCAAAACCACTATTCCCTCAGTTCAATGACTATGATTGGAGGAGGACACAACAGAATCGGAATAAAACCGACAGAAGAACAGTCCAATGTCCAACAACACGACATGACGGCCGGCGGCAAGGCGCCAATGTCATGACTCCTTCCCCGTCCATCCCACTACATTTGCGCAGTTACGCTCGCTGCCTGACCAAGATGCCACCTGCTGACCACAGAACAGTTGATCCAGGTGATGCATGGCGTGCTACCGTGCCGCGCCGGCCCCTACGGCAAATGGCGAGGGCCGAGCGGCGGTAGCCTGAGCAAGTCACTCACCGGTGAGCGGTGGTGGTCCGAAGCCTGCTTGCGGCAACTGGCAAGCAGCCTGGCAACTCTGTGAGTAGGCTAGCTTTCTAGCTAGCACTCTGTCTTAGTCTTTTCCACACTGAAAATCTTTGTTTCATGGTGCCGCTTGCCGGGGCTCAGCCCCGGAATGAAAAGAGGTGCCGGGGCTGAGCCCCGGCTAGCACTTGCACAAATTAAGTACTGTCTATAGACCACTTGTGAGACCCTGTCTAGAATATTATGTCCAGATCTGTAGTCCCAGCTGAAGAATGACAGAGGCAAGCTGGAAATAATGCAGCATAGAGTAACTAAAATGACTGAGGGCCAGCAGGGCAGATTCTATGAGGACTGGATCTGGGCACTGAACATGTACTTGCTGGAGGCCAGAAGGGAGAGGGGGGACAAAATAGAGACCTTCAAGTTCCAGAAACAAATAAGCAAGTTAAACTGCAAAGAACTACTTAACAAGAAGGGAGGATCAAAAACATGGTGACATTAATGTAAGCTGGTGGAGGTGATTCGGGAGGGATGCAAAAAAGCATTACTTTACAGAGGGAAGATGGTTAAACCATGGAACAACCTACCACCAGAGATAGTGAGTGCAAACCATTATTGCAATCAAGTGTGGCAGGGACAGACTCATGGGAATAATGGTTACTCAAGAGGGGTAGCAGCAAGGTAAATAATGAGGGGGGTGAGGGCAAAAACCCTGTCTAAACAATATATCACTGGGTAGAGTAGGGTGATACTGGGTAGACTGGATGGACTAACAGTGTGCTCTGCTGACATTGTCCATGTTTCTGTGTTTCTATGTAACTACTGTACATGCATTCTACATTTAAAATAATTGTAGAAAGTGGAAGACCTATGTAAATAAACAAGTTTCCAGTTTAATTTTAAAATGTTCCACAGAGGTAAAGGTATGGACATAGGACAGCAGCATGCTCCAAAGAACTGGAGCTGACATTGCAACTGCTTGATCCAAAGATGATGTCAATTGAGACTTAGAGGCTGACAACAGGATACTTTTTTTTTTTGATTGTTTAACCAGGAGTGGCACACTAAGCTGAAAGCTTGTTTACAGGTGTGACCTGGGAGTACAGGGAAGTTAAGTGACTTGCTCACAATCACACAGTATGCAAGTGGGGGCTGTGGGATTTAAACCCAGGTCTCCAGATTTGCAGCTCATAGCCTTAAACCACTGCACTATACTGCCTCCCTTTTGGCAGAGAGGATGGGGCACGGAGGGGCATAAGCCCTCAGGAGATCCTTTTGATAACCAGGACCCAGTCCATTTAGGGCTTTGAAGTTAAGAAACAAACCTTGGAAGTGATGAACCATTTTGAGCTGAACCATCAGTGCAGCAGTAGCTCTGCCACTCGTGATGCCAGCTACCTGAATGCAAGAATAAGTTCAGCCCATTGAGGGCTGGCTGGGGGGAGGAAGACTGAGAATTCCATAGAGCGCTTTCTTCATTCTGGGGGAGACAGCTGCAGCTGCTGATGCTTTACTGCCACTTGGGTGACCACAGGTGTTAGTGTAATCAACAGCAAGTGTGTGTGTTGGGGGGGGCAGGTAGGGTCTGCAGGAGGCTCCTCTAAGTGAACCATCCATGCATGTCAATGTCCTGTGGCGGGACCAAAAATAAACAAAAAATACCTGCACCACACACAGTGATGCCAGAGTGCTTAGTCCCTCACCACTTTTACTGGGCACTCGAGGAAACTCCAGGAACTCCATCCCCTGTAAACAGGGGGTGAATTTGTGGGGTTGGAAACCCGAGAGGTAAAAGCCAGAGATGTGATGGGGTGGAGCTGGGCCCAAGGGGGTGAATGGGTAACCTGGTGTGTAAGAAACAATAAATTCCAATGTTTCTCAATGATAACATCTACGTGTCCTTTGTATGCTGAAAAAGTGGTGATAAAATTCACTCTTTCTGTATTCTTCTCACATCTGTGCTCCACAAATATTAACTCCCATCTATTTTGACTCCTAGCGTATAGCTCCACCTCTTTAATGCAGTTTTTAAGTAACCCCTTTCCCAAACTCTCTCAAATCCTGTGCCGAGTGAATTTTGCCACCACTTTTTCTGCATATGCAGGACACAAAGATGGTATCATTAGGAAATACTGGAATGTCCTAAGAGAAGGTAAAGCCTTAGAAACTGATGAGACAGCCACCTAGGATGGCCCATGGAAGAGCTAGTACTCTTAGAAACAAATTAGTACATAGTAAACAACAACCCACACCTATAGCCATTGGCTGAATGAACCTAATAAGGGTTGTTATCCTTGTCATAATTGTACATATTATTATGTTCTGACACAAATTAAAAGCATTTTTAATCCCAAATTGAAACAGATTTGGGATATTTAAAGGTTTTATCACTTGCCACCAAGTGGAGTAATTTATTTGGCAGAATGTTTGTGTGAAGCCTATTATTTAGGTAAAGCAACACACACGTTTTGTGTTTGAAAAGGAGAGCATTGTAGAGCAGTTTGGAAGTGTAACCTCAGTTGTTACAGCACTTCATATTCATTCAGCAGAGGTTCCTGGTTAACACAGCTTTAAGTTTATTGGTATTGAAAAGGTTTAGCCTTACACAAGGGGAAGGGGTTGATTTTAATAGGAAAGTACTTCAGAGAGAATCCTACTGGGTATACATTTTAGGAACATATGAATGGCCAGGTTTGAATCATGGTCTTGATTTCACACCATTTCTCAAGGTCAGATAGATTTCAATCTTTATTTGTGTATTTTTTTATATCTTTCAGATTTGTTGCCTCTTTTTTTGTTCTGTCTTCTTTTCAACACTGCTGCAGGGTTGAATTTCCAGGTTTATGTTTGCCCACACACTTTAAGGTCCTTTGTGCAAGTGGAGCTTTCATGTTAACTTAAAGAGACTTACAAAACAGTGGATGTTGTACCAATGTAAATGGACAGTATTTATCAGCATACTTTAAGGCTTTGTAATTTTATATCTGCAATAGAAAGCAGGCATGTTGAAATTGTATTGAACTGATATAAGTATAGCTTAACATTGTTGTTTTTGATAAAGAATAAGAGATTTTTTATGTGGTTATTTTTATTTTTAAGTACAATGTTTTATATGTAACTTATTATGTATTATTAATTCTGTGTGTCACATTGATATGTCACTGGTGGTTGGTGGTTATAAGTTGTTCTGCCTCTTTAAGAAACCTCTGAAAATAACATCATAGCTAAAAGACAACCTCAGCATGCAAGCACTGAGGCAATGGTTACCCCGAAGGGCACTGGCCGGGAAGCCAAGTTTCAAAGAAATACAAAATCACACATACCCCCATAATGCAAAGCACCATGGGCTGTATATGCAAATCACCACAGTGTATTATGCTGGTTCAGCTTTAAGCAGAAATGCATGGTATAAAAAGGTCTCTCACACAGTCTGCAAAGGGTGCTAACAGAAGACACATACATGTGTTTCTTCCTACCAGGACTCATCAGTGTGCCTCGTCTGTTTGACACCCCAGTGGAACATCATCACTAAGGTCTCCCACTCCCTATTCCTCTCTAAACTCACCTAAGCAGGGCTCTCAGATCCAGCCACAGAATGGTTCAATGACTACCTAGTGAACAGGAAACAAACAGTCAAACTGGCCTCTCACACCTCAAACCCCCTGCCAGTCACTGCCGGAGTCCTCCAAGGCCCACTACTTTTTTCCATTTTTCTAAATGACCTCCCATCAGCATGTTCCCATTCATCCATCCAAATGTATGCGGATGACACTGTCCTGTACGCCTCCGGCCCCACCACACAAAGCGTAGCAACCCTCCTCCAGGAGGATTTCTATGCCATCCAGAGCTGGTTCAGGACAAACCAGCTATTCCTAAATCCTAAAAAAAGTATCACAAACATTTGGCTCCCAACAAAGACTCTCCCGCCAAGCCCCCAGCCCTCCTTTCAAAACCTCGGACAGGACTCCCCTGGACAATTGTACTAGTTTCAGATATCTAGGCATCTGGCTAGATCAGCACCTAGATTTCACCTCACATATCGACTCACTACACAAGAGGCTACTCCCCAAACTAGGTGCTCTATTCCACAACAAAAACTGCCTCCCCACACAAACTAGGCATGCCATTGTCAAAAAAATTATTCTTCCTGTACTCGACTACGGTGATATAGTTTACTTCATTGCCCTCGCGTCCGCTCTGGCCAGCCTAGACACCCTGTTGCACTTTTTCTGCCGTTTCATTCTAGACTGCCCACAATCCACTCACCATTGCAACCTATACAGCTCTTTAACCCTGCCGTCCCTCCATGACTGAAGACAAATAAACTGCATTAGGTTCACTGCCAAATTCTGGTCCCTCTCCCTCCCCCCTTATCTGGCCTCTACCCTCTCCCAACAATCCCCACCTGCGTACTCCCTCAGGAACACAGACCCCAGACTACTACATGTCCCGTTTATGTGCGCAACCAAAGGCCAGGCCGCCTTTAATTACCGAATCCCACAGATTTGGAATGCCCTGTCGGCCCCCATAAGACATGCACAAACATCGGAACCTTCTACTTAGAGCCCATTTCTTCTCCAGCTGCTCCTGTTATAACTAACAACTTACTACTATGCTTGTTGTACTATAAATGTATATGTAATGTATATTACCCACTCATTCTTACACTGTATGTATCCACCCCGTCTGTATTCTTTCAACCAAATGTTTATAGGAAAGCCTTGGCTTCCCATAATGTACTGCATATGTATATATTTCTTGTATGTATTTGGGTCTCAGCCCCCAGGCCACATCTGGAATCGAGCTCTTAGCTCAGTATGCCTTCCTGGTAAATCTCGTAAATAAATAAATAAATAAGGTGCCTCACCTTTGATAAAGCACACAGGTGTATGTGAAATGCATCAGGTGTTTCGTCAAATGTTTTTTAATGGCTTTATAATAAAGGTTTGTTAATGAGCTTATGACGCCTACAGCATTTTTTTGTTTTGGTAGTGTGCCCCTGTTCTTCCTATATGTTTGAGCATGTTTTCTCTGGGGCACCCAGTTCCCAGTGCATCTCTTTTCTTTCTTATCCGGTTAATGGATATGTGACAAAGGGTGGTGGTAAACAGCACTCCCTCTAATGAGGGGCCAGTGACCAGTGGGATGCCACAGGGCTCAGTGCTGGGACCAGTCCTCTTCAGTGTCTTCATAAGTGACGTTGCTTAAACTGGAAGGGAAAGTATGTCTTTTTGGCAGATCACACTAAAATCTGTAATAGGTTAGATACTCTGAAGGGTGTGGAGAAAATGTGTAGAGACACTGGGAAACTCAAGAAGTGGCAAAGGCATTGCAGCTGAGTTTTAGTGCCAAAATGTGCAAAATCATGCACCTAGGGTATAGAAACCCAAGAGCACAGTATAGGATGGAGGGAGGTACTGACAGTCATTAAATAAGAAAGGGACCTTGGGGTTAGATTATATCTGATGACTGCAAAGTGGCAAGGCAGTGTCACAAGACAGTGGGTAGGGCCAGTGGGATGCTGGGGTGCATTGGGGAAGTATAATCAGCAAGAGGAAGAAGGTGATGTTACCACTTTATTGCTGTCAGGTGAGACTTCACATGGAATAGTGTGTCCAGTGTTTGAGGCTGCATCTCAGAAAGAACATGGACCATGTGGAGACAGTCCTGAGGAGGATGACTAAGATGATGCAGGGGATTCACCATAAGCCCTATGAGAAGATGGTGAGGGATCTCAACATGTACACCCTAGAAGAGCAGAGAAACATAGAATCTAAAGGCAGATAAGGACTGCTTGGCCCACCTTGTTTGCCCACTTACCTTGCCCACTGTAACACTGCAGACCCAGCTTGATCTCTGGCTTTGCCCCCCCCCACCTCCACCACTAAGGTTCCTTTATGCCTATCTGAAACATTCTTAAATCCTTTTACCTTTTTGGCCCCCACCACCTCTGCTGGGAGGCTTTTCCAGGCATCCACCACTCTTTCTGTGAAGAACTAATTCCTCACATCTCTCCTGAGTCTACTCCCTCCAGCATTATAGCATGATCCCTTGTCCATGACCATCTTCTTTTCAGAAAAATGCTTCCCTCTTGAACCTTAATTATACTCATGAGGTATTTTAAAGTCTCTTTTATACCCCCCTCCTGCCTTTCTAGGGTGTACATATCGAGATATTTTAGTCTCTCATCATAGGGCTTTTGATGCAGATCCTGTACCATTTTAGTTGCTCTCCTCTGGCTCACCTCCACTCTGTCTATGCCCTTCTGGAGATGTGGTCTGCAGAACTGGACACAGTAATCTAGGTGAGGTCTCACCAGTGATTTACACAGTGGTAATACTACTTCTCTCTTTCTGCTGGTGATACCCCTCCCTAATGCACCCTAGCAACCCACTAGCTCTCCCCATTGCCTTGTCACAGTGTCTTTCAACCTTTATGTCACCAGATGTGATTAACTCCAGGTCTCTTTCCTGTTTGGTGGTTGTCAATACAACCCCCTCCTTTTTGTACTCTGCCCCTGGGTTTCTGTGCCCCAAGTGCATGAGTTTGCACTTCTTCACATTGAAACTGAGCTGCTACACCCTGGACCACTCCTCTAGCTTTCTTAGACCTCTATTCATTTTTTCCATCCCCCTGGAGTGCTGACTGTATTGCAGATTATAGTGTCATCTGCAAAGAGGCACACCTTCCCTTCTAGCTCCTCTGCAATGTCACTAATAAAGGCATTATAGAGGACTGATCCTTGTACTGATCCCTGTGACACTCTGCTGGTCACCCTCCCTTCCTTGGAGTGAACTCTGTTTACCACCACACGCTGTCTCCTGTCCCCTAACAAATTTCCTACCCAGTTTACCATCTTTGGACCCACTCCTAGGCTGCCCAGCTTTTTTATGAGTCTCCTACATGGAATGGTATTGAAGGCCTTACTGAAATCTAGGTAGGCCACATCCACCACTCCACCCTGATAATGACATGACCTCCCCCAGTGAATCCATGCTGCCTCGATCTTGTAAGCCACTGGATTCAGCACATACCATTATCCTTTCCTTCAGTAGTGATTCCATTACTTTCCCCACCACCAAAGTCAGGCTGACTGACCTGTAATTGCCAGCCTCTTCCTTACTACCACTTTTGTGATGTGGGACTACATCTGCACTCCTCCAGTCCTCTGGAACCACTCCCACCTCCAGTAATTGGTTGAACAGGACTGTCATAGGTGCAGCTAGCTCATCTCTGAATTTCCTCAATATTCTTGGATAACCCCATCTGGCCCTATTACCTTGTCCACTTTCAGATTTGCGAGTTCCTTCAGGACTCTCTCCTCCGTAAATGGATTAGTGTCCATCTCTTGTCCTTCGATGCTCCTGGCACTTCTCTGTGGACTTTCACCTACACCTTGCCCTGTGAACACCGAACAAAAGTATTTGTTCAGGATGTCAACTTTTTCTTGGTCCCTCTCCATGCACTCCCCTCATCTGTCTTAGCCTTACTATCCCTCTCCGGTCTTTCTTTTTTCGCATACCTACCTGAAAAAGATCTTGTTCCCTTTCTTTACTGCCTGGGCTATTTTTCCCTCTGTTTGTATCTTTGCACTCCTAATTGCTTTCCCTGTCTCTCTCTGTTTCTCCTGATACCCCCCCCATCCTCCTCTTTCTCTGTCTCCTTAAATCTCCTGAATGCTAGCTTTTTTGCCCTTACCTTCCCGGCCACCTTTTTTGGAAACCATAGTGGTCTCTTTTTCCTCTTGCTTTTGCTTACTTACTTGATGCAGAGATTTGTTGCCTTCTTTATCCACCCTTTTAGTTTTGTCTGCCGTTCCTCCACCCCACCCACATCATCCCCCCTGCAAGAGCATCCCTGAGGCATTTGCCCATCTTTTTAAAATTGACCCTCCTGAAGTCCAGGACCCTTGCCTTTGTGTGGTTCAGTTCTGCCACAGTACTTATACTGAACTACACCATATGGTGATCACTAGAGTGAGAGCAAGAGGAGATATGATAGAGACCTGCAAGTATCACACACGGTGAACAAGGTGCGTGGGGGGGGGTCTCTTTGAAATTAAAAATAGCACCAGATCCAGGGGGCATGCAATGAGGCTGGAAGTGGGGAAGTTTACTAGGGATGTGAGGAAGTACTTCTTCACTGAAAGAGTGGTGGGCAACTGGAACAGTCTCCCAGCAGAACTGGAGGAGAGAAAAATGGCTTCAAACATGCATGGAATAGACACGGGAATTATAGTAAACAGGCAGGGAGGAGTGAGGGTTGCTGGAGACCAGTTAGGGTCTACGGAGACCATACTATCCACCCTTTCAAAAGTACGGGAAAAAATTGTCAACACCCAAATTAGAGAACTCTTGGATTTGCAGAAATTTCTAAACCCTGCACAGTCCTTGTTCAGGGCCAAACATAGTACAATATCTGTCCTTGAAAAAGTAACTACTGATTGGCAAATCACCCTGGACTCTAAGAAACATGTGTTTGCCCTTTTTTTCGATCCCAGTAAGGCCTTTGACACCGTGGATCACAACATCTTGCTTACCTCACTGAGCAATATCGGTCTCGATAACCCTGCCTTTAACTGGTTCACCAGCTACCTCACCAATAGATTACAACAAGTCAAATCTGCAGGTGACCTGTCTCCATAAAAATCTCTACTGCGAGGAGTCCCTCAAGGCTCCATACAGGGCCCTGCCCTATTTGCAATCTACATCAATAACCTGGACTCTCATCTATGAGCAGCTAATGTGCACCTATTTACTGATGATACAGTACTCTACACTTCAAATTCTTCACTACACTCGGCATATGAGGACTTACAATGAGACTTTATCACTCTTCAATATAGCCTTATCAAACACAAACTGCTACTCAATGCCAAAAAGACTAAAGCCATGATTTTCTCACCAAAGACAGTCTCCAGACCTATACATATCCCTAAGATACTAGGCTTATTCTACCGCATTAAACACCTGCTTACCGTAGAAGCTAGAAAAAGACTAGTACAATCCACATTCCTACCCATACTCGATTATGCTGACTTCTTCTACAATCACTACCCCTTATCAGCACTAAATAAATTTGACACTCTGTACCACCAAGCCTTAAGATTCATCTTTAACCTGCCTTTTTGCACTTACCACTGCCTTCTGTACCAAAAGTTGGGATGGCCATCACTCTCAACAAGGAGAAAAAGAAATGCTCTCCTTTGGCTCTTTAGAGCACTTTCTGACAAACTTCCCACATACATCTCAAGTTTTTTTAAGCATGCCAATGGTTTCTGTGGCCTGAGATGTTACACCACACTTTGTTTCCAGATACCTAGAGTGAATACTACCTATGGCATGTCCGCAATCAACTTTTCACTCCCATCTCTATGGAACACTATGCAAAGCTCACTAAAGCTCTCCTCACTCCCAAGTCTATTCACTTTCAAAGCTCTGATATCTGTATATCTGAGGGAAACCTGCAGCTGCTTTAGGCATCCTTGAGTCCTCAGCGTCTGGCTCCTCCATGTTTCTAACATAACAGAATGTCACTCAACTCACATCCCTCTCATGGGAAACCCAGCACTTCTAGCTTTTCTCCTCCATCCTTGCATCTGCTCCCTTCCTCCCTAGTGCACTAATGTTCCTTCTTCCTCTCCATGATATCTTCATGAAGGTACTAGCCTGCATTTAGTAGAGCTAGCCTTGGTTTATCATCTCCTCTCTCCTATGAGACCTCATTATGAATTGTACCTGTGTGACCCTATGTTAAACTTAAGTTGGTCTGTATTGGCCTTTACCTGTATTATGTTGTTGCTTCTGAGTCTCTGCAATTGTGTCTATGTATTGTATTGTTTTGTTTTTTTTGTCCAGGACCACTTTGAAAATGATCATGCTCAATGGTGTTGATGCCTGGTTAAATAAAGTTTGATTGATTGATTGATTGATTGAAAGACTAGGCACAGACCATCTGTGCAGACTGGGTGGGCCAGGCTGTCTTTTTCTCCCAATAAAGTCTGCGTTTTTTGTTTCTGTGGAGGTTTATTCATAAAACCATTTAAAAAGGAAGGATTTCTCACTGAGTTGAAGCTCATTTTCAATGAGCTCCTGAATTTTCATATGCTCAAAGAAATAAAATATATTCAGACAGTAATTCTGAAGCATTAAAATAGCACGCAGTATCACTTTAGATTTCATACTGATACTGAATATAGCAAAACAAGTAAACAATGCAACAGACTGTAATAGGTCCCAGCAACCCATTCCAGAGTAAACAGCAAGTGGTTGTCTTGAAAAATCAAGAATCGTGATACATTCAGTACATATATAATGGTGCAACAACGCTAAATACAAATTTATAGAAAGAAAACAAACAAGTGCAGTGAGAACATTATAATATGAATAATCACAAATAGATTGCCATGACTTATGGCAACCTATTATTCAACTAAAGGACACAGCAGCTACAGTAGAAATGCTAGAAACATTAGCCTGCAAAAGCAGATTTCTCCTAAAGAGTATAATGTGTCAGGCACTAAGAATGATATTAAAACACCTTCAAACTGATATCAGAGGAAGAGAAGTAAAGGTAAACAGTTAGACAGGTCTGGTCAGAGGCAGCACTGTGGGACCTGAGGGAGAGAGAACATGCCATTTTAAACAGTAATTATCTGCATCAAACATTCTATTAGAAATGTTCATTTTATGCAATATATAAACTATTGCACATGATGTGCATTAGAAACTATTAAAGAAAGGGTTTAAAATCAAGATCATCAGTGGGGCCAGAGGGTTTTTGTGTACCCAATGTCTATCTCCAGCTGTTTACTTTTTGTAATTGCTTCTTTGTTCTATACCCACCCCTCTTTATAGGTGTTAACCTTTTCAGGCCCATAAAGTATAGGCCTAATTGACTGCATTTGTGTACCTCCAAGAAATGAGTACCTAGTGAGGTCTTTTATCTGACATTAGTAATTGTCACACAGATGTTCATGAATTCATGTATCTTATATTCCTTCCAGTTTAGAGCATATTTCATGGAGAGATTATGACATAGACAGCAAAGTATGAAATATAGTTAATGAACTCTGATCTCCACAGTTTGGGATTATACACATGCTTACATTTTAGCTTCACTTTTTTATCCATGAATTTGCATTTGGTGTTGTTGCACCATCATGTATGCACAGTACTATTTACCTCAACCCTGGTTTACCAGCTTTGGGATCAGTGGTGAGTGGTTTTTCCCAACTTTTCTTGATTTTCTGAAATAACTTCTTGCTGTTACTCTGGAAAGGGCTGTGGGAACATTTCCCCACTATAAAACTTTCACATGCTGTTTTCAGATGCCTCTCATTACAGGTTTTAATCTGGGACACCTTACCCCATCCAACACCTCCTAATGAAGAGGCATTGTGTCCTTGACATGTTGGGGCACCTGGACTATCTGTTTTAAGGTTCCAATATGGTCTGAATACAAAATATGATGTCTGCACAGAAGGTATTCACTAGAGATGGGCAAGCCAGAGCAGGCTCAAGCCTGACTCGAGCTTAGTGCCTTGCTCGGCTTGTCATCTATAAGCATTTAAGCACCAAGGTCAAGCCAAGCCAGTTAAACTCAAAGTAAGCATTAATGTCAGCAAGAGCAGTTAGTGTAGTATCTGAAATGTTAAACTCCTGTGTCCTAAGTACAGCCTGCAGTAGCCAGGGCTTGGCTCATGTTTTGGCTCATAGAGTCAAGCCAGACCCCAGGCTCAGTTGTGGCTTAACTCTAGATAATAAATTCCTGACTTGTCCACCTCTAGTATTCATGTTGTTTGCTATTCATGAATTGGAATATAGAGAATACTGGATGGGCAACCATACAGAACCAGTGGATTCTGATTCCCTGTGACCTTGAGAGCGTAGTTTGAGAGATCCATGGGAATAAGATTCCCTAGGTGGCAACACACTGTTTGGGCATAGGGTTGTCAAGCCAGTATTTTCTATAGTGTTTGTTGCCCCTTTGAATAATTTGATATGCTTTTAGTAATTTTTATGCTTTTTATATATTGAAAATAAATTGTTCACTTCCCTATCTTATTTCGGGACATATGGCTGGTTGCTATGGTGAGTTGTGTGGTTGCTAGGGACTAGATGTCCCTACATTAATACCACACACTCCCATTGGTTATCTATTAGGTTTGGACAGGGTTTTCAGAAAATAAAAGCCATGGGGCTGTATGTCTCTGTTAGCGTGTGGAGGATCGGCATCTTTTTTCGTGAGTTTTTATAAATATCTTGGTGATCCTGCATTTAGTTTTCTACATAGAGGTTTATATCTGGTTGATCCTGCATACTTGTTAACATATCTGGTTGATTCAGCGTATGCGGTTCTGCTCAAGTTTCTGTCTGTGCTGTCACAGGGTTGGGTCATTTAATCTGTTAGATCCTGCTGTTTGTAAGTGTGGCTTGTGCGATTTTCAACTGAACTGGAACACTGTTCTACCACAGAAGAGTTGAATAGCATTCCATCACTTTTGCACTGTGGTAGAATGGCGTTTCAACTCAGCTGAAAATTAGGTTAGAACAACATTCCACCATACACTATAAAGCTTTATTTTTCAGACTTTTCTGCTGGGCCAGCATTCTTATGACCACATTTTGGAAGTGTACTATCTTTTTTTTTTTTTTTTTGTGCTTGTGATTGGGTGACTTCCCTGATCATACACTGCATTCCTACAACCTGTGTGATGCTTCTGTGTTTCTACTATAGGTAGTAATGTAACCAGGTCTTTGTCTGAATGATAGGGCATCATCTTGGTGATGTATATCAAATGATAAATAGATGCACCATCCAATGACTTACGCATGTGACTCAAATGTCATCCAGCAGTGAAGCGTGACTTCTGTCTTTGTAGTAGAATCCATGACTTGAAGATGAGTCTCATTTAAATATGGTACCAGAGCAGTCCCTGTCATAATTGTCTACAATTGAGGGGCTATTACAATCAGCAGCAACTGTTTCCCCAGAGATGGGATTGAGGCAGCTTGTGGCAATGCAGTCACAACAAATATCAAGCAATCACAGCTGCTGGGTTGACCTTATAAGGTGCAAATGACAAATATAACTGAGTATCAACTACATAGCAGTAAAACTCTCAAGTTATACTACAGTACAATTCCAAAACATCTCACCAAAAAGGCAGCATATACAGTACCCAGTTAACAACACTGGGGACAAAACTGAACCCTGAGGTACTCTACAGCTCACATGAGTAGGTTCAGATGACAGCCCTCCAACCATAACTCACTTCACCCTTCCAGAGAAAAAGGAGTCAAATCAGACAAAATAGTCACAGTGAACCTTCCATAGCACTCAAGGTGATCTATCAGAACCTGATGGTCCATGGTGCCAAATACTGAGAAGAGATCAAGAAGAACCACAGCAGAGTGCTCACTCTTGTCTCTCACCAAGACAGTGCCAGTACTAACCAAACAAAGGAAAGTTGAGTCACTCCTCATTAAAGAGAGGTGTATACAGTAGCTAACTTCAATTGAACTGCACAGAGAAGGAAGCACTCACTGCAGCTTTATATTGATAACTGGCTGGATGTACATGTTGAAGTCCAAGCTGAATGGAGTTCCCATCATTGGATGTCTTACAAACAGCTTTTATTTATTGCATAAACACCAAAACCAACCAGGTACAAGCTGAATGGAGCAAGAAAAAATGCTAACTAGAGTTATCTAATGCTTCATATCAGGGGATGCCTCATCAGAAATTTTAACTAGTAACTTTGTTAATCTCTGACTTACGCTTGTGTATCCAGCCCACTACTAATACAAGGCTGTGGTCAATGCCTTCCCCTGCATGTCCATATAAAATAAAGTGTGTAAAATGGTGTATATACTGTATCTGCTAAATCAAGCTACTGGGAGTGGGTCAAAAAGTTATAAAGTAGGTAAGAAGTTGGATAAGGAACAGGAGTCAAAGGTTGGTGGTGAATGGTGTTCACTCTGGAGAAGACAAGGTGACCAGTGGGGTGTCACAGAGCTCAGTACTAGGCCCAGTCCTGTTCAGTGTCTTTATTTGTGATATTGTGGAAGGGGTAGAAAGGAAAATATGCCTGTTGGTGGATGACATAAAAACCTGCACAGAGTAGACTTACTGTTGGGGGTAGAAAAAATGAGGGGTGATTTGAAAAAGTTAGAAGAATAGTCAGAATTTGGCAGCTGACTTTCAAAACAAAAAAGTGCCAAATCATGTGCTTGGGGCACAGAAACACAGGGGCTATGTACCAATTGGGAGGGGAAGTATTGACTACCACCAAACAAGAAAGGAACCTGGAAATAATAATTTCTGATTACCAGAAGGTAGCCAAGTAGTGTGATAAGGCAGTGGGGATGACTATCAGGATGCTTGAGTGGATGGGGGAGGGATCACCAATAGGAAGAAGGAAGTAATATTACCCCTGTACAGATCACTGTAAGACCCCACCTCAAGTACTGTGTCTAGTTCTGGAGATGCCACCTCCAGAAGAACATTGATAAGGTGGAGGCAGTACGGAAAAGGGCTACTAAAATGGAGCAGGGCCTGCATCAAAGGCCCTATGAGGAGAGACTCAGGGAACTAAATATGTACTCTCTAGAGGAAAGGAGGGAAAGGGGGGATATAATAGAAATATTCAAATCCCTAACAAGAATTAATAAGGTACAGAAGGTAGCATTTTTTGTAGAAAAAGAAGCTTGAGGACAAGGGGTCATGCTATGAAGCTGGAGGTGGGAGGCTCAGAGTAAATGTGAGGAAATAGTTCTTCATAGAGAGGATGGTGGATGCCTGGAACCCTGTGTGTGGGGGCTCTCAAGGGAAATCGCTCAAATGGTGTGATGCTTATCTTGGTGGGGCATACCAGTTCCAGAAAATTCTGTCCCAAAAGCAAGTGTTTAGGTAGCTCAGAATACAAAAGGATTCTCAGCACACCCTTCCAGAGGAGGTGGTGGGTGCCAAAATGGTGACAGGACTGAAGCATGCATGGGATGGATACAAGGGGCTTAGCAATAAGGCTAGGGGAGGAGACGACTGGAGGTTGAGTCAGTTCTGTGGTGGCACAGTACCCAGGGAAAACTGTGCAGACTGGGTGGGCCAAGAGGTCCTTATCTACTGACAACTTCTATGTTTCTGTTTCTATGTTTCTATGAATACACTGACTTTTTGTCATGTACTGCATTATAGAACCTACCAATTTCTTCCAAAGACATTTCTGGCATACATGGTTTCAGAGAGATTGTCTTATAAAGTTGCACAGATGTGTACTGTCAAATGATTTCAAATATGTTGAAGTGTTTTAAATATATCTAAATATTTTAAATATGTTGGTGTTACTGTTGGGCTGTTTTAAGCATTTTAACCTACTTAAAATGCTTTGACAATACCTATGGAGCTTTAAAGGCCAATACTCTATCTACAACACTATCTACTAGATAGGCTGTTGTTCTATCTCAGATCATAAGGGGTTGACACGGGATACACTGTTGGTAAGGACACTGCAAAGATATTGGACTTTATGGATATACTGATGTGTTTATGACACTTCCAGAGAAACACTGATGTGTTTAAAACCTGTCAGCATCTTTAAAATACATTGAACAGCTAAGTCTGTTATTTTACTGCCACTGCTAGTGCTGACTCTAAGTCCCAGCCATAGTAAGCAGTGAGTGGATTCATAATGGAGGGCAGTGGTAAGAGACACCATGCTGATATTTTTATAGCAATTGGACAATATCTATACAGTTTTGTAAGATGATATCTGCACAACTGTACATGTCAAGAGTCAAACTATAAACAGGTGGATAAGTAGAGACCCTTCCATTCCCATTCCTACAGTATATAGTATGAACTTCTAACATGTACTGTAGGTTACAGAAATATTATCATCTAAATGTACATGATTTGCATTCTGTAGGTACTATTGGTGTTTTTTTTTTAGTTTTTTTACTTTCTCTTTTATCCCTCTCCACCACAGCACCTACTTTCCCTCAGGGACTCCCAAGGCATTGTGCCCGCCAGGTCTCCGGGATATGAGCCCTTCACGAGTCTGCCCTGCCATTGTCCTCGAATTACCCCCCTGAGTGGGATGGGAGGCCTACCCCCAAGCCTCCCATCCATCATCCGAGTGTTGGCTGGACTCATGCAACCCCTCTCCGGTCCTGGTCTCGTGATGCAGGGGCCCATCTCCAGGCATCGCTGTGGGTGATTTTCCACTTTTCCTGGGGAGTGGTGTGTGTCCATGTCAAGGTGTTCCCACCTACGTCCACTACTCCCAACCCTGTCTGTTTTGCTCCACATGCTTGCTGTACCTCTGGCTTCTTCCAGAGGTCTGCCAAGTGCTGAGACTGTGTCCCCCTCCCTCCCTCCCAGGAGAGGAGAGGAGAGCTGTCCTCTGGATGCTCAATCCTCTCCCTCCCCTGCTGACCCCTGATGGCCCAGGCTCTTTCCCAAACCTGGGACATTGGCATGGCACGAGGTGTGGCGTCCAGCGCCTCAGCACCACTGGGCCGGCGGCACTGTTGGTGTTTTAAATAATTTGTCTCGCTTATAATTTATTTACTTATGTATTTAAAAGTTTCACCAGGAAGGCATGCTGAGCAGAAATTGCTCATTTCCAGATGCATCCTGGGAGGAAAGGGACAGTGGAGTAGAAAGTAGTACAGTACATATATGATAAATACAGAAACCAATAAGTAAGATAGTATTTACAGAGCATGATACTGTACAAGGCAATATTTACAGAGTATGATACAAGAGCAGTTACAACACTGGATAATTACCTGTGCAGAAAACCAATGAGTAACAGATTATTTACAGAGTGTGATGCAAGAGCATAAGACTTCTATAGCAACAGTTATGTGCTTAAACTATGTTGAGGTGTTTAAAACACATTGCTGTGACTTTGTGAAATAATATTGGTACAACCTTACATGCTAGTACTGTAGGTTATCTAATACAGGTGTTGTGAAATTTTCTTTCCTTGGTAAAGGTGTGGTAAATTCACAAATCTCTCTTCCTAATGATCTCTTGAAGTGAAACCACTTCACCAAATTGGATGTGTAGTGCACTTTTTGAAACTGCATGAGGTGCTTCACAAAAAAAAATCAACTTTACTTGCTAAAGGGTTACTAGCTGAGCAGGTCACATGATGTGTAAAAGACTGATCCCATGGTAAAGTTTTGTTTACCACTAATATGAAAATATGAATGTCAAATATCAGCAAAAGCAAATTAATTATCATGTAAATCATGTGAAGTCAAGTTTTAGGTCATCTTTAGCTCTCCTGTTTGAGTTCAGCATTTTTATTAAAAAACCTTGTTGAGGGAGTGTCGGAGCATGATTACATTGTGTAATCAAGTAGTTAATGTTTAATCAGTGAGGCAGAAGTAGGAGTTAAATTTTGTTATTTTTAGGTAAGGCAGTGGTATATATTGCAGGTCAAATCTCTTATCTGCATGGGTGGTAATCCTGTTCCAGCACTAAGCTCTTTTGTGTCAGCATGGGCTTGTGCATCTGACCCACTACAAACTTTATGTCAAACTCTGCTAAAGTTGCTACCTTTGTACAACCAGTACTGGTTGGCGTGTGCTGCTGGTCAAGGGTTTCTATTCCTGAAGGATAGGCAGCTCGTCTATGTTGGATGTGGAAGATAATACTGCTATGTGAACTGTGATACTGTCAATTTACTTTTCTTTTTGAAACTGTTTAAATCTGCTCTGTTTTCCAGTGTGAAAGTTTAAGCATTGAGCTCTGACCATTTTAGTGGCAATGAAGGGGGTTTTGAGCTCTTCACTTGGTTTCTGAGTTCCTTCAGTGTAAGAGCTGCGGGGACAGCATTTTAGCTTAATTTGTTTGTCATCTGCAACTAAGAGACTGCTCTGAGACTGTTTACCTCTAGGAACCAGATTTTACTACAATTGTCACTTGGGACTTTGTTTACTGCTGGACGTTAATATCTGAAGAAAAAAAATGATGTACACCACATTTTTGCTCGATTTATGTAGTCTATGTGTAACAACTTGACATATTTATTTATTTATTTATTTAAATCTAGGATTACATAATACCTTTGAGCTGAAGCTCTTTTACAAAGGTTCCACGTCACAAGAACAGACAATACAGTTTATGAAATTACAGAGTAAGACCATCATGACGCCAAGTGGTTATAACAACTTGGTTTCAAGTACAAATTACATGACATATTACAATAACAATAGGAGGTGCATTAAAACATAAGTGGGGGGAAAGAGAGAGAATGGGGTGGTACAGAGAATAGCAGCCTAGAGGGCTTTGTCAGGTCAGAGTATTTGAGTGTAAAGTTGAGCAAGGGAAAAAATAGGGAATAAAGACGCAGTAGGAGAGGAGTCAGCATGGGCAGTGGAGGGTAGGGGAGCTGCAGAAAGGATGGGTGTTCAGCTAAGGCAATCACAGGTACTAGAAGCCACAAGGGATTTATGGAGCTTCTTTTTGAAGGTGCTCAGAGTTGGTGAGGCAGTGATGTCACTGGCAAGATTATTGAGCCAGCTGGGGGCCCTGTATGAAAAAGACCTTTGTCCTTGGGTAGTATGACAATGAGGGATTTGCAGTAGTTGTGGTTTTGAGCTCCTGGTGTTGCAGTTGTTTACTCTGGTCTTAAGAAGGGAGCAGACTCCTGGGGGGGCGTTGCCCATCATTATTTTCTTGGCTGTGATGCAGGTTTGATACTGAAGTTAGTTGTTTAGTTGAAGCCACCCAGTTTGAGAGAAAAGGTCGCAGGTATGGGTGAGGCGGTGAGCTCCGGTGATGAGATGACATGCTTTCTCTAGGGAGGTGGCAATTTGTTTGAGTGTGGAGGCAGTGGCAGACCCATAAACTATGAGTCCATAGTCAATAACACTCACAATGGAGTTTTGAATGGCAATAGACAATGCTTCAGAGGTTAGGTGTTTTTGGTGATGGAACAGTAAGCCCAGCCTGGTGTTTGCCATCTTAGCGACATTGTTGATATGGGCGGCATAGGAGAGTTTGGAGTCAAGGGTGATGCCAAGATATTTGAAAGTATCAACTTGACAAAGGGTGGCTCCTAGTTTGGTATTAACGGTGAGGTGGTACTGTTTATTTTTGTTTTGCGAGCTGCTGAAAAGCATGGTCTTAGTTTTTTTCTGGTTTAGTAACAGCTTGTGTTGCAAGAGCCAGTTTTCAACTGATGTGAAACCCCATCGGAGGTTTCCTTGCAGTCCTACAGGATCATGATGGGAGGCAAGGATAACTGCATCGTCTGCGTAGAGTATAATTTGTTCTCGACTTGAGTCTGGAAGTGTGTTCAGGAATAGGCTAAAGAGGAAGGGGCCTAGGACTGACCCTTGTGGAACACCAGAGAGGACTGGTCTGGCATCAGAGAATGTTTCAGCTATTTTCACTCTTTGGGACCGGTCGCATAGATAGCTATTGAACCAGTCAACTGAATTGGGTGAGATCCCAGCCTTCCATAGTTGGACAGGCGGGAGATGGTGGTTGATGGTATCATAGGCCTTAGTTAGATCGACGAACACAGCCCCTGTTAGTTTACCATTGTCCAATGAGTGGTGAATGGCTCTGGTGAATTCGAGTAATGCTGTGGAGGTGCTGTGACCCTTTCTAAAGCTGTTTTGTTGCTTGCAAAGGATGTTGTGTATGTCCAGGAATTCTGTGAGCTGGTGAGCCACAATATGTTCCAGGGCATTAGAGAGAGGAGGTAAGATGGAGATTGGGCGGAAATTTTCAAGGGCAGTTTTGACACCACTTTTGTATATAGGGGTCACAGTGGCCAGTTTCCATTTGTCCAGGAACTGGCTGAGGCTGAGGGAGAGGTTGAAGATCTTAGTCAGTGGTCTGAGTACTTCTTTAAGGGTGAGGGATAGAAGTTTGAGGTCAAGTGAGTCACTGCTGGATCTGGACTTGGTGATAGCTTTGGTAACATAGCTGCGGACCTGGTGCATCTTGACCAATTTAAAGTAGAAATGAGGGCGGCTAGTGGGGGCAGAGGAGATTGCGGGCATTGAAGTGTCCTCTTTGCTAAAAAAATCAGGGGGAAGTACAGAACTAAGGTCAGTGAAAGCAGTATTGAATGTATCTGCAATGATTTCGGGTCAAATGTGGTAACCCCGTCTATGCAGAACATGGATGGGGGAATTTAAACTGCTTCCTGGTGACTTCTGTAATGCTGTTCCAGAAGTCTCTTCCATTTCCCCAGGAATTTGTGAGAGCACTCATGAAGTAGGCAGATTTCATTTGCCAGATGGCTTTGGTGCAGTCATTTCGAGAATATTTATAGTTAGAGGTGTCAATTTGCCTCCCAGAGTTTCTAGCTAGTTCCCAAAGTTGACCCCTTTCTTTTAGTCACCTTAGGAGGTCTCCTGTGAGCCAAGGTTTGAGATGGCTTTTACTTTACGCTTTTTGAGAGGTGCGAATTTGTTGCAGGCTCCATTAAAGGTTTTGATAAAGTGGTCCAGGGTGGTGTTTACTTCTGTTGCATTAAAATTGGTGACCAATCCAGTTGAAGAAGGTGGATCTTGAGATAATTTAGATGGCCATGGGGCAAGACTCTGCTGGTTATGGTTCTCGGGGGTGGCTTGCTGAATTTATTTGACCAGGTGCAACTAACAGGGGAGTGGTCACTGATTACATCAGGGAGGACAGTGGTGTTGGAAATCCGGGTGGGGTGACTGGTAAGTATCCATTCCAGAAGGGTGCTGCTGCCCATTTTATAGTTTTTCCTAGTTGGGGAGTCAACCATCTGGGTGAGGTTTGCCACTGCTATAGAATCTCTGTGAGCCACAGCCTCAGCAGCAACCCAGTTTATATTAAAGTCCCCAATAAGGATAGACTCAGTGTCCGGTGGGAGAGATCTGACAAAATCCAGGGCTGCATTCAGGCCAGAGCATTGTTCTTTTGGAGGAATGTAGATTGTGATAACTGTAAGGGCTTTGTTGTGAGCACCAAGGAGGATTTTGTTAGGAAGAATCTGTGCAGCACTGGTTTGGGGAGCAGTGTTAATGTGTAATTTTGTATGGTAGTCTTTTCTATTCCATTCCAGCTGTATTGATACGTTTGCATGGATCTGTGATTGGAAATGAGATAGATGCCAGAGGCATGCCAAATGACTCTGGGAAATTATCACAATCTCTTTGTCCTGTACTGCAATACCCCCTTCCAGTTAATGGGAGAGCTGAAAGCCAAAACAGCTCTTTCAAGTTTAAAAGAAAACAGAACTTTTATGTTAAATGAAGAGCCCTGGCTAATGACTGAAACAATTAATCCTGCTGTGCGCGACAGAAGGTAGGACAAAGGAAATGTCCTTTGGAACACAAACCCCTAAAGTCCAGATCAGACTGGTTTTCCAAGAGGACCCAGCTCTCAAGATACAAAGAAGCTGCCTGGAAGTGGTGTCATAGGACATGTGGGCCAAGAGTGGGTGGAGACTAGTTTGTGGAAAATGTGTTAGCCTGAGTTTTGTGAGAGACAAGTCAGTCAGATTTTGGGACCAAAAGCTGTTGACATCTAAGGTACAAGTCTGTCCTGATTCACTAAGGTGTCCTCTGTAGTAAGCTCTTTCTACTCTGGGAAAGTTAGGATGTGTAATAAGATTTTTCTGTTTGTTTTTTTCTACTGTTCTAAACATTTCATTTTTTATATCTGCATAAGTACTGCTCCTCATAGCCTAAGAGTAGAATCCTGTATTATATGTGTAAATATCCTGAAGTATTAAAATGCTGTTTGTATATTTTATATTTCTGTGACTGAGTCTTCTGAGATACAGATAACTGTGTTATGACTTACAGAACTGTGTTTCAGTCTCAAAAGATAGGGCTAGGGTTACCATATTTTGTTTATAAAATGAGATGTTCTCAGCTGTAACAGAGTGGGTGGGTCATTTGCCCTTTGGTAAGGAGCACTGTACTGTGTGGGCATTGGCTCTGATAGGATTCAGATCTAAGGATACCCGAAAGGAGTGTCTGTGCTGAGTGGTGGCAGCTACTGAAGTACCCTTGCAGGCATCTGAAAGGTTTGAGAAAGCTGGCAAGAGTGTAGAGGCTGAGTCAGGGAGAGATCAGTCTGTCACTGTATACTTTACTGTTTATTATAGTATTCTACTACTGGAGTGATTGGAGGTTTGTTTGTGTGTTTGAGTGGTACATGTATTGAGTGATTGATATGTTAATTCTGTGTGTAAGTTTGTGTGTGTGTGTGTGTGTGTGTGTGTGTGTGTGGGGGCTTTTTTAGGACCTGTGGTATGTGTAAGGGGGTGCATTAGATGGTTTTAATGCTGGGTTAATTACAAACGACAATGCAGTGTCTGGGATGTCTTTAAAGCAGTAGGCTCCTAGACTTACCTACTCCCCATCCCCTGTGCCCCTTTCGTTATCCCTCCTTCCAAATATTGCATATTGTTGGTGCAGTGAAGTGAGGATCTAGAGGAGGTGTGGAGATGAAGTGGAGGATTTTGGTAAAGCTGATGAGGAGGGTGCTATTAGGATTTTCAGGACTAGGAAACACCATGGGGTCAAATGGCAACTTGAAAGATTAGAATCGTGTTTAGTTCCCATACCCAGAAATCTCACCGCACCAAGTGGGTAGGTAGATGAGGGGTGTGTTGCCCCCTACTCGTCCTCTTCAAGCAGTGTTATGTGACACCAGATTGATGAGGAATAAGACAGCTATTATAGCAGATTTTATTTCTAAGTTCTCTTTCTGTCAGTCTGGCTTGCATCATGGAGACCTGGCTTGGTGATGTCACTGGCCTGGTATTGGAGTCAGCCATCACAGCCAGATTCTATAGGATTCACTGCCTGAGGAAGGACCACATGGGGGGTGATCATCTGTTTTACATCAGAGTTGAACTTGTCGGTGTACCCAGTAGAAGATACCTAGTTATTTCAATGCTAACTGCACATGGGTGTCCAGGTGTAGTTTTCAGGATCCTTCTTATATATGCCATCCAGGGGCATGAGGGGGATGTTCTGCAGGCAACTGTGGATTTTGTCACTAACAAAGTGTTGGAGTTGTCTAGCTGGCTTATCTTGGACAATTTCAATGTTTGGATCAATGACAAACTCTTGTATTTTGATCACAATTTCCTCCTGGGTATGGAAATCCTGGGCCATGCACAAGTTGTTATTTCTGAGACACATCAACATGGCCAGGCCTTGGACTTGGTATTTTGTCTGGGTCTCGAGGTTGAGGATCGCAAGATTTATTCAGCCAGTTGGTCAGATCACTGCACCATCAGGTTCTCCTTCAGGGCCTGCTTTGTAGCCCACATCCTCTGGAGACGGTCCAGTACTGCCCTTCATGATGCCTACAGCCAGAAAGATTCTTGACCATGTTGTATACCTCCGTGTGATGGCAGCATGGGACAGGAGGAAGATGTGGTGACCCACAACAAGATCAAAACCTCCCCTGGTGGCCTTGTGCACAACCACTGACTACATGCCTTGGATTGCTGTGGTACTGCAGCAAACAGTGGGAAAGGAAAGGAAAGCAAAGTGGCAGAGGTTGGAGAATTGTTGGAGGAGATACAGGGCCCAAGAGGACAGACTCACTTTGAGTATTCACCACAATGAGCATCAAAGGGAAATCACCAAATATAGGCATGGTGTCTGTCTAGGGAGATTGCTGTGGGGAGACATTGACTAGCTCAGTTTTTTCGAACTACATACAGGCTTCTCCATCCAGCTTGTCTGGATACTGTAAGAGATTTTTCACCCATGAAATGCAAGTAGTTTGCTAGATTCTTCTCCGACAGGGTGTTTTTATGTGTCCCATATGCATTCAGTGGTCATGGGGAGCATTCAGACCAATGACGTTGGAGAAGGTAAGTGGTGTGATTTCTGAGCTGTGGCCAACACTCTGTGAACTAGCCCTAGGCCCGACATGACTATTAGTGAGCTGTGTGAGGTGCTGGGCCCAGTTTTGCTCAGATTTTCTGGTGTTCCTTACTGGAAGGATTTTCCTAGTTGCATTGAAATATGTGCGGGTGAAGCCTCTTTGGAGAAAAACATCTTTGCACCTGGATGTCCTCGTAAATTACTGATTATTCCCTAAGCTGCCTTTTAAGGTTATTGAGATGGTGGCTGTGCAGCATCTTGAGGCATACCTCACTGCCTTCAACATCTATGAGCCTCTCCAGCCTGGTTTTAGGTCAAAGCATAGCACAGAGATAGCACTGGTCAGGGTGCATAATGACATGCTCAGGCAAGAGATAGAGGAGTGTGTTCATTTCTCATTCTCAATCTCTCTTTAACCACCATGGACTGTTATTGTGCCAGCTCAGGGAGTATGTGGGACTCACCAACAAAGTCATCTTCTGGTCTGGGTCCTATATCAGAGTCAGGACACGGAAGGTGGAGTTTGGATGGTTCTCATTACCCAGTGGCACTGCCCTGTGGTGTTCCCCTGAGCTCGATCCTTTTGCCCATGCTGCTTATGGTGCACATTATGCCCTGAAAGAACAGTCTAAGATCAAGGCCAGATTTACAGGTGGTTAAAAGACAAAAAAGGCTTTTTTATCTGTTAGCTGCTACCTATAAGTATTATCTATACTTATGCTGGAGAAAAAAAAATATTTTTAGCACATTACATGTGAGCCTGATGTTCCTTTGTGGTGTGGCCTTGAACTCAAACTGTTCTTGCTGGGTATTACTTTTTTGTCTGAAGCCTGGCCATTCCTGGAGCTGCTCATAGTCTTGCAGTTGTGTACAATATGCCCCTGGAGAGGTTCAAGACAGTATGGACTTGTTTTTCACTGTTATGCAGATGATACTCAGTTTTCTCTGTCATTTACACCCAGGTCGCCAGGTGTGGTCGATGTTCTAAATACATGCATGGCTGAGATCCAAGACTGGATGTCATTGACCTGATTAAGACTTAACCCTGATGAGACTGATTTACTGGTGATTGAGCCAGGTCAAAAGGGGAGGGGGTTGCCACTACTGAGAGGGAGACAGGGCTTCAGCTTGGTTCCTCTGGGTTTTTGGCTCCTATGAAGGTGAAAAGTCTGAGGTCATTATGGGCAAAGGGCTGACATTTGAGGCTCTGGTATTGGCAATAGCCTGGACTGGCTTTTTACCATCTAAGAAACATCAGTCAGATTAGATTACTTATCCTCCCCCATGGAGATCTAGTGACACTGGTGCACGTGACTTTGACTTCAAGGCTTGACTTCTGCTATGCTCTGTATCTCGGAATCAGTGGAGGTATGCTATGGTACCTGCAGTTGGTGCAGAATGCAGCTGCTACGTCTCTGACTGGCCATTTGTGGTCATGCCATGTCTCCCAGTTGCTGCGTGATTTGCACTGGCTGCTGGTAAAGTGCCATATCTTCTTTAAAGTTGACTTACTAACTTACAAGGAGCTACATGGGTTGAGCCCAGATCTCTTGCACCCATATGTTTCCTCATACCCTCTCCACTCCACTGAGGTGTATCTCCTTGTAGTACCCAGGGGTTCCAGGATTTTTTTTGTTTGTTTCTTTATGTGCCTCTTCTCTGGCCCCTTAGGACTCTCTCCAGTGTGGTGTCTGGGACCAGCCAACTCCTGCTTTGCCTGAGGTCACCCCAGAGCTTGCCTCCATTCCAGGAACTCTTCTTACCCCACTACTAACCCCCCAACCCCCTAGCTTTGAGCCCCCCCAAGGTGTGACCACCGACTCCTTACTGGCACTCTACATAGAATTTAGAAGGGTAGCCGGAATGAGGAGGAGATCCGGAGGCTAGCTGGGGCAGACCTGGTGTTGAGTGTGGGGGCCAAACGCTAGACCCACCTTCGTGTTCAAGGGTGCCAGGCCCTTTTTCCTTGTTCCATGATCCTGGAGGTGCAGACATGCAATGACATCCAGTGTGAAGCTGACGCACTCCCGCAGGATGTCCACGACACCTCCATATCCCATTAACATGCCCCCACTAGTTGCACTGCTCCCAGTCTCCACTGAGAGCAGCTGGTACTGCAGGAATCACAACCTGAACCCACCATAACCAGGAGAGGAGAACAGTCCAGCAGATGCTCAATCCTCTCCTTCCCTGACTGACTCCTGTCAATCTGAGTCCACTCCCTATCATGGGTCGCCAGTGTGGTGTGAGGTAAGGCTAGCACCTCAACCCTCAGTGTCACTGGGCCAGCTAGGTCCAGGCCTTTGAGGTAGCTGACTCAGTCCTTTGCATTTCACTCCCAAGGGCCCTGAGGGAGGCCCCCCTCAGTGGATCCTTTTTGTTTCTCTTTGGTGACCAGATAATGCCCAGAAGGCACAAGTTTACGTTTTCAGGGGCAACCAGGGAGCACTGGGGAGGTTAAATGACTTGCTCAGAGTCACACAGTATGCAAGTGGAGATTGTGGGAATCAAACCAGGTCTGCTGGATATATAAAGCACATTAACCATATAGAATGCAGTCCACACCAGGTTCCCTTATAAAGTTATTTTGCTTTGCTAATGTATAGACAAAGTAATCAGGTGGAGTTTCCCAATGGCCGGTTAATTCCAAAATGTAGTGTGTGAGGAAGAAAACCTCAACCCCTTCAGATAAACAATTACATTACAGACCATGGTGTGAAGGAAGTTCAGAGAGTCTTTGCTTTTATTCAGTTATTTTTTTCAAACTTACTTTCTCTTTAACAATTTGCTCAATGTCAGCTTTTAGTCAGCTGTCTTGTAGAATCTTATATCTTGGTTAACATTTCAGGACTTTTAATTGACCCTTCATCAGAATCTTAGAGCTGCACATTTAATAAACAAGACATTTTAGATAATGTATGTCTATGCATAAGCAAAACATTAGAAACTATAGCCAGTGTGAGCAGGGGGAACATACCTGCTCCTTATTTTGTTGTCACTTTTTGATATTTAATTCAGAAAACTCCTTCCAAATTTAAATATTGCCACTGTAATAAAAGTAATGAAATGCAGTGTGTGTCTGTATCTTTATTTAACTTCTCAGTTAGTTCTATTATTTTAAGATATATGAGGAGATGGGTGGGATTTTGTTTAAATAGGAGGTATTATAAACTGTGGCTTTGCTTTAAATGAGCTTCAGGCTTTCAAAAAATATTTTACTTAAAGGAAAGCACTTTTTATCTAACTTTGTAATCTTTATGACTTTTCATTTTATTTTATTACTGCTGTAATTATAGGCTCTTTATATTCTACACATTATCCCTCTTTGTGTAATTAAGTGCTGATACTCCTCTTTCATAAGTGCTTATACTACTTTATTTGTAAATGTTTTAAGATTTCTTTTTAGATGCAGAGAGCCACATACCCATGTGTAATAAGTATAGCTTTGCATTATCTTGTATTCATAACTTGTTTGTGGGTTCCTGAAATAAACAAATAGTGTTAACTGCAATAGTTTGCCACATCATCTTCTCCGTTTAATTAAAAAAATGATGGCACCATTTTTAAAAATCCCTCTTACCCTCTATCTTAGAAAAACTTTTATTCAACTTCATTCGTGACATTGGCACTAGCAAATAAATCCAATTTTAGCAAGGGATTTCTCCTCTTAACCACGCACAACAAATGCCATTACCAAGAATGCCGACCAGCATTTCAAACTAAAGCTGCTTCTCTGCACAGCTCTGAAGGAGGCTGAACCGCAGTTATCACGCTGGGGGAACCAACGTATTAAAGTCACCATGGTGACAGTATTCCATGGCTCGGTCTTTACATAAGAAATCATTTATGCTCTAAAGAGATACAGTGATCTCTCCTTCTTTTTGTCACCTGTTAACAATAAACAAGAGAAACCTTTCACTGTTCTGGGCAAATCAATCTGTGGTCAGATTGTTCCTTGAAAAAAAAAGTTTATTTAAATAGGACTGGATGAAGGAAAGGGAGGGGAATATCAGAATTTAAAGGGACCATACATGTTTAAAGCAATTAACGATGGTGACTGAAGGATGCTCGGGGTCAAAGAAACATGATCTCCAACTCTTCAAGAGAAAATCAATTTATTCATCATTTACTCAGATGTTTCATAGATTTTGTATGTAGTGTCTTTGGATTTTAAAAGGCCCACATCAGTAATCTTGATTACTGATGTGGGGCCCTTTTAAAATCCAAAGACACTACATACAAAATCTATAAAACATCTGTTTAAAATGTTTATTTCAGGAAACCACAAACAAGTTATGAATAGATGATAAAGCAAAGTTATACCTATTGCACCTGGGTATGTGGCTCTCTACATTTAAAAAAAAATCTTAAAAAGCTTACAAATAAAGTAGTATAAGCACTTATGAAAGATGAGTATCAGCACTTAATTACATAAAGAGGGGTAATGTGTAGAATATAAAGAGAAGAAGATTACGTGATGCAGCCAACTGAGTAGCAGCTCTCTCAGTGCGCTGTCACTAACCCACTCTTAAAACTTACAAATCTTTGCCCCCTAATAAGGTATTTTTGCTGAAATTGTTAAATTGAAATAGAGAAACAACTCAGCACCCCTTCGATTGAAAAAGGGAGCCTGATAGATGAAGAAATGGAGGCAGAAATCTGGTCGGCGCTACCCCACCACACACCACCACCTATGCCCAAGAAGGCCAGCAAAAAGAACAAGACCCAGACAGCTACCTCCATACAGTCTACCACAGGGCAAATGGAACAAAATCTATTCACTGTGGATCACTTTTTCGCTGAATTCCATCCATTTCAGGAAGTGCTGCACTCCATGAGTAAAGAATTTAAATCAATGGCTGGAGCATTGGAGGACATCACCAGGAGGACCATTGATAATGAGGCCCACATTGCATCAGTGGAGAAAAGGGTAGAAAATATAGATCCAGCAATAACAGCCACCAGACACCGCATTGCCAAACTGGAAGCAAAGGTAGAAGATTTAGAGGGCCGTAGAGCTGGAATAATGCAATCCTTATAGGCCTGCTAGAATAGGAAGAAGGCACAGACCCAGTGCTATTTGTCCAGAAGATGGTTGCTAAACTTGCAGGCCCATCGTCATTCAGGCTTACATATGCAATTCAGCGTGCTCATCGCCCCTAATGCCCTATGCCTCCCCTGGGAGCACCACCTCGGACACTGATCTTTAGATTTCTTAACTTTCAAGAAAAGCAGCATTTTCTTAACAAAGTGAAAGAACTTCAAGAGATCAAGTGGGAAGGAGTGAAAATACATGTGGCACAAAACCTACCTCTCACTGTGTGACAGGGAAGTGCCTCCTTCCATCCTATAGTGTCCAAATTAATAGCAGCAAATATAAAGTTCAGAATGGGTTATCCAGCAGGGTTTCAAGTCTTCATAGCTGGCAACTGGACCATGTATGATGACCTGAAGTGAGCAGAGGACACCCTGAAGGAGGCATTCCCAGAACTCTTTAAGAATCGCTGAAGAAAGCATCATGCGGTAACCTGCTGGTATGTTAAGTCTCTAAATAACTTTCTGGGAACTGTATTCTGCTTCTGTGAAATGACTGTCAAGGTTGAATTTCAAGCATAAAGTATTACTTTTTTTTCCTTCTGGAAGGGTGCTACTTGGACTTCCCAGAGTATTCACTGTTCTGCAGTTTAAATTACATCAGCGCATCAAAGGTGAAAGGGGCACCCTTTTTCTGAACTGGGGAAGCCCTTTCTGTTATTGATACAATACGGACTGCTTATTGGGCTTCATGTTTATGTTTTATAAACTACCTTACTGTTCTGAACTTTGTAACAGAACTGCAAAATGATTAATTGTTTGGAGGACAGTTACGAAACTGTTATGATACTGAGGCGGAGTGCTAATTCTTATGTGCCCCGCAATGCCTGTAATATCTGTACCTCAATTGGAATAAGGATATGCAAGATATTTCTGTTACCTTGAGGAGGTTAACAGGCTTTGGGAATTCTGTTTTCTACTAGTTGACTGGGTTACGGACTACTTCAAAGACGATAGTTTGGGCCATGTTTTTTCAGCTACTGTTTAGGCTGTTGTTTTTTGTTTTTTTTTTAACTTTTGGCCATTGATTACTGTGGGGGTTTCTGTACTAAAATATTGTGTTACAGTATGCTATAGACTTTGCTGTTCGAGCATATCAGCTTTTTGGGGGAGCTAGTTAGATCTGTACCCCAGGAGAAAAACACTCCATAGTAACTTTTTTTTTTTGGATTTTAGTTTTTCTTTCCTAATTAGATACATGGAATAGTCTAGTAAGGGGATACAGTGCATTCTCATTTACAAACAGGGGGAAGGAGGAAGGGACAGGAAAGGTCACTATGGAAGGGATTACATCATGTACTGTAAGACATTTCTGTTGGCGGGAAGGGGATTAATACTAACATTTTTGGGGTATTATCCACTTTATTCATTGTAGGTTCAATTGGTAACGGGATATCTGGGGTTTGTCTTTGTGTGGGGGACATCTGTATTATGGGCATGTGGTATGGTCTGGAGTGGTCGGGAAGTGGGCGGGGTTTCAGGGAGGCTTGGCATCACTGGGACAGGGGAATTAAAGTACCTGTATATACTATTGTATACTTAGGTATTAAGAGCCTGTATTTTGTGAGTTGGAATGGCGCACAATAAGAAAATACTTTCTTGGAACATTAGAGGAGCTCGTAACAAAGTTAAAAGATAACAGGTATTAAAACACATTAATTATCTTAAAGGGGACACTTCGCTTTTGCAGAAGACCCACTTATTGGACTCTGAAGCTAATTTATTAAGGAGGCAGTATGTGGGACAAGTATACAACACAGGGGACAGCACACAGAGTAGAGGGGTTGCTATCATATCTAGACACACTTCTTTTGCATGTGAGCACTACATAAGAGATCTGAATGACCAGTACATACTTTTGAAAGGGCTTCTTGATTGAACAGAGGTTGTGCTAGTGAGTGTGTATGGCCCTAATGTGGCTACCCCTATTTTTTTTATTGAACTTCTGACTGCATTGTCACCTTTCACCACACTCCCTATTATACTAGGGGCGATTGGAACCTGTCTTTCTCTCTAGATTTAGATAAATCTGACAAGAGGCAAAGGGGCCTCTCCCCAGAACAGAGGTCAATTAGGGATTTGGTGGATCACCTGGGCTTTTGTGACCCCTGGAGAATTCTTTACCCCGAATCAAGAGAATATACATTTTGGTCCGAGGTACATGGCTCTTCATCGAGAATCAACTACTTTTTGATTAGTCATGCACTTCTACCTGGGGTATTAGACAGCAGAATAGAACCTGGGGTTATTTCAGATCACTCAGTAACATGGTGCCATCTGAACCTTACCTCCAGCTTGCCTAGAGAAACAATTTGGAAAATAAATAATCAATTGCTTAAAGAGGAGAAGATAGTGAATAGTATTTCACAGGTGATAGATCAATACACAGAGGTCAATTTACACTCCACGGGCAGAACAGACATGGAATGGAGTGCCCTAAAATGTGTCCTCAGTGGGGAATTTATACACATAGCTTCCCATAGAAAGCGCATAAGGGAATAAAAAACTCTTGCTCTTTTGACTGACATTCGTAGTTTGGAAACTAAACTATTGTCCAATACTACAGAAGGGGATAGAAGTAGCTTGGTAGGGATTAGGGACCAATACAGTGCACTACTAAGGGAAAAGGCTGAGTTTGCTATCCTGAAAACCAAGGCAATGTACACTGATCAGGGAGAAAAGGCAAGTAGATTACTTGCCCTCAGCCTTAAAAATCAGGAGGCCTCGAGAATAATTAAAAGTATCCGATCTCTTTCAGATGAATCTATTAAATTGAATCCCAGAGACATTACTAAAGAATTCACAGAATACTATCAAGAACTCTATAGCCCAATGCCTAATCTCCTGGATGTACACAGAGTAGATGAATACCTCGAGGCCATCCCTTTACCATCACTGGTAGAAGAACAGAAAGTGAGTCTGATAGTACCAATCGAAAGCGGACGATTTGTCCCCAGACAAAATATCGCGGAGAAAATAGAGCGGTTAAAAAGGCGAGTGGACAAATTAATGTTGGATTAAAAAGTCGTGTATCACATGTAGTCGCGGACTAAATGTCACCCATCTATATGCGATCTGTATGCTCTGTATGGGGAAATGGGAGACTGCTTGGAGAAATGGACACAGACTGAAATTAGGAGATTTTTATTGTTGCCCATTTGTATGCGATCTATATGCTCTGTATGAGGAAATGGGAGACTGTTTGCATTTGCAAGGGAGATCAGTATGCAGTTTATTTGTTTTGTATGCCTATTTGTTTTGTATGCTGCTTACGCTCACAGCATGGATTCACAGTAGGAAGGTTTGGGAGATTTTTGTATGCTTTACGGGTGAACTTCTTATGCGATCTGTATGCTCCGTATGCATTTGAAAGGGAGATCAGTATGCAGCTTATTGGTGTTGTCTGCTGCTTATGCTCACAGGATGGATTCACAGTGGGAAGGTTTGGGAAAGTTTTGTGAAATCGGAATCAGTACTTGTGCTTGTGCTTCACACTGGTTTTGCTTTAAAAAACATAAAATCTTTATTAATTAAAAATATTAAAAGTGCAACACAACAGTACTTCTGCTTGAATCAGATTTACAGTACTTGTGCTTGTGCTTGACATGGGTTTAGGATGGTACAGCACTTTTGCTTGGGGAAATAGTTTTAAAAACATAAAATCTTTAATAATTAAAAGCGTCTCTACACAACATTTATCTTGAGGACACTGGCAATGTCTTCAAGGTACTGTTTTGGTTCATGGCGAGAGAAATCACCGCAGATGTGTTTGTATGTTTTGTTTAGTCTCAAATATTTACTGTTCTTCCTCGGCGGATCCTGCCCAGGCTCCAGTTACCTTCGCTGAAGAGAAACGGTGTGCTGTTCTTGCCTCAATTTTCTAGCCAGTCTAGCACGAGTTGGATGGACTATTGTAACTGTCCTTGCAAAAGTTTTGTGCCATGCTTCGAGGGCGTTATTACTTCTTGGAAGATCATTAACAACACGGTCATATTGATTCCAGAATGCTATTGGGTACCGTGGCTGGCATCTACTTTTTCTTGTTCTATATGGTCTTCCAATATATGTGTCCTCAAAGTAATCAATTATTACTTCCAGATCTGAGAAGCTGTCATCATCTTGTAGCATTTCAAAGAATTGCTTTACAAACTCTTGTGGCACAAAAGCAAGCGCAGGTAAGCTGCGAACTTTAAGAGGAAACTCTTCCTCCTTGATGTACCGCTGTTGCAAACCAGCACTTTGAATATGGTGCCACAAAGCTTGTCCCAGATGAAAATTGCACCCACTGAGGTCTGCGTTTGGAACAATCTTTCGTAAGACATTTATAGCAGCAAGTTCAAAGTCTAGCATTATACTTTGTGCGTCAAGTTTTGCAGCCATTAATGCCTCTAAGTGCTTAAAAAACTTAAGGTAGACAACCTCACTGTATCCTGGGAGAAGGGCATACACACATGGATGGTTTACCCCACTTACTAATGTGTGCACAGTATACAGCTGATCGTCGCCCCTTGGTGCAACACTAAAGGTACCATCACAAAACCAATGACCATTTTGTGCTAGGCAGTTAAGGTCATCATCACTTGCAAAAATTAATATGTCCTTGTTCACCCTTAAAAATGGCTCATTGCTAATAGTATTTGCGTACTCCAGAATATCGCAGTTCTCGTTTGTGGTGCACTGCTGCCTCTGTCTACGAACATCTCTCTTCAAGGTGTCCTGTGAAGGTAGAAGGTGTGCGTGGTGAACATCCACCTCCTGCAATCCATGATGCACAACATTTTGTGTTGGCTCCTCAGTCTCTCTCGCACGGTGCTTGATGCTTGCTCTAGCTGCATCTACCGAAACCTTGCCGTGTATAGGGGCATGGTTGTGTTCTGTCGGAGCCTTAGAAATTGCCTCTCCAACAGTGTGTAGTCTGGCTTGCAGCTTCGCATCTCGCATCGCCAAATAATCTTATTTTCGGCTCCATCCTTTTCCTTTGTGTATAAGTAATTATCAAGTGGAAACTTTGGCTTGCCTTTCTGACTTTAGATGAACTCCATGTCGATGAAAAATACCAATGAAGTGCATTGCGTCCTTAAATTGAATACTCACAGGTGAGACTAATTAATTATGTGACGTAGCAACTGAGCTAATTAGATCTCCATCCTGGTAACATGAATTCAGAGGTGGGCCAACGTAAGTTGCGACTAATTTACATTAAATGTATGCCGTAGATTGAAGTTAAACAATGTTACTGCAAGTTTGTTACAGAAAATAGTCAAATACATCGCTGCTTAACATCTCGGCAACATTTTCGGTGACATTTAATCCGGCAGTGTAAGCTCCACGCGACCTTTAAACCATAAGTTTTTGTCTGCGGCATTACAGCCGGCGACTAATCATCCTAGTGCCATACCAATATGTGATGCTGAGCTTCAAGCTACCATTAATTCCCTATCTTTGTATAAAGCTCTGGGACCTAATTTAAGTTTTTTGGTAAGCAGATAACCCCCTGGCTTTCCAAATTATTTAACTGGATACTGAGTTCTGAATCTGTTGGAAAAACATTACTAGAAGCCCTGATTATTGTTCTACACATATCTGGGAAGGATGCAAAGAGGGTTACTAGCCATAGACCGATATTGTTATTAAATTACGATATAAAAATCCTAGCTAAATTACTTGCTAACAGGCTGGTCAGGGTAATGCCTTCCATAGTCCAGAAAGAACAAGTGGGGTTCATGAAGGGAAGGACTTCGTCGAATCACCTGTGTAAGTTGGCCCATATTTTCTCTGCATCCAGGGACTCTGCCACCCTGGCTGGTCTTTTGTCCCTGGATGCAGAGAAAGCATTTGATAGAGTGGATTGGCAATTTTTGTTCTGCACCATGCACAAATTTGGTTTTCCACCGGTGTTTGTTAACTGGATCTCTTCCCTATATAATAATCCAGGTGCTCGCATATACTGCAGTGGTGTCTTCTCAGTCACCTTCCCCCTTCACTCGGGCACTAGAAAGGGGTGCCCATTGTCCCCACTTCTGTTCAGTATCTATTTAGAGCCCCTACTAACCAAATTTAGAGAAAATAACTATATACAGAGTATATCTATATGCACCCAAGTATTTAAACTATCAGCTTATGCAGATATTTTGCTACATCTGGCACACCCTAAGGAGTCTTTTCCAATAGTTCTAAACACTTTCCACTCTAGGACGGTGCCTTGACTGGGCATCCCACGCACAGCATCTGTGACAGCAGCAGCGTCCAGGTGAGCTCTCTGCCGGCTGCACCTCATAACTCGTAAGTCAGGCTTCAGGCTTCTCAAGAACAAGGACAGTGCCTTAACTGGGCATCCCACATCCAGCATCTGTGACGGCAAAAGTGGCCTTGCCAGCTCTCGGCCAGCTGCACCACACAACCTGCAAGTCCGGCTTCAGGCTCCCCAAGAACAAGATACGGAGACAGAGCCAAGCTGGGATTTCTAACCCTGCATTACTATTCATTGGGGACTTTAAACTCAGGAGTGCCATTGGCAGTTGCTCTGCGCTGCAGCACAGTCCATTGGCCAGCTACACTGAGAATTTCTTTCAGCTTTTTGAAACGTATTCTGAACTCGCTTTTTGAAATGTATTCTGAGCTCTGTATCTTGTAGTTGGTTTTTCGAACTGTTAACATTGTATTTGGTCTGAGGAATGTTTAAACTGATTACACAGCTAGCTAGAGAGTGTGTAAAGGAGTGTTACAGTGCTTGTAAAAAAATAATCTGCTTGACTGTTTAAACTGTTTACACAACTAGTCAGATAGTATGGAAAGGAGCATTTCAGTGCTTGTGCAAAATTAATCTGCTGGACTGTTTCAATTTATGATCTCTCTCCCTCATTCCTGGCTAATCAACCTCCTTCTTTGCCTCTAACTGCTCCATGGCGGCTCAAGATTCTCTGCCTGCTCTTTCATTAACATCTGTTTCAACCCAGTCCTACACCCCCTAGCCCCCTTTAAGCTGCCCAGATGGTAGCTAACTTGCTTTATGATACAGCCCTCTACCTTCTCTCCTGGTTCCTCTTCACTAGTGTTTCCAGCTCTTTACTAAGCCCCCCCCCATGTCCTGTCTCTGTCCAGACCCCCTGCCAGCTCCCCTGAAAGCTGTTCAGACCGTAGCTCAGCTTGAACTCCAGCAAGGTCTTCCATTCTCCAGGGCCTCTCCTAAGTGTGTTGTGCTCTTCACTTCCTTGACCCCCTGCTGTTTCAGCTCTAATCCACAGCCTTTGTCCTGATAGAAAATTGCCCTGCACCTCATTTCAGTCAATTCTCTAGCTGTCACCAAAGTCCAGACACCCCCCAACCTGATTGCTTCTCCGCCTCCTCCTCTCTGCCCAGTTCCATTGTTTTGCTGTTCCTCCTACTGATTATTTTAATCTACTGTCTCTACTTGGTATTAAATTTCACTTAACCACCTCCCACCTTCCTCTCTAGCATGGTGCATTGACCAGGCATCCCACGGCCAGCATCTGTGACAGCAGCAGCGGCCCAGCCAGCTCTCAGCTGGCTGCACCTCATGACCCGCAAGTCTGGCATCAGGCTTCCCAAGAACAAGGTATGGAGATGGATCCAAGCTGGGTTTTCTAACCCTGTATTACTATTCATTGGGAACTGTAAACATTGGCGGTTGCTCTGCTCTGCAGCACAGCCCATTAGCCAGCTATGCTGAGAAATTCTCTCGGCTTCTTGAAACGTATTCTTAGCTCGCTTTTTGAAATGTATTCTGAGCTCTGTATCTTGTAGCTGGTTTTCATCCCACCCCCTCACCCCTGCACTCTTTAAATCTCTTTCTATACAATGGATCCATAGAAACACCCTATCTTAAAGGAACTAACACCCCCTATTTTTTTCTGGCAGCTCCTAAAGTAAAAATCTCCATCAAATCATGGCTACTATGAAGCCCCTAATGTACCTCATATTGGCTCTGGCCTTTTTACTGCCCATCTTAACTCCACCCACCTAATGTGCTGAGGGCAATCTAAAACCAGTACAAAATAGCCTAAACTGCCCTAATTCAATGACTGCATCTGTCATCTTTGTATTCTCACATGGCCCTATCACTCTAGGTTCAGCTCTACTCCCACACAACAATGCCAACCCCATCCATCCCCCAACCATCCCCCTACTCATAATCTCCAGAAACCATGCTAAGTGATACTGCCCTCCGAAGAAGTCATTCCCATGTATTAAAAAACCTTAAAGTACAAGCAACCAGACTGTTATGTCTGTTACCGCTTAATTCGGAAAACATACATCCTAATCCTGGCCCAAGAGCAACAGCCTTAACTCCACCAGGGAAGAGGACCCATATCACCATGGCCTCAATTAATATCTGCAGGTTGATGTCCCTTTTGATGCACTGCAAGTAAGGGTGGCACAAAACAAGCCATATAACCTGTCACTGGTCGTTACTTGGCTCACACCAAGAACCACTGACAATGAAATTCAGCTCAATGGCTTTTCGTCCTTTAGATTGGACAGGAATGGAAAGTGTGGGGGAGGTTGCCTCATCTATATCAAGAACCACCTTCAGGGACAGGCCCTGCCACCCATAAACTCAGAAAGTAATGCACAAATGCTCCCAGTTAAACTCTTCATAGGTGCCCAAGGAAATGGAATAATCATCATCTCTGCCTATATCCCACCCAACCAGCAGGCCATAGGTTTTAAAGTTCTCCATGAATGCCTCTCCAACATCCACCAAAACACTGAGGTGCTAGTTATGGGTGACTTCAGTATTAACTGGTTGTCCCCCAACTCAGCTCACTGTAGAGATGCCCTATCAGCAATAAATATCAACCAGTTAGTCGAGTCCCCAATGTGCACTAATTAGTGCACTGGATCCAGCACCTTACAGGACGGGATGCTGTCAAACCATGCTGAACAGATCACCAGCTCAGTTGTTCTCCCAGACTCCATAAGTGACCACTCCCCCATTATCTGTACCTGGACTAACAAGTTGCCTAAACTCCCACCGAAAATGATTACATTGCATCTCTTAAAAAAAGGACATCTGGGTCCCCTAAAAGAGCATCTAAAGCACACAGATTGGTCCAAAATTTATACAGTGAATAATGTCGATGTAACACTGGACTACTTCATTAACTCGCTCAAAGCTGCCTGTGATATCTATGCCCCTGTCACTACTAGGAAGGTAAAAGGATCACAAAAGTCCTAGGTTACCTCTGCTGCCATGGCCCAACTCAAGGCTGGGGACAACTTATGGTACAAGGCGAGAAGCTCAGGCTCACACTTTGATCTTCAAAACTACAAGGCAGCACATAACAATTGTACCAGGGCCATCTACCGGGCCAAATCTCAATACTTTAAGACTGAACTCAACAATACATTTGGTGATAGCCAAACTTTTTGGGCAAATATTAAGGCCCTAACAGGGACACCAAACAAATCAGCTCCAACCATGTTGAATATTTGTGGAAACATAACACCGGACCCAAAGACCATCGCAGACACTTTCAATAGGGCATTCACAGACCTTAGTGCAGTTCTCCCCATGACTACCTCCATCCTACTAGCAGAGCCTACAGTACTGCATCAGACTCCTCACTCACACACATGGCCCTCCCCATTTTATCTAAGGATAATCTCACAATCCAAGGCCAAAAAATACCTTCAGAAAGTACTCAGCAAAACGAGGCACAGTGGTGACAACCTCAATCTAAAACTAACTACCCTCATGCTAGATGTCATTATAGGTCCCCTAACAAGAATACTTAACCTCACCCTAATCACCAGACAATTCCCTAAGCTCTGGAAAGCAGCAACAGTTACCCCATCTTTAAAAATGGGAATAGAACACTCCACACTTACTATCGGCTGATTTCAATACTACCCCCTATCTCCAAAGCCTTGGAGCACGTTGTCTTTGATCAATTAGTCAATCACCTGGACAGATGCCAATTGCAATTTAAAGAGCAACATGGATTTAGAAAACAGCATAGTACAACAACAGCACTGCTGGCTTCATACATGACTCCATGGACTGTGGGCACTTAGTGGGGACCACCTTTGTAGACCTCACTAAGGCCTTCAATACAGTGAATCATGAGCTTCTTCTAACCCAACTAAGTAAGTCCACTGTATCTTCAACCACCCTGGACTGGTTTTGAAGCTACTTTTCTGGTCATGTTCAAAAAGTTAAAATTGGGAAAACACTCTCAGACAGCAAAACCATTTGCACCGGAGTCCACCAAGGGTCCATTTTGGGCCCATTACTATTTAGTCTCTTTTTAAACAACCTCCCTGAAGTATGCCAAGATAGAATACTACTTTATGTCAATGACGCAGTCATCTTCACTGGTCATCCTGACCTTAGCACCCTTTAACAACTTCTGGAGGCTAACTTCAAGTTGGTGGAAGACTGGTTCAGTAAGAGGACCCATATCACCATGGCCTCAATTAATATCTGCAGGTTGATGTCCAGTTTGATGCACTGCAAGTAAGGGTGGCACAAAACAGGCCATATAACCTGTCAGTGGTCGATACTTGGCTCACACCAAGAACCACTGACAATGAAATTCAGCTCAATGGCTTTTCGTCCTTTAGATTGGATAGGAATGGAAAGTGTGGGGGAGATTGCCTTATCTATATCAAGGACCACCTTCAGGGACAGGCCCTGCCACCCATAAACTCAGAAAGTAATGCACAAATGCTCCCAGTTAAACTCTTCATAGGTGCCCAAGGAAATGGAATAATCATCATCTCTGCCTATATCCCACCCAACCAGCAGGCCATAGGTTTTAAAGTTCTCCATGAATGCCTCTCCAACATCCACCAAAACACTGAGGTGCTAGTTATGGGTGACTTCAGTATTAACTGGTTGTCCCCCCACTCAGCTCACTGTAGAGATGCCCTATCAGCAATAAATATCAACCAGCTAGTCGAATCCCCTATGCGCACTAATTACTGCACTGGATCCAGCACCTTACTGGACTGGATGCTATCAAACCACGCTGAACAGATCACCAGCTCAGTTGTTCTCCCTGACTCCATAAGTGACCACTCCCCCATTATCTGTACCTGGACTAACAAGTTGCCTAAACTCCCACCGAAAATGATTACATTGCATCTCTTAAAAAAAGGACATCTGGGTCCCCTAAAAGAGCATCTAAAGCACACAGATTGGTCCAAAATTTATACAGTGAATAATGTCGATGTAGCACTGGACTACTTCATTAACTCGTTCAAAGCTGCCTGTGATATCTATGCCCCTGTCACTACTAGGAAGGTAAAAGGATCACAAAAGTCCTGGGTTACCTCTACTGCCATGGCCCAACTCAAGGCTGGGGACAACTTATGGTACAAGACGAGAAGCTCAGGCTCACACTTTGATCTTCAAAACTACAAGGCAGCACATAATTGTACCAGGGCCATCCACTGGGCCAAATCTCAATACTTCAAGACTGAACTCAGCAATACATGGGGTGATAGGCTAGCCATACTTTTTGGGCAAATATTAAGGCCCTAACAGGGACACCAAACAAATCAGCTCCAACCATGTTGAATATTTGTGGGAACATAACACAGGACCCAAAGACCAGCGCAGACACTTTCAATACGGCATTCACAGACCTTAGTGCAGTTCTCCCCATGACTACCTCCATCCTACTAGCATAGCCTACTGCACTGCATCAGACTCCTCACTCACACACATGGCCCTTCCCATTTTATCTAAGGATAATCTCACAATCCAAGGCCAAAAAATACCTTCAGAAAGTACTCAGCAAAATGAGGCACAGTGGTGACAACCTCAATCTAAAACTAACCACCCTCATACTAGATGTCATTATAGCTCCCCTAACAAGAATACTTAACCTCTCCCTAATCACCGGACAATTCCCTAAGCTCTGGAAAGCAGCAACAGTTACCCCTGTCTTTAAAAATGGGAATAGAACACTCCACACTTACTATCAGCCGATTTCAATACTACCCCCTATCTCCAAAGCCTTGGAGCGCATTGTCTTTGATCAATTAGTCAATCACCTGGACAAATGCCAATTGCAATTTAAGGAGCAACATGGATTTAGAAAACAGCATAGTACAACAACAGCACTGCTGGCTTCATACATGACTCCATGGACTGTGGGCACTTAGTGGGGACCACTTTTATAGACCTCACTAAGGCCTTCAATACAGTGAATCATGAGCTTCTTCTAACCCAACTAAGTAAGTCCACTGTATCTTCAACCAACCTGGACTGGTTTTGAAGCTACTTTTCTGGTCATGTTCAAAAAGTTAATATCAGGAAAACACTCTCAGACAGCAAAACCATTTGCACCGGAGTCCCCCAAGGGTCCATTATGGGCCCATTACTATTTAGTCTCTTTTTAAACAACCTCCCTGAAGTATGCCAAGATAGAATACTACTTTATGCCGATGATGCAGTCATCTTCACTGGTCACCCTGACCTTAGCACCCTTCAACAACTTCTGGAGGCTAACTTCAAGTTGGTGGAAGACTGGTTCAGTAATGCACAACTTCTGCTAAACTATAAAAAAAACTGAAACAATGCTTTTTGCCTCCTCCCACAGCAAGTACAAATCATCCACTCTTGACGTCCGAAACAAACAAAATGAAACTCTTGAAATGGTCAAAAGCTTCAAATACCTGGGGGTCATCCTGGACAGCTCATTAACATACTTCCTGCACATTGACCAGTTTTCCAGGAATGCCAACAGGATCATCAGACAACTGTACCATCTCAGGCTCTGCCTCACGGAGGATGTGCTCGGACTTGCTGTTAATAGCGCAAGTCTTCTCTGTCATAGATTATGGGCTTATCATCTACAGTGCGGCCTCCGACACATCCCTAAGAAGAATAGCCTTACTTTAAGCAAAGCCTGCAGGCTTCTTCTCAATGCCCCATGCCTCACCCACACATGCTATCTATACTTACTCACTGGCTGGCTAGACCTAGAACTCAGATCTTGTTACCAAGTCTGTCTCCTCACAAAAAAGGCATCCATGGGTCTGACCCCACTCGGGATTCAATCAATGCTCTGCCCAGTGGCCCCAACTAGATTAACCCAAGGTGCACAACATAACTCCTTTAAGGTGCCTTTCCACTGTACATAGCAAGGACAGCGATCATTTTAATTCTGTGCTCCAAATCTGCTAAACTCCCTCCTTAAGAGTCTACTTGCTGATACAAAATTAGGACCCTTCAAGGCAAACCTATGCTTCCACATCACTGAACAAAAATAGTGTTCCTGCTTAGCTTAATAACTACCAGAGGCATTTTACCCTGCTCTATTCTCACAAGCACTTACTCCCAGTGATATTGTTCCCTATCCAATAGCGCTTCCCACCACTTTTCTTCCTCTATCCCAACGTTAACTACCCCAGTCCCTCTTCTCCACTCTCACCTCTCCTCCTTCTCTCTGAAACAAGCCTACTTATATCTTCTCCCTCCCCCATTCTCCCCACACACCTCTCCTCTCTCATCCTGAAACAATCCATCTTATATCTTCCCCCTTCCCCGCTCCACTCTTCACCCCATCCAAACCCTCCTACCACCCTATCCAACACCCCTAAATCAACTGCCCACCTCCAACCCCACCTCCACCCCAATCCCCCCCGTTTGAAAATGGGTCTCTTACCATGCTTGATGTTCCCCTCTCAGTTTTAGAACCTGGTGGGTTTTCTCTCCCTCCTAAGTATAACTTTCTCAGTGTCAGTGGCTCAGTTGGTAGCACACTCATCTCTGAGGCTGGGAGATCAGAGAGCTGTGGGTTCAGTTCCCACATCTGGCATTTGGGTTAATATCCTAGTACTGACACTGTAGTGCAACATGAGAGGGGTGCTGCACTTCTGAGGTGCTGTCTTTCAGATGAGATGTTAAACTGAGGTCCCATCTGCCTGGATTGGTGGTAGTTCAGGTGGATGTTAAAGATCCCATGGCACTTATTGAAAACAGAAGGGGAATTTTCCCGGTGTCCTGGCCAAATTTCCCTCATTCACTAAAAATACCACCAACAGCTTCATCTGGTTCAAGGTCAGTTGGCATTCATCTGTATCCCCCTCCCCAGGTTGTGCCTGAAAATAGGCAGGATTTGTCTAGTGCACTTACCTGGTCAACAAAAACTAAATAAAAAATAAATAAACATGTAAAATAAACTTCTTTGTCAATAATTAGAAACGTTTGCCATGTTACCTTACCTTCATTTGTTGTATACTGCCTTTAGATTACCTGTTGTTTTGACTGTTCAGCTCAATGTGACATGTAATCTTTGTAAATGAGCTCCCAGCTCAAAGGTTGTAATCTGAGAAATAAATAAATAAACTGTCATAGAATTTAGTAGACTTTCTAATTTTAAAATTAATCTGGAAAAAACTACTTTGTTTCCCCTTAACAATAAATTATTGAGGCACAAAATTGTACAGCTAAGACTTCAGTGGAGCCCACAGAGCCTGAAGTACTTAGGTATTATCCTGGCCAGAAATTAAGCTACTATGAGGAAGCTTAATTTGGAAGCCATTTTGAAGATTATTCAACAAGACCTTGCCAGATGGAAATCTCTCCCAATATTGCTTTGGCGATGTATCAACTTAGTTAAAATGAACATTTTACCAAGACTTTTTTATCCCCTCAATATGATGAACTCTTGGCTCCCCTTAAAATGGTTCAAAAAAGTTAATTTCATTATTTGTTCATTTATTTGGATGGGGAAACCACTGAGAAGGGCCTACTACAAAATGGCAGCTCCTGAAGACCGTGGGGCACTGAAATTGCTGCACTTCAAGTTCTCTTATTGGCTAGTCAAGCCTGCAAATATTTGAGATGGCTTACCACCCCAGCAGATCTGAATTCCTTTCCATATGTTCCTTTGTGGCTAGCACTGGAAAGATAATTAATTTCTGTGACAGGTATGTCCCCAGAAGTCATCTTACATATTTCAATGAAGGATCTCCCACACAGCATAACCTGCTCCCCTATTGCCACCTCAGTCAGGATACATACTCAATTATGTTCATTTTAAGGTATAAACACAGAAAGGACATACTGTAGTAAACCAACTGCTTATATGGAACCCTAACTTTAAAATTGGAGGCCAATCTATATTGGCCCAGTGGGCCCCTCAACTTACGAAATCTAAAATAAGGGACTTTTTCACTGATGGGGCTTGTAGTTCCATGGCAGCTATTCTGAATAAATACTCTATTAATAGAGAGCAACTGTTCAAAATATATCAACTGAGACATTTATTGATATAGATGAAGGATAAATTAGAGGGAGAAGATACTACAGGGGAAATTTTTAGTTCCCTTGCCTTAATAACTAAAATGCCTTAAGCAATCTCCCAGGCATACAGTGCCTTATTTGACAGGACCTCTTGGTAAACCTAAATAAATACTGGTCAGAGCACTACCCTAGTTTAGAGGATAAATGGAATAAAATCTGGAGGGATACACATATATTTATCACTCAGGACAAGATGAGACTAATGCAACTGGACCCAAATTAAGCTATTTAAGATAGGTAGAGTTAACTCCCCAATGTGCAACAGATGCCAACAACAGAAATGCACTGTAAGACACATTTTTTGGGACTACCCACCACTCAAGTCTCTCTGGGATTCAATTAGAAGTAAAGCAGACCCTCTGTTGGATATAGCTGATCCCTTAACCCCTGAAGTGTACTTGGTTGGGGACTTAACACAAATTGAAGTCTGCCAACACTGGTATTATATGGCATTGATTTCTTTATCTCTCAAGAAGTTGGTATCATGCTACTGGCTGGAGGCACACACAGTTACTTACACAGAGTGGCTGCAAGAACTATTATCCAACTTAAGAGCTGAACAACTCAAAGCCAGCTTGAGGGGTTCCTTTTCTAGGTACCAGAAGATCTGCAAGAGATTCCACACCTTATATTTGATCCAGTCTGGGTCTAAACTGCCATGAGTAGCTTCCACTCACCTCTACTGGTATAACCCCCTTTACTTTCCTAGTATGCTGTCGTCATATCCCTCTAGCATAAGCAGAATTTAAAATCAACTGATGCCAAGCCTGGGGGGAAGGGGAGGTGGGGGTTGGCATGAAACTGTATAATCCTACCATATGATACTGCTGAATGTATGTTACTAGTTGTTTCATGTCAGGGTTTTTTTGAAAAATCAATAAAATTCAAATAAAAAAAATATAAAGAGCCTATAATTATAGCAGTAATAAAATAAAATGAAAAGTCATCTATAGAGATTACAAAGTTAGATAAGAAGTGCTTTCCTTTAAATAAAATATCTTTTGAAAGCCTGAAGCTCATTTAAAGCAAAGCTACTGTTCAAAACACCTCCTATTTAAACCAAATCCCCCATCTCCTCATGTATCTTAAAATAATAAAAATAACTAAGAAGTTAAAGAAAAAAAGATATAGACACAAACTGTATTTCATTATTTTTATTACAGTGCAATATTTATTTGGAAGGAGTTTTCTGAATTAAATATTAAAAAGTGGCAACATAACAAAAGGAGCAAGTTATGTTCCCCCTGCTCACACTGGCTATATTTTCTAATGTTTTGCTTATACATAGATATACATTATCTAAAATGTCTTGTTTATTAAATGTACAGCTCTAAGTTTCTGATGATGGGACAATTGTAAGTCCTGAAACATTAACCAAGATATAAGATTCTACAAGACAGCTGACTAAAAGTTGACATTGAGCAAACTGTTAACTCATTGAGTCCAGTAGATGCCATATGGTGTCGGAACCTCCATTACAGAACCTGACCCAAAATGGCCACCAGGACTCAATGAGGTAAAGAGAAAGTAAGTTTGAAAAAAATAACTGAATAAAAGCAAAGACTATTTGAACTTCCTTCACACCATGGTCTGTAATGGAATTATTTATATGAAGGGGTTGAGGTTCTGTTTCTCACACACTACATATAACAAGCTCATTCACAGCTTATTACTCTAACCTATGTCACCCAGGCCACAATAGGATGAAAATATTTTGCCAAGGGTGATTGGAGAACAGAAAAAAGGGCTGCAGCAAGGTGCACAACAAGGAATTGTGTCCAGGCTGGTCACATTGCAAGTTGGCTCCATTGCAGGGGAGGGGGGGGTCAAAGCCCCCCTGCACACCCCCTGATAAAAATATAAACATCCCCACCAGGTGCATAATGTGGGTTAAGGACTACCAGCACTCCAAAATCTCATGCACGCTAATTGTTTTGCCCACATTCCCTTAGGCTGCCAGAAGACTTAGAACATATGGGTTTTTAAGAAGTGTATACATGTTGATGGCACAGCAAGGGTTAAGACCTTCCAGTTGCTACAAGCATTTTGGGACTAGTTCTTCCCTCCATCATGGTAACATCCCAGTTATTTAGTTGGTTATAATGCTATTGAAGTTTAGTGATGTTATAATTTATTTAATGGTGCAATTATTTATTTTATTATGTTTTAATTATATGATGTATTTATTCTATTTGGGCACTTTATTGTAGTGGTGCCCTGAGCCTCCGGGGAAGCACACCAAGTATGCTACTACCTTAATCCCTTTAGAAGGATTACATCTAATGTTAGGTATTGTATAAACATTAGGATAACTAATTTGTGCATTTCAAAATCACAGTCTATGGATCAAAACAATGGTAATTTCAATTTTTAAAATGATTTTGCCTTGACAATGTCAGTTTACATATCAGTTTGCAGACTGCTAGGTTTTGAGCACAAACCATGTTCTTTTAGGAACTCACTACATCCACACAAGGAACCATCAAAGGAAGCTATAGAAATCAACCTGAGCTTTTATCACACTAGCAAGACGTGAGGTGTTACAGTAAATATAATTGAAAGTAATGTATTTGTACAGGCAATGTATCATAACTGATGATTCCTATAAAGATGTTTAAATAGAAGACCATATACACTCCTGAGTATAAAAAACAGATATACAGTGTGTTACTATTTTTTTTAATCTTGACCATGGGCAATCGTGAAAAATCATGATGATTTGAGATCATCACTAATCACAATCTACATTTCCAAACATCATGGGTTTTAATTGGTGGCCATTAAACATTCATGTTTAGTCGTTGCTAGTCATGATCACAATGATGTTTTTTGAAGTTTGATCTTGATCTTTGAACATAGTTGGTAATGGTCATTTATGATACATAATAATAAAATTATCATCTTTTCAGTTGGGTACACTATTAGAGTAGGCAGCGTCTCCATTACACTGTGAAGAACATCAGAGAGAAACAGAAACGTCTTGATTTAGTGCAGCTATTTATTAGTTGTGTTCATTGTGCTATAAGGTGTGATTCAAACTGAGTTGGAAGTTAAACGGATTTAAGAAAAGAATCTTACAGCACAGTTATTTGTGCAGTTAGACTATATTTACTCTCACTGATTTGAGCTGTGCTTTGAGAAGCAATATGGGAATAAAACAATGTTTTGCAGATATTTGTTTTCCTAACTGCACACTCAGTGCTGGTACAGTAGCTCTGCTTGGACTTAAAGTGAGCTAAGTTTAAGGGGATCATATTTTTGGTATCTGGCTGACAAACTGTAAGTACTGTAAATACAGATGCTCACAATGTAGATCTTTGCATTTTTTTATATTCAAGCTTATTTTCCCAATTCTACAGGTACAATAAAAAGAAAATTTTAAAAGCTAGTGGCATGCTGGGATGCATTGGGAGGGGAATCACAAGCAGAAGGAGGGAGGTGATAGTTTTTCTGTACAAAGCACTTGTCTGCCCACACATGGAATACTGCATGCAGTTCTGGAGACCACACCTCAGGAAAGACATTGATAGGATGAAGATAGTGCAATGAAGGGTGACAGAAATGATGCAGGTGTTACACCAGATGACATATGAAAATAGTTTGAGTGAGTTAAACATGTATTCCCTAAAGCAGAGGAGAGAGGAGAGACATGATTGAGACCTTCAAGTACATCAAGGGTAGAAATAAGGTGCAGACACAGAAACTATTTCACGTCAAGGGAGGCTGTAGAACATGGGGGCATGGCCTGAGAATGAAAGAAGAAGGTTCAGGACCAATAGTAGGAAGATCTTCTTGATGGAGAGGGTGGAGGATGCCTGGAACAGCATGCCGCCGGAGACCATGGGAGCAAAAATAGTCGATGGATCCAAGAGAGTGTGGGACAGGCACAAGAGTTTCATTCACCATGGGGGCAAATGAGGGGGTGTAAAGTACAAACCTTGGGAAGACTAGATGGACCTAGCAGTTCCCTTCTGCCATCATCTTCTATGTTTGTATGTTTAACTTTGTTACATTATATTGTGTCTGTTCTCTCTTTCCATGATCTCTAGTTATTTCCAGTCTTACAGTCTTTCACACTGGGTCAGCAGTTTGTATACAACATTTCATTACATTGTGTATTTTGTCTTAACAGAGTGTGCCTAACAACCCCTCCTGTGGAGTAGCTGTTCACCATGAGCTCAGTCATCTCTTGTTGGGATATCTCTCTCTCTCTCCTATTCCTTGCTCTCATTACCTCTTTATGGGGCAAACTCATGGTTCCCCTCTCTCCAATATGTAATACCCATCTAAGCCAACAGGAGGTGAAGCTTTCCACCCTGTTATTTACTGTGAATATTAACTGTTCCATTTTGTACCTCACTTTCATAGTCCCTATCCATTCTTCTTTTGTGGATGGTTCTTTTACTAAACATTTTTCAGGCTATGTCGTTTTTGGCTGCAACTGTCAACACTTTCCAAAGATATACTGGAGAGCTACACCAGATCTTCCCTGGTAACATGCCCAGTACCATGTACTGTACCCCAATTGCTGTTGTGATGCCAAACATCCTCCCAGTATTTGTCTCACCGTCTGCCAATCAGGGTCCAACTTGGGGCACAAAAAATATATATGGGATTGATGGACCCAAACTTCCTCATAGTGTCTCCAGCAATTTTGGGGTATCTCTGTCCTCCACTTCCCTTGGATCACTGCTGTATAGAAGAAGAGTGTTTTCTACTTCCAGCTCTATTCCTGCCATATGGCATAGTACATCGTTTTACATGAAGACTTGAAGGCTGTCATCCACTTCTTGTCTGTTAAGGCTATCTCATTCTCTTCCTCCCATGCTCTTTTAATTTTGTCTAATGGGTCTGGGGTAATGCCTGCAAACTCTTTGCATAGGGCTGAAATTCCCCCCTTTTTTATGTCCCATCCTCCCAGTTGTCCGTCTTTCAGAGGAGCACCACAGCACCATCAAACTGAAGTTCACTGTAACTTACCTGCTGGATCTTTTCACCTAGGGCATGACCCCCCGACAAGGTTGGAGGAGTTCCCCAAGCCCCACAGGAAAATGGATCCAGTTTTGGCTGGCATGCCCAGCTGGTCAGGTGCGGGGCCTGAGGGTGTTCCTTCTCATCCTGCCACTGAGCTTTTCTTGTTTTACTATCTGGGGGGAGGCATGGCGTGCAATGAGATCATGGTGCATGCCATGCACTCCCACAGGATGTGCACTGATGTCTGTCATGACTCCCAACTTTCTGGCCTGAGTTGCCTTTGCCCCAGCTTCCACTAGGGGCCAAGCAAGCATCATTCTCTGCCCCCTCCCCCACCAGAGGAGGAGGAGAGCAGTCCTATGTTCACTTGATCCTCCTCACTCCCCCCGGGCTGGCCCTCTGACACTCTGGATTCACTTCTGAACCTGAGTCATCAGTGTCACAAATTGTATCACTACTGCTACAGTGGTGGGCTGGTCAAAATGTGCCCCTTTTGAACAGTGTCCCTTAGAACATCTTGTGCTGTCTGCACAAATACTGCAATGCCATGAATAGGTGTCAGTGTCATTCTCCTATTGAACTGAATAAGTGCTTTGACTTGGAGAAAGTGAAAAAAATCCACTGTTTGCAGAGCAAAGCCCTGTTTAGCCATTGTATTAATTGACATGGGCAGCATATCCATTTTCTAACCCACTGCCTGTATCTCACATCTATAGAGGCTTGGGAGAATGTTGCATCCCATGCCATCCACTTGAAGGACCGGAGGTGCGGTGTTATCAGGAATATACTCTAGATGTTGTATCCTACCTTTAAGGAGGTTCTGCCTGCCCATTGTGAGTCCTTTCACTGACTATTTTGGTGCCCCGGGTCCACCGCCCTAACTCCCACTGGTAGGTCTCCCTCTTCTACCTACTTTATGACCTTCTAATTTGCCTTATAATAAGGTACCAACCCCAGTAGCAAATGTAGGCCTTTACTGCTTTCAAAAATTATGACTGACATGTTTTTTGTTGATGTGCTGAAAACATTGCAGCTAAGGATTCACGTGATAGACCACCACTGTTTCAAACAAGAGTGAGATGGATGATTTAAGAGTAAACCATGGGGAAAAAAATGATTAATTCTAAACTGTTTCAAGAATGTAATATATCCATTGCAGTGGACTTTGAAAAGGCATTTGACTCTATAGAATGGGACTACCTCTATAGGGTTCTTACACATTTTGGGATTGAGGATATATTTCTTTCCTGGATATATGCTGGCCCCTCAGCCAGAGTTAATACAAATTCGATACTCTCCCCTGTATTCCCACTTGAAAGAGGTACAAGGCAGGGTTGCCCTCTTTCTCCTCTCCTTTTCGTCTTAGCCATCGAGCCTTTGGCTGCGGCCATACGAAATCACCCCGATATAACTGGCCTGACAGTGGGAAGTATACGGTACACAACTTTAATGTATGCTGACAACCTTTTGCTTCTCTTGTCAGATGCCCAATGTGCCATCTCTCCCCTGCTCAGTCTTCTAGATGCCTTCTACAGATATTCAGGCCTATGACTGAATCAGAACAAGACTGAAGTAATGCCCCTTAACAGCCATTGTACACAACAGATGGTTGAGGCTGCTGACCTACTTTGGCTCCCAATGGAATAACTTATTTGGGAATTATCTTAACCCCGTCCTTGGATACAGTATGGCAGAGTAACATACACCCCCTCCTCTCCTCCATTAAGACAGAATTTGACAGATGGAAGCTCCTTAAACTTACTCTAGCTGAGAAAATTGAGGCCATCAGAATGATATCTGCCCCTAAACTTTTTTACCTCCTTATGCATTTGCCTGGCCCTCTTCCTAAGCACTGGTACAGGGCCTTTGACAGGCTGGTTGGAGACTTTCTCTGGGAAGGATCTAAACCTAGATACAGCCGTTCAAAACGTAGGTCCCATTGGAGGCAAGGTGGCTGGAATCTTCCATGGATAAAGGGGTACCGCAGGACTTTTCTGTTGGCCCAAATGGTCAAGTGGTTCTGCCCCCTCTCCTCCCTCTCCCCACAATGGATACAACTTTTTTATTTTTTTATTTAGTTGTTTAACCAGGTATAGCACACTAAGCTGAAAGATTTTTTACAGGAGCGACCTGGGAGCACAAGGAGGTTAAGTTGAGCTGGTTATGATGGGAACTGCCCTCCCTTCCTCCCTACTCTTAGAAGGAATTTGTCTCAAAATCAGACCAGTCTGTAGACCTAATACAGAGCACAGTACATCTACGGTGGAAACATCCCAAGCAAATTGGTTTGGTACACACAGGTGGATGAAAATGGACCCTCTCCTGCTCCTATATGTTCCCCTCTGGCAGAATCCCTCCATTACCACAGGTGGTACTGTAGTGTTATGGAAACATTGGTTGAAGTTGGGCATTTCCAAAATGTAAGATATATTGGTACCAAACCTCAAAACAATCCATACCTTTCAATCCCTCCGACAGATATGGAGAATTCCATACTCAGATTTCTGGAGGTATCTCCATCTTAGAGCAGCAACTCGACATCTTTTAGGCCCTACCTTGACCTTGACCTATGGTAAAGCCTCTGAACCCTCTGACCTTAATACCTGGTTACAACATCCTCGGGTATTAGCAGGCTATATATATATATATATATATATATATATATATATATATATATATGCCAAAATTAGGGATAATCTTCCTTCTCAATCGGAGGAGGCAAGATGTAAATGGGAGAAGATGTTGCAATCCCATATGTCTCCTGAGGCTTGGGACCAGGCCTGGAAAGATACCCATAGCTGGTTCAAAGATGCCAGATCCAGACTGATTCAAAACAAAATTGCCCATTCTTGGTATCGAACTCCTGTAGTTCTGCACAAAGCCAAACTGTTGGAGTCTGATTGTTGCTGGAGATGTCAGAAATCAGGGAGTGATCTCTTACACATATTATGGTCATGCCCAGGGATCCAACCCCTCTGGTGAGAAATACAGACTTTAACCTCTGAGGTAATACAACAACAAATTCCCCTTAGCCCTCAGTTCTACCTATTGGGAATACGTAGGGATCTCCCTCAGCTGTCACCGCAAATGTACAGGTGGCTTGCTTTGTTGACTCTGCAAACTGAAAAAGCCATTCTCTGCAAATGGAGATCCTCTCTGGTCCCCACAATATCAGAGATTCTGCTGTCTCTCTCAGCCCTGGCCAAGTTAGATAGAATTTCCCATCTTCAGACACCCCAAATTTCTATATTCAGACTTTGCTGGACACCTTACCTTAACTACGTACTGCCTCAGACACGGGTAGGATGAACGCTTCCCCAAACTAGGCTGGATACATTATGGTTGAATGAGGACAGTTACCACAGAGAATAAACGGCTCGATGGGTAACTCATGCCTATCCCTTCTTAGGGTTTGATTTAATATGGCCCATCTTTTCACTTTCACTCTCCACTTTCAGGTATATTTGGTTGCACACCTGATCTTCCATCTTTATACATCAAGAGGTATTTAAGTTAAGAACTCAAGCTTTGGTATATATCTGTTTCTGCCCTAGGTTGGTCAGAATTTTGCAGAGCATATACAGACTTTTGCCCAACTCTTCTCCAGAGGTCGTGAAAGGGGATTTGATTGGCACGTCCAGACACATGGAAATATACTTGGTGTGCTTATGTCCGGCAAAGACGATCGTTTGTGGGGGAGACTTTGCCCTGGTGAGTGTAACAGTTTATTACTTACATGAATGTTTTTCTTCTAGATATTTTTGAATGTATGTATTAACAGTTAGACTAGTTGGTACAACTCTATGACATCATTTACTAATTTTAGTGAAAGATCCAGGTCACTTTACTACCCCTGTGAATCACCAATCTGTCCTTGTAGTAACAGTGGGATTATTGGACTGATATGCCATTTGCCTTAAATCTGCACCCTGTAACCACTGCAGATAATGATGTGAGCTGTGTCAGATTGTTAAATTCAGAAAATAATAAAAAGCTTATACAAAAAAAAGAATGTAATATATGATAAAAGAGTGGGAGGCATAGTATTTAATCAACATTCTAAAGTTAATACAAGCTCATGCAATATAGAGGATTTCCCCAATTCAACTCACAGTTGCAGCAGGACTTCCGGGAGGGGGAAGGGGGGCAGAAGGGCTTTATAGTTCTTACTTGCCACTGCCTCCAATGATGAAATATTAGCCAGTCCCTAGATCTAAGATGCATAGAAGGCATGAGACAAGACATTTAGCATTACAGTCTTGAAGGGAAACTAATAGAGTTGCCTCCATATTGACCATTTACATGTAATAAACCATTCAGCATGTGTAAGAGTTTTCACAATACATGACTCCTTCAAGTTATATTCTTGTCAAATGTAATGCCCACTTAAGGATATTCTTTGTGAACATACAAACATATGAAAGCTGCAAGCAGAAGGCCCAGAGGTCTAGTTAGTCTGCTCTTGTTGCAGAGTCCTAAGTGGCAACTAAGGACTCTGTACCACTCCCCAGCTGGTATCCCCCTGCTTGCCAACCCCCTTGACCCAGACCTTCCTCTTTACCCTATCCCACCCTATTTTGAACCTTTCTATTCTATCCAGTGAGGCCACCTCCTCTGGGATCTCATTCCACCCTGCATCCACCCTCCCCAAGAAGAAATGCCTCCTGAACTCTCTTCTGAACCTTCCTTCCTCCAGCTAAAGACAATTCCTCCTTGTAGTTCTGCTTCTGATGAAACTGAAGAGGCCCTCCTTGTTCACACTCTTGAGTCCCTTCACATACTTCAAGGTCTTATTCATGTCCTTCCATTCCCTCCTCTCCTCCAGGAAGTACATGTTTAGGCATTCCAGCCTTTCCTCGTATGACTTGCCCTGCTGATCTGTGACCATTTTTGTCTCTCTCCTTTGGACTGCCTCTATCAGGTTAATGTCCTTTTCCAGTTAGGGATGCTGTACTGCACACTATACTCTAGGTGCAGCTACACCAGTGATCTGTACAGTAGCCAAATTACTTCCTCCTGCCTACTAGTGATTCCACTGGCAATGCAGCCCAGCACTGTATTGGTTTTTACTGCTGCCTTACTGCACTGTGAAGAGTGCTTAAAGTCACTAGTGACAGTCACTCCCAGTTTTGTTTTCTTCTGATTGGGTTACTAGGACCCCTCCTAGGCTATGCTCCATCCTTGAGTTCATAGCTTCTATGTAAATGACCCTGTACTTCTGAGCAGTGAACCAGAGTTGCCTTAATCCCAACTACCTCTCAAACTTGGCCAGATCTTTCTTTAGGTCCTGTATCTAATCTGCTGCATCTACCTATCCACCCACCCACAGAGCTTTGTGTCATCTGAAACAAGCAACTGTTACCTTTTATGGCTTTTCCAGTCTCATTAATGAATATATTTAATAACACCAGAACAAGCACTGAGCCCTGCAAGATTCCACAGATGACTTCCCTAGATCATGAGATCTTGCCCCCACCACCACCCTCAGGGTTCTGTCCTTCAGCCAGTTTGCCACTCATTCAGTGAGTTTCTCCTGTACCCCCAGACCCTCTAGTTTCCTGATCAACCTCCTGTGGGACACAGAGTCAGAGACCTCGCTGAAGTCTAAGTAAAGGATATCAACTGTTGGCCCAATGCAGGGCAGTCTGCATTGGGCTCAATAGTTCCAGACTAGTCATCAGCCAGGTTGATCATGCCACACTTCTGGGCTTGCTGAGTGGAACTTTTGTGACGTTCAAAGAAAAGAGCTGCCCAAATCACAGGCCAGCTCTTTGCTTGGCCATGCTTGAGGCCACTCTGCAAACAGCTGATCAAGTCACAATCAGCCTCCACCTCATTATCCTCCCCAGTCCAACCTCCCACTGCCAAGGATCCATCCCACCTCCCAATTCTTCACATGCCCCAGTCTGTGAAAACAACTCCCTGCCACTGTGAGTATCCATCCCACCTCTCCATCTCTTTCCATTCCTGGACCATGATATCAACTTTTTCCCATTGCTGTGTATACCTCCCACCTCTTGGTTGCTTCCCATGATGCAGTGCACAAAAGCAGCTCCCTCCCACTGCCAAGTGTCCCTCCTATATCCCCATCATGCCCCTTGCCCTGTGTATGTTAAATTGACAATGTGGTGCCTATTACGCAGTGTTGGTACCTGAAATAAAATGATCCCACTTAGTCTTTTTAATTTTTTTTACAACCTGTTAAAAAACAAAACAGTTCAGTGATGTTTGTTACTGTTGTCAGTCCCTGCCATCATTTCCCACCCCCAACTAACACTGCCACTCTGCACCACCATCCCACACCCCATTACCCCTTGCTTACCAACTGGTGGTCCAAAGCCATAATCCTCTCTGAATGGGAGATATGTCTTCATTTTTCAAAGCCAGACCAGGAACTGAGCAAATCAGGTAAGTGGATCAATGTATTTCAAAGAATTTTGAACTTGTACTCATAACTTTGTAATTTTTTAGTATTTTTTCTGCTTATTTTCAACATGGCCTTTTTGGGACCCCATCTCATGAACAAGGTAGGTAAAATGATTCAAATCTGACCTGAAATTATTTCAGACACTCCGCAAAATTACATTTTGAGCATGATTTGAAAATGTTCACCTACTGGCTCATGAGGTGGGCTAATAAGAAGACTATGTTGAAAATTTGGGGTCAAAATATTTAAAAAATCAACAAAGTCATGAAGGTGCATTGGGAATTTTCAGCGCTCCCTCATAACTTTGGTAATGTTCAATATTTGATCCCAGATTTTCAATATTGCCATTTTTTCACACCATCTCATGAGAGAAGAATTGTTTTTCAAATCCTGGCCGAAATGAGTTTTCACACTTGCCATGCAAAATGACATTTCAGGCAGCATTTTATAACACCTATCATGTTCAGAAGGAAGGAAGGGACATAACAAGACTATGTTGAAAACTTGCAATCAGAATGTAAAAAAAAACAACTAAGTTATGAAGAAAAGTTAAATTTTTCTAATGTTTACTCATAACTTTATTTTTGCAGATTTTGGCCCATAAGTTTCAAAATAACCCTTGTGTTACCCCACCTTGTGAACATGACAGGTGTCATTTTTCAAATCCCCTCTGAAACATGCTTTTGCAATTGTACTACAAAATCAACATTTTGGATGGGATTTAAAAAATTCCACCTGTCATGATCATAATGACAGGTCATAAAAAAACATTGAAAATCTGCGGTCAACATGTGGGCACCCACTGAAAATTAGATCTCTCCTCTTAGCTGGCCTATCCTGGATAAAAACAATCTAAAAATGTGTAAAAGCAGGACACCACTGAAAATTATATATTGCATCTCATCTGGTTAATCTTGGTTAAATATACGGCAACAATGTATACAAGCAGGACCTGGTACAACAGAAGTGCAAGCAGCATGATATTCAGCATGGGAAAAATATATTTCTTATTGTTCCACCAACCTTTTAATGATAATGTGGACACATCAATAGGTAGCAATGTTATGTTGTATGCAATATATCATAACTTATCTAATAGACTCATTCTACTGGTGTCTAACAAGCAGATATGTTAAGCCATGTGAAGTGCATCATCTAGCTCTAAATAAGTGTGCTTCATATCACATCTGGTAGGTTGGGTGCTACTCTCTGGCTCTCTTCTGGAAGAGATGGAAATATACAGAGTGAATATTTACTGCCCTGTAATTAAAGACATAGTGGCTTTTGAAATCTGCATAATCATGTGTTTCCAAATACATGTTCAATAATATTTATTGTTAATAATAATCATAATACTTCCACTACTATTAGAAGGCTATGGCTGTAGTTCAATGTGCTGAGCAACCAGCCACATCCCCTTCCTGAGCTATATAAGTAGATTCTCCCAGCCTTCTTCTGAAGTACATTTTTTGTAGCTGGAGACTCTGTCAGTCTGTTTTCTCCCTTGGGGCCTGCTGGGACCATGCCCCCCCAGCATTTGCCTCATTCCCTTGTGCTTTGCCCTCTGCTTGGTTTGTGCTGGACTTCTGTTTTGTTGTGTTTCTTCTACTTTTGGTTAGTATTTGCTTTGCCTCTGGCTGCTGCATGCTTCTTTGTGTTCATTGTTTTCATGTTCTCCTGTTTGTGTTTTTTTTGTTTTGCATTTTCTTTATTTTGGGGGCTTTCTAGTTTCCCTAGAATCTTGTTGCCCCTTTGTTTGTATTGTGCTCTTTATGTGCTTGTGCTATTTAGGCTCCCATTTACTCACCAGATTTTAACAAACCTCAGTGCAACTGCAGTTGTTATCTGTATGTTTCAGCTCAGCTGCTGCTTCCCTGCTTCTGCTGTCTGTGCTTATACACCTTAATTGTTTACACCTGGTCCAGGCTCATCTTGCTCCAGTTAGCTGTCACTCTCTGCTGTGCTTTGTTTGTCTCAGCAGCTCTACTCAATTTGTTCAGTGTTATCTCAGTCAGGCAGCTACTACTCTCATCTTTTAATTCCCCTACTTGCTTTTCTTGCAGTGTAGTGTGGCTCTGCTGCAGTTTATTGTTGCTCCACTTCCTCAGTGGTTTTCTATCATATGGCTCTGTCCTTAACTAGGACCTTACCAGTAAAAGCACCTCTATTTTGGGGTTACCTATCCTAATAACATTACAGTTGCTGTTTGGTCTCATGGTGCTCTGCTTGCAGCGTTCCTGTTATTCCCATGGCGGGGAACTGTGATGTCACAGTGGGGCATCATAGCTCCAAGTAGAAGGAGCATACTTTATGTAAGCTATATGATTTTGCCCTGCTTTCTTGCCTAATGACTTTCAGTTATCCATGCATAAATCATTAAGCTCACAGCCTACATGGCCTTCAAGATATTAATTGCATTTTATTACTGCACTGCATGCTCCTTTCTGGAATACCCTATCTCCACCTTAATGGCATTTAAGGTATTCATGCCAATCATATCAATTCACTATTCATACAGTCATATCAATTCACTATATGTGCTGAAACCATAGCAATCAACTGCTTTTATGTAAACTATGATTTTGCTCCTTTATGGAACTGGTTGGCCAAGCATATACATAATTCAGTTGACCTCATTTGCAATGCATCATGCTTAACTTTGTTGCTGCCCATTTTATTGCTGCTGCAAATACTGCTACATATCTGTCTGCTAAACCTCATTGATTCATTTACGCTAAACCTCATTGTTTCAATCACTGGCATCACTGTCTCTCACTGCCTAAACACCTACCTTCTATGTCACCATTAATTTGGCTTCCTTAATTGAATTGGTTGGCTCACTTTCCGCTGACATAGACATAGACTTTGATGGCAGATAAGGACCACTTGGCCCACCCAGTATGTCCATTTCCCTACCAATTGGATAAGCTGCAGATTCTAGTTAACCAACAGTCTACTTCCTCCTAGCCCCCACTATAATTGCCTTATGTCTGTCCTATACATTCTTGAATTCCCTCACTGTTTTTCACCCAGCAACCTCCTCAGAAAGGCAGTTCCATGTGTCCACCACCCTCTCCATGAAAAAATATTTCCTCACATTACCCCTGAGCCATCCTCCCTCTATCTTCAAATTATGCCCCCTTGTTCTGACTGCTACTACTATCAAATGGATTGCACTGCAGCTTCCTACTTCTCCCAGGCTGCTGGTTTCAGCTGGCCTCCTCATCATTAACTTACTACCTAATCTACAGTGACTATCTTCACCCAGCCTCCTTATTAATAACCTGATACCTAATCTGAAGCTGGTGGCTTTGCTGGACTCCTCTTATCTAGAACATCGAAGATGATTCATGCTCTCTCTTATAAATCTGAGGCATGCCAACCATGAGCATTACCTTTTCTGATTTAGGGCTTGCCCTGTAGTTGACAGTCTCACTATGCACCTACGAAGTTTGCATCTTGAGTGTGTGAAACTCAAGGTGGGGACCTTCTCACCCATCCCATAGTGAGAATGTCCTTGCTCTGGGAAGAGCTTCAGTTGCCTAACTCATTGGTGGCATCTCATGATGTAGAATTTAAGACTTCAGCTGACAAATGGTGGATCCCTCAAGCCCAAGAGTGTTCCTTTGGCATTGGTGATGCCATGGCACCTTTGAAAGCTATTCTTCCTACAACTGCCTATGGTTCACCTGGTCTCCTTGACCTCCCATTCCCTGCCCAGATCAATTTTCAGATGGTCTTCAGGGAAGTCACTTGGACATCTACCTCCACCTTAGGTCTCCCATGTGGAGGCCAGGTGAGTGCCTTCCAGCAGTTGTTGCTTTCCTCCTCCCACCTTGGGTGAGGTCCTTATGTACAGGAGTCTTCTTTTGCTGCAGAGCTATCTTCACAGCTACACACAGTGTTTCCCATGTAGAGATAGAGCAAGAGCCTTCCTCCAAATTCAATAAATTCCCTGAAATTGGGTTTCCAAATTGCAGAAGCCAATCCATCACTAAATAAAATATCCTAAGCCTAACAGGAAGGTGACCTAGGCCTTGGATCCCCCAAGGTTTCCTCTTTAAAAGGGGAATTTTTCCTCTCATATGTTCTAAAATGAATAATATCTAATTAATTGTTAAAATAATAGGCTCTCTAGTTTCCTTAGGTAGGATTCTGCTGTTGGATGAAAATTGATGGTGGCCCTACTTGCTGTTCCCTCTCTCCTTAGGAAGCCTACTTATGTCATCAGTTCAATCTATTTTATCAGTGCAATCCTAACAATCTGTGCATCTAATGCATATTCTTCAAGGTGTCTTGTTGCTGTCAATCTGTTCTCAACCTTGTAGTCAATGTTTACTGATCAATACTGTTTTGGGGCTCCTTCCTAAGGTACCTTTCACCAAGGGAATCTTTCCTGAGTCACCTCTAGGGATGGAATGCTCTTTGAGGATTCCTTGCCTTTGGTATCCCTACAGGGTGCTGATACCACATGGAATAGAGAGTGCAAATGGCCAAACAGTTATCACAGTTGTACAAGCAAGACACTACTCTGGTTATATAGGCCCATTGAACTGGAAGGCTATGCCAGTAGTTCAATGGAGTGAGCAACTGGCCATGTGCCCTTCCTGAGTTGTATAAGCAATTCTTCCCAGCCTCATTCTGAAGTACTTTTTCTTTGCCCCACCATTCTCCCCTCATCCTCCAATGACACACCTCTGTCCTTGGGGCTCCTTCCTGAAGTAGATTTAGCCAAGGTAATCTTTCCTGTGGCACCTCTAGGGCTGGAACCCTCTTCGAGGGTTCCTTGCCTTCAGTACCACTACAGGGTGGTACTTCCCCATGGAATAGAAAGTGCAAATAGCCAAACAGTTATTGCAGTTGCACAAGCATAACACTACTATGGTTGTGGAGGCCCATTGAACTATTAATTTTAATAAAGATCATTCAGTGTAAGCAATTCTTGTTAACATAGAAACATAGAATTTGATGGCAGATAAGGACCGCTTGGCCCACCCAGTCTGCCCATTTCCCTACCTACTGGATAAGCTGCAGATCCTAGTTAACCAGCAGCCTACTTCTTCCTACTCCCACCCCCTAGAATGGCCTTATGACTGTCCCATGCATGCTTGAATTCCACCACTGTTTTTAACTCCACAACCTCCTCCGGAAGGCTGTTCTATGCATCCACAACCCTCTCTGTGAAAAATACTTCCTTAAATTACCTCTGAGCGCCCCCTCTATCTTCAAATTGTGCCCCTTGTTCTTGCACACTCTTTTTTGAAAGATGCTACTCTCTTGGACTTTGTTGATTCCCTTGAGGTACTTGAAAGTTTCTATCTTTTCCCCCCTCTCCCTCCTTTCCTCGAGGCTATACATGTTAAGCTCCTTTAGTCTCTCTTCATATGTCTTCCGGTACAGACCCTGCACCATTTTAGTTGCCCTCCTCTGGACAGCTTCCATCCTGTCTATGTCTTTGATATATGGGGTTTCCAGAACTACACACGAGTACTCAGATGGGGTCCTGACCAGCTGTCTGACAAAGGGATAATAACTTCCTGTTTCTACTGGTGATGCCTCTCCATGCATCCCAGTATCCCCCAACCCTCCTTGCTGCCCTCTCACATTGCTTGCCCACCTTTAGGTCATCTGATATGACTACCCCAGGTCCCTTTCCATTTTTTTGTTGTTGTTAGATCTCACCCCCCATTGTGTACTCTTCCCCTGGGCTTTTGTTTCCCAGGTGTATTACCTTGCACTTCTTAGCATTGAATCTAAGCTGCCATACATTTGACCATTCCTCTAACCTTGCCAAGTCCCTTCTCATCCTTTCCACCCCACCTTGTGCATCAACTCTGTTGCAGATCTTTGTGTCATCTCCACAGAGACATACTTTTCCTTCCAGTCCCTCTGCAATGTCACTTATAAAGACATTGAAGAGGACTGGTCCTAATACTGAACCCTGCGGTACCCCACTAGTAACCCCCCTTTCTTCAGAGTGGACTCCATTTACTATTACTCTCTGTGTCCTATTCTCCAGCCAATTCTTTACCCAGGCTGTCATCTTGGGACCCACTCCCAGGCTGGTTAACTTGTGTATTAATCTTTTGTGTGGGACTGTGTCAAATGCCTTGCTAAAGTCTAGGTAGGCCATGTCCACAGCCCTCCCTGATCTACTACTTTGGTCACCCAGTCAAAGAAATCTATCAGATTCGTCTGGCATGACCTCCCACTGTGAATCCATGCTGCCTTGGGTCCTGTGCCCCTCTGGCCTCTAGATACTTGACAATTCTTTCCTTCAGAAGTGATTCCATCATTTTCCCTATCACTGAGGTTAAACTAACAGGTCTGTAGTTTCCTGCTTCTGCCTTGCTCCCACTTTTGTGAAGGGGAAAATCATCTGCCCTCCTTCAGTCCTCGGGTACCACCCCATCCTCTCATGATTTGTTAAAGAGGGTAGTCAGTGGTGTCACTAGTTCTACCCTTAGTTCTTTTAGAATTCTGGGATGAATCCCATCAGGCCCCATTGCTTTGTCCACCTTCAGTTTTAAGAGTTCTTTCACAACCCTTTCTTCTGTAAATGGGCTGGAATCAACTTCTGTATCCAGAGTGTTTCTACTGTTTGTTTTAGGTACCTCCCCTCTTCATTTGTAAATACTGAGCAAAAATATTTGTTTAGTATCTCTGCTTTTCACAGTCTCCATCTGCCCACCCTCCTCCTTTATTAAGCCTCATTATCCCTCCCTTGGTCTTCCTTTGCTCCCTGATGTACCTATAAAAGTTTTTATCCCCCTTCTTAACTGAGTTGGCTATCTTTTCCTTGGTTTGGGCCTTTGCTGTTCTGACTGCCTTCCCAGCTTCCTTTTGCTTTAACTGATACAGTTCTCTGCCCTGCTCCTCCTGTGATTCCTTGTACTTCTTGAATGCTTTCTTTTTCTCTTGAACCTTCACTGCCACTTCCTTTGAAAACCATAGTGGTTTCTTAAATCGTTTTGTTTTGTTTATTTGCTTCACACAAAGGCTCATTACCTCTGTGATGGCAGTTTTTATTATTCCCGATTGTTCTTCCACCCCTCCTTCCTTCCCATTTGCTAGTGCATTCCTTAGGCACTCACCCATTTTGGCAAAGTCAGCCCTCCTAAAGTCCAGTACTTTTGCTTTGTATGGCTTGACTCTATTGCTGTGTTTATTGTGAACCATACCGTTCGATGGTCGCTAGTTCCCAGATGGCTATCCACTTCTACATCTGTGATCCTCTCTCCATCTCCATTTGAGAGAACCAGGTCTAAGATTGCTCCCTCTCAAGTGGGTTCCAATACTAGTTGTCTAAGGCATGCCCCCTGTAGGGCATCTAGAATAACCCCACTCTTCAAAGTGGCTGCTGCAACTGCACTCCAGTTAACATCTGGCATATTCAGATCACCCATCAGCAATATCTCCCCTTTTTCTGCCATTCTAAGCATACTTTCTATCATTTCCTTGTCCATTTCCTCTCCCTGAGAAGGGGGTCTGTATACAACCCCTGTGCGGATTGTGGTGCCATTGCCTGTCTCCACATTGACCCACAGTGCTTCTTCTCCTCCCTGTTTACCCTTTTGTTCTGTTGCTTTGCTTCCTTCCCTTATGTAAAGAGCTACTCCTCCTCCTCTTTTACCCTCCTTGTCCCTCCTGTAGATAGTGTATCCTGGTATGTTTATGTCCCAGTCATGGTTTTGTGTGTACCATGTTTCTGTGACTGCCAAGATATCCAGATGTTGTTCCTCCATCAAGGCCACTAATTCAGGAAGCTTGTTACCCAGACTATGGGCATAGGTACCCATTACTCTCCATTTTTTGAAGACTTTACCTTCTGTAGCAGCATCCCCCACTGACCTTTCTACCTTGGTCTTTTTCTCATTTAGTACCCTGTTTTGTAGGGAGAGGCTTGGTTTTCCTGCTGCTTATCAGTGCCTCCTCCTTTGACTAGTTTAAAAGCTTGCCAATGAAGCATTTAAACTGATTGCTCAAAAGACTTGTTCCCTTCCTGGACAGATGCAGACCATCCTACCAGTATAGGCTGGTATCCCTCCAGGTGGAACCCCAGTCCCCAATGAAGCCAAACCCCTGTGTTCCACACCATTTTTTCAACCATTCATTAAACTGCATGGTGAAAAGTACCCTCACCTCCCCTATGCCATTGACAAGCAGCACCTCTGAGAAGGATACTGTGTGTGCTACTCATCTTAGGCCCCTCCCCAACTCTACAAAGTCCACCTGCACTGCTCTAATCTCATGATGAGCCAAGTCATTTGTTCCTAGGTGGACAATGACATCCAGCTCAGACTCCCGTGCAGCTGTTCTCGTGATCCTGAGGATGCGCTTCCTGTCCCTCCAAGCCATGGCACCAGGCAGGCAACTTACTTCAGTTATTCCTGCTCCCCCCAGTTCTTTCCCCCTAATAATTGAGTCCCCCACCAGGAGCTGCTTCCTTTCCCTGTGGTGTCCTCTGCCTTCTTCCTGTGGGCCTCCCTTGTGAGAGTTGTCCTCGGCCTCCTTAGTCTCCCCTGTGGGTGCATCCATAGGGGAGTTATGCTCCCCCAGAATGGTATATGGATTGTGGAGTGGAACAACTGACTGGGTGTGCCTCTGTTCCACCATCCTCACCCTCTCTGAGCCCACTGTGGTGCAACTGCTGTGCTTTCTTCACAACCTCTGAGGTAGTGGTGGTGGCTCTGGTGCTTCCTGGATGGGGGAGGTTCCCTTCCTACTGTCCAGTGTGGCCTTGGGGAAGGTTTCCTTACTACTGTCCAGTGTGGTCTGAAGATGTGCAACTTCCTCCCTCAGGGCAGAGAGTTATCTGCAAATAGGGCAGCATCTCAGCCTCTGGAAGGACTCCCAGAAGACTGCTGCCCCACAGCCATTACATTGCACTACTCCCCACATGTTTATCTACTTTTTTGTTTGTTTGTTTTGTGTGTGTGTGTGTGTGTGTGCATGTGTGATTGGTTTGTTATATAGAAATATATATATTATACAATGTGTATGCTTATATTGTCAGTGCAGTATGCTAGAGAGGATATGACAATGATATGCACCTTGCACTCTGGAGGAAATGATATCAGAACCCCAGGTATAAAGGAACTATTTCCAAGGGTGGGTGGGTGAGGGGTGGGCAGGAGTTGGCCTAAACTGTGCCCTCACAAAACAATCAGCTAAAAGCTCTGACCCACCACTGCGATGAGTGCCTTCCTGTCAGCAAGATGCCCTACACAACAATTTGACAGAGAAAATACCCTGCTAATCAAACAGAGGAAAGTCCAGACATCCAAGTCAGACACAGGTAAACCTCCCCAGCCCCAAAACAGCCTGGTGGTTTGTTAGCCATAAAGGAAAATCTCACAGAAAGTTTACTCCCTCATTGGCTTGAAAAGGAACAATAAGAGAGCTGTTACTAGAGTAACTGATATAAGACTAAGTTAGTCTCCAAATAAAGATTAACTAGGACTTTGGGAAGATAATTATTTAGTTTTAAAGAGCAAAACTTTTCCCACAAGATTTCCCTTAACAGCAAATCAAAGACACCTGAAACATTAATGTAAGCTGCATATAATTTTTATAGACACATATAATATGATGGCAGAAGGAGACTTCAGGTCCATTGAGTCTGCCCTTCCTACAGTATATCACTCCACCCCCACCAACCTACCATACTTATGGGCTGTTCCCCTCATCTCACAGTCCCCACCCCTTAACTCATTCTATCCTATTGTCACTTAGAATGTTCAGGTACCCTCTGCCTGCTGCTAGAACACCTGTGTGCCTGAAGGGGTTTTAGATCTGCAGCATTCATACAAACACACTGTGCTTAAACCTACATATCTTAAAAAGCATACATCCAATTTTAAAACTGTAAAAACAAAAGTTTTTCAGGACAAAAAGGTTTTGAAAATGAGTGAGGTTTGGTAATGTCTATTTAACTGGATTTAATGTTGTGTAAGGTTGTTTTCATATTTTAATAAATTCTGATGATTTTATCTAAATATAATTATGCTCTGTTTACTTAGTCATGCAAAAATATTAAATTTCTGTAAAATTGTTGATTAAAATTGTTAAAAATATACAATAAACATCTGTGATTGTCTAAATATAAATTTTGCAAGTTTTTACCATTGTTTTAGTCAGAAATCAATATCTGAATCTCTTGTTATTACAGTTTGAGTTTTTTGTTCCACTCCACTGGTTGGAATTTTTGCAGTGTTTAATTCTTCTTACCCACTGATTTTAGTTTATGAATCTGATTATCAGTTTTTTTGTTTTTCCCCTAGTTTAGCAAGAACATATTTACACATTACGTTAGAAGGACATATCAGAAAGTGATGCAGGAAGGAAGTGCTTTGTGAGGTCAAGTGATGTAAATAGGAAGAACACTTCCAGTGTAGATCAGTGAGCTGACACAGGAAATGGATACATTTTTTAGTGCTGGAGGTCTCTCTATGATTAATTGCATATGTGCTGTAGTTAAAATGTGTAGTTTCATTGAAATAAACTATTTTATTTTATTTTTGTAATAAAATCCCATAATAAGTATAGGAAACTGTATTTTATTTGTGCTGTTTGCTTTATCATACTGTAACCAATGTAACCTGTACCCAGGATCCATGTATACCTGCATCTTTATGCATATGTTCTCTTAAAGTATGTGTTTTGTACTTGTATTATCTTCTCTTCTCTTGATGAGGTACCTTTGGAAATGAGCCTCTGGCTCAAAGGTTGTAAACTGATTGCAATATAAAATAAATAAATGAAGCATGATGTTGTTCTTGTAAAGGTTCACAGTCTTTCAGTAAACATCATGTTACATAAATCTGTATATTATTTAATTTCCTGGCATAGTTTATTTTTGGGGGGTGTATTATGGGATGGTTTAAGGTGAGGGAATGACTGTATGATGAAGCACTGTGTGTTAGTGGCGGGGGTCCCACATTCATAATACAGGCTCAGATGCACTTCATATGTCCTGGGGAAATGAGAGTATGCATGTAATAATGGTGCTAACAGACACTGTTGATACATTATGGGTATACGTATAGGATGATGAAATTGCTGAAAAGGCACTGGTAATTTGGGGTATACTGTGTCATGGGGAAGGGGGTGGGTGTGCCTGTACCAAGAAATGATGCTCATAGGCACTGCAGTCATTTTGCATCATGAATTGGCATCCGCCCTTGGGGTATACTCAGTTGTAGGGAAGCAGGTGGGGCTGCCTGCACCTGGTAATGGTGTTCATATGCCATGAAGAAACATTGTGGGTACACATACAGGGTGATGACATGGGCACCTGTAAAGGTTGTATACTATTTGCTGTGTCATATGGTTTGCCTGCATACACATGTGATATGTTGCAACTTTCAGTATGGTGCACTGTGTGGGTGGGAAGAAGTGTGGGTATGCCTGCACCATGGAGTGATGCTCATTGGTGCACATGTGTACTGTGTTCTATGTTTCATTTAAATGGACTGTATAAGTCATACACTGGCACTGCTCCCATCACAGTGCATCAGAGGTAAGGGATGGTCTGAAGCATTATAAGCACAAGGGACTAAAGTGGTTGTGGAGTGATTTGAACTTGAATAGAACATTACAGTGCATCTGAGGGTAGTGTTGGAATGAATCTTGATGTGCACAATGGACTACACCATGGTGACTGAGGAGGGATCCATATCAGTAAAGCACATCACAGAGTGTCAGAGCTAAAGGTTGGACTGAAGACTGATGAACAGATGGACTAAATCAGTGACTCTGGTGGGATTTGAACCTGAACAGCACTTTACAGTGCAGTAGAGGTTGGGGCTGGACTGACACCAGATCAGTCAATGGACAACACCATTGGCTGTGGAGGGGATCTGAACCTGAAATGCACTTCACTGTTCACTACAGTTTGGAGCGCGACGGATGCATGATAAGGAAATAGATTTTACAAGTGGCTGTGGAGGGATTTGAGCCTGAGATTTTACAAGTGGCTGTTGAGAGATTTGAGCCTGAAGAATACTTTACAGTGCATCAGAGATTGGGGCTGAACTGATGTCATATGAATTGATGGGCTACACCAGTGGATGTGGAGGGTTTTGAACATCAAATGCACTTCATAGTGCATTATGGGATTGGTCTGGACTGATACATGGTAAGTTGATGGACAACACCATCAGCTGTGGAGGGATCTGAACTTGAAATGCACTTCACTGTTCACTACAGTTTGGGGCTCGACTGACACATGATAAGGAGACAGATATTATAAGTGGCTGTGGAGGGATTTGCACCTGAAGAATACTTAACAGTGCATCACAGATTGGGGCTGAACTGATGTCATATGAATTGATTGACTTCACCAGCGGATGTGGAGGGTTTTGAACATGAAATGCACTTCACAGTGCATTATGGGATTGGTCTGGACTGATGCATGGTAAGTTGATGGACAACACCATCAGTTAAAGAGGGATCTGAACCTGAAATGCACTTCACTGTTCACTACAGTTTGGGGCTCGACTGATGCATGGTAAGGAGCTCGATCTTACAAGTGGCTGTGGAGGGATTTTAACCTGAAGAACACTTTACAGTGCATCAGAGATTGAGTCTGGACTGACGTCATATGAGTCGATGGACAACACCAGTGACTGTGGTGGAATTCAAAACTGATTTGGCCTTTACAATGCATCAGAGATTGGGCTGGACTGATGCCAGATAAGTTGAAGGCAACACCATTATTTTTTCATTTTAAACAATCATCAACTGCGTATTAGGGAGAAAACTCAAGTGCAGAGCATGAGACAAACATGCTACTGACCTTAACCCACTTATCATCCATAACACAGGGAACAACATGCCACATAGATTTTAACATAGCCATAATCTGAACATAAACTGTTTAAAAAGTAACAAAAGGTGCTGAATTCATGTGACCTCATCTAGTACATGCACAAGAAACACTCTCTCCCATCAGGAATGCCAGCCGGATCCATAAGATGTGATCACACAGGATGACGAGAAATTATCCCAAAATGAACAAAGTGACAACTATGAAAACTTTTATCATAAATAAAAATAAAAACAAATAAAGTAAATACAGATTACAAATCGAGGTTTTGGCTCCGAAATGAAGTGAGTATTTTAGGATAAGAACAGCACCTCCATCCTGAAACTAAGTTTCCACTCACCATGCTCTTCCTGCACCAGTGTGTGCTCTGACTGGTTAATGGAAACAGTGACATGTACAATTAGCATAGAGCAAGCATGGCAACAGTGAGGATCAATATGACCAAATGGTGGCCTTTACTACAGAGCTAGGGCAGGTGCAGGTGAGGGCTAGCACTCTAACTGAAACATCAAAAAAAAAATCACTACACTCCTGGAGCCCAGAGAGCCACTTTCCCTCCAGTGACGGTTGTAAAATAATATGAGTCCTGTTGAATGCTAAATAAGGATTTAGTCTAACGCTTTCAGCACACACATTGAATAGAATAGTGGAAGGCACAACAAAAGATCTGCGTGCAGGTTCCCTGGTGCTTTGACAACTAAGGCTTCATCAGGGGGATGGTGCCTGCATCTAAGACAATCCCTTTATACCAATTAAATTCAGAATTGATGATGTCAGAAAATCTGACCAATCACAGAGCTGGATTTTTAAATACAGAAATATTCAGCTCACTTAGTGGTATAAATGGACTAATAGTTAAAACAATCATGATATCAGTGACATGTTATTGTAGAAAAATACCCCAAAAGACAAAAAAATACATCAAAGTGGTGACTGCCAATCGGATTGCTCGAATAAAAAAAAATATAAGTTATGAAATTAATTATAGTGTCAACCTGATCAGCTTAACATGTTACACTAAAACAAGATGATTTGTTGTTACAATACAAACTAATGGCAGAATGAACATAATACATTTTTTCATAGCAGGTGCAAAAAATAGTAAATTGATTTATTTATGTATTAAGGCTTGTTTTCTCAAAAATAGCCAATGAGAACACATATTATATTTGGTAAAAACAGTAAAGGTATGATGTCCCCTATTAGCTGGTACAACTCAATTCATCAAATGTAAACAAATGCTTGAGCTGCATCAAGAGAAAGATATGGACGCCAATTGGCGTCATCAGGCACTACAGCACATGATTTAGGACGCCATATGGCGTCATCAGGAAAAAGAGGTGTGTTTTTTTTATGACACCATATGGCGTCATCAGGAAGGAATGAATCCATGTGGTCTCCCTGAGATTTCCTCACACTTCTCCTGAACTTATATCTATCAACCTTCAGTCATGCTCCCCTAGTGACTGCATTCCTATTCCTTACAAATAGGTCCTCACTAATGACCATTTTTACACCCATTAGAAACTGTTTCAGTCATGTTCCCCTGCTCCCTCCTGACCTCCAGTGAGTACATATTTAGGCTTCTATCCAATTCTCATCAGGCGTGCCCTGTTGGCTCTGGATTATCTTGGTGATCTTTCACTGTACAGACTCTAGTCAGTCAAAGTCTCTCTTCACATGAGGACTGCAGAACTTAGTGCAGTACTCCATTTAGGTTTCATCAGAGATCTGCACAGTGGCACAATCACTTCACTTCTCCTACTGTCAAAACTCCTCCCTATGCACCCCAGTATCCTCAGTACCTTGCTGTATATTTTGGTGCATTGATTATATGACCCTTTCTGCAAATACATAGCTCTATATCTGCTTTTGCCTCCCTAATCACCATCTTTGCTTTCCTAGTTTTCAGAAAATATTCTTCCCAATTTTACTCCCCCTGCTTTTCTTTAAATTTGTAGAAGGCCTTTTTCTTGGCCCTCACTTCTTTCCTGAATCGTGTTGAGTACCATAGTGGTATCTTGAACATGTTTTCTTTTGGTTACAATTCTCATGCAAACCACAGATAATCTAAGACCCTTAATTACCCCATCTCTCTTCCACCATATCTATGATGTCCACCCATACAAAACTATCCCTGACCAGCTCCTTCAGATTATTGAAGTATGTCCTTCTAAAATCAAGGACTTCAGCTGTCGATTATAGTTTACCAGACCCTAGGGCCAGTTTGAACCAAATGGAGTTATGGTCACTTCTCCCTAATGACTCACCTACATGCACAGCTCTTACCACTTCTGAGTCAGTGAGCAACACATCAAGAATCGTGGTCTGCCTGGTGGGCTTCTTAACTAACTATACCAGCAAACAGTCCTAGAACACATCTAGCAAGACCTGGCATCTGGTGGTCCTGGCCAATGGAACATCCCAGTTGATATGTTATTTATTTATTTAGTTTTTGTTAACCAGGTAGGTACACTAGGCAGAAACTGCCTGTTTTCAGATATGAACCAGGAGAGTACAAATGAGAACAATACATGATACAAAATACAGAGATATACAACATATACAAGAATGGGTAAAAGCAGATGGGATGCAAACAGTAACATTCAGTCAATAAAGATTATCAGGTGAATATACTATATATAGTTGAAAGAAAATACATCAGAGCGACAGTATCATTCTTGAGGCATACAGCAGGACAACTGTATGTCATTCATGGAGCACTAAGCAATAAAGGGTACCATATATTATAAGGGAACAGAGTAGAGAGTGGGATAGGGATCATAGAGATCAGTTCATCTTTTGGGGTAACAGTTACATGTGGAAGTACTTAGCAGGTGCTTACGAAGGTTTTTGGTTTTAACTCACTGTCATGGTACAAGCACAGATCACAGGTGGAATGTTATCCCACATTTTAGGGGCAACATTTTGAACTGCTGCTGACCTGAGGTTGGTCCTTGACTTAGGAAAAGCAAGCAAGCCTAGGTCTGAGGACCTTAGGAGATACAGACTGTATCGTGGCTGAAGCCACTCGGCAAGCTGCTGCAGTTGCTGGTTGTGTAACACTTTGCAAACCAAGCATCCTAATGCTGAGTCATGCATGGCAGCAGGGGGTGCCATTCTTATGTCTCGTATAATGTACAATGATGAACAAGCCTGCTGTCAGGAAGTACATAATGACAACTGTTATTGTATGTGACATCCCACTTTCTTAGTGCAAGCTTGGATGCTGACGGTGCACACACTGCAACATTATACACAAGCTTGGTGAGCAGTATTGCCCATGCAACCGATAGACAGGCATGATAGGTATGATTGTTTCTAATTGTGTAGGACAGGCTCAGTCTGGAGTTTACTGTCTGGGTGAGGGTTGGCATTGAAATTTAGAGACAGAAATTTAGAGACAGAATGATTAGTTGAAAGATTTGTAAGTAATACGCCACAGCAGGGTGTGCACTAACGATTTTTAATGCATGCCCTGGGGCAAGATAAGGTACAAGGCCAAAGGCCCTTACAACTCTGGGACATGCATTAAAATCCTTTAATGCACACCATGGAGTGGCTTATCCCTTTTATAAAATGGCCTCTTAATACTGTTCAAACAAATAAAATGTAAATCGTTTACATAAAATACATTATGTATTCAATGATGTTAATTTAATTTAGTTTTAAGTTAATTTTATTGTATTAAACAGATAAAGTAGTTCCCTTTAATAACTGTACATACTTATTTATGTTTGAATATCAGCAGTGAATGGAAACCCTTTATAGGCAAACTATGAAGCACAGAATTTGCAGAAATTCTTTAAACGTAAAATCTCTGAACTCACAGTCCCTTTGTAACTTTCTTCCTCCCCCATTACTGTTGCAGCGATTGCTGCAGAATAGACACACTCAGTTGTGCTTTTTTTTTCTTTTTGTTTAGTGAACTGGCACACTGTTGATGTTTCCAAAAGCACAAACTCCATTTATGGTCAGAAAGTCATTTGGTATACCAGCATCTCTGGTCACTTGTAACCCAGTCCCCACCCTGCACTACAGAACCTGTTTCATCACTCACTTTCCCATCTGCCATAAAGTCTGCAGATGAGGAGGCATGGAGCAAATTTAAACAGCAGACACTTTGCTTGCTGCCCTCCCAATAATGTGATTGAACAAATGAGAATGCGGTCCCAGCCTTAAAATGTCTTCAGATAAGGTGGGGGAGCAGATTTAAAGAGCAGCTACTTTCTAGCTGCCCCTCCCCCCACCACCACCACCACCAAGCAATGGGGTTGGACAAACAAAAAAGGTATAGTCACTCAATCTCTTGGCCCACCAAAAATAATTAAATGGGACCAAAGAGCATAGCAGAAGGAGCAGCAGTAAGAGGTGTTAGGTACACATTCGAGCAGACTTGATAGACCTCTAGGCCTTTATCTGCTGCCAAATTTTGTATGTTTGTATGTTCATAGTGCGTGCACTGACTATAGAACAACAGACACTACAGGGTATAGGCAGCATAACTGAAGTTTTAGAAGTTGTAGATGATGATTGATAAGGACCTATTTATTAGCAAGCAGTCAGCTGCAGACAGTCATGTTATAGCTGGCCCAATTTCTACTGCTCAGGTTCATGTTTGCCTTGACACACACAGAGCTCTACAGGCTGTTAGGAAACCCCACTTGCTGAGCTCTGAGAGAAGTTTGTGGTTGAGCTGAACATTAAAAGTTTGTTTTAATGTAATGCTACTATGAGTGAGAAAGATTGTGGTTTCAACATATGATTGATGGAGCAAACTGGTCGATGGGGTGCCAAAAATGTGAGAAACTTAGAATGGAGCAGAGCAAGAGTGGGGCCTAGATAAAATAAGTAAGGGAGCTACTACAGAGCATAGTTTTGTTTTTTTTCTTTAAATATGTGGGAAATTATGAAAGAGTTGATTTACACTGGTGATTTTTTATGCAGAATTACATGATTAATTTATAAGTGTTTAAAATGAATGCCCGGTAGTAAACTAAGGAATATTCAGTATACTGTAGCTGCAGTAGAGTTTTTAAAATTGTTGTGGGGGAGTGATATGTGAAGTATAAGAAACATGTAATGAGTTTTTTTATGGACATGATATTTAGATCAGGCACCTGACAATGCCTATACAGAGAGTTAATACATGGTCAGGTGATGTCTCTCAACCAATGATGTTTCTGCATTTTTCTTGCCATTTTAAATAATAAATACATGCCTTTAGCAAAATGTGCACTTATACAGTAAGCAACACTAGAATATATTTCAGGAAAATAAAGTACCTGAATTATGGAACATTCAGACTGAAAATTCTGTTTTATTCTTTTATGATTATTAACTGGAAATGAACCATCAGTATTTGATGAAAGATGCAAAGGGCAGCACGGAATATATGAAATTCTACTGGCAATGATTCGAGGCAAATGATCACTCACAGGATGGAAGGGAATATGTATGCAATAAACCACAACAGGGTGTGGGTTATGCTGGGATTTACCCATGCCTGGTGTGGTGTGGTCACAAGGCACAGCCAAGTGATCAAATCCACACCAGAAGTAGGTAAATCCCAGCATACCCACACCCTGGAGTGGTTTATTTTGATTCTACAGGGCCCCCCTTTTTTTCAGTGATAAAAAATAGAGAAAGAGGAATTTTTTTTTCCTTTTGTGTTTTAAATTATTTTTATTAAATGTATTGTTCCACAAAAAAATAGTTCTGTGTTGCTAGGGAGTTCAGCAGCATGAATGGAGCAGCATGGTGAATGCCTGATATGCCTTTAGTGGTTGCCAAATGGGGTAGGGTGAATTGTTAGTTTTTAATTTTTTATCAGTACTTTTCAGTCCCCATCTCTCAAATCATCACAGTCTGCAGTAGGCAGAGGCTGACATTTTGAAGGAGCTGCAGTCTCACTGCAGGGAAGATGTCAGCATGAGTGGTTGCTGTCATCTGCTTCTGTGATTCATGTGCCTTGACTTCGGATTTACTGGGAATTTGTAGTGTGAAGAAAGGAACGGTTTCCTTTCAGGTGATAACATTTTTTTATAGATTGCCACAGAGAGACTGGGTATTCATGGAAACAGGGCAGTCAGTGACTGAATTAAGGGACAGCGGCGAGAGAGAGTGAAAGAATGCTGGAGCCAGCAGTCACCAAGTATTGTGGTGATAATGTAAAGGAACTTTTTGTTCATGGAAACGGGGCAGCCGGTGACTGAAATGGGGGACAAAGGCAAGAGAGGCACTTGACAGTCTGTGTGGAGCAAGTGTTAATGGAGTCCTGTGTCTATGTTTGTGCTTCCTGGTTAAAGTATGCGGTCATGAAAATGTAGTGGCTTGAGTCGGGGACGTTTTTTCTTTTCTTGGTACTGGGACAGGCAGCGGAGGAGCTGTGAGTAGCCAAGAGGAGGAGAACACAAAACCACAGTCTGAGTTTGGCAGGCATTCTGTTTGGAGGGACAACACATTTGTTTAATATTGCTGGGTACTGTAGTCAATGTATTTTTATAAAAGGTTTTGCATTTTTTAAACTGGCTGAGGACTCGTGTGGAGTATAACTTCTGTAATTTTACTTTTTTTTAGAGACACTTGCAGTGGGAGTTTTCATCCTTGGTTTAGCGAGCATGAAAGATGTCAGCTATAATGTTTTGATTTTTGGGTCAGATTGACTTTTTTGAAGAGGTGGCTGATTGACACCTTTGCCATGGGTAATGCAGGAACTTACCATGGCTGAAAGGTGCCAGTCAGCCAATCAGGTTTCCCGATTCTCAGAGTCCATTGTATAATGAAATTTAGATCATTATCATTATCATAAAAAGATAGCACATAATCCAGAAAAGTAACTGAAAAATTAGACAGGAAGGAAGGGATCCCCTTATGTACCCTGGCAATCTAACATTAATGGTCTTCATATTATATTCCACCATGAACTGCATTAACAATTCCCCAGTGTAATTTGATTTACTGTCCTGTGACATACACTTATACTTACCTTGATCAGCAATAGGTAGAATTATTTTAGAAGACAGAAGATTATTAAAGGGACCAATTCTGGTATTGAAGTCTACTACTAGCAAGTCCACAATGCTAGGGTATCTCAAAAACAGAGAGGAGACTGTAGATCTTTACTCAGACAGTGGTTTTGCATTTTCAGCCTGTTTTAGCATTTGTTATTCTCTTTCTATTAGAATTCTCCAGTACACCCTCAGATCCCACTTTCATTTTGTAGGGCTTACCTGTCATAGGGGATCCCACCTGACCAAAGATCAACCTATCTATGCTTGTGCTTGTGCAATTCCTAGTACTGTACAGTACAACCCTGGTTAACCAAACCTCAGTCAAGCAAAAATCATCTCTATCTAGCTATCCGGACCCATGTTGCCCAAGTTTTTCTATATCTCATGAATAGGGATAGGCTAATTTGGTAGGATAATTGATGTACTGTTTCTGTACCATTTCTATCATTGCTATATTGTAATTCTGCCACCAGGGATCACCAGGGGTTGCTCAAGTAGTGCTCTGAGTCAGCTATCTTTGCTCTTTGACCTAGTAGCTGAAGTAGAAGAGATCTGAGGGGGTGGGGGGGAACCACATGGTCAAGAGAAAACCTGAGTGTGGATGGGACTGCAGTCACTACCTTCACCTTTGTAAGGCTATGTTTTTCCTCACATTTTTTATTTTGTGCACTGCCTGGAGTGGAGGAAATAGTTAGGAAACAGGGAAAAAAACAGCAGCTATGACATGGCACATAAAAAAACTTAAAGTGCTGTGGATGTTTCAGTTGTTTTGGTTTTCAGTACAGTGCCTTGCAGACAATCCTGCTTCATTTAAGCAGTATGTGTTTCAGTCATACTGATGCTTTTAGCAGTACAGCAGTGAGGAGCAGTTGTGTAGGGTTGTTATGTTTCTGGCCCCCAGTAGCATCAGGTTACAGTGATTGTGATGTGTGGTGGTAGTGAGGAGTGGTAAGGTGGGGATGTACTGTTTGTGGTGTGCAGTGGTAGCAAGGAGCAATGGCATGGGTCTGTAAAGTTTACAGGCACAGAGATTACATCTGCACTGCTTGTTTTTGTCTTGTGTGGGGAGAAAAGAAACTTCCAGTCACAGTATGATTGCTGGTTATGTTTGTCTCATGTTTCCTTTGTGGCCAAAAGTCAGAGATAAGGAACCTTGATTATATGAACTCCAGGTTATCCAAACCAATCAGAAGTCTCCCAAATGGTTTCAATAATCAGGGTTCTATTGCATTTGACTAGCTGGCCTCCTGTCAGGGTGTAACACACCTAGTGACATGGAGCAGCCATGCAGTTGCATTCTTCTTGACCCAGTACAACAGAAGGCATTGAGCCAGGCCAATCAGGGAGGGGGTGACAATGCTACCTGGCCAAACTGAGAGATTATGCCTATTATTGTCAGAGGCAACATCAAGTATCACTGTAACTTCCACAGGTATAAGGGCTGGGGTCTGCTGTTGGTGACTCCATACCCTCTCGCCAACATGCATCTATGTGTGATGTAATACTGGGTAGGGAATAACTACGCTCCATTTCTTCCTTAGCCTCCTGGAACAATAGTAGAAGTCACTCTGTGGGGCATACAGGAGACCCTACCTCAATAGAAAAGATCATCTGCCAGAATGCTCCTCCAGTGCCTTCTACTCCTGATTTGGACCAGAGTCTCAAGTTTGAAATCACAGTCCCCCAAGTGGAAGGAAAGTGCCTGACCGACTTTGCTATCAGGGCAGTCTCCTTGAAAGTTCAGATTTGAAACCACAGTCCCCCAAGTGGAAGTAAGGTGCCTTACCCACTTTGCCATCAGGGCAGACTCCTTTAGCATTTCATTACATGCCATCAGATTTATACCAGTATTTTCAGCTTTTTTTTGAACACTCACTATTTAAAATCACTTATTTTTGTGACTAACAAAAACCTGCATGCAAGACACATGGATTCCTAACTTTATGGGACAATCAGTGCTCACAAACATTTAAGAATCCAATGCTAATGAGACATGTTAAGCTACCCTACATGATAGTGGGTCAACACTGGAAAGGATATGTAGCATCTCAGGTACTCCAGTGTAAATATAAGGCTAAAAAAGTTTGAGCCTGGTCTGTAGCCTGATGGGTCACCTCCAATGAATACTAGGTGCTATGGTAAGTGGTGTTGGTAGCTCTGCAAGGTACACTTTCTTCCTTGGTTATATGACTAAGGGGCAATGTGAGAAAGTACTCCTTCATGCAAAGAGGGAGGTGGAGGCATGAAACAGCCTTGCAGCATTGGTGGTGGGCACAAAGTTGGTGGGGGAATTCAAAACTACATGGGATATACATAGGAGAAGCCTAACAGATCAAGGGAGGGGATGAAGCTGGAGAACAAATAGGATCTGAAGCATATAGGTTCAGTAGGAAGGGAGAAAAGGGCAGGCTGGATTGACCTGGTGGTCCTTATCTGCTGTCAAGTTCTGTTTCTATGTTACCATACCAATGCCTCATCATGGTGTTAGGGAGACACTGTGCTACTGTGAGGTGTTGTCTTTCCAATGAGATGTTAAATCCAGGTCCTGTCTACTTGTTTTGGTGATTGTTGAGATGAACATTAACGATTCCATGGTACTTCTTGAAAAGGCAGTGAATAAGGAATCTACCTCCATTTATTAAAACTGACAGCTTACCTTACTCAGTATTTAGTACTTCCTTTATCCCCAATAAGTTGAGGCTAAACCAGAAAACTATTTTCTTAGTCCTGCTTTACTTGTCAACAAAAACAAATAGGTTAACAAACTGCTTGTAAAGACAGTGTATAAAAAGCACTATATAAATTATAGTGGTGCAGTAGTGCCACTATAGTTAGCGTTGAACAAGGATTTATATGTTAAACTTCAATTTTGCACTTTAATTGCTTTGCAACTGTTTAACAGATTTACACACAATTTTGTATCTGCAGTCTCTGGGGCAAGATCTCTTGAAGGGTCAAGTGGCATTCCAGTCTGATGTGGGGATTCTGAGATACAGATAGTAAAATAAGTGAAAAAAATATGTTTTTTTTTGCTGTTTTCTTGTCATCACCTTGCACCCAGATCATTTGGAATTTTGCTCTGACATTTTTATGGTAGAAAGAGTTTGGCTACCTTAGTACCTTTTGCTGGTTTGCTGAGAAAGTATTAATCTGTTCCAAACATAGAAGATTTTAAAAATGTGTTCTGAGCATGCTCAGTATGGTCTTTTGGATAGATTCTTGGAATGAAAAAATAATTGGGTCAATACAAAAAAGGATTCTTTTTCATATGGGGTAATCATTTTTCATGAGGAACAATTCCCTTTTTGTATAGCTGCCATCTTGTTTCCATTTAAAAAATCTTGAAAACCCAGAAAAATAACATCCTGAAGAGGCACCAACACATGTCTCTTGTCAATCGGGACCTCATTTGGTAGGCTCTAGAGTTACTTTTTGGAAGAAATGATACAGAATTTTTTTTTTGATTTTGACATCTGTTTTCATGATTCAATTTCCTCTTTTCAAATGGCCACATGAGAAAGGATCCCTTCATATAAAAAAATAATTAATTTTTTCTTGTTTCATATGAGGGCATCCTTTTTTGTGTAAATGAAAGAAACACATGAAAAAAGATCCCTTAATACAAAAAAAGAATCAGTAAAAACTAAGTTCAAATTCTTTTTTCATATGAAAGGATCTTTTTTCATATGTTTTTTTCATTCATATGAAAAAAGATTCCTTTATATGGAAAAAAAATTGGACTTAGTCTGATTCTTTTTTCATATGTTTTTGTAGGTTCATATGAAGAAGGGTGCCCCCATATAAAAAAAAATAATTTAGACTTAGCCCCCCCAAGTTCTTTTTTGGTATGAAGGAATACTTTTTTGTTTGTTTTCATTCATATGAAAAAGCATGCCCTCATGAAAAAAAAACAATTTTATACTTAGTTTTTTTCTGATATATTATATGAAGGAATCCTTTTTCATGTGTTTTTTTCCTTCATACAAAAAAGGATGCTTTCTTATGAAAAAAAAAATTGGACTTTGTTTTTATTTTCCCAACATTTCAACTTCAACAAACCATGACTCCCTTAATAGTTGCATTTAAGGGACAATATATGTAGCATAACAAATATCTTAATGTGTACTGCAAGAATAACACATAATACTACCCCTATAACAAAATTTACGAGCCATGTTATAAAAATTTATACATCAAAATTCTCATAGGATGACATTGGAAGTTTAGGAAGCCATATAACCAAGTAAATACATTGCTTTTTGGGAAAATGGATATATTCACACAGGTTCTGAATGGACATGCATGGATGAGGATATGATTATACTATAAGGACATTCTTTGCAAAAAACTTCATTGAAGCACCAGTTAGGGTTCAGATTAAAGTGAAAAAGTAGGCAAATGTGGTGTTAGGGTTCTAAACCCTAACATACCCCACCCCCATCTTGCAGGCAGCAAGAAGAAACAAACAGTATAGTTTTATCTCTCCTGAGTCACTGGAACTCAAGCCTCAGATATTCCTTGTGGTTGTCAACCCTAATGCTCACCCCATTCTCATATAGTCTGCACATCCTAGCTTCTTTACTGATGGAATGGGGTGAGTATTAGGGTTGACAACCCCAAGAAACACCCCAGGCTTGACTTGTAAAGACTTAGGAGAAATGAAACCATAATGTTTTTTTCTTTTGCTTCCTGCAGGGTGGGGTGTGGTGTGTTAGAGCTGGGAACTGTTACACCACATTTCCCTATTTTTGCTGCTTTAATCTGAACTCTTACTGGTGCATTAATGAAGTTTTTTTTTTGCACAGAATATAAATTAAATACTATTCCACAGTTCATGCACTACCAATATTTACAAATTACAATTTACAAATATTGTTTTGGGATTCAACCTTCTAAGCAGGGTTTCTAATTTTGATATAGCTAAAAAAAAAAAATATGTGGCATCTTGTTCAGATGCCCGTAAATCATATTGTCATAAGAATGCCCAAATAGGTACAAGAGCTACCACAGAGTGGCTGGAGTGTCTCTTGCACACCTTCTACTGTTTTGCTTTAAACTCATCTCCACTCACTCATTCCTGTTTTCTCACCAATCTATTTCCTTTCCTTTGCTGAACTTCCTGTGTCTGCTTTATTATGCATACTTTCTGCTCTAGTTCTCAGTATTTGGCCCTAACTTATCGTTATATACAATAATGTTGTTCTAGGGCTGCATTTGCTGTTAGAAACATTGAAACATAGATTGTGTTGTCAGAAAAGGACTACTTGGCCCACCCCATCTGCCCAGATGCTACCTGCCTAATCTGTCTTCTCAAACCCGAACTGGTATCAAGTGACCCTCCCTCTTCCCTGCCTATTTTCTTATAGATCCCTATTTTTTTGCCACACTGTTATTGTGTTTTGTACATTGTACCTGTTGATTCTCTGTACTTGCAGTTCAGTGTTATCTAATTTATTTTTGGCATCATTGTACTTCCTTACCGTATATCATTATGTGGGTGACACAATTAGGGCACTGCAATTAAAGCAATGGGAAAAGGTTGTGAGTGACAGAGGTACGCTGGATTTCACAGTGCCCTGCACCCACAACTGTTCCCACCATTGACTCTGTTCTCCTTCTCCAGTCCACTTATGCCTGGATCTGGAAGAGGTTATATTTAGTGTCAGGAGGGTGTGAGGGCAGAGCACCCCACATCGAGGGGTGTGGGGGCAAAGCTTCCCCCCCTGCAAAAAACAACTCTTCTGCCCTGCTCTCCCTTGTCACCCTACTTGGGTTGTGGCACAATGTACAGGTGCAGTAGTTGTTAGTGACATGTTTCTGGTGCTGTCATTTATGGCAACCAGCTTCATGTCACCACAACATGGGGAAACCCTTCCTTACTTGTGTATTATTTACTTTATTTCACATCTCTCAGGTTGTACATGGAAACAAATCTTGGGTCAGTGTGCCTTTCCTGGTTACCAATTTTTCAAATAAATTCAAAGACTTTTCAAATGAAGAATGGTCATGGATAAGTGGACAAACACCTTAATCAGAAATTCAAATACAAGAACAAGTGAGCAGATTTGGGCAGCTATGAAAAGTAATATTGATTACTGTATTAATATCTGGGTTCCAGTAAATAAGAAATACACCCAAAATAATAAAAGAGTTCCCCATTGGCTGAACAGTAAAATTAAGAGATTAATGAGAAAAAAGAAGAAAACTTATGCTAAATATAAAAAAGGCCCCTCAGAGGAGAAATGGCAAAAATTTATCAGGATGTCTAATCAGTGTAAAAAAAACAATCAAAGGTGCCAAGAAAAATCGAGAGTAAAATTAGGTACTGTAACGAAGGACAATAGAAAACAATTCTATAATTACATTGGTTCATTAAGAGGAAAGGCCCCTAGCATTGGTCCACTAATTAAAGATAATATGCTTCTTGCTAATGAGTTAGACATAGCCAAAGAATTTAATGAATATTTTCTCAACATCTTTAAAACTAAAGACATTTCTTGTTTACATAATGTAGATGTTAGTCAAAAACATCCTCCGATTACTTCTGAAGAAGTTAAGGCTACTATTCAAGTTACTAAGGCCAATTCATCAGCAGGCTCGGATGGGATTCCAGTATTCTTTTTTAAAGAATTAGCTTCTGTTTTAGTGGATTTACTCACTTTATTATTTAATGTATCCCTTAAAGAAGGTTATGCATTAAGAGAATGAACAATAGATACTATCGTGCCTATACATAAAGATGAAAATAAACAACTTGCTAGTAATTATAGACCTATCAGCTTAACCTCTTCTATAGGAAAATTAATGGAGAGAATCCTAAAGAAAAAAAATGTATACCATCTACAGAATATAGGCTTTTCTGACATTAGTCAGTATGGTTTTGTACAGGGAAGATCATGCCAATATTAATTTTTTTGAACCAGTAAGTTTGGCATTGGATCAAGGCCTTCCAGTTGACATAATCTTCTTGGACTTTGAAAAAGCATTCCATTCTGTACCTCACGGCATTTTGATCAAGGAATTGGTAAATTTAGGTTTCAATGCTAATATAGTTAGTTGGATAAACTCTTGGCTCACCAACAGGAAACAACAAGTTAGCATTAAAGGACATGTCTTGAATGGGGTGATGTAAGCAGTGGTGTTCCCCAGGGCTCTGTGTTAGGCCCCTTGTTGTTTAACTTACTAATAGCTAGCATGCAAACTACAAAGGACATATGGATACACAAATATGCAGACGATAGCAAACTTGGTAGTATTGTTAATAATTATAATGCAGTGAGCCCTTTACAACTAACCTTGAAAACTTAGTTAAGTAGTCCGTTAAAAATAAAATTACCTTTAACCCTGCCAAGTGCAAGGTTATGCATTTGGGAAAAAATAACCTACTAGAGTCTTATAAAATTAATAATTGTAATTTACAATCTATTATAACTGAAAAGGACTTGGGAATTACAATCACCCATGATCTAAAGTTCACATCACATAATATTATTAAAAAATGCCATGGTACACTCTCATGTATTTTTAGACTTATTAAGAGTAGAGAACCTGAAGTACTGATTCCACTATACTCTAGCTTAGTAAGGTCACAAATTGACTATTGTGCTCCTTTTTGTACACCAACATCTACGGGAGGTATAGTATCCTTGGAAAAGGTACAAAGGTGACTAACTAAAAAGATAAAAGGTTTAACTGACTTAGATTATAGTTCTAGACTGAGATCACTAGGTTTATTTTCTCTTGAATATAGGGCATATAGGGGGTGCTCTGTGTCTAGTGTATAGAACTATTAAAGATCCAACCTTATGCGAGGCTCTTTGTCTCCAAAAACCCACAATAGGTTATAATACTAGATCACATAATCTAAAATGTAAAACTGAAATAAACAACACCTCTAAGAGAAATACATATTTTACACAAAGATTACCCACAATATGGAACCCTTTACCTATTGAGGTTGTTGCCAGCAATAATCTGGCACAATTTAAATATGAACTGGATAATCATATGGGTGATAAGAAATTTAAATTTCTTCAATAGGCGATGAGTTTATAATGGGGCCCCCACTGAACTCGTATCATACCTATGAACCTATGAACCTATAAGAACAAGACGTGTTTAAAAGATTACAACAATTGAACACAAGTAAATTGCCAGGGCCTGACAATTTACACCCAGCAATACTAAAATCAGCAGCAGAATTTCTGTAAGTGCCTATAACAGATATTTTAAACACATCATTAAAAGATGGTTCTGTAGTACAAGACTGGAAAAATGCATCATTACTCCACTATATAAAAAGGCATCTAAATCAGATTGCTGTAATTTCTGTCCAAGAAGTTTCACTTCAATTATTAGCAAACTTATGGAAGGTATCTTTAGAGATATTATAAATGAACACTTATCACTGAAAGGTTAAATGGAAGTAAATCAACATGAGTTTCAATTGGGTCATTCATGTCAGACTAATCTATAAAATGTTTTTGATCCAGTTAGTAGTGCATTGGATAAAGGTCTACCAGTGGATGTACTGTATTTAGATTTTTATAAGGCATTTGACACCCTGCTACACAGACAACTCATTGAGAGATTGTTAGGCATAGAGCTAGATTTCAGTATTGTCAGATGGATAAAACATTGGTTGGATGGTAGAAAACAGTGTAGCTTTAGCAAGCATCAGATCACTGTGGGCTGAGATAACAAGCGGGGTAGCACAGGGGTTGGTCTTGGGTCCAACCCTGTTTAGTATGTGTGTGTATATATATATATATATATATATATATATATATATAGTATATATATATATATATATATATATATATATATATATGTATATATATATATATATATATATATATATATATATATATATATACTATATATATATATATGTATACATATATAGCACCTTTTCAAACACCACATAAATGCAGAAGCCATTGGGTTCAGTTTTGAGACCACCCCTAGTAGGTCAGCCTCGCGGAGATGGTCCGGTACCACCCTTTGAGGGCTGTTTCACCAGATGGCCTCATGGCGGTGCTGGACCTATCAGGTTTACTGAGTGAATGCATGGATCCAGGGGACCTGGTACTTGCCTATAATAAGGCAGTGGTAGGGGCCCTAGATTCCATTGCTTCTATTTGAGTTCATCCCCTCACTCTTCGCCCCAAGTCTCCTTGGTTTGATGAGGCTTTGAGGGAGTTGAGGAGAGTGGGACGAAGATTGGAGAGGTGCTGGCAGAAATCAGGCCTGGAGTGTGACAGACGTAGTTTGATGGACCATTATGTAGTCTATCAATCAGCAATTTCCCGGAAGAAGGCAGCATTCCTGTCCAGGGTGAATGCTGCTGCAAGGAATCGACTGGCTCAGCTCTTCTGGACTGTGGACAGATTGTGCAATTCAACCTGTCTTCAGTCTGGGAGTGCTTTTTCTCAAGAACAGTGTGAGGAGTTTGCTTGATTCTTTTCAGATAAGGTTGCCGCAATCAGGTCGGGTATCCACGTGTCTGTCCCCAATGGGGTCTGCGATGGTTGGCAGTAGACGTCGGGTGGCCAGTTTTTGTGGTGTGACTTCAGCCTCCCCATGATCAGTGACATTGTGATGATCATTCAGTCTTTGCGTCCGACCAGCTGTAGTTTGGATCCTGGCCCCACACATCTCTTAGTGGGCTGTGTGGATAAGATCAGCCCGGTCCTTGCTGAGATAATCTGGATGTCCTAGGAGAAGGGGATCTTTCCTGATCCTCTAAAGGAGGCCGTGTTTTGGCCCCTACTTAAAAAATCCTCCTTGGACCCAGACTGTCTGACTAACTACAAACCTGTCTCTAACCTGTCCTTTGTGGGTAAGGTTATTGAGAAGGTGGTTGCATCACAACTGGATGGTCATTTGTCCAGGGACAATGTCTATGATTCTCCCTAGTCCAGATTTAGAAAGAGACATAGTACTGAGACAGCTCTTGTTCGGGTACTTAATGACCTCCTAATAGTGAGAGATCGAAGGACCAGTTCTATCTTGGTCCTTTTTTTCATCTCTCTGCGGCGTTTGACACCATAGACCATTAGGTGCTATTAGGGTGCCTGTTGTCCATCTGTGGACTATCTGGTATGGTCCTCAGATGGTTTTGATCTTTCCTCGAGGGTAGGACCCAGAGGGTGGTGTCTGGGATATTTTCCTCGGCATCACTTCCCCTATCCTGTGGGGTTCTGCAGGGTTCCATTTTGGCACCCATGTTGTTTGTGGTGTATATGATGCCATTGGGTGCAATTATTAGGCAGCATGGCTTGAGTTTTCACTGCTATGCAGATGATACTCAGCTATACATGTCCTTTGTGCCCGGCCAGGATGCTGCCATTTTGATCTTTAACAACTGTCTCACCGAGATCCAGGAATAGATGAATGGGAGTTGGCTGCGGTTAAACCCAGAAAAGACTGAGGTGTTGGTTGTGGACCCAGGTTGTCAGGAGGTGGGTTTGTTGGCTGGATCACCTATGGCTTGGGGGTGTACAGTTAACTACCTCAGACATGGTGCAGAACCTGGGCGTTATGTTTGATGACTGTTTGACACTTAAATTGCAGGTGTAGGCAGTTGTCAAAACCTATTTTTACCATCTGAGGAATATCGCCCGGGTGAAACATCTGGTTCCTTTTGATGATCTTCCAACTTTGGTGCACGCCTTCATTACCTCCCACCTTGACTATTGCAACTCCCTCTACCTTGGGTTATCGGGGGTTGATATCCACCACCAGCAGGTCGTGCAGAATGAGGCAGCCAGGCTATTGACTGGTTCCTCCAGGTCCAGTCATATAACGCCTGTGCTTCATGGACTGCACTGTCTGCCAGTACGGTGGTGGATCACCTTCAAGGTCAGCATGCTGACCTATAAGGCCCTACACAATCAGGGACCTGGTTACCTGCAAGATCTCCTTCATCCCTACTGTCCCTCCCACTCTCTCCGATCCACTGACGAGGGTTTGCTAGAGATTCCCAGGATTCGTTTGAAGACATCTGGAGCCAGGTCTTTCACTTTTGCGGCCCCAACCCTGTGGAATTCTCTACCTCATCAGGTTCAAGATAGCCTGACTATCCAAAGTTTTAAAACAGCATTAAAGACTTTCCTTTTTAATATGGCATATGCCAATTATTAGTATTGCAGCCGTGGGATTTTATATGTAAATTTTAGTTTTATTAATTGTTTTCATGAATTTTGTACAGGCGCCTTGGTTTTGAAAGGCGCTTTTTATAAATAAAGATAATGATGATGATAAATTTGCGGGTGATATTAAACTAGCCTGCATAGTGAATGACAGTCTATCCAACTCTTTCAAAAAAATCAATATAATGTCTAATTGGGTATCCACTAATAAGCTAACTCACAACCTTGAGAAGTGTAAAACCATGCACATGGGCCACAAAAATAAAAGAGCCACTTATTACCTATTTGAAAATCCAATCATGGTATCAAATAGTGAGACAGATTTGGGTGTATAAATAACTGAGGATCTGAACGTAACAGCACAGTGTAGGGCAGCAGCAGGGAAGGCACAGAAGATAATGGGATCCATCCTGAGAAACATCAGTAGCAGCGTCAGTAATGTCATAATACCCTTGTCTACATCACTTGTTAGGCCACACTTGGAGTACTGCATGCAAGTTTGGGCATCTTACAAGAAAAAGGATAAGAGACTGATAGAGGGTGTCCAAAGGAAGGCAACAACAACAAAAAAATTGAATAAAACATAGACTATTAAAATAGGATGAAGCATTTGGGCTTATACAGTATGGAATTCAGAAGGCTCAGAGGGGATTTCTGCATGGTGTTCAAAGCATTATCAAATGGCGATCTATGGAAAATTATAGGACTAGTCAAAAACAATGACAGATGTAGCAGAAACCACCAACATCAGTTAAGAGGTGAAACATAAAGAACTAACCTACAAGGAAACTGGTTGAATCAAAGAGTAATTAATTAATGGAACAGACTACCCACAACTGTAATAAATAACATCATGGTACATTGGAGAGTTTTAAGAAATCCTAAGATGATTTCATGGGCAACAAGTAATTTGCTTTTTAATGTAAAAATGGAACAAGTCCATATGGCCTTCCATCTCCAGACTTGTTTTTCTTCTTTGATTCTGTGAAATAAAATAGGATGAACACTACCTATATGCATTTGGTACCTCTATTCAAACTACTGGGCAAAGAAAGACAGGCAAGACTTCATCAATATACAGTAGATAGGTGATCTTTGAAGCAGGGTACTACATCTGTTTGAAATAAGCCTTGAACTGCAGTCATGGGTATCCTCTGGGGGGTGGGCACACAGAACAGTTAAATTGTATTTGTAATATCTTTTCAGACAACAACAGATGTACAGTAGGACTCATTATACTAAGACATATAATACCTGAGAGCCAGTCTGGAAAAGGAACAGTATTTATTGCCTATACAAGATAAAAATAGAACATTTCTACTTTGAACCATTCATACTCACTCTAATGCCTCAAATCCAACAGAGAGCATCATGGGTATGTAAATCTTTATGTGGAGACCTTAATAGGAACATCAGATGTTGCATACCAAAGAGGTAGTTTGAAAGAAAAGCAGTAAATGACCCAAATGAAGGTTATTTTTACAGAACAGTGTGCAGACTGACAAGGGTAAAAACAAATCCTAAGTATAGCAGAATGCTTGGAATTTCTTGTGACAAACATTAGCCATGGACTGGTCCCAGATTGCTGATTTCTCTTTTTACCTCAAGGCGAAATCAATACAGAACAGGCAGCTTATATTGCTTCAGTTCACTAGGAGCATAGAGGCATATATATTTTAACTCTTTTTAAAGGGATGCTATCAACCCTTTTTACATTGTATTATTTCTAGTTGAAACCCCACATTTTATGATTGTGTACTGTACCTTCTCCAAAACAAGCTGAAGTTGTTGCTTGTTTGATCTTCCTCCTTTCTTTGTTGAACTGAAATAAACTGGAATGGTGCAGTTATACTGAGCCTTGTTTTGCTTCAGTCAATCTACTCTTAACGCATACACCTCAAACATTAGGAACACCTTCAAAGTGTGCAGCCACTTGAGATGTAATAGTTTTCCCTACTCCCACACATAATGAGTGGCTGAATTTTAATTTTAATTGAATTGTAGTCCTTAGATAATCTTTCTTTATTTATTCATTCTTTATTCATTACAAATCGGGTTTATAACCTTTGAGTCAGAGACTCATTTACAAAGGCACCTCGTTACAGGGAGGGCAGACATCAAGACAGTTATTACAGTGCAAATTAAAACAGAGGATAACATTACAGGTGCAGTAAAAGGAACATTTAACATAGATACAGTTAGGTTACATAATATAGTAGTTTGTATGTTACTTAGGTTACATAATGTTACAAAATTGTGAGTTACAGTAATGGATATAGTAGGTCCTCAGAGAAGACAGTGGGTTACATCCCTATTTGGACCTAGTAGGGAAGGAATGGGTCTGGGGAAGGGAGAGGCTGTCCAGTGGACATTGTCGTCTTAGTATGTCTTTAATTAGGGTGGGGGTTGTTTTTCAATAATTGAATTCTTATACACATTGTGACACTCATAATTTGATTTAAGAGCCATCTGCCCAAGAAATTATCTCATGTCAATTTAATTTAAATGCAGTAGGGTTCTTTGTAAGTCTTCAGCACTAAGCACCTCTGACCCTGAGACTCTCCCTACTAAAGGTGACATGGTACTGTTAAGCTTCTCTGACATCATCTTCTGTTTTTTTTAAATTAGTATTTTAAACCAATGGGGATGTTTTCTGCTTTTTTCTGCATGATCTGGGTGTTAAAAGTATTGTGTTTTCTAAATAACTGTCATTACGCTTCTGACGAAGGACTTGTTGGTCCGAAAGCTAGAGCACTTTGTTCTTGTTGTTACATCTATGTTGGTCCATTAAAAAGTATCAAATAATTTGCTTCTGGATCTGAATTTTATTAGGGGCATTCCCAAGTCCAGTAAAGATGCAGTGGAATTTGATTAAAGAATGCAAAATAAACATGTTTTTGTGTGGTAACAGTAGTACGGAGAGCAGTATTTTTTTTTTTACATTTTAAAAAGGAAAAGCATTTGTCAATGCTGAATGTTTGCAGCTTTCACCGCTATTGTACCAGGTCTTGCTTGTACACATTTTTACTATATATTTACTCAAGATAGACCCAATGAGCTGCAATATAGCATTTGCAATAGGGTCATGATTTTACACAGTTTTATACTGCATTTACCAGTGACAGTAGAAGTCAGATGGAGATGCAATATCTCCTTTTTAGTGTGGTCCTGCTTTTATAATGTATTTTCTAGGATAGATCTTTTCGGATGGAGCATCTCCTTTTCAGTGGAGTTCTTCTGTAAGGTCCTGTTTTTACAGTTTTGAAAGACATTTACTCAGAATAATCCAGCTGAGCTGCAATATCTCATTTTCAATAGAGTCTTGCTTTAAAACAACTTTGTACTGTATTTGCCTAGGCTAGCACAGCTCAGATGCTATCTTGTTTTCAGTAGGATCCTGCTTCTCCCAGTTTGTACTCTACATTTACTCATGAAATCACAGCTAAAATGAAATGAGGTACATTTATCTAACTTTTGCTGAGGCTCTGTTTTTACCCATTTTTATAATGTATTTACCCTGGACAGCCCTTATATTTTCAGTGCCAGTCCAGCTTTCACAACGTATTTTTCCTAGGCTAGAGCACATAGATATACATTTCAGTGGGGACTGCTGTACTTGGGTCCTGCTTTTACATATATTTACTAAATAATTACCCAGCATAGACCAGATGAGATGTAATATCTCATTTTCACTGCTTTTACATATTTTTAGATTGCAATTACCCAGGGTAGGCCGCTGAGAGACAATATCTTATTCCCCAGAGGGCTCCCACATTTTGACCCAAACTTTCCAACAATCTTTTTATGACCTGACATTATGATCTAGATGGTTGGATTTTTTTAAATGCCCTCTGAAAGGTGATTTCATAGTGCAACTGTGAAAACAAGTTTCAGAGGGAATTTGAAAAATGACATCTGTCATCTTAAAGAGGTGGTGTAACCCATGATATATATTGATCAATAGGGGCTAAAATCTGCTAACATAAAGCTATGAGTAATCATTGGAACAATTCTACTTTTCTTTATGACTTAGTTGTGTTTTCACGTTTTGACCCCGAATTTTCAAAATAATCTTTTATGACCCCTCATTCTTAACATGATAGGCGTCATTTCTGAAATACTGGTTAACATAGAAACATAGACTTTGATGGCAGATAAGGACCGCTTTGCCCATCTAGGCTGCCCATTTCCCTACCTACAGGATAGGCCACAGATCCTAGTTAACCAACAGCCTATTTCTTCCTACATCCCACAAGAATTGCCTTATGTCTGTCCCATGCATTCTTGAATTCTCCCACAGTTTTAGACCCCACAACCTCCTCAGGAAGGCTGTTCTATGCATCCACTACCCTCTCTGTGAAATAATACTTCCTCACATTGCCCCTGAACCGCCCCTCTCTATCGTTAAATTGTGTCCCCTTGTTCTTGCACATCTCTTTTTCTGAAAGATGCTACCCTCTTGGACTGAGGTACTTAAACATTTCAATCATGTCCCCCCCTCCCTTCTTTCCTCAAGGTTATACATATTAATGCCCTTTAGTCTCTCCTCATACCGCTTCTCTTGCAGACCCTGCACTGTTTAAGTTGCCCTCCTCTGGACTGCCTCTATCCTGTCTATGTCCTTGCGGAGATGGGGACTCCAGAACTGGACGCAGTACTCCAGATGGGGTCTCACCAACTGTCTGTACAGAGGGATAACAACTTCCTGTTTTCTGCTGCTGATGCCTCTCCCTATGCATCCCAGTATACCCCCAGCCCTCCCTACTGCCTTCTCACATTGCTTGCTAACCTTTAGGTCATCTGATATGATTACCCCAGGTCCCTTTCCTTTTTGTTGTTGTTACTACCTCCCCACATTGTGTATTCTTCCCTAGGTTTTTGTTTCCAGGTGCATTATTTTGCACTTTTTGCATTGAATCCAAGCTGCCTTACTTCTGACCATTCCTCCAACCTTGCCAAGTCCCTTCTCACCCTTTCCACGCCTCCTTGTATCAACCCTGTTGCAGATCTTTATGTCATCTGCAAAGGCATACTTTTCCTTCCGTCCCTCTGCAATGTCACTTATGAAGACATTAAAAGGACTGAACCCAATACTGAACCCTCAAGTGTACCCCACTAGTAACTCCTCTTTCTTCAGAGTGGACTCCATTTACAATTACCTTCTGTGTCCTGTTGTCCAGCTAATGTTTTACCTAGGCTACCACCCTGGGACCCACTCCCAGGCTGGTTAATTTGATTATTAATCTTTTGTGTGGGGCTGTGTCAAATGCCTTGCTAAAGTCTATGTAGGCCATGTCCACAGCCCCTCCCTGGTCTACTACTTTGGTCACCCAGTCAAAGAAATCTATTAGATTCATCTGACATGACCTTCCCACTGTGAAACCATGCTGCCTTGGGTCCTCTGCCCCATGGGCCTCTAGGTACTTAACTATTCTTTCCTTCAGAAGTGACTCCATCACTTTCCCTACCACAGAGGTCAAACTGACAGGTCTGTAGTTTCCTGCCTCTGTCTTGGTCCTACTTTTGTGAAGGGAATCACATCCGCCTTCCTCCAGTCCTCGGGTACCACACATCCTCCCATGATTTATTAAAAGAGTAGCTAGTGGTTTCACTAGTTCCTCCTTAATTCTTTTAGAATTCTGGGGTGAATTCCATCAGGACCCATTGCTTTGTCCACCTTCAGTTTTAGGAGCTCTTGCAGAACCCTTTCTTCTATGAAAGGACTGGGATCAACCCCCCTATCAAGAGTGCTTCTGTTAATTGGATTAGGCACTTTCCCCTCCTCTTTTGTGAATATATTCTTTCAGTATCCCTGCCTTTTCATGGTCCCCCTCTGCCCACCCACTGTTCATTCTATTCAGCCTCACTATCCCTCCCTTTGTCTTTCTACGCTCACTGATGTACCTATAAAAGGTTTTATCCCCCTTCTTAACTGAGTTGGCTATCTTTTTCTCAGTTTGGGCCTTTGCTATTCTGACTTCCCTCCCTGCTTCCTTCTGCCTTAACTGGTACAGCTCTCTGCCCTGCTCCTTCTGTGTTTCCTTATACTTCCGGTTGGAACATCATTTCACAATACAAGTGTGAAAACATATTTTGGCCAGGATTTGAAAAATGTCACCTACCACATTCATGAGGTGGTGTGAAAAAAATGGCTATTTTAAAAATTTGGGGTCAAAATATTGAATGTTATCAAAATTATATGTGAGCGTTGAACATTTTCAACATAGCTTCATAATAACATTCTTTTTAAATATTTTGACCCCTAAATTTTCAGAATAATCTTCTTATGACCCTACCTCATGAACACAGTAGCTGAACATTTTCAAATCCCACCCAAAGGGTGATTTCACATAATGACTGTAAAATCACCTTTCAGGCCTGGTTTGAAGGATTTCACCACGTTGTTCACAAGGTGGGTCCGAAAAGGCCATGTTGAAATTTTTTGAGAAAAATGTTAAGAAATGACCAAGTCATTAGCACAAGTTTAAAACACATTGAAATACATTGAACTGCATAGCTTATTTCCTCATTTCCTGGTTTGGGATTGAAGAGAGTAGGTGTGTCTCTGGTACAGAGAGGATTATGATGTTGAAATCCTTGTAGCAAAGTAAAAGGCAGGAGGAGTGTGGGGAGGTGGGTGTTGAGAGGGGGGTCAGGTGGGAGGAAGGTAATGATAGCAGTGGGCAGTGACAACAGACATCGATGGGCTGTTTTCTTTTTTACAGAGTGTGTAAAAATTAAAAAAAGACTATGAGGGATGGCTTTCTTTATTTTAGCTACCAACACTAAGGATTGGTCACCCCAGTGTCAGTTTAATTTTTACCGGCACAATAAGTGATGGGGAGGTGGGAGGAGTACTTGGCAGAGGGTAGGATTACAGGAATTAAAAAAAATTAGAAAAGACTATGAGGGATGGTTTTCTTTATTTCAGGCACTGACACTGGGTATTGGGTACCCCAATGCTGGTGTAATGTTTGGCAGCACTGAGGGAGGGTGTCCCTGTGCCACACAATGAATATGAGCAGGGTGGAGAGTAAGGAGGCAGTAAAGCATAGCGGTTAAGGACACTGAGCTGTAAACCTGAAGACCTGGGTTAGAATCCCATTAGCCTCCACTTGCATACTGTGTGACCCTGAGCAAGTCACTTATCATCCTTGTGCTCCCATGACACATCTGGAAACATTCTCTGGCTTAGTGTGCCTTTCCTGATTAAACAAGCCCCCCCACTAGCTGACACCAGAGATTAGGTACCCTGGTGTCAGAAAATTAAAAAGGAACGGGGATGCAATGGAAGGTGGCCGGGACAGTTAGCAGAGGGTGGGAGGGATTGTTTTCACATTTGGTAGGGATAACCACAGCAAGCTGGGCAGCATTATGCAGATCAAAGGAAAGAGTTGACCTACAATTCAGGTGGTTCTTTTCTTTGAACTTCATGCAGTTTCCACCCAGCAAGCCCAGAGGAGTGTCATAATCAGCCTGGATGATGCTTGGTCTGACACTGTTGAGCCCCCTGCAGACTGCCCTGCATTGGATAAATTGTGACACACCTTTCAAAATCTCACACACCAACATGTTCACTTTTTACAAGCACAAATGCAAACATTAAAAAAAAGAATCAGAATCAAACTACCAGCTACATTACTAGTCTACAGAATGTATGCGATTTATAGCTCAGGTTTTTTACTCTAGGGACAATTTGGGGCCTACAGTGGTTAACAGTGTGGACAGTGCCCCTTTAAGCTCATAAGTTAATAAAAAGTGGTGACGTTTGTTAAATTCTGATAAAATGTAAGAATACTATTTAGGATGCATAAATGATACAAAGAGACCATTTTCAATATGATTGGTTTCTCCAAACACACATATAAACTACTGTATACTGCATGTGTGTTTTTGGAAAAACCATTCATATTGAAAATATGAAACCCAGCCTCAACGCCAGCACAAAGCTTTATGGGTATTGTGATGACTGAATTATTTTCTGTATAATGAATTATTTGCTGTTTGACAAAATCCTGGTCTGTGTACAGTATGTGAACTTTGACCAGCAGCAATGCCAGAGTATGTGTGGAAGACCTATTGTGTGTGTGTGACAGCCTCAAAAGGAAGAGGCATTTTCAGGTTAATTGACCAGCCCCACTTCATCTGGAGATTGAAGGACATGGCACGACTGACTCTTGTTGTGTTAAATGTCTTTCAAGAGGAAGTGGCTTGTCCAGGAGCCCTTAGTACTGAGTTGGAGGCAATACCCTAGAACTGGATTTGAAATCAGCTTTACCAAATCATATAAACTCTGAAAGCAAGGGAAGTGAGATCACAAATTGTAAACTTCACCACAACTTTGGAGAGAGAGAGATAGAGAGAAGGGTGAAAAGTGATGGACACAGAAAGCTCACTTTCTTTTGCTGGGCATAGTGTGTGAATCATTCAAAGGAAGGGGTCATGCTATGGGTCTGAAGAAAGGATTGAGGCAACAGAGTGTATTGTGCATAATGGGGTTAACAAACACTATAACTGTTAGGAATATACCTAATAATTTACATGCTTAAGTGTGCAGGTTTTATATTCCACAGTAAATCCTGTTATGCTTATTGTCTCCATGGACTACATTTAAATATTTTATATACATGTCTGCTACTGTTATATCTAACCAGTGTTTAGTAATATATGAGAATTTTTTTATAAGGACTGGAGTAACTGGTTTGTGTGTGACTGCATCCCTAACAGACAGATACCTGAATAAGTTGTGCAGGGAAAAGCATCTTTGAGAGAGCAGAGCTGGCTTACCCAGTGCAGAGACTGTTACTATGGGGATTCTGAAGAGTAGAGTTTTGGTAAAGTTTTAATTTGCTGGTGAACTTGCTGTGAAGTGGTGAAAATTTACATTTGTGGAATTTCAGGAAGTTCTCCCAGCCCTCAGCAACTTCGACTTTCTCCTAAATTGTGTAGTTTCTGCTGCAAAGAAGAGAGTTTTCACAACAAGCTGTGGAATTTTGCCTGAGAAGTTCTGCACTTTGCAGTGAAACTTCACACTTAGCAGATCTATCTGCACCCCACAAATTGTGCTACATTTTCAGATTAATTCACTGAGCAAATTTTGCCAACTTTGCCCATCTCTACTGAAGAGTAAAAGGTGGCAGGCAACGGGATTATTGGGGCTCTGGGGTCTGCACTCTTGCTAAAGAGGTATTTGATAGCAGTAACATTGATTCAGACTGTCTATGCAGCAAATCCTGAGAGACAGAAGGGGCCAACGGCACTTCAGGGTGTTCTATCACAGGTATGCAAATATGTGATGGGGGGTAGCAAGCTGGCCATGCTGCTGCTCTGCTCTGCAACACATTGGAGAGAGGTGCTCTCTTTTTGAGTTGTGGGTCTTCTTTTTTCAGCTCTCACAATTTGTATGGTGAATGAAACCCCATTCATTTTGTTGTCAGCTTATTGGGGAAACTTTCAGGAGGTGCATTTTTCCTGTCGGCAGAGTGGTTGAGCGGCATTCTCACTAGCACTGTTCAGTTGAAGTAGCAGTGGCAATATTTTATCATGGTGAAGTGTTTTGTAAGTGGTGTGTGTGAAATAAGTATGCAACCTGGATTCTCCAAGAGCATGATGTGGCAACAACCTCCTTGGCCACCGAATGCCAGTTCAAGAGAGCACCCACAAGTGGAGAGGAGAAGGCACCCTGGTTGTGCAGCAATCTGTCCCAATGAAGATGCTTCAGACTGTGAAACAAGTCAGTTGCACTATGACACCTGGAAATACTTTATTGAAGCACTACTAATGCTGACATGCTTGTTTTCATTATTGAAAGGTATACTGAGGTTGCCTAGGTGTCGGTGGTTATCAGTTGTTTCTAGTAAAAAGGTATATTACGCCCAGATGAGCAATGTTGTGTTTTATTTTCAGATACCCTATAACACATAAGAAATGGTGGAATAAACCTTGGATTTCAGAAGGGCTGTATGTGCAAGACCTATCAAGGAGGGACTATAACCTCCCAGTCCCCAGCTGCACGGATCAGAAAAGCCTTGTTTGACTGATATGTTGGCTTGTCTTTGGGTGCAACAGGATGCTAATTTTGGTGCCATTTGTATTTTGCAAACCTGTGGACCATTTTAGTTGGGAGAGACTGCCATATATTGCATGCACCCTCTGTGTGGCTACTTATGTTTTAACACAGGTTTGGAATTTAAGAAGGTAATGCCTACTTCTCTATTAAGGCATGGAGCATAAGCCCTTATAGTTTGAAAATAGTTCTGTCGTTTGCACAATTCTGGACCATTTTGAATGGCCAATTATCAGTTGGTAATTTCTTCCAGTGGCTATAATGACTCCTGGCTGGACCACTCAAAGGCCAAATTAAGGAGCTATGTTTCCCTTTCAAGCCTAAAGCTTCATGTCTTGTTGACAAGCTGTGTTTTGATTGATTTAACTCATTTTTAATTTGCCCATACAACATTTTTTTAGCCGTACAACAGTTATTTGGCAACTATTCCTCAAATGACTGAATGATCAGAGTCCTCAGACTTCCTATTTAATTGAGTCACAGAAAATGAACTCTAATGGATCCAAAAGTATATAAAAAAATATGCTACATTTTTGAGGTTCAAAACCTGCTAACTGTCAGCAATAGTGGCAATTATGCCATATTGATTCAGCCATCTAGGCTTATTGAATATAGTAGTTAATAGCTGATTGCTAGTTGTTGCATCTGGTCAGACTAATATGCTCTACACATTATTCATAGGACTTCTGGGACAAAGGAGCATAAATATGAAATTTTACACAATTGAACAGACTCTCATGGACACCTGTGTACTGGTGGCCATATGCATAGAAATTATTTAATATGAAGATGTGTTGAAATTGTTTGTTACTTTTTATTTTATTTTTTTCTTAATTTTTTCTTAAATTTTATTTAGTTTTTTTGGTCTGGCAGAGCAATCACAGTCTAATCATGCTTGATCTTAATATTTTGTATTTTAACTAAGAATTACGTCTGTCTAAATCGATAACCTCAGGCTGCATCTCGACATACTATTTTGTATGACAAGTATCTGACAACTATTGTTGGACCATGAAACTATGCTGAAATACTTTAACTAGAGTTCTGGAAAGGGATATAGCTCTGATTAGCCTGGTATGGAGGGATGAGTGGTTGCCTTCTGCTTTTTGAGACAGTCAGTGCCTATAGGATGCCTTAAGTGGGAAACTTGAGGTTGAGAAATAATGATGCAAAACCAGGGTATGGCCTAATTTTGCTGATATTAGGACAGAGGCCTGTTCCTTAAGAAGATTCTGTTTTGACCTCCTGGTGATGAGGGATGGTTAAGGGCTTGTATAACAGCTACCTATTTTGAGGCAATAAGAATGTAGGCCTAATCTCAGGTGTCACCACAGGGTGGGAACTGGGGAGCTAATGGAACATTGGCTCCTACCAACCGACAATTATAATTGGTGGAATCCTGTATGGAGCTTCAAATTATCGCTCCTTGGAATCCTACAGAGGCAGAGATGTCCTTGAATGTAGGAGGAGCCTCATTGTCCCTTCTAATTATGGCTTTTTATTTTGTTTACTCTTTTTCCACTCTGTAACGTATATTCATCAAGACTGGTGATAAATCTCGGAAGCAGTTCTTAGAGCTTGTACATAGCCTTTTGATATAGGGGAGAGCTATGGTGCTCCATTCCCCATATATGTATATTTAAATGAAATGATAGTTTAGAGAAACTGCTTTTTAAGACTATTCTGCTATCAAAGCATATATATATATATATATATATATATATATATATATATTTAAGGAACTTTATGATTGTTTGATGACTGTGGATTATTATCTCTGTGTTTTGTAATGACATTTAGTCGAACGAATAAACTTTGATTGATTGACGTGAGGGGGATGAGCTGTAGGGCTGTGTAGAATGTGACATTCTGATCTCAGAACTGCTGTGGAATAGCAATTCTGCTTTTGAAATGTTTTGTGGAATTTCTTTTTAAATTCTGTGGAATTTCAAAAAACATTTGATGGTAAATGGGTTCTGCTCACAGGAGGGATGGGTAACATGTGGTGTACCCCAGGGATCAGTGCTGGGAACCAGTGCTCTTTAATGTCTTCATAAGCGATATTGCAGAGGGTCTAGAAGGGAGGGTTACCGTGTTCACGGATAATACAAAGCTATGTAACAGGGTAGATACACAGGAAGGTGTAGAAAAAATGAGGAGGTATCTGAAGAGGCTAGAAAACTGGTCCAATGAGTGGCAGTTGGGATTCAATGCAAAAAAGTGCAAGATAATGCACCTAGGTAGAAGGAATCCTAGTGTTGAGTATGAACTAGATGGGGTAACACTGGAGGTCACCACAGAGGAAAGGGATCTAGGGATAGTCATAGAAGACAACCTCAAAGTGGCTAAACAGTGTGACAAAGCAGTTGGAATAGCTAACAGAATGTTAAGGTGCATAGGCAGTGGTATACGAAGTAGAAGGAGGGAAGTGGTGGTACCGTTTTACAACTCCCTAGTAAGGCCTCATCTGGAGTACTGTGTTCAATTCTGGAGGCCCCATCTCCAAAAAGACAGACAGGATGGTGTCGGGGATACAGCAGAAGTCTTATGAGGAGAGACTCAGAGTTCTAAATATGTACTCCATGGAGGAAAGGATGGGGGGGGACATGATAGAGACCTTCAGATATCTAAAGGGGATCAACAGGGTACCAGAGGGGATCATCTTTCACATGAAGGGAAATAGCAGAACAAGGTGGCACAGCATCAGACTAAAAAGTAGAAAACTTAGAGGGAACTTAAGGAAATTCTACTTCACTGAAATGGTGGTGGAGAGATGGAACAGTCTGTCCCAGGAAGTGGTGGGAGTGGGCATGGTTCAGGTATTCAAGAATGTGTGGGATAGGCACATGGGAATTATCAAGCTGGGGTGGGAGGGGGGCTTGTAGAATCTAGGGTACCTTAAGTATTAGAAAGAAGGACAGGGTAGAGTGGATGGGCCACTAGGCCCTTATCTGCTGACAACATCTATGTATCTATGTATCTGTGTATCATTTCTGTGCAAACAGCATAATAATTTTCTGTTAATCATTGAAACCACTGAATAATTTTCTGAGGATTGTGGGGAAAAGCATCCATGGTTTATGTGAACTGTGGATTATTATTCTGCAAAAAACATTTTGCACACAGAATGTCAAAATTTTGCAGATGATGGAGATCAGTGGAAATTTTCTAAAGTGCTTCAGAATTCCATTCTATTAGAAATTCAACATTCTGCAAAGCCCTAGTGAGCTGAATAGGAAGTGGCTCAATTGATACAACATTCCGATGACCATGTCTGTATGTAGACCACACCATATGCACATTAAAAGGTAACATTTTCTTCTACTGAAACCTAAACCAACAGCAGTGAGTATAGACTGCAGGAGTGGAATGCTGTTTTTACTGAAACAAAAATGTGTTTACTGCCTAAACATTATAAGAATATTGATAATTTTCAAACATGCAGTTGAGTACAGTAGGTTAGTGTTGGACAATCCTTGATACACTCCTATTCTGAGTTTCCACAGGGCATAAATAGAGATATGCTCATGAGACTCCTTGAACTGCCTACAGCTTGTCATACTGTAGTGGGGCATAACAGAACCTGTTTCTTTGGTGCTACACAATTTCTACCATACCACACCCCCATATAGTGGAGCCCACCAGGATGCAATGCAGCATATTGCAGAATTTTGCAATGAAACTGCAGGAAACAGTGCAATTTCAATGACATTTAATCTTTTTTGTCATGCAGAAATCTGTGACACTGCATTGAATCCTGGCAGGCTCCACTGTAGATAGCAGGGAAGTTTTATGGTCATCCCTATGAATGTATGTGATAGGTTATAAGTCACTCCATGAATTTTGTCTGCACAGGTTGTTTCATGTTGTTACTGCATGGCTATAGTCTATACAATGCCAGTAGGTGTACATTAGCTTGTGCCAGGCCACAGTAACAGCTGTTTCAGGTTGTCAACAGTGGTAACCAGTTGTGGAATATGAGCCTGCAGCTGCAGTTAGCAGCAAATAGAGAAGAAACATAATCCTATCTTCTGTTGCTCCATGACATCCCTGTTCTTTCCTTTTCCCCATTTATTGATACAACATCAGACATTTATCCCACCCTACCAATAAATCGGCTTATTTAAGTTTTGAATGCTATGTCCAGTGGTCCACATAACTGTTTTCCAAACAAAATGAATGCCACTGCAAACACTGTAAATATTTCTTCTTTACTGTGGCCACTCAAAACTCACTTTTTGCTCATCATCATAACTTAGTCAGGAGAAGTGACCAATATCCATAATATATTGTATCAGCTGACTAGGAACTTGCAGTCTTTCCTGACTTCTGTTACCACATTCTGGTGATCACTCTCCTGACAGAATGTGCTGCAGAAGTCAGCAGTAAATAAGAAGTATTTGCAGTTTTGGTAGATACATAGATACATAGACAGTGTCGGCAGATAAGGGCCTATGGCCCACCTAGTCTGCCCATTTGAGCTTGTAAGTTCAGTTTGTTTTCCTAGAAGTCTATTTCCCCTTACCCCTGACCTCTAGAATTCCTTTATGTCTATCCCATGCATTCTTAAATCCTGTGATTGTTTCAGCCCCCACCACTTCCTCTGGCAGGGTGTTCCATTTGTCCACCACCCGTTCTGTGAAGAAATTCTTTCTCATGTTTCCTCTGAATCATCCTCCCTCCAACTTCATCCCATGCCCTCTAGTCCTGAAACATCTTTTCGCTTAAAATAGTGTTTTCCTGCACCCTGTTCCTCCCTGTAAGATACTTGTATGTCTCTATCATATCCCTCTCTCCTCCTCTCCTCCAGGGAGTACATGTTCAGTTCCTTCAACCTGTCTTCATAGGACTTGTGATGCAATCCATGCATCATCTTTGTTGCCCTCCTCTGAACCTTCTCTACCCTGTCTATGTCCTCACGTAGGTATGGTCTCCAGAACTGTACACTGTACTCCAGGTGGGGCCTCACTAGTGTCTTGTATAGCGGAATTATGACCTCCTTTTCCTGCTGGTGATGCCCCTGCCTATACATCCCAGCATCCTATTTGCTTTACCTGATGCCTTGTCACACTGTTTCTCACCTTGAGGTCACTAGAGATGACAACCCCAAGATCCCTTTCCTGCTTGGTGCATGCTATATCCTCACCCTCCAACTGATATATTGTGCCTGGGTTTTGTGCCCATATGCATTATCTTGCACTTCTTTGCATTGAATTTCAACTGCCAAACCCTTGACCATTCTTCAAGTTTCTGCAGGTCCTTCTCATTCTGTCTACACCCTCTGGTGTGTCTACTCTGTTACAGAGCTTTGTGTCATCAGCGAACAGTGAAATTCTGCCTTCTAGATCCTGTGCAATGTCACTGATGAAGATGTTGAATAGGACCGGTCCCAGCACTGATCCCTGTGGTACCCCACTGGTCACTCTTCCTCTGTGGAGTGACAGCCATTTACCACCACCCTCTGTGTCCTGTCACCCAGCCAGTTACCTACCCACCACACTACTGTCCTGCCCACACCCATATTCCCCAGTTTGTGTAATAGTCTTCTATGTGGCACAGTGTCAAGGCCTTGCTGAAGTCCAGATAGGCCATGTCCACTGCCCCCTGATCCACCTCCCTAGTCACCCAGTCAAAAATTCAATGAGGTTGGTCTGACATGACCTCCCTAGTGAAACCATGCTGCCTTGGGTCCGTAGTCCATTGACAACCAGATGTTCCACCAATCTCTCCTTCAGTAGTGCTTCCATGATCTTTCCCACTACCGAGGTGAGGCTGACTGGTCTGTAGTTCCCTGCTTCCTCTTTGTTCCCACTTTTGTATAAAGGGACTACATCTGCTGTCCTCCAGTCTTTGGGTACCTCCCTGTTTCCAGTGATTGGCTGAACAGGATAGCCAGAGGTTCAGCCACCACCTCTCTAGTTCTTTAAGGACCCTAGGTGCACCGCATCTGCCCCATTGCTTTATCAGCTCTTATTACTTCCAGTTCCTTCAGGACCCTTTCTCGTAAAAGGGACTCGTGTCCATTTCTGCACCATTCTCACCCCTTGTACTCCCTTCAGACCCATTACCCTCTTCCTTAGTAAAGACTGACAGAAATACCTGTTCAATATGTCAGCTTTACTGTTGTCATCCTCCCACGGACTTCCATCCTCCCCTTCAGTCTCACCATCCCTCCTTTGTCTTTCTTTTTCCTTATGTACCTGTAAAATGTTTTGTCCCTTACCCACTGATTTTGCAATGTGTTCTTCTGTCTGAGCTTTGGCTTCCCTTACTGACTTCCTGCCTCCTTTGTTTTCTCCTGGTACTTCTCCCTATCCCTTCTGCCTGTGTCTTTTGTATTGCCTGAATGCAATCTTTTGGCTTTCACTTTCTTTGCTACCTCTTGGAAAACCATATGGTCTCCTCTTCCTTTTCCTCTTGCTAACCTGCTTAATGCATAATTCTGTTGTTCTTATAATCCCCATTTTAAATACTGCCCACTATTCCTCAACCCCTGATTCCTGTCCCATTCCCCTTAATGCCTCTTTCAAGTATCTCCCCATTTTCCCAAAGTCTGCCCCCCTAAAATCCAGGATACGTGTTTTTGTGTGGTTTGGTTCTGCTCTTTCTGTGATTTCAAACCACAATGACTGGTGGTCACTGTTACCCAGGTGCTCCCCCACTGTTACTCCCATCACACTGTCCCTGTTTGTGAGCACAAGGTCCAGTATTGAATTCTGCCGAGTTGGTTCCATGACCAGTTGGTTGAGGAAGGCACCCTGAAGGGAGTCCAGGATAAATCTGCTCCTAGTTGATGCTGCTGCTGGGATGCTCCAGTCCACGCCTGGTATATTGAAGTCTCCAACCAGTACTACCTCACCCTTGTCTGCCATCCTTTGGATGGCTAGCATCAACTCTATCTGTTTCTTCCTCCTGGGCTGGTGGTCTATAGACCACACCTGTGCGGATGGCTGGCCCCATTTTCCTTTCCAGCTTAACCCACAGTATCTCTCCCCCATTTTGTTCCTCCTGGATCTGTGTGGCCCTTATGTCATTTTTCACATACAGTGCCACTCCTCCTCCCTTCCTGCCTGTAGAGGTGTCCATTTTCCTTGTAATTTGAACTGTGTGGGCTTGCCACTCTGACTGTAATATACACAATGGAGATTTCCCAGTAAGGGACTTGGCTCAGCCTGGCTCATCTTTTGGAATCCACAGAATTATTTTGCCACTTATACAGGGCTGTGCAGTGTCTCTTATCTGTGACTCCATCTTGTTTTAATGTTGTATTGAGGAAAACAAGAACAAAAAAGAACATGGATCAATATTCATATCCCAGCAATGAAAACTCCAGAATGAAACACTTTGCAAACAAGAAACAACTATAGTAAATAAGCAATAAACAGAACATTAATGCACAGACAAGCTTATACAGTATGCGCCAAATGTACCGTCCACATTTGAAACAGATAGTTGGATGTAACGTACAATCGATATTTGCCAAAATCCATTTAGCATCTGGTTCTATGTTAAAACTTGCACTTTAAGCGGACATTGTGCTCCGTATTTAACGTTCGGTTTTCTGCCTGTTAGTAACTGTCTTTCAACTGTCAAACACAATTCAGCAGCAATAAGTGTGATATCTAGCTGCCTAGCAGCACATGTGAACCCTATTAAACAATTAATGAGAGTCAATTAACAGGTGCTATCACTATGTCATGTTAATAAAAAAGGAAACAATAGCAGTAGAGTAACGTTCTGTTTTCTGTCTCACCCTGCTGTTGTCGATCTTCTTTCGCCATGTCTCAGTCTCTGCCAGCTACTCCAGCTTCGCCATCTACCAGTGGTAAACGCACCTGTCTGACCTTAGCACGTAAAGTGGAACTTATTCATCAAATAGACAAACTTCCTAAGCTAAGTCTAAGGGACCTCAGCTTGCACCTCGGAATTCCAAAATCCACAGTGAGTGACTTGTTAAAAAGCAAAAGTGCACTCTTACTAGATTGGCATGCAAACCAAAATCCAGACAGAAAAAGGAAGAGGGGCGGAAAAGATTATGATGTTGAAGAGACTCTTCTTCGGTGGTTTAGCAATGCTATGGGGAGGGAAGCATTGATTAGTGGCCCACTGTTGATTCAAAAGGCAGATGAGATTGCAGAAGCCCTAGGCAAAATTGAATTCCAAGCTACTGATGGTTGGCTAAGTCGGTGGAAGCAGTGACATAACATCGGATTCAAAAAGATTCATGGGGAGAAATTAAACGCAGATGCTAGTGCTGCTTCCAATTGGTTAAAAGATGTTTTACCTGTGCTGTTAGAAGGTTTCTGCCCTGAAAACATTTACAACACAGATGAGACTGGGCTGTATTTCCGTTGTGTCAGCTATGGCACACTAGCTTTTAAATCAGAAAACCCACTTGGACTTAAAAAAGCTAAGAAGCGAGTCACTGTCCTGGTGGCATGCAACATATCAGGCACCGACAAAAGACCGCTGATGGTGATAGGGAAGTCAGCACAACCATGATGCTTTAAAGGTGTTGTTAATCTCCCTGTGTTGTACAGAAGCAATCGAACAGCCTGGTTGACTGGTGACATTTTTGAGGCATGGTTGCATGATTGGGACCGCAGATTAAGTCATAGAAAGATAGCCCTTCTACTCGACAACTGTAGCTCCCACCCAAATGTGGCAGGGTTACGAAACATTAAGTTAGTGTTTTTACACCCCAACACAACCTTTTTGGTGCAGCCCCTAGACCAAGGAATAATCTATTCCTTTAAGAGACATTACGTTAGACAAATGTGTGTCAGGCTGCGTGAAATTCTTGATGATAATGAAGCTATCACGGCATCAACCTGTGTCCACAGAATCAATCTGCTTGATGCTGTGAGGCTGATGCGGCGAGCATGGGGGACCGTGTCAGCAAAGTCCATTCAGCAGTGTTTTAGGAAGGGTGGTTTCACTACTGATCCCACTATAGGAGTGGTTGCAGAAGAGGATTACGAAGAAGACGAAGAAACAGGAATGTCAACTGAGGCTCTCGATGAGCTCTGCAACTTGGGAGCTGACACTCATTCCAAAGCAGTAGATGACATCGCTGAAGCTGTAGCAGGTGTGGAAGCAGTAGTGGAAGGAGATACAGAGTTGGAAGGTGAGAAAGCAGAGGATGTGCCCGTTCAAGCTGCAGATGTTCGACAAGCACTACTGACGCTGAGGAGAGCAGCAGAGCAACGAGCTGATATCACACCTAATTGGTGTTTACTTGCAAAGATGGAGAATGAGTGGAGAGTATATACAACACAGAAGAAAAAGTAGACTGCAATTACCGATTACATCAGCCAGGTTTGAATTAAATGTCCACTGAATTTTATGTATGAAGGTTTGCTGTTTTGGAAAGGTTAATAAACATTTAAAAATTTTGCACAGGTGACACAAGGAATTTCTCACTAAGAGAGCTGTATTCACTTCCTACACCCTGTTGCTACTGATGTTTGTCTGTTAATGTGTCTGATCGTTATCGTTACTATTATCGTTAACGAGTCTTTACTTCAAAGTGCTGTAACGGACACCGCTACTACTGGACACAACTGCGCATGTCAAACTAGTCCGGTACAAGCTGCACATACTGTATCCCTAATTGTTCATTTTCTTTCCATTTGTATCTGTAACATTCATGACAATAAGAGAAGTTATGCTAGTTGTGCATTCTTTAAGTCTGAAAACAGGGTTCCTCAAATCCTGTCCATTACAGCACTGCACTGATACCCTGGCAGCCTAGAAGCCGACTGGCTTACCTTTCGGGTAGCTAGGAATGCCTGCACCAGGTTAATTAAGGCAGAAAAATCATGTTATTTCCTGATTGCCCTTGAAGAAAATAAAAATTGCTCTGCCAATTTTTGGAATATTCTTAGAGATGTTAAAGATCACTCACCAGCCTCCTCCCTGCCCACTAATATAGTGGCAGGAAACATTTCTTGCATGAACAGAGCAGACATTCTCGAACAACTCAACAATCATTTTGCCACAGAAGACCTTGAATTCGATGGTTCACCCCTCAGCAAGCTTAAAGTCCACAGCGATGCTATTGATGGCTTAACCTCTGACATTGACCCTAACCTGAGACACTCCTCCTTCTGCTTTCAACCACTTACATTCAAACAGGTGGAGGATCTAATATCACTGGACATAAAAAAGTGTGGTGGCGCTGATCTTATAGAATGTTTTTTCTTGAAGACAGGTTTTTACCTCCTGACAGCCCACATCACCCACCTGTTTAATAGTTCCCTGACTCAAAGTGAATTACTTCCTCTTTGGAAAATAGTGCACATCATTCTCCTTTTCAAGTCTAGAGATCCAACTGACCTGAACAATTACTGACCAATTTCGCTGCTTCCAACCCTCTCAATAATCCTGGAGAAAATTGTCAATTCCCAAGTTAGGGAATACCCCGAAACTGAAAACCTCCTGAACGCAGCCCAATCAGGTTTTAGACCCAAGCACTGCACTATAACTGCCCTTGTCAATGTGTCCAATGATTGGCAAACTGCTCTGGATTCAAAAAAACACATCTATGCCCTCTTTCTGGACCTTAGTAAGGCCTTTGATACCATGGAACATAGCCTTCTGCTTAACGTCTTGAATAGTTTTGGCCTTGACAATTCTGCCCTAAAGTGGTTTGAATGTTATATTCCCAGCAGAATGCAGCAAATTAAAGCTCAAGGGGAACTGTCCCCACTTAAAATCCTTCCTTGGAGTGTGCCCCAAGGCTCTATCCTGGGCCCCATTCTGTTCACAATATACATAAACCACACTGACTCTCACATACGCACAGGTAACATACATCTATTCACCGATGATACGGTTCTCTATACTATTAACTCTTCCCTGTATCTCGCTTATGAGGCGCTTAAACGTGACTTTGTCACCCTTCAGCACAATTTATTAAAACTCAATCTCATGCTTAATGCTAAAAAGACCAAGACAATGATTTTATCTCCACATGCCTCTCATACTCTTGAACCACCAATGAACCACCAAATGTACACCTTACATGATGAACCACTGGAAGTAGTGGATAAGTTCAAGTACCTGGGTGTCTGGTTGGATAACTGACTTAATTCAACAAAATTCAATAATAATAATAATAATTTCATGGTCCATCTGAACGAGCTAACTAAAAAGCTAAGACAACGACTAGGTATATTCTATCACATAAGACACCTTCTCACACTAGAAGCCTGGAAGAGACTAGTCCAAACAACTTTTATTCCACTGCTTGACTATGCAGACCTTTTTTACACCCATTGTTTGAATAAGCCGTTATGTAAACTTGACACCCTATACCAATTGCACCCTGTGGTTTATTCTGGACATACCCATTCGTACCCATCACTGCTTGCTCTAGCAAAAGCTTGCCTGGCCACCTCTTACTTTTAGGAGGCAAAAAAATGCCCTCCTGTGGTTCTACAGGTCTTTAACCGATAAGCTACCAGATTATATCTCTACTTTCTTTGTGCATGCAAAGGCAACGTATGGCCTAAAAAGCACATCTTTTGTCTCCTTCAAGGTGCCCAGAATAAGGACACAGTATGGCCTGGCTGCTATCAACTTCTACCTACCTTCCCTCTGGAACAACATGCAAAAGACTCTAAGGTTTTCATCCCTTCTATGTCCCCATACCTTTAAGCTGTCGATTGCTTGCAACCTAATGGACATATGTGCCTGCCACAGGTGATTCTACTACCAGCATCCCTGCCTGGCTCCTCATTTACCTAGCACTTATACATACAACCCCAGCACTTCTCTGCATATAACCTTTTTCTTTTTTGCTCTTACCCGCTGGTCATACTCTGGTCATATTAATCCTCCCCGTATTTTGGAGTCCCCTCTTTTAATTTCCACCTTCCCCCATCCTACTCCAATAATGGGTTGCCATTTCTGGTCAGTCCTTTTGTGCCTTATCTTGTTATTATTGATTTATACAGTTTTTATGCCTCTCCTTGTTATTATTGCCTTATTTAGTGTCCCTCCTCTGACGAGGAGTCGCCTTTATTGTATTTTGTTACCTCTCTGCTCACTGTGTATCAACCAGTGATGTTGCTGCTATTTCACTGTATGTATCAGCCTTGTACCAAGTGTTTTAATTGTGTCTTACACTGTTTCTATACATTATTAGAAAATGGGGCTAAGAAATCTCCAAGTTCTGATTGGCTGATAGCCCTGGCAAGGTGGGCATCTATCAGACAATAGATGCCCACCAAATAATAAGTCCCAGCCCAAACCTGTTTACCAATAGCATTGTGCCAATGGAATGTTCAATTTTAAATAGCCACCATGTTTTTTTCTCTTGCTTAGCGAGAGCTGACACTCAACCCCCATTCTCCAACTGTCTGCCCACTCGTTTAGCGTACTGCTGCAAGCCACTGACACTTTTTTCCTCTTATTTGCCGCCTCCCCCTCCTCATACCCTGGCGCTTCCTGGTTGCAAAAAAAAGTTGGACGTTTTTTTAAACATGTAACAGCTAGTGTATTGGTAAATTTCTTTTAACTCCAGCAGCAGTAGTATTGATGTTTTGGGGATCCTGCTTCCATGTCCCACCATCTAGTAATTCCAACTTACTAACTGACCTACCATACCTACAAACCAGTAAAGGAAAACAAGTTGTTACGAGGGTGAGTGTGGGTGATCAGCTCAGCATGGGAAAGTGAAACGGAAGGGCTGTGATGATCGCATCCGTCTATAGCCCTTGTAAAGTTGGTACTGACCAAGCAGAGCATTGGAACACCACGGACATGCTCGTTGTATCCTCAGGAAAGCAAAACAAATAATGAACTTGTGACAGCGCAGCATAAAGTGAGCACGCAAATTAAACCGCCTACCAAAAAGTTATCTCTGCAGCCTGCTTCTCATCGACAATCCTGCTATGTACCCTCGCTCACATGCCCCCCCCCACACCACAGCATTCCTTTGACAGAAAAAAAATATTTTGTGCCACCAGAAATAATTTTTTTTTACTTGCTTAAAAATCAGTCGCTCTACTACATCGCGTGCTCTGGCTGGTATGGCTTCTCCCAGTTCAACTCGCCTCCAACTCAGCTCGACCAACAAAAACACCACAAGTGTAATTTTTTGTTTAATGTACACAACCCGGTACATTAACACATTCTTTTGCTGCAGACATCTTTTTCTGATATGCTTCACCATGCACATCAATGAGTTGTCAGTGCGTATTCCTCATGGGGGTACAGCTCACTGATGTCAATCTGGTACAAAAGAAACAAATAAAAACCACAACTTTATCTGCTAATAAATAAAAAAATGACTGCTGTGAAAGCTCTTCAAAACAAATAGATACAGTGCCTTCTAGTGTCAGTAATAGCAGTATACAGACAGTATAAAAAAAAATTCTAATGCAGGCGAAGGAACTATTTTATAACAAAAGCTGCTTGAAAATCAGTTTCCTTAACTTTTTTTAATTAAAATTGTGTTTTTTTTACAGTGTCCATTTTCTAAGTGCAATATATACCTTCCAGTATTAGCAACATCAGACTTCCAGGGTTATAAGGCTCTCTGCCTGCGCGCCGGGCCTCATCACGCCCCTGGGCGGTCCGGTATTACCCAATACCGCCCACCCTGTTGGGTATTATTGCTTACATGTCCAGGACCATCTTGCACATGAGCTTGCTCAAAGATGACTATGCCTGGTTAAATAAAGTTTGATAGATTGGTTGATTGATTGAGTAGTAAATAAGGGCTACTATACCAGTCACATGCATATCCAGGGGATTTCTGAAAGTAAGGCCTTTATACCATTCACATGCATATCCAAGAGATTTCTGAAAGTAGGGGCCATTGTACCAGTCACATGCATATCCAGAAGATTTTTGAAAGTCGAACTATGCAGATTTTCCAATTACCCTCACCTATAGAGGCATAGTAGGTGCATGTTCTTAATGGGGGAGGAGGAAATTGGCATTATGAGGCTAGATGGTAACACATGCCATGGCACTGGGACTTCAGAATATCTTTGGTCAAGAGTATATTATGGCAGAAAATCTTAAGCTGTCAAAGAAATAAAGGTGCTCAGATATTATGGAATCTGGTCTGGTTGTGAATTGCCAGGTTGGAAAGGCGTTCATATTACACCAACGTTAAGAGCTCAGCCAGCCATTCAGATTGTGCAGGGGCCCTCTGTGAACCACTGTATCAAAAGGATCGCCCTTTTGTCTTTTATAACAGCAGCAGATAACTCTAGCTTCTCTGACTTTCCGACACTGAGTAGGTTTGAGTTGTCTCTCAGAATCCATAAGTTGGGATCATGAGGCATTTGGGCTCCTATGACAGTCCCACTAAGAGCGATGATCCCAAACCAGTATTGGCATAACCCTGGACACTGCCAAGAATATGTTGTAGGGTTCCTGTTACTGAGTAACACAGCCAGCATGCATCTGTCATCATGAGACTCATTTTTTGTAACCCATGTAGCATGCAATACCAACTGTGCAGTATCTTTTTTTTGTATTAACTGGTATCTGTAGGTATGTAGGTTAACATTTTATTGTTGATAAGTTATATCTTTACAATACAAAACTTAAATACCCTAACACAGTTGATACACATTTAATAACAATAAAGATACATACTGTAGTAATATTGCACCTTCCATATACAATTTAAAAAAAATATCATGCCTAACTAAAAGCAAGTTACCCTTGCATCAGGCTTTGATATGTAGCTTTTTTAATTTTATTTTATTTTATTTAAACAGCAGTTTGGAAAACCTTTGAGCCATAGGCTCATTTACAAAGGTACCTTGTCACAGTAAGACAAACCAAAATACACAGTATAGCAGTACAACACATAGGTACAACAGTAAATTAAGACATAGATACAAACAAGCTGGTACAGGTAGGATGGATGCAAACAATACCAGAGTTATGTTGTCCTTAGCAGCTTAGTAATAAGCTTTGTCATAAAGCTTTGAATATCATCCATTGGCATATACAGTTGTTAGATAATGGCCCATATGGTTTTTCTTCTTATGTCCTTGTATAAGGGTCATACAAGCAATATGTGTTTCATATCATCCTTGCCTATATTGCAGTGACACCTGCCAATGGAGTTATCCCCAGCCCCTCCAATCATTTTCTGCATACGTGCACTTTTAAAATACCCCAAACAATATTTTGTGAATATTTAGAAACATAGAGGTTGACGGCAGATAAGGACCACAAGGCCCATCCAGTCTGCCCATTTTTTCTACATTATGAATGTGCCACACACCTTTACACTGTCAATGACCTATCTATCCATATTCATCTTTATTGCTCCCTTATGCTTATCCCATGCCTGTTTGAAGCCCTGTACTGTATTCATAGCCACCACTTCCTGAGGTAGGCTGTTCCATGTATCCACCACTCTTTCTGTGAAAAATAATTTCCTCACATTCCCCCTTAATCGGCCTTCCTCTATTCTCATGCTGTGTCCTCTTGTCCTGCTATTTTTCTTATATTTAAACATGTTAGACTCTTTCACCTTGTTAATGCCCTTGAGGTGTTTGAATGTTTCGATCATATCACCTCTCTCCCTCCTTTGCTCAAGGGTATACATATTGAGCTCCGTTAATCTGTCCTCATATGTCTTCTGATACAGTCCCTGCACCATTTTGGTTCCCTTCTCTGGACTGCCTCAATTTGGTTAATGTCCTTGTGAAGGTGTGGCCTCCAATACTGCACGCAGTACTCCAGATGGGGCCTAACCAGTGTCTTGTAAAGAGGGATTATTACCTCCCTCTTACGACTTGTGATACCCCTACTAATACACCCTAACATCCCCCTAGCCTTACCTACTGCTTTAGAGGTCTGCTTGGATGATTTCAGGTATTCAGTGATGATGATGCCTAAGTCTCTTTCTTCCTTTGTAACTGCCAGCAACTCACCTCCCAGCTTATAGGTGGCTTCAGGCTTTCTCTTCCCTATGTGCATGATCTTGCACTTCTTTGCATTAAATCCCAGTTGCCACTCTTCTGACCATTTTGCTAGTTTATCCAGATCTCTTCTCATTTTTCCCACGCCATCTGGTTTATCTACTCTGTTGCAGATCTTGGTGTCATCTGCAAACAGACAAGCCTTACCCTCTAGTCCATCTGCAATGTCACTAATGAAGATATTGAAGAGGACTGGCCCCAGGACTGATCCCTGAGGTACCCCACTTGTGACTTGCATCTCTTCTGACTGTATACCATTTACTACCACACTCTGTTTTCTGTCCTTCAACCAGTTTGCCACCCAGTTGACCAACTTGTGACCCACCCTGAGCCTACCCAGCTTATTTATCAATCTTCTGTGTGGAACAGTGTCGAAAACTTTGCTGAAGTCAAGGTAGGCGACATCAACTGCTCCCCCTTGGTCCACCACTCTGGTTACCCAGTCAAAGAAATCTATGAGATTAGTTTGACAGGACCTTCCTTTTGTAAACCCATGCTGTCTTGGATCCTGTGCCCCTATGGATTCCAGGTGTTGCATTATCCTTTCCTTAAGGAGTGCCTCCATAATTTTGCCCACTACTGAGGTAAAACTGACTGGCCTGTAGTTCCCTGCCTCCTCCCTGCTACCACTCTTGTAGAGCGGGATCACATGAGCCCTTCTCCAGTCTTCTGGGACCTGTCCTGTGCTCAGAGACTCACTAAATAGTTCTGCTAATGGCTCTGCTAGTTCCACCCTTAGCTCCTTAAGTGCCCTGGAATGTATGCCATCAGGTCCCATTGCCTTGTCCACCCTGAGCTTGAGCAGCTCTTGTGAGACCCTTTCTTTTGTGAAGGGTAATGCTCACCTCCCTCCCCTGTGTCCATGGTGCTGAGCTGTGGGCCCTGCCCTACCTTCTCTTCAGTAAATACTGAGCAAAAGTATCTATTTAGGATAGATGCTTTTACAGAGTCCTCCTCCTCACATGTCCCTTTTTCTCCTTTGAGCTTAGCAATAACCCCTCTGGACTTTCTCCTTTCACTAATGCATCTATAGAAAGTTTTGTCACCTTCTTTTACTGTTCATGCTAGTGTTTCCTCAGTTTGGGACTTTGCCTGCCTTACTGCCTTCCCTGCTTCCCTTAGGGCAGTTTGGTATGCCTCTCTATCTTTATCTCGCTGTGTTCTCTTATATTTCCTGAAGGCCAGCCTTTTGGCTCTGACCTTTTCTGCAACTGTATTTGAGAACCAAAGTGATTTCCTTCTTCTTTTGCCCTTCCTTTTTTGTCTAACACAATGGAATGTTGCTTCAAGTACTGCATCCCTAATGCTTGCCCACTTTGCCTGTGCCCACTCACCTGTGTTTCTTTTTGCCAGGGCTAGCTTAACTCTGTTGGCCATTTTATCAAAGTCAGCTCCTCTGAAGTCCCATATTTTTGCCTTGGAATGGGATGGTTTAGATGTAGTGCCCAAATTGAACCATACCATGTGATGGTCACTGGCCCCCAGGTGACCTACCTGAAGATCTGTTATCCCTCCCCTGTTAGTCAGTACTAGATCTAGGATAGCCCTGTCTCTTGTGGGTTGTTGAACCAGTTGTTTGAGGCCCTCTGCCTGCAGAGAATCTACCATGTGTCAAGTTCTGGCAGATGTTCCTGCTGGTATTGATCAATCTGAATCCGGTATGTTGAAGTCTCCCATTATCTGAACCTCCCCTTTAGCTGTCATGTTTTGTATATCTTCTAACAGTAATGTGTCTTTGCCCTCCCCTAGTCTGGGGGCCTGTAGACAACCCCAGTTCTTATGGCTATCCCATTTCCTGTTTCCAGGGTGACCCACAGTTCTTCTGGCACCTTATGTGTATTCTGAATTTCTGTAGCTTTGATATTTTCATTGACATGCAGGGCCACTCCACCCAACCCCCTTTTTGCACCTCTGTCTCTTTTGAACACTACATAGCCAGGTACTGAAGTCTCCCAAGTGTGGTTACTGGTAAACCACATCTCACTAATTGCTACTATGTCCAGTTTAGCCTCTGACATTATTGCCTGCAGGTCTGGGATCTTATTTCCCAGGCTGTGAGCATTTGTGTACATGATTTTCCATTGGCCAGATTTCGGTGTGTTAGTTGTTGTGTGAGGTTTGGCATTTCCCCTGTGTGTTGTATAGGGAGACAGGCCTTTTTTCTTACCTGGTGATGCAAATGAACTGCAAACATGCTGAATCCCTGTTTGACCACTAGCTGAGGGGGGATGGGTGTTCTTCCCATTCAACGTATGGGGTACTGCACCCCTCTTCCCATTTGATTGTTTAAATATTCTGCAAAGACATCAAACTTCTGCCCCAATGCACTGACTCCCTCCTTAGTCAGATGCAGTCCATCAGATTTAAAGAACTTTCACTCCCAGAACTGTTGCCAGTTCCCAGGGCCCCTAGTGCTCTGTGGCAGAATTTTCTGATTTCTGCGGCAGGGCTCCTTGACTTCTGTGGCAGCATTTTCTGATTTTCTGCAGCATGATTTATTAATTTCTCTGGCAGAATGCAGTCCTGCCATTGGCTAAATATGATGTGATATCATCTATGACATCACATGCTATGCACAGAGGAGGGGCTTCAGGATAAATGAGATGGGAAAGAAAGACTGACACTACAGAAAAACTGTATATTTGAATGAAAATTTATGAAAAACAATGAATTCTGCGGCACCATATACAGTATATTCTGAGGCATGATGTAAATTCTGCGGAAAATTCTGCAACCGCAGAATCACAGAATTCCAGGGGCCTTGCCAGTTCCCTACAAATCTGTGTCCTTTCTTCTGGCACCAGCCCTTGAGCCACATGTTTAGTTCCCCTATCTTCCCTTCTCTGACCTTTGTCTCCTTCTTGGATGTTTTATCAATTCTAAATATTTTCCAAGCTCAAATATGCTTTTATTTCAGGCAAGACATTTACTTATTTTTTATTTTACACTAATTCAAGATCTCTTTCTTGCACTATACCTCTAATCTGATTTATGATATAGAATTTAATTTCTTCAAAAGGTAGCCTTAGGGAATATGTTATGCCTTGAAGTAGACCATATGATTTTATTATATTTTCAACAATTTTGATTACCGGAAAGATTATTTTTCGATTTTGGTATTCTAAGGCTTCATCTAGATATAGCCTAGGTAATCTCTTTATGTTCATATTGTATACTTTAATCCAGTAGGTTGTTACTCTCTGTTCCACTAAGCTTTTTAGTGATAATTGTCCCAATTCTGCCCATAAAAGTATTGTTGGGGTGCCCTGGATAAGTCCCATAATTTTCTTATAAAATATATTCACACATTTCTCAATGTCATACATACCACCTATCCCCCAAATTTCACACCTGTATAGAATGTGGGTCTTAATCTTTACATTTATCACTCTAATACAACTTTCTATCAAGTTTCCTCCATATTTATGCACAAATCCAGTATAGGTGGAATGGAGTTTTTCGATTTAGTTTCAGTATCTTTAATATGGTCTTTCCATGATGGGTTATTATTCATTATTATACCCCAATATCTGAACTCTGATACTTGTTCAGTTGTTTCATTTTGTATTTTTAATACTGTTCTCTTTTTATTATTTTGTCCAAATATCATCAGCTTTGATTTATTGTAATTTATTACCAAATCATCCTCTTTACACCTATCTTGAAAGTCTGTTACCAGTCTTGTAATTCTCAGCATACTAGTAGACATCAGCACAACATCATCTGCAAAGGCAAGATACGGACTTGTCCATTTCCTGGTTCTTGGCATGTGGCATTTGTTTTTGTATGTCTTAATTAAAATATAATTTATAGTGCTGGCCCATTGGCACTGAGGGTTGAGTTACTGGACACCGCACTTCATGCCATGCTGTTGACCTGTGTTCAGGAATGAGCATAGGCCACTCTGGGTCAGTAGGGGAGGAGATGGATAGAGCATCTGATGGACTGCTCTCCATCTCCAGAGAGAGGGAGACCTGTGGCCAGTGCATGCCTGACCCCTAGTGGAGGCTGGGGCTTGATGGTACTGTGTCACAAGAATGTGGGGTAGAGTGTGGCAGATGTTTGATAAGGGCATGCACTGTAGCATTGTAGATGTCATTAAATGCTATGCTCCTGCAAGGGGATATAACAGAAAAGGTGGCAGCCAGGTCATGCAGCTTGATGGCTGTCTGCCAGCACATGCTGTCTCCTTAGGGGGTCACCTTCTGATCCAGATTAATGCCAGGTGGGGGAGTTGAGAGCTTCCTAGACTCCCCACCATGGGGGTAAGCTTTGGGGAGTACAAGGTGGTGACCCAGGAGTTCAGAGCTGGCAGATGGCAGCTGGAAGGAGAGGAGAGGACTGGGAGCCAACCGGAGGCCACACAGAAACAAGTTAAATAATATAAGTGACAATACACAGCCTTGATGTACATCTCTGTTATTTCGAAAGGCCTCTGTCAAATCCCCTTGGTTGTTATATCTAATATGGGATGAATTATCTTTATAAAGCATTATTAGATGTCCCAACATTGTCCTGCCCATCCCAATATTGTCCAATGTTTGCCATAGCAATTGCCTATTAATGCTACTGAAAGCTGATTTAAGAACAACAAATACTCTTGGATTACATTTTTTATACAGGGAGTTCCTTTTATGTAATATATGATCACAAACATTTATTACTAATACATCAATAACATCATTTAATTTAATACAGTGTCCCATCCTGGCATTAAAATCACCTAATATAATAAAACCTTTGTTGGGTTGTACAACCATTTATCTTTCCAAAAACCAGTGTACATTTTCTAGTGTCTTGGATCTTGATCCTCTTTTCCCCTTCAGTGGTAAATATACATTAAGCATTATCAAGTCAAGTCAAGATCATGGGTACATATTTCTACAATCAAAATGTTATTGTCATTAATTATAATTTCCTTTGTTGTATATTTTGGGCTGGACTTGCACAATGTGCATAACCCTCCAGACAATCTGCCAAATCTTGTTTCACTTTCTGCCACTTTACTGTAACTTTTATAACCATTTAGGTATATCATATCTTTAGTCCCTATTTCTTGTAAAATAATAACTTCAAATTGAGTGACACATTTCACAACATCTGCATCAATAAATTTGTTTTTAATTTTTGACACATTCCAAGAAAGTGTATTGGGCTGCATTTGCCCTGCCTCCATTGTTTCCCACTTGATTGTCAATTAACTTGTTCCTTTAGGACTGTAAATTTATTTACAGTCTCCAGTTCTTTTACCTATTCTAGTTTGTCACCCTTGTCTATCTTTTCCCTATTTCCCTCAACATTCTCATAGATAAAGATTCCAAGTGAATCCAGTTCACTTTGTTTTTCTAATAATTTCCTTTACCAATTGTTCCCCTTGATCCAAACCAAAATTTTATGTTTAGATTCCCATTATAATGCTTTAATTTTCTGATTACCGATACAGGGGATTTTTAACACAGATTCAATAAAGTCCCCCAATTAAAATTTTAGATGTTTACTTGTTTCCCTATTAAATGTATTAAGTCCAAATATGCTTATTTGTCTCATTTCTATGTCTGCACTGTTTCCAGTTTTATATAACTCTGGAAACAGTTTGTCCATGGTATTCCTCTCCCCATATTTTATGCCCATTTTGGACAATTTTCCTTGGGATGTTCTATTGCTCTAAGGATATGGTAATATTCTGATACCACCAGGACCCATTTTTCTTCTTTATGCTTACAAATGAACCTAGGTTATGTTCTTCTTCCAGGATAGCATGTATTACTATTTTTATATCTTTATTTAACGCACCCTCCAATTCACTTGGAGTTACATCTACATTATACATTGATATAGTAAAATCAGTATCTTCAATTTTCCTCATAAACACTTTGACATCATCACCAAACAAGTTATTCCCTTATTTTTCCCAGTGACTTTCTGTCATGACCTTATTTTCTTCCTTGTTTCCTATCCATTTTTCTTTATCAACGGATGTGGTGGCTTTCTTTGTTTCTGCCTCACCTTTCTCCTTATTTATCTAATTTGTCTCTTCACACCTCACAATCTCTGTTGATAGTGTACCTTTTTATAAATTCTGTAGTGCTCTCTTTTTCCTTTATTATTTTTTTCCCTTTTTTGCCTTTCTTACTTGTCTTGCCTTTTTTCCCTTTCAGCTTCTTTTTCCCCCTCAATGGACTTTCATGTTCAAGGGTTTCATCTTGCTCACTTGTTTCCTTCTCCCTATTATCTTTTTATTTGGTCTATTCTGCTCTTTTACCTGAGTGTGTGTTATATCACTATCATTGCTATGAGAGGGATTCATGTTTAGGCAAATATTTTCCTGATTGCATCTTTTAAAAGTTTTCTTTATTTTACCCCTTTTTCTTCTTGAATCTCTCCTTTTAGCCACAGTTGTGGATAGGCCTCTTTTAATTCCTTACTTATACTGTCCTCTCTTCTTCCTGTGTTGGTAGCAAGATTAATTCCATGCTATTTGAAATGGCATCTTTCTCTGTTTCACTGGGGAATTGTATCTCTAATTCTCCTTGGTTTAAAGTTATTTTAATGGTATCTAAATTAATCTTATTGTGTATGCATATTCCTTTAAAAAATGAAGTCCTTCGTTATTAAAGCCAGTTGTTCATAAATTAAGATATTCACCAAATACAAGTCTTTTAGAGCCTTTGCCAGATCTTTTGTTATTAGCTCTGTATTGTATATTTGACCTGAAGATTGAAAGGAAACACTTACTGAATTATACGATTCATATGCGAGGTTCATCGATCTTTCTTCTTCCCTTATAATCCCTTCTCGATTTACTTTATCAATCAAATCACGTCACCCCCATTGGTGTCATTACTTCAGCCCTATCATCTTCATTGTCTCTGTTTCTACTAGCCTTTCTTTTATCTCTACCATCTTTATTCAATTCCTTCAGTGTTTGTATTATATTCTGTAACTGTTCCATAATTATACTCATTTCCTTTTCTTTATGCCCCTCTATATCAATCTGCTTTCCCTTAAGGTTTTCCCATTTTACTACAATATCTTTAGTTCCCTCCTTCTTTCTAGAGCCCTCTTGATTCACAAAACTGTGACTCCCCCTTATTTTAAGATATTTTTCCACTTCTAACTGGTGTTGATCAACTATCTGGTGTAATACTCTTCGGAGGGGTGCTCTTTCTGTACTCTGTTTTTAAGATGTCAATGATCTTATTGCACAATTTTGCCTGTATTACCCTTATTATAGAAGTATGTTGGAATTTGTATTTGTTTGTGTCCTTTCACTGTTCTTCTTTTTTGTTTCCTTTTCACCCCCTTTTGGGTATGGTTGACTTCTTAACTCTTCCTCTTTTTCTCTCCTTTGTCTAATTTTTCCACCATTTCTTATACCTTTTCCCAATTTTTGCTTGGAGAAGGACAGTGTTGAGTTAAAGTCTATAGGTACTGACTAACTTCTGCCACTCCTCATATGGACTGTCATAGTTTCAGAATAAATTAAATACTGTTTTTGTTAATGCTGCTAGGCTATAGTAAAACACCTCTAATACTGGTATAATGCTGGTACAATATTAATAATAGTTCAGTGCAGATAATATACAAAATAATACAGTATGCAATTTTAAAATATGTATAATAATGCAACAATATTACATGTTGCCTGTGCGGTGGTTGGTCTAATCTATTGGTCTACTCTATCTCACCACCACCACTAAAAGACAGCAGCAATATAATTGGTAAGGTAATGAGCAACTGATAAGTCAACCTGTAGGAAAGTGCACTTTATAAAAGCTTGGTGTTGTTTCTTGCAAATATCAATGATTCCACATTCCCAGTTATTGCACAAAGAGTTTTCTTTTAATGTTCTTGATATTATTAAAATTATATGGCTACTTGGGTTTGTTAATTTCAGTTTCACCACTTGTCCTAGTGCCATGATATTTTGATTACCACTTCCTAATATCTTGTGCTCAGCTTTTTTCCCCCAGGTGCCTGCATACAGATTCTCTGAATCTTCTAACCAACTTGATTTGTTCACCTCATTCACCTCACATTTAGTACTTGTAAATAAGAAATTGCCTTCTGGCTGTGGCTCTCGCTCAATCTTAGGTTAGCTTTTCCCAAGTTCAGAGTGGTTTTCTCCACTAGAAGAAAACAAAATCAGTGCAATAAATCTAACTGGTTCTTTTCAAACCCTTGCTAATCAACTAATGATTTTCTCATATAAATTTCAACAGTATCATATTTAGAGAAAAAATTATTAAAATGTACTCATACATACATAGATACAGAGACACTGTCAGCAGATAAGGGCCTATGGCCCACTCAGTCTGCTCATTTGAGCTTGTAAGTTCACTTTTTGTTTTTCTAAAAGTCTGTTGACCCTTCCCTGACCTCCAGATTTTCCTTGTATCTATCCCATGCATTCTTAAATCCCGTGATTGTTTCAGCCCCCACTACTTCCTCTGGCAGGGTGTTCCACTTGTTCACCACACTTTCTGTGAAGAAATTCTTCCTCACAGTTCCTCTGAATCACCCTCTCTCCAACTTCATCCCATGCCCTCTAGTCCCAGAACATCTTTTTCACTGGAAAATAGTGTATCCACTCTCTCCCTGCTCTCCTCCAGGAAGTACTCATTCAAGTCCTTCAGCCTGTTCTCATAGGAGTTGTGATGCAATCCATGTACCATCTTTGCTGCCATCCTCTGACTCTTTTCTGCCCTGTCCATTTCCTTATGTAGGTAAGGTCTCCAGAACTGTACACTGTACTCCAGGCATCTAGGTTCCAATAAAATTATTTAAATATATACATTGAGCTGATTTCAGCCTTTAAACATTTTACAAACTATAAAATGTAATCACAAAAGCTGCTTTTGTTTAAGAAACTTACTTATCAGCAGTACTGCTTTTTCTTATTCTCTCTTGACTGCTCCCACTAACTCTCTTCTGGACCTTCTTGGTGCTGTCTCTAGTTGGTGTTTTCAGTAACCAACAGCCTTTGGCAGAGTTTTGGTTATCAAAATTAGCTTTAGAACCTCAATAGTGGACAAGCTTGGCACTGTTTGGCGTGCAGATTTGCTCAATTTGCTCAATTTCCAAGCTTTTAAGCTTTTATCTAACAGCCTATTCTCAAAGTGAGCATTCTGGTCACTAGCATTCCTAACCAAGAAGACACCAATGTGTCTTAGTGCCTCTGATGTGCATTCATTTTTATGCCTCCAATGGGCAATAGGCAAATGTGATGTCTTTGCGTCATGACAAGTGAATTGCCCAATGGCGTGAAAGGTGAAATTTTTGCTTATACCTGTTTTTACTCATACCCCTTTTCCTTTTTCTATTAAAACATGTTTTATGCTAAGTTTGTTGTTTTGGTCTAACTAAATCACTCCTCATAAATCACTCAAAAACACTACTGTCAATTGTCAATGTCGGCCCATGAATTAGTTCACGAGGCCTGTTGGCATCACAAACCACTACTCACTGTTCACAGTCTATTCACATACTAGTTTCCCCTTTGGCAAAATAGAAATATAAAACTAAAATAAAATATAAAAGTCAGGGGGGGAAGTCTGAAAGAAATATAAGAGATATATGCCACGTCTCTCTCTTTCCTTTTTTTTTTTTTGCTTCTTCCACAATTCCTGTAATTACGGCAATTCCAGCACTCCTGGATTGCTTCTGCACAAAACTTCTATTCTGGGCTTCCTCTGCTCTTCCTTCTTATAACTGTCTGAATGGTCTCTCCACTCCTCCTCTTCTCCTTCTTCTTTTTCAACTCCTTCTCACTACTCCCTTTCTGTGGTGAAGAAAAGATGGGAGGGCAGTATCAAGCAGACCAAGAGAGCAAAAAGCTGTTTAGTGAGATACTCATTGACTGTGAGGTGCTGTGAGATGCCAGTAGAAGTGCTGCTAGAGGACTGATTGAAGCTATCACTCCTGTGGTTGTAGAGTAGCCACTAGAAGCAGGGTCACACTGCAAGTTTTATATTTTGAAAAGGTAAGACATCTATGTCAGAAAAGCATGTGTCCTAAACAGAACTGGTATCTGTAGTCACTACAGGATGTGTGTGCCTGGTTTAGCAATGTGGCCCACTTATTCTCTAGGATTGATATGTTAAATGCTAATTCCTAGGCCTGTCTTTGTTTGTGTAATTGATAGCAGTGTGATGGTAAGAGGCACTGATATATCTTTCTCCCTATAGGTCTGGGGTTAGATTCCAAGGCTAGCAGGAGGGAGCTGAGTTTGTTGTCAGGAGTATGCTTTTTGGATTTGTAGCTGTCAGAAATGGCCTGTGAATTTTTATTTACAGAAGTCTGATTTGGGGTCAGTTAGAACTGCTCAGCTAGATTTTGAAGGAGGCAAAGTGTGCCAGACTGTGGGTCCATCAGTTGGCATATCATAATAATCCCCTGTTTTATGCAATAATGTCAGATTATTGTCTTTTCATCTATTGTAATGTGTGAGTTTCCCCAAAGTGGTTCCCAGTTACGGAGGTGTGGGTTCTTGACTCCACTGTGTTTAAGGAGCACTTGCCATGCTTGTCTCGAGAAACGAACAGAGGGTAACTGATTGCCCTTGACCAGACTATAATTGACCTGCGTCCAAGGAGTCTCCTCATAAGAGTCCTCTTCTAAATTTTTCCACATGGGTGTCCTGAAAGAGTTAGGTTCATGCCACTAGAGGTTTTATTTTATCCCCACCGTCTGGTGATATGCCCACAGCCAGGGAAGGCCCCATCCACCCTGTTGTGGAGAGCTTTTGAAGTTTGAGAGACTAAAGCAAGGTTGTTTTCCTTCCTACTGCAAAAAGAGGAATAGCTTTTCTAACCTGAGAAACTTGGTGTGTGGTATCTTGAGAGGCAGACTACTTAGATGAAAAAGAATTTTGGGAAATGCCATTATCTTAAAGGCAGCTATTTTCCCTGAAAAGATGAGGTTCATTTTTTTCCATCTATTCATATCTGCATATATATCTCTAATTAGTTGGTTTAAGTTAAGTCTTCCATCATCTGAGGTCTGTGGTTAGTATCATACATCAGTACTTGATGGAGGGACAGTTGCTATTAGGGGGTAGGACAAAAGTTATTTCCCCAGTTAACCCTTAATCCTGATACTTTCCAAAAATCATTCAGCATTTGTAAGGCCACAGAAGGAGAGGACACTGGATTGGACATAGCCAGCAGCAAATAATCAGCATTAACCAGTGCCTTATTCTTAATGCCATTAATCACAACCCCTTGTACAGCCTGGAAGTGTATGATTTTTGAAAGCAGTTGTGTCATAGAGAAGAGAAATAGTAATGGAGAGATGGGGCATCCCTACTGGGTTCCCCTTGAGAAACATAGAAACATAGACTTTGACAGCAGATAAGGACCACTTGGCCCATCTAGTCTGCCCATTTCCCTACCTACAGGATAGGCCACAGATCCTCGTTAACCAACAGCCTATTTCTTCCTACCCCCCACAAGAATTGCCTTATGTCTGTCCCATGCATTCTTGAATTCTCCCACAGTTTTAGACCCCCACAACCTCCTCAGGAAGGCTGTTTCATGCATCCACTACCCTCTCTGTGAAATAATACTTCCTCACATTGTCCCTGAACTGCCCCTTCTATCTTTAAATTGTGTCCCCTTATTCTTGCATCGCTCTTTTTCTGAAAGATGCTACCTTTTGACTTTGTTGATTCCACTGAGGTACTTAAAAGTTTCTATCATGTCTCCCCCTCTCCCTTCTTTTCTCAAGGGTATACATATTAAGCTCCTTTAGTCTCTCCTCATATGGCTTCTCTTGCAGACCCTGCACCATTTTAGTTGCCCTCCTCTGGACTTCCTCTATTCTGTCTATGACCTTGCAGATATGGGGTCTCCAGAACTGGACGCAGTACTCCAGATGAGGTCTCACCAACTGTCTGTACAGAGGGATAACAACTTCCTGTTTTCTGCTGCTGATGCCTCTCCCTATACATCCCAGTATACCCCCAGCCCTCCCTACTGCCTTCTCACATTGCTTGCTAACCTTAAGGTCATCTGATATGATTACCCCAGGTCCCTTTCCTTTTTGTTGTTGTTACTACCTCCCACCCATTGTGTATTCTTCCCAGGGTTCTTGTTTCCCAGGTGCATTATTTTGCACTTTTGCATCGAATCCTAGCTGCCATACTTCTGACCATTCCTCCAACCTTGCCAAGTCCCTTTTCATCCTTCCCATGCCTCCTTGTGTATCAACCCTGTTGCAGATCTTTGTGTCATCTGCAAAAAGGCATACTTTTCCTTCCAGTCCCTCTGCAATGTCACTGATGAAGACATTAAAAAGGACTGGACCCAATACTGAACCCTGTGGTACCCCACTAGTAACCCCTCTTTCTTCAGAGTGGACTCCATTTACAATTACCTTCTGTGTCCTGTTGTGCAGCCAATGTTTTACCTAGGCTACCACCCTGGGACCCACTCCCAGGCTGTGGTTAATTTGACTATTAATCTTTTGTGTTGGACTGTGTCAAATGCCTTGTTAAAGTCTAGGTAGGCCATGTCCACAGCCCCTTCCTGGTCTACTACTTTGGTCACCCAGTCAAAGAAATCTATTAGATTCGTCTGACATAACGTTCCTGCTGTGAACCCATGCTGCCTTGGGTCCTGTGCCCCACTGGCCTCTAGGTACTCAACTATCCTTTCCTTCAGAAGTGACTCCATCACTTTCCCTACCACAGAGGTCAGACTGACAGGTCTGTAGTTTTCTGCCTCTGTCTTTGTCCCACTTTTGTGAAGGGGAATCACATCCGCCTTCCTCCAGTCCTCCGGTACCACACCATCCTCCCATGATTTATTAAAAAGAGTAGCCAGTGGTTTCACTAGTTCCTCCCTTAATTCTTTGAGAATTCTGGGGTGAATTCTATCAAGACCCATTGCTTTGTCCACCTTCAGTTTTAGGAGTTCTTGCAGAACCCTTTCTTCTGTGAAAGGACTGGGATCAACCCCCCTATCAAGAGTGCTTCTGTTAATTGGATTAGGCACTTCCCCCTCCTCTTTTGTGAATACTGAGCAGAAATATTCATTCAGTATCCCTGCTTTTTCACTGTCCCCCTCTGCCCACCCACCGTTCATTCTATTCAGCCTCACTATCCCTCCCTTTGTCTTTCTACGCTCACTGATGTACCTATAAAAGGTTTTATCCCCCTTCTTAACTGAGTTGGCTATCTTTTCCTCAGTTTGGGCCTTTGCTATTCTGACTTCCCTCCCTGCTTCCTTCTGCCTTAACTGGTACAGCTCTCTGTCCTTCTCCTTCTGTGTTTCCTTATACTTCCAGAATGCTATCTTTTTCTTCCTGACTTTCACAGCCACCTCTTTGAGAACCATAGTGGCTTTTTCTTTGTTTTGATTTGTTTATTTGCTTCACACAAAGGCTTGTTGCCTCTGTGATGGCAGTTTTGATGATTCTCCATTGTTGCTCCACATCTCCTTCTAGCCTGTTTGCTAGTGCTTTTCTGAGGCACTCTCCCATCTTGCCAAAGCCAGCCCTCCTAAAGTCCAGTACCCTCACTTTTGTATAGCTTGACTCTGTAGCTGAGTTTAACATGAACCACACTGTTTGATGGTCACTTGTCCCCAGATGGCAACCCACTTCTAGATCTGAGATCCTCTCACTGCCCCCATTTGAGAGTATGAGGTCTAAGACTGCTCCCTCACAATTGGGTTCTGAAACTAGCTGTCTGAGGCCCGCACCTGTAGGGCATCAAGAATGGCCCTGATCTTGGATGTGGCTGCAGCAAATGTGCTCCAGTTAACATCTGGCATATTCAGGTCTCCCATCAACAGTATCTCCTTTCTCTGCCATTCTAAGAATGCCTTCTATCATATCCTTGTCCATTTCCTCCCCTGACATGGGGTCTGTACACAACCCTGTGAGGATTGTGGTGCCCTTTCCAGTCTCCAAGGTGACCCACAGTGTCTCCTCTCCTCCCTGTTTACTCTTTTGTTCAGTTGCTTTATCTCTTCCTTTACATAGAAGCTACTCCTCCCTCTCTCCTGCCTGTCTCTCCTGTAGGTTATGTACCCTGCTATGTTAACATCCCAGTCATGGTTCTCTATGTACCATTTTTCTGTGATTGCTACAATATCCAGGCATCCCTCTTCCATCAAGGCCACCAGCTCAGGGAGCTTGTTGCCCAGACTACGGGCATTGGTACTCATTACCCTCCATTTCCTGATGGCCTTACTCCCTTTTGCCCATCCCTGTCCTTCTTGCCTTTGTCACTTTCTCCATTCACCCCTGCTCTTCTCCCTATCGACACCTCTATGTTGGTGTTTGCCACACTTACTACCATGATTTTTTTGGGGGGGCTAGGATTTCCCTGCTTCTTTCCAGTGCATCCCCCCTTGGCTAGTTTAAATGCTTGCCAATGAAGCATTTAAATCTATCACCTAGGATCCTGGTTCCCATCCCAGACAGATGCAGCCCATCATGCCAGTATAGGCTTGCATGACTCGGTGTGACCTCCAGTCCCTAATGAAGCCAAATCCCTGAGCTCCACACCAGTTTTTAACCACTGATTGAATCCCATGGTGCAGAACACCCTAGCCTCTCCTATGCCATAGATGGGTAGCACCTCTGAGAAGGTACCGTGCGTGCTACTTGACTAAGGCCCCTCCCCAATTCCACAAACTCTTCCTGCATTTCTCTAATCCCTTTCTTAGTCAGGTCATTTGTCCCTAGGTGGACAATGACATCCAGCTCCCTCCCCTGTGCAGCTGCTTGGGCAATCCTGAGGATTCGCTCCCTGTCCCTACAAGCCATGGCACCAGGCAGGCACCTTACCTCCCTCTCCCCTTCCTCCCCCAGTTCTACCTTCCTAATAATAGAGTCCCCCACCAGGAGTTGTTTCCTTCCCCTGCAGGGTCCCCTGCCACCCTCCTGTGGGTCTCCTTTGTGGAGGTTCCCAGCATGCTTCTTGGTCTCCAATGCAGGTGCCTCCATAGAAGAACCACACTTTGCCAGAATGGAATAGGAATTGTGGAGAGGTACAACTGGAGGGATGCACCTCTGTTCCACCACCCTCACCCTCCCTGAGACCACTGTGGTCCAACCGCTCCTCTTTCTTGGCAACCTCTGAGGCAATGGCAGTGGCTCTGGTGGTCCCTGGATGGAAGAGGAGATCCCACAAATCCTGACCAACTCAGCCTGGAGATGAGCAACCTCCTCCCTCAGCCCAGAGAGGTGCCTGCAGATGGGACAATGCCGCATCCTCCAGAACATCTCCTGGAAGACTGCTGCTCCACAGCCACTGCACTGCACCACTCCAATAATGTCTTATTTCTGGCCCCTTAACTGTTTGCAATCTTTACTCTTTCCTCTGTTTTTTTTTCTCTCTCTCCTTACTTTCTGCCTCTGTGCCCTTTAAGCTCCTGATTGTCCTGTTCCGCGACAAGAATATCCTATATTTCTCAGTAGACCCCTTACTTGCTCAGAGGCAGACCTCCAGCAGCTAGAGGGGGCCGGACAGCTACTCTTGCCCTTCTAGGATGGTGGGTCTTTGTTGGTTCTGTGTTCACTCACTTCCTGCTCCCAAACAGGAAGTTCCTGTCGTCAAGTCAAATCCTGTGCCTATAAAAATAGAACTAGCTTTGGGTGGGAAGTAGGACAATATAGTCCCAGTAGAGAAGTCCAGTCACACAGCAGTCCTTTCTCCTGGTGTCTTCTGCCAAGCTATTAGCAGAATCTTTCTAAGGCAGTCTTTAAATGTAGCTTCCTTCTAGCTAAGCCACTCCCCTACTTACTAGATTTTTCTACAAGTAATTTAAACCTCACAGCTATTAAGTAATTTCAATCACCTGAGATTTACACCTAGATAACTGTTCAGATAACCATTCAGTTCAGTTAACTCAGACAAACACACACTTTTTTTTTTGTTTTGTTTGTTAGTTTTTTTTACCCTAAATTAAAGGTCCAAGTACAAAAGTTCTTCATCTTTAGTCCCAGTAGAGAAGTCCAGTCACACAGCAGTCCTTTCTCCTGGTGTCTTCTGCCAAGAGAGAGTTATACTACTGGAGATTATAGCATTTGTATGAACAGAGGCTTTTGGGCTCAAATAAAAGAGTCTAATCCAGCTGATAAATGCAGACCCAATGGCCATGGTAGCCATTGTTTGATACAGATACTCCTATTCTACAGAATCAAAAGCCTTTTCTGTATCAATGCTTACAACCATTACTGGATCCTTTTGCTTCCTTGCTGCCCAGATTACATTTATGACTGATCTTAGATTGTCCATGGCCATCCTACCCTTGACAAACCCTGTTTTGTGTTCCTGGATTAAATGAGAAATAACCTTGTCCAGTCTCATGGCTAATGCTTTAGCCTGAATTTTAGCATCAACATTTATTAAGGATATGGGGGAGTAGCTGGCAGGCAGGAGGGGGTCTTTTCTGGGTTAGTGGAGTAAAGTTAAAATAGCCTCTGACATTGATTGAGGTAAATTCTCGCTGGTGGCTGCCATGATATAGGTTTCAAGAAGCCTCTGCTCCAAAAGAGGAAGGAGGGCTTGGTAAAATTCCACGAGAAGTCCATCCATGCCTGGGTTTTTTTATTTTAGAGTGTCATTATCGCTGTTTGGATCTTCTGCTGTGTTGGAGTGCACCCAGGGCTTTCATTTATTTACTTATTGAAGTCTTGAAATTACTGCCTTTTGAGTCAAAAACTCTTTTGCAAAGGCTGTACATCAGATTTACAAACAGACAGGTTATAAACAAATTATAGGAGATTAATACAGTACATTAAACATAGGATATAGTTGTACAAGTAATCAAGCACATCATACATAAGTGCATCATAAACGAGGGTGGAGTGCATGGCAAAGAAACAAACACAGTGAGTATATTTAAAACAGGATAAGAAACATTACAGGAAATTAATACAGCACATAATACATAGGATACGAGTATACAAGTAATGCAGGCCATTATACATAAGTGCATCATAACTGAGGGTAGAGTACATGATAATGAAACAAACATGGTGCAGGTAGTGCTAGCTACCTGAGTAAACAGATAGGAAATTAAAGAAAAGAAAGGGAGATAATAAGCAGTCAGTTAAGGACAGTTGTGAGACAGCTGGGGGGGAGGCAGGGAGAAACGTTGAGTAGAGGGGTGTAAGGTCTAGAGCAGAAGGAATAGGAAAGAGAGCAGGTAAAGGATCAGTAAAGGGCAGGAGGGGGAACTGAGTGGGGAGGGAGAAATTAGACCAAGATAAGGTGGGGAGGAGCAGGGGGAAATTGAGGGATAAGTCATGAGCAGTCCCAGATTGACCAGCAAAGGCTAGGAGCAGTCACAACTATTCACAGAGCGTAGGTGCTGACAATGTTTGGTTTTAAAGGGACCCAATTTAACTGGAGGGGAAACCAGAGAAGGCAGGCCATTGAGCAGAACAGGGGCCCTGTGGAAGAACACTCTGTGCACTAGGGATGTCTTACAGAAATGGACTAGGTAGAGGGCCTTATCAGAGCTCCTAGCAGAATGAGGGTTAGAGGTAGGGAAGATGAGCTGCTGGACTGAGGGAGGGGAGAGTGAGGTAGTAAACTTCTTGGCCAACAGGCAGGTGTGATAGTCTAGCCTACCTTTAAAGTTTAGCAAGTTCACTTGACTGCAAAGATCACAGGTATGGGTTAGCTTTGGTGCCCTTGTTATTAGGTGACATGCTTTATTGAGGGACAGCATTATTCTTTTAAGAGCAGTGTCGAAGCAGATCCATAGATTACTATACCATAATCAGCTAGGGATAGAATGGAACTACTGACAACTAGGCAGAAGGCATCACTTGTCAGACAGCTCCTATGCCTGTAGAGGAGGCCGATTCTGGTGTTTACTGCTTTGTAAGCCAGATTAATATGTTCTTAGTAGGAAAGGGAAGAGTGTAAAGTAATCCCAAGGTATTTAAAACTCCTTACCTGCTCAAGTGATGAGAGTTGACTATTTGAGATGTTTAGAGACACTCCTTTATGTTTATTCCAATGGTTTGCAATCAGCATTACTTTGGTCTTTTTTGTAATTGATGATAAGTTTATGAAATGAGAACCAGGACTCGATTTGTGAAAAGCTGTTTTGCAGGCATTGTTCAAACATAAGGGGTTCAGGGTGACTAGGGAAAATAACTGCATTATCTGAGTAGAGGAGTTAGTTGCCAGAACAGGCTTGGGAACACTATTTAGAAAAAGACTGAACAGGAGCGGGCCAAGAATTGAATCCTGTGGAACCCCTGAGAGAACTGGCTTATAGGAAGAGAGGGTATCTAGGATTTTATCCCACTGGGACCTCCTAGAGTGGTAACTATCAAACCAGGTAGTAGCATCAGAGGATAGGCCCAGCCCTAAGAGGGAGGCAGACAGAAGGCCATGGTGGACCATGTCAAATGCTTTTGTTAATTCTATGTACACAGACCTAACCAAGTGACTCCAGTCCAGATCTTTCTGTATAAAGCTAGCGAGCTCCAGAAGGGCTGTGGACGTACTGTAGTCCTTCCTGAAGACACGTTGTTGGCTACGCTGCAGATTATACTTGGCAAGATATTCAGAGATTTGATCATTCACTATTTCTTCAAGGGCATTAGATATAGGTGGAAGGAGAGATATGGGGCAATAGTTACCATGGGTAGTTCTGTCACCACTCTTGTGAACAGGGGTGACTATTGCAGATCTCTACTGGGAGGAAAACTGACTGAGAAAGAAAGAATTTTGGTGAGTGGAAGGAGTACTGCATCAAATGTTAAATGAAGTAATTTTAGATTAAGAGAGTTGCCACTGAATCTGGACTTGCCCAAGGCTTGTGAAAGGTAGAAGCTAGCTTCAATTGTTGTGCTGTAAGGGAGGTCAGGGAAGATTCTCCCAGAAAACCTAGTAGATCCAGTGCAGAGGGCTCCCTATAATTTTTATTCAGGATCTCTTAAAAATCTTTAAAAGCATTTTTAATGTCCTGTTGCTGACTGAGGACTTGACCAGAGGCATGCTTTAAGTTGGTGATATGTTGAGCGGCTTATTGCATTTTGGTGCAGTATGCCAGCAGCCTGCAGGCCTTCTCACTCAACTCTCAGTATTAATGGGCTATCCTTTGAATAGCCCTTTATCTTGCTGTTTGGGACAAAGTGTTTATTTGATATTTTGTTTGTAATATGTTCAAATACATTGGTTGTGTGGGTGATGTGGCCTCGTTGTAGCTGTTTCTAACCACTTCAGGTCATTTTCTAGTTGGGCAGCCTTGGCCAGTCTGTTTCTATTAAAGTGGGCTAAGTAACTCATTATTCTTCCATGGATAAAAGCCTTAAGTGCATCCCACAGAATAGCTCTGGGAATACCAGGAGTATCGTTATACTGAAAGAAATATTTAATTTCTGATTCTAACCATGGCATAAATTCTTAATCTTGCAGGATGACGGTGTTAAACCTCCATCATGGTGTGGAAGATGTTGCAGGGTTGAGGGCTATTGACAAATAATCACATGCATGGTATGGAATGATAATAGGCCCAATGCAGGTATCCAGTACAAGTGGAATTAAGAAAGGTTAGACCAGGAAATAATCAATCCCTGAGCTAGTGTTGTACCTAGCTGAGTGATGAGGAAAGTCTCTACCTGTAGGGTTTTTTGTTCTCCAAGGGTCCTTCTGATGGAATTCTGAAAATCTTGATGGCTCTAAGTGGGATGAGTAGTGAAACATCTTAATGTATCTAGTTCTGGGTTCCACACTTCATTAAAATCCTCCCCAACAATATGGAGGTCTCTGAGAATACTGTCTAGGAAAGTATCTGAGCTGCCCTTGAGAAGTATGAGCTAATATCCTCATTAGGTGCATGGATGTTATGTAGGACTACAATATGGGTATATAACTATAGTCTAACTATAACCCATATGCCCTCTTTCCAACTGACAGAGTGTAAAATTTGTACTCAGAGTTTTTTTGTGAATCAGTATGGTGACCCCTTTGGATATGGAACTATAATAACTAGACTCGATATGACCCATGCATTTCTTCTTCAGTTTTTGGGATTCTGTAGGGGTGAGATGGGTTTCCTGCAGGAACGCTATATCACAGTGTTCCTTTTTAAGGTGTGAAAGCACCTGATTCCTTTTAATAGGGGAGTAGAGGCACTGGATGTTCCAGGCTTCAAGGTTGCCCCTGTTTGGGCAGCCGTTCATTAACAGCACATGAGCAGACAACAAAGTAATGATGGTGGTACCTAGCTGGCCCACCAATATTTAAAACAGGTATGTTTTGAGTAACCTGGCATCCTTATACAACAATCACTGCAGAGTAAGTGAACTTGACAGGTAATTAATCCACAAAACAGAGGAATGACTGGAATGCAACTTCAACAACAGGCTGTATGACTAATATTCTATAATCCTGCTAATTTCTGATTATAACTAATAGCTGGAGAAGAAAAGCTTAAAAAAAATAGTGAATCATTAAAACAAGTTCTAAGCAGCAGAAAAACTTTAGGAGTGAGCATGAGAGTTGATAACCCTGAGCGCTTTGGGAAAGCTAAAGTCCCCAAGAAGCAGGTATCAGTCTCAGTCACAGCTGCTGTTGCCAGAAGAGTAGTTACTAACGCATCCTTCCTTTGGCTGAAGTGAAGTTGTAAACTTCCATTAACAACACAATCAAACAAAAAAAGGTAAATAAAAATTGGATGCCTTCTCCACGGTTGCCACAGATGCATGTGTAGGTAACAGAGGTACATATACAAAGAGGTAAGGAGAAGAAAAGACCATCAGGTGGGGAAGGTTAGGAGTGCATCCAACTATGTTACTTGAGGAGTGATCCATGATGCTTTAGGCTCATATAATAGCTAGTTAGCAAAATATGCCAGCTACGTCTACGGCAGCGCATGAGACTGTTGGGAGAAACCAGAGTGTGTGATTCAGTGACAATGCTGGAGTTAGTAAAGATGGAGTGTCACCCTCAGGCCTAGCCACCTTCCACAGGAGTACCAAGGTGTGCCCATTATTCTGTTAGCCAGCTCTTGTCATCTGTGTGAAAACTTCCTGGCTGGGATAAGGCTTTTTGGTGCTTCCCTGCCTAGATGTGTGTCCTCCAAAACCTTAAAGGAGTACCAGCTCAGCCCTGCCACATTTGAAACAGGAAGTTGTAGGACAGTGGGGGGGCATTACCCCAAGTCCCAGGGGTTCATTGCAGAGACCCAGGAATAAGGCCCTTTCATCTCCCACAAGATCTGTATGATTGGCTCAATATTTATTTAGGGTGTATTATGCATATGTAAATTCATGTGCACTACTGTAGATAGTGACAGTACTATGTAGCAGGGAGGCAAGAGTGGTAGGCACCTAAAACAGGTGCACAACAGTGTAAGCTCAGGATGTGCTCCTCTTTGCAAGCTTATCAACTTCCTACCACATGTAGCTTGCAATGTGGTGGGTCAAAAACATTAATGTGTTATTCTGTTGTGCCAACGCTGGATTCTTCTGCCCCATTGCGGTATGCTGCAGGTAGATGTGCTTGCAGCAGTCTGCGATCACCCAGTCAGGTTATTTAAAAAGGAGTAGGTAGGAGCAAGGGTAGAAAAGCATCAGTTATTGATGTATGGGGTTAGCCAGGTCAAAAAGAGCAAGGGGATAAGACTCATGTCTGAGGAAGGGGGAAGCCTTAAGACATGCAGCTACTGCAGGTTTCTGTATTAAAGTTAATTCACTCCCCCATCGGTTATTGGGTGCAAAAGACCCTTCCTCATCTGCTTCAGTTTGCAGATGTTTGCGTACTCTACATGGCATCAGCAGTTGTAAACACAGGCAGAATGATATGAGATATGTTTGTTAGTATGGTTGTGTGCTACTGCTATTGGAGCCCACTGATAGCTCTTGTCCTCAGCTAAATTGGTGCAATAGCATTCTGTATTGGAGAGCAATAATGCCATTGGGATCAAGTTGGACCATCTGCAAAGAGCTACTACAGTACATTCACTATGCCCTATGTGCTGGCTCGGCATATCAATCTGCTCCTATGTTATATAAATGTTTAGCATAAAGGACTGTGTGACTTGATCTGAAAACACTTTACCCACATTAGAGATTGAGGGAGGAGTGCTCACAGAAGAGTCATAACACCCAGTGATATGCCAAAAGAGAGGTACGCTGGGGGAGGGGGGAGATCAAAACCATAGAGGTAACCACTTGATAACCAAGAGACCTATGGTATTAAAATATTCACAGTTCTAAGTAAATAAAAAAAACTACTTTTTTAGCATATAAAACCTAGTTCCCCATGCAAATTTTACTGAGTGCTTTTACTCCATGATCCGTGACAAGCCCCTCACCACAGATACCAGTCACCACACCCAGAACACTGAAAACTCAAGTTACAAAGATGCCCCTTATTTTGTCTGGATTCAGTGGGCTTGATATTCTAACAGTGGTGCAAACTGCACTGTTTGAAGCCTGCAGCAAACCCGAATGCAACAGGGACCCTTCGCCCAGTTTTATAAAAAGCAGGGTTCCTGTGACAAAGTCCCTGTGATTGCTGCAAGGTAACAACTGTGGTGAAGACTTGGCGCAACTGACAGGAATGCCACAAGCTGAAGGATGTGCTTGCAGCACCCATGACAATGATGGTGACCCACTAGCCAGTCACCCCAGTGGCTGGCAGGTTGTTTTAGGCATTTTCAAGCTCCTTGGTGTGGGATGGATCATGCTGGGAGGAGGGGGGTGACAAGTGCCCCTGACTGGGCAACAGCAGTATATGGTGGACAGATTGGGGGAACACCAGTGCCATCATGGGTGGGTTGGACTCTGACCAGCCACAGACCACCAGCCACTCCAGTGGTGGTCTGGCAGGTGTCAGAGGATGTATGGGTGCCTTCCCCAAGGGGCCACAGGATCACCCCCCCACCCAGCCAAGGCTGCAGCATTGGTACATGGCAGGTGGAACTAGCTCCATGCTGGTCTAATTGCAGGCTCTTTGCACCCATGGGGTGCTTCCAGAATCCAATATTAAGGGATTTGACAGCCCCATCATGGCACAAACCCCCTAGTGCCATGGTGCACGCCCATGTTGGGTGCAACCCTAGCACAGGGCCAGTTCAGCACAAGGGGTCCAGTATTGGATGCAGTCTACATTAGAAAATTGGGCTTGGTATAACTTTTGATGCAAGGAACCACTTGCCTGAATTCTGTTTGACGAAGGCTTCCTGCATCAATATTTGAGCTTTGAAAATTGAGTCCAGTGTCTCTAGTTAGTGTTGCCTTTATCAGTCAATACTCAATTTATAAAGCTGCATAGTGTTACTATGCAAGAGCCATATATCTATCAGTACAAGAGGGGTAGTACAGTATCAGATCTAGAAAACCTAGTTTATGCTTCCAATGGGTAACTGCATCATACAAATTAGAACAAATACTGCAAAACTAATTATTTTCACACAATGTAACTTTAGCTGACACACAATTGCAACCATAACTGTGTAAATCTAATTTAGCATGTAACCATTAGCTCCACATACATTATAATGGAAAAAGTGCTAGTACAGCTAGTAAGTGCAAATTATTATCACACAAATCAGTGCTTCCGTGAAAATAGCAAACATTATTTGACAGTGAAAATTTCACATTTTACAGCAGTTTGCCTCACAGTTTAGTCAAAAGTGTAAGGCAAACTATTTTTCTGATGTTAGAGCGGTTTTAGACGGCCCTCTGTCACAATTCCAAACAGTGGTTTGTAGTAACAAGCTGAGCTCAAAACTGGAGTTGGTTAGAGTCTCTCATTATGATAGTTAAATCACAAAATACATTTACCAGCTCACTAGAGCTGGTAGTTAAATCTCAAAATACTTTAAATACTTTCATTGGCTAGATCCAGGAAGTTAGCCTAGCTACCTCTTAATTGGGAGTCAGACTTGGGTCCACATCTAAAATGGCCTAGGTAAGCCACGAAACATGCCATTGACTTTTTATGTGCCAGCATCACAACTGTTAGCACCTACTGTGGCCATGGGTACTCTTTTGTGCATTTAGTCAAGTTCAATGTTACATTCAGTGTGAATAATTCAACTGCATTATGTCACTGATGACATCAGTGATAGGGCTTTTAGGGCTAGGCATATGGTTTCAGACCTACAAAAGCCTTTCAGACCTACACAAGCCTGGGTTTGATCCCCTGTGTTGCACATGTTTTTCTTTCTGACTACAATTTTTGTTGTATGAGAGAAATTGTCAGATGATATTGCTGGTGTAGCGAAGGGTTTCAGCAGAGCTAAACAGCAGACTTTCAAGAAATTGAACTTAGTTCTACAGTATGTCTTAGTCAATTGAATTAGTCCCAGCCGAGGCTTGTCTAGGTTTGAATACAATTCAAGTAACATGTTTTGCAGGTTGTAATATAACCTCTCCACCACAGGAACTAAAACTCATTTGCTTGTAGCTCAGTGGCACACTAAATGTGTGTTTGTTAAGCAGAGAAATGATCACTGGTTCAAATCTGAGCAAAAATGTAAGCATTTGTTTCCTTGTTTTTTGTAAGATGGAAACTCCCTTTAGTGGTGATTCATGGTGGAATGAAGCTGGAATAGTAAATTATATGAGAATTTTATTTATCCAACAACAATTTGTGAAGGTAAATTGCCTGCTAGGATTAGATCCCCAGTCCACTGTATTGCAGGATGTGAGATAACTTCTAACTTACAGGAACTGCAACTCAATTACCTATTGCTCAGTAGCACACTGAATGTGTTTGCTTAGCAGGCAAAGAATCAGTGGTTCACATACAGGTAAACACAGTTCAAATCTGGTCAGGGACTTAAATATTTTTCAATTTTTTTGTAAGATGGAAACCCACTTGCATGGTAATTCAAATAATTTGACATGCCATTTTGTACTTTTAGGTTCATGTCATGCACATCACTGTGAAACCCTCAGCTTGTTAAACTGGTTTTCACTTGAAATGGGATGCTTTTGCAATATTGTACTACATTTTTGGAAACATTTTAACATTTAAGAACAATTTTCATTTATGATTGCTATTAAGGTTAACTTTATAGTACATGGCCCAGATTTTCACAGGATTTTAACATCAGACTGTTGTGTTTTAACACAACTCTAGGGCAAAGATATTTCTATTTCATTCTCTAAAACATTGGTATTCATTGCACAATTCTTTTCAACAAATCCAATCTGAATCTATTTTTAAGACTGTACTTAAAAACCATTATCTTGAATACTCTGCGTTAATGTTTTCTCATTAACTGAATACTAAAAATGTTATTTATTTCATTATTTCAGACTGTGCTCATGTACCTAGTTTATTTTAACTTTTTTTTAAATGTCCTATCTTGTGATTTGTATGGCTGAATGTATGTTATTTGTGTCAGGTTCTCCCTTGAAAATGGGCATTTATGCCCTTGGGTTCGTACCGGGTTAATACATTTAAAAAAAAATCATGCTACTATGGAGCTGAAATAGTAAATTACATGAAAAGTAAATTTAGCTAAGAACTGCAATTTGTGAAGTTAAATTGCCTGCTGAAATTAAATCCCCAGTCCCCTGTTTTACAGGATGACATACTTGTACAACTTAAGAATTGTAATTTGCTGTATTTTATTTATTTATTTTATTTAGCTTTTGTTGACTGGGTAAGTGCACTAGACCAATCCTGCCTATTTTCAGGCACTACCCGGGGGAGGGGGATACAGATGAATTCCAACTGACCTTTGAACCAGATTAAGCTGTTGGTGGTATTTTTAGTGAATGAGGGAAATTTGGCCAGGACACCAGGAAATTCCCCTACTCTTTTCGATAAGTGCCATGGGATCTTTAACATCCATCTGAACTACCACCAATCCAGGCAGATGGGACCTCAGTTTTAACGTCTCATCCGAAAGACGGCACCTCAGAAGTGCAGCACCCCTCTCATGCTGCACTGCAGTGTCAGTACTGGGATATTAACCCAAGTGCCAGATGTGGGAACTGAATCCACAGCCCTCTGATCTCCCGGCCTCAGAGGTGAGTGTGCTACCTACTGAGCCACTGACACTATACTACACTGCTTACCTGCAGCTCAGTGGCACACTGAGGACCCAATTCACAAAGCTTATGACATGTAGTGGTGTGCAAAGTGGCCATAATTCGCTCCATGAAGTGATTCGCGGAGTAACGTGGGCTCCGCAACGTGAAGCGGAGTACTTCGCGTTATAATGAGGAACACAAACTCCATTGAAACCAATGACTTCATGTTATTCTGCTTTCCCCAAACCACTTCTCCACCAATTTTAAGGCAAAGTGCATTGAAGTCAATGTACTTCACATCTGTTATTGAGCTCCAAGCCATATTTTGCAGAGCTTCATGGGATTGCAGGTCACATGGGCTCTAGATTGTTCTGCACAGCCTTGGTTCTGTGTAGTGTGTGTGTAGTGGAAGATGGAGACAGTTTCTTCACAGAGCTCTGCAATTCAAATCCTCTAAAAGCTGTTGAAAAAGCCTTTCTGAGCCATTTTTTTCTCAAAATTTAGTACATTGATTGTAGGAAACCCTCCTGTGATCATATCATCGAGTGTTTATTGTTTGTGTGTGGATTATGAATGTTAATTTTGAACAGTCAGCCTGTGTACTGTGAAATGTACTTTGGGGGAGGGGCGCATCTGTGGTGTAGGTAGATTAACTGGGAGAAAAAGGCAGGCTTTCTGTTTTGGTTATATTTTTTGGTATAACTGTATTAATGTACACACAGTAATATTTTCAGGAATTCTTGACATTTTTTTGCTGATTGTTGTGATGCAGCAGTGTATAATTTCAGTCTATTTAAAACATTTGGTATATTACTAAAGGTTTTCAATTTGCTATGCATTACTTGTAGTATGTGTGTGAGTGTGTGTGGGAGTGTGCCATTAAATCAGGCACCTTTTATTATGCCACAGAGTAATTGCAGCAGTGTGAACCTGCTATCCACCACACCTGCACTTTTTTACACTGCTTTGTGGTAGCTTTACTGGTAGTGGACTGTTCCTGCCATGCACTACCCCCCAACCTGCAAAAGGTATTCTTTTCCAGACGTGGATTTGTGACTTTTGAGCACTGGTTAGATGTTTTTGTGCCTCTGCGTCTGTATCTCTTGAGTGGGCTGCACAATCTAAATCTGTCTGTGGGTTTGCAGTACACCATTCATTTTGGGAGACTTTGAATTTCTTGTTACACTCTATTTTACTTTGTCAGCACTGGGGAATTTTCTGGACACACGACAGTAGCATTTTGGGGATGAACATTAATTCTGGTGACTTTGTGTGACCACTGCATGCATGACAGAGTGCGTCATTAATTCTGGGAGACTTTGCATTTCTTGTTATGTTCTCATTTCACTTCATCAGCACTGTGGAATTTTCTGGACACAAGACAGTAGCATTTTGGGGGTGCACATTAATTCTGGTGACTGTGTGCGACCACTGCGCACATGATGGAGTGCACCATTAATTCTGGAAGACTTTGCATTTTGTGTTACCCTCTCATTTCACTTTGTCAGCACTGGGGAATTTTCTGGACACAAGACAGTACAATTTAGGGATGCTCATTAATTCTGGTGACTGTGTGTGACCATTGCAAGCATGACTGAGTGCACCATTAATTTTGGGAGACTTTGCATTTGCTTGTTGCGCTCTCATTTCACTTCATCAGCACTGGGGAGTTTTCTGGACAAAAGCCAGTAGCATTTTGGGGATGCAAATCAATTCTGGTGACTGTGTGTGAGGGGCTGCCAATATTGTTGTCACTTCACCTTACTTCGCTTTAAGGGGGAATGACAACGTGAAGTAATAATAACAAGGTGAAGTGAGCCTTTTGTATTGGCCACTCCCCATAGTGGAGTGACAACACGTAGTGCCCACTTAGCATTCAGTTCACTGGTGGAATTTAAATTTGCTGCATCTCTAGTACCAAGCCTTGGGGGATGCCAGTGTTGATTGGGAGAAGGAGGGGAGAGGGAGTTGCCGATTCTGACAGACTGGGACTTGCCCATGAGATAGGACCAGAACCAGCTAGTGGCATATTTGGAGAGGCCAGCCACAGTCAGCTTGCTGAGGAGAAGGGAGTGGGCAACAGTGTCAAAGGCTTTGGCCAGATTGACAAAGATGACAGAGGTGATGCATCCCTGATCCATGCTTGAGAGAATGGAGTCAGTGAGCCAAAGAGCAGAGGTGGTGGTCGAGTGGGCCTAGCAGAACCCAACCTGGGAGGAGGAAGAGAAGAAGGAAGAAGAATTGAGTAAAGGGGAAAGCTGAGCCAGAGCTAGATGCTGTTGAAGTTTAGCCAGAATTGGGAGTAGAGATATAGGGCAGACATTACTGGGATAGGAGGGGTTGCCAACCTTCAGAAGGAGGACAACTGTGGTAATCTTCCAGGCATCAGGAATGGTGGTGTGTGAGAAGGATAGGTTCAGGAGAGTTGCTAGAGGGTGGGCTATAGAGTAAGCTGAGAGGTGAAGCAGCTTGGGGTCAAGGCCATCAGGGCTTTTGCCCTTGTGAGGATTAAGAGCTAATAATTCTCACAGGGTGTCGTCAGGGGAGGCAGGATGGAAGGAAAAGCATGAGGAAGAGGGAATGCGAGTGGAGGGAGCTTGTAAGGGGCAGTGGTGGATTGGGAGGCAAGGAAGGAGGAAGCACAAGTGGTAAAGAAATTGTTGAATTCTGCATCCATGGGGGGGTCGGAGACAGTGAGGTCCCCTACTTTTAGAACAGGAGGGGGAGGTTGGGCAGGGGGAGAAAATAAAGCATGAACAACCTTCCATAATTTGGAGGGACTGCTGAAGTTTTCATGGAAGGAGGAATTGAAATACTCCACTTTGGAAAGGCGGATAGTCCTGGTGCAAGCATTGCAGAGGGAGTGATACTTCATGAATTGCATAACATTTTTTATGTCCAGTCCCAATATTTTTACTGTTTCTACTGAATATTTTGAGTTTGTTCAGAAAATGTGGAGGGTATGTGCAGAATATATATGATTAATGATTTTATGTTGCCTTTTTGCCAGATCCAGACTCATGTTTCTATCATTTTCTGTCTTTGGTTTCTGACATCAGCCAGAGTCAGCAACACTGGTGGATGGACACAGCATATTATTCTATCTTTCCCCTTCTTAGACAGGGTTGAAATGATATTCTGCTAAGAATGAGCTTTGAACCTTGCTATAAAAATGATGGGCACTGTGTATGACAGGGCAGGAATTATGCACCTGAGGTGTGTATCCCGCCTGCGCAGCTCTGTGACCCATACAGGCACAAGGGTGCATGTTATTCACAACTGCATCCATCTGCAGAGCACCTGTCCATGGCCCTGCCCTCCAGCATGCAGGACCATGCAGGGTGGGCAGGGGCGGAGTAGTGGACCCAGGCAGGCATCCAATTGGATGCCCAATCTGTGTCCCACAGTGAATTCCTTGCAGGGTGAGGCACGGGTCTAGGTGCGTGAATACCTACCGCAGCACCTGAACCCATGTGGCCAGTCCCTAGCATTCAGTTGCCACCCTTGGCCATGCCCATGTGTTACAATGTCCTCCTGGTGCATGGATGGACCCCCAACTGCAGGATTCCCACCCCATCTGGTATGGCAGCCCACCTCACAGTACACAGCTGTTCCCCAACCCCCCACCAAAGCACCCCTATATGGGACCTAGTCCCAGTACCACAGAATCTGACCACCCTCTGTCCCGAACCTGAAACTCTGACCTGACATTGGTGGTCAGTGCCACCCCCACACACACAGCAGTCTTGTCATGACTGGCCTATGGCAGTATTGCACAACTCGAATCCCTCCCAAGCCATGATCCTGAAACTCTGACCGTCAGTGGTATGCATTGTTTCCCCAACCCCCATGGCACTGATAACAAGCCCCCCTCCTAATACCTGTTCTTCGGTGCTACGGCTCTGGATGGCCAACAGCACATCTCTCCTCACACCTCCATAGCCGCCACTTATCCAAGTGTTGCTAGGAGTGCGCTGTCTATATATAGGGGTGTACTGTCAGCATTACTTGGATGGCTGGTGCCTAAGGAGGTGTGAGGAGAGCTGTGGTGCTGGCCATCCAGAGCCACAGCACTGAAGAGCCAGTATGAGGGAGAGGGTTGTTGTTGGTGCCATGGGGGAGTTGTCCACTGCACACCAATGAGGGTTGGTGGTTTTGGGATCAGGGTTGGGGGGGTTTGGATTGTACAATACTGCCATAAGCCAGTCATGATGGGGCTGTTGTGTGTGTGTGTGGGGGGGGGCACTGACTACCAATGATGGGTTGGGGAGTTCAGGTTCGGGGGTTGGGGGTGGTCAAGTCTTGTGGTACTGGGACAGGATCCTGCGTGAGAATGCTTTGGCTGGGGGAGATGTGGCACGGCTGTGTTCAATGGGGTTGGGTGGGCTACCATTAGGCACCAGTGCAGTTTCCCTGCTGAGGGGGGTTATCACATATGGTGATGGGCCTGTGCTGTGGGGGGGGCTGCTGGTACAATGTCAGGACAGGGCTGTCATGTGTGGGGGGGCTGCTTTCAATGTTGGGGACTGAGCAGATGAGTGGGGAGAGGGCTGCCATTTCACTGCAAGGGCCACTGTATGCACAGGGCTGGGTGTGTAGTGCACTTATGGAAGGGTCCACCCTGGCATAACCTGCACCCACCTATGCCCTCCTCTGTACAGCCCCCAGAATGCCCCCCACCTGCCCCCAGCATGTTGCTGTCCACATAGTCGGGGGATCAGGCGCAGATCTGTCTTGTGCATGGACAGTGAATGCTGCGGGGAGGGGTCTCGTGTGCAGATTCCCAACTTAGAGTTGCCTACATGCCTCAGACACATGCATGTAGGCACCCTTTTTTTCGTGCATAGGACCAATTCATGTTTCTCATTATGCGTTTTGCTTTAATTGCAAATTCACTTTGTTTAGAATACAGGAATGTAATATTCCCTATAAAATGGTTTTGTGGTGGGTCAACAAGTTTTAATTTGTAATATTTTGTTTGTGGAGGGATGGAATTTGCTGTGCCTGTTTTTGAATATATATATATATATATATATATATGCATATATATATATATATATATATCGAATTGTTGTAAATGTTTCATTTTGGTGTTTTGTATTGAAACAAGCATGTGTAAGCACCCATAGGTTACACCAGCTGATAATATCCTATAGTGGACCATATAAGAAGGGATGTCTTCATGTGTCTATTCTAACCATGCCCCCTAATTAAGATTAGGTAATTGAAGTACTAGGGTAGTGGGTGGACAATGGGAGTTTCTGTTTTATGAATGTGGATATCACCTTCAAATTTTGTATTGGATTAAGCCATTTTTGGACACTGACCATTTGCAAGCAATAAAAGATTCTGGTGGATACACCTGAACTGGATGTCCATGTGCTTTGTGGAATTCCCCCTTACAGGATGAGAGCAGTGTTAAATGACTTTTGTTTGAAGTGGCTGGCTACCAAGACTGCACAGTGGCATTATGTGAATGAGAGCTCTATTTTTGAAAGCTGAGTAGGTTCAGAAAGCTCTGTGAATCAGATGTGTAATGGGCGGAGGTGGAGCTGCCAGAGACTTCATGCCTTCTAACAAGAGCACTATAAAAAACTCCCTTTTCCAGCATGTCCCATCACACTTGTGTCCCAGCACATGAGTGGAGCAGCACATGAGTGGAAGAGGTTACTGGTGCCTTTGGGGTCAGCAGGCATCTGGAGGCAACAGAAGGTATACAGGGAGCTCTGCTGTACTAACAAGGTAAGGTAGGGTGGGAAACAAAGGTACAGCACACACACAGAGTTTACAGCAAATAGCTTTATTAAATGAAGAAAGTAGAGTACCTGTTAGCCTACTGTTACGTGTATAGGGAATTTCTGGTAATAGAGCAGGTAGTATCTGCTCAAAAAGTAGCAAGCAGGCAGTTAATATAGTTGGGAATTGGAGAGACACCCTATCAGGGTAGGAAGGAGAACTGTACAAGGAATATATAAAGGGGAGGTTTAATTAAAAAATAAACAAGTAAAGAGGCAGAGGGGTACAGGGTGTGATATGGCCAAGCAAGTAAAGGAGAAAGCAAGGGAAACAAGTGGAAAGCAAGAAACAACCAATCTATGGTAGGGTGCTATAGTAAATACTGTGTGAAGGTGTAGGTGGGAAAGAACCAAACACAGGAATGGGGCAATAGGTGCAAGGTAGAGTTGACAGCAGTAGGTAACAATACATAAAAGCCAATTATGGGAGTGATGCAATGCAATGTATGTGGTGCTGTAGTTCTCTGGGAGACATTCATGAGGCTGAGGTACTGCCCTATCTGCATACACCTCTTTGGGCTGAGTGAGAAGGTCTCTGGTCTCCAGGCTGAGCTGGTTAGGATCCAGCAGACCTCTTCCCCTACCTAATGGCCACTGAGTCTACCACCATTGTTCTAAAGGTTGCCTAGTAAAAGGAGGGCCAGATGGACTGTGTTGGGCTCCAGGAGGGTGGTGGTGACAAGTCATGGGCACATTACTCAGGCTATGCCATTAAAGAATTCCTTTGCCATTCTTGTGGGACATGACTGCTGGGAGGAGGAACCCAAAGTAGTGGCAAGGTAAGAAGTAGGTGTCCTGTGCAGGGGAGTACCCAAGGTGGTAGGTACAGGACCCCAGCAGAGGAGGAAGTAGCTTCTTGTGGGGAACTCAACTGTTCGGGGTAGATTTGGAAACAGGAAGTGGTGTTAGAAGGAGGTAATGGGTGCAAATGCAAGAAGTCTTGGAAGATAAAATCCAGACCTAGAGGCCATCAAGGCAGAGGTGTTCCTGGAAATTGTGGCCATTACTGAGTCATGGTGCATGGGTAACCATGACTGGGACAGGACCATACCAAGCTGTAGACAGTTCACAAAAGATAAAGAGGTGGTAAGGCAGGAGGGGTTTTACTGTATGTAAGGGAGGGTATCAAGTTCATGAAAATGCAAGGGAACCAGGTGGAAAAAGAGGGGTTGGAGATACTGTGGATCACCCTGTATAAGAGAACCAGAAATACTATTCTCACTGGAGTGATATACAGGCTTCCAACACAGGAGATGGAACTGGATAAGATAATGGAGAAGTAATGGAAGAAGAAGTGAAGGTGTTGCTTGTGGGGGACTTCATTCTGCCAGATGTAGATTGGAGCTTCCCAGCCACAGCCTAGGTTAGAAGCAAGGACATCTTACACTCCCTGCAGGGGCATTTCTCAGGCAGTTTTTAATAGAGCTCACTCATAATGGGGCAGTATTGGACCTGGTGCTAACACAAAGGAACAGTACTACTGATGTCAAGGTGGAATGCCACCTGGGAACCAGCAATCACCATGCAGCATGGTTTAAAATAAGGATGGTAGGAGAGGCAAACCACACAAGGACAAGGATCTGGACATTAGGAGAGTGAATTAAAAAAATGGGTGAAAGCCTCAGAGATGACCTAGCTGAGGCAATTGCCTGGGTAGTGTGCAGGAACAGTGGGGCAAATTAAGAGATGGCATGACAAAGGCAGAGAAACCTCTGTGTGAAAGAAGTGAGCAAGAACAGGAGCAAAAAAAGCACAATGGTTCTCAAGGGAAGTGGCTGCATAGATAAAGGCTAAAAGGGTAGCATTCAGGAGGTACAAAGATGTGCTGAGGGAAGAGGATAGGGAGGTGTACCAGATAAAGCAAAGAGAAGCAGTGAAGGTTGTGAAGGGCACCAAGGTGCAAACTGATGAAGGGCTAACCAAAGGGGTAATTAAGTTGGACAAGACCCCTTTTAGCTACACAAGTTATAACAGGAAGCCATAGGGAGAGATTGTGAGGTCAAGAAGGGCAGTGGAAGACTGTGCAGAGAAGGATCAGGAAAAAGCATATATCCTAAACAGATGGGGAGGGGGATGGACTACATTAAAAACAGCAGGGACACTCAAGGGAGGGAGGTAGACACAAGTCCATTCACAGAGGAAAGAGTCCTGAAAGGACTTGCAAATCTGAAAGTCAGTAAAGCTAAGCGACCAGATGGGGTACACCCATGGGTGCTGAGGGAACTCAGGGAGGTACTGACTGTTCCTCTGACAGTCCTATTCAACAACTCACTGTAAACAGGAGTAGTTACAGAGGACTGGAGGAGGGCAGATGTAGTCTTACTTTATAAAAGGGGCAGCAGAAGGGAGGTTGGCAACTATAGGCCAGTCGGCATGATGTCAGTGGTGGGGAAGTTAATTGAGATGCTTCAGAATAAAAGATTAGTGGAGTATCTTGGATCTAGTGGGTAATAAGGCCTGAGGCAGTATGGATTCATGTAGGGGGAGTTCATTTCAGATGAATCTGCTCAATTTCTTTGACTTGGTGATTAGGGAAATAGATCATGGTGGGGCGATGGATGTGGACTACTTAGACTTCGGCAATGCTTTTGACACCATACAGCATAGTAGGATCATTAGTAAAATAGGCAGTTTTGGGGTGGGTCCCAAGGTGGTTAACTGAGTACAAAATCAGTTGATAGATAACTGACAGAGGGTGGAGGTAAATTGCATTCATATTGGGTAGGGGAGGGTGACCAGTGGGGTACCTCAGGGCTCAGTACTGGGACCAGTCTTCTTAAATATCTTTATAAGTGACATTGCAGAAGAGCTGGAAGGGAAGGTTTGCCTTTTTGCAGATGACACCAAAATCTGCAATAGAGTAGACACTCTGGAGGGAGTCAAGAATGTGTAGAGACCTGAGAAAATTCGGGAGTGATCAAGGGTAAGGCAGCTATGTTTCTATTTGAAAACATGCAAACCTATGCACCTAGGACACATAACCCAGAGGCAGAGTATAACATGGGAGATGTATTAACAGTCATGTAACAGAAAAAGGGACATTGGGGTAATCATATTGGATGACCTCAAGGTGGCAAGGCAATATGACAAGGCAGAAGGTAGGGCCAGCAGGATGCTGGGGTGCATATGGAGGTATATCACCCACAGAAGGAGAGAGGTGGTATTACCACTGTATAGATCATTGGTGAGACCACAACTGGAGTACTGTATGGAGTTCTGGAGACCACATCTCAGGAAGGACATAGACAGGGGCATCCAAAAGAAAACAGCTAAAATGGTGCAGGGGCTGAATTAAAAGCTCTATGAGGAGAAACTGAGGGATCTCAATATGTACACCTTGGAAGAAAGGACAGAGAGCAGGGACATGATACATACCTATAAATACCTCATAGGGGTATGTATAAAGGTACAGGAGAAGAGTATTTTTCACAGGAGAAGGTACACAAGAACAAGGGGAACATGAAAGAACAAAACTGGTACCTGAAGTAAGACTGACAGGCAACATGTAATGCTGGTGCAAAATTTATTGGAGTTCTCTGGAAAACACTGATTGGCAGTCTCAGAACTTCAGCAATTAGGTCTTCCTCAGGGGGCTGTCATTGAGGCACAAGTTAGGAAGCATAGGAAGACCATGAACAGTTATACAATTTGCAAGTAACATTTTGTTATTATCAATAAGATAAAAGTTAAAATTGTTCAGTATAATACTCTACAAAGGCAATACAAACTGAGAAAACAAAGTCATTCATATGAGAATATCTCTACTTCCAAGCTTCAGCCTTTCTCTCTCTCTCTCTCTATAGCAAACATACTGCTGCTCTTTTTATAAGTCTGTGCCTGGGAACTCATTAAAATACATCCTGTTCCTCACAAAATGTTCTTGCCAGTTTCTTTGCAGAGCAGGCTTGCAAATGCAACAATGTCCCAAGCTAGCCCCCTGCTGACAGCTCTGCAAAAGAGTTTGCAAAGAAGCCTGAGAGGAGCTCAAACTGCACCTCAGGTTAACCCCCTAAATTCCAGATAGCATTTGTAATAATTTCAACAGTATAACTATATACATTTCAAACCAAGGGATCCTCGTTTCACATGAACATTTACATACATTTTACAACTGCAGATATGCAAGTGGGTAGAAAAGATAGAAACAGCAAGTGAAGGCAGAGAGATAACGAGAGGTGGAGAATCACAAGACTGTCAGAGTGATCAGTTCTTAGGTCTCATGAGAACATTTGATTGTGCAACCAGATAGATGAGAAATGGGAAAAGGAGAGAATAGATCAGATCCTTTCATTTAACTTTTTCTGCATAACAAATGGGACAGGGCCTTATTCAGCCCTATCACAGGGGCATATAAGAGTAAAGAAACAGACCCATATTTGAAGCACAAACTTAGAGAGACAACATTAAAAAGTGCAAACTTATCAAAAGTATGACATTTGAAATGTGAATTAATAAATTGCAAAAGGTCTGTGGGTATTCCGGTATCTGCTAAATGATCTTTGAATAACCCTATAAAGCAGGACCATTTCACAAATATAAAGTTTACACAAAGTTCTTAAATACAGATACCAAAATGCAGCCAAGCCATGAATACACAAAATAATCAAGAAGTGAGATTAACCTAACCCATCTAAACCAGGCTCCAGACAAGTTTTAGAAAATGTTTTATCCATCTACCCTGATAAATCCCAAAACTACAGAAAATTATTTAAGGAAATGCCCAGGAAAAAATTGGTGCCTGGCATATCAAGTGGATGAAAGGTGATCCATATGTTCCCATAGTTATCTGCATGGTGCATATTAAAAGGCATAAAAGCAAGTACTAATGATTAGAATGCAGCAAGTCAGAAATAAAGCCAAAAGTTGATCTGTTATACATAATCATATTCTGACGGTATCATTTAATAACAGAGTAAAATAATATGATAAAAAAAGGGAAAAAAATCACTTCAAAGAGAAGGATGGGCCCGGTGGTGCTGAGGACTGAGGTGCTGGATGCCTTACCTTTCACCACGCCAGTGACCAATGTTCGGGAAACAGCATGGGCCACCGGGGGTCAGCCAGGAAGGAGAACGATTGAGGGCCCAGAGGCTACTCTCCTTCTCCAGAGGGGGATTACCTGCATGCTCCTGCCGCAATACCGCCACCTAGGGGAGCCCAGGTGGAAAGGGCGGTAGAAGGGAGAAGCAGCATAGGGATAGGGCAGATGTCAGCAGAGGAGTGGAGCAGGAGATATGTTTCAGCATACCTCCTTGCTCATTGGCCCTCGTTGCACACCGATGTCAGGGACAAACAAGAGAAAATCACCCCCATCTCTCCTAGTTGTCAACTCCTCTCTCTGTACATCCTCAGGCTCATCAGGGCAAACTCTGCTGTACTGGGCCACATCACAGCAAGCAAGGTTTGGGGAGGTAAAAATGGGGAGTGCCTCCTCACTCTACCCAGCGGGGGTTATCCAGGTACCTAGATTAGTGATACCATGTACTCTAGGGGCAGACCCCAAAGAGAGAGGATCTTGCAGGATGAGGTAGTCTGAGAGAGTGGAGAGAGGGGGCAGTCAGAAGCATAAATATAAGGTTAAAAATAAAGAAAAAGATGGACTTAGCAGACTTCAGACCGACTGGGTGAGTAGGTTGAGGTCATGGATCCTTAGATTCAAAAACTATGTTAGATTTAGTTCACCTTATAGTAAATCCTCACCATAATCCTGCGGGAATAATTATTTAAAATTGCAAATGCAAAAACAGAGTCAAATGTTTAGCAAACATAGACAAAAACCACACCAATCCCTAAACAGAAAAAGAATAAACCATTTATTTATTTTTTTATTTATTTCAGATTTGGATAATACCTTTGAGCCGGGGGCTCGTTTACAAAGGCTCCAAGTCAACAATGAATACAAGACATTTACAGGTGATGAAACATTGCAGAACAGAATGACATCAACTAACAAGTGGTATTAGTGTGCAGTTACAACATTAAGCAGGGTACAAGAAGTAAGGAGAAACAGGACCACACTTCCAGAGAAACATATTAATGCAGCACTAATTAAGTGCAGTACAGTGTTTAACAATCATGTTACAGTTCAGACGGGGTGTTCCCAGTCTGCAGAAATGCATGTTTTAGCAGCCAAGGTGAGGCTTTGTCAAGGGGAGGTAGTAGATGGTGGGAGGTGGGAGGGGGAAGTGGGCAGTTGTGGAACAGGAGGGTGGGAGTGAGAGAGGGTAGTGTTTGACGGGTGTGAGAACCGCCTTCAGAGGCCATGGGTTAACAGAAACACTGGCAGTCAGATTTGCTGGCAAGAAGAGATTGAAGCCCATTTTTAAAGTAGCCAAGTCTGGGGGAGTTGGCAAGGTCTGCAGGCAGATCATTGAACCATTTAGGCCCATAGTAGGTGAGGGATCTTTGCCCAAGGGTGGTTCATTTGAAGGGAAAAGTTAGAATAGTCCTGGAGGAACTCCTTGTGCATTTAAATGGTTGTGCAGGCTCAAAGAGGGCTGAAGTAGCCGTAACCATAAATAACCTCCCCTCAAATAAATTTATCTATAAAACTATGGTCAACTATAATGTCAAAAAAGCAGTACCCTTAGAAGGCATGTGCAAAAAAAAATTCTGCCGTTGTGATTTTGGCAAAAGTCAGACTTTCACTTCCTCAAAAGTTCAGAAATCATTTTGCCAACTTCACAGAATTTCTGGCTAAAAACTGTGGAATAAATGTAAGAACTCTGCAGGTTCATGTATTAAACTGTGGGGAAAACAATTCTGCAGAACTTATCACTGTCAGTGTTCAGCTCTGCAGCTTTTCCCCCACAATTTAATTCATTAAACCTCCCCCTGCCAATCCCTGGCCCCTGGTTTTCTTGCACCCCTCACCCCACTGATCACTGGCACCATATTAAAAAAAAATTATTGGTGTCCCTCGAGTCCCCCCACCCACCCGCTTACATGCACTCATTCATTCTGTGCAGTGGGCTGCCAGCTGCAGAACAGAGATGAAGGCTGTGCTGGTCACCTGCTTTGGGTTGGGATGAATGGAGGAGTTGGGTTGTGATGGACTACCTGCCAGGGTAGGGGGGTGGGAGGTCCACTAGACACCAGAGAATGAGGAAAGGATATATTTTATTTTTTATATGGAGGGGCGATTGTGGGGGGCACTAGACACCAGGGAATGAGGGTATTTAATTTTTATATGTATGGGCAATTGACAGTTGGGTGGGGGACTGGATACCAACATAATTTTTTTAGATGGGGCCAGTGATCAGCTGGTGTGGGGGCCACTAGACACAAAGGAATGAGGTATAATTATTTTTTATGTGGGGTGATCAGAGGGTGGGTGATGGGACTGGATACCAATAATTTTTTTCATATGGGGCTGGTGATCAGTGGGGGGGGGGCACAAGAAACCAGGGGCCAGTGATTGGCAGGGGGGGCTGTATCACTAAATAATACATTAAACTGTGGATGGAATAAATTCCACAGTTTAATGCATTATTACACAGCTGAGCCCAAAAATTCCATAGAAAACAGTGAAAATCTGCAGAAAAGGGCCGGAAGTTTCCGATCTTGCCATAGGCGAAAGTGCAAAAACCTTTGCTGGATTTCTGAAATTCTGCAAAAGTTCTGCTAAGGTGGAATTTGCAACTTTTACCCATCCCTAATCCTTAGTATCAGTCTAACACCTGTAATAATACACTTTTTTGGAAAGGGCAGGAAATTAATCTCTTCATTCAGCCTATTGGGGATCAGTGTATTCAGTGTCATGATCCAATGGCTTTCTTCTTTCAACAATAAGTTCAATATGTCCCCAACCTGAAATGGCTGGGGAACATGCTCAAAGCTGTAAACCTCAGACAGGCATGGTTAGCATTGTGACCCACTGCAAAATGTGCCCCAAGAACATTAAAGTTCCTATTTTGTATTGCTCTTACATGTTCCTGGATTGTAGTTTTAAGGACCCTAACTGTCCTGCCAACATCCTGGACAGTTCACAGGGTCACCCAGTAAATTACAGCCATGAATGAATACCTGCAAGTCAAGAATTATTTGATTTTAACATGCCTGTTATGTTGGAGGGGGTGTCTGTGCTCTTCTTCTTCAGATGCAAACTTGCAAATATTGTGAAACCCCAAGGGTCATGTGGGGAACCAACTAGATGTTGGTTGAACTGGGATGGGAGTACATATGAAGAACTCAAAATAACTATATGCCCTAGGCTCTTCCCATTTCTGAAAGTAACCCTGGGCTTTTGTCCCACAGTCTGCCCCAATCTTGGGACTGTGTGTAAAAGTGTCCAGAACTGTTTTGTCCTTTGGTACCAACAGTTCTTGCCTGTTCAGCAGTCTAACTGTATATAAGGCTTCCTGTAATATAAACTGTTTGTATCTTTATCTCAAGAGTCTGTCAGCTCCTGTGCTTGTTTTCAAATTTATTAATTTCCATGCAATTTCTCCTTATCCTAAGGTACAGTGAGTGTGGAAATGAATTAATCAGTTTTTTTGGGATAAATACAGTCATAAGGTAAAATGGAGTTGGCTACTGATTCATTCCCAAATCCACAAGTTGATACTATAATGTCTGGTGTGGCATTCAAAGTGACATCCAAGAAACTGATGCTTTTCTCATTGGCAGAAGAAGTGAATTTAAGATTTAAATTGCTAGTATTGAGGTACTCTGCAAAAGCATCAATCTCCTCTAGGCTTCCATGCCAGACAAACAATATCATCAATAAAGAGGTACCATAATATTAGTTTTTCTTTGATAGGGTTGTTACTAGAGATGTTGTATAAAGTTAAACTTCACCTGTGAATTTTGCTTGAAGTGCTGAAAATTCACACTTTGAGGAATCCTTGGAGTTTTCAAAAAAACGTTAAAACTTTGATTTGCGTGATTTATGTGAAATCTTTGCCAAAATTTGCATTTCTTTACCACAAAGCATGAATTTAGTGGATGAAGCAAGAAATTTGTGGGAAAAATTTCACATTTTGTAGTGTAATCCGTGAAATTTGTGGCCACGAATTTCACAAAATCGCTCCGCGAAATCCATAGAATCCACAAATTACCTTTGAAGCAAATTTTTGTGGACTTCGCCCATCTCTAGTTGTTGCCTGCATCATAAATATGTTTTTCTTCCCATTAACCCATAGAGATACATATATATTTTCATACGATGATGCAAATGCTGTACCCATTGCTGTTCCACATTTTTGTAGTAGTAATTTTTGTCAAAACTGAAAAAAGATCCTGTTCAGGGCAAATTCCTAACCCCTCAAAATAAAAGGGTATAGGTAAATAGTCAGTAATGTCTCTCTGAGTGAGGAAGTATTCCACTGCTTGCAAATGTTTGTCAGGGGGAATACTGGTTTAAAGGCTGGATAAATCTATGGTGAGTCATTTAAAGTCAGATTCTCACATAAAGCACTCTATTTTGTGGAGTAGGTCCATGGGAGTGGTGCAGTGCAGTGGCTGTGGAGCAGCAGTCTTCCGGGAGATGTTCTGGAGGTTGCGGTGTTGTCCCATCTGCAGGCACCTCTCTGGGCTGAGGGAGGAGGTTGCTCATCTCCAGGCTGAGTTGGCCAGGATTTGTGGGACCTCACTCCCACCCAGGGACCACCAGAGCCACTGCCGTTGCCTCAGAGGTTGCCAAGAAAGAGGAGAGGTTGGACCACAGTGGGCTCAGGGAGGGTGAGAGTGGTGGAACAGAGGTGCATCCCTCCAGTTGTACCTCTCCACAATTCACATGCCATTCTGGCAAAGTGTGGTTCCTCTATGGAGGCACCCGCAGTGGAGACCAAGGAGGATGTTGGGAACCTCACAAAGGAGACCCACAGGAGGGTGACATGGGACCCCACAGGAAGAAAACAACTCCTGGCGGGGACTCCATTGTTAGGAAGGTAGACCTGGGGGAGGAAGGGGAGAGGGAGGTAAGGTGCCTGCCTGGCACCATGGCTTGGAGGGACAGGGAGCGAATCCTCAGGATCGCTGGTGTAGCTGCACAGGGGAGGGAGCTGGATGTCATTGTCCACCTAGGGACAAATGACCTGGCTAAGAAAGGGATCAGAGCAGTGCAGGAAGAGTTTGTGGAGTTGGGGAGGGGCCTTAGACAAGTAGCATGCATGGTAATCTTCTCGTAGGTGCTGCCTGTCTATGGCATTGGTGAGGCTAGGGTGCTCCACACCATGGGATTCAATCTGTGGTTGAAAAACTGGTGCAGAGCTCAGGGATTTGGCTTCATTGGGGACTGGGAGTCCACCTGGAGTGATGCAGGCCTAGAGTGGAGTGATGGTCTGCATCAGTCCAGGAGGGGAACCAGGATCCTAGGTGATAGGTTTAAATGCTTCATTGGCAAGTATTTAAACTAGCCAAGGGAGGAGGCACTGGAAAGGAACAGGGGAATCCTAGCCCCCCCAAAAAAGTCAGGTTAGCTAGTGAGGTAAACACTAAGTTAAAGATGTCAATAGGGAGAAGGGCAGGGGTAAATGGAGAAAGTGACAAAGGCAATAAGGACAGGGATGGGGCAAAAAGGGTTAAGGCCATCAGGAAATTGAGGGTAATGAGTACCAATGCCCGTAGTCTGGACAACAAGCTCCCTGAACTAATGGCCTTGATGGAAGAGGGATACGTCAATATCGTAGCAGTCACAGAAACATGGTACACAGAGAACCATGACTGGTATGTTAACATACCAGGGTACATAACCTACAGGAGAGACAGGGAGGGGAGAAGAGTGGGAGGAGTAGCTCTCTATGTAAGGGAAGGGGTAAAAGCAACTGAACAAAACAGTAAACAGGGAGGAGAGGAGGCACTGTGGGTCACCTTAGAGACTGGAAATATCACCACAATCTGCATAGGGATTGCATACAGACCCCCATGTCAGGGGGAGGGAATGGACAAGGATATGATAGAAGGCATTCTTAGGATGGAAGAGAAAGGGGAGGTACAGTTGATGGGAGACCTGAATATGCCAGATGTTAACTGGAGCACATTTGCTGCAGCCACATCCAAGGGCAGGGCCATTCTCAATGTTCTACGGGTGGCATGCCTCAAACAGCTAGTTTTGGAACCCACTCATGAGAGACCAATCTTAGACCTCATACTCTCAAATGGGGACAGTAAGAGGATCTCAGATCTAGAAGTGGGTAGCCATCTGGGAACAAGTGACCACCAAACAGTGTGGTTCACAATAAACTCAGCTACAGAGTCAAGCCATAGAAAAGTGAGGATACTGGACTTCAGGAGGACTGACTTTGGCAAGATGGTAGAGTGCCTTAGAAAAGCAGTAGCAAATAGGCTAGAAGGAGGGGTAGAGCAACAATGAGGAATCATCAAAACTGCCATCACAGAGGCAACAAGCCTTTGTGTGAAGCAAATAAACAAATCAAAATGAAAGAAAAAGCCACTATGGTTCTCAAAAGAGGTGGTGGGGAAGGTCAGGGAGAAAAAGATAGCATTCAGGAAGTATAAGGAAACACAGAAGGAGCAGGACAGAGAGCTGTACCAGTTAAGGCAGAAGGAAGCAGGGAGGGAAGTCAGAATAGCATAGACCCAAACTGAGGAAAGAGATAGCCAACTTGGTTAAGAAGGGGGATAAAACCTTTTATAGGTATATCAGGGAGCGTAGAAAGACAAAGGGAGGGATAGTGAGGCTGAATAGAATGGACAGTGGGTGGGCAGAGACGGACAGTGAAAAAGCAGGGATACTGAACGAATATTTCTGCTCAGTATTCACAAAAGAGGAGGTGGGGAGGTGCCTAATCCAATTAATAGAAGCACTCTGGATAGGGAGGACAATCCCAGTCCTTTCACAGAAGAAAGGTTTCTGAAAGAACTCTTAAAACTCAAGGTGGACAAAGCAATGGGGCCTGATGGAATTCACCCCAGAATTCTAAAAGAATTAAGGGGAGAACTAGTGAAACCACTGACTACCCTTTTAACAAATCATGGGTGGATGGTGTGGTACCCGAGGACTGGAGAAAGATGGGTGTGATTCCCCTTCACAAAAGTGGGAGCAGGACAGAGGCAGGAAATTACAGATCTGTCAGTTTGAAATCTGTGGTAGGGAAAGTGATAGAATCACTTCTGAAGGAAAGGATTGATGAGTAACTAAAGGCCAGTGGGGCACAGGACCCAAGGCAGCATGGGTTAACAGTGGGAAGGTCATGTCAGATGAATCTAATTGATTTCTTTGGGTGACAAAAGTAGTAGATGAGGGAAGGGCTGTGGACGTGGCCTACCTAGACTTTAGCAAGGCATTTGACACAGTCCCACACAAAAGATTAATAGTCAAATTAACCAGCCTGGGAGTGGGTCCCAGGGTGGTAGCCTGGGTAAAACATTGGCTGGACAACAGGACATAGAAGGTAATTGTAAATGGAGTCCACTCTGAAGAAAGAGGGGTTACTAGTGGGGTACCACAGGGTTCAGTACTGGGTTCAGTCCTTTTTAATGTCTTTATAAGTGACATTGCAGAGGGACTGGAAGGAAAAGTATGTCTCTTTGCAGATGACACAAAGATCTGCAACAGCATTGATACACAAGGAGGTGTGGAAAGGATGAGAAGGGACTTGGCAAGGTTGGAGGAATGGTCAGAAGAATGGCAGCTTGGATTCAATACAAAGAAGTGCAAAATAATGCACCTGGGAAACAAAATCCCTGGGAAAGATTACACAGTGGGTGGGGGGGAGGTAGTAACAACAACAAAAATGGAAAGGGACCTGGGGGTAATCATATCAGATGACCTTAAGAATGGCAAGCAATGTGAGAAGGCAGTAGGGAGGGCTGGGGGGATACTGGGATGTATAGGGAGAGGCATCACCAGCAGAAAACAGGAAGTTGTTATCCCTCTGTACAGACAGTTGGTGAGACCCCATCTGGAGTACTGCATCCAGTTCTGGAGACCATATCTCTGCAAGGACATAGACAGGATATAGGCATTCCAGAGCAGGGCAACTAAAATGGTGCAGGGTCTGCAAGAGAAGCCATACGAGGAGAGACTAAAGGAGCTTAATATGTATACCCTTGAGGAAAGGAGGAAGGGGGCATGATAGAAACTTTTAAGTACCTCCGTGGAATCAACAAAGTCCAAGAGGACAGCATCTTTCAGAAAAGAAATGTGCAAGAACAAGGGGACACAATTTGAAGATGGGGGGGGGGAGGCGGTTCAAGGGCAATGTGAGGAAGTATTTTTTCACAGAGAGGGTGGTGGACATGTGGAACAGCCTTCCTGAAGAGGTTGTGAGGTCTAAAACTGTTGAAGAATTCAAGAATGCATGGGACAGACATAAGGGAATTTTTGTTGGGGGTAGGAAGAAATAGGCTGCTGGTTAATTAGGATCTGCAGCTTATCCTGCAGGTAGGGAAATGGGCAGACTAGGTGGGCCAAGCTGTACTTATCTGCTGTCAAAGTCTTTGTTTCTATATGTCCTGAATGTGGGATTTTAAACTAGTATATTAGGTTGCAAAAAGTGGTTCAGTGCCAAATTTTGCATAAGAGAGCCCACACCAGACACAATGGGCCTTCAGGAGGGTTGTTTAAATATGAGTTTTTAGTAATATAGAAAATGTTGGAGTAAAAGAGTGATCTACCTTAAGGAAACCTGCTTCTTCAGCTGCAATCCAGCCCCTTTCCAAACCCTGTTATACAAAATCAAACAACTCCTGCTGAAATTGCCTTGTGGGATTATTCTAAAGTTTTAGATAATTAGCTGTGTCATCAAGGAGATTCTGAATCTTAGCAACATAGTCACTTTCCTTCATGAGAACAATGTTGCCACCTTATCAGAGGGTTTTAATACTATACCTTTGAGGGCACTTAATTTCTGAACAGTCACTCTTTCTAATGATAAGTTGCTATTGCAACTAAAATGTCTTTTCTCCAAAATGTTGCCAATGTCATCATTCACCAGTTTTTCAACGGTATTTACGGTAGCATTTGACACAGAGCTTGGGTAAAAAAATTGGCTTAGGTTTAAAATCCAGGTTTTTTTTAGGTGTCCCAAATCTTCTCAGTGTTCCTCTTGTAGGTTCCATGCCAGGAGTACATTTATGTCCGACTGGTCAGTTAGATTCACACCTCAAAAGTCCTTATCTGCAGGATTCTGGAATGCATTTCCTCTCAAAAAGTCCACCTCCTCCTCCTGGGTTATACTATCCTGTAAGGGAGTTGGTGTCAAATGCATCATAATGTAGTTAAAAGGGCCATCTGATTATGTCCCTTCCAATAAGGGTTCCTCAGGAACTGGCAATACTGTAGACTTTATTAAAGCATTCTGTATATTAGCTTCAGTTTCAAACTCCATCATTGCAGAATTTGACAGTTGGTTGTTACTTACTTGTAAATGTCAACACACTTTTAATTTTGTAATAAACCTGAAAAGATTACCCTTAGCATTGAACACATCCACCTGTGGATACAAATTACAGTCATGTACGCAGTAGTGTCTTTTGTGCTTTTGTTAAAGTGTAACCAGTCAGATTGATCACTGTAATTACCTCCTCGACAGTTAATGCTTCTGGATTTGTTTTGTGCTTTCCCCTGCCCCTCCTATCTTCTGTTTTTTTGTGTTTTTTTTTTTTTTTTGCTTTCCCCTTCTTATTTTTCTTGCCCTTGCCCTTTACTTAAATGGCGTCTTGATTTGGGGGTGGGGAGAAGTCGCTCATTAATGAGTCAGATTTTTGTTCAGAAGACAGTTATTGAATTTGCTTCAAATGTTTGCTCAGTTTCAAAACAAACCTCTGTCTGATTCAGGAAGTAAATTTCTTATTAGGCTGGTTTCTGTTTCTAAGTCTAGACCACTGTCTACCCTGACTTTGAGACCTGTGGGATCTCTCTCAACAGAAAACTTCACCTTTCTGAAAGTCTGCAGCATCCCTTAATAGCTTACTTTTTTCCTATGAAAAAGTTAATTCTCATGTTAGTTGTCTTGGCTATGTAGATTTTATTGAGGGATTAAAATCTGAAAGAACAAGGGGTCATGCAATGAAGCTGGAAGGGGGAATAGAGTAGGAATGTAAGGAAGTACTACTTCACTGAAAGAGTAGTGGATGCCTGGAACAGTCTTCCAGTGGAGGTTGGGGGGGCACAAACCGTGGTGGGTTTCAAGCATGCATTGGATAGGCACAAAGCATTCATGGTAGGAAAGCAAGGAGGAGGTAGCAAGAGATCAGGTAGGGTCTGCAGTGACAATATGAACAGGGCAAAATGGACAAACTAGGTGAGCCAAGCAAATCTTATCTGCCTAAAAATTCTAGGTTCCTGTGTTTGCATAGTTCAGCAGGAATAGCTACATGCAGGCTAAATATTTAACACAAAAATCAAACTGTAAAGTTAAGTACATCCAAACAGTAATTAAATCAAATTAACAAAGTGGGGTCACAGCCATTAAAGAGCAGGAGCATTATTATGCAACATGTTCATTTTTTTTTTTTTTTTTAGTTTTGTTGACCAGGTAAGTGCACTAGAAAAATCCTGCCTATTTTCAGGCACGACCTGGGGGAGGGGGATACAGATGAACACCAACTGACCTTGAACCAGATTAAGCTGTTGGTGGTATTTTCAGTGAATGAGGGAAATTTGGCCAGGACACCGGGGAAATTCCCTTACTCTGCTTCCTGCAAGCAGGGGGGTCCCATTTTCATGTGGGACCAAGATGGCTGCCTCTGGACATGCTGTGGAGGACATGGAGGTGTTGGAGGCAGTGGAGCTGGTCTCTTCCCCTGTCTCTGTTCTGAGAGAGACCCCACCTTCTATGCCTATTGTGCTGCAATCTACTGAATATGGTTCTTCTGTGCCTTTGGATACTTCCCCTGCTGCTGTTGTGGATACTTGTGTGCAGTGTTTGCCTGTGGATCCTTCATTTATTCCTCAAACTGTGCTTACAACGTCTTCTAGCCCTGCTACTATGGATATACGTGAGTCTTCTCCTCCTGTTTCTATGGATGTAGATGTGTTACTTAAAATCAAGGAACAGCATTATTTCACTGCTAGACAGTGTTTGTTAGCCCTTAAGCCTCAGTCTGGTTTTGTACCTGCTGCTACTGACTCACCATCTGGGAAAGATTGTTTTACTGTCTCTTCACCGATTCTGACACTTCTGCATTCTTTTGCCTGTTGCTATGGACCCTCCTCACTCCCTACCGCCTGTACTGACTGCACCTCTTGCTCAGCTTTCTCCAGAAACTTCTTCTGTACAGGTGCCTGCTTCTGCTCTCCCTGATGCCTTGCACATGACGGACTGGTCTGTTGAGTCGGCCCTGGAAGCGGCTGGGTGGGAGAAGGATCCTACCATTGGGACTTGGCGTTCTGGTTCTTCCCTGATCTGTACTAGGCCACCTGACACTGACAAACTGCTGGCCTCTCCTGTTTTGAAAGACTCTGCTGCTTCTCTTGATCTTTCTTTGCCAACTGAACTCCTTCTGACTCAGAACCCGACTTTGCAATTTGGTCCTGCTTCCTCGACGCCTCAAGAACAACGGACTCTTCGGGACCCTGAGTCTCATCCAGTTCCTGCTACTTCTACTGTTTCGTCCCCTAAAACTTATGCTGCATGCTTTCAACCCCCTGTACATCAAGCTAAAAGACACAACGCTGTTCGGCTGCATTATTTGGAGGGCTTACCTCACTTTTCTGACCTATTTTTTGTAGGTCCCACTCTATTGAAGGATTCTATGCAATTTGCTGCTTTTGAGATTCATGCCTTAATTCATGTTTCTTCAGGGTCTCATTTTGATATTAGTTTTAAAACTATCACTAGTTTAGAAAAGTTTTTGGAGAAAATATCAGGAGCTTAAAACTTCTCCTTTATGGTCACCGTTTAATGCCATTCCCGTAACTAAACCTACTCAGAAAACTGTTACTATATTGTTTCGTAATGAAGATGTCAGTCTTAATGATATTACTGTCTGGTTAAAGCAAAGATGTACTGTCCTTTCTGACCCAGAGGCTATCTCTGATTCTGAGAATATCTGGACAGGTGGGTGGAGTGCGAGGGTTATGCTTCGCACTTCGGAGGTTGGAATACAACATCTCCCGAACAGCTTTATGCTTGGGAAAGACAGGGAAGTTCTTTTTTACCCCAGCCAGCCCAAAGCTTGCTACAGATGTGGCTCCCAGAATCATATAAGTAGTGTCTGTGACAAGATTAAATGCTCTGTTTGTGGTAACATTGGCTATGCAGGTTCCCAATGTGTGGATGAACCTCTTTGAGTCCTTTGTGACAAATTGGGGCACACTTTCCAGACTTGTACTTGGGCAGCTCACAACTCCCCGACTCTTGCTGATGGGGAAAAACAACGTTTGATTATTACTGTTGCACAGCGTTCTCGTTTATCTGACACTTTTTCTAGACCTCAACACGTACCCCTTCCTCACCCTGTTGTACCTGCTGTTGATCCCTCTTCTACTTTACACGAACGGTCTGCTCCTGTTTTGGAACCGCAGACCTTTACTACAGCTCTCCCTCCCCCTTCCTCTGATCTTGCTATTTCTACCTCAGAAGAGGTCCCTATTCCTGTCTTGCCTAGTATTTCTGGGTCTTCCATGGACCCCCCCCAAACCTTTTGTTAGAGTCACATGAGGATCTAAGAAGGGGACTTATCCTTCTTCTAAGGCCCTGAAATCCTCTACTGTGACTCATATGAATAAATTTGAGGTTTTATGCCACCCTCAGGACAACACAGACTCTGATACGTCCTCTGTTCTTTCCTCCCACCCTGATGTGACTACAGACATTGAAGTACCCATTGATAATATTGGTTCTCAAAAAAGTAAAGCTAAGGCAAAACTGAAACATAGGGAAGGTACCCCTAGGAAAGGTAGGCTAAGGTGACTTTTGTGTTTTTGTTTTCACTTTCCCGTTTCATGTCTTCTGCTTTCTCAGTGCATACTGTTAATGTTAACAGTATAAAGAAGCATGCTAAGAAAGATGCAATTTTTTCCTTTTTATCTGGCTTGACAGCTGGTCTCATCTTTTTGCAAGATGTACATTTCCATGCTCTTCCAGAAATTTCCAGGGCCACTCATGCCTGGACCTCTGGGCTCTCTTTTTGGTCCTTTGGACAGGACTCTTGTTCTGGTTTGGGTATTTTATTTAGTATACCTGATGTTACTATTGTTAAACTGTTGGATGTCTACCCGGGTCGGCTTCTGTTGTTGGATATTTTGATTTCTTCTGTCCCTTTCCGGATTATTAATATTTATGCCCCTCAATTGAAATCCCACAGAATTGAACTACTGAAACTGATTCAACCCTATTTATACACATCGATGCATGTGATTTTTGGGGGTGATGTCAATTGTGGGTTATCCACTAAAGATAAGTCTTCTACTTCAAAGACTACTAAGTTGTTTTGTGACATGAATTTTCTGAAACAATTGCTCCATTCCACAGGTTTACAGGGTGCATATTTATCTTTTACGGGTCGGCATACTCCTACTTTTCACAAAGGCCCCCTTGCAACCCATATTGATTTTTTTATTTCTTCCCACCTTCAACTTTCTGATGCTGTAATTCAAGTTGCGGAATTTTTGGATCATAATTTATTATCTATTTCTTTAGGCCCTTCCTTGACATCTCGTTTTGGCCCTGGCATTTGGAAACTGAATGCTTCCCTGTTATCTGATTCACGTTTGTTAAGTCACTTAACTGAGTATATTCATAATCGAAAGACTGTATTTTTTTTATATGATGCCCCCTGGGATTGGTGGCGGGATACAAAATCTGGACTCTGAACTTTATTTAAAAATTTTAGTAAACATCATCATGATTCATTGTATTTCCTTTATCACACTAACAGACGACGACTTCAAAAATTACTTACTTTATCTCTTGAAACTGGCCATGATTTTTCCACCCAAATAAGTACTCTTAAGCAGCGCATGATGGATTATCACCTTCTGAAGGCTACTTCTGTTCAGCATCAACAGCGTTTTGGGACCTCTGGTACCCATGACACAGTATGTCCATATGCTTCTATTCGGCGAACAGTAGAGAGTAAAACCTTTACTACACTGTTTAATGACAGTTTCACCAAGCTCGCTGATATTTTGGATATCAGGCACCGTGTTACCTGTTATACACGAAAACTGTTTGGTTCCATGCCCCCCCATCTGCATCCATAATGGACTACTTTTTACAACTTCCTGATGTACCTTCTTCTGTTGTAGATATGTTAGATACTGAGATACAAGCACATGAAATTGAAGCAGTAATCAAGTCTTTACGTCCAAGAGTGACACCGGGCTTGGATGGTCTCTCCAGCGAGCTGTATATATTGTTTTCTGCTGACCTGAGTTCTGAATTGGCTACAGTTTATAATTCTATTCTACAGTGCAAACATCTTCCTTTAGACTTTAACATGGGTTGTTTATTTTACTTACATAAAAAATGGGATAGAAGATTGCTCTCCAATTAGAGACCTTTATGCCTCTTAAATACTGATTTTAAAATATTGACCAAAATTTTGGCCCTCAGACTTTCTAAATTGGCCATATCTGTGATTTCTACCGCACAATCTTGCAGTGTCCCTGGGAGATGTATACAGGACCATTTAATTTTACTTAGAGAAATGACTGAACTTGGAAATTCTAATGTTTTACATGGTTTCATATTCTCACTGGACCAACAGCAGGCTTTTGATTCTGTACATCATGATTTTTTATGGTCTACTCTTCAACATTGTAAAGTACCTGATTATACCCTGACTAGACTCCGGTTGCTATATCGGTCTGCAACTGTTGTCCCATTGGTCAATGGATGGAAGGGCCCTATGCTTCCTCTACACAGAGGGGGTTAGACAGGGCTGTCCCCTTAGTCCACGTTTATATGTTGTTTTTTTTTTGGATCCCTTACTTCGTTCTATTAATTTGGCCCCAACAATTATGCCACTTCCCTCAGCCCCATATTCCATGTTGGCCTATGCAGATGATATGAGTCTCATGGTGGCCAATGTTGCCTCCGTGCATTCTGCATTATGGCATTGTTCCAAGTTTGGGGCTGTTTCTGGCGCGGCCCTTAATCTTGATAAATGTGTAGGCCGTAGATTAGGTTCCCCTTTTGTAGATGAGTCTTCTATTGACATTAGACTTTGTGATGACCCTATTAGGATTTTGGGCATTTTATACGGTAATGGTCCTTTAGATGTCCTTAACTGGACTCCCAAATTAGATTATACTCAAACTATGGTTGCACGTTGGAATTCATGGCAGATGAGTAAGAAAAAAAGGATTTACATGATTAAAACCTTTCTGCTTCCCTTTTTCTTTCTGGCTTATATTCCCCCCCCCCCGACAATTTGAAACCAGATTCCTTAGTCTCTTTTTTCAAGCCCTATGGGTAGCTGCCTGAACCCCATTAAACATCAGATCACCTATCTCCTATTTGGGATGGAGGCCTAGCTATGTCCAACCTGTTTTTTTATACTAGTTTTTCTTGTTTCATAATATTAGACCCTGCTGGTTAACCAAGATTGAGGTTGGGAACCTTGGTTTCTTGAATCCTGTGGTCCTTGGTTTCATAAATGGGAACTTAACAAATTGATGGTTTTAACACATTCCCCCCAGATTTCTGCTTATGTTAGGGATAGTTTTTTTGTTTGAAACACTGGCAGATTACTAGCCATATGCTAATAACTGTCTCCAGAAAATCATTTTATAAGTATTTAGTGGACCGTGTATGTTTGGAGATTGTTGTTTTTCCCAAATGTCCTATGCAACATCTCCCTGCTTTGCTCACTTTACTTCGTACTTCTAGGGTTCCCCAAAAGATGTGGGACTTACATTGGCTTAGCTGCCATGAACGTATCAATGTCAAATGTAACCATAAACACAAATCACTATAGGACAGATTTGTTCCAGACCTGAATGTCAGCAACAAGAAAAAAATATTTCACACCTTTTTTTTTCATGTACATTTATTGTTTCTTTTTGGACTCTATTAGCTGCCAGATGGCGTGAACCCTTGTTTGCTCTCATTACTTATGACAATTTGAAGTATGGTTTTTTCCCTCTCACTTGGTCTCATTGGAATATTAATACGTTAAATTTGATTTTTGTAATAATCAAATGGCATGCGTGGAATGCTCATTGTCTGTTGAATTTACAGAATCAGGATGTGCCTCTTCTTACCATTATTCGAAGGATCGAACATGATTTGAAGGCCATATATTTTTCAGAGGCAGAGCATTTGCCATCTGACTCTTTGTTGGAATTATGGACACTATTACCTTGGATAAGTGATTCTGATTTTCCTGTTACATAATTATTTTGTGTTTTATTTTTCTCTGTATCATTTTCGTTTTTCTTTTCTGTTCAGTTGATGTTCAATAAAAACTTCCCCTACTCTTTTCGATAAGTGCCATGGGATCTTTAACATCCACCTGAACTACCACCAATCCAGGCAGATGGGACCTCGGTTTAACGTCTTATCTGAAAGACGTTACCTCAGAAATGCAGCACCCCTCTCATGCCGCATTACAGTGTCAGTACTGGGATATTAACCCAAGTGCCAGATGTGGGAACTGAACCCACAGCCCTCTGATCTCCTGGACTCAGAGGTGAGTGTGCTACCTACTGAGCCACTGACAATGATAAGGGAGAGGGGGATACTGGACCAAAACAAATACAGGGAGTTCCAAGGTGGCTGAAAAAACTGGACTTGCAAGCTTTCCCCAACTGGAGAGGACATGTGTTCCACATTTATTCCACCACTTTCCACCCCCCTGTGCCTGAGTTTCTCTGCTAGGCTGGTTCTTATTTTGGAAAACTCTACCTTTCTGAAGTCCAAAACTCTGATCTTGGAATGGCTGGTATCCATAGTTGTGCTGATTTGGAAACCGACCAGACAATGGTCACTGTTGTCAAGATGACACCCTACCTTGACCCTTTCTACCCTGTTACTGTTGGTCAGAACCATGTCCAAGATTGCTTCACCTCTGGTTGGTAAATCAGCAGATTGCTTCAGCCCTGCCCTGTGTAGGGCCATTATAAATTCCCTGCCTCTTGTTGTTGATGCTGTCTGAGAACCCCAATTAATGTCCGGTAAGTTAAAGTCCCCTACTATAATTGCTTCACCCTTGTCTGCCATGTTATGTATCATCTCTGGCAATATTCACTACAGAACCTGTTTAATCACTCACTTTCCCATCTGCCATAAAGTCTGCAGATGAGGAGGCATGGAGCAGATTTAAACAGCAGACAGTTTGCTTGCTGCCCTCCCAATAATGTGATTGAACAAATGAGAATGCGGTCCCAGCCTTAAAATGTCTTCAGACAAGGCAGGGGAGCAGATTTAAAAAGCAGCTACTTTCTAGCTGCCCTTTCCACTACCACCAAACAATGGGATTGGACAAACAAAAAAGGTACAGTCACTTAATCTCTTGGCCCACCAAAAATAATAAAATGGGACCAGGGAGCATAGCAGAAAGAGCAGCAGTAAGGGGTGCTAGCTGCACATTCAAGCAGACTTGATTGACCTCTAGGCCTTTATCTGCTGGCAAATTTCATATGTTTGTATGTTCGTAGTATGTGCACTGATTATAGAACAACAGACACTACAGGGTATAGGCAGCATATCTGAAGTTTTAGGAGTTGTAGATGATGATTGATAAGGACCTATTTATTAGCAAGCAGTCAGCTGCAGACAGTCATGTTATAGCTGGCCCAGTTTCAACTGCTGAGGTTCATGTTTGCCTTGCCACACACAGAGCTCTACAGGCTGTTAGGAAACCCCACTTGCTGAGCTCTGAGAGAAGTTTGCTGTTCAGCTGAACATTAAAAGTTTGTTTTAATGTAATGCTACTATAAGTGAGCAAGATTGTGGTTTCAACATATGATTAATGGAGCAAACTGGTCGATGGGGTGCCAAAAATGTGAGAAACTTAGAGTGGAGCAGAGCAAGAGTGGGGCCTAGATAAAATAAGTAAGGGTGCTACTACGGAGCATAGTTTTGTTTTTTTCTTTAAATATGAGGGAAATGATGAAAGAGTTGATTTACACTGGTGATTTTTTATGCAGAAGTACATGATTGAATTATAAGTGTTTAAAATGAATGCCCGGCAGTAAACTCAGGGATATTCAGTATACTGTAGCTGCAGTAGAGTTTTTAAAATTGTTGTGGGGAAGTGATATGTGAAGTATAAGAAACATGTAATGAGTTTTTTTTATGGACATGATATTTAGATCAGGTACCTGACAATGCCTATACAGAGAGAGTTAATACATGGTCAGGTGATGTCTCTCAACCAATGATGTTTCTGCATTTTTTCTTGCCATTTTAAATAATAAATACATGCCTTTAGCTAAATTTGCACTTATACAGTTAGCAATACTAGAATATATTTCAGGACAATAAAGTACCTGAATTATGGAACATTCAGAATGAAAATTCTGTTTTATTCTTTTATGATTAATAACTAGAAATGAACCATCAGTATTTGATGAAAGATGCAAAGGGCAGCATAGAATACATGAAATTCTACTGGCAATGATTCAAGGCAAATGGTCACTCACAGGATGGGAGGGAATACTTAAGCAATAAACCACAACAGAGTGTGGGTTATGCTGGGATTTACCCATGCCTGGTGTGGTTAGGTCACAAGGCACAGCCAAGTGATCAAATCCATACCAGAAGTAGGTAAATCCAAGCACAACCCACATCCTGGAGTGGTTTATTTTGATTATATAGCCCCCCCCATTTTTCAGTGATAAAAAAACAGAAAGAGAAAGTTTTTTTTTTCCTTTTGTATTTGAAATTATTTTTATTATTAACGCTTAGGCTGCCGTAAGATTTAGAACGCATAGGATTTTAGGACAAGATATCTTGTCTGAGGCAGCCTAAGGGTTAAATGAACTGTTCCGCAGAAAAAAATAGTTCTGTGTTGCTAGGGAGTTCAGCAGCATGAATGGAGCAGCATGGTGGATGCCTGATATGCCTTTAGTGGTTGCCAAATGGGGTGGGGTGAATTGTTAGTCTTTATTTTTTATCAGAAGCCACAGATGGCACAATTCAGGATGACAGAGTATTCAAGGACTTAAGGGCCCTAATGGTGGACAAATCACCAGGGCCAGATGGCATGCACATGAAGGTTCTTAGAGAAGTATCAGAGGTTCTGGTGGGTCCACCTGGCAGACCTGTTTAACACTTCTCTGGCATTTAGAAATGTGTCCCAAGAGTGGAGAATGGTGCATGTGATGCCTCTGCTTAAAAGTAGACTGAGGGGTGAACCAGGGAACTACAGACAAGTCAATCTGACCTCAGTAGTAGGTAAGTTATGAAGATCATCCTGAAAGAGAGACTGATTGGCTTACTGGGGGAAAATGGACTCCAGGATGACAGGGTTTATGTCAGGTAGGTCCTTTCAAACTAACCAAATTCACTTCATCAGTTGGGTCACTAGGACAGTGGACAAGGGCCAGGTGGTTAATACGTTGTATCTGGGCTTCAGCAAGGCCTTCCACTTGGTGCGTCATAGGAGATAGGTGAGGAATTTTGAGGATCTGTGGTAGGGGCTAAACTCACAGCATGTGTCATAAGCTGGTAACAGGATAGAAGCAAATAGGTGGTAATTAGGGGGAAATTATCAGAAGCATGGCTGTCGGCAGTGGGGTCACAAGGGGCTTGGTGGTCAGTCTGGTGTTGATTAACATCTTCATAAGTGACTTCACAGGTAGGATCAAGGGTAAAATCTGCCTTTTCACAGATTACAATAAGCTCCGTGGGAGGCTGGACATGGAGGGGGGTAAACAGGAACTCAGGGAGGAACTGACTTGCTTAGAAAAGTGGTCTGGCATATTGCAGGTGGGCAACACTAAAAACTGCAAAGTTATGCACTTGGTGGTGAAGAATCAGTGGACCAAATACTGGTTGGGTGGTGTGCAGGTAACTAGGTTAGAGGAAGAAAAGGACCTGGGATGAATAATCACAAGTGACACTGTGTCTGGTAGGGAAATGGGCAGACTAGGTAGACCATGTGGTCCTTATCTGCCATCAAAGTCTATGTTTCTATGTGCACACTGCCAGTGAGCAGCAGCCAAAGCAAATCAAATGCTGGGCTGCACAGCCAGGGAGAATACCACTCAAAAGGTGGAGGTCATTCTGCCACTGTACAGGTCACTGGTAAGACCACATCTGGAGTACAGTCTACAGCTTTGATGCCCATATCTTAAGAAGGGCATCAACTTGCTGAAGATGGTCCAGAGAAGGGCAACCATTATGATGCTGGGTCAGCAGAGCAACACCTCTGATGAAAGGTTCAGGCAGCTCAACATGTACTCTCTTGAGGAAGACAGGAGAGGTGAGACATGACTGAAACTTTAGGTACCTTAAGGATATTAACAGGGTGAGCACGGATGGTGTCTTCAGCCTTAATGGGTTAAAGACAACTAGCGGGCACAACCCAAAGCTAGGGGGGTAGGAGAGATGACATGGAACTTTTTCACTGAGAGGGTGGTGGCTAAGTGGAATAAACTGCCAGAGGAGGTGGTGTCCCTCAAAATGGTGGACCATTTTAAGAGACCTGTGATAGGGTGAGGGGAATAGTTGTGGGTTGAAGGGGGTGCAAGATGGTTGGAGAGGGGGAAGGTGATGGAAGCCGAAAGGGAAATTGGGAGGGGGTTGTTCCCTTTGTAAATGTAGAGGCAGCTGCACAATTGAGCAGACTAGATAGACCGTATCTGCTTGCATGTTCATATGTTTGTAAAAAATAAAGAGGCATCTTAAAGTTTATTATAGGTAATGGCATGTTTGTGCCCAGAGTGGCCTGCCCTACTGCAATCTTGTAGAAACGGCATATGCCACATGAATTTGAAAATTATTCTTTTCCAGAATGCATGGAAAAAGGTAGACCAGGCTGTGGATTTTTAAATAAATACATTGGATAGAAGTACATTGGATTTGGTAGCTAAATGTTCCTATTTGGGTGTAGTTTTGGAACATATATTGTCTTATGAACCTTATGTTGATCATTTAACAATGGTACTGTTTAGCAGAATTACTGTGAAAGATGGAATTTCATGTCTGTGAAATTTTGGAATGCACTTCTGCAACTTTCATGAATTTCCAACTTAGAACATCAGAATGAATGTATGAATTGTGGATTTATGTATTAGACTGTGGAAGGAAAATCTGCAGAACTGATCACTGAACTGCGGAATGATTGCATGAATATAATTTTCTGAAATTCCAGTTTAGAACATCAGAATGAATGTATGAATTGTGGACTGATGTATTAAACTGTGGAAAGAAATTCTGCAGAACTGATCACTGTACTGTGGAATGATTGTGAATACTGTGGATTGCTGTTTTAAACTGTGGAATGGAATTCTGTAGAACTGTCATTGTGCTGTTCATGTGTTATCGATTCCACACTTCAGCCAGAAAATTAAGCAAAATGGGGTAAAAAATTCACAAACACATGAGTAGGATTTGGATTTTTGCAAAAGTAGGAAATTGGGAAAACGTCATAAAATTTGAGAAATTTCACAAAATTTCCACAGATTCAGAATTCACAGTTTCTGTGCAGCACTAGTTAACAAGAACCATTTACTGTCATTTAGGCCTTTTGTACCAGATAAATTCTTCACTTTTTCCAGAGACTCGAAGGCTCATGGTATAGACTTTTTTGCTCTCAGTACTAGATTTTGGCCTTCTTTGCTATAGTGTTGCCTTGAAGACAACTTTGGATAATGTGGAAATAGTTCAAAACAAGATATAGTCCTATGATTTGTTATGCAGCTTCCCTAAAGAACTCATCATTTGTGAATTATTAAAGTTTGAGCAATGTTTGTCTGTGGGGCAGCATCATAGCTATCAGAGGCCTGCTTATTGTTCAATGTCTATATAAACTCTTTACCCTCTGTAGTAAGGAAATTGTTTCCTCTGGCTCAGCCAACTGTAGTTACTAGATTCTCAAACAGAAGGTTATTTGAGACACAATCTATGCATACAAATCAGGGCCAGAGATCTCTGGGCTGTTTAGCACCATCTATTTTTATTATATCGCCTGCTGATCTTTTTACTTGTTTAGTTTTTAATGGATTTAAAAATGGCTTGAAGTTACATTTGTTAGTCAATGAAGCTTTCCATTCTATTAAATAACCAATGTTCTGTAAACTGTATTTCATTTTGTCAGATGTTGTTTATACATGTTTTCATATGGGCTCTTGTACTTTCCTCCCTGGCCATCCATGAACATAAATATATATATATATAGCTATATATAGCTATATATATATATATATATACACTGTATATATCTGTATCTATATCTATAGCTAACTATATATATATATATATATATATATATATTTCTCAGAATTACAATACCTTTGAGCCAGAGACTCTTTTACAAAGGTTCCACATCAGGAGTGAGCAAATAAATACAACAAAAGGACATTTGCAAAGTACCGTGACAATGATGCTGAGACAGTTACATACATAAGATCTTAACAAGAGTAAGAAATGGTTACAGTTGGCACAATTAAAAGGTAAAATAAAGAGGTGTCGTCAGTAGGATGACTTTATCATTAACAAGGAAGCAGGTTGCAATAACGGCAGATGGGCTCATAGTAACATACAAAGGGCTACAGGTAGGTAACAGGATTAAATGCAATATCAGTGCAGTCAGAAATTGACTAAGTCTGTATTAAAGTGGAGAATGGGGGGATGGGGGTGGCAAAACCTGAGGCAACTAACCGCTAGGCAGTTGGTAGGCAGGTGAGAGACTGAAAACTTAGTAGACAGGATGAGGAGTAGATAGCAGAAAGGTTGGGAAAGAAGGAGTATATACCAGAAAGGGTGGGAAAGGAGGTAGTAGGGACAAACTGTGGGGCATGTGTGGTACAAAGGAGGTTAGGCTAGGACTGTGAGGGCAGCAGTTTGGTGGGGCAGTCACAGCTGCTAAGCATAATAAGGTGTTGCCAGACTTTGGATTTGAACAGTCCTATTTTGGGTTCATCCAGTACATCTGAGGGGAGGCAATATGGGAAGGTTTCTGCTCATGGACTAATCTGGGGCCAGATATTGAAAAGTTAGCACAGGCAATAAAGGGTGTTTGCCTGTGTTAACCAAGTTTTGCACCCAGTGTTTGGGATGGTCTATAGTCAGAGACCCCTGTAGCAAGGGCTAAACTCATTACCATCCAAATACTAACATAATGCCTTATCCATGTAAATTAAGTGGTTCCCCCCTGCATATGGGCACAGTGGCAGTTTCACAGACTTGCATTGGTGGTAAATGGCATCGAAAAGCAACACTATTTACCATCTCAGAAAATTTAGTATTAACTGGTTGCTAAGCCCTGAGGGTGGGACAGCTGCACTGCAACCACCCACCGCTACCCTCTGAAACCCCATCCTGGTGAAACCATAGATTCCATGGTGTCTAGTGGCACCCCCATCCTCTGATCCCCCATCCTGGTACAGTGAAAGTTTTCTCTGGTTGACATATGAGCTGCAGTAAGTGCACATATAGTATACAGTATACCGTACGCATGCCCACTGCTGTTCGTATGGTGGCAGGCTGAGAAGGTAAGACTAGGACTGTGCTGATCACTTAAGAGGGATGTGCTGCACTACCCCATCCTGCCTGGTAAGGGCAGAAGGGTTGGGGTGGGTGCTCTGTTGTGTATGGGTGTGGTTGGTGGGAGGCCATGGGACTACTGCTGTGCATCAGTGTATTCGTCAATCTGCATTTAGGAGGGTGGGGGTGGGGTATCACTGGGCACCAGTAGTTGTATAAGAGACATGTGCCAAGAACCTGGGTGGTAGGGGGTGCCACCAGACACAAGAGCTATGTGGAAGCTTAGCCAGATGGGTGAGCAGGAGGTAGGGGGTGCCATGGGACACAAAGGACCATATACAGCAATGGGACAGTTGTTCAGGGGAAGAGAGTGCCACTAGCTACCAATGATGGGTGTAGTTTATGTGCCAGGTGCTCAGCAGGTGGGAGGTGCCACTAGCCACTAAGGAATCCTTCATACTACTGGGCACAGGTGATCCAAAGGAGGGGTGATGCCTCTAGACACCAGGGAAGACATGCTCAGTACCAGGATGGGGGATCAGAGGGAGGGGGTGCCACTAGACACCAATGAAAATGTTTACAATACTGGGATAGGGGACTGGAGGGTAGATGGTGCCACTAGACACCAGTACAAACATGTCCATCCTGGGTGTGTGCCACTAGACACCAGGCCGGTATACATTAACATATAGTGGATGGGTATTTGGGGAGTTGGTGTTCACCCTCAGGTCTGATGTGGTGGGCGCAGACAGTATGGGCATAAATGAGCCACAGCTTCAGTTGCAAACAAGAATGTGCATGCAAATGGCCTCTTAGTGCCTTGCATGCCCAATGGACTCATTTGCATTGTGCGACTGACTATTGCATCATGGCTCCAGGGTAGCACAACCTGGTCCTGGGGTGCAATTACCATGTTTGGATACAGCTCAGGTCCATGTTGGGGCAGTACAGCTTGACTTAGTGCTGTACCGACATGGCCTGATATTCAGTCACATAGTGATGGTACACTATCCAACAGAATATAGCAACCTCCAGGTCAGGTGCAGGCGCAGGCACAGAGCAAACCTTTGCACTCCGCTTTTGTGTTTTTTGAAAATCTAGCCCCAGGTCTCTTAAAAAAAAAAAAAAAAACATAACAAAATAAATTAATCAGATGAATTTGAAATTATTTACAAATTACATAAATGCCCTTTACTAGCTGAAATTTTATGAAAATTCTCTCAGTAGTCTGTCGTTTAACAACATTGTCAAACTTGATGATAATATGTTCCACAGAAACATTTCCTTCATCATATGAAAGAGGTGTTATTGCCAAAAATACTAAACTTGGAATTAGAACCAACATGTCCCCCATATCAGGCTAACATTCAAATTGCTACATTACTTCATTTAAAAGTTATGATCCTTTTTGTAGCCCTAGTTTCACTGTCTGTTAAAAAGGATGGATTCAGTGAAGATAAAACACTCAGTGCCAGCAACAATTTATGATCACTGGCTCAAAAAGGCTTTTTACAACAAATCACAACAATGGCACACCGATGGCACCTGGGAGGCAGTAGCGCGCAGGTGGTTAGCTTGTTCTGTCTCAGAGTTGATTTTACTTTGGCAAATGAAGTATCTGACGAAGCAGTTTGATTTATCATCAAGGGCTGCTTGATCTGCTGCTTCTTTCTGCTACACAGAGCAGGGTCACAAGTGTCTAAAGGCAATTCAGACAGAAGCAAAATACATTCCTACCTGACATTTTGCTAACCTGATTGTTTCTGCAGGGAAGGCGCTCAGGGTCAAACCAAAATAAAAATTGCTGAGCACAACAAAAAGAGTGCACTAATAATAGGAGACTCTATGATCCATGGAGCAGAGTCTCACATCCACCAAAGCAGCCCATCAGACATTGCAGTCAGATGCCTCTCAGGAACATTGGCATGGAGGGACACAAACCGCATCAAAGGAATTGTGCAAAACACCAAGCGAGACATGCACATTCTGATCCTTATTGTTACAAAAGACCTAGCTAGTCACTCTGTGGAAGAAACTAACCAAAATCTTTCAAAACTAGGAAAAATATTAGCTTCCATTTCATCCAGCGTCTCCTTCTCAGAGGTTCTACCTGCATGGGTAAAGGGAGCCAACAGGCAGAAAATCGGAGAGAAGGACATCAGCGAGCTTAATACTTGGCTTATAAATTGGTGCCAGGAAAAAGGGTATGGTTACATCGGGAACTGGCAGAACTTCTGGGAAAAGGGAGTTCTTTAGATTCATTGGTCTGTACTTTAAAAAGGAGGGGAAACAAGCTCTCAGTCAAAAGTTCAAAATCTTAGTCATCCATTTAAATAAATAGGTGGGTAAGGGACACATCTCATCATATGGGCTAGCAGATGACCCTCCCGATCAAAGGTTACTCGGTCAGAGTCAGGACACTGCATCATAAGCAGCAAGTGTGACACAAATTGCAAAAGCCCAAAAAGATGTTCCAGACTCATTAGGAACTGTGGTATGCTATGGACACAGGGAGGAAAAAAAAGAAAACTACTCCAAGGAAGACAGAAGCATTATGGGAAAGAGGTAATCTCAATGATCTGGAGCCAAGGAGTTCCGTCACAGAAATTACAGACAGGAGGGCATCAGAAAGAAATCTAGCTTGTAAAAAGAAGGAGGGTAGTACATGGAAGGGAATGGCAACTGATGCCAGAAGTCTGGCTAACAAAATCTCCAACCTGATGGCCACTATAGAAGAGGACAGTCTAGACTTAGTGGCTGTGATGGAAACTTGGTTCACAGGAAGTCATGGATGGGACATGGCATTCCTGGATTCAACATGTACTGGAGGGCTAGAAAGGGGAAAAAGGGAGGGGAGGTAGCATTGTACATCTGGGAGGAAATAAAAATCACAGAAATCCAGGGGACCCTAGATGACACTGAGGCACTGTGGGTAACAGCTGAGATGGGGAATGGATTAGCCATTAGGCTAGGATTTATCTACAGGCTCCCATTACAGGGGGAAGATGGCTACAAAGAAACATTGAAGATGATACATAAAATGGCAGACAAGGGTGAGGCAATTATAGTAGGGAACTTTAACTTACCGGACATTAACTGGCGTTCTCAGACAGCATCAACAACAAGAGGCAGGGAATTTGTAATGGCCCTACACGGGGCGGGGCTGAAGCAATTTGCTGATTTACCAACCAGAGGTGGAGCTATCTTGGACATGGTTCTGATCAACAGTGACAGGGCAGAAAGGTTCAAGGTAGGGTGTCATCTTGACAACAGTGACCATCGCCTGATCGGTTTCCAAATCAACACAACTATGGATACCAGCCATTCCAAGATCAGAGTTTTGGACTTCAGAAAGGCAGAAATTTCCAAGATGAGAGCCAGCCTAGCAGAGAAACTCAGGCACAGGAGGGTGGAAAGGGGTGGAAGAAATGTGGGAGAACCTCAAGGGAGCTATCAAGGAGGTAACCGAGCAGTGTACTAGGAGAATCAGCAAGGCAAATAAGAGAAGGAAACCCCCCTGGGTTCTCCAAGGAGGTGGCTACTATAGTAAGTGAGCAAAGAAAGGCCTACAAAGCATATAAGGCATCAAACAAGGATGAAGACAAGGAAACTTACATAGTTGCACAGAGGGAGGAGGGAAAAGTAATAAGAAAAGCTAAAGCTCACACCAAGCTAAGGATAGCACGGGGTGTTAGAGGGGGAGACAAAATCTTTTTTACGTACATTGGAGAAAGAAGAAAGACTAGAGGAGGACTAGTAAGGCTAGCAATTTTGGGAGGGGGACTAGTAGAGAAGGACAGAGAAGGCAGAAGTCCTAAATCAATATTCTGTTCCGTGTTCACTAGGGAGAACACAGGTGACAGCCCAAACCTGCAAAGAAGTTGCACCCAGGGACCAGGGGTAGACTTGTGCCCCTTCACAGAGGGACAAGTCTTGGAAGCCCTAAATAAATTAAAGGTGAACAAGGCCATGGGGCCAGAAGAGATTCACCCAAGAGTTCTCAAGGAACTGGAGAGTGTGATGGCAGCACCCCTGGTGGAGCTCTTCACCTAATCACTGGAAAGCAGGACAGTGCCTGAAGACTGGAAGAGGGCAACAGTGGTCCCACTTCACAAATCAGGAAGCAGGGAGGAGGTTGGAAATTCCTGTCCAGTGATCCTCACATCAGTGGTAGGAAAACTGATGGAGACACTGCTCAAGCAAAGAATAGAAGCACTTCTGGAATCCGGTGGGCAACGGGACCCAAAACAGCACACTTTCATGGCTGGAAGATCAGGCCAGACAAACCTGGTCAACATTTTTGACTGCATAATGAAGGCAGTGGAGCAAGGGGGAACAGTGGATGTGGTCTATCTGGACTTTAGTAAGGTCTTCTACTTGGTTCCACATAGAAGGCTGGTAAAGGAGCTAGACCACATCACGTAGGTAAGGAAGTGGTGGGTTGGTTGAACAACTGCCTGAAGGGAAGAAACCAGTGGGTACAATAAATGGAGTGGTATCGATGGAGAGGGAAGTGACTAGTGGAGTGCCTCAGAGGTCTGTGCTGGGGCCCCTAATCTTGAAAGTGTTCATAGCTGACATCAGTACTGGATTTGAAGGGAAGGTGTGTCTGTTTGCAGATGACACCGAGATCTGCAACAGAGTGTACATCCCAGAAGGAGTCAAGAGCATGGAATTAGAACTGAGGAAACCAGAGGAGTGGTCAGACACCTGGCAGTTGAAGTTCAACATCAAAAAGTGCAAGGTTATGCACTTAGGCAAGGGAAACCTCAAGGTGGGATACTACCTGGGAGGGTAGCAGCTGGCATGCACCAACCAGGAGTGAGACCTAGGAGTCATTATATCAGATGACATAAAGGTGGTAAAGCAGTGCAAAAAGATGGCATTGAAAGCCAATGGTATACTGGGATGTATAGGAAGGGGAATCATGAGTCACAGAAGGGAGGTTGTGTTGTCACTGTACAGGGCGCTGGTGTGCCCCCACCTGGAGTAGTGCATACAGTTCTGAAGGCCGCACCTTAGGAAAGACAACTGATAGATTAAGAAGGTACAGAGGAGAGCCACAACAATGAGTCAGGGTCTGCATCAAATGGCATATGAGGATAGACTGAGGAAGCTCAACATGTACTCTCTGGAGCAGAGGCGGGAGAAGGTGGACATGACTGAGACATTCAAGAATATCAAGGGTATAAATAAGGTAGAGGTATAGGAGCTCATTCAGGAGAAGAAAAGCATCAGAACTAGAGGACACAATATGAGGCACAAGGGTTAGTGATTCAGGAGCAATGTTAGGAAGTTCTTCACTGAGAGGGTGGTCAACCCATGGAATTGCCTGCACCAGGAAGCAACCCTGGGGAAATGGACCACACCAAAAAGGCATTAAACAATACAATTTTGTCAACTGTGTTACAAAACCTAAAACACATAGTTTTTATAGCAATGTATACTGACTGGTGCTGCCTGTTTTACTTGTGAAAACCATTGCACATGATCTTTGCAACTTTGGAGAAGCAGGTCCTATGAGCTTGTAGACAGGGAGTACCAGACTGTGATTCTCCTAGATGACATCACTAGCAGCTCTTCACTGAAATAGGTTTTTTTGAACAGGTAGTGAAATCAGGGTTACAAAATGGCTAATAACTTTAAAATGAAGTAACACAGAAATCTAGTTTTTGGTATGAGATTTACTGAGGGTATGCTTATTCGGATTCTGCAATGTAGCACTTTTGGCATCAGTGGCTCTTTAACAGAATGGCTAAAATGACCACAAACATTTTTGGGCAGACCTGTATTGTACATGTCTGCACTGTGGCACCTTCCTCATCTAGGAATTCTTGAACTACCAGATTTCTGCAGTGACAAAAACATGGAACATGTATAATCACCATTGTCATGTCAGATTTTTCTGTGCCCCCGGATGGCCCCCATCCAACTGACTCCCCCAGCCCTGTCACCCGGAATTACCTGGACTTATCTTATGCACGGTCTGGGTGTGGCGCCTGCGGGGAGTTGGTTATCATCCTGCTGCTGGCATTTTTCATCCACCTTTTTCATCCGTGGGCCCCAGGAGAATGACGCATGTGCGTGGAGGCGCACATGTGCCTTCAGCCCCGGTAATGGCCCCCTTCCGCCCACCCTATTGGCCTAGTGCTGGGCACTCTATGGCCTGTGCTGTCTCCTGGCCTCCACCAGGGAACAGCCATTAGCCAAGGAAGCTGCTCCTCCACACCTGGAGATCACAGCTGCCTGCTGGCAGCTCCATCCAGCTCTGCCATCCCCCCCGTGCTGACCTCTGACGACCCTGGCTCATTCCCGAACCCAGGTTGCCAGCGTGCCACGTGGTGTGGCATCCAGCACCTCAGCCCTCTTCGCCACTGGGCTGGCTATAATCACCATTGTCAATTGCCTTCACAATGCTCTTTGCATTATCTGTTACTATAAAACCTGGTGTCAATGAATGTAGTGTTATCCGCTCCTCAAACTTCTGTTGAAGCAAGTGTAACAAGTGTTATGTACAATAGTCATTGTCAAAGCAAGCGATACATAAAGCTGACTTCTTGTGGAGGTTTGGGGGCCCCAGTGACGTGTGGCTACTGCTGCTGCTGCTGGCACTTAACCTAGAGGAAGAGGAAGAGAAGGGAAGGGAATAAAGAGGGGAAACTGACCTAATGGGTAGTCACTGCCATATAATCAGTAGTCTGACCACTGGTCCACATGGTCAGTGGTAATGTGAACGATTGGAGCAAATGATGATTTCAGGGCATGGGATAGTCTTGTAGGCACTCTGAAACAAATCAAGAAGAGCCACTGTGGAAAAATAGTTATGATTGGGCACTTGATACCTTGGCACTGCAACTTGCATTAGCAACAGAAAACCAGTATTGCTCACAAAGGAGAATGAAAGCAAGTCAGTGGCTAGCATTTCCACAATTGCTCTTAACTGTTTTGCCTCTGGTCTGTTGGCTTTTATTTCTGGCTCATTTCCAAGGACTCAACCAGTGAGATTTGAGTGCTCCTTTTCCCTGGATGTGACAGTTGCCTACTATTTTTGCTCCTCGGGGAGTGGGGGTGAAATTGACTGGAGATTTGCAGCCTCCCAGAGGTGTTAGAGTCAGTTGGCTAAAGAACTGATGAATGGAAAATGTTAGAGTTGTGTATTGGCTACCACTTGAAGAACTTTCTTCCATTTCCTGTTTACCTGGTCTCTTAGGAGTCGTAGTGTTCTCTTCCCCCAGCCATCATTATCATCTGCTTCACTGCCTGGTGGTGTTTCTGCTGATGCTGTGTATTGGCATGCCTTCTCATACTGAGGTCTGTGTGACTTCAGCAAATGCCTTTATGTGGTAGATGTTCCAGCCTTGTTCCCTGATTACCCTGACTCAGTCTCTCTTTTCATAAAAGACACACTACACATGTCCATGATTCTTTGTCCACTCTAAAGAAATCCCACACCACTACTGTCACCAGTTTGGTCTTTGCTACTGGCATTGTCAGACTTTGCCTAATGGGTGGGCTTCTGGGGGCTGCTTACACATCATCAGCCTCCTCCTCTTCCTCCACCAGTTCTCCAGGGTCAGGGAATAATTTTTCTTCCTCTTGTCCATTCGTCCTGGGGTACCAGTATTGGCAGTGTCTTCTTCATCTGCCGTGGTCTTTCTTTTTTTGGTTTGATCACCAATTTTGGTCTTTTTGGATCTGTTATGTGTACCTGCCCCAAGTCAAACTCACACCTGTTCCAATTCCTCCTCAGAACTGCTGCTGCTATCACGTTTATCAAGTATATAATCACAATCCATATCCCTGTCCCAAAAAAGCTCCACCAAATCATTTTCCTCCTCCTTCTTCTCTGCCTGTCTCACTTCCTGACACACACCGTTCTTATTCCTTTTTTTTCCTACAATGATTGCTCATGTTGCATCCCACTGCAAGTGGTTTTTGCAGTGTGTGATACTCTATGGACTACTGAGCCACTACTGTCATCTTCCTCTACACTTCTAGTTCCCACTGAGGCAGAGGGTTTATGAGCAAGCCCACTATGATTTTATTTTAAAATTGATGTGACTGGAGTCAGTTGAGCCCATGCCTTCATCTCCTTGACCTGTCTGTTGCTCCATTTCAAAATGCTTGCTACAGGACTCAGCCACTTGGGTGATGAGAATGATTACAACTTTTACTTAATTTTGTGATTTCTTTTAATTTATTTATCTTTTTATATTTTATCAATTGAAGACTTATATTTTATTTAACTTTGTGATGCTATTTTTTATTTTTAATTTTATTTAATTATTTTTTATGGCATACCACCAACGGGGCTACCTATCAGGAAATAGGCATCAGCATGCTGCCAGTTGGTGCACACTTGTTGCCTACTGTCCAGATTCCAGGGCCCAGATCATGCTCATCTCATGGGGAGGAGAAAGAAGAGGAGGAGGAAGGAATTTCAGAAATGTGGAGACTTCTTTTTTTATTTAATTTTATTTATTTTTCATTATGGAATGCTACCAATGTGCCACCTACCAGCGGCAGGGCACCAGCATGCTGCCAGTTGGTACACACTGGCTGCCCACTGTTCAGATCATGCTGCCCTGATCACACTGCAAAATACTGCTTCAGGACTCAGGATGAGGAAGGAACTATTTTTTTTAACTTTTTTTTTTAAGGGATGCCACCAATGTACTACCTACGAAGGGCCAGGCACCAGCAACCTGCCACCTGGTACACATTTACTGCCCACTGCCCAGATCACACTGCCTAGATCACATTAAAAATGGTTGTTTCAGGACTCAGGGGGGAGGAGAAAGAAGAGGAGGAGGAGGAAGGAACTTCAGAAATGTGGAGACTTCTTTTTTAATTAAATTTTTTTTTCATTATGGAATGCCACCAATGTGCCACCTACCAGCAGGCAGGGCACCAGCAAGCTGCCAGCTGGTATACACTGGCTGACCTCTGCTCAGATCACACTGCAAAATGCTGCTTCAGGACTCAGAAGGAGGATGAGAAGGAACATTTTGTTTTAGCTTTTTTTAATGGGACTCCACCAAAATGCAACCTACTAGGAGCCAGGCATTGGTACGCTACCCGTTGGCATACACTTGCTGCCCACTTCCCAGATCACACTGCAAAAGGCTTCCTCAGAAGGAGGAAGTATTTTTTTTTACTTTTTTATGGGATGCCACCAAGGTACCAACTACCAGGGACCAGGCACCAACATGCTGCCAGCTGGTACCCACTAGCTGCCCACCACCCAGATCACACTGCCCAGATCAGACTGCTTAAGGTGGCTTCAGGACTTCAGAGGCACAGAAGGAGGAGGAGGAAGGAACAAGTCTACTGTAACTTATGTATGGGATGCCATCAATGTGCCACCTACCATCGGCGAGGCACCAACACACTGCCAACTGGTGCCCATTTGCTGCCACCACCCAAATTACATTGCCCAGATTACACTACCTAGATCACATTTCAAAAGGCTGCTTCAGGACTCAGGAGGAGGAGGAGGAGGAGGAGAAGGAGGGCACTCCAGGAATGTGGAGATCTTTTTTTTTTTTTTTATGGAATATTACCAAGGTGCCACCTACCAGGTGCCATGCACCAACACACTGCTAGCTGGTACACACTTGCTGCCCACTGCAAAGATCACACTTCCCAGATCACACAGCAAAAGGATGCTTCAGAACCCAGAAAGCGGAGGAGGAGACGGAGGAAGGAACACTTTTTGTAACCAGATTGCAAAATTTGGAAACGAGCCTCTGGCTCAAAGGTTGTAAACTGATTCTTAAATAAATAAAATAAATAACTGTTTTATAGGATACCACTGAGGTGCTACCTACCAGTGTCCAGGCACAGGCACACACTTGCTGCCCACTACCCAGATCACACTGCAAAAGGCTGCTTCAGGACACAGGAGAAGGAGGATGAAGGAACTATTTTGTAAAACGTTTTTATGAGATGCCATGACTACCAAAGGGCAAGCACAAACACACTGCCAGTTGGTACCCACTTGCTGCCCACCATCCAGATCACATTGTCCAGATCAAACTGCAGAAGGCTGCTTCATAACTCAGCAGGTGGTAGAGGAGGAGGAGAAGGAGGAAGGGACAATTTTTTTAAATGTTTTATAGGATGCCACCATTGTGCCACCTACCAAGGGTAAGGCACAAACATGCTGCCAGCTGTTACCTACTTGCTGCCCACTGCAAAACTTATACTGTACAGATCACACTTCCCAGCTCACACACTGCAAAAGGCTGCTTCAGGACTCAGGAGGAGGAGGAAGGAATTTCAGGAATGTTAAGTTTTTTTTTATTTCATTTTATTTTATTTATTTGTTTTTTTGTTATTGGATGCCACCAAGTTGCCACCTACCAGGGGGCGGGCACCAGCATGCTACCAGCAGGTACTCATTTAATGCCCACCACCTAGCTCACACTGCAAAAGGCTGCTTCAGGACTCATGAGGTTGAGGAGAAGAAAGAGGAATGAACAGTTTTTTTTAACTTTTTTACTGGATGTCACTAGAGATGTTGCAAAATTGTATTTTGCAGGTGAAATTGCCTTGAAATCAGCAGTTTCACCATGTGAAATATTTCACAAAATTGCGAAATTTCACCCGCAATTTCGCCTGCAAATGCTCATTGTTATTTTATTTATTTAATTTATTTATTTTATTAAAATGTTTCACCAGGAAGTCATGCCGAGCAACACGTTACTCGTCTCCCAGTGTGACCTGGTGTGTGATGGTCCTTCCCTGGCTGATCACCTGCAGAATTGAAGAACCCTTCCCCCCGGGTCACCCCGAGTTATTTCTCCTCCTCCGACGACACGGCCCCCAATCTTTAAAAATGAGACAGTCCCCTCCTGACCCTGGTGTCCCTGGTGGACCCTCCCACCCTGTCTTCAGTCAGGTAGCAGCCACCCTGCTCCGCCCCAGTATCCCGGCACAGGCCTCCACTCACCTCCATGGCCGGCAGCCCGATTGAGCGCTTCAGTGAAAGAGTACATGCTTGTACAGGATACGCTCATTCATTGAAGTGCTCAGTTGGGCTGCCCAGCCATGAAGGTGAGTGAAGAGCTGTGCTGTTGGCTTGATCAGGGTACTGGGGGAGAAGTGGGGTGGGCACTATCTAACTGAAGACAGGGTATGGGGCCCACTAGACACTAAGAATATTGGAGGGATATTTTTTTTTTTTTAAAGATTGGGGGCCAGGGTAATGGCTGGGGATGGGGACGGGCAATAACTTGGGGTTACTCAGTGGGGTTCTTCAATTTGGCCAGTTATCAGCCAGGGGGGTCCACTAGACACCAAGAGGATTTTTTAAAAGATTGGCGGCCGGGGTCATGGCTAGGAAGGGGAAACAACTCAGGGTGACTCGTGGGGGGAGGGTTCTTCAGTTTGGCAAAAGATCGGCTGGGGGGATCCACTAGACACCAGGGAGTCTTAATTAGTGGTGAAATTGTAAAATTTTGCCCAAGGGTGGTGAAATTTCACCATAAGCAAAACTTTTTGCCAGTTTGAGGGCAAAATTTCACATTTTGCCCCAAAAAATATTGTGCAAAATGTGCAAATTTCATGAAATATTTTGCTGGGTGAAATTTTCCAATTTCACACAACACTAGATGTCACTAAGGTGCTACCTACCAGGGGACAGTCACCGGCATGCTTTCAGCAGGAGCACACTTGTTGCCCACTACCCAGATCACACTGCAAAAGGCTGTTTCATGAATCACGAGGAGGAGGAAGGAACTATTTTTTTAAACTTCTTTATGGGATGCCAGCTGGCACACACTTGCTGTCCACTGCCCAGATCACGGCAGAGGGTTGCTTCATGACTCTGGAGGAGGAGGAGGAAGGAACTTTTTTCTTTTTTTATGAGATGCCACCTAGGTGTTATCTACCAGGGTTCTGGCATGGCACACTGCCAGCTCAGCTGGCACTCACTTGGTGTTAACTGCCCAGATCACACTGCCGAGACCACACTGTTAAAGGCTGCTTCAGGACTCAGGAAGAGGAAAAAGACTGACTAAATATTAAACAAAAACTACCACAAAGATAATTGAAACTGATGAAGATGCCATCAATATGCCAACTACCTGTGGCCAAGCACTGAAGCTGCCAGCTGGCACACACTCTCTGCCAAGCCCAGTAAAATTTCTAACAGAGTAACTCCCAAAAGGCTTCTGCCAAGAGCTTATAATGCCCTGATAAAATGCTGCTTCTGCAACAAAATGGGCACTGGCAGACTGCCACCTCATGTGCCCCATCTGCCCACTGCCCAGCTGAAAACATATTCCTACAGTCCTCCTAGTCAGACAATCCCCTAGTCCCAGAGGCCTGCTATAAGGCTACAAGCTGCAGCACTCCTGCTGCCATTTTTTTCTCCCTTCTCCTCCGTAACCCAAGTTGTAGCCCTGCTGTTCAGCCAACTGCCTAATCAAACTTTTAGTTGTGAAAACATTACATTTCCTTTTATTTCCTAGCTAATCTGACTAGATATGTACAACACCCTGCTTGAGCTACCTATCAACCCAATGCCGAGTGCACAAGAGATCTTTCCTGCCAACTCATGAAGGATTGAGCTTCGTAGCAGTGTCCAGAAAGAGGATGGACTAGCATGTGATTCAGTCACAGTAAGGTTAATTGTTTCAGGTGCAAACTGCAGTTCAGTTCATCATTTGGACCAGGCTGAATCAGTCAAACTAGAAGTTTGCCTACTTACCCTAAATGTTTGCCACCACCCAAAAGAACAGAACATCTGAAGTTTAAGGTATTTGATTCTTTGGTAAAACTGAACTTGCAGCACTACTTTTTTTTTGCACAGCACTTTTTGAGCACTTCAAGCTTGCCTTTGCACTTTGACATTTCACAGTGAACTATTGTAAGTACTGGATATAGTTTCATTTCATTAAAAGCATTGACTACTTAAATTATTTGTGCATTGCATCTGAGTGTCTCCCACTGTGACATTTGTTTATGATGTGCACAAACCCTGGATACCCCAGATAATCCTGACCCAAACCTAACCTAACCCTTGCCCCCCTTCTCTCTCATTCCCCACCACTCTCCCTCAAGACCTCAGCATATTCCACCTAAATGCTAGCAGCCTCCTCCCTAAGCTTGATTTTCTTAAAGCCTGGATCTCTCAGTACTTCCCTGACCTCCCGTGCATATCTGAATCCTGGATCTCATCCAGGATACCAGATGCCAACTTGGCTCTTCCTGTCTACCACCTCTTCTGTCAGAACCGTGGCAAGAGTGGTGGTGGAGTGGCCTTGTGTGTCCGCCAAAACCTGTCCTGCTCTGTCACCTTCAGTGAGTCAGTTCCTTCCTCCCACAAGCTCCTTCTATATAAGCTATCCCTTCCTTTCTCCCTCCCTATTTATGTTGGTGTTCTCTATGCCTCTCTTAAGAACTCCCCCTCCTCCCTGGTTGACTCCCTCTCATCCCTTGTTTCCCATGCTGACTCTGGTGAGCTTATCCTTTTGGAAGACTTCAACATAAATTGACTGTCCACTATCTCCAGACCCACTCTCTGCAATACTGAGTTTCTGAACTTCACCCAACCAATAACTGAACCCACCCAGCTCAGTCCTCACTGATCCAATCACTCCCTCCTGGACTGGGTGCTCATCTGTCACTCTTACCATATCACTGAAGCAGGCACTCTATCTGACACCTTCAGTGACCACAGTATGACCTACTACATCAGGAACGTGTGGTCCACTCAATCTGCCCCCAAATACACTTGGTCCAGGTCACTCAGGACTCTGGACTTAGATGCCCTCCTACATGACCTTGCTTCCTCTTACTGGTCCCTGATCTATTGTGCCACAGACAGTGACACTGCCCTCTTCCACTTTGTCAACATTTTTAACTACATCTGGAACATCCATGCCCCCTACACAAATCTAGAGTTAGGCTTTCCCATCACCCCTGGATAGCCCCTGAAATTGTTGATCCTTGTAAGTCCTGTGACTGAGCATGGGCTCATTCTGAATTTTCACAATCCCTGACTGACCTACAGTCCTACGGGTCACTCAGATATTCTTGCCCAAAGGCTGTCCACTCTGCCAAGGCCCTCTATTTCAGATCTAATCTCCAGTCTAACCTCAATTCTCCTGATAATTTCTGGAAGGTTATTCACTCCCTCTTTGATCCTCCAGCCCAGTCCGCTCCCCCCATCCTCCAAGTGGATGGTTCATTCATCTCTGACCGTCTCTCAGTTGCCACTCATTTTAACAAATTCTTCACCACCTGTGATCTTCACTCATACCAGTCCTCTGGTAACTCCCTCCCTCAGTGCCCTCCTGCCTCTCCTCCTCCCTCTCTCCTGAAGGCTTCCATTTCCCCCCATCTCCCCCCACAAAGTCTTCCTTGCCCTAGCTTCACTGAACATGTTGAAATCCATCCACGATGGGCTGGAGCCCAATCTTCTATGAATCTCAGTTCCAGCTATTGCCTCTCCACTTGTTCATCTTTTGAACCTCTCCTAAAATTGTGCTCTCACTTAAGCTTGAAAGATAGCAAAGATCTTACCTCTGCACAAAGGGGGCAACCCCTTCTCCCCTGGCAACTACTGGCTAATATCACTTCTTCGCTGTCTTGCTAAGCTTCAGGAGTCCCTCATCTACTCCTGACTTGCTGACTTCCTTTATTCCTCAGATTTCCTCTCCCCCTTTCTGTCTGGCTTTAGGAAGCACCACTCCACCATATCTTCCTTGCTAAGGGTAACTGACTCTATCCTCACTGGGATGCATCAGGGACATATCACCTCAGTTATATTCATCTACCAGGCCAAAGCCTTTGACTCAGTGTCCCAACCGCTCTTCATAAACAATCTAAACTCTGCAGGCCTCTCAGTGTCTGCTGCTTGCTGGTTCTGCTCGTAACTCACAAGTCACCAGCATTTGGTTCAAGTGGGTTGTGTTGTGACAGGGTTGAATAAGACCCTGTCCCATTTGTTATGTAGAAAGATTTGGTATGTAGAAAGAGTTAAATGCAGGGATCTGTTTCAGCCTCTTCTGTTCTATCTCTTGTCTGTCTGACGGCGCAGTCAAATTTTCTTGTGAGACCTAGGAACTGTCCACTTCATTCTCACTATTCCCCCTATCTTTCTGTCTTCACTTGCTATTTCCATCTTTTCTTCCCCCTTGCATATTTGAAGTTATAAAATATGTGTGCATCTTTATGTGAAAGTGGGATCCCTTGGTTTGAAAATGTACAGTATATGGTTATATTGTTGAAATCATTGCAAAAAGCTATTTGGAACTCAAGGAGTTAACTTGAGATGCTGGTTTGCAAATGCTTTGCAGAGCTGTGATCAGGAGGTCAGTTCTAGGACACCATGTGCTGTTTTGTTGCACCTGCAAGGAAGGAAATTGACAAGAACACTTTCAGAAAAACAGGATATTCTCCTTATCAAGTTCTAAGGCAAAGACTTATTAAAATGAGCAGCAGTACTTCTGCTAGAGGTAGGGAGACTAAGAGATTGAAACTTGGAATTAGACATACCCCAGATGAATGACTTTGTTTTCTCTGTTTGTACTGCCTTTGTAAATAGTTATATTGAATGAATTTTTATTTTTATTTTGCTGATGTTAATAACAATAAAGCACAGTCATTCTATGCTCCCGGACCTGTGCCTTGAAGATAGGTGTCCTGTCCTCCACTCTCCCCATCCTAGCAGGTATTCTTCAGGGCTCTATCCTGAGCCCTGTTGTGTTCTTCATTTTTCTAAATGACCACCCCTCTGATTGTGTCTCTTCACGTATCCAAATGTATGCTGATGATACAGTCATTTACATCTCTAGCCCTTCAGCTTCAGCTGTTGAAATTCCACTCCAAAAGGACTTCCACAATGTCCTGCATTGGATCCATGCCAATCAATTCATGGTCAACACAAAGAAGACTGTCTTTATGACCTTCAGCACCAATCAGAAACTGGGTAAGCTCTCACATCCCCCTTCTTTCTCCACAATTGATGGCATCCCCTGGAGGCTGTCACCACCTTCAAGTACCTTGAAGTCTAGCTTGACATCAAGCTTGATTTCTTTATCCACATCTATGCCATTCATGCCAAACTCCACCTAAAACTTGATGCATTGTTCTATAATAAGGACTGCCTCTCCTTCCAGATCCACTGGGTGCTGGTAACTAAAATGGTGCTCCTAATCTTTGATTATGGTGACGTGGTCTATGGTACTGCCCCTTCCTCCTCCTCCCTTGCCAAATTGGATACCCTCTTTAATGCCTTCTGCTGTTTAACCACCAACTCTCCTCTCCACACTCTTCACTACTCCCTTTATTCCTCTCTCTCTCCAACCTCCTCCTCCCTTCACATCTCCTGTCCCACTGTGACACCTTCATCTCCAAATATTGGCTCAGATCCATTCCATTCTTTCTATCCTTCTTCATCTTCCCTGTTCTCTCCTCTTCCTACTCCCTCTGCTCCAGAGATTCCTGCATCTTCTCCATTCCACACCCTTACTCATCTGCTGGCCAAGTTGCTTTCTCCTACTGCCTCCCCTCCCTCTGGAGACTGCTCCTCTCCCCCTTTAGTTATCAACTAAGACAACTCTTTGTAGCCTTCTGCTCCTGTAAATCCCCTTCCTAATCTGATATCTTCTTCCTTGACAATCTTCTGTCAGCTCCCCTTCATTTGAGGCTCTTTAGCTTAGTCCTCACCCTAACATGCACTATGCACTTTCCTTCGCTTATGTCTTGTCACCATATCATTGCTGTATTTTTGTTGCTATTTTATGTTTCCACTCCATTTGCTGCTACCATTGTATTTATATACCTACATCCATATTTTTAATATGTAACTTATATCCATGTTTTGCTATGTAAATTGTTCCTCCTCATTTTCCTGCCCCTGGGTTGCACCTGGAAATGAGCATTGGTTCAGTGTGCCTTTCCTGGTTACCAACATTTAAATAAATAATCATATCTTGACAACCATTTACTGCTCTTATAAGTTAATCAGAGGACTTCATAGATGCTGAGTGACCAGAGCAGAATAAACACCATAGGCTAGCCATAGATGGTGAGTATTATTCTACAGAGGCTGAAGTAAAATGTGATATATATGATGCCAGCATGGGTTACCATGTCAAGCAGAATCATGATATGCAAGACTCTGTGGCAGTCATGTGGAGCTAAGAGCACTACATGAGAGAAATTATGCTTGTTGACAGAGATACTCAGAGTTATAATAAATATAACTGTGGAATGTGATGCACTAATGCTTTTTTGACCATTTATACATTTTTGCTGGTAAGTGCACACTTCCCAGTGTCCCCTTTTTTCCACCCCAACATAACATTTTGGTTATTTTGGCTTCACCTTATTAAGTGGTTGTGGTGGGGGGTAGATGATTATCCTTGCAAGTGACACCACTGCCACTCAGTAGTGTGCTGGTAGGAGGTACATGGATGTTGGACCCATCACACACTACCACTCTTCCTTAATGGAAACCCCTTTATTTCCATGATACACCTGGTCCCCTGCTTATCCTAGTTTACAATATCTGAACCTGCACACAAACCTGAACTTTCTACATAGTGAAGCGGACTGTCGCCATCATGCCAATGGGCTACTTCACCAAATTCACATTAATGTTCTCAGTCTTTTTGAACAACTAGTCTTTTACTTGTTTGAGCATCAGAACTCAACTGCATGCTATTTTATCAGTCCCATATATCACTAGAATTGTAGATACCCAACTCTCATTTCAACAATGTTCAAAAGGATTTTTTAGGACTGGTCCTCTTCAGTGTCTTTATAAGCGACATTGCAGAGGGACTGGAAGGAAAAGTATGTCTCTTTGCAGATAACATAAAGATCTGCAACAGAGTTGATGCACAAGGTGGGTGGAAAGGATGAGAAGGGACTTGGCAAGGTGAGGGGAATGGTCAAATGTATGGCAGCTTAGATTCAATGCTAAGAAGTGCAAGGTAATTCACCTGAGAAACAAAAACCCAGGGGAAGAGTACACAATGGGGGTGAGATACTAACAACAATGGAGGGTGAGATACTAACAACAACAAAATGGAAAGGGATCTGGGGGTAGTCATATCAGATGACCTAAAGGTGGGAAAGCAATGTGAAAGGACAGCAAGGAGGGCTGGAGGGATACTGGGATGCACAGGGAGAGGCATCACAAGTAGAAAATAGGAAGTTGTTATCCCTCTGTACAGACAGCTGGTGAGACCCCATCTGGAGTACTGGATGCAGTTCTGGAGACCAAATCTCTGCAAAGACATAGACAGGATGGAAGCTGTCCAGAGGAGGGCAACTAAAATGGTGCAGGGTCTGCACCGGAAGACATATGAAGAGAGACTTAAGGAGCTTAATATGTATAACCTCGAGGAAAGGAGGGAGAGGGGGTACATGATAGAAACTTTCAAGTACCTCAAGGGAATCAACAAAGTCCAAGAGGGTAGCATCTTTCAAAAAAAGAGGTGTGCAAGAACAAGGCAGCACAATTTAAAGATGGGAGGGGTGGCTCAGAGATAATGTAAGGAAGTATTTTTTCACAGAGAGGGTTGTGGATGCATGGAATGGCCTTCCGGAGGAGGTTGTGGAGTCAAAAACAGTGGTGGAATTCAAGCATGCATGGGACAGTCATAAGGCAATTCTAGGGAGTGGGGGTAGGAAGAAGTAGGCTGCTGGTTAACTAGGATCTGCAGCTTATCCATTAAGTAGGGAAATGGGCAGACTGGGTGGGCCAAGTGTTTTTTTTTCTGCCATCAAATTCTATGTTTCTATGTTTCTAAAGCTATAGGTCATTAATCTGTCAAGTGCTTTGAGCCTGACTTTCTCCTCTAGAATTGCTTACTGTACTTGTAATTTTTTTGTGACTATGTATTTGATGTGCAAACTTTGTAAATGAGCACCTGTGGTCAAAGGTATTCTCCAATGTTTTCAATAAATAAATCAAAAATCGATAGAGTTGAACCAACTACTTCTACATGTAAACTTGGCAAACAATATGCTCAATGTACCAGGAATTCCAGAGCTCTGTGCTCTTAGAGCTGGCCTCAGAACTTGCATCCTGCCACGGAACATATGTGATACTAAATAATTCAACATTTATGGAGGATTTATTTATAAATTAATAGGGCCACAGGGACATGTTCCTTACAGTATAAGACACTCCAAGTATGAAGTTTGGGTGAGAGGACTGCAAGCTGAATCAGAGTCTGGCTCCCCAAACCTCATGAGATGGGTCTTTTATATCATAAGAGACACCCTATGGAGGCTCTTTGATTATAAATTATTAGAGCAGAGGTGTGTGAAGTTGTGAAACATGCTTTGAGAAAATCTTTGCAAAGTTCCAAAGTTAGCAAACTGCAAAGTGCCACATTGCACAGTTCTTTGAACAGCAAAGGGCTTACTTTGTCCATTAGATCTATGCATTGTGATACTTCACCAGTCAAAGTGCTGACAAAGTGCCATTAAGCATAGTTTTTTTTCTTGTCAAAGTAAAACTTTGCCAGCAAAGAACAATTCAAAGTACACTAAACACACCAAAAATATTTTTTTAAAGTCCACACACAACCCCCAACAACTGTGCAAACATCACCAAACCCACCTCCCAGATAATTCCGATACATCTCCCCACCCAGACCCCCACTAGCACCTATGTTCCTCCTCCTATCCCAATCTCCCAGTGAAGTTTCATTAAGGTAATAACCTCACACTGTGTACAAAAATCCTGTCCCTTGTCATTGAGACATAGGCCAGGAACCATACACTGATCAGGAGAAGTTATACAATTCACAAGTAGTGATTTATTATTATCAATAACAATATAATTTAAAAAGTAAATAAAATGGTACAGGATAGCTCTTCAGACAGGCAGTACAAACACAGAAAATCCTACATCTGAGAGTCCCTCTCTCAATTTAAATCTGAGTCTATCTCCCTCTAAACAAAACATTGCTCTCTTTTTATAAGATGTCTTTTCCTGGCAGTGTAAACTCTACACCTTGATTGTCATAAGTTGCTTCTCTTGTTTCTCACAAAATGCACCTTTGTAAATTTCTTTCCTGAGACCAGCCTGAAGAGCACATCTAGTCTTTAACATGTGCAACAAAATAGAGCATTCTGTCTCAGAGCTAGTCTGCTATTGACAGCTCTGTAAACAAGCTCTTGGAGGTCACAATACATCTCTTGGTCAACCCCCTGTATTGTAGACTGTTATCTTTTTAAGAAACCCAAATAGCTTCCTGAAATCATTTCAACAATATAATTATACACATTGGGAAATCAAGGGATCCCAGTTTCATATAAAGATTTACATATTTTGTTAACACAGAGAAGCAAGGGGAGAAAGAAAAAAATAGAAACAGCAAGTGAAAGACTGTAGATAACAGGGGGGAAATTGTAGAACCATCAGAGTGGCCAGTTCCTATGTGCCACAGGGAACGTTTGATTATGCAACCAGACAGGCAAGAAACAGACAAGAGGCAGGCAAGGACAAAATAAATCCTTGCTTTTAACTCTCTGTATAACAAATGGGACAGGGTGTTACCCAACTCCATCACATCCCCTCACCTTCTTCAAAAAAGTAATCACCCCATCCTCTGACCCCATCAAGGCCCTTGAACCCATAATTCATGAAACTACCCCTCACCCTACCCTGCATAGTATATAACCTCCCTTCTCCCCTTCAAGTCCCACAAATGTTAATGGATATATCTGGCATCAGGTTAACAGTTTGGAAATACATTCCCTTGTAGGAACAGTAACCTTGACTTTTCTCTATTCACTGTTCAAGCAATGAATGTTGATGTCTTTCTGGCTAGTAACACCTGACTAGCTTAGCCAATCAATTGTTACTTCTCAGGATATTGTTTCATTCAAGGAAGCAATATTGAGGAGAGCTGACCATAAAATGCTCAACCTCTCAGCTTTAAAATGTATAGCACTGGCCTTCAAAATTCAGAGCAAATGGCTAGAAAGTGCAGGACTGTCTTATTTTAAGAATAATATATATACATATATACATACATTATAGGGACACAGTAGCACCTCTATAATTAGGGGTGCATAGGGTGTTCAGTGTTAAATGCTAACTTTGTACCTTAGTAACTTTGGCAGCTTTCAAAACAATCAGCTGGAATTTTGCATGCATTCTCTAGGAGGCAAGATGTAAATCTCTGGAAAGTTCTGTGATGGAAGCTTGTGCATTTGATGAAATCCCTATATGCCATTTTTTATGTAGATGTCTAATGTCTAATTTATTTCCTATACTTAACATGGGATTTTTGTATTTTCTTTTTTTTTTTTTTGCTCTCACCTACTGCATACACATAAGGGAATTTTTCCCAAAACATTCAGGGTACAGACATTATGTCCTAAGGTAGTGTCTTTAAAAGGTTTTGTGAAACAATATTAAATGGTTCTACAGTTACAAGGCTTTACCGTTTTGTGTTTTTGTGTTCTAAGCATGTTCAGTAGCGTTCTAGGGCTAACATTCTGATGCAACGCCAACAATTCTGTGTTGCAAGTCCGTTTTTGGTTTCTCACCCTTTGCTTCTCACAGCACAAAGCATTGTTTGTGCTGTGAAACCCACCATCTTATTTATGTTCTCCTTAAACTAATAAGCATGGACATTTATTTATTTATTTTTGTATGTATGTATGTCTTTAGTAACCGGGTAAGTGTACTGATCCAAAGGACCATTTTCAGGCACGACCAGGGCCACAAGGTGGCAACAGTACAGAAAGTAACAATTACATACATGGCATGACAAAGCACACCCCAGCATGGGGTGGTGTGGAAAATAAGAACTAGATGTGCAGTTTATACTGCGTTGGATTATACAAAACATTTGAGATTATGCAATAAATGGTAATAGATAGACAATGTACAATGCAATAGTGGTAAAAGATAAACAATGTGCTGGTGTGCTAGAAGCAAATAAAGCATGTTACATACATCAGCAGCAGATGGTATCACACAAATGCTATCATTTACATAAAAAAATGCCATCATTTAAATAAACAAACACCAGAACCTTACTAAATGGGATCTGTTTAGCTAGATTATGAAGCTTGTTTCATCAGTTAATGTCCAGAAATACCTTTTCTTGGTACACCAATACCCTGGGTGTCCAGCTTAGTAAGAGGAGATGTTGAGCCACATTTTATGTATGAGAACAGCAGGACTTTCTTGAGTTCTGCAGCTGCAGTTGGAACATGCACTGTGGGCTGCTGTGGGAACAGTGAGCCTCTCTTTCCTGGTGTCTAGTGGCATCTCCTACTCTCCCATCGCTATCCCCTTATGTACAGTACTGTATATAATGTTTCCTTGGTGTCTAGTGATGCCCCCCCACCCACCGATCACTGCCCCCTTATGTATGGCTTGTTTTACAATGTCTAGTGGCACCCCTTGCCCTCTGATCACCATTCCGTTATGTATCTTATGGTTCCCTGGTGTCTAGTGGCACCCCCACCCTCCAATCACAATCTCCTTATGTATTGTTTGACCATTATTAAAGGCTGTATGTGCTACATACATAAACCAAGTACTATATGGAGCAGAAATCTTCCAAAACTGATAATCTGGAAAAACCAGCAATGCAAATCCTACACACTGCCCTTGGTTTTAATAAATCTGTCCCAGTTGTATTGTAAGGGCTGAGCTAGGCCTAACCAGTATGCAGGCTCATGTTGAAAGTAAAATGACTAATTTATGGATTAGATTAAGTTCTCTTACAGAAGAAAGAATAGTTAAAAATCATGGAAAAAGATGGGATGTATGACCTCTCCGTGGCTCCATCAGGTACACAATCTCTTGTGCAAATACAGCATGGAGGATCTTTTAACTCTCCCAGAGAAAAACATTGTCATTAGTAAAAAAATACAGCTCCATTCATACTTAAGAAAATTATAACACACTATAATGAGAAAGATCTTATTGCAGTCTCAAATTCAAGAGTAGCCAAATGGCAGAGTGAAAATGACTGCACCTTCAAATGCAGGTATTATTTGGATGTGTTAACAAATCCTTTTCTTAGGAACTTATTTGCCAGATTTAAAACTGAGATGTTTGAATCTAACCTATTAATGATTAGATTTAGTAATGCCTCTTCCCCAGAATCAAACCTATGCAACTGTAATATTAAAGAAATTGAAGATCTCCATCATGTTGTTTTGCACTGTACCTGGTACAACAATGCAAGAAGGAAATGGATACTAACCATTCTCAACTCAACTCAATACAGACATCTGATGCAAAAACAATACTTGTTATTCTATTCATGGTGGAAGATGACATTATAATAATAAATGTCACCAAATACCTAGCAACTATTCAGAAAGTGAGAAAACAAATTACCCTAAAACATACACCTGTATATACCAAGCTATTTCAAATCTGTATTATCTGCTCAAGTGCAAATATTTATGGTCACTGCATGGACTTAAATTTTAATCTTAGTTTTTAAACCTACATATGTATTATGCTTGTATTACAAGTTTGTTTTAACCCACTTTTAACCAGTTGTCTATTTTTACTCTACTTTTTTTGCTTTTGTAATGATCGATTTATATGATTGAACAAACAAAGTTACCTACCTAAATACAATTCTTGACCCAGATATTGAAAGGAGATGCACCCAGCGCAACTGAGTTGCACCAGTGCATCACCAAACTGTGCACCTGGCCTAAATTCAAAAGGGGGTGATGCGCCATGCAAGCCTGATATGCTGCAGTGCAAAGATAATGTATGCAGTGCATCCAGAGGGGGTGTTCACCTACTTATGCGGCACATCTCCATATTCAGCCAAGATGTGCGGCGCAGCTGCCAGCACATCTCGGAGATGTGCTGCACAAAGTTAGGCATGCAAAAACCATAGCCACCTACAGGCAGGCTGCTATATTGCACAGTACATCACAGCAGCTCAGCTTGTGGGTGGCCAACCCCCAAGCCCCGATCGTACAATAAATCATATACCCCCCACATCCCTGGTAGTCTAGTGTCTCCCTCTCCCATCCCCGAACCCATCTGAACAATAAATAATATACGAAAAGCCCTGGTAGTCCAGTGATATCCTCTTCCCTTCCCCAAACCCAATCTGTTGTACAATTCCCTGATTACATGTCCCTGGTGGTCTAGTGGCCTCCCACCCCAATCATAACTGAAACTTCAAAACCCTGGACCTCCCTGGTAGTCCAGAGGACCCCCCACCCACTGAGGGTCCCCCAGCCAGCTTCCCCATCCTGGCATTGCCAATACAACAGCGGGCAGCACAACCTACCTGTACACTGCCACTGCTGCCAGCCAACTGTGCTACCAGTGAATTAAAGTGTACTCTACTCCTGTAAACCCATTGGTAGACACTGTCCACAAAGGGGCTTGCAGTATGTACTGTACCCTTTCATTCACTACTTTGTGAACGAAAGGGTACAGTACACACTGCAAGCCCATTTGTGGACAGTGTCTACCAATGGGCTTACAGTAGTACAGTACACTGTCATTCACTGGCAGCACAGTTGGTGGGCAGCATTTGCCATGTGCAGGTGGGTTGTGCTGCCTGCCAATGTATTGGCAATGCTCGGACAAGGGGTGCAGGGTGAGGGTCCCTCAGTGGGTGGGGAGTCCACTGGACTACCAGGGATGTAAAGGGTTTTGAAGCTTCAGTTATGATCGGGGAGGGGCAGGGGGCATTAGACTACCAGGGACTTGTGATAGGGAAATTGTACATCAGATAGAGTTTGGGAAATAGATGGGGTACCACTGGATTACCACGGCTTTTTGAATATTATTCATTTTTCAGACAGGGTTCTGGGAAGGGAGAGGTGATATCACTGGACTACCAGGGCTATTTGTATATTCATTATTTTTTGGACATGGTTCAGGGAAGGGAAGGGGTACCACTGGACTACCAGTGACCATGATGGTGATATTTCATCACAATCGGGGTATGGGGTGGGGAAGGGGCCACTGGACTTCCAGGGAAACTGTCTCTTCCCTTCTGCCTATACAATCGGGTCCTGCTTGTAGGGTGCCCAGTGCATCTCGCTGGGTATATCCCTGCCCCACGCATGCAAATGGGGACATAATGACATGCGAATGGCCCCAATTGTGCTTTGCATAAATAATTGTCCAATTTGCATGTCACAGTATGAATATCTGGAATTTGCACCTGGCACATCACGCAGATGTGCCGTGCATCCCCATTCCAGGTATTCAGACTGCGGTGGGGGGGATGTGCCAGCACATCCTCATTGGCCCCATTTGCACCACCTGCATCTTGTGCCATATTCAGACAGGATGCACGATAGCATATCTCATTTGAATACAGCATGTTTGCACTCCGGCACAACTCAGTTGCACTGCACAAGCACTTGCACCCATTTTGAGCACAGTTTGAACATCCTGGCCCCCTTATTTATGTAGCTTCCCTGGTGTTTAGTGGCACCCCTACCCTCCATTCACCATCCCCTTATGTATGTTGTTTCCTTGGTGTCTAGTGGCACCCCCCCACCATCCAATCCCTAGCTCCTTATGTATGTTGTTTCCCAGACTTCTGGCATGATGGCTGCCTGCTAAGGTGCTCTGACTAGCGGCTCCCTTGTTATCCGTGCTCAAACCGCCAAAGTTTGCTTTGTTTAATCATCCCATTTGATCAGGTCTACAGGACACAGCACTGCAGTTTTCTCTGGTAGCAGCTCCTATCCGCAAATAGTCGATAATGGATGCAGAAATGAAAAAAGCGGCTTTAAAACACCCTGCCAACTATGCTGGTGAAAGACAAGATGACTTAGCAGACAAACGCACAAGGGGATGACCCGGCCTCACATCCCCACCCCCAGGATATACTTACTGAAAAAAAATACCTGGAGGAATTAGCCCCAATGAAGGATACCCTGCTGACACTTGCCTCGGAGCTTCATAGCATGAGGGCTTCAGTAGAACAGCTTGCCACCTGAACTTCAGATAATGAGGCCTGCATTTCATCACTAGGTGACTGGAGGCTCAGATTGGACCCTGAAGTTGTTCACTTCAGACAGAGGCTTAAAAAAGCTGAAGAAAAGCTGGAGGACCTTGAGGGGTGATCGAGGCACAATAATTTAGTTGTACTGTGTTTGTCAAAAGGGAAATAGGGCACTGCACCTATATAGTTCACCCAAAGGCTCTGTGAAAAGTTGATAGGGCCTTCTCCTAATGGCCCCACATATATTATTGAGTGGGTGCACCACTCCTTAAGGCCTATGCCTCCCACAGGTTCTCCTCCTAGACCCTTTTTGTTTAAAATGCTGAATTTTCTTGACAAGCAGCACGTATTAGCAAAGCTCAAAGACCTTAAAAGAAATCAAATGGGCTGAGAAGAAGATAAGGGTGGCACAGGACTTGCCATACACAGTGGGCCAAAAAAGATCAGCACTCTACCCTCTTGTCAACAAACATATCTGCGGGCATTAAATTCAGGGTCAGGTATCCAGCAATCCTCCAAGTATTTAATGATGGTCATTGGAACTCTTTCGATACCGTGGAAGCTGCCCACTGAAACCTGCAAGCACAAGTTCCCGGCTCTCTTCAAATGAAAGCCTGTGGTGACACCCTGTGGCCATTTGGTAGTACTACAAGCTTCTGTCTCGAATGTTGAGATCAAGTCATTACCTGCATCCTTCTCGAATGCTGTCTCTATTGGACTAAAACATTTAATGGTCTACAGTGTCTATATTTTTCTACTGCTTGTAAATGTTTGTTCTTTCCCGGACTTCTGCTAGACTTACAATGTTTCTTCCCAGAGTATGGAGGTGATTTAAGATCTCCAGGACATGATGGGAGTTTCCCTCACTACCACTTCAGTAAGAATTTACACACTTCCTGTAGGAAACATATCCTGCAATCAAGTTAATTGTTGGCATTTTGGACTATTAGTGTCACACTTACATTTGTGGCCCCTAATAACAAGGACCTAAGGATTATTTCCATTCTGTTTATCGGATTTTCTCACTATGTAGCTTTGTCCTGAATTAGTTGGGCCAGTTTGGTTATACTTTATGGAAAATATGATGTTTCTAGTGCAGCGTGATGTATGGGGGAACACTATCCCCCCTTTTATTTTATTTTCTTCTTAAGCACACTGTTTGTTGATTCTGGTTTGGGTGGGGAGGGTATGGCAGGAGTGTTTGGTGGGCAGCATGGTCATCATCATGCCAAGTGAGGTGGTTGAAATGCAGTCACTAGGACTGGGGGTATGGCTTATTCAACTACAGTATTTCTTGGTGTCATTTGTACACACAGGTTTTATAGTTTTGTTGGAATGGGACAGGGGGTGGTCACTAGGATGTGTTTCACTTATTCCTGGAGAGGAGGGCATGGGGGTATTGGGGGGAATGGGAACAAGAGCCATATTTGTCACAGTTGGAAATGGTGTACTTAGTATATACTTTCACCCAAGTCACTATCTGCAACACCGTATTTCTTTTATGAAGATCTTCTCCTAGAATATTAAAGGAGCCCAGTCTCGGGTTAAAAGACTTCAAATAATTAAACATTTGGCCTTATTGAAGTGCCAAATTGCACTTCTGCAGGAAACGCACATGTTAGAGGCAGAAAACAACTTGCTTCATAGGGGCTTTATAGATGTGGCGTACACTACAGGGTTCTCCACATCGAAATGTGAGGTAGCGATATTGGTTGCCAGGGGCACACAGTTTTTAGAACTGCAAAAGGTTATAGACCCATATGGTAGATTAATTTTCATAAGGGGGGTGCTGGACCACAAGAAGGTTCTCATTGGCTCGATTTATAGTCCTAATAATGCTTCTCCTGAATTTTTTTACCACCCTCTCCCTATCCCTGGCTCCCTTTATTGGCTTGCCCATTATTCTAGCTGGGGACTGAAATTTAGTTATTGACACCACCCTGGATAGATCCTCTTTTGCGGGATATAACCCTTCACTGGCCCAACGATCTCTTCAAGACCTTATAGAAATTTATGGGCTGAGTGTCCCCTGGTGCCTATTGAATCCTCATACTAGGGCATACACTTTCTATTCATCTTTACATAGATCCCTCTCCTGGATTGATTTCTTTCTGGTTAACCAGGAAGTGATCACCGGTTTGATGGGTTGTGGTATCACTACTAGAGTGTTATCTTACCATTCCCCTGTTTGGTTGGAAACCAGCCTGTTCCCAGATATTCAAAAAGACACTATTTGTAAATTAAACTCCCAGCTACTTGCCCATGAAGACATAGTAGCTCGGGTTAAAGATCTTAAAAAGCAATTCAAGAGGCATAATGAAGGCTCTATTCCAGCTTTTGATCAAATATGGTGCACCTTGAAATGTGTTCTTCGGGAGGAATTCATTAGAATCTTAGCCACTAGGAGGCATCAGCAGGACAAAAAATCCAAAACTCTCCTGGAAGATATTAGGGCCCTAGAGACCTCCTTGTCCAGTCCCCCTTCTGATGATGAAATATTGCATCTGACGTTGTTGAGAAATCAATATGCAGAGCTCCTGAGAGAAAAAGTAGAATATGCTCTTTTTAAAACTCAAGCTAAGTATATTGAACAGGGGGATAAAGCTAGTCTCCTTTTGGCGATGAGGCTTTGGAGACAAGAAGAATCTCACCGCATTGTTTCATTGTCCTCCCTATCTTCTGATGCTATTCTAACCACCCCAAGAGAAATTGCAAAAGAATTTGAGTAATATTACACACAGCTGTATAGTCTCCCTGAGACTGCCTCTCTAACTAGTGATATTCTGGATTATCTGAGTGCAGTTTCTCTAGCCTCCTGGATGTAGCCCAGCAAAAATGTTCTGTTTCATCCCATCTTGGAGAAAGAGATTAGGGATGCTATCAGGTCTCTTCCCAGAGATCAGGCTCTGGGCTCGGATGTTTTTCCATCAAATTTTTACAAAACATTCGAAGCAGAGATGATCCCTATTCTTCACCAGTTGTTTGAGTTCATCTGTGAGCATGGGGTTACGGACTCAACCCTTTTAGAAGCAATCATTGTGGTTCTTCCGAAGCCAGGCAAACCTAAAGACAAGGTCACCAATTACCGCCCCATCTCACTGATGAACTATGATATCAACATTTTTGCTAAGATTCTAGAATCCAGGGTCACCAAAGTCTGGCAGAAGCTTTTGAGCCCTGAGCAGATTGGATTTGTGTGGGGGAAAGCATCATCGGACCACATTCACAAGCTTGCCCATATTTTCTCCATATCCAAGGACGCAGACCAGCCTATGGCCCTTGTTTCCCTGGATGCGGAGAAAGCGTTTGATAGGGTTAGTTGGCCTTTCCTTTATGATACCCTGGCTAAATTCATTTTTACAGCCCTCTTCAGATCCTGGATTAGCTCCTTGTACTCCTGTCCTATTGCAAAAGTATACTGCAATGGTGTATTCTCATCTACTTTTCCCCTAAAGTCTGGTACTTGGCAAGATTGCCCCTTATCACCGCTATTATTTAACTTATTCTTAGAGCCATTGTTACACCAACTGAATGCCTCCCCACTCCTTCAAGGTATTATTATAGGGCCGTTCCATTTGAAAATGTCAGTATATGCAGATAACATCCTCCTCCACGTCACTGGCCCTCACAGTTTCATCTGAGTTGCCCTACAAATAATCCAAAAGTTTAGCAATGTCTCTAATTATAAACTCAATCTCAACAAATCGGAAGTGATGCCACTTAATTCTCTTCTTTCCAAAAATGAGATTGCCCCACTATCCATGGTCTAGAATGCCTGTCTTAAATATTTAGGGATAACATTATCCACCTCAGTATCTTTAATGAAAAAACTAAATTTAGATAACCTTGTCTTGAGTATTAAGCAAGATCTAGACAGATGAGATCCTATGTATCTGTCCCTCCAAGGAAGAATTAGCGTAGTTAAAATGAATGTCCTGCCGAGAGTGTTTTACCCACTGAACATATTGAATGTCCATCTCCCCTTAACTTGGTTTCGTTAGCTCCATAGCACATTTCCCAATTTTTACGTCAGCATAAACCCCCACGAAGGTCGTATAATCATCTAAGCACACCAAGAAACTTAGGGGGCCTTAGACTTCCTAATTTCTATTATTACTATTTAGCCAGTCATATGGCCAAATACATGCCCTGGACTACCACACCTCAGGACAAGGAAAATCTTTCATATATTCACACCTGGCTACAAGTGAAACAGCACATGCTAGCAAGGCTTTCCCCTGCTACTCTTCTGTTCATAACACCGAGTAAATTGCCAAGCTCCGTACATAGCTTGGTTATACGTACCTCACTAAAGGTCCACTTATGGCTTTGTAAATCCATGAGATATAATAACCAGTAGGACTTATTGCAACCCATATTCGGTAACCCCAACTTTAAGTTGGGTGATCAAGTGATTTCTGCCTTGAAAGAGTGTGCTAACCCACAAGCCCTAGTTAGTGATTTAGTAGTGAATGGCAAGCTAGGAGCCATGCCAGATTTGCTGGAATATTTCCAACTTTCCAGGAAATACTCCTTTTTCATGTTCCAGATCAGACACATGTTAATAAAATCGTACAGTTCTGGCTCCTGGAATGGCCATTGAGTAGCTCCTCTTCAGGAGTTTCTTGCATTTATCAAGCAGCCCCATGCAGTTTCTCACCTGGTCTCAGCCCTATTCGGGAGATTTAACCCTGATGTCTCGGGTCTCTCTCATTACTGGCCCATGTTTTCCCGAATGATAATTTCCCTTGCGACAAAGTCTGGCATGGAGTCTGTTAATATACTGCTAACGATTGCTTAAGATTAACACAGTTTTACATTTTTCACAATATTTACTATACCCCTGTTAAAATGTATGGGATGGGCAGGCTTCTGAACCAAGCTTGCTTCAGATGTGGCCAGGAACTAGGAACACTACTTCACATATTCTGGGAATGCCCCAAAGTGACCCACCTCTGGAGTCTTATGCAGAAAAAGGCTGACCCATTATTGGGATTGCAGGACCTATTTACACCACAAATTTGCATATTAGGAGGCTATACCACTATCCCAGTTAGAGAAAGGGGGTTTCATATGGCTATCATATCTTCATCAGTTAAAAAGCTTCTCCTCCATCACTGGAAGGATCAACATGTAATTTCTTATCTTGAATAGATGAAGGAACTTTTCCATAATCTTAGCATGGAAAAAACAATCGCCAGTCTTCGTGGTAAACTCCTCCTGTATCGAGCCAGATGGAAGAGGCTACATATCCTTTGGTCACTACATTCAAGTTCAAGTTCAAGTTTATTGCAGGACAACTCCATTTCTCAAGCTCATTCACAAGGAGGTCCTAATACATATAGACAAGCAATGTACAATACAGATAGGTAATAACAATAAATAGATGAGATGTGCATTATATGATAGAGGCTGAATATACATACATACATACAAGGTTCCACAATGACGAGCGCAGGTGGTGAACACTGATTTAACACAGGAGAATGAATTACAGGTTGCATACTGATGAATGAAGCTGATATATGCAATACATGTATTGTGGCAGCTAGGACAAACAGAATATAACTGATAAAGGGGGGGGTAGGAGTGATTTGATAGCATAGCATTGGAACTTATTCGTTGGGAGGCCATGAATAGATGGGGAAGGAAAGCAGTTAATATGGTAAGGCAATTACTGTATATCATGCCCATGTATAAAATAGCACACTTGGGGAGGGGAGAGATTTAATGACAGTTACAGGTATCTTTTATTTTGGCTGAACTTAGCAGTTTGTAAAAACTAATTGAAACTGTGCTAGTTAGTTTCAGTACGGATTGCTAAAGGAACATAGAGACAGTTTAACACCTAGCTGCTCTGGGAGTCTGTCAATAATTTTGTTGTGATTGTGATCAATGCATTTAGTTGGCTGTTTTCCATAAGGTTTTGTCACACGAGGTCTTTTGGTGTACCGATCTTCAACCCTGTAGGTGGTCCCTCTGCCCCATCATTGACTGGCAGTGGTGGAGTGTGATCATCTAGCAGCTGTGAATGGTATGCCAGTCTCTGGTATACATGGCTCAAGGTGGGTCGGGGGTGGAGGGGGGTCGGGTTAGTGGGACTGGGGAGGTGGGGGGTTTGGGGGTAGGGGTTGTTTGTTAGTTTGTATGTTTAGTGAAACCTTATCTCCAGTAATTGTTGCATTGTAGCATGAGCTCGAACTATATGTTTCATTATTGCTGAAAGTTCTGGATTTCATGTTGGTGTTTTTTTGTATAAAATGAATAAAGCATATTCAATTTAAAAAAAAAATTTATGTTGTTTCCCTCGTGTCTGGTGGCACACCCCACCCTCCAGTCCCTGTCCTTACATTACTGTTAGCTATAATAAAGAAAACCATCCTTCAATGTTTTTTTTACTCAATATCTCTGAAGAAAGAAATGGTCCCTCACCAATCTGACCTCGCCACCCTGACCTCCCACTCAGCACTTACCACTTGAAACCCCCACTACATCCCTTCACATACCCTCACTCACCTGAACAGGTCCAATGGAGTAAAGCCAGTCTCCAATCAAAATTACGTTTTGCTGCTGGAACCGCTGACTGCGCTATGAGAAACTAAGGTAAGTGTGATTCAATGTTTTTAAATTGGGTTTTGAACTTTGATGCATAACTTTGTCATTTCTGTATGTTTTTTTACCATAAATTTTCAACATGGCCTTTTTGGGAGACCACCTCATGACTAATGGAGGTGGAATTATGCCAATTAGGCCAAAATGTGATTTTGTGGTTGTTTGGAAAAATCACCTTTTGGGTAGGATTTAAACATTTTCACTGCCATTGTCATTAGGTGGAATCACAAGAAGGATATGTTGAAAATTTAGTGTAAAAATATGTAAAAATGGACACGTTATTAGTGTACATTGAAATTGGTCTATGTTCCTTCATAACTTTGGTAATTTCAAATATTCTGACACCAGATTTTCAACATAGCCTTTTTTTTCACACCAACTCATGAACATGATAGCTGCCATTTTTCGTATCCTGGCCAAAATGGGGTTTCACACTTGTAGCGTTGAATGATGTTTCAGTGTCATGGAATCACATTTTTGTGGGGATTTCAACATTTTCGCCTACCAGGTCCGTAAGGTGGGGTCACAAAAATGCTATGTTGACATTTGGTGTACAAATACAGTAAAATGCCTAGGTTATGAGTAAACATTGCAGTATTTCAATGTTCACTGAAAACTTCACTAATTTTCAGTATTTTGACTCAAAAATGTAAACATAGCCATTTTTCCACACCATCTCATAAATGTGAGAGGTGTTATTTTTTAAAATCCTGGATGAGACGTCTTTCCACATTTCTGGTTTGAAATTACAGTTTGGACAATATTCTATAAATACTACATATCATGTTTATAAGGGCTGTCATAAAATGGCTACCTTGAACATTTGGGGTCAAAATTAAAACAATAAAGACCGAATGTGTGAAGAGTAAACATGCTAAGAGTGATTGTGTGAAGAGTGAATACACAGAGTGAATGAGTAAAGAGTGAATGTGCCAGGCCCAGCTCCTCTACAGGTGGAAGGATTCTTCCTGCTGCACAGGGACAAAAGGGCCCTGCACATCTGCAATTGTTCAAGCAGATCCCTTCTGGACCTGCATGAATGAGGATACATTTCTTCCACTGTCTCAAAAAGAAAGGACATTCTTTGTGAAAACAAACTTTGTTAATGTACTGGTTAGGGTAACTTAATGCCACAAAAGCAGGGAAATGTGGTGTTTGGATTTCCAAACCTAACTCCCCACCCCCACCTCCAAGCAGCAAAAGGAAAAAAAAAAAAGATTATGCTTTTTTCTGTCCTGAGTTTTGACAAATCAGGAGTGGGGTCTTCCCTGGGGTTTTTAATTCTAATGTATACCCCGTTCTGTGAGCAAATACAGTAAGACCAGATATGATCTGTTTTCTTCAGGAAGGGCCCTCATGTCATTGGCAAAATGTGGGGAGACAGAGTTCTGTATGTTTAAACACTATATCAGAATGAGCTGAGCATTATGCTTGCAAACCACAAGGAAGACCCTGCCCCTGATTTTTCAAGACCTATCATAGTCAAAAGTGTAATGATTTTTTTTTCCTTTTGTTGCTTGGTGGTGGGGGGTGGGAGTTAGAGTTGGAAACCCTAATGCCACATTTCCCTACTTTTGTGGCATTATGTTACCCTAACAGGTGCATTAATTATGTTTTTTTTGCAAAGAATATATATCTATAGCTATATCTGTGTCTGTATCTATATCTACTGCAAGTGTGTGTGTGTGTAGATAGATAGAGAGATAGATAGATAGATAAATAGATAGATAGATAGATAGAGAGATAGATAGATAGATAGATAGATAGATAGATAGATAGATAGATAGATAGATAGATAGAGAGATAGATATATGTATGTTGCCAATAATCTCCTTAGTACATCAGTTAGGGTTCCACCAACAAAAATTGGGAAGTGTGGTGCTGGAGTTTCCAAACCAAACACCCCATCTTGCATGTAGCAACAGGCGTGAGGGTGTGTGCCTTGAGGGTGTCAACCCTAAAGCTCACTCCATTCCAAAAGTAACTAAGCTGGGATGGGTACAGTATAGGAAAATTGCATGAGCATTTGGGTTAACAACCCCAAGGCTCACACCCCCACACCAGTTGCTGTGTGTAGGGTGGGGGTAGGGTGTTAGGGATGGAAACCCTAACAACACATTTCCCAACATTTATTTTTTTTAATTTTTGTTAACCAGGTAGGTATACTAGGCAGCAACTGCCTGTTTTCATGTACGACTCAGGAGAGTTACAACAAAGGTGATGCAACACCAGACCATTTACAGTATACTGCAATGTACAACATGTTCATGTGTATACAGTAATGCAAAACATATTTATACGTTAGGCAACAATAGGCAGGATACAAATGATCAAGAACGAGGTGAGCAAAAAGTTTGGCAGAAGGTGCATATCACCTCATCAGGCAAAGTGCTAAGTATTAAAGGGAGAGGGAAACATAGCAAACACCAATATAGCAGTATTTTTATGAACCCTTGGGCAAACAGTTAAGTGGAAAACATAAGCAAGAAAGGGGTTAGGGCCCATAACTAGTTCACCTCTTGGGGTGCGGCATTTGGTATTTACATTTGGATGTGCACAGGAGGTGCTTATGAAGGGATTTTTTGAAGCAGTGGCACAATCCTGAATCACAGCTGGGATACTGTTCATGATTTGAGTGCAAAGTACTGAAATGCTGCAGATCCATGATTAGTTCTCAACTTAGATACATCAAGCAGGCTACAATCAGAGGATCACAGTAGATACGGACTGCAGTGTGGTCACAGCCACATTGTGAGCTGTTGCGGTTTCTGTTTTCTTAATGCACTGTAGATGGTGCTTCCTAGTGCATGTTGTCTCAAAGATTCAGGAGGTAGCCAGTTCAGTTTCATATATAGCCTACAATGGTGGACAAATCTGCTGTCAGGAAGCACAAAATGGCATATCCTATTGTAGGTGACATCCCTCCATCTCAGTACAAGCTTAGATGCTGAGGGGACATACACTGCAACATTGTTCATGAACTTCGTGAGCAGTATGCCATGTGCAATTGACAGGCAGGCATGGTGGGTAAGGTGGTGCCTAATCCTATATGACAGGCCCAGTTTAGAATTAACTGCTTTACATGTGTTCAGTATATGCAGGTTAAAGTCAAGTGTAGGGTCCAAGGTAACCACAAGATAGCTGAGGGACCGCACTGCCTCCAGCAATGTCCCATCTAGACAAGCAACCTGAAGGGGGGCATGGCATTTCCTTATTTTGGGGACAGCCAAACAGCATGTGTTGCATCTTAGCCACATTTATGATCACCCTATTCAGTTTCAGCCAGATTTGAGTCTTTTGCAAGTCATGAGACAACATCATGTTTATCTTGCTTTTGTTTGTGGAGCTGATAGCACAAGATCATCTGCGTACAGTATAGGCATACTGTGTTTCAGACACTCAAGCAGACTATTGATATGAATTAAGAACAGGAGAGGTACCAATATGGATCCTTGGGGGACCCCGATTCCAGAGAACAAAGGCTCAGAGAAGGTAGTTCCTGATTTCATTTGCTGCTGCCTTTGGTGGAGTTAATTGGCAAACCAGCTAAGGGGCGCCAATCCAAGATCCTTTAACTTAAAGATCCTTTAACTTGTGCATGAGCATGATGTGGTCCACAAGATCAAATGTCTTGGTTAGGTCTATGAACACAGTGCCTGTGTATTTGTTAGTGGAACATTACCTGATGCATTAACAATGTTTTTTGCAACTATTTCCTTACTTTTTGAGATAGTATAATCATAGCCTTATTTGCTTGTGGGAGCACAGGACCCTCTGGGCCCTGCACTCCTAAGCATCCATCATTTTAGAGAGATTATAATAGTATCATTACTTTCTTATCGGCCCTATGGGCCCTCTGGGCCTTGCACTTCCATCACTCCATAAAGCTGTGCATATTTGCAGTACGTGTTGGAAAACAAGCATAACTTAAACCCCCAGAACACCAGAGCAAAGTAATATTTTTTCCCCAAAAGCAACAAAAGGCACATGGGTGGGGTAAGCCCTTTTTACTTTGAAAGTTTCAGAGCAAAAATTGCAAACTGTTTCTTCATAGCGAAGTGATGAAGAAACAACTGTGTACACATTATTACAGTGTTACTCTATGTGAAAAGAACCAAATTTAAACCCCCCGACAACTCCACAGAAAGGTAATATTTTTTTCACCAAACCAGCAAAAGGCACATCTGTGGGGCAAGCCCTTTCCACCATGAACATTTCAGACCAAAATCAGAAACCGTTTAGAAACTGTGGATTGATAAAGAAACAGGTGGTACCATTATAGTCAATGGTAGAGCATGATAAAGGATGCTTTTTTGCAAAACAAGATTCTGAATCATGCTAATCCCATTGTTGTCAATGGGAAGGCATGGTAAAGGATCCTTTTTCATGAAACAGGATTCTAGATTGTGCTTGTCCCACTGTACTCAATGGGAAAGCACGATAAAGGATCCTTTTTCATGAAACAGGATTCTAAATTGTGCTAATCCCATTGTAGTCAATGACAAAGCATGATAAAGGATCCTTTTTAGCAAAGCAGGATCCTATTTCATGCTAATACCATTGGTGCTTATGCACGAAAGTGCATAAACTGTGCGCAAAACCATCAGAACGTTGGGGGTGCAGCTACGTGTCACAATGCACCTGAGGTACGCGGTATGCACAAGTGGCCCTGTGAGATGCATGGACCCAGGAGATGGGGCTATAGGGGATGCATAGCATGCCATGCAATGCACACAGGTGGGCCAAGGATACATGGACCCGCCCCTTGACCCCACCATATAAGGACATGGGCACCACCCCATAAAGTGACATGGAAGTAAATACTATGCAGGAGCAGGACACAGAGACAATGGCGGATGCACAGAGGGGCACACCCCACCACTGATGCAGCCCGAAGGGACAGCCCATGCAGGCAGACAGCACCATGGCCATGTCTGTACATGAGGCAGAGCACGTCCCCGTGCACCAAACTTCACAGGTGGCATCCATGGTCAGCAACATATGAATGCACTCTACTAAGCTGTACTGGGCACAGACCCTGTCCATTGCCCTGGCGGTAAAGGCACGACTGTGGCTGGACATCCAGGCTGGCATGAACGCCACCAGTCTGGAAGCCTGAACACTGTCAGCCTTAAAGCGCAGTGACAGTGGTGAAAAAGAAATTTGCTGTGGGCACATGGACATGCCAGGGCACCAGTGGTGGCCCACCCAGCAGTGATACAAAACTGACACCAGTGTAGAGCATGGTGGTGGACACCCTCACAGATGTCAGTGTCCACAGGGAAGATGAAGACAGAGACACCCTGGAAAGTATCCATGCACTGGCAGGACACAGTTACCCTAGGGATGTTGCAGCATGCATGTACTAACTAACTAACAGGCAGGGCTGGTGAGAACAGAGCAGTTGGCAGCACTGCAGCAACTGGCACAGAACGGGCATGCTAGGATGGCACAGAAATGGGTAGAAGGTCACCGAATGTCCTGTTGACACTGGTGATGAAGGACCATCAACGCATGTGATGAGCTGCACATTTACACCATGTATCCATGGCTTCATGGCAGCACAGTATAGTGAGCTGCGGCAGCTGGAGCTGAACAGACTGGAGGCACAGCACTGCAACACAGAGGCATTGGTTACACTGACTAACTAGGTGCAGGACATGAAGCATGGGATTGACTGGCTGGCCAACCTCCACGAGAGGTTCGTGGACCACCTGGTCTGCAGTGATGCTCCACTCGGACGAGCTGCCCACACACAACCCTACATGGCACACACCCACACACATGTGTCCCCTGGCATGGCGGCCCCTGACCAGGATGTGGACACACAACTGTGGGACACAGAGAGCACCCAGGTGGACATGCCACAGGGCACATCCATGGCCCACATGTACACCGCTGATATACAGAGTGTGGATGTGCAGGGACATAATACAGCCACCATGCAAGAGGACAGTAATATCCACCATGACAACTACAACCCTGCAACCAAGGATGCCACAGAGTAGCAGTACACTGAGTCCTTCCCCATGTGCAGGTAGCAGCAGGGTGCCCCCTGTAAACATGCATAAGTCAGGAAACTGGGCACACAGTCCTCAGTACACCTACAGGCAAAGCCCTATGACCCACAAGGGCAGTGACACTGCACAAGCACCACTTACCAGGCATGTATAGCACTTGCATGGTGTGTACATACCCTGCCAATGGTACATGCCACACACACCCTGTGACACAATATGGCAGACCCTGTCACTGATCCCGCATGACATACACCACCACACAGTTGCAGCCACATCACACACTGTGTGGTACAGTGGCCATCCCCATTGTAACATCCCTATCATGACCCCCACTGAATGTCACCCAACATGCCACAACCACCTCACCACATAGCTTCTGATGCCATGTGCCACGCACCTACCCGTACTGGGCACGCATACCTCTATGACCGCACCACCCCCCAGATGGGTGCACTCAGTGCATAGTGTCATTATTACACACTCACCACCCATGATGGCTGGGACACACACACACACCATGAGACAGTGCTGTGCACAATAGCTGCATACATAGATGCCCACACATTTCAGGGATGCACACAACAGTGAAAACGCACATGACACATGTCCCTCAGTCCTGCAGCTGTGCATGTTTGCAACACTACTGCTGGAACATGCCCTGTACAAAAATGTCATGAGCCACATGCCCACTCAGTGTCTCCTGCCCCCTGCCCAGCCCCCCTCCTTGTCTGGTGGTGCATCATGCTAGTGGTCCTCCAGCATGGGCACATTGTGTCACAGGGCCATATTATGAAGTATAGCACAAGTAGTAAACACCTTGTATGACCTTCCTGGGGACAACATCATTGTTTCCACAGTATGGTCAAGACACTGAAACCTCATTTTTAATAGCCCGATGGTCCTCTCCATAATGTTCAGTATCTTCCTGTGGGCATGATTGTAGGCCTCCTCTGCTGCACTGTCTATGCCAGGAATGTTATCATCAGGTATGGGCGCAATGGATAGCCACTGTCACCTGTGCAGGGACAGAGAAGTATGTCACTGAAGTGCATGTAGCAGTATGAGTTGCAGTGCCACACATGTTGCTACCCTGATACTCACCCAGCAGCAATCTGTCCAGCAGACCAGCATGTAGCAGGGTTCCAAGCTGTGATGCATCAAGTATGTCTGTGTCGTTGCATGAGCTAGAGTACTTTGCACATACGTTCATAAACATACCACCCACATCACACACCACCTAACAGTTCACACTGTAAAACCCTGTTCTGTTCCTGTATGCCTCCTCATGCACTGACGGTGACAGTATGCCTATTTGGTTGCAGTCTATTGCACCATATACATTTGGCATACTGTGCATGGAACAGAAGGCCTGTTTCATGGCACAGGCATCCGCGTCTACCATAAAAAAACAGATGCACTTCTGCATATGTGCCACCAGGGTATCTGTCACCTGCATGACTGCCTGTGACATAGAGGACAGAAAGACACTCACAGCATTGCCAGTCTCTAGCTGGAATAACCCTGTTGCATAGTATGACAGGGCACATAATGCCTTGGTCTCCACTGTCATCACCCTGAACTGCATATCTGTGGCGCAATGTTAGTGCGGACCATGTCATACGGCTGTGCGATAATGGCCTAAGGGAACCTGGATCTTTCAATGCTGTGAGTGTCCCTCAGTGTGGCTGCATCTTGCCATGGTCTGAAGACCCTGGGTTGTGGTTTCACACATCTCTGCCACTCCATCTCTACATTGAGAAGGTGCACATTCATCAGAAGGCTGGGACATATCCTCCACTATGGTCCCCCATCTACCTGTACACATAATGCCACAGACCCTTTATCTGCCCCAGTTCACCTGTATGTACTTTTAAGTGGGAGTGGTGTGGGCCCATGCAAGCTGAAGTTACCTGTGCAGGTGTCATGTGCACACACTGCAGTGTGAGATGAAAGAGATGGCTACTGCTGAGAGTAGCTCTGTGATGGCTGTGCCACAGGTCAGGCATGTGGGAATGTACCCCAGGAGACTTTGGAGGGTGTCTGAGGACACCTACACTGACTGCCCCAGTGGTGGTACCTTACGGAGACTGGATGGATATCTATGAGATTATACCTTACCTGCAGGGTGTGCTGTGGGGCTCTGTAGGGTAGGTCTGCTGTCCATGGTGCTAGCAGTTGTTTCCTTTCTCATCCCTCACAGGATCATCTAGGCCTCCCACACAAGATTGTCCTGTCTCAGGTGGAGCAGCCAGATGGGGCCCCCTGCATTGTTTGGACACCCCATGATGGAGATGATGGCAGTTTGTGAACCCAGGATACCTGTCTCTGAGGGTGGGTGCCAAAGACATCCTATACAAGTCGGACACCTGTGTGATGTGATGTGTGGTGGTGCCATCAAAGGTGAGTTTGTCTTACTGAGCCATGTACCTGTTGTGCACAGTTGCCATGGTCGTCAGTGTTCTGTCCCCCTTCCGTGCAGATTCTCACTGTCTTAATTTTCCCTTTCAGTGCTACAGAGGACCCCTCCACTGTCTCGTGCTGCTACAACTGGGATGTACTGACTCCTCGATGTCCAGCAACAGTAGGACTAGCCAGGAGGAAGATGCCTGCTGAGTCATGTACTGCTGTTTGGGCCATGGCCAACTGTCACAATGGACTTTGTTGCAACTCCATAGGTGTGGACTGGTGTGCAGTGGGTGTTGGAACATTGATATTTAGAGTTTGCAGTAGTTTTGCTATTGTTGCCTGTTTTTATTGTGTTTATCTGTGTGGCCGACACCTATACTGTTTACATGTTGCACATTAAAGCATTTCAGACTGAATATCTGTGTGGTTATTGTTTCCTGCACTGTGGGTGGTGGGTTGGGGTGGTTTCTGGTTCCTGGGGGCAGCAGGGGGATTATGAAGGGTGGAGGCTCATTATGGGAGGGCAGTGAGGGGCGTGTTGGTGTCCCGCTGTGAGGCATGTGTGGCACAGCAGGTGCTCCCTTGCAGGGTAACCCATTATTGAGTGTTGTGCATTGCTGGGGGGGGGGCACTGTGCCGTGCATGGCATGCATTTCCCTCGGTCACTTTGCACCATCCATGTGTTGCACGTCAGGACCATTGTGCTTTGTCCCTTGTGTGTGTCACTGGTGCTGCTTCTTACAGTAGTGCCTTGGCCATACAATTCCACTGCATACCAGTGCAACCAGGGGCCTTCTGGGTCTGGGGTCCACCAGTGGCTACAGTGTCAGCACTCCTCCATAGGGTGTGTTTTGTGCAGCTTTGTGCCAGGTGTGGGGGGTATCACGGCATATAGGGTTCCATTGATGGCTTCATCTGTGCCCCGGGGTTTTTCCATTCATACGTATGCAACACCCTGCACTGCTGGTTGGCCATGTCCAGGCCCGCACACATCCTCTGCACATCATACATGGTGTTTGTATGGGTTGGCGTGCAAGGCATGGGGTCACTGTTGCAGTGGTCCTGTTCATCCTGACCAGCTGTATCCGCTACTGCAATTCAGCTTGCGTATCCTTCATCATAGAAACATAGAATTTGGTGGCAGATAAGGACCGCTTGGCCCATCTAGTCTGCCCATTTCCCTACCTAATGGATAAGCTGCAGATCCTAGTTAACCAGCAGCCTACTTCCTCCTACCCCCACTAGAATCGCCTTATGTCTGTCCCATGCATTCTTGAATTCTCCCACTGTTTTTTACTCCACAACCTCCTCAGGAAGGCTGTTCCATGCATCCACAACCCTCTCCATGAAAAAATACTTCCTCACATTACCTCTGAGCCGTCCCACCTTTATCTTCAAATTGCTCCCCCTTGTTCTTGCACATCTCTTTTTCTGAAAGATGCTACCCTTTTGGACCTTGCTGATTCCCTTGAGGTACTTTAAAGTTTCTATCATGTCCCCTCTCTCCCTCCTTTCCTCGAGGGTATACATATTAAGCTCCTTTAGTCTGTCTTCATATGTCTTCTGGTGCAGACCCTGCACCATTTCGGTTGCCCTCCTCTGGACAGGTTCCACCCTGTCTATGTCTTTGTGGAGATGGGGTCTCCAGAACTGTATGCAGTACTCCAGATAGGGTCTCACCAACTGGCTGTACAGAGGGTTAACAACTTCCTGTTTTCTACCAGTGATGCCTCTCCCTATGCATCCCAGTATCCCCCCAGCCCTCCTTACTGCCTTCTCACATTGCTTGCCCACCTTCAGATCATCTGATATAACTACCCCCAGGTCCCTTTCCTTTTTTGTTGTTGTCAGTATCTTACCCCCCCAATGTATACTCTTCCCCTGGGTTTTTGTTTCCCAGGTGCATTACTTTACACTTCTTTGCATTGAATCTAAGCTGCCATACATTTGACCATCCTTCCAACCTTGCCAAGTCCCTTCTCATCCTTTCCACCCCACCTTGTGTATCAACCCTGTTGCAGATCTTTGTGTCATCTGCAAAGAGACATACTTTCCTTCCAGTCCCTCTGCAATGTCACTTATAAAGACATTAAAAAAGACCGGACCTAGTACTGAACCCTGTGGTACCCCACTAGTAACCCCCCGTGTTCTCCTATGTGTCCCCCTTGTGTGTTTAGTACCGTGTGCACTGGTGCATGTCCCGATGGCTGGGACAGACTGATGTGTGTTGTTACTGCCATGTGATCCAGGGTACAGTCTTGCTGCCGTGTGCTCGGCTGCTGGCCACACTGTGTGAACATCTATAGCAACCCTCCAGTTGCCACAAGTGTACGTGCTTAACACCACATGCCTGGCTGTAGTCCCAGACATAATACATGTGCTCATGGTGGTGCTACATATGACACTATGCAGACATGCCCCCGTGTATGTGCCATATGTAGCAGTCATAGTGCTGTGTGCAGGTTTCCTGTACATGCTCTCACACGTACTTCATGCTAGTCTCTCTGGCATGCTGTTGATGGGGTTCTCCCATAGGCACTTACACACGCTACCGATACACCCCTGCGCATGCTGCATTGCTGTCATGCATAGGGCCCAATGTACACAATGGTAAAATGTATTCCCTTGTAGTCTAGTGGTCCCTCCCCCAATGTCTGATTGCCATCTCTGTATAGTATATTTCCCTGGTACTGTACTGGTTCCTCCTCCTCCCCTATTCACTGATTGAGTCACAGTTAAAGCAGCAAACAGAAGTTCATCTTCTCAGAAGAAGCCAGAAGGTGAAGGAAGGAAACATATTCAATTCAGTGCTTCAGAGTAACTGGTAGCTGGTATTTTTCTTTTAAACTTAGATTGTAGGCTTGTAGTGACACTATACTTTCTTTCTGTGTTGTCTTTACTTATAATTGTTTTTGGGCTGTTGAAAATTTAAAAAATAGTGGTGGTGTAATTCTGTGCTGTCTTTAATTGCTGCAAATTTTCGCCCCCCCCCCTCCACCCCTTCCCCCAACTCTTAATTATATGCCCTGATAAATCTGATTGACAGGAGCTAAACACAGGGTATAGTAAGAGGTGTGAAGTAGGAGGGGCATAAGGGGGAAGAAGACCACCTCAGCACAAGTGTTTTGACTCATTTATTTATTTATTGGTTTCTTTTCCTTAAAAAATATATATCTGAGGATCAGTTACAGGATTTTTAATACCGTAAATAAATAAAAGAGAACTAAGAGAGCTTCAGTAGCAGATAAGTAGTGGAATTGCAGTATAATGTGGGAGTGGTGCAATGTAGTGGCTGTGGGGCAGCCATATTCAGGCAGACCTTCTGGACACTGAGGTGCTGCCCATCTCTGCATGCATCTCTCGGGACTGAGGGATGAGGTAGCCAGACTCAGAGCGGAAGTAAACTGGGTCAGGAGTACCATCCCCCTGTCCAGGAACCACCCAGTCCAATGCAGCTGCCTCAAAGGATGCCGAGAACGAGGAGCACTTGGATGACAGTGGGCTCAGGAGGGTTAGAGCAGTCAGGCAGAGGCACATCCCAGATCCTATTCCTCAAGAACTCATATGCCACACTGGCAAATGAGGACAACCAAATAGAGGTACCCAGGAAGTGGAAGGAAAGGATGTGGAGGTTAGGCAAGGAGGTGACCTCAGTGGGGAAAGCAGTGGACCCCAGAGGAGGAGGAAGCAAATCCTGGTGGGGACTCCATCATAAGAGGGATCCAGCTAGGAACACAGGAGGGGAGGACAGGGAGGTGAGGTGCCTACCAGGTGCCACGGCATGGAGGGATGGAAGGAAGATACTGGGATCACTGGGAAGGCAAGACAGGAGGGTGAGCTGGATGTCATTATCCACCTAGGTACTAATGACTTGGCAAATGGGAGCCAAAGGAAGTTCAGGAAGAGTTTAGGAAACTGGGGAGGGGTCTCAAGCAAGTAGCTACTTCTGTCACTTTCTCAAGTACTACCTGTGAGAGGCAAGGGAGACATAGAGTGCATGCACCAGGAACTTTAACTCATGGTTGAAGAACTGGTGCTGTGAGGAAGGGTTTGGATTCATTGGTGACTGGGGACCCATCTGGAGGGATGGAGGTTTGTTCAAGCCTGACGGCCTGCATCCATCCTGGAGGGAATCCAAGCACTCAATGATAAGTTTAAATGCTACATTGACAACCATTTAAACTAGCAAAGGGGTGGCAGGCCAGCAAGGATGGTACCCACTTGCTCACCCCCACAGCTAGTAATGGAACCAGTGAACCAGAGGAGTGGCTATCTCTGAAGCAGTGTGCAAAAGTTGGAGATTAGTGTCCAAAAGGTGGATAAGCAGAAAAGGGGCAAAATTCAGCAGAAGGGCAGACAGCAAGGAGAACCAGGGATAAATGACAACCAAGGAAGGGCTGGAGTAGAACAGTGAAGCAGTCTAGGAGGTCAAATCATGGAAAGCCACGTGTAAATGCCAGGAGCCTTAGCAACAAGATGGAAGATCTGGAGGCTGTCATGGTACAGTCAGACCTGGACATTGTGGCCATCACTGAAACCTGTGTAATGATAACCATGACTGGGAGATGGCCACCTGGCTACAACATATTCAGAAGAGACAGAGCAGGCAGGAAGGGAGGAGGAGGGCACTGTATGTGAAAAATGACATAAGGGCCACACAGATCCAGGAGGAACAAAATGGGGAGAGATACTGTGGGTTAAGCTGGAAAGGAAAATGGGGCCAGCCATCCGCACAGGTGTGGTCTATAGACCACCAGCCCAGGAGGAAGAAACAGATAGAGTTGATGCTAGCCATCCAAAGGATGGCTGACAAGGGTGAGGTAGTACTGGTTGAGACTTCAATATACCAGATGTGGACTGGAGCATCCCAGCAGCAGCATCAACTAGAGCAGATTTATCCTGGACTCCTTCAGGGTGCCTTCTCTCAAGCAACTGGTCAGGAACCAACTCGCAGAAGGCAAAACTGACCTTGTGCTGACAAACAGGGACAGTGTGATGGGGTAACAGTGGGGAGCACCTGGGTAACAGTGACCACCAGTCATTGTGGTTTGAAATCACAGAAAGAGCAGAACCAAACCACACAAAACACGTATCTTGGATTTTAGGGGCAGACTTTGGGAAAATGGGAGATGCTTGAAAGAGGCATTAAGGGAATGGGACAGGAATCAGGGATTGAGGAACAGTGGGCAGTATTTAAAATGGGGATTATAAGAACAACAGAATTATGCATTAAGCAGGTTAGCAAGAGGAAAAGAAAGAGGAGACCATTATGGTTTTCCAAAGAGGTAGCAAAGAAAGTGAAAGCCAAAAAGATTGCATTCAGGCAATACAAAAAGACACAGGCAGAAGGGGATAGGAGAAGTACCAGGAGAAACAAAGGGAGGCAGGGAAGTCAGTAAGGAAGCCAAAGCTCAGACAGAAGAACACATTGCAAAATCAGTGGTTAAAGGGACAAAACCTTTACAGGTACATAAGTGAAAAAGAAGGACAAAGGGAGGGATAGTTAGACTGAAGGGGAGGATGGGAGCAGCGTGGAGGATGACAACAGTAAAGCTGACATATTGAACAGGTATTTCTGCTCAGTCTTACTAAGGAAGAGGGGTAATGGGTCTGAAGGGAGTACAAGGGTGAGAATGGTGCAGAATGGACACAAGTCCCTTTACACGAGAAAGGGTCCTGAAGGAACTGGAAGTAATAAGAGTTGACAAGCAATGGGGCCAGATGGGGTGCACCCCAGGGTCCTTAAAGAACTAAGAGAGGTGGTGGCTGAACTCTGGCTATCCTATTCAGCCAATCACTGGAAACAGGGAGGTACCCAAAGACTGGAGGACAGCAGATGTAGTCCCTTTATACAAAAGTGGGAACAAAGAGGAAGCAGGGAACTACAGACCAGTCAGCCTCACCTCGGTAGTGGGAAAGATCATGGAAGCACTACTGAAGGAGAGATTGGTGGAACATCTGGTTGTCAATGGACTACAGGACCCAAGGCAGCATGGTTTCACCAGGGGAGGTCATGTCAGACCAACCTCATTGAATTTTTGACTGGGTGACTAGGAGGTGGATCAGGGGAGGGCAGTGGACATGGCCTATCTGGACTTCAACAAGGCCTTTGACACTGTGCCACATAGAAGACTATTACACAAACTAGGGAATATGGGTGTGGGCAGGACAGTAGTGTGGTGGGTAGGTAACTGGCTGGGTGGCAGGACACAGAGGGTGGTGGTAAATGGCTGTCACTCCACAGAGGGAAGATTGACCAGTGGGGTACCACAGGGATCAGTGCTGGGACCGGTCCTATTCAACATCTTCATCAGTGACATTGCACAGGATATAGAAGGCAGAATTTCACTGTTTGCTGATGACACAAAGCTCTGTAACAGAGTAGACACACCAGAGGGTGTAGACAGAATGAGAAGGGACCTGCAGAAACTTGAAGAATGGTCAAGGGTTTGGCAGTTGAAATTCAATGCAAAGAAGTGCAAGATAATGCATATGGGGCACAAAACCCTGGCACAATATATCAGTTGGGGGTGAGGAATAGCATGCACCAAGCAGGAAAGGATCTTGGGGTTGTCATCTCTGATGACCTCAAGGTAGGAAACAGTGTGACAAGGCATCAGGTAAAGCAAATAGGATACTGGGATGTATAGGCAGGGGTATCACCAGCAGGAAAAGGGAGGTCATAATTCCGCTATACAAGACACTAGTGAGGCCCCACCTGGAGTACAGTGTACAGTTCTGGAGACCATACCTACGTAAGGACATAGACAGGGTAGAGAAGGTTCAGAGGAGGGCAACAAAGATGGTGCACGGGTTGCATCACAAATCCTATGAAGACAGGTTGAAGGAACTGAACATGTACTCCCTGGAGGAGAGGAGGGAGAGAGGATATGATAGAGACATACAAGTATCTTACAGGGAGGAACAGGGTGCAGGAAAACACTATTTTAAGTGAAAAAGATGTTTCAGGACTAGAGGGCATGGGATGAAGTTGGAGGAGGACAATTCAGAGGAAACATGAGAAAGAATTTCTTCACAGAACGGTGGTGGACAAGTGGAACACCCTGCCAGAGGAAGTGGTGGGGGCTGAAACAATCACGGGATTTAAGAATGCATGGGATAGACATAAAGGAATTCTAGAGGTCAGGGGTAAGGGGAAATAGACTTCTAGGAAAACAAACTGAACTTACAAGCTCAAATGGGCAGACTAGGTGGGCCATAGGCCCTTATCTGCCGACACTGTCTATGTATCTATGTATCTATGCCATCCTCGTATAAAAAAAATTTCCATGATAATCTAGTGGTCCTTCCCCCCTTCCCCAATGTACAATCATCACCCCCAGATAAAAAAAAAATGTTTTTCTAGTGTTCCCTCTCCCCCTCCACCAATGTCCAATCTGCATCCCTGTTTAAATGAAAAAATTCCCTAGTAGTGAATTTGTCCCTCCACCCTTCCCAAGGTTGATCCCTGTCCTGTTAAGTCATATATAAAAAATATTACCTTTGTAGTCTAGTGGTCCCTCCTCTTTCTGCTGATGTCTCATCACCATCCCCAGTTAAAAAAAAAAAATCCTGGTATTCTAGTGGTCCCTCCCCCTCCACCAATGTGTGATCGCTGTCCCCGAATAATAAAAAATGTCCCTGGTAGTCTAGTGGTCCCTCCCCCACCCTTGATGTCCCATCACTGTCCCCGTATATAAAAAAAAAAATCCTGGCAGTCTAATGATCCCTCCCCATCCCTGAACCCCCATTCCATGAAAACCCACACCCATCTGTGATGGTCTATTGGACCCCCACCCTGTCAGTTAATCACCGACCACACCACTCGCCCATCCTGAGTCCCAGTCAGCAACCAGCACATCCTCCCTCTCACCTCTATGACTGGCCCCTGACTGAGCTATGAATGAGTATGTACTGTCTAGCACACATTTATTCATAGCTCAGTCAGTGGCCAGCCATGGAGGTGAGAAGAAGGCTGTGCTGGTCATTGACTGGAAGTCCAGATGGAGGCAGGATAGTGGGTGATTACCTGACAGGATGGGGGGTCCACTAGACCACCAAGGATGGGAGCAGGTTTTCATGGGATAAGGACTGGGAATGGGAAGGGACCACTAGACTACCAGGGAATTTGTTTTGTATACAGTGATGGTGATCGGACATCTGGGGGGGAGGGAGCACAAGACTACCAGGGACATTTTTGTAATACAGGAAGAGTGATCATACACCAGGGGAAGGGGAGGGACCACTAGACTACCAGGAAATATTTTTCTTTTATGGGGATGGTGATCAGCCATTGGGGGAAGGGAGGGACCATTAGACTACATGGAGAATATAACAATTTATACCTGGATGGCCATCAGACAGTGGTGGAGGGGGGAAGGACCACTAGATTTCCAGAGAATACATTTTTTTTTCCTATGGGGACATGATTGAACATCAGGGAGAGGTTAGGGACCACTAGACTACCAGGGAAATCTTATTTTTTATATGGGGATGGCCATCAGACATCAGGGAGGGGCGAGAAATGCTAGACTACCAGGGAAATCTTATACCACAAACTGTGATAAAAATTTGCACTTTAATAACTTTGCAATCATTCAACTGAGTTGCACAAAATGTGGTATGTGCTGTCCTGTGGGGTAGATCTTTTGATGTGGTAAGTTACGTTCCAGTTAGATGTGTGGTTTCTGAGTTACAGAGAGGTGGAAAAACATGTTGTCGCTGATTGACTTTGCTGGGATTTTTCTTTAAACTTGACTACAGCCCAGATGGTTTTGTTTTTTAGTCTGAAATTTTCAGGACAGAAAGGGACTACCCCACAGATGTGCATTTTGCTAGTCTGGTGAAAAAATAATAAGCCGTATTTATGTTACTGCAATTTAAAAATGTGAAAAAATTGTTTCTGAGCATGCTCAGTAAGCACTAAAAGATAACTGTATGAAATGAAAAAGGAATCCTGTTTCATATGGTAAAATTCCTTTTTTGTATGGCCGCAATCTTGCTTTCAGTTTTGTGTGAAAAAATTAAATTTGGAAATCCTCCAAAATGATATTCTGGGGAGGAACCAACAGATGTAGCTTGCTTATTGGTACCCCTTAGGCGCATTCTGCACTGTACTGCTCGAAAAATTCTTTTAAAATGTGTTTTATTTAACAATGAAATTCTTTTTCTGCATCAGCGTCATAAAAAATAAGATCTTGTTTCACATGACTCATGAAACACAATCTTCTTTCATATTTGGAACCCCCCCAAAATGATATTCTCGGGAGGAACCAATACATGTAGCTTGCCTATTGGGGCCCCTTAGGTGCATTCTGCAATTTACTGCTCAAACATATTCTTAAAATATGTTTTATTTATCATTGAAATTCTTTACTTGTATCAGTGTAATTAGAAATAAGATCTTGTTTCGTATGCTGACTCAAGAAACAAGATCTTTCGTATGGGAAATCAATGTATTTCAATGGGATTTTCAACTTCAGTGCATAATTTTGCCATTTTTGCATATTTTGACACCACATTTTCAACATAGCCTTTTGGGGACCCCACCTGTGAACAATACAACTGTTGCTGCTCAACTCCCACCAAAAAGGTAGTTTAATGGTCCTTGGTGAACTTACCTTTCAGGTAGGATTTGCATAATGACAGCTATATTGTTCATGAGGTGGTGTCATAAGAAGGCTACATTGAAAATTTGGGGTCAAAATATGTAAAAATGTCAAAATTGTGACCATTCATTGCAATTTCACTATGTATGCTCATAACTTTGGAACTTTTAATGACTCTAACCCCAAATTTTCAACATGTACTTGTTATTATCCCTCTTCATATATATCACAGCCATCAGTTTTCAAATCCTATTCAAAATGTGTATTTTGCACCTGTGGTGCAGAATGGCATTCTAATTGCACGGAATTACATTTTGGTGGGGTTTTGAATATTTTCTGTACCAGGTACATGAGGTTGGGTAAAAAGATGGCTATGCTGGCAATTTGGTTACTGTTGGCCAATCAACTGGAGTGCAAGGCCCTTCCACAGTGACATACATACACGCATCTATGGAGGGAATGGAGCGCAGGGCCTGAAGGGCACTACTCTCCCACAGGCAAATAAGGCTATGATTACACTACCTCAAAAGTAAGCAAAAACTATATATATATATATATATATATAATCCTGGCAAAAAATGCATTTAATGCATCAGTTAGGGTTAAAAAACAACACAAGTGGAAATGAAATGTAAGGTTGGAGCCCTAACCCCACCACATAACCCACACACCCATCCTCCACAGACTGACAGACACTGGGGTGTGCCATGGGGTCATGTGGCTCCAACCTCACCCTATTCCATGCATAAACAGGCTGACATGCTACAGTAAAGGAAAATGGGGTGAGAGTTAGGCCTCATGACACCATGGCACACCTCAGCATCTGTCAGTCTGTGGAAGATGGATGTGTGGGTTGTGTGTGGGGGGTTAGGAGCTCAACCTGAATGTTTAATTTCCTCACTTTTGTTGCTTTAACCCTGACTGATGCAGTAAACACAGTTTTTTTGCCATGAATTTCCTTACTTTTTGGAAAAGTGTAATATAACCAGTAAAAAACATGCATTGGTGGGAGCACGGGGCAAGTTGCCAATCTTTACATAACAATATGCATAGCTACAGAGCCATACAGCAGCCCTATAGGGAAAGAAACCCTTGTAACACTAAGCTGCCGATATGTCAGGAACCATAGCAGGTAGAAAAAAAATTCAAGTGTCACTGTAATCATCACAGCGAGTACTGTACATGACAACAAATGACCAAACCCATATCTCGCATCATTTCTGAGATACGGGCACTGAACAGGCACTCCTTGAACCCTTATAACACTAATTTCACAATATATCATGAACTGTGCAACCCACGGAAACAATTCCACAGCAGGCGTATTGTATGGTTTCAAATTTTGTTCCAGTGGCATAGATCACCTGAAGCGAAAACTCTGTATCTCGTTTCGTATTTGAGATACAGGTGCCAAAAGGCATGACAGACCCTGCAATGTTATCCTATGGGGAAAATCTCAACTTCATGTTGGCATATCTATGGAACCACTTAATTCTCCAACACCTAAGCAGCACAATTCACACCTGTAGGGTATCCTCTCAGCACCCTGTAAATTTCAAGTAAAAAAGACCAAACCATTAATGAGATATGCAATTGTAAAGTTTTTACACCTTTAAAAATTCTTCATTTGTGAGATAGCAAAATCCTCGGCCTTCAGATCAATCCTAGTCTGCAAGCTAGCAAAATTCTAGTCCCCAAGGAAACATCTGGTCACACCTTCAGGGACATCTGGTCACACCCTGGGATATCTGGTCATGAAATTCCAGCTATCTGGTCACCCCACGATGGACAAAGATCACGGACCAGGATTGTCTCACAGACCAGGATTTTGTAGGCTTGTGGACTAGGATCGTTAGCAGGTCACGAAAAAATAATTTTAAATGTTAAAAAGCTATTTTTTGACAAAAATGAACCAAACCAAAGGCACGGCTTTGTAGAGGGCATCACCCTGAACAAAACCCATGCCTCATTTGGCCCAAAAGTTACCCATAGACAAAGCTACAACATTTTGTTTGGCTGAAAAAGTGAAAACAAGATGGAGGCTCGTGGATAAATAATTTTTCTGATGGACTAGGATTTTACTTCACGAGGTGGCAAAGTCCTTGACCATGAGACCATTCTTAGTTTGCAAAAAATACATATACAATTTGGAGTGAACTGAGCATGTTCAGAACTCAAAAATAAAAAATTTAATAACTTTTGAACCGGATTAATATTTTTTTACCAAACCAATTCTGGACTGTTCCTTGACCACCCGAACTCTTTCTATGTTCCACATTTCAGACCAAAAGACCACACAGTGTGGTCGCAGTGCCATGGGCAAAAAATGCATCAAAACTGCTGAAAAGTGAATTTTTTGGTGTTTTGCTGTGCAGAAACTGTACAGTATGTGTCCAACCAAAAAGCAATTTGGTAAATCAAGAGATTTACCATACCAGACCGTGCACTCTAACTTTTGTGCAAATCCGTTGAACGATTGCAAAGTTATTAATGTGCAAAATTTGAGGTTTAAAATTAAAGTGCCTATGAAACCCTAACTATAGTGATAGAAAAATATCCATAAAAAGCCATTTCCACAAGCAAGCCATATGCCAACTCCCATCATGCCTTTTAACCACTTTATTAACAGTGTCATCAGTGTATTTTGTATAAAATCTCCACTTACTATATTTTTGTCTATCCAAATGCCTGCTGTTATTATTGGTGGTTTTTTCCACCTATTAATTGTATCTGCCAATATCACAATAACACAATTGCTAAACTTTTTAGTATATAGTTTCAATATTTACATCAGAAAGACTAATTTATGAACAGTATATTCCAAAGCAAAGGTGCCCTTTCATGCTGAACACCAAGTGGTTTACAATTCATGTGCTAACGTTTTCTCTGTGGCTATTTGCCTACACATTCTGAACAGGGCAGAGAAAACCTTGTTTAGTTAGGAAAGTCTACATAATTCAAAGTTATTACAAACTATGCAGTTTTCCAGTAGTATAGTCAAATAGTTTTGTAACATACAAAGTCTAGGCATGCTCTGCCAGTCTTTTGTCAATTTTAAAGTCATATATTGCATCTAGCGTTTCCCACTTTTATAGTGTCATTCAGAAGTGTGCATCTCCTGGACATGGGGGTGGGGCAAGAGCCCATAGTGGCACCATAGAACCTGCCCACACATAAACCCAATGAGAACTCTGTTGTCATACAACGCTGAAACTTGCTGAGTTAAACATGCAGGTGCTCATGTTTACATTTCTAGGTATGCTTGCTGCTTACATGACCTCATTCTCTCTAGTGCCTCTTTTATCCAAACACTGTGTGCAGTAAATGCTGCTGTGATCTGCCAGTTGTCAAACAGTTAAGGGGACAAAGTGAGAAATGGTGCATTAGGGAGCCTTGACCATCTAACAGTTAAATTTATTGCACATTTAGTTTTATTTAAACTGATCTCATTTATACATCATGGTAAAACCACAAATAAAACTGCCAAAATAGTTTATAAATGAGGAAGAGTTGATCAACTACATACATGTATCTGGCCACCAACACACCTGGCAATTTTGATGGGACCTAACCAGCATCTTGTAAAGAGGGATTATTATCTCCCTCTTAAGACTGTGATACCCCTACTAATACACCCCAACATCCCTCTAGCCTTACCTACTGCTTTGGTGGTCTGCTTAGATGATTTCAGATCATCTGCGATGATGATTCCCAAGTCTTTTTCTTCCCTTGAGATTGCCAGCAACTCCCATCCTAACCTTTAGGTGGCTTCAGGGTTTCTCTTCCCTTTGTGCATGATCTTTCACTTTTTTGCGTTAAACCCCAATTGCCACTCTTCCTACCATTTTGCCAGTTTATCCAGATCTCTTCTCATTCTGCGCACCCCATCTGGATCATCTGCTCTGTTGCAGATCTTGGTGTCATCTGCAAACAGACAAACCTTACCCTCCAGTCCATCTGCAATGTCACTGAGGAAGATATTGAATGGCCCCAGGACTGATCCCTGAGGTACCCCACTTGTGACTTGCATCTCTTCTGACTGTATACCGTTTACCACCACTCTCTGTTTTCTGCCTGCCCACCAGTTTGCCACCCAATTGATCAACTTCTGACCCACCCTGACCCTACCCAGCTTATTAATCAATCTTCTATGTGGAACAGTATCCAAAGCTTTGCTGAAGTCATGGTAGGCAACATCAACTGCACCTCCTTGGTTCACCACTCTGGTTACTCAGTCAAAGAAATCTATGAGATTAGTTTGACAGGACCTTCCTGTTGTGAACCCATCCTGTGCTCCTATGGATTCCAGGTGTTGCACTATCCTTTCCTTAAGGAGTGCCTCCATAATCTTGCCCACTACTGAGGTAAGACTGACCGGTCTGTAGTTCCCTGTCTCCTCCTTGCTATCTCTCTTGTGGAGCGGGATCACATGAGCCCTTCTCCAGTCTTCTGAGATCTCTCCTGTGCTCAAAAACTCACTAAACAGTTCTAATAATGGCTCTGCTAGTTCCGCCCTTAGCTCCTTTAGTACCCTGGAATGTATGCCATCAGGTCCCATTGCCTTGTCCACGTGGAGCTGAATGAGCTGTTGTAGGACCCTTTTTTTGTGAAGGGACTTGTGCACACCTCTCTCCCTCCAATGCATAAGTGTTTTTTTTTTTCTTCACAAAGTATACATTTCCTTTTAGAACATAACTTTCTAAGTATTTACACCATACATGTTTTGTTATATGTTTTATTACTTTGTTCTGCTTAATTCAGCAGTAGTACTGTAACATTTATTATTCATCCGTTGCACTGTTTGTTTTCTGCATAGTTTTCTGCTGGATTTAACTGTTTTATTCATTTAATTGAACTTTTTTAATATTCAACAAAACATTAACTTAAACTATCTATTGTGATATATTCATTGTTTTCTGAAGCAATCTTTTTTTGTGTTGGAATATATCTGGTCAGAATTCGTGCTGGTTGGATTTCAGTCTGAGTCACTGTCTGATGATATCACAGGTCCTTTACGCTTGCTTTTGTTTCCATGCTGTGTTCCTGTGGTACAGAAGAGAAACAGAATATGTCATTGTTATCTGTGTATGTTAAAGGGTTATATTTACAGGGTTATGTAGAACTGAGTTATTTACCTTGTTTGATATTAAAGGTAATTTTTTACACATGTGTAGTGGAGTAGTTGAAGTATGCTGGCATATTGTTTGGGAATGAGAATGTGCTGGTTTCTTGTGGCTTTGTTTTGCATCTGTAGTCATGTGCAGAAAAGCTGGTGCTTGTATGTGGCTTTTCGCTGGAATAACAACTGGTACTTGTCTGTTGTTTGTCAGTGGAAGAAAATAGTCTTCAGAAGATGTAGATGGTACAGGTTCAGTTGTGTTACTAAGTATGTTTGATATTTTTTTTTGGTTTTCGTTACTTATTTTGGGACATTGATTGATAGACTGGATCTTCTTATGTCCTGAAATTTGAATGATTTCATTTGGGGGAACATTTGAGTCACTTAACTTTTGCACTAAATGTTTACATATTGAATGGTGCATTAAGCATTTTTCAGTGTGGATTCCAGCAGTATCTATTATGTTTTTAACTATTTTGCTGATGTAATTGATACCAAGTGGCTCGTTTTTATACCAGTGCGTTGGATATTGTGATTTTGTTATTTGATTAATTGCTAAGAAGAATGGTGCATTTTCATTGCTGCACTTGACAGGCCTTTTGCTTTAAAAGATTAAATAGGTATTGACTGGGTATTTTTTTTGGTTTGTGGTTTGGTAGGCTCTAAGTTTCAATTGTCTGATGTCTTTAGGATTACTTCCTGTACATGTTTTTGTTTGTCTTTCTCGTATATACTCTAGGTAGAGCATGCCATGTTCATCTTTGCCTAGTTTGATGTCTTCCCATTGGAGATGATGAGTTTCTGTTGTTCGTCTTAGTCCAAAGTGCATTGTTACTACAAGCCACATTGTGTCAAGCAATGACTGTGAATTTTTGGGGTCAAGAATGTCTTTGTCATATAGTTATTCTATGATTGTGTCTGTGAGGTCATCAGCTGCTTGTGGCCAATTACCTTCGTCTTGTTCTTTCAAGATTTTTTGTTTTGATAAAACAACTTGTCTTGTTTTCATAAAACAGTTAGAAGCTGAGAGCAAATGTGGACATTCCATTTCTTTTAGCTATCATTCTATGCTTTGTAGTTTTGATCTGATGGTTAAAGGTTCACATTCATTTCCATCTGCTTGATGCATAGACATGAAATACTGGCATATCAGAATATCTAGTATTTCTGGTGGCATGTACTGGAATAATTCAGTTATGCTGTGTTGTTCCCACAAATAGTGTTGGAAATGATTGATGTCATTTTTTTCTTTCTTGTATTTTCATTTTTAGTGCTTCTAATAAATGAATTTATCATTTCTGTGTCTAGTTCTTGTTTTTTGTTTGGTGGAAATTGATATGTTGTAATAGTTTTATCTGTATCAGTGTGGCTGTTTAAGTTTGGATCTTTGAGTGGCTCTAGGTCAGCTTCGAATTGACTACAGCTGAGTTCTATTTCTTCATGAATGTTAACTTCATGTCGTGGTCTTTTTTTGAACTCTTTTTTTTATTGCCCCTTACCTCCAAACTCTCTCCAGCGACATCCTGATCCCCAGTCTCTACCTCCCAATGCGTCTCGGTGTTCCACAGGCTCCTTTCTGGCTCCAGGCATCCCCTGGGTCTACCCTCCAGAGAAAGGCCACCCTCACCCAGGGCACTCTTTCTCTTAGTGTTGAGTTACCAGACTGGGGGGTGGGGACAGCCTGAGCCCCGAGACCATGTACAGGAGTGTGGTCTGTGGAGGGAGGCACCTTCACCTATTTGCAATGGGGGGGGGTTCCTTTATGCGAGAGATCCCCTGTGGAGCCCGGCAATCATGGCAATGTGCTGCCGTGGGTCCACCCCAGGCATATGCCATGACTCTGCTTTGGGCTTCCTCCAGCTGCTGCCACAGGTCACTCTTTGAGCTGTCGTATCCCCGTCCCACCCCTGGGAAGAGAGGATAGTCCGGCAGATGCTCGATCTCTTCCCTTCCCGCTGACCCCCGGCTTCCCTGGGCTTGTTCCTGAACCCAGGTCACTGGCATGGCATGAGGTGTGGCGTCCAGCACCTCAACCCTCAGCACCACCGGGCTGGCTTATATCGTGGTCTTTTTAATGCTAATTTATTTACCCAGACTTTTTGTTGTTTGTGGTCAAGTTGATGTTTTTCAGCTTTGTACAGTTTTTCAGCTGTGTTCATCGTTCTAATATTTCTTTTTTCTTTTCTTGACAGGTTCTTTGGAGAACTATGCTGTTTTGTGCATCTATGAGCAGTGTCTGCCAGAGAACAATTTTTCGAGCAGGAATGCATAGTCTGCGATAGTAGAGGTAGCACAAGTTATTTGTGGATTTAATTGATGGTTTCAGGTGGTATCTATTTAGTTAATGTTGTAGTAGTAGAAAAAGAAGTTCTGACATGGTTAACTTTGGGATCTGCTTTACTGATGTAAAAACTGTTGACTATCAGCAGTTGACATAGACACTGTTGGAATATCTGTTAAGATATTCCACAGTGTCTACATCAGCTTCCTAATATTCATTAGTGGTGAAAATAACTACATTTATTCAAAGTGTTATTCCTTCACTCTTATTGTATAAATATAGATAGATAGATAGATAGATAGATAGATAGATAGATAGTTAGTTAGATAGATAGATAGATAGACAGATAGATAGATAGATAGATAGATAGATAGATAGATAGATAGATAGATAGATAGATGGATGGAGTTTTCCCTCATTACAACAAATTCCTGGCTATTACAAGCACTCCATGTAACTTCCAGTATTTCTGCAATAGCTGCTGTCTCCACATCTGAAAATCTCCCCAACAGTACACATTCCATAATGTATTTGCATATAGTCTTTAATAATCAGGTACATACAGCTGAATGCTGCCACCCCTACAGTTTTGCCATAGTAACAAGATGCTTACTAGCTCAGTGGTTCTACATTCAGCCAAAGTACTGTAGCTGTAGCAATCATGATAACCACTCACTTTCTTGTCCTTGCTATAGTATAATCATATTCTCATCTGCCTGTGGAAGCACAGGGCCCTCTGGGCCCTGCTCTTCCATCCCTCCATACAGTAGCTGCATGCATGTATGTATGTTGTTGTGGAAGTAGGGTAACATAACATACAATGGCACTTCTCTCAATGATGGAGAGGAGGTCACTACAGCCTTCAAATCGCTTCTTTACTCACCTGGGGCGCCCAGACCCAACACCACTCGCAGCTCTCAGAGCCCAATGGTCACTGAAACTCAGGACCCTACGATCACCAACTTCCATCTACGGATAGTGCATACCAAAAACATGCTGACCCTCCTTCAATCCTTAAAACCCTAGTTTACAGCCAACTCAGAGATTACCTGGAAGCCAACAGGTTACTGGCACCCACACAACACAGCTTTACACCAAAGCATGGGACCAATACTGCCCTCATCAAATTCACCTCTGATGTCCTAACAGCTTGGGACAAGGATACCCCAACCGGGGCTGTATTCGTAGACCTCTGTAAGGCCTTTGACCTGGTGGAACACTCACTCTTGCTAACAAAGCTTAGCCAACGAGGGCTGGATCAACATTCCCTCAATTGGATCTGAAATTACCTCATGGACCACACTCAGCAAGTCAAGTGGAAAGGGGCCACCTCACAACCCCTACCCTTAACTGAGGGAGTCCCTCAGGGCTCAATCTTAGGTCCACTTATGTTCTCCCTATTCACAAATGACCTCCATGAGCATTGCGGTGGAAGCTCCTTAGTACAGTATGCAGATGATGCAGTACTCTACAGAACTGGGGATCACCCATCCAATCTAGGACCTAGGCTCCAAATGACTTCACCAAGGCTGAGACTTGGCTAATTGAGAACCGTCTTTTCCTCAACCCTACTAAGACCAAGGCCATGCTGTTTGGACCAAAATCCCTGGGCCTCTCCAGGGACCATCTCCTGCCACTCACTACCTTGGCTGGCTCCAACATAGAGGTGGTACAGAGACTAGACTGGTCATCTCACAAACCATCCTTCTTCCGACCTTAATCTATGCTGCTCCCATCATACTCGGCACCACCAAAACGGACCAGAGCAGACTCATGACCCTATATCACAAAATAGCTGACTTTGCTTCAAAATCCTGCCCGAGGACCCACCACTGTGATGCCCTCACTGCCCTCAACTGGCCATCCCTGGACAATAGGCTCCAGTACCCCCTACTAAACTGGACCTATAAGCTCCAGGTCTGAATGGACTACTTGCCCCAAAGCTGCTCAGACGACCGCTCCGCTTCTAAAACAAAAAACTCCTGGAGACTCCCCAGACCTGCACAGTTTCAGGGAGAAAATCCTTTACTCACCTAGCCCTGGAGTCATGGAACAATATCCCCAGCCATCTCCAGGAGGCACCAACATTAGCCATCTTTCAAAGGGGGCTACGTGCTCACATTAACAAACTAAGTCCCTGCAACTTCCCCAACAGCTAAGACAATCACACCTAATATCAATCCATACCAACTAGACACCGCTCCCCTACAAGGGTAATGACTAACGTCTGCTTGAGTTGGTTCACTACCCCGTACGGAACCTCCCGTAGACACAAAAGCACTTATTCACCTCTCCACCTAATGTCACAGCTGTATTCTATACTATAATGCATTTGTTGCCCGCATCCACAGAAACTGTATGGTGTATTCATAACCCTGTATTATTTGTACTACTCTCAGTGCATCAGCTTACATGTACTGATCTCTATTGCTGTATCTTGTAACATACAGACTGCACTGTACTATGACTGTACCAACTAATACTATGTACCTCCTGCCCTCTTGCACAAAAATTGGGAAATTGTATACTGTCTTAGTAACCCTGTACGATCTGTATGACACTGTGATACCTGTCTGTATATTCAAACCTTATGTAACAATCCCCAGGTCGCCCCTGAAAAAGGGACCTTCGGGGCCCAGCAGGCCTACCCGGTTAACAAAATTTAATAAAATACAATAAATAAGTGCAGGGCCCTCTTGGACCTGCACTTCCGTTTCTGCCAAAGCAGCAATTTCTTTTCTTCATTATATGGCTTGATAAAGTTCTAGCATTATCCTATTGTTCATGCACTGTTTTTAGATCACCACTTACATTTACTAATTCTATATTTAGTGCTTCTACTAACAACAAAATGAAGTCAAGGGAGCATTTATTTATTACACCATCCCATTTTTTTCCAAATCTGCAGTGGTGAAACCTAAATTTGGTTCTGTGGGTACTCTAAGTCCCCTAGGGATCCTTTTATGTTTATAATATTCAGTAAGGGTAACACAATGCCATTCTAATTGTAGTTCTCTTTGTTTTAATGTTTCAAATTTACTGATCAGGTGTTTGGTGTTTAAATCCCCACTTAACATCTTTTTGCTAACTGAACCTTGCAAAATTCTTTCTTCATCTGTTTTCATTAGAGTTCTAGGTAATGATCTAGTGTCAGTTACCCCTTTAAGGTATTCAAAGACATCCATTTTAGTTATTAACATTGTATATTGTTAGACAACACAACTTATCTGATAGCCAGAGCAGAAAAGTCATGGCTTTCAATTTGCCAGAGCACAAAAGACATGGCCTGCCACTATACAAGACAACCTTAAGTATAAAGGGCATCTCTCTTTTAGTGTCTTATTTGAATAGTTCATCCTTTCTGTAACTTTTTCTGTTCCTATTGTGTCCACTTCCAAAATGTCCTGTTTGGGCTCTTGAATGATGTCTGCACTGAGTCTCTGGAGTGAAAAAACAGTCTCAAGGTATTGGTGGTAATTCTATCAGTTATGGGGCCTCCTTGCCATGGTCACTGAGGAATGTGACCTATCAAATCTTCAGTGACACCACCTAGGGACAGTGTGGCATACCCAGTACCTAAAGAAGCCAAAATGTGAACTTTATAAACGTTAGACTATTTAAAATAGATGTATATATCAGAATAGAATGTCAAAACTATAATCCTACTAACATTAGGGAAAGCTAAATCTACTCCATGCAAACTAGTTATTATAGAAACAAGAGGAAAAGAATAAGAGGACAAAAGGTGTATACCTGTACGTCTCCTAAGCTATTGTGCATTTACATTCATAAACCCTAAAGAGAAAAGCTAAGAAAAAAACGGTTAAGTTATTGTGCATGTTCAAACTTAAATTATACAATGGCAAGAAAGAATCTTGGACTGTGATTGGTCAGTTTGGGGCTGGCCCCATGGCGTTATCCCAGCACGTCGCCACAGGTCTAGTCTCAGCACTGTGAACCTGTAGATGAGCTTGAGCCCATTGAGCTTGATTGTTTCATCTGCTTTTAAAAAACCAAAAATATTTTTCCACACAAAAACATCTTTAAAATTATTTTTTTTTATTCTGTATAACAATGAGCCATTGTATAATAGGAATAATGCACTCCGGTGTGTGTCGTTAGATGGGATCAGCTACCTGGGCATTGGATACCACTGCCTGGGCGGCCTCGTGCCTAACCCCCAGGCATGATGTAAGTTATCCCAGCACGACACACACCCTGTCGTGCATTATTCCTTTATTGAAGCACTTAAATTACATGGAGAAAAATTAAGTGTAACTTTGAAGTTAAAGAGCATGCCCAAACATAGAACAGGAGAGGTCATGTTCAAACCCAAATTGAAGAACCTAAATTACATGGAGAAAAGTTTAGTGTAATTTTGAAGCTAAAGCATCTCCATAGCAACCTGACTGAATATAAAGCGTGCAACACAATGAGCAATGGTGGCGGCAAAAAACAAACAGGAGAAGCACCTACATAGGGGTAAGTAGAGATTCTGCTTTCTAAATATAAAAAGAAGTAAATTGGCTAAACGATTACTTAGATAAGCTCTATGTGTATATGAACTAAGAAGTGAAGGAAAGTTTTTTGCACAATAGACAAACACTAGCACAAAGAGAGAGCAAACTGCAATAAGTGTTAGTTTGGAAAAAACTAAGAGGACTGGGGAATTACAAAAGGGAGACATGAAAAATAAAAGTATTGTAGACAGAATAAGGCATGAATTGTAAATACAGGGGACCTGCATAAAGTAATTAGAAAGGAACCAGACGTTTAATGCTATTAGGATAGTGACACATGCGGGCAAAAATGTTGAAGGTAAAACTGTTATCTTGACTGTTGCATTTTTAGGAGAAACAGATGGAAGAAGCAAGTTCGCTTCCCAGAAAAAACGAATCCTAATATATTACAAATACAAACCAAGGTAAATAACAACCCGTTATACTTTTATAACAAAAGTAGAAAAGAAAAAAACTTATGAAATTGATTAAATTGCTGGTGCTTTAGTGTTTCCTAACTAGATAACTAAGAATAAGAGAAAGAATTATAAAATGGCAGACATTGTTATGTTTATACCTGTAGTCTGGCAAGTAGCATATTATTTTTCTTTAAACTACAGAGCCCAGGGGAGATACAAATTGCCACTAAAGGTCTGAGCACTGTTCCTGCTGGCCCTCTCCCCCACAGTCTAACTACATAGGTAAGGTTATTTCCATTGTAAAAGACATTTCCATTTGCAATTGGTTTTTTATATTTTTTTGGGGGGGTTGTCTACTGTCTTTTTCCATGCTGTGTTTTTATTTTTGCTTTACTATTTTTGATTTGTGGTTTACAGGTTCTGATTTGTAGCTTAGCTATTTTTCTTTCTACATATTATTTGCTTTCTTGTGGTTTATGAATACATTGTTTCTGTTTTTTGTTGCATGATTTCTTTATGGGAAGAGAGCTGAATTGTATTTGTGCTGTCTTGTTTGGTTGTGCTTTGTGTTTTGTGTTTTGCTCTTTTTACTATTATTTGTGCTTTGTTTTTTGTTTGTGTTTAGGTTTTCTCGTTTGTGATCTGATATTCCTTTGGTTGTTGCTTTACTATTATTTCTGCTTTCTTTTTTGCTAGTATTGTTACTCAATCAGTACGCTAGATAAGAAATTGACTATTGTCAGGCACAACCTATCAGGTTACATTTCAGAAAACAGTAGATAGGCAATTGACAACAATATGAGCAAATGAGTTGAAAAAAGTCATGCATAGTAACACTACAAATTAAAAAAATTTGAATGTGTAAGTACAGTAATTCCACACTATGTACAGAATCATAAATTGTACACTTATCACGTGGGAACAGTGAAATTCTGACAGCAAACACCCAAACAGTGTAAATTTTGCTGAAATTTGAAATTGTCGCTTTAATGGTCCCAATAGCGAAATTTTGCTGTTTTGCTATGGTTCGCCCCCACTCCAAGTCAACTCCAACTTGGAGTTTGATATTTAGAGACCAGGGGTGCAGGGGCAAAGCCCCCAAAAAACAAAACAGCCAATGTCTGACAATGAAATTTCACCTGTTGTTACTGGGGATTTCATTGTGCCGCAATTTGACAATGAAGTTGTCAATGCAGCTTGCTGGAACCAATTGTACAACATCAATAAAAATGACACCAAATATATATGACTTAGAAAATAATACTTATGTGACTTTAATGAACTGGGCAGAGACTTGTAATGTAACATGAAGATACTAGGAAGTTACCACTCATTATTACGGAAGGAAAGTGGAGACCTCACTAGGAGCTTCTATAACATATGGTTGACACACATACCATCCATGCACATTAATGTCTATAACTTATATTTTACCAGACTTCTACCACATTTCTCAAGTGGATTTGGACCACCTACTGTCATAAAGAAGAAAGGGTATGGGCACCAGATGCAGCATCTGTTATCTACTGATCATAGAGTACACCCAGCATTGACACTGTAGTGAAGCACTAGGCGGTGGTGCACTGTTGAGATGCCCTCCATTGGATGAGATATTTAATTGAGGTCCCTTATGGCAATGTGTGTTGGCTATTTAATTGGAACTTAAAGATGTTGTGTCCCTTATCCTAAAAGTAGGCAATTTCCTTTAGTGTACTGGCCAACAACTCTTCTGCCAATAAAACAGATACTTGTGACCCTTCACCCCCATATTCACCTGGAAGTAAGCTGTAACTTTACTGTTCGAAAAGTATGGGCCAATTAAACAAGTGGATTTCATATGGACTAGACCCTTCCTGCATAGGAGTGGACACAAACACAAACTCCATGTGCTCTGGCCTGATTGTGAGGTTGTTGGCTATTAGTCAACAAGACCAAAAAACAAACACGCCTGAAAAGCAGCACTTCACAAGGAAAAAGAACAAAGCAACACATGTTATGTATAACACTCACAGTTTATTCAGAAGTCTGTTGATACAGTGGCACTAAACCCTGGTGCTTTGGGTCTCCATGTGACCCTTCATCAGGGGGTGTGGAGTTAGAGACATCAATGGTTTATCAAGCAGAGTTTTAAGGATCTAGTACAGGATAAATGCCTCCAACTCTAAAGCCAAACACAGTGATATATAAAGAATATTTACAAAACCCCACAAAGTGATTAATAAAAAACCTGAGATTTATTTAAAAAAGCACTTTTTATCAAATCATAATGGAATAAAATACTAATTCTATGGAGAACCAAAGTGAAGGACAGAAAAACTGAGAGTAAAGTGTGTGTGTGTGGTGGGGGGGGGGAGAGATTTTGGGGGTAAGGAAAGAAATGAAAAAATAAAAAAGGAAAACAAATGATAACTAAACAATGAATAATAAGGAACAGAGACACAGAGTAACAGCCACAGGGGCAGTTACTTTTCAGACAACAATTAATCCAAAGCAAATTATTTTATGTATACCCAAACTTAATTAGAGGTTAAAAAAATGTAAATCAATTGATGCAAAGGGCCCCAGGGAAATGCCACTCAAATTCACAAGCTACAGTTTATAATGACAATTTCCAAACATCATTAATATCTGTTTAAAGTCACAGATTTCATCTAGGTAAGTAGGGACCAATATCCAAATTTTCATTAAGTCCATACCGCATCAAAGATTTGAAGGAGTAAATCCACCCTACTTCCTTCTGAAGTAATAGCACTGTTTGTTCGCTCCACACCCAGTCTGGGTGGCAATTGCCTCTCAATTAGAGATGCAGCAAATTTAAATTACACCGGTGAAGTGAATGCAAAGTGGGCAATGCAAAGTGCTCACTCCTCCTTGTCATTACCACTTCGCGATAAGGTGGAATGACAATGTGAAGTAAGGCGAAGTCATTGTTTTTAATGGACTTCACATTCCTCATTATGATTCTAAGTGATCCACTTGGTGTTTCAGATTTGGCAGCCCCCCCACACATCACATGGCTTACAGTATGAACATACGAACATATGGAATTTGCCAGCAGATAAAGGCCTAGAGGTCTAGCAAGTCTGCTCGAATGTGCAGCTAGCACCCATTATTCTGCAGCTGCCCCTCCCTTCCACCCTTCCCCTTCATTGACCCTACCCCTTGTCCTGTCCTATCCCCTTTTGAAGCAGTCCACTGTTCTACTGGATACCACTTCTGCAGGTAACGCATTCCACCCAGCCACCACCCTCTCTGTAAAAATGTGTCTCCTCATCTCCCTCCTGAACCTTCCTCCCTCCAGTCTCATATCATGGCCCCTGGTGTCCTTCCCCTCCCTTACTTTGAACAGCCCCTCTGTACCTGTCATGTTTATTCCTTTCATGTACTTAAAGGTTTCAATCATGTCCCCCCATCCCTCCTCTCCTCCAGTGAGTACATGTTCAACTCCCTCAGCCTCCTCTAGTATGATAAGTCCCCCAGCCCGCTGATCATCTTTGTTACCCTGCCCTGCACCCCCTCCAGTAAGTTAATGTCCCTCTTCAGATGTGGGTGCCAGTATTGCATGCAGTACTCCAGGTGTGGTCTAACTAATGACCTATACAGTGGCAGAATCACCTCCTCCCTCCTTGAGGCTATACCCTTGCAATACAACCCAACATTTTGTTGGTCTTTGCAGCTGCCTTCCTACATTGTGCTGAGTTGTTCATTGACCCTGTAATGAGCACCCCCAGATCCTTCTCCTCCTCTGTCTGGGCTAGCTGCACTCCCCCCAGCTGGTAACTCCTCCTTGGGTTCTTCATCCCAAAATGCAGCACCCTGTACTTTTTGGCATTAAACCCCAGTTGACAGGTGTCTGACCAGGTTTCAAGCTTTGCCAGATCATCCTGCAACCCCTGCCATCCCCCTAGGTCATTCACCACCGCTCCTACCTTGGTATCATCAGCAAACAGACTGATCTTGCACTTGATGTCCAATGATATCTCTGCAATGAATATCCCAAAAACACTGGTCCCAACACTGAGCCCTGTGGAACACCGCTTGTCACTACCCTTGGGTGTGAGAGCTCCCCACCCACCACCACCCTCTGTTGCCTCCCTGAAGCCAGTTCCCTACCCATCTCACCAGCTTTGCACCTGCCCCTGTTCCTACTAACTTACTTACTTCCCAGCCTTCCATGCAGCACTGAGTCAAATGCCTTACTGAAGTCCAGATACAGGACATCCACTGCATTACTGTTGGTCACATGCTCTTTAGCTAGGCAGGAAGGAAGTGAGTCATACAAGCAGACACTTTTACTTTCTCCTGTGCAGACGGAGAGAGAGGAGTGTGTTTTGTGACTGCTGATACTTTGAGATCAGAGTGAGGAGGAGATTGAAACTTTGACTTAGACCCAACAGCTTTTTTAAAAGCCACATTTTTTTGTCTTTTCTGTACTCCTTTTACTTAATTTGTTCTTTCTGTAAATGTTATTTTTCTTACCTTTATAAATAGTTAGTTGTTTGTCACTCCCTCCCCTGGAAGCAGGACCAGCACCACCTCCTGTCTTAACTCTGAGACAGTTGAACCACCACCACAACCACCAAGTCCAGCACCAGGTCCTCTGGAGCAGGATGTGCCTGTTCCCCTGGGCCCAGGTGTGGATCCCATCCCTGTTCAGCACCGTGACCAGTTGGCTGCCAGTTCATTTAGCCCTCCCCTGCCTGTTCCTGGTGCTCCCTGCATCTCCGTTGTTTGGCAGTTTTTTGACTGTGTTGAGGGGGGACAGCAGTGTGGTCAAGTGCCATGTATGTGAGGTAGAGGTGGGGGACTCACCTAGGGACTGGGGGCTAGCACACCCATATGCTCAATCACCACCAGCTGGAGTGGCAGGTTGCCACAGAACGGACCATGCCTGCACCTGCTGGCCATTCTGCGGCAGAGGGTGCAGCTGTGCATGGTGGTATCCCTAAGAAGAGGAGGGCAACAGCAGCACCTGCTGCTCCACCAGCACCCCCACCACCACCACCACCAGCAGGTCAGCCTGTAGAATGTGTGGACCCCAGAGAACTGAGTGTAATACAGGCTGACTTGGCAGTTCTCTGGAGTACTGTTGAGGAGAACAATGAGAGATTGAGTGTTGTGGAGCAGCAGCCGGATCACATAGAGGGACATCAGTTGCAAATTATGTCCATGCTGGAACTGCTGCTGAATCACCATGGGATCCCACATTAGTTTTTTTTTTTCCTCACACCATGTCCCCCCCCACTCCTTCCTTGCTGGGTTATAAAATATATTCCTCCACCATCCCTGACCCTTGTATGTAATTATGCCCTTTTTTGTTGTTTTTTGTTGTCTTCCATATGCCTGACTCATTGTATTCTGAGCAGTGCAAGTATACTGTGCTAAACTGCATGTGTGCAGTCATAGAAACATAGAAGCATAGACTTTGATGGCAGATAAGGACCACTTGGCCCACATACTCTGCCCATTTCCCTACCTAGAGGATAAGCTGCAGATCCTATTTAACCAACAGCCTATTTCTTTCTACCCTGCACAACAATGCCTTATGTCTGTCCCATGCATTCTTGAATCCTCCCACAGTTTTAGACCCCACAACCTCCTCAGGAAGGCTGTTCCATGTGTCCACCACCCTCTCTGTGAAAAAATACTTCCTCACATTGCCCCTGAGCTGTCCCCCCTCTATCTTCAAATTGTGTCCCCTTGTTCTTGCACATCTCTTTTTCTGAAAGATGCTACCCTCTTGGACTTTGTTGATTCTACTGAGGATCAATCTTCTTTCCAGTCTGTGTATGTACTGCAGACACTGTCCAAATCCCTGACTTAAAAACACTCATTAATGAGTACAATGGTGGGGTGGTGAAGCATGGAGAGATACTACAAAACAGGCTTAAAATACATCCAAGTAACTATTAAAAAAATTTAATGTTGTGATTTGTGACGTAATCGTAAATCATAATTTGTGACTGCATTTGTGACTGTGATGATGAAGAAACATGAATGCCTACAGCTGTACTTTAATGGGCCCCGATGAGGTGTACCACAAAACTCCCCAACTTAAAAACACTCCTTAATGAGTACAATGGTGGGGTGGTGAAACATGGAGAGATACTACTAAACAGGCTTACAATACATCCATGTAACTATTAAAAAAGATTAATGTTGTGATCCGTGATGATGATGAAGAATGTGATTTGTATCATTAGTGACTCATGATGATGGTCCTGACTTAAAAACACATATTCATGAGTACAGTGTTCATGCAGAATTATGCACCACACCTGTTCAGTACTCTGAAGGGAAGCCAAAGACACAACTGTGACTTAAGTTAGAGATGGCAATTGGGCCCTACAAAGATGCAAATGCACAGACAGATTAAGATTGTGCTGTGCACTGGAGAGATGCAGATGCAAAGACACAACACCTAACCAGTGCTCACCATCAGAAATTCAAATCTGAAAAAAAAAATTCCTTTGCAGGTTGGGGTGGGCCGTGGGGGAGGGCAGTGTACTGAACTTCTGCAGTAACAGTCACTAGTATTAGTACCAGTAAAGATACCACAAAGAAGTACAAAAATTACACAGCTGCAGTGGATAGCAGGTTCACATTGCTGAAATTATGCGGCACAATAAAAGGTGTCTGATTTGATGACATGCGTCACACACATACTCACACACACACACTAAGTAATGCATAGCAATTTGAAAACTTCAGTAATAGAACCACATATTTTAAACAAACTAAAATTACGCACTGCTACACCACAACAATCAACAAAAAAAATGGCAAAAATTATTGAAAATATAACTGTGTGTACATTAACACAGTTATACAAGAAAAATATCACCAAAACAGAAAGCACTATCTTTTCTCCAAGTTAATCTACCTATACCACAGATGCACCCCTCCCCCAAAGCACACTTCCACTGTCTCTCAGTACACAGACTGAATATTGTACATTAACATTTAAAATCCACGCACAAACAATAAACACTCGATAATATGAGCACAGGAGGGTTTCCTATAATTGTTGAACTAAAGTTTCAGCAAAACAAATGAGCCAAAAAGGCTTTTTTAACAGCTTTTAGAAGGTTTGAATTGCAGAGAGCTCTCACAGCAGATTGTCTCCTACAGCTTCATACACATACTACCCCAAACTGAGGCTGTGCAGAACAATCTAGAGCCCATGTGACCTGAAATCCCATGAATCACTGCAAAATTCGCCTTTGGAGCTTAAAAACAAGGTGAAGTGAGGCAAAGTAGAAGGCAGAGTAATGCGAAGTCATTGTTTTCAATAGACTTCACGTTACCCATTATAATGTGAAATACTCCGCTTTGCGTTGCGGAGCACTCAACGAATTCGCCTTCACTCCATGAATCACTTCACGGAGCGAATTGGGGCCACTTCGCCCACCCCTACTCTTGATGTCCATAAAAATGGAAAGAAGATACATCTTGGTTGTGGAACTATGCAAAATGTACACCTTTGGGGTAACTGGCATATTGGTTGTTATGGACCTGAGATGTTCTTAAATCCAGGTCATTGAAGAAAGTACAGTTTGACCTACATATATCCTGTTGCCATAGACCACAGAAACTGAGTCACATCAAATAAACTGATTAACATGTATGTTTCTACCTCCTAAAGGATGGAAAAAAGTATTATCAGTAATAGCATACCTATAAATATTACATCAGCTGCATTTGTGGAATCCCACAGAAAAGGTGGCAGCCAGTTTCTCTGTACAGTGTCACTTCTCCACAGAGAATGTGTTACTATATCACCTACTGTATAGCTGGACCTGTACTAGAAGTAATCCTAGGTTTGTCACCTACAACTTAGAAATGGTTATTGTCCCCTGTAGGTACATACCAGTGCCTAGTAATGATATTTGAAATCTTTGATGCTAGACTCTTATACTGAGTAACAAATGTAATTTTGTTTCTGTCCTGTTCAGTATTTCTAGTCTTAGGTATTAATATAGATGTCTAGTCTAAATTTCTTGCCATCTCTTGCCAAATCCAGAGTTTGTCTAGTGTATCCTCTCAGCAAGAATTTTTGTATAACTGATCTGCCTAAGTGTAAAAAGCAGAAATAGAAAAATGTTTATTGAGATGGACAAATTGTCCGTATGGTACCACCTGAAAAGTGTGTATAGGATATGCATTAGTCACCATAAGCAAAGTATTACCACTAGTGAGTTTATGGTATGTGCTAGTGTGAATCTTACCCTCCCCACCTACCTATATCTTGATGTCCAAAAATGCCAGCTCAGTTTCATTCATATTATATGTCAAACTTAAATTTAAATCATTATTATTTAATTCAGCAACAAAATCAGATACTCTATTTCTAACTCCATCCCACAAAACACTACTATCATTAATTTACCTACCCCAGAAAACAATCCATGGTAGGCACTGTTTACTGCCATTGGCAAAACCCACAGTCTTCTCCCACCAACCACAAAACAGTTTGCTGTAGGAGGGGGTCATGATGGTGCCCATGACAGTATCACATCTTTGTAAGTAATAATCCTTATCAAACAGAAAATAATTCATTGTAAGAATCATTTCCTTTGTTATGAAAAATTAATAAAGCATATTTAATGGAAAAAAAAAGAATCATTTCCACTGCCTGTATCTAAAACTCCTGAGAGAATTCTGTAGTGATGGGGTTATGACTTAAATGATATTTTAGGGCATTTATGCTCAGATCTTGCTCTACGGATGTATACAGTGAACAGACATCTATGTACATACAAATATAACTCTTTTTCCTTGTCAGTGCGTCCAATTTATATAATAAATCCATAGTATTTCTAATATATGATGGAACACATGAAAAGAATTCCTGTAAAAAAGAATCCAGAAAGATCGAGATACATTCCATGAGGGACCCCTGGCTGGAAATAATGGAGCAGCCAGTGGGATTCTCTCAATCTTGATAATTTAAGGCAACACATATATGGTAGGGACCTTGGGATGTTCAGTTAGCATATAGTCCCTTTCAGATTGTGTAATCCAATTTAAACTACAAGCGTCATACAGAAAAGTATCAATACATTTTTTAAAGGGTACGGTTGGATCACATGGCAATTTTATATAATTGACTGGTATATTTACAAACACAGAAACATAGAAGAAGACAGCAGAAGGGGACCTGTGGTCTATCGAGTCTGACCCAAGCAAGGTATCCTGGGACCTATTGTGCACTGGTGTTCTGTCCTCCTAGACACCCAGCCTAGCCCTTGCCAGTGCCATGTGTTTGTTCACAATCGTTGTCCCACTCTTCCACTGAGTTTCGTGTCATCTGCAAACAGTACGATTTTGCCGTTTATGCCCTTGCTGATGTCAATAATAAATACAATGAAGTATTGTAGTATTTGATTTTTCCCATAATAACTATAAGTCTGCCTTTGTCAGCTGGTTTTATTTCAATAAGCTGGTCCCCTAATATTTTATAAGTGCTTGCCCTTCCTCTGATGATATAATGTGTTTGATTTCTGTTTGCATTGGAAACTCATTAATTTTTAACAGTCTTGTAAAACCAGAGGCTGATAAGATTCTAGTGTTGGTGACCCAAAGGCAGAGAGACAAAACATAAATTATTATTTAAAATCAGTTTTCTAATTGAACTTTGACCATGCAGGAAGCAGGAGAAAACATCAACGTCCTGGTACACATAGGGACTAATGATCTCACCAGCCAGTCGGTTTTGTAGACCAAGGAACACCTGACCAGGCTGGGAGACAAACTGTCATCCATTTCATCTGCCATCTCCTTCTTTGAGATCCTGACAGTCTGGGAAAGGAGAACAGATGGACAGAAGGTCAGAGAAGGGGAGATAGGGGAGCTAAACATGTGGCTCAAGGGCTGGTGCCAGGAAAAAGGACACAAATTTGTTGGTAACTGGCAACAGTTTTGGGAGCAAATGTTCTTTAAATTCAATGAACTGCATCTGACTAAAAAGGAAGTCAGTGCATTGTGGCAGAAATTTGACGTATTTGCAGAATATTTAAACTAGTAAATGGGGAGAGGAGTGCAGCACCCGATACATCGAACAGGAAGAACACCCCTCTTCCCTCAGCTAGTGATCAAACAGGAATTCAGAATGTTTGTAGTTCATTTACATCAACAGGAAAAAGGTCCGACTCCCCATACAATGAGCAGGAGAAATGCCAGATCTCACCCAACAACTAATGCACCAAAATCTGGCCAATGGAAAATCATGTACGCAAAAGATCCCAGACTTGCAGGCAACAATGACAGAGGCTAAACTCCACATAGTAGCCATTAACAAGACATGGTTCACCAGTAACCACACTTCAGAGACTTCAGTACCCAGCTATGTAAAATTCAGAAGAGAATGAGGTGCAAAAAGGGTGGGGGGGGCTTTATGTCAATGAAAATATCAAAGCTACAGAAATTCAGAATACACATAAGGAGCCAGAAGAACTGTGGGTCACCCTGGAAACAGGAAATGGGACAGCCATATGAACTGGGGTTGTCTACAGGCCTCCAGACCAGGGGAGTACATAGACACATTACTGTTAAAAGATATACAAAACATGACAGCTAAAGGGGAAGTTCTGATAATGGGAGACTTCAACATGCCAGACACAGATTGGTCAATACCAGGAGGAACATCCACCAGAACTAGACACATAGTGGATTCCCTGCAGGGGGAGGGCCTCAAACAACAGGTACAACAACCCACAAGAGACAGGGCTATCCTAGATCTAGTACTGACTAATGGGGACAGGATCACAGATCTCCAGGTAGAAGGTCACCTGGGTGCCAGTGACCAACACATGGTATGGTTCAGTTTGGCCACTAGAATGAAGTCATCCCATTCCAAGGCAAAAATGTGGGACTTCAGAGGAGCTGACTTTGATAAGATGGTCAACAGAGTTAAACTTGCCCTGGCAAGACAAAATACAGGTGAGGGTGTACAGGCAAAGTGGGCAAGCATTAAGGATTCAATACTTGAAGCAACATCCCATTGTGTTAGGGAGAAAAGCAAGAGCAAAAGAAGGAGAAAACCACTTTGGTTCTCAAAAACAGTAGCAGAAAAGATCAGAGCCAAAAGGTTGGCCTTTAGGAAATATTAGGGAATGCAGCGGGACAAAGATAGGGAGGCATACCAAACTTCCCTAAGAGAAGCAGGGAAGGCAGAAAGGCAGGCAAAGGCCCAAACTAAGGAAACACTAGCAAGAACAGTTAAAGAAGGAGACAAGACTTTTTATAGATACATTAGTGAAAGTAGAAAGTCCAGAGTGGGTATCGCAAAGATCAAAGGGGATAAGGGGGAGTGTGTGGAGGAGGACCAAGGAAAAGCAGCTATCCTAAATAGACACTTCCGCTCAGTATTTACTGATGAGACAGTAAAGCAGGGCCCACAGCTCAGCACCAATGACACAGGGGAGAGGGAGGTGTGCACAAATCCCTTCAAAAAAAAAGGGTCCTAGAACAGCTCGCTAAGCTCAGGGTGGACAAGGCAATGGGACCTGATGGCATACATCCCAGGGTGCTAAAGGAGCTAAGGGTAGAACTAGCAGAGCCATTAGCAGAACTGTTTAATGAGTCTCTGAGCACAGGAGATATCCAAGAAGACTGAAAAAAGGGCTCATGTGATCCTGCTCCACAAGAGTGGCAGCAAGGAGGAGGCAGGGAACTACAGACCAGTCAGTCTTACCTCAGTAGCGGGCAAGATTATGGAGGCACTCCTTAAGGAAAGGATAGTGCAAAACTTGGAATCCATAGGAGCACGCGATCCAAGACAGCATGGGTTTACAACAGGAAGGTCCTGTCAAACTAATCTCATAGATTTCTTTGACTGGGTAACCAGAGTGGTGGACCAAGGGGGTGCAGTTGATGTCACCTACCTTGACTTCAGCAAAGCTTTCGATACTGTTCCACATAGAAGATTGATTAATAAGCTGGGTAGGCTCAGCATGGGTCAGAAGTTGGTCAACTGGGTGGCAAACTGGTTGGTGGGCAGAAAACAGACAGTGGTGGTAAATGGTATACAGTAAGAAAAGGTGCAAGTCCCAAGTGGGTTACCTCAGGGATCTGTCCCGGGGCCAGTCCTCTTCAGTATCTTCATCAGTGACATTGCAGATGGACTGGAGGGTAAGGTTTGTCTATTTGAAGATAACACCAAGATCTCCAACAGAGTAGATGATCCAGATGGGGTGAGCAGAATGAGAAGAGATCTGGATAAACTGGCAAAATGGTCGGAAGAGTGGCAACTGGGATTTGACGCAAAGAAGTGCAAGATCATGCATATAGAGAAGAGAGACCCTGAAGCTACCTATCGGTTGGGAGGGAAGTTGCTGGCAATCACAAGGGAAGAAATAGACTTGGGCATCATCATCAAACATGACCTGAAATCATCGAAGCAAACCCCTAAAGCAGTAGATAAGGCTAGAGGGATGGTGGGGTGTATTAGTAGGGGTATCACAAGTCATAAGAGGGAGGTAAGAATCCTTCTTTACAAGACACTGGTTAGGCCCCATCTGGAGTACTGGAGTACCTTGGAAGTCGCCCCGGACAAGGACATGAACAAAATGGAGGCAGTCCAGAGAAGGGCAACCAAAGTGATGCAGGGACTGCATCAGAAAATATGTGAGGACAGATTAACAGCGCTAAATATGTATACCCTAGAGCAAAGGAGGGAGATAGGTGATATGATCGAAACATTCAAACATCTTAATGGCATTAACAAAGTGAAGAGTCTAACATGTTTCAATATAAGAAAAATAGCAGGACAAGAGGACACAGCATAAGATTAGAGGGAGGCCAATTAAGGGGTAATGTGAGGATGTTCTTTTTCACAGAAAGGGTGGTGGATGCATACAACAGCCTACCTCAGAAAGTGGTGGATATGAATGCAGTGCAGGACTTCAAACAGGCATGGGATAGGCATAAGGGAGCAATACAGATGAGTAGGAATAGATAGGCCATTGACAGAGTAAAGGCCTATGGCACATTCATAAGGTAGAAAAAATGGGCAGACTGGATGGGCCTTGTGGTCCTTATCTGCCATCAGCTTCTATGTTTCTATGTTTCTATGACCTTCCACTGTCATGTGTACATGTGATGCTGTTATTTGGCCTTCTGTTGTCACATGTAGGCCCCAATCAATGTCTCCATCATTTTGTGATTGAACATTATATTCAAACCCTCTGCTAAATTTAATGCTTGTAAGTCATTTGGATTCACATTCTGTTGTGAAGTACCTAAATCTGTGTCTAAATCAATACAGTCCATGGATAGCACATTACTATGTGTGTAGCCAATATTTCCTTTTTGGAAGAACTTCAAATATAGTTTCCAAAACAAAATTCAGAATATCAATGTACAACTGAAACTCATTAATGCTAGGAGAAGGAATAAAATTCAAAACTTTGCTCAAGACTTGAATTTCTGTATCAGTAGGAGTATCTGTAGAAATATTCAGGACTTGGATGTTCTCAGGTACAACATTTGTTTGCTTGCCCTGCCATGTCTTCCACTCTGTACATGCCTGGTCCTTTGCTCTCTTGTCCATTTCAGTGTTGTTGACTGTCCTTTTGTATAGCTTATATCATAATGAAATTCAATATGTTTTATTTAATTTTTACATTCGGCCTTAAAAGGCCATATTACAATGCAACATGCTTACAGTAGGTGAAGTCAGACAGTACAATCATAACACCCTGAGTAAGCCCCCCTCCTCCCCTACCCACCCCACCCATGGTATCAGAAATACAGCAATGCGCTCAATTGCAAGAGTTATTCTCTTAAAGTAAACAAAGTCTTTTTATAGGGAATGAAACGTGTGTAGTTTACTCCAGTAACTTTCATATTTAGGCGTTTTGTTATGTATGCTAGCAATCACCTTTTCTGTGGACAAGTTGAATAAGAGTTCCTGCAGCCACTCAGTATGAGATAATATATCAGTGTCCAGCCAATGTCTTAACACTAATTTTTTAACCAACATTGCAATTATTGCTAGATGATATTTCCTGTTAGTGACCTTTATATGGGAGTAATCACCCTCTAGACATGCTCCCGATTCTATGTGTTCTGTGATGCCAAGCAGTGGGTCTGCCCTCTGCTTTATGAGGGCCCATAAAGGGGCCACTTTGAGGAACTCCAAAAAAATGTGGTATGGAGAACCTGCGGCTTGCAGACATCTTCAATTTGGAGAAAGGGACTTACTCATTTTAGACAATTTCACTGGGGTGTAGTACATATTGTTAGGAATCTGAAATTGCATCAGACACAATCTCTCCTGTGAAATGAACCTGTGGGTGTCTCTCCCGACCTTCACCCATTTAATTACTCTATCCGGGAATTGGGAATTCCAATAATGAGAGGCCTCATCTTGGTGTGGGAAAGCTCTATCTAATAGTGTCTTGTATATACCCGAAACTGCATGTGGTTCGGTGGCTATTGTTCTGAGTGGCTGTAGGAAGTTACCATCCTCTTCTGTGGGCTGAGTCATTCGAGAGGCGACCAGTGTGTGTCTGAGTTGAAACACTTTGAAACTCGAGTGGGGACCTAACTGGTATCTGTTGAGGATATCAATTGTTGTTCTCACTTGTCCATCTTGCCATAAGTCTTGCACTGTGGCATGTGCGAGTTGGGGTAGCCAGGAAACTTTCACCATGCTACCGACTATCTTGAAATTTGGGTTACCCAACACTGGTTGGCTCTGGTCTTGCATGTGTTTGTATGCAAGAGATGGGCATAGTTGTGCATGGACCTTAACAGAAGTACCCACTGGGGTGTCAACCAATGTCTGGGGAAGTACTTTGGATGAGACATGGTAAAGGGCAGGAGAGGAAATATCTGCTAGGGAGATAAGTTTGTTTTCCAGTTCTAGCCATATAGGTGTGTATTGGCTTGGTTTGGGGGCATTATATTTTCCTGAACATCTCAAGTATTCCGCTGCATGACTCGCCTAATAGTAAAACTTAAAATGAGGGAGTCTCAGTCCTCCTTTTATTTTGGGTATAGTAAGCTGCCCATAAGCCTTGAGTGCTCGTTTGCCCTTCCATAGGAACCCGGTGATCAAGGAGTGAAGCCTGGAAAACCAAGCATGAGCTAGCCAGATGTTTAGCATGTTAAGGGGATAGAAAATTCGAGGTAGAATATTCATTTTAATTAAATTCACTCTTCCCCATAGTGAAATTGGTAATGATCTCCATCTATTTAAGTCTTGTTGGATTACCTGAACCAGGGCATCCAAGTTATATCTTCTCAGGGATTTAGAGTCTCTGGTTAGATATATTCCCAAATAGTTGAGTTTTTTAGGTTCCAATTGCAATCCTAAGCCTTCAGTTTCCTTGCTATAAGTATGGAAATTAAGAGGAAAGACAAGGGTTCTGTCTATGTTCAATTTGTAATTAGCCAGAGTTCTGAATTCCTGGATTAGGTCCAGGACCCTGATAATTGAGACCCTCAGTTTGGATAGCTGGAGGAGGATATCATCAGCATATGCTGAAAGTTTGAGCTCACACCCTCCCACCTTCACACCCTGGATCCCCTGGTCTGTCTTGATCTTCATCAAAAGAGGTTCTAGGTAGAGATTGAACAATAGGGGGATAAGGGACAACCTTGTCTAGTACCTGAATGGAGGGAGAAGTTAGATGATAAGGGTTCTGTTGCAATATATACATGCAGTAGGGTTGTTATACAGGGCTTTTATCCATTGCACAAAGAGGGAAGAAAACCCGAACCAGACTAAGGTCCTAAAAAGGAAGCCCCAGCCTACCCTATTGAATGCCTTCTCAGTGTCTAGGGACATCAAAATAGCAGGAGCAAAGTTACTTTGGGCAGTGTGAAAGATATGATCTAATTTCCGTTTGTGGTCCAAAGCTGATCTGCCTTCCATGAAGCCCACCTGTTCCGTGCAGATTAGAAAGGGAGTAACCTGGCCTAATCTATTGGCTAGGATTTTAGCTAGAATTTTGATGTCATAATCCAACAGTGAGATATGGTAGTAATTCGATACTTGTTCTGGTCCCTTCCCTCCTTGTGCAAGACTACAATCTGGGCCTCGAAAAGATGGGGGTCATTGCTCTCTGCTGACAGAATGGATTGGTAAAGGTGAAGCTGCCAAGGAGTCAGTTTCTCCACTAATGATTTATAGAAATTAGCAGAGAAGCTGTCTGGTCCGGGAGCTTTATTAAGTGACAAGTTGCTAATGGTCTGCTTGATTTCTGCTTCTGTGAGTGGAGAGCTGAAGAAAGTTTGTTGTTCCATAGACAGAATGGGTAAGTCAATAGAATCCAGATATTGGTCTATATTGACCATTGTGGGAGAATTGGGTCTGGTTCCATATAATGCCCTGTAGAAGGTATGGAATTCAGCCACAGTCTCTCTTGGGGTAGTGAGGAGAGGGCCACCTGTCCTAGGTTGGACTGTGTTAACCAGCCTTGAGGATTCCTGTTGCTTGACCCTCATGGCTAGCAGTTGCCCTGCCTTTTCACCATGATTGATGTATGTGGAGCTTGTTTTCAGGATTGCGTATTCTGCCTTAGCAGCCACTAGGTCATTATATTGTGCTCTAGCTCGGATCAGATCCTGACGGAGCATTTCTGTGGATGTTGGGGAAATGTTTTTCTCTATTTGTCAATTTTTATCTAATAAATCTATAGCTTGTCCCTCTTTCTTATGTTTTTGAACAGAGGAGATCCTGATCAGTTCTCCTCTAATATAACATTTTAGACCTCCCCATTCCATGTCTGGGTGGCCAGTAGAATTCAGATTGCTTTCTGTGTATTGTGCTATACAGGCTTTCAGTTTGTCTAGTACCCATTTTTCCTTCAGCAATCTGTTATTGATTTTCCATACAGTTTTTATCCGTTGATGTTGCGTAATAGAAATAGTTCAGGACACAGAGAAGTGGTCCGAGATAACTTCAAGGGAAATTTGACATGCCATAAGGCCTGGCAAAAGTTGTTTACTCATTAAGAAATAATCAATGCGTGAAGAGGACCAATGCACCTGAGACCTGAAAGTATAGTCCCTCATGTTAGGATGAAGAACCCGCCATGGGTCACACAATCCTAAGTTGTCTATTAGATCTCTGATAGCCCTTTGAGCCAGTGATAAGCCGGCCTTCTGTTTGCCCATCCTATCTACATCTGGGGAAAAAGGGAAGGTCCAGTCTCCCTCCAGTAAAATAGGAATAGAGAGGAAGGGTGACAGAAAGTTAAGGATCTCCATGAAAAAGGATGGGGTATCTGTGTTTGGGCCATATATGCACCCATGAAATATGTCAGACCTCTCCAGTGTCCCTGTCACAAATGCATATCTGCCCAAGGGGTCGCAATGTGCTGACTACATTTGAAGCTAAGGTTCCTATACACCAGAATTGCTACCCCCCTACTCTGAGAGCTGGATCCAGAAGCAAATACTTGCCCCACATGTATCCTTCTTAATAGATTGGCTTCTGAGGCATAGAGGTGGGTTTCCTGCAAGAATGAAATCTGGCCTCTTATTATTTGTAGATGTTTCAGTATTTTGTATCTTTTCAGCTTATTGCATGCCCCTTGGACATTCCAAGATATAGGTTTACATTGCTAGCCATATCATTGTGTCTCTATTGTAGGTTCTATAAAGCCTAATGTATCCCCATACTGTGCCTTTTATATTGATACCATGGGTGCCCCATCCTCCCCCCCAGCCCCAATATAAACATCCGACTCACTCTGATTCCCCTCAATTTTCAATCCCCTTATGAACAAGTTAATACTAATGCAAGACATAACTATAATACTTCCCCTCGAACTAATTCAATAGAAATCCTTGGTTATTGGTAACAGAAATGAAGTACTGTTCCCCCCTCCATATGGTACGCAATACTGCCATTTGGAGCATGCCTAGCTCTCGCCCCCCCTTAAACATAATCATTCCTAAACTGAACTTTGAAGCCCATATTCCAGCAATCTAGGACCAAAAAATTAAATCACAGTAAATTGAAACCACTCTCTTACTACAAGAGATAAGTCCAGCCAAAATAATCCCTTCTCCCTTTCCCACTTAATTAACCAAAATCCATGTCCATTATTGTTAGCCGAGATTTTGCATAGAACTGTCTTTTAATAAATGTGTAGCAAGTGATTGCAGCTCTTTCTCCTGAAGACATCTATGGTATCATGTTGCAATTGAAAAAGGAAAAGGGAAGAAAGAGGACAACAAAAGGAATCACAAAATGAAAAGTCCTCCATCCATCAGCAACAGGCAGCACTCAGTGCACTTGTTTTCAGTCAACCATCCAGCTTAAGCATGCAGGTATGTCCTGGAAGTGGTCATCCATGAGGGGGCACCAGCCACACTGTATGTTGTTTGTTGCAGCTCCATGATTGTTTACACCCTCGCAGTGATGCTTTTTGCTAGGCTAGTTGTTGCAGCTACACGAATGTGCGCACCCTCGGGAAGGCTCAGACCTGATTGCTGCGCTATTGTACTAAGCCAGAGGGACGGCACACAAATGCTGCTGGAGTGCTGGTAATCTTCAGAGTCCTCAAACACAAAGTGGGGACAATATTTTAACCAGAGCTGTTGATCTTATTGATCCTTACGTGTATCACTATATGGCGATTCCCTCCCAAACAGCTATGGGCTACAAGATTCTCTTATGAATGTGACCAGGTTTCCTGTAGGGTTGTGCATACGTAGAGTCAGGCTGTCAGGAGATTAGAAAAGATAGGACTCACTTACCCTGCTGACCCCCAGGGTTACAAATCGCCCAAATTAAGCTCCTCACTCAGAAGGTCACATTCACTTTCTAAACAGGTCCGGTAGCAGACTTTGCAGCTCTTTTATTGCTTGATCGTGACTGTCTAACGAATGCCATCTCTCCTGGATCCTAACTTGAAATTGCACTGGGTACAGCATTCGAAAGTGGATTCCAGCTGGAATAAGTTTAGAGATCGTAGGGTGGAACAAACCCCTCTTCTGTCTGACAGATGCTGGTAAGTCCTTAGCTATTCTGGTCTTGTTATCTTCCACAGCAAGGACTGAATGCCCCTTAACTGTGACAGGATGTGTTGTTTATCCAGGTCATTGAGGAGTTTCAGCAGAAAAGGGCGAGGGGGTGAGCCAGGGCTTGGTTTGGGCCATAAGGATCGGTGGGTCCATTCCGCTATGTATGCAGGCCCATTTGGTGAGGGGCCCACTATTTTTGACCAGCAGCTTCTGAGTAAATGTTATGGGGGAAGCTCCTTCTTCTCCCTCCAGGAGGCCGATAATGACCAGATCGTTCCGACGGCTCTGTCCCTCAAGGTCCTCCACCTTGAGCTTCATTTTACTTATTTGTTTATGGAGGGCTACAATCTCTGGTTCTGTGGTAGCCCTCCACTTTTCAAGCAAGACCGCTTGTGCCTCCATGTCCTTGATCTGTCTCGATACATACTTCAGGTCCATCTTCAGTGTGGTAATGTCCGTTGTTAGTGTTAGCAAGGCATCTCTGAGCAGCTTCATTTCCAGGAGGAATCACTCTTCTGAGAGCGGAATGACAGTCGATTTGAGGGCAGAGTGGGCTGCAGGCTTCGTAGGCTGCTGTCAAGATTTTTTTTTGCAACCTTGTCGGGGAAGGCTGAAGGAGTATGCTGCAGTAGTGTTTGCCTCATCTCTGCCTCCATTCCTCTGCTTTTACTTTGCCGTTCTCGATGGGACTTCATCTGTTTAGCTATCAGGATGACCCCAGCAATAAGAAGAGTTGCTTCTGGTGTGTTTTAGGTTATTTTAAAACTGAAGAATTAGGCGATGTAACGGGAGAGAGATGAGAGTAGTGCTTCTCCCTAGCTAGTCATCACGTAACTCCATATAGCTTATATCTTGCTTTGGGACAGCAAAAGTCACAGATTTCTCAGTATTTGTAGTGTGAGTGCTTGCTTGCCTATTATTGTTCTGTCTACTTCTAGATGTTGATCTCAAGTCTGGATGTCTGTGTCATGACCTGGAACGACCCTTAGGATAATTAATGTTCAGTTTGAAAATTTTTCCACTTTCATTATCTTTTTTCATATCTCTGATATTTAGTTTGTTTCCATTCTGATACTTGATTTTCCTGTGCAATAAATTTATGTTGCAAATTGTACTGATAATTGGTTAATTCAGGATAGTTTTTAAAAGCAAAGTTTTTTCTTTAGTTTCTTTAATTTAATTTATTAACTGTTTATAAATATCCTCATCCTGATCAATTAAAATGCTCACCAATTCACTTGCACAAGTAGTCAAAGCACAATGCCATATATCTTCATGTATGTCCTTAATGAAACCACCTGTAGTTCATTTGTCAATATGCAGACCACTTCAAGCCCAACTCATCTCTTTGTATAATTTCAGTGATTCTTTGTTGTAAAATATTTTGGTTCTTTAATTTTTTAATTTTCAGAACTTGCAAACAGACTTTTTAAATTGTCCTTTTCTTCAGTCTGTGCCGTATGTGTCGAAAATAAGTCTCTAGCAATCAACCTATGTCTGGCTGACGCTGCCACTGTTCCAAACAAATCTGCTATACTCACTGTATTTATTTCATCTGTTTCCCCTACATTCTTCCTGTTTCCACTTATGCCTGGTCAAACAGTGATTAAATCAACCTGTTAGGTAGCAGACATTCAAAAATACTGAAATAAATGTCTATTGCCCTGCAAGATTCTCCCAACAAACTCAACAGGGAAGTGAAGAAGCTGAAATTTGCCAGCCCAGTGGCATGGAGGGCTGAGGCATAAGTGCCTTACCTCCTGTCACATTGGTGACCCATGTTCGCGGTGCGAATGGGTTGCCAGGGGTCGGCTGGAGAGGGAGAGGATTGAGCATCTGGAGGACAGCTCTCCTCTCCTGGGGGAGGGTGGGGACATGGACCGGCACTTGCCTGACCCCTTGTAGTAGCTAGGGGCTGGCAGGTCAGGTCCCACTATGTGGGGGCAGAGGTGGAGCAGCCCCCCGATGTATGGTGCATGGATGCATGCGTTGCACCACTGGTGGCATTGCACACTTCCCTCCACATCAAAGAAAAAATGTAAAAAGTGGTCCCACCACGCAGAATGACGATGGTTCCCCCCAGTGAGTCACCCTGAGAGGACACCTCCCAAGCCGGATCCATGCCGGTGGGTTGAGTCACTCCCCACCTCCTGCCACAAAGGGTAGTTCAAGTTTCTTTATTGTTCACCTTTTTTTGTTTAAAAAGTCATTACAATATAAATATTACATAAATAGATCCTCAGAACATAGCTTAAAATAATCACAATCTATATGTGTATTCTCCTATGCTTCCACAATAATCAAAAAAATGTATTCATTTTACTGTATTACACAATACTAAACGCATAAAATTGGAGGTGGGTGCCATAAAACAAGCCCTCAGTTGTCTTCTATTTTTCTCAAGTGTAATCCCTTCATTTCTACAACTTTAAAAAAGGAGGCCACCACATTCAATGTCTGCACATTATTTGATTTCAAAAAATGTGTCACCATAGTTGGAGGCTCATATTCCAATTAACTTAAATAAGGTCCCAACAGTTTCCTTCTTAGTTCATTATAGGTAGGACACAAAACCATCTGGGGCCAGATATTCAAAGGCTTGCCCCTGGGCTAAATTAGCACTGCCTGGCGGGCAAACTTAGTCTGGAGCACAAAGCAAGCTATATTCAAAAGGAATAGCCCAGGGAAAACAGCTTCTGAATATAGCATGGGAATGAGGCCGTGCAAACTGGGCTGGGAGTGCAGGGCAAACGTAGCCCTGGAATAAGACAGCACCGAATACAGCAACCAGGAAGTGCAAACCACAACAACAACAACACAGTGCACAGAGACATGAGGGTAGGTAGAGAGGAACTATGTGGCCAATGTGTGTTCTGGCAAATGCAGGGACCCAGTACAGCTGCAGGCAGCAGCACACATAAAAAAACAGTGATCAAAACTGTATAATATTCCCTGAACTGTTAGCGCTGCGCTAACACGTTAGTGCGGCTTTAGTGCGGAGCTAAGCAGTTTGCCCGGTGCAAACACGTTAGCCCCACACTAAACTTTGCCATATTCAAAAGTGACATGCAAATGAGCCTACTTAGATAGTCTGTGGGCAAACAGCCACATTAGCATCTCATTATGCCCTGATTTGCATGCAGTTTGTACAGCGTTACTGCAGGGTCCCACAGCTCCACCTGTAGGTCAGTCTGGAGGTACAGGGGCTGGCCAGGTCCGACCGCAGCTGCACCTGTAGGTCAGTCAGGCAGTGCATGATGATAGCTGCAGGCTTCATGTAAACAGTACAGCACAGCATAGCATATCGTACCCCAGGGGACAACACAGCATAGGCACAGGTGGTGGTAGTGCTGCATGCAACCTTCACACTGTAAGTCATGCTACAGTGCACAGCAGACACTACAGTAGCAAGAGGGCTGGTAGTGTGAGGGACAGACACTGCCTATGGTATGTAGGGCAGTGATGACCACTGCACTGTACACAGTGCCAGACACAGCTTGCAGGTAATTACTGACAGTGGACAGTACTATCACGCTGTTGTGTGATCCACAGATGCTGCACCTGTGACATGGGATGCACACAGTGTCATGTACACGGCTGGCAGTGTGTGCTCTGACATCTGTACAGTTGTGTGGTAGGTGGCTCGGGGGGCATGTGGGATCTGACAGGCACACAGGTGGTGGCGTAATCCCACTACTGGCCCATGTGCACTGAGCGATGTGTCCCAGGCTTGTGGCCACACGTGGGCTGTGGTGAGGTCTGGCCACCCATACACCCTCCCCCTCACTGGCCACCATGCCCACAGTGCTGCATGTGCTGCGTGTGTGCTGGCATCTGTTGCACACCACAGACGTATGGTCTGCAGGTGTGTGCTATATGGCCACACTACCATGCTGTCCCCTGTGGGTCAGATCACCCATCAGTGTCTGTGCTTGGCTCGGACTGGTGGCAGCTGATGGCATCATGGTGGTGCCATCAGTGAGCAGCATGTGTCCGCCATGTCTGGCAGTATCTAAGTGGCATACTAATATGTTACAGCTGCGCAAGCCACGCTAATGATGAGATAGCACCGCACAAAGCGCACAAAGCTGTTTGCCCAGGGTTAAGACCAGCTTTTCCTGGGTGGTAATTTGTACCGTGCTATGGGTCATGCTAAGTCGCGCTAAACAACTTAGCGCAGCGCTAGTCACTGAATATCTCATTGCACATGTATTCATGTTCACTTTGCCCTTGCATATAATTATTGTTTGCCTTGCGCTAATGCGGTTGCCTGCACTATTCAGCCTTATGAACGCCGCTAGAACCCGCACTAATCGCGCTAATCCCGTACAAACGTTTTTTGCCCAGCGCAAAGCTTTGAATATCTGGCCCCAGGTGTTTTAGATCATCCACATCATTTTCACATTTACATAATATCTCCTCCTTATTTCTATTACCACTATACAAATTTAATTTCCAATTACTTGTGAACAGTTCAAACCTAAGCCTAGTAATTATTTTCTTTAGATCCAGGTTAGTCATTTTGACCAATTATGATTCTAATTTATGAATTCTTTTGTTTTCTGATATCCATTACAAATCTTACTTTGCTTTCCTAATTCCAAATCCCTTTGCCTATAGTTATCTTCTATTCTCTCCTTATTTGTTATCTTTACCTAAGAGAATGGCAAACAGAGGCTGTCCATTATGTTGTTTAAAAGTCCTAAAGGTTTAATAACTTTTTCCAATATTACTATGTTTGGAAACATTATATTATGGGGCTTATATTGCAAAGCTTCCTTGAGACTTAATCTAGGTAAAAAGCTAATATTCATTTTGTATGCTTTCAGACAAAAATTTACTTCTCACTGTCTGATTTGGAACTCTATTGGCATTTGCCCCAATTCTGCTCTTACCAGTGTGGAAGGTACACCCCTTGGGAGACCCAATATCCTTTTATAGAATGTGTTTATTATTGAAACTTATTTCCTACTATTACCTTGGCCCCACATTTCTGCTCCATATAATAAGAAACTTTTACGCTTTTCATTAAGAACTCTCAAAATTCCTTTTATTGAATTGCCTCCATACCTATAGACAAAGAGATTTAGGGTCAGAAGGAATCTTCTTGCTTTAATTTCCATCTCATTGATATGTTTGTTCCATGTTCCATTTTGAGACAGGATCAATCCTAAATAACTAAATTCCCTCATCACTTCTAATTTGTTACTGTCCAAATAGTAATTATATTCCTTTTATTATCCCCAAACACCAATACCTTGGTTTTCTCATAGTTTATCACCAAATCTGCCTTTTTACATTCCTCTGTAAACTTATCCATAATTCTTTTTATCCCAACATAACTTGTGGAAATTAATACTGCATCATCTGCATACGCCAAGTATGGACAAGATATTGTACCAATCCTTGGTATATGATAATCAGAATTGTATAAGCTGCTCAGTATTTATTGAAAGTAAAGATTAAACAGTAATGGAGATACAGTGCATCCTTGTTTCACACCAATATTTGATGCAGACCATCCAGTAGGTAGTCCATCGTTTGAAAATCTAACACTTGTATAGTTATTACAGTACAAAGTTTTTATGATACCCAAAAGTGCTTGATCAATACCCAATTCTTCCAATCTAGCCCATAATTTAACTCTGTTGACTCTATCAAATGCTGTTTTCAGGTCAACAAATAAACAATAGAGCTTTTGTCCTTTGACCTGTTTATACTTATGTACCAGATGTGCCATTATAAAACATTGGTCTATTGTTGACCTTCCCACCCAGAATCCAGCCTGAGCTGTATCAATTATCCCTCTATCTTCTACCCACTGACCTAATATGTTATTAATTATTTTAGTGAACAGCTTTTCTGTACTGTCTGTCAAACTGATAGGTCTATAACACTCCGGTTTTGCCTTTTCTCCTCACTTGAATAGCGGGACTATTATATTTAGCTTCCAGCTGAGTGGTACTGTGTTATGTTTCCATATGGAGTTAAATATAATTTCCAATAGAGGGATCCATTTACCCAGCATCAAACTTATTACATCAGATGGAATCCCATCAGGGCCTGGAACTTTGTATCTTTTTGTTGCTCTTATGGCTTTTTCTATTTCTAAATATGTAATGTGACTAAATCTAAAGTCTTCCTCCTTTTCAATATTCCTTATATTCAATGCCCTTATATATTCCTGATTGTCTAAGTAAAATACATTTCTATAATAGCTCACCCAATCCTCTGGTTCAACATGGACTCCTAAATCTCCCGTATAATTTTTCATACCTTTATTCACTAAATTCCAGAATATTTTTGTTTCATTTTTCTTTACCGTGTCTGCAAATTCACCCCATAACTTTGTTCGATGTTTTTTTATTCATTTTTAAAACCTTGTTGTATTGTTTCCTTATTATATTTCTTTCTTTATTCATATTACAACTTACCAATTTATGACTCTTTACCTGTCTCAACTGTTTACTCAACTCCTTTTTTGCCTTCCTACATTCATTGTTAAACCATGCCTTACCTTCTTTTTTTTTGTATTTTATATTCCTTTGTTATATTATGTCATATATTAGCCAGTATGGTGTTAAATTTTGTCAACAATAAATTTATATCCATATCTTCAGTGATGTCATTTCAGTTCTCCAATGTACCCCTATCATTCATTATTTTTTCCAAACTCCCATTATCTATTAATTCCCAACATATTCGGTTCTTATGCGTTACCTTCAATCTATTTTCTTTAGCTGGTATCATTAGATCTCTTCCTTCCATACTCATATGGAATTCAATTATTGCATGTTGACTTTCAAGAGATGACCTTACTTCCAGTCTTTTGCAGTTTTTTAATGCAATAGGATTGACACGGATATAGTCAATCACAGAGGATCCTCTCTCTCCTTCATATGTATACTTTCCTGGTCTGTCTCCCTCTATACGACCATTTGACACCAGGAGATTTGTGTCCTTCAACATTTTATGTAATTGCGTTCCTCTATTATTTATTGTCAAATCCCATGATTGTCTTACATCCCTTAAATAACCTGTATTTAGTTGACTAACATTTCCTATATGTTCTTCAGCAATACCCTTTAAATATCCTATTCCTGCATTTAAATATCCAGCAAAAATTATATTTCCAATCGGCATTTCCATCTGTACTTTCTCTATTTCATGTCTAAGCATCTGTAACCACTTTACCTCTATATACTTACTATTTTCCAGGAGTGCATAGATGTTAATCAATACTATGTCCTCTGTAGTTTCTCCCTTAATATGTACTATTAAAAAACTTTTGCAATGTGTCCAAATCTCTGTTGTCTCCACATTATTTTTTATTTTGCAAAATGTAACTATTCCCCCTGTATTCCTGCCATACTTTTTTTTACTTTTCTGCTTGTTTCACATAGGAAGTATATCCATCAAAATAGATTGCCCCTATTTTTCATGTCTCTTGCACACATATATAATCATATTCATTTACATATCTTTCCATTTCTGGATCTCCCAACCTATCATTAAAGCCTGATATATTCCATGAACGTATATCTATATTAATGTACCCCTGTCTGATCTGGTCTTCTTTAAAACCTTCTATTTCCTTTACTTTTTCCTGGATCTTCTGCTCTCCAAATTTTAAATCCCACTGTCACAAATCGGGTTCGGCCAGAACCTCAAATCTGTTTGCTGTATCAATCATTATTTTCCATTCCTTACTCTGTTGTCCCATTTGTTTTCTCATCTTTTCATAAATTTGGTCTTCCATATACATGTAAATTCCCAGCTCATCGAAGGCCGATTGCTTTTGATATAAAAGATCTAGAATTTTCCTTTTTTTTTACTTTCAACATAATTTGGCCATTTAGATCATACCATTTGGCCTGTATTATATCTGTGCTATAGATATGACTGTTTAGTGATGTCGCTTAAATAATAGCCAACTTCTCTTTGATGGTCCTTTTATTCTCCCAATCTAATTGGGCTAACCCAAATATTGAAAAATGGATTCCTTCCTTCACATAATTGAATGCAACAAATTTGGGGAAAAGATCTCTTAACATCACTATTTTCCCCAATTGCACTCCCAATTTCTCAAATCCTTTTTGTGCATTGCTGATAGCTTTAAGTATATAGTACTGATTTGTTACAATTAGTACCAATTCCAACTCCTTAATTGGTCTTATTACACTTATACATTCAGTCATATTTCTACAACTGCCATGGGTCATATTTATTAGATTTTTAATCATTTGTGAACGTTTAAATTCACTGTCTTTTGGGATTCCTGTCATGCCATATAAAGGTAAAAAAAAATCTGTAGGAAGTGTTTTAATCAGAAAGTTTTTGAATTCTTCCTGTCCCTCAAGATCATTGCTTTCTATATCAAATTTCTTCTATCCCCTGTTTCCTTTTTCTTCACTTCCTTCTGCTACCTTAACTAGACCTTCTTCTTGTATTTCTAATACTACTTCTTTAACCCTTTTTGTCAATCCTGTACTTTTCCCTTTCTTTATCCTTTCCTAATTTGATTTTCATGATCTCCTTCCCTTTCTTTTCCTTTCTTTTACCTGTCTTTTTTACCCCTCTAATTCCTATACTTTTAGATCCTTTGTTGACTCCTGACCCACATACCTTTTTCTTATCAACTTCTTGCTTACCTCCCTTACTCCATTCAATTTATTTTCTTACCTTTTTCTACTTGCTGGTCTCTTTCTTTTCTCATATCTCCATTTTTCCCTTCTTAATTAGGATTTCACCCTCCTTAAAGCTTTCTGTTAACTGTCTATATTCAATTAAATTCCTCTCTCCAAACTCCTTACCGATTGCTATAGATTCATTTATTTGCACCTTCATTCCACTCTCTCTTTGACTTTTCCTATCTTTATGTTCCTGTTGTAATCCCTTCACCCAAAGTTTGGGAAACTTGTTCTTCAATTCTAAACAGATACTCTCATTTCTTAATGACTCATCTGGCAGCATTACACATTCCATAGTAGTCTCACTGGCATAATTAGTCAAGCATACACTTAATTCTTCCTCCCTTTTTTGTTCCCATCTACCAGTTCCAAATTCTGCATCGTCTCAGTCATCTCAATCATTTGATTCTTTCTATCTAAATTATCCTGATCTTCTATTGTTATTCTTGGATCTATCTATTCTCTCTCACCCATTTCTCTGTTCATGAATTTATCCATTCTAATTTTATCTATACTTAGACCTTTCAAAAATGTAAAAGCTTTTTTAATTTTCATCAATTGCTGATATAGCAAAATATTAGCATTCAGAGGATCTCTCAAAGTTCTTAATACTTCTTTAGTTAGACCATCAATATCCAGACTAACTATACTTCTTGTGCTCATTGTCCATGAACAATTATCATCTGCACTAGAACCTGCGTTTTCTCTTTCCATTTCCTTCTTGTTCATGTTCCTTTTCATATGTGTGGTATTATATCTATCATTCAAATAATTAAGGTCCTTCCTTATTGAATATCTCATACTTCTGACTGTTTTATTTAATGATTGTAAGTTGCTAATTGTTTTTATCAGATCCATATTACTTATTTCCTCTAAACCCCTTTATCTTCCTCTTCTAGACTTTTTGTAATTGGGTATTGATCTTGATCTTGACTGTTCATTTGAATTCCAGTGTTGGATTCCATCCTAATAAAACCATTTCCATAAATCTCTCTAAAAGGAGGGAAAGGAGGGAAAGATAACTTTATGTGAGACTCTTTTGGCAGTTGCAAGCCTCTTTCCTATACTAAGGCACCCATTTTTGTATTTGTTAAGAATCTTGAGATATCTTCATTTGGTGCTGATGTATGTAGTACCTCACTGCTTCCAATCATATCTATAATCTTGTTTTCTGATAGATTTTTCCTATCTCATTTTAGCTTGCTTCATTGATTTCAATATTTTTTTCTTCACTAATGGGCCCATTAATTTGTACCACTTTTTCCTCCTTTCCATCTTCTGTTTTTATCATATTTTTAAATTTAATTCTTCCACTTCTTGTGGCTACTGGCATAACTATTTATTTTGATTACTAACACAAACAAAGTATTAATATAATTAACTAGATTACCACAGAATAAAATATTCAGTGGAATTAGACAGCCTACAAAATTCAATTCTAAAAGTCAGTAGTACAGTACTCCTGATATCCCTAAATGGAAATGTGCCCCTCAAACAATCAGTCAATCAGTCAATACAATCAAGCTATCAAATAATTATTAAATCAGCAAGTTGTATTAACAGCAATTATATGCTCTAGGTGCTTTTATATATTGGCTATTGCACCCACAATGTAAGGTCCCTCCTACAACAGTTAAAAATTATAATAAAAAATTGTAGTAAAACAAATTGCATGAGTCAGTACTCTGCTAATATCAATATTAATGCCAGAGCTGGTGTATATTCGTTTAACTATGATATCAACAGAATCAAGTATACTTTCTCCCTTCTTGTTTGTTTAATTGTCCAATTTGATCCTTCTGACTTCCAGCCTTTCATTCCCAAACTCTTCTCTGAAGGGAGACAAGTGTTCTTCAAGCACATACAAATTATTCTGCACACTGCAAAAGAAGAAGTATTTTTAAATAAAAGAGTTCAGGACAACTATTAGGCCCCCTATACTATATTGCTCTGTTACCTCTACTACCTCTTTTACCTCAGTTGCCTCTATTATCTCAGTTATTTATTCCACCTCAGTCATCTCTAGAAGCTGTATTAGAAGTTGTGCTACAATCTCTAATTTTTCTGTTACTTCTATAATTTCTACAACCTCTAGAAACAATTATTATTAATTACCTGTGGTGATTTCAAGACACAACTTTGACCGCAGCTCTCAGCCACTCATAGCCATTTCAATTTGCTGCCTACACAGCATTTACACCAAGTCAGCTTCTAAGCATCTTTCCCCTGTCTGGTGGGCCAGATTAACCTCCTCACTCCCACTAAATTGTTGCTAGCATCCACTAAATCCATGGGCAGAAACAAGAGAGAGAGAGAAAGAGAGAAAGCAGCCTTCAATATAACATGTGTATAAATAGCCTTAACAAGCCGAAAATCAAGCTTGAAAAAAGAAAAAAACTTTCAAACTTACAGATAAATTGGATAAACAGGATAAGTATGAATCCTTAAGAAGCCCTTAGACCTTCCTTATACTAGCTACCAAACACTGGGCTGGTATATACACTTTTATTACTCTGCGTTATTTTCAAATTTAATGCCGTACCAGCCTTTTATCTTTTTGAGAAAACTATAGGAAGGCCCAGACAGCTACTTCTCTGCTTCTTGAGTATCTGCAGCTAAACACCCTAAACAAACACCAGCTCTGACAACAGCTCAGCTCCAATGGCTGTCCAGCAAGATGCCGACACATGCGCACTAAATACCACCACAGTCACGTGGTTTAGTAGATCAGAAATGTTTAAAAACTTTTATTTATTAAAAAGTGTAAATTATAAATATATACTTACATCAGCATCCACATCTACATTTATTGAACTATAATAACATAAAAAGGAAGCAGTTTCTAACATAGAGAAAGGAGAAGAGAAAAATAATAATCTGGGTTTTCCTCTGCTATGGGTTTCAATGCCTCTACGGGATATTTTTTGCCCAAACAGCTTAAGTGGTTATTACCTACGTAAATATTACTAAACAATATTTCTGTTTCCAGTTAAATAAGGTAACGTTGTGTGAGTCATAGACCTTCTCGCCTTCTAATATTCTTGTTAGTCTGATTCACTGACTAGTAATGCATAATGCTTGCCATTACCCAGTGCTTTTATTATTTAACTACCACACTTCTTTTCTATATTTCTATATTTCTGTTCCTCTGTTTTCTATGTTCTTTTCTCCTATCTTTGGTTACTCCATCTCTGGTCTTCCACTTCTTTTCTCCACCTTTCGCAATTTCCCTCATTTTTCAGTGATATCCCTCATAGCTAGCACCTCTGGCTTCCCCTGCACAGTCATCCACGGGACCTCTCCAGGCACTCCCATTCAGGGTGGCTCCTCCACCACAGGACTCCAAGCCTGTGCAGGAACAAAATGGAACAGGGAGCCAAACATTACTTAAATAACTGGTTGCACAAGAACTACTGGAAAGAGTCCTTGACTTCAAGATAATGGCGATGGTGGCATACCATTTATTAATCTTGAGCTTTGCCTTCCTAGACTCCTGCTGGTGAGCAAACTCCTCTCATTTCACAAGCATGCAGCAACCTCTCCTCTCGACAGGGCCAGTAAAATCAGAACTCTTTCTGCTACAAAGGGTATGTCATGGGAGCAATAGGGGAGGGGGTCTGATCCTTGGGGACAGCGAAGGAGGGAATGTCAGAGGGGGCCAGCAGGACCCAGGGGAGAAAAAGAGCAACAAAAAAAAAAAAAGCTTTGCAAGAGATATTAATAGTATAGCAGCAAAGATAAAGAGATGCTGATAAAACAATTATGAGTCAATTTCACTTCAGTAATATGTTCCTGTTCACAGAGTCCTGGCTAGAGTTTGGGCAGCTGCATGGAAAAACAGCAAATATTAAATGAACTGGACATAAACACAAACTCTGTACACTCTGGCCTGACTGTGAGGGTGCTAGCTCTTAATCAACAAGACTGAACAAAAACACCCAAAAGCAGCACTCAACTGGGAAAAACAACAAAACAAAAAATGTTATATACGTACAGTTTATTCAGCAGCGCTCCAGTGATACAGTGGCATAACACCTCGGCAGTTCAGGTCTCTATGTGACCCTTCATCATGGGATGTTGAATTAGGGACATCAATAGTTTATCAAGCACAGTTTTAAAGATATAGTACAGTATTAACCTCAAACCCCTAAATGAAACACAGTGATATATAAAGAATGTTTACAAAACCCTACAAAGTGATTAATAAAAACCTGTGAGACTTATGAAAAAACATAATATCACATTATAGCAGTTATGTCTGTTGTGTGGCAGTGTTTAGGTGATACAGTTGCTGAACTTAGCCACATTCCACCTGTTTAGTGTAGTAGCCCTGTTTCATGCAGAGCAGAGTATTTTTAGCTTCCAGAGTGGTACTCTCTTTAGTGAATACAATTAATATATATTTCTTCCAGTAGTGCACGCATCCCTGTTTCATTCTGTGAGACTCATTAATATCTTTAGCTGCAAGGGCCATGTCCTACTTTCTTTGCTCTATGTAACTCATGTAATTGTGCTGTTGTGCAGCTTATATTATTCCCAGCTACCAGGATGATTGTTTCACAATCCCTGACATTTTACTGTTCTCATGCTACTGCCGTAACTTCGTGCCCTACTTTTTCTTGCATTTTTGTCTCTTCTCTGTACCCTTCCAGTTCCTGCAAAATCAATTTATCACTGTCTAAGATTCCTCTGTCCCTATCCCTGTCCTCTCCCTATACCTGAATCATATGGCTCCATTACGGGCTCTCTTCCCTCCATATATCTCTTCCCCCCTCCCCCAAACCACTCCTAATCCAGTACACTCTTGACTACAAATGATCCCTTTGTCTCTCCTTGTTATGTGGAGTGGAAAATCTAGCTCAGCTTAATGATTGGCTTTCAGGAAATATAAGGAAACACAGCGGGATGAAGATAGGGAGGCATACCAAACTTCCCTAAGGAAAGCAGGGAAGGCAGTAAGGCAGGCAAAGGCCCAAACCAAGGAAACACGAGCACAGGCAGTGCAAAAAGGTGACAAGACTTTCTATAGATACATTAGTGAAAGGAGAAAGTCCAGAGCGGGTATTACTAAGATCAAAGGAGATAAGGGGGCATGTGATGAGGAGGACCATGCAAAAGGATCTATCCTAAATAGATACTTCTGCTCAGTATTTACTGAAGAGGAGGTATGGCAGGGCCCACAGCTGAGCACCATAGACACGGGGGGAAGGAGGTGAGCACTAGTCCCTTCACAAAAGAAAGGGTCCTACAAGAGCTCAATAAGCTCAAGGTGGACAAGGAAAAAGGACCTGATGGCATACATCCCAGGGTACTTAAGGAGCTAAGGGTGGAACTAGCAGAGCCATTATCAAAACTGTTTAGTGAGTCTCTGAACACAGGAGAGGTCCCAGAAGACTGGAGAAGGGCTCATGTGATCCAGTTCCACAAGAGTGGTAGCAGGAAGGAGGCAGGGAACTACAGACCAGTCAGTCTTACCTCAGTAGTGGGCAAGATAATGGAGGCACTCCTTAAGGAAAGGATAGTGCAACACCTGGAATCCATAGGAGCACAGGATCCAAGACAGCATGGGTTTACAAAAGGAAGGTCCTGTAAAAATATCTCATAGATTTCTTTGACTGGGTAACCAGAGTGGTGGACCAAGGGGGAGCAGTTGATGTCACCTACCTTGACTTCAGCAAAGCTTTCAACACTGTTCCACATAGAAGATTGGTAAACAAGCTGGGTAGGCTCAGAGTGGGTCAGAAGTTGGTCAACTGGGTGGCAAACTGGTTGATGGGCAGAAAACAGAGAGTGGTGGTAAACAGTATAAAGTCAGAAGAGATGCAAGTCACTGGGGGGTACCTCAAGCATCAGTTCTGGGGCCATTCCTCTTCAATATCTTCATCAGTGACATTGCAGATGGACTGGAGGGCAAGGTTTGTCTGTTTACAGATGACACCAAGATCTGCAACAGAGTAGATGATCCAGATGGGCTGGGCAGAATGAGAAGAGATCTGGATAAACTAGCAAAATGGTCGGAAGAGTGGCAACTGGAGTTTAATGCAAAGAAGTGCAAGATCATGCACATAGGGAAGAGAAACCCTGAAGCCACCTATAGGCTGGGAGGACAGTTGCTGGCAGTCACAAAGGAAGAAAGAGACTTGTGCATCATCATCACTGATCACCTGCAATCATCCAAGCAGACAACTGAAGCAGTAGGTAAGGCTACGAGGATGTTAGGGTGTATTAGTAGGGGTATCACAAGTCGGAAGAGGGAGGTAATAATCCCTCTTTACATGACACACTGATTAGGCCCCATCTGGAGTACTGCATGCAATACTGGAGGTCACACCTTCACAAGGACTATAACCAAATTGAGGCAGTCCAGAGAAGGGCAACCAAAATGATGCAGGGACTGCATCAGAAAACATATGAGGACAGATTAATGGAGCTTAACATGTATACCCTTGAGCAAAGGAGGGAGAGAGGTGATATGATTGAAACATTCAAACACCTTAAGGGCGTTAATGAGAAGAAAGAGTCTAACATGTTTCAATATAAGAAAAATAGCAGAACAAGAGGACACAGCATGAGATTAGAGGGGGGCCGATTAAGGGGTAATGTGAGGAAGTTCTTTTTCACTGGAAGGGTGGTAGATGCATGGAACGGCCTACCTCAGGATGTGGTGGATATCAATACAGTGCAGGACTTCAAACAGGCATGGGATAGGCATAAGGGAGCAATACAAATGAGTATAAATAGATAGGCAATTGACAGAGCAAAGGCTGATGGCACATTTGTAAGGTAGAAAAAGAAATGGGCAGACTGGATGGGCCTTGCTGTCCTTATCTGCCACCAGCTTCTATGTTTTTATGTTTCTTCTTAATCTTTGGTCTTTTCAGGCTCCTCCTCATTTGCACCCCTATGTTGCATGGCTGTGTGAGAGGGCAGATCGTTTCCAGCCCTCCCCTCCACGACTCCCACAGCTGACACCCAGAGGACATGAAACTGGCAACAGGTTCAGAAAAGCTGCTGGCTTCCCTTTGGCATTCAGTGCCATTATACAGGCCGAGCCAGGAGACATTTTGTGTCGATGTACAGTCACTGATTGTGCACTTTGGGATGCTACTGCAGATCTGTGGTTAATCCTTCCCTCTTTCCCCCACCACACCCACTCGGGTCCAACAATCGCACTATATTAGGCTCACCAGCCAATCACCCCACCCTTCCTATTTCACTGCACATCTCTTGAGATGACCTCTTCCCTATAATGGCTGCTGGGCAACTCCTCACCTCCATACACCATACTACTCAATCTCGCTCCACGTCCCAAGCCAAGCAGGTAGAAGACTTGGTTTGCTGGCCAAGGCACCTAGCTTCACCTGAGCTCTTTCCTTCCAAGACTGCTTGAAAGGCAGAGTAGAGAACCTTACCAGAGCAAGGGAAAAGGATTAAGACTTCTTTTGGCTAAGCAGATTTACTTTGTGGTGTTGTTTTTATTTTTTACTCACAGGGATTGCTACTGTTTGTTGTTAACATTTCATTGCTTCATTTTTCTCTGTAGCAAAGTGCTTCTTGCAGCGTATATCTTCTCTGAAATTATTACAGGTGGTGCTTTACAGGTTTTACAGTTTTATCTAACATTAGGATAAGCTTTCAGGGTTACTGCATTTGTTGTTGACTGATTGTTTCTGCTCTTACCTCTTTGTTCTTTTGTCCGTGGTTCTTCTTTTTCGGCAGGGGAAGGGCCCAGCCACCCCACACTACACTCCTTTTATAGGGTACCACAGTTGTGACATTTCCTGTGGCAGAGCAGGAAGGGGCGGATCAGTGGGGCATCCACAAGGTGAGCTCATTTACAGGGGCACTAGTTATTTAACTTGTTATAACAAGTTAAACAAAAACAAAACACAATCAAACCATTACTTGCATTTTTTTCCTTCTAATTACTCTGACTAGGTTATAAACCCAGCAACTTATCTGGAATGGATATCATTAACCGCAGGTACTGTGGAACAATTTTCAGAAGGACAGTCTTACAGGATTTAGGACACCATCCTACATGCTGGGCCATTGGAGATCTTAGGGCTCAGCTCCGGGCAGCATGGGCAGAGATTGCATGCCTCAAATTTCATATTCAAGAGGAAATACATTATAAGAACCACCCGCCATTTCCCCAGCATCCAACAGGAAAACCTCAACCGCAGAGGGTAGTTGGACCAGGAGGTTGGCAGGTGGTTAGGAAGGGCAAATCGGATGTCCCATCACTCTCTGCTCTCCAACATATTACCTCCAAAAACCATATAAACACTACAAACAGCTATCTGCCTCTATCTCTGAAATCAAACAAAGAGGCAGAAGACAATGCAGAGCAGGACACTGTGGCACAGGAGCTAGCACAACAAAACTCACCCAGATCAGGAACCAAAACAAAAAAGCAAAAAGGAAATCCAAAAAACTTCTGATCATAGGAGACTCCATGATTCGGGGAGTTGATACCCATCTCCAGCCAGGGGTAATGGTCAGATGTCTCCCAGGTACATCAGCGTGAAGAGACACTGACCACATTGCTAAAATTGTTCACAAAGCAGGAGAAAACATTGATGTCCTAGTACACATAGGGACTAATGATCTCGCCAGCCGATCAGTTGTGGAGATCAAGGAACACCTGACCAGGCTGGATGACAAACTATCATCCATTTCGTCCGGCATCTCCTTCTCTGAGATCCTGCCAGTCTGGGAGGGGCAGATGGACGGAAGGTCAGAGAAGGGGAGATAGGGGAGCTAAACACGTGGCTCAAGGGCTGGTGCCAGGAAAAAGGACACAGATTTGTAGGGAACTGGCAACAGTTCTGGGAGCGAAAGTTCTTTAAATTTGATGGACTGCATCTGACTAAGGAGGGAGTCAGTGCATTGGGGCAGAAGTTTGATGTCTTTGCAGAATATTTAAACTAGCAAATGGGGAGAGGGGTGCAGCACCCCATACGTCGAATGGGAAGAACAACCCTCCCCCCTCAGCTAGTGGTCAAACAGGGATTCAGCATGTTTGCAGTTCATTTGCATCACCAGGTAAGAAAAAAGGTTTGTCTCCCCATACGACGCACAGGGGTAATGCCAAACCTCACCCAACAACTAACACACCGAAATCTGCCCAATGGAAAATCATGTACACAAATGCTCACAGCCTGGGAAATAAGATCCCAGACCTGCAGACAATAATGTCAGAGGTTAAACTGGACATAGTAGCAATTAGTGAGACTTGGTTTACCAGTAACCACACTTGGGAGACTTCAGTACCTGGCTATGTATTGTTCAGAAGGGACCGAGATGCAAAAAGGGGGGGGGGAGGAGTGGCCCTGTATGTCAATGAAAATATCAAAGCTACAGAAATTCAGAATACACATAAGGAGCCAGAAGAACTGTGGGTCACCCTGGAAACAGGAAATGGGAAAGCCATAAGAACTGGGGTTGTCTACAGGCCCCCAGACCAGGGGGAGGACATAGACACATTACTGTTAGAGGATATACAAAACATGACAGCTAAAGGGGAGGTTCTGATAATGGGAGACTTCAACATGCCGGATACAGATTGGTCAATACCAGCAGGAACATCTGCCAGAACCAGACACATAGTGGATTCCCTGCAGGGGGAGGGCCTCAAACAACTGGTACAACAACCCACAAGAGACAGGGCTATCCTAGATCTAGTACTGACTAACAGGGAAGGGATCACAGATCTCCAGGTAGAAGGTCACCTGGGGGCCAGTGACCATCACATGGTATGGTTCAATTTGGCTACTACATCTAAATCATCCCATTCCAAGGCAAAAATATGGGACTTCAGAGGAGCTGACTTTGATAAGATGGCCAACAGAGTTAAGCTAGCCCTGGCAAAAAGAAACACAGGTGAGGGGGTACAGGCAAAGTGGGCAAGCATTAAGGATGCAATACTTGAAGCAACATCCCATTGTGTTAGACAGAAAAGGAAGTGCAAAAGAAGAAGGAAACCACTTTGGTTCTCAAATATAGTAGCAGAAAAGGTCAGAGCCAAAAGGCTGGCCTTCAGGAAATATAAGGGAACACAGCATGATGAAGATAGGGAGGCATACCAAACTTCCCTAAGGGAAGCAGGTAAGGCAGTAAGGCAGGCAAAGTCCCAAACTGAGGAAACACTAGCACGAACAGTAAAAGAAGGTGACAAGACTTTCTATAGATACATTAGTGAAAGGAGAAAGTCCAGAGAGGGTATTGCTAAGCTTAATGGAGAAAAGGGAGCATGTGAGGAGGAGGACCATGTAAAAGCATCTATCCTAAATAGATACTTTTGTTCAGTATTTACTGAAGAGAAGGTAGGGCAGGGCCCACAGCTCAGCACCATAGACACAGGGGGGAGGGAGATGAGCACTACTCCCTTCACAAAAGAAAGGGTCCTACAAGAGCTTGCTAAGCTCAGGGTGGATAAGGCAATTGGACCTGATGGCATACATCCCAGGGTACTTAAGGAGCTAAAGATGGAACTAGCAGAGCCATTAGCAGAACTGTTTAGTGAGTCTCTGAGCACAGGAGAGGTCCCAGAAGACTGGAGAAGGGCTCATGTGATCCCGCTCCACAAGAGTGGTAGCAGGGAGGAGGCAGGGAACTACAGACCAGTCAGTCTTACCTCAGTTGTGGGCAGATTATGGAGCCTCCTTAAGGAAAGGATAGTGCAACACCTGGAATCCATAGGGGCATAGGATCCAAGACAGCATGGGTTTACAAAAGGAAGGTCCTGTCAAACTAATCTCATAGATTTCTTTGACTGGGTAACCAGAGTGGTGGACCAAGGGGGAGCAGTTGATGTCGCCTATCTTGACTTCAGCAAAGCTTTTGACACTGTTCCACATAGAAGATTGATAAATAAGCTGGGTAGGCTCGGGGTGGGTCACAAGTTGGTCAACTGGGTGGCAAACTAGTTGACAGGCAGAAAACAGAGAGTGGTGGTAAATGGTATACAGTCAGAAGAGATGCAAGTCACAAGTGGGGTACCTCAGGGATCAGTCCTGGGGCCAGTCCTCTTCAACATCTTCATTAGTGACCTTGCAGATGGACTAGAGGGTAAGGTTTGTCTGTTTTCAGATGACACCAAGATCTGCAACAGAGTAGATGATCCAGATGGGCTGGGCAGAATGAAAGAGATCTGGATAAACTAGCAAAATGGTCAGAAGAGTGGCAACTGGATTTAATACAAAGAATGCAAGATCATGCACATAGGGAAGAGAAACCCTGAAGCCACCTATAGGCTGGGAGGGGAGTTGCTGGCAGTCACAAAGGAAGAAAGAGACTTGGGCATCATCATCACTGAGGACCTGAAATCATCCAAGCAGACCTCTAAATCAGTAGGTAAGGCTAGGGTGGTGTTAGGGTGTATTAGTAGGGGTATCACAAGTCGTAGGAGGGAGGTAATAATACCTCTTTACAAGACACTGGTTAGGCCCCATCTGGAGTACTGCGTGCAGTATTGGAGGCCACACCTTCACAAGGACATTAACCAAATTGAGGCAGTCCAGAGAAGGGCAACCAAATTGGTCTCAGGGACTGCATCAGAAGACATATGAGGACAGATTAACAGAGATCAATATGTATACCCTTGAGCAAAGGAGGGAGAGAGGTGATATGATCGAGGCATTCAAACACCTTAAGGGCATTAACAAGGTGAAAGAGTCTAACATATTTAACTATAAGAAAAATAGCAGGACAAGAGGACACAGCATGAGATTAGAGGAGGGCCGATTAAGGGGGAATGTGAGGAAATTCTTTTTCACAGAAAGGGTGGTGGATGCATGGAATGTCCTACCTCAAGAAGTGGTGGCTATGAATACAGTGCAGGGCTTCAAACAGTCATGGGATAGGCATAAGGGAGCAATACAAATGAGTATGAATAGATAGGCCACTGACAGAGCAAAGGCCGATGGCACATTTATAAGGTAGAAAAAGAAATGGGCAGACTGGATGGGCCATGCGGTCCTTATCTGCCGTCAACTTCTATGTTTCTATGTTTCTATAAATGATCTCAATTTTCATTACCTAATTTTACCAATTCATAAGTGTGCCATACCCAATCCCTCTTCCTATCAAACTCACACCTATGAATTGTGATTCCTAAGCAATATCATGTTTTGAACTTAATCACCTCCTTAGCACATGCATTTAAAACTGTCACTTACATTGTCATTTTTACACTGCTGTCCTCACATTTCACCACCTGCTCCCAAATCATATTATTACTGTACTTCACACACATTTCCATCCAAACTGCCTCAGTATAACATTCAAAAGAAAAACAATAAGAAATATAAACAAACTATCCATCAACCTCCATAGACATCCCCCTCTAAGCATCATAGATATTTCACCTCCCTAGGCTAACATCCCTTTTTTATCTCCACCTACTAACCAAGCTTTCATACTAGTCACCCACTCCTGCAGTTATTTTACCTAAACAGCCACCAATCAACTCCTCCCACCCTCATAATGCAACACATTACACTGTGCTTCCTTGCACTAGCCCTTTTTCCCTCATTGACTTCACTTCCCCCCCTTCAAACTATCCCTCTACCTCTTGCTCCCTCTCAGCTACCCCAACATATCACACCTCTCCCACTCTTACTCCCCTTTCTCGATACCTTGTATCACTACCCTCTACCTTCACAAATTACCAGCCCTCTCCCCCCCCTCGCAACTTCCACCTCCTTTTCACACCCACCCCCATCCCTCTACCTACCCTCTTAGCCTCCCCCTTACTTAACCTGGAGCTCATCAAAAGGTCTGCCTCTCCTGCCCACTAACTCACAAACCTTTACAATATATCCATTCTAAACTACACAAATCTGCAAATAAACTCTTCTTCCTTTACCTACTCCTCCTAATAGCTGGAGACATCCAACCAAACCTTGGTCCAACCTCACAACACTCCACACACCCCAAAAGGCCTTGCACTGTACCATCTCAATGGCAGGAGTTTACTCCCAAAGACTGAACTCCTCACAGTTTGGGTATCCCAACACATCCCTGACATCCAGTGCATCACCAAATCCTGGATCTTGCATAGAATCCCTGACTCCCAGCTCTTCTTGCCCCACTACCAACTCTACTAGCAGGACCACTGTAAGCATGGTGAGGGCATGGCCATTAGAAATGGGCAAAGTCGGCAAACTCCACTCTGCAAAATATTTCCAAAATTTGGTACATTTCATGAAATATTTTGCGGATGCAAAGTGCACAATTCCAACTGTGAAATGCAGAATTTTGCTTGTGAAGTGCAGAATTCTACCATTTGCAGGTGAAATTCTGCACTTCACGGGTGAAATTCCACATTTCAAGGGCAGAATTTTGCAAATTTGCACCAGCAAAATATTTGGCAGATTGCTTGAAATTCAGGAAATATTTTGCACGGCAAAATTGTCGACTTTGCCTGAGCTTCGCTGGTGAAAGTAAACTTCAGCACATTTCTAGTAACCATCTACACCTGTCAAAGCTTACCATGCTTAATCATTACTAGTGAGTCCATTCCAAAGTCACATGAAACACAGAAACATAGAGGTTGATGGCAGATAAGGACCACAAGGCCCATCCAGTCTGACCATTTCTTTTTCTGCCTTATAAATGTGCCATCGGCCTTTGCTCTGCCAGTTGCCTATCTATTCATACTCATCTGTATTGCTCCCATATGCCTATCCCATGCCTGTTTGAAGCCCTGCACTGTATTCATAGCCACCACTTACAGAGGTAGGCTGTTCCATGTATCCACCACTCTTTCTGTGAAAAAGAATTTCCTCACATTCCCCCTTAATCGGCCCCCCTCTAATCTCATGCTGTGTCCTCTTGTCCTGCTATTTTTCTTATATTTAAACATGTTATACTCTTTCACCTTGTTAATGCCCTTAAGGTGTTTGAATGTTTTGATCATATCACCTCTCTCCCTCCTTTGCTCAAGGGTATACATATTGAGCTCCATTAATCTGTCCTCATATGTTTTCTGATGCAGTCCCTGCACCATTTTGGTTGCCCTTCTCTGGACTGCCTCAATTTGGTTATAGTCCTTGTGAAGGTGTGGCCTCCAGTACTGTACGCAGTACTCCAGATGGGGCCTAACCAGTGTATTGTAAAGAGGTATTATTACCTCCCTCTTATGACTTGTGATACCTCTACTAAAACACCCAAACATCCCCCTAGCCTTACCTACTGCTTTAGAGGTCTGCTTGGATGTTTTCAGATCACCGGTGATGATGATGCCCAAGTCTCTTTCTTCCTTTGTGACTGCCAGTAACTCCCCTCCCAGCCTATAGGTGGCTTCAGGGTTTCTCTTCCCTATGTGCATGATCTTGCACTTCTTTGCATTAAATCCCAGTTGCCACTTTTCTGATCATTTTGCTAGTTTATCCAGATCTCTTCTCATTCTGCCCACCCCATCTGGATCATTTACTCTGTTGTAGATTTTGGTGTCATCTGAAAACAGACAAGCCTTACCCTCTAGTCCATTTGCAATGTCATTAATGAAGATATTGAAGAGGACTGGCCCCAAGACTGATCCTTGAGGTACCCCACTTGTGACTTGCATCTCTTCTGACTGTATACCATTTACCACCACTATCTGTTTTCTGCCCGTCAACCAGTTTGCCACCCAGTTGACCAACTTGACCCACCCCAAGCCTACCCAGCTTATTTATCAATCTTCTATGTGGAATAGTGTCAAAGCTTCCTGAAGTCAAGGTAGGTGACATCAACTGCTCCCCCTTGGTCCACCACTCTGGTTACCCAGTCAAAGAAATCTATGAGATTAGTTTGACAGGACCTTCCTTTTGTAAACCCACGCTGTCTTGGATCCTGTGCCCTTATGGATTCCAGGTGTTGCACTATCCTTTCCTTAAGGAGTGCCTCCATAATCTTGCCCACAACTGAGGTAAGACTGACTGGTCTGTAGTTCCCTGCCTCCTCCCTGCTACCACTCTTGTGGAGCGGGATCACATGAGCCTGTCTTCAGTCTTCTGGGAACTCTCCTGTGCTCAGAGACTCACTAAACAGTTCTGCTAATGGCTCTGCTAGTTCCACCTTTAGCTCCTTAAGTACCCTGGGATGTATGACATCAGGTCTCATTGCCTTATCCACCCTGAGCTTAGCAAGCTCTTGTAGGACCCTTTCTTTTGTGAAGGGAGTAGTGCTCACCTCCCTCCCCCCTGTGTCCATGGTGCTGAGCTGTGGGCCAGGCCCTACCTTCTCTTCAGTAACTACTGGAGCAAAAGTATCTATTAGATAGATGCTTTACAGGGTCCCTCCTCCCTCATGCCCCCTTTTCTCCTTTGAGCTTAGCAATACCCCCTCTGGACTTTCTCCTTTCACTAATGTATCTATAGAAAGTCTTGTCACCTTCTTTCACTGTTTGTGCTAGTGTTTCCTCAGTTTGGGACTTAGACTGCTTTACTGCCTTCCCTGCTTCCCTTAGGGCAGTTTGGTATGCCTCCCTATCTTCATCCCGGTATGTTCCCTTATATTTCCTGAAGGCCAGCCTTTTGGCTCTGACCTTTTCTGCTACTGTATTTGAGAACCAAAGTGGTTTCCTTCTTCTTTTGCACTTCCTTTTCTGTCTAACACAATGGGACATTGCTTCAAGTAGTGCATCCTTAATGCTTGCCCACTTTGCTTGTACCCTCTCACCTGTGTTTCTTTTTGCCAGGGCTAGCTTAAATCTGTTGGCCATCATATCAAAGTCAGCTCCTCTGAAGTCCCATATTTTTGCCTTGGAATGAGCGCCTCCTTATTAAATTACAGCTCCCCTCCTCTCTCCATATCTTAAGTGGTGTGATCAATGCCTCCCCTAAAATCTCCCCGCCCCTGTAGGCAATGCCATCTTCTCCATTTCAACCCTTGCCTCCAACGGTGAACTCATCCTACTTGGTGATTTCCACATAAATTGGATTTCACTTGCCTTTAACCCACAACACAACAAACTGAATCCCTAAACCTCCACCAACTCATAAGTGAACCCACCAGACCCAGCGCCCACACAAATAACCACACCCTCCTGGATTGGATTCTAGCTTCACACTCCCATCGAATCTCCTCCTATGGAACACTGTCTGACATTATCAAAAACCACCTCATGACATACTGCATGTGCAAACTACAACTACCATACACTTGCCCTATTTACCATTGGATTAGATCCCTATGCTCCCTAAACTCCACAGCACTCTTACATGATCTCACCCCCACCAATTGGTCCCTTTTTCTATTCATCTGCAGATGTCAACACTGCGCTCTCCCTCTTCAACCACATACTAAATATGGTATGGAATACCCATGCCCCATCACAATGCCTCAGAGTAAGTCATTACTACCACCCATGGATATCATCAGACGTCATCAAGCTCTTCACCACCCGTGACTGGGTATGGGCACATTACAAGGCTTCACTCTGCCACCTTGACCTCTCAGCCTTCTGCACCCTAAGAAACTCATGTACCAAAGCTATTAGAGTAGCCAAATCTCAGTACGTCAGGAATACTCTACAAGAAAACCTCAACTCTCCACACAACTTCTGGCAGACCCTCTTTTCCCTATTCAACCCCCACTAAATTGTTCACGCACTCTCTTCTTATTGATGGCAATCTAGTCTCTGACCTCCTCACTGTACCGTCCACCCTAAACAGATTCTTCACTACCTGTGCCCTTCCCCCAAAAAAACACCCCCTCCTCACTACACGCTCCCCCATCTACAAATAGCTTGTATTTCCCTCATCACAGCCCATGAAGTTCTTCACAACCTTCAATCACTGAATCCTCGAAAAACAAGCCCTGATGGGACTGACCTGCTCCTCCTTCAAATCTCAGCCCCAGCCATTGCCCATCCCCTGCCCCATCTACTAAACCTCTCTTTCTCACTTAGCATAGTCCCAAAAGCCTGGAAATATGCTAATATGATCCCCCTTCAGAAAGCAGGTGATCACTCCTCACTTGGAAACTACTGTCCCATCTCCCTCCTCTCTATATTAACTAAGCTGCAGGAGTCCTAGTCCTAAACAGGCTCTCCCACTTCCTCTCCTTCACAGACTTCCTCTCCCCCTACCAGTCCAGCTTTTATAAAAATTACTCAACTGTCACTTCCCTTCTCTGGGTCAAAGATGCCATTCTTACTGGCATGGACCAAGGACACCCTTACCGCTGCCGTCTTTATTGTTCTAGCAAAAGCTTTTAATTCTGTCTCCCATTCTCTCCTCCTCACTAAACTAGAACTTGCTGGCCTTACACCCCCCCCCAACAGTTGAATGGTTCGGATCCTACCTGTCTACCTGCACCCAATGCATCCAGGCAGGTGATGCCCTCTTCCCCCTCCCAATGCTAGCAGGCCTACCCCAAGGCTCTATTCTAGGTCTCATCCTCTTTTCTGTATTTGTTAATGACCTCTGCTCCTCATCACAAATACACCTTTACCCAGATGATACCATTCTCTACACTTCTGGCCCCTTTGCTCCCCATGGTGACTACACAGCAGCAAAATGACTTCACCAGCATTCTACAATGGTTCAAAGCCAACCAACTAAAAGTCAATACCAAAAAACAGTATCCATGACCTTTGGCACCACACAAAAACTCTCCAGTCTTTCAACACAACCTTCTTACTCTACCCTCGATGGCACCACACTGGACACTGTCACTTCCTGCAAGTATTTATGGCGTCTGGCTAGACAGTCACCTAGACTACACAATTCATTTCAACCACATCCATTCTAAACTCTGCCCAAAGCTCGGCGCTCTTTACAGAAATAACGATGCACTATCCATCCCGGTCCACTGTATCCTACTCACAAAAACAATCCTACCCCTTTCTGACTATGCTGACATAATCTATGGGTCTGCCTCTGCCTCTACCCTCTAGAGGCTGGACTCTTTATTCAATGCATTTTGCTGTTTCACCTTAAACACACACACCCAGGTCACACCACTCACCCTTTACTCTTCCCTGTCACTCCCCCTCATCCTCCAACCACTGCCACCACACCTCCATCACCACAGGCAAATACTGATTTGACTCACTCACCCCTTATCTGGCCTCTCTCCTCTCCCCTACCTCCCACACATTGTACCATCTCCGCTTTAGAGACCCTCACACTGTCTCCCTTCCCCGTCCCCACTCAAACTCCTGAAAGACTGCTTTCTCCTACTGTTTCCCTCATAACTGAAACTCCCTTACAACAACACTCTGCATGCTACCCTTACTAAATCTCTTTAAACATGCCCTCTCCCAGTCTCTTTTCTTTTTTAGTCTTTGGTAACTGGGTAAGGCCCACTAGGCACAAGTGCCTGTTTTCAGGGGCAACCTGGAAGCAGTGGGTGGTTAAGTGTCTTGCTCAGAGTCACACAGTATGCAAGTGGAGTTTGTGAGAATCAAACTCAGGTCTGGTCTGCTGGATGTATCATGCTTGTTCACACCTTGTTCTTCTAACCTGTAGGCTATACTGCCAGCCACTGTTTTTGCAATTAGCCAGACTAATTCCCCTGCTATCTAATCAGGCTACTAAAGATGTACCAGCACAATTCTCAGCTAACCAAGCCCAACTAAGTGCTGTTTCTGTATGTATACATTGTAACTTATGAGAAATACTACATAAACCTCATATGTTGATAGGATGCCTGTATTATTGTATAACTGTATTATACTCTTATCAGGCTATCTGGAGCTAGCCTGACAACACTTTTGGTACCTTTATCTCCTTTTCCCCTTCCCCAGATCACACCTGGAAATGATCCTCGGCTCAGTGCGCCTTTCTCAGTCACCAAACTTATCAAATCATTATTAAACAAAGTCTAATCCTATTGAGAGCCAGAATTGAAGGTCAGGAAAATGGGGAATAAGGTGGGGGCACAGTTTGGGGGAAGGAAAGAAATAGAATAATAAAAAGTAAAACGTTGCTGAACTAGACAATAAAATAGAGAATAAAGTACGGGGTGGTGTGTGTAACGAGATTTTACACACACCTGAGGGGTTGGATGGCATATAAACCCTGAGAGCAAAGCTCAATGGGTTTATCCAGGCATCCAACCCTGAGGGTGTGTGTAATATTCGAGTTTACACATCACCCCATATTTTATTTTATATAATTGCTGGGTTAGACTTTTTTGCCACAGCCAATTATATAAAATAAATGGTATGGTGTGGCTGCGGTCTGGATGATGTTTAGTTGAGTCCTCGGTCACTTAGCAGCAGTTTACTTTTTCTTGTTTTTTTGTCCCCTTTATGGTGTGATTTTTGTTAAGACTTTTTTTTTTTAAATAGTTACTTACTGCCTAGAGATAGTGGTGGCGGTGCAGTTTCAACTGACGAAGAAATCTGGTGGCGAGCGGTGAAAACCGGAAGAGCTGTAGGTTGAGCATGTACATGCAGGGAAACCATGTACATGTTTTACAAGAGTAAACGCCCTTTATAACAGCAAATTATGCCATGGTTTCCTTATGAGAAAAAGCCTAACCCAGTTATTATTAAATAATAAAGAACAGAGACATAGAATAAGAGCCATGGGGCATTTACTTAAGACCACAATTAATCAAAAGCAAATTATTTTATGTATACCATTAGACTTACTTAGAAGTAAAAAAAAATGTACATCACCTTTCCAAACATCACAAATATCTGTTTAAAGTTTCACATTTCATCTATGTAAGTAGGGACCAATATCCAAATTTTCATTTTTTTTCATTAATCACGTTGTGGGGTTTTGTAAACATTCTTTATATAGCACTGTGTTTGGCTTAGGGGTTTGAGTTTTATACTGTATCACTGGCTTGATAAACCACTGATGTCTCTAACTCCACACTCCCTGATGAAGGGTCACAATGAGACCCAAAGCACCATGGTTTAGTATTGAGTATCACCAGAGCTCTGCTGAATAAACCATGAGTGTCAAGCTGCATAGCATTTGTTGCTGTGTCATTTTCCCCTGGTAGAGTGCTGCTTTGGGGTGTTTTTGTTCTGCATGGGAGTGTCCTCTTGGCATCTTGCTGTATCACTGATAGTTCACCAAGTCTTCAAAGTTTAGGGATTAAGGAACAATTGCTTTGGAGTGATTCCTGTGAGGTGATTGTTTTTCCTCTAGCTTCAGACAGCAGCTCAGGTACTGTAGGTAGTTCTTGTAACTACAGTGGTAGCAGTTCATTCAGCAAGTTATCTTTCATGATTCTCTAAAGATACCTATAGAAAAAAAAAATCTTTCAACTGCATGTGCTGCAGCACATCTCACAAAAAAATCTTCTTAGAGATCTTTAGAGGCTTTACAACATAACTTGCCAAATCAACTGCTGCTACATTATTTCAATGGATTTAAAGAGCTAGTGTACTGCCTAAAACATATTAATATTTAAAATCAGTCAACCATTACCTTTTACATCTGAAGTACTTTTTTTCCCCTTTAGTTAATTATAAGATTGTTTACCTGATGTTAGTAAGTGTGATGTGTGGAACAGCACTCTGCCTGGTAGCTGACATATCTAGTGATATCCACCCCACTACATCATCAGCACTGTGACCTCACTTTACTGTGACATCACTGCTGTTTAGAATTATACAATGCGGTATGAAAATCCAGCAACCTCATTGGTCAAAACACATCACATGACTGATAAATCCTCGAGTATACCCTCTGTAAATGTTTTATATCACTATTAAAACAAAAAAAAAACAAGTTGAACATTGTATAATAGCAATATACCATGACAGAGAGTGGGTATATGGGTGGATTTACCACTTTTGGTGTGGTTAAGTCACTCGGCTGCACCTCATGACCAAACCACACCAGGCATGGTAAATCCACCAATATATCCACTCTCTGTCATGGTATATTGCTAAAATAGCCACACTGTAGCTGCCAGGTCAGTCACCTGTGATGTCATAGTCAGTGAGATCACAATGCTGATGATGCAGTGTGGGGACTAGAGATAGATATGTCAGCTGCCCGGCTGAGAGCAAGTCCACACATCCAACACGATATTATCACTTAGAAAAGTGTCTCATGAGCAAAGGGGGAAAAAAAATACTTCAGAAATGAAAAGTTACAGCTATCTACTTCTTAAAATTTGTATAATTTTCCTGTCTGTCTGATTGATTTGGTTCTACTAGCTTTTTAATGACTCTAAGTATATTACATTCATTGCATATTAGCAACATAATTTGATAGACTGGCTCTGATAATTTATACAAATAATGTATTAAGTTTTATTCATTTTACACCTTATGTACAGTATCTTACTGCATATAATGCTAAATGTAAAGGCAAGCTGGATATGTTCAGCACTACATTCAGCCTCCAGTCAGCCTTATCCATTACTTATTTTTACTTTCAGCTCTAGTTTTTAATTATGTAATGAAGTCAGTTATTACATCATGTTTTATTTTCACCTGTCTTGTCACTGCCAGTTGTAACTACTGAATGTATGTTATTGTTTTCTATGTATTTTGTTGTGCATTGTAGAAAAGGCTTTGTGACTTTCTGGTAAGAGGTGCAATAAATGTAAATGGTACTTGGGGTTCCAAACCTTACTGACAGCCCATTTCAATATCAATATTATTTCCAGTAATTGTTAAATTCTAGAAACATCTGCAATCATACAGTTATATTATTTTTGCAAATGAGTTAACATTAAGTTCAAAAGCTGTGAACTGCAGAAAAAAAAAACATGAAAACCTGTATACCCTCTGAATATGTACCAACGTATTCTTATATGGCAAAGATCCCTTCAGAACAAATAAAGCTTTAATTGTAAAATGTCTAGATGACACATTTTTCTATTCATAACTTATTTACTCATAAGAGATGTATTATAATGCAAGAAAAATTCTGTATATGTTCATAGAGGATCAAGTTCTTATATACAGACCTGAAGAATATTATTTCATTCAAACAATATATAATTGTATTATTAACTGTGTTGTTCAAATAAATTTAAAAGAAAAGTTATTTAACATTCAATCAACAGACTGAGTCAGTCAAAGGCCAATGGACACCAATTATTTACAAGTTATTTAAGACATTGTTGCGTAAGTTGTTTCAGGGGTTTAACTCTGTACAGTTACAGTAATTCAAGATGGTCTCTTTGGTGTCATTCAATTAAGCAAAGATTAGTGACCATTCACCTGAAGTTCAGCAAGATAGGAATCTATCATCAGCCAGTCTGACAGAGTGACTATGGGGTTAGTGAAATGTAACATTAGAAATTCAAGCTATAAATGAATAATAAGGTGAGATGGTATTTATAACACAAAGGTAATTCAGAAATGGTATTTGTAAAATGCCTTTTGTCTCCATAGGTTACTTACTGTAATAATGATGCTTTACTGTTTAATGGAGCAGAGAACAACTACAGAGATTATGTAACATGTATACAGTATGTGAATGGAGCAGTGCTGATATGGGGAACACTTGCTGTATACCCATAACTTCTAGCTGTACTCAGGATCTTTTAGAAGTAGTTTTTGTGTTAAAAAACTGCAGTGCAATACACTTATATGTTATATTGCTTATTTTGTATACTGCATCACAAAACAAGCGAAGAGAAGCTCATGAAATCAGATCAGAATAAACTAGTAAGCAACTAGGATGAATATAGTTCAGCTACAGTGCATACATGATAAACAACATAGACAGTATAGCAAAAAATGAAGTTATGATGGCCAACAATTAACAATCATGAGGAAGAAGAGGGATTTAGGAAACACCTGAAATCCTCCTAGGAGTCAACAGCTCTCAACTCACTTAGAAAAGTGTTGGAGAGGACAGTGTGGGAGTAGCAGAATAGTGCTGTAAGGTAGCATGATATAATAGTACTAGGGATTTGGCACCTTCAATAATGGTGACCCAATCCCCAGCGCATGTGTTGAGGGCTACCATAGGGTAGGGCGGCAGGATGGAGGGGTTGGCGCATATAGGGACGGGATGTCACTATACATATGCGCGTGGGGGGAGTGAGCATGCACAGCAAGGGGCGGGAGGGAAAGTGAGGGGTGGTGCCATGGTGGGTTGCTGAGCCAACCCCATGGTGTGAGGGGTGGGTTGGTGGTGCTGGTCAGCAGGGAACTGTGTTAAGGTCTGGGTGCTGCTGCATTTTTGTTGCACCCATCCTGAACCTCTTTTCCCAATGTTTCATCCTCTGAATGCCCCCAGGAATTGAGAATCCTTAGAGAGGGTGCGGGGACATAGCCCCTGCATAAAACATTGAAACCCTAAGTCCCTGGCATGATTTTGCTGTGTGACGGGGTGTCAGAGGTGTGAAATAAATTTTCGCCACTCTTGACTTCTGGATAATGGTGATCGCCTTTAGGCTTTTGTTGTTCTCACATAGATCCATGCTGTAATGGGTCACACACATGGGACTTCCCTTTCATTGAGCACCCCAACAACAAAAGGACTCATTTGGCTTCTGAGAAAAGGAGGGGCCTTGGATTTGGTGCTTTTCCCTAATCTGTGGACTGTTAAATTACCTAAGTAACATCCCCACACACCAGTTGGAGCAGACTGTGTACAAGGCCTATAAAAGGAGTACTGTGTTGCAGGCAGGCAGATCTGGTGGGGATCTTGAGGCAGAGATATCTGTGATGGTGGGAGTGGGTGTGAATTGTGACTTTTTTTATTTATTTCTTTTATTTTATTTATTTATTTGTTGAACAGGTAGGTGCACTAATCCCAGGGACCATTTTCAGGCACGACCCGGGCTATGTAGATGGCACAAAATGAGTAGAGAGAAATACAATTTTACATAACATTAGCATGATGTAGGTGTCTATATATGACTAGAAAATACATTGAAATGCATTAAACACTGAGCATACAAAAGGGTACAACTAAAAAATGAAAACATTGCAAATGCAAGATACACAACTGAAATACAAGTACCTCTGAACAAGGAATGCAGTTACATAGAATAAGTGTAGTACAGTACAAGTAAGAAGCAAGTGCAAATAGAATGAAAGTCCTGTTAGAACAGTCAATGGAGCATCCTAACAGAGGAGGGGATGGGGAAGGCACAGGGGTAGGGGAGAGGACATGTATCAATAGGATTACCTGGAATAGAAGGAACGTCTTGCTTCAGACAGCAGCAAGGCTTTGAAGTGAGGTTTTAAAGTAAGATGTGAGCCAAGTGAGTGGAGGGAAGTGGGGAGTTTGTTCCACAGGGTGGGGGCCACAAAGGACAGGGATTTGCTTCCTAGAACAGTGGAAATCCTGGAATCTTCCAGTGGTGGGACAGAGGAATCCTGAAGGCACCTGGGAGAGACTCTGGGCTTGAGCAGGGACAAGTAAGGTGATAGATTGCCACTCCTAATGGCATCATCAATGATGCAGCCAAGGGCATAGACATGGCATCCTTGAAGTGGGAGCCATCCAAGGGACTGGTATAAGGTGCAGTGATATGTGGAGTAGGGTGACAAGAGTGTGAACCTACAAATACTATTGTAGACAGAAGTAAGTCTGGTGCACAAAAGGAGGACGCACAGAATTAAATAGGGGTACAGTAATCCAATAGGGGGAGGAGGTTGCCTTGGACAATGGCTAGGCATGCCTCAGGGGTCAGATAGTGTTTGAGCCTCAAACCAACTCCTAATTTCTGGTTGACCTGTTGCACTGTATTTTTGATATGCTCAGAGAAAGTAAGGGAAAAGGAAAAGTAGGGGTCTAAAGAGAAAGAAAAGTGAAAGAAGAGCTACTGAGTTCCAGATTGGAAGTAAGCAGCATCTGTATGCAAGCCTGCAGCTCTATGATGGTGAAGATCGAGCGTGGAGCAAGACACCATGGGCTGCTGATCCTGGTCCCATAGCAGACCCTACAGAATGGTATTGGGCTGCCATTGATCCAAAGGTTTGGAAGCCATATCCAGTAACCCTGAGTACTGCAGTGTGGACCTGTCATTGAGGAAGTGTACAGTTGTTTCATTGTGTTCCTCAAGCTAACCACTGGGGCTGGATTGCAAAAACCTTGGTTTGCTGGGTTTTTTGCCATTAATGCAGTGGCATGGCCTTTGGTGGTGGGGATGCTATTGAGCATGTTACTTTCTAAAGTGTACCCATGCTGATCAATTGACAGCAACATCTATGGGCCTAAAACCATTCTACACCAGTTGTACCTAGGGACTACATTGTGCTTAATGAAGTCCTGACACCTGGAAGGGAGAGGGTAGGCTGACCTATCTGGAAGGGAGCTTAATCAGACTGTTTGCTAAATTGTTGCTTTCCCCTAATCATTTTCCTTCTTAGGTTCAGCTACCTGTTATTAAAGCTGTGTTTTGTTGTTAAGTCTGAGTTGGTTGTTGACTCCTACTGTGGTGAGATCAGTGGTTTAAATAATGAACCCACCAACAGCTAAGACCCTTGTGGCTCTGTGGATTACAGTTTTTCCAGCATATAGCCAGTTACACCACCCTACCCCCAGTTTACCAAAGGTGGTAGTAGCAACACGTGTGCTGTGTGGGCACCCCTTGCCATGGGATCTATCACAGACTGGTGGCAGAGCTGGGAATCACTATAAACAAAGTTACTGGGTAAAAATGAACTGCTTTTGTGAGTAATTTTGATATTTTGTGAGCTGCAAATTGTTAAACATGTCCCAACTAGCAGAAGCAGTTACCCACAGGTACCCTGTGCAGGGGTGTGTGTGAGATGACTTGTCTTCATGCCCAAATCCTTTGATGGAGTGAACCCTGAAAGGACTGATTGGTTCAAGCAATTCAGGCTTGTGGCTGAGTTGAAGGAACAGATGCAGCTGCTAAGCAGAAATTTATGGGACTCTTGTTGTGGGGACAAGCCTGCAAAGTGCATCTAGGACTGGAGCCTGACATCAAACAAAATTGTGTTGCTTTGCTAGTGGCCTTGAAACAATCAATTGTGCCTGACAAATGTACCACTTGAGACTTTGAGGGAATCTTCTTGAGCCTCCTGGTAGTTAAGGCCTTTCCAGGTGCTAGTCTGGTTATACAACACCTACTGGCCCAAGACCACTTTATTGCTCATGCAAAAGTAAGCAGCTTTGTTCCAGCCATACCTATGATCCTCAGGACTGTGCCACCATGTTGGAGGTTCTGTAGAATTTAGACTTTTTTGAGACTCTGAGTCTACAGGTTCATACTCATGAAGTGACCTCAGAGAACGTAATTCTTCAAAAGCTGATTGCAGCTATAACAGAGGTGCTGGAAGAAATGGTGTAGTCTTGCATGATGTTGTGCACTCAAATTGAATGAAACTGAAGGTGAAGTTTGAGACCTCTAGGACTTCTCAGCCAGAAATGCCAACTGACAAAATTAGACCCCTGGCAGACCTACTGTATTGCCTGAGACAGTCAAGTTTTGGTGCCAGAGACTGGATAACCAGGTGTGCTGGAAGTGCAGGGGCCTGAGTCACTATGCAAGACATAGTCTTCAGTGGAAGAGTGTAGTAGGGACGAGAGCCATCTGGACAGTGGTTGAGGACCAGATGCCAGCAAATGAAAAAGAAGACTCTCCCCATAAAGTTGTAATCTGTATTACTATGGGATCTGTTTCTCATGAATCTTCATGGAGAAATAGAGGTTTACCCTGTGAGTTTTTAATAGATTCTGGTGAACAGGTGTCTGTTATTTGTTTGAGTTCCAGATTATTTGTTTGATCGAATACATTTTACGAGTATTACATTTTCCCTGTGCAACAATCACATTTTTGATCATGCATACCCAGGTGCTAAGGCTATCTGGTCCACATTTATTTTTCCGTCATTTTGTTTCCCTGAGTTGGAACTCTTTCCTGGCCCAGTTTTGAATAATGGATATTAAATGTCCAGCAATCTCTGCTCTAAAAATGGTTTATTTCATCCCTGAGCAGTTGTAATTTTTTTTTTCTTAACCGTAATATTTATTTATTTTTTCATGACATTTTTCTATTTGAAGCATTTGGCTTGTTTGACTATATTGTTATGATGTTTATTCTTACGTTTTGTATTTTTGTACAATGTTTGTGAACTTATATTGTGCAAGCGTAGGGCCACCATTGCAAATGAGCCTCAGATCAAAGGGGTTTAAACCTTTGAATGACATGGAATAAAATGAAATTGTGCTCTCCTGGGTGTGGGAAGGAGTGACTAAAAGAGTCTTGCAAAGCCTATAGCCTTCTGAAAGCACTGTATATAGTGAATGGAACTGCCCTTTAGGTGTTGGGAGTATTGCAGACAGTGATCAGCCTGAAAAAGCTATGATTAGCCTGTAAGTCTCCAGGGGCTTAAAATGTGACACAAACGCATTAGAAGGAAATGATAGACTCATGTGATATAGAGCCCTGTTGAACTTTGCAGATGATATCAGTTCTGTACTGGGAAGGAAATTTCCCCTGATGTCCAACAGTGAATGATGAAGGTCCACAAGATTGTAGCCATCATCTATGTGATTGTTCCATGCAGAAATCAAGTGCTCATCCCTGACCAGATCAGGGGAGGTGAAACCAAAGACCAAGGGCTTGAAGAACCCCAGCAGACTTCCTAGCAGCCCATTCAATGTGCAGAGTACAGTGGGGACAAGTGCCAGTACAGATTGCTGGTGTGATGATGGAACCACAGAACAATTACCAAGGCGTGTTTATTGGCACCTTTCACCCTTTGGTGACGGTTTTGCCCAGAGAACCAACCACAGTAACAGGTATGCAGACTGGGCCCCCAAAATCCCCAAGGGAAGAAAAAGCATTGGCTTGTATGGAACAGACATTATCTTAGAAACTGCAACTCAAATACTGAGGACTTATGCCGGTGCAGATGCGAGCAGCCCAAGCATTGATGGAAGAGTGTGCTGATGTATTTAGTATATCATATCATGACCTGGGGGTGTATTGAGTTAGTAAAGTAAAGTAGTAGTAGTAGTAGTAAAACTTTTTATACATTTATAGAAAAGTGAATATGGATTACTCCACTGAGCCATTGGCTCATTTTCAGTGAGGTCCAGCTATTCCATTCCTGTTACTCTTATATATAATTTTCAATTTACAAAATTACAAAAAACATGCACTACACATTATAATATACACAGATTCACATTTTCCACAATTACACCATCTCACAACAAAAACATAAATTGACTTATGGCAGGATACATTCCTATCTACTAAACTATCTACTTCCTATTCTAGCAATCAATTCTGTCTTACATAATAAACATACCTCATTTTTATTTTGTTATACTGATTTTTTTCCACTCAAGCGTCTCAGGTATTGTGATAATTTATTCCACAATACTGGGCCGGTATAAGAAAAGTGATTTCTACCCACTTCCACTTTATGCTTAGATACAATGCATTCGATGTCATCAGTTGATCTTAAACAACTTGGGGACATTTTAACATTTATAGTTTCCAATATATAATCAGGAACTTTCTTCATAATGCATTTCGCCATAAGAATCATATTATTTAAATCTCTTCTTTCTCATAGGGACATCCAATTTAATTCCTTATACATATCTATTCTATGAGTTCTTATTGGTACCCCTGATATGAATCTGGCTAACTTATTATACATTGCATCCAATTTACTTAATTGTGTTTTTGTTGCTCCAGCATATACTAAGTTACCATATTCTAAGACAGGCAATGCCATCACATTTACTATATGCTTTCTAATCTCTATAGACATATATGTTCTGTTTCTGTATAGAGATCCAAGGTATTTCCAACCTTTTTTGTTGTTTCATCAATGTGAGTATCCCACTTTAAGTGGTTATCCAGATAGACCCCTAAGTATTTATAATTGTTTACTGGTTCTAATTTGGTCCCTTGAAAGGTATCAATTTGTAAATTGTTTTCCTCAAGACTGATTTTTTCCCCCTCTATAAAACATCATTACTTGAGATTTCTTTTGCATTCAGGACCAATTTCGAGCTTAAAAGAAAATCCTATAATTTATGAAAAGCCCTTTGTAGAAGTGGCTGTATGGAAACCACAGATGACCCCTTAACATATATAATGGTGTCGTCAGCATAGAGGTGGTACTCCACCCCCGTCTGAGAAAAAAACAGCCCATTCATATACAAATTATAACATATTGGTCCTAGTATGGACCTGTGTGGTACACCCAAGATGGCCACTTTCATTCTGGAGGACGATTCACTAATGGTCACTTGTTGTTGTCTGTTCTCCAGATAATTCCTAAACCATTTTATGGCCATCCTGGATACACCGCAGGACCCTATTCTGGACAGGAGGATGCTGTGGTCCAAAGTATCAAAAGCTTTGTAAAGATCAACAAATATTGCTCCCACTGACATCCCCCTGTCCATATCCTCAACTATGTCCCTAGTGACCTTCAGTAGGGCCAAAGTAGTTCCATACAGTGGTCTAAAGCCTGATTGATATTTATTTAAGCAAAAAGCCATGAGGGTGTGTGGGTTATCAGGGGATTTACTATGGCTAAAGTGTTTTGCCCATGAGGCACAGCTGAGTGGGTAAATCCCCGCCAGCTGTGGTAAATCCCCCGATAACCCATATCCTCTGAGTGGCTTATTGCAATTATACCAAGGTTAATTTATTTTACTATGATAAAATGCAACTTTTAAAGAGGTTGCTTTTTTTTATTGTATTTATTCCTATGATGCATATGCTTAGGATGTTTATTTGCTCATCAACAGCTGTTGATTATCAGAGAATTTACATAGGTGGTAAACTGTCAGTCTGATGATTTTATTGGCTGTTCACTTATGTCCATGGTATAATAAGAATTTTATACTTGGATAGAAAAGCATGCAATTGTTTTACCACACTTTCTTCCAAAATGTTTTAAATAGTTGGCAACAGGGAGCTAGGTCCATCATTTTCCAATTGGGTCCTAGACCTTGATTTATATACCAGAACAACCCTAGCAGTTTTCCATATATCTGGTATCTCACCATATTCTAATGACGTTAAACAAGTTAGCCATTGGTTATGCTAAAATAGGAGCAACTATTTTTAAAAGAGCATTAGGTATGACATCCAAACTTCCTGCTTTATTTGTTTTAATTTTGAATAATAATTATTTTACTTCCTTTTCTGTTACTAAGGAAAATGTAAATTAATCTTCCATTCTCTCATGTATATTATTTCTTTATAAACCTTCGCCCAAGTTTGTATTTGAGATGGATTCCTTCTAGTATTTGAAGTAGATTTTAATACATCCTTTCCCATATAAATAAAACATTCATTAAATGCATCTACAACTGTATTTCACATATCCATTTTTTGTCCCTTTATAATGAAATGGTCTGGATAGTTCACTTTCTGTCTCCCATGTAATTTATTCATTGTGCTCCAGAAAGCCCTTGGATTTTCTGTTGTAGCTTTGGAGAATTGTTCATTATAGTATACTTGTCTTGCTTTCCTCATTCTTTAGTATAGAGATTTCACATTTGCTTATACTTACACCAATCCTGATTTTCTTTTGTTGTTTTAGCTGTTTTCCATGCCTTATCTCTAATTCTTTTTATTTTAAACAACTTAGGGCCATACCAAGGAACATTTTTGGATTTCACCTGTCTAGCTTTTAGAGGTGCATGTATATTACAAATCTATAGGAGATCATTCTGTAGCAAATCCCAGGCATCACTTACATTTTGGAATCAAATCCAGTCTTTCACAGTTATAATTTTCCAGGTCTTGCATGAAATTTATATAATCAAAATGTTTATATGATCTGGTATATTATCCTACCAGGAACCCTCCTTACCTTTTGGTTTCTTATACAAAAATTAATTTGGTGGTCAGACATTGTATCCAGAAAAACTCCACTCACAATATACTTTTCTGGTTTGGAGATACATATTAAATCCAGTATGGCTGATGACTTAGGATTTTTTGTACTCAATCTAGTTATCTCTTTTATTAGTTGAGATAGCCGTAAGGTGGTAGCCATATCATTTAAGCTAAGATGTGGATCAATTGTTCCCCAATTAACATTAAAGTCCCCTATCAACAGTAACTTATGTGATGTGAAATAATACTTTAATGCCTCTTGCAATTCCTCAGATACTTGAAAGTTGTTTTTTTTGTGGGCTATAAATACCTACAAGTAACATTGGTCTAGAAAAAGGTCATTTTATCTCTATAGGAAGAATTTCTGCTCTTGCTGGTTTGGTGTTCTTGCCACTGTGTGAGTGGGTCAAGCTTTTGAGGTCTCAGCTCCTCCTTCTGGTTGCTGTGATTGGATGCCGGCTCACCCGAGCCCTCACATGCCAATTTCCACTATTTGAAGCAAACCAGAACCAGATGACAGTCTTGAATAGTGCAGAGTAATGTGCAAATAAGCAAACTGGCCATAGATAGCAGGCAACAGTTCTTATAGCAGCAGATGGAACTTGCAGGTTTGGCATTCTTGGTTATCCGGCTACCTGATTAACAGTAGAGATACAAATCCATTCAGGCAAGGACCTCAGAGGATCCTGTTCCACTATGAGGGAGAATTTGATGAAAAACTGGTACAGATGAAATGCCAGGGAGTTACTTGGCCCTCCGCTAGCCTGAGGGCTACCTTAGCAGTCCTGGTACCAAAGGAGGATGGGGGCGTATGACAGTGTTTGTGAACTATTGGTGACTGAATGAGATTAACATGTAGCATGAGATTAGCATGAACCCTCTGCCTTGTATTGACAACCCTCTTGATCCATTAGCAGAGTCTCACTTTTTTCCATTCTGGACTTGGTTAGTGGGTTCTGGCAAGTGAAGGTTTGCCCTGAGGACTGACTGAAGACTGCTTTCATGACCAAACAAGAATTGTTTACATTTGTTGTCATGCCATTTGGATTGTATAATACTCCAGGGACGTTTCAACACTTGACAGCTATCATGCTGGTGAATTTGCAAGGGACATTATGTCTGGTATACTTCGATGACATAATCATCATTGGCAGGACTTTTAAAAAATATCTGAACAAATTGCACATTGTTCTGAGGAAGATAGGTGCTGCAAACCTGAAAGTGATGCCATCCATGTGTAACTGTTTTGGAAGTGAAGTGAAGTACTCTTATCTTAGACTCTAAAATCAAAAGGTGGAACGGTGATGGATCCAGAAAAGTAGAGGCTGTGTCGTCTTGGCTGGTGCCATGCTCAGTGATGAAGATGAGAAACCTTTTTGGGACTAGCATCATACTACAGAAAGTTTATTGAGGAGTTCACCAGCATCACACAATTGTTGCACAAGCTTACTGAAAATGGGACACAATTAGCCTGGAAAGACTCCTACCAAGAGGCCTTTGTAGATCTGAAACAATTCACTGATTTCTGCATCCATCCTTGCATATCCTGACTCACAACTGCTGTTTCTACTGGACATTGATGCCAGCAAGGTGGGCATCAGAGCAGTTCTGGCCCAAGTGCTGGATAGGAGGAGATAGTGGTCCCCTATGTGAGTTGGGCTCTGACCGGAGCACAGCACAAGTATGCCATGAAAAGGAAGAAGCTGTAAGCTGCTATAACATTCACCCTCCATTTCCACCACTTCTTGCTGGGAAAGATGTTTACACTAAGGGAAAAATCATGGCTTGAACTGTTGGATGCATAACTTCCATGAGTCTGAAGGACTGCTTATTCAGTGGTGAGAACAATTAGAAGAGTTCAGTTATCAAATTATGCATCAGTCAGAAAAGCAACATGATAATGTGGATGCCCTGTCCAGGAGGCCAACATCAAGAGCTACAATGCCAGGAGAGATTTCTGGCCCTGGGATGTGCTGAGCCCCAGGTTCTTCCCAATATGGCAGAGAACAAAGTTTGGACAAGTCTGCTGGATCCCTAGCAGAAAGATCAAGTGATCACCAGACTGATGTTCTGGTTGGACAAAGTACCTCTTTCATTCTCGGAGGAGGCCTGACATAACCCTGAACTTTGCAAGTACTAAGTGGTGTGACCTTACCTCCAAGTGTAACAAGGACTTTTGGTACTGAAGGCCAAAGATAAGGAGGGCAGGCTTGATCACAAATGCGTAGTAGTCCACATGACACAGCCCTTTGGGGGATCTTAGGTGTAGGGAAGTTCACACAAAAAGTTGCAAGTCAGGTATTACTGGTTGGGATGGAGGACTCCATTAAGGAGTGATTTAAAGCCTGTCTGAATTGTGGGCCCTGGAAGGTAATAGGTGCCACCCCTAGAGCCACCATAGTCTTATCTCAAACTAGCTGGGATTAAATAAAATAGCAATGGATATTCCAGGCTCCTTACTACTGACCATAGGAACAATAGGTACTGTGTATCTTGGTAGTAGGGAACTATTTTGCTAACTGAACAGAAGTCTACCTACTGCATGCTCAAGAGGCTAACACTGTGGCTAAGGTTTTCATGGAACAGTTCATTTGCAAGTTTTGGGCCCCCAGGTTCATCAATATGGATCATGGACAGAACTTTAAGTCTAGCTTATTAAAAAGTGTGTAAACCCTTAGATGTGAAAAAAATAGGACCACTCTGTACCACCCAAAGTCAGATGGACTAGTCGAGTAGTTGAACCCCACACTCCTAGCCATGTTGTTTTCATTCATACTTGCTAATCAGACTGAATGTACTGACCGTACTATCATACGGTATGCTAGCTTACAGGAATAATATACATTCCACAACAGGGTACACACCATTCATGGTAATGTTTGGCCATGGAATCACGCTACCAGTAAAGGTGCTCAACTGGGCAGATGTCCAGGAGAGGTATGCTGACTCCACTAATTATGAAACTTAGGTGGTAGAGTACTTCAGTAGTGCCTGCAACAGTAAAGAGGCACAATATTTCATATTCAGATTTGTTTATTAAGACATGTTAGTCAGCTAAAACATACAGTGTAAAAACACAGTTTTTTGAAACAGTACAGTGACAATATAATTTATACATCCATTCAAGAGTTTAAAATTAGACAATTAATGATACAGTAGAGACCAAGAGGCTGTCTTCTTATCTTCTTTAGTAGAAACATGTTACCTGTATTCATCAGTTCAGCGTTTATACAGTAGCTTACTTTATGTGCAACATTTACCATAGCAAAGATATGTGAATCACAACTGCAAAAAAGCATACGATTAATTATTCTTTCCCTGTATGATATATTTGTGGTGCTCATCTCAGACCAACTTGGAATCAACCATTTTTCTCATTCAGCTTTATTGTTTTTCATGCCATGTTTTAATCTCCACATAACTTATTACAAATGTCTAAAAAGATGCTAGGCCCACCTAGTATGCCCATTTTCCCTACCCATTTGACATACCACAAATCCTAAATGATCTGCAGCTTACCATCTCTTTCCTATCGCTAGAGTTCCTTTATATCTGTCCCATGTGTTTTTTAATTCCCCTACAATATTTGACCCTGCAATGTCTGCTGCTGGGAGGCTATTCCATGGATCCACCACCCTTTTTGTGAAAATACTTTCTCACATTACCCCTAAGTCCCGTCCCCCCATTTTCAAATCATGGCCCCTTTTCTTGAACCTCTTTTTTTAAACATGCTACCCTCTTGTACCTTATTTACACCCTTGAGGTATTTGAAAGTCTCTATCATATCATATCCCACCTCCCCAGGGAATACATATTGAGATCTTCCAGTTTCCCTCATATGACTTTTGGTGCAGCCTCTGCACCATTTTTATCACCTTCTTTGAACTGCTTCTACTCTGTCCATGTCATTCTGGAGATGTGGCCTCCAGAACTGGACACAGTACTCTAGATAAGGTCTCACCAATGTTCTATGCAGTGGCATCACCGCCTCCTTCCTTCTGCTGGAGATACCTCTTCCTATGCACACCAGCATTCCACTGGCTCTCCTCACAGCCATCTCACATTTTTTGTTAACCTTTAGATCATCAGATATGATTACTCCCAGGTCCCTTTCCTGTTTGGTGGCTCTCAGTACCCCCCATCATGTTCTCCCCCCTCCTGCATTTCTGTTTCCCAAATGCATGATCTTGTACTTCTTCACATTGACTATTAGCTGCCACATCCTTGACCACTCCTCAAGCTTGCTTAGGGCCCTTCTAATTTCTTTACCCCTCCAGGAGTATCAACCGTGTTGCAAATCTTTGTGCTATCTGCAAAGGGGACACATCTCCCTTCCAGTCCCTCTGCAGTGTCACTTATGAAGACATTAAAGAGGATTGGTCCAAGCACTGATCCCTGCAGAACTCCACTGGTCACCCTCCTCTCTTCAGATTGAACTCCGTCCATCACCACCCTCTGTTTCCTATTGCTCAGCCAATTTTTGACCCAGTATACCACCCTGGGACCTATTCCCAGGCTGCCCAGCCTGTTTACGAGCCTCCTAAGTGGGATGGTGTCAAAGACCTTGCTGAAATCCAGGTAGGCCACATCTTCCGCCCCTCCCTGATCTGCCTTCCTAATCACCTCAGTCAAAGAAATCTATAAGATTTGTTTTACAAGCTTCTTCCTGCTGTGAATATGTGCTGCCTTGGATCCTGTGCTCTGTTGGATTTGAGATATTCACAAACCTTTCTTTTAGTTGTGATTTCATTAATTTTCCCATCACCAAGGTCAGGCTGACTGGCCTGTAACTGCCAGCATCCTCCCTGCTCCCACTTTTGTGGAGAGGGACTACTTCACCCTCCTCCAGTCCTTTGGTATCGTACCTGTTTTCAGTGAACTGTTGAACAGGGCTGTCAATGGTGTTGCCAGCACCTCCCTGAGTTCTCTTAATACTATGGGATGTACCCCGTCCAGCCCCATTGCCTTGTTCACTTTCACATTAGCGAGTTCCTTTAAAACTCTTTCCTCCTTAAATGGACTGATGTCCACCTCCCTCCCAGTGGTGCTTCCATCACCTAACTTTAATCCCTCCTCTTCCCCTTCTTCTGTAAATACTGAACAAAACTGCTTGTTCAGGATTTCTGCTCTTTTTTGGTCCCCCTCTTCACATTTCCCTCCTTCCCTTTTTAGTCTCACAATCCCACCCTTAGTCTTTTTTCTTTCACTACCATACCTGAAAAAGTTATTGTCCCTTTTTGTTGTTGCCTGGGTTATTTTTTCTTCTGTGTGTGACTTTGCCAGTAGAGGGTGCCTGTGTTGGTTACACTGTTGCACGCCCCCCCCCCCAATAGGCAAGGATGGTTGTTGCTTAGACATTGTTCATTGTTGATGAAAGCTGATAGCACTTTCCCTTCCTTCCTGCTACTCCCAACACACATGCACACGCACACACACACACACACACACACACACACACACACACATTAACTGTGTTTTCTTTTGTGGAGAGGGGACTTAGGAATGTTTGTTGTTTAGACATTGTTCACTGATGAGGAAAGTCACTGGTTGAAGTTTAGTAAGTAGTGGAGTTGGTCCATGTTGTTAAATGTAAGCTATCTGCAGCACTTATAAGTATGATAGTGTGGATGCCTATTGCAATCAGTGATTATGGTTTATAAAAGTGAAGCTGGTGATTTTAGTTTACTAAGGAGTGCAGCAGTTCCATGTTGTTAAACTTGAGGTCACCCCTCAGCTTAGTAGTAAGCTGTTGAAGGCATGCATTTCAGTTGGCGATCACTGTTTGTCAAAATGAAGCCAATGACTGATGTTTAGTGAGAAGCGAAACAGGGAAGCTGCACACTCTACTCTGTAGTAAGCTACTGATAGCATGCAGGCAATCACAGTAGTTTTCCCCACAATGGATATAAAAATAACTAATTGTTGCAGTTACAGGTTATGTAAATTGTGGCAAGACCTTCTGGTGGAAGGTATGGAATGGGAAGGGGGTTTTGGATGGAAGACAAACACAGACAGGACGAAAGCAGCTGTGAGAGTGCAGCAACTCGAGGCCATGGATTAGAGGCCGGCAATGAAAAAAATGGAAAATGACATGTTAACAGGTTAGTTGCCCTTATAAAATGTTTTCTACATGTGCAATATGTTTTTACCTACCCTCAGTCCCATTGGTGTCACAGTTATAGTTTATGGATGCTCTTGTTTTTGAAGGGAAGGGATCATATTTTGCCTCCTTGGAGTCAAGCTGCCAATAAATTACACTTCCTGATACTGAGTGCTGCCCTCACGCTAGGACATTTTGTGATTTTGTTATTTGAGAGATACGAGCAGCTGAGAGACATTAATGGTGCCTTTTTTAAATCCCTTTGTTATATTATAGATGGCTATTTGGAGCAAACCAAGGCCACCACTCAGCTAACAAAGACCTTCTTAGCTGAGTGTTGGCCCTGATTTGTTCTGAATGGCCATCTAAAATATGATAAATGGACTTACAAAATGCCCCATTAATGTCTATAAAGCATGCCTCCATGTTCTCCATATAATGACATCACAAAATATCCTAGTGAGGGAGTGGCTGTCACTGTCAGAAAGTGGAAGGGATCAGCGACTCGGCTCCATGGAGCCAAAATATTATCCCTTGGCTTCAAAAATTGAAGCAACTATAAATTATTACTGTGGCAACAGTGGGATTTTGGACAGGTAAGAGTCCTTCCTGTTTTTTATAGTGACCATCAGAAAAGGTGATATTTAATGATTTAGAACAAGTAATGAGTGTTTTTTTTTACCTTACTAACATGACTGCTACAAATTATTTTACCAAACTTTCTGGGAGTCATGGTTATGTCAGATGCACTGTATCCTGATTTCCAGAGAAGTGTCACCCTCAGGTTTGTTGCTTTGTAAATGCATAGGTGAGGGTGACACTTAACCAATCAGGATGCAGCTATTTCCCTACCCATTTTATAAGTTACATTTAATTCTGCTTATAAAAGTGCAGTAGGTGAATCTCTTTGTAATTTCAAAATGTGTCTAAAAAGTGTTTTTAACAGACTCAGGTTCTTGTAACCCACCATTAAAAAGCCAGATGTCAATGCCATATATGATCAGGTTCTGAATTTTAACATTAAAGGGTTGTTTTAAAGCAAGATATGAATTTCCCCCAAAAGAATGAGCAACACTAATAATGAGGCCCTTTAATGCTTGGATCTCCTTATTTTTAACTTCACTGACATGACTTTTCCAGATATTCCAATTATGTAGCAAAACCCCAAGGTATTTATATTCCTGGACTTCCTCTGTGTGGATTTCATTGAACTTCCAGGTTCTGAAAGACATTGATTGATCCACAAAAAAACATAATTTTGGACTTGGCACTATTCAAATGAAAATAGTGTTTCTAAAGATCTAATTGCAGAATCTATTACCCTCTGCATGCCTAGGGGAGCCAAGGAACATAGGACAATGTCATCTGCATAAAATAAAGATTGAATAAAGTCCTCATCTATTCTTGGGGCAAGGTATCTTCCTGAAATAATTGACAAGTTAATGTCTCCATACAAAGATTAAATAAACTTGGGGCCAACAGGCATCCTTGTTTGACTCCTCTGTGGATCTTAAATCTCATCTAAGAGGGTACCATCAGTTTATATCCATCCCCTTGCAATGTTCCCTGCATGCAGCATTTACAAGATACTGAGGAGCCTTGCCTTCATTCCTCAAGCTTCAAAAATCTGCCATAGCTGGTCCCTGTCCACTTTGTTAAAAGCTGAATGAAGGTCAAGAAAGGCCAAGTATAGTTTTCTCTGTTTCTGATGAGCATACTTATTAATTATATTAATTGCAAAAAACTTTGGTATTGTACCAGTTAGGATAACTCAACCCCACAAAGGTAGGGAAATGTGACATTAGGGTTTCCAACCCGAACAGCCTACTGCCACCTTCCAAACAGCAAAAGGAAAAAAAAAAATAGGTTTTTGAGTCTCCAGAGTCTTGGCGAATCAATGGTGGGTCTTGCTTAGGGGTCGTCAACCCTAACGCCCACCCCATTCTATGAGCAAACAACATCACACATGATCTCCTTTCTTCATGCAGGGCCCACAGAGCCCTACGTAAAGAAAGGTACAACAAATTATGTTGACAACCTGTGGCAAGATATATTTCTCTAACTTTGAAGAGTGTATCATTATGAGGCAATTGGCTGGAGCTGTGCCTTGTGCTTTGGATTGGAGGCTAGGGTCTGGGGAAGGGGTGAGCATTAGGGTTGACAACCCCCAAGGAAGACCCCGCCACTGATTCGCCAGGACTCCAGAGACCCAAAAACTTAATGTTTTTTTTTTCCTTTTGCTGCTTGAGGGTGGGCATTAGGGTAGGAAACCCTAACGCCATATTTCCCTACTTTTGTAGCACTGAGTTACCCTAACTGATACATTAACAATATTTTTTGCAATGAATTTCCTTAATTTTTGAGATAGTATAATTGAATCCTCATTTGCCTGCTCACATCCCTCCATAGATATGTATATGTATGTTGTTGTTGTTGTTGTGGAAGCAAAGGGGCCCTGTGGTCCCTGCACTTGCATTTGTAGCAAAACAGCAACCAAACTGTCAGCATAGCCTTCTTATTACCTTACCTCATTAACCCGGTAGTTAAAATGTTCAAATCCCTTCCGAAACATCATTTTGCGCCACCAGAATGTCATTGCACACCACATGTGTGAAAACTCATTTCAGCCAAGATTTGAAAAATGACAGCTGTTACATTCATGAGTTGGTATAAAAAATGGCTATTTTGAAAATTTGGTTAAAAATATTTGCAATTACCAAAGTTACGAGTGAGTGTAGTAAAATTTCAATGTATGCACATAACTTTGTTATTTTAACATGTTTTGACCCCAGATTTTCAATGTAGCCTTCTTATTAGCCTACCACATGAACGATGGTGGAGAACATTTTGAACTCCCACCAAAAAGGTTATTACACCAAGCGACTGTAAAATCGCCTTTCTGGCTGGATTTGTGTAATTCCACCATCATTGTTCAAGAGGTGGGGATCCACAAAGGCCATGTTGAAAATGTGGGCTGAAAATATGAAAATGGTAAAGTTTTGTCACAGTGTTGAAAACTCCTTTAAAATACATTGAACTGCATTTATCTTAGTTTCTCATATTGCAGGCGTCAGTTCCAGCAGCAAGATATGTCTTCGATTGGAGAGGGGATCTTTACCCTGTGACCTGTGGGATGTACTGGGGGGTGTGGGGTGGTGGATGCTCAGTGCGAGGTGAGGGTGGGGATCAGATTGGCAAGGGACTGTTTTCTTTTTTGTTGGTTAAAAAAACATTGAGGGGCCATTTTCTTTATTTCAGGCAGAGACATGATCGGTGGGTGAGGAGTGGCACTAGAAACTAGGGAAATATTAGTTTATTACAGGGATGGTGATTGGCAGGTGGAGGGTGCCACCAGACACCAGGGAAATATTTTATTTCGGGGATGGTGATCGGCAGGTGAGTGATGCCACTGGACAACAGGGAAACATTATTTTATTATGGGGATGGTAATCAGTGGGTGGGGGTGGCACTAGACATCAGGGAAATATTATTTTTTTACTGGAATGGCAATCAACAGGTGGGGAGCACCACTAGAGACCAGGGAAATATTATCTTAATACAGGGATAATGATCAGTGTACAAGGGTACCACTGGACACAAGGGAAATATTTTATTATGGGGACAGCAATCAGCAGGTGGGGAATGCCACTAGATACCAGGGAAATATTATCTTAATACTGGGATGGAGATCGGCAGGTGGGGGGTGCCACTAGACACCAGGGAAAGATAATCTTATTATGGGGACAGCAACTGGAGGGTGTGGAGATGCCACTAGACATCAGGGAAAGTTATTCTTATTATGGGGATGGTAATCAGAGGGTGTGGGTGCCACTAGACACCAGGGAAAGTTAATCTCAGCATGGGGATGGCCATCAGAGGGTGGGGGTTGCCTCTTTAGAGGGATGACAATGAGGGGACACTAGACACCACACAAATGGTGGCTCACTGCAGGTCACAGCACAAGTTCCAGTTGTGGCTGCAGAAGTCAAGAAAGTCCCACTTTCTCATACAGAGACTGCGGGTGAAGGGCTCCACTCACTATGCTGGGTACCCAGGATTTTCAGTGCACAGAAAACATATTTTGACCCATCATTTTAAAAAACAAACATCAGAATCAAGATAAAAAGGGAATGTTTATCTAGGTTCTGGTGTCTGTTTTTTTTGAAATGCGAGCATTTAAGTCTGGCCTGGTGGCACTGAGGGTTGAGGCACTGGACATCACACCTTGCACCATGCCGGCAACCCAGGTTCGGGAATGGACTCGGGTCATCGGGGGTCAGCAGGTGAGAGGATGTATTGAGCATTCTAGGACTTTTCTCTTCCCTCTGGGGTAGGGAGAGGGATGCATGTCACTCTGTAGCGATGTCTGGCAATGACTGGGTATAGCAAAGGTCTTGCCCTAGGGCAGTGCACAGAATGTGGAGGAGCACAGCAAGACATCGGCTTATGCATGAACGTTGTTGCACTGTCGGCTTCTGGGGAAAAATTGGAGGAAAAATGGCTGGACACGACCAAGGCAGCTTGATGGCCACTCTCCAGCTGACCCAGAGGACTGCCATGGAATTGTGCTGGGGGTCCAGTCCAAGTTGGCTTGTATAGGCATGGGGGGCCCTCCAGAGAGTTGGGGTGGCTGTGCCAGACCCACAATCATGCGAGTGAGCCGGCTGCTGTGTGGGGTGTTGGGGGGCTGGCAGCTGGATGCCCCCGATGTCCCCGCTGGTGTGCACTGCAGAAGGTGCAGAAAAAGTGACATGATAAAAAATAAAATGCCAGCATTTTTATGTATTTTCCATGCTTGTTAGTTCATGGAAAAAACAAACAAGATGACTGTTATCATGGCACAAAAACATTTGGTGCAGTGCCAAGCAAGTGGTAAGAAACCAAAAAAGGGTCCTGCAACATCCGATTTTTTCATTTCACACTAGAACATTAACTCAAAAAACCTACTGTGCATGCTTAGAACGGAAAACACAAAACTTTAAAGCCTTATAGCTCTGGAACTATTTAATAGTTTTTCACTAGACCTTTCAAAGGCACTACCTTAGGAAATGACACATGTCCCCCAAAAGTTTGGGGAAAAAAATTCCATTCCATGTAGGCTGTAGGTGAGAGCAAAAAAAAAAAAAAACATGTTCAGTATAGGAAAAAAGCTAGCCCTCTACAAGAAAAATGACAATCTCAGAAACTGCACAAGCTGCCATTAGAAAACCTTCCACAGATCAAGTCCTTGCCTACTAGACAACACATGCAACATTTCAGTTCATGTCATCAAACAGTGCCAAATATATTAATGTACAAAGTTAGGGATTTGACAATGAACACCCTACTCAACCCTAACTATAGTGGTGCGGTATGTTAAAGTAAAACTATAGGGCCCCATTTTCCAAGGTTGATGAAGGGCTTGCCTCAAGCCCTGTATCAACTGCAGTGTTTGGCACAGCTTTGCCAAACAGTTTGCCACAACCTGTGCCAGATTTTAGTGCAATGGGCACAGTTGTGGCATTTTTCACAGTTTAAGGCAGCCTGCACCAAAACTTTTGGCACAAGCCCCATAAAAAGGGGCTCCCAATGGCACAAAGTTAGACTGTGCTGAATGTTTTGACATGTATATTTAAGTGATGCTTGTATATTTTCTTTTTACTGACATGGAGTCTTTGCAAAGGAGTCTGAAGGTGGGATATTCAAAGCAGTTGCACATGGCACAACTGAGATGCACCTGTGCAAGTGTGGAAATGTGCCAAAGAGCGATATTCAGCAGGAGCCATTGCACTGCGCAAGTCGCAGTGCACCAGTGCAGAACCCTCATGAATGTATGCACAAGTGCAGGGGTTGTAGCCATGAATAAGCAGTGCAGTGCGATATTCAACAGCAAGCAAATGGCGCAAGCGTGGAACAACAGGGATATGCACGGAGCAAACGTGAGCCCATAAAAAGAGGGAACAAGCAAGGGCCCGCTGGTGGTATGCCCGGAACAAATGCTACCATGCCCACACCACCTTTGAACAGTACAGTGATACAGAGATTGTGGGCCAGTACCGCCTGAACTGGGCAATTCTGAGGCAGCTCTGTGAGCTGTGCAGTGATGAGATGCAGGCACCCACAAGGTGGAGCCACGCCCTGTCAGTGGAGACCAAGGTCATGGCTGTCATGTGCCTGTTCACCACGGGTACCTTCCCGAGACCAACAGGGGACACCACAGACATAACCCAGTCAGCCGCGTCATGGCTCCTCACACAATTCCTCAATGCACTGCTGCCACATGCTACGGAATACATCCATTTCCCCAGCACACAGCTAGAATGAACAGAGAACATGCAGGAGTTCCACAGGGTGGCACGTATGCCTGGTGTGCTAGGGGACATCGACTGCACCCACATAGGCATCCGCACACCACCTAGCCTGAAGGGGGTAACCTACATCAACAGGAAGGGCTACCCCAGCATCAACTGCCAGGTGGTGTGTGATGCCAGGGGGCGCATAATCAATGTCTGTGCCACACACCCTGGTGGATCACACGATGCCTTCATCTGGCACCAGTCAGCACTGTGCCACAGGTTTCAGAGTGGGGACATCCCCACCGGCCACCTACTAGGTGAATATGCTGTTGGAATGGGCAGCATGGCACAACAGGGCAGGGTGTGGGGGATGCCAGGCCAGGGGCATCAAAGGGTGTGGCTGGGAAGGCAGGGGGGGTGCAGCTACACAGACCACCATGTTTACTACACATGTCAACACACAGGTGACAGTAGATACCCACTCCAGCCCTGGCTGCTCACCCCATACCAGCGCCTGTTGACCCCAGTGCAGGAGCAATACAATGAGGCACACACCAGCACACGGAACATCATTGAGTGTTTGTTTGGGCAGCTGAAGGCCCAGTTCTGTTGCCTGGACAGGTCTGGTGGTGCTCTACAGTACAGCCCCTCAAAGGCCTGCGGCCTATTACTAGCCTGCTGTATGCTACACAACATTGCCACTGACCATGGGATAGCTGTCAAGGTTGAAGAGGAGAACAGCAGTGGGGACGATGCGGCCGCTGGGCCAGGTGTTGGTGAGCAGCACCCCCCCAGTGATGGGAACCCCAGCTGAACAGGATGTCCCAGCAGTACCAGGACACAATTGCAGAGGATCACTACACTGCACGCAGGCAGGTAAACATGACCACACACATGTCCCAGGGACCATGGCACAGTATTCAGGCATGTAAGGGTGGGCCCCATGACAGTAATGGCTGGAGGGTAGCATGGACAGGCGTGGGACTGGGCTCTGTGGAAGCACCCTGTACAGCACTGCACACCCCACTCACACACCCACACACACATGCACATGCACACGGGCACCCACATGAGCACACCCAGAGGCCATCAATGGGCATGTGTCAGATGCTGAACACCGGTGCACAGTAGCAGCCGGCATTGTGGCATTGTGTTGGCATCATCATACACATGCCACAGTGGCCAGCGGCCAGGTGGGTGTGCACAAGGCCTGTGTGCAGCATTGACCATGGATGCCACGTCCCTGGAATGCACATGCACACGCCACACCAATGTGCACATAGGGCAGCAGCAGACAGCACACAGGGAGGATGACGGCTCAGGACAGCCGCATGGTCGCACGGCCGCCACGGACACTTGGATGGCCCCACCAAGAACACCCAGCAGATGCGGGTTATGTGACAGCCACAGGGGGTGTCTCTGATGGTCCCCCAGGTGTGTCACTGCGGGAACGTGACCAGTCCCTCACAGGTGTCTGCAGGCTCCTGAACATGCCACTCCAGGTGTGCCCGGAATGCCCATGATGGATCCCAGCATCGACACCAAGGGGGTCACACGATGCCATGACTGAGGGGTGGAGAATGCACTCTGCAGGGTCTGCGGCAGATGGCCAAGCACCAGGGTGGTCAGTGGTGCTAGGCCGGCCATGACTGCAGCAGTAAGCTGATCCAGGGCTGCGGTCGTGTCCTCCTGCATACGTGTTGTCTCAGCCAGGAGCTGTTCATAGTCCCTGTCATGCCTCCCTGCGGCCTGGTGCAGCTCTGCGCAGAGTGCACGCACCCATGCCATGACCAGCACCTGTTGCTCCACAGAGGCCCATAGCAGACTGGTGTGCTTGATCAAGTGGTTAGCACCCTAGGGGGCATGGGCATTGCGCCAACCCATGGGTGGTGGTCGACCCCGCAGCCCAGCCCCCTGCATTGGCAGGTGCTGCACAGTGGGGCCCCCTTGGGGGTACTCATTCTGTGGTGCACGGTCAGTGTCCACTGCTCCTGGCCCCCATTCGACCTCGTCCAGCTGCCGCTGCTGCCCCTCCCTACACTGTGCGATGACCAGTTCTGGTGTGGCTGCACCACCACTGCCACCCCCTTCAGCCTGCACCGCACCGATGGCGCCCACAGCAACGTGGGTGTGTGGGGGCCAGTGGGTGGACAACCACCACCATGGCACAGTCTGTGCTGCCATGGAGGGTGTGTGGTATGGGTGCCTCCCCTGAACAGCAACACCACTATCCAGGATAATGGCCACATCGTCATCGGTCCCGGACCCCACCCCGATCTGTGTCTCAGCATACTGGATGCCATGGCTGGCGTCATGCTGAAACAGAGCCAGGTCCTCGTCTGCAACCATGCCACAGGCATCTGGATAGACAGTGGGGTTGGGCTGTCTGTGGTCCGGCCCCTGGACACTGGTGGAGGTGGACGGACAGTCCTCCAGGTCCAGGACCGTCCCCATGGTGGACACCCCCACCCCTTCCACTGCATACAGGCATGCCGGAGCTGAATGGGAACACAGTTGCATTAGTGCCGCTGGCACACACCCCTGCTTCCCAGCCCCCCCTGCCCCAGGCACTGCCATACCTATCATGCAGTGATGGGCTGACCTCCATCTGGAACCCACTGCCGAGCACCCCCTCGACGGTGCTGCACTGCATGGATGCTGCCACCAACTCCTCCTGTGGTGACAGCTGTGGCACATCAGGCTGTCCACTTCCTGTGGCAGCACATGTGGCCCAGATGGCAGCCACCTTCTCATTAATCCACCTCTGGTCTGTGCCGACCTTCTTCTTGCACTCCTGTGCAGTCCTTTGATGGATGCCCTGCTGGTTCACAGCCCTGGCCACACCCTCCCTTGCTGTTGACCGGGCCTGTGGGATGCCTGTTGAGCCACTCAGGAGAGGCTCCTGGTCCAGGTATGCCTCGAATAGGGCATTGCTCTTTGCCCTAGTGAAGTTGGGCCTGCGCTTCCGTGCAGGCCCATGCTCCTCAACCTCCTCATGATCCATCATGCTTAGTCCTGTGGGAATAAACATGTGGTCAGTAATGGCTACAACCCACACCGCCCTCCCATTCCAGTGTCCTGACAGGCCCACAGCCTGGTGGCTTACCTCTGAAGGATGCAATACCGGTATAGAGCCTGTGCAGTCCCATGGTGCCTTTATAGCGCACCGCATGCAAATGAGGGGATGCGCAACTCTAATGAGATGCAAATGCCTCCGATGCGCCGTGGATATGCTGATTAGCTAATCTGCATATGCCAGCTGAATATCACGAAATTGCACATGGCGCATTGGTGTTGCGCATGCACAAGCCGTGGTACAACAGTGTGATCTGCGCAATAAGCCCAGCGGTGTGCATGCGCACAGTGCCGTTGAGTACATCAGTGGTGCAACCTACGCACACTGTGCTATACATGGTACAGCATTCTGCCACTATTGGGCATGTGGCGCTCATGTGCAGTATGCGCTATGGTGCCCGGGTGCTATTGACCCATGGACCGTGAGGCCCACATGCCCCTATTGCACCCCATGCATGGCGGCTCAATCGCGCTGTCGCCAGACATGGTGCATGTGCCAAACTGCTGACCCCATGATTGCCCTTGACCCTCCGGGTGACATGCGGCACATGCCAGTGCTGCACCAGCTGTGTCGTGCAGCCCTGTGGCTGTGCAATTGGTTATGGCAGTGCATCACTGAGCAAGTTGCGCAACCCCAGCACTTGTGGCTCATGCGCTACTGGGCCCCATTTTGGTTGTGCTACTGCAGAAACAACCATGCTGCACCACAGCAGTGCCAGGGCACCTAACTGGTCACAAGTGGAGCTGGTAAACCTTGTGGCCCTTGTGGAGCCACATGCAGGCAGTCTGGCCAGGTGCCCCGAATTGGCCATGGACAGAGGTGTGGCAGGAGGTGGCTGAGGGCCTGGAGGAAGCCACAGGGGCACAGCACAGCAGTGAACAGTGCCACCACCGCTACGGGGACCTGCAGCGGAGGGACCCAGAGAGGCTACAGGCACTACTGGCATGCATCTGGAGGGGCGCTGTGCCACGTCCAGGTAAGTGCACTACACCCAAGTTCATGCCCACCCAGTGTTCTGTGGGGGCCAGCAGGGTGGCACACCATGCTGTGGGGGGCTGGGGCTGCACATTCTGTTGGCTGTGGCAGCACACCATGGGTGCGCTGTGCTACTGCACAGCAGCTGCGCTGGGCCAGGGGGCATGCTGTGCTGAGGGGGGCATGTGGTGTTGCCAGGTACTGATGTGTCTTTCTCCATGTTTCTCTACTAGGCCTTGAGGATAGAAGGAGGGCACAACTGGCTGGCACTGTGGGTAGGCCAGGGAGGGCCACCACAAGGGATCAGGCGCAGGATTCAGGCTGCATGGGCGGAGCTGCTGGACAGGTGCAGGGTGTGCCACAGCAAGCAGGTAGGCACTGTTCCAAGGTATGATGTTGTGCAGGATGGGGATGGGCCACAGCCCCCTGTGTACATGGCTATTCCAGCTGTGCACCACCCATGGTGTCCACTGCATCATGCCGTGGCTATTGCACATGTGTGTGGCTGCTGCAGGTGGGCTGTAGGTGTACCCAGATTCCAGCTGTGCCACTGCCATCCTGCCACTTAGTCCTGTTGCCTGGCTGCCATGGTTGTGGTGTGTGGCTCATGGGTGGTGTTGGTGTGCAGTGTTCTGCATGGCTGTGGATAGTCAGGTTGGCAGCTTGTGTGGGTGCACATGCTGCTGGAGGCTGTGTGCCATCTCAGGGGAGCATGTCGCTGCTGTCCGCTGCGCACGGTGGGTGGGCTACGGTCATACGGCCATGCATTCATACCATGTCCCCTCCTTTGTTCTAGGTGTCCATCGCCCTGATGTCAACAGCAGGCTCCTGAGGTGGATCCTTCAGGTCACCACTGCCGCACTACTGGTGACATGGCTACTACAACAGGCACTGTGCAGGCTGCAGCGCAGACATCGGCGTCAGGCACCAGTGGGGCGTGGAAGCCCATAGGGCCCATTGGCCTGCAACTGTTTCCCTTCCCTGTCCCCCTTCCCTTGCCCTCCCTTGTACCCTTGTCTAGCCATGTCCCCTGTCCCTCTGCCTCCCTTCCCCGGCCTCTCATTTTGTATGTGGTCTCTCCATTCCTTGCTCCCTGTACCTGTTAATTGTTCATATGTATATAGTTGTTTTATGCCTGTTTTGATACACATTTCTATGGTTGGCCATCTGTGTCTGCTTTGTAGCTGGCATGTGGAGCCATGCTGCAGTGGTGTGCATGGTGGCTGAGTGGTACGTCTGGGGTGGACTGGCGGTTGTGCCTGGTGGTCTCCACACAGTGGCTGGTGGCTGAGCCCGGGGGCAGCCGTGGGCTTTCTGTTCATGTTGTGTGGCATGTGCGTTGTGTGCTGTTGGCCTGTGTGTTTCCAGCTGTGGTCCAGGTGGCATGTCACATGCCTTCCTGTGGGGGTTGCCTGTGGCTGTTTGCCAGTGGCCATTGGTGCCACCCTGCCTCCGTGCACCACTGTGGTGTACATGGTCGGGGGCCTGCTGCCATGTGCCTTCCATGCCTCCCTCCTGTCATCCTCTGCACCCTGGTGGCATTCTATCCTGCCCTGGTGGCATGCTCCTTGCTGTGCCTGTTGTCCTGTGTCCTGGTACATGCAGCTCTGCCCCTTGTGCAGCCCTGGTTGCACTATGGCGCAAGTTGGTTTTCTCCCTGGTGCAGCCCTGGTTATGCTGTGGCGCATCCCTGCAATATTCAGCCATGTTGTGCTGGTGCTTGCCATCATGCGCAATCTTTAAATGTCACATTCAGTGCACCATGGCACAGTGGACTTGCACTGTGCCACTTCTGCACCTGCTTCTGGAGCATGTCTGAATATCCCACCCTATGACTCAAAAGTTGTAATTCCAGTTCTTTCAATAAATAAATAAAATGATTAAGACAACTTAGCTAGAATTTTTGCCCACCATTTCAGATGTGCATGAAATATCTCCACAGATAAACCATCCTTCCCAGATGCCTTATTACATTTTTGTGCCATAATGGGATCCATACCCTCTCCAACAGAAAAAAAAGCCAATTTGGATCTCTCTCCTTATATTTAAATAAAAACCCTTTATTGGGAATCAAACTGTTTCTTTCCACATAACTCAAATATTTGTGAGAAAAGAATACCTGTCATGTCTTGGCATTTATTTTAACCAGAATATTTTTACTTTTGTTTTCAGTCCCAAAAATGAATAGGTCCCAAAATGTCTGTGACTCATTTTCATCTAAGGTAGACAGGTTATGACTTACAGTAGTGTCGTTTAATAGTCCCATTTTTGGCTCCCTAGTTTTGCTCTATATTATCTGCATGTGTTTATATATGCCAGTCTATACTCATAGTTCAAATATTTCTCTGTTATATGAATTAATTTAAGCACATAGGGCCGGGGCAGCAAGATGGCTGCAATGCTGCTCTACTCCCCGCAGCTCTCGCTCTGATGTGGCGTTAAGAGGTTCATCTCTTTTTTGGTTTTATTTTAAAGTTCCTCAAACCTAATGAATGAAACCCACACTGCTATTGTTTTTTTTTAATTAAAACAGCATTGCTTTCTGCATGCCAGTTATACAGTCTGGCAGTTTGTAACCAATGATCATCATTTCGGATGGCGTTGGGCCAGCGTCTTGGCTGTGGTGCTGTTTTTCTGCGATTGAGAGCACAGCGAGTTTTGAACTATCTCTAGATAGTTATAGTATTTTATGCTGCTGAATTTAACAAGTAAAATAGTATCACACCTTATCAGTCAGTAACCTGGAGAGTACATTTGTACACAACTACAGCGCTTTGACTCTGCCCGGTGTCCAACAAGGAGAAGATTGCTTTCAGTAGCTTGACCACCAACAGAGAGGGGATTTGCCTAGGTGCTGATATGCTTGCTTTCCCCCTTGCAAAGGTATGCTAACATTGCCTAGGGGTGTGGGTTACTGGTTTCTTAATATGACCCCAAGTTACTGCACTCAGTGGAGTGACTTTGTGTTAATTTTTACAGGTGCTTCTGTTCTTGGACTTGTTGAAGAAAAGATGGTGGAGGTGCAACTGGTATGGTCAGAAGTAACATGGAGCAGTATGGAGAGTATCTGCTTTGCTGAAAGTACTGGAGGGGAGCAACACTTAACTACCTTAGAAACACTTATGGCATGGTAAAACTCTTTGGAGCATGCAGCTAAGTCAGATACTTTTATTTTCCTATCATTTTATTAGAAATTGTTGATTTTGTTAGATGGAATGTTGAAAGGAAAAATACAAGTGTTTTGTGGATATTTTATCAAAAAGACTCCTAGGCATGGAGCTGGTTATTTTACTCTAATGGAAAGTTTGTAAGTGTTTATGCTTGGATATTGCTGCCTGAGGACTCCCAGGAGTGGAGCTGCCCATTATACTTCTAATCTATTGAAGATAAAATATCTGTATCCCCAAAGTGGCTTTCGAATGCTCTTTTTACATAAGCAATAAGACACGACAGAGTGGTGGTTGTTATGTGATAACCGCACACCTAGGTGAGTGGTGAGGCATGAGGCTGAAGGCCGAGTGTCCTTCCGCACCTAGGTGTGCGGTTATCACATAACAACCACCACCCTAGAGTGTCTTATTGAGCTTATAAAATGGGAAATAACTATGGAAAAAAAGAAAAAGACAAGGTGTTTATATTTTGAAAACTTTGTAACATTTATTTAAATACAGAATAGAGAATTAATTGAAACATTGAGATAAAATAGTCCCTTGGTAAACTTTTTTGAATGGTAAAAAAATAGCAATTACTAACAACATTAGCAAACAACAGTCTACTTGTTGTAGTTTATGAATTGCACTTTACTTCACTGTGATATTCTTAATTTGTCCCGAACATTGATTTCGCACACCGACTGCGCCATTGTGCGCGCTACATTTGTGAAAACACATTTTGGGTGAGATGTGAAAAATGACAGTTGTACTGTTCATAGGGAGGTGTGGTAAAATGGCAATACTGAAAATCTAAAGTGAAAATATTAAAAATGCCGAAATTCACGGCGTGCGTAGGAACTAACATATCCTTCGTAAAACAGTCGTTTTAGAATATTTTCGCAAATTTTCAACATAGCCAGTTTAAGACCACTGCTCATGAACAGTGTCACTGTGATTTTATTAATCTGTCCGGAACATTGATTTCGCACACTGACTGCGCCATTGTGCGCTACATGGGTGAAAACACATTTCAGGTGAGATGTGAAAAATGACAGTTGTACTGTTCATAAGGAGGTGTGGTAAAATGGCAATACTGAAAATCTGGAGTAAAAATATTAAAAATGTTTGAAGTTACAAGTGTGCGTAGGAACTGTGCAACGCAAGCTCGTAAAACAGTCGTTTTGGGGAATATTTTCACCAAATGTTCAACATAGGGTTTTTGGGAGCCTACCTCATGAACTGTGACACTGTCATTTTGTTAATCATTCCAGAAAGGTAGTTCCATGCAGTGACTGTGGAACCACCTTTCGGGGCCGATTAACGAAATAACAGTGGTACAGTTCATGAGGTGGGGCCCAAAAAAACCCATGTTGAAAATTTGGTGAAAAAATTCCCAGAGATGGCTGAGATATGCACTAAAGTTGAAAACAATCCATTTATGCCATTACACAGCTTACTGGCATTTCTTCAGTTTGCGGTCGGCTTTGAAGAGTGCAGACGTGTTCCTGGTCCACCAAAGATCATCGTGCTGGGCTCCGGAACTAAGTATGGGTTGAGGTGGGGGTGAGTTGGGGGCGTGGGGAGATGGGTACGCAGAGGGTGGGTGCGGGTTGGGGAGGGGCAAAAATCAACGAGGGAAGGTTTTGATGTTTCAGGTTTTTTTAATTTATTTACACAAGGGACTTTTGCCACGGGGTGGGCTCCCAGCGTGGCTTGAAGGCAGTGAAGCTGATGGGGGATTGGAACCCCGTTGGCTAAGAAGTTTTGCCATGCTGGGGTGGGCTCCCCAGCATGGCATCCAAACATTTTGGGCAGTGGAAACCGATGGGGATTGGGCTCTGTCGGCAATGAAGCTTTTGCCATGCTGGGGTGGGCTCAGCATGGCACCAGGCAGCTTGGGGCAGACAGTGAAGCTGACAGGGATTGGGCACCCCTGTCGGCTAAGGAAGTTTTTGCCATGCTGGGGTGGGCTCCCAGGGTGGCATACAAACATTTTTTTGGGGGGGGGGCAGTGAAACTGATGGGGGATTGGGACCCCATCACCAAATGTGAGATTCAAACCCAGGTCTCCAGAATTGCAGCATAGACCATTCAACCGCTATAGTATGCTGCCTCCTTTAATATTAAATTCCCTCTATGATTGTAGCGGTTGCTACTTCTTTAACTTTTTGGTGCCTACCATCATGTACCGTGCACTTCCATCTCAGGAAGTGATCGGCTTTTTTTTTCTCAATGCCTCTCTGCACTCGCGTTGTATGTTTGAGTTAACTGATAGCCTGTGTCACCAGCCGATTACCTCCATGGATTGCTTTTATTAATATTAGCAATGTATTTGGGCACTTTGGGTCTGCCTCTGCCTATTTAACTGTGTTTTCCCACCTTTTCTTTTTGTTTATAAATTATTACTGTATTGCCTACTTTCTTCATCCTGTTTTTTTTGTTTTCTGTTTTTCGCACATTCAAAACATAGAGGGCCAGATATTCAAAAGAGTTGAGCCACGCGCAATAGGGTTGCACCTGCGCAAGTCCGAAATTGTGCCATTCTGCGATATTCAGCAGGAGGCAGTTGCTCCCCTGAAATCATGCTGAGCAACAGCGCAATGATAATGAAGGCATGCGCAACCAAAGGGGGAGGAACCATGCATAAATGGCACAGTGCGATATTCAATGACTTGCGCCATGCACAATAGGGGAGCAAGCGGAAGTTGTGCCATAGCGGAAATGAGCCAAAATAAAAAGGAGCAAGGGAGAGGTGCAAGAACGCTACAGGGAAGCCACATGAGGCAGAAGCATAGGCAGACAGACAGGGCAGGAGGCACAAACAGGGCAGGCCAGGGAAAGGGCACTCTGAACAGCAAGGCACAGGAAAGGTGTGGGGAGACACACAGCACAGAGGCCAGCACAGGCAAGTGTACCCAGTGCAGGGGAAGAAGCAGCCAGGACAGCGGGGGGAATACAGCAACAGCTGCCAGGGGGGGTGAACACAAGCCAGGGACATGGCCAGTGCCACCTTCCAAATGGAGGCCGTTATGAGGGGGATGAGAAGGTGGGTGGCAGGGGGGCGTGGCCGTGGAAGGGCCCGTCGGTGGTATGCCCCCAACAGGCAGTACTGAGCCCACACCAGCTTTTAGGTATTGAGATTGTGGGCTGGTACCGCCTGAATAGGGCAATTCTGAGGCGTCTCTGTGAGCTGTGCAGTGATGTGATGCAGGCATCCACACGATGGAGCCATGCCCTGTCAGTGGAGACTAAGGTAACAGCCTGCATGTGCTTGCTCACCATGGGTACCTTCCAGAGGCCAACTGGGGACACCACAGGCATAACCCAGTCGGCCACGTCACGCCACCTCACCCAATTCCTCGGCACACTGCTGCCACATGCTGTGGAGTACATCCATTTCCCCAGCACAGTGGCAGAGCGCACAGCAAACATACAGGAGTTCCAGAGGGTCGCACGTATGCCTGGCGTGCTAGGGGCAATAGACTGCACCCATGTGGCCATCCGCACACCACCTGGCCCCGAGGGGGCCGCATACATAAATCTCAAGGGCTATGCCAGCATCAACTGCCAGGTGGTGTGCGATGCCAGGGGGCGCATAATCAATGTCTGTGCCACGCACCCTGGGGGAGCACATGATTCTTTCATCTGGCACCAGTCGGCACTGTGCCACAGATTTGAGAGTGGGGACATCCCCACTGGACACCTAGTGGGTGAGTATGCAAACCACATGGGCAATCATAGGGCCTGGGGGGGCATGGCCAGAGGTGGCATGGGTAGTGGCCTATATGGCCTGGGACAGGCGCTGCTGATAACAAAAACCAACCTCCGCCTCTACACACAGGTGACAGTGGATACCACTCCATCCCAGGCTGTCACACCCTACCGTGCCCGCTGACCCCATCGCAGCAACACTCACAATGAGGCACACGCCACCACGAATGTCATCTAGCGGGTGTTTGGGCTGCTGAAGACACGTTCCTTTGCCTGGACACCTCTGGTGGTGCCTCAGTACAACCCCTCAAAGGCCTCAGGCTATTCCTGGCCTGTTGCATCCTGCACAACATGGCCAATGAATGTGGGATAACCTGGTACAGGTCGAAGAGGGGACAGTAAATAAGGGATGATGGGGACGCGGTGGCGATGGTGATAGGCAGTCCCCTTGGAGGCTGCACGGGACCCCGACTGCTCCTGCTGGCACAGCTGCACCCGGATACCATCACGGAGGAGCGCTTCAGCCAACCCAGGTAAGTCATGGGGCCATGGGCAACCACCAGTGGCTAAGGCACAACCCAGAAACATGCATGGACACACACCAGGGGTGCATGCTGTCAAGGGAAGTGGCAGGGCACAGAAACACACACACAACCAGGGATGGGTGAGGATTAACATGCCACACCAATGGACACACACACACACAACGCAACAAACGTGCATAGAGGGCAGGAGGCACACTGACCCAGAACGTAAACCCTAGCAACACACATGTCCACAGGCCACCACTCCCACTGCCTGTCCATGTGCGTGTGTCAGATGCTGAGCAATTGCACATTGGTGTACAGGCGCAATGCAGGCATCATCATGCACGCGCAACTGCATGGACAGCAGCCGGAGGGTGTGTAGATGTGCAATCACGCATGCAGGGCCGGTACCCACCACACTGCCCACTGGAAACACTGAATGCAAATACGGGCAACAGCAGACAGTAGCCGCACTGGGAGACAGGTCAGTCACACGACACAGTGCCCCGGCTGCCACAGATGCATGGGCAGCCCTGCCGAGACCCGCCAGCACTGACAGGCTGACCACTGGCCTCATGGGGTGGCACCGATGGTCCCCTAGAGGTTCCATTGCATGAACGAGACCGTGCTCATGCAGGGGTCTGCAGCACACCGAACATGCCTGCACCAGGAGTACTCGGGATGCCCACAGCTGAACCCAGCATCGACAGGGTGGTAGTCACATGATGCCGGGACTGGGGGGGGTGGATAGTGCACTGCATGGTGTCCGCGATGCATGGGCACCTGACTGTGTGCCCATTGTGGCTATGACAGCAATGAATGCCTGTGCATGCCTGTCAATGGCAGCAGTCACATCCTCCCACAAATGGTCCATCCCTGCCAGGATCAGTGCGGTGTCCCTGCTGCGACGCTCTTCTGCCCACTCCAGAGCCACATGCAGTGCATCCATGGACGTCGCAAGCTGCATCTGCTGCTGGACCGATGCTTGCAGTAGGTGGGTGTGCTCTTCCAAGAGGTCATCAGCCTCCTTGGCATCCTGTCCCTCAGGGTGTGCATGGCCTCAATGATCAGCACCCCTTAAGGGTGGGTGCTGTGCACCAGGACCAGTTCTGGGCATGTCCATAGGCAGTGCACAGATGCCGCCGCTGAACCCTGTACCCCCAAGCCCATTGGGCGACTGCTGATGCTGCCCCTCTGGCTGCCGCTCCCCAGGGCTCAATGGTGCCACCGCAGTGGCCGCAACAGTCCCACTGTCCTGAACAGACACCAGTGCTGCCCCACTGGTGCTGATAGGCACAGCCTGGGACTGTGCTGACACACAGGCCTCCACAGCTGCACCACCCACAGCCATGGGCGCAAATTGCCCTGCTGTGTGGCCATCCCGTGGCACACACTTGTCACTGCCCATGACGGTCGTGTCATCATCACCGGTGACGGACTCTGCACCGGCCACAGTCACAGCATGTTGGCATCCGTGGATGCCAGCACACTGGGACACAGGCAGGGCTTCCTCCACACCTGTTACAATGACATCAGTGTGGACAGCCAGGCGGCCCCACTGTCGCAATGATCCACATATACCTGTGGAGGTGGATGGTCCCTCCTCCAACTCCAGCTGACTGTCCGCAGTGGACAGGCCCACCACCGCTAACCCATGCAGATGCTCAGGATCTGTAAGGAAAAGCAAAGTCGCGTTAGTGCATGTGACCTACCCTGCCCCCCCATAGACAGACCATGACTTACCATGCAGTGATGGGCCACCACCCGTCTGGAAGCCACCACCCAGAACACCCTCAATGGCACTTTCGCGCTGCATGCTTCCAGCAAGCCTCTCTCCTCCATTGGGGTCAGCTGTACCACCTCCGGCTGTTCCCCACCTGTTGCCAGCAGTGCTGCCCTGATGGCAACCACCTTCTCCTTTAGCCTCCTCCTGTCCGTGCCCATCTTTTCTTGCACTCCTGCCACAGGCTGGTGGCTGCCATGCAGGTTCACAGCATGCACACCTCCTCCCATGCAGCAACCGGGCTTGAGGTGTTCCCCGCCATCCACTGAGGAAAAGGCTCCTGATCCAGGTAGGCCCTGAACAGGGCCTCAGTTTCGCCTTTGGCAGAGTTAAGACCTCCTCCTCCTCCCACCACTGTGTTCCTCCTCTCCAACAACCTACTCGGTCATTATGTAGCCTGTAAGAATGGCAGTTGTTACCTGTGACTGTGCAGTCCATGCATGTCCCTGAATCCACAGTCCACACTCCCAAACAGCATGCAACTCACCAATAGACTGCAGTAACTGACTATGGCCACTGCAGCACAATGTCGCACTTTTATAGCGCAATCCATGCAAATGAGGTGAGCAGCAAATTTAAGTAGATGCAAACTGCAGTGCTGTGCCATTGAATGGCTGATTAGATGATTTGCATATGACGGCTGAATATCGCGCTGTTGCGCTTTGCGCAATTGTGTTGAACATGCTGAGCCAATGGCGCAGTTCTGTGACATGCGTAGTACACACCTCACTGCGCATGCCCGGGTTGCTGATGCAGGCATCTGCTGTGCTGATGACATGCTGTGCATGGTAGGCAATGCAGGGCATGGCCACCATTGTGCCAGTGGCGCTATAGCGATGGTCACTACATGGCACTGTGGCACTGGGCCATCATAGGTGCAATGGGCCAACTGCGCAGTAGACCGCTATGGTGCTGGCACACAGGCAGCCAATTGCACTACACGCATTGTCTTCCAATGGCACTGTGCGTGGCCATGCGCCAGAGACCCTTGACCCTGTGCCCGACCTTTACCTCTAGGCACCATGCATCAGGCATGGGTGCACCTCTATCGCGCTGTTCGATAACAGCACGATAGGGAATGGCAGCGCTGTACTGCACAGCATCTGCATGTGGGAAGCCGCGCTGCAGAGTGCCATATTGCCTACTACTACTGAGAGAATGGCATTCAGGCAGGCAGCGCAGTGGTCTGCGATAGAGTTAGCCAATCTGGTGGTTGTGGAGCCACACCATGGCCTCTCTTGGGAGCGCCTGGACGGGGCCACGGACCCAGGTGTGGCAGGAGGTGATCCCCTGCCATGGAGGAGGCCACTGGATGGGGGAGGAGCACGGATCAGATCCCAGGCACCGCTACGCGGGACCTCAGGAGGAGGGAGCCGGAGCTATCAAGTACAACTGGCAGCGCACGCACTGTGAGGGACAATGTGTCACTGCCAGGTAGGGGTTCCATCAACACACTTTTATCAGTCCATATGGGTAACAGTGTTGTATGTGTCCAGCACATAGGGGAGGGACTGTCTGGGGTTGGCTGTGGTGGTGTTCACAGGGTGTGGGGTAGGTGGGTCTGGCTGGGTGGGAAGGCACACACCCAGGGGCAGGGGGACTTTGCTTCGGGATTGTACTGATGTTCTTCACTCCTTGTTTGCCCCACAGGCCCTGAAGAATGCTGCCATGCAAGAGAGGAGCAGCGGAGGGAGGAGGATGGTGCAGCCAGGCGGGTCGAGGACCATCACCGCCCACCTGACCGGCCCGATGAAGGTGAGTGCCATACATCCATGATTACTACTGCATGCTGTGTGACAGGGTGGGCAGCGGGGCATGGCCACCATACATCGATACCACTGCCAGGCACGCAACTTGTTACAGTCAACACTGCCAGTGGCAATGCATGTCTGGGAGTGCGTCAATGGTGGTCCAGTGCACACAGGTACATGGTTGTGCTACTGCCTTTGCACCACATAGCCATGTCACTAAATGGCCACGGTGGTGCTGTGCATGACTTGGCCAGTGGGTGTGTGCAGCATTCCGCATGGCTGTATGCGCCTGGGTGGGCAGGTCTAGTGGACGTGATCACTGCAGGTGGTCACACACCATCACAGTGGTATGTCCCATGGCCGTATGCCATGCACAATGGGTGGACTGCATGGGGTTGTGCATTCACACCTATTGACTGTGCTCCCTTGTCCTAGGTACCAACCATCTTTGAGAGATACAGGAGACAGTGCGGCAGATCCTGGTGGTCACACGGGCATCACTTGAAATCCTGCGTCGATTAGATGAGACCGGGGTTCTCAGGAGGCACAGGGCCCGGAGGAGCCAAAGCAGGGAGAGGCGATCCCACTAGTGTGGATGGCTGGCAGTTTTCCCCTACCCCCCTGGACCCACCCTCATGCCCCTCCTTCCCTGTCCCATTTGTCCACCCCTGCCCTCTACCCACCCCCACCTTGTTTGTGGCCCCCCAACCTTGTATATAGTTCCACTGTTTTATCTATATAGTTGTTGTATATAGTTGATGGTTATATATTTTTCAATAGATTTAATTTTGATATGAATACTGTTGTAGTCTCTTATTTGCAGCAGGCTATAGGTGCTCAGCTGCAGTGGTGTCAAGCGCCAGGGTGGTGCGGCCATGGGTGTGTGTGTGTGCAGTGTGGAGGTGACTATGGTGTGGGGTAGCTATCAGTCAATGTCTGTGGTGTGTGTGTGTTCCCTGTGCACTGGCTGACTGTGTGCAGTGGGCCATGGTGTGTGCTCTGTGTCCATGGCACACCCATCGGCCCATCCATGGCCTGTGCAGCTGACACACATGCATGTCTGTGGCCTGCACGGTCCACAGCATGTGTCAGTGGTGGCAGTCCCCAGGGCGCCACTGTACCGTCACTTTGCTGGGTTGCCTCCTGTCACTGGTGTGGTGCATGCCTGGCTTGGGTGGCACTGTGGGCACCACAGTCGTTGTCCCACCTCCATGCTGTGCCTTGTGTGTGTTGCAGGGGATGTGCCCCACTGTCTGTGACTTGTGCTCCGGGTGACTGCTGGTGGTGTACAGGTCCACAGTGCCTGCACAGGGTGGCTGGCACTCCAGTGCCATGGAGGACTGTGGGTTGCATGTAGTCAGTTTACATGGGCCCACAATGGGGGCTTGGTTGCCCCACCACTGCGTCCCTGTGTTGTTGTGCCCTTGGGTATGGGTGGGTGTCTGTCCATACGCTGTGTGGCATCCGGTGTGGTGCATGCTTCCACGCACCACTGTGGGTGGCTGTACTGGCTGTTGTGGCCAGTGGTGGGTCGGGGTGTGTCACTGGACTACTGTGCAGGGTGCTGTACCACTGGTGGTGGTGTCAAGGGCACGCCCTGTCATGTGTGGTGTACCTCTTGTGCCGACGCATGGTTGGTCTCTCAGCAGTACCTCGGGGGGACTGTGCATGGTGGCACTGTGTCTGCCGTTGTTGCATTGCTGTGTGCTGCCACCCGCTGATGGGTGCTCGTGGTGGGGCTGGCTTGCATGGTTCTGTGGTGCACCGGTTTGCAGTGTCACAGTGGGGATGGTGGCATGCATGGGGTTTCCTGCAGTGGTGGTCACTGCTCATGGGGGGGTGTCTGGGGTCACGGTGCAGGGTGTGCTCTGCATTGGGGGGATGGTGTGGCATGGGGTGGTCAGCCCTCCTTGTGTGCCTGTCACAGCTTGCCGATAGGTGTGATGGGGCACCATGGCCCAGCTGTGGGTTGTTTGCTTGTCTCCATGGGCCAGTGGTTATTTCAGCCCTTCCCTAGTTGTGCAGTGCTCGGGGTGTGGGGGGGATGATGTCTGTTCTGCTGTGTGTTCCTGTGCCCATCTGTGGCATGGGTGGTGGGCTCCTACCTCCCTGGTTGTGCAGTTACATTGCTCTGCTGCTGGGGTCGTCCCTGGTTGCAGCTATGGCGCCTCTGGACTACTCAGCTGAACATCCCTTGTTGCGCTTATGGTGCATCAGATCTGCTCAGCTTCCTCCCTAGTTGCGCTATGGTGCAGGTGGTGCGATATTCAGTCATTGGCTGTAGGCGCATTGGCCTGCTCCATTTTTGAATATCCGTCTCTTGCGCATGGGCAATAGACTTGCGCTTGCTTCTGCTATTGTGCACTTTTTGGGTGCAGTTTGAATATCTGGGCCCGAATGTTTGTCATGGACTGTTTACCATGGAATACAGAGATTCAAAATTCTGCTCTGTTCCACTTGTAGAATGTTACTCTCCTGATTTTCTGTACACACAGACAACAAAGGCCTGTTTTAGAGCCAGATACTCAATTATATCACTGTCAGGGCAAGCATAAGAGATTTTACTGAAGAGCAGGTAAAGACAGAAGAGAGATTTTTCACTGTTAGTAAACAAACAGTTGTAATTTAAACTATAAACAACACTTAATGTTTCTAATTTGTTTATGTGTGTAAGGGGAGTGTGATGATCAGGGGAAACAACATTTATTGAATTTATTTTATTTTTTTTATTTAAGGTAGTTTTATGTTTAGAGCCCAGCTGAAGTTTTTTTTACAGTGTAAAGGTAGCAGCCATGTTTATAATGGAAGATTAGTTCTGGTTGAAGGGGGACTGATGGAAGATAGTTCTGGTTGTATGAGGACTGATTTGCTCATTGTGTGATGTGGTTTAGGACCAGGATGACTGTGCATATATAGAGATTTAATGTACAGTCAGCTGATGTCTCTTGGCCAATGAGATTTCTAGATGTTTTCTTACCATTTTATAATGATATATATTACTCTGGGGGCAAGATAAACTACTGCTGACTATATTTCAGTGTTGAAGGCAAAAATATTTACGTGAGTGGAACATAAATGTTCGTAAGGTTTTGACCAATTGAAAGCTTTTTGCAAATGCCTTTGGGAAGATACCAGCTCTCGCTTAAGGGCTTTTTAGGAGCTTACTGTGTCTACGCAGGATGTGCCAAAAAACTCACTGTTAATGAATAGCTCCTTCAGATTATGTTGAACTGCATGCATGTGCGGCCCTATATTTATATAATTTAACCGGAGCATTATAAAAATTATTTCCAGGTGTCTTATAGCTGGACTCCTTATTTGGGAATGCTGTCTGAGTATTTCAGAATAGTTTATTTCTCTGGACATCTCATTAACAATTTTATAAATGTTTAAATGATGTTAATACAGTAGTTTTTATTGGTCTTTTGGCTATGCTCAATTTTATGATATTGCTAACACTAAATGCCCACTGTGTTTTAGGGACAAGCCAGGTTTTTATTAAGGGACACTTGCTTTGATTGAGTGGCTGATTTGGAAATATATCTGTGGTAAATTGGGCTGCCACCTGGACTGCCTATGAAATTTGCACCAGGACGGCTGTCAAATTCTTAAGTAAGTGGCTACTGCTGGCCTAACAACAGGGAAAAATAACCATCTCATGTTACAGTGCCAATGACTGAACTTTGGATCTGTGCACTTAATGAAATGACCCAACTTGTGTTTATGGGTTTGGTTCCTTTGCTCAGCATTTGTGACCCAGATTACAGGCTGGCAAAAAATTCCTGACCAAAGACTCATCTTAGTGGAATACGGAGCAGCATGCAATGCAGGGTATTCCCCTTGAGACATAGGGATGGGAATGACTGGCAGTATAGGTTGGTACAATTTGAGACAGAAATCCACTAACAAATATATGGGACAGAGTTGACTGGTGCTCTAACTAACAGTTTGATACAAGGGATACATTTTCATGACCTGAGTTTGTCTCCAGCTGTGCTTTCAGATGAACCAATGAAAAAGGAACACCTCAGGCAGTGCAGAGTGTAATTCTATTGGAGGACTGGGGCAGGCTATCAGAATATCACAATCGGCCAAAAAAACCTTGTAAGTGAATTAAATAAGGAGCTTAAAGCTGAAAGTAAGGGTCAAAGAAAATACTTGTATGAAATAGAGACAAACGTAATGTTTATGACCTATTTATCATTAGTTTTTGGAATACTGAAAGTTGAAAGAAGGTCTGTACCTGCCAATGATGGCCCACTGGGATACTGTATCTAATTGTTTGAGATGTGGACAATTGTATTGTAGTTTAATATTTTTAATGTGTGACGTGTTGTAATGTTTTTCTATAACTAATCAACAATAAATTCATTCATTCAATTAATTTAAAAACTACACTTTTTTGCTTTTTACATTCATTATCAATCCATTCTTTGCATGTATTCCATGGGTAAACATGGGGTTTGATCTTCTCTGATTAAAATATTTTTCAAGAAGGCAATTATTCTCTTATAAATCTCTATAATATTTAAATTTGTGTCATTTCTCTTTTCTCTCCCTCCTTCAACATCAATTTAATTTCTGGCATATCAGAGGTATGATATGCATACCCAAGAACTGGTTAATCCTATCAGCTGAAGAAGGTACCCATACAATGCCTTAACTGCTTTAATTATCCTATTTTGATTTATGTCAACTTCTGCTTCCTGAGCTTTCCTATTTCCAAGAGTTTAACTTGATTATATGGGAAAGGGGAGGATGGTCACTGCCCTGTTTTGTGAAGATAATGAAGTTTACAACACCATAAAATGAAAATACATCAGCAAGGCAGAGAACCAATGTACTACAGCCATATGATGAACGGAATATGATAGCTTCTGCCCAATCTACAAAGGCTCTGACATTTAAAATTCTCAAGAAATATTCCAGCAATATCCAATAATTTTTTTCATCTTACGTTCCCTAGACTGTCACAAAGGGATACCATAGGTGTCATATATATTAGGTTTGTCCATATTTAGTTCTAAATTGACCTCCACTCTCAAAATCACCTGCTAAAACTAGTATTATATCAGGATGGTCCAATTGTATCTGTTCAGATGTTTTTTCAGCATAGTCATGATATCTTCTAAATCAGAGCCAGACAGTGATGGTAAAATATATCCATTTACAAGTTTGGTCTCTTGCTTAGTATTAATTGTCATATGTAGGAAAAATGGATATACATAACACAGTTTAGTACATAGATACATAGATACATAGACAGTGTCGGCAGATAAGGGCCTATGGCCCACCCAGTCTGCCCATTTGAGCTTGTAAGTTCAGTTTATGTTTTCCTAGAAGTCTGTTGCCCCTTACCCCTGACCTCCAGAATTCCTTTATGTCTATCCCATGCATTCTTAAATCCCGTGATTGTTTCAGCCCCCACCACTTCCTCTGGCAGGGTGTTCCACTTGCCCACCACCCGTTCTGTGAAGAAATTCTTCCTCATGTTTTCTCTGAATCGTCCTCCCTCCAACTTCATCCCATGCCCTCTAGTCCTGGTACATCTCTTTCACTTAAAAATAGTGTATTCCTGCACCCTGTTCCTCCCTGTGAGATACTTGTATGTCTCTTCATATCCCTCTCCCTCCTCTCCTCCAGGAGTACATGTTCAGTTCCTTCAACCTGTCTTCATAGGACTTGTGATGCAATCCATGCACCATCTTTGTTGCCCTCCTCTGAACCTTCTCTACCCTGTCTATGTCCTTACGTAGGTATGGTCTCCAGAACTGTACACTGTACTCCAGGTGGGGCCTCACTAGTGTCTTGCATAGTGGAATTATGACCTCCCTTTTCCTGCTGGTGATGCCCCTGCCTATACATCTAAGCATCCTATTTGCTTTACCTGCTGCCTTGTCACACTGTTTCCCTACCTTGAGGTCATCAGAGATGATAACCCCAAGATCCCTTTCCTGTTTGGTGCATGCTATATCCTCACCCCCCAACTGATATATTGTGCCAGGGTTTTGTGCCTCATATGCATTATCTTGCACTTCTTTGCATTGAATTTCAACTGCCAAACCCTGACCATTCTTCAAGTTTCTGCAGGTCCCTTCTCATTCTGTCTACACCCTCTGGTGTGTCTACTCTGTTACAGAGCTTTGTGTCATCAGCGAACAGTGAAATTCTACCTTCTAGGTCCTGCACAATGTCACTGATGAAGACGTTGAATAGGACCCGGTCCCAGCACTGATCCCTGTGGTACCCCACTGGTCACTCTTCCTCTGTGGAGTGACAGCCATTAACCACCACCCTCTGTGTCCTGCCACCCAGCCAGTTACCTACCCACCACACTACTGTCCTGCCCACCCCATATTCCTCAGTTTGTGTAGTAGTCTTCTATGTGGCACAGTGTCAAGGCCTTGCTGAAGTCCAGATAGGCCATGTCCACTGCCCTCCTGATCCACCTCTCTAGTCACCCAGTCAAAAATTCAATGAGGTTGGTCGCTGCAGGCCTCCCCCTGGTGAAACCATGCTGCCTTGGGTTCTGTGGTCCATTGACAACCAGATGTTCCACCAATCTCTCCTTCAGTAGTGCTTCCATGATCTTCCCACTACCGAGGTGAGGCTGACTGGTCTGTAGTTCCCTGCTTCCTCTTTGTTCCGCTTTGTATAAGGGGACTACATCTGCTGTCCTCCAGTCTTTGGGTACCTTCCTGTTTCCAGTGATCAGCTAAACAGGATAGCCAGAGGTTCAGCCACCACCTCTCTTAGTTCTTTAAGGACCTGGGGTGCACCCATCTGGCCCCATTGCTTTATCAACTCTTATTACTTCCAGTTCCTTCAGGACCCTTTCTCGTGTAAAGGGACTTATGTCCATTTCTGCACCATTCTCGCCCCTTGTACTCCTTTCAGACCCATTACCCTCCTCTTCCTCAGTAAAGACTGAGCAGAAATACCTGTTCAATATGTCAGCTTTACTGTTGTCATCCTCCATGCAGTCCCCATCCTCCCCTTCAATCTCTATCCCTCCTTTGTCTTTCTTTCTTCCTTATGTACCTGTAAAAGGGTTTTGTCCCTCTACCCACTGATTTTGCATGTGTTCTTCTGTCTGAGCTTTGGCTTCCCTTACTGACCTCCCTGCCTCCTTTGCTTCTCCTGGTACTTCTCCCTATCCCCTTCTGCCTGTGTCTTTTGTATTGCCTAGATGCAACCTTTTGGCTTTCACTTTCTTTGCTACCTCTTTGGAAACCATAATGGTCTCCTCTTCCTTTCCTCTTGCTAACCTGCTTAATGCATAATTCTGTTGTTCTTGTAATCCCCATTTTAAATCTGCCCCTCTTCCTCAACCGATTCCTGTCCCATTCCCTTAATGCCTCTTTCAAGTATCTCCCATTTTTCCCAAAGTCTGCCCCCTAAAATCCAGGATCGTGTTTTTGTGTGGTTTGGTTCTGCTCTTTCTGTGATTTCAAACCACAATGACTGGTGGTCACTGTTCCCCAGGTGCTCCCCACTGTTACCCCATCCCACTGTCCCTGTTTGTGAGCACAAGGTCCAGTATTGCCTTCTGCTGAGTTGGTTCCATGACCAGTTGCTTGAGGAAGGCACCCTGAAGGGAGTCCAGGATAAATCTGCTCCTAGTTGATGCTGCTGCTGGGATGCTCTAGTCCACATCTGGAATATTGAAGTCTCTAACCAGTACTACCTCACCCTTGTCTGCCATCCTTTGGATGGCTAGCATCAGCTCTCTATCTGTTTCTTCCTCCTGGGCTGGTGGTCTATAGACCACACCTGTGCGGATGGCTGTCCCCATTTTCCTTTCCAGCTAACCCACAGTATCTCTCCCCATTTGTTCCTCCTGGATCTCTGTGGCCCTTATGTCATTTTCACATACAGTCCCTCCTCCTCCCTTCCTGCCTGCTCTGTCTCTTCTGAATATGTTGTAGCCAGGTATGGCCATCTCCAGTCATGGTTATCATTACACCAGGTTTCAGTGATGGCCACAATGTCCAGGTCTGACTGCACCATGACAGTCTCCAGATCTTCCATCTTGTTGCTAAGGCTCCTGGCATTTGCACACATGGCTTTCCATGATTTGACTTCCCTAGACTGTTTCGCTGTTCTACTCCAGCCCCTTCCTTGGTTGTCCTTTATCCCTGGTTCTCCTTGCTGTCTGCCCTTCTGCTGAATTTTGCCCCTTTTCTGCCTATCTACCTCTTGGGCACTAATCTCCATCTTTTGCACACTGCTTTGAAGACATAGCCACTCCTCTGGTTCACTGGTTCCACTGCTAGCTGTGGGGGTGAGCAAGTAGGTACCCTCCTTGCTGGCCTGCCACCCCACTTTGCTAGTTTAAATGCTTGTCAATGTTGCATTTAAACTTATCATTGAGTGCTTAGATTCCCCTTCAGGATGGATGCAGGCCGTCAGGCTTAAACAAACCTCCATACCTCCAGGTGGGTCCCCAGTCACCAATGAATCCAAACCCTTCCTCACAGCACCAGTTCTTCATCCATGAGTTAAAGTTCCTGGTGCATGCGCTCCTATGCTCTCCCTTGTCTCTCGCTGGTAGTACTACTGTAAAACTATGAATCTTACTAGAGTGAGTATATGCATTTTGCTCTACCATATTTATAACATGGTTCAGCAGTTATATATCCCGTGTATAACTTTACAAAAAGCATGACTTGTTATAGAATCATGTTTCATGGGACATCAATCAATCAATCAATCAATCAATGATTGATTGATTGATTGATTGATCGATCATGGGACATCAAGACATCATTCGTTCTTATTCTATCTACCACTCCCTATCCTGAATTTTTTTGTTGATAAATCTGCTACATTCCAGCATAGTAAATTTGTTTCTGAATTACCATTATTATTCAGTCAATTTTATTCAATACTTATAGTACTGAGACTGTTCATGGGTTCTTCCTTGACTGTTGTTTCATCTAACTCTGATTTGATTCTACTCTATTCATTGTCTGCATCTGTATCTTCTTCCACAACAATGTTATTAATGTTTGGCTCTTTTTGTTTTCTTCCATGGATTTCCTTTTCCTTCCTCCATAATACATATTCACTGTCTTCCTGTAACCTACAGTATAATATGTCTAGCAAACACCGCAACTCAGCAGGAACAGCCTGGCATGCAGTAAACAGGCTCCCCTGCTTCTAGCTTCCAGTCGAAGCAAACATCACAACCCAGCAGAAGCAGCCTCGCATGCAGCAAAGAGGTACGGACATGCTGTGGCCCTACACAAGCAACAGTTGAAACTGTACCAATGTTAAAGTATATTGTTTGACTCTACCCAACTCTTCTCTGGACTAGTCCTTTTAATATTATTCATCGGTTGAGTAGTTTAGATAGTTTTTGTCTGCTTTATATCATCAGTGCCTGCTGTAAGTTTGTTAAAGTACTTTAAGTTTTACTTGGTGACTGCTGAGCTTGTTGGCATGTCTACAGGGTTACCTATGGGCATTTTCTTTAAAATCTGTACCTCCAGTAATAATTGTTTTCTATGTACCTATTTCTGCTGGATTTTGCTTTGAGTTTTAATTCGAATGCAATACTTTTTTCAACACTGGTTCCTGTGTCCTTTCCCAAGGTCGTGCATGCGCAGTACTTGATCACCTTTTCCACTTTGGTGGTCTTTGTTTTCACCACCCCTTTGTAATCTTAACCTTTCTCTCTCTCCTACAGTGGTGATCATACAAATGCTTGTCAGTACTGAAGTATACCCCGAGGTATACCTCAGTGGTACTGCATCAGGATCGCATTATAGTCAATGCAAATTGAACTTGAGTGCCTCAGTGGTACCTCAAGGTATACCTCAGTTCTGATAAACTTTTTTGATCACCACTGTATATTCCATAGGCTCCCCTACTTCTAGCTCCCAGTCAGAGAAAACATCACAACTCAGCAGGAGCAGCCTGGCATACAGCAAAATGGTACTGACATATCGTGGCCCTACACAAGCAACAGTTGAAACAGCACCAGTGTAGCCCGTCAACTGCCCTGCCCACCCTGGTCTGACCCTAAACTTATAGGATCTCTTGGATCATGTGATCAGTCATGTGACTAATTTTCATTTTTCTAAGTCCCAAGTTGGCCATTTGCTGCTTATACTGTGAGACCACTAGGAGTCACTGCTGAGTCTTCTCTGTTACCTCCCAACTACTCCTTACAACTCCACCTTTCCCTTTCTAATGGCCTCCATCCCCTACTGCAGAATTCCAGTTTCTCCACTATCCCTGCAGGTTTGTCCTTTCTGCCCTCCTGGGTATTGAACCCTTGACCCACCATACCAGAAGCGAGCACCCTACCACAGTACTAAATGGCTGGCACAGATTGGTTAACCACTTTTCAGGTATTAGCACCTTACCTTTAGAAGCCATCTGCCTAACTGCCTAAGCACCTCCCCCCTCCTTGTTACTCCTCACTCACATATTACTAAGGTGACCTCCCCCCCAGCTCTGTGTTCTGTGCCAATACATTATTGATTTCACCCACCCATTCCTGTAGTTGACCTGCCCCTCACCACCACCATCTCCTTGCTCCATGCCAAGACATCAGTTGTATCTCACTCCTGGTACTTATGTACCCCTCAGTCACTTTGCATCCCACAAACTGCTTTGTACAAGTACCTACTTGCATTTCGATATGTACAAGTACCTACTCTCCCCTTTACAGGTTATATTCTTTGGCCACTAGAGGGCCATTTACCATCTAATCTCTCCCTTAGAGCTCACTGTCATAACTACTGCCACATTCCTTCTCTCCTCACTTTCCTACCCAACTGCATTTACCCACTACTGTCTTATTTTCAGATCTGCTTAATCCTCCACCTTCTCTCACAATGTGTCTCCACCTCTTCACCTTCCCCCTTTTACTGCTCCTAACCCTCTGTCTACCCCCACCACTTGCTCACTACTCACCCCTACCAAACAACCCAGCTCCACCCCTTACCCTACTTCTCCAGTCTCCCACCTTCATCCTCAGAGTTACTCCTTCTTCCCCCCTCAAACCCTGGACACATTTTCCTATCCTCCCCATGCTTCCCTGATCTCCATGCCAACTAATCTTGCCTTTCTTCATCTAATGTTCTACTTCTCTCCCCACCCCTCCAGGCCTAAGGCTTCTTCCTCATCCACTCATAAGTGCCCCAAGAATCATTTCATTATTATTGCCCTTCTCTTGCTCTCCTCATGAGATATTCACCCCAATTCAAGTCTGATAGCCTATTTCACACTGGGCTCATCTTCTGCAACCACCTCTCACTCTTCCACCCCCTCTGCTCCCCCAAGAGGACTCAAGATTCTACCTTTAAACATCTGTAGTTTACAACTAAAAATTGACTTCCTGCAAAGCATGGCAGTCACTCTAAAATTAGATATACTAATTATTATGGAAACCTGGCTAAAGGGCAAGATATCTGACTGTTCTGTCTCCATCCCAGGCTACTCTATCCTAAGGCAAGACCAGGCTGGTAGGGGTGGTGGCGTGGCCATCTATATTCTCACCTAACTCCAATATTGTACTATATACTTTACCTCCATTCCTGCAACCCACGATGCTCTAGCAATTCAAGTGACCCTGCCTTTCAGTCTTCCTATCTTCATAGCCAGCATGTATTGCTGCCCAAACTTCCAGCCCACTATCGCTCTTGACCTAGTAACCTCCATCTCAGCTCTTTCCCACTCTGGAGAACTATACATCCTGGGTGATTTCAATTTAAATTTGCTATCACCTAAGTCTGCCAAAACACATAATTAAATAGGAGCACTTAACCTTACCCAGCTGCTTTTAGAACCCACCTGCCCAAACCACAAGACATTAAATCACTCCCTGCTTGACTGGGCACTGAACTCCCACCCTCACAGAGTAGTCAAATCTGGTATCCTTCCTGATGATCTTAGTGACCATAACCCAATCTTTATAGTCAGGAAAGTCCACAGGCCAAAATCCCCACATAAAACCTTGTAACTATGCTCAGTTAACTGACTGGACCTTGAACCACTACTGTGCAACCTTACCCTCTCTGATTGGTCACCCCTAGCTTCCTTTCCTCAGTCAATCTGGCCCTTACTTACATTAAGGGTATATTCCAAGATACTTGGGATACTTTCACCCCATTTAAAACAACCAGAGTCTGAGGCAATCATCTCCCCTGCATTACCCGAGAACTTCTGGCCTGCTTCAGGGCCTGAAATCGAGCCTGGATGCTACATAAATAAACCCAGCTACTTAGAGACTTTGCCACATACCATATGCTTCAAAATGCCTGTACCAAGGCAATGACGTTAGCAAAGTCTCAATACCTTTAAACAGCCTTCCTCACAGCATAAATACTCCATAAAAATTCTGGAAGGTGGTCCATGCCCTCTTCACACCCCAGTCCCACCCCGTGTCTCTGGTCCTAAAAATAACACTCTTGTGGCTGATCCAAGTGTGGTGGCCTTGGAATTTAACTCCTACCACACCTCATGTGCTGCTGAACTTCTAAAGTCCTTCCCTTCCTCCCCCTCCTCCAACCGTCTCCAATACCATAACCCCTCCTCCTTCTTTCTCTTTCTCCTCCATCACCACTGATGATGCCTTAAATGCCCTGCTCACTATCAATGTCTCAAAAGGTTCCTCCCCTGATGACCTTCATTCCAAACTCCTCTCTCTCTCTCTCTCAGCCCATGCCATTGCTTACACCTTCTCTCTCATTCTAAACCTCTCCTTCTCTACTGGTTCAGTACCCACTTCATGAAAGCATGCCATGGTCCTCCCCATACCTAAAGACAGGGACCCCCCTTCCCCTAGCATCTATCACCCCATCTCTCTCCTCTCTATTATGGCTAAACTCCAAGAACACCTAGTTCTCACCCAACTTATCACCTATCTATCCAACTCCTCCTTCTTCACCCCTTTCCAATCTGGTTTGAGGAAAAAAAACACTCCACTGCCATCTCCCTGCTCAGGCTCACTGACTATCCTCACAGGGATGGAAAATGGCCTTATCACCTCAGCCATTTTTGTCGACCTTGCCAAGGCATTCAACACTGTCTCCCAATCCCTTCTTCTGGACTCTCTCTCATCAGCTGGACAGTCTTCTTTAGCCACTAGCTGGTTCAGGGCCTACCTTACTGGTAGAACTCAGTTTGGATATCTGGAATCACCTCCCCCAATCACCACAGGAGTCCCACAGAGCTTGGTGCTTGGTCCCTTGTTATTTTCAATCTTCCTAAATGACCTGCCATCAGTCTGCTCCCCTTCCTCCTCCATCCACATGTATGCCAATTATATGGTTTTGTATACTTCTGGCCCAGCTCAAGCTGAGGTTGCATCCAGCTTGCAGCATGATTTCAACCAAATTCAACTCTGGTTTGCTAACCATTATCACTTCCTCAATGCCAAGAAGACTGTCACCATGACCTTTAGCACCAGGCAGAGACTCTCTAGTCTCCCCAGTCTGCCCTCTTCTACACCCTGGATGGGACTCTTTTAGAAGACACTTCCTCCTTCAGATACCTTGGGGTTTGGCTGGACCAACACCTCAACTTTTCTGGACATATTGATACCATCCTGAAAAAATTGTGCCCCAAGCTTGGTGCCCTGTTCAGGAATTGTAGTTGCATCTCTCCTACAGCTAGGCGTGAACTTGTCCAAAAGATGATCCTCCACATTTTCGACTACTGCAACGTAGTCTATGGTGCCCCTTCTATATCCTCCCTTACCAGATTGGACACCCTATTCCACTTCTGCTGTTTTGCCCTTGTAGCACCCTCTCAAATTAAAACAATTACACAATTTAAACAAATTAGCCAGTCTGGGAGTGAGTCCCAGGATGGTAACCTAGGTAAAAATTGGCTGAACAACAGGACACAGAGGGTAATAGTAAACTAAACCCACTTCAAAGAAAGGGTGGTTACTAGTGGGGTACCGCAGGGTTCAGTACTGGGTCTGGTCCTTTTTAATGTCTTTATAAGTGACATTGCGGAGGGACTGGAAGGAAAAGTATGCCTCTTTGCAGATGACACAAAGGTCTTCAACAGGGTTGATACACAAGTGGGGTGGAAAGGATGAGAAGAGACTTGGCAAGGTTGGAGGAATTGTCTAAAGTATGGCAGCTTAGATTCAGTGCAAAGATGTGCAAAGTAATGCACCTGGGAAACAAAAACCCAGGGGAAGAGTACACAATAGGGGGTATTAACAACAACAAAAATGGAAAGGGACCTGAGATAGTCATATCAGATGGCCGAAAGATAAGCAAGCAATGTGAGAAAGCAGTATGGAGAGCTGGGGGGATACTGGGATGTATAGGGAGAAGCATCAACAGTAGAAAACAGGAGTTGTTATCCCTCTGTACAGACAGTTGGGAACACCCCATCTGGAGTACTGCGTGCAGTTCTGGAGACCTCATCTCCACAAGGACATAGACAGGATGGAGGCAGTCCAGAGGAGGACAACTAAAATGGTGCAGGGTCTGCAACAGAAGCCATATGAAAATAAACTAAAAGAGCTTAATATGCATACCCTTGAGAAAAGGATGGAGAGCAGGGACATGATAGCAACATTCAAGTACCTCAAGGGAATCAACAAAGTCCAAGAAGGTAGCATCTTTCAGAAAACGAGATGTGCAAGAACAAGGAGACACAATTTGAAGATAGAGGAGGGACGGCTCAGGGGCAATGTGAGGAAGTATTTTTTCACAGAGAGGGTGGTGGACATATGGAACAACCTTCCTGAGGAGGTTGTGGGGTCAAAACAGTGGGTAGGAATTCAAGGAATGCAACTCTGGTGGGGTATTAAAGTAGGCTGTTGGTTAACTAGGATCTGCAGCTTATCCAATAGGTGAGAAATATGCAGATTAGATTAAGCCAAGTGGTCATATCTACCATCAAAAGTCTATGTTTCTTTGTTTCTATGTTTCTCGCACTCATCAGTGTGATCTCTATCATGCCTTATCCTTCCAATCTTTTACAAACAGATGCCTCTCACACTGTGCTAAGTTCACCTCAAAATACTGGTTGGGTGAACTCCCAACCTACCTCTCCCAATCTTTTATCACCCCTTCCTCTCCCTCTCATTCCCTTAGATCCATTGACTCTCGCACTTTGGTGATCCCTCGGTGCTCTGCCCTCATTGGTCATTCAGGCTACTCATACTAATTCCATAAAATTTGGAATTACCTCCCTCCCTCCTTAAGTGCATTATTCCTCCTCCTCCTTCTCCATCAGCTCAGCCCTTCACAACTATCTTTCATCTAGCTGCTCCTACCATGACCCTCCCTAAACCATGTCCTCACATATGTCTTGACTCACACTAACCTATATCTACTCCTAGCCTAACCTTTTCTCTGCCCTTTCTTTTCTTGTTTCCCCTGCCCCCTTGCTGGATTCCCAGTATCCTGAAGCGGGCTCTTCGGCTCAACTCTCCTTCCCTCCCTCCCTCCCTCCTCTCCTTGCCTAACCTTTCCTCCCCTATCTTTTCTAGCCTCCCTACCCTTGCAGGGTTCTCAGCATCCTGAAGGGTCCCAGAGCCTCAGCTCTCCTTTTCCTCCTCCCCCTCTTCTTCCCTTTTTACCCTTAGCATGTGTTACCTACTTGCTCTCTCCCCTTGGCAGTCCCCCTCATTCCCCTATCTCTCCTAGCCTTCCCTACTCCATGCAGGGCTTTCAGCTTTCTAGAGGGACCCCTGGCTTCGGCTCCCCCACCCCTCCTCCCAGCATCCTGATTGAGCCTCTTGAACTCGGATCACCCTTACCCTCCTGCTTCCTCCTCCTCCCTTCTCACCCATTGCACTCGTTTGCCATCCTGCTCAATTTCCTCTTCTCCTGGTACTCAGTAAAATCCACCCATCTCATTCATTGGTCCCTACCCCTTGCAGGGTTTGAAACATCCTGGAGGTCCAGTATTACCCCTCTCTCCCCTCCCCTGTTCTTCCTGTTGCACTTGATACATACCTGCCCAACCCCTCCCTTGGTACTTTAATATTAGCCTACACCTCATGCACTTGCTAATATTTTGCACCTCTCTGCAATTGTCCCAGTGCTGTATTTATCTGTTCTGTCTATACCAAGGTAACCACTAATAATAGGATGCATTTTTAGTATGAGGTCCATTCCTGCGATGTCCTCTTGTTCCCCTCACCCTTACACTAAATAGCCTACTGTAAATTGCCAACTGTATGTTTTATTTTATTTATTTATTACAAACCTTTGAGCTAACAGCTCATTTGCAAAGGATCCTTGTCAACACTTAAGGAGATACATTTTGTTGCAACAGCATAATTACAGTAGACAAATTGACACTGGGGTTGTACTACTAACATAGAGTTTACAAAGGAGAGGGTTGCAAATACATTTATGGTTTACACAAGTCAAGACATGAATGAAGCAGCTGGTAGCATTTTCAGTTTCCCAGTAGCGGTATGCAATATGCAGCCATCTGAGAGAAGTTAAGTGCAGAGATACAAGTTGAGGTTTGGCAAGTGCAAGTAGGTGGGGGGGTGGGAAGAGAGGAAAGAGGAAGAGGTCAGGAAAATAGGCTAGAGGTAGTGTGGGGTGTACTGGACAGAGGGCAGATGGAGGGAGGAGTGGGGCAGAGGAAGTGGACGGGGTGGGCAGGAGGTAGTGTGGAGTGAGGCTGGACAGAGGGCAGGTGGGGGGCAGTGAGGGGTACTGGACAAAGGACAAGTGGGGAGGAATTGGCAAGAGGGGAAGGGGTGGGGGAGGAATTTGGTGCAATCTGGCCAGAGCAAGTGGGCAGTTGAGTGGTGGGCTGGATGCTGGGATTATGTTTGACACAGGCAGCAGACTGGAGGAGAGATGGACTTAAGGAGTTTGGATTTGAAGTGTCCTAGACGTCGAAGGCTGGTGATTATATTTGGAAGCTCGTTAGCCAGGTGGGAGCCCTTACAGTGAAGGCATGTCTCCCTTGGGTTGATTTCCTGAAGGGGACAGCTAAAGCATGCCTGGAGACACTTCTTGTGGCATGCTAACCTGGGTCAGGTCTGAATAATGCCTGCAGAGAGACAGGTGCTAGTCCCAGTAGGGCCTTCTTTCCTAGTAAGTAGGTCTGGAGTTTTATTCTATCCCTGAGGGGGAGCCACTTTGTCCTAATGTAGAGCTCACAGGTGTAGGTGATGCTATCCACATCCAGGACACATCTGCATGCTTTATTGAGGGTAATGTGGGCTTTGTGTAGGCTAGTGTCTGTGGCAGCACCATAAACCACATTTCCATAGTCCAGGATTGGCAGGATTGTGCCATTGACTGCCTGGAGCCTGGCTTCAGGAGTGAGGCAGAAGTGGAGTCTGTAAAGTGTTCCCAACTTCCTGTTTGCAGCCTTAGTGATATTACTTAAGTGTTCATTGAAAGAGAGAGGCCCATCGATTGTGACCCCCAGGTACCGGAAAAAGTGAACCTGTTCGAGGGTGGAGTCCGTACTGAGTGCTATTTTAAACGATGTGGTTGATTTCCTCTTCTAGTGACTGGTAAAGAGCATTGTCTTAGTCTTTTTACTATTGAGTACTAGGAGGCTGGTGTTAAACCATTCCTGTATCAGGTCAAAGTTGCACTGTAAGTTGCTGGTCAGCGTGTCTTGGCAGGATCCTCTAAGGAATAACACTGTGTCATCTGCATAGGGCAGGACTTTGGCAGAGGGGCACACAGCTGGGAGGTCATTTATGAAGAGATTAAACAGGAGGGGGCCTAGTTTGGACCCTTGTGGGGCTCCGACCATGACTGTCCTGGCCTCTGAGATGGTACCATTAATCTTTACCACCTGTGAGCACTCAGATAGGTAGCTGGAGAGAATCACTGAACCATTTCTGAGGACAACCCACAGCAGATTAACCTGTGAAGCAGCAGCTTGTGATCCACAAGGTCAAATGCCTTGCATAGTTTGATATAGATTGCTCCAGCTAGTTGTCCCTGGTCTAGTGCCTCATGGACATAGCCTGTGAATTCAATGAGGGCCGTGTTGGTAGTGTGCCACTTGCTGAACTCATGTTGTTGCGGGCTGAGGTGGTTGTATTTATGAAGGTGGGGAGAGAGCTGGTCTGCAATGATTTTTTCCAGTGCATTGGAGAGAGGAGACAGGATGGAGATGGGTCTGTAAATGGACACAAGCGAACCATCCCCTCCTTTTAGAACCAGAGTGACCAGGGCAGTTTTCCAGGTAGATGTAAAGGCTGACATCCGAAGCGATATATTAAAAAGCTTAATGACAGGTATGACCACTTCAGGGAGGGCAATTGAGATAAGTTTCATATCAATTCCATCCCCACCCATCCTTGTTTTAGCCAGCTTGCAAGGTATTTAGCAGCCTCCTTGGTGGTCACCTGCAGAAAGTAGAATTTTGGGCTGGTGCTAGGAAGGGGGAGTAGGTGTCCACAGCTCAGTGTTTTGTTCTCATGAGCAGTTGTTTTAGGAGGTATGATTGCACTGTAGTCAGTAAATGCCTCATTGAAAATATTGGCTATGGCAACTTCATCAACTATGACTTTGTCACTGTGGTGCAGCATGGTTGGTGGAGACCTGTCACAAGTCCCTATGAGGTCCTTGATGGTATCCCAGAATTTTTTGCCATCTTTCAGGCACTGGGACTGCTGATTTCTGTGATGGGAGGCCTTGGCTTGCCGTATTGCCCGTGTGCACCTATTTCTAGCAGGTTTGTAATTTTGAACGTTCTCTACTATCCCTGAAACACTTGCTCAGTGCCATAGTAGATCACGTTCCGGCATCAAACAAAGGACTTGGGGGATGATCCTGTCCATGCACCTCCCTTTTATCATTTTCTTATTAAAGGGGGCATACTTGTCTGCAGCTGAGTTAAACTGATCAAGGAAGAGCTGGAGGGTTGTGTCAACAGACGGACAGGTATCCAGGATGCTTCAGTCTGTGTTGGCCATTGAAGGCGGCCATAGAGCAATTACTGATGACTCTATTCCTCACCAGCCTTGGGGGTAGTATTGGCAGCTTGGAGGACCATTCACATAGGACAGGGGAGTGGTCACTCAGCGCTTCTGGGAGCACCTGAACATTGGTAATTCTCTCAGGGTGGGAGGTCAGTACCTGGTCAATCAGGGTACTTGTTCCCATTCTGTACTTGGTTCTTGTGCAACTCTGGGCCACCTGTGTTATGAATAGACCATTAATTAGGTCCCTGTGTGAGGAACTAGAGCTGGCTAGCCAGTTAGAATTGAAGTCACCCAGCACAATAGCTTCCTTATTGTGACTTACCCGGGTATAGAGGTTGGTGAAATCATTTAACCCCATTTGCTGGCATCCAGGTGGAATGTATTCTGACATAACAATTAGCCCTTTCTACCCTTTGCCCATGAGGATTTTTACTGCAAGGCATTCACAGTCATTGCTGGCAGCAGGCAGTTGGACTTTATGGCACTGGAGATGGTTGTGGGTGTAGATTAGGTATCCACCCCCTCATTTCACTATGCGTTCAAGCCTGTACAATCTGTACCCAGGCAGGGAGATTGCTGTGTCAGCAGTTCTGGGCATGAGCCAGGTTTCGATCAGTGCAATAATGTCAGGTTGCATAAGTGCCACCCAGGCTTCAAACTGAGTGAGCTTTGCCAGCAGGCTGCCAATGTTTAAGGACAAAGTCCTCAACCTCCCTGTGGGTGGCTGGGTCTGGGTGTTGGCAGGCATAGGACCAAGATTGGGGTGAATGTTTCCCGAGATCAGTAGTAGGATCAGGGTGAACATCCTAGATAATTTAGGGAAAAGGTGGGTTGTCCTTGCTCTCTGGTGAGTCTGTTCCTTGTGTGTTGTTGGAGGGGGTGCAAAGGCTGCTAAGCAGTCCTGAGTATAGGCACAGTATCAGCGTGTTGAGTCCTGGGGGACTGTGGTACCTGGCATGGGGTAGGGGGGACAGTTAAATAGCATGTGTTACTGCTGGTCTCCCACTGGGCTGGAGATCTCTTTTCTGCAAGTACACAGCCTCGGTGGTTCGAGGTGTTATCCAGGTGCGGGCCCATTATAGGCAGGGTTACCATCAGGAGAATGATAAACTGTGTGTTTAGGACTCAGGGGACAAGGGGGTATGGTCAAGACCCATTTTTCTTCCTGGTTTCAGCAGGAATCTGGTCATTAGTCTCAACCAGACAGCACCAACTTGTGAGCCGACCTTGGGCACAGGTTCGTGGCTTTCAGTATGTGCAGTTTAATAATTAATATAGCTGGGTCTTCAGGTCAGTGAGATACACCGATTCCTTCAGTTGGTAAAAAAAAATTAGGCTGGATTAGAGTTCAGTGTGATGTCTTCCGAGAGTTCATTGTATGTAACTGTTGTCGTATGCACCACGAATGTATTTCTGTTCAATTGCCAACTGTATGATCATTGTATGTAACTGTTGTCTTATGCACCTAGATTGTATCTCTGTTCGTCCTCTGTACTCCTTCTCCCCCAGGTCACACTGGGAGATGTGCAACTTGTTGTTCAGTGTGCTTTCCTGGTGAAACATTTCAATAAATAAATAAAATAATTAAATAAGAGCTAACATATTCAGAAATCGTTTTCTGTTTTTTTTGTTCTTTTCCCCATTTTTACTATTTTCTTCTCTTTTTTTTTACAGATTCACGATGAGGACTTTCTTGCATGCTAAAATTATAGTACAGCACAGTGGGTTAAAGCTCTGAGCTGCAGATCTGGAGACCTGGGGTTGAATGCCACAACCACCTAGGTGCACACTGTGTGATCCTGAGCAAGTCACTTAACTTCCTTGTGCTCCCAGGTCGCATCAGGAAACACGCTTCAGCTTAGTGTGCTACTCCTGACTAAACAACATTCCCTTTCCCTTACTCTCTTTCACATATAGCAAAGTCTTTATATTCTCAGAAATAACAACTCCTAATTTCTCAAACTCTTTCTTTACCTGTGGTTTCTCAATGTTAAGCAGATCATCCCTTCCATATTTCCTGACATATCTATATGCTGTCATAATGTCATGCCATCTGATTTTATTCTACAATATCCATCTATAAAGATTACACATCAAAAATTTTAGGGAAGCATTCTTTTAATTTTTTTGTTTTAAGTGTACTTTTAAAAAATTAGTGGGTTGGACAAGTCATTGCTCATTGCATTTGCTCCTCCCTTGCTAATCATTTCTTAGCTTTAGCTCTGCTATAGTTAATTCTGAATCTGAAGCTTCAGTGTCACTACTTGAATATCTTGTTTCCTTACCTTCTCTGTTTCTAACCCTTAATGATTTCGTTCCTGATTTTACCAAACTCTTTCACTTGTTCATTAATCTTGTGCTCTTCCCTCTGTTTTTCTCTTTATTTATTTTCTCTTTGCTAGTCTTGGCTTTCTTATCATTAAACTTACTCTTAGCCATATTTAACTGTTTATCTTCTTTTTTTTATTTCTTGTGCTTCCTTTTTAGCAATCTTCTTAGTAATATCCCTAATGGCCTGTTTGTTCAGCTCTGTTTTATTTATCCAGTCCTAATGTGTCCCCATCTGGTCATTTTGTTCTTGTTCATTTTGTTTTGCCTTATCCTCAAAATAAAGATATATAACTTTACCATTTGATCAAGTAAACTATTATTTCTTTTCACTTCAGGTTTTGTTTCAAATAGAGTCATTTGTAACATTTGAATCTCTACATTTTATTCACTTATTTGAAAAGGTTTCACCAGGAAAGGCATACTGAGCTACAAACAGCTCATTTCCAGATGTGTCTTGAGGGAAAGGGAAGAGTGGGATACAATATGCATAGCAAGATACAAAATAAAACAAAAATGATACAAGATACAAGATACAAATGAAACATGAAGGGCATAACAATTCAAAATTGATACTGTGCATAAAACAAGACACATCTATGCATATATATATATATATATATATATATATATATATATATATATATATATCTAGTATCGATAGATAGATAGATAGATAGATAGATAGATAGATAGATAGATAGATAGATAGATAGATATTAGGAAGAGCATGAGGATGAGGGGAGGTAAACACCTTAACACACAGGAGCATAGCCCCAAGGAAACTAAAGCATCCTGAAGTATACCCAATCAGTGTAATAGGATAATTGCATGACAGATGAGGGAAGGGGATGAGGGTAGGTATGAGCAACAGGATAATAATAAGAAAAAAATATAACGTTTTGAAGGCAGTAGGGTCAGGAGCAGTTGCAGGAAAGGAAAATATAGTTATGGAGAAGACAAGACAACAAACTAGTGGATGGGGCATAGTGGATATCTAAGGGGAAGGAGTTCCAAAGATTAGGAAAATAATAGGAGAAGACAGTCCTACCTGATGTGAAGATTCAGGTAGGGAGGGCTAGAGTCCTGTAGGGGGAGTTTTGGAGGGAGTAGATGATAGAAATGGGTGTGGAAAGCAATGCATTTAGGTAGGATGAAAGGGAGCCAAACCAGAACTTCCCAGCTAATGAAGCACAATGAGCAAGACGCCTGGCATCAAGAGATGGAAAGAAGAGAACGGACTTGAGGTCACAGTGGTGTGTACATGGTGGACAATTTGGAGCAAAGCAGCAGAAGGAATTGAATAGAGTTCAATGCCTGTTATTTGTAATGTGCTGTAATCTGTAATCAAGTGCTGTCCCTGTACCTTTTATGTATGACGTGGAACCTTTGTAAATGATTCTCTGACTCAAAGGTCTTTTCTGATTATTACAATAAATAAATAAAAAAAGACTGTCCAGTCTGGTGAGGGTGGACTTAGGGGCAACACTGTAAACTATGTCTCCACAGTCAAAAATCAGAAGGACCATCTTCTGGATGATTTTATGGCATGTCTTGGGGGGGGGGGTGTAGCCATGGAGCCTGTAGAGAGCACCAAGTTTGGGATGTAGCTTTTTGTGGATAGCATCCACATATCCAGAGATGTTGAGGTTTCTATCAAGCCAGAGCCCCAGGTATTTAAAGGAGGAGACATCCTCTAATAGGGAACCATCAAGAGTGTGGAAAGCAGGGGTGGCTATAAGCCTGGTGAGCCTTTGCCTGGTGCCGAAAGTCATAGAGACCATCTTTTTGGCATTGAGGACCACTCAATTTGATTGAAACCAGTGTTGGACATTATTGAAAGCCTGTTGAAGGCTGGTTGCCACATCAGATGGGGAGGTACAGGAGGAAAGAAAAAACAGTATCATTCGCTTACATGTGGATATCTGCTGTTGAGCAGGCAGAGGGTAAGTCATTCAGAAATATCAAGAAGAGTATCGGTCCAAGTACCGAACCTTGAGGGATGCCAGTGTTCATGGGGAGGGGGGAAACAGAGTTACCTACCCTCACGGATTGGGACCTACCCATAAGATAGGAATGGAACCAGCTAATGGTGGTCTTAGAGAGACCAGCTGCAGCCAGTCTGATGAGGAGTAGAGGGTGTGGGCAACAGTGTCAAAGGCTTAGGCTAGATAGACAAAGATGGCAGAGATGATGCAGCCCTGATCCATGCCAGAGAGAAGGGAGTCAGTGAGCTGGAGCAGGGAGGTCATGGTGGAGTGGAACTTGTGGAAACCAGACTGGAAAGGGGTGAAGAAGGAGGAGGAGTCAAGGAATGGGGAAAGCTGAGCCACTACCAGGTGATCTTGAAGTTTAGCAAGAATTGGGAGTAGTGATATAGGGTGGTAATTACCTGGATTTTGATGAATCACCACCCTTAGGAAGAGGGACAACATTGGCAAGCTTCCAAGCATCAGGGACAGTAGCCAGTGAGAATGATAGATTCAGATGGAAGGTGAGTGGGAGAGCAATGGCATGGGCAGAGAGGTGCAGAAGCTTAAGGTCACGCCCATCTAGGCTTTTGCCCTTATGGGGGTTGAGGGTTAGAAGAGCTTTTAGGGTGTCTGTGATGGAGACTGGTGCAAAGGAGAAACAGAGGGGGGAGAAGGAGAGGGAGTGGAAGAAGCTGTAAGGGTAGAAATTGAGGGAGTTAGTGAAACAAGAAGGGATGAAGCACAGGTGGTGAAGAAGGCGTTCAATTTGATAGCTACAGAGAGATGGTCTGAGATATGGTGTCATCTATCTTTAGGACTTGGGGAGGGTATTGGGCAGGTGAGGAGAAAAGGGCATGAACTACCTTCCAGAATTTGGAGGGGATGTTAAAGTTCTCCTTGAAGATGTAGGAGAAATATTCTGTTTTGGCAAGTCTGATGACTCTAGTGCAGGCATTTCAGAGAGATCAATATTTTAGCAAATCAACAAGAATGCCTGAGGCATTAAAAGTCTGCCATGCTTGGTCATGAGCATGCTGGCTGGCCAGGAGTTCGGCTGTTACCCAGGGAAGGTGAAAGCCTCAGATCCTGTTTTTTCCAGATTGGAGCGTACCGATCCCAAACACTCAAGAACTAGGTTTTGAAGTAGACCAAAGCTGAGTCAACAGAGGAGTCATTTGCAGTTGGAGACCAGTCAACACCAATGAGTTCCTCATGGAGGGATGACAAGCCTAGCGACCTAAATGAGCAGAGGTGGAGGATGTTTGCTGGTGGTTTGGGGTGGTGGATTTTATGCACACAGTGGACCATTTGGTGTTCATTAAGTGCATCTGGCAGGATTCTTGATGTAATTACCAGTGGGGGTGTGATGACAGCACCCAGTCAAGTAGGGAGCTCTTACCCAACTTGTGCTTTAAACAGGTTGGGTCAGAGATCGATTGAGTGAGATTCAGGGAGGAGATGTGGTTATGGAGTTTGGACTTGAGTGCTGGAAATCCAATTTATATTGAGATCCCTGAGGATGAAGAGTTCATCAGTTGAAGAGTGGGTAGTGAGAGTAGAGATGGTGTCTGAAATGGAGGATGAAGGGAAGCTAGGGCAGCAGTAGATGCCACCTACAAAGATAAGAAGGGAGCAGGGGAAGGAAAGTTTTAGCAGCAGAAGTTCATAGACAGATGGGGAGGCAATGGAGAAGCTGAGGGAATTCTGAATGGATGATGCGATGTAAATGGTTACCCCTCCTCTCATCCCTGATTGACTGGTCTTGCTGAATGAGGGAGTAACTAGGGATGGAGATAGAAGAATCAGGGATTTAGGAGGAGAGCCATGATTAAGTGATGATCATCACACTGGGTTTTAGGCTAGCCACAAGAGGATGGAGCAGATCTGGAGGCCACACCTTCACAAGGACATTAACCAAATTGAGGCAGTCCAGAGAAGGGCAACCAAAATGGTGCAGGGACTGCATCAGAAAACATATGAGGACGGATTAACAGAGCTCAATATATATACCCTAGATCAAAGGAGGGAGAGAGGTGATATGATTGAAACATTCAAACACCTTAAGGGCGTTAACAACGTGAAAGAGTCTAACATGTTTCAATATAAGAAAAATAGCAGGACAAGAGGACACAGCATGAGATTAGAGGGAGACCGATTAAGGGGTAATGTGAGGAAGTTCTTTTTCACAGAAAGGGTAGTGGATGCATGGAATGGCCTACTGTCCTCTTGCCCTGCTATTTTTCTTATATTGAACATGTTAGACTCTTTCACGTTGTTAATGCCCTTATAGGTTTGAATAGTTTAATCTGGATCATCTCTCTCCCTCTTTGATCTAGGTATATATATTGAGTCTGTTATCTGTCCTCATATAGCTTGATGTAGTCCCTGCATTCATTTGTTGCCCTTCTGACTGCCTGGAGACCCACTCTCCAAGAAGACATAGACAGGATGGAAGCTGTCCAGAGGAGGGTAACTAAAATGGTGCAGGGTCTGCACCGGAAGACATATGAAGAGAGACGAAAGGAGCTTAATATGTATAGCTCTGAGGAAAGGAGAGAGGGAGACATGATAGAAACATTCAAGTACCTCAAGGGAATCAACAAAGTCCAAGAGGTAGCATCTTTCAAAAAGGTGTGCAAGAACAAGAGGGCACAATTTGAAGATGGGGGGGGCGGCTCAGAGGTAATTTAAGGAAGTATTTTTTCACAGAGAGGGTTGTGGATGCATGGAATGGCCTTCCGGAGGAGGTTGTGGAGTCAAAATCAGTGGTGGAATTCAAGCATGCATGGGACAGTCATAAGGCAATTCTAGGTGGTGGGGGTATGAAGAAGTAGGCTGCTGATTAACTAGGATCTGCACCTTATCCAGTAGGTAGGGAAATGGGCAGACTGCGTGGGCCAAGCGGTCCTTATCTGCCATCAAATTCTATGTTTCTATATTTCTATGTAAAGGGCTTCAAACAGGCATGGGATAGGCATGAGAGGGCAATGCAGATAAGTATGAGTAGTTAGGCCATTGACAGAGCAAATGACAATGGCACATTCATAAGGTAGAAAAAGAAATGGGCAGACTGGATGGGCCTTGCAGTCTTTATCTGCCATCAACTTCTATGTTTATATGTTTTTGTCTATCTTTGGGAGAAGGCTTCTGATGTTGAGATGGAGTACATTTAATCCTTTTGGGAGGTAAATGGGGGAAGATGGGATGACTTTGGGTTGGGTTTGATATCACCCTCTGAGAGGAGTAATAAAATGATAAGCATCTTAGAGGGGATAGGTGTGCATTCCTCGAAGATAATGAGATCTTATGAGATAAGGGGGGGGTATGAACAGGAGAGTGTCATTGTGTGAAAATTACAACATGCAGCGGAGACAGCTTTTAATTACCAGAGCGGGTCTCCTTAAAACAAACAAAATAAAATCTTAAAACAAACAGTTTTAAAGTTAAAAATTTGTTGAGGGTGCTAACTGGTTCCACTATATCAACTGTTCTCAAACTTTGTCATAGTGAGCCTCCCTAAGCCATGGAAAAGATCTTGAGCCTCCCCAAAATACTGAAATATTTTTGGGCCTCCCCATAGAAAAATAGCTTACTTTTCACAGGTACACCAGGAATAAATTGAAACCTCTTGCATAGCTGGCTGTCACGTTAGCTATGTGTACCCCTCCCCAAACAAGACAACCTACTTGCTCCAATATTTTGACTCTTGAACCATTGTTTCCCCTTACTGCCATACCTTCATGGATCAGATTGCCTTCCGTTTGCCCTCTAACTGGAATAACCTTCCTGATAACCTCTGCCTCTCCCCCTGCTCTTAAGCAACTTCTCAGGGATCATTTTGCTCCCTTCTGCTCTTATTCCTAGTACCTGTGTGGTTAACTCTTGTATTTGGACAGTTCTGCTGCCAGTCTAATTGATCAATTGTCCCTCGCATTGTTAGTTTATTGTTCTGAATTTGTTTGTACTTTTATTAATTTTGTATTGCTTGAGTGTTTCGCAGTTACATTCTGAACTGTATTCTTTCACTACCCTTCCCTGGGTGCACCTGAAATAAGCCATGGCTCAGTGTACAGTACCTTCTCTGGTCACAGACTTGTGAATAAATACATAAATTCACCTACTATTATCCTCTTTCAGTTTGCCTTATCCCTTAACACAAAATCTATAAAGTTCAAAAATGATATATAATACTTTTTCAAGACTTGCTTGAGCCTCCCCTCGAACAGGTTGGGGCCTCCCCAGGGAGGCTGGCCTCACCATTTGAGAACCCCTGCACTATATCAATTGTCTCAATATCCACACTAGGAGGTTTCAGCAGAATATTTCCTTTATTTTTCTTTTGTTGTTCACCTTCACTTTCTAATACCTTCTTACTTTCCTTCTTTTTCACTTCCAGTATCTAATTTTCTCCTATTGTGTGTGTCAAACAATAGGGATTCTTCTAAGTCCCTTATCTCAGCTAACAGTGGGTGTTCTTGGATATTAGGTAGAGAATGATCTTCTCTTATGGGGGTTCATATTTTTATATTTTGGAGGAATTTTTCCTTTAATTCTGAGAGTGCCATATTTTAACAATAAGGTCTAATTGTAATCCAGGTATTACAAAATAACTAGGCTTTTTTAACAGGTCCAAGTTATATATCTAAGTTTTCTTTTTCACTATTCTTACATTTCTCAATATTTTATTTCTCAATAATTTTGCTAGCGGGCTGAGCTGTTTTTTTTTTCTTTTCTCCTTCCTGCCATTTCAGGCTCTGTCTATGTGCAATATGAAACAAAAGTGAAAGTGCAAAAATAGCTGTTATAAATATAAGATTAATGAATTTAATTCAGGTGAAAAACACCAGCAATGATATCTCAATAAATTGCTGAAGAAGGGAACTTTCATGAAAGTTCACGAAGTCCATACGTATCGGTTATCACTAAGTTGCAAAGTCTCATTTTTGAGCTCACGCATGTGCTGCAAACTCCTTGAAATATTGACTTTTGAGGGGTGTGACACTGCCTGTCTAATGCAGAGTGCTCTGCAAGGGTCTCGACAGTATCACACCAATCATCAGCCAGGCTGGTCCTGATGCTGTTTTGCCTGAAGTGGTCTGCACTTGAAAAGAAGAAGTCACACCAATCATGTGGCTGGCTTTTTCCTTTCATCTGCAGGTCACTGCAGAGCAAACAGGTGTTTGTGTTGTGATGTCTCTGCCACCCCTCATCACCCCACCAGTCCTTTCCTGAAAGGTGGGTGGAGGCGCTTTCCTTGCCTGCCTTCTCCATGCCCCGCTGTTTCCATTTCATTATTTTCTCCCACCCACATGAAGCAGGCCACAGCCTAAGCTCCATATGGGCTGGGAGTATTCAGTGCCCAAAGGCACTTTTACTGTAAGTGCGATCGATCATGCTAGCAGATCCCCCCCTGCCTGCCAACATTGAGGTGCTCAATCCCCATGTTACCCCCTTCCCCTTTAATGTGGCACACTGGGAGCCAAAAACTAACTGTGGTGTTTCTGACACTGGGATGCCCACTCCCGGTGTCAGATGCACCCCCCCATACCCCTATATTCTCCAACATCAGGGTGCCCAATCCATGGGTCAGCATTGATCCCCCCCCAGTACTCTGGCACACTGGCGGCCCACCCCAGTGTGCCAAAATCAATAAATAGTTAACCTGTAAAATAGAAAACAGACTCACAATGTCTTTTTTTAAACCTGAAAAAAAAAGAAAATGTTCTCTCGTCGTTCCTGCCAGCCTCCCTTCCCCAACCCGCACCCTCCCTATGTGCACCTCATCTCCCCGCACCCCCCTCACCCATACTTACCTCCAGAGGTCAGGACCAGTGATCTTCTGTGGACCAGGAATACATTTGCACTCTTCAAAAACCGACTGTAAACTGAAGAAAATCACAGTAAACCCTATAATGGCAATCAAAGGAGGGTTTCAAATTAGGTTGCTATCTCAGCCACTTTTTGGAGTTTTAGTCCCAAATATTCGACATGGGGTTCCTGGGACTCCACCTTATGACAGTCACTGTCATTTTGTTTCTCGATCCCAAAAGCTGAGGGAATCACCTTTTGGGACCAATTAATGAAACAACAGAGCAATTGTTGATGAGGTGGGGTCCCAAAAAGCCCTTGTTGCAAATTTGGTGAATAAACTCCCAAAAATGACTGTTATGTGCATCCGTTGTGCAGTTTCTATGCACACTTGTAACATCATCAATTTTTAAGATTTTCACTCCAAATTTCCAACATTGCCATTTTTTAACACCCCCTTATGAACAGTACAGCTGTAATTTTTTGCATTCTTCCCAAAATGTGTTTTTGCACCTGTGGCACAGAATGGCATGGTCACTTTGTGAAACAACTTTCAGGACAGAGTAATGACATTCCAGTGCCACTATTCATGAGGGGATGTCCCAGAAAGGCCATGTTGAAAATTTGGTAAAAACATTCCAAAAAATGACTGTGTTATGAGCGTGCATTGCACAGTTTCTACGCACACTCGTAACTTCGTCAGTTTTTCATATTTACACCCCAGATTTTCAACATTACCATTTCTTCACACCTCCTCATAAACAGCACAGCTATCATTTTTCACATCCTGCCCAAAATGTGTTTTCACACTTGTGGCTCCAAATGGCACACTCGCTGTGTGAAATCACCTTTTGGGATTGAGTAATGAAATGATACTGCCACTGTTCATGAGGTGGGGTCTCAAAAAGCCCATGTTGAAAATTTGGAGCAAAAATACCAACAAACGCTCGGGGCATTAGGGTTCCCAACCATAACGTCCACCCTGTACAGACTGACAGGCATCTAATGAAGTAAACCAGTGCTGGAAGAACATAAGAAATTTGTGTTTAGAGTGATGGCTTAAAATGCAAGGCAGAGGAATATACGCAGAAAAATATGGGAGACATGTACAACAGCAATACCAGCAACAAACTTTCAGCATTGACAAATGCTTGTTCTTTTTAAAGATTCTAGAAAACACTTCTTCTGTAGATAAACTCTACATCTCCAGTAGTCAAAAGTTCAAAATGGCCTTCAGTTTACTCTGCTGAATAATGCAAGTACAATACAGCTCTCCTATGACACAGAATGTGCTTGTCTTTAAAGGGGCTTCTTCCTTTGGACTTGAATTTCTTAGGAATAAAATGTTCATATACATCTTGAACAGAATGAACAGACCCTGTATTATATTATGTCTTGAAAGACCAAAGCCTTATATGCGTCTGACATATACTTGCGGCTGGTCAATAAGTCTTAACATCAATCTCACAAACATAGCTCCATTTAAGAAAAAAAACTTTTATTCTTTAATAATTAAAAGGCATACTTATTTTCATTTCAGTTAAACTAAAGTAAGTTAGAACTTTGACCTTAGTACGAAGAGAATGGTTTACATTGAATCTTCTGGAATTAGTCAACAGCAATGCCAAAGGAAAGCACACTTTCTATGAAAGCGAAGTACCAATAACAGCAGGTTATTGAAAAATACACAAAACTAAAACACTAAAGGGTAAAAAGAGCTAAAGGAAATCTTTAATCCGTGGTGCTGAGGAATAGCAGTGACTCAGTGTGATTATGCTGAAAGCTTACTAAGAAATAATATGCCATTGCTGCCTTTCCTACTACTCTAATCTTATTTTAACTTGAACTTGATCAACATGAGCCCCCGAAGTTTGTGTTTGTTTCCTTACAGATCCTGGTTTTACCTATTTTGCTCCTGCTGCTAAAGTAGAGTTCTTCCTGGGTGTGGGGTCTGGTGATTACAGCGCTAATGCAATCTGAAGCAGACCATTGATAGCACAATAAAGATTACAGAAGGAGCAGAGTGAGATCTCTGGATGACCAGGCAGCCTGGCAGTAAGGCAAGATGAAGCTGTATTGATGGTACCAGGAGGGTGAATCAGTGTGTGGTCAACTGGCAGCTCTACATTGAAAATTACCACTGAAAACTACCACTGAACTTTTGCAGCACTGCTGTGCTCCTTAGATTTTCCATTCATGTATGTGAAATGACTCACAGCAAACCCAAGGGGCTGAGGGACTGGTGAGATTATGAACTGATTATTGTATGTTTAGTGACATTTTGATTACAAGTCTACAGAATATTATAAGCACTTTATTGAACTGAATTCTAGTGCTCTCCAATGATTCTTTGATTTTGGTTTAAATTGTGTACTAGGGCTCCTTTCGAAGGCTCCTTTTTTGATTTGGGGCTACTGGAACCTGCAAATGATAGGGATCTGCACTACACTTTTATAAAAACATTTAAGCTTAAGAAGCTTCTCTTTATACTGTACTTGTGTGTCACTAAATTTAAAACTGGTACTGTGTTTCCAACATCCACAACTCAGAAAAGGGGCAGTAATTGCTTCTCAAAATATATTTTAGTCAAGCCTTTTAAAATAGTAACTTTTTTGAAACTGATTTTTGTGCCAAGCACTGGTCATGTGACCAGCATTTTTGTATAAGCAGATGCTGAAGCATACTCTTTCATTATGCTTCCTGCATTCTTGGGGAAAATGTGTGCATTCAAGTCAGCTCCTTAACAATTTGTACTTATCAAAGTGTGCATGGATTTACTTTATCTTTGTTTTTTTAATTTGTTTTCTCCCCTGCCTGGTCAGCCCTTCTTTAGGATGGTGCTCCAGTCCCATCCCCCGACGTCCACTGGGACTTGCCAGCTTTCTTTCCCAGAGGCTTTCCCCCTGGTAGGGTTGGCTGGGAAGGGGCCAGGCCCCCACTGTGGCATGGATCTTGTTCAGACTGGCAGCCCAGCTAGTTGGAAGCAGGACAGCAACCAGTGCTTCTCCTCCTCCATTTTTCTTTCCCCACAGAGGAAGGGTGTGCAATGATGGCAGTGGCGATGCCATGCATGCTCCCGTGTGCCACATGCCAAGTGTCTGTCCTACCTCTGCCCCCATTCTGCAGCATCAGTGTGCCAACCCCCAGCCTCCACTAGGGTCCAGGCTGGCACCAGTCACTGAAACTCTTCCCTCCCCAGAGGAGGATAGTAGTCCTGGGACAGTTGATCCTTTTCTCTCTGGACAACTCTTGGCAGCCCAAGGTCACCCCTGACTCTGGGTCACTGGCATGGTGGCAGGTGAGGCTGGTGCCTCAGCCATCCTTGTCACCAGGCTGGCCCCATGGATTTACTTTATACTATAGCTGGAACTAAAAGTAGGTTGTCAGTGTTGATTTTAACTCAGTGTTACTTTTTATTTAAAGACTTCCATGGAATGTTTTCTGAGTAAACACCATTGTCTGCTCCTAAGAAAATGCCAGATAGCCATATAGAAGCCCAGTTTTTTGATCTTTTTTATTGGCTGTTAAATATATATTTTTTGATCATTTGACATTCCTTGTACATTTTCTCTGTTTTATTTTTCTTAACATGTTGTCATTTAAATTCCCAGTGCCTTTGGATCCGATTCCTATAATTGCCAACCAAATCTACTGTTTTTTTACAGATCTTGCAGCAAGGAGCATGGCTACCATTCTTTGAACTGTTCATCTTGGACCTTTTTCACTCTTCTTGAATACCATTTGATTTTGGACTGTATATGCAAGTTTTTATTGAGACTGCAATTTCATTGTTATTTCTATTATTAAGTTGTGAATTACAATGGTAACTAAGAAAAACTCCTGCAATTGCACAAGTGGACATTAAAGTAAATCCTATGAAAATGAAATGACTGACTGTTTCAATCCACTGACGAGGGATTACTAAAGATTCCCAGGGTGCATTTGAAGACATCTGGGGCTCGTTCCTTTGCTTACATAGCCCCTACCCTGTGGAATTCTCTACCTCATTGGGTGAGGGAGTGCCTGACCATCCAAAGCTTTAAGTTAGCCCTCAATACCTATTTATTTAGGTTAGCTTTCCCTGACAGTCCCAGCTTATAGTCTTTAATCATTAATGTTATGCTGCTGTTGGAAATTACATCATGGGAATAATTTATTTTAACTGGATTTTATGGAATGTTTAAATGGCGTTATTTTTGTATGTGTTTTATATTTTATGCTCAGTGTCTTCATCCCCTGGAAAGGTGCTTTACAAATAAAGTTTATTATTATTATTATTATAATTATAAGAAAAAAGTAGAAATTGATTGGGGGAGATGGGAAGTTAGTAACCAATTACTGTATTGTACCCAACACCCAACTGGGCGTAGAAAAAGCCAATATGATACTATCAGGAAACTTGAAGACTGACAGTCCAAAAATGTAATTACTTGTGGAACACCCTCTAGTAACTAATGTCAAGAGAATAGAGGGGACATTATATAGGCCTGTGATTGATAAAGCAGAAATAACAGAAAATGTGGAAGTAGTTAAAACATTTTCTTTTTGCAAATACTCAAGAGATACTTCCATCTACCTCAACAGTTACCCAATCACATCGCAATAATAAAGAGCAAGGAGTAAAGCAAATCCTACCCATGGATGTGAACATCCAGATTAAGTCTCCTCAACAGGAGGAGGTAAATTTTCCTATGTAGAAAGTCCCATCACTTCTACCCTCTGATAAGCCTAATGAGAAAGTGTTGGATGTAAGATCTTTTCTGTAAGATTTTGAAACTTTTATTTCACCATATTATAAAAGGCACAGCTTGCCCCCCCCCAACCCCACATTACCACCTCCTGATATCACTCATTTGTGGCACACTCTGTATTTTCCAAATGCAGCAACTGCATCTCATAAGAAAAGTGTTAATTTTGGAGGGAGCAAAAAGGCAAGGTACCTCCTAATGTGGAGTCTTTCACAGCCCAAAATTTAGTTTTTGCAGGGCTGGCTGAAATTAATTCATTCATTTTCATTCATTTTATTTTGTTAACCAGGTAAGTACACTGGGCCAATAGGCCCTTTTACAGGCATGACTTGGGATACAGTACATTTACAACATACATATATACACGGTACATTTACAACTTAAATGTGCACACAATTAACCATTAAAACAATTGCAATTTGCCTCAGCCAGCAAACATTGTTAATACAATTTCTTAACACAATTAAAATTTCTAACATTCCTTATTTCAGGAAGAATATCATTCCAATGCTTTGCAGCATTGTAAGCAAAGGACCTTTGACCTTTAGCATTCCTAAATGAGGTGAATAGACTGTCAATGTCTTGTCAGATCTTAAATGTTGTGATGTTTTCTTAAATTAAAGGGTAAATTAAGAAATATAAGATCCAGTGAGGCTGCATTCTGTGCATGTCAGAATGCATTGCTGCACCAAGACTGCTATGTGTGGGGAGACACTAATCATCCAGTCCTGTTTCTCAGCATTGTGAGTCACCAACAAGTTGTTTGATGTAGCCTGAATTGCTATGCTGTGGAAGGAAGCATAGTTTGAAGAGGCGAGCTTATGACTTTTGTGTGAGCCTGTGTTTTGTTATTTTCCCGTGCAGCCATTAAGTGTCTGCTGAGTCGACAAAACACAAAGCATGTTGTGGGGAGGTGTAGGCAGTGCTGGAGAGTCACACCGGGGTATGTCGGGGCTGTTCATGCGTGTTTGCAATATCGCCAGACTCCAGTTTGAAAAAACGCCGGTACTCCCTGTAGTCAACACAGGAAGCAGTAAGCTGGTCCAAGTAGTAGGGATGGAGAACGCTGCATCAGGATCCCAAGTAGAAAGAGCAAATGACAGTGTCACATGATGCAGGCTTTGGGGTAGACTAACTATTTAGTGCTCCGTGTCAACGGTACAAATAACTACTTTAAAAAAGCAGAACATCGTAATGATCACTTGCTCCAGCTGCTTACCAAAGCTTCCAACAAACGCAAGACAATGCAGAAAGCCTCCCAAGCTGACATAGCGCAGAGGAATTTCAACAATTCGTCCATGATGGAGGAGCCGGGTGAGGATTCACTGCCTTCCCTGGATGCTAAGAGGCCCTGACAGGATAACTCACCAAGGCAACCCCCAGGCTCCAACCAGGATACGTTGGCAACCATGCACATAATCCTGGAGCTTACTACCATTAAAATGGCCGTCTTTACAATACTTGAAGATCTTAAGGAATTGAAACCCGCAATGAAAGAAATAGCCCGAAAAGTAGATGATGCAGAAGTTAGAATATCCTCAATAGAGGACAAACAGACAAAGATGGAGCCAGCCATTACTGTCCTAAACCGTAGATTGGGGAAATCGGAGAACAAGCTAGATGACCTAGAAGGTCACAATAGGAGAAACAATCTGGTGCTACTTGGTTTAACGGAGGGCCCGGGAGGGCCCAAATACTATAGAATTCTTACAAACATTTTGTGAAAAGGTGGCGGGACAGAGCCCCAACGGTCTAGCATACATTATAGAAAGGGGACACAGAGTGCTCCAGGCCAAACCTTCCCCATCCGAACCTCCGAGACCAATAATTTTTAAATTACTCAATTATCTGGACAGAGATCACATCCTTCGTAAAGTTCACCAACTGGATGCCGTGCAATGGGAGGGGAAAACACTGAAAGTGTTCCCAGACCTTACATACAAAGTCCGACAAACACGGCAAGCTTACCGACCTATCCTTTGAAAACTGTGGGCAGCACAAATTAAGCACAGGCTATTACATCCAGCCAAACTAGAAGTACATTTGCTAGAGTGGTACAGTCAAATATGAATCTGCTGAACTTGCCCAAAGGGATCTCACTAAGCAACTCCCAGATCTGTTTAAAACCTGAAAGTGGTTGTTTGTTTGCTACTAGACAAATTAACTGCTGGCATGACCTGGCAGACTACGAATGACTAATAGGCTTTCTTTCAAGTTTACGGTTTGGCAACAAGTCAGAACTATCAACGTTGTGAAAGTGACTGACCTAGTTCTCCTGACTTCTATGGTTATTCCCGTAGATGTTTCACTTCTGCAGCTATTATCTCTGATTCCTGGAGACATAGGATGTTGCCACCAGTTTTTGAGTTCAATTGATTCCAGCTATTTTGTGTGCTTTTGGATTTTGTTTGCTTATTAATGTGAAGTTCTATTATAAATCAGTAAGCAGCGCCCTCTAATGGCTGAGTACCGAAATGACATCCTCAGCTTTCTAGTCTCTCCTGCACAAATATGCGCATCTTCAAGGAGCTTCATGAATAATATTGTATGCAGTCCAGATAGTTAAGATTGAGCAGCGACCATTAAGGATAAGTACTGGAACTGTTTTGGCAATACTGTCTCTACAAAGACAGACATCTTTAGTTCGGAGTTAATTTTTTTGTTTAGGTTTTAAAACTGTTGTACGCTTAGACTATATGCAAGGCCCCTGGAATTCTGCGGTTCTGCGGTTGCAGAATTTGCCGCAGAATTTGCATCATGCCGTAGAATATATATAGTGCCGCAGAATTCATTGTTTTTGGTGAATTTTCATTTAAATATACTATTTTTCCATAGTGTCAGGCTTTCTTTCCCACCTCGTTTATCCTGAAGCCCCTCCTCTATGCTCAGCATATGATGTCATCGATGACATCACATTATATTTAGCCTATGACAGGACTGCATTCTGCCAGAGAAATGAATAAATCATGCCGCAGAAATCAGAAAATGCTGCCGAAGAAGTCAAGGAGCCCTGCCGAAGAAATCAGAAAATTCTGCCGCAGAACACCAGGGGCCCTGACTATATGGCTAAAGATGTGTAGATCTGGCTGACTGGGGATAACATAGGACTACTTTTTTCTTTTGCCAGAAGATTTTGTACATGGTCCTCGATTCCTGATTGCTAGCAGATTAGAAAATATTTTTTGCAGTACAGACGAGACTTTTAGATTTGGCTGATAAAGTGGCATTATTAACTTATTTTCTTTTTCCTTTTAATGTAAAAGAGCTATTAATCATTCTTATTTGGGAAAATGTTAAAGAATGCAGGATTTACTGCATAATGCACCAGACAATACAAAAAGAAGCTCGTATACTATTGCACTAAGCTCAACTCAGACAGCCCTAAACCATGGGCTCATGCTTAGAGTATGGGGGTATTCCCCCTTAATTACAAATTATAGTAACTGACTTTATAGATAAGTAATGGTTTAAATAAGATTAGTGTTTGCCCTCACAGAGCTGCACTACAGGCTCACATAATTTAAAAAGTTTCTGCTTTGGATGTTCTTCAGTATTCTCACCTAATAGTAGTTACTTTAGCCAATGTTACCTTAGGTGTAATGCTAATTAATACTAACAGAAAGTTCTGTGATTCTTGTATACTTCCTATTACTTAATTACCGTTGTCAAGGAGCTCACAAGGTCTGCATATGGACCAGTGGGTAAAGAGAGTGCTTCAGGCCTTGAGACTGGTGGATGTATTTAATTTAATTTGGGATCTCGTATTATTGTTTAGTTGGGAATTTTTTGTGATTAGGGGTGGAGATGGTAGTGGGAGGGTAGGGTATTTGGAGGGGTATAGGGCATCACCAATAAGGACAAAGTGGAAAAAAAGAATAACCTATTATACCTATGGCTCTAGGTATTAAGTGTATTACCTAGAATATCAAAGGAGGCAGAGATAACAAGAAAAAATATATGGTTCTGAGACATATGAACCAATTCTCCCCACATATAGTGTTCCTACAAGAAACCCATCTCACTGAGTCACAGGTCTCATTACTCAAGAAGCTATGGGTTGGTCAAGTTTTTGGGGCAGGGGAGAGTACCAGAAAAGGTGGGTTAGCCATTTTAATGGCAAAATCTCTACTTTTTAGATGTAAAGAGGAGATTAAGGACCCTGAGGGAAGATTTTTGATTCTCAGAGGAATATTAGGTAATATAGAAATAGTGGTTAGTACTGTTTATGGCCCGAATGTTGATTCCTCATCCTTTTTTACCAAATTATCAGTGACCCTGGCACTGTTCTCGCATTTACCCTGTTTGTTGGGAGGAGATTTTAATTTGGTTTTTGCTAACATAGAAACATAGAAACATAGACTTTGATGGCAGATAAGGACCACTTGGCCCACCCAGTCTGCCCATTTCCCTACCTATTGGATAAGCTGCAGGTTCTAATTAACCAACAGCCAACTTCCTGCAACCCACCACTATAATTGCCTTATGTCTGTCCCATGCATGTTTGAATTCCCCCACTGTTTTAGACCCCACAACCTCTCCAGGAAGGTGGTTCCATGCATCCACCACTCTCTCCGTGAAAAATAATTTCCTCACATTACCCCTGAGCCGTCCCCCCTCTACCTTTAAATTGTGCCCCCTTGTTCTTACACATCTCTTTTTCTGAAAGATGCTACCCTCCTGGACTTTGTTGATTCCCTTGAGGTACTTAAAAGTTTCTATCATGTCCCCCCGTCCCTCCTTTCATCAAGGGTATACATATTAAGCTCTCTCAGTCTCTTTTCATATGGTTTCAGATGTAGACCCTGCACCATTTTAGTTGCCCTCCTCTGGACTGCTTCTATCTTGTCTATGTCCTTGTGTAGATGAGGTCTCCAAAACTGCACGCAGTACTCCAGATGGGGTCTCACCAACTGTCTGTATAAAGGGATAACCACTTCCCTTTTTCTACTTGTGATGCCCCTCCCTATGCATCCCAGTATCCCCCTGGCTCTCCTTACTGACTTCTCACGTTGCTTACCCACCTTTAGGTCATCTGATATGACTACACTCAGATCCCTTTCCATTACTGTTGTCGTTAGTACCTCCCCTGCTATTGTGTACTCTTCTCCTGGATTTTTATTTCCCAGGTGCATTACTTTGCACTTCTTTGCATGGAATCTAAGTTGCCATATGTCTGACCATTCCTCCAACCTTGCCAAGTCCCTTCTCATCCTTTCTACCCCCCTTTGTGTATCACTCTGTTACAGATCTTTGTGTCATTTGCAAAGAGACATACCTTTTCTTCCAGACCCTCTGCAATGTCACCTATAAAGACGTTAAAGAGGACTGGACCCAGTACTGAGCCCTGAGGTACTCCACTAGTAACCCCCCTTTCTTCAGAATGTGTTCCATTCACTATTACCTTTTGTGTCCTGTTGTGCAGCCAGTTTGCTACCCAGGCTACCACCCTGGGACCCACTCCCAGGCTGGCTAACTTGATTATTAATCTTTTGTGCAGGACTGTGTCAAATGCCTTGCTAAAGTCTAGGTAGGCCATATCCACAGCCCCTCCCTGGTCTATTACTTTGGTCACCCAGTCAAAGAAATCGATTAGATTCATCTGACATGACCTTCCTGCTGTGAATCCATGCTGCTTTGGGTCCTGTGCCCCGCTGGCCTCTAGGTACTCAACAATTCTTTCTTTCAGAAGTGATTCCATCATTTTCCCCACCATGGAGGTCAAACTAACAGGTCTGTAGTTTTCTACTTCTGCTTTACTCCCATTTTTGTGAAGGGGAATCACATCTGACCTCCTCCAGTCCTCAGGTACCACCCCATCTTCCCATGATTTGTTAAAAAGTGTGGTTAGTGGTGTCACTAGGTCCTCCCTTAGCTCTTTTAGGATTCTAGGGTGAATCCTGTCAGGCTCCATTGCTTTGTCCATCTTGAGTTTTAGGAATTCTTTCAGTACTCTTTCTTCTGTAAATGGACTGGTGTCAACCCCACTATCCAGAGTGCTTCTACTGTTTGGTTTAAGTAACTCCTCCTCTTCTTCTTTTGTGAATACTGAGCAAAAGTATTCATTCAGTATCTCTGCCTTTTCACTGTCTCCCTCTGCCCACCTCCCCTTCCCTCTCCTTTATTAATCTTCACTATCCCTCCCTTAACCTTTCTATGCTCCCTAATGTACCTATAAAAGGTTTTATCCCCCTTCTTAACTGAGTTGGCTATCTTTTCCTCAGTTTGGGCCTTTGCTTTTCTGACTGCCTTCCCAACTTCTTTCTGCTTTAATTGATGCAGTTCCCTGTCGTGCTCCGTCTGTGATTCCTTATACTTTTTGAATGAAGCCTTTTTCTCCTTAACCTTCCCTGACACCTCTTTTGAGAACCATAGTGTTTTTTTATTCCGCTTTGTTTTCTTTATTTGTTTCACACAAAGGCTTATTACCTCCACGATGGCAGTTTTGATTTTTCTCCATTGTTCTTCCACCCTTCCTTTCTGGCCATTTGCTAATGCATTCCACAGGTATTCACCTATTATGCCAAAGTCAGCCCTTCTAAAGTCCAGTATCCTTGTCTTTGTATGGCTTGTCTCCATGGTTGTGTTTATTATGAAGCACACTGTGCAGTGGTCGCTTGTTCCCAGATGTCTACTGACTTCTAAATTTGTGATCCTCTCTCCATTTGAGAGTACCAGGTCTAATATTGCTCCCTCCCAAGTGGGTTCCACCACTAGCTGTACAAGGCATGCCCCCTCTAGGGCATTGAGAATGACCCTGCTCTTGGATGTGGCTGCAGTCCATGTCACCCAGTTAACATCTGGCATATTCAGGTCCCCCATCAATAGTATCTCCCCTTTTTAAGCCATTTTGAGAACGCCCTCTATCATTTTCTTGTCCATTTCCTCCCCTTGAGACGGGGGTCTGTATACAACCCCTGTGCAGATTGTGATGCCATTCCCTGTCTCCAAGGTGACCCAGAGTTCCTCTTGTCCTCCCTTTCTTTTTAGTTCTGTAGCTTTGATCCCTTCCCTTATGTAGAGAGCTACTCCACCTCCTCTTTTACCCTCCCTGTCCCTTCTGTAGATTGTGTACTCTGGTATGTTGTCATCCCAGTCATGGTTCTCCGTGTACCATGTTTCTGTGACTGCCACAATATCCAAGTGTTCCTCTTCCATCATGGCTACTAGCTCTGGAAGCTTGTTTCCAAGACTATGGGCATTGGTACTCATTGCCCTCCATTTAATGTTGACTTTATCCTTTTTTACCCCATCCCTGCTCTTATTGCCCTTGTCCATTTTTCCATTAACCCTGTCCTGCCCTCTGTCAAGCTCTGTACCTCAGTGTTTAACCTACTACCTGCCATGTTTTGTGGGGGTAGGCTTGAACTTTCCTGTTTCCTATCAGCACCTCCCCCCTTGGCTGGTTTAAAAGCTTGCCAAGGAAGTCTTTAAACCTGTCACCTAGGAGTGTGTTTCCCTTCCTGGACAGATGCAGACCATCATGCCAGTATAGACCTTCATCTCTCCAGGTAGACCCCCAGTCCCCAATGAAGCCAAAGCCCTGTGCTCTGCACAAGTTTTGCAACCATTCATTAAACTGCATGGTGTGCAGTACCCTAGCCTCACCCCTGCCATAGACTGGCAGCACCTCTGAGAAGGTTACCGTGCTTGCTACCTGTCTGAGGCCCCTCCCCAACTCCACAAATTCATCCTCCACTGCACTAATCTCATGCCTAGCTAGGTCATTTGTCCCAAGGTGGACAATGATATCTAGTTTCCTCTCCTGTGATGTTGCTTCTGCAATCCTGAGGATTTGCTTCCTGTCCCTCCAAGCCATGGCACCAGGCAGGCACTTCCTCTCCTCTCTCCCTTCCCCAGGTCTACACCCCTAACAACTGAGTCCCTATCAGAAGCTGTTTCTTTCCCTGTGGTTTCCCTTGCCACTCTTTTGTGGGTCTCCCTTGTGGATGTCCCCAGCATTCTTCTTGGTCTCCAATGAGGGTGTCATCATGAGGAACCTTGATTTGCCAGACTGACATATGATTTGTGTAGAGAGTGCAACTAGGGGCTACGTCTCTGTTCCACCACCCTCCCTCCCAGAACCTACTGTGGTCCATCTGCTCTTCACACATGGCAACCTCTGAGGCAGTGGTTGTGGAACTGGTGTTCTTTGAGTGGGGTAGGCCTCCTTAGTCCTTGTCAGTTCAGCCTGGAGGTGGGCAACCTCCTCCCTCAGAGCTGACAGTTGCCTGCAAATAGGGCAGCAATGCAGGTTCCAGAATGTCTCCCAGAAAATTGCTGCCCCACAGACAGTTAATTGTACCACTCCCCACATGTCCCTCTTCATTATAATATACAATAAGTAATACATAATTCTTTTTGTGTGTGTGTGTGTGTGTGTGTGTGTGTGTGTACTTACCATTTATGCACTGTGCTGGGTAATTAAGAATATGACAGTTCTGCCCCAAGACCTGTTGAGGAAGTGAATGTCAGAACCTTGGCTATAAAGGAAATGCCACTCCTGGGGTGGGTGGGTAGGCCACAACCACTGGTGACTGTTAGAACAATCAAATACACCACTGATCCACCACCCTTGTGAGTACTGCCCTTTATAGTAAGTCAACCAACACTACAATTTACTAGACCACTGCTCCTACACAAACCACTCTACTGAGTCCAGGCATAAAAACGAACTCACTGTTCAGCCAGCAGGACACTTCTAAAATATTGCACAAATATCCTTCCAAATCCTATGTGTCTAGCACAGAAATCAAGCAACTTCAGTTGTATTTCACCCCTCTGGTTATAAAATTACTACACTTTAATGGAATCCTGCAATTCTTCATGCCAATAAGAAAATAATGAAACTTTCTGTAGAAAGCATAGCTTACCTTCCTAAATAGTCCCCTACAATATTATGTTTTATCAGGTTCCCAGTTCCTCAAATGCGTTCTAGTTTGTTCTCTGCAGTATAGCAAGTTTTTCAGCTTCCAACAGGAGCAGGCAAGTCTTTTCTGACTGGCTTTTCTCTGTGTAGTTTGCCTAAGACAGCACAGTGATAAAAGCCCCACCCAGAATCAACTGATTGACTAGTGACACCTGTGATGTAAGCAGGCCTTTCAGTGAAGACAATTTGCTATGTCTGCTTCTAATACACACACAAACCTTTATCTGAAACCAGGGATAAACTCACTGCTTAGCCAGCAGGACACTTCTAAAATATTGCACAAATATCCTTCCAAATCCTATGTGTCTAGCACAGAAATCAAGCAACTTCAGTTGTATTTCACCCCCTCTGGTTATAAAATTACTACACCTTAATGGAGTCCTGCAATTCTTAATGCCAATAAGAAAATAATGAAACTTTCTGTAGAAAGCGTAGCTTACCTTCCTAACTAGTCCCCTACAATATTATGTTTTATCAGGTTCCCAGTTCCTCAAATGCATTCTAGTTTGTTCTCTACAGTATAGCAAGTTTCTCAGCTTCCAACAGGAGCAGGCAAGTCTATCTAATGATATAGATAGATCATATAAGACATTGGTGGGATTATCACCTGCACAAAGAGACCTGACAGACTTAGTAGACACCTTAGGTTTGGTAGATGTCTGGAGGATACTAAATCCAAAAACCATAGACTACACTTTTTATTCTACTCCACATAAGGCTGTTTCCAGGTTGGATTACTTTCTCATCAGTAAACCGCTGCTGGCAAATGTGCTTGGCTGTACAATACATTCTAGAGTGGTCTCTGACCACTCTACTGTCCAAATCACATTAGACCTCCCCCTCATAAATATCTGTCCATGTACTTGGTCACTGAATAATCTACTACTGAAAGAGACAACCTTAGTAGACCACTTCAGGAGTTATATGCAACAAACCATACAGATGAACTGGGCTACTATTCCAGCCTTAGATATCCTTTGGGCAGCATTGAAAGCTACTTGGAAGGGAGAATTAATTTGGTTAGCAACCATAAAAAAAAGAACAGCCCAAATCCAGGCAAACACCTGGCTTAGAAAAATTCGCTCCATAGAGCAATCTCTTTCCCCTTCCTTACCAGAGGAGGAGTGCCTCAATCTAGCAAAGCTTTGTACCCAATATTCTAACTACTTATTGGATAAAGTAGATAAAGCTACCTCCCAGATAAAAGCTACCTACCTGGGCCAAGGCAATAAAGCTGGTAAACTTTTAGCACTACGGTTAAAGCAGCAGAGTTCCTCTAGGTGGGTCTCTGCTCTGATGCATCCTGAGTCAGGACAAGTCAGTAGTAACCCAAAAGACATATTGGAGATATTCCAACAATATTACCAAGCTCTTTACTCCCCTACATCTCAAGGGGCACTAGAGGATTCCCAAATGACCCCATTTTTACAGAAAATTAATCTGCCTACAATCCAGCCAGACTTCCATGTTCAGTTAGCCAACCCTATTACAGAGCAGGAGGTAAGCCAGTCTATAACATCTCTACCCTTAGACAAGTCTCCTGGACTGGACAGTTATACGGCACTATTTTATAAAACATACTCTTCACTACTAACTCCACTGCTAACTTCCCTATTTAATTACTGGACAGCATCCCCGGTGAAGGAGAAGTCACTTTTTGAGGCCCGAATCATCTTAATTCCCAAACTGGGGAAAGACCCAATGCAACCAGAAAATTATCGTCCGATCTCACTTATAAATAATGATATTAAAATATATGCAAAAATCTTTGCAAACTGGTAAGCCGCTGTATGGTTTAGTTTAATAGGACCTGAATAAGCTGGATTTGTTGCTGGACGAAATGCTAGTGATCAATTTAGGCAGCTTTTCTACTTAATCTCTGTGTCTGGGGATCCAGAGAAAGAAGCTGCTCTGGTATCCCTAGACGCAGAGAAAACCTTCGATAGATGTCGTGGCCGTATTTATTTCTGGTCTTAAAAAAGTATGGTCTCCTGGCAGACTTTATCCAGAAAGTACAGGTGCTATACCAATTTCCATCGGCTAGGGTATCATGCAATAATGAGTTGTCTGAATTATTTTGGCAGCTAGAGGAATGAGGCAAGGATGCCCCTTATCCCCTTACCTCTTAAACCTTTATATAGAACCCTTGATATGTACACTAAACATGGCTGAAGGGGTAAGAGGAATCTCGATAGCCAACCAGTAATTTAAGATCTCTGCTTTTGCAGATGACATATTATTGCATATAGAAAACTGGCACTCCTCCCTGATGGAAGCCCTTGATCTCATTGGTCAGTTTAGTTCCTTCTCTGGTTATAGGCTAAATAAGAACAAAACAATGGTCTATGCTCTCACCACTTTGTACTCAAATAGAAGTCAAGGAAATGGGGCTAAAGTGGGAATCTAATGCCATAAACTATTTAGGTATTAAGATAACTCGTGATCTCTCAAAGCTAAAAGTCCTTAATTTGGATCCCTTAATCAAGACCCTGACAGAGGACCTAAACTGATGGTGAAACATGCCCTTCTCTTTGTGGGGGAGAGCAAATGTTGTCAAGATGATGGTCCTTCCCCATCTGCTTTATCCTCTCTCTATGCTCAATTTGCCACTTCCAAAAAAATGGTTTACAGGGCTGCATTCCCTATGTTCCCAATTCTTATGGTTGGGGAAGCCTCCAAGAAGGGCATATGCAAAGCTGACGAAATCTAAACAGGTGGGAGGACTGCAGCTCCCGGATTTTTACTTATACTACCTATCGCTCCATACCTCTAAATTTTTAAAAAGATCACACTCTAGCTCAAACTTGGAATTTCTAGCAGGTTGGCAGAAAATAGAGCAGACATTACTTTGGAAATACCAAATTTCTTCAGCAGCCTTACCCTATATCACTCAAGCTCATCTCCCTAATGAACTCAAAGAAACACCACTGTGCTGGGATTTGCAGGCACATAAGCAACTTTGCAGCAAGTTTGGGTTAAACCAAATCTGAGATCTTATGCAACCATTAATTGGTAATCCAAATATTACTATAGCTGGTAAACCAATTGTAAACTCTTTCTGATCATTACCACCAGGCACAATTCTCTGCGTCCTAGTCTTAGACTCAGTACTCCTGTCTCCAGCTAAACTTCAAACTACTTTTAACCTGCCCTCAAAATAAATCTTTAAACTAATCCAAATAAGATCTTCGGTTGCCAAGCATCTCGGCCCTGCCCCATGGCTTTCTCAGGCAGGGATGTGGTTTCACGACCTATCAACATTAGCCCTACAACCCAAACCACTCTCAAGCATATATAAGGAATTAATCCTTCAACTTAAAAAAACTGTTCTCTCTGCAGCCTTCTACTGGAAATCTGAATTAAAGATAGATAAACCTCCGCACTTTTGGCAGCGAATTTGGAAAAATGTGACATACTATCTTAAACAGGACAGATTACGTCTCCTCCATTATAATACCTTACACAATCTATATTGTACTCCAGTTAAACTATTTAGAATGGGCAAAATGCCATCACCAAGTTGTGATACATGTGGAGCTGTACGTGGTTCATTATTTCACAAGTTATGGACCTGCTCCAGTGCTAAAGGCCTATGGCAAATTGTCAAAACCAAATTGCAGGGCATTCTCCCCCTTGTGATATATTTTACATCTCAAGTATGTCTGCTGGAGGACTATTCTCAAATTCCTGCATCCCAACATAGGTAATACATGGCCTTAGTGGCATCAGTTACCAAACTAATAATCTTGCGTCACTGGAAAGATCCCTGGTGCCCTTCTTTTCCGGAATGGTATCAAGAAATTCTAACAGCCCTAGCAGCAGAAAGAGCGGTAGCATGGGCTACAGGAACCTGGGTAAAATTCCAAAAATGTTGGCCTTTATTCTATACCAAGCTCCAACAAGAGTGAACTTCCACAAGCCTCTCTTACACTATGATTTGCAGACTTTATGATTCACCCCAGGTGGAACTAAGGCAATTTAATTGCGGTAATCTATTTATGTCCTTGATTTTACTTAGATTCAACATCTGGGTATCCTATGATGTGGTGATGCATGGGACGGGGGGTAGGGAGGGAGGCGTTCGAGTAGGAAGAGAGGGGAAGGAGGATATTATTAATTTTATTATTTGTTTTGTTGTATATTGTCTTAACTGTATTATTTAATTGTTTAGTCATAATATTGTATTTTCTTCTTTTTCATTTATTATCTTGTAAGGGCATGGCAATGTAAGGTTAATTACTTGATGGAACAACAACAAGTATGTATATATTGGTTGTTCTTTTTTGTTTGTTTTGATTTCCTGAAATACAATAAAGTGTATTAAATTGCAAAAAAAAAGGAAAGAGCAAACGACTTGAAGGAAGGCAGCTATTGCTCTCAACACCCGGATGTTAATCACTTGCACGGCTCTTCAAAGCACACAGCTTCAACACTGGAAAAAGAAAAATTAACATTTACAGGTAACCCTTTCATCTGGGAGAACCAGGTAGAGTGGGGGTTTGTTTTTAGGCAACAGAAAGATGGTCCTGTAGGGAAAAAAAAGAAAAGAAGAGGGATTAAAAAAAAAAACTCCAGCTCTCAGCGGGAAGTTAAAGAGCAGGTATCTACTGTCGGGCACCCAGCTCCCCTCAAACATATATAATAGTAGATCTGCTCTACTGTTGAGGGGCATTAACATTTCTATGCACTTCCCTCTGGTTAAAATATTATAGAATCCCATATTTGCACCCCTATAAAAACAAAGCCTTGTCTGACACGCCTCCGTTTTTGATGTCAGAAAATGAAGGCTACTTGTGTGTGCTCCATAGATCTATCTAGGTGCCATTTGTCAATGACATGTAGTACTATTTAGGGTTGCCACTTGGAACAATGAAAGTGACCACTCCAGTAAACAGAGACTGTTACTCCAGCAGCTGCTTTGCTTTGTCTACATGGCACCTCTAAATAGTACTAAACGCCATAGACATATCGCATACTTACAGGTTAATGACATGCACCCTCAGTATGCATTTTCTGACATCACAAAAGGAGAGGTGTCAGACAAGGCTTTGTTTTTATGGGGTGCATATTTGGGGTGCTATAACATTTTAACCAGAGGGAAGCACATATAATTTTTTATGCCATGCAACAGTAGAGCAGATCTACTATTACATATGTTTGAGGGGAGCTGGGTGCCTTACAGTAGGTACCTACTCTTTAGGCCCACAATACATAAAAGGACAAAAAGAAAGAAAGACCCTGAGTCTGTTTGGGAGGCAGTCTGAAACAGAATCAGTTTAAGGGGGAAAGTGCTCAAAGAAGAAAAAGGTAAAAGAATACAACCCAAAGTCAGGAAACCTGCCTTCTTCAGCCTCTGTGGCATATATTGGGTCACCAGTATGCACAAATGACATTTTCTCCTTTAAATCCAATGTTAAAAACAATGAGTAGAAAAAAATTAAAAGGAGAAAGAGTACAAGAAAAACAAGAAAGGAATATGGCCTCAAAAACCAGGGCTAATAAAAGCCATAAAAAAGAAAAACAGGAGGAAGAAGGGAGGGAGGGGGAGGCAAGAGTGGGGAGAGATCAACTCTGGGATGTCTTCCAAAGAAGGAGAAGAATCTGCTAAAAGTTCTCAGAAGGAGATATTGAAAGAAATTAGGCAATGATGTGAAGCTTTAAATCTTGCAGTTTCAACCTTTAGTAACAAACTCTCAGAAGTTGTGGAGAAACTAGATGCCCTGGCCCAAAGAGCTACAGAATGAGAAGACAGAGTCAGTAAAATTCAAGACACACTGCCTAAAATGTCTTCCACCATATCAAAGAGTAATAAAGAGCTAGAAGAATTGAAATTAAAGGTAGAAGACCTCGAATCTGGGTCCAGGAGGGGTTAACTTAAAAATAGTAAACCTCCCCAAGGGCATAGAGAGCAATGACCCCCATGGTTTCTGTGAGGAACTGCTCACTAAAGTTCTGGGCCTCCCCTTCTCAGAAAAAAAGTGGACTTGGCTAGGCACATAGAGCATTCGGTACCAAGGACATTCATGGCAGGCCAAGGTTTATGTACATACAGCCATTACAATATCAAGATAAAGAGAAATATTAACCAAAGTTCGAATTGAAAAGGGGTTATTGTTTTTCTATAATGGGTTGAAACTACAAGCATATCCAGATATTCCACCAACCATATTAGCAAAAAGAAAAGGTTTTGATAATGCATGGGGCAAATTGAGAAAGGAAGGTATCCAGTTTGCCAAGTTGTATCCAGCCAAACTAAGAGTGCATTTGGAGGGAAAAACCTTATTCTTCCACTCTCCAGCAGATGTGGAGGAAGTTCTGAAAAACTGCCCGAGGTCCCCAGATGACAATCCTGACCCAGGGTGATCCACAAATGCTTCCATGAATAATAATGAATTTTAAAAAAATCTATTCACTCAGCATTTAGAGTATCAGAGGAAGGGGGGAGGGTAAGAAAAACAAAAGGGGAAATTGCTGGAGTATTATTGGAGGTCTAGTTTACATCCCCTATGTTTAGGTAATTTTTACCTCTTCCCTTTATCTACTTAAAATTTTAAAGATGGGCATAAGGGATTTCTTTTTCCAGGGCAGTTAAACAAGTCTCATACCTTTTCATTAGCCACACTTGCACCTAGCAAAGGTTTGGCAACATCAAGAGGGGGTTGCATCCGTTTGCTGTTAGGATATTCTGGTAGAAAGGGATTATTCAAGAGCTCACAGGACCTTCTTCTTATTGCGGTATTAAAAAGAGATAAGCATATGGTCAGATTGGGGTTGTGGGGGGGGTTAAAGTGTGAAAAAATTAAAAAGGAGCAAAAAAAAGTGGTCATTCAGAAGCTGGACTCAAAAAAGGAATGGGTGCCTAGGTACAATGCTTCATGAATTAAAGTATATTTTATATAACGGTCAGATAAGAGGGACAAATGCCATGTATGGATCTAGGGAAAGATTATCTCAAATGGGAATATATAAATATACCTAATGGAAATACTAAAAATAATGACATGGAATCTGAATGGCTGTAAAGAGAGAATTAAGATAAGGAAAGTGGTCAGGATGATAAAAAAAGGAACATCGACTGCCTACTTTTGCAAGAAACACATTTTAATGATATAGGTGTTTTATACTTTGGTGATCTACTGGGGGCAGAAGGGTTTGTTTCCAACTGCTCTGATATGGCAAGAGGCACTGCTATTTTTGTTAAAAGACAGTTAGAATATAGAATTGATAAAGTGCTGCTGGATAGTATGCAGAGTTTTTGTGATTATTAGATTTTATACACAGAATGGAGGGGTCACATTGGCATCAGTTTATGGTCCAAACCAGAATGAGCCTGCATTTTTTACCGATCTATATATGAAGATATCTCAATTTTGTTCAGTAATAATAGCGGGGGAAGGTTAACTTTTGGGGTACTGGACAGGGAACCCCCAGCCACTGAAAGGAAAAAACAAGCGGTAGGGGTGGTAAAACAAATGAACTCAGGATTTGGATTTGGCGGACCCTCTTCAGATGTCTATATTCAAACCTGAAAAAATATTCCCACTATTCTAAGCCCCACAAAACCTTTTCAAGGCTAGACCATTTCTTTATGTCTCAGAACCTTGGAAAAGAGGTGAAAAGGGTTATATATGAACCAATTAGGGTCTCTGACCATGCACCGGTAATTTTAGAAGTGGCCCTTGGGCAGATAGGGCATAATCAGTTAGGAAGGTCAATATGGAGGTTTGATAATTCCCTATGGTTAACCCCAGGATTTAAGGAGCAGCTCCAAGAAGAAATTTGTTGATTCTGGATACAGAATTCTGGGGTATAACATTGATAATAATATTCTTTGGAATGCAATGAAATCTTTCTTAAGTAGTTGAATAATGTCCCAAGTAGGGATAAGAAAGAGGACACAGAGTCACGTGATGGCAGCCTAAGTGAAAGCAGCCTTTTTGGTCGGCTTCATTTCCAGTCAGGCTTTTCTCCTTCACTGCAAGAAACAACATCAAATATTAACTGGAAATCTTTAAGCAAGTCTTCAGGAAACTATCTAGTTATACAGACCTCAGCAGAATGGAGGCTTTTGTGAAAAAAAGCCTGCTAAACATATGCCACCTCCTTCCCCGGAGAAAGAGCAGGCCGCAAAGTGACCTCGGCAAGGACCCAGCAAAGCTACATAGGGGTCTACAGCCTTAACGGAAGAGCGAGCGTTTCCTAGAAATAATCAGGCCTTTACAAAGTTCAAGTTGAGGAGGTTTCTTCAGAAATTCACAGCTTCAAAACAACCTTGGAATCATTAGGCACTCGCGTGGGTGACAATGAAATCAGAATTAAGTCTATGGAAGCCAAACTTGATAAAAACGATCTTGAACATGTGTCGCTAAATAAAAAACTGAGAAGGATTGAAGACAAACTTGAGGATTTAGAGGGGGAGAAGCAGGAGAAATAACTTAGTTATAATCGGAATTCTGGAGAAAGAGGAGGGTACTGCACCCATTCAGTTTGTGCAGAAATTACTTGAGAAGGTAGCTGGCACATCTCCAAATAATGCAAGCTACATAATTGAATGAGTGCACAGATCTCTCCGTCCGTCACCCCTGCCTGGAGCGCAACCAAGACCAATAATCTGTAAACTTCTGAATTACCTCAATAAGCAATATATTCTGAGTAAAACCAGATCCCTGCAAGAAGTCTCCTGGAATAGCAAGCGGATTAGAATTACCCACGACCTGCCCCAGTCGGTTTGGCTCAAACGTCAAGAACTGCACCCAATTGTCTCAAAACTGATTGCGGCAGGAATCCAATACCGGGTTAAATATCCGGCTGTACTACAAGCTAAAATTAAAGATCAGTGGCACTCTTATGACAACGTTGAAATGGCATGACAGGAATTAACCAAGTTGCTGCATGAGTTATTCAAGTGATAAACTTACAGCTTTAAGGTAGCTGAATAAGAGCAATAATGTCTGTAAAATAACTTGCTCCGGAAAGCTGAAATTCCTATTAGATTACGCTCCACCAACCTGGCCACTTGTTTGCTCATAGCCACAGCTTAAATTACTGTAACAGAGGTCCTCCCCAAGATATTAACGGCTCTCCTCTAAGATGTAGCAACTCTAAACTATGCTCCCCTTCCTCTCCCTAGTAACTCGGATAAGAGTCTTACCTATTCCTTATAGAGGTGGATTTTGACATACTGGTGACAGGTGGACTCTCTCAGTGAGGGGTGGGGAAAGAGTTCCCAGCTCAAAGAGTTGTGATGCTCCTCTATATTCCAACCTCGCCTCAAGGTTAATTTTCCAAGCCCTGGGGTGCATGTTTGTCTCGCAATACCCATTGCTATGTCTAGAAAGAAGCCTGATCGCAACTCGATTGATAAAATTTTAGGATAACCTCGGGGCATCGAGGAGCTGGTGCCTCTCCCTACATAAGTGCTACCACTGATGTCATGACCTGCCTGACAAGGTTAGCACCTGCCTGATTTACAGCTTGGGAACAGATGGAGAGGCACTGTCGTTTTGATCTAGCAAGGGAGCTTGTCATCACAGGATCAACCCTGATATCCAGATTCATTATTAAATTGCACCAAGCTGGGCATAGTTGACCAAATCTAACACCTAGTCCCGCAAACAGTGACCAGGAAGGGACGAATATCAGCATTGCATCTTACCAAATTGAAAAAGCTTAGAGCTAATAAATAGCCGGTGAGATGTGACTGAGTTAAATACTATCCGACCGAGTATAGTCTGCTATGAAGATCATTTTTTTTTAATTTATTTTTTGTTCACCTTCCAAGTATTTGATGAAGCCTTTAATATGAAAGCGTACATGAGTTTTACTTAAGTTGGCACTTAATAGTCTGGTTAGTTATAAGGTTGCAATCCATATATATGACTGGGGGGGTTTCTACAATTATAGCATAGATAATGCATGTTATACCCTCGCTTCCCCACTAGAGGGGAACAGAGGTCAGCGCATGTTGTTTTGTGGCTTTCATCAATTGCACTCTACAGGGAATTTTTGCAACACGTATCAAGATCTGAGAGAGAAGGTCACGCTCTCCTTAATGGAAGTATCGCTACCCTCTAACACCTAGCGCTTATTGAGAGGGGAAAAGACTGGAAAATATTGACTCTCCATAATTGTGGGATACTGTAGGTGAGGGAATAGATACTACAAAGGAGATGTTATAACTAGTATGATAGCTATGGCTGGAAATGGGGACCTAGCTCATTTGGGTCTGCAGTAACATCACATGGCGTGTTGGTATTGTAGTGCAGTTTCTAGAACTGGGGGTAGTGGTTGGTTAATAGGGGGATTAGGGCAATATATGGGTAAGGGGAGAAGGGGAGGATACAGCATGTATGTATGTGAATATACGATAGTAAGAACCATCACAGTTAACTCAGGTGCAAATACACACACTACTAAATGGAAAATAATCCTTCTGATCTGCTTTAGAGAATGACAACAGGGAGCATTAATTTGTTGTGTTGGAACATTAAAGGTGCCCGGGACAGATGCAAAAGACAAATTGTTTTGAAGCATTTAGCTGCTTTAAAATGTGATGCGACGTGCCTACAAGAGACCCATCTTCTAAGGGAAGACATTCTGCTATTTAGGAAGTACTGGGTGGGACAGGTATTCCGTGCAGGTGTATCCTCAAACAGAAGTGGTGTGGCCATTCTAATACATAAAAAAATGCATTTTCAATTGGAAAAGGAAATGTGGGATGTGCAGAGCCGATACCTCTTTCTGGTTGGAACATTAGGAGCACAACAGGTGGTTATCAGCTCGATCTATGGTCCCAATGTAGACTCCCACAATTCTTCATAGCAGTTTCTATACCTGTTAAACACCTATGCCTCTAGGATAGTTCTTATTGGAGGGGATTGGAATATAACTCCCCAATTGCAATTAGATAGATCAGACAATAGACGAGTGGGTTTATCTCCAGCACAGAGAGCCCTGAAGGAGTTAATGGAGGGCTTAAGCCTAGTGGACATATGGAGAATGAATAACAAGGGGGTTAGGCAATACACTTTCTTCTTGGCACCACACAGGACATGTTCAAGGATCGACTACTTCCTTGTCAGCATGAAATCACTTGCCCTCTTTATAGATGCAAAAATACATACCAGAGTCATTTCAGATTATTCCCCCGTATCTGTTCTATTCGAACCCAATGCAAGCATTAAAAGAGATTTCATGTGGAGATTTAATAACCAGCTCTTACACGATTCATTCACTAATGAACACTTGAAAGATTTCATATCCCTCTTCCTTGATAAAAACATGAATTCTGTTGCTAAGATTGATGTAGTGTGGGCAGCCTTGAAGTGTGCGTTGAGGGGGGAGTGCATTAGAATAGCGTCTAATAAGGCCAAGAAAGAAAAACATCAGCTTAATGAAATTTCCAAGGCTATTAGGGATATTGAAAATAACATAGCCCATTTCTCATCGGAAACTGTTTGGATTAAGCTACATCAGCTGCAAACTCAATATTCCTCAATAATGATGCAAAAAGCGGAGCTTGCCCTGCAGAGAACCAAGATTAAATATCTTGAATCCGGTGAAAAAGCTGGAAAACTTCTAGCTTTAAGACTCAAACAGCTATATTCCAATAGATTTATAGCTGCCCTACAAAATAATAGGCAAGGTACAATAACCACAGACTCTAGAGAAATTGCTGCAATTTTTAGAGAATATTTTCACAAAGTATATGTCATTCCCAACTCGGATAGTGCTGAGCCTGAAGAAATTCAGAACTTTTTAAACACAGTCACTCTGCCCAAGATTAATAAGGAGGAGGGGTCTAAGCTTGAATTACCTATACATGAACTAGAGGTGAAGAAGGCGATTTCCCAACTTACCTCAGATAAATCTCCTGGACCTGATGGTCTGTCCACTAATATTTATAAAGCCTATGTTGAGATACTCTGCCCTTTTTTGACTAACATATATAATCACTGGTTTCATGAGGGTCTTTCAGAGGGGAGCTTCCTGGAGGCCCTCATAACCCTTATTCCCAAACCAGAGTGAGACCCCGCTCTCCCCGACAGTTACCCACCCATATCGCTCCTGAACATTGACATTAAGATACTAGCTAAAGTGCTAGCCAACTGACTTAGCCCTTTAATGGGCAAAATGGTACGCAATGTACAGGTTGGCTTCATGAATGGCAGGGCGTCTAGTGATCACATTCGTAAACTCCATCATCTAATAATTCACGCAACTAATATGCAGATCCTGGCTGCCCTGCTTGCATTGGATGCTGAAAAAGCATTTGACCGGGTCTCATGGGTCTTCTTATTTGCAGTGTTAATTGAGTTAGGTTTACCAGAAGGTTTCATAAATTGGGTTCGGATACTTTATAGGTCACCTAAGGCACGGGTGTAGTGTAATGGCATCCTGTCTGATCCTTTCCCCCTTGCCTGTGGCACAAGACAGGGCTGCCCGCTCTCTCCACTCTTGTTCAATTTATACTTGGAACCTTTGATCTGCAGATTACTCACAGCGCGGGAGATTAGGGGAATACTGGTAGGCAGCAAAAGATATCTAATCTCAGTTTATGCTGATGACTTGCTCCTGCACCTAGAAGACCCAGAAAACAGTATTCCGGCAGTTATGTCTGAGATTGCACAGTTTTCCAAAGTCTCAAATTACAAGCTTAATATCTCCAAGACAAAGCTCTTACCACTCAACAACAGATGCTATTCGAAAGTGGCAAAGGACCTGGGGTTTAGCTGGGAACCAAAGGTATTAATGTACCTTGGGATCAAAATTACTAGGGAGATAACCACGATGATTAGAGAAAATATCCATAACTTAATTAAAACAATTAAGCAAGATCTGACCAGATGGAGTTTACTTCCTCTTTCACTCTGGGCTAGAATAGAGATAGTGAAAATGAACATCTTGCCAAGGATATTTTACCCTTTAAACATGCTGGGGCCCTACATATCCAAAACTTGGTTTGGAATTCTACGCAAACTACTTAATGTTTTTCTATGGAAAGGAAAGAATGTCAGAAGAGCCTATTGGAAGCTTACTGGGCAAAAGAAAACAGGGGGCTTAGCGTTCCTTAATTTTTTATATACTATATGGCATCACAGCTCAGTAAAATAGTTCTATAGAATCGGCCGACTTCCTCAGCTGACCCCTTTCTATATGTACCCCCTTGGGTTCACATTGAGAAAGACTTAGTTGTTAAACATTCACTATCCCTAAATTCTATTGCCTATGTTCCCTTAAAGCTACTCCCTAAATCAATCAAAAATACACCCATCGGTTGGTCATTGAAAGCCCTCTATCAAGTCCAGAAGTTTTTAAAAGTTAACTGGCAGAACTCACCAGAGCAATCCGTGGTGTTCAATATCCATTTTCAGATACAACAAACCCCAATCCCCCTTACATTTTGGGATCTGATAGCTGATTTACATCTAGGGAATTTAGTAACACAGGGCAAACTTCTGCCTTCAGAACAGATTTGCTCTCAAATCCCGGGGGTAAGAAGCCATCCCTTCAAATTTCGTCAAATCTATGATTCCGTAAAAGCTTATTTGTGTAACACGAAAGTATGGGCAGATAACAAGATCGAACTGTCAGGGCTGTTAAAGGTTGCAGACCAACACCACGCTGTTTCCAGACTATATCGCGAACTTCAGAGGATAGGTGATGAAATGCCCACTAATATTAGTTACTATTGGAAACAGAGATTAGAGATAAAGGCTGAAAGTAGGGTATGGGAACAAATATGGGAAAATAACCATAAATATATAAGGCAAGACAGGTACAAACTACAACAATTCAACATCATGCACAATCTATATTATACACCTGCTAAATTACATAAGATGGGCAAACTAACGTCATCTAATTGCAATAGGTGTAAGACTGGAGAAGGTGATTTATATCATGTGTTGTGGGCTTGTCCCAAGATACAGCCTTACTGGCGGGCAATCCAAATCTCTTTACCTCCTATAACAGGCCTAGGATCTCACTTCATGCCTGAAATTTGTCTGTTGAATGTCTTCCCTACAGATATGGGCAAACAATGTAAGTACAATATGGCAATGGTATCAGCCACAGCTAAAGTGGTTATTTTAAGGCATTGGAAAGATGATACAACACCCTCAGTGCTTGAATGGTACAAGGAGATTATGCTGGTTTTACACATAGAACTGCACATAGCCAGAATGAATAATAGAAGGCATTCCTATAATGCCAAATGGGGTCTGCTAGATGCAATCCTAACTACATGGAATACGTAATCCGCTTAATTTTGCAAAGCCGCTTTCTCATCCGAGGTGCCTCCAGAGCCCCAATCTGCCTTCTCTCCTCTCGGAGGAGTCTGAGTGGTTCTTACAACCTAGTAAATGCTGCTAGGGGGAGGGTGGTTTTTAGAGGGGTGGGTTTTGAGTAAAAAGTTTTACTGAGTTAATGTGTTATTTACTTTTGGTGATAACCATCTCTTCATTGTTTACCAATTCTCTTTACTTGTATTCTAATATTGGATTCCTTGTTTTAGATGTACCTGGGTCTGGTAAAGACCGCAAATACTCATGTAACATTGATGTTTCAATAAAGTGAAGTTAATAAAAAAAAAAAAAAGAAAGAGGACACAGGATAATAAACTTACTATCTTGGAAAGGGAGTGAGCTATAGCTGAAGAGAGCATATATGGAATATGTCAGAATAATCACAAACAAAACTCACGGTAATTAAGGACAAAGTGGAGCAAGTTATCCAGGAAAGAGCTGAAAGAAATGGTTAAAGCAAGGGCAAAGTACCATTATAGTGGTGAGCTACTGGGTAAAATGTTAGCCTATTAGATCCAGGGTGAAAGAAACAGAAATACAATTCAAACTATATTAAGGGAAGATGGGATTTTGTCCTCAGAGCAAACAGTTATCCTGGAAACTTTTCAGAATTGTAATCAAAAAATTGTATACACCAGAGCAACAGGAAGAAGAAGGTTTAATCTCTGATTACATAGGTGGCCAGCACCTCTCCAAGATTTCTGACCTAGGGCCAGATATTCAAAACTTTGCACCAAGCAAAAACCGTTTGCACAGGTTCAGCGTGGGATTAGCATGGGTCTGCTATATTCAAAAGGCCAAATAGCACAGGCAAACTGCATTAGCGCCGGGCAAAATCATAATGTATGCAAGGGGCAAACTGACATGAAGACAGGCGCAATGCTGTATTCAGTGATTAGCACCATGCAAAGTGGTTTTGCGTGACTTAGCGTGACACTCAGCGCGGTGCACATCACCACCCAGGAAAAGCTTGTCTTAACCCTGGGCAATCAGCTTGGCGTGACACTATGGTTTTGCACGGTGTTTGTGTGGGTTTTGCGTGACCCTAACAAATAAATATGACACATTGACAAAGCCAAACATAGAGGAAGCATGCTGCTAACTGATGGCATCACAATGATAACATCATCTGCCACCAGTCCCAGCCATGCCAGGCAGTAAGTGATGACCCTGCTGCCAGTGGATAGCATGGCAGTGTGGCCATACAGCACACACCTTTGGACTACACTTCTGTGAACACCAACATATGCCAGCATACACATGCAACACTGTGGGCAGGGAGGATGTTGAGGGGAGAGTGTATGGGTGGCCAGGCTGTGCCACAGACCAGGTGTGGCCACAAGGCTGGGACACATCATGCAGTGCACATGGGCCAGTATTGGGCATACCCCAACACCAGTGTGCCTTTCTGATAATATGTGCCCCCCTGGCCACATACCGCACAGCTGTACAACTGCAGCAGCACACAAAGCTGGACATGTATATGTCACTGTGAGCATCCCATGCCAGAGGTGCAGCATCTGTGTGTCACACAACAGTGTAACAGTAATGTCCACTGTCAGTAAACACCTGCATGTTGGGCCTCTCACTGTGTATGGTGCAGTCATCATCACTGCCCTACACACCATAGGCATTGCTGTGTCCACACACTACTAGCCGCAATGCTACTGTGGTGTCTGCTGTGCACTGTAGCATGACCTACAGTGTGACAGTTGTATGCAGCACCACCACCATCTGTGCCTATGCTGTGTTGTCTCAGTACAGCTGCAGGCAGCAGCACATGTGGAAGTAGTATTCAAAACTGTATAATATTCCCCAAGCTGTTTGCACAGCGCTAACACATTTGTGCGGGTTTAGCGCAGGGCTAAACTGTTAGCCCGGCGCAAACAGCATGCAAATCAGGGCATAATGAGATGCTAATCTGGATGTTTGCCCAGAGACTATGTAGGTAGGCTCATTTGCATGTCACTTTTGAATATAGCAAAGTTTAGCGCCGTGAAAACGTGTTTGCACCGGGCTAATGGTTTAGCCCTGCACTAAACCCATGCAAACATGTTAGAGCTGCACAAACAGTTCGGGGAATGTTTTACTGTTTTGAACACTGTACTTTCACATATGCTGCTGCCTGCAGCTGTACTGGGTTCACGCATTTGCTGGCACACACATTGGCCACATAGTTCACCTCTACCTATCTTCACATTGCTGTGCACTGTTTTGCTGTTGTGGTTTGCACTTCCTGATTGCCATATTCAGAGCTGTCTTATTCCAGGGCTAAGTTTGCCCTGCACTCCCAGCCCAGTTTGCCCGGCCTCATTCCCATGCTATATTCAGAAGCTGTTTGCCCCGGTCTATTCCTTTTGAATATGGCTTGCTTTGTGCTCCTGGCTAATTTAGCCCCGGGTCAAAGTTTTGAATATCTGGCCCCTAGAGTCAAACATCTTAAACAGGGACATCACCCCTGATGAGGTTTGGTCTGTAATTAAATCACTTCCAAATGGTAAAAGTCTGGGCCCGGATGGTTTTCCATTTGAGCTGCACAAAAATCTATCCAAGACATGGACACCTCTTCTGGTGGATCTATATTACAATTTGCTGAAGGAAAAAAAAATGTCCTAATCTTTCTATGAAACTGAAATTATATTGCTTCTTAAAGAAGATAAACCTCCTGAACAGTGTGGGTTATACAGGCCCATATCACTTCTTAACAGTGAATATAAAATGTTTGCAAAACTTTTGGCTGAGAGATTAATGAAGGTAATCCAGGACATGATCCATCAAGACTAGGTCAGATTCATACTGGGCAGAAGACTCCAGCATAACACCAGAAGGGCATTTAATGTCATACAAGCCTTTCTGGGAATGGACAGTGCACTCTTTCCTTTCAATGCTGAAAAAGCTTTTGATATGGTGCAATGGCTGTTCCTCATGGAGGTATTAAAGGGATATGGAATCAAGGGGAAACTTTCTAAAATGAATCAGGATGATCTATAGTAAACCATTAGCCAGGATAAAAATCAATGGGCGTTCCTCTCCCTTTTTTCAGTTAGCAAGAAGAACTAGACAGGGTTGTCCCCTGTCTCCAATGCTTGTTGCACTATTTTTGGAGCCATTAGCCATTAGGCTAAGATCATGTGCTCAGAAATTGGGGATAAGGGATATTTTTTTGTCCAATTCTGACCATGCTTTATGCAGATGATATCCTACTAACCTTAAAAGAATCAGCTAAATTTTATCCCAGGGTGTGTGAAATTTTGGATGAGTTCAGCCTACTTTCAGGCTATAAAGTGAACTAGGGTAAGAGTAAAATGCTCTACCTGGGGGATCCAATTATATTAGAAACCCACTGCTGATTGGCATGTTAAAAGATAAAATTAAATATCTCAGGGTCACTTTAGCAGTGGACCCTGAAAGAGCGATTCAACTAAATTATGACCCCTTAATAAGCAGAATCAAGACAGAGCTGTCAAAATGGAAGTTTCCTCCCTTGGTTTTGTTATGAAGAATTAATATTTTTAAAATGAACATCCTGCCAAGACTATTGTTCCTTTTTCAATCTGTTCCAGTTAGCTTACCAAAAAAATTCTTTACAGATTTGTACTAAATTGCGAGAAGATTCTTCTGGCAGGGGGAGTCCCCCAAGGATTGCTCTGTATTAATTGCATCAAGATAAAGGGGAAAGGGGGGATGGGGTGCCCCAATTTTTCCAATTTTTATCTGTACTATATGGCAGCACAACTGGAGGTGGTGTACAACTGGTTGCACAGCCCACAGAATAATCTAGTAGTGGGTAGTGGATTGGAGGCAGGGACAGTTAAGGGACTGGCACTAACAAGTGTGTTGGTATCAAATGTAGTAAGTATCTTGGAGACCATTAAGTCTACCATAGAAGCCTGAGCCCAAGCTTCTAGACTGCTTGGGGCCTCCAGCAGTTTATCCAAATTAACCCCCATCTATAACAACAAATGTTTTAATCCATCTATGTTAGATAGTACTTTTAAACATGGTACTTTCATAAAGTTTAAGAATAATAGGGGATTTTTACTCAGGTGATAAATTTAGGTCATTTGAAAAAACATAGGATTTATATGATATACGACCCTCTCAAAATTGGCAGTATATACAAGTTAAAAACTTTGTATTTAAAAGGAATGGTAATTCCTTTAACTTGTTAAGCAACCCCCTTGAAATATTCTTTGAGGAGTTGGAAAAAAATAAACATTTAATTTCTGGGCTGTATCAGATTTTGTTAGAAGAGGTTACTACCTCCTTGCCTTTGGTAAAGGCGGCCTGGGAGAGAAAGCTTAATGTCTCAATTTCAGAGAATGACTGGGACAATTTAAAAATGTGGAAAAACTTAAGGTCCAAAACAATAGATTACTTCAGATTCATTTTAATAATTTGCATAAAACCTAGCTTACACCTGCCAAATTGCATAAAATAGATGTTTCCATCCCCGAGATCTGTCAGAGATGCAACAGGGCCAGTGGGACTTTGTCACACATGCTAGTGAAATGCAAAAAGTTCAAAAGCTTCTGGACATATATTTGGTTATTATTGGGGCAACCCTTAGGGTTGAACGTCCCTTTTGACCCAGGGATTGCGATATTTGGTTACCAGGTGGACACACTGTATCCCCAGGGAAGTTTGAAGTGTCTTTGAAACATCAGCTCTTTAGTAGCTAGTAAGGTAATTCATCAACACTGGAAGAATACTGAGGCTCCATCATGTTTTGAATGGTTGGAGAAAATGCTGGACCAGGGTAGAACAGATAGAGTAATATATGTCCTAGAAGATGATTTTGAAAAACATAATTCAGTTTGGATACCATTTAGGTTTAATTTGGCTAACCTGGCTAATTTGGCCTCTCAATGAATTTGGCCTTAGATGTTATGACTGTGATGAAAGCACTAAGACTTCATGAGTGTCAATGAGGATTGAAGCAACCACACCCTAAGTCATTTTATCAAAGAAAAAAAAGAAATTAAGAAATATAATGAATTGCTTAGACAACTGAAAGAATTAATGGAAAGAAAACAGAATAATGACTCTTCTCCTAGCTATATACATGGTTCAGATCAAGATGCGGTCAAAATAGCTAAAGATTCATTAGAGGCATTTCATCAAAGAAAACAAATTATTAAACCTACTACATTGGCAATTGCAAGCCAGCAAATCAAGCCAAATTTTATTTCTTAATTGTCCATCCCTGGATGCTCTAGGCACTGAACAATGACAAATAAATCAAAATCAAACAATGTAAGAAGAGTTATGTAAACTAATTAAAATAGAAAAGTTGAAATAGATAAGATAAATAGCAATGTAGCAGTAGTAGGCAAAGTGATTAAGGGATTATAAGTAGCCATCTGGGTTAGTACAAGGAGAAAGATTACTTGAAAAGGCTGGACTTCAGCCCTTTCTTAAAGGCTTCCAGTGAGGATGCCTCCCTCAAGGACATTGGGAACGAGTTCAATAGGGTTGGAGCTGCCACTGAAAAGGCATGTTCCCCAGATGACTTCAGCCAGACCCTAGGAACTGCTAGGAGGCCTTCCTCAGAGGAATGGAGAGGCCATGAGGGTTGGCATGGAGACAGCAGGTTATGCAGGTAGCTAGGCCCCAAGCCATGCAGGGCTTTACAGGTCAGTAGAGAAACCTTGAAGGAGATCATCCACCTCACCAGCAGCCAATGCAGATTGTGTTGAACCAGTGTTATATTGCAGAACCTAGGGAGACCCAACAACAATCTGGTCACTGAGTTCTGCACTACCTGCAGATGATGTAGGGTTACTCCACTTAGACCCAGGTAATAGGCATTGTAGTGTCTAGCCTAGAGGTCACAAAGGTATAGATTAGTTAGGGCAGGTTATCGGTTATGATAAGGTGCTTAATCTGGGTAATGTTCCTCAGGTGGTAAAACTAATTTTGGACAACAGCTGACCTGAGCCTCCAGTGTCAGTTCATTGTCCAGGATCATCCACAGGGTTTTCACCTTCACAGATGCAGTCAACTGAGAGGCACCAAACTTAAGGCTGGTTGCATCCTCAGGCCAGCTGGTGCCCTGCCGGCATCCAGGCTTAATCACTAATATTTCCATCTTATCTGGGTTAAGCTTTAACCAGTTGGAGGATATATAGCACTGGACCTCAGCCTGTCAGAAGTTAAATACAGAGACCAGGCTGTGTAGTCTTTGCTCAAAAGACTTATACAGCTGGGTGTCATCTACATGGTAGTGAAAACCCCTACTGTACTGTCTAATGATATCTCCCAGAGGCAGCAAATACACCACAAACAGGAGTGGTAAAGGAATCAAGCCTTGTGGAGTGCCACAGGACAGGGGCTTCTGGAAGGAGGAATAAGTTCCAATCACCACCCTTTGTATCCTTCCTGTGAGGAGGGACTTAAAGCAATAGGTGACAGTACCGGTGAGTCCTTAACATTCTTTAAGGTGATCCATGAACTCCCCATGGTCTATGGTGTAAAATGCTGCAGAGAGGTTGAGGAGAATGAGAATTGATCACTATCCTCAGTCTCTCACCCTAAGAATATCATTTTGCTCCTTGACGAGTGCAGTTTCTGTACTATGTGCAAACCAAAATCCAGACTGGAGCAGCTTATAAATTTCAAAGGCAGTGAGACATTCCTCAAATTGAATGGCTACCACTTTCTTAGTAACCTTCCCCAGGAAGGGTAGGTTAGAGATGGATTTATAGTTCGCCAGACAGTCTGGTTCCAGAGGAACCTTTTTCAAGAGTGATTTCTCAAGAGTCTCTTTCAAGGGCTTGGGAAAGACCCCTATCAAAAGGGAACACCAGGCTATCTTGGTGAACACTGGACCAATAGACTCTACGCAGTCAACAGGAAGGTGAGTCAGACCCGGGTCTAGGTCATGGTATGTTGGCACAACTTCAATATTATCTCACTAACGTCTTCCACCCCCACTGAGTCAAATCAGCCCCTAGGATAAGGAAGCTCCACGCTTACCTCTGACATGACACTGCATGCCTGAGGTGCCCCTGTGGAGATTCCTGCTCTGATAGGGCACACATTGTCAGTGAAAAACAGAGCAAACTCCTTACATCTAGCAGCTGATAAAGCTCTAATTGCTCTGAAGTTGCAACACTTGTGTCCTGTATACTGTTAACAGTGAATACTGGGCCTTTCTAAGCAAAATCAAGCCTTAATTAGCATGCCACAAACAAATGCTAATAGCTCAAGAACCATATGTGCTAGACACAAAGTATGACTGGAAAACTTGTTCAGCATAAAATTACCTTTCCAGTGATGGTATTCAAGTAATAATAAGTAATTCAGTTTTTTTTCTATTCTGGTTAAAATAGTAAATAAATACGTTTTCACTAAAAAAATGCCCTTTAAGCCTTTTTTTGTTGGGAAATATGTGACATATCAACACCAAATTAAGCATCCAGAAACTAGATGTAGTTTTAATAATTTGTTTGTTAAACAGACAGCTATTTCTGCAGAATAAAATATATTTTTTTTATCATTTTAGTCAAGGTGCTTTGGCGAGGTTTGAGGCACAAATCTGAACCATACACACCATACTATAAACAAATGCGTATAACTCCTAAAGTATACATGATACACACAACATATCAGCGGCAAAGTTGTTCATCACAGAATTTCCTTTCCGACGGTGCTATGCAATCAGTTGTGCTCAATGTGGTTTTTGTTTTATACTGGCGAAGATACCCAGAATGTATGTTTTATTCAACATGCTTAGGTGATTCTTGATGGACAAAATATCAGCCATAACACACCATGCCATAAACAAATGCAAATAACTCGTGAACTATATGTGATACATACAAAATGTCAGCACACAATCTGTTCATCATTAAATTACCTTTCCAATGGTGCTATGTAATCAATTATAATCAATTCAGTTTTTGTCTTATACTGCCTAAGATAGCCAGAATTTCTGTTTTATTCATAGTGCTTAGGTGGTTCTTGATGGACAAAATGTCAGAGATACACACCATGCCATAAACAAATGCAAATAACTCCTGAACTGTACACGATAGACACAAAATGTCAGCACACAATCTGTTCACCACTAAATTACATTTCTAACGGTGCTATGTAATCAATTGTAATCAATTCGGTTTTTGTTTCATACTTGCTAAGATACCCAGAATTTTTGTTTTATTCATAGTGCTTAGGTGGTTCTTGATGGACAAAATGTCAGCCATACACAACATGCCATAAAAAAATGCAAATAAATCCTGAAGTATACATGATACACACAAACTGTCAGCTGATAAGCTGTTCACTAAATTACAATTGACTGCATAGCACCGTTGGAAAGGTAATCAAAACATTTTTTATGCTTCCTGAAATGGTAAAAAAGTGCATTTTATTCAAGCTGCTTAGGTGACTCCTGGCTTGTGACAGACAAGTGTCAGCCATACACACCATACATGAACAAATGTGCATACCTCCTAAAGTGCACAGTGTGAAATCTCCCAATATCACACTGTGATTCATTAAACCAAAAAAACGCATAGAATGGTTCTATTGTATAAAAGGACTATGTTATTGACAGGTATGTGATACAGAATACATCAGAACTCGTGTCAAGTGAGCTCAGGGAACCATTACTCATTGCAACGCTACGCTCCACCACTCATTATATTCCCCAAGCTAGATGCCACTCATTCAGATATATACATATATACACATTTATACATACAAACACACACACACACACACACACACACGTATACACATATATCTATAGATCATCTTTCTATAACTTTTATACATCCATACACACACAATGCACCATCAACATATGCAAACACATTCAACAACACAGCATCACCACAAATATCATGAGGTGCATGGCGGCACTATCTCTCGCACAACACGCACATATAATTATGAGAAATGTTGTGCACTTTTTGTGCACTTTGTGGACATAACATCACAACACAAACAAACATGTGCACAGCGGCACCTATGGTATCCTGCACGGCAGCCACAAGTTGTATCATATAGACTACAGAATGTCAACAACAAAATTATTACAATCACCACAATCACATTGTTCTTACCTTCTCAGATGGCGTCCCATGATGATCTGCACTGAAGAGATTTCTGCATTCTTACCTTGTGTAGCCCTAACCTCTGTTCTGCTGCCTGTATCACTGTTCTGTAAATAAAAGTAGTTCCCTCCTATCCTCTGTTGTCTGTGGCATTCTTTTATAATAAAAATAAAAAAGGTTGAACCTCTCCCCTGTTATCTGTGGTTCCCTGTGATGGGGGAAAAAGTATTATTCGTTGAAACTTTCTTGTCCTATGTGACTCCTCTGCACTTCCCTCATTATGCTCATGTCATACCACCCCCAGACAGTTGTGGGGCCACCACCTCTGTGTGCATCTCATCACTCCATCCACTGCATCCGCTCTAACTGTAGGCAATACATCATCTCACATGTTATGGAATTTGGTCTACTTAGTGTCTTCCATTCTTTTTTCGCCCCCTCCAGGAAACAACGGACTCTCGAAGTCACACACTCTGGTCTCTCGAAGTTGCCCTGCACTACAGGAAACTGCTTCAACCAAACAGTTGACATCATACACAGCACAATGGACAGCACAAAGGGCTGCATGAAACACAGAACAGCCAAGGCGGCCAAATGAAAATAAAAAATACTGAGCTAAAACCTCCACGCCACATAAATTATATTGAAAGAGGTAATGGAGACTAAAACAGGCACACCGGAATAGTCTATTGCAACTTTTTATTTCTGAGGTATTTTTCCCCCCATTCCTTTTGATCATTCCAGTCCTATACTTTGATATTATTCTGTTTCAACAGTTCTCAGTCTGCAAGCTGACACTTCAACCTCTGTGCCACTACACCACCACCACATCGTTGTGATTGCTCAGTCAAAACCTTGCCCGCGGAGCCACCAAGTGGCTGTTCTGCTGTGTCACTACACTCACAAATGATGTAGTGGGTGGCCAGCAACAGATATGTCCACTGTCAGGCATAGAGCTGCTGTGCTCATCACACAAAAAGGCAGGTAACAGCACTTCCTAGCTGACCAAGAGGAAAACAAACTACCTCAGATATAAAAGGTAACGGAGGACTCCCAAAGTAATGCGTGATTCAGCCCTCCATTAGCTCTTTCAGTTGGCCCATTTGGTCTGGTGAGTGAAAAAAGCCTGACACCAACTGCACTCTGCTGCGTAAAAACACACTTGTGATCCTTTCTGAACACAACACATCTACCTTATCTTTATCTCACTACTTAGGAACTCCTGAGTTATGTTTCTGCCCCTTATTCCCTTACTTTCACTCACCAGACCTTTTTTAGCTCAGTATTTTGAATTTTCATTTGCTGCAGCCCATTCAATGACTGGCATGTCACTGCATTACCTCCGAAACACCAACGGGCCAAGCAGGCATTTCACCAACAACGCACAACAATCTGATTCACGCCCATGACACTGCATCTTTCCCCTTTTCTTTGTCTCAATCCGTAAGTTTTTTTAAATTTTACAAATCAGTACCAACACCTACATCTACAACTTTCAGATAATGTGCTGTGTTTTCACCACCCAGTTGTTGCAACACCAACTCCCTGCCAACAAACCATTTCATCTACAGTATCTCTCTTCTGCCACTGTGCCATTCTTCAAGTCAGATGCTCCTCTCTTCTCCTCTGCCATATCCTCGTCTGCATCTCCTACAACCTCTGTGCATGTCATCACTCAAAGTTGCACACTCTGGTCTCTTGAAAGTTTCTTGAAGTTGGCCCCCTCCAGGAATTTGCTTCAAGCAAACAGTTGACATCACAAACAATGGACTCTCGCACACTCTGGTCTCTCAAACTTGCACACCCTGGTCTTTCAAACTTGCACACTCTGGTCTCTCGAAGTATCTTGAAGTTGTTCCCCTCCAGGAATCTCATTCAACCAAACAGTCACTGGCATGCACACTCTGGTCTCTCAAACTCACACTCTGGTCTCTCGAAGTATCTCAAAGTCGTTTCCCTCCAGGAATCTGCTTCAACCAAACAGTTGATGGCATGCATACTCTGGTCTCTAAAACTTTCACACTGTGGTCTCTTGAATGCACACACTCTGGTCTCTCAAAGTATCTCAAAGTCGTTTCCCTTCAGGAATCTGCTTCAACCAAACAGTCGAAGGCACGCACACTCTCGCCTCTCAAACTCACACACTCTGGTATGTCTATTCCCTTATCCTGCAGCCCCTCATCACGTACACGCAGAGAAGCTGCAGAGGAACTACTCAGGGTAAGTCTTTTCTTTTGTCATGAGTTTGAGCCACTATCTGTACTGGTGGTACTCAAGAAAACAACCGCAACAGAGGTGTACTTTGCATGTGCTGCATGTATATGAAGGTCTGGCACATATTTTCTTCTTCAAACAATTTCTGCACCTCCTTTTCTTCCCTTTCACTGGGTAGTGTAGTCCATCACAAGTTGGATTCTGCACAATTACTGGAAGTGAGGCACTATGTCTTCTATGTGCATATCCTTCCAGTAGATTCTCTGAGAGAAGCATGAAGAAATTCAGTTGTCTGTGCTTGGTCACTCATCCATTCTTCGATTGCTGAACATGATTCACACTTTCTCAGAACAGAGTAAAAGCATTTGCTAATGCCATGTCCCACAAAAAACAGAAAAGGTATATCCACCACTTCTTTGATTTTATGGCACATGGGTACTGCCCCCGATGTTGGTCAGTGACATCCATGCCATTCATGTGCATGTTGTATTGCTACAGTACATCTGGACATGCAATCGATACAATGGTGCCATCTCTTTGTCTCCTGGTCAAAGATGTAGCTGGTGAGGTAGGGTCATGGTTTGTTGAGAGCAAGAAAATGGGATGGCTGTCTTTTCATGTTGTGGTGACACATGATCTGTTCTGTCATTGTTCATAATAACCAAGAGTTTTCTTCTTCAATGATAATTTGTTAAGTTCTGAAGGCCATCCAATCCTGTTGGTCCTCATTGTTCCACATGCGTACAAGCCAACATTCAATAGTTCTCTTGCCAGGTGAACAGAAGTAAAGTAATTGTCAAAATATACATTGTGCCTTTTGTCACGCAGATCCTTAGTTAGGTCTTTCACAACCCGATATGCAAGGCCCACTTCCACAGCACCAGCAACCTTTCTGGTGTACACTTTGAAGTCAGACACATAACCGTTATGAGGATCTGCAAGGACCCATACTTTTATTCCATACCGTTGCGGCTTGCAGCGCATGTATTGCTTGAATGACAGTCATCCTCTAAAGCCCACCATTGCCTCATCAACTGACACTTCTAGGTGTAGGTTGTATTCTGTCTTGCATACCTTGGTAACATGGTTGATAATTGGTCACACGTGATGTAGCTTGTCATGTTCTTCTGATCCTGTTGGTGGATTTAGCGTTCTGTCACTGGCGTGCAGATACTTCATAATCTTCTCATAACGCTCACTTATCATTAACTTTGAAATTGGTACACACCCATAGAGATGGTGCTTCCCCCAGTAAATGCGGTAGTGGGGTGCCTTAATAACTGACATGTACAGTCACATTCCAAGTAAAGCTTCTTTATCACATGCAATGGTCAACTTTGTTTGCTTCTGCCTGCTTACGGGCACTGTACCAGTTTGTCTCTTTGGCAATCAGTTCATAGAGAATTGGTGGGAATGTCAGGTTCATGAAATCAATGGGTCTTTTCTGCACTCATCAGTGTGGTGGGACCCACAGGCTCCTTGAAATCCTCAACATGCACCTACTCTAAGCAACTTGTCCATCCATCATTGTGAATTGCATCCAGATGTGTCGAAGGTTGCTCAGGTTGTTCTGCATCAACTTCATGTTGATCCTCATAATCATCAGCTTCAGTTTGGTTACTCGCATGTAGCTGTGTAACCAAAGAAAGATCATCTTCACTGTCCATGTCATTCCTCTGTCATCTTTAATCAGTCCCTCCTCCGAATCCATAGAGTGTAAGGCCCTTTTGTTTGAGCGCATAGACTACATCCATAGCTGTAACAGTCTTTCTCTTGGCATGCTCAGTGTAGGTGATTGTGTCCTGGATAACATTTTCCAGCAACACCTTCAGCACACCGTGGGTGTTTTCATAGATCAGTCTCGAAATGTACTTCACCCCACCATGACGAACAAGACAGCAGATAGCTGGCTTTGTGATGCCCTGATGTTATCCAGCAGCACCTTGTGATGTCTTTTGGTGTGTGAGACCATGAGACTCCAAGGAATGCCATTTTGTGTAATGGTGCCTAATGTTTGAAGGTGGGATGGAGGAACCTGACAGCATGGCAACCATTTTGTGTGCTGGTGTCAGGTCTCGGATGGAGGGGGGGTCACCCAGACAGCAGGTACTGCTCTTTGTTGGATGGTGCCGGGCCTTGTGTCACCCACCACCATCCCACAGACAGCATTGCCTGTTGTCTGGGGGCTCTCCACCACCTTCCATGACTCATCACCACCTCACAACATGGAGTGCCTCTTGTCAGGGATCTGCCCCCTGCCATCAAATACATGACACCATCTCATAAAATGGATTCCCTGGTGGCCATTGGTATCCGCACCGCCCACAAATCATAGCATTCCCCACAGTGTTCAGTGGTCCCTCCCCCCAACCCCCAATGCCCAGCAACAACACAAAATGGTATTCTGTTTATATCACATAGAAACATAGAAGTTGGCGGCAGATAAAGACCGCAAGGCCCACCCAGTCTGCCCATTTCTTTTTCTACCTTATGAATGTGAAATTGGCCTTTGCTCTGTCAATGGTCTATCTATTTATACTCATCTGTATGGCTCCCTTATGCCTATCCCATGCCTGTTTGAAGCCCTGCACTGTATTCATATCCACCACTTCCTGAGGTAGGCCGTTCCATGCATCCACGACCCTTTCTGTGAAAAAGAACTTCCTCACATTACCCCTTAATCGGTCTCCCTCTAATCTCATGCTGTGTCATCTTGTCCTGCTATCTTTCTTATATTGAAACATATTAGACTCTTTCACCTTGTTAATGCCCTTAAGGTGTTTAAATGTTTCGATCATATCACCTCTCGCCCTCCTTTGCTCAAGGGTATACATATTGAGCTCAGTTAATCTGTCCTCATATGTTTTCTGATGCAGTCCCTGCACCATTTTAGTTGCCCTTCTCTGTACTGCCTCAATTTGGTTAATGTCCTTGTGAAGTTGTGGCCTCCAGTACTGCATGCAGTACCCTGATGGGGCCTAACCAGTGTCTTGTAAAGAGGGATTATTACCTCCCTCTTACAACTTGTGATACCCATACTAATACACCCCAACATCCCTCTAGCCTTACCTACTGCTTTAGTGGTCTGCTTAGATAATTTTAGGTCATCGGTGATGATAACGTCCAAGCATACATCTCAAGTGTCCCTGATTTTCAGGGATGTCCCTGATTTCAACTCAAAATTTTACTCTGTCTCTCCTAAAATCTGTGTTCCCCTGACTAAACAGTGATGATTGTAAGAATAAAATTATGTCAAACAATACAGTTGCAGACTTCTTATTCCTCAGAAAATGTATTATACATTGAGTCCCTTATTCTGTCAGCTTACTGATTGGATAGCACCAATTTTAAAAATGTGTCCCTGATTTTGGGCCTTTGTCCCTGATTTTTTTAAGCTTTGTCCCTGATTTATGAGGCAAGAGGTTGAGAGGTATGCGTCCAAGTCTCTTTCTTCCCTTGTGACTGCCAGCAACTCCCCTCCCAGCCTATAGGTGACTTAAGGGTTTCTCTTCCCTATGTGCATGATCTTGCACTTCTTTTTGTTAAATCCCAGTTGCCACTCTTCTGACCATTTTGCTAGTTTATCAAAGCTCTCTTCTCATTCTGTCCACCCCATCTGGATCATGTACTCTGTTGCAGATCTTGGTGTCATCTGCAAACAGAGAAAACTTATCCTCCAGTCCATCTGCAATGTCACTGATGAAGATATTGAAGAGAACTGGCCCCAGGACTGATTCTTGAGGTACCCCACTTGTGACTTGCATCTCTTCTGACTGTATACCATTTGCCACCACTCTCTGTTTTCTGCCTGTCAACCAGTTTGCCACCCAGTTGACCAATGTCTGACCCACCCGAAGCCTACTCAGCTTATTAATCAATCTTCTATGTGGAACAGTATCGAAAGCTTTGCTGAAGTCATGGTAGGCGATATCAACTGGTCCCCCTTGGTCCACCACACTGGTTACCCAGTCAAAGAAATCTATGGGATTAGTTTGACAGGACCATCCTTTTGTAAACAAATGCTGTCTTGAATCCTGTGCCCCTACGAATTCCAGGTGTTGCACTATCCTTTCCTTAAGGAATTCCTCCATAATCTTGCCCACTACTGAGGTAAGACTGACTGGTCTGTAATTCCCTGCATCCTCTCTGCTACCACTCTTGTGGAGCAGGATCACATGAGCCCTTCTTCATTCTTCTGGGACCTCTCCTGTGCTCAGAGACTAACTAAACAGTTCTGATAATGGCTCTGCTAGTTCCACCCTTATCTCCTTTAGTATCCTGGGATGTATGCCATCAGGTCCCATTACCTTGTCCACCCTGAGCTTATCCAGCTGTTGTAGGACCCTTTCTTTTGTGAAGTGACTAGTGCACACCTCCCTTCCCCCGTGTCCATGGTGCTGAGCTGTGGGCCCTGCCCTACCTTCTCTTCAGTAAACACTGAGCAGAAGTATCTATTTAGGATAGATGCTTTTACATGGTCATCCTCCTCACATGCCCCCTTATTCCCTTTGATCTTAGAAATACCCCCTCTGGACTTTCTCCTTTCACTAATGTATCTATAGAAAGTCTTGTCACCTTCTTTTACTGTTTGTGCTAGTGTTTCCTCGGTTTGGGCATTTGCCTGCCTTACTGCCTTCCCTGCATCCCTTAGGGAAGTTTGGTATGCCTCCCTATCTTCATCCTGCTGCGTTCCCTTATATTTCCTGAAGGTCAGCCTTTTATCTCTGACCTTTTCAGCTACTGTTTTTGAGAACCAAAGTGGCTTCCTTTTTCTTTTGTACTTCCTTTTCTCACTAACACAATGGGATGTTGCTTCAAGTATTGCATCTTTAATGCTTTCCCACTTTGCCTGTACCCCTCTCACCCTGTACATCACTTTTGTAAACAATCAGCCACAGGTGGGTGACCATAAGACTGCAGGGAATCTATTTTATGTAATGGTGTCTGGTGTCTGAAGGTGGATGGAGGACCCCGACAGCATAGCAACCATTTTGTGTGCTGGTGTCAGGTCTCAGAGGGAGGGGATCACCTGGGCAGCAGGTGCTGCTCTTTGTTGGATGGTGCCGGGCCTTGCATCACCAACCACCATCCCACAAACAGCATTACCTGTTGTCTGGGGGATCCCCACCACCCTCTGAGACTCATCACCATCTCACAGAATTGAGTGCCTTTTGTCAGGGACCTGCCCCCCACCACCAAACATGCGACACCATCACACAAAATGGATTCCTCGGTGTCCAGTGGTTTCCGCACCCTATGGTATCTGCCAATAAATGTCAGATAGCAATCCCCACGGTGTTCAGTGGTACCTCCCTCCAACCCCCCCAATGCCCGGCAACAACAGCAGATTGCATTCTCTTTATATCACATTACTTTTGTGAACAACCAGCCACAGGTCAGAGACCACAAGACTCCAAGGAATCCATTTTGAGTAATGGTGTCTGGTGTTTGATGGTGGGATGGAGGATCCTGACAGCATGGCAACCAATCTGTGCACTGGTGTCAGGTCTCAGAGGGAGGGGGTTCACCCAGACAGCAGGTACTGCTTTTTGTTGGATGGTGCTGGTCCTTGCATCACCTGCCACCATTCCACAAACAGCATTGCCTGTTGTCTTGGGAGCTCCCCATCACCCTCCGAGACTCATCACCATCTCACAAAATGGAGTGCCTTTTGTCAGGGACCTGCCCCCCACTGCCAAACATACAACACCATCACACAAAATGGTTTCCCTGGTGGCCAGTGTACTCCAAACCCTACGGTATCCACCAACAAATGAGACAGCATTCCCCATGGTGTTCAGTGTTCCCTCCCCCCACCCCCAATGCCGGCAACAACACAAAATTGCCTTCTGTTTATATCTCATCAGTTTTGTAAACAACCAGCTGCAGGTCAAAGACCATGAAACTCCAGGGAATACATTTTATGTAATGGTGCCTGGTGTTTGAAAGTGGGATGGAGGACCCTGACAGCATGGCAACCATTTTGTGTGCTGGCATCAGGTCGCGGAGGGAGGGGGGGTCACCCAGACAGCAGGTACTGCTCTTTGTTGGATGGTGCTGGGCCTTGCATCACCCACCACCATCCCACAAATAGCATCGTCTGTTGTCTGGGGGCTCCCCACCACCCTCCGAGACGCATCACCATCTCACAAAATGGAGTGCCTTTTGTCAGGGACCTGTCCACCCACCACCAAACACATGACATCATCCCACAAAATGGATTCCATGGTGTCCAGTGGTTTCTGCAACCTACGGTATCCACCCAAAAAATTCAGACAGCATTCCCCATGGTGGTCAGTGGCACCTACCTCCCACCCCCAATGCCCAGCAACAACAGCAAATTGCATTCTCTTTATATCACATCACTTTTGTGAACAGCCAGCCACAGGTCGGAGACCATGAGACTCCAGGGAATCCATTTTGTGTACTGGTGCCTGGTGTTTGATGGTGGGATGGAGGACCCTGACAGCATGGCAACCATTTTGTGTGCTTGTATCAGGTCTCGGAGGGAGGGTGGTCACCCAGACAGCAGGTACCACTGTTTGTTGGATGGTGCCAGTACTTGCATCACCGGGCACCATCCTACACATGGCATTGCACTGTTGTCCTGGGGCTCCCCACCAGCCTCCGAGATTCATCGTCACCTCACAACATGGAGTGCCTTTTGTCAGAGACCTGCTCCCCCACTGTCAAACACATGACACCATCCCACAAAATGGATTCCCTGTTGGCTAGTGGTATCCGCACCCACCAGCAAATTAGAGCATTCCCCATGGTGTTTAGTGGTCCCTCCCCCCCACACCCCAATGCCTGGCAAAAACACAAAATGGCATTCTGTTTATATAACATCACTTTTGTAAACAACCAGCCACAGGTGGGTGACCATGAGACTCTAGGGAATCCATTTTGTGTAATGGTGTCTGGTGTTTGAAAGTGGGATGGAGGACCCCGACAGCATAGGAACCATTTTTTTTCAAATTTAATAAACTTTATTAAATTTTCACATTTCCATATTTTACACAAACCAATTTATACAAAAAAAAAAAGGGAAATAGAGTTAAGAACAAAAAATACACATACCGGCTCCTGTAAATGCTTATACTTCTATGAAATTCAAAAATGAAGTATATAATATAACATACATATATTTCCCTTGAACAGTAATTATACCTGTAGTTTATCATAGATGTCAGATCATATTTAAAACATTATCAATTATAACATCCATATTTTATAAAAAAAAAAAACACAGCCAACCCCCCTTCCCAATCCACCCCCTCCCACCCACTTCACCACAATGAGTTAGTAATAAACGGAAAGCCTGAAAAAACATTTCTTACATTATACATAACCTTGGTAATATTATAGGTATTTATCTTAGCCTCTATAGAGCTCTAATTAATGCAATACTGCAATCAATACTACTGTCTTTAAGGGACCCTTAAATAGACAATAGGGTATGTAAGGGGGCCCAAATCTGTTGACATTTCTTACTACATCTTGAAATACTTGCCAGAAGATATTCTGCTTGTAAAGCAAAAAGCATTTCCTGATGCCATTCTATATACGTAGGAATTTGTTGATCTAACCAATGGTGTAATATTATTTTTTTAGCACAAAGGGATATCAAAGTCATATACTTCCTTTGGTTCCCAAGTAGAACACTCCTTGAGTCTCCTATAATGCAAATTTCTGGTTGAAAAGCATTTTGGAGTCCCAACAGGGGATCAAGTCGAGAGCGAATACTTTCCCAGAAGGGGGATACTTTATTACATTCCCAAAGAATGTTAAGCAACGTACCCTGTTGATACCCACATCTGGTACACATATCTGATTGGAGTGTCCCCAATTTTTTAAGTTTTACTGGCGTATAATATAAATCATGTAACACATAAAATTGAAGTAACCTATATCGGTCCCACCTAACATCCTTGTACAATCTGTTCCAGATTTGCATCCAATGACGGGGAGTTGTGGTTGATGGGGGAATAATCCTATCCCATAAGTAATGAGGAGTATCCTCTATTTCTCCATACCGAGCATGGAGCTCTTTATAATAAAAGAAAATATAATGGGATGTAGGCCTTCCAAAATTGTGCTAAGAACCAGTCCAATCATGTATTGGTCCCAAGGACCATTACCAAGATGCTGCATTAGAGCTTGGGAAATTTGGATATATTTAAAACAAAAAGAAATTGGTTGATTACACTTTCTTCTTATATCTGAGAAAGAAAGCAATTTATAATTCTCTATTAAATCTATCAATTTTTTCCCCACACCATCCAGCCAGAAAGACTGTTTAATAACTTTACCTCCAATTCTAAAGTTGGGATTACCCAAAATGGGCTGGGAGGTGTCTTTCTCTAGTGAATGACCTAGGGTTTTGTTAAGTAGTAAGTGAGTTTGGAGAGATGCCATGATAGGTGTGGATTTCAACTGATTGGGGACCTTGTTAAGGTGAAGATAAAGTAGTCCCTTTAGGTCTACACCCGTTGATACACAAAGTGACTTTTCTATTTGGAGTCATAGAGGGGAGTAAGAATGAAACCTAGGATCTGTTATAGGCCACAGCCATTGAGAAACTACCGAACAGTTAATCTGGAGATAATAAAGGTAAATATTGGGAACCTGTAATCCTCCTTGTTCTCTGGATCTCTGTAATTTGGAGATAGCCCTGTGAGGAGTTTTATTTTTCCAAATAAATTTGGAGATGATACCATGAACCTGAATAAAACATGATTTAGGAAGAAATTGATTAAGCATTTGAAGGGGATATAACAGCAGAGGCAGAATATTCATTTTTACTATATTAATGCATCCCCAGAGGGAAATGGGGAGTAAAGCCCAACGATTCAGTTCTGTTCTCATCCGAGTTATTAACTGGTCCAAATTATATTGTTTCATTTTGGAATGAGATTGAGATAAGTATATGCCCAGATATTTTATTTTATCTCTTACCCATGAGAGTCTGAGATGTTGAATATTCACTTTAAGGGTCAGATTGTTTAAGGGCATTACCTCCATTTTAGTCAAATTCAATTTCTAATTGGATATTTTGCTACAATCCTGAATAATGCATAGGGCAGCGGGAATAGATTTAGATGGATGGGTTATATGAAGCATAATATCATCGGCATATACTGATAATTTGTATTGGGAGTGATTGATTGGAATACCAGGTACTAATGGCACTTGGGTTAATATCCCAATACTGACACTGTAGTGCAGCATGAGAGGGGTGCTGCACTTCTGAGGTGCCATCTTTTGTATGAGATGTTAAACCGAGGTCCCATCTGCCTGGATTGGTGGTAGTTCAGGTGGATGATAAAGATCCCATGGCACTTATCGAAAAGAGTAGGGGAATTTCCCCGGTGTCCTGGCCAAATTTCCCTCATTCACTATAAATACCATCAACAGCTTAATCTGGTTCAAAAGTCAGTTGGCTTTCATCTGTAACCCCCTCCCCCGGGTCGAGCCTGAAAATAGGCAGGATTTGTCTAGTGCACTTACCCAGTCAACAACAAAAATGAACTAATGAAGAATTATTAATCTTCCTAATAAGAGGTTCTAAATATAAGTTAAACAAATATGGAGAGAAGGGACAATCCTGACACGTACCCTGCTGCAGTAAAAAAGATGGGGAAAGGACTCCATTACATAAAATAAGAGCTGATGGTATTGGGTAGAGAATTTTTATCCACAGAATAAATTGCATTGGAATGCGATATCAGGGAAGTAAATTAAACAAGTAGTCCCAGGACACCCGATCAAAGGCCTTTTCTGCATCCAGTGACACCAAAACTGTGGAATTATGGGAATCCCTGGATGCAGAAATAAGATGGGAAAGTTTGCGCAGATGATCTGCTGATAGGCGTGCCGTTACAAATCCTACCTGTTCAGGACTTAATAGGGTTTGCCAGACCTGAGCCATCCTATTAGCAAGTATTTTAGCTAGAATCTTCAGATTTACATTTATTAGTGATATAGGGTGGTAATTTGATACCACTGGTGGGTCTTTACCTGGTTTAGGGAGCACCACAATAGTAGCAGCAGAGAGACTGTTATCCAAGAGGCCTTGCATGTAAATATAATTATAAGTGCCAAGCAATATTGTCCCTAACTGTGTTTTAAAGAATTTATAAAAGTTTGATGTGCAACCATCAGGGCCCGGTGCTTTGTCGAATAGTAATGCATCAATGGCTTCAAAGACCTCTGTTATAGTCAACGGGGCTTTAAGAGAATCTATTTGGGATTGTGACAGGTATGGAAAGTCTAATTCTTGAAGGAAATGATCTAGATCATGACTATTAAAGGGTAAAGGAGAACATGAATAAAGGGACTGATAATATGCTTTAAAACAAGAAACAATGTCTCTAGGGGAAGTATGGATGATGCCGGCAGAATCTTGAATAGTTGGTACAATTCAATCAACTGTTTGTGCTCTTAACTGTAACACTAAAAGCTTCCCAGCTTTGTCCCCTTGGTCAAAATAAGTAACTTTTGATCTAAGAAGGAGATGTTCAGATTTTTCACTAAGGAGAACATTATATTGATAGCACAAACTTTCTAGTTTTTCTAAATCCCTTGTATTAAAATGTGAGGTCAAGGTTTTTTCTAAAATTCTAATTTGCTGTAAAAGTGCAGAGGTTTCCTGGGATATTTTCTTTTTCCTGATTGAGGCCAGTCAGACAATGTCTCCTCTTAATGAACATTTTAAGGCACCCCATAACACATCAAGTTTTGGCATGGAGGGAGCATTTTCCTAATAGAATTTATCTATGAAATTTGTCAAAATTTCAACCAATTGTTGGGATTTCAATAACTGATGGTTGAATCTCCAGATTTTATCATAACCTGTTGAAGCAGGTAGGGACCACTGTAAAAAAGTTGGATGGTGATCAGAGATCACTTTAGCTAGATAAGTACAAGTTTGAACCCCAGCTAGGTGCTCGGTCCCCAACAAGAAGTAGTCAATTCATGAAAATGTGTTATGTGGTTGGGAATGAAATGAGTAATCTCTTACTAAAGGAAAAAGGGCCCTCCAGGGGTCTACTAAACCCATGGTGTCCATAAAATCCTTCATGGCCATTTGTGCTAGAGTAGGGGGAAGCATCGGGGATTAGACCTATTTAGTGTATTGCAAAGAACTAAATTCCAATCCCCACCTATTAGTATAGGAAGAGAGGACCAAGAGGCGAAACTATTCATAAGAGTGATAAAGAACTGTGGGTCTTCCCCAACAGGACCATAAACTGATCCTAATATTACTTCTGTATGCCCCAAAATCACTCTTAAAAAGATATATCTTCCTTGGGGATCACTAATGAATTGTAGCAGCCTGAAGGGTATCCAGCATGCTACTAATACAGCAACTCCACCCTTCCGGGTGTCGAGTCCCACCCCCAGTACTTCCCTTACCCATGACCTTCATAAACAGTGTGTTTGTGAAGTGGGCAAATGGGTCTCCGAAGGAAGGCCACATCAATATTGAGTTTATGTAGATTTAGTAGTATCTTGGCTCTTTTAGTGGGGGACTGGGCACCTTTAACATTCCAAGAGCAAAATTTTAATGTTGCTGCCATGTCCAGTCAAAATATTGAATTACGCTCTGTAAGACTAGAATAAACTCCGAATGATAAATACCATATTCTAATACAACAGTTTTATATGCTTCCAGTGGTGACCCATACATCTCTCTTTCCCTCCCCCCCCCTTTATAACTAATTCCGGTTCCCAAACAACAGTATTTTCCCTCAACCCATATCCCCCCCCAACACCATGTTACCAATAATAGAACTTGGTATATAAAAAAAAGATGTAAAAAAGAAAAATTAGCCTCAGCATATCTTCTCAGCATAGGAACCATTTTGTGTACTGGTGTCAGGTCTTGGAAGGAGGGAGGTCACCCAGATGGCAGGTACTGCTATTTGTTGGCTGGTGCCAGCCTTGTGTCACTGGGCACCATCTCACAAACAGTATTGCCTGTTGTCCAGGGGCTCCCTACCACCCTCCAAGACTCATCACCACCACCTCACAACATGGGTGCCTTTTGTCAGGGACTTGCTCCCCCCACCATCAAACACATGACACCATCCCCCCAATGACCCAGCAACACCACCAGACAATTGCAGTATGCCTAACCACTTTGACACCATGGAAGCCATTTTGTGTGATGGCACCAGGTCCATGAGTGTTGAAGGGGTGCACCATGACACCAGGGACTGCTATTTTTTGGATGGTGCCAGGTGATAAAACAGCATTCACCATTGTCTGTGGACTCCTCCCACCTTCTGAGACCTGGCACCACACACTAAATGGATTCCCTGGTGTCTTCAGATGGCCACACCTCCACCCTCCAACACCCAACACTCCCCACAGCACAAAATAAAACCCACAAAATGGATTCCTTGGTGTGTTTGGTGTCGTCCACCCACAACTGCCATGGAACAGCATGTTAAAAAAATGGTGTCCATCCCACAAACACCATGGCTATTACGCAAAATGGAGACCTCAAATATCCAGCAACCAATGGAGTGGGGGGGTCAGGTGGAGAGAGAGACAGCAGGGAATCCTAAACAAACCCCTAAGAACCACATCCTTCACAAACATTGAAAACACCAACAAGCACCCCAATGGCCTCCCAAACAACTCCTCAACTCCCTCCACCAACCATATCCTTCAGAAACCTAGAAATAAACCTAGAAACACAGTCCCATGAAACACAAAGCCACATGTAGCCTTCATCTCACTGGGCAGAACACTGGAGAAAACACATGGGGCACAATTAGTTGAAAATGCCTAAACACCATTACCTGGCTGATGGGCTCCATGGATGCATGTCCTACTGGCATGCAAATAGCATCAGCAACATTGCAGTCCACAATACTCATCCCAGAACTAGGAGCCCACAAAAAGAGCACAAAAAATACCAATCATTTTGAATAAGGTCGAGTTTGCCAACAACTTCGACGGGAGCCCACAAGCTTTGGCGACTATCACTTCTCTACCCTTGCGTGATCCTAAATTGCCAAACTACCCAAACCATGCAAAGAGGGCACACTCACCAAAAAGAACAGTGAAAAGCAAACAGATAATTTTTGTATGGGCGCAACGAGAGGTCAAGTTTGCCAACAATTGCAAGCCACATAAGCAGAAGTGCAACAATTGCAATGGGAGCCCACAGGCTTGCCGATGATCACTCGGCCACCCTTACATGGTCCTAAATCACCAAACCACACAAAAAACCTCAGCTGTACACTAAAAACCCATGACAGGAGCAATAACAGTATAGAAAGATATCACACAGTTTTGCGAGCCGTCTTCACTGAGAAGCCCAACTTCCAGTTTTCGACTTCTCAGTGAACCAGCTTGCAGAAAGACCCCAAAAACAGTGAAATTATTACAAAACTGACAAATAAGGTTGCAAAATTGGAATACCTGGTAGAAGCACAGTAGTAGACGGAAAGATATCTGGCAGCTCACAAATGGAAAACACTAATAAAGGTGGCTCAGCTCCAATCCGACCTGAATGCAGCAGCAAAGTGTGCAAAGTGAGGATGCTGACTTTCAAACTGGGCTTATGTAAGATTTTGCTATGGGAATCCTGCACTTGCCAGCCAATGAAAAAAGGCTTACAATGTGGAGTATCACCCACAGATGTTTAAAAAGCTGTAGTTCTATTGGCTTGTAAGTAATTGTAAAAAATCATAGTGATGACTCTAGACATAGCACGGGCACACAAGGACACTGCAGCTCACGTCTGGAGTCATTCTAGGACTCAGTAGAAAAATCTAGCCTGCCGAATGCAGACGTTTCTTGGAGGCAATGAGTTTACTGGAGGAATCCAAATGATCAGGGAAAGTATCCCAAGGAGGGTGAATTTTTACTGTACAGAGTGGAGTACAGAAATGATAAGGAAAAATGAGGCAAGCTAAATTAAATAGAGATGTCAAGGAGTTATTTATAAGAAAAGGGAAGTTATTGTCTACAATATATCTAAAGGGGATACCAAAAGTTTGGAATGAAAACACTTTCTCTTTAAAGACAATGATTTACAATGCCTGTAAGAGCATAATTGGAGACATATTTGCTTGGTCAGATATACAACCAGTCTGCAGATATGCAAATGATAGCACCCAAGACTGGGTATGTCCCCCGTAAGGACTCCAGTTTTGTTGTAAGATTCTAGATGTGTAGACAGAAATACAACACAAGTCCAAAGATGTCACAGGGTAACAAATAATTGTTATTATGAAATAGCACAAATACAAACAGGGGCTACCTGCTGGGAGCCATGGAACCCACCAGTATCATGATACTTCTTCAACAGTTGGACTCAGTTTGGTAACATTTGCTGACCATACTTATACCCTACAAACAAGTTCTTCTCACATAATAACAGATAAGCTACCAAATAAGGCACAATATGTGAACTCATACACGATCTCATTGGTAGGTACATTTTGATGTTTCTCCTACATCAATCAATCAATCAATCAATCAATCAAGTCTTTATTTAACCAGGTGTTCATGTTGAGCAGAAGCTCATTTGCAAGATGGACCTGGGTGGAGCATGAACAATTGTATATACAGGTCAACACAGGTATTTACAAGGCAATACAGATAATACTCTTTACAGAGAGGAAGAAAAAGAAGATCATATGTACATAGAATTATACAGATATTATACAGATTACACGGTATTTACATACATAGAAGTGTCTATAGGAAGATAAAGCAGGTTATCTAAGGTTGCAGGAGGAAGTAACGGAAGAAAAAAATAAAAATAAAAATATACACCAGGTAGAGGTGAAGGTAGGGGGGAAGAGAGGGAAGGAAGTAGGGGGAGAAAGGCTAGGAGGGCACGGTGCACAGAAAGGAGTTGGTAAAGCTGGATGTAGAGAAGGTGGATGGAGAAAAGGAGTATGTGTGAGCCCTGGGATTGAATGCTATAAAGTACAGGGCATGATAGGATGTCACAACCCAGGGTAGTGAGCTCCTACCCGAGCTTGGGAAAGGAAGAATAAGGGGATGGATGGGCCTAGTGTTGATAAGACAGGGGGATAAGAGAGAGAACAATTAGGCTGGTGAGGAGCAAGCTGGGGGGGGCAGTACTTAAAATTGGGTCTAGGCTTGGCTATATACCAGTACTGGGTCTGAGTGGGTGAAGCAGTTACATACTTCTCTGATTGTATGGAAATAAAGCATCTTGAAAGCATTTATACTGATTAGAGTGCTTAATTTGAGGGTTTTTTGTAGATCGTTCCATAAGGTAGGTAGCACGAAGCTTATGGCTGCCCTGCCGAAGCGAGATTTTGCTTTGGGTACTTTAAGTGTAATAGCTGAGTAACTTCTTAACGCATATTTCCCAATTATACTCAGGGGAAGACAGCAGGAGATATAGTAAAGCAGCTTATTAGAGATGGCTCTATAGGTCCAGAGAGCGGCGTTTCTGTGGCGCCTGAACTTTAGTTCCCACCTCAGATGCTGGGCCCACAGACCACAGCAAGCTGATTTGGACTAGTTCAGACTGCAATAAGACAGTTAGTTTGCTGTCTAATAACTTTATCCTAAATTAAGAAGTCAGTGTATCAGAGAAGCTAGACTGTAGCAAAAATGTTACAGCAGTGCTTCTCAATCTCTCAAAGACACACAGAGAACAGAAAGTGTATGTGAGAACAGTGCCTTGTGTGCTGAGTATAATATGATATACAACAGAAACATTAAGCAGTGTGTATGCAGAAAACAACAGTTAGTTGGTACAGTAGTTAGGCGTCTACATATTTCCCTCCTTGTTGCCTATGAGGCAGGCAACACAGAAGAAGTGGTTAGGTTAGTGAGTTAGTTTGTATGCTGCATACAAAAAATTCAATTGTTTACATTGATTTTTAAGGTGGTTCTATGATAACATATGGTATACATCAGAATAAAAATTAGAATGGCTTGAAGGATAAAAAAAACATTAAAAGTTAAGTGTAGAAATAACTAACTGTAAATCACCATCATGAAGTACATCATCCAGTGCAGTTTTAGCCTTATGCATGTTTATTTTATTTATTTTAGTTTTTGGTAAACTGGGTAAGGTTATTGCTGTTAATTTCATTGCTGATTTGAATCAGATGTTCATTCTTTGTGATTCAGCAACAGCTGTAAGTCTAGTAAGAGTGGAATAATATGCACATTTGAAGGTCAGAGTGTAATGTATTACATCAGTCTGATGGTCAGGTACTTAGAATATTTTTTTCCTCATGAAGTGGAACTGGTAGGATAACCACTTGACCAAAGACAGTGCAAGCAGAAGGCCATATTGTAGGCAACTTTAACCATAGGAAGGCACCATTTATTAATGTACCAGACAAATGCCATGCTGTATTGACAGGAGGCTTATATTCTCCATCACCATCCACTCTCTGTCAACTTGCTGAACTCTCCCTAGCTATGCATATGCGATCTTTCCAAAAACACACTCTGCTGAGGGAGAGCCACCATAGCCTTGCTCACCTTAGTCTGTAGCTGTGACCCAGAACTGCTGTTCCCAGCTTGTTCTTCAGCTATAAATTCTCCTTCCACTGAGGCAAGGGTTGCTTCCTTGTACACTTCCCCTTTGTGTCCTCAGAAGCTGGTTCTCTCCACCTTACTATGGGTAGTGACACATGCTATATTACTTGGATACTTGGCTATAGTAAGAGTAAAAATGTACCTGACATTACTCCAAGTCTACTCCCCCACTAAACAGTGGTATCATGTAGATCCACCCCTCTGTCCATTTCTCTATCCAGCATTGATTTGAAAATAGTGATGTTATATGCATCTACCACTTCCTATGACAATTGATTCCATAGACTCACCACTCTCTGTGTGAAGAAAGAATCCTGTTTGCTAGTCCTGCATAATTTGGTCATGAGTTGCTTGTTATGACTGCTATGGTCATAGCATGATTGTTTCAATTCAAAAGTCATATCAGCCATTAGGTATTCTTAATGCTGATATAACAGTCCAGAACTCCAATACATTCTAATTCTGTTGGAAGTCTAAGGGTTAAATAAGTTATACAACAAGATCAAGCTTCCTCAGATCTGTCATCTCTCCAAACTGTGCAAACCCAGGAGTTTTAACCTATCCTTATAACTTTCCTCCCTTAATCCACTAACTGCCTTTGTAAACTTCCATTGTACCCTTTCCCTGGCACTCATGTCACCCATTAAACAGAGGGGCAGAGAACTGCAAACAGAAGCCAAATGCGACCTTGCTGATGGCTGATATAAAGGTATTATAACCTCTTTTTTTATGACATACTGATTTTTTCTTTATGTAACCAAGAGTTATATTTGCCTTTGCCACTACCATTTTATTATTAAAGGATAGGTTAGATTGGACCAATACTCTCAAATCTCTCTCCTCCTGGACTGGTTTCAGTTTTATCCTTCCCAACCTATCGGTAGCACAAGGATTATTATTATTACCCACATGCAACACTACATATTTACCAATATCATGTTGCATACCCCACTCATCTGCCCAGTTGTGCAAAGTACCTAAGTCTGACTGCAATCCTTTGATATCACTGTCTGTAAGTGCAGGCCCCCAGTCTTGGCATCATTAGCAAAAGTATTTACAGTATGTGACATGCTAGACCATGATGCATGTCCCTAACATGTAGGTTGAAAATGAGAGGACTGAGTATCGAACCCTGCGGCACCCCACTAACAACCAGAACATATTTCAAAAACTTCCCCTTAATTCTTACCCTCTGTTTTCTATCAAACAACCAGTTTCAGACCCAGGGCACCACTCTGAAATCCACCTCCATATTGCTCCACTTGCCAATTAGCTTAGAATGAGGTAACTTATCAAAAGCTTTGCTAAAATCTACATATATTATGTTGCTTGGAATATTAAAATCCAGTAATTCACTGAAAGGCTCATAGAAGGATATCAGATTAGTGACACAAGACCTCCCTGGTGTAAACTGATGTTCTGTTCCTGTTTCCCTTTGCTTAATCACTTTTGTGCTTTATTTTTTTATTGGAGGTATTCGAGTACATTGACCAATTGACTTGTCCATATCCAGGTACACTGCACCGTTGAATTGCTCACAGAAATAAAATTGTGATCTAGCCTCTGCATTGCAGCATTCCTGTTTTTCTATTTAATTTGCTTACCATATTAACCCTTTCCTCCCTGTTACACCACTGATGTCTACTACCTGATCCTACTATATAAAAAACTACATAGTTTTCAACTAAAGTGGTGGTCCCTGCACAATTTTTGGAGGCGATTTTGTTTTTTCATTTCAAATCTTGTTGTCCCTTCTCTCTGATATGTCTATAAACCAAAACCATATTTAGTAAGTACTAACACATTGCAGTACTCGCCTTATCCACACACCACTTATCTGGACCATAGCTCATATTTGAATGTGAGGTGTTCTGTGCGGTTGGTTTACAATATAGTTTGCATGAACCTACCAGTACCTACCCAGTTATTATCAAGATGTGTAATAATCATCCCATTTAAAAACTGACATTTGATTAAGAACTACTTAAGTATTTTTTCAGAGTTACTGTACATTCTTGTTGTGGTGGTGTTCTCTGTTGGTTTTGTATTGAAAGTCTCTTACTTCTGTCCTCCTGTTACCCCATGTTACTTAACTCATGTTTTTGTAACTGAAAAAATAAAATTGTGTTTTAACACCCAAATAGACTACAGTAGTAGTTGTAGGTAGTCATATACACTACACTACAGTGCAGCTGCCTGTTCTGATTTATGTTTGCCCTTTGCAGATAGTACTGCAGGTGTTAAATCACACTTATTCAATAGAAATACATAATAATATACTTCCTGAGGAAGAAAAATGGGACAAGCATAAAAAAAAGCCTGCCAAGAGATGTTCAACTTCAGGTAAAGGTGCCCAGGTGGGACATGGCTCAAAGAAGTCTGTTGGAATAAGAAACCTATTTCTGAATCAATGCCCTCTGTGGGATCTGCTGCTGCTGCTGTGCCAGCCAGTAGCAGAAAAATCAAAGTTAGAATTGGCTTCAAGTCTGTGACTCATTTTTTACTGCCCAATCTGTGGCTAGCATGCTTGTTGGGGATGATACTGGGAATAAGAGAGACACTCACACCAATGGAGGCACAGAGGTCCAGGAGGAGGTTGAAAAAGTTGTCAGTGTGACTGTTGTTGCTGCTCAAGGAGGAGCTGAAGGTTGTGAGGTCAATAGTGTCCAGCTTCAGTCTGTTTCTCCTGAAGAAGTAGATAAGGAAAGTCAACCCCCGTCCCCACAGTGAGGAGATGCCAGAGAAGGGAAAAGTTTCTCTGGAAGTAGACAGTAATAGAGAGGTGGAGGAGGATATAATATGTTTTGGTACAGATGATGATGAGGTGTTTGATCCCCTGTGGGAGTCAGAAGTGAAAAAACTGAAGGCTAATAATGTAGCCTATTTAGATGACAAGCCTGATGGTGAGGATATAAGCAAGCCTACTACAAGCAGTCCAGTCACCCCACCTCCCAAACATAGCATGGTGGAAATTATGCAAGCGGCCCAAAAAGCAAAATCTTCCACACCTTTGGCTCTGCTGTCTAAGTCTCAGTGCCATGTCAAATCTAGAGGTGCAAAGTCTCTAGTTTGGGATTTTGTTTGTGCTTGATGCAGCTGATGACACCATGGCAATATGTCAGCTATGTCAAGCATGTGTAAGTTGTGGAAAAAAGGGCAGCCACATAGGCACTGGTGGCCAGCACGCCCACTTGAAAAACAAGCACCTATTGTGCTAGCACCAACACCAGAAAGATATCAGAGCTGTTGGTGGGACTTCTGTTGTCAAGTTTAATGTTAGTGACAGCAGTGCAATAGAGCAAGAGGAGGGAGGGCTGAGTGGGTTGGTGGAGGAGGAGTGTGAGGAATCCTTTTCTCTCTCAAGCAGTGAGTATAGTGGCAGTGGAGCTGCCACTCCCTCTAGTAATAAAAGTACATCGCGAGGACCCAAATTCACCAAAATAACCAATTTCATACATGCTGTGCATCCCAGGCCCCAAGAGTCACCTGGTACCCCAGCAAGAACAACATTGGTGACACAAGTAAAGCGTTATTGTCTACCTGCTCCCAAGATGCAGCCTATGGAGGTCACGTGATGGCTGCTTAAGGGAGAGCTGCCACCTCACATCGCTCATCACTATCCCACTCAATAAACCCTCTTTACCTGTGTTCAACTAGCTTAAACTCATACAAAACTACTACTTTGCCTTTGTTAATACCACCGATTGCAGATTTGAGAGGAAAGGCATGGAAGTGGAGATGCAGAAAGCCCTGCAAAGGCACTCATCTCACTCAGAAGGCCACAAAGAGGCCTAAGTCCCAGGCCACTGCTACTTCTAAATCCTCCCCAACTGTCATGGCTCTTACCGAGGAGCGCTTCCTGGAAATAATGCAGTCACTACAGGAGTCCATTGCCACCATCTTGGGGAATATGCAGCAAATTTATTCCACCATTGACTCCCTTACAATTCATGTAGGGGAGAAGCCCGAATCGCCTCCCTGGAAAAGTGGAAAGGGAAAGCAGACCTGGATGCTTTCACTTTTCATCAGTGGCTTTGGAAAATGTAGGACAAGTTTGAGGACTTAGAAGGGTGCAGTCAGCACAATAACCTTGTCCTTTTCGGTATGCCAGAAAAGGAAGAAGGGAACATCCCAGTGCAATTCATTCAGAAGTTCTGTGAAAGAGTGGCAGGCCCCTCACCCAATAACACCACGTATATTGTGGAGAGGGCCTATCATTCTCTGCACCCTCCTCCACCACCTGGGTCTCTACCTCGGCTCTTTATTTTCAAACTTTTAAATTTCTTAGACAAATAGCATATACTGGCTAAGATAAAGGAGCTTCAGGAACTACAGTGGGAGGGGCATCGACTTTGCCTCACACAAGATCTCCCACAATCAGTCAGGGCCAAAAGGCAGGAGCTGCATCCCTACTTTTCAAAATTGATTGCTGCAGGAAAGCCATATTGGATGCGATACCCAGCAACATTACAGGTTAAGCACAAGGAAAAATGGATATCCTTTGACTCGATGGGCTCAAAACTTTGTTCCCAGATCTCTTCAAGTGAGATCCTAATCAGGCTTTCTTTTTGTTATAAGTAGTCGCTGAAATAAAGGACTGCATCACGATATTGCAACCTGGATTAGGCACTGCAGCCTCCCTGCGGGTCTTTCTGAACTGTTCCTTCACCACGCTTTGGCTATTTTATGGGCTTAATGAGCTGAATGTGCAAACCAGAGTTTGGATTCTCTATGGAATCAGGAGTTCGACTTTCAAAAGGAACTCTCTGTTAACAGCATTGCTTCCTTGATACCAATCAACTTAGAATGAGAGTTATTACAGACCTTCCCCTTGTTATGAGACTTTTGGAATAAGGACAGGCATCCTCTTCAAAATGGTAATCTAAAAGAAGGGCGGCCTTATCCCATTTTGATTTCCCAGAACTGGCATTCAGGTGTGATCCTGTCTTATCCATATCTTTTCTTTTTAATGGCTCTTGTCAGGCACACTGACTCTGGGCCTTGTGGGATGAGCCCTCCAAGGCAAATGTAACTTTTTGAGCTTGAACATTATGACTTTACAGGGTTTTTTTTTTGTTTTCTGTTTTGACTTACACTTGCCCCTGTTTGTTTTTTCCTGTTTTCAATGATGGGGCCTTAGTTCAGAGGTCTCCTTCTCTAATACAGGGAACTATGAGAGGATTTTAATATAGGCTTCTTTACTGGGTTACAGTATTGCTGCATTTTTCTGTTTAACCTTTAATGTTTTCAATGACTGAGCCAGAAGAGGCAGTTTTTGTTCTCTTTTTTACTAGATGCCTTCTTGCTATACCATTGCAATGATGGAATGGCGAGGAGGGGGGAGGGGGTTGGACTCTTCGCCTGAGCGGTGGATGGGTAATTGCATGCCATCATACTTGTTAGGAGTTTGGTTATTAGAACTGGGGTTGGACAATTTCTGAACTTAATTGTTATTGAAATGTTGTTGTTTAGTTGTGTTGGATAGAGACAGGGGGGTGGGGGATTTTGTGGGTGTTGTATGAGGTTATCTATATTTTATTCCCACGATACATAGTCTGAATACTGGAAGGGTTAGGGTAGTACTGTGCAAAGTTAACAATGAAGATGGGGATTGGTGTGTCATGGGGCCATAGATGTTCAATCTTGTCCTGATCTGCAACTTATCATACTGTGTATGCATTCTGTTTAGTTTAAATGGGAGGACCTTACACTTTTATTACTTGGAATGTTAAAGGGGCCCAAGATAAGTGCAAACAACTGATGATTTTGAGACATCTCCTCCATGTGCGGATTGAGATAGCCTGCTTGCAGAAGATCCACTTGCGAATAGATGATACTTCTCTCTTTAGAAGACACTGGATGGGTCAAGTCTTTGGCTCCAGAGCCTCTTCTAAATGTGGAAGCACAGTTGTCCTAATTGACAAAATTGGTCCCCTTTGTTATGCAGCAGGAATGGTGAATTCCATAAGGGCGCTATATTGTTATTAGGAGTACCCTGGAATCTTCCCCAGTCCTCTTGGGCTCCATGTATGGCCCAAATATAGACTCACTACACTTTTCTACCCACTTGCTTACACTGGTGGCCTTTGACCCCCCCCATGCTAACATTCCTGGGAGGGGATTGGAATCTGGCCCCCTAGAATGATGTGGACTGCTTGGATAGTAGGAGAGTGGGACTGACTCCAGCCCAATGGGCATTGCGAGACCTCATGTCAGGTACAGGCACAATTGACATTTGACGTACCCTAAACCCCATGGACAGGCAATACACTTACTTCTCACCACTCCATAGCACACTTTCCCACGTAGATTACTGACTGGTGAGTGCTATCTGCCTTCTGGGTATTATAGACACTAACATTCATCCCAGGGTGATATAAGACCATTCCCCAGCGAGTTTCTCCTACTTGTTTGGACCAGGAGTTTGGAGAGATTGTCTCTGGCTCCTCAACATGCAGCTCTTGCAGATCCCCGACACACTGACCCATATCCAAGACTTTATTCCTGCATTCCTGGTAGCTAATTTTGGCATGGTGGAGAAGGTAGATACTGTATGGGCTGCCCTTAAAAGTGCTCTTCGTGGTGAATTTATCCACATTGCAGCCACCCGTACCCATAAAAATGGCCAATTACTGGATTCTCTGCTGGGAGAAATTCACCAGCTTGAGCATTCCTTGCAGTGTGCCTCACCAAAGTCAGATTGGGCCAAACTTCAGCAACTGCAGTTGCAATTTGCTGAGGTTATGGCACAGAAAGCGGAGCTGGCTCTGCACCGCACTAGACTAAAGTATCTAGAATCAGGAGAGAGGGCTGGGAAACTCTTAGCCCTCAGGCTGAGACAGGCCAAGACCAAGAGGTTTATCTCAAGTCTACACCCTTCCTACTAAAGACAATGTAGTCTCTTATCCTAGAGACATAGTCTCAACTTTTGGGAAATACTTTCGGAAGCTGTATTCCCTGGATGATTCGCTCATCTTGACTGACCAAGATATTGTAACTTATTTGAATTCTGCTGCTCTTCCAACCCTATCTCCTCACTCAATAGGACATCTCAGCTCTCCTACTGTATTTCCTCCAGTGAAGTAGAACAAGCTATTAACCATTTACCACTTGACAATGCTCCTGGACCAGACAGCCTGCCCAACAACTTAAACAAAGTTTATCTCCCCCAGCTTATCCCTCTCCTGGTACTGGTCTTCAGTCTGTAGTTTCAGGACAGAATAAAAAACCCTGGTTTTTTAGAAGTCTTAATAACCCTAATCATGGCAAAAACCCTCTGTATCCTGAGAAATACCATCCGATCTCCCCTCCCTGAACTCTGATGTTAAGATCCTTGCTAAAATCCTGGCCAATCATCTGGCCCCAGATATGGGGGAAGTCATTGGCAGGGAACAAGTAGGATTCATGATGGGGAAAGTCTCAGGAAACAACTTGAGAAAGCTTATGCACCTGCTCTTGGCGTCTGGGAAATCCAAGGTCTTAGCAGCTCTGGTTTCTCTTGACGCCAAGAAGGCCTTTGATCAAGTGTCCAAGCAGTTCCTGTTCACCTCCCTTCATCAATCTGGGGTTCCAGATGATTTTATTAAATGAGTCAGACTCCTCTATTCCTCCCCAACAGCTTGAGTGTGGTGTAACAGATGTCTGTCTGACCCCTTTCCTCTTGAGAGAGGCACACGACAGGGCTACCTCCTCTTCCCCCTTCTCTTCAGCTTCTACCTGGAGCCCCTGATACACAAATTACTTGCCTCCCCCACTGTCAAGGGCATCCAGATAGAGTGGAAGAGATACTTCCTCTCAGCATATGCAAATGATCTCCTTCTGCAGCTGGAGGATCCCAAAGCTTCTATCCCCACCCTATTAGAGGAATTGAATCAGTTTTCTGCAGTCTCATATTATAAGTTAAACCTCTCTAAGACAAGACTCTTCCATTTCAACAATCATACTAGAAAGTTGGACTGTGAGGCTTTTGATCTTTCTTGAGAACCCAAGGTCCTAACGTACATAGGGATTAACATTACCAAGGATATCCCCACTATGGTAAAAGAAAATTTTACAAAGCTATTCCAAGTATTATGATCTGACTTAGACTGATGGGGTGCATTTCCTATATCTCTATGGGGTCATATTAACATTCTGAAAATGAATGTTCTACCGAGATTGCTTTACCCTCTAAGTATGCTAGGTCTCTTTTTCCCCAAGTTGTGGTTCATGAGGCTGCAGAAAATGTTCAAAACCTTTCCATGGAAAAACTAAATGGTAAGAAGAGCCTACTTCAAGCTGACAGCTCCTAAATTGCAAAGTGGTCTTGCCCTCCCTTCCTTTTTCACCTATTATGGGGCTCAGCATATAAGGAGGGTTGCTCTCTGGTTTAAAGAAGATACCCCAAGCGTGGACAATACCTATCTTCCCATTTGGCTGGACATACAGCAAGACCTAGTGTGTAAGTTCTTCAGCTCATTGTCTGCATTAGTGTTCACATCCCCCTCCCAGCTCCCCCACCTTCTCAAAGCCCCCCCAACTGGCTGGTCCTGTAAGACCCTGCACCAAGTACAGAACCATTTGTCGGAGAACATTGGCATCGCTCCCCTGATCAACCCATATTGAATAACCTTCACGTCCAGACCGGTCACTACCCTATACATCTCTCATTTTGGCCCAGTTTAAGAACATGTACTCTAGCTGACTTCCTCCCGGGAGATAAGCTAGCCCCTTCCCTATTATTCAAAGTCAATTTTAGCTCTGTCGTAAAGACATGTTGAAGTTTCTGCAGATAAAAAATGCAATTCACTCCATTCTTGGACCTAAACCCTGGGCAGTGCAGCCTCCTGAAGAATTGTCTTTGGCTTTTCAAGTGGCAGACCAACCCCACACAGTCTCCAAGGTGTATAAACAATTGCAAGCACTTGAGCCACATCTTCCCTCTGGGCAATACTACTACTGGGTTCAAGAATTGTCTCTCCCAGCAGAGAAGGAGTTCTGGAAAAAAATTATGGAGCACAGTTTATAAATGCATTAAGCAAGACAGAATGCACTTGACCCAGTTTAACATCATGCATAACTTACATTACACCCAGATAAAATTACATAGAATAGGTCAGCTTCCCTCCCCTACTTGCTCTCGCTGTAAACTGGCCCGGGTTCATTATACCACCTTCTTTGGGATTGCCTCCTTACCCAAGCCTTCTGGGAGTCTATAAAGCAAGTTCTAGACCCTGTTTTGGGCCTGGAACCTCTTTTCACTCCAGAATGTTGCCTATTAGCCATATACCACCCTGGAACACCGAGAATACGTAAAGCCCATTTAGCTCTAGTTGCCTGCATGTCAAAATTGGTTATGTTAAGACATTGGAAAGAGGACAATCTTCCATCGGTACTGGAGTGGTACCATGAGGCTTTACTCGCCATTCAGTTAGAAAAGCATATAGCGAGTATGCAGCATAGACCATGTACCTTCCCGCATACTTGGGAACTCCTTTTGGCCTTGCTTTCCCTTTGGAAACCATAGATCATTTATTTGCCCTCCTCCTTTTCTTTCTTCCTTTTTCTCCAGTAGCCCTACTTCTCGAATGATGTGCAGACTGCTTGGGGAGGGAGGGAGGGAGATTTGGGGTGGGATTGTGTGTTTAGTTTTGTATTGTACTGTCTTTATGTGCATCATTTTTAGATATGAGCAGCTTCTTGACATGTTTGTCCTGGATTATATTCCTGTATGCTGCTTAAGAAAAGTAGTAAAGTATATTGAATAAAAAAAAATGATGCAGCCCACATTGAAGAGTTTGTTTGAGCAGCATTCACAGTGCCCCCCCCAATCATGCTGCTGCCCATGAGCTGAATGCAGCCACTGCTGAAATGCACACCATAGACCTGTTGCCCTTCTGCTCTGTGAAAATCCAGGATTCTGCCATTTGATGGTCTGTGTCTGTCCCAAATGGCAGGTGCCATCGTAAACATATTTCTCCAAACATGCCATGCCTGAACTGTACAGCAGAGTTTCACAGTCTGTCCTACATGCCATGAAGCATTCTGTCTCCAAATACATCCACTTTAGCAAGGATATGTGGACAAGTGGACAAACAGCGGGCAGCTCATATCTGTGCATAACAGCACGCTGGGCACAAGTACCTTGAGTGGTTGTTGATTTGGGGCCTGGCAAAAGCTGAGTAAAGCAAAATTGTGGTGGTAGCAATACACCTGGTATTCATCATAATGCCACCATAACTATGTAAAGTGTTACAGGGTCTCACACTGGTGAGAAAATGCTGAATGTGCTGCTTAATCAGATTGATGAGTGGTTAAATGCACACTCACTCACTCACAGTAGGGTTTATTACCAGTGACAATGGCTCCAATGTGGTTAAGTGCATTACTGATGGTGTTTTTTTCAAAGTGTCCTGCCTGGCATACTGCCTTCATCTAGTTGTGCAGTAATTTCTGAACCCCGATGAAATAAAGGAAATTGTGTCTGTTGCCAGATGCATCTGTATGCACTTTGCCCATTCTGCAAAGGCCCGTGACCATCTGCATGAGCTGCAGTGCACTAATCATCTGCCTCAGCACCGTATGAAGCTCAATGTTGTTACCAGGTGGAACTCCACACTGTACATGCTGGACCAGCTGTATGAGCAGTATAAGGTGGTTTCAGATTACCTACTTCTCACACCACCCAGGACAGTGCTGGAGTGTCCATCGCTCTAACAATGGAGCGTGGTGACGAATGCATGGCATAATACACATTCTGCATCCATTTGAGCATGCAACAGGCTGTGACTGGGAACACTGCCTGTATAAGTCAGTCAATACCCCTTATATGTGTGCTGAGGCAGACACTGCGAATGTCTGTCACCAGATGGAGGCAAGTGATGATCACAGTGCTGTTCATGTAATGGGTCACATGCTCCATATACTGGACAGCAAAAGACATATCTTGCATTATGCAGTCTAATGAGTTTGCTATTACCACCATGCTGAGTCCACGGTACAAACATGGCTTGCCTGCCAAGACTGAAGGGGGTGGACAAATTGACCCATTACTTTGTCAGATGGGTACATGACTCACAGATGAAAAATGCAGAGACACAAGGGGCACATATACCAGGTGTTGCTACCACCACCACCATCAGCTCATCAAAGGCCAACAAATCTGAGAAAATGTCAAAGTCGCAGCAGAACATGGCAGGTAATCCCATTTGGTATGCTCTGTACCAGGTGGGCATAGAAGAAATTGAAGACAAAGAGGAGGAGCCTGATGAAGCAGCAGGACTCAGGGGAGCACAGTGTATGGTGGATGCCTACATGGAGACACCAAGCATCTTGGGATCACTGATGAGCCATTGGTGTACTGGAGCAGCAAAGTGAGTGATTGGCCTGCACTGGCATCAGTTGCTTTTAAATACCTCAGCTGCCCACCATCCAGTGTCAGTGTGGAATGGGTGTTCAGTTCTGCAGGGGCCATTGTGCATGACCAGAGGTCAAATCTGTCACCGAAGAATGTTTCCATCTTAACATTTATAAAAATGAATGAGGCTCACATTCCACATAACACAGTTATTTCAGTGGTGTTGCCACAAGAACTGTGTCTCAGAGATGATAATGACAACAAAGACGTCCACACTGGTAAGGCCTCTATTAGCAGGGAGGTAGGTGAAGCAGCAATGATAACCAAATATCCACTTGGTGATGACTCCAGTCTTGAAGACTGTGAGGGCTGCTTCATGGATGATGTATCACTGGAAGAAGGCTAAATGTGTAATGCCCCCCCAGCCACCACCAGCATCCCCCACCCATTTCCACTGACTATGCTCTTTTATGTTATTGATATACATTTTAAATGTTATTTTGTTGGTTGTTCTGTGTTACACATCCTGTTAAACCATTTAATTTGATTACCCAACCTAGTAACAATGTTTACTTCATTTCATTTTTGAAACATTAATCACCCCTGCTATGCTAACTGGAATGTATATGTCAGCAATACACAATGGCCCCATCAAGCGACAAATACTGAACAACAACTTCCCCATTTCCACATATACCTCCTCTACGAAACCATGAATGAGTGTCTAGTGAGTGTGCCACCACTATATATTTGATGTAACAACTTAATCGGACAGTGCACAGCCAGTACTATGTTAATCAGAAATGCATGCATACTCCATCCCCATGTATACAATTAATTGTCATGTAATCCACCTCCTCGTCATCCATCCTAATGTGTATAACACAGACTTCCAGAGTGTGGGCCATCACTCTCATACTGCCAAGAAATATAGCTGAAATGCTATGAAGCTGATAGATGCATGCTCCAGCCTCCAGCAGGGCCGCAGTAAGGGGGGGGTAAGTGGGGAAGTTGTCCGGGGCCCCGAGCTCAGGAGGAGCCCTCCTGAGGAGCTGGCATTACCTCTATCATTAGCTGGTTTGGGAAATGGGGGCCCATTCCAAGTGACTTATCTGGGGCTCCAGGATTCATAGCTGCAGCCCTGGCCTCCAGCATAAATACCATTCACAGACCAGTACATCAGTGATGCCTCTGACTCCAGCTAAATTACTCCTCCTCCAGCAGTCTTCCACCAAGAAGAACAGCAGCATTGCCAGCACATTTTGGGCTAGGACGTCAACCAGCACGATGCAGCACTTTCATCCCAGCAAGCACATTCGGCGTCGTTTCCCTCCAGCCAAACAAACAGCCACTCAGAAAGCAACACATATCATCATCAAACAAGAAATATATGCTCTTCCTCCATGCCTATGTTCTGGTCAAGTGATTCACGGTAATTAGATTAAATTTATTGTCATGTTATTACTTATACCTCCACTGCACTGTTCTGCATGCCTTTGTTGCGGTAGAATGTCAAGTAAGCACGCAAGGCAGCACACATTAATGTATAAGTTATCTTACGCATTTCCATTTCACTCTTTGCAGGGTTTGCCATGATCACACCATGTGAGGCCAGGACCTCGGAATAAGGCTGATGCATCAACATGGCACATTCAGAGCCTAGTCAATCTACATTGCAAGCGTCATTATGTGCAAGTCAGTACTGTAATTGTAACGTTTTTCACTTGTTAGATTTTGTGTATTCCATTCCGGGTACTGTACATCCTGGTATGTTTCACCATAGGCTCATAATTGAAATAATGTCAGCGGTGGGAAATGTTTTGGAATGTTGCCAACTTCAATGGTAAGTATCATCCCAGGTAAGCATCAATGCGCATTTTTTTTTTCTTTTCATATTTTTTGTCTATCTTTTTACAGATCACATTGGTTCAAACAACATCTCTCCTGAATCGTGACTAGCAAATGAAATTTTCTGTTCAAAGGGAATTTGTTCTTTAATATTGGTAACAGTGTTAGTTCAGGTAGCATCATAGCGCAGATGATGAACGGATATGCTGCCATTTACAGTGTCAGTTGCACATTCGTGTATAAAAGTAATATATCCTTCACCATCTTACAGTGGTTCAAAGGATTTCTTAAAGTGCTGTATGGGTGATTCCACAGTGGCAATGGCAAAACACATGTGGATACAATCCAAGGTCCCAATTTTCAAGTTAGCGCAGCAGTATTTATAATATGTTTGTTTTCCTTCACAGGTGTCCATTGATGATGATGACATCTGTTTTCAGTTGTCAGCAGTGGCCCACACCTCACAGGTGCAGCACCTCCATGCAGCATCCACACACCAGGATGGAAGACTTGTATTTAGTCACCAAAGCTGTACAGAGATGGATGCATCAGAAAATGTCCACCAGAAAACTGAACAACCATTCCAATTGAAGTACTTTGTACCTGACAATAAGAAAAAAGAAGAAGAAGACATTTTGAGCATTGTTACAACTAGGTCCCCCATCCCTCTCCCACCATCATTACATAAAGCAATACTTACCTCAGGAAATGGCTGTTAAACTGGAACCCTTGACCTGAACAGACTTTGTCTGATGAGCACAGCCAGCAGCAGACTGGGAGGTAACAGACGCACCCCAGCAGCGGAATTCCTGAGTATTGACAGAGCCATATAGAACATAGTTACTGTCAAAGTCAGACATCTCTGGACTGCAGTAACCACACCAAAAAAAAAGCAATGAAAACATTAATACTTAACCATATCTACCAACCCCACACCACCCCTCAACCTCCACCACCCGCCCACCGAAGGCCATCACAAATTAAGAAATATTTACCACAAGTTAATGAACTGCACACATGTTGAGCAGCAGCAGCAGGTGTGCACCTGGAGTTAACATCACCTGAATTCCTGCATGTTGACAAAAGCAAAACAAATACAATTACAGTCCGACTCAGATATCCAAACTGCAGTCACCTACCCAGTAATGAAAAACTCAATACTTACCTTGTGCATTGTGAAATGTGGTGCATGCCAACATCCCGTATCCAAATCCTGGCATGCATGTCATAATGATGTAATCCTCAGCACACTGCTAGATAATAGAAAAGCAGTACAAACATATTAGAACTCAAGATGTCACTACAGCAACCCACCATCCCCCTTCTCTTGCACTGGAAAAAATAAATACAGGCAGATACTTATGTGTGCAACAGCAGCAGCAACAGTATTGATTGATTATGTGAAGAGGATCCATGAATCAGACAAAGCATTACTTCTCATGGCAATTAGTCAGAACAACAGGCAGCGGCAGCAGCTACAGACAACAGCAGCAGCACACAAAATGTCATTCAATCCACACTGACTTAAAACCACAGAGCCAACAGAGCAAACCAGGGCAGCAGCATTCCAAAATGATAATTCCACAGTTCTCAATAAATTGAGAAACCAGCAGCAGGAGGAAGCAAGTGCAACTTTAAGTGGCAGGACCATTACACAGGAGGATTTATTTTTCTCAGCATGGCAAACTGGCTTGTGTTGAATGTTACACAGTGGCACCACCAAGGTTAGGCCTCAAAATCATTTGAAACAGTGTATTAAACAGCAGATTTGGGTCCTGATGGTGAATGTGAAGCATCTAACTGCATGACTGAGACTTGATTTCAGTCTGAATTTACTGTGATATTTTTGGGGAAACATTTCTGGACTTGTGGGGCATGTTAAGTAGTGACACCACCACGGGTAGGCCTGAAAACCATTGGAAACAATGCAGAAAACAGCAGATTTGGGTCCTGATGCTGGATGTGAACCATGTAACTGCATGCTTGACACCTGATTTCTGTCTGAATGTACTGTAACATTTTTTGGGAAATATTTCTGGACTTCTGGGCAATGTTAGGCAGTGGCAACACCAAGATTAGGCCTTAAACCATTGGTAAACAGTGGACCAAACAACATGTTTTGCACCAAGTGGAAAGCGTGCAACATATAACAGCATGTCTGACACCTGATTTAGGTCTGAATTTACTGTAAATATTTTTGGGAAACATTTCTGGACTTGAGGGGCATGTTAGGCAGTGTCACCACCACAGTTAGGCCTGAAAACCATTAGAAACTATGCAGAAAACAGCAGATTTGGGTCCTGATGGTGGATGTGAACCATGTAACTGCATGTCTGATGCCTGATTTCTGTCTGAATTTACTGTAACATTTTCTGGGAAACATTTCAGGAATTCTGTCCTTCTGGAGCATGTTGTCAATGCCAGCACCAGATGTGTTACATCACATAGCATTATGAAACAGTTTTTTTAATAGGCACAATACTTGAAATTTGTGGCCAGGAGGAGGAAACATGTTAAAGAGCAGGTGAGGCTTTCAACATAATTTTAACAAAACATAACATTGACCAACAGTTCAGTTGCATTCACCATATATGGAGTTTGCAAGAGAAAAGCAGGCACCAGTCGAAGTCTGTGGTCCGTTAGGGCCCTGTGCACAGAGTCTGTATTTTTTTAATTCAAATACATCATGTGAGTTGCTTAAACTCAAAGTAAGAAATAATCGCCACAAGCACATGTCCATAAAGTGCTCTTTCTTTAATAAAATGTGGCATGCAAACAATGTAAAAAATGCTTCCATGTAACTAACATAAAAAATGCCCACTCCCTCAAGGCACCGTACTTCATGAAACATATAAGGAATGATGGTGCCTTGGGGGAGCAGGCATTTTTAACTTGGTTATATGGAAGCACTTTTTACATTGTTTACTTACCATACTAGAGAATCGAATAAAGAACGAGCACCTTATGGACATGTGCTGTGGTGAGTACATCTAACTTTGAGTTGAAGCAACTCACACAAGGTATTTGAATTCCAAGAAAATAAGTACTAGTCTGTGCACAAGGCCCAGATGGCCAACAGCCACCGGCAGGAGCCGGCATTTCATTTGCAAACTCAATATATAGGGAATGCAACTGCATTACACATAATTATGTTGTTAAAAGGAATCCTGTCGGTGTAACCAGCTCTAAGAAGTAACACACACCACAAATAATAAGGGAAGAAGGTGTTTATTAGGGGAGTGGTACACGGACACTTAATAGAATAAGCATAACAAATGACAGGCAGGATCTGGAGGACAGGGGCAATACAACGAGTGGGGAGAACTAATAGAGTGAGAACAAGAAAAGGGACTGAATTCTATAGGGAGCATAAGACAGTAACAAACACAACAGCAATGGTCAGTAAAATAATATTACATACAAAATGAAGAAACAAGAGGACTTAAGGAATGGATGTAGATTAAAGAGGACAGAATAGCTTTTTTTGGTTTTTAATTTTTTATAGGGGGGACATACAAACAACAGAATGGAAGATAGAAAAATGAAAACAAAAAATAAATTAATTTGTGCTGCCACATTAAGTGCCAGTGGGGCCGCCATGGAGTTCAGACAGGATGCCCATGATTTTGTCAAAATCACACTGCAGTTTAGAAATATCCCCCTGGGTATCACTAAATTCCTGTCTGAAATCATTTAACTCTTGTCTGAGATGCTGGACTTCAGACAGGACAGCTGATAAATCCGCATGTGTCATTGACACTGCTGGCGGGGGAGGGGGCTGCCTGTGTTGCTGGCTTTGGACAGAGGGGCCCTTGAGGGGTCTTGATGTTACTGACTACATAGAAACATAGAAACATAGAAGTTGACGGCAGATAAGGACCGCAAGGCCCATCCAGTCTGCCCATTTCTTTTTCTACCTTATAAATGTGCCATCGGCCTTTGCTCTGTCAGTGACCTATCTATTCATAGTCATTTGTATTGCTCCCTTATGCCTATCCCATGCCTGTTTGAAGCCCTGCACTGTATTCATAGCTACCACTTCTTGTGGTAAGCCATTCCATGCATCTACCACCCTTTCTGTGAAAAAGAATTTCCTCACATTCCCCTTAATCGGCCCCTCTAATCTCATGCTGTGTCCTCTTGTCCTGCTATTTTCTTATATTTAAACATGTTAGACTCTTTCACCTTGTTTATGCCCTTAAGGTGTTTAAATGTCTCGATCATATCACCTCTCTCCTCCTTTGCTCAAGGGTATACATATTGAGCTCCGTTAATCTGTCCTCATATGTCTTCTGATGCAGTCCCTGCACCATTTTGGTTGCCCTTCTGGACTGCCTCAATTTGGTTAATGTCCTTGTGAAGGTGTGGCTCCAATACTGCACGCGCAGTACTCCAGATGGGGCCTAACCAATTTCTTGTACAGAGGGATTATTACCTCCTCTCACGACTTGTGATACCTAATACACACCCTAACACCCCCTAGCCTTACCTACTGCTTTAGAGGTCTGCTTGATGATTTTAGGTCATCAGTGATGATGATGCCCAAGTCTCTTTCTTCCTTGTGACTGCTAGCAACTCCTCCCAGCCTATAAGTGGCTTCAGGGTTTCTCTTCCCTATGTGCATGATTTTGCACTTCTTTGCATTAAATCCCAGTTGCCACTCTTCTGACCATTCTGCTAGTTTATCCAGATCTCTTCTCATTCTGCCCACCCCATCTGGATCATCTACTCTGTTGCAGATCTTGGCGTCATCTGCAAACAGACAAGCCTTACCCTCTAGTCCATCTGCGAGGTCACTAATGAAGATGTTGAATAGGACTGGCCCCAGGACTGATCCCTGAGGTACCCCACTTGAGACTTGCATCTCTTCTGACTGTATACCATTTACCACCACTCTCTGTTTTCTGCCAGTCAACCAGTTTGCCACCCAGTTGACCAACTCTGACCCACCCGAGCCTACCTAGCTTATTTATCAATCTTCTATGTGGAACAGTGTCAAAGCTTTGCTGAAGTCAAGGTAGGCGACATCAACTGCTCCCCTTGGTCCCACTCTGGTTACCCAGTCAAAGAAATCTATGAGATTAGTTTGACAGGACCTTCCTTTTGTAAACCCATGCTGTCTTGGATCCTGTGCCCCTATGGATTCCAGGTGTTGCACTATCCTTTCCTTAAGGAGTGCCTCCATAATCTTGCCCACTACTGAGGTAAGACTGACGGTCTGTAGTTCCCTGCCTCCTCCTGCTACCACTCTTGTGGAGTGGGATCACATAAACCCTTCTCCAGTCTTCTGGGACCTCTCCTGTGCTCAGGAGACTCGCTAAACAATTCTGCTAATGGCTCTGCTAGTTCCTCCTTTAGCTCCTTAAGTACCCTGGGATGTATGCCATCAGGTCCCATTGCCTTATCCACCCTGAGCTTAGCAAGCTCTTGTAGGACCCTTTCTTTTGTGAAGGGAGTAGTGCTCACCTCCCTCCCCCATGTGTCCATGATGCTGAGCTGTGGGCCCTGCCCTACCTTCTCTTCAGTAAATACTGAGCAAAAGTATCTATTTAGGATAGATGCCTTTACAGGGTCCTCCTCCTCACATGCTCCCTTTTCTCCATTAAGCTTAGCAATACCCCCTCTGGACTTTCTCCTTTCACTAATGTATCTATAGAAAGTCTTGTCACCTTCTTTTACTGTTCGTGCTAGTGTTTCCTCAGTTTGGGACTTTGCCTGCCTTACCTGCTTCCCTTAGGGCAGTTTGGTATGCCTCCCTATCTTCATCCCGCTGTGTTCCCTTATATTTTCTGAAGGCCAGCCTTTTGGCTCTGACCTTTTCTGCTACTGTATTTGAGAACCAAAGTGGTTTCCTTCTTCTTTTGCACTTCCTTTTCTGTCTAACACAATGGGATGTTGCTTCAAGTATTGCATCCTTAATGCTTGCCCACTTTGCCTGCCTCCTCACCTGTGTTTCTTTTGCCAGGGCTAAGCTTAACCCTGTTGGCCATCTTATCAAAGTCAGCTCCTCTGAAGTCCCATATTTTTGCCTTGGAATGGGATGATTTAGATGTAGTAGCCAAATTGAACCATACCATGTGATGGTCACTGGCCCCAGGTGACCTTCTACCTGGAGATCTGTGATCCCTTCTTTGTTAGTCAGTACTAGATCTAGGATAGCCCTGTCTCTTGTGGGTTGCTGTACCAGTTGTTTGAGGCCCTCCCCTAGGGAATCCACTATGAGTCTAGTTCTGGAGATGTTCCTGCTGGTATTGACCAATCTGTATCTGGCATGTTGAAGTCTCCCATTATCAGAACCTCCCTTCAGCTGTCATGTTTTGTATATCTTCTAACAGTAATGTGTCTATGTCCTCCCCCTGGTCTGGGGGCCTGTAGACAACCCCAGTTCTTATGTGTCCCATTTCCTGTTTCCCAGGGTGACCCACAGTTCTTCTGGCTCCTTATGTGTATTCTGAATTTCTGTAGCTTTGATATTTTCATTGACATACAGGGCCACTCCTCCCCCCCCTTTCTGCACCTCGGTCTCTTCTGAACAATACATAGCCAGGTACTGAAGTCTCCCAAGTGTGGTTACTGGTAAACCACGTCTCACTAATTGCTACTATGTCCAGTTTGTCCTCTGACATTATTGCCTGCAGGTCTGGGATCTTATTTCCAAGGCTGTGAGCATTTGTGTACATGATTTTCCATTGGCCAGATTTTGGTGTGTTAGTTGTTGGGTGAAGTTTGGCATTACCCCTGTGCATCGTATGGGGAGACAAACCTTTTTTCTTACCTGGTGATGCAAATGAACGGCAAACACGCTGAATTCCTGTTTGACCACTAGCTGAGGGGGGAAGGGTGTTCTTCCCATTCGACGATGGGTGCTGCACCCCTCTCCATTTGCTAGTTTAAATATTCTGCAAAGACGTCAAACTTCTGCCCCAATGCACTGACTCCCTCTTTAGTCAGATGCAGTCCATCAAATTTAAAGAACTTTCGCTCCCAGAACTGTTGCCAGTTCCCTACAAATCTGTGTCCTTTTTCCTGGCACCAGTCCTTGAGCCACGTGTTTAGCTCCCCTATCTCCCCTTCTCTGACCTTCGTCCATCTGCTCCCTTCTCCCAGACTGGCAGGATCTCAGAGAAGGAGATGCCAGATGAAATAGATGATAGTTTGTCACCCAGCCTAGTCAGGTGTTCCTTGGTCTCCACAACTGACCGGCTGGCGAGATCATTAGTCCCTATGTGTACAGGACATCAATGCTTTCTCCTACTTTGTGAACAATTTTAGCAATGCAGTCAGTGTCTCTCCATGCTGATGTACCTGGGAGACATCTGACCATCACCCTAGCTGGAGATGGGTATCAACTCCCGAATCATGGAGTCTCCTATGATCAGAAGTTTTTGGATTTCCTTTGTGCTTGTTTAGTTTTGGTTCCTGATTTGGGTTAGTATTGTTGTACTAGCTCCTGTGCATGATGTCCTGCTCTGCAGTGTCTTCTGCCTCTTTATTTGATTTCAGAGATAGAGGCAGATACCTGTTTGTAGTGTTTATATGGTTTTTGGAGGTAATGTGTTGGAGAGCAGAGAGTGATGGGGCACCTGATTTGCTCCTCCTACCACCTGCCAACCTCCTGGACCAACTACCCTCTGTGGTATAGGTTTTTCTGTTGGATGCTGGGGAAATGGCGGGTGGTTCTTATAATGTATTTCCTCTTCAATATGAAATTTGAGGCATTCAATCTCTGCCCATGCTGCCCGGAGCTGAGACCTAAGATCTCCAAAGGCCCAGCAAGTAGGACAGTGTCCTAAATCCTGCAAGACTGTCCTTCTGAAAATTGTTCCACAGTACCTGCAGTTAATGAAATCCATTCCAAATAAGTTGCTGGGTTTGTAACCTAGTCAGAGTAATTAGAAGGAAAAAAAATGCAAGTAATGGTTTAATTGTGCTTTGTTTAACTTGTTATAACAAGTTAAATTACTAGTGCCCTGTAAATGAGATCACCTTGTGGAGGCCCCACTGATCCGCCCCTTCCTGCTCTGCCTCAGGAAATGTCACAACTGTGGTACCCTATAAAAGGAGTGTAGCGTGGGGTGGTTGGGGATGGGGGTTGGTGGCTGGGCCCTTCCCCCTGCCAAAAAGAAGAACCACGGATGAAAGAACAAGGAGGTAAGAACAGAAACAATCAGTCAACAACAAATGCAGTAACCCTGAAAGCTTATCCTAATGTTAGATAAAACTGTAAAACCTGTAAAGCACCACCTGTAATAATTTCAGAGAAGATATACCCTGTAAGAAACACTTTGCTCCAGAGAAAAATAAAGCAGTAACAGAAGATATACCTTGCAAAAGACAATTTGAATCAGAAGATTACAGCAGTAATCTGTTAGCACACACCTGTAGGCACACCTTGTAATAATGCAGAAGAAGGTATACCAGCAACAACAATTTGAATCAGAGAAAAATAAAGCAATGAAATGTTAGCAACAAACAGTAGCAATCCCTGTGAGTAAAAAATAAAAACACCACCACACAGTAAATCTGCTTAGCCAAACTAAGTCTTAATCCTTCTTCCTTGCTCTGGTAAATTTCTCTACTCTGCCTTTCAAGCAGTCTTAGAAGGAAAGAGCTCAGGTGAAGCTAGGTGCCTTGGCCAGCAAACCAAGTCTTCTACTGCTGCTGTTTTCGAGTATGGTGAGCCTGGCGAGGGCGTTTAACTGGTCCAGCCATGCCTCCCTCCTGCTCACCCCCTTCAGTGCTCACCATACCTCTCAACTGCCCCTGATTTTCAGGGATTTCCTGATTTTGCCTCAGAATTTTACTCTGTCCCTCCTAAAATTTGTGTTTCCATGGCTAAACAGTGGAAATTGTAAGCACAAAATAATGTCAAGCATTAAAGTTACAGACTTGTTCTTCCTTAGAAAATGCATTTTGCACTAAGCCCCATATTCTACCAGCTTTCTGGGTGGATATCTCTAATTTTGCAGATGTGTCTCTGATTTTGGTCCTATGTCCCTGATTTTTTTAAGCCTTGTCCCTGATTTGTGAGTCAGGAGGTTGAGAGGTATGGTGCTTACACCTTCACTGCTCCCCACAGCTGCACCTGATGATGCCGCCACCTCCCACAATTTGAGGTTCCATTGCAGCAGGTGGTGGTGGACCATGTGGCTACGCTGGCTGGTTGTCCTAAAGTGGGATCCACACTTTGCTTGATACACTTCCTGCCCATATAGATTGCAGGAGACTACTGGGTCAACAACTGATATGAAGTAGAAAAAATCCCAGACAGGAGAACTTCGGGGATGATGGGACTGTGGGGGGGTGTCTGCAGATAATGCCCCAGGCACTGACTCCTCCAGCTGCTTGGAAGGGGGCACAGTCTGCTGCTGCATGTGTGGAGGAACAGTATCCTCCTGGTGCTGGGGAGGGTGCACTGTCTCCAACTGCAGCTGCTGTGGTGGAAGGGCCACAGTCTCCTCCTGCTGCTGAGGAGGAAGCACAGTTTGCTGCTGGTACTGGTGCTGCAGCCAAAAGCCTACTGCTGCGGCATTTCATTTGTGATGGTTATCTGAAATGCATGTACAGGTGCCCCACTGTCTTCACCCTTCTCCATTATGTCCACAATCCACAAACACCACCAATTCAAACAAACAAAAGAAACCGAGATAGATACTCAGAGAGAGATGGGGGGATAACACATACAATCACATATAGACACACACACACATACACACAAACACAATCACCAGGTACTAAAATATCAACTATGACAAAGACAAACAAGAAAAAGTTAGAAAAAAATAGCATAAATTAAGCAATTTAGGTGTAAAAGTGTACTCTGCAATCACAGTAAGTGTAAATGCTGCCTGCTTCCTCGAGACATATAGCACAGGAAATAAACCACTCACTTCTTGCCTGTTTAGACTCAACCATGTGACCATCAACAGAGCGAAAAACCCAATTTCGCTTAATTTCACCTCAGATGTGCAGGTGAAATTGGTGGCAAACTTTCACCAGCAAAATTTCGCTGAAAGGCCATAATTACGCAAAATGTTTTGCTGGGTGAAATTGGCAATTTCACTATAATTTCACTTGGGAATTAACATTTCGCTGCATCTCTAGGTATTGTATGTCTTCATGTGCTTTTTATCCTAGTAAAATAAATACATTGAATTAAAAAGTTCAATTATGAATTCAGAACTCAAGTAAACTATCTGTGACTGTTCTGCAAAATTTGAAACAGGATGACTATAAGCATGACTACATGTTTTCCGTGGTTCTGGAGCTGCAGAACTAACCATGGAAAATTGCAGAATAGTGCCCCACCCATGGAAGTCACTGCCACAGAACACCCAAAAAATTAAAGACAATTTAAAATGTCCATCCTGGGCTGAGCTACAATGCCAGCAGACTTACAAATAACTTACAAATAACAGCAGCTTTACTGCCCCAGCACAATTTCCACAATAAATGTCTCCAGTCCAAATGACACTAACAAAGAGGCTATGCATTAATATGTGGTCGGGTATGCACAATGGGTTCTATTCCAAAACTACACACTAAACGTGCATACATATGCCATGCTGCTCCACACCTATGCACAGGTGGGTGCAAGCTGGCATTCACAAACACTGGCTGTTGGACCCTGCCCTTGCCCCCCCAGCATGTAGCAGCATGGATGAAGGACAAGGTGGTGTGGGGGCAGATTGCAGGCTGTGGGAGGGCATCCAATTGGATGCCCATCCTGGCTCCTATAGTGGATAACTTGTGCAAGTGGGCAGGGAACCCTGGGAAGGTATGTGCTCTTCTGTGAATAAACAGCGGGCGTTTCCTGAATGCCCACCCCCAGTCCTCCCTAGGAGCCCTTCATGCTGTGGCATCTGTGTGTGGGGAGATCTCAGTGCTGCCATGCCCCACCAGTAACCTGCAGGGGGGCATGACATTATTTACAGCACGGTCCCCCTGGCATTGCCCCAGTCAGCACTCTGCACCTTATTGCATAGTGTACAGCATGGGTCCCGCTCCCTGGCATGCCCCTGGCAGAGCGCTGCATAGCCTGCTAGGGGACCCAGTGCTCAGGGTGCTAGCACCTCTGCCGTGAATGCCATGGGGGTGTGCAGATCACCATTGTGTGGCATTTGGGCATAGGAATACCTATGCACTGCCCTTACATGTTGCATAGGCATTCATGCATAGAGCCCAGTGCATGAGTACCTGGCCCGCATTGCAATGCACCAGTGGACAGTCACATGGTGCATGGCATGCAAAAACACACACTGCCATAGGGTGTCTGTACACTGCCCCATCCTCCTGGCACATACAATTGCAGGGGGCATTTCAGAGGACACAAGCAGGCATCCAATCAGATGCCCATTGTGGGTCCTTTAATGGATCCCCTGCTCCATGTGAGCAGGGGATTTAAGGTAGGAACAGGTCTCATTTACATTAAATGTATGTTTGCGTGACAGATTGGATGTCCCCAGGCCCCCTAGTCAGCCCAGTGTGCTGTGGTATAGTGGTAGTGTTATTCCTTCTCCTGTTGCAGCTGAGAGGTGCCATGGAGAGCATGTAAAAGATATGGCAGAGTCCATGATGCCATATTCTGTGCCCCCCTTGCCCAGAATTCTGCGCCTTCATGAATGGCATGGAATTCAGGCTCACCCCTAGACATGCCCCTGGAGTGCCCATGGCAGATAGCTGTGTGATCAGCCAGGGGATCATGTGTGCAAGGGCAGCATGCCCCTTCCATGAATGCCACCAGGGTTCCACTGGGCCCTTGGTTTAAGGCATTCTGATTTAGGGTTGCCTACGTGCTGTGTATATGTGGTGCATAGACAATCCATGCCTTCATGAATAGACCCCAATATCCCCACTAATGTGACCCTTGTGAGTTGTAAGCCTTGGCTTTTCTGTCGCAGACCTACTGATAGAACTAAATACCTGTATTTACCCCTCCGACCACGAGTAGGCATGTGATAAAAACTTCATTTTTCCCCTATTGTATTTGCTCAGATCTTTCTCCCCCATCACTACGTGTACCACACAGGGGTGCCTACCCCCAGTGAAACCAAATATCGAGCCAAAACTGGGGTGCCCAATCCCCAGTGTCAGAATCTTTAAAATGGTCCTTCTACATATTTTTTCTTTTTTAACCTGTAATAAAGAAAACAGTCCATTGATGTCTGTTATGCTGTGATTACCTCCCTCTCTTCCATCCTGCCACCCACCCCAACACTACCCCCCCAATAAGTACCCACCATCCCTCACTCATCGAAAATTGGTCCTCCATCATAGATCCAGTCTCTGAGCCAAAAGATGTCCTGTTCCGGAAACCGCAAAAATGAACTGATGATATAAGGTAAGTGTGTTTAATGTATTTCCCATGTATTTTAAATTTTACTTATAACTTGGTCATTTATTTATTTACTTTTTTTGTTTCTCTGTTTCTCCACCATACAGTCTACTCTCATTCTGGAGTGTGCCCCAGTCCCATCCCCCCATATCCGTTGGGACTTACTGCCAGCCATCTTCCCCAAGGGCTTGTTCCCCCCCAGTAGGGTCAGCGGGGGGTGTGTGTGTGTGCAGGTCCCCACTGAAGACTGGATCCAGTTTGGGCTGGCAAGCCCAGCTAGTCAGGAGTAGTACCTGTGGTCACCTGCTGTCATCCAGCCACCTGTGATTTTCCCATTTTCTTGTCCCCTGGGAGGTGTGGCATGCAGTGATGTCTAGACATGCATCGCACACTCCAGCACAGTGTGTGCCAATGTTTGCCCCATTTCCCAATCTGCTGGCCTGAGCTGCTTTTTCCCAGCTTCCATCAGGAGACAGGCTAGCAGCGGGCTCTACCCAACCTTCCCCATGGAGGAGGAGGAGGACAGAAGTCCATTGGTTGCTCGATCCTTCATCCCCCTACCAACCCTGACACCTGAGGTCGCTCCTGACCCCACATTGCCAGTATGGCAGCAGGTGAGGCTTGGTGTCTCAGCCATCTGTACCACCAGACCATATAACTTGGTCATTTATTAATATTTTTCCCAAACATTTCAGCATGCCAATTTTGTGACTCCACCTCATGAACAAGGTAGGTGACATGTTTTAAATATGGCCTGAAAGGTGATTTTGAAGTTGTTCTGCGAAATCACCTTTCAGGCAGGATTCCACCTACTGAATTCATGATGTGGGACCATAAAAAGTCTATGTTGAAAACCTTTGGGTGGAAATATTAAAAAACAACAAAATTATGAATGCACATTTAAACTTTTAAAAAAAACCAAAAAAATGTTGCAAAACTACAGTAGGTGTTTAACAGCTATGCAGTTTATTAAGTTACCAGTGAACAAATGCTCTGATGCTTCAGGGTGCTCTACCCCTTCCTCAGGGAGCTACTAAAAACTGCCAGAAAACAGATAGAATACATACTTAAAAAATATCATGTATTAATGACATCACGCCCTAACTAGTGAAATTGATTTTTTTAAATACATATACAGCATTCGATACATAGCTTTAAACGTGTTTAGTTAAAAGTTAATAACTAAGCCCCATGTAACTGAAAGGAACTATACTTGCACACCAATTTTAATAATTTTCCTTAATATTCCTAAATTGGAATTCACTCTCAAGATCTGCCAATAGGCAATCCATCTATAGTAAACCATCAAGTAACAGAATCCTTTATAGTAAGTGGTCAAAAATCACATATAAACAGTTTATTAAAGTGTCTAAAATGCAATAAGCAAATTGTGCAACACTTTTGAAAGTGCAAAGACCAAAACTTGTTATTTATTTATTTCATTTTGTTGACTGGGTAAGACCACTGAGCCCAAGCAGTCCCTTTTTCAGGGGCGACCTGGAATTAGGAACATAGAAACCTGTGTGGAACAGGGCACAGAATGATACACATAAACAGAACACAAGCAAAAAGCACTATTTTACCAGACAGTTACAATTAAGCAATAAGGCATGACAGGGTGTGTGTTATCATGTAATAACGTCACTCCTGGGGTGGGTTGAAGCACAAGATGAAGCTGAGTGCTTCCACCACCCCAGGAGTGACGTTATTACACATTATAAAATGGGCTCAAGAAATCCTGTAACCTTATTGGCTACAACATCTTCTGATCCGTGTCCTTATCAGAAGATATTGTAGCCAACCGGCACTACCCTCCACTCCTGAACCCCACAACAGCAGCAAATCAGTGAGCTGTGCCAACCCTAAACAAAAGCACAGGCTGGCACAGGTCATAGCGGGGAAATGGCAGGCTCTCTAAATAAAATCAATCTCTGTTATGCGGCACCCCCCACCCCACCCATAACCAACCTCAAAGTACATAGAATCACTGTAAATATTTAAGAATGAAAACTTTATTCTCTGCTCCACGATGTAAAAAAAACCTGTTGCTTCAATCATCCACCGTCCCAACAGCCTGTCATGATCCACCGAGCATCCCACGTGCTGAAAACAAAACGGCTTTCTTCGCTAACACTCTCGAGCCCAATATACCAAGTGTGCCTCCTGCATCTTCCACTCTTATGAGCTACAGCAAGTTACTTCAGTAATCACAAGAAAAACAGACACCTTTCTTAATTATAAAACCAAATCTTGCCCTGCTCTCCAAACCGGACCACGATCTGTGAAGCCGACCGCAAAACCAAAAGTAACTTCTCAGTGGTCAGCTCAGTCACACAGATACCACTTGCTAGTTACTGTATATGGCACTCGCTCTATTGTACACATCAAAATCAGCTTTGAAAAAGAAATGGTTTACTTAAACAGAGCGAGCACTTAATGGTACTTCCATATACAGCAAAAATAACAGAAACCCAGACACATCCATCTACTGGGGCTGCTAAGGGATGTGCTTGCTCCCACACAACCAGCTGTTTCTGAAAAATCCTAATATAAAAATAAAACAAAAGGAAGGCATTTTAAAAAAATATATACAAATAAAAGGAATCACACACAAAAACCCTATCTACATTTTGGGCAGTGTGCAAGAAACAGCACACATAATAGGGCAGCCCAGCTGCTAAGACACTTGGTCCTGGTACATTCAAGTGTCAAAGTAGGAAAAATATTAAAAAAAAATACATTTTTCACAGTTTCTGTGGGTGTCTTCTCTAGACAGAGTCACTGACTGGCTACTATAGACAGAGACACCCAGCAAGCTATAGTAATTTTCAATTAAACAGAGGGACTACTTTTTCTATTTTGTACAGATATAATATTTTTATTTATTTTATGAAAATTATTACTCTATTTTTTTTCCAAATTAACTTCTTTAGCAGGGGCCCATTTTATAAGCGCAATAACACACTCTGAGGTGTGGGTTAACTCCTGATAAGAGCACACCCAGGTGTATAAGGCACTCGGTGCAAGCGCCTCGTGCCTAGCAATGCACCTGGGCATGCTCTTATCAGGAGATAACCCACACCTCATCGTATGTTATTGCTTGCATAACACACACACTGGAGTACCTTATTGCTATTATACAATGGCTCGTTCTTAAACAAAATAAAAAACATTTAAAAATGTTTTGAGTAGATTTTTAGTGTGGCAATATATCTTTGTTTCTAAAGAGAATATGAGTATAGTCCAATGCCAAATCCATACAGTGATGTTGTTGTGTAATATCATCACTGTCTCAGGCCCACACTGACCAATCGAAGTCCAGGAAATTTTCTTGCCATTGTATAATAGGTAATAAGCAATGTTTTTTGCCAGGCAGTCACAGTAGTACCTTTAGACTTACACTATGAAATGATATACAAAGCCTAGGTACATGCTATAGGAGGCAGAAACAGACTGCTAGCAATGGCAATGAGTTAGTTACAAATCAAAGAGGAAAAAGATTAAGACAGCCAGCCATGTTGGTCGGTGTTGGTAATTAAGTTTATATTTTGTTGAATGCCTGTAGTGCTGGGGAAACACAAAAAAGTGACAGAGAGTTATGTTAGTGTAGAACTATTATGAGGATGATATGAAGAATGTACTAAACAAAAGACTGCAGGGGTTATGGAAAAGACTAACACAACCTTTCAAGAAAGAAAACAAAAAGTTAGACAAGACATAACTGTTATGCAGGAATATAGTAACTATGTATTGTACATAAAGGGAAGAAATAGTCTTGAAAATTTCATTAAAAAGGCTAAAGAGTCAGGAGAAGGAAAAGAAAAAGCAGACATATCAGTTCCTATTGAAATCATCTAGCTGTGTACATGTTTCCTCCTCAGAGGTAAAGCCCTATTAGTGAGTCAGAGAGAATAGTTGACAGAAAGAACTTCATAGAAGTACTGAAAGCAGACCAAATTGGGTGTTAATGGACATTTTCTTTTTCTGGTAGCCGTATGACCAAACAGACTGATGTGCATATAGAAGCAGGCTCATTTAATATGGCCGAGGTTGTTAGGATGTCCTGACTAAAAGGTTTGGAGGTGGTGGTAGAATGAAGAAAAATCAAACAAAGTGGTAGCATGCACACTGTTGCGAATGAGGCAAATTCAAACTTAAAATTACTCTTTGTACAGCTGGAGAGAGCCTCATTACAAGAAGTAAGTTTATGGTACAACATTTCTGGCTTAGAAGATTGCATAGCAGTTGATAGAGTGCCATGGGCATTATGGCTAGATAAATGTCCAACAGTTGGACTAGCTCGTACAACATTATAAAAATTAATCTGAGAGGAAGGCAGCACAGGCAGAGTGTTCCATAAAATTAGTAAGAATTCAGATAAAGGAAGACAAAAACAGCTACAATGAGATACATGAAGAGATTAAGATATTGCAGGCAGAAATTAGTGAATTTATAGATATAGCAGAATTTATCAAATATGAAAAGGACCTAAACTGGGTCCCAGGAAAATATAAACAAGAGATCACTGAAAGAAAATCCCATGAATTCATCAGAGGTGAGCAGGACTATTTAAAGACGCAAGTGTTTAATTGGGAGCAATGGCAAGATCAAAGAATCAGGAACAGGGCTTCAACAGATCAAGGTTTGCTTGAGACAAAACAAAAGAAGTCGAAGCCATTCACGTCTTAAAAAGAACAGTAGTATAAACCCTCAACCTAACATATCTCTCTTTCACACTTATTTGTGTTTTTTAACAGGTTTTGGTCTTTACACTTTCAAATGCCTTGCACAATTTGCACATTACATTTTTAGGCATTTTAATAGAATGTTTACATGTGATTTTTGACCACTTACTATTAGGGATTCTGTTATGTGATAGTTTACTATGGATGGTTTGCCCATTGGCAGACCTCGATAGTGAATTTCAATTCACAAATATTAAATATAATTATTATAATTGGTGTACCTATACAGTTAGTTCCCTTTTAGTAACATAGTGCTTCAATTATTAACTTTTAAACTAAACATGTTTAAAACAATGTACTCAGAAGCAATATACTGTATGTGTTTTAAAACATCAGTTGAAGTATGTGGTATGTGATGTCATTGACACATGATATTTTTTAATTATTTGTTCACCTGTTTTCTGGCACATTTCAATGGCTCCCAGAGGAAGGGGAAGAGAGCTTTGAAATGCCAGAGCATTAGTTCATTGAGCACTTAATAAAATGCACAGCTGCTATACTGTAGTCATGCTGTATTTACACAATCATTTTTTTTTTTTTTTTGCTTTTTTCTGAAGCATTTGTAAGCATTTAATGACAACACTACTGCACCTGGGAGATGCCGGGGGACCTGTTTGCATGTTTGTCTTTTTCAATTATTGCCTATAACTTTGCTAATTTTCAATATTTTGACCCAAAATTTTTAAAATAACGGTAGTCATTTTCTTTCACACCACCCAATGAATGTGAGAGGTGTCAATTTGCAGATCTAAGCCAAAATGTGTTTTACTTGTGGCACAAAATGATGCTTTGGCCAAGTCATGTTCAAAATGGGAGGGGCTAATAAAATCAAGAACCACATCTGCCTCATGGGAAAAAAGGCACTCATGGGTCTCCCCAAGTCTTACAACATTTTTTGCTTCCAAAGGACAACCACTACACTACCAGGAGTATGGAAAGGAATACACCCAGCATGCTTTTCTGCAGAACAAGCCAGGCCCAGTGGTCCTTTACCTTGAGAGCTCCCAGATGGCTGAATGAGCTCTTGGGAACACTGCTGAATGTTTCCAAACTGAGTCAGTTCAAAAGGGAACTAAAAAAAAAGAACTAGCACTTAGGACCAGTTGTGACTATCACCTCTGATTATCATGTATATCCACCTCATCCTACAGTAACTGGCAGATACCCGGCTATTTAGATCTCTGCATTCAGTTTCTAAAATGTATTATGTTATCAATGTACTGTCTTAAATGTCTATGTACTAAACTAGTTCTATTAATGGCTATTGTTGAATCCTACTAACTCTGAGACAATTTGCTCCTCTGGAGCAGTCTCCTTTCCTTACTCTATTCGCAGTTATTTGTATACTGGTTGTATTTTCTCACCTGAAACTTTTTATCACCATGACAATGCTCACCTGGAGCTGCCCACTGTACTCTACCCTTAGCTATTCTATTGCTTGCACTGCTGTCTATGTATGACCAATTATTGATGTGAAACCTTTGTAAATTAGTTACTGAGCTCAAAGGCATAATGTCTGAAATGAAATAAAATAAATAAACAAATTCAATTTGGGGTCAAGTTGGAACAAAAAAATTATAAGTAAAGTTTTCTGCAGGAATGCTTGGTGGCCCTGTGGGGACTACATTGCCTTCCTGTGTCAAATGGCCTGAGTTTAGTTTATTTATTTATTTATTTGCTTTTAGCAACCAAGTAAGTGCATTAGCCAAAAAACTGCCTATTTTCATGCAAGACCTTGAGTCAGCTGAATGGGCCATAGCTGGAAGGAAGGTTCTGTGGCATGTGGCACTGTCTCCAGCCTGGGGAGGGACACACAAGTGTTCTGGTATAATGATGGTATCTTGTGGTGTGCTGGGGAGCCTTTCCTCACAAAGGGTTGATGAGAATGCTGTGGGTGATGGGCCTAGGTACTATATTAGGACAAGCAGTGTGGCAAGAAAAATGGGAAGAAGTACCTGGCAGGATGAAATTTGGGTCACTGCAGTCCCTGCACCACACCAACAGGCCACACTACTATTGTCACAGAGAGTGTATATATTCATTGCAAAAAATGTGCTAATGCACTAGTTAGGGTTAAAGTGACAAAAGTAGGGAATTGTGGCCTTACTGTTTCTAACTCTAACACCCCAACCCCATCCTGCAGGCAGCAAGAGGAAACACCATTATGGTTTTACCTCTATTGTGTCTTCACAAATCAGGTGTGGGATGTGCCTTGGGGTTCTCAACTCTAATGCTCATCTCATTCAATCAGAAAGTAAGCTTAGATGTGTATGGTATATGAGAACGGGGTGAGCGTTATGGCTGACAATACCAAGGCACACCCCATGTCTGATTTGTGAAAATGCAATAGATATGAAACCATAATGCTTTCTTCGTATTGCTGCCTGTGGGGTGGGGTGGGGTGTAAAGGTTGGAAACCCTAATGTCGCATTTCCCTACTTTCAACACTTTAACCCTTACTAGTGCACCAGTGAAGCTTTTTGCAATGACTTTCCTTACTTTTTGAGATAATATAATTGTATCATCATTTGCTTGTGGTATCGCAGAGCCATCCAGGCCTGTGCATCCATCCCTCCATAGGTGCACATTTGCCTGTGGTAGCACAGGGCCCTCTGGGCTTTGCACTTCCATCCCTCCACAGATGCACACATGTATGTTGCTGTGGAAGCTCAGGGCCCACCAAAACTGCAATTTCTTTCCTTCATTGTATGGCTTGGTAAAGTTCCAATGTTATCCTGTATGAATTTGCATGTTTTTATTTTGTATGCTTTTTCATACTGCCCCCAAATGTTTAGGGGGGAATATGTGTTATTCCTGTAGTACTCATTAAGACCTTTGTTTTGATATATAGATTCCTCCTAAGTCCAAACATTGAGGGAGTTATAGTTTCTTGAAGTTGCAATGTTATCCTATAGGAATTTGCATTTTTTTATTTTTATGTTTTTTTTTATGATGGCCTTACATGTTTTGGGGGATTATATATTATTCTTGTTGTACACATTAAGTCTGATCTTTTGATATATAGATTGCCCCTTTTGTCCATATATTGAGGGAGTTATGTTTTCTTGAAGTTCAAATGTTGGAGAAAACTAAGTTCAAAATCTTTTTTCATATGAACAGAAAAAGCATATGAAAAAGGAATAGCGCATCATAAAAAAGGATTTTTAAATATGAAACAAGCCCACACATTTCTGACTCATTTTCTAGAAAACAAAGTTCCAAATCTATTTTATGGAGTCCTGATTAGCAGGAAATATGTGTTTGCTGTCAGCCAAGACATAATTTTTTGGGACTTTGAATTTTTTATTACAAAATAAAAAATGGAAACAAGATGGCTTCCATAAGAGAAAGGATTTATTCATACAAAATAGGATTGGCCCCATATGAAAAAAGAATTTGTTTTTGCATTTCTAAATTCTTTTTTTGTTTCAAATATCTATCCTAAAGTGCCTACGGAGCATGCTCAGAACCAAAATATCAAATCCTTATCATTCTGGAACAGATTATTATTTTTTTCAACAAGCCAGCAAAAGACACTACTCCAGGCCAAGCCCTTTCTACCCAGAAAATGTCAGACCCAAATTCCAAACCATCTGGGCACTAGGGACTGACAAAAAAAATCACCCCCCCTGATTTTTACACATATTGCTCTGTCCAGATCTCTGAATCCACACATCTGATTGGAATAAACCTTGAAATATCCAGAGTCCTTTGCTTTTTGATGGAACATGCACAATTTCATGCAAATTCCTTGAATATCTGCAAAGTTATTAAAGTGCAAAACTTGGGCTTAACAACCCTAGCTATAGTGGAGGGACATACAGTGGAGTCAGCCACAATGAAGCACAGTAACTTGCAGTATTTGACATGTCACAAAATCCTGCATGACAAAAGGGCTTAATTGCCATTGATTACAATGGCCCCTGCAGTAAACTGCAGCATTCTATGATTTTCTGCAGCATTTCTGTGTTTCATCCTGGCTGTCACATCTGTGTGTATATATACAGTATATATATATATATATTAGAGGCAAAAAACTCAATTTAATGCATCAATTAGGGTTGTTCCACAGCAACAAAAGTGATGGAATTCGATGTTAGGGTTGAAACCATCCTTGCACACCTCCAGCCCAGCCCCCCAACTGGCTTCGGGTTGCGCATTGTGGTCGTCGGTCCTAACTTTCACCCCATTCTCCTATTCCTCAGCTTCTTTATAAATGTGATGGGGTGAGAGTTAGGACGATGATCTCCACCGCGCACTCGATGCCAGTTGGGGTGGGGTGAGCTGAGGGTGTGCAAGGGGGTTTCAACCCCAACATCGAATTTCTCACTTTTGTCGCTGTGAAACAACCCTAATTGATGCATTAAATAGAGTTTTGCCTCTAATTTCTTCTTTGAGAATGATAATGAGAAATAGTGAATGTAATGTGGTGGCGGGAGCGCGAGCCCGGAGGGCCCAGCGGCTCCCGCCACGTGATGTCTTTTCACATAGTAACACGGTGCCCACAAATGCAAATGGTAATTCTCATGGTGACGCAAACCAAAACAGAAAGAGAAACAGTACTGTAGACACAAATAGTAAAAATAGTGCAAACACAAGCTCAAATGAAAACACAAAGGGTAATGCACATGGTGGCGTAGATGGGAACAGTAAGTGAAATGGGTACAGAACCGAAAGCGGAAGTGGTAAGGGTAACAGTAATGTAAGGGTACAGGCTGGTTTTTCCCAAAAGCTGCATAGAGAAAGACAGTGAGTACAAAGAATGTATGCATAATAATGGGTCTCGGAGCAGAAAATGAGGAGTTGTAATACTAAATTGCTTATATCTCAGGAACCGTATGATGTAGAAAAAAAATTTTTTAAGTCATATGATTTATGACTTTCCTGGCTAGTTTTGTACTTAGCTCCTATTAGGGGGCTAAGCATTTTTCTGACAAAAAGTCCGTATCTCGCACCATTTCCAAGATACGGGCCCTGAAAGGCGCAGTGAACACCTTAATGTTATCCTATGGGAAAAAAAGAGAAGTTTGGGGTGCCATAACTTTTCTGCCCTGTAATATTTTTTCACCAAGCCACCAAAAGGCACATCTGTGGGATGTTGTATTTCTTCCCTCCAAATTTCAGTGTAAAAGACCAAACTGTTATTTTGCAGCAGGGTGGCAAAGAATTCCTGTCATGCAGTGGACGCCACAATGTTAGTCTATGGGAAAAAGTATCAACTTCGGAATATCATAACTTTGCATCCATGCAATATTTTGTCACCAAACTACAAAAAGGCACATCTGTGAGATGTTGGCTGCCTTCCCTCCAAATTTCAGCCCCAAAGACCAAACCGTTCATTTGCAGCAGGGTGGCAAAGAATTCCTGTTATTTTGGGCATAGTGTCACAAAGTGGTGTCGTGATTTACGAAAGCTTTCGCACAGATTTGCGAAAGTGTCATGATTGCGACACTACTTTGCGACACTACTTTTTCCAAAACTTTTAAAAAACATATTTCTGGGGTGTTTAACCACAAAATAAAGACATGGCCAGCATCCTCAGGATCCGACTAGGTGAACACAGAAAGAATTGTGTCCCTACAGGATCCTAATTTTAAATGCCAAGAATTTTTCTGATCACTAACTGAAAACAAAATGTTGGATTTGCAACACTAAAAAGTGCATTTGCAAAAGTGTTGAACTTTTTGTTAACTTTTCCCATTGACTTATAATGGGAAATTGTTTTTTGAATGACTTTTGAACCGTTTAATATTTTTTCACAAAATCTTTAAAAGGCACACTGGGGACCCCGGCCGCACGGTGAGTGATAAATGAGTGAGATAAACAGTGTATCATCCACTGCAGTGTGATATTTTTATCCTCTGCTCTACTGTGTTGATATCAGCCACTTACACAGGTCACACAAAGGTCACGGATATCATCACTCTAGGCAGCTTTCCCCTCAGCATGCAAGAAACACCTGTGCTGCTACTATACACACAAATGCAGAACTACATGAGAGGTGTCACTACTGCCTACAGCTAACTCAGTTAGCATTACAAAAGACACCTATTCCCCACTTTAACTTCTAGCTCATTACTGTGATACTTTCACCTTGACTGCAGCCATAATTCTAAAGAACACAGCTTCACAGAACAGTCTATTCCTCACTGCTGCCTGCAGCTAACTCAGTTACCCCTGAAACACACTCTCACTTGTTCCTCAAACTCTGATTCTCATCCCATTACAATTATTGCGATACTCTTAGCTTGACTGCAGCCAGAATCCTAAAGAGCACAACTTCACAGAACACTCTGTTCCTCACTGCTGCCTGCAGCTAACTCAATTACCACTAAAAACAGCATCAGCTGTTCTGACACTCTGCCTCTCAGGCCATTACAATTACTGTGATGTTTTCAGCTTGACTGCAGCCAGACTTCTAAAGAATACAGCTTCACAAAAGTCTGTTTCTCACTCCTACCTAAAACTAACTAATTTAGCATTGCAAAACAAACTCATCTATCTCCCAGAGTTTATAACACTGCCAGACCATTCAGAAAAGATCACACACAGAATAAGCAAACACATAACAGGAACAGAACACAAGACAGCATAACAAAACTTCTGAAACTCTTGGCCCTATTGTAAATATCGAATAAATGATGTGCAGATTGTCTGTTGTGGTAAATATTGTCACTCCTGCATTGTGAGCTCTGGATATCTCACTCGTGCCTTCAGCACTCATGATGTATCCAGAGCTCACTCTGCAGGAGTGACAATATTTGACATATCACACTCATGCCCATCATGTATCCCCTATATATCTATATGGGATACATGATGGGCAGGAGTGGGATATGGAAGATATTCTTACTCTTGCAGAGTGAGCTTTGTATTCTCATGAGTGCCGCAGGCAGTAGTGAGAATGCACAGCTCACTCTGTAGGACTGAGAATATTTTCTATATCCCATGATCTGCCCATCATGTGTGTGATTTATACCACAGGGGTGAGAGCTTTAGGAATTTTTTTCTGTTTTTGTGTGTTTCCTGCTCATTGTGTGTGTGTGTGTGTGTGTGTGTGTGTGTTTTCTGAATGGACTAGGAGTCAGAAACATAGGTGAGATTGTTTTGCAAAGCATCACCCTCCCTGTCACATGACTCATCAATAGGTCCCTCCTCTAGGGAACAGTCCCAAGTAAATGGAAAGTAGTGATCATAGTCCCTGTCCACAAAAAAGGGCCCAGGGATATAGTGGGAAACTATAGGCCTATCTCCATTCCATTCCCCCTCAGAAAAGTGCAGGAAAGATTGGTCACCAACCAACTGCACAACTACCTTGAGCAGCATCTGCTCTTAGCTGACATACAACATGGCTTCAGTAAAGGCCATGGCACAGACATGGCCCTTATTCAGCTCACGTCTGATGTCCTCAAAACTGTGGACCAGGGCTCCCAGATGGGAGCACTATTTATTGACCTGTTCAAGGCTTTTGACTTGGTCAGCCATAATCTTCTTCTTTCCAAACTCCACCTCTTTGGACTGGATTGGCTCTCTCTTTCCTGATTTGAGAGCTATCTACTCAATCGAAGCCAAAAGATTCTCTGCAGAGGAACACAGTTTTGTACCCGACTGGTGGTCTCTGGGGTGCCACAGGGCTCAATCCAGGGCCCCCTGCTCTTCACCCTCTTTTTCAATGACATAGAGAGGGCTTGTGGGCTGAGTAAACTCATCCTTTATGCAGATGACACTGCCGTCTACTACAGTGACCATCTGCCCAGCGTCATCACTGCCAAATTACAAGCCAGCCTCTCAGCACTTGAAGCCTGGTTCTCCACCAACTTCCTAGTACTGAATGAGGAGAAAACAGAGGCTGTCCTGTTTGGAACCAGATGCCTTGGTATGGACAGGAGTGACTTACTCCAGTTACAAACAGCCCAGGGGAAGCAAGTTGAGGTTCTAGACAGGATCAAATACCTTGGAATCCTCCTTGACCAGAAACTGTCCTATAAACCTCATATTAACTCCTTAACTAAGTACATTCACCAGAGGCTTGGACTCCTCTATCGTTTGGGAAACTCTCTTTCTGATGAGGCTCAGCGTACTGTCGCTATCTGCACCCTTCTCCCCTTCCTTCTCTATGCGCCCCCCATTTCAGTTTCTTAGAGAAGGGGAACTAAGAAAACTCACAGTGCTCTACCATAGGGTGGCATGCTTTGCCACTAACCCCCCCAGGAGGCACCACTGTGAGGCCCTCACAGACCTCTATGGGCCCACCTTACATCACAAATTGGCCTACCTCTCTATTTGCCTGACCTACAAATTCACCACTGCCGGCCCTCCTCCTCATCTGCATGGACTCCACAACCCCAGAGTACATTGCCATGATATGAGATCTTCAGCTGGCCATCCCCTTGACATCCCACGGGTTCACACCAACCTGGGCAAGCATTCCTTTAAATACACTACCCCGCATTTATGGAACTCGCTCCAGCAAATTTGGTTGACAGGACTTCTCTTCAGGGACTCAAGTTGGGCCTCAAACTGTACCTTCTGGAACTAAGTCTCTGTGGCTGCAATTTCTATCCCCTTGTTCCCTTGCCATTCTAATGAATGTGTCAGCTGTGACCACTGTATTTCAATGCCCATACCAGCAAATATGTAAACTGTAACTACTGTTAATTCTATGCACTGTACCATATGTAAATTCTGGATTGTCAACTGTAATTACTGTCTCTCCAATGTATGTTACAATTTTAACCACTGTATTATCGTCTACTGTATGAAATCTCTGCTGTATGTAACTAATTTCAGGTCTCCCCTGAAAAAGGGACCTCTGGTCTCAGTGGGCTTACCCAGTTACCAAAATCTAAATAAACAAATAAAATAAATAATTGAGTAAATCAGAGGCTCAGTGAGAATGACAAACTGCTGCAGGTAGCACTGAGAAAGAGAAACTGCTTTGTAAAAGAGTTTAATTTAGAATTCAGGTTGTTTTGAAGCTGATATCAGAACACTAATGGGCTAGGAATGTTAGAAACACAATGAGTCAGAGTTGAGAGTGTTTTGCAAAGCTAATTTAGTAAGTTGCAGCTTCAGTGAAAAACAGAAACTGTTATCTGAAGCAGTTTCCTTTAGAGGGCAAGCTGCAGTGCAGATATTCTTACTCTGGTGACATCAGCAGAGTGTGAATATATGTTGATATCCTCACTCTGCTGATGTCATTGGGATTTATCCTCACTCTAGTGGAAATAACACAGTATATCCTACTGAGAAAGTTCTCACCCCCATGGTATATTATATATATATATATATATATATATATATATATATATATATATATATATACTGACACGGTAGTGCCAATATAATTAAGGTTGCCCAGCCAATATTTTGCACTTTAATAACTTTGGAACTGTATGACTGAGGTGTCAAAATATTTAATGTATCATTTGGTACCATAGATCTCTGGATTTGGCAAGTTTCGTTCTGGTCAGTGGTGCGATTGTGGAGCTGCAGAGTGCCAAAAAATGTGAAATTTACCATTTAGGAGCAAATTTTTGCTCATCCATAAGTCCAAAACAGTTTGGGAGTCTAATCTGAAATTGTTAGGGTATATTGGGTCTGGGTTACTGACATGCCTTTTGAAGGTTTGGTGAAAAAATATTAGTTTGTTCAAAAGTTATTAAACTTCAAAGTTTCCCATTAAAGCCTGTGGGAAAAATATATGTATGGCTTGAAAGTACATTTTGCTTTTGCGAAAGCACTTCTTAATGCCACAAATGGGTTCTGTTGTGTCGTGCTGCCGCCATCTTGTTTTCAGTTAGTGATGGTGAAAAAATGCTATAATTAAAAAAATACTGCCCCTTGGTAAACAGCAACAGTTGTGCTTACCTAATCGGGTCCCGAGGAACACAATTCTGGCATTATTATTTTTAAATACTAGCCAGAAAAATGTTTTTAGCATTTGGCCCTTGGTAGTGTGGCAAATGTGCAACACTACTTTTGTGAAACTGGTGCAAATTACAACATTTTTTGTACAACTAACAGCACTGTTGCATGAAAACTGCCACAAATTTGTGGCACTTTTTGTGAAAACTGCCACAAATTTGCTGCACTCCTTCAATACAAAAAAACACCATCAGCCACATCTAAATGCCAAAAACTGTGCTGACCATCTATCCACAAAACTAAGGCCAGATTTGTATTCCTTGACCCCTGTATAGATAAACATCTGTTGGTGTTTACCTAAGGAAATAATCTTTTATCCTTTTTCTGCCTCCAAGGGGGCAGAGTCATGTCTGAATTAAGAAAATTATTTTGCTGATATTGGGGTGCCCAATTCCCATGTTGGCATTTAGCCACCCAACCCTAGTAGTGTGGGACACTGGGGAGCCCACTCGTCTTCAGTTATGTCCTACCCCCTGCAGTACTGTTGGACACTGGGGAGCCCACCCACAGTGTTCCAAATTATGACTTTTTGTCAAACTAAAAAAAAAAAGTCCCCCGATGTCTTCTTTTGTTTTATGCTCTGCCGACAGTGGGGTGCCCAATCCCCATGTCAGCACTAGAGCACCCCCCAGTTATGTCCTACCGCTCCTTCAGTACTGTTGGACACTGGGGAGCCCATCTCTAGTGTCCTGAAGTATTGTTTTATATTAACCTGTAAAAAAAAAGAAAACAGTCCCCCAACGTCCTTTTTTAAACACTGAAAAAAGAAAACAGTCCTTCATCTTCTCCCCATCCCCATCCACCATCCTGACCTTCCTACTGAGCAATCCACCACCCCATACCCCCCTTGCCTTATTCTTATTACTGGAGATCATCTTCTATCATCTTCTGTGAACCGAAACACTTCTGCACTATTCAAAGCCAAACCGCAAACTGAAGAATCAAGGTAAGTGCCGTATAATTTCTGTCAGTAGTGTTTTGAACTTATGTTGATATCTCAGCTATTTCTCTGTATCTTTTTCACCACACTTTCCACATGGGCTTTTTGAGAATCCACCTTATGAACACTGTCACTGTTGTTTTGTTAATTGGATCCATAAGGTGATTTCAGGTTCGCTGCATGAAATCACCTTTTGGGACTGAGTAACAAAATGACAGTGCCAGTGTTCATGAGGTGGGGTCCCAAAAAAGCCCATGTTGAAAATTTGGTGAAAAAGTTCCTTAAAACTCCCAGTTTACATGAGCCTGTTGAATTTTCCCTATGCAAGCATGTAACTTTGGTACTTTTCAATATTTTGCCACCAAATTTTCAACATAGCTATTTTTTTGACTCCACCACATGAACAGTACAGCTGTCATTTTTCACATCCTGCTTGAAACATGTTTTTGCATCCCTGGAGCAGAATAGCATGTTCACTGTGCAAAATATCCTTTTGGGACAGATTAATACACAATGCCAGTGTTCATGAGGTGGGGTCCAAAAAAAGACAATATTGAAAATTTGGTGAAAAAAGTCCTAAAAATGCCAGAGTTACAGTACATGCGTCCATTGGATTTATTTTATGCACACACATAACTTTGGTACTTTTCAATATTTTGCCACCAAATTTTCAACATAGCCATTTTTTCACACCACCTCATGAACAGTACAGATGTCATTTTTCACATCCTGCCTAAATGAGTTTTCACACCTGTGGTGCAGAATGGTGTTGCAGTTGCGCATAATTACATTTTTCCCTGCATTTCACAATTTCTCTGTTCTGGGGTAAATGAAGTGGGGTAATAAGATGGCTACACTGATAATTTCATCATTGTTGTTCAACACATGAAAGTGCAGGGCCTGCACTTCCACACATGCTTACATATGCACCTCTATGGAGGAACTCTGAGCTTCCACATTAAAATAAGGATACTATTATACTATCTCAAAAAGTAAGGAAATTCATTGCAAAAAAACTCTGTTAACACATTGGTTAGGGTTCCTATTACAGTGACAAAAGTGTGGAAATTTGGTGTTAAGAGTTCCCAACCCTACCACTCACCCCTTCCATCCTTCACACATCAACAGGAATCAGGGTGTGCCCTGAGGTCATTGGGCTTAACTCTCACCCCATTCTCCTATACTGTAACATCTCAGCTTCCTTACACATGGAATGGGGTGAGAGTTAGGCCTGACAATCCCAAGGCACACCCGAAGCCTGTTGGTGCAAGTGGGGTTGGGGGGGAGGTGGGGTGGTAGGGTTGGGAGCCCTAACACTGAATTTCCCTACTTTTTTTGCTGTAATAGGAACCTAACTGACACATTAACTAAGTTTTTTGCAATGAATATATATTATAGTGGCACGGTAGTTCTACTATAGTTAGGGTTGCCTGGCCACTTCTATGTTAACCCCCAAATTTTGCACTTTAATAACTTTGCAACCATATGACCGATGTGCCCAAAAGTTTTCATGCACCATCTGGTACCATAGGTCTCTGGGTGTGGCAACTTTCATTCCTATTGGTGGTGCTGTTGCAAAACTACACAGTGGCAAAAAATGTGAAAATTATCATTTAGGTGTAAATTATTTGCTCATCTACGAGTCCGAAATGGTTTGGGGGTCTGGTCTGAAATTGTTAGGCTGGGGTCTGGGTCTCTGATGTGCCTTTTGAGGAGCTGGTGAAAAAATATTAATCTGTTTAAAAGTTATTAAACTTTAAAGTGTCCCATTATAGTCTATGGGAAAAAATAGATGTGCCATGCAAAAGCATGTTTTGCTTTCGCGAAAGCACTTTTTACTGCTGCAGATGGGTTCAGTAGTGTTGTGCTGCTGCCATTTTGTTTTCAGTTAGCAATGGGTAAAAAGCTATTTAATTTAAATAATACTGGCCCTTGGTAAACACCAACAGTTGTGTTTATTTAATCAGGGCCTGAGGAACATGATTCTGGCATTATTTTTTTAAAATAGTGGCTGGATGGGGTTCACCCACAAGTGCCATAAGAGAAGGGAACAGCAACCTAAGCTGCTAATAAACCAGCTTAAGGAGGTGGAGAAGACCTTCAAGGACCTTCAGCACCCATCACTCTGGTCGCAGACAGGTTGCCAGGTTGACACATTAAGGATATAGGTGAACAAACTCCTCTCCCGGAAAGCAGAAATCTCTGTTGTCAGACTGAAACACAAGTACTGGGAAGGGGTGAAAATAGGAAAGGTCCTCGCATACCATTTGAAAAAGCATCAGGCCGAGTGGCATATAGCTGCCCTGGTGGATAAGAGAGGCAAAACCCATACCTCGATGGAGGGCATTAACCAGATAATGACTGAGTTTTACTCCTCATTATATAAAATGTCTAGAACAGACCAATCCTGAATGCATTCTCCCTGTCCTGAACTCCCTACATCTTCCCAAACTCTCTGAGCAACAGGCCATGGCCTTGGATGCCCTGATCACGGCTGAAGAGGTAGCCTCTACTCTAATGTCACTTAAGAAAGGGAAGGTCCCCGGTGGGGATGGGTTCCCCCTGGAGATCTGGCAGCTTCTGCAATCCACTGTTGCCCTATCCTACAACAGGTGTTTACTGAGGCACTGTAGGTCAGTGCCTTCCCCCCCTCATTCAGGGAGGCAATAATCACCATCCTGCCCAAGAAGGGGAAAGACCTCCTGAAAGTGGCTAGCTATTGGCTCATCTCTTTATTGAACATGGATAGTAAGGTGCTGGCCAAATTACTGGCCAACAGACTTAATCCTCTTCTTCCCGATCTGATACACCCCTCCCAGGTTGGGTTTGTCAAGAGTCATTTTAGTGCAGACCACATTAGGTCACTGGTGAATTTAATTCATAAGGCCAAGTCACTCCCTACACCGGTGGTGGTGGTAGCAATAGACTTCGAGAAGGTCTTTGACTTCCTGGGTGGGACTTTGTACAGCAGGTGCTGTGCACCATGGGGTTGGGGGTGGGTTTCAGAGCCTGGATTGGGGCTATTTACTCCTCTCCTGCCGCAAAGGCACTCACCAACCCTATGTTGTCCTCCCCCTTTCCTTTAGGTAGGAGAATGCACCAAGGATGCCCCTTCAATCAATCAATCAATCAATCAATCATTCAATCAATATCTTTATCCAGGCGAACATCATTGAGCAGAGCTCTTTTACATGATGGACCTGGTTAGAACAGGGTTGGGTAACATCCATCATAAAAACATATAAGTACATGTAAATAAGTATATAAAGACAAACACAATGGTGCAGTAATAGGGGAGTCAAATGATAAAAGGAAGACAAGGCAAGCCATAACAGAAGAGGATTCAAATACAAGGGGGCAGGTCCACCATTGAACCATGCAACTGTATATAAACCATATTTTCTGTATAGAAGTACCAGTTAGTTCATTTACCTGGGGCATTCACTAGTACTAGCCATGAAAATGGCTTGGAGAACCACCAACTAATAGCAGATGGGGTACCAGGAGGGGTATGTAATATGTAAGCGAAGGATAAACATTGTGAGAAGTGAAGTTCCAAGGATAGGTCGGTAGAACTGATGTGGCAGTGGGGGCCAACGGGGAGAGGAAAAGGGGAGTTAGGACTTTTACAGTATGATTGTGTGTAGATTGTGGATGAGTGCAGTATAGAGTTGTGAAAAGAAGGCTGGAGAAAGCGGGAAGATAGACCAGTATCAAAGGGAGGACAGAGGCATCAAGTGTTACATGAAAGCATGATGACAGACCAGGGCCAAGGAGGACACAAGCACTAAAAGTAATCTGTTCATGGTTAAATGGTACAGGTTAGTATGATGACAATTCATGGTCATGGGAAACAATTGTAATGATCATTTCTGAGATGTCAATATAAGAGCTTGCAAGATGAGATGCCGATGGGTGACCTCAGTTTCAGTGTTTTTGAAATTTATTCCACAAGGAGGACAGTGTAAAGCTTATAGCATCCCTGCCAAAGTGAGAGTTAACTTTGGGAATCATCAGTAGGAGAGATTTGCAACTTCTCAGGGCGTAATTGCCTATTGGTTTTATAGAAAGACAGTCTGTAATGTATTGGGGCAGTTTTTTGGAGATGGCTCGCAAGGTCCATAAGGCTGCATTTTTATCATGCTTGAATTGAAGAGAACTCCACCCCACGGATTGATATAGGGAGCAATGGTGAGTGGAATAAGGCAGGCCTGTAATTAACCTCAAAGCTCTATGATATAATGTGTCAAGTTTGGTGATGTAGGAAATGGGACAGTGACTGTAGAGGATGTTAGCATAATCTATCAAGGATAGAAAGGTTGATTGTACCAGCTGTAGTTTGACATCTCTAGTTAAGAAGCGGGCTATCCTAAAGAACAGGCCAAGTCTGTGTAGTAATTTTTTGAGTAATTCTTCAATGTGCTCTATAAAGGAGAGCCTTTGGTCCAGCCATACTCCCAGGTATTTGAATTTAGGGACAAATTCCAATTTTCTCCAAGAATTGTAGTAATCTGCGGCACGGGATCTGATAGGGCTGAATTTACCATTTGGGTAGAGGGAGAAAAGAGCATTGCTTTTGTTTTCTTGGTGTTAAGTAATATTTTTTTGTTTAGGAGTTGGTGTTGCAGCAGGTTGAACTCAGATTGAAGGTTGCAATGACAGGCGGCTTACGTAAAGAACTGTGTCATCTGCAAACAGATGAATGTTGGCCTTAGTTATGCTTTCATCAATATTGTTGATGTATTTTGCAAACAAGATCAGTCCTAAGATAGAAACCTGGGGAACACATCTTAGGAAGGGGAAGGGGGAAGGGGAAATTGTTTAACCAGGAAAGGTACACTAAGCCAGAGCTTGTTTCCAGGTGCCACCTGGGAGCACAAGGAAGTTAAGTGACTTGCTCAGGGTCACACAGTATGCAAGTGGGGGCTGATGGGATTCAAACCCAGGTCTCCAGATTTGCAGCTCAGTGCCCTTAACCACTACGCCATATAGGTTTGAGAGTTGAGATATCTCCTTCCACTTTCACCTGCTGGAAATGATCAGAGAGGTAGTTGTTGAACCACTATAAAGATAATGGGTCAGCACCTAGTGAGGTCAGGGAAGAGAGTAGCAGAAAATGGTTGACAGTGTCGAAGGCCTTGCTTAGGTCCAAGAATACGGCACAGGTGTAATTCCTGTTGTCTAGCTCTCTTTGCCTGTCATTAGTCACTTTGGCAAGTGCTGTGATGGTGCTATGTTTAGCTCTAAACCCTGATTGGACTGGATTAAGCAGGTTATTAGCTTCTAGATACTGCCTCAGCTGGTTATTTATGACTTTTTCCAGTCATTTTGACAAGACCTGGAGAATCGAAATTGGTCTGTAATTATTTAGATCACAGGGATTTCAGGACTTGAACGGGGGTATAATGTGCACTGTTTTCAATATTGAAGGAATGGATCCTTGAGTTAATGATAGGTTAAATAAATGGGTTATGGGCACGGCTAACACATGGATGGCCACCTTCAAGAAATATGGGTCGAGGGTATCCACACCAGCACTTTTTTTTTACATCCAGTTTTAGCAATAGGTCTTCAACTTCTTTCAGAGTAGTAGGACGCAAGGAGAAGACTGAATCGGTGACGCTAGAATCTGCACCTTGATTATCCACCTGACAGCGTATTAAATTCCCAGGGGAACTGTCGAAGGCTAAGTCTGCAGTCTCAAAGTGATTATTGAATGCATCGAGAACTTCTAGTTTGTCACTAATGGTGTTATTGTTTAAGGAGATTTCATCAGGTAGTGAGCCACCGGACGTGTGACTAGACAAGTCCTTGACGGTTTTCCAAAATTTTTAGGATTTTTGGAGGCAGAGAGAAATCCAGAATGATAGTGTGCAGCTTTTGTATCTCTAACCATTCTAGTACATGGGTTTTGTGCCCCTTTGAACTTGCACCAGTCTGCAGCAGACTGGGTTTTGTGTGCTTTTTTGCATTGGTTATCTCTTTCAGTCAATGTAGATTTTCATAATGGTGTGAACCATCTACATGCATTTTTTGCTATTCGCACCTTAACTATAGGGGCATATTTATTAAGGGCATCTAGGATACTTATGCTAAATATGTTGAATGCTGATTGCGTGTTTTTTGCCAAATATAACTCTTGCCAATACAAGGAGTGTTTCAGTAGTTCATTTATGTAGGCAGTGAGATCAAAGTTCCATCTAGATCTCTTGGCAGCAAACTTCGGCGAAGTAGTAGGTTTGTTGCTTGATCTTATGCAAGCAATAAATGAGTGATCACTAATATCACTGAAGAAGGTGCCGGCAAAGGAGAAGAGATATGGTTTATTCACTAGGACAACATCTAGCAGGGAGCTGTTACCCATGTTCTTTTCATTTACTCGTATTGGTTTGACAATGAGTTGTGATAATCCATGGTTGTCACTGAAAGCTACGAGAGGAGCAGAGGTTTTAGATAGCCAGTCTAAATTATGATCCCCAAGAATAATTATTTCTGAGGATTGTTGTTTGGTGATATTGCTCAGATGAGGTGACAATTGTAGATCAGTAGAAGGAGGTCTATAGCACACTATGATACATAATGTTGAATTGTGCAAGATGGTGACTTAAAGAGACAGACATTCATAAGCATTTGCAACAGATAAAGCACTCAGACAGGATGCTGTATACCTATCCTTGACATAGATGACAACCCCTCCACCCCTGGAGTGTCTGTCTGCTCTAAATAGTAAATAGTTAGGGGTATTGACTTCCCTGTCAGAGGTGGCTGATCTAAGACAGGTTTCTGAAACCACTAGGATGTCTGGTCGAGTATGGAGGATCCAGGCCTGGATCATGGAGAACTTTTTTAACAGACTGCATACAATAATGTGGAGGAAACTCATGCCTTTCAGTGTGGCAAGGTCAGAGGGCAATGTGATTGCAGCTGGTGGCCCCGGATTGAGCTCCACATTTCCTGAGCACAGGAGAAGAAAGAGTAAAAGTTTTCTTAGAGTGGCAATAGTAAGCTTTGTACTGGTAACCCCTTTATGTCATTGTGGGTCATTGTCCTGGGGAGGCGCACCCCAATACTTTTTGCCCTTCCCACTAAGGGTGGCAGAGATGAGTACTCTGACTGCTATCCGTACAGGTGACATCTCTATGATGTTTGTGGAAGTCATAAGCTGAGGTGGTAATTCATTTCATGTACCAGTGTTAAAGGTAATATGAAAATAGTGTTGAAGAATTGGGGAGTTGAAAAGGCATATATCCATGTAGGGACAGGAACTAGTTACAAAGCAGATCAGATTAGTATTCACAGTAATAAAGACTTGAGGTGGCATATATTGGGCATGCGATATGAGATAGAAGAAGGACCAGGACAGGAGCCACGATTTGACACACATAGTGGAATAAGGATGGGGGGGCTAGAGAGGAATGAGCTAGAAAGCTGGGGCAGGGTTTATGTGTATTTAATCAGGACCGGCGGGGTGCATGGGTGGGTGAAAAAATTGGCAGCTAGGGCCCCCTTCCTGGAGGTAATCAGCCTGAGCTGAGATCTCTACTGGTCTTATGAGGAACACAATACAGGCATTTACATTAAATCAGAAAACTTCAGCTATAAAATACAAACAAGACAGTTTTAACAGAAAACATAATCTAGCACAATATAATCAAAGATTAACAGTGCAGAGCAATATGGAGCCAATCGGAGTGCTCCTGGGGCTGACTGCTGCCAGTGGGCCACAGCTGTAAAAGACTCTGGATTTAAACCCAGAGACAACTGTCCTCATGTAAAGAAAGCAAAAAAATTGGCAGCTAGGGCTCCCTTCCTGGAGGTAATCAGTCCCTGAGGGCAAGTCCATACCTGCATTTCTGTGAGGGGCTGGTGGCTTCAGATCTGGACTGCGGGTGGCAGTCTGGCAGGTCGGGTTCATCACAGAACCACGGCTGTGGCTCTCAGACTACCTGGAAGGAGAAGGCAGAGGAGAATTAAATAAGAAAGTAAGAGGGGGTGGGGCTGCTCGTGGAGCTAAAAAGAAATACAGACTGGCTTAAGGGGGGGGGGGTTGCAGACCAAGATTTTAGGCAAGGTGCCTCCAAGTCTGAGTGAGCAATAACAGGGCTATTTAAAACACAATCCTAGCGTAAAAAGGTGAAGGGGAGGTTTCAAAGCTCTGAGCTGAGATTGCTACTGGTCTTATGGGGAACACAATACAGGCATTTACATTAAATCAGAAAACTTCAGCTATAAAATACAAACAAGACAGTTTTAACAGAAAACATAATCTAACACAATATAATCAAACATTAACAGTGCAGAGCTATATGGAGCCAGTCGGAGTGCTCCTGGGGCTGACTGCAGCAAGTGGGCCACAGCGGTAAAAGACTCTGGATTTATCCCCACTACTTTTTGTTCTTGCAGTAGAACCCCTTACCATGGCTATCAAGCAGAATATATAAATTCAGGGGGTAGTCCTAGGGGGAGTGGCATACCCCACCCTCATATATGCAGACTACCTTCTGCTTCCTCTGGCTGACATTGTCACAGCTCTCTCACCCATTCTGAGCACCCTCTCATGCAGTTTGCTAACTGGTCCAGAATGTTACACACAGTAGCTGACACCCTCTCTAAGTATGTAAACTTGTAGCAACCCTTTATTCTGTATCTGAAGCCTAGATAGGGACTCGGAAAACCCTGTCTGTTGTAGATTTGACCTGATAATCTATTGCTCACTGTGGCTGGTCCAGTGGTCTTCCCACTCAATCCAGTACTGTATCAGGAGAAAATACTAATGTAGGATATAGCATGTTGGCATATATGTGAACTCAGTATCCATGCAATTCAAGATGGTAACTTTGTGTGTGTTCTTCTGTTCTGCTGTAGGTCCTGCCCTGATTCTAGCTGCCCAGGATCCTTTACAATTTCAAAGGGATCAAAATCCAAGGCCACCACCAAAGGAAGCCCAGGTAAGCCCTGTTACATCACTCTCTGTTGGTAAGAGCAACAGCTAGTTTGGTCTGCTCTACAGCTACAGTGCAGGGCAAATGTTGTAAGCCCACCTATGGAGACCTCAGTTAGCACAGGACCCTGCATATGCTCCTTAAGTAATTCAGTGTTATAGAGTTAATGTGATTCTTACAGCTCATTGTACAGCTCTGTAACCTTTAATGTATTATAATAAACTGCTTTTCCAATATATTGTGTTCTAAAGTGAAACAATAAAAAACTTTTAACTGCAAAAAAAAATAGCAGCTGGAAATATTTTTTTGTGTTTGGCTGTTGATAATGTTCCAAATTTGTGGCACTACTTGCGGCCGTTTTCATGGAACTAAAGGCACTGTTGTGCAAAAACTGCAGCAAATTTGTCACACTACTTGAATATAAAAAAAAAATCAGACCCCTCCTAAATGGTCAAAATCTTCCCTGAGCACTTTTTGCCCCAAATAACTACAGAATCATGTTCCTTGGCCCCCGTTCAGGTGTTTACCTAATAAAAGGAAGTTTTCTCCTTTTACTTCTTCCAATGGGTCCGAGGCATGTTTCATTTAAAAAAATGTTTCTGCTGACATCGAGGTGCCCAATCCCCACTTTGGCAGTAGAAATCCACCCCACCCCCACCAGTGTCGGACACCCAGTATCCCCCCATTTTTTTTAAATGTTTCTGTGGACATTATGTTGCCCAATCCCTGTGTTGGCAGTGGAAATCAACCCCCCCCTGCCAGTGTAGTACACAGGGGAGGCCACTCCCAGTGAACTAAAATAATTATTTAAAAAAGTTGTTTTTTTCACCAACATTGGGGTGAACAATTTCCGTGTCGGCACTACAACCCCCCTTCCAAGAGTGTGGGACACTGGGTAGCCAACTCCCAGTTTTCCCAGTTATGTCCTCCATGTCCCAATACTGTGAGAAACTGGAGAGCCCACCCAAGTGTCCCAAAATCTTGCTTAGTTGTACCTGTAAAAAAAGAAAACAGTCCCTCATGTCTTTTTCAGAACAACCTGAAAAGAAGAAAATGGCTCCTTGTCATCTTCCCATCCCCCTACCCCATCACGACCCTACCACTGAGCAACCCACCATCCCACACATCCCCTTGCCCTATACTTACCACCGGAGACTGTTTGTTGCCATCTTCTCTGGACCAGGACATGTCTGCTCTCTCCTAAGTCAAACTGCAAACTGAAGAATCAAGGTAAGTGCCATATAATTGCTGTCAATGGCATTTTGAACTTATGTTGATATCTCAGTATCAGTATTTTTGCACCAAATTTTCAACATGGCCTTTTTGGGACTCTGCCTCATGAACACTGCCACTGTTGTTTCATTACTCGGACCCATAAGGTGATTTTGCAGTTGCTGCTCGAAATCACCTTTTGGGACCAATTAATGAAATGGCAGTGCCAGTGTTCATGAGGTGGGGTCCCAAAAACCTCATGTTGAAAATCTGGTGCAAAAATACAAAGAAAACGCCCAATTTACACACAGCCATTGAAATTTTTCTACTCACATTTGTATTGTAACTTTTTCAAATTTTAATATTTTCACTCCAAATTCTCAAAGTTGCCATTTTTTCACATCACCTCATGAACAGTACAGCTGTCACTTTTCACATCCTGCCCAAAACATGTTTTCACACTTGTGGCACATAATGGCATGGTCACAGCATGAAATCAAACTTTTAGGACCGAGTAATGAAATGACTGTGCCAGTGTTCAAGAGGTGGAGTCCCCAAAAGCCCATGTTGAAAATTTGGTGAACAAACTCCTAAAAAGGCCCGAATTACTTACACCCGTTGAATTTTCTAATTTTTGTAACTTCGGTACTTTTCAATAATTTGCTGCAAAATGTTCAACATAGCCATTTTTTCACACCACCTCATGAACATTACAGCTGTCATTTATCACATTCTGCCCAAAATGTGTTTTCACACCTGTGGCACAGAATGGTGTTGCATTTGCGCATAATTACATTTGATTTGCATTTCACAATTTCTCTGTAATGGGGAACATGAGGTGGGGTAATAAGATGGCTATGCTAACAATTTGTCATTGTTGTTCAACTCATGGAAGCACAGGACCCAGAAGGCCCTGTGCTGCCACACCTACATACATATGCACATCTACAGAGGGACTGTAGCAGTGGTCGCAGTGCCTTTCGGCACCTATATCTCAAAAACAGTTTGAGATGTGTATTTTTCACTAAAAGCAGCTTAGTACACTTCTAGGTGTAATAAGCGTACATGGAGGAGGCCAGGTCATGAATAAAACTACAGTGGCATTGTCTCCAAAGTTCCTATGGTTACTGAGATATTGCAAGTTTAGCAGCACAAGGGTTACCTGGAATGGCTCTAGGTGTGTGCAGTGTCTCTATACTTATGGGTACATGGGTCCAAATATGGATCCTAGTATGCTATAATGGGAGCACAGGGCCCTACATTATGCAGTAGTTGGGCGTGATAGCACTCCCAAATGAAAATCAGAGACAATTACAAAATGTACGCATGATGGGAGAGCAGGGCCCATATACGAGTCACATTACACTTTCTCTAAAAGGAGGGAAATTCATTGCAAAAACCTCCATTAATGCATCATTAGGTTTGTCATTAGAGTGACAAAAGTTTGGAAATTCAATGTTAGGGTTACCAACTCTACCCTCCACCCTCCACACACCAACAGTCTTGGGGTGTGTTTTGGGGTCACCAGACCTAACTCTCACCCCGTTCTCCTATACTCTACTATCTCAGCTTCCTCACAAATGGACTTGGGAGACTTAGGGCTGACAACTCCAAGGCACACCCTGATGCCTGTTGGTGTGTGGAGGGTGGGGGGCAGGGTTGGTAACCCTAACATCGAATTTACAAACTTTGGTCACTGCAATGACAAGCTTAACTAATGCATTAACAGAGTTTTTTGCAATGACTATGTATATATATATATATATATATATATATATATATATATATATACACACTTGTCATATTATAGTGGCACAGTAGTGCCACTATAGTTAGGGTTGCATGGCCACTTCTATGTTAAATCTCAAAGTTTGCACTTTAATAATTTTGCAACCATTTGTCTGATTTGCCTGAAATGTGGCATGCACAACTGCCTACCATAGATCTCTGGATATAGTACGTTTTGTCCCAGTCGGATGTACGATTGCAGAAAATTACACTTTTTGCAAATTCTTCAGTAAGCCATAATGAACTGAAGAATGCATTTCAGTGGGTTCAGATTTATTTGGCTACATGTGTCATGGGTTGAACTGGTGCCTTTTGAAGATTTGGTGAAAAAATATTGCTCCGTTCAAAAGTTATTCCATTTTTTCATGTCCCATTATAGCATATGGGAACATTTACATGTGCACTGCAAACATTTTTTGTTGTTGAGCTGCCTGAAATTGTTTTCATGTGGCCACCTTTTTGTTTTCAGTTAGCAAGACAGAAAAGATGGAGTAATTCAAAAAATACTGCACTTTGTTAAACACCAACAGTTGTGTTTACCGAATCGGGTCCCAAGGAACATGACCCTGGCATTAGTTCTTCACCAGCTGGTTTGAAAATGTGTTTTTCAAATGTTTTTCACCATTTTGCCATTTTTTGTTAGTGCCAGTGTTTTATATTACCGAAAAAATAATCGCGATCATAACAAAAATAACCGTGGCAATTTATTTTTGTTCACAGTCACATTCTCATTATAGAGAGAGGAGTGTCACAAAAAGCATTTAAAATAATTGCAGTGACACTGCATGAACACATTTTTAAATGTGTTGTTTTCTTTGTCACTTCATAGTGGCAAGGTGGATTGTGCTATTGGCCTGACATTTTCAGGGTGGCAAGCCCTTGTCCCACAAACATGCCTTTTGGTGCTTTGGTATGAAAACATTGAACAGGCCCATTGTTACAGCATTCTGAAGCTGAGAAATGTTCCCATAGGATAACATTGTGGCTACCATGATGCATTTCGGTGCCCGTATGTTCAAAACAGTTCCAGATACGGATTTTTCATCACAAAAATTCTTAGTCCCCCTATAGGGGACTATGTACAGAGGTAGGGTGGAACGCCATGAATACCATGAAATTTGAAATTTTTTTCTACCTTGTACGGTTACTGAGATATTTGGGAATTAGTGTTCCAGTTGCTCATTTTCATGTCCGTGGGCCACTATTATGCCCACAGAGTTAGCATTCACAACACTTTTTTGGTGCCCATATCTCATAAATGATACAAGATATGGATTCAGTTGATTTATGTTGCATGGAGGACTCACTCTCACGATTACAACCACACTTGAATTTTTTTTCTAGCTGCTACGGTTCCCAATATATGGGCACATTAGTGTTACAAGGGTTCCTTGCCCTATAGGGCTGCTGTATAGCTCTTTAGGTATGTGTAAGTGAGATGGGCCTGTGCTCCCACAGACACATATCATTATGCACAAATGGGCAAATACCATTTAATAATTATAATACGCTTTTTCCAAAAGAAAGGACATTCTTTGTAAAAAACCTCAATAATGCATCAGTTGTTTCCACAAGGACAAAGGTATGTAAATACAATGTTAGGGTTACCACCCACCACCCCACCCCCACACCCTCATCCTCCACACACCAACAGATGTCAGGGTGTGCCATGGGATCATCAGTCAAACTCTCACCCCATTCTCCTAGACTGTAGCATGTCAGCTTGCTTACATATGGAATGGGGTGAGAGTTGGAAACTGAACCCCATGGCACCGATAATCTGACCAGTGTGTGAAAAAAAAATGAGGAGTAATTAATATTAACTGAATTTCCCACTTTTATCACTGTGAAACAACCCTAACTGATGCATTAATTAAGTTTTTGCAAAGAATATATATATATATATATATATATATATTATAAAATGGGTAAGAAAAAAGGAATCAATGGGCTCCATGGCATTGGACAAACACCATCAGGTGACCATACTTATATCAGAACACGACCGCACACTGCACTACCTCCGCCAAAACAATTTTACCATTTTATAAGATAGATAACCCACTCTATGGTGTGCTGTCACACTCTGATATATTTCGCACTGGCAGTAGTTGACGACACCACATGACGTATATCAGAGCGACGATCACACACCTAAGTGGGTTATCTATTACATATATATATATATATATATATACACACATACACACATATATATATATATATATATATATATATATATATATATATATATATATATAAAAATACAAGTTCAGTCACGCCTGTATATTAGGGTTCAATGGTCTCTTCTATGTTAAACCCAAAATTTTGAACTTAATAACTTTGAAGCCATTTGACTGATTCACATGCAATGTTTCATGCTCTTTCAGGGATCAAAGATCTCTTTATGTGACAGGTTTCAGTCCAGTTGATCATGCTGGTGCAGAAATATGCAGTGTCAAAAAATGTGAAAATTACCACTTTTTGTCAAATTTGTCACTCCGCTGCACAAAAACAGCTTGAGATATTGATCTGAATTTTCACGGTATATAGGTCTTGGGTCTCAGATGTGCCTTTTGAAGGTTTGGTGAAAAAATACTTATCAGTTTGTAACCATGTAATGTACCTATGTCGTTATCCACTGGCTCCAAACTGCCTAACCGCTCATGTGTGCACAGTGGGTCAATCTGACCTGGAGGAATCAATAAGCTTCATTCACACCATAGCAACATACCACACCACAAGCCTACTTGTCCTTATATGGGTCAAGCAGAAACCAAAGTATAAAATGCAATCAAAACATGTCCAGACAAGTTCTGCCTAGATGCTAGTAACAAAGTAATCCTATTGGTGCATGAGTGATTTTATGCTGGGGGGGAGAGATGATGTGAATATATATATGCTTGCTTGCTTTTTCAAAGAGAAGAGAAAATGTAACATCAATGGCTGTATAGCACCACGCTGAAGTAAACGTATCTTTTACTCTTCTGACTGCATCTGTGTCATCTGTATCGTAATGTACAACTAGGTCCCGAAGTAATACGTAGCCTGGAGGACCCCCAGCTATAATTCCTCTGCTACATTTGGTGCCATGACTCAGATCACTTTTAAATGGGGGAACACTGACCCGGGACCTCGACGTAGTCTGTCCACACTGTAAGAAATTGCCCTGAGTGCATTTAATCCTTGGAAAGTTCAGTGCCACGGGATGGACTGATCACCTCAACCAACCATATGCTCAGAGATTTAATAAGTAAGCAACTGTTAACTGTTAACTAGAGATTACTGTTTGAACTTGAGAGGCAGAACTCTAGGGAACAAAGTATACGCTAGAGACCACTGTTACTTGCAAGACAGGGCTCTAGAGGGGTTGTAAGACTAGCCCATACAGGGTCACCACTGGTGCACAAGGGGGTGATAGTTTGTCAGAGTTAGCAGATGGATAAGTATCGAACCATGGGGATAGTACCCCACAGAATTAATCTGTAAACACAACGCAATATAGTTAGCAATGGAGGTAGAGATACACAAGTATCTGGGAAAAAGATGCAAGTTAGGGGCATGCGATGCCCCTCCAGAGGACAAGTCAGTCCGAGAGTATTTTAACAGGCTAGTGCTGGATCACAATTCTGAGACCAAAAATGAAAAAGAAAGGCTAGCGAATGCTGTGCAAGGTCTGTGCCACTGCAGCCAGGGGGTAACTCATCAACACATGAGACTTTTAAAGAAGCTGCATAAGCAGCAAGATATAGTAACCCAACTACAGTTGGTAATAGATGGTTTGAAAACACAAATAAATCAAGAGACAGAGCAGCAAAATGTAGTAACCCAGCTACAGTCAGAAATAGATAGTCTAAAGATGCAAATAAGTCAACAGTCAGAATCACTGCAAGAGGAGAACCAGCAACTAAAGTCACAGTTAGTAAAGGTACAGGGAGACCTTTGTCTTTTAGATAGGGATAATTATCTTCTAAAAATAAAGGTAGACCAGCAGTCGCAGGAACATGCTGCTGAAGAGCGTTCATTAAGTTTTGATAATAAGTTACGAGAGGAAGTAGAAGAGTTATCGGAGTCGTTAGTAGAGTGTCAGAGTAAGTTAAAAAGGCAAGAGAGGGAGGAGCAACCAAACAAAGAAGAGGCCATTGTAAAGATGGCGCCGGTCTCCACAAGGGGCGTGGCCGCAGGCGGTACGATGTCTCAGGCAACTAGACAATAACAGGAAGAGGTTTTACTTTCGTTAGAAGGAAAAAGGGACAGATATGAATTAAATTGTAAACATGCTGAAGAAAGGGGTAACGCAAGCAAGGTAGCCAAGTTCACACAGTTAGGAGAGAACCTTAAAAAGAAAATAAGACAGATACAGGAACAGCTTGGCGCAGATGAAGAGGCAAGGAACAGCCAGCTAGACACAAGTGCGCTGGGAGGAGATGATAAAAAGTTAATAAATGGTAGATGGGCTACCCTAGAGGGGCAAGATGAAATGATGGAAGAGGCACTGGAGATGGAGCAAGATCAGGAGGGGATCGTAAAACCAACAGGAAAATGTACCCGAACAAAAAGGATAGTAAATAGGCATATCGTGGATAAACCAGACCAGGGACCTGAAGTTAGGGACCTAACTATTAAAGAGTTAACACAATTGAGTCAGAAAATAGGACCCCCTATTGGAGGACTTCCATAACTGCACAGGAGACCTACATTTTCCAAAATTGACTAGCTGTCTCCATAGGTACAAGGGGGGATTGTAACCATATAACGTACCTATGTCGTCATCCACTGGCTCCAAACTGCCTAGCCGCTCATGTGTGCACAGTGGGTCAACCTGACCTGGAGGAAACAATAGGTTTCACTCACACCATAGCAACATACCACACCACAAGCCTACATGTCCTTATATGGATCTAGCAGAAATCAAAGTATAAAATGCAATCAAAACATGTCCAGACAAGTTCTGCCTAGATGCTAGTAACAAAGTAATCCTATTGATGCATGAGTGATTTTATGCTGAAGTGGGGGGAGATGATGTGTATATATATATATATATATATATATATATATAGATATGCTTGCTTGCTTTTCCAAAGAGAAGAGAAAATGTAACATCAATGGCTGTATAGCACCATGCTGAAGTAAACGTATCTTTTACTCTTCCGACTGCATCGGTGTCATCTGTATCGTAATGTATAGCTAGGTCCCAAGGTAGTATGTAGCCTGGAGGACCCCAGCTATAATTCCTCTGCTACACAGTTCAAAAGTTATTAAATACAGTATCAAAGTTTACCATTATTACCTATGGGAAAAGTTAGATGTGCAGTGTGAAAGTGCTTTTCTCTTTCACAAAAATAGCATCCTTTCACACTTTGTGCTTTAATAACTTTTCAGCCAATCCCACAATTTTCATAAAATTTGGCATGCATCCTCAGAGACTACAGGTCACTTGATGTGGTAAGTTTCATTCTAGTTCAATATGAGATTCTGGAGATATGGAGTCACACAATGTGCACATCACCATTTTGGGGGGCAAATTCGTTCTTTACTTCTATGTTATACTTCATAATTTGTGCTTTATTAACTTTACAACTGTTCAGGTGATATGCATGACATTTGGTATGCCCCATTATGGGGAAGGGATCTCATGAAGTGGTAAGTTTTGTTTCAGTTGGATCTGACGGCGTGGAAATACACAGTCCCAAAAATGTGTAAATCACTGTTTTTTGTCAAAATCTTACTTCATTTCTATGTTGAACTGAATATTATGTGCTTTAATATTTTATTTATTTAATAACATTTGGAATTACAACCCTTTGAGTCATAGACATCCTTACAAAGGCTTCACATCAAACAATAATAAGGACTTACATATAGTATTAAGCAATACAATGTTCAGGTACTAGAAACAAGAGAGAAAAACAAGTAATGGAGGTTACACATAGAAAACATTATATAATATTATAAATACAGTGATCATGGAGGAAAGACAACACACAACCACACAGATGGGGAATACAGGACAATAGTCTGTGGGAGAGGAGGGCCCATCATTATCCATAATATGCATAATATTTAGGTAGTCCATGAATACACATTTTGTTTTCCATATGTAGCATAACATTTATGTGATAGATTTATTCTACACAGCCCCAACAAGAGCGGGGAGCAGGAGGAAGAGAGGGTTAGGGACAGTAACAGACTGAAGATTCAAGCAGATGAGCTTTGAGACTGGTCCTAAAGGGACCAATCCTGGTCTCCAGGGAGATAGACGGGGGGAGGCTGTTGAGCCAAAGGGGGGCTCTGTAGAAAAGGCTCTTAGACCAAGGGAAGTTAGGCAGTGGGAGACTAGTAGGGAGGTCCCAGTAGACCTATGGGAGGTTCTGATTGATTGGGCAGGTTGGATGAGGCAATGTAGACCAGGCGGGGCTTGACCAAGGTGGATTTTCTTGGCCAGGAGGCAAGTATGGTACCTAAGGTGGGCATCAAATGACAACCATTTGGCAGACTTGCAGAGATCACAGGAGTGTGTCTATCTGTTACAACCCATAACCTGTCTGCACACTTTGTTTAGGGTGACTTTGATGCATCACAATGCAGTGGGGTCAGCAGTGCTGTAGATGACAATGCCATAATCTACCAGGGAGAGGACTGAAGAGGTAATGGCCAGGCAGATAGCCATTAGGGGAAGGAAGTGTTTGTGGTGGTACAGAAGCCCAAGTCTGGAGTTAATAGTGGAGGACAGTTGTTGGATGTTGTTGTGTTAACAATGGTGACCTTATTACACAAATACAAATACACAAATACATAAAGACAATATTACAAAATCAGTTTCAGACAATTAATTATTTGTTTCCATACAAGCCTCAACTATAGAATGAAAAGAATAATAAATTACCATGATCAATTAAAACATTCACATGGTTGATTACTGGAAAGGAGGTGATTCTTTAAAGCAGAGACTGGCAAGGGATTAGAATAGGGATCCCTAAAATAAGAAGGGAGCTTATTCCAGAGTTTTGGGACCATAATGCTGAAACTTTGTGAAGAACTTTTAGTGAAGAACTTAAGTACTACTAATTGAGAAAAATGAGAATTTCTTAGGGAAGGATCAATTTTCCTGAACGTCAATCCATCTCCTAAATATTTTGGAATTAATTCCAGGTCAGACTTATATGCAAACAAACTTGTATGTATATTTCTCATAGAGACCAGGGAAACTAAGCCTAATGAATGGTATAGATGGCAATGATGTATAGCTATAGAGTTATTCAAAATTAATCTGGCCAGTTTGTTATAAAGACTATCTAGTTTATGTAAGCTATCTAAAGAAGCATTACCATATAATATGTCACCATAATCAATTAATGGTAGAATCTGTACTTGAACTATATTTTTATAATATCAGAATCAAGCCATTTTCTATTTCTATATAAATAGCCCACCCTCCTACCCACCTGACCAATCAATCTGTCAACATGTTCATTTCCTGTGCCAAGCTGATCCAGCCAATAGCCTAAATATTTATATGTTTTAACCGATTCCAAACATGAACCAGATAGATCCAAAATCTCTAAAAATGTGACATTTGATTTTATTTTAGATGTTGGTCCAAATAGTAATGTTTTTGTTTTAGATGTATTTAACTTTAATTTCAACTGACAAAAATATTTTTGAACTAACTCAAATCTGGTCTGTAATATAGATTGGGTTTCCCCAAGGGAACTATTTGAGCAGTAAAGAATCATATCATCCGCATAGAGGTGGTAGCTCACCCCCTCCATGCTCTTAACAATGTCTTTTAAATAAATCAAGAAAATAAGTCGCCCCAACACAGAGCCCCTGGGGCATTCCCCTTTCCACTTTCAAAGAAAATGAGTCCAAACCATTAACCCTAGTATATTGGTATTGGTTACTCAGATATGAACAGAACCAGACTAGAGCAGTTCTGCTCATCCCTATTTCAGATAACTGGTACAGCAAGGACTGGTGGTCGACCATGTCTAAGGCCTTGGACACATCTATCACTACAGCTCCCCTGTATTTTTGTTGGTCATTTGCTCTAGCTATATCGTCCAAGACCCTCGACACGGAGACCACTGTACCATGATCCTTTCAAAAACCAGACTGAAATGCATAAAAAATATTCCATCCATTCAAATAATCAACCATCTGTTCCACCAATGTATGTTCTAGGATCCTGCTAACTATTGGGAGAAGAGATATTGGTCTATAATTGGATTGTAAGCCAGGGCTGCCACCCTTAAAAATCGGGACAACCCTGGTGCACTTCCAGGCTTGTGGGACTATACCAAGAGCCACAGATTGGTTAAACAAGTGGGTCAAGGGACAAGCTATAATTAAGTCAGAGAATTTCAACATTTTGGTGGAAAGGCCATCAGGACCACTACCTCCACTGTTCTTAAGACCTAACAATTTATTCACCACTACCTGATATTCAATTTCTTTAAAGGAAAAAGAGGAAGAGTTAATACCCTGGTTAGGAATATCTAGAACATACAGAGGATTTACATTACTACCGAAGAAGTTTCCAGATTCACAAAACAATCTATTAAACCTGTCAGCATCATTATAGTCTGGCTCAAATGATTCCTCAGAAAATAAGTTAATAGTGTGCCTACGATTAGAAGTACCATATAAGTCTTTTATTAAAGACCAAAATTTTGATGGATCACCTTTGGTCTTGGAGGTTTTTGTAGGGAAATTAATTATTTTTGCTGCTCTAACACCTGCCACATAGTTGTTTCTCATTTTTTTATATTTCTGACAGTCTGAAATAGTACCAGTTTGCTTGGCAATGTTCCAAGCTTTATTGTTATCTCTTTTTAATTTTTGCAAAGAAGAAGAGAACCAGGCAGCTGAATTTACTTTGACCCTCTTAGTTTTTACTGGCATGCGTCTATTGCAAACCCTCAACAATTCATCCTGAAAATACTCCCATGCTAAATCCAGGTCAGGAATCAATTTCAAAATGTCCCAGTTTATTCTCTCCAAATCAAACATAAATTTAAAATAATCAAAGTATTTTAGGGATCGAGATGTAACATATCTAGCTGGTCCTTTTACTTTACTATACCCCCTAATGCAGTATACCATGTTATGATAACTAAACATGTCCACTGTAACACCTGCTTCACTATAAAAATGTGGAGAATTAGTTAAAATTATATCCAAGAGGATATGCACATGGTAGGTGAGAGATGTGTCAAGGGTGATACCTAGATATTTGAATGAATCAACCAGCTCAAGTGGGGATTCTAGTGAGCTGATGATTGTCAGTGGGAAGTCATGATAAGGTCTCTGATGGTGGGTAAAGATCATAGATTTTGTTTTCTTATAATTTAGAACTAAGTGGTGGGAACTGAACCATGTCTCACCTTCAGTGAAAAAACCTTGCAGTGCACGCTGGAGAGAATCAGGGCTGGGGTGACTCCAGAAGATTACTGCATCATCCGCATAGAGCAGAATTTTTCCAGGGCATGAGCTGGGGAGGGAGGGAGCTTAGGAAGAGGCTGAAGATGAGGGGTCACAAGATGGAGCCTTGGGGTACTCCTGAATGGACCTGGAGGCCGATTGATAGAGTGGAGTTGATTTTCACCTGCTGGGATCTGTCAAAGAGATAACCTTTGAACCAAGCTATTGTTTCATCTGAGAGCCCCAGGGAGAGCAGGGAGGCAAGAAGCATAGCATGATTAATGGTACTGAATGTCTTCGTGAGGTCAATGTACACTGACCTCACAAGGTGACCATGTTCAAGAGCACCATGGATGTAGGAGCAGTATTCTAGGAGGGCAGTGGTGATGTTGTGTCCCTGGTGGAAACCATGCTGTTTGGGGCACAGTAGGTAATATTTAGACAGATGGTCTTTCAGCTGATCAGCCCTTTATTTTGTTGAGGGCCTTGGAGAAGGGGGAGGTAGAAGGGAGATGGGATGATAGTTATTGGGGGAGAGGCGGTCACCACTCTTAAAAATAGGGGCAATGATAGCTCATTTCCAGAGGGTGGGGAACTGACCTAGGCTGAAGGACAAGTTCAAAAGTTTTGTGAGGGGTTGTAGGATCTCCTCAAGGGCTAGACGGAGGAGCTTGAGGTCAGTGGAGTCACCACTAAAGTGGAAGTTGGCAAGGGCTTTGGAGAGGTATCTCCTAGCCTCTCACATTGAGATGATTCATAGGTGAAAGAGGGAGTGCTGGAAGGTGGACAGCAATAGGGGATGGGATCTAGTGGGGCAGAGAAGTTAGGGGGTAGGACACCGTGGAGTTCTGAGAATGTGGGGTTTAGAGTGTCTGCAATGGACTGGGGGTCCTGTGTTAGGTTACCATTAACCAAGAGCTGGGCAGGCAGGGGGTGGCAGATTTCTTGTTAAGTTCCTTTATATTTTTCCAGAAATGTCTTCCTGGGCCCCAGGTGGAGGAGAGTGCCTGTTGATAATGGGTTGCCTTGGCATGGCTAATTGCCAAAGTATATTTGTTTCTGGCCTCATGATATTGTTGTCTATCTAGTGGAAGTTGTGAGTCTAAGACCTTATGCCAGAGATTATCACGGTGTTCCATTTGGTCAAGCAACTGTTGAGATATCCAGGGGGCGTTATGGGTTTTAGTGATTTGCTTCAAGAAAGGGGCAAAGATGTCACAAGCAGCATTTAAAGTATTTATAAAGTGGGAGAGGGCGGTATCAGTTGATTGGGTGCTATAAATGGGGGACCAGTCAGAGTTAGGTTTGTTCTGAATTGGTGAAGAATACCCTTTTTTAGGCATCTATGATAGGAGACAGTAGGGGGAGCAGTGGGAGTTTTATTGGACCAAAAGCAGGTTACTGAGCAATAGTCACTGAGGGCAACAGGGAGTACTGAGATTTTAGTGATGTTGGGGTGACTGGTGAGAATAAGGTCCAGCAATGAGGAGGTGCCCGATTTGTCATTTGACCAGGTAGGAGATTGTATAACCTAAGTGAGGTAGAGTTCAGCAGCCGAGTATTTATAGGGAATGGAGGACAGGGACAGCCAACTGACATTAAAGTTCCCCATGGCAATGACTTCACTGTTGGAGGGAAGTTGAGAGATACAGGACATGACTGAAGGGAAGGCAAGTCTCTGATTTTGTGGCGGAATGTAGACAGCCATGACATATTGGGCCCAGTTCTCAAACATGACATGGACTAATGCAAGCTGTGGCAAACAGCAGCTTGCATCAAGGTCAGGTGCACCAGGGACCCTGCACCAGATTCTGGTACAGGAGGGGTCCCGGCACAAAAGTCAGCACACTTGTGTCAAATGCTACCCTGCAGCAAATACCTGGCACACTGTAAGGGTCTGCTGCAGGTCACTAGGGGCAAATGCAAGGAGTCCCCCCATCCTACTCCCATGTAAAGTTCATGAAACCCCTGGTATGAGTGATAAATATATCCCTGCTGCTGTCCCAGTGCACAATACATAAATGTCACCCTTCCCCAATGCTGCCATTATCATAAATATGAACCCCATCCCTGATGATGTCCGTAGCACAGATATTGTACTGTGGCACCCTCCCTGATCATTGATGCATCCTGTAGTGCATAATAATAACTGATACCCCACCATTCCTAATGCTGCCCATTTCAGATATTTAATGAATCCCCGATTCCTGATGCGGTCCCATTACCAGTGTCCACCAAAGCTTCCCCTCATGGTGACATAGTGGCCCCCTTCCCCCCAGTCCCATCGGATGGTGCCCACCCCTCCACTATTCAGTCCTGTATGATGGCCATGCCCAGCACAGTCCACCTCTCACCTCTGTGGCTGAGTGTGGACTGCACTGTCTATGAATGTGCATGTACTGTATAGTGTACATGCACATTGATAGATGGTGCAGTTGGTGCATGGCTAGGGAGGTGAGAGGTGAGCTGTGCCGGGTGCCAGCTGTCATTCAGAATAGGGTAGCAGAGGGGATGGGCACCACCTGCTGGGGCTGCGGAGGCACTATACCATCATGAGGGGGGATCTTCAGTAAGCACTGGTAGTGGGGCCACATCAGGGATTGGGGGATTCAGTCACTATCTGAGATGAGCAGCATCAGGAATGGGGAGTTATTAAATATAGTAAGGGTGGCATCGGGGATTGGGGAGGGGTGCCAAATTACAATTTCCATGGTAGGGACATCATCAGGGATGGGGTACATATTTATCATAACAGCAACATTGGGGAAGGGTGACAGTTCTGAATTGTACACTAGGACAGCAGCAGGGATATGTTTATTAATCATACCAGCAGCATCAGGGATCTGGGTGGCTGTTATTATACATGCTATGGACAGCATCAGGGACTGGGGAGGGGGCCACTAGACCACCAGGACCAGGCCACCCATAGTATGATAAGGGGCTGCATTTGGGGAGCTTGGAGGGTGGACCGCCACCCACAGCTTGCCTCACACAGGCACATCTCTCAGGGGAGTCATTTCTATGTCCCTTTATGCCAGCCCTGGCTGGCCTACAGGTACTTAGACATTCTCCCTCTGGGAGATGTCTGTGAATTGCAATCATGGGACTGTGGCAGCTTACATCTGCTGCATGCCCCCTAGCATCTTATCGCAGGCCATTTCTGGGTGCAGGGACAATGCCAGACCCATTAGGGGCAGGCAGCCTGCAGCTGATGCAAACTACCTTTGAGAATTGCTCACGGTGCATCGTTTGGTGCAAGGGACATTTTGTGCAATTCTTTTCAGGGCAAGACTCTTGCACCATGCTGGGATCATTGAGAATTGGGCCCATAGCATTTTTACAGGGTTGACAAGGAGTATCTTGGCTGTGAGTGTTTGGGCACCATGCTCGGGGGGGGGTGAACTGACAATGATTGGAGGGTGTTCCTAATGTAGAGGCTGACTTTATGTAAATATGCATAACTTCCTTTTTTATTCTGCACTGTTAGCAGGTTCTGCAACTTAATTTAAGTTGCATTTCTGCCTATGACTTGTGTCTATACCACTCCTGGTGATAGACTGAACCTTCGTTTTTACTGTATATATTTCCTTGGCTCCCCAGTGACTGTATGTACATTGCATGTAATACTTTACCATAAACCCCATGTTAAGCCTTTTATTTCTGAGTGCTTCTTTTCAGTACACGCTCATACTGAACTCAGTTGGTGGCTGGCCATGATGGTGAGAGGTGGGCTGTGCCAGTCACCGGCTGGGGATAGGGTGGGGGGCACTGGGTGGACTGGCATAGCTGGGTGGGGCCACTAGACTACCAGGGCAGGGTATTTGCTGAATTCTGGCTGGCAACTCGGGGTGAGGGTACAGGTGGGGAATGACAGTGCCCTGCAGCAGTAATGTTCCAACAGGGGATTTGAGGGGCTGGAAGTATGGGATGCTCTGCGGGGCTCCGTTTGGACACTTCATGGGGATGGGGGTATGAGAAGCCCTGTGGGGCTCCATTTGGACACCTCAGGGGGCTGGGGGTATGGGAAGCCCTGCGGGCTCTGTTTGGACACTTCGGGGGCAGTTGATGTGGGAAGCCTTGCAGGGCACCTATTGTGGCTAGCTGGGCATGGGGGGCACTTGCAATCTGCATTGTGGCTTGCAACATGCTCACCAGGTATGCCCTCTGTTTGGCATACCTGGCCTCATGTCACAAGTCACAGGACTTAGCTGCGGTGACCTTGCCCCTTCTAGAGTAGGGCGCAGGGTCAATGTCAAAGTTGAGGGTGGAGCAAGTTGCATTTTGGCAGTGACCTGCACCACCTTTTTAGAATCGGGCCCATGGTGTCTCACAAAATGTGTAAATTACTGTTTTTGTCAAATTCTTTGCCATGCTGCTGCACAATAATGGCTTGGGATTTTGGTCTGAAATTCTCAGGGTATATAGGTCTTGGGTCACAGATGTGCCTTTTGAAGGTTTGGTGAAACAATATTAATCCATGCAAAAGTTATTTAAGTTCAAAGTTTTCCATTATTTCCTATTGGAAAATTAGATGTGCTGTGTGAAAGTACTTTTTTGCTGCTGCAAAAGCAGTACTTGCTTTCATAAATGCAGAATGTAGTGTCAAGATTCCGCCATCTTGTTTTCTGTTAGCAATGCACAAAAATCTTAAAAATACTGCCTCTTGGTAAACACCGACACTTGTCAGGGCCTAATCAGGGCTCAAGGAAATGGATTCTGTGTTTACTTCAGCCCAAAAGTGGCCAGAAATATGTTTATTTTAATCATGCCATTTTTGCTTTCATAAATTGCAGCACTATTGCTGCAGTTTGCCAAAGTACTTTTATGACACTACAAAAAATTGTGGCACTGTTTCATGAAACACTGGAGGTTATGCCACAAACTGTGGCACTGTTTCATGAAACAACTTGGATATCGATGCAATTTGCGACACTACCTTTCCATATCTGTCTGTTTCTTTGCCACTTGATTGCAAAGAAATGGTTTGCATTCATGGGCTGAAATTTTCAGGATACAAAGGGCTGGCACCACAGATGTGCCTTTTGCTGGTTTGCTGGAAACTTTTCATATGTTCCATAGTTATAAGAATTTGAAGTTTCATAATTTCCCATAGGATAACATTGTAATGGTCAGGGTCCCTTTCAGCAGCTATGTCTCGAAAATGCTTCAAAATATGGACTTGCTGCGACTCACAGCTTAGTACACCTTTAGGTGTACTAAGCTGTTTTGCATTCTTCCATGCCTTGTTTACAGCTGCAGGGGACATTTTAATGAATGGGGCTATGGTGACTGTGACACTGCCCCATGCATTCACAATGTGACATCTGTACTGCTTTGCCTACACATAAATGAGGACCACTTACAATATGCATGCATGAGAGCACATGGCCCAGAGGGCCCTGTGCTCCCACATAGACATATAACATTATGGACTGATGGCAATGCAGGGCCGGAAGGGCCCATTTGCTCCCACAGAGAAATGAGGGTTCATTACAAGCTCTCTAAATGTATGGTAGATGGGAGTGCAGGGCCCAGAGGGCCCTGCATTCCCACTTGCAAATGAGGGACAATTACAATAGCCATGTATGGGGGCCCTGTGCTCCAACGTACACATATGGATATGGATACCATTATGGACTGATGGCAGCACAGAGCCTGAAGACCCTGTGCTCCTACAGGGAAATGTGGGTTAATTACAATCTCTCTACACTTATGGATAGATGGGAGTGCAGGGCCCAGACTTTGCTCCCATGATGCACTAAGGCTATGGTTATACTTTCTCAAAAAGTAAGGAATTTATATGCAAAAAACTTTCTTAATGCACCATTAGGGTTCCTTATGATTATACTTTCTCAAAAAGTAGGAAAGTTCTATGCAAAGAAACTTTGTTATTGCACTATTAGGGTTCCAGTGACAAAAGCTGGGAAATGAGATCTTAGGGTTCCCAACCCTAAGACCCCACCCCTGCCCTCGGCTTCCAACCCTAAGACCCCACCCCCACCCTGCATGCAGGGGTTGAGAACACTAATGGTCATCCAGTCCTCTTATTCCATACCTATCTTAACTTACTTACTCTTGGACTGGGAAGAGCATTAGTGTTTGTAACCTCAAGGCACACCCCTCACACCTGTTCCTGCATGCAGGGTTGGTGTGGGGTCTTAGTGTTGGAAGCTGAGGGTGGGGATAGGGTTGCACTGTGTGGCCCAGCTTTTGTCACTGGAACCCTAATGGTGCATTAATGAAGTTTTTTTGGCATAGAATTTCCCTACTTTTTGAGAAAGTATAATCATATGAAACCCTAATGGTGCATTAATGAAGTTTTTTTTCCATAGAATATATATATATATTATGCAACAGGGGTCATGATAAAAACTGTACAATATAAGCTTTTATCTACAATACTATGGTGATAAATTTATTTATCACCATTGTATCCATTTATCTACACAGTTTCCACATTACATCCCCGTGCCCGGCACATCTTCCAATCAATTGAAAGCCAATTACAATCAAGCACACATGCCATCTCGTACACAGATGGCACAGATGCCCCACAAATGCTCATGGAGAACCAAATGCCAACTGACCACCGACCATACAAGAACTCTGAGCTGTGTCAGATAGGCACTGTATTAAAAAATTGCAAAGCATATTGAATACTGAAAAATAATTTTTAAAAAGTGGCCACAAATGAACAAGTCAATAGCAGCTTCAAACTAAAGCTTGAACAGATAATGACACAAATAGAACAGGACACGGACCCCCTCGAAGCACCTACAGCGCAATACACTACAATACTAACTGGACAGCATATCCTATATGAACATGCCTTGCCTTCAACAAGTTGCAACTCTGAACAATGTGACTGCTACTATTCAAAAAAAAAACCTGCATATAAATGAAGAAGAAATACAAGACTACACAAAGAAGGCAAAAAACATAAATACAAGCTGGCCCGGTGGTGCTGAGGGTTGAGGCCCTGGATGCCACACCTCATGCTATGCTGGTGACCTAGGTTTGGGAATAAGCCCCTGCCATCAGGGTTCAGCAGGGGAGGGAGTGGATCGAGCATCTGATGGACAGTTCTCCTCTCCCAAGAGAGTGGGGGGGTTTTGTGCTCAATGTTTGGCTGGCCCCGGTGGAGGCCTGGGGCTTTGCAAGCCTAGAGTTAGCCTGGGGCCAGAGGAGTGGCGATGTCAGTGGTAATGCCATGACATCAGATGAGAGCCACAGAAAAATGAAAAAAACAACGTATGGTCTCCTAGATGACGGAGCACTGCAGTGGAGATCCTGATTGCCCACACATCTGCCTGACTATCTGGAGGTCCGATGAAATTCAGAAGCATTCAGGGCATCCTACCCTGTCCCGTACCCACCTGAGAGGTACAACCAAGGCTCGATTGGGACCAACCAGGAGATCAGGTAGGCTGTGTGTGCAGGGATACCACACTGTGTCTCCTCAAGGAGTGGAGACCATATGGGGAATGTGTAAAAAACAAAAAAAAAATTAAAAAAACATAAATACAGCTAGAAAATCACAAACAGATGTCCCAATGTTCAAACAGTACCTCAAAAACAAATTTCTCAGAAACACTACCTATACAGGACATGACTCTGGAGTCACTAAACAATTTCTTATGTCACTATTTTATAAACTGTAAAAAAAAAAAAAAGACGGAACTGACTACAAACCCATAATGCTGCATTCAGCATTCCAAAGCATCGAGAGATACTTAAAAATGAAAGATTACCCATACTCTTTGTCTTCCTCAACAGTCTTTGAAAAAGCCAGGCAAGTCCTTCTATCAAAACAAAAAAATTTAAAAATTGATGAAAAAGGATCAAAACCAGTGGCTGCAGATGAGCTCACAGACACCATATTAAACAAATTATATGAAGAGCAACTTTTGGGACCCCACAACCCTGAATCATTACTAAATACAAAGTGGGTCATCACCACTATGCATTTTGAACTGAGGGACAACACAGACATGGGAAGCTTAAAATGGTAAGACATATTACTGAAAACAGATGAAAATGGCCAAAAATACCTTAAATACCACCAAAAGCATCAGACAAAGACTTGCATAGGAGCTAACCCAAAAGACAGTAGAAAAATCAAGCCACGAGCTTATCAACTACAAAACAACCCTACAAATGCCCAGTCCTCAACTACATGACCTACAAAGAAAAGCGACCACCACAATGCCTTACAAATGACTCACCATTCGTCCTATCAACAAACAACCACGACAAACAGAGTCCACCCAAAATATGGTTCAAAAACCAACCTGTAGACATCCACAAGCTTGCTGCAACAGTCAAAACAATGATTTCAAAATCATTGATACAAGCAGAAAAAAGGTTAACAAACCATTCTGCAAGAAAGCATTTGATACAGAAACTCAGTGACTCAGGCATACCTTCTACCGAAATCATTCAAATTTCAGGCCATGAAAACTTAGAGTTTAAATGACTACTCTCAACTCAATGAACAGCAGCAACAAAACATTTCAAACATACTAAGCTGTGAACCCTGCAACGTACCAGTCCATGCAACAGAGAAACATCCACATCCACAACAACAACCTATAACAGCAACTTATCCAGATATTCTTGGCTCCTGCTTCTACCAGCCCTCCATCCAAGCAAATAATATTCACTTCATCATTATACAAGGTAAGACAAAATAATAATAAAAAAAAACTCACATAAAACACATCACAGCTTCCCACTTCTGCCCCCACAAAGCCCCAAACTACACTAAGTACATTAAGTAATGTTATCTTTTTTCTTTCTCACAAGTAACAAATATGAGTCTTATACAAAAAGCATCTAATGGTACTCGTCACAGACAGTGATTCAGAATAAACTGTACTTTGTCAAGAAGGAAATCACCATGGAAGCACCGACCCTCTTCTCGACGTAATAATTACTCAAATGACAATGTCACCAAGCAAAAAGATTTAGTATAAATGCCTATATAAAAGGAAACAATACCATTACCCAGAGGGCAATGTGATTTTCAAAGATTCACTCTAAGTGACTCGTATACAAAGACAACCTGCAAAAGTAATAAGTAAAATGTTCTATTTGAGCATTTACTTAATGTATCTGACAGTTCTTCGAACTGCAGTATCCTACTCTACTTTTCTTCCTTTTTCTACCTCTTAATAAAGATTACAATTAATAAACCTCTTTCAAGTTTCACTACCTGCCCAGTCACATTTCTTGTTGAATAATCAATGACAAAGTATACCACTGATGTTAAAAAAAAGTTTGCTCTGCACTGCTCACTTCTGCTTGCATAGAAACAAAAAGGTGAAATAAAATTGTTTAAATCTGCCTTACCTTGTTATCCATGTCTGTAAATAAAAAACATACTACAAATAAAAGCAACACCACAAAAAAAATTAATCCATGAGCGTAGCCATAGCAACTCTTCCAGTTGTAATTCAAAAGTTAAAGTAAACATTTTGTGACTCTTCAAGTTGAAATCCACATAGCCCAAAGAAGCCACAGTCAACACAAAAAAAAATAAAGTTCCACATTGATCTTCCCGACATACATCCAAGAACTGACCACCCGACCAAAGCAATATCCAGCATGACTACTCAGACATTGGAGAAGAAAACACCCTGAAGAAATCCACCAAAGGCCACCAAAATCACTGACTCTCATGTAGAACTCCACCCTTAAACAGCAGCTCCTCTCCGGCTCCACTGAAGATCCCATGCCGACTCAAGAAGCGCTCCACCAACATGCCGCTGCCGCCAATCCTTTCCTGACTGCACCACAACTCCAAGACCCACCAATCAACCAATCAGAAACCTCAACTCCTGACTGATTCATACATCAACCAATAAAAAAGCTCCACACACTAGACACATCCTCCAACCAATCACATTGCACTCCCAGCCATCAATCACACAACACACAAGCCACACCTCCTTAAATGAAACAACCAATAGGAACACTGCACTAAAATCACAACCAACCAAATTACAGATTTTCAATCCCAAACCAATGAAAACACAGCATTTTAATCCCATTCAAGCTACCACCTAAATAGTACCCAAAAAATGTGAAAGAACCACACGTGTAAGAAAATAGCCCCATAAAAAATTTAAAAACCCATTAAAAAAAAAACATCTCACCAAAAAAAAAACCCACCAACAAACTAAAGCTGCCTGTTGCATAAATCGAATATGTGGGGGTCCGTGTGTGATATAGCATTTATTTTGTACAGTTTACAGTGACCTCTCATAACACTCACTCGTACCTGCAGCACGCATGAGGTTACTTGAGGTCACTGTAAACTGTACAAGATAAATGCTATATCACACACTGATCTCTATTATATATATAAATATATATACTGTATATATATATATATATATATATATATATATATACACACATATACACACACACACACACACACACATATAGTATTTGCAAAAGCTACATTAATGCATCAGTTAGGGTTGAGGATAAAGTGACAAAAGTAGGGAAATATGACATTAAGGTTTCCAACTCTAACACCACACCCTCAACCTGCACACACCAACAGACATTGGGGATGCCTTGGGGTCATCAGCCATAACACTTCCCCCCATTCCATAAGTAAATAAGCTGATATGGGTACAGTATAGGAGAATGGGGTGAGGATTATGGTTGATGACTCCAAGGCACACCCCTGATGCCTTCTGGTGTCTGCAGGGTGAGGGTGTGGTGTTATGGTTGAAAACCTTAACGTCATATTTCCCTACTTTTGTAGCTTTATTATAAACCCTAACTGATGCATTAACATAGTTTTTGTGCAAAGAATTTCCTTACTTTTTGAGATAGTGTACTTGTAGGCTTAATTGCCCCATCTACAGCTGTTGAGATAGAGTAATTGTATCCTTATTTGCTGTGGGAGTGCATCCCTCCATATATGCATATATGTGTGTTACTGTGGAAGGGCACTGTGCTTCCATTTATAGGAGAACAGCAAACAAATGGTCTGTATAGCAGTCTTATAACCCCACCTCATGTACCTGCTGCAGAAAATGTTTGAAACCCCACCAAAACATAATTCCGTTCAACAGCATTGCTTGAGGAGCCCAAGGCAATGTTGAACATTTGGACTCAGAATTAAAAATTACCAAAGTTTTGCGAGTATGTACAAAAATTTCAGCAAACACATGTATCTCAGCCATTTTTAGGAATTTTTTCACCAGATTTTTAACATATCCTTTTTGGGACCCCCCTAATGAGCACTGGTACTGTCATTTTGTTAATTGGTCCCAAACGATGATTTCACACAGTAACCATGAAATCACCTTCCATTCCTGATTAGATGACAGTGTTCATGTAGTATTGTCCCAAAAAGGCCATGTTGAAAATTTCATGTAAAAATGTCACAAAATGGCAAAGTTAAAAGAAGAAGAAACTAAAAGAAGCTACCTTTTCTTATTAATTTAACACTTGAATCTCAGAAGTCGGTGTCTGTTGAGGTTAAGCAAGACAGATACTTTATTAGAAGTAGAAGGGGCCTTATTTAGGGTTAAAAAAAGAAAGAAAAGGAAGAAAGTCAGTGTGTGTTCTGTGCTGTGAAGGGTACTGTATCAACTTACTTTGCTAAACCAATAGGAGGAGAAAGAGCTTAATTGGAGATGTGGCTTGGACACTATAAAAGGAGGTGACTCAAATTACAACTTCCTGTTGCTAGCCTTTTTTTCTTACTAATTGCCCTCCATCTCACCCCTCCACCCACCCACCCTAAACCAGTTCTACTTTTATAGCCACTGGATTTGACTGTCAACAGGAACTTCCTGTTTGGCAGTAGGAAGGGAAGGATCATAGAGAAACATTGTTTTGTCAACCCTAAAGGAAAAAAGTAGCTCACTCTCCTCCCCAGCTGGTGGTGGTCTGACACTAAGTAAAGAAGGAGGAGGTGGCCACTGAAGAATATAGGAAGTTGCTGTCCCAGAACAGGAAGGGTGAGAGTTGTAAGGAGAAGAGAGAGTAAGCATACAGAGAAACAGGAGAGGGGACACAAAATAAGACATGATAAGAGTGGTGCAGTGCAATGGCTGTGAGGCAGCAGTGTTCCGGGGGACATTCTGGAGGCTGCGATGCTGCCCTATTTGCAGGCACCTCTCTGGTCTGAGGGAGGAGATTGTCTGTCTCCAGGCTGACCTGGCTAGGATTCGTGAAACCTCCTCCCCACCCAGGGACCACCAGGGCCAATGCCACTACCTCAGAGGTTGCTAAGAAAGAGGAGAGGCTGGACCAGGGTGGGCTCAGGGAGGAAGAGGGTGGTGGAACAGAGTTGCATCCCTCCAGCTGTACCTCTCCATAATTCATTCACTCTTCTGGTGGATAGTGGTTCCTCTATGGAGTCAGCTGCAGTGGAGACAAAGGAGGATGCTGGGAATCTTCACAAAGGAAACCCACAGGAGGGTGGCATGGGACCCCACAGGGGAAGAAAACAACTCCTGGTGGGGGACTCAATCATTAGGGGTAGAAATGGGGGAGGAAGAGGAGAGGGAGGTAAGGTGCCCACCTGGTGCCATGGTTTGGAGGGACAGGTAGCGAATCCTCAGGATCGTGGAGGCAGCTGCATGAGGGAGGGAGCTGGATGTCATTGTCCACCTAGGGACAAATGACCTGGCTAGAAATGGGATCAGAGCAGTGCAAGAGGAGACTGTAGAGTTGGGGAGGGGCCTTAGACAAGTAGCGCATACAGTAACCTTCTTGGAGGTGCTGCCTGTCTATGGCAATGCTGATGCTAGGGTACTCCTCACCAGGGAATTCAATAAATGGTTGAAAAACTGGTGTGGAGCTCAGGATTTTGGCTTCTTTGGGGACTGGGGAGCCACCTGGAGGGATGCAGACCTATACTGGTGTGATGGTCTGCATCTGTGCAGGGGGTGGAACCAGGATCCCAGGTGAGAGGTTTAAATGCTTCATTGGCAAGCATTTAAACTAGTCAAGGGGGGAGGCACTGAAAAGAAGCAGGGAAATCCCAGCCTCCCCCCACAAAATATGGTAATTAGTGAGGTAAACGCCAAGGTAGAGGAGTCATTAGGGAGAAGGACAGAGGTAAATGTAAAAAAAAGCAAATGCACTAAGGACAGGAATGGGGCTAAAAGGGGTAAGGCCATCAAAAAGTGGAGGGTGATGAGTACCAATGCCCATAGTCTGTGTAACAAGCTCCCTGAACTAGTGGCCTTGATGGAAGAGGGTTGCCTGGATATTGTGGCAGTCACAGAAACATGGTACACAGAGAACCATGACTGGGATGTCAACATACCAGGATACACAATCTACTGGAGGGACAGGGAGGGTAAAGAGGAGGAGGAGTAGCTCTCTATGTAAAGAAAGGGATCAAAGCAACAGAACAAAAGAGTAAACAAGGAGCAGATGAGGCACTCTGGGTCACCATGGAGACAGGAAATGGCACCACAATCCCCATGGGTGTTGCATATAGAGCCCCATCTCAGGGGGAGGGAATGGACAAGAAAATGATAGAAGGCTTCCTTAGAATGGCAGAAAAAGGGTAGATATTGTTGATGGGGGACCTGAATGCCAGATGTTAACTGGAGCACCTTTGCTGCAGGCACATCCAAGAGCATGGTCATTCTTGATGCCCTACAGGGGGCATGCCTCAGACAGCTAGTATTGGAACCCACTTGGGAGGGAGCAATCTTAGACCTGGTACTCTCAAATGGGGATGGAGAAAGAATCTCAGATTTAGAAGTGGGTAGCCATCTGGGAACAAGCGACCAAACAGTGTGGTTCACGATAAACACTGCCATACAATCAAGCCATACAAAAGCAAAAGTATTGGACTTTAGGAGGGCTGGCTTTGGGAAAATGAGAGAGGTGCCTCAGAAAAGCAAGCAAACAGGCAAGAAAGAGGGTGGAGGAACAATGGGAGTAATCAAAACAGCCATCACAGAGGCAACAAGCCTTTGTGTAAAGCAAATCAACAAACACAACGAGGAAAAAAACACTATGGTTCTCAAAAGAGGTGGCAGGAAGGTTAAGGAGAAAAGGATAGCATTCAGGAAATATAAAGAAACACAGAAGGAGCAGGACAGAGAACTTTATAGTTAAAGCAGAAAGAGGCTGGGAAGGCAGTCAGAATAGCAAAGGTCCAAACTGAGGAAAGGATAGCCAACTCTGTTAAGAAGGGGGATAAGACCTTTTATAGGTACATTAGGGAGTGAAGAAAGACCAAAGGAGGGACACTGAGGCTTAATAAAGGTGAGGGAATGTGGGTAGAGGGTGACAGTGAAAAAGCAGGGATACTGAAAGAATATGTCAGCTCAGTATTCACAAAAGAAGAGGAGGGGGAGGTACCTAAACCAAACAAGAGAAACACTCTGAAGATAGGGGTTGATGCCAGTCCATTTACAGAAGAAAGGTTCTGAAAGAACTAATAAAATTGAAGGTGGACAAAGCAATGGGGCCTGATGAGATTCACCCAAGAATTCTAAAGGAACTAAAGGTAGAACTAGTGACACTGCTGACTACTCTCTTTAACAAATTGTGGGATGATGGGGTGGTACCTGAGGACTGGAGAAGGGTGGATGTGATTCCTCTTCACAAAAGTGGGAGCAAGACAGAGGCAGGAAACTACAGACCAGTTAGTTTGACCTCAGTGGTAGGAAAAATGATGGAATCACTTCTGAAGGAAAGAATTGTTGAGTACCTAGAGGCCAGTGGGGCACAGGACCCAAGGCAGCATGGATTCATGATGGGAAGGTCATGTCAGATGAATCTAATAGATTTCTTTGACTGGGTGACCAAAGTAGTAGACCAGGGAGGGGCTGTGGACTTGGCCTACCTAGATTTTAGCAAGGCATTTGATACAGTCCCACACAAAAGATTAATTCACAAGTTAGCCAGCCTTGAAGTGGGTCCCAAGGTGGTAATCTGGATAAAAAATTGGCTAGACAACAGGACACAAAGGGTAGTAGTAAATGGAGTCCACAGTGAAGAAAGGAGGGTTACTAGCGGGGTACCGCAGGATTCAGTACTGGGACCGGTCCTTTTTAATGTCTTTATAAGTGACATTGCAGAGGAACTGGAAGGAAAAGTATGTCTCTTTGCAGACAACACAAAGATCTGCAACAGGGTTGATACACAAGATGGAGTAGAAAGGATGAGAAGGGACTTGGCAAGGTTGGAGGAATGGTCAGATGTATGGCAGCTCAGATTCAATGCAAAGAAATGCAAGGTAATGCACCTGGGAAACAAAAACCCAGGGGAAGAGTACACAATGGGGGGTGAGTTACTGGTAACAGTAAAAATGGAAAGGGACCTGGGGGTAATTATATCAGATAACCTAAAGGTGGGCAAGCAATGTGAGAAGGCAGTAAGGAAGGTTGGGGGAATACTGGGATGCATAGGGAGAGGCATCAATAGTAGAAAACAGGAAGTTGTTATCCCTCTGTACAGATAGTTGGTGAGACCCCATCTGGAGTACTGTGTACAGTTCTGGAGACCCCATCTCCACAAAGACATAGAGTGGAGGCTGTCCAGAGGAGGGCAGCCAAAATGGTGCAGGGTCTGCACCAGAAGACATACAAACAAAGACTAAAGGAGCTTTATATGTATACCCTTGAGGAAAGAAGGGAGAGAGGGGACATGATAGAAACGTTCCAAGTACCTCAAGGGAATCAACAAAGTCCAAGAGGGTAGCATCTTTCAGAAAAAGAGGTGTGCAAGAACAAGGGGGCACAATTTGAAGATAGAGAGGGGATGGCTCAGAGGTAATGTGAGTAAGTATTTTTTCACAGAGATGATTGTAGATGCATGGAACAGCCTCCCTGAGGAGGTCGTGGAGTCAAGAACAGTGGGGGAATTCAAGAATGCATGGGACAGACATAAGGCAGTCCTAGTGGGGGTAGGAGGAAGTAAGTAGTTGGCTAACTAGGATCTGCAGCTTATCTGTTAGGTAGGAAAATGGGCAGACTAGGTGAGCCAAGCGGTCCTTATCTGCCATCACATTCTATGTTTCTAAGTTATGAACATAAGTTCAAAATGCCTTTGAAATACATTATACAGCACTTACTTTTATTCCTCAGTTTGCAGTTCAGCGTTGAAGACTGCAGATGTGTCCCAGTCCACAGAAGATGACAGCGCTCAACCTCCAGTGGTAAGGGGGGTGTGGGATGAGATGGTGGGTGGATGTTACTTTATCCATCTCACTGTACACTAAATTTTTTATGTTATTACATGCAAGTTAATTGGTTGAAAATGGTACCACAGTGCACCGTGTTTTCTCAAGTGTACCGCTGCAACCTGCTTCATCAGGTAAAAAGTAAAAAAAAAAGCTTAAAGCACAATACAAGTATTGTTGCATTTTGAATTAATAAAGAAAATATATACTTTAAGTTGAACAAACAGAAGATTAAAAAAAGAATGGAGTGGGTGGGCAAGTGGGAGAGAACTTGAGAACCAGGCTGGCTGGTGTTTGGTTGAGCGAGTGGGTAGCAGACTGGAGACTGCATAAGTACTGTAGATTAAAAACAAAGAGGACTAAAAAGAAAGGAACTGTAGTAGAATGTTGTTGGTGTATAGGCATACAGTACATGATCAAGGGAAATGCTTTCTGTGTCTTCATGGTTGTGCAGTGAAAGGACATGACCCTTTGGCATCGGCATACATTATAGGGTACTTAACCTCAATTCCTCAGTTTGTGGTTTGTCTTTGAAGAGTGCAAACATGTCCCTCTCCACAGAAGATCTCAGCCGATGACCTCGGGGGGTTGTGGGTGATCAGTGGGAGGTTGGGATGGGAGAGGGAGATGACAGAGACAATGAGGGGCCATTTTCTTTTTTTCAGGTTAAAACAAAAAAGACATAGGGGGACTGTTTTCTTTTTTACAACTTTTAAAGTAACACACATTTCAGGACACTGGGAATGGGCTCCCCAGTGTCTCAGACTGCTGGGGAGGATACATATCTCAGGACACTGGGAGTGGGCTCCCTAGTGTCTCACATTGACAGAGGGAGCTTCTAGTGCTGACAAAGGATTGGGTCCCCCAATGTCAGCAACTATATGATACGTTGGGTGACTAAAAAAAACCAAAACAAATTTAAACTAAATACATATTTCAGGACACTGGAAGTGGGCCTCCCAGTGTCCCACAGAGGCGAAGGGTCTCTATTGCCGACACTGGGATTGGGAACCCCGATGTCAGAAAAATCTATATTAGCATGCCTCTGCCCCTCCCCCTTAGAGGCTGCAAAACAGGCAAACAATACTTGCTTTAGGTAAATACCAACAGGTGTTTACCTAAACGGGGACTGAGGAATCAGATTCTGGGGTCTATTTGCTCAAAAATGCCCAGAAGAGTTTTTTCCCTGTGGCTCAGCAACACAGTGTAATTTTAGAGTGCTGCATTTTTCTTTGTGACTAAAATCCTTTTTCATCACTCGTGATCCTTTTTGGGTTGAATGAAAAAGGATTCACGAAAATGGAAAAAGTGGGGAAGATCATGGAAGCACAACTGAATGAGTGATTGATGGAACATCTGGTTACCAGTGGGCTATAGGACCCAAAGCAGCATGGTTTCACCGGGGGGAGGTCATGCCAGACCAACCACATTGAATTTTTCCACTGGATCACAAGGGATGTGGATCAGGGGATGGCAGTGGGTATGGCCTGTCTGGACTTCAGCAAGGCCTTTGACACTGTGCCACATAGAAGGCAATTAAACAAACTGGGGAATATGGGAGTGGGCAGGACAGTAATGTGGTGGGTGGGTAATTGGCTTGGCAGCAGGACACATAGGCTGGTGGTAAATAGCTGTCACTCCACAGAGGGAAGAGTGACTAGTGGGGTGCCACAGGGATCAGTGCTGGGACCAGTCCTATTCAATGTCTTCATCAGTGACATTGCACAGGACCTAGAAGGCAGAATTTTCCTGTTCACTGATGACACAAAGTTCTGTAATGGAGTGGACATGCCAGAGGGTGTAGACAGAATGAGGAGGGACCTGCAGAAGCTTGATGAATGTTTGAGGGTTTGGCAGTTGACATCCAATGCAAAGAAGTGCAAGATAATGCATATGGGGCACAAAAACCCTGGAACAACATATCAGTTGGGTGGTGAGGATACAGCATGCACCAAGCAGGAAAGGGACCTTAAGGTTATCATCTCTGATGATCTCAAGGTATGGAAACAGTGCGACAAGGCAGCAGGTAAAGCAAATAGGATGCTGGGATGCATAGGCAGGGGCATCACCTGCAGGAAAAGGGAGGTCATAATTCCACTATACAAGACACTAGTGAGCCCCCACCTGGAGTACAGTGTACAGTTCTGGAGACCTTACTTACATAACCTACATAAAGACATAGACAGAGTGGAGAAGGTTCAGAGGAGGGAAACAAAGATGCTACAAGGATTGCATCACAAGTCCTAAGAGGACAGATTGAAGGACTTGAATATGTACTCCCTGAAGGAGAGTAGGGAGAGAGGGGATATCATAAAGACATACAAGTACCTTACAGGAAGGAACAGGGTGCAGGAATACACTATTTTCCAGCTAAAAATATGTTCCAGGACTGGAGGGCATGGGATGAAGTTGGAGGGAGGATGATGAAGAGGAAAAATAAGGAACAATTTCTTCACAGAAAGGGTGGTGGACAAGTGGAACACCCTGTCAGAAGAAGTGGTGGGGGCAGAAATAATCACGGGATTTAAGAATGATTGGGATCGATCTAAGGGAATCCTGAAGGTCAGGAGTAAGGGGCAACATACTTCTAGAAAAACATAAAGTGAACTTACAAGCTCAAATGGGCAGGCTAGGTGGGCCATAGGCCCATATCTGCTCAAAGTATCTATGTATCTATGGATCTTAATGAGTGATGAAAAGGGGTTTAAAACATGGGGAAAAAAAACATTCCCAGATCATTTTGGTATCAGACAACTGAAAAAATCTAAGTAAAGGAGTTACAATGAGTAAGATCCAGTTTTTTGTATCCCTACAGCACATCATTTTCATTGGTTTTAAATTATTTTTTTTGATAAAATTGGAAAACAAGATGGCGGCTTGCAAAAAAAGGAATTTCCTCCAGCGAAACAGGATTTTGCTCTCCTGAAAAAAAAATTCTCTCACGAGACTGAATCCTTTATGCAAGATCATATCCTTTGTCAGGCTTTACACATCTATCTTGAAAAATGAATTTCCCATAGGATATAATGGGAACATAAAAACTGAATAACTTTGCAACAATGTAATATTTTGGCACCAAACTAACACTGGCAGTTCTGTTACCCTAGTTCTTTCTACCATAAAAATCAAAACAAAATTTCACACTGTCTGGAAGCAAGGCAATGTGGAAAAATTTGCAAAAAAATGGTGACTTTTTACTTTTTCACTATCTGGATCTCAGAATCCACACACTCATCTGGAACAAAACTTAGAAACATTGAAACATAAACATAGAAACACAGAAACATAGAAACATAGAAGATGACAGAAGATAAGGACTGCAAGGCCCATTCAGTCTGCCCATTTTTTTTTCTACCTTATGAATGTGCCATTGGCCTTTGCTCTGTCAATAGCCTATCTATTCATACTCATCTGTATTGCTCCCTTATGCCTATCCCATGCCTGTTTGAAGCCCTGCACTGTATTCATATCCACCACTTCCTGAGGTAGGCCATTCCTGCATCCACCACCCTTTCTGTGAAAAAGAACTTCCTCACATTACCCCTTAATCAGCCTCCCTCTAATCTCATGCAGTGTCCTCTTGTCCTGCTATTTTTCTTATATTGAAACATGTTAGACTCTTTCATCTTGTTAATGCCCTTAAGGTGTTTGAATGTTTCGATCATATCACCTCTCTTCCTCCTTTGCTCTAGGGTATACATATTGAGCTCTATTAATCTGTCCTCATATGTTTTCTGATGCAGTCCCTGAGACCATTTTGGTTGCCCTTCTCTGGACTGCCTCAATTTGGTTAATGTCCTTGTGAAGGTGCAGCCTCCAGTACTGCACACAGTACTCCAGATGGGGCCTAACCAGTGTCTTATAAAGAAGGATTACAGAGGAAACTTGCCACATCAAGAGATTTATACCCCACAGGACAGTGCGCACCAAATTGTGTGCAAATCCATTGAAGACTTGCAAAGTTATTAAAGTGCAGAATTTGAGGTTTTACACTAAACAGACTACTCAAACCTAGCTATAGGGCCACGAGGGTGTGTGTGTGTGTGTGTGTGTGTGTGTGTATCTCTATCTATCTGTCTATCTACCTATCTATCTATCTATTATCAATATATATATATATATATATATATATATATATATATATATATATATATATCAACTGAGTGTGTGTGTGTGTATCTACATATATATATATATATATATATATATATATATATATATATATATCAGTTGCAAAAATACATTGTTAATGATCCAGTTAGTGACAAAGTGATAAGTTGGGAAATGAGGTGTTAGGGGTTTCCCACACTCTCACCCCCCCAGGCAAGCAGGAGAGCAGGTGTGGGGCATGCTTTGTGCTTCTCTAGCCTAATACTCACCCCATTCCATTGGTAAATAAGGTCAGATGTATAGACTTTATGAAAATGGGGTTAGTGGGGAGTGTTAGGTTTGAGAAGGCCAAGGCACACCACTCACTTGCTCTCCTGCTTGGTTTGGGAGTGTGAGGTGCTAGGGAAACCCTAATGCCTCATTTCCCAAATGTTGTTATTTTGACCCTAACTGGAGCATTAATGAAGTTTTTAGCAATTTATTTCCTTACTTTTTGAGACAGTATAATAGTATCCTTATTTCACTGTGGAAACGCAGCGTATTTTGGACCCTGTGCTCCCATCCCTCCATAGATGCGTATAATGTACTGTATATATATATAAAACCAAGGTTCTTTGTATTTTACCTTGTTTTTTTGTTTTTATTGGGCCCACCACAACCCAGCACAAATAGACCCAACTTAGGGTAGCTGGTTCATTCCACTGTGGTGTCATACAGATGAGGCACACTGATAAGTCCTGGTAGGATGAAACACGTGTCTGTGTCTTCTGTTGGCACCCTTTGCAGACTGTGTGAGAGGCCTTTTGGCACCATGCATTTCTGCTTAAAGTTGAACCAACATAATATTCTGTGGTGATTTGCATATACAGCCCATGATGCTTTGCATTATGGTGGTATGTGTGATTTTGTATTATGTATATATATATATATATTCACTGTATATAAGTACCTGTGGAAACACTGGACCCTCCAGATCCTGTGCATCCATTTATAGGACAACAATTACCAAACTGGCAGCATAGCCACCTTATTATCCCACTTCATGTACCTGGTACAGAAAATGTTTTAATCCCTGCCAAAACATAATTCTGTGCAACTACAGTTCCATTTTGCACCACAGGTGTGAAAATACATTTTGGGCAGGATATGAAACATGACTGTTGTGACAAACATGAGGTGGGGTAATAAGAAGGCTATGTTGAAAATCCAGGTCAAAATATTTAAAATTTCCAAAGTTATGAGTGTGTATAGCAAACTTGCAATGAGTAGTCATATCTTTTAAATTTTTTTGTAGTTTGATCCCACATTTTCAACATAGCCACCCCACCTCATGAACAAGGGCAGAAAGAATTTCCAAATCTTTCCTGAAATATGAATTTTCCAAACAACTGCAAAATCACCTCTCATGCAGGAATTGTGTAATGAAAATCATATTGTTCATTAGGTGATGTCCCCAAAAAGCTGTGTTAAAAATTTGGAGTCAAAATCTCAAAAACCTGTGAAGTTATGCATAAAAATGGAAATCACCATTGAAATACTTTGAACTGCATTTACCTTAGTTTCTCGAAGTGCTATCAACGGTTCCAGAAACAAGATGTGTCTTCAATTGGAGAATGGATCTCAAACCTGGGACCTGTTCAAGTGAGTGAGTGTGTACTGGGGGTGTGTGAGGTGATGGGTGCTGAGTGGGAGGTGGGGATTGGGAGGCTGATCGGCTAGGGATGAATTTTTTTCACAGATTTTGTTTAAAAAAATTATTGAGGGATCTTTTTCTTAATTTCTGGTTTGTGCCTGAAATGGGGTGGGAGGTGCCTTTAGACACCAGGGAACAACCGGACAGTAACAGCAATGGTGATCCGAGTGCGGGGTGCCACTGGACACTAGGTTACAATATTAAAACAAGGGGAACAGCAATTGGAGGGTGGAGGGGGTGCCACTAGACTCCAGGGAACAATATTACTATAATGTGGAAGGACATCGGATGGTGGAGGGTGGAGGGTGGAGAATGCCACTAGACACCAAGAAGTAAACAAAAATTACAGAGAGGGAGATGGGGGGTGTTGAGGGTTGCCGTTAGACACCATGCAAAGGGTGCTCACAATTCATACTGCAGTCAGCAGCAGGAGTTCAGCTGGGGCTGCAGGAGTCAAGAAATTCCTGCTGTTCTCATACAGTGAACTGAGGGGAACTGCTCCTCTCACTAAGTTGGGCACCTGGGATTTTGGGTGCCCATACAAAGTATTTCTGGCCTTTATTGTGAAAAACAAATGTCAGAATCTAGCTACATGAGGCCTGTTTAGCTAGGTTCTGGTGTTTGAGTTTTAAAATGACATTTAAATGTAGTTTCCACATTTTTTAGTTTCTGGGGGAAAAAAACAAGATGGAGGCTTATGAAAATATTTTTTTTCTCACAAAAAAGGAATGGATCTCATGAGAAAGAATCCTTTTTCATGAGGTCTCTTTGCAGATGACACAAAGATCTGCAACAGAGTTGATGCACAGGGTGGGGTGGAAAGGATGAGAAGGGACTTTGCAAGGTTAGAGGAATGGTCAAATGTATGGAAGCTTAGATTCAATGCTAAGAAGTGCAAGGTAATGCACCTGGGAAACAAAACCCAGGGAAGAGTACACAATGGGGGTGAGATACTAACAACAACAAAAATGGAAAGGGACCTGGGGGTAGTCATATCAGATGACCTAAAGGTGGGCAAGCAATGTGAGAGGGCAGCAAGGAGGGCTGGGGGATACTGGGATGCATAGGGAGAGGCATCACCAGTAGAAAACAGGAAGTTATTATCCCTCTGTACAGACAGCTGGTCAGACCCCATCTGGAGTATTATGTGCAGTTCTGGAGACCCAGTCTCTGCAAAGACATAGATAGGATGGAAGCTGTCCAGAGGAGGGCAACTAAAATGGTGCAGGGTCTGCACCGGAAGACATATGAAGAGAGACGAAAGGAGCTTAATATGTATAGCCTCAAGGAAAGGAGGGAGAGGGGGGACATGATAGAAACATTCAAGTACCTCAAGGGAATCAACAAAGTCCAAGAGGGTAGCATCTTTCAAAAAAGAGTGTGCAAGAACAAGAGGGCACAATTTGAAGATGGGGGCAGCTCAGAGGTAATTTAGGAAGTATTTTTCACAGAGAGGGTTGTAGATGCATGGAACGGCCTTCCGGAGGAGGTTGTGGAGTCAAAATCAGTGGTGGAATTCAAGCATGCATGGGACAGTCATAAGGCAATTCTAGGGGGTTGGGGTAGGAAGAAGTAGGCTGCTGGTTAACTAGGATCTGCAGCTTATCCAGTAGGTAGGGAAATGGGCAGACTGGGTGGGCCAAGCGGTCCTTATCTGCAATCAAATTCTATGTTTCTATGTTTCTAGGTCAATCCTTTGTCGAACTTTGTCCCTCTGTTCTGGATAGTGATCTTGCCATTCAAAACAATGGAAACTTCAAAAACTGAGTAACTTTGCAACACGTTAATATTTTTTTCACTAAACAAAGCATGGCAGTTCTGTTACCCAAACTGTATCTACCATAGAAACATCACACCAAAGTTCCACACCATCTGGTTGCAAGGTAATGAGGAAAAAACTGCAAAAAATTGTGACTTTTAGGGTCGTGATGGGGGGAGAGGCAATGGAGATGATGAGGGGCTGTTTTTTTTTCAGGTTAAAAAAAGATGTTGGGATACTGTTTTATTTTTTTTAGGTGTGAATACATTAAATAAATATTTCAGGACAATGGGGTGGGCTCCTCAGTGTCCCACACTTCTGGGAGAGTTAAATGCCTACACTGGGATTGGCACCCCAATGTCAGCACATTCATATAACAACAGGCTGTGGTAGCAAGGCTTCATCCAACACTGGGGGTGGGCATCCCAGTGTTGGATTATATAAATTAAACCACCAAAGTTTTTTTTTTTTTTTAAACACATGGTATGAGCAATCAGGTTAGACACAGAGTGAATACCGGGATCTGCAGGCAGGCTTGCAGCTAGGGTCAAAACATAAAAACATTTCAGCCACTAAGCTCCGAGTCTGGCTTCAAGAGCAATGCACAGAAAATTATCAAGGAGTGAGATCAATAAGAGACCCAGTACACCAGGGGATATAGAGGAAACACAAATTCAAGAGAAAGCATTGAAAAAAAAAGAGAGTGATTAGAACCCTTTTATGGACAGAATGGAGAGAGGAAAGGTCCCACAGCCACCTGACCACCCCCACCATACTCTGCTGTCAACATTGTCTGATAGGGACATGGCATCGAGAGTTGTATGGTTTCCAAGTGGTGCAAACTCCACCATTGGCAAAAAAAAACTCTATGTGATAGAAATGCATCATAGTAAAAAAAAAGTAGAAAACAGCAGCTGTGGGTTTTTTTGGGTGGGGGTTTAACACCAGTATAGTGAATCACACAATATTGTATATTAAATCATCAGACACACATTTAAAATATTCATTTTTTTTAAACAATTGATGGCTCGGACATTTGAAAAATAAAAAAGAAAAGATAAGTGATATCTCAAAACATTACCCCCAAATTATCTGGTCAGTCCACACTCACAAAGACAGTGAATATCTCATTCCGTTGATTCAAATTTAGCATTACCAATAAGAGAAGATAGTGCAGATGCGACCAACATCACATGGCAATCACTCACATAAATGTCACCTCACACGGTATAAAAATGCCTTTCAGAATGTGAGAAATTATTGCTATGATGATTAGAAGTAATTGAATGAACATAACACAGGTATTTTTTAGTAACTGACTAGAAAAAAAAAGGGTGATTCATTACCTCTGATAAATCCATAAAATGTGTATTTAATCGGTCTGCCGTTATATAAACTGGTTATTTATTGTGTTATTTCTCTGTTTATTTATTTATTTACTTTGATTTTTTTTTGTTTATTTGTTCAGAACATTTGTGTTCACTTCGAGAAGACTCCTGTGTGATATGTTTGACAGCAAGGGAGTCAGCACAGTCACTAGTGGCTAACCGGGCACTGTTAATTGCTTTGGGCTACTATAGTCAAATTATGTTTTAAGAGGGTGTCAGATCTCGTGGTGACTATGCACAATTTCTTTGGGAAAACAGTATTTTTTCTGTCTTTTGTCTTTTAATTATATTTGAGATGAATTGGGGGGAGGGCATTGGACACCAGGGAAATAATGGCTCATAGCTTGCACTGCAGCCTGCAGCATGAGTTCCAACCGTGGCTGCAAAAGTCAACAAAGTCCCGTTGTTCTCATACAGAGAATGTGGAGGAAGCACTCCTCTCACTAAGCTGATTACCTGGGATTTTGAGTGCCCAGAAATGGTATTTGTGGGCAAAATTTAAAAAAACAAACATCAGGATATAGCTAAACTGATACTGTTTAGTTAGGATCTGAAGTTTGTCTTTTGAAATCCAAGCATTTTCATGTATTATCTGCCTTAGTTACTATGTGGAAAAAATCAACAAGATGGCAGCTCACGAAAAAGGAATTTTCTGTCACAAAAAAAGGCTTTTATTCTCATGAAAAAGGAATGACTCACTTGAGACAAAATCCTTTTTCGAAAGATCAAATCCTTTGTCAGTTTTTCTCCCTCTATCCTGAAAAGTGATTTTCCAATTGAAAACAGTTGGAAATGAAAAATGTAATAACCTTGCAACAGATTAATATTTTTTCAGCAAACTAAGCAAGGTAGTTCCGTTATGCAAGGTGTTTCTACCATAGAAAAATCACACCAAAATTCTACACCTTCTGGATGCAAGGCGATAAGGAAAAAACGGCAAAAATTGGTGACTTTATGACTTATTCAACTGTCTGGATCTCAGAAATCCACACATCCAACTGGAATTAAACTTATCACATCAAGAGATCTACCCCATGTGACAGCGCATGTCAAGTTTTGTGCAAATCCATTCATCAGTTCTGAAGTTAATAAGTGCAAAATCTGAGGTTTAACATTAAACATGCTATTCAATCCTAACTATAGGGGCACTATCATGCCCTGTAATACATATGTTTCATATATCTATATCTATATCTATATCTATATCTATATATATTTTAATTTAGTTTTTGACTACTGGGTAGGTCGATATATATATATATATATATATATATATATATATATATATATATATATATATATATATGTGTGTGTGTATATATATATATATATATTAGAGGCAAAAAAATCAATTTAATGCATCAATTGGGGTTGTTTCACAGTGACAAAAGTGAGGAAATTCGGTGTTAGGGTTGAAAGACACCTTGGATCACCCCAGCCCATCCCTCAACCGGCATCGGCTACGATCGGGTCATCGGCCCAACTCTCACCCCATCACATGTGTAAAGAAGCAGAGGTATAGGAGAATGGGGTGAGAGTTGGGACCCCAGCCCCAATGCGCACCCAAGCCAGTTGGGGGTGGGCTGGGGTGGTCCAAGGGGGCTTAACCAACACCGAATTTCACTTTGTCACTGTGGAACAACCCTAACTGATGCATTAAATGGAGTTTTTTGCCTCTAATTTCCCTTCTTTTTGAGAATGATAACGAGAAATTGAGAATGTAATGCAGCGGATGGAGCGCTCCCGCCTCAAGATGTCTTCAGACATACTAACACAGTGCCAGCAAATGCAAATGTTAATGCACATGGTAGCACAAAGTGTAACACAAAGATAAATAGTACTGTAGACACAAAAGGTTAAAATTACAAAAACACAAGAGCAAATGAAAACGCACACGGTAACGCACAAGGTGGCATAGACACAAAAAGTAACTGAAACAGGTACAGAACCGCAATCAGAAGTGCTAAGGGTAACAGTTATAGAAACACACACTGTAGCATTCCCCAACATCTGCATATAGAAAAACAGTGAGTACAAAGAATGTATGCATAATAATGACTCTCAGAACAGAAAATGAGGACTTGGAATACTAAATTGCTTATATCTCAGGAACTGTACGATGTAGAAAAATATTTAAAAGTCATATTAATTATCACTTTCTTGGCTAGTTTTGTATGAAAAGTCCATATCTCGCACCATTTCCAAGATACGGGCTCCAAAAGGCGCAAAGCACGCTGTAATGTAATCCTATGGGGAAAAAAGACAAATTTGCAGTCCCATAACTTTCCCTCACTGTAATATTTTTTCACCAAACCACTGAAAGGCACATCTGTGGGATGTTGGCTTTCTTTTCTCCAAATTCCAGCCTAAAAGACCAAACCATTATTTTGCAGCAGTGTGCCAAAGGATTCCTGTAATGCGGCGGGCACCGTAATGTTATCCTATGGGAAAAAGTGTCAAATTTGGAGTGCCATAACTTTGCTGCCCTGTAATATTTTTTCACTGAAATACTGAAAGGCACATCTGTGAGATGTTGGCTACATTTCCTCCGAATTTCAGCCCAAAAGACTAACCCGTTCTTTTGCAGCAGGGTGCCAAAGAATTGCTATCATTTTCACACAGCCTGGAAAAGTACTGTCGAACTTTGTGAAAGCTTTTGCAAATTCATTCGACACTGTCGCAAGTGCGAAAGTACTTTGCTAAAGTACTTTTTCCAGAAATCTGAAAAACATATTTCTGGGGTATTTTACCCCAAAATAAAGACATGCCTAGCATCCTAAGGGTCCGACTAGGTGAATACAAAAAGAATTAGGTTGCTACAGGGTCCCAAATTTAAATGCCAAGCATTTTTCTGATGACCAACTGAAAACAAAATGGCAGATTTGTGACAGTAAAAGGGCCATTTGTGAAAGTAAAAACTGCATTTGCGACACTGTCGAACTTTTTGTTAACTTTTCCCATTGACTTATACTGGGAATTTTATTTTTTGAATAACTTTTGAACCGTTTAATATTTTTTCACAAAATCTTCAAAAGGCACATCGGGGACCTCGGCCGCATGTTCCCTGAAGATTTCAGACCGGTCATGCAAACTGTGCTACCTCTAGAGACGACCAAAGAATTCCAAAAAAGCGTAAACACGTGCGCAGATCACGCTTAATAACTCCCCAGCCGTATATCTGAACAGTACAAAAGTTGGCAGATCCCAAGATCTATGGTTCTTTATCATGTATTCCAAATTACAGGCAAATCCATTGAGCAATTTACAAAGTTATTAAGGTGCAAAATTTTAGGTTTAACATGTAAATGGCTCCTCAACCCTAACTATGATAGCACTACTGTGCTACCATAATATATATATATATATAAATAAATAAATATATATATATATATATATATATATATATATTCATTGCAAAACACTTTGTTAATGCATCAGTTAGGGTTCATATTAAAGTGACAAAAGTATGAAAATGTGGTTTTAGAGTTTCCAGCCCTAACACCCTCCTTCCCAACCCTACCACTCCACCCCCCAACCTCCACACACAAACACGCATCGGAGTGTGCCTTGGGGTCAAGGACCCTAACACTCCCCCCATTCCATGTGTAAGGAAGCTTAGATGGTACAGCATAGGGGAATGGGGTGAGTGATAGGGTCCATGACCCCAAGCCACATTCTGATACCTGTTAGTGTGTCAAGGGTATGGTGGTAGGGTTGGGTGGGTGCGGTGTTAGGGTTGGATACTGTTATGGATTGCTGGTAGTGAGAGCACAGGCTCCGAAGGGCCCTGCACTCACACATGCACATATAGATACCATTAAGGAATGATGGGAGTGAAGGGCCCTGTATAGTCATAACATTATTCATGTATCATAGCACAGGCCCTGTAATTGTCCTCATTTAGATGAGGGAGCACCAGGACCTCAGGGTCCTGCACTCCCATCATTCCATAATGGTATCCATATGCGCATGTGTGAACTCAGGGCCCTTCAGGACCTGTGTTCCCACTACCAGCAATCCACAATGGTATGCATGCATATTATAAATGTTCCTCATTTATGTGTGGGAGCACAGGGCCCTCTGGGCCTTGTGCTCCTATCAGTCCATAATGATATCCATATGTCCATGAGTGAGCAAAGGGTCCTATGGGGCCTGTGATCCCACTGCCATCATTCCATAATGGAATCCATATGTCCATTTGTAAGCATTCAGCATTGTCTTTTCAGTACGCACTGATACTGGACTCAGTCAGTGGCTGGCCATGGTGGTGAGAGGTGGGCTGTGCCAGTCGCTGGCTGGGGCCAAGTGGGGGGTGCTGGGTGGGCTGGCACAGCTGGGTGGGGGGTCACTAGGCTACCAGGGAATTGGCAGACTTTAATTTATGTATGTTGATTGTGGGGGTGAGTGCTAGACTACCAGGGCATTGAAGGACCTTATTTATTTATGATGATCAGGGGGGCCACTAGACTACCAGGGAATTGATGGACTTTACTTTATTTATGTTGATCGTGTGGGGGGACGCTAGACTACCAGGGCACTGAAGGACCTTATTTATTTATGATGATCGGGGGGGCTGCTAGACTACCAGGGATCTGGGGATCATTAATAATTGTATACTGATCGGGGGCCACTAGACTACCAGGGCTGGCTTTTTGCCGCATATGCAGCTGGTGACTCATGGTTCGGGGCATGGGTGGGGGGATGGCAGCGCCACCCTGTGGGGCTTCTGCCAATGGGTGTTTCGAGGGGCTGGGGGTATGGGTAGCCCTGTGGGGCCCCACTGGGGTTTGCTGGGCATGAGGGGAAGGAAACCGTGCACTGACCGCTAGATAGCCGACGGGTCTACAGGACCCCCAGGGGCATCTGTAAGTTATACCAGCTAAATGCTGGTGTAACTTATGTTGCCGGTTCTCCTCTGGAGGTTCTTGTAGAATCCTGATGTGGGGACTTTGTGGCTGCCCTTCTAGAATGGGGCCCAACTGCTGCCGTAAACCCCCTAGCACATTGTCGCAGCGGGTTTATGTGGCATAACTGCTGTTTGGCACAAGGGGTCTGCAACATGTCGCAGACCACTTTGTAAGATCACGCATGTCGCAACTGCTGGTGTAAGTTGCTACATGCGCCATTCTACTTGGTGCAACTGCTGTTATGCCAGGTGTAACCCTTCTAGAATCTGGCCCACAGTATTTAGGCACCACTTGTACATTTACTCTCTCTTTTGGAAATTCTGGTGAACTGGCCTGCAGTGTAATAAACAGAACAGAAAAAACCTTGCTGAAAATCACACCCACACACCCACAAACACACAGATACATACACACACGTGCAGACACCCACCCACCCACACACACATGCACACCAAAGGCAGACACATGCACAGACATAGACAATAAAGTGCACATATTGAGTTATTTTATCTGATTATGTGCAACCTCTAAAATAAAATTACAAAAAAAGATACAAGTTTGCCTATGTACAGGTTGCATATGTCACAGTCATTTAGTTGACAAGTTGCATTGTATGTCACAACCACACATTCTACAACTGGAGCTTATACATAGGAGAGAGAGAGAGAGACAAAGACATAGACAGAGAGACAGAGACAGAGCGATTGCATTTCTCATTATCTAAAATAACTCATTTGTTTGTGCACTATTCCGTGCACTAGTTTAGAAATATACATAGACACTAAGTGGACTGGTTTATAGGCTTGCATGAAGAAGTCCCTTTTTAAAATCATTTTGACATGACTCAGTAAGAATCGTAAATTTTGTAGTTTTGTGGAGCTTTGTTATGAACAAATACAGAATGTAGTTTCCCCATAGTACAGTACCTTTTGATAGACAATAGATAGCCACTTTTTTTTCTGAAAACAGAATAGCCATGCAGAGCCTCCCTGCTACATTTTCAATGAAAGTCAGATTGGTACTACAGTGAGACACAATAGTTACTTTACAGTACTGGCTATGAGATCCCAGTTTCCAATAGCAAATCCCTAGTTGAAATAGAATATCTCATTTTAAACATGTTTAATTTTCCACCAGGAGACCCTGCAGATTCAAACACCACCACAGCCCTGGGCCCACTGTGTGGCTGGCTTCGAGTAAGCCCCAAACCTTTAAGTTATTATAAGCAGTTCCCCTACCCCTGCCGCAAACAGATGTAGTATCTCAGCAGGACGGTCCTGGATAAATACACCAAGATTACAAATAAATAAAAAGTTAGAGCCTCCTGTGCTTGGTCTATATACTTTAAGGTTGAGAACTTACCTTCTGGGAAGATGGCTCTCATCTTCTTTTAGCTGGTGGTGAGTCAGATGATGGACGCCTTTTCCAGCTGTGACGTGTTGGCAGACGGGAGAGGTAGCAGCTTCGCTAGTTCATAGAACTCTCCATTCTCCTTCTCCCTCCCAGTCATTGTGGCATTCTTGGATTTTTTCCTTCATTTTGATTATTGCAAGTCAATAATACGAGCATAATATAGACAGAATTGGGGTGGGAGTGATGAAAATGGTTCTGCGTGGTAATACCATGGTAAAATATATCAGGAACAAACTTTTGAGGGCAAAATATTGCAGAACAAAATACAGCCAGCAAAAACTATCACAGGACAGAACTGTGCAGACAAGATGCAGGCAGTACAAGCAGTAGGGCTGCAAATGAGCACGGGACACAGACTCTTTCTGCCTCACTGTCCTCCTAGAGGATGAAGCCCATGATGCATGCAGCATGTCAGGCGTGCTGCGAGTCAGACACCGGGGGGCTTCTTTGCATGGCTGTGATGGCCTTCCACCTGCTGCTGGCACTGTGTGGGAGGGGAGAGGCACAGCTTCCTGGAGGTGATGGACCATGTGCAGCCCACAGGGAGCACAGCAAGGCCACCTGGGTGTGGGCGCATGGATCTGGCCATCAACTGAGGTACTCCAGGCTTCTGACACCCCCTACTGCCATGTATGCGATGGTGTCTGTGACTATGTTGTGGGGCGCTATAGTGGTTCTCAGTGTCCATTGTGGGCCACACACACCTTGTGACAAAGGTATGGCTCTGGGGCTGCAGGTCAGCTGCCTATAGGATGATGTTTCTGTACTGGACCCCAACACAGGCAGCAGAACACCTGGACTGAAAGTATACAAGGTAGGCAAGCCTTATAGAGTGCTTTTCTACAGGCAGGGGTACCACAGGCATGGGTAACCATGTCCTTGGCGAGGGTAGACCAACTGACAGCTGGGCAGGTTCAGGGGCTGTGGGTTGGCCAAGGTTCCTGGGGCTCGCAGGGCATTTGGGGGGCTATGGAAGCACCTCCAGCCACAGAGAGTGGGCACCAAGTTCCATGGCTATGGTCACGGTGCCCCCTATGGTGCACTTTCTGTGTCTGCCTCCTGGATAGCTCCCAGGTGCCTGGCTGCTGTAAGGTATGTGCAGCAGTTGGTACAGCATCCCTTCCTAGCTGTTGTCCACAGGTCAGTGTGGCACTACCTTCACTGTTGTACTGTTCCCGTGCCACACTGACCAAGTGTTGCACCATGACTGTAGCCATTGCTATCCTTCTGTGCCACCTGGTCTGATTGAGCCCCATGGGGTCTGGCAGTGCACAGCAGGCTCTGCACATGTGGTATTGTGGCCCGCAATGTTTTTGTGCCTGCTGTGATATCAACCGCAATGTGCTGCCTGCGATATATTGCTCCGCTTTATTTGGCTAGTGTTATTAACACCCAGTACCACGAAAACACTGCGTCTGTATATTCTGGAATAAATAATAACATAAAAAAAAATACAATGTCCCTCACAAAAAATTAATAGTCTTCCCAATTTTACACGACTGTCCCCAAATCGTAATCACAGTTCTCAATCGGTATTGATTGGCCATCATGGGATGGAGAGGGGTTAGGAATGCCTTGGGAAACGCAGCTCAGGATATTCAATTTATTTATTGAAATCTACCCCGCACAATAAAAAACTGATAATGAAATGTTAAGTTATACAGAACCTAATGAGGACCTCAGAAAGATAATTGCTTGGTTCCCCAGTAAGCTACTATCAGGGTTCCACTGCAAATGGCATATTACAACTCATCTGGTCTATCTGGGGAATATAGTAAAAATGTATAGAAGCTGGATACAGTAAAATAGCATCCAAGCAAATGTTTGGAATTGGCAAATGCTTATTTGTGATTGGCCCCATTTCATGTAGTCAGTGCCTGGCTGCTGCGGGATGACTGTTTTTTTCTTTTTTTTTGCATCCCACTGATTGAGGGTCTTTTTTGCATCCTTTACAGGGGTAGCTGTTTAATTTATCTAACCATTATTTAACTCTTGATTTTGCATTTTTTTTAAATAATTAAAAGGATTTTTCAATGATCATACAGGAGCAGGTGTTGCAAGGCTTACTCACTGTATCTGTACTCCAGGACTTTGCTATGGTCAAGACAGTAAGTCTTTGGTGATGGAACTTCTGTTTTTTGTTGTTTTTTTCTTCATTAAAAATGAGGTGAGGCTTTTTGTGCAGTTGGGCATTGCAAGAAGAGAAGAATGGAGGAGATGGTGCAAGCCAGTCAATAGTTGCAGGTGGTATATCTCCTAGATGGGTTAGTTAGTGACAGCTGAGCTGGCGATTGTGCAAGGATGGGATAAGGAGTACAGCCTCTGTGCACTGAACTCGGGAGGTCACTGTACTGCAATGGTTCTTAGACTTTGTCACAGTGAGCCTCCCCAAAACCATGGAAAATATTTTGAGCCTCCCCCAAAAACTTAAATAATCTTGGGCCTCCCCAAGGAAAAATAACATGCTGTACTTTGCACAGTACACCATGAATAAATTGAAACCCCTTTGAGTACTTGGCTCACATTCAGTTCTTTGTCTTATACTGATGTGGAACCTTTGAAAAAGAGCGCTTGTGCTCAAAGTTGTTATCTGAATAACAAATAAAATAAACAAATATTATTATTCCATTAATTGTAACACCCCCCCCCCGGCCAGCCTACTTGCTCCGCTATTTTCATTCTTGAACCATTGTTACCCCTTGTTGCAGTACCTTCATGGGTCAGACTACTTTCTGTTTCCTCTCTATATGAAATAACCTTTCTGCATACTTTGCCTCTCCCCCTCTTTCCATGCTCCTAAGTAACTTCTCTGGAATTGCTTTGCTTCTTTCTGCTATTGCTCTTAGCACTTCTATGCTCAACCATTGTATTTGGGCTGTTCTGCCATCAGTCTACAAACTGATCAATTACCACCGCTCATTATTAGTTTATTGTTCATATTTGTTTGCACTATTGTTCACTGTGTATTTCTTGATTGTTTTGCAGTTACCTTTTGAAATGTATTCACTACCTACCCTTCCCTGGGTACACTTGAAATGAGCTTTGGCTCATTCACCTTCCCTTGTCACCTTTTAGTAAATAAATACATAAAATTCACCTACTATTATCTTCTTTCAGTTTGCTTAATCTTTTCACACAAAATACATAAAACTCAAAATGTAAATATTGTACTTTTTCAGACTTGATTGAGCCTCCCCTGGAACAGGTTGGGGCCTCCCCAAGGAGGCTGACCTCACCCTTTGAGAACCCCTGCTGTAGTGCAATTCAGAATATCCACTATGCTACGTTCCTTCCCTCTCCAGGGGCGGCATCTTTGTAAGACAGGAGTGAACCAGCACCACACTAAGGGCTGCCCACAGAAACAGTTAAGAAACAGCTTAAAATATCAGGAGCTACAGCCAGCAATCGAGGTTTACTTCAAAATAACTTAATTTGGAAGGGAGGTAACGATACAGTCAAACAACAGCTGTGAGCCTTTTGATGAACCACAGCTCACCATTGTGTCATTTGTATGTCCTCCATTTTTTTCCAAATGCAGGTCAGTTTATTTTTATCAGTACTATCAGCTTGATTTCATAGGGTAATACACTATTCAAAGACCCCCACAGTAGATAGATATGGATAAAACTATACCAGACTGTCTATTGACAGCCATCCTGGATGATGAACTTCATGTTTTTTTTGTTATTGCTGCCATACTGCAGCCTAAGCTAGCCCTTATGTCAGCAGTCTAACTGACATTAGAGGGAAAAAGAAATCTCTTTACACACTGTACTACAGAGTGTGCTTTTTTATACTGTGTACCTTGATCGCAGCTACTTACAGAATGCTGATGGGATTTGAACTATAGTTTTTGCTACTTGTTCGAAAATCTTGAAGGTATCAATCTGTACTTCTGGAACTTTCCTTCATAAAAAAAAAAAAGAAAACATGGGTGTATGGTAGGGGTGCTGGCGGGTCTGGTATGAGCACTGGGTCTGTAACAGTGTTAGGTGGCTGGGCAGAGATCAGTAAAGTGATGAGTGTAAGTGGGTGGGAGGGAGGTACTTTAAAGTGGCCCAGCAGTAATCGGTAGGTGGTCGGGATCAGCTGCAGCAGGTCAGGGGGTCCACATCTACTCATATGGGTCTCAGTAAATAGGAACACATCTGGAGACAAAGAGACATCAGTTTATTCTCTGTGTTGCACACACACACACACTCAGCTGTATAGCACTTTGCCTGTTTTTAACTACTACTGTATTTTTATCATATTTAAAACGAAGAACTTTGGGTGGCTAACAGAGTGGGTGAGTTCAGTTGACTAATCAATGGAATACTGGGCTGTTTAAATATAGAGCCCAATCAGGAAACAGCAAAATTAATCACTTCCACTATTAACCAAGTTCTAAAAAGAAGGCTTTTTTAGTTATAGTATTTTGTTGATTAATTAGTTTATTTCTGCATGTGATTGTCTTTTTCATTTTGTTGCAGAAAGGTGCCATAAGCATTGTGGTGCACCTAACAAATAAAACATGCATTTCCGTACTACATGCACACCTACCAATACTTAACAAACAGAAATTTGTGTTATGTGTATAGTGCCCTTTTTTTCAAAACTACATGAATCCACTGCTCATATGGGAGATCTGCTCTCTGCATAAAATCACCTGTTCTTTTACAGAGCTTGATATGCAGTTGTACAACTGCCCCCTGATTTTATTAAGAAACTGATGAATGGTGCTTTCATCCCTGATTTTTACAATAGCGGTACACTGCTCCCATCAGAAATTTACAAAGCAGATATATGAGGCACAAGGAATATTGCAATATGGCATTGTGTCGAGCTTCATTTCATGACTGTACTTGTGGAAGTGGAAAATTTGCTATGGACCATGTCTGATGGAGGTCTAAGGAAACATTACATTTTTACATTTGATTTAGTGCTTTTGTTATATATTTAGAAAAAAAGAACCCAGTTGCTAATGTTTACATTTACCAGTAGGATTGGCTTTTTAATTAAACTAATTCCTGTAGCCCCTTCCCCACACCATTTACCTCTCAACATCTTGCCACTAAAAGTTGGGAAATGTGTGATGCTGCTTCCCATAACATGGTACAAAACACCAAACATGAGGACATAGCAATCCTTTAAGTTTTTATTTGTTTGAAAAGGTGTTAAAGGTATAAGGTTCTGGGCCTCAGAAAATTTTACATGCCCAGTGAAATCAATATTGGACATTATGTGAATCTGCAACTCCGCCTCCCCCCCCCCCAACTCTATAAATTCACAGTAGGAAAGTACTGAATTTCTTAACATTTTTCATTTCATTTCATTCATCAAAAATGAAATATGTAATATGATGACTGTGCAGGGATGATAACACTCATTATAATAAATAATCTTTCACACACGCAGACCTACATATAATGTGGCAGCTATAAGTTGAACTGGAACATGGCACAACATACAACATGACAGGTTTGTTAACATACATAATGTCTCCATCTTTCAAAGAAATAAAACACAAGATTTTTAAGAAAATAATTTATTAAGCAACTCCTTACACCATTAATACACATCATTAACTGTCAAAACAATTCAGTATAGCATAGTGGTTAATGGCACTAAGCTGCAAACTTGGAGAAATGGGTTTGAATCCCTTCAGCCACCACTTGCATACTCTGTGGCCCTGAGCAAGTCAATTAACTGTCTTGCTCTCCAAGATCAAACTTGCTAAAAAAGCTGAAGATTAGTGTATCATTCTTGGTTAACCAGTTACCCCTTTTCACTTTTTGATTTTGAAATGTAACACAGAGTGAATAAACATCAACATCAAAAGAACTATAATGATGTAGACCATATTGGGGGATGAGGTTGAATTATATTATTACACAACAAAGAAACCTCTAACTACACAAGTGTAGGAGTTTCCTAGAGTTAACACTGATTTCTGGCAATCAAGGGGCTTAATATGTGCCACCCCCATCTCCATCCAACAATATAGAGGATAATGGCTGGGGATCAGGTGATAACCAGGCTGTAATCACCTCGAGTAGTTGCTAGGGCAACATGGTAAATCTGAAGAGTGCAGCTCGAGAGGTTTACTGTAGACCTAGCAACCATGAGAGGTGATTTCAGCATGGTTGTCACCTGATTACCAGCCATCGTCTTTTATAGTGTATGATCAAAAAAACACTGTTTGCATTCTATGTGTGAGAATCATAGAACTCTGGTGCATTCTTTTTATGTTCGCTTGCGCGCATGCGCAAGGAACGTTTTGGGAGAGTAGCACACTTTGAAGGTGTGCTTCTCCCATCCAATGCACTACTCCCTTGAGCAGGTGTGGAGATCCTGCACCAATGGGTGCAGGAGCTCTGTATGACAGCAGTGTTCCTCTGCTTCAAAGCAGAACACCACTGCCATAGAGAGCACTGCGTCAGGCCCTCTCCCCTGATCACACGATCCCCCAGCGCGTCCGCCGCCCCAAAACTTAAACTTTGTTTGCCGAAGGGTGCCCAATCCCGTTGGCTCACAGCTCCCCAAAGCCATCCTGCTGCCACACTGGGAGCCCACACAGCCAGCAAACCTCCGGCTGTGTTTTGCCAGCGGGGGTGCCCCAATCCCAGCCGGCTGAGTCGGCCCCGCGTAGTTTGCGGCGGGGTGCCCAATCCCTGTCGGCTCCTCGCCCCCACACATCTTCTGCCATGCTGAAGCCCACCCCAGCGTGGCAAACGTCCCACGTTGTCGTTTTGTTTTTTTTTCTGTAAAGAAAAGCGGTCCCCAGCTGCGTCTCCACTCCCCTCCCACAACCCGCACCCACCCACTGTGCACCAGCCTCACTCACCCCCTCACCCCATACTTACCTCCGGACTCCGGCGTGGCGATCTTGATGGACCAGGAACACGTCTGCACTCTTCAAAGCCGACTGCGAACTGAGGAAATGCCAACAGCTGTATAATGGGCTAGATGGGGGGGTTCAACTTTATTGCATAGCTCAGGCATTTTTTGGAATTTTGCACCAAATTTTCAACATGGGGTTTTTGGGACCCCTTCTCATGAATGATGTCACTGTCATGGCATTACTCAGACCCGAAGGGTGATTTCGCAGGCACTGCGCAGTCACTGCGTGAAATCACCCTTTGGGCTCAAATAACTCCATAAGTGACATCATTCGCGAGAAAGAATCTAAAAACCGTAATGTGAATAATTGAAAATAAAAAATAACTGTTTTACGAGCGGCATTGCACAGTCCTCGCAGGCTCGTAAGTTTGCGAATTTTTAATATTTTCACTCCAGATTTTCAACATTGCCATTTTATCACACCTTCTTATGAGTTGTACAGCTGTCATTTTTCATATCTCACCCAAAATGTATTTCCGCCCATGTAGCGCACAATGGTGCAGTCGGTGTGCGAAATCAATGTATGGAACACATTAAGAAAATCACAGTGACACTGTTCATGAGCAGAGGTCTTAAAATGGCTATGTTGAAAATTTGGTGAAACAATTCCTAAAAATGACTGTTTTACGAGCGTGCGTTGCGCAGTTCCTACGCACACTCGTACATTTGCGAATTTTCAATATTTGCACTCCAGATTTTCAACATTGCCATTTTACCACACCTCCTCATGAGCAGTACAGCTGTCATTTTTCACATCCTGCCCAAAATGTGTTTCTGCCCATGTAGCGTGCAGTGGCGCAGCCGGTGTGCAAACTCAATGTATGGGACACATTAAGAAAATCACAGTGACACTGATCATGAGCAGAGGTCTTAAAATGGCTGTGCTGAAAATTTGGTGCAAAAATTCCTAAAAATGACTGTTTTACGAGTCTGCGTTGTGCAGTTCCTACACACGCTCATAAGTTTGCAAATTTTCAATATTTTCACTCCAGATTTTCAACATTGCCATTTTACCACACCTCCTTGTGAGCACTGCAGCTGTCATTTTTCACATCTTGCCCAAAATGTATTTCCGCCCATGTAGCGCACAATGACACAGTCAGTGTGTGAACTCAGTGTATGGGACACATTAAGAAAATCACAGTGAAACTGTTCATTAGCAGAGGTTTTAAAATGGCAATGTTGAAAATTTGGTGAAAAAATTCCTAAAAATGACTGTTTTACGCGCGTGTGTTGTACACTTCCCACGCACACTCATAGGTTTGCGAATTGCAATATTTCCACTCCAGATTTTCAACATTGGCATTTTACCACACCTCCTCATGAGCAGTACAGCTGTCATTTTTCACATCCTGCCCAAAACGTGTTTCTGCCCATGTAGCGCACAATGGCGCAGGCGGTGTGCGAAATTAATGTATGGGACACATTAAGAAAATCACAGTGACCATGATCATGAGCAGAGGTCTTAAAATGGCTGTGTTGAAAATTTGGTGAAAAAATTCCTAATAATGACTGTTTTACGAGTGTGCGTTGAGCAGTTTCTACGCACTCTCGTAAGTTTGTGAATTTTCAATATTTTCACTTCACATTTTCACCATTGCTATTTTACCACACCTCCTCATGAGCAGTACAGCTGTCATTTTTCACATCCTGCCCAAAACGTGTTTCCGCCCATGTAGCACACAATGGCGCAGTCCGTGTGTGAACTTAATGTACGGGATGCATTAAGAAAATCACAGTGTCACTGTTCATGAGCAGAGGTCTTAAAATGGCTGTGTTGAAAATTTGGTGACAAAATTCCTAGAAATGACTGTTTTACGAGTGTTCATTGTGCAGTTCCTATGCACGCTCGTAAGTTTGCTGAATTTCAATATTTTCACTCCACATTTTCAACATTGCCATTTTACCACACCTCCTTATGAGCACTGCAGCTGTCATTTTTCACATCTTGCCCAAAACGTGTTTCCGCCCATCTAGTGCACAATGGCACAGTCGCTGTGTGAACTCATTGTATGGGACACATTAAGAAAATCACAGTGTCACTGTTCATGAGCAGAGATCTTAAAATGGCTATGTTGAAAATTTGGTGAACACATTCCTAAAAATAACTGTTTTACGAGTGGGTTGTGCAGTTCCTACACACGCTCGTAAGTTTGCGAATTTTCAATATTTTCACTCCACATTTTCAACATTGCCATTTTACCACATCTCCTTATGAGCAGTACAGCTGTCATTTTTCACATCCTGCCCAAAATGTGTTTCTGCCCATGTAGTGCACAATGGCGCACTTGGTTTGCAAAATCAATGTATGGCACACAGTAAGACAATCACAGTGACACTGTTCATTAGCAGAGGTTTTAAAATGCCAGTGTTGGCAATTTGGTGAAAAATTCCTAACAATGACTGTTTCTGACGTGCATTGCACAGTTCCCACGCATCGCTCCTAGCTTTGCGAATTTTCAATATTTCCACCCAGATTTTCAATATTGCCATTTTCCCACTTCCTTATGAGCAGTACAGCTGTCATTTTTCACATCCTGCCCAAAACGTGTTTCCGCCTATGTAGCGCACAATGGGGTAACAAAAAGTCATGCTGACAATTTATTGTGCAAATACCAGCAATCACACAGGGCATTAGGGTAAAGCACCATACATGCCACACACCACTGAAAATACCTGCAAGCGAACGTTCGGCATTGACAAATGCTTGTTTGTTATGCTACAGTTTGGAAGTTCCCAAGTGTGGTTAACAACTTTTAAAATTCTAAACAGTGCATAACAAAGCTGTGTAACTGCTGATTATGGTGGTTAATAGGCACTTACAATACATTGTAACCATCTTCAGTATGATAAGTTGCTAACAATGTGTAGAAGGAGGGTTAATTTAGCAAGTAACAACTAAGTTGAGGGAGTGCATGGGAAAGGGTTGTGGTGATACTGTAACAATGAAGGAGAAAAGCACAGTTGCTAAAGATCGGAACTGCAAACCTGAATACATAGGTTCAAAACCAACCTCCGCCTCTAACGTGTTGGGAGAAACAGAACATGTAAGATAACTTCCTTGTACTATCAGATATAATCAAGAGAATAGCAACACCTGAGTGCACCTCTCCTATTTAAACAATTCTTCCTTTTCAATTCATCCATTTGTACAGCAACATGGTCACCACTGTAACCACCAGGAATCACAATAATATGCAACCTAGTGGACTGCCAAAATACAGTAATTAGCATGTATTGCAATGCAGGACTGATATATCAGTCCATGGCACAACAATTAGTCCATATAGGATGTTGACAATGGGTGACATGAGGTGTATAATCAAAGCAGCGTTCCGTGAAGCTGCACTTGAGCCAAGACAGATACAACATAATGGGATATGGAGTGAAACCTGAAATAAAGGATTAGGGATGGATTTTCTTCTTTTAAATCACAAAACACACCTGAGAATCATGAGTGCAATTCTGAAATGTAAGAAACACGAAAAAGCAATCTAACATACTAAAATGCCAGCAGATTAGGCCTAATGGTCTTTCGTGTCTGCTTGTTTGGTCAGCCCCCACCCTGGGAGCTGACCTTGCTGCCCCCCTCTCCCTCTCTGGCTTCTCCCTTCCCAGTCCTGGATATTCTTGCTGCACTGGTTTTTGCTTCCAGAACCCTTCCCCAGTACCTGTCCCACCCCATCTTGAACCCCTCCACTGTTTCTGCCTCTACCAGCCCCCTGGGCAGTGCATTCCATGGCTCCACCACCCTCTCAGTGAAGTAGCACCTCCTCCTTTCTCTCCTGAATCTCCCCCCTCCAGCTTCCCCTTGCCCTCTAGTTGCTCCCCTCCTTCCTTCAGAGCACCCTGACTGCTCCTTCCTTTTACCCCTTCATGTACCTGAAGACCTCTATCATGTACCTTCTCTGTTCCAATGTGTACATATTTAGCTCTTCGAGCCTCTCTGAGTGAGCATTCAATGTCTGTGTGGGGGAGGAAGGCGGGGGAGCAATCTGCACATACAGTTTGGAAAGTCCAATATAGACAGTGCATTCTGTATTTTCTGAAAAACATTGGGGTACACAGTGAAGTTGCAGTAGCAGCCCAATTGTGAAGAATTACACAGCTACAGACAGCAAACACTTTTCAGCTCGCTCTCTACCATAGCTGCTAGGAGTTGGCATACTGATTTTAACAGTACCATTATTAAAAATACAATTGGCTCAGATCTACAGGTCTCAACAGGTCACGCTCTAATAACCATGAGAAATCAAAATTGGACACTAATAAATTATGATTTCCATGGCAGCAAAAGAAAAATGAATATTTTATTTATGTATTTTGTTGTTGTTGTTATTTCCCCCTTGTGGACCATTTAGGACAGCAATAAAAATAAAGCTAGGGGCTGTGCGGGAATGAGTTCAGCTTCTCCTTCTCCTTCTCTATGTCAATTTTCCACAAATGCCCCCTTCAGCCAGAACTGGCACTACCAAATATGGTGAGCCCTGCACCACAATAAAGTGTATACGCCTGGTACATTCAAGAAGCAACTTATTTCGGTGGACATTGTTTTTAAAGTTCGAACAGTAAATACCATTTACTGTTCAAACAGTAAAGTAGGTACAGTAAAGTACGAATGGTAAATGGCTTTTACCATTTAAACATTTACTATTCGAACAGTAAATAGTATTTACTGTTTGAACATTTACCATTCAAACAGTAAAGTGCCAATGGTAAATGACATTTACCATTTGCACATTTACTGTTTGTACATGTATTTTCTGAAAAACATAGGGGTACACAGTCAAGTTGCAGTAGCAGCTCAGTTGTGAAGAATTACACAGCTACAGACAGCAATCACTTTTCAGTTCACTCTCCACCATAGCTGCTAGGAGTTGGCATACTGATTTAAGAGTAACATTATTAAAAATACAGTTGGTTCAGATCTATAGATCTCAACAGGTCAAGCACTAATAATCATGAGAAATCAAAATTGGGCACTAATAAATTATGATTTCAATGGCAACAAAAGAAAAACAAATCTTTATTTTTTTTTGTTGTCATTATTTCCCCCTTGTGGACATGGTAGCACCTCAATAAAAAAAGCTAGGGTTGTGCAGGAGTGAGTTTTGCTTTGCCTTCTCTATGTCAGTTTTCCACACATGCCCCTTTCGGACAGAACTGGCACTATCAAATATGATTAGCCCTGCACTGCAATGAAGTGTATAGCCCTGGTTCATTCAAGAAACAACTTATTTTGGTGGAAATTGTTTTTAAAGTTTGAACAGTAAATACTATTTACTGTTTGTACAGTACAGTAAGAACGGTAAATGGCTTTTACTGTTCGAACATTTACCATTCAAACAGTAAATGATATTTATTGTTCGAACATTTACCATTCAAACAGTAAAGTGCAAATGTTAAATGACATTTACTATTTGCACATTTACTATTTGAACAGTAAATGTTATTTATGGTTTGAACAGCCTGTCTTGCATCTAGCACAAAAATCGTTAGAATTCAAAAATGGTAATGTATTTTTTCACCAAACCATCCAAAGGCACACCCTTTGCACACACCCCATTATCCCTGAAAATATCAGAGGCAAACTTAATTCTGTGTGTGCTGTACATGAGAATAAAAAATCCATGTTATCTTATGGGAAAAAGTTTCTTTTTTGCGCTTTAGACCATTTTACATCTTTGAAACAGTAAAAACTGCCATCATGAAACTTTCCACATCTTGTGACACTGACAACTTGACAGCACAGACCAAGCTTTGGGTTATTTGGCTGTAAAATGACAAAGTTATTAAGGTGCAAAAATTGAGATTTAACATTGAAAGGCTGTACCAACCCTAACTATGAGGGCACTATTGTGTCTTTATAAAATATATATATAGATACAGATAGATAGACAGGCAGACACACACACACGCACACATATATATATATATATATATATATATATATATATATATATACACATACATACATAAACATAGAAACACAGAATGTAATGGCAGCTATAGACTGCTTGGCCCACCCAGTCTTATAATTTTTCCCTGCCTACAGTGTCATCGTAGACCCTACTTGATCTCTGGGTCTAATTCCCCCCTTTCCTTTCCACTAAGATCCCTTTCTGCCTATCACATGGATTTTTGAACTCCATCCCTGTTACATTTATAGAAACATAGCATTTGCTGGCAGATAAAGATAGCTTGGCCCACCTAGTATACCCATTTTCCTTTGCTATAGTATCAGTGCAGATCCTACTTGATTATTGCCCCATTCAAAAAATCCTTCCCTTTCCATAAGATTTCCTTATGCCTCTCCCATGCATTCTTGAACCTCACTACTGTTTTTTTAATTAAGTAAACTTTATTAAAAATGTTTCAACAATAATGAAAACAAATTACATACAAAAACAAAACAGTGAACAAAACTCCTCTCTCCTCCCCCCTCCCCCCCCCGGTCTGGAAAGATGAATATTTGCAGAGACTAATGACCTGTAAATATACACAATCTGAAAACACTCAAATAATAAACACATATAATTTGACATTTGACTCTAGAGGATCTTGTCACTTTTCAAGAAGTAGAGTATGCAAAGTATTCTGTGTTTTATGATAAATATGAGACCTATGGTGTAGTTCAGCAATTTACTTTTTAGCAATTAATGCCAACATTATCTCCCAATGCCATTCCAGTCTGGGGGGGCTGATTGTCCAGCCAGTGTCTTAGAATAACTAACTTCACAGGGCAGTGATCATGGCTATATATCCCCATTTATTCCCCTTTAATTTTTTGGATACCTCATAATTAAACAGATAGCCAGTGTAAAGGCCTCATCTATTTATTTGCTTACTTTTTGGTAACCAAGTATGTGCACTGATCCAGTGGACCATTTTCAGTCATGACCTGGGCCACAAGGTGGCGATGCATGAAAAACCAGCATTGGACAAAGTTTACAGACCTAAATTGAACAAATGGGCTAATCCACATTTGATCACCTCCCAGAAGGGCTTGTCCTTTTTTCAAGTCCATAGCATATGATACAGGGACCCCTCCTTCTTCCCACCCCTAGTATACTGGCTGTTTGTCAGCTTCCCCATTGTACATAATTTCTGAGGCATAAAAACAGGTTATGCAATATCTAAAATTGCAAGAGACTACTGTATATTTATATTGCTTAATGTATTTATATAAATTGCTCCAGATCTTTTGTCATTCTGCAGTACACCAACATAACTATAGTACCCTTTCCCAATAGTCACTAATGCCTTCCAGTGCATTGGGATCTAGGTGTTGTAGAACTTTGTATATCTGAGAAATGCTATGGGGTTCTATGACAGCCTATATGAACTGATCTAACATGTATGTTACAGTGTCCATCCAAGGCTGAGGACCCTGCTGAATTCCAGTTGCTTGGACAGTTTGGTGGTAAGTGACATATTTATTCACTCAGACATTGTATTTGGCTTTGAAAATAGGAAAGGAGCATGTCCTGCATTCTGGAGTAAGTGATCTACAGTACAATCTGGGATTTAGCACCATAATCCAATCAGGAGGGGGCATCAATCAATAAGAAAATTTGGATTCTCACAAAGAGGCTGGGAGAATGAGTGGGAGAAATTTTCCTTGAAGGTAATTCCCAACTGCTTGTGTGCTCAGACAGACCAATATAATGGAGTCGATAAATGGGCATGTGGCATTTTTCCAAGGGAAGTAAAAGTAAACTATGAAATGAAGATCCTCGCTGTCAACACAAATCCTATTCTATAAAAAGCCAACATGGGAGATAGCCACCATTCACAAATTGCTGGTGAGTGAATCCCCTCCTAAAATATTTTGCCCCTTGTAAAGCCAAATAATATAGTCAAAAGTTAGGAAGTCTAAAGCCTCCCATCCCTTTAGGGAGTGAGAATATAAAATATGTCCTCATGGCTGTTTTTCCCTTCCAGAGAAAATCAGTTAAAAATCTACAGTATGCAGTTGAGTAAACTAGCGTTGGGAGAGATAAACATTTAGCATATTAATGGGGTAAAGTATATGTGGTAATGCATTCATTTTAACTATATTCACTTTGCCCCATAAAGTTAAAGTAAAAGCCTGCCATCTCTTTATGTCTTGCTGAAGGGTATTTAAAAGAGAATCTAAACTGTTCTTTTTGAGACCAGATAAATGTCTGAATACTTTAATACCCAGACAATCATAGGTTTCATAGAGTTACAGAATGAAGAGACTAAAGTCCATATGCTCTCCACTATTTCTTAGCAATAGCCACTAATATTATTGCTATCAGGAGTGCATCTAGGTTGGTTTCAAATGCCTGCGTATCAACACTATTTACTACTTCGGATGGAAGATCATTGCATAGGGGCACAACTCTAAAACTAAACCAGTGTTTTCTCCTGGTGGTCTTGAATAATCCCCCTTTTAACTGAAATTAATGTCCTCTGATCTGGTATGGAACTTCTCATATTTCTAGTTCCAGTGATCTCATTAAACTAGTATCTCATATTGCTCTGTATGCCATGCACATATCCCCTCACAATTTCCGGTACTCCAGTGTATATAAACCCAAACAATTTAACATTTCCTGATAGTCCCTACCCTTTAACTCTCCAATCATCTTATTTGCCCTTCTGTGGACCCTTTCCAAACTAATGATATCCTTTTTATATCCTGGTGACCACACTTGTGAACAGTACTCCATGAGTGTTCTCACCAGTGCTCCATACAAGGGTATCAAAACCTCACTCCTCCTGCTCTTTATATGCCTAGATATACAATTCAGGATGTTACCAGCTTTTTTTACCAATAGGCTAGTATGTTGTTTGAATCTGAGGTCATTTGAAACCAAGATACCCAGATCTCTTTCATCCTTGACAACTCCCAGCGAATGTCCATTTAATTTATAGGTGGCCGCTAAATTATTTGTGCCAAAATGCATTACCTTACACTTTTCAACATTAAAGGTCAATTTAGAGTCCTGTGCCCACCTTTCCAATGTGGTTAGGGAGTCCTCTACTGTAGCACTATTTATTCGGCTATTTATCGTATGACCAAGTCTGATATCATCCACAAATTTAGCCTCCCACACATCATGCCCACCTGTCACTGATTGAATATATATGTTAAAAAGGCAAGGCCCCAATACAGATCCCTGCGGAACCCCACTCATGACTTCTGACCAGTTTGAATTGCATCCCCTAATTGTTACTCTTTGTTACCTGTTACTTAACCAGGAGTCAATCCAATGGGTAATATTCCCAGGGATACCATGTTCAATCAGTGTATCCACTAGTTCACCATGTGAACCCAGGGGAAGAGTACACAATGGGGGGTGAGATACTAACAACAACAAAAATAGAAAGGGATCTGGGGGTAGTCATATCAGATGACCTAAAGGTGGGCAAGCAATGTGAGAGGGCAGCAAGGAGGGCTGGGGGGATACTGGAATGCATAGGGAGAGGCATCACCAGTAGAAAACAGGAAGTTATTATCCCTCTGTACAGACAGCTGGTCAGACCCCATCTGGAGTACTGTGCAGTTCTGGAGACCCAGTCTTTGCAAAGACATAGACAGGATGGAAGCTGTCCAGAGGAGGGCAACTAAAATGGTGCAGGGTCTGCACCGGAAGACATATGAAGAGAGACTTAAGGAGCTTAATATGTATAGCCTCGAGGAAAGGAGGGAGAGGGGGGACATGATAGAAACTTTCAAGTACCTCAAGGGAATCAACAAAGTCCAAGAGGGTAGCATCTTTCAAAAAAAGAGGTGTGCAAGAACAAGGGGGCACAATTTGAAGATGGGGGGCAGCTCAGAGGTAATTTAAGGAAGTATTTTTTCACAGAGAGGGTTGTGGATGCATGGAACGGCCTTCCGGAGGAGGTCGTGGAGTCAAAAACAGTGGTGGAATTCAAGCATGCATGGGACAGTCATAAGGCAATTCTAGGGGGTTGGGGTAGAAAGAAGCAGGCTGCTGGTTAACTAGGATCTGCAGCTTATCCAGTAGGCAGGGAAATGGGCAGACTGGGTGGGCCAAGCGGTCCTTATCTGCCATCAAATTCTATGTTTCTATGTGGGACCCTATCAAAGGCTTTTGAAAGTCCAAAAAAACAACATCCACAGGGCAACCATCATCCAGGGACCTGCTTATATTCTCGTAAAAACTCAAAAGGTTTGTCTGGCATGACCTACCATTTTTAAAACCATGCTGTGTATTATCAATAACTCCTCTAAGTCACATATCCTGTTTTATCTAGACATTAATAATACCCTCCAACACCTTGCCCAGAATAGATGTTAAGCTTATTGGTCAATGATTACTGACTTCTTGCTTGGATCTCTTCTTAAAAATAGGGATCACATTTGCCTCCCTCCATAAGATAATTAAGGATTTTAAGTTCCTATTGAAGACCCAGTTGTGTCATATCACTTTTAACTATGAAATAATTTAAAGGGAGAACTTTGTTTTCACCTAGATTTAGGTATAGGCCATAATCACACTAAAACCCTCGATCTCACTTAAGGCTATGGGAATAGATATATGATGGTACTCCACATGCGGTAAGGTATTGTCAGTATACATTGAAAATTTATAAGCTGAGTGATATATTTTGACCCTTTTAATATTGGGGTTAGTCCAGAGCCTCCTAGTCAGAGGTTCCAAGTACAGATTAAATAAGAGGGGTGATAATGGGCATCCCTGTTTAGTACCTCGTTTGAGGTGAAAGATGCCAGACAGTACCATGTTGCAGTAAATTTGAATTTACGATTGGAATAGAGCGTTCTCACCCATTATGTGAACTCTTGAGGGAAACCATACCATTTTGAAATCGTGAAGAGAAACATCTAAGTTACTTCATTAAAAGCTTTTTTAGAGTCCAGGGAGATGAAGGCTGTGGGTGTCTTGCTCTCCCTGGATGATGCTACTAAGAGATGGAGTTTCCTCAGGTGGTCTGAAGTATACTACCCTTCACAAAATCAACCTGCTCTGGACCCACTAGGTCATCTCAGACTTTTTATAACCTAGCAGCTAAAACTATCACTAATATGTTCATATCAATATTAATGAGCAACATTTTTACAGTGTGAAAGTAAGTGGCAATATATTTTAGGAGCTCATTTGGATGGAGGTCTCAATGAAACATTTAGTCTAATTCCATTTTTAAAAGTGAAAAGAAGTTAAGAATATTTTAAATATTAGTTTAAAGCAATTGCTAAAAGAATTTGCTTGGTTCTATGTATATCGGTATTTAAACATCTTTCTCAAAATCTTTCATTTTTATTTTCCAAAATGTTTTGTATATACTGATATTTTTATCTTTAATATTTTTCTTTTCAATATTCTTTATATTTTTCAGTATTTGTATAGATAGAATTCTTTATATTTAGTTTTTCTGTATAGTGTAAAACAATTTCTCAAGTGTCTGCTGAAATTAGGAAACAAAATGATGTTGTTTAAGTATACCTCTGACACCTAGTGGTTACTAAGATGTATTACTATTTATATTAACATTTAATGATGCCATATGTATGACGTTTAAGTTAAGCAAACTAAGGATTGGTGTAATTAGATATGTCACATGGTCTCTTTCTGGATATAAAAGAAGGGGTGCCAGAGATCTCTTTTTTCACACCTTGAAGAAGTGTTGGCAAAACATGACATGCTGGCATTTTTATTGGCTGTCTTTGCACATTGGTAAAATTTTGCTGCTAATGAAATTATTTATTCTAAATAAATGTACAAATTTTCACTTTATTTCAAGTGACTATAGTGTCTTTCTGTGCTGCCAACCTTTTTTGTCTTGTCTGATATGGTCTATAAATACCAATAGACCCAATAGACATAGCATCCTTCCCTGTGTTTAAAATTAAAACTATTCAGGCTCAGGATAGTGAATCATCCTGGATCCCTTGTGAGTGAATATAGTTTAAGACCCTAGTTAAGAAAGATGATAATTACACACAGAAATGCTTATAAAATTGGAAGGGAAGCCATCTGGGCCCAGAGCCTTATCCAAAGCCATGCTCTGTGTCACCTTAGAAACTTCTTCTCATATGCAGCCTGTCAGAATGTTCTGTTGAGTTTGGGAGATGGACTAGAGCTAAGTATGCAGCAATTAATTGGCCTAGCTGTGTAGTATCTAGGTTGTTCTTGAAAAGTTCTTGATAAAAGGTAACAAAAGCCTTAACAATTCCCCTGTGGCAGGGTGATCAAGGAGGGTGAGTTACCATCCTGGATGCCCAAAACTATCCTAGAGATCTCCTGTTGCCCTAGTCAGAGAGTTAGCAGCTTCCCAGAATTCTCAACTGCATCAAGATATTTAAATTTAGCTCAGAACAGGGACAACTCTGCTTTCTCTCTAAGCAATGTGGCGTATTGGGCCCAGGGTGAATTTGAAGTCTTTCAGGTTTGTTTTGTCAGTACTTGAGGAGAGCTTATTCTCCATGTCTCTAACACTCATAAGTAAATTACCTGCTTTTCACTATCTTTCCTTTTCACGCCAGGCAGAAAGCCTAATGTTTTCTCCCTGGAGCACACTTTTTGCTGCACCCCATAACATATCCCATCTATCAACTGAGTTTAAATTCTACTTCAAGATATTATTACTACAGTCCTGTACGTTGTCCATGATCCCTTTGTCCTTTAACAGCTGAGTAGTAAATCTCCAGATTTTGTCAGGTGAGTCCCGGACCTAAAGCGTAAGAATTAAATGCACAGGGGAATGATCCAAGATAACCTAGGGTTCGATGCCACAGTCGAGGATGCCAGGGATTTAGTCTCAATGAATGAGGAAATTGTAAATTCAGGAAAAAGTATTGTGGGGCTTAAAGAAGAAAGTGTAAGTGTGATTTAAGAGATGTAGCAAATGCCATTGGCCTGTTAGACCTACGGTGTCTAGGAGATCACAGAGACTCCTTTCACCCAGGGTAAGCCCCTTTCTAGGATTCTCTCTTTGATCCAAATAAGTTTGATAAACTAAATTCCAGTCTCTGTCTGTCAAAATAGGACTATTAGCAAAAGGGGACAATCCATTGCAAGCTCCATAAGATAACTTGGGGTATCCACATTTGATCCATAAATGGACCCAAGTAAAAATTCCTGTTGACCCAGTCTGCCATGTACAGTAAGAACAAATATAATCTGCCTGGTCCTAAATTAAATTAATGAAATTGAAGGCCACTGCCCTGGAAATTAAAATTGCCCCTCTCTTCTTGCTACAGTTGCTCACCTCATGCACTTGACCCACCCATTCCCTGAGGAAGTAAGAAATATCCTCAGATTTAATATGTGTCTCTTGCAGAAAGGCAATGGGTGTCTTAAGTTTCTTAAGATGTTTGATTACCATGTTTCTTTTTCCTTTGCATTGTCCTCCTTTTTCTCCTTTAATATTCCAAGAAACTATCACACATGAATTGATCAGATTAACCATAAGGTGGGTATATCAGTATAGCCTGTGCATCCACTCCACATTATTTTTATTTATTTTTTAAGGTGGGGGGTGGGAAGAAGTAGGTTGTTGGTTAACTAGGATCTGCAGCTTATCCAATAGGTAGGGAAATGGGCAGACTACATGGGCAAAGCAGCCCTTATCTGCTATCAAAGTCTATGTTTCTATGTTTTTGTGAGCATTTTTCATCACCCACTGTCAGCGGATCTTGGTGGTGGTTATACTGACCATCCATGCTCTGTCCTTCCACAGCTATCAGCGATCAGTGGGGGCTTTTTTGACCTTTGTTTCCCCCCAGAACCCTACCCCTGAGGACGCTGGCATGAAGGAAGGAAGTCCAGGCAGTAGAGATGCAGGTGCATGTATCAGCCAGGCAACTAGCAGTGTCCTCCCCTAACCATAAAACACAAGTTCTGTGCTGCCACTTATACATTCACCAATGGTAGGATTGGGGTGATGTGACAATCCCTCATTGGAGGAGCAGAGCGTCCTCTGGGACATTCAAACCTCCTTTCCTTGGATGCCCTCAATGACTCAGGTTCATTCCTGAACCCACATCACCAAAGTTGTGGGTAGTAGTACTACTGCTGTGCTGATGGGCTGATGTGACCCCCCATTTAAAATGTGCTAAAGTCAAGCCTTCAATATCCAGACCGATCAGTCCCTCCTCCCCTCTCAATCATTCTTACTCCAAATGCCGACTCAACCTCCTTCCTCATTCGCCCTATAAACAACAATAACTAACACACAATTCCAGCAAGAACAAGTAAACAACAAAAAGCAGAACCTGTCATATGTCACCAGTCCCAGAGACTGAACACCTACACCACTGGTCAATAATGGTCCCAGAAACCAGCGTACAGCACAAGCCGACCCCACAGAGAAAAGTAAGAATTGGACAAAATAAAGTATACTGCAGTCTAAAATACAAGTGGATGAATGCCAGGCTGACCCACATGTGTACTATATAGATCTGGAACATTCCTTAGTCAGGAGCCCCCAACCCTGTGGGATTTTAAGGTCATCATATTAACCGTAATCAATGTGATAACCTAAATCCTCTCCTATGGGAAAGAAAAATAAATTATCATCCTCCATGTATTCATGTTCATTAATAAGGCTGTCTGATGAATCAATCAATCAATCAATCAAATCTTTATTCAGGCGATCATCATTGAGCAAGGCTCATTTACAAGATGGACCTGATAAGGTCAAGGTTCGAGTTGGTGCACAGCAATTACATCACATACTTATGAGACAGTTATACATACAGAAACAAGAAAATGTTATTTATAACACAATAATATACAGAGAATTCACATGTTAAAGCTTGGCAAGAGAAAGTTAAACTAACATCTACAATATGTACAATACATATATTTTTTATTTATTTATAAAGCAATCAGTTTACAACCTTTGAGCCACGGGCTCATTTCCAAAGGTACCTCGTCAACAATGGTAGAAAATACAGAATAATACAAATAAAACAGATAATACAGGTAATACAGAAAGAAGGGTACATACAGAGCAGTGCATATATATCACAATGAGGGCCATGACAGTCACTCACATAATGAGTACAAGGATGGTGAAGGGAATATTGGGTGCCTGGCTGGAAGGAATATGCCATATGTGATTGGAATATGGTTTTGTGGGATGACTATTCTATCTCTAGCGGTAGCAACTGCATTTCTCTGTGAAGAAGGCTGTACAGTGCTGCTTGAAGGATGTAAATGGAATGATAATGGACAGTTTTAGGGATTTTTGTAGGGTGTCCCATGCTATGGCTAGAGAGTAGCTGATTGCTGCCCTCCCTAATACCTCCTACCTGATATTTTAGTCACTTTCAAGAGTGTAGACACTGTATGGAAGGTCCAGAAATTATGATGGGACAGCTCCCAACATCAGCAATAGGAAGCTCTAGCTAAAAAAGAAACTGAGTTTCAAAGAGGGAAAGTGACTTCTATGTGAATTCAAGGTAAAGGGAATCATCACTGATATGGAGGAAATGAGAAAATCAAATTATATAGGGTGGGTACACTTAAGACTGGTGACTAGAAGCATGGCATATGGACTCAAAGCTGACCAAAAGTGCAAGTAAAAAGGAAAGTGAACCACTGATGCCGATCTGCTCAATATGAGCTTGTCCCCAGAAACAAAAGCCAAATTAGGCTTTCCCACCATAGCCTGACCCCATGATCAAAAATTAATTTTAAAAAGAATGTATGACCCCACGGAAACCACTGGTGACTCCGGCCAGTGGCTAGAAAATAGTGAAAAAAATAGAAAAACAAGCATTTGTCAATGCCAAATGTTGTCTTGCTGGCATTGGTATTGGTAGTGCCAGAGTCAGAGATGCATAATAGGAATGGCAGTGAAGTACTGAAGTGATGCCAACCTGACCCCCACCCTGCAGAGACCAACAGGCATTGGGTTGTGCCTTTGGGTCATCAGCTATAACGCTAATGCTAGTATACCTCACCCTACCCTGTAGACACTGACAAGTGTTGTGGTGTGCTTTGGGGTCTTTGAGCGTTATACTTACCCCACTCCATAAGGAAATACACTGAGGTGTGTGCAGTATAGGAGAATGGGATGAACTGTGTGGCCGAGCAGTGCAAGGCACACCACGATGCCTGTTACTGGCTGCAGGGTGGGGGTGGGGTTTGAATGGCATGAGCATTACAGCCGATGATCCCAAGTCACAACCCTGGTGCCTGTCAGTCTCTACAGGGTGGGGTGCTACAGTTGGGAACCCTAACACTATAGGCGTGTGTTGGTATTTTCACTCCAAATTTCCAACATGGGCTTTTTGTGAGCCCACCTCATGAAAAGTGGCACAATCAGTTTGTTAGCTGAAAGGTGGTTTTGCACAGTGGTTATGCCATTTGGTGACACAGGGCTGAAAACACATTTTGGTCAGAATGTGGAAAAATGACAACTGTTTTGTTCATGAGGAGGAGTAAAAAAATGGCAATGTTGAAAATCTGCAGTGAAAATATGAAAAATTGGTGAAGTCAATGAGCATGCATAGAAACTGAGCAATACACGTCCATAACCCAATCATTTTGGGAAGTTTGTAAGGCACACTTTTAACATAGGCATTTTGGGACCTCCCCTCATGAACAGTGGTACTGTGATTTTGTTAATCTGTCCCAAAAGTTGATTTCCCACAGCGAACATGCCATTGTGCGCCACAGGTGTGGAAACACATTTTGGGCAGGATGTCAAAAATGACAGCACTACTGCTCATAAGGAGGTGTGAAAAAATGCCAGTGTTGAAAATCTGGCATGGAAATATTGCAAATTTGCGAGGTTACAAGGGTGCGTGGAAACTGTGCAATGCACGCTTGTGACACAGTCATTTTATGGACGTTCTGCACCAAATTTTCAACATAGTCATTTTTGGACCTCTTCTCAAGAACAGTGTCACTGTCATTTCCTCAAACTATCCTGAAAACCGATTTCGCACAGCGACTGCGCTATTCTGCGTCGGACGTGCAAAAACACATTTCGGCCAGATATGTGAAATGACAGCTGAACTATTCATCAGGAGGTGTGGAAAAATGCCAATTATGAAAATCTGGTGTGAAAATATTACAAATCCATGAAGTTACGAGTGTGTGTGGAAACAGTGCAATGCACACTCATAAAACAGCCATTTTTTGGATTTTATCCTCCAAATTTGCAACATAGGCTTTTTGAGAGCCCCCATCATAAGCACTGGCACTGTCGTTTTGTTACTCAGTCCCAAAAGGTGATTCCACACAGTGACCGCGAAATCACCTTTTGGGACCAAATAATGCCATGATAGTAACTGAATTCATGAGGAGGGGTCCCAATGACCCCATGTTGAAAATTTGGTGCAAAAATTCCAAACAATGCCCAAGATATGCACCAAAGTTGAGAAAAACCTATTTATGCCATTATACAGCTTACTGGCATTTCTTCAGTTCGCGATCGGCTTTGAAGAGTGCAGACGTGTTCCCGGTCCACTGGAGATTGTCATGCTGGACTCCGGAGATAAGTATGGGGTAAAGGGAGGGTGTGGGGAGGCAGGGTGTGCAGAGGGTGGGCACAGGTTGCAGGAGGGGGGCAAGGAGACGGCGAGGGACTGTTTTCTTTTTTCACAGGTTAAAAAAAAACATTGTGGGGCTGTTTTTATTTTTATGGGGATTTGACATGTTGGGGTGGGCTCCCAGCATGCCACCTAAGTGTTTTTGCTGGGATGCTTTAGCCGATGGGGGATTGGGCACCCCCATTGGCACACAAAGAAAGCGGGGGGGCAAGAGACGAGGGGGATTGGGCACTCCCCTCAGCATATAACAAATGGGGGGGAGTGCTTTATGCCAACTGGGAGTGTGCTCCCCCATCAGCACATACACTGGGAGCAGGTCATGCCGACAGGGGGATTGGGCACCCTCAAAGTCGGCATTATGGCTGGCAGTGTGCCGCCATGTTTTTTTTCTGTCTCAGCAGGGTAAGCATGTCGGGAGGTCCGCTGCACGTGATGAGCTTTGCTCGCATTGAAGCGGACCTTTTCTTAGATGTGCTTGCCCTCATGGTGTGCGCGCATGCAGGCTGATTGGGAATGAGGGATGACCTACTGATATGTGCCCCAGACGGTCTAACAGTGACTGGGCGCCTTACAAATGTGTTATTACCTCAATATGTTGGCTGCGCATTTTCGTGCCAACATAAAAAAAAGAGAGAAGCCAGGGCTAGACCAACCAAAAAGTAAAAGTGTGTGTGTGTGGGGGGCACTCGCAGGTGCAAGCAGGAGTGTACATGACCTCATATAACTCAGACCCATCCCACAGTAAATTCAGTCGTAGTAAACCATGTGATAATTACAGGTCTAAGCATGTGTGCCTGTCTCCTAGGTGTCAAAAGGAAGCACATTGTACACAAGGCAAGCCATTTCTGCTTCCCCCCTTTACTGCCCACACCTACCTTTGCAAGTAGAGTAAGTCCATTTCATTAATAATACAACAAGGAAACAGAAAAAGCAAAGAAAATGTCTATTTCAGGAAACTATAGCAATTTCATTGGTACAATCACTATATGTATATAAGACCAGTCAGGTAGGTTCTCATTTCACATTGAATAAATCCTGTAGCAGCTGAGACAGTTCCTGGTGAACATGGTCTGCTTAATTAAAGGTACAGATATGTTGGCCATCCTGAAGGTAGACTGTAAATCTTGCAGGGTGCTGTATTTTGTATCAGATTTGTGCAGCATAGAGTTTTAATATGAAGTCTTTATATGGGGCATGTTGGATTCTCACTTGGGGAGGGAGATCTTGAAACCCTCATAACCTCCTGCCTTCCCATAGAATTTCTTTGTTTTCGTGTACCTTTTTGAGAACATGGATTTTGTCTAAAAAGTTCAGCATTCTGAATATGACTGCATGCAGTTTATCCTCCAGAGTGGGCATAGAACCCAGTGTCCTATGGGCTCTTCCTATAATGTATTCTGGCCTGTTATGAGAAGGCCACACCACTTTATTATATAATTTCTGAATAACTTTAATGGGAACCATGCCTGCTGACTGTCAAGGAAATACTGCAGTCACAATATTGTTTCTGCTGCTGCAGTCCTCTAGATCAAGTAACCGCTCCTCTAATTTATAATTTTATGTTTCATGCCAGTGAACTCTGGTTCAGATCTGGCACATTGATCTTCAGTGGAGCTTATTCTGGCTTCAGCATCTCCTAGATGTCTGGTTAAGTCCTCCACAGCAGGATGTATAGCCTTAATATCCCCCAGAAGATCAAAGACAGATTCCTTAGGGGGACTAAGCCCAAGTAAGAATCTTTTAACTGTGAGAATGGCTGTGTTAGAGGTATCAGTCACTGAGCTGCCCAATTTGAGCTGTTCCATTACCACTCTGTTGCATTTTAGGCCCCTCAGCACATTCCGGAAGAGAGTGTGGCAAATGTAAATGGTGGTCCATTTCATTGTCCATTGTATAGTTTCACTTGGAGTAACACTACTGTGGTCCCAGAGAATGTTACATGGCTATTATAGACACTGAAGTACTTCAAACAAAAGTGAATTGCAGTAATTTAAACAGAAATTCTCTGTTGTGGGTCAGAGCTGTGCAGGAGCACTGCTTCTTGCTTTGACTCATCACTTGACTCGCCCCCGCTAATGTTTTCACCCTCACCACCTCTATTGGAAGACTGTACCAGGAATCAACCACTCTTCCTGTGAAGACGCACTTCTCCTATCTCTCCTGAATCTACCCCTCCCAGCTTCTTGTCATGCTCCCTTGTCCTTGAGAACCTTTTTTTTCTGCGAATACTTCCCTCTAGTACTTTGTTTACCTCCACAAGGTATTTTTTTTATTTATTTTTATTAAGGAACAGAATAGCACAAACATTGCACAACATAGTAAGCAACACTAACAATATCTAATAAGAAAAATACATAATCAAGGTTTCGGCCCTCATTTTTCCTTTACAAGTAAGTCTATAGATATAAGAATTAACAGGATAGGTTAAAATGTAAATCAAGCAAACATGGAGAAGAATCCTACTTATAACTTGTACTACACACATTAAGTATTTTAAGTAAAAGCATATAAAATAATTACATGTCAGCATACAGTAAAAAAGTAATAATACTGTTAACTTCACTGCCAGTTCAGTTAGCTAGATGATTAAGAAAGGGGTCCCATACAGAGTGAAATCTTATTAAGTTATGGTTAGTTAAATGGGTCAGCCTTTCACATTCAACTCATTCACTAAGGGCTGAAAGACAGTCTGTGAAGGGGAGTATCTGATTTCCATTTTAGTAAGATCTGTCTTTTACCTTTGAGGGTTACAGGTAAAAGCTATGCCTTTCCATTACTAGTAATAGTATTACCCTCTATGGGAACCACCCAAGAGCCAGAAAAGTAGTTCCAACGTTAGAGCAGTGCCTAGTACTGAGTTGCTAAACTGCAATACATCTTACTAGAATTTTTGTACGATTTTGGCAAGACCATAAAATATGAGTTAATGTTCCTACATTCTGATGACATTGCTAGCATTAATCTGTGGTCACAAGGTGCATTTTACTCTGAACCTCAGGGATATGGCACCACAGATGAAGTATCTTCTTCTGTGTGAGCTGATAGCACATGTCCCTGAAGACTGAGTGGAGATTTTGAACCATCTTTGCCCATTGCACATCTGAGATGGATACCTGCAGCTCTCTTTCCTATGCAGTTTTTTTTCTGTAAGAGCTGTGGGATATAATGGGATTAGAGGTACTCATAGATTTTCCCCCTTAACCTGATCGGGTGGTCTAACCATGTTATTATGAGCGAGGGAAGGGCTGGGACTTGGAGTTGCAAATTACTTCTAAATGTCATGTTAAGTGCCGTTCTCAACTGGCGGTACTTCCAAAAGTCTTGCTTAGGTACCTGGTATCTGCCTATCATATATGTAAAGCAGTGCAACACTCCTGTGGTGGGATCTGTCAATTGCCCCCACAGTGGTGATGCCTTGCATTTCCCAGGATGGCTAATGTAAAGTGCTGTTGCTTATCTTTGAGTGTGGATTATGTCAGAGGAGTTCCCAACTACCCAAGTGTGCAGTTTTCCATTTGTGTAACTTAATGAGGGAATTCCATTTTTGTAGAGCATACATCAGTATGGAGATGGCCTAGGGGTGGCAGCCCCAGAAAAGCTTATATACTGAGTCATACATAGAGGGGATTGATCTGAGCCAGATTCAGCTCTAAGTCATAATGGCTTGTTCTGACCCTGAGAGGAGAGCCATACCATGTTATGATGGATCCCTGCTGTCTGATGAATGCCTATAGCCATGGGATGGCCCAGCCTCCCATTTTACTAGGTTCCCAAAGCTTCTGGAGATCAAATCTTGTCCTTTTTCCTTCCCATAGGAAGGAGGTGAAGAGGTTTTCAAGGTGCTGGAAATGTTTTCGGGGAATGGGGACTGGGATATTATTAAAATTGAACAGGATACTAGGAAGGTCATCATTGTGTAGGCCACAATTTTCCCCCCGAAGGTGACTTTTTTTCCAGTGACAGAATTCCATTTCCCAGGAGGGTAGGAAATGTTTCAAATTTAAGGCTGGCAACTGGTTAGAGTTTGATGACAATTTAATATGAAGGTATTTAATATAATGAGGTGGCCATTTGAGATCCCACAGGTATAAGAGGACCTTCCTGGGTCTGAGGATTCAGTAGAAGTAGTACAAGATTTTATTGGAAATATCTCAGTCTTAGACCATTTAACCTTTAGGCCAGTAAGGTAAGAGAAAAGATAGTCTGCTGGAAAATTTGGGAATCCACCAGTATTCACACCCTGCAGGACCTTCTAACCCCTAATTTCAGGACCCAGGACACATACAACAATCTCCAAAGGGAGCATAGCCTGAACTCTTGTGAGTTCTGGAAATATCTACAGCTCCATAGTACCCTGGCACCAGTACTAAAAGAACTGATCCTCTCATCACTCCTAGATATCAGTCACCTCCAGGGTCACTGGCTGAAATCTGCCAAAGGCAGTGCAGGACTAATCTATAGAGCCATCATAGACAACATCCCAGATCAGTTTACCAAGGCCACAGACACATGGGCATCCTTCATTAAACAACACCTTCCTCAGGAAGAGTGGTCAGTCTGTTTGAGGTCAGCACACACAGCAGTCAGAGACCCTAAAAGCCGAATCCTCCAAAACAACGTCCTACTCTTGTGGTATTACACCCCTGCTGTCATCCATGCCACACATATACTCATGACTGATAACTGCTGGAGGTGTGGACAACCTGAAGGAAACCTATTACACATTCTATTGTCATGACCCCACTACAGTCAGACTTGCAGCAGATTTTTGAGCTCATCGACTCACAAACTACCCATCACCCTTCAGCAATTACCAAAGGCTGCCATCCTTGTCTCCCTCCTAGAGTACCTTACTCTGCAACCTAATAAACATAAATGGGTACAGGTAGTGTACACAGAGGCCAAATGCCCACTGCTTTGCTGCTGGAAGTTCTTTGAGATACTCTTCCAAGATAAACTAGTAAATAATCTCTCAGAGCTGGTCAGATTCAAAAGGATGCCCCACTTTGCCTTTGATACAATGGCCAAATTCAATTGGACTTGGTCCCCCTTCCTAAAGTTTCTAACTGATCCAGAAGCAAATGGTTTGATACCTTTTATTGGACCAGCATAGATGTTACAAAAAGAAAACAACTTTCTTGTTCTTGTTTTCTTTTTGTAACATCTATGTTGGTCCAATAAAAGGTATCAAACCATTTACTTCTGGATCTGTTCTTACAAGGCCTAATACGGCAACTAATCTATTTCTATAACGTTTCTAAGAAATGCAACTCTCCTCCCTCCATCACCCCATTCCACCTACAGTGGTGGGCTGAAAGAATGACATCTTCTGTATCGACCTCACTTGAGGATATTTCCATCCTGGGACACCAAAAGACTGTGTCAATAACCCAGACTTTGCCTCGCCCACACAGTGCAATAGGAAGCATGATCAAATCCTATGAAAGTTGATCACTGTCACTTCAGGCTTGCAAATAGGTTATGGTAGGTAGAAAAATAGAACATAGAAATTGATGGCAGATAAGGACCACTTGGCCCACCTAGTCTACCTATTTTCCCTACCTACTGCAATATCGCAGATCCTACTTGATCTCCAGCTTTTACCCTCTCTTTCCTATTGCTAGGGTTCCTATGCACCTATCCAATACATTATTGAATTTTCCTACCATTTGTGCCCCAACCACCTCTACTGAGAGGCTGTTCCATGCATCCACCACCCTTTCTGTGAAAAAAAAACTTCCTCATGTTACCCCTGAGTTTACCTCTTGTTCTTGAACATCTTTTTTTCTGAAAGTTGCTACCCTCGTGTACCTTATTTATGCCCTTGAGGTATTTGAAGGTCTCTATTATATCCCCCCTCTTCTCTTCCAGGGCATACATAATGAGGTCCTCTAGTCTCTCCTTATATGATGTTTGGTGCAGATGATGTACCATTTTTGTTGCTCTTCTCTGAACTGCCTCTACTTTGTCTATGTCCTTCCCTATCTGTAGTAATTCTTCCCTGTCTGTAGTATTTAGATACCTCTGTTTGTTATGTCTAGTGTTCCAACAACTATGCTGTAGTCGTATACAAACAATCACCCCAGGCAACTGAATGCAGGCACTATGTTACTAATCTCAGCAACTAAGCTTTAGTAATACACACACCTCCACACTATTCCTGTCTTGTAAACCTGCTACTCTCCAAAAGTATACATAAGACAAAATGTGTTGTACATCTCAAGCCTGAGGTACATTCATACTCATAATCTCTTAGACAACAGTTTGTATCTCTATTAAATACAAGTGTAAGGTCATCAGTATAATTTGAAAAAGTTCAATAATTATATAAACTTCAAACCATTAGACCAGATATTTGCCTAAAGTCAATCAGGATTTGCAAGGCTGCTGGGAGTGATTTATTTGTGTTCTATAGCTCTAACAGGAGGTCATCTGCGAAGGCAAGAGTTTTGATGGTATCCTATTCACAGTGGATTCCTTCCACAGCTGGGGTTGCCTGGATCTTAGTCATCATGGGCTCCATGGCCACCAGGAAAAGCAGTGGGGACAGGGGCAACCCTGCCATGTTCCCCGTTGGACCGAGAAGGGAAGAGACATGTTATCATTTATTAATAGCCTTACTATGGGACAGTAGTATAAGGTTGGCACCCATACTACAAAATTAGGGCCTATACCCATTGCTCACATCACCTGATAGAGGCAGTCCCACTCCACAGAGTCAAAAGCTTTCTCTGTGTCAATACTAACCAAGACAGATGGGATTTTGCATCTGTCTGAGATCCATATTACATTTAGCTCTGTTCTGATATTGTCTACCATCATGTGTTCCTTGGCAAAGCCCACCTGAAGGTGATCAATAAGATATGGGATAGCCCTATAATCAATTAGCCATAATTTTGGCTAAGATTTTTAAAGTGATATTTAATAAGGATATTGGCCTGTAGTTCCCCAAGAGTCCCATGAGGTATATAAAGTCTTCTATCATATCCGTCTTCTCTCCTCTCTTCCAGTGTGTACACACAGAGGTCCTTTAATCTCTCCTCATAGGGCTTCTGATGCAGACTCTCCATAATTTTAGCTGTCCTCATCTGGATTGCTTATACTCGGTCTATATCCGTTCTGAAATGTGATTGCCACCTCTAGACACAGTACTCTAGGTGGGATCTTACTAGCCATCTACACAGAGGCAACACCATCTCCTTCTTTCTGCTGGTTATACCTCTCCTATTTACTCCAGAATCCCACTCACCCTCCCAACTGTCCTGTCACACTGCCTGGATACCTTTAGGTCATCTGATATGATCACCCTCAGGTCTCTTTCCTGCATGGTGATCATTAGGACCACTCCCCTATTTTGTACTCTGCCCTGGGGTTTCTTTGTTCCAAGTGCAACATTTTCCCTTTTTTTTGCATTGAGACCCAGCTGCTATATCCTTGACCACTCCTCAAGTTCTCTCAGGTCACTGCTCATCCTTTACACACATTCCCCGTAGTGTCCACCCTATTTCAGAGTTTGGTATAATCTGCAAAGAGGCAGATCTTCCCTTCTAACTCCTCTACAATGTCATTTATAAAGACATTAAACAGGACTGGTTGCAGTACTGATTCCTAAGACACCCCACTGGTCGTCATCCCTTCCTTTGAGTCAACTCCATTTACCATCACCCTCTGCTGCCTATCCCTTACCCAATCTCTTACCCAGTTTACCAACTTTGGACCCACTCCTAAACTACCCAGCTTGCTTACTAGTCACCTATGTGGAATGGTGCAAATATAATGTATATACAGTATATATATAATATATATATATATATATATATATATATATATATATACATATACAGCATATACACCTTCATATTTAAGCATGTAGAGTGACAGTGGCTACCACGGAACATCTACAGAAATAACAAACTACCAGAGGCATTCTGTGGCAGAAGTTGAATCCTACTGCAGAACTTGGATCCAACGTGTTGCAGAAAAATTGGGTACTTGACTGTAAGAAAAACAACACTTACAGGCCTGTATAAAGGTACAAACACTGGGCATTTCTAAATCTCAAAATGCCCTTTAATGGATTTTGTTCTTCATGACACAAACAAAGTATAAAGTTCATGTATTGAAATGTATCTAATCCAGGAAGGCATGTAGAGCTACACAAAAAATAACTAATTTCCAGCTGTAACCTGGAGTAAGTACAGTTGGTCGAATACACAATAAAAGACTCAGAATTGATACAAACACAACCAGCAAGGAAGATGCTACAAAGTTGTGTTCTAAGTACAGAAATTGCCTAGTATTAGTTTTAGTGATACAGTCAGGCTCCTGAAGAAATAGAAAATGTCAGGTGTGAGAGAGAATAAATATTGAACATGAATAGAGGTGGGCGAAAGCTGTAAATTCCACTTTTGAAAAATTCGAAAATGTTATGGAATTTTCTGAACTCCCGCCATTGGCGAGATCGGAATCTTCTGAATATGTTTTGTGGATTTTTGCCCGGTTCTGCAAAATCTTTGGCTAAACTGCTGAATAATACACATGAATTGCAGAATAACAGTTCTGAGGAATTTATTTTCTGCAATTTAATGAATTATTCCTCAGTGCATGTAATTATTCTGCAGTTCAGTGATCAGTTCTACAGACCTTTTTCTCAGCAGTTTAAGACAATAATCTGCAATTTATACATTTATTCCACCGTTCTAAGTCGGAATTTCAGCGAAAGTTGCTAATTTGACTTCTGCACTTTCACGGAAGCGAAACTCTGACTTTTGCAGAAATTCTGCTGGCAGAGGTTTTTTTTCACACACCTCTAAATGTGAACAACGCATGCTGATTTGACCCTTGAAAACAGAGGATTGGGGGAGGAACATGTGAGAAAGCCACAGGTGATGGCTGAGATGCTTAACAAATACTTTGCTTCAGTACTCCCCAAATGTCCCCTGGTGTTATGAGAGGGTCCAATGGCTGGGCCCATAACATCAGTGTAGTCACTATGAAGGCTTTGGACATCACGTCAGAGCTGGTGGCTGACCATACCTGGCAAGATTAAGCCAGGTAAGTCCCAAAGGGCAGATGGGATACACTTCAGGTTCATAGTAGACCTAAAGAAACAATTGGCAGTGCCACTAGCATTGTTCTTTCAAGAGTCTGTCTAGACAAGTGTGGTACAAAAGGACTGGAAAGTAGCCCAGTGGTCCCCATATTCATGAATGAAACCAGGTCAGACCCAGGCAACGACAGGCCAGTCAGGCAGACATCAGCACTGGGCTAGGTCAGGACAAAATAGTGAAGCACTTTGTTGAGACCAAGGTTCTTGCCCCCTCTTAGAGTACCTTTTTGAGGGGAACATCATGCCAAACCTACCTGATCATCTTCTTTGAGGTGGTGACCATGGAGATGTCCAGGGGCACAGCCATGGACATAGTTTATCTGGACTTTGGCAAGACCTTTGATGCTGTTGTTTGTAGCAAACCTCTTGGCAAAGTAAACCAGTGAAGTAAACACAAGCTTAAGGGCAGGAAGCATAGGGTGGTGGAAAGACACTACTACATAAAGTAGAGAGGAGTACTCAGTAGGATCCCTCAAGGATTGGTGCTTAGGCCATTTTTTTCAACATCTTGATCAATGATCTGGAAGCTGATATCTCTAGCAGGCTGCTTATGTTATCAGATGACACTATGCTAGCCAGGGTGACGGACTCACTTCAAGGAGACCTGAACAAGCTGGGTGATTGATCTGACTTCTATAGTCTCAGATTCATTGTTGCCAAATTCAAGGTGCTACACATGGGAAGGAAAACAGAGGTAGGGCATACACACTATATCTGTTTGCTCTTACTGCAATAGAGGAGTAAAATGACTTAAGGGACACTGAAGGGGCTGAAGCAAGACATGCACTGCAGAGCTGCTGTAAAGAAGGTATGTTGAATGCGGGGGTGCATCAAAAGGCAGGAGTGAACAACACAACAGGGTAAGTACCTCACCACTTTGCAAAGTCTAGGTCAGGTCCATCCTGGAATACTGCATCCAGTTTTGGTCTCTGTACAAAAAGGATACTGAGGCACTAGAGAGGGTAGATACAGGGCTACCAAAATGATCAGAGTTATGGGGACATAAGCTATGAAGATATTATGGAGGCCCCAAATATGAAAATGAAAATAGAAACATAGACTTTGACAGCAGATAAGGACTGCTTGACCCACCTAGTCTGCCCATTTCCCTACCTACAGGATAAGCTGCAGATCCTAGTTAACCTATTTCTTCCTACCCCCACAAGAATTGCCTTATGCCTGTCCCATGCATTCTTGAATTCTCCCACAGTTTTAGACCCTACAACCTCCTCAGCAAGGCTGTTCCATGCATCCACCACCCTCTCTGTGAAAAAATACTTCCTCACATTGCCCCTGGTTTCATCCTCTGTCTTCAAATTGTGTCCCCTTTTTCTTTGTGCTATCTCTTTTTCTGAAAGATGCTAACCTCTTGGACTTTGTTGATTCCACTGAGGTACTTAAAAGTTTCTATCATGTCCCCCCTCTTCCTCCTTTCCTCAAGGGTATACATATTAAGCTCCTTTAGTCTCTCCTCATATGGCTTCTGTTGCAGACCCTGCACCATTTTAGTTGCCCTCCTCTGGACTGCCTCCATCCTGTCTATGTCCTTGCGGAGAAGGGGTCTCCAGAACTGGACACAGTACTACAGATGGGGTCTCACCAACTGTCTGTACAGAGGGATAACAACTTCCTGTTTTCTGTTGGTGATGCCTCTCCCTTTACATACCAGTATCCCCCCAGCCCTCTCTACTGCCTTCTCACATTGCTTGCCAACCTTAAGGTCATCTGATATGATTACCCCTAGGTCCCTTTCCATTTTTGTTGTTGTTACTACCTCCTCCCTCCCCCCACTGTGTACTCTTCCCTTGGGTTTTTGTTTCCCAGGTGCATTATTTTGCACTTCTTTGCATTGAATCCAAGCTGCCATACTTCTGACCATTCCTCCAACCTTGCCAAGTCCCTTCTCATCCTTGCCATGCCTCCTTGTGTATCAATCCTGTTGCAGATCTTTGTGTCATCTGCAAAGGGGCATACTTTTCCTTCCAGTCCCTCTGCAATGTCACTTATAAAGACAATAAAAAGGACTGGACCCAGTACTGAACCCTGTGGTGCCCCACTAGTAACCCCCCTTTCTTCAGAGTGGACTCTGTTTACAATTACCTTTTGTGTCCTGTTGTTCAGCCAATGTTTTACCAAGGCTACCACCCTGGGACCCACTCCCAGGCTCGTTAATTTGTTTATTAATCTTTATGTGGGACTGTGTGAAATGTCTTGCTAAAGTCTTGGTAGGCCATGTCCACAGCCCCTCCCTGGTCTACTACTTTGGTCACCTAGTCAAAGAAATCAATTAGATTTGTCTGACATGACCTTCCCACTGTGAAACCATGCTGCCTTGGGTCCTGTGCTCCACTGGCCTCTAAGTACTCAACAATTCTTTCTTTCAGAAGTGATTCCATCACTTTCCTACCACAGTGGTCAAACTGACAGGTCTGTAGTTTCCTGCCTCTGTCTTGATCCCACTTTTGTGAAGGGGAATCATCTCTGCCTTCCTCCAGTCCTCAGGTACCACACCATCCTCCCGTGATTTGTTAAAAAGGGTAGTCAGTGGTGTCATTAGTTCTCCCCTTAATTCTTTTAGAATTCCTGGGTGAATCCCGTCAGGCCACATTACTTTGTCCACCTTCAGTTTTAGGAGTTCTTTCAGAACCCTTTCTTCTGTGAAAGGACTGGGATCGACCCCCTATTCAGAGTGCTTCTGTTAATTGGATTAGGTACCTCCCCCTCATCCTTTTTTGTGAACACTGAGCAGAAGTATTCATTCAATATCCCTGCTTTTTCACTGTCCCTCTCTGCCCACCCATCGTCCATTCTATTCAGCCTCACTATCCCTCCCTTTGTCTTTCTATGCTCCCTGATGTACTTATAAAAGGTTTTATTCCCCTTCTTAACTGAGTTGGCTATCTTTTCCTCAGTTTGGGCCTTTGCTATTCTGACTTCCCTCCCTGCTTCCTTCTGTCTTAATTGGTACAGTTCTCTGTCCTGCTTCTTCTGTGTTTCCTTATACTTCCTAAATGCTATCTGCACAAAGTACATTTTCTTGACCAGGAAGGAGACTACTTCTTTATTCTGCTGTGAGCTGTATGGGAGATTCTATATTGCACTTGATATCTGCAACAATGTACACTTTTGCTCAATTCTGTGGGAGGTGAAACTAACTACCCTTGGCAATTGCTTTTTATTTACATATTTATTTAGTGTTTAACCAAGAAGGGGCTTGTAAACTCTGTTTATCTTGTGAGTAACTTCAGAAGGATTTATATACTGTATTTGGGTTGACCCTTGGAGGTAGCTAGATTGTCTACTAGGATTTTCTGACAGTTAAACTATTTTTAAAGAAATTACAGGTGGCTGAGGAGTTGAATAAGGAGCTTGCAAACTCTGCTTGTCTTGGAAGTAACTTCATAAGGGTTTAGATACTGCATTTTGGTTGTCCCTTGGGGGTAGCTGGATTGACTACTAGGATTTTGGGACAGAAACCATTTTTAAATAATTTACTGGTGCGTAGGATTTTGTGATAGTTAAACTATTTTTAAATAAGTTACTGGAGGTTAAGGAGTAGTTACAGCAAAAGTTGTAGTGTGGATTGAAAGACAGATAGTCTCAGGTGCAGGAAATTGTTTTCCTCATTGCTTTCAGACCACAAAATGTTGTATTGGATCAGGAAAGGTTGCATCGTAACCATTGTCAACCAATTGCCCTGGGTGGAGCCTTCCAGAGTTGATCAAATTACTATAAACTACTGGTGGCTGCAACATTTGGAGACACAAAGCACATTTTCTTGACCTAGAAGGAGACTACTTCTTTATTCAGCTGTAAGCTGTGTGGGAGATTCTATATTGCACTTGATATCTGCAACAACATGCACTTTTGCTCAATTCTGTGGGAGGTGAAACTAACTACCCTTGGAAATTACTTTTTATTTACATATTTATTTAGTGTTTAACCAAGGAGGGGCTTGTAAACTCTGTTTATCTTGTGAGTAACTTCAGAAGGATTTAAATACTGCATTTGGGTTGACCCTTGGAGGTAGCTAGATTGTCTACTAGGATTTTCTGACAGTTAAGCTATTTTTAAAGAAATTACAGGTGACTGAGGAGTTGAATAAGGAGCTTGCAAACTCTGCTTATCTTGGAAGTAACTTCATAAGGTTTTAGGTCCTGTATTTTGGTTGTCCCTTGGGGGTAGCTGGATTGACTACTAGGATTTTGGGACAGAAACCATTTTTAAATAATTTACTGGTGCGTAGGATTTTGTGATAGTTAAACTATTTTTAAATAAGTTACTGAAGGTTAAGGAGTTGTTATTGCAAAAGCTGCAGTGTGGATTGAAACACAGACAGCCTCAGGTGCAGGAGACTGTGTTCCCCTGATTGTTGTGCAGGTTATCTTGCTGAAAGGAAGATTAACACTTATTCTAGTGGTGGGTCAGAGCTTGTAGCTGATAGTTCCTGAGGGCACAGCTTGGGCCCAAACCCACTCTTCCCCACATCCCACCCCCCCAAGTGTCACTTCCTTTATAGCAGGGGTTGTGACATCATTTCCTCAAGCGCAAAAGTGCATACAGCACATTTCCTTACCAGCACAGCACACTGCACTGAATGTAACAGCACACTCAACAACTATATATAACCAAAAAAAAAGGCTTAAAGCAAGAGAATCAGGAAAGAAGACAGACATGTGGGGAGTAGTGAAATGCACTGGCTGTCGGGCAGCAGTCTTCCGGGAGACTTTCTGGAGGCTGCAATGCTGCCCTATTTGTAGGCACCTCTCTGGTCTGAGGGAGGAGGTTGCTCATCTCTGGGATGACTTAGCTAGAATTTGTGAAACCTTATTTCCTATCCAGGGACCACCAGGGCCACTACTGCTACCTCAGAGGTTGCCAAGAAAGAAGAGCAGTTGAACCAAGGTGGGCTCAGGCAGGGATAGGGTGGTGGAACAGATGCACATTCCTCCAGTTGTACCTCTCCACAATCCATATGCTCTTTTGGTGGAGAGTGGTTCCTCTATGGGGGAACCAGCAGTGGAGATCAAAGAGGGTGCTGGGAACCTCCACAAAGGAGTCCCACAGGAGGGTGGCATGAGATCCCACAGGGGAAGAAAACAACTCCTGGTGGGGAACTCAGTTATTAGGGAGGTAGATCTGGGGAATGAAGGGGAGAGGGAGGTAAGGTGCCTGCCTGGGGCCATGGCTTGGAGGGACAGGGAGCGAATCCTCAGGATCGTGAGAGCAACTGCATGAGGGAGGGAGCTGGAAATCATTGTACACCTAGGGAGAAATAACCTGGCTATGAATGGGATCACAGCAGCACAAGAGGAGTTTGAAGAGTTGTGAGGGGCCTTAGACAGGTAGCACATACAGTAACCTTCTCAGAGATGCTGCCTGTCTATGGCAAGGGTGATACAAGAGTACTCCACACCATGGTATTAAATAAATGGTTGAAAAACTGATGCAGAGCTCAGAGTTTTGGCTTCACTGGGGACTGGGGGTCCACCTGGAAGGATACAGGCCTATACTGGCATGATGGTCTGCATCTGTCCAGGAGGGAAACCAGAATCCTAGGTGATAGGTTTAAATGCATAATTGGCAAGCATTTAAACTAGCCAAGGGGGAAGGTACTGAAAAGGAGCAGGGAAAACCCAGCCTCCCTCCACAAAACACAGTAATTAGAGCGGTAAACACCATGGTAGAGAAGTTAATGGGGAGCAGAACAGGGGCAAATGCAGAAAAGAACAGGGATGGGGCTAAAAGAAGTAAGGCCATCAACAAATGGAGGATGATGAGTACAAATGCTCATAGTCTGTAACAAGCTCCCTGAACCAGTAGCCTTGACAGAAGAGGGATATCTGGATATTGTGGCAATCACAGAAACATGATACACTGCAAACCATGACTGGGGTGTCAACATACCAGGATACACAATGTACAGGAGGGACAGGGAGGGTAAAAGAGGAGGAGGAGTAGCTCTCTATGTAAGGGAAGGGATCAAAGCAACAGAACTAAAGGATAAACAGGGCATAGAGGAGGCACTGTGGGTTATACTGAAAACAGGATATGGCACCACAATTCGCACAGGGGTGGTATACAGAGCCCCATCTCATGGAGAGGCAGTGGACAAGGAAATGATAGAAGGCATCCTTAGAATGGAAGAAAAAGGGGAATTATTGTTGATCAGGGACCTGAACATGCCAGACATTAGCTGAAGCACCCTGACTGCAGCCACATTAAAAAGTAGGTTTATTCTTGATGCCCTGCAGGGGGCATGCCTCAGACAGCTAGTGGTGGAGGCCACTAGGGAGGGAGCAATCTTAGATCTGGTACTGTCAAATGGGGATGGAGAAAGGATTTCAGATCTAGAAATGGGTAGCTATTGGGAACAAGTGACCACAAAACAGTGTGGTTCACAATAAACACATCCATAGAGTTGAGCCATACAAAAGCAAAAGTGTTAGACTTTAGGAGGGCTGACTTTGGGAAAATAAGAGAGTGCCTCAGAAAAGTGCTAGCAAACTGGCAAGAAGGAGGGGTGGAGGAACAATGGGGAAAAATCAAAACAGCCATCACAGAGGCAACAAGCCTTTGTGTAAAGCAAATCAACAAAGCAAAATGAAGGTAAAAACCACTATGATTCTCAAAAGACATGGAGGGGAAGGTTAAGGACAAAAGGTAGCATTTAGGAAGTATAGGGAAACACAGAAGGAGCAGGACAGATAACTGTACCAGTTAAAGCAGAAGGAAGTGGGGAAGGCAGTCAGAATAGCAAAAGCACAAACTGAGGAAAAGATAGCCAACTCAGTTAAGAAGGGGGATAAAACCTTTTATAGGTACATTAGGGGGCGAAGAAAGATAGAGGAAGGGATAGTGAGGCTTACTAAAGTGAAGGGAGGGAGGGCAGAAGATGACGGTGAAAAAGCAGGGATACTGAATGAATACTTCTGCTCAGTCTTCATAAAAGAAGAGGAGGGGGAGGTACCAAAATTATAGAATAGAAGCACTCTGGATAGGGAGGTTGATACAAGTGCATTCACAGAAGAAAGGATCCTGAAAGAACTCTTAAAACTGAAGGTGGACAAAGCAATGGGGCCTGACGGGATTCACCCAAGAATTCTAAAAGATCTAAGGGTAGAATTAGTGACACCATTGATCTTCCTTTTTAACAAATCATGGGAGGATGGTGTAGTACCGGAGGACTGGAGGAGGGCAGACATGATTCCCTTTCACAAAAGTGGGAGCAAGACAGAGGCAGGAAACTACAGACCTGTTAGTTTGACCTCAGTGGTAGGGAAAATGATGGAATCACTTCTAAAGGAAAGAATTGTTGAGTTCCTAGAGGCCAGTGGGGCGTAGGACCCAAAGCAGCATGGATTCACAGTGGGAAGGTCATGTCAGATGAATCTAATAGATTTCTTTGACTGGGTGACCAATGTGGTAGACCAGGGAGGGGTAGTGGACATGGCCTACCTAGACTTTAGCAAGGCATTTGACACAGTCCCACACAAAAGATTAATGTACAAGTTAGCCAGCCTTGGAGTGGGTCCCAAGGTGGCAGCCTGGGTTAAAAATTGGCTGGACAACAGGATACAGAGGGTAAAAGTAAACAGAGTTTACTCTAAAGAAAGGGGGATTACTAGAGGGGAACCACAGGGTTCAGTACTGGGGCCAGTCCTCTTAAATGTCTTTATAAGTGACATTGCAGGGGACTGGAAGGAAAAGTTTGTCTCTTTGCAGATGACACAAAGATCTGCAACAGGGTTGATACAGAAGGTGGGGTGGAGAGGATGCAAAGGGACTTAGCAAGGTCGGAGGAATGGTCAGATATATGGCAGCTTAGATTTAATGTAAATAAGTGCAAAGTAATGCACATTGGAAGCAAAAATTCAGGGTAAGAGTACACAAAGGGGGATGAGATAATAACAACTACAGAAATGGAAAGGGACCTGGGGGTAGTCATATCAGATGACCTTAAGGTGGGCAAGCAATGTGAGAAGGCAGAAAGAAGAGCTGGTGGGATACTGGGATGCATAAGGAGAGGCATCATCAGTAGAAAACAGGAAGTTGTTATCCCTTTGTACAGGCAGTTGGTGAGACCCCATCTGGAGTTCTGGGTCCAGTTCTGGAGAACCCATCTCCACTAGGACATAGACAGGATAGAGACGGTCCAGAGGAGGGCAACCAAAATGGTGCAGGATCTGCACCAGAAGACATACGAAGAGAGATTAAAGAAGCTTAACATGTATACACTTGAGGAGAGAAGGGGGGCATGATAGGTACTTTCAAGTACATCAAGGTAATCGACAGAGTCTAAGATGGTAGTATCTTTCGGAAAAAGAGATGTGCCAAAACAAGGGGGCACAATTTGAAGATAGTGGGAGGACGGCTCAAAGGTAATGTGAGGAAGTATTTTTTCATGGACAGTATTGTGGATACATGGAACAGCCTTCCTGAGGAGGTAGTGGACTCAAAAACAATGGAGAAATTCAATAATGCATGGGACAGACATAAGGCAATTCTAGTGGGGGGTAGGAGGAAGTAGGCTGTTGGTTAACTAGGATCTGCAGCCTATGCATTAGGTAGGGAAATGGGCTGACTAGGTGGGCCAAGCAGTCCTTATCTGCCATCAAATTCTATGTATGTTTCTAAGTTTTTCTCCCTAACCTTCCCCACCACCTCTTTTGAGAACCATATTGGCTTTTTCTTTCATTTTGATTTGTTTATTTGCTTCACACAAAGGCTTGTTGCCTCTGTGATGGCAGTTTTGATGTTACCCCATTGTTGCTCCACCCCTCCTTCTTGCCTGTTTGCTATTGCTTTTCAAAGTCACTCTCCCATCTTGCAAAAGTCAGCCCCCCTGAAGTCTAGTACCCTCACTTTGTATGGCTTGACTCTGTAGCTGAGTTTATCATGAACCACACTGTTTGGTGGTCACTTGTTCCCAGATGGCTACCCACTTCTAGATCTGAGATCCTCTCACTGTCTCCATTTGAGATAATGAGGTCTAAGATTGCTCCCTCATGAGTGGGTTCCAAAACTAGCTGTCTGAGGCTTGTCCCCTGCAGGGCATCAAGAATGGCCCTGCTCTTAGATGTGGCTGCAGGAAAGGTGCTCCAGTAAACATCTGGCATATTCAGGTCCCCCATCAACAGTATCTCCCCTTTCTCTGCAATCCTAAGAATGCCTTATATCATATCCTTATCCATTCCCTCTACCTGAGATAGGGGTCTGTATACAACCCCTGTGTGGATTGTGGTGCCATTTTCAGTCTCTAAGGTGACCCACAGGGCCTCCTCTCCTTCCTCTTTACTCTTTTGTTCCATTGCTTTTATCCCTTCCCTTACATAGAGAGCTACTTCTCCCCCTCTTCTCCCCTCCCTGTCTCTCCTGTAGGTTGTGTACCCTGGTATGTTAACATCCCAGTCATGGTTCTCTGTGTACCATGTTTCTGTGTCTGCCACAATATTCAGGCATCCTTCTTCCATCAAGGCCACCAGTTAAGGGAACTTGTTGCCCAGACTATGGGCATTGGTACTTATTACCCTCCATTTCTTTATGGCCTTACTCCTTTTTGCCCCATCCCTGTCCTTATTGCCTATGTTGTTTTCTCCATTTATCCCTGCCCTTCTCTCTATTGACGTCTCTGTCTTGGTGTTTACCTCACTTACTACCCTGATCTTATTGGTGGGGGCTAGGATTTCCCTTCTCCTTTCCAGTGCCTCCCCCCTTGGCTAGTTTAAATGGTTGCCAATGAATCATTTAAGCTTATCACCTAGGATCCTGGTTCCCCTCCTGGACAGGTGCAGATCATCATGTCAGTATAGGCCTGCATCACTCCAGGTGGACCCCCAGTCCCCAATGAAGCCAAACCCCTGAGCTCTGCACCGGTTTTTCAACCACTGATTGAATCCCATGGTGTGGACTACCCTAGCTTCACCCATGCCATACACAGGCAGCACCTCCGAGAAGGGTACCGTGCATGCTACTTGTCTAAAGCCCCTCACCCAACTCCACAAACTCTTCCTGCACTGGTCTGATACCAGGTAATTTGTCCCTAGGTGGACAATGACATCCAGCTCCCTCCCCCGTGCAGCTGCTCCGGGGAGCCTGAGAATTTGTTCCCTGTCTTTCCAAGCCATGATGCCAGGCAGGCACCTTACCTCCCTCTCCCCTTCCTCCTCCAGTTCTACCCTCCTGACAATGGAGTCCCCCACCAGGTGTTGTTTCCTTCCCCTATGTGGTCCCATGACACCCTCCTGTGGGTCTCCTTTGTGGAGGTTCCCAGCATCCTCCTTGGTCTTCACTTTGGGTGCCTCCATAGAGGAACCACACTCTGCCAGAATGGCATATGAATTGTGGAGAGGTACAACTGGAGGGATGCACCTCTGTTCCACCACCCTCACCCTCACCCTCCCTGAGCCCACTGTGGTCCAACCACTCCTCTTTCTTGGCAACCTCTGAGGCAACGGCAGTGGCCCTGGTGGTCCCTGGGTGGGAGAGACTGAGACAGGCTATGATCTCAGTCATTCACATACTCATGATTATCAACTAGATCAAATAGTCAGAGATATCTGACCTGGTGTCCTGCAGCAGGATATAGGGACACACCCTAAAGCTCAGGGGTGATAAATTCAGGGCTAATGTTAGGAGGTACTTTTTCCTAACCGGGTGGCAAACTTATGGAATGTTCTGTCATTGAAGACAGTGGTCATAAAGATAGTAGAGGTCATTATGTTAAGCTTGGACAAATGGTTGGTTGCTAACAAAATCACAATGTACCCTGGGTAATACAGTAGGTAGGCAATCCCTATCAACTGGTATATGTTTTTACTTCATACTAGTTTCATCCCTGCTTACAAAACTGTAGCAGACATACAGGATCAGTAGTCCATTTCAAGCTTAAATTTCTATGGTTATAATTCTTGCCAAATCATTGCAAAAGTGGAATACATAATGAATGGGCACAATCTTCTTATTGATTACTCTCAACGGTAACTTCATTTATGGGCCTAGTGCCCAAATTTCACACAGTACTATAATTCTGTGTAAGGGACTATATATGTGTTTAATATATTCCTGTTACTGACTGCCACCCAACTCACTGACCACATATTGCACACTATATTTTTAGGTGGCAGGCTATGCTTGCATCACCTCATATTGTCATCTCTGTAATCATTTAAGCAAATTTGAACAATTATTGTTATATTTAGTGTACGTCAATCAGCTGTAGTGAGGTCTGAGTAGGGTAATGGCCAGCAGAACTTAATGCCTGTTGGAAGACTTCTTATACAGCTCACCCTCCCTCAAGGATTTGCATACCCATGATGCTTAGTACTCTTTGTTTGCTTTAGAATACATGCATATGCATTGGAAAGAGTTACACAAACAAAACAAATTAGAAATGATCTGTGTTTTTGGTTTGCTTATACATTCAACATACTGCCCTTTTAAATAAGCTCTGGTAGAGCCAACATGGCAGCAAAATGATGGTACTGTGCAGCTGAAAAAAGTGAAAGGCTGCTTCACTCCACCTCATGAACCCTGTAGGTGAAAGTTTTCAAATCCCTGCTGAAATGTGATTCCATGCCATCAAAATATCACCAGTGCCACAGGTGTGAAAACACATTTTGGGCAGGATTTGAAAAATGGCAGCTGTTACATTCATGAGGTGGTGTGCAAAAATGGCTATGTTGAAAATTTGGGGTCAAAATATTGAAAATTGACCCCTGGTTTTCAGCACAGCATTCTTATAACCCCACCTCATGAACAAGGGTGGTGAAAATGTTCAAATCCTGCCTGAAAGATGCTTCTGTTGTGCAAGTATGAAATCAGCATTCTGGCCAGATTTGCATAATTCCACCACCATTGGACATGATATGGGGTCCCAAAAAGGCCATATTGAAAATTTAGGGCCAACATATGCAAAAATGACAAAGTTGTGCATCAAAGTTCAAAACCCCACTGAAATACACTGAGCTGCATTTACCTTAGTTTTTCATATTGCAGTTGGCGGTTCCATCAGCAAGACATGTCTTTGATCGGAGAGTGGATCTTCACCCAGTGACCCATTCATATGAGTGAGGGTGTGTGGGGGGTGTGTGGGGGAATGAGGGGTGGTCGGTGCTGAGTGGGAGGTGGGGTGGGGAGTCAGACCAGTGAGGGACCATTTTCTTTTTGCAGGTTTAAAAAATGGAAGAACAGTTTTCTTTATTTCAGACCTGGAATGTGATCAGAGGGTGGGGGTGGGGTGGGTGCCACTAGATAACAGGGAAAAAGAAATATGTTATGGGGACAGCAATCAGAGAGTGAGGAGGAGCCACTAGACACCAGGGCTTTATTTCAGACCAGGACAGTGATCAGAGGGTAGGTGTGCCTCTAGACACCAGGTAAAGAGGACTATATTACAGGGATGGTTATCAGAGGGTGGAGGGTGCCACTAGACACCAGGGAAACAGGAATACATTATGTGGACAGCAATCAGAGGGTGGGGGGGTGCCTCTAGATATCAAAGCAAAATAAATAGATTAGGAGGGTACAATCAGATGGTGGGGTGCCACTAGACACCAGGGAAACAAGAAAACAGCACAAGACAGTGGAGATGGCAATTGGAGGGTGGGGGGGATGCCACTAGACACCAGGGAAACAGTAATACAATACGGGGACAGCGATAGAAGGATGGGAGCTACTGTTAGACATCAGGGAAAGATTATTAGATGTATATAAGGAAAGGAAAGGAAGTGGCGGGTCAGAAGCTGGAAGTGACTTAGATGTCATGCAGGGCAGGAAAATATAGCTCAGGCGGTGGAAGAATAGCACCGCAGTACATAGAGAGAACTGAATGTGCTTCATTTCCACTGTGGAAGAACACAGTGAGGTATCCAGTCATGTGTTTCTAGAGTCTCCTGTCTCTACTATGACAAAGTAATATATCAGCATAGCTCTGCTATTCAGCCATAAAAAATGAGACAGCAGCAAAAATGGGAACCAGCTACTACTCACGTGCAAAATGCATTTATTGATGGATACAGTAGAAATCTTACAGTTAAGTCAGTGAAGCCATAAATGAGAGCACCAAGGCATAAAAAGAGCTTGCAGTCCTGAAGATGGATAAGGTCTCAGGACCAGATGGGATGCATCTGAGTATGCTCAGGGAACTGGCATAGGAACAAGCTGAATCAATGGCAGAGCTGTTTTATACCTCAGCTGCACTTTATTTTGGGGTGTTTCCAAAAGACTGGAGTGTAATGGACATAGTTCCTCTCTGTAAGTGTGGCAATAAGGAGCAAATTTGTACCTACAGCCCTGTCAGTCTCACATCTGTTGTGAGTAAACTGATGGAGACACATGTCAGAGGACATAGTGCACTGTCAAGAGAAGAATGGGCGCCAAGATATTAAGCAGCACAGGTTGATGTCAGGGAGATCTTGTCAGACCATCCTGATAGTATTCTTTCACTGAGTAACTAGCACAGTACATAAGAAGAACATAAGAAAAGCATCAGTAGATGGGGACCTTGCGATCAATCTAGTCTGCCCTAGAAACTACCCCCATCCTTATGCAGCCTTTGTCTTAACTTGTCCTTTATGTCTGTCCCATGTGAGTTTGAACTCCCTGATTGTCTTTGATGCTACCACCTCCTGGGGAAGGTTGTTCCATGGGTCTATCACTCTCTCTGTGAAGAAGCACTTCCTGAGGTTGCTTTTGAACCTTCCTCCTACCTGTCTCATATCATGCCCTCTCATGCATACTGTTGTGTTCTGCTGAAATAGATTTCCTGTCTGAGCTGCATTTAATCCTCTCATGTACTTAAATGTTTCAATCATGCTCCCTTTGTTTCATCTCTGCTCAAGGGAGTATAGGTTTAGCTCCCCAAGTCTTGCTTCATATGACCTGTGATGCAGTCCATGCACCATCTTAGTAGCCCTTCTCTGCACTGTTTCCAAATGGTCAATGTCCGTCTCGAGGTGAAGTCTCCAAAACTTGAACGCAGTACTCCTAGTATGGCCTCACAATGGACCTGTAGAGGGGCATGATAACCTCCCTCTTTCTACTAGAAATACCTCTACTTGTACATTCGAGGATGCCACCCACTTTCTGTGTTTCTCACATTGTTTTCCTACCCTTAATTCGTCAGTGATGATTATGCCGAGATCTTACTCCGTGTGTGTCTCCTCAAGTTGATATTCTCCCAGTGTGTATTTTTCTCCAGGGTTCCTCTTTTGCAAGTGCATTACCTTACACTTGTTGGCATTAAATTGTAACTTCTAGTTCCTGGACCAATCCTCTAGCCTTCTAAGGTCAGCTTCCATGTTGTCTGCTCCTTCACTTGTGTCCACTCTGTTGCAGAGTTTTGTACCATCTGTGAACAGGCAAACCTTCCCTGTTAGTCCATTCACTATGTCTGTTATAAATGTGTTAAATAAGATCGGTCCCAGTACTGATCCCTGCAGTACGCCACTGGTCACCCTACCCTCCCTTGACAATGATCCATTGAATAGCACTCTCTAGGTCCTATCATTCAGCCAGTTATTGATCCAGCTGACCATCTTCTGGCCAACTCCTGTATGTTCCAGCTTGTTGGCTAGCCTTCTGTGAGGGACAGTGTCAAAGGCCTTGCTGAAATCTAGGTATACAACGTCCACCGCCCATCCCTGATCCAATGTTCTGGTGACCCAGTCGAAGATGTCAATCAAGTTGGTTTGACAAAAATGTCCTGCTGTGAAGCCATGTTGCTTTGGGTCCATTTTTCTAGTATCTGTTAGGTAAGCCTCTATCCTCTCATATAGTAGTGACTCCATCATTTTACACACAACTGAAGTCAAACTGACAGGATGGTAATTTCCTGCAACTTCCTTGATTCGACTCTTGTGTAAGGGCACAATAATTGCCTGTTTCCAGTCCTGAGATATTTCCCCACTGTCTAGTGACTTGTTGAAGAGCTCAGCCAGTGGTGTGGCCAGTTTCTCTTGGAGCTAATTCAATATCCTAGGGTGTATGCCTTCCAGTCCCATGGCTTTTTCCACTTTCAGTTTATTAAGCTCTTTTAGGACCCTCTCCGTTGTGAAGGGGCTAATATCTGCTCCCTAGGTATCTTCCTTTGTCCTGCTTAGTGTGGGACCTTTGCCACTGTCTTCTATGGTGAAGACAGCGCAAAAGAACTTGTTTAGCACTCTGCCTTGTCCTCATCACTCTCTGCCATCTTACCTTCCTTGGTTGCTAGTCAGACTATTCCTCCTTTAGTTTTTCTTTTTTCTCTTATGTATCTATAGAAGGTTTTGTCACCCTCCTTAACACCCTGTGCTATTTTCTCTTCTGTCTATGCTTTTGCTCTTCTAACAGCTTTCCCTGCCTCCTTTAATTTGTTCTTGTATTCTTCCATGTCAGCTTCATGTTTTGTTTGCTTGAATTGTGTAAAAGTCTTTTTTTCTCTTTAGTTTTGGATGCTACTTCATGAGAGACCCAGCGAGGTATTTTCTTTCTTTTGGACTTGCTGATCTGCTTAGTGCATACAGTTGTTACTGTATGCAGAGCAGCCTTCAGAATATTCCAGCAGTCCTCTAAATCTCCTGTGATTCCTCCTTCTAGCATGGATGCAATCATAGTTCTCATTTTGGTGAAGTCAGTTTTTCTGTAATCTAGTACTTTGATTTTGGTGTGACTATTTTCTTCCATATTGTTCACAGTAAACCAGATTAAACTATGATCGCTGGTCCCTAGATTGGCTCCCACCTCTGCTTCTGGGATCCTTGTGCTGTTTGAAGATTTACTCTACTTTGACTTCAGTAAAGCATTTGACTTGAACCCATACAGAATATTGCTGAAGAAGCTAGAGGATCTAGGTGTGGTGAGAACATAGTTGGATGGATAATTGGTAGAAGGGAAACAGCAGAGGGTAGTGGTAAATGGAATCAAATCTGGGGAGAGAGAGGTCATTAGTCAGGTGCCACAGGGTTCAGTACTGGGACTAGTCCTTTTTCATATGTTTATCAGAGACACAGGAGAAGAATTTAGGGCAATATGCATCTTTCTGCAGATTGACAGTGAGTAGGGGGTAAGGGATTTGCAGACATGCAAAGGTTCAGGAGGTGTCCAGATTTTGGCAGTTGAAATTCAGTGGCAAAAAGCTGAAGTTGATGCACATGAGTAACAAGAACCCCAGGATGAAATATTGGATGTGAGGAGTTAAGCTTGGTACTACTACTGAGGAAAGGGATTTGGGAGCTATTATAAGTGACTCCCTTAAATAATCTATCCAATGTAACAAGGTCTACAACAAGGCCATCCAGGATGTTAATGTGTATTGGAAGTGGTTTTATTAGCAGGAGAAAGGAATTGTTACTACCTCTTTACTACCTCACTGGTGAGGCCCCACCTGGAGTACTGTGCCCAGTTCTGAAGTCCTCATTTTAGAAAACACAACAACAGGCTAACCAAAATGATTCATTGCCTGTAGGACAGGTCCTAGGAGGATTGGCTTAGGGTACTGAACATGTACTCATTGGAAGCCAGAAGGGAGAGGAATGATATGATAGAGATCTTCAAGTTCCTGAAAAGAATGAAAAAGGTAACATACATTTAATACAATGAAGTATTGTACTTGTACTACAGTCACTCAAATTGAATTCATCCATGGGCATTGATGGGTTGCATCCAGGATTTCTTAAAAATCTTGCCAACAATCTATGTAAACCCTTATGGTTTCTGTTCAAGTCCTTAAGAATAGGATCTGTACCATTAGAGTGGAAACAAATGGTTGCAACACACATACATAACAAATTCTGGCCAGAGCCGATAGGGCTGCAGTTGAGGAATTTGGGGTCAAAATATTGTAAATTTGTTTCTTAATATTTTTACACCAAATTTTGAGCATAGTCTTGTTATGACCCTACCTCATGAAGACAGGCAGAGAAAATGTTCAACTCCTGACTTAAAGATTATTTTGCACAGGGATTGCAAAATCAATTTTCAGGATGCTAAAACAGATTTTGGGCAAGATTTGAAAAATGACAGCTATCACATTCATGAGGTGATGTAAAGAAATAGCTATGTTGAAAATCTGGGGTAAAAATATTGAATATTACCAAATGTACGAGTCTACATTGGCAAAATTCTGTGTAGGCTCATAACTATGTTGAGTTTTAATATTTTTACATCAAGTTTCCAACATAGCCTTCTTATGACCATACCTCATGAACAAGGGCAGAGAACATTTTCAGCTCCTGTCTCAAAGGTGATTTTGCACAGGGACCATAAAATCACTTTTCAGAAAAATACATTTTGGCCAGGATTTGAAAAATGACAGCTGACACATTCATGAGGTGCTGGAAAGATATGGCTATTTTGTAAAGTTGGGGTTAAAATATTGCAAATTACCAAAATTATGAGGCTGCATTCTTAAAATTCAGCGTAAGCTTATAACTTTGTTGTTTTTTAATATTTTTGTACCAGATTTTCAACATAGCCTTCTTATGACCTCACCTCATGAACAAGGACAGAGAAAATTGTTAGATCTTGCCCCAAAGGTGATTTCATGCAGGGATCACAAAATCACATTTCGGGATGTTAAAAAACATTTTGGCCAGGAATTGAAAAATGGCAGCTGTCATATTCATGAGGTGCTGTAAAGATATGGCTATGTTGTAAATCTGGGATAAAAATATTGAAAATTACCAAAGTTACAAGGCTGTGTTTGCAAAACATTCAATGTAGGTTTATAACTTTGTTGTTTTCAATATTTTTACACCAAATTTTCAGCATAGCCTTTTTATGATTTCTCTGTTCCTGACATTGATGGGAACCCACTAGAACCTGTCACTTCTTTCCGTTACCTGGGCATCCACCTCGACCAAACCTTGGACCTAAAAACACACATCCAGGATACTTGCAAGTCAGTCAATTGCAAGTTAGGGGCTGCTTACAGAACCAACTACCTCCTTACCCCTGCTGCTAAACTGGCAGTAGCTAGAGGTATACTGTTGCCAACCCTACATATGGTTGTCTCATTCTGTCTTTGGCCAATAAATCTGCACTGCATCTGTGGGACACTACTTTCAATAATGTATGCAGGTATGCAACCAAAGCACCTCGACTGCAGCATCACTGCCAACTATATCAAGACCTTGGCTGGCTCTTCCTCCTCAACCAGACAATACTACCTGTACAATCTATCAGATACCATCATAAGGACATCCAAACCTGCTGTCCTATCAGAACTCCTGAGACCAGCTATTCCCACACGGAACCTTAGATCTGCAGATCAGACCTTATTATCCATCCCTCTGTCGGACAAAAAGGGCATGGGCTCTTCCATTATGCTGCTCCTCACCTGTGGAACCTGCTGCCTCAGGAACTAAGGGATGTCCCTACTCATGCAACTTTTAAGGGCAAACTCAGGACTTTTCTTACTGCTTTGGACAAATGTGTTTGCTTTGATCCTACCTGATCCCTTGCTCTAACCTGTTTTCCCACTTCCTTATTGCTAGCACTTGTGCCTTTCCCAATGGTTGTTTTATGTGGTGTTTTACTATAATTGCTGCTTGAATCTGTTTGACTGTATGCCAACATTAGCTTTTTGCCATTTAATGTTGTTGTTTACTTCCGCCACCACTTGGCTTCCCTTGATCCCTGTTCTCTCTCTCCTCACCTCTCAGCCTTCCTTCACTCAACTCCTGCTCCTCTCTTCCCCGACCACATCTCCTGCACTCTCCTTTACCTCCCCTCTGCCTCCCCTGCCTTTCTGCTTGCTTGCCTCACCTTTACCTCCTCCTGAGTCACCCCTGCCCGCTCGCCGTCCCACCCTCCCAGCTTAGCATTGTTCCCTATTACCTCCACTTGCCGTAAACTTACCTCCTCCTACCGACCTCTTCTTCCCTGCCCTGCCATCTCTCGGTTCCACTGGCTCAGCTTGGCATTGTTACCTTTTCTGCTACTGCCGTAACTCTTTCTCTTCCTTTTCCTAGGTCCTTCAATGCACTTTATGTATGCGCTCAATGGAAAATGTCCTTGAAATGTATTTTGCCTTGTATTTTCCTTTGCCATGCATTGTATCCTGCCATATGTATCTTCCTGTATTTCTGTGCGTCATGTATTTTCGTTATCCTTACTGTATCGTTATGTTCTGTAATTTTACCTCCCGGGTCGTGCCTGAAAACAGTCACTTGCTGGCTAGTGCACTTACCCGGTTAACAAAAACTAAATAAATAAATAAATAAATGATCCCACCTCATAAACAAGGGCAGAAATAATTGTTAACTCCTGCCCGAAAGGTAATTTCATGCAGGGATCATGAAATCATCTTTCAGGATGTAAAAAAAACACATTTTGGCCAGGATTTGAAAAATGACAGCTGTTACATTCATGATGTGCTGTAAAGATATGGCTATGTTGTAAATTTTGGGTAAAAATATTGACAATTACCAGTTACAAGGCTGTGTTCACAAACTGCAATGTGGGCTCATAACTTTGCAATTTTTTAATATTTTTACACCAAATTTTCAAAATAGCTTTTGTATCACCCCACCTCATGAACAGGGGCACAGAAAATGTTTAATCTCTGCCCAAAAGGTGATTTTGTACAGGCACTGTGAGATCACCTTTTGGGACAGGTTTGCCTAATGACAGTGACATTGTTCATGAGGTGGGGTCCCAAAGAAGGCATGTTGAAAATGTGGGGCAAAAATATGCAAAAATGCCCAAGTTATTCCTCTAAGTTTAAAACCCTACTGAAATACATTCGATGGCATACCTGTTTCTTCAGTTTGCAGTTGGGCTTTGAAGAGTGAAGATGTATCTGCGGTCCAGACAGGATTACGGCGTTGGACCCCGATGGTAAGTAAGGGCATGTGGAGGTGTAGAGTAGTGGGTGCTAAGTGGGAGGGTCGATAGGGGTGGTCAGAAATGGTGCAAAAGACCTTGATGGATGATTTTCTTGTTACAGGTTAAAACAAACTAAAAAAACAGGATTGAGATGCTGATTGCAACTCTAGGGGATTGGGTGCCCCCAGAGTCACTGATTGGCCACAAACCTTGATGCAGCCTTTCAATTACTGCTGAGGCTGGAGTAATAACATCAACATGGTGCTCATTACATGCATTCAAGGTGCAGCAGGAGCTGCCCTGTTGCCCGCCCACCTCCTCCTCCTCATTCAAGCTGGATGGCCAATTCATGTTGATGGGGACTGCTAGCTCTGGCTCTGGCATTCATAGCACAGCAGCCCTGTTTTCACAAGACTACTTATTTCCCATTTATTAAACTTGTAGGTGGAGTGGGGTAGAGATTTTGGGTAGCAAATGGGCGACTAGAGAGGGACGGGACTCTGAAAACACGTATTCTAGAAATTGAAACCAATTCTTTCAGAATACCATGAACCCTTTCATAAAGAACTTCAGTTGCATCAGTGCTTCATTACATCATGATAAAGTCCCATTGCACATATACTGTTTGGGGAAAAAGGAAAACATCACTATAAGCAAACATTCATTATCGTACTGTTTTTCATTTAATGTATCCAGTCCTTCCAGATTGATTTGCAATTTTTCTTGTATCTCCAGACCAATTTTCCTGTGTTGTCTTGTAGTGTCCAATAGCACCAGAGGGGGACTATATATCCCACAACTGCAGACCTGAGGGGGGACCAAATAATGCCAGGCTGTGGGGGCAGAGGTGAGAAAAACACAGATGGCTTGGTGTGAGGGAACCTGATTTGATCAAAATGCACTCATGATGTTGGACAGAAAACATGGTGGGGAAGAAGAAAAGAGGCACAATATAGTGAATTCATCTCTGTTTGAACTGTGTGGTGATAACATCCACCAAATGATTATGCAGGTCCGGAAGTACAACAGGGTGAATATCGGGATTGGAGTACCAAAATCAGTGACAGTTGAAATCCATAACAGTAAAGAGGTATGCTGGCAAAGAAACTTGAAACAAAAGTGCCTGGCCATGTGGTAGGGTCATGGCCTTGGTGCCCCCCTAGCTCCAGCACACATGCTATATGGGAAAAAAACACAACTGTGCATGTGCAGTAGTGGGGAGGGATTTGTGATCAGGACATGGGGGATTGGGCACCTCCAGTGTCACTATTATGTTTCTGTGGGTGTGTGGGGTGGTGGGTGCTGAGAGGGAGGGTCAGGTGGGGGTTATGTATTTAAGAGGTCACAGACCACCAAAAGTAAAAAAAAAAATTAAAAATAGTGTGAGCGCAGAGTGTTCCGAGGTAGAGGTGACTTTTTTTGGGACTCCATCATGTTGTTTTTTGCAAGGAATGTGGGAGTGCTTTTTCTCACAGCAAGAGGTCTGCAGGGCTCCACCCACTGCAGCCCTAAAAAGGGTAGTAAGACATCACATGAGACCTATAGACCAATCAATCTGATGTCAGTACCTGGAAAGTTGATGGATAAACTAATAACAGCTAGGTTTGAGAGTGAACCTTTTTCACTGGGTTTACAGGACAACACTCAGCATGGCTTTTACAAAGGGAAATCATGAAGCACAAACCTCATCACATTCTACAAATTAGTTCAAGTCTAAACACTGGAAGTCCACCTGATACTGTATTCTTGGACTTCAAAAGAGCCTTTGATACTGTCCCACATCATAAATAGCTTCTCAAACTCAAAAAATGGGGTATAGCTCCTACTTGGTGAAATGGGTTGCATTACTGACTAAAAAGTAAAACACAGCAAGTCAGAATAACAGGATAACTGTCATCTGAGAGGGCAGTGACTAGTGGGGTCCCGCAGGGGTCAGTAATGGGTCCCTTCTTTTTTAGCCATTTTATTCAGGACCTCCATATTGTGTTTAGTAGTAAAATCATAACATTTGCAGACAACAAAAATTAGTTGTGAAGTTGATACTGAGATTAAATACTTGACTGTACTCAAGGATCTGTAATTGACTGAAAGATGAATGTCAAAGAATAAAATCAAATGAAATCTAGATAAATGCATGGTTTTACACTTAGGTTGGAACAACCCCATGAGAAACTACACATTAATTCATTCCCCCTAATGCTCAGTAAGTAATGAGAAAGACTAGGGTATTACAATTGACAACTATTTTACAATGTGCGCCCATGTTAGAAATGTAACTCAGACAGTCAACAAATTCATCAGCATTATCAGAAAGGCATTTTTTAGTAGAAACGAGTATTGTATTATGAGCCTGTACAAGTCTTATGTTAGACCCCACGTTTATTATGGATCACCCTTCTGGGCTGCTTACCAGAGGCAGGATGTTAGCCTATTAGAAAGTGTACAAAGAAGGGCAGCAAAACTTATCCTGCGATTCAAATATAAACCCTAATAGGTTGCATGACTTAAACTTGATGACACTGGACCAAAGCTCGATTCACGAATGGCTATGTGCTGTGTAAGGGTGGCTTGTGGGTATTCCAATATCCAAGAGCCACACAGTGGTGCCCTGTGCACCACCTGCAGCATTCATGAATGATGTGCTAGTACCATGCGTGGGTGATCCCTGTGCTGGCTGCATGGCTCCGAGCTGGGGGTGGGATGGATGCATGCCAGGGTGGGGGTGCCCGGCTGCATGCATGCACTACTGCACTGGCACACCAGGCCAGGACAGGATGACTATGGCAGAGGGACCCAGGAGTAAGTGGTTATGTACCCCCCCACAGGTCAACGAGGAGATGCAGTGCCACTGAGATCCCACTGCACAGGACTGCACCAGCACACTGTCCTGCTCAGGAAGTCAGGGTGTGTCCACACAGGCATATGCCCATTGTTTGTTCTCGGGGTGGTACGTGCCTCTCAGGGTCCCCTGTCTGTCTGTGCAAGGGATACACTGTTGGACCCAGGACAGGCATCCAATTAGATGCCCACACCTGTGCCCCTCCCCACACTGATGTATGTTGGGGTGATGGGGTCATGGTCTGGCAGCTGGCAATCCTGAATGCTGACAGGCACCACCTGCGTGGGTGTGTGAAGCTGTGCGGGGTGTCCACACACCTATTGTGCATACTTCATGAATCGATCCCAATGGCAGGGGATTATTCACAATTCTTTAACATATTAAATAACCATGAAGTTGCATCTACATGTGAAATCATCCCCTTAGTGAGGCTTCTTGATCTCAGGTCTCACAAAAAGCAAATAGAGGTGCATAAGGTCAACACACAAAAAAATAGATAATTACTTTACTGTTAGAACTCCCAGATTATGGAACAGGGTACCTCAAGATCTAGTGGACATCACAGACTTTGGGACCTTGAAGAAATAACTTGATAAATACTTATGGTTCTAGATATCAATCAATCAATCAATCAATCAAAATCTTTATTTAATCAGGCGAACATCATTGAGCGTAGCTCATTTACAAGATGGACCTGAGTGGTCATATAAATAAGAGTACAAGTATTTTTACATAGACGAGAATAACATAAACAGTAGTACAATGACATAAAGTGATAATATACAACAATTTACTTATATACAAGGCACAGTAAAACCATTTAACCTGTAAGAAAAAGGAGACAATGGGTATAGCAGGCATAATATATAAATTATAGGGCCTAATTGGCTTTTATGAGAGTATATCAGGTGATTGGAAAATAGAAGTAGAACTAACATAATGGAACACGGAAAAAGGGGGTGGGAGGGTAGGCAGGGTAGGGGATTAGGCCTGATAAAAGCAATTGCAGAGTTCTGGAAATAGGGTGGAGAATAATCTTTTGAAGGATGTTAAAGGTAAGAGGCTATTTAGCTTCATGGATTTTTGGAGTGAATTCCATGCAACTGCTAGTGAGTAGCTGATAGCGCCCTCCCAAACCGGTGCAGGCATTGGGGACCTTTAGTATGATGAGTTTACTGATCCTTAAGGTGTATGGCCTAGAAGTAATTCGGAAAACAGTCTGTGATATAGGTGGGTAGTTTGCCTGATAAAGCTTTGAATATCCAGATTGCAGCATTCCTATTTCTTCTGTGTTGTAGTGATGTCCAGTTGACTGCCATATAAAGAGAGCAATGATGGGTGCTGGAGGGAAGGTCAGTAATAAATCTGATGGATCTATGATACAGGGTGTCCAGCTTATTTAAGAGGGGGAGTGAACAATGGCCATAGAGAACGTCAGCATAATCAATGAGGGATAGGAATGATGCCTGGATTAATCTTTTTTTGGAGTCTCTTTTAAGGTAGTGTTTTATTCTAAAAAATAGACCAAGCCTTTATCTACTAACCACACAGTGTGGGAGACAGTCGCAATGGGGTAATGCGGATCCACGACTGGCTGCTGACAAAAATTTTGTTGAACGGCCAGACAGCAAAGCAGTCAGGTCAACCGCATTTTGCAGTTTGCTGCTGGTTTCAAAGAAAACGAAATGTTTTCTTCGGGGGTCTTCACCCCCCGAACCCTCCATGGGGAGGCTTTGCCCTCCACACCCCCCACTAAGGATTATCAACTCCAAGATGGAGCTGATTGAGGGGGTGTAGGACCCCCAACAGACAGTGCTGGGTCACAGCACGGACACTACAGTGACGTGGCGCTGTACTCGCTGTTGTGTTGCGCGCTGTCGAAATGTCGAGGCTGGGGTGGTATACCGGACAACGCCTTCTGCTGTCTTCAGCTAACCAAGTCACCAAGGTAAGCTGCAAGTACCTAAAATATTCAGCAAGAAGAGTGAATCTAGACTGTGACATGAAAGGAAGCTGATGGGGAAGGAGAGCCAGAAGGGATATGAGGTAGTTCTATTTTACAGAGAGTGTCTGTGTAATAGTCTGTTTACTGAAGTGTTGGGTGCCAAAACCATCAAAAACTTCAAGTATGCTTGAGACAGAGTTAAGGGCTTAATAGTGACCCAGGGGATAATAATAAGGCAGGATAAATGGAAGGAGATGTAGCATTAGCAGAAACACTACATAGACACCAGGTATCAGCATAGGTTAGGGTTTACAGACAGACCAAGGGGCCTTTTCTGCTGTCTGTTTCTATTTTTCCATTTTCCCAGAAAACTAGCTCCACCCAGTTTCATTCATGTGCATTTCCTCAAGGAAGAATATTATATAAGAAACATAGAAGCATAGAATTTGATGGCAGATAAGGACCACTTGGTCCACCTAGTCTCTCCATTTTACCTACCTACTGTAATACCATAGTCCCTACTTCATCGCTGGCTTGGTCCTCCCTTCTCGAATGACTACGGTTCACTTATGTTTATTCCCTGTGTTCCTAAATTCCACCACAGTTTTTGCCACAACCACCTCTGCTGGAAGGCTTTTCCAGGCATCTAACACTCTCTCTTTGAAGATGTACTTCCTTACACTTCCCCCGAGACTACTTCCCTCCAGTTTCAAGGCATGAGCCCTTGTTCTTGAGCATCTTTTTTTCTGAAAAAAGCATCCCTCTTGTACCTTATTTATACCCGTGAGGTATTTGAAAGTCTCTGTTATATCCCCCCATCCCTTCTTTCCTCCAGGATTTACATACCGAGTTCCTTTTCTCTCTCTTCATATGGTCTCTGATGCAGACCCAGCACCATTTTAGTTGCCCTCCTCTGGACTGCCTCTACTCTGTCTATGTCCTTCCAGAGATGTGGTCTCCAGAAGTGGACTCTGTACTCTAGGTGAGATCTCAACTAATGATTTGTACAGTGGTATCACTACTTCCCTCTTTCTGCTGGTTATATCCCTCCCTATAAACCTTAGCATATCACTAACTCTCCCCACATCCTTGTCATACTGTTTGGCCACCATTAGGTCATCAGATATGATTACCCCCAGGTGTCTTTCCTGTTTGGTGGACATCAGTACCACTCCCTCCATCTTGTACTTCACCCCTGGGTTTCTATGCCCTAAGTGTATGATTTTGCACTTCTTCACATTGAAACTTATTTGCCACACTCTTGACCATTCCTCAAGCTTTCATAGATCCCTATTCATTTTTTTCCACACACATCCAGAGTGTCTACTCTATTGCAGAGTTTAGTGTCTTCTGCAAAAAAGGACACCTTCCCTCCTTCTAGTCCCTCTGTAATGTCAGTAATGAATACATTAAAGAGGATCGATTCCAGTACTGATCATTGTGGCACCCCACTGGTCACCATTCTTTCCTTGGAGTGAGCTCTGTTTACCTCCACTCTCTGACGCTTATCCCCTAACCAATTTCTTACCCAGTTTACCACTATTGGCTCCACACCCAGGCTGTCCAGCTTGTTTACTAGTCTGCTATGTTTAATGGTGTTGAAGGCCTTACTGAAATCTAGGTAAGCCACATTCATGGATCCATCCTTATCAACTTCCCTCATGGAGGAGGCAGAGGGGCAAGATGGCTGCAGTGCTGCTCCACTTCCTGCTGCTCTGTGCTTTGTTTTCTGCTGTTTGGTATCTTAACCTTTTAGGTAAAATCCTCTTTATTCTCTCTCAGTTTTACACTCGCTGAATGAAACTCATGTTGTTTTTACTCTCGATGGGCAAAAATGAGCTTTTTGTTGTAAAATTTAAATGTAAACGAGCTGAGCTCATTGTTGAACAGCGGTGGTGGTGACCATTGGTTGAGTTTTCTGGCATCCTTTGGTTAAAGAATTGGATTGAAGTGATGAAGGCAAGGCATGAAAAAATTAAGGAGACCTGAGAATATTGTGCTGATATGCTGATATGTCTGTTTCTTCAACAAAAGGTACACCATCATTGCCTAGGACTAGGGGGTCCTGTATCTTGAACGGTGTGAAATTTACTACACTCAGTGGAGCATCCATTCTTTTTTCTTTTTACAGGTGTTTATGTGGATTCTTGTAAGACAGGGAACCCCAGTGGACGGAGGCTTGGAAGTGGAGAGTCGGAGGCCTGGGAGAGATTTATGGTGGACAGCACTCTCGGATTCCTTAAACTCCAGGTGTGAAAAAGGGAATTAAGTTACACAGAAACATAGAAACATAGACACTTAGAATTTGATGGCAGAAAAGGACTGCTTGGCCCACCTAGTCTGCCCATTTCCCCTACCTAATGGATAAGCTGCAGATCCTAGTTAACCGACAGCCTACTACCCCTACTAGAATTGCCTTTTGTCTGTGCCATGCATTCTTGAATTCCACCACTGTTTTTGACTCCATGACCTCCTCAGGAAGGCCATTCCATGCATCCACAACTCTCTCCATGAACAAATAGTTCCTCACATTACCTCTGAACCATCCCCCCTCTATCTTCAAATTGTGCCCCCTTGTTCTTGCACATCTCTTTTTCTGAAAGATGCTACCCTCTTGGACTTTGTTGATTCCATTGAGGTACTTGAAAGTTTCTATCATGTCCCCCCTCTCCCTCCTTTCCTCGAGGGTATACATATTAAGCTCCTTTAGACTCTCTTCATATTGGCTTCTGGTGCAGACCCTACAACTTTTTAGTTGTCCTCCGCTGGACAGCCTCCATCCTCTCTATGTCCTTGCAGAGATGGGTTCTCCAGAACTGCATGCAGTATTTCAGATGGGGTCTCACCAACTGTCTGTACAGAGGGATAACAACTGCCTGTTTTGTACTGGTGATGCCTCTCCCTATGCATCTGATTATCCCCTCAGCCCTCCTTACTGCCTTCTCACATTGTTTTCCCACCTTTAGGTCATCTGATATGACTACCTCAGGTCCCTTTCCATTTTTGTTGTTGTTAGTATCCCCCCCAATTGTGTACTCTTCCCTTAGGTTTTTGTTTTTCAGCTGCATTACTTTACATGTCTTTGCATTGAATCTATGCTGCCATACATTTGACCATTCCTGCAACCTTGCCAAGTCCCTTCTCATCCTTTCCACCCCACCTCGTGTATCAAACCTGTTGCAGAACTTTATGTCATCTGCAAAGAGGCATACTTTTCCTTCCAGTCCCTCCATAATGTCACTTATAAAGACATTAAAGAGGACTGGTCCCAGTAATGAACCATGCGGTACCCCGTCAGTAACCCCCCTTTCTTCAGGGTGGACTCCCTTTACCATTACCCTCTGCATCCTGTTGTCCAGCCAGTCTTTTACCCAGGTTACCACCTTGGGGCCCACTTCAAGGCTGGCTAACTTGTATATTAGTCTTTTGTGTGGGACTGCATCAAATGCCTTGCTAAAGTCTAGGTAGGCCATGTCCACAGCCCCTCCCTGGTCTACTACTTTGGTCACCCAGTCAAAGAAATCTATTAGATTCATCAGCCATGACCTTCCTGCTTTGAATCCATGCTGCCTTGGGTCCTGGGCCCCGCTAGCCTCTTGGTACTCAACAATTCTTTCCCTACCACTGAGGTCAAACTAACAGGTCTGTAGTTTCTTGCCTCTGACTTGCTCTCACTTTTGTGAAGTGGAATCACATCCACTCTCCTCCAGTCCTCAGGTACCACTCCATCCTCCCATGATATTTTAAAGAGGGTAGTCAGTGATGTCACTAGTTATCCCTTTAGTTCTTTTAAAATTCTGGGGTGAATCCCATCAAGCCTCATTGCTTTGTCCACCTTCAGTTTTAAGAGTTCTTTCAGAACCCTTTCTTCTGTGAATGCACTGGTATTGACCCCCCTATCAAGAGTTCTATTGTTTGGCTTAGGTATCTCCCCCTCCTCTTTTTTTGTAAATACTGAGCAAAAGTATTCATTCAGTATCCTTGCTTTTTCACCGTCACCCTCTGCCCACATCCTCCCCCCCCCCATTAAGCCTCAGTATTCCTCCCTTGGTCTTTCTTCACTTCCTAATGTACCTATAAAAGGTTTTATCCCCCTTCTTAACAGAGTTGGCTATCTTTCCTCAGTTTGGGCCTTTGCTATTCTGACTGTCTTCCATGCCTTCTTCGGCTTTAACTGATATAGTTCTCCAGTGTTGGGTTAGTTACTTTTTCTATTACTTTTGAAAACTTTTTCCAGAAAGCTCAGTGCAGTCACTAGCAAGGATGGAGAAGTACTAGAAGATGAAGTATACCTTACAGTAACATTTACTTATGTATTTTTATACAAAAGAAATACGTAACTGTAACTGATTACATTTATTTGAAAGTAACTAGTAACTAACTTATTACTTTCAAAAACTGTAATCTGTTATAGTTATTTCTTATTTTTGTAATGTTTTTGTATTAAAAGAAATAAGTAACTATAATTGTAAGGTGTATTACTTTGTTTAGTACGTCTCCATCCTTGCTAGTGACTGCACAGAGCTTCCTAGAACAAGTTTTCAAACATAATAGAAAGCAATAGAAAAAGTAACTTACTCAACACTGTAGTTATCTGTCCGGCTCCTTCTGTGTTTCCTTATATTTCCTGAATGCTATCCTTTTCTCCTTAATTATTTATTTATTTATTTTTTGTTGACTGGTTTAAGTGCACTAGACAAATCCTGCCTATTTTCAGGCATGACCTGGGGGAAGGGGATACAGATGAATGCCAACTGATCTTGAACCAGATTAAGCTGTTGGTGGTATTTTTAGTGAATGAGGGTAATTTGGTCAGGACACTGGAGAAATTCCCCTACTCTGTAGGCGGGTGGCGCTGTCCATCGGCATACAGAGATGGCGGGACTCAGTTCGGAGCTGGTGTTTAAGGAAGCTGGATGTGATTGCAGGGATGATGCTGGTTTGGTGTTGGGAGATGACCAGCAACATACTTCCCCAGTGAAGGACGCTTCGGAGGAAACCGAAGTGGAACTAACAAGATTATCCAGTACACCCATCTTAAATTCTGATACTGAGGTAACTTTATGTTCCAATACTACTTTGGAAGAGAAATGGAATTACCTGCAGCAGCAGCTTCTCCTCTTGGAGGAAGAATTGCAAAGAGAACAACTCGGTCAAGATGTTGACAAAAAAAGGAAACACAGTCTGGAGAATATTTCCACTCATTTGCCTAAAGTTTTTCTGACAGGAGCAACATCACAGGAAGAAGCACAGCAGATCCCTTTTGAGACACACGAAGCACTGAGAGTTCCAGGAGATCCATGATGGTCCCCTGACCGTGCACTATGAGAAGCAGGATGGTACCAATGCCCTACCGGTGACTGGAGTGCTGACCCAATACTGGACGAAGAGCCCATTTTGGATATTATTTCGACCCCGGTAGTACCATCGATCCCCCAGTCGACATTATTTTGCTGGATTTACAAAACGCGACAGGATTACAAGACAAGCCTTTACCAGTGGAGCAAGGTGTCACTACTACAGGTAATTTAAACCCTGAATATTCTCACACAGAACTTTCAAATGCTATTTTGGGGATTACAGAGGATTTAGAACAGTTGATTAAGACTTTGGAAACTGGGCCTGAAGCTTCTGACTCACAAGGGCTCGGACAATCGCAGAGGCCAGAAAATATTCAACGCCCTTATTATGCAGATTTATTTCGTAAGACAATAGAGCTGGCTAAGTGCCCAAATGCGATTAGACTGAGGTATTTGGGAGGTATGGACATTGTCCCAGACAGGTATTTTGTGGGGTGAATCTTGCTAAAACAATCACTAGGTTTTACACCTTCAGAAGTCTATGCCCTGATTCATGCTCCCGGGGAACATACTTTTGACGTCAGTTTTAGGTCTCCTGAAATTTTTGAACGTTTCTGGATTAAGCGTATGACAGTCAACATTAATCCCTTGTGGACACCTTTTCAGGTGATCCCTTTGACAAAACAACCTTTTAGGGTTATAACTGTGTTAGTTAGGAATGAAGGAGTTAATATCTGAGACATTCCTTATTGGTTGGAAAAACATTGTGAACTGCAAGGAACCCCTGACCCTATTTTAGATGCTGAGGGGTTTTGGAATGGGGGGTGGAAAATAAAAATAAAATGAACCCAAACTGCAGATGGTCTAGAACATCTACCAAATTGCTTTTATATTAGCAGAGATAAGGGTTTTATTTTTTACCCTTGTCAGTCGAAGAGATGTTTTAAATGTGGATCCCCTAGACATCTTAGTTCTACTTGTACTGTACAACACTGTACTTTTTGTGGAGACACTGGACATTCCAGTGTTCACTGTATTAACAACCCTAAATGTAATCTTTGTGATGAGGGTGGTTATAATTTTACTGAGTGCCCATGGGCAGCACATAACACAGGGGAAGCAGATTATGGTATTCAAGATTTTTATGTACATAGGGCTACAAGAACAACTTCTGTTTCTGCTCAACCTCTATTCCCGTTAGTCCCACAACCTCAGAGAAAGCAACTAAACAAAGATAAGCATGCCAGCAGTGTGGATCCTGATATCTCTTCCTCTTCACAAGGTGTAAATATGGCCCTTGTGTCCCCTGATCAACCTCGACACTCATGCAGTGAACCAGATTGTAGGGTGTCTATGCCATCCCCTCAGCCTCCTGTGACCATGGCTCGTCCTAATTCTAGTAATGAGGACATTCCTGGTACACACACTATACTCATGTGTGGGTTACCAGTAATATTGGGTGTTCCTGTCACTGAAAATAGATTTTCAGTTTACCGGTTCATGCAGATAAGGAAGATTTTGATTCTGATACAGCCTCTATGGCCTCCTCCCAAATGGAAACTGCTTCTGATCCAGAAACCAATGTCAGCACTATTGGTAAAGTTAAGAAAAAACATGGTTCCCTCCCTAGAGTAGGTACTGGAAAAAGCACTAGATTATCTGCAACTGGTACTTAAATCACTGCTTCATTAGAACCCTCCATCAGCTATGATTTAAATATAGCTAGCTTGAACACTAATAGCATACGTTCAGAAGTAAGAATGTTAGCTATTTTTGAACTATTTTCCTTTCTGCAATATGACAGTGTTTTTTCAAGACACTAAATTGTATTCACTACAGGATTTTACTACTGCCTCTGAGGCCTGGATTTGGGGGACAAGTTTTTGGTCGGGGGGGGACCGCTGTTCAGGTCTAGGGATTTGTTTATTACCCCAACTATAAAAGTTACCCATATGGTAGATATTTTTCCAGGACGATCTTTTGTGTTAGATGTCACCATAGCTACTATTGATTTTCGGTTAATTAATATTTATGGCCCACAAACAAAAACTGGAAGAATTGCCTTATTAAAACAAATACGCCCATATCTCTTTACCAGCAAAAATGTTTTGTTTGGGGGTGATTTTAATATTAATTGTACGAATCAGAACAGACATTTTTTTACCTCAAAGCTATATTGTGATACAATTTTTTTAAACTCTTTGCTTAAACAGTCTGATTTACTGGATGTTTTTTATTCTCATACTAAGATCCCGCATACTTTTTTTCAGGGAAACAAATCTTCCCGTATTGACTATTGGTTCTTATTTTCCTCTTTCCAGACTAGAGATCCCAAAGTATTATTAGTTGCACCATCTGATCATGTTCTTTTGAGTGTTACTTTATCAAACTGTCAGGCAACGTCTAGGGGGTCAGGGTACTGGAAATTAAATTTATCCTTATTAGATATCCCAGAAGTTAGGGAAGTGTTTCAAGCCATTATTACAGAACGAATGTCAGTTTTGTGCTTATATGATGATAGGCAAGCTTGGTGGGAGGACACAAAACAAGAATTTCGGACTTATTTTCAGTCAATAGGGAGGATAATAGGTAGATATAGATCTCAGGAATATTCTGCTAACAGACGGTGTTTATTTTCTTTTCAGGAGCATATATTGAAAGTCTTAGATTATGATAATCAGGAATTTTTGTGCTTAAAATCTAAACTTACCAAACTCCAATATGATCAAATGTCCTCATTACGACAGGAACAAAGGTTTGGAGTTAATGGGACTAGAGCACACACAAATCCATTTGATTTTTGTAATGCTTCAAGACAACAAAAAGATATGAAGTAGCTTAAATTACATACTGGAGAAGTAATACATAGTAAGGAGGATATACTGGCAGAAGTTGCCAGGCACTTTGAGAGTTTATTTTCTGCAGATCCACTACTTTTCAGTTCTAATACAGAGGACTGGTTAAATTCTTGTCCTCTTCAAACAGTTCCTGACTATCTTTTACCAACTTTGACACAACCAATCTCAGTGAGAGAAGTTGGAGATGTCATTTCTTGTTTACCAATAGGGAAGGCACCAGGCTTTGATGGGCTCCCAAATTAATTTTATAAATTATTATTACCATTTTTGATGGATAAACTAGCTAATCTTTTCACGTATAGTTTGCAATCCAGGACTTTGCCTACCAGTATGTCTTTTGGATTGGTAATTTTACTTTATAAAAATGGTGACAGAAACACTATTGAAAATTGGAGGCCAATCACTCTCCTAAACAGTGATTATAAAATTCTTGCAAAGATTTTATGCAATCGGTTATCTATTTGTTTAGAGTCTTTGATCCATTCAACACAGTTTTGTTCTGTGCCAAATCGTACCATTACAGATGGTCTTATTTTGTTGAGGGAAATGTTTTCTAGAGGCCTTTCAGGAAATCGTATGGGTGTTATCCTTAGTCTGGACCAAAGGTAAGCTTTTGATAGAGTCTTACATGATTATACTGTATGTGGGCATGTCTTACAAAAATGAAGTTCCCTATAGAGTTTATTGCCTGGCTAAAAACCTGTTGTAAAGCTGCATTAGCAACCCCATTAGTAAACAGTTGGGTTGGTAAATCTGTGCCAGTTACTAGAGGAGTACGACAAGGGTGCCCTTTAAGCCCCCTACTTTATATTCTGAAATTAGAACCTCTTCTTGCTAGAATCAATGCAACAGATGATATTAGAGGACTATCCATAAATAGTTCTTGTATTGAAGTCAAGACAATAGCTTATGCTGATGACCTTTGCATTGTTTTGGCAGATCTCCCATCCTGCCATGCTACTGCGGCCTTGCTGAAGGCATATGAGGAGGGTTCAGGATCAAAGTTGAATCTGAACAAAAGTAAGTAGTTTCCTCTTAATACAGAACCGTTACATCTTACTGACTTCCTGAACATCCCAGTAATTGCTGGAGCATGTAAAATTTTAGGGATTTATTGGGGTATGGATAACCCAGCAGGATATTACTGGGATCTCCTTTTGAAAGAAGTGAATTCTAGGGTTCAAATATGGAACAAATGGAGAATGTCCAAGAAAAAAAGGGTCTATATGGCAAATATATTTTTATTAAGCAAATTTTTACATTTGGGTGTGGTTTTTCCCCCTCCGATGTTAATGGATACTGTTATTTTAGGTATTTTTTTTTCAGCAATTTGGGGTAGTAGGTTGAACCTAATAAAGAGAGGAATACTATATCACAACTTTAGACTAGGAGGGATCAGAATGGTGAATTCGATAGTATTTTTTTTCTCTTTATTTGTCAAGATAAACATTTATCCTTTATTAAACAAAGTTGGGAAGATTTGGGAGGGTTGGGTATGGGATGCCATTTCTCCCTGGATTGTTTCTTGGGAACCTTCAAAGAGTATACAAAAACAGAAATGTTTGGAAGGACTTCCAGATTATTTTAAATCCTGTTTTTCAAAAATAAGAGTATGGAGTGTCTTAAGGATACACCTGGAATCATATCACAGAAAAACTTTGTATAATAATATTATGGAAAGGTTTTTCATAATTCCCCCAGGTTTTGCTAATAATACAACTCCCCAACTTGAACATATTGCACATATGTTGACTTCTAAAAGAATACCTACACATATTTGGGATGTGACATGGCTTAGTGCACATCAAAAGTTAAATGTCAAGGGGAACCTAAAACATAAAGTTATTTTGGTTAGAGGTTGTCCAAGAAATAATATATGCACAGCTTCTATTGAGATTATGCAGCATTTGTTTTTTGATTGTCCTTATGTGGTTGAATTTTGGTCTTATGCAGTTACACGATGGAAAGGTATGCCTTTGAAACATCTTACTCAAGAGATTGTGTTTTTGGGAATTTTACCCCGATCCTGGAGCTATTATTTTTTGGACACAATCCATGTAATTTTATCATGTATTGAATACCACATTTGGCAATCACGATGTGCCTGGTCTTTACAGCAACAATATTTGACCCCAATACAACTATTTGAGAAAATACAAGTCTCCATAATAAAAATTAGAAACTCTGAAAAGATTCATGTTCTTCAGCCACAATTCAAAACATATTGGAAACATTTATGCTGGCTTGATACAGGATGATTAGAGTATTATTATTTTTTTCTCCTATATGTATTCTTTTTTTAGGAATATAGATGTTTCTCTGTGACATTGAGTAAGGCATAAGTGGGAAAATATTGTCTAAATAGATATTCTAGTCTTCCACAAATTTGGTGTATATTTATTTTTTTAATCATTTAGCAATTTTTCAGTATAATATGTGCTTTTCCAGTGCATAGGATAGGATGGGGGTTAAGGATGGTATTTGTTTTTTTTTAGTTTACTGCTCTGAGGGGTTACAATTTCTTGTATATATTGCATTTGTATGGACTAATATATTTCAGTATGCTTTATATTAATGCAAAAGTTCATATTAATCCTGGTAGTAGAAGCTTTTTTGACTTCTTTATAATCAATTTTTTCTTATTTAGAAGAAGTATAGTTCTGGGATTTCTTCTTATATCTGTAACACTATTCTGTTGAATACTAGTTTAGGAGGCTTGTTATTTAATATCTTTCTTTTCTATTGATGGAGGGGGGGGTCTTTTCCTAGGTTTATTTCTTTTGGAATGTTTATTATGCATTAATAAATTTGGATGTATAAGATGGTATTATTTTTCACTTAAGTTATGTTTTGCATTCTAGTCAGTATGATGTATTACTAGTTTTGTTATAATTCTGACATAATTGTCAAAACATTTTTCCCTGCTCTTATAGTGGGGAGGGGGAAGAGGTGGGTTGTAACACTTTATTTTTATGTTTCAGAATATCAAATGAATTATTTGTTTATGTTTTTTGCTTTCTTTTCCTTTTTGGTTAAGTATGATGTAATACTGATTTTGTATGTGTATTGTCATGATTTTGTTATGATTTCAATAAAAAAATTCCCCTAATCTTTTCAATAAGTGCCATGGGATCTTTAACATCCAACTGAACTACCACCAATCCAGGAAGATGGGACCTCGGTTTAACATCTCATCTGAAAGACGGCACCTCAGAAGTGCAGCACCCCTCTCATGCTGCACTACAGTGTCAGTACTGGGATATTAACCCAAGTGCCAGATGTGGGAAGTGAACCCACAGCCCTCTGATCTCCCAGCCTCATAGACGAGTGTGCTATGTACTGAGCTACTTAACTTTCCCTGCCATCTCTTTTGAGATCAATAGTGGCTTTTTCCTTCATTTTGTTTTGTTGATTTGATTTACACTAAGGTTGTTGCCACTGTGATGGCTGTTTTGATTTTTCCCCACTGTTCATTCACTCCTCCTTCTTGCCTGTTTGCTAGTGCTTTTCTGAGGAACTCAGCCATTTTGCCAAAGTCAGCATTCATAAAGTGCAACACCCTTGCTTTTGTAAGTTTATGTACCTCTTAAGAAGATGCCCCTTGTACATTTTATAAGAGACACCACTGCAGCAATAGAAAGCAACAGACAAATGGAGGTCTTTTAGGGGGTAATTTCCCCATGAGGTACTTAATCCTATTTTCTTCTTGCCAATGACTTGCTGTTCAGTGTACTTTAGTGACCTAAGGTAACTGGGTCTGAATGCTTTGGTGTTGCAATAATGACTACTTTTTGCACTCAGTCATAGGATAACCTTTCCACCATGATCCCTGAACTCCTCATATAGAGTCTAAATGTCCTTACATATTTGGTAACTGCAGGAACTCACCTTATTATATAGTGCAAAAATGGTTTATTTAGAACAAATGAAACTCTGAACACAGTGCTTTGTATTTTTATTCAGTTTGCAAGTTCTTGGCTTCTTGTGGTGGGACTCCTTTTGCAGAACTAACCCCTACTGATTTCCTGTTGATATCTTCTAAAATCTACTTTGGTGGTATTATATTTAAAACAGATGCTTTTAATGAATCTTGTCTTGCCTTCGAACAGATGTCCTGTGGATACAGGGGCTGTTATGGCCAGAGGAGCACCATGCCGATGCATATTTGGTTTGATGGGACTTTGAGGGAGATGTGGAGACAAGGGCGAAGGTTAAAGTGTTGCTGGCGAAAGTTCACTCTTGATGCCGACCACCTTAGATTGATGGACCACTATTTAGTCTATCAATCTTCACTCACCCATAAGAAGGCAGAATTCCCATCTGGGGAGATTGTGGCTGCTCAGAATTGACCAGCTCATCTATTCTGAACTGTGGACAGACTGTGCAACCCAGCCTGTCTACATGTTCAGAAAGCTTTTTTGCAATTAGGGTGTGATGAGCTTGCTTAATTCTTTGCAAATAAGGTGGTCTACCTCAGGGCGGCTCTTCAGCTGGCACAATCTATGGGGGCTGTTTGTGATCAGTATGGGGTCACCATGCCTCAGTTTTCCTGGAGTACCCTCAATCGACCAGAGTTCATGGATGTCATGAGGATCATCCAGAGTGTGCACCCTAGATGCTGTAGTTTGGACCCTGGACCGACCTCCCTAATTTTGGGTTGTATTGACAGCATCGGTCTAGTCATTGTGCAGATAGTATGGTGCTCCTTGGAATCTGGTGAGTTTTCTAGCTCCCTGAAAGAGGCGGTGGTGACACCACCCTTGAAGAAAGCTACCTTGGACCCTGACTGCCACGCAAACTACAGACCGATCTCTAACCTTCCCTTTGTAAGGAAAGTGATTGAGACAGTAGTGGCAGCACAACTGGAGGACCATTTGACCATCCACAACATCTATGAACCACACCAGTCCGGTTTTCATAAAAGACATAATACAAAGACAGTGCTGGTTCGGGTGCTCAATGATCTCCTGATGGCAAGAGATCAGAAGAACCATTCCATCTTGGTTCTTCTGGATCTCTTTTTAGCTTTTGACACCGTGGACCACACGGTGTTAATAGGATGCCTGAGAAATATCTGTGGAATGTCAGGGACAGTCCTCAGATGGTTTGCATTTTTTCGTATGGGTAGAACACAAAGAGTTGTGTCTGGGTTTTTTTCTTCAGGCCCAACTGCTTTGTCTTGTGAGGTGCCTCAGGGTTCAGTGCTGTCACCCATGCTGTTCATGGTGTATACACTACCACTCAGAGACATTGTAAGAAGGTATGGGCTGAGGTTTCACTGTTACGCAGATGATACCTAGCTCTACCTTTCTTTTGCACCCAACCAGGAGGGAGCTCTCTTGGTCTTTAACAACTGTCTGAAAGAAGTCCAGGAGTGGAGGGATTCCAGTTGGCTGAAGTTGAACTCAGAAAAGACTGAGGTACTTGTTGTGGACCCAGGTCATCAGATAGGGGGGTCAGGTGCTGGTGTGCCCTCTGGAATTTTTCTTGTCGGCGTCCCACTCCCAACCTCTGAATGGGTGCATAACCTGGGGGCAGTTTTTGATGATGGACTGATCCTACATTCTCAGGTGTTAGCGGTTGTCAAAACTTCCTTTTATCATCTTAGGAATATCACCAGGATTAAGCATCTGTTTCCATCTTATGACCTTCCTACCTTGGTCCATGCCTTTGTGTCCTCATGCTTGGATTACTGCAACTCCATTTATCTAGGGCTTTCTGGGGTTCAAATCTGTCGCTTGCAGCTGGTGCAGAATGCAGCAGAAGAGCTTTTAACAGGATCTACTTGATCCTGCCATATTTCCCTGGTGCTGCACAAACTGCACTGGCTGCCAGTACAGTGGCGGATCACCTTTAAAGTCAGTTTACTGACTTTAAAAGCCCTATGGTGGACAGGGTCAGGACAATCTGAAAGAGCTTCTGGTCCCTTACTGCCCTGGTTGATCACTCTGCTCAGCCGATGAGGGGTTGTTAGAGATTCTGAGGGTGAATTTGAAGTCATCTGGTTCTAGAACTTTTGCTTATGCAGCCCCCACCCTCTGGAATTGTCTACCTTGCTGGTTATGGGAGTGTGCAACTGTGGAGGAATCTAAGCAGTGCTTAAAACCTACCTATGGTATAAAGCTTTTATAGTTAACTGAAATGAGCAACTGTTGTATTGGTATCTGATTTTAACTGCATTATTTTGTCATTTGATGTTGTTGTGATTTGTTTTAATATTGTTAGGTGCCTTGGCAATGGAAAGGCACCATACAAATAAATGTATTATTATTATTATAATGTGTTTGTGAGAAAATGGGATTGAGGTGTCAGAGAGACTCTATTACAGGTTTTTTTACTCTAATTATGGGTTTGAACCCTTGATCTTTCTTGCACTGCAATTTTCTCCAGTGGCTATTGAAATTTTAAAATGCATGGTTGCATTCCCTCAATAGGCAAGTGGATGGACTGGCATCAACAGTAAGTGCATGGAACTGGAAAAAAACATTTTTAAAGAAAGCTTGCTGGATTTAATAATGGTATACCACAGCAATATTTTTCCAAAGACTCCTTACTATTTTTTGGAGCCTGACATATAGTCAAAGCTGACCTATAGTTAACTTCATTTAATTTAAAAAGGTGCTACTGTAATGCAAAATGCGAACCATTTAATGGCTTTTTATAGTAGCTGCAGGCATGTCCCTTCTGATGCTGGAAATTCTGACAATGATTTTTACTTCTGTTATTTTTATTTTGTATGTGAAATTATTTGATTTTATGTGTATTTAAACTGTTTTATTTATTTAGATACAGCTATGGAATCCCAGAAGCTTTTTTCTGTAGAATTTAATTCATGAAACAAGGTATTGGGTTTGTTAACTTTGTTGGGGAAGTCCCTTCAGTCATTTGGCCTTGGGAAATTCTTTAAAAATTAGAACTGATTTACTCTGATAAGATTGGGGTTTGCTTTAGGATCTGTGTTCAGTTTCAGTCACTAAGTAATTTGACATGCTCATTCTTTAATGAGTAGGTTGTTCATTCATGCTCTAGAGACTATTGGGACAGCTCCTTGTATCCCCTCTGTCTATTCAGCAGATGGACCTTATTTTGGGCTTCACTATGGTGATCTGGCATTTTAGCAACTATTAATACCCTTTAACTGAAGCCATTAATGACCTGTTCATAGCTGCCTTGTATTTGGGTCTAATTTAGTTTGTAACATGGCATAAATCTGCACATTGAAATATTGAATTTCTATTGTCCTAAATATAACAGGTGGTACTTCATCAACCATGGTCTAATTCCCAAGTAGACCATGGTTTGTGATGTAGTACATTGACGATCCACCATAGGCAAAGGCAGTATACAAGTAAAAACAGTATGCAAATATTTTGCTGTTTCTGCTTGCTCCAGCAATTCTTTGCTCAAGTGCAGCTCCCATGGCAGCACAACAGATGGCTACAAAACAGTGTCGTGCTGCTAACATCATTTTACAGCCATCGTAAAACAGCAGAATTTTCTGATTTTGCCACCCACCCACCCAGTAAATCACCATTCACAAGTGAAGGACAGAAGGAGAGCAATACATAATTTTAATGTCAACTTTTGTGTGTGTGTGGAGTAGTGGGCATCACTACGTTGGTAAATACACACTATGGTAAAGATGAATCTGCACCTTCTATGACAGAAAGCAAAAATAACAAAGACAGTGAGATAAACAAAGCAAGATCAAAGAAAGAGGCTACTTCTGTGGGTGAAAAGAAAAATAAAGAAAGTGAGAAAAACAAAAGGAAATCAAAGAAAGAGACTAACAATACTAGTCAAAACAAGTATTTGAAATAGCAGTAAATATAATGTTGTTGTATCTCCTGCTGAGCTAGATAATTTAGAGATGAAAAAAGTGAAGTTAATACTCAGAAAAATAGTACTTGATCTATGAAAGTTTTTTCAGATTGGCTCAGTTCAGTACATTTGGAAAAAGAGTGCTGTGCTGCTAGTATTGTTTCACAGCTATCTGTTGGTCTGCCAAGGGAACTGCAGGAAGAAAACACGAAGATCTACCCTTGCACAGTGCCATCATGCGGTGCAACCCATATCTTGTAATACACACAGATGAAAATCAAAGAACCTAGTGTAGAAAGTTAACTGCAAGTTTTTGAAAACTTTTGAAATATGTTTCTATGTTAGAAAGCTTAAAGCTTATAATGAAAGCAATTTTTGCAAAAATTAAATAGCAGACACGATATTTCCAATAGGTATGTTCCAATTGTTTTGTACTGTGTGTACACCATGTTTAACAGCTCAGCATAAAACATTCCAAAATAAATCAGTCTGTCTGTTCTAATTTATTCGGAGAATGTTAGTCATACATTCATTGCCATGTTACAGGGGGATTAAGCCATTAGAAAGGATGGGTCTACTGTGGAATTAATCCATGGTTGGGTCTTGGGGGCAGTCGGCCTTTGACTCATACCCCCAACCCACCCAACCATGGATTAATGCCACAGTAGATCTATCCTTTCTCATGGCTTAATCCTTACATTTTTATGCCTAAATCAAACAGATTATAGCCCAGGTGGAAGATTTGCACAGTGGATAATGGGGTAAAGACTGGGGTGGTCTCATCTCAATTGAAGCAATGGTTGTGACCTTATGGCCATTGGAGGAGTTAGGGTAAATTGCTATGTCTGATGTGGGTCATGATTTTGAAAGCAATGTAAGTTAGTAAGTCAGGTCTAATTGCTTGCATTTTAAGCCCCTAGCACTTTGGGTCAATTTCTTTACAGTATATTCATTATAAGCAATAAGGGTCCAGTTCAGTATAGTATATTTTGTAAGGGGAGTTTTCAGAAATGATACAATTTTACTAACTGAAGGTAAATAAAATGTATTTCTGATTCAGTTATGCTTGGGATTCAATTTTGTGATACCTACTACTGTCAAAACAACTTTGTATTTCATTATGTTTATCATTTTATGTTTGCTTGCATGCATATGCAAGAATCATAGAGCCATCATTTGAGTTTTTGGAGGTGTGGCACCCTGTCTTCCAATTCAGTCAGTATGTTTGCAGGCATGACCACAGTTCACCAATGAATGCTGCAGCTGTCTATGACAGCAGTTGAATATGCAGTGCCATACAGTTCAAAGGGAGAGCTATGCTTCAGTGAGCAGTGATAAGATATCGCATGCTCATGTGCTCCTCCCACACACACACGCATATTGTGTGCTCATGCTTCCCCCCCATGCACACACTGTATGGCCGATGGGGGTGCCCAATCCACCATCAGTTCTGCTGTGCTCCCCCCAACAGAGTTCCAAGTGCCACACTGGGAGCCCACCCCAGTGTGGCAACAGTCTGTATGGCCGACAGGGGTGCCCAATCCCCCATCGGCTCCACTGTTCCCCCAAGAGACTACTGGGTGCAATGCTGGGAGCCCAGCCCAGTGAGGCAACAGTCCATATGGCTGACAGGGGTTCCCAATCCCCCGTTGGCTCCACTGCCCCCCAAACATCCTTCCAGCTGCCACACTGAAAGCCCACCCCAGCGTGGCACAAGTCCCACATCGTCTAAGGGGGAAAAAAAACCTGCAAGAAAAAACCTTCCCTCGCTGACTATATTAACACCCCTCCCCCACCCGTGCCCACCTTCTTCACACCCTGCCTCCCCACACTCCCACCTCACCCCATACTTAACTCCGGAGTCCGGCGCAACAATCTTCAGTGGACCGGGAACACGTCTGCACTCTCTAGAGCTGACCATGAACTGGAGAAATGCTGGTAAGCTGTATAATGAGATAAATAGGATTTTTTCAACTTTGATGTATATCTCAGGCATTTTGGGGACTTTTTTCACCAAATTTTCAACATTGGGTTTTTGGGACCCCTCCTAATGAATTCTGTCACTATCATTTTGTTAATTGGGCCTGAAAGGTGATTTTGCGGTCACTGTGTGGAACCACCTTTCAGGACTGATTTATGAAATGACAGTGTCGCAGTTCATGAGGTAGGCCCCCAAAAACCCTATGTTGAAGATTTGGTGAAAAAATGCTCAAAAATAACTGTTTTATGAGCATGCATTGCGCTGTTCCTATGCAAGCTCGTAAGTTCACTAATTTTCAATATGTTTACTCCAGATTTTCAACATTGCCATTTTACCACTCCTCCTTATGAGCAGTACAGCTGTCATTTCTCACATCTCACCCAAAATGTGTTTCCGCCCATGCAGCACACAATGGAGCTGTCAGTGTGCAAAATCAATGTTTGGGACAGACTGAGAAAATCACAGTGACACTGTTCATGAGCAGGGTTGTTAAAATGGCTATGTTAAAAATTTGGTGAAAAAATTCCCAAAAATGACTGTTTTACGAGCATGTGTTGCGCTATTCTTATGCACGCTTGTAAGTTTACAAATTTTCAATATTTTCACTCCAGATTTTCAACATTGCCATTTTTATTTCACACCTCCTTATGAGCAGTACAGCTGTCAGTTTCCACATATTGCCCAAAATGTGTTTCCGCCCATGTAGAGCACAATTCTGCAGTCGGTGTGCGAAATCAATGTTTGGCACAGATTAAGAAAATCACAGTGACACTGCTCATGAGCAGAAGTGTTAAAATGGCTATGTTAAAAATTTGGTGAAAAAAGTCCATAAATGACTGTGTTATGAGTGACCATTGCACAGTTTCCATGCACCCTGGTAAGTTCATGGATTTCTAATATTTTCAGTCCAGATTTTCACCACTGGCATTTTCCACACTTCCTTATGAACAGTACAGCTGTCATTTTTCACAGCATGGCCAAAATGTTTTTTCACACTTCCAGCACAGAAATACATGGTCGTTGTGGGAAATCACTGTTCAGGACAGATTAAAAAAAAGCACAGTGACACTGTTCATGAGAGGAGGTTCCAAAATCCCTGTGTTGACAATCTGCTGTAAAAAAATCCCCAAACTAATTGCATTACGGGTGTGTGTTGCGCATTTTCTACACACGCCTGTGACTTCACCAGTTTTTTTAATATTTTCACTGTAGATTTTCAACATTGCCATTTTTTGCACCTCCTCATGAACAGTACAGCTGTTATTTTTCACATCCTGTTCAAAATGTGTTTTTACACCTGTGATGCCAAATGATGTAGTCACTGTGCGAAATCAGTTTTCGGCTAACAAACTGATATTGCCACTGTTCATAAGGTGGGGGTCACAAAAAACCCATGTTGAACATTTGGAGTGAAAATGCCAATGAACGCCTGAGGTATTAGGGTTTCCAACCATAACGCCCAACCCTGTAGAGATTGACAGACATCAGGGGTGTGACTTGGGATTCTCGCCTGTAATGCTCATACCATTCCACACCCTGCAGCCAATGAGAGGCATCGAGGTGTACCTTGGACTCTTCAGCCCCAAAGTTCACCCCATTCTCCTTTACAGGACCCATCTCACCATATTTCCTGATGGAATGGGTGAGCATAAGGGCCAAAGACCTCAAGGCACACCGTGACACTTGTCAGTGTCTGCAGGGTAGGGTGTGGTGAAATGGCATGGCCGTTATGTCTGATGACCCAAAGTCACACCCCAATGCCTGTCAGTCTCTGAAGGGTGGTGGTGGGGTTGGCTTCAGTTCAATACTTCACTGCCATTCCTATTATGCAGCTCTCCAACTCCTACACTACCAATGCCAATGCCAGCAAGCAGACATTCAGCACTGACAAATGCTTGTTTTTAGATAGCATTGTAAAGACTTTCTGTCAAACAATAAACCTAAACTTTAAACCTACTTCCCTCATCTCCCAGTCAAAAAAATCTATCAGATTTGTTTGATATGACCTCCCCCCCTGATACATCCATGCTGCCTCAGATCCTGTAAGCTGCTGATATAAAGATATTCCACAATCCTTTCCTTCAGCAGTGATTACATTAATTTCCCTACCACCAAGGTCAAGCTGACTGGCCTGTAATTTTCTGCTTCCTCCCAGCTACCACTTTTGTGAAGTGGGACTACATCTGCTCACTTCCTGTCCTCTGGGAACACTCCCATCATCATTGGGTGATTGAGCAGGACTGTCAGAGGTGTAGCCAGCATCTCTCTGACCTCCTTCAATATCCTTGGATGTATCCCCTCTAGTCCCATTGCCTTATCCACTTTCAGATTTGCAAATTCCTTCAGGAATCTCATCTTTAAATTGACTAGTGTCCACCTCCGTTGCTTTGATTCTCTTGTCTCTTAACTGTGGTCCCTCACCTTCCCCTTCCTCCATGAACACTGAGCAAACATATTTGTTAAGGATGCCTACTTTTTCCCAGTTCCACACCACACACTTCCCCCCCATACTTACCCTTGTAATCCCTCTCCTTGTTTTTCTCCTTTCAATTGCATATCTGAAAATGTTTTATCCCCTTTCTTTATTGCTGGATCTATTTTCTCCTCCGTTTGTGCTTTTGCACTCCTGACTGCTTTCTCTGCCTCCCTCTGCATCTCAGTCTACACTTCCCAATACTACTCTCTGTGTCTCCTAATACCTACCTTTTTTTTTAGTCTTTGGTCTTTTGGTAACCGGGTAAGGCCCACTAAGCACAAGTGCCTGTTTTCAGGGGCAACCTGGGAGCACTGGGGTTAAGTGACTTGCTCAGAGTCACACAGTATGCAAGTGAAGGCTGTGAGAATCAAACTCAGGTCTGGTCTGCTGGATGTATCAAGCTCATTCATACCTCGTTCCTCTAACCTCTAGGCTATACTGCCAGCTTTTTTGCCTTACCTTCCCAGCCACATTTTTTTAAAAATCATAGTGGTCTCTTTTTCCTCTTTCTTTTGCTTAATTGCCTGACACAACAGTCTGTTACCTTCCCTATGGCCACTTTTAATTTTGCCCACTGTTCCTCCACACCACTCATATCTTCCCACCAGCCAGGGCATCCTTGATGCATTCTCCCATCTTTGTAAAGTTTGAGTGTTGGTTGATGCCAGTTTTAGCTGCAGTGTTGATGTTCTTTTAACCTGGTAATCTGGCACAACATCTGTGGAGCTGCTTTTGTTGTTTGAACCTTTTACAAACTGATTTTGCTTCTCTGTTTTCTTTCAGGGTAATGCTTTTGCTTAGGACAGCTAACCACTCTGCAGTACAATTGATGTTTTGATGAACATTACTAGTACTGGTATTACAGTTACCCACTGTACTGTATGTGTCACTTGTGCTTTTACTCATACTCCTTATATAACCTCTTTCCCTCTGAATAAAACATGGTAATGAGCCTTGGCTCACTGTGCCTTTCCCAGCCACCAAAACAGAGAGATGGGGGAGGGGGAGAGAGAGAGAATGGTAACTGATCTGCAGAAAGTCACTCAGTAAGTGATGCTGTGGGCCAGAAACTTGGGTATCCTCTCCAGGCTCATGGCTTTGTGTTCTCACCACTAGACTGAACTTCCTCACGTACTCATGTACTGCATTCATGCCTTAAGGTATAAGATATGAAGTACTCAAGATTTAACCACTTGTCAAAAATCACATTCTTTAAATACTTATCTAAGCATATACAGTACTTTTTTGTATGTGTGGGGTGTGTGTATGTGTGTGTAATTTCAGGAGTCCTTAACATTTTTTATCTTTTTTTTAAATCATGTTTTGAGGTGCCCATCATCATAAGCCATGCACTGAATTTGTAGCAAGTTTTCTTTAAGGAGAACTGCATATAACATTTACACCTGTATTTTTCTGTAAAGGCTTTTTTTCCTTAATATTTGTTCACGTTCTGTTGTCACGTTCTGTTATTGTTCCATGTTTACTGCCATTGTATTTAAATTCACTGAGTGTTTCTGACTGACATTCTGTTGCTTAAAATTATTTTAGAAACATATGATGTAGCGTATGTCCTTAAAAGTTTAGATTCTTGGCACAATACATTTATATTCTGGTAATATTATTAGGTGTTTAAAAGGGACATAAACTATACTTACTGGATTATTACCAGTGTCTAAATCAAAAAACATCCTCTAGGTTTAGAAAAAGACCAGTAAATATGGAACAATAACATAATTTAAGACAGAATTTTAAAGGCACCTTCATCAGGAAAATAATGACTTACAGGTTCAACACAGTTCACCTTTAAGTTAAGAGGATTCAAGATGTTGCAGCTTTCCTGACATGGTTGCAGTTTACTGGCAAACCTAATTTTAGGCTCTGTTACAGTCTTTTGCAACACAGATTATCACAAACAATAAATATGCTTTTTATGGTTTCATTTTGGGGTCTCAATAAGGGCTTAGAACTAGAACTCTGTACCTCTATATGCTGAGGAAATTATTCTTATGATGTTTAGCTGCTTGTTCATTATCACAGTCAGACATTTATTTCATAACACTCAAAACTGTGGTAGTAATTGTTTTCCCAAAATAAATCTACTTTTTAATTTTGAAATAAGCCTTAGGATAAAAGAAAACATCACTTTCTGACCTCCTGCCAAGCAATCATGGTTCATTTCAGAAAACATTAAACATCACAACAGAAAATTAAAGCACTAAAAGCTTGGTAAGTAAGTGCTACAGTTTCAAAATGTAGTATGGCTCTCAAAAGACTATTAATTTCTTACTTGACAGATTACAAGTTATTTTGGTTGTTTGGAATTTGGATACTACTGTTTTAGTACCATTCTATTTTGTGCAGTGTGGTAAAGCAAACTAAGGCAAAACAGATTGCCTTAAGACAGGTGGAGACATTTCTTACCTGATTAAATCTTGATGCATCAAACTAGGAAACTGAATTAGTCAAAGTGGTTTTTCCCTGGAAAGGCAATAGAAAGGGAGGAAATTTATGAACTAGAGAAGAAACGGCATTCACATAAAAAAAAATCTTGATTTTAATTGGTAAAATGGAACTAAATAATCTTTATTTTTCTCAGCAGTAAACATTTGTACAAACATGGAATGGTAGTCACTTTATTTAGGTATTTATTTATTTATGTATGTATGTGTATTTATTTATCACAAAAGTAACAACTCATTTCCAGATGTGTCTTGGGTGAAAGGGGTGAGGGAGAGCAGATAATAACATAAAGCACAATCAGTACAATAAATTAACAGTCGTGCAAACAACAAAATAATCAGTGAGGAGCACCACAGTACAAATAAAGTGCCCATGGTAAAGCCAAATCATAAAAGACATAACAGTGCTGTAAATTGGGGCAGGAAGGTGGGGGAATGAGCAATGTATGAGCAGGGCTAGCGTGGGTCATGGCTGAAGGGTGGAGGTTGGCTACTAGAGATCTGGAGTCAGGGAGAGCTGCAGGTTTGAGTTGTAAAGTCATGAAGGAGAGACTTAAGAGATTGGGGGAAGAGAGAAAGTGGGTGAACAGAGGAAGAGAGGACCAAAGGTCCAGAGCTTAGAGAAATGATAGGAGAAAGCAACTTGTCCAGCAGTAGGTTAAGGTTAGGTTAGGTTAAAGTTTATTGACAGCATGTATAAAACAATGTTTGTTACACACAATATTCATAAAAATAATTAAAATACATATTTTAATAAGTTTCTCAACACCAGTCATTGAAAATACATTCTTATAAAACATAAATTCCCCTCATTACCTATAGTTTTACTCAATTTTCCAATTTATACAGTATTCTTTGTGCAAAACTAGCTAGTGCAAAAATATCTACTATTTCAGTTGGATCAAGAATCCTTTCCAATTTCTTATTAGTTTCCATTCTCTCAAATCTATTTAGCTTTGAAGATAGGAACAGCTCTCCAGCATAACATGTCTAGTTACAAGATTTGTCATCTCTTTGCAAATACATGGGTAGACAGGATTGCCTGGGATTAAAATTACCTTGTTTGATAATAATCCTAATCTTAATTTTGTTATGGCTTTTCTTTGTTTCGCTTTCTCACAAACGCTTACATATTTATCTTCATTAAAAGTATGTTTTATTTTCTTGTACGTTGTATACTGCCATGAGTCCCTTATACTACTCATGTCTCATTGTTTAGCAGTATCGTCAAGTCTCTGAATAGCAACACCTCTAAATAGCTATACCTCTAAATTTGTTGGGATCACATGATTCAGTATACATGTGGTTATACAATATTCCATTCCTGTTAAATTCATCATTTAGTTTCTTAAACCACCCTTTCTTAATTAAATGATTATCAGTTTTTTCAAGTTTTTCAGTTTTTTCTTCTACCCAACAATGATGAAGTAGACTGTCATCTGGTGCTTCCATTATTTTTTGTTTTAGGAAATTTAAACTCCTTTTTTAATTACTGTTGAAAATGGCAATATTCCTGTTTCTTCTCTTATAGCCACATTTAGGGTGGACCTAGGGACCCCAAGTAATTTCATTAGATATACATTTTGCAATATCTCTATAGATTTGAGATTAGTACCAGGGCCCCATATTTCTGCACCATATAACATTTGTGCATTTATCTTAGCTTCATAGCACCTTTTCTGTGCTATAAAGGAATTATTTGCAATTGTGTTTGCAAATCTTGTAACTGCTAACATTGTTTTGGTGGCACTATTTATTGCTTTCTTTACATGTGTGTTCCAACTTAAATTTCTATTCATTATAACATCCAGATATTGGAACTCTTTAACTTCTTCAATAGAATCTGACCATATTTTCAATTTTTTAACATTTCTCCTTCCCTCACCACAGACCATTATTTTAGTTTTTTCTATATTTAATTGAAGTTCAAATTTTACGAGGGAACCAGCAGTAAATTTCCAAGGAAAATGGAAAAGTAATGAGGGTCAGAGTTACAGAAGAAGTATGATGATGTAGAGGGGAATAAGAGGAGAGAGATAAGGCAGGGAGGAAGGGAACCAAGCCAGCATTTGGATATGAAAAAGCCACAGTTGACAAAGTGACAACAAGTGACAGTGACAAAGAAATACATTTCTAAGCGTGGTTTTACAGTATGTGCTCCAACTGTACTCAGTCGACGGCTGGCTGTGGTGATGAGAGGTGGGCTGTGCCAGTCACCGGCTGGGGATGGGTGGGGGTGCTGGGTGGGGGCCACTAGACTACCAGGGCAGGATATTTGCTGCTTTTGTGGCTGGCGACTTGGGGGTCAAGGCACGGGTGGGGGGGATGACAGCCCCTATGCAGGCATGTTACATCAGGGGATTCGGGGGGGCTGGGGGGTGGGAAGCCCTACAGGACACTACATGCACAGGGATTCTGGGGCAGTTGGTGTGGGCAGCCCTGCGTGGCACTTACTGTAGGGGGGCGTGTACAGCAGGGAGATAGGGCAAGATCATGGCCCAGAGTCTAGAACTGTTGGTGCAGTGCCCATTGGGACAACAACAGGGGTGGTCTGGACATGGGGGGGCACATGGACAGGTTCTACAGAACCCTCGGAGGACATATGTAAGTTACACCAGCTACATGCAGGTGTAACTTACGATACTCTCCTCCGGGGGTTCTTGTAGAATCCCAACATTGAGGTCTTTGTTGCTGCCCTTCTGGAATGGGGCACAACTGCTGCTGTAAACCCCCTAGCGCCATGTCGCAGGGGGTTTATGGCGCAACTGCCAGTGTAACAGCTGTTTGGCACAAGTGGCCTATGAAGTCGCAGGCCACTTTGTGGAATCATGCAAGTCACAACTGGTAGTGTAAGTTGCTACTTGCTCCATTCTACTTGGTGCAAGTGCTGTTATGCCAGGCGTAACTTTTCTAGAATCGGGGCCTATGTGTGCACGTCTGTGACTTCAGTGAATTAAAACAGAAAACAGGCTGTAATGAACTAAACAGAAAAACTGACTGCAACATTAAAACAAGTTATGATTTCATTAAGGGAACTTTAAAATATAGCTGGAAATCAGTAGAACTAGGTCTATAGCAGCTAAAAAACAATCAGAAGTGTTTGCTGAAAGTAAAGTCCTGACTAGGGTAATCATAGCCCATGCCAAAACACGTGAGCACCAAACTGCTCCTGTACCTGGTGGTCACCGAGGGTTCAGTGCAGCAGGGGAGAAGTGGAGTGGGGAGGGAAGAAGGGAATCTTGCCCTCATGACCCAGACAAAATCCCATGGAGCTCTGTGTGTGGAGAAGCTGGTGGTCCCTGAGGGTCTGATTCAGCAGGGGAGAACTGGAGTGGGGAAGGCAGAAGGGAACCTTGCCCTCATGACCCAGACAAAATCCCATGGAGCTCTGTGTGGGGAGAAGCTGGTGGTCCCTGAGGGTCTGATTCTGCAGGGGAGAACTGGAATGGGGAAGGAAGAAGGGAACCTTGCCATCATGACCCAGACAAAATCTCACGTCATTTAAGATTGTAAATAGAAATAGTGGTAGATTTTTAAATATAAAGTGTTGAGTAACTCAATACAGCTGATATAACTACAGTAAATCTAATACATCAAAGTACTTTTCCTAGAAATAAATATACTATAATAGATCTTGAAAGGTGTACAATATTTTTTATTATTTCCTCTTTTTAACCAGGAAAGGCACACTGTGCCAAAGTTCATCTCCAGGTGTGACTCAGTAGCACAGGGTGGTTAAACGACTTGCTCAGTGTCACAGAGTATGCAGATGGAATTGGAGGGATACTGACAAGGTCTGCTGGGTCTCATGGTTCAGTATTATTTGTAGTAGTAATTCTCAGTTCAGAAATAGTTTCTAATTCTTACAGTAATAACCTGTGACCCCCATTATTAACTCATTTTTGAGTACTGTAAAAAGTCGTATCAACCAGCAGGTTGATATGAAAAAACTCATATCAAACTTTTACAGTCTCACGCCAATAAGCCTGCAGCAGTCCAGACCAATTCTGTTGAACAGAATACCCCAAAGACCAATCTGTGCTGTAAAAATAATGTCCCCAATTCCTCATTTTTTTTTTTTTTTTAGCGAAGAAGCCACCGGATGAGTAGTAGGGGAGGTGAGTGGGGACCGTGGCTTCAGAAGAAGTCATAACCGCTTGCGAAAAGTTGCTATGCCAACACTCACAAACGGGTTCTGGCCAGGTCTTCTGAAGCCTCCGAGTTACTCACTCTCCTTGCGCTACACTTAGCGGCTTTTTTCCACTGAAAACTAAGGGAAGGGCTGTCACTGAAGTCGAGCGCATCCCCTCATTGGCTCTCAGTCCAGTTGGGTGGGTCAATGATCCCAACAACATGGCTCTCTCCCACCCCTATCGAAGATCCACATTGCAGACTGCTCATTCCTGTATCTCCTCATTGCCACACCAGTAAAGCATGTTTTATTTTTTGAGATATAGTTTATCCAGCCTTCATAAAAAAAATGTATCCTGACAAATTCATGCTTCTGTTGAGGCTTCCTCAGTCAGTCAGTCAGATCGGAAACTGACTGGAGCTGACTGACTACTCTTGTGCTGCACACAAAACAAAGCACCAGCAATTTTAAAAAATAAAGTCTAGGTAGGGGTTTGTTCATGGTGGTTTTTTTACACACCCTCAGTGACTGATGAGCTCATAAACCTCTTGAACTTTGCTCTCGAGGTTTAAGGCTCATCACTCACCTAGGGTATGTAAAAAAAAACCATAACACACCCCTGCCTGGCCATTATTTTCTATATAATTACTCTTGACTTCCTATATCAACCTAAAAGTGGCAGTCTTCAAATGCTGTAGTACATGGTTTTGATGTCACAGCTGTGTGCTATGGCATTTCATAGCAACCTGGTCACTCTGTGGTAGTGTCATCACTGAATCCCCCAAACCCTTTTATTTTTAGTTTTTTGCTCCTTAACAGGCTCCCCGAGCTTGCCACTCCCTTGTGCTGCCTAGGCCCATTGCCACCACTCTGCCCCATTACCATCCTCTGCACTTTAGTTCCACAATCCCAGGAAACCCGACATAACCATTCGTCGGGTGGGTTCCCCTTCTGGGGAAGAAGCACCTCACAGGCACAGATACATATCTTGGGTGTGGCAGGGTCAGCTCAGTCACTTCCGGGCTTTGTGGTGATGGGGATCGGTGTCCATCAACCAGGGTCAGTTTTCTACTTTTCTACCCCTTCCCACTCCCCTCCTTCCATAATGGTTCTGGTTACCACAGTGACCTGGGGTGGGGACACACGATGGTGTGTCGAGGCATCACACCACCTAGTGTGTCTCCCAAGCCACTACCAGGTGCCAAAAGCCTGCCCACCCCCTGGGAAGGAAGTATCCAAAGAACACTCTGAACTCCCTCCCTGCCATTCTCCACTCGTGGTACCCAGGCTTGGGGCACGAACCTAGGCCATCTGCATGCCAAGCCAATCTTATCACTCTGTGCCACATAACAAGCAAACCCCTTTATTTATTTATTTATTTATTTATTTATTTTTAATTTTACTCATTTTTTTTATTAATCTGACATTATAACCTTGCCATTTCCAGCATGCTTCTAATTTTAAAGTTAACAGGAGCTCACATACTGAGCCTCAGAGACTTTCTGTGCAGTGTTTTTCAGCAGTGCAAGTAAAGACAATGCGTCTTTACTTGCACTGGTGAAAAACACTGGACTGTGAGTCTCTTTCTATTTTAAATTCAAAAGCATCACAGAAATGGCAGGATCCACAAGATAAGTAACAAAACAAAACCCAATAAAAAAACACCCACCTAATAAATAAAGTGGTTCTGGCAGGTAAAGGGTTTGTGACGAAAAACTCAGGAAGCACAGTGTTGGGGACAGTGTGTAGAATTAGAGGATCATGAGAAAGCACTGGTTACAAGAGTGAAAACGTTTTCCAGTCTTCTGGAAGGGTGTCCTGGATTTGCCTGTTTTTCAATGCTGGTTATTTAACATTAAAGAAGTTTTATCCTGGCAACATGTGTTACCTGTTTCAATCAATCAATCAATCAATCAATCAATCAAATCTTTATTTATTCAGGCGATCATCATTGAGCAAGGCTCATTTACAAGATGGACCTGATAAGGTCAAGGTTCGAGTTGGTGCACAGCAATTACATCACATACTTATGAGACAGTTATACATACAGAAACAAGAAAATGTTATTTATAACACAATAATATACAGAGAATTCACATGTTAAAGCTTGGCAAGAGAAAGTTAAACTAACATCTACAATACGTACAATACATAAATATCACAATGAGGGCCATGACAGTCACTCTATAATGAGTACAAGGATGGTGAAGGGAATATTGGCTACCACTGGCTATGTGTCTGGCTGGAAGGAATATGCCATATGTGATTGGAATATGGTTTTGTGGGATGACTATTCTATCTCTAGCAGTAGCAACTGTATTTCTCTGTGAAGAAGGCTGTACAGTGCTGCTTGAAGGATGTAAATGGAATGATAATGGACAGTTTTAGGGATTTTTGTAGGGTATTCCATGCTATGGCTAGAGAGTAGCTGATTGCTGACCTCCCTATTTTGGTGTTGACTTTGGGCAATTTGAGCAGGATGATATTGTTGCTTCTTAGGGCATAGAAGTGGAGTGGTCAGGTTGAAGCAGTCCAGGATATAGCTTGGGAGTTTTTGATAAAGCTCTGTAGATCCATAGAGCTGCATTTCTGCTCCTCCTGACATGAAGGGAAACCCATCCAACTGAATCATAGAGAGAACAATGGTGAGTATTATATGGCAGGTCTGTAATGAACCTTATTGCTCTATGGTATAAGGTATCCGACTTTTGAAGGTAGGGAGTGGAGCAGTGACTATAGAGGAAGTCTGCGTAGTCAATGACTGATAGAAGATGGCCTGGACTAATCTTACCTTTGAATCTCTATTAAGAAGGTTTAATCTGTAGAGGAGGCCAAGCCTTCGTGAAGCTTTTCAGCAGTTGTTCTAGATGCTGAGTAAAGTCAAGTCTGTTGTCAATCCACACACCTAGGTATTTGAAATTTTCAACATACTCCGGATTTTCTACAAGTATAGTGCATATCTGGGAAGACTGATTGAAGAGGATGTGTTGGTGGAGTTTTGGGTTGTGAACATCATTGTTTTGGTTTTTTGCATTTAGCAGAAGCTTTTCTCGAGAAGCTGATGTTGTAACAGGGAGAATTCTGCTTGTAGGATTTCATGAGCAACTTTAGGTGAAGGGTTGCTGACATACAGTACAGTGTCATCAGCAAAGAGATGTACTGAGGACTTGGTAAGGGTTGAATCAATTTTATTTATATAAATAGCAAAAGGATAGGACCCAGAATAGATCCTTGGGGACCTCTTGACAGTGGTCTTAATGGGAGAGGTCCTCTCAGCTTTTACCTGCTGTAATCTACCGGAGAGGTAGCATCTGAACCACTTAAGGGAGGATGGATCTAGGCCAATGGAGTGTAGGGATGAGAGTAGCAGTTCATGGTCCACAGTGTCGAATGCTTTGCTCAGGTCCAGGAATACTGCACAGACATTGTTCTTTTTATCCAGTTTGGTTTGCCAATCATTGGTGACCTTGGCTAATGCAGTGATAGTGCTATGTTTGGCCCTGAATCCAGATTGAGCTGGATTTAATAGATTAGCATTGTCCAGATATTCCCTTAACTGAATATTCACTAATTTCTCCAGCATCTTGGATAACACAGGTAGGATGGAAATGGGCCTGTAGTTATTAAGATCCATAGGGTCCCCTGATTTTAGAAGGGGGACCACTTGGGCTGTCTTCCACAGCGTGGGAATAGAGCCAGAGTTTAGGAAAGGTTAAAGAGGTGAGTTAGGGGACTGCACATGACACGCAATCTTTAGAAAGAATGGGTCCAGAAGATCTGCTCCTGCACTTTTTTGGTATCTAGATGCCATAATAGATCCTCAACTTGTTTCAACAGTATAGGTTTGAAGCTAAAGGAGGAGTCAACTCTTTGTTCACCAGTATAGTGGGAGCTTAAATGATCCCTTAATAGGTTAGCTGGGGAGGAGTCAAAGGCAAGGCCAGCTGTTGTGAAGTGGTTGTTGAATGCACCCAGGATTTCCATGTGTCAGTAATGGGGCCATAGTTACTGTGTACATGGGTTGGAAGGGGTTGTTAACATCCTGGCCCATCATACCCTTGATGGTGCCCCAAAATCTAGCAGTATTATGGTAGGGAGGAGTCGAGCTGGGCCAGGTAGTAGGCAGCCTTTGCATCCCTAACTTTCCTAGTGCATTTATTCCTGGCTTTCCTAAAGATCATCCAGTCCATGATATTCTTAGTTTTTCTTGCTACTTTCCAAAGTTTATCCTTCCAGCAGTGCAGCTTTGAGGTCAGCTGAAAACCAGCGACAGGATTTGTTTTTATTCAGATACTAGAGATTGGGGCATGGGTGTTAAGGGCATTTAATATAATGCTATTTAGCACCTGCTGAGCTTTTTATACAGAATGTGCAAGATAGAACTTTTGCCAGTGTGGAGAGTAGGCTAGATCATGCAAATATCCTTCAATATTGATGTTTTTCTTGGATCTCCTCATGAGGAATTTTGCAGGATCTGTTTTAATGCTGTTGGATCTTACCCCTGCGATGGGGCAGTGGTCACTTATGTCGCATAGGAGCACTCCAGTGTGTGTGAATAGATGTGGTTTACTCACTAGTATGATGTCAAGTAGAGTACTGTTACTACTATTCCTTGCATTAAGTCTTGTTGGTTCATTAATTAACTGTGTGAGCCCATAGGTGTCACAGAATGATACCAGAGGTGTAGCTGCCTGGGTGAGCCAGTTGAAATTCAGGTCCCCATGATAATGACTTCTTCAGTACAGGACTTGACCAGGTTTCCAGGTGGGATAAGAGCTTGTGTTCAGCAGAGGGGGTCTGTAGCATCCAATTAAATGGAAAGCTGCTGTATTGGGAGAGAGACTTTAGAGATAGACACTCAAATTCCTTGGGCATAGATGTTGCAGCAGTACAGAATACAACTAAATCAGCTTTACATATATTGCTACTCCGCTTCCCTTGTTTGGCGATCAGCTCTGAATAGCTGATAGTTAGGTAGGTTAACTTCCTGTCCATTGTGGTGGTCTTGAGCCATGTCTCAGTTATCACAAGAAAGTCTGGCAAGGTATGGGTAACCCAGGATTGTAGCAATGTAAATTTTTCAACAGACTGCATACATTAATATGCAGGAAACTGAGGCTTAATTGAGGATAGGTCTGAGGAGATGTGATGCTTTCAAAAGGTCCAGGGTTGATTTCTACATTACCAATACAGAGCAATAGGAAGATCAGTAATTTCAAGGGCTGCCAGTGATAGGGAGAGGGGCTGTCTTTGGTCCTCCTTTTTATTCTGTTGCTACTTTGTTTTGGGTGCTCCTGTGGATTTAAGGTAGTGTGTCGATACCAATTAGCAGTTTGATGACAAGGCTTAGTGGGATCTATATACCCAGTAGTGGGGCCTTGTCTGAGACATATATGTGGTGATGTGTGTAACTTTATGGTGATTGTACCACTGTAGTCGATGCAGCAATGGCAAGACATATATGAGGGTATAGTTGTCAGCCACGGGGGATGTTCCAGAGAAACTAGTCTGGTTGACCACTTTAGATTGTATAATAGGGTCATCTTCATTGTGGAACCCTATGGCTATTAGTGACAGGAGTATCAGTAGCAAGCTCCCCATTCTGAGGGGGATATTGATAGTTGGCAATAGGGAGTAGCGAAGTTGCTGATTGGTTGGGTCAGCAAGCTGGTGTGACTTTCTGTTGGTTTAGAGAAAAGTGCTGTGGGCGGGGAAGAGATTTCAGCGGGAAGATGCCTATAAATTGACATACAGGAAGGGGGAAGGGTGGGTGGGCAAAAATTTTGCGCCTTTCCCGACTGCTCCCTAGCTGTTCCTCCCGGCCTTGTGGTTCCCAAGTTCGGCTAGGTGCCGCCGACTGCCCGCTGGCGGAGTGAAGCCCCGGCGCTCAGCTGGTTGCTGTGGGCTGAAGGAAGCAGGCTGGAGAGAGACAGAGGAGGGTGCAGCAATTAATAAAGGCAGTAGCAAGCCTTTTTCTGAGTGTCACTGACCAAATCTGCACTACAAAGGAATGTGGGGGGGGGTCCTGTGGCGCCTCAGCATCTGGCCCACTTTACATATTCAGTCAAGGAGCTGCAATTACTTTAAAGAGCAGTAAAACAGTAGTTTCCCCTTACAATACAATAGTGGATAACAGCACTTTTTTTGATGATTTACACATATAAAACTAGAAGGAGAGGGCGCCAGCTGCCTGGCCCACTGCTGCTAACAGAGTCCAGCAGAATTCAACAGAATCAACAGCAGTTGCCCTCTATAGATGTCTCACCAGAGTGGAAGCTGCTCTTCTGGGAAACTTGCAGAACACCAGGGAAGAGTAAAAGACAAAAAGAAAACAAATTTTCAAGTCCCACACAGATTTCAGCAATGCAAACTGAGCCAATGTAAGTCAATGGGGCAGGAGAGCCAATCGGCTGCTGTGCCTGGTGGAGCTGCCACCGATTGGCTGCGCTTTTCCCGACTGCTCCCTCGCTGTTCCTCCTGGCCTTGTGGTTCCCAAGTTCGGCTAGGTGCCGCCGATCGCCCGCTGGTGGAGCGAAGCCCCGGCACTCAGCTGGTTGCTGTGGGCTGAAGGAAGCAGGCGATTGGCTGCACCTTTCCTGACTGCTCCCTCGCTGTTCCTCCCGGCCTTGTGGTTCCCAAGTTCAGCTAGGTGCTGCCGACCGTCCGCTGGCAGAGCGAAGCCCTGGCGCTCAGCTGGTTGCTGTGGGCTGAAGGAAGCAGGCGATTGGCTGCGCCTTTCCCGACTGCTCCCTCGCTGTTCCTCCCGGCCTTGTGGTTCCCAAGTTCGGCTAGGTGCCGCTGACTGCCTGCTGGCAGAGCGAAGCCCCGGCACTCAGCTGGTTGCTTTGGGCTGAAGGAAGCAGGCGATTGGCTGCGCCTTTCCCGACTGCTCCCTTGCTGTTCCTCCCGGCCTTGTGGTTCCCAAGTTCGGCTAGGTGCTGCTGACCGCCCGCTGGCAGAGCGAAGCCCGGTGCTCAGCTGGTTGCTGTGGGCTGAAGGAAGCAGGCGATTGGCTGCGCCTTTCCCGACTGCTCCCTCGCTGTTCCTCCCGCCTTGTGGTTCCTAAGTTCTGCTAGTAGGTGCCGCTGACCGCCGCTGGCAGAGCGAAGCCCGGCGCTCAGCTGGTTGCTGTGGGCTGAAGGAAGCAGGCGATTGGCTGCTCCTTTCCCGACTGCTCCTCGCTGTTCCTCCCAGCCTTGTGGTTCCTAAGTTCAGCTAGGTGTCACGACTCACGCTGGCGGAGCGATGCCCCGGCGCTCAGCTGGTTGCTGTGGGCTGAAGGAAGCAGGCGATTGGCTGCGCCTTTCCCGACTGCTCCCTTGCTGTTCCTCCCGGCCTTGTGGTTCCCAAGTTCGGCTAGGTGCTGCTGACTGCCCGCTGACAGAGCGAAGCCTGGTGCTCAGCTGGTTGCTGTGGGCTGAAGGAAGCAGGTGATTGGCTGCGCCTTTCCCGACTGCTCCCTCGCTGTTCCTCCCGGCCTTGTGGTTCCCAAGTATGGCTAGGTGCCACCGACCGCCCGCTGGCGGAGCAAAGCCCCGGCGCTCAGCTGGTTGCTGTGGGCTGAAGGAAGCAGGTGATTGGCTGCACCTTTCCCGACTGCTCCCTCGCTGTTCCTCCCGGCCTTGTGGTTCCCAAGTTCGGCTAGGTGCCGCCGACCGACCGCTGACGGAGCGAAGCCCCGGCGCTCAGCTGGTTGCTGTGGGCTGAAGGAAGCAGGATGGAGAGATACAGAGGAGGGTGCAGCAATTAATAAAGGCAGTAGCAAGCCTTTTTCTGAGTGTCACTGACAAAATCTGCACTACAAAGGACTGTGGGGGGGGGGTCCTGTGGCGCCTCAGCATCTGGCCCACCTTACTGATTCAGACAAGGAGCTGCAATTACTTTAAAGAGCAGTAAAACAGTAGTTTCCCCTTACAATACAATAGTGGATAACAGCACTTTTTTTGATGATTTACACATATAAAACTAGAAGGAGAATGGCACCTCAGCATCTGGCCCACTGCTGCTAACAGAGTCCAGCAGAATTCAACAGAATCAACAGCAGTTGCTCTCTATAGATGTCTCACCAGAGTGGAAGCAGCTCTTCTGGGAAACTTGCAGTAGAACACCGGGGAAGAGAAAAAGACAAAAAGAAAAACAAATTTTCAAGTCCCACACAGATTTCAGCAATGCAAACTGAGCCAGTGTAAGTCAATGGGGCAGAAGAGCCAATCGGCTGCTGTGCCTGTTGGAGCACTCGCTTACCGATTGGCTGCCCCTTTCCCGACTGCTCCCTCACTGTTCCTCCCGGCCTTGTGGTTCCCAAGTTCGGCTAGGTGTCGCCGACCGCCCGCTAGCGGAGTGAAGCCCTGGCGCTCAGCTGGTTGCTGTGGGCTGAAGGAAGCAGGCGATTGGCTGCGCCTTTCCCGACTGCTCCCTCGCTGTTCCTCCCGGCCTTGTGGTTCCCAAGTTCAGCTAGGTGCCGCCGACCACCCGCTGGCAGAGTGAAGCCCCGGCACTCAGCAGGTTGCTGTGGGCTGAAGGAAGCAGGCGATTGGCTGCGCCTTTCCCGACTGCTCCCTCGCTGTTCCTCCCGGCCTTGTGGTTCCCAAGTTCGGCTAGGTGCCGCCGACCGCCCGCTGGTGGAGCGAAGCCCCGGTGCTCAGCTGGTTGCTGTGGGCTGAAGGAAGCAGGCGATTGGCTGCGCCTTTCCTGACTGCTCCCTCACTGTTCCTCCCGGCCTTTTGGTTCCCAAGTTCAGCTAGGTGCCGACGACCGCCCGCTGGCGGAGCGAAGCCCCGGCGCTCAGCTGGTTGCTGTGGGCTGAAGGAAGCAGGCGATTGGCTGTGCCTTTCCCGACTGCTCCCTCGCTGTTCCTCCCAGCCTTGTGGTTCCCAAGTTCGGCCAGGTGCCGTGGTGAATGGGATGCTGAACCTACATGTTTGGACTAAGAGTTAAAGGTTGGAAGACAACAAAGTAATTATAAAAATAAAGCATAGGAATTAGTTAGAATTTATGATTTTTTTTTTACACAGCCTCAATATTTGATTTCTTCAAAACCCTTTTGATTTTCACCCTTGGGGTTTATCAACATCATACACTTTGGGTGTGTAAATAATACTCATAATACACTTCCTAGTTATCATTCTATTTATAGTATCAGAGGCTAAACCCATACCAGCTGCACCACCTTAGGCTCTAATCTCAGGTTTACTTTAATTGCCTGGCCTAATATCTGTAACACCTCATTCCAGTAAGTGACTTAACTGGTAACAGATGGCATACCTATAGATCAGACTACCTTTTTTCTCCTCATGTCTCTGGTAGAACTTGATTTATTTTCTGCTGGCAGGCTGGAGTAAGGTAAACTCTATAAAAACATTAATTAGAATTTTCCCTTACTTCACATTTAATGTGGTGTCTTGTGCTGAAACTCAGATGGTATTCCACGCTATTGCATTAATGTTGACCTTGAGGTCTTGTTCCTAATGTTTTAATAATTTTTGTTATCATTATTGCTAATCTGGAATAAGGCATAGATCTTAGAGCAGAGAAGCTAAGCGCTGTCCCCAGTACACACAGAGTGCAAGAACGTAAGGGAAGCAGGTTAGGGAGATTGTGAAAGTTTGACAGCATTAAGATGACTTAAGGCAAGAGAAAAGGCTGTATACAAATGCAAGAAACATAAGTAATAAATTGTTTCATGTCATTGCTTCTTATGTCAACTGTATTATTGTATTGTCATTGTTTTTCGTAACTACAACTTTCTAAACCAGGACTTCAACGCATAGAAAAGAGACAGAAAAAGACTTGAAGTTTTCCTTACCTACTTGCCTACCGTCCATCAAATGGATGAATTGCAAATGACAAGGACTGTGTCAGATTTACACGTAGTAGCAATAACTGCAGGGCTGGTGTTAGACTTGTTTGCACCCCACGAGAACATACCTGCGGTACCCCCAGTAGTGATGTAGATGGGGAGGGCTATAAAAGGATCAAAAATATAAACTATTTGCCGGGGGTCTGGGGCCAGCAAGGCCTCCAGAAAATATTTAAAATTTGGTGCACTCTGGTGCATTTTGGGGGTCATTTGAAACAGAATTTGCTACCCTGTTAACCCCTCCCCATGCTCAGTAAGCTGCACCATAGCCCCCTTCCCTGAGTCCCCACAGTCCAGTATGTTGCCTGAACCACCCTCCCGATAGCCAGCCACGTGCTCCAGTGCATGAGATGTAAGCCCCATGATATAGCCACCTCAGTTACCAGGGGCCATGGCAACAGAAAGTTCAAATGAAAAGCATTTACTCAAAAGGCCTACAAACATAGAGGTGAAACTTCAGTGGACTGTGTACAGTGATTTCTCTAGGACCCCACCTCCTGAATATTTCCACACAGACTCAGTAAACTGACAGTAAATGGATAAAACATCCTCTTAAGCACAAAAAGGTTAGCAGTTTTGTGAGGTGGGGAGGAGGCCTTGGGAGCTGGTCTTGATGGCAAAAAGCAAGTATCCTGCTAAAACATCTGCTTCCTGTTACAAAATTTCATCATGCTCTGTGTCATCCTCCCCAAGGCTCTCATGATGATTTGGAATTTAAACAAGCATTTGTCAATGCCTAGTGTTGCTTGCTGTCATTAGCAGTGGAAGTGCAGGAGTTAGACAGATGCAGTATAGAAATGGCAGTGAAGTATTGAACTGACGCCAACTCCACCCCACCCTGCAGAGATGAACAGGCAACGGGGTGTGCCTTTGGGTCATTGCCCATAACGGTCACAACATTTCATCTCACCCTACCCTGCAGACACATACAAGTGTCAAGGTGTGCTTTGGAGTGTTCAGGCTTTACACTCACCTCATTCCATAAGGAAATACTCTGAAATGGGTGCAGTATAGGAGAATGGGGTGAACTCTGGTGCCAAAGGGTCCAAGGTGCACCTCGGTGCCTGCCACTGGCTGCAGGGTGGTGGTAGAATGGCATGAGTATTACTGTCGACAATCCCAAATCACATCCCTGATGCCTGTCAGTCCCTACAGGGTAGGGCGTTATGGTCGAAAACCCTAACACCCTGGGTGTTTCTTAGTATTTTTACTCCAAGTTTTCAACATGTGCTTTTTGTGACCCCACTGCATTAACAGTGACACTATCAGTTTGTTAGCTGAAAGGTGATTTTGCACAGTGATTGTGCCACTTGGCACCACAGGTGCAAAAACACATTTTGAACAGGATGTGAAAAAAGACACCTGTACTGTTCATGAAGAGGTGTAAAAAAATGGTAATGTTGAAAATCTGGAGTGAAAATATAAAAAAAACAGGTAAAGTCACAAGTGTGTGTAGAAACTGTGCAATGTACACCCGTAATGTAATTAGTTTGGGGATATTTTACAGGAGATTTTCAACACAGGCATCATGGGTCCTCCGCTCATGAACACTGTCACTGTAATTTTCTTAATCTGTCCCGAACACTGATTTCCCACAGTGATTGCGCCATTCTGAGCTGGAAATGTGAAACACATTTTGGCCAGAGTGTGAAAAATGACAGCTGTACTGTTCATAAAGAGGTGTGGAAATATACCAATGTTGAAAATCTGGACTGAAAATATTACAAATTTGTAAGCTTACGAGTGTGCGTGGAAATTGCACAATGCACGCTCATAACACAGTCATTTTATGGACGTTTGTCACCAAATTTTCAACATAGCCAGTTTAAGACCTCTACTCATGAACAGTGTCACTGTGATTTCCTTAATCTGTCCCGAATATTGATTTCACACACTGACCGCGCTACTGTGTGCTACATGTGCGAAAACACATTTTGGGCAAGATGTGAAAAATGACAGCTGTACTGTTCATAAGAAGGTGTGGTAAAATGGCAATGTTGAAAATCTGGAGTGAAACTATTAAAAATGTTTGAAGTTACGAAAGCGCATAGGAACTGCGCAACGCACACTTTAAAGTCATTTTGGGATTTGTTCATCAATTTTAAACATAGTTTTTGGAGTTTCACCTCATGAATGACACTGTCATTTCGCTAATCGGTCCTGAAAGGTGGTTCCACGCAGTGACCACAAAATCACCTTTTGGGACTGAATAACCAAATGACAGTGACCAAGTTCATGAGGTTGGGTCCCAAGAACCCCATGTTGAAAATTTGGTGAAAATATTCCCAAAAATGGCCGAGATATGCACCAAAGTTAAAAAAAAAACATTTATGCCATTATACAGCTTACCAGCATTTCTTCAGTTCACGGTCGGCTTTGAAGAGTGCAGAAGTGTTCTGGGTCCACTAAAGATCATTGCGCTGGGCTCCAGAGGTAAGTGTGGGGTGAGCTGGGGTGGGGGTGGGGTATACAGAGTGGGCGCGGGTTGGGGAGGGGGCAAGAGAATCAACAAGGACATTTTTTTTCAGTTTTTTTTTTTTACACAGACTATTAGACATTTGCACACTGGGGTGGGCCTCAGCATGACACCAGGCAGTTTGTTTGGGGGCAGTGGAGCTGATGAAGGACTGGGCACCCCATTGGCCATAAGACATTTGCCATGCTGGGGTGAGCTCCCAGCATGGCAGATGGAAGTTTGTTTGTGGGGGCAGTGAAGCCAATGGGGGACTGGGCACCGCCATCAGCCATACAGTGTGCCGGGGGGATGCATGAGCCAAGGGGGGATTGGACACCCTCCTCAGTAAATAACAAATGGGGGGAGGTGCATTATGCTGACAGGGATTGGGCTACCCCATTGGCAAATAGAAACATAGAAACATAGACTTTGATGGCAGATAAGAACCACTTGGCCCACCCAGTCTGCCAATTTCCCTACCTATTGAATAAGCTACAGATTCTAGTTAACTGGGGAGGGGGTCATGCCAAAAGGGGGATTGGGCACCCCGCTGGCTTTTTTTTAATTTTTTTTATTGTAATGTTTCACTAGGAAGATGCATTGAATGGCGGCTGGCGGCCATCGGCCTCCTGGGGACTGTGAGAGGCAGATGGAGAAGCCATCGCCTTGGAGACACCAATCAGCTGTTTTGTTAGCTTGTAATGCACCAAAACAGCTGATTGTGTAGTGACATGGCCTGAATTTCCTGACACATTTAGGCATTCTCCCTAACTGCTGAAAGCAATGTGTTTCTTGCACATGTGTGCAAGAAACACAAAAAGGGGGGCTTTGAAGATCATCAATACAAATAAGAGACACATGCAGCATGCTGCTGGGGTCAGCGGCTGCTAAGGGCAACTCATCATTAATCAGAAAGTCAACAGATGACAAACAACAAGGGGTACAACCAGCCAGTGCCTGCCTGTATCAAGTACACAGAATACAAATGTCTGTTTAGAATTAGCACATCATTGGAACCAAAAGAAGCAGCCTGAAGTTGATACAATCTGATGAGGGGGTCAGTGGAGAGTGGCATAGAGGTGTAGGAGGAGAAGAACACAGTAACTCAACTCACAGAAGGTGGTTTGGAATTCAAATGCTGCTGCACACAGGGGAATGATGATATGAATGGAGCAAGCTAAGCATTTCTGTCCCCACTTATCCTCCTTCTGCCACTGTTCACCTAGCAGTGGCAATGGGAAATTAGGGGACTAGTGAGCATGGGTGGATGTGCAAGTCCAGAAACATCAAAGAAGTGTTGTCTAGTTCAGTGAAGGCTGAACTGGACAACACTTCTTTGAGGTTATCAATGCATCAGCAGGTGTAGGTTCCAGGAGGCCACCAACTCGCACCGTCATCTTGTTAAAATGGCAAGATTTCTGGAAGAACACACCCACAGGATAGAGAGAATCCACCTACAACGATCTTTTAACATGTACAGTATTTGAACTTTATCAGTCTTTACTGATCTGATGGACTTTGGTACTGGACATTATACATTGCATTACATAATGTTAAACTTTGATGAATTGGATCAGCTAACCGACAAATGGTCAGTACCATTATCTGCAGTATAACTGAAACAGATGAGAAAATAATTTTAAGTAACTTTAAGACAAATAGAGAATTTGGTGGCCAGACCACTACATGCTCACTCACCAACCAATATGAATATCTTAAACAAAAACAAATAAAATTGGAGTGGCATGCCCTCACCCTTACACAGTATTTATGTATTTATTTAGTTAGTGATTCAGAAAAGACCTTTGAGTGCAAGCTCTTTTACTAAGGTCCCACATCATAGATTGCAAAACAAAGTACAATAGGAGAAAGGAAAGGTACATCACAATGAACGATACAGCTTGGATTCAGAACTTACAGAATAACTCAAAACATAGGTACAAGTTAAAATAACAAGAAAAAACACGTTATGGGGAGGGGGAATAAGCAGTCACAAAGTGCCTTGTCAGTAGTTCAGAGGGACAGGGATAACTGGCAATGGGGTGAAGAAAGGAGGTATGAGAGAGAGGTTGGTACTACGGTGGAGGTGAAGAGTGGAGGAAGAAGGGTGACAAGGTGTAGAGAGAAATGGGGAGGTGAGGGGAGGCTGAGCGGAGAAGACGTGCTAGAGTAAATGATGGGGTGCGAGGGGGCATGGTCAAGCAGCTTGCATTACTAGTGACTGTTAGGGAAATGCACAGGACTGGGAGTTGGGGGAGGGGGGGAAGGTGGGGTGGTGGATGCTGAAGGATCATGGCATGTACTGATTGCTGAGGCAAATCATGAGAAGGGACAGAGGAAGGGAGTACCTGAGGCCTGCCAAGTGCTTGCTGGGCGGCAGAGAGAGTGTGGATGTGGCTGGACCTAGGGGCAGGTGCACTTAGAGAGTGTTATTAGATGCTGTTTGAAGTCACTTTTTAATTGGGCCAGACAATTGGTGGCCAAGAAGTGCCCGGCTTGTTCATTCATCATCAGTATGTTAAACAAAAGTGGAACCTCAGGGGACTGTGCATTTTTGTGGAAGCTCATCTTGAATACATAGCCACTGAATTAGATATGAAATGGGTTGGGGTATGCAATAGGTGCTCTAAGGATTTTATGCTTCTTATCATAGAGTCTATTACAAAAGAATTACAATGAGTTGAGACAGACATTATACACTATGATAGAAACATAGAAGTTGTCAGCGGATGGGGACCGTACGATCCATCAAGTCTGCCCTTGGTTTCCTACCCCCCTACTTAGCTGCCTGCTTATATTATATCCCACAGTGTCTGTCCCATGCCCGGTTGAATTCTCCCACTGTCTTGGCTCCCACCACCCCCTCTGGCAGGCTATTCTATGGTTCTACAACGTGCTCTGTGAAGAAGAATATCCAAAAATTGCTTCTGAACTTTCCTCACTTAAGTTCAAGGTTGTGCCCTCTATTCCTGCTGTAGTCCTTTACCTGAAAGAGGTTCTGCATGTGCACCCTGTTGTTGCCTTTAAATAATTTGAATGTTTCTATCACGTCCCCATGATTCCTGCATTGTTCCAGGGAGTATAATTTGTGGTCATCCAGTCTTGCCTCATAGGGTTTCTGATGCAAACCCTGAACCATCTTTTTTGCTCTTCTCTGTACCATCTCCAGCCTATCTATGTCCTTCCTGAGGTGTGGCCTCCAAAATTGGACACAGTACTCCAGGTGAGGCCTGACCAGGGACCAATACAAGGGCACGATTACTTCATGCCTTCTGCTCATGATGCCCCTCCCTATGTATCCCAGGATACCACTAGCCTTTAGTTCTGTCTTTTCCCATTGTCTACTGACCTTGAGATCTGATATGATCACCCCAAGTCTCGCTGCTGCCTGGTAGCCACCAGCTGCTCTCCCCTCTCACTGAGTACCGTTTCCCTGGGTTATGCTTTCCCAGGTGCATGACCTTGCATTTTTTGGCATTGAATTTCATTTGCCAGGTCTTGGACCACTCCTCAAGTTTTTGGAGATCAGCTTCCATGCTTTGCTGTCCCTCTGTTGTGTCTACCCTGTTGCCAGATTTGGTGTTATCTGCAAACAGGCACACCTTTCCCTCCAGTTCATCCACAATGTTACTGATGAATATGTTGAAGAAGATCAGCCCCAGAACTGAGCCCTCTGGGACCCTGCTAGTAACCCTCCCCTCCACAGACAGGGTGCCATTTACTAATACTGTCTGAGTTCTCCCATGTAACCAGTTTCTGACCCAGTTTGTAACCTTGGGCCAAATTCCTATGTTCTCCAGTTTTTTGACTAGTCTCCTGTGCAGAACGGAGTCAAAAGCTTTGCTGAAGTCCAGGTAAACCACATCCACTGCCCCACCCTGATCCACTGTTTTGGTGACCCAATTGAAAAAATCAACCAGGTTTGTCTGGCAGGACCTCCCTGCCATGAAACTGTGTTGATTTTTGTTGAGCTGACCAGTTTGCTCCAAAAAGGCTATGATTCTTTCCTACAGTAGGGACTCCATGGCCCAAATATTCAAAAGGGTTGCGCATGGCACAACAGTGTTGCGCCATCGCAACCCAGTGATGTGCCCCGGCGCGATCATTCAAAAGAGAAAAGTGTGGGCGCATGAATCCCGATGCGCCGGAGCGCATCAGTACGGCGCAGGCCAGGGCGCGCCATGCATACCCTGCGAGCCCAATATTCAGCCTGGGATGTGCAGAGCCATGCATGCGCAACCCCTACCTGCGCCAGCACAAAGTTGATCCAAAAAAAAGGAACAACTGATGGCCATCCACAGGTGAGCTGCCGCATTGCAGGGCGTAACACCGCAGCTGCCACCTGTGGGTGGCCACCTGAGCTCTGGCCACACCTGATGCCGCCTTCATGCCCAATCACGGCATTTGTAAAAAAATGAAGAATTTTGTCAACATCTTTCAGGTCCAGGGATTGCTGTGCTCAATCGCAGGCATTTGTAAGAAAGAAAGAAATATATCCTCAGGGGTTCTGCGAAAGTTCGTAACACAGGCGTTCGATCATCAGCATTTGTAATAAAATACGTTCATCTCGTGGGTCCAGTGACGCTGATCGCCCGATCGCTGGCATTTGTAAAACAGAGAATAATTATCTGTCTGGTGGTTCCAGTGACCGCTGCGCCTGATCGCGGGCATTTAAAAAAAACATATGTCCACCCACCTGCCACCCGCCCGCCGACCGACACTGTCAGTGGCTGCACACCCATTGTTCACAGCGTGAGCCATCGGGCATGCAGCTCATAGCATACTACACATTCCAGATATGTGAATAGATCCCATTCACATATCTGGAATGTGTATATGGTAGCTGCACACCACTGGCTCACACTGTGAACAATGGGCATACAGCCCACCGGATGGTGTCCGTCGGTGGCAGCGGGCAGCAGGTGGTGGGGTGCTGCCACCCACAGGCTGACCGGGGGAGCGGGCGGTGGGTCTCAGTGGGTGGGTGGGGAGGGGTACCACTAGACCACCAGGATATTGGACATATTTTTGTTTTTACAAATGCCCACGATCAGTCAGATAGCAGTCCACTGGACCACCAGGGATATTGGACATTTATTTCTCTGTTTTACAAATGCCTGCAGTCGGGCAGTCAGTGGTCCACTGGACCACCAGGGATATTGGACATATTTTTATTTTTTATTACAAATGCCCACGATCGGGCACACAGCGGTCCACTGAACCACCAGGGAGTTTGGGGATATATGTCTTTTTTTCTTACTAATGCCCGCGATCAGGCACACAGCAGTCCACTGGACCACCAGGGATATTGGAAGCACTTGTTCTATTTTTTACAAATGCCGCGATCGGGCAGATAGCGGTCCACTGGACCACCAGGGATATTGATAATTCCTATTTATGTACGTAGCCTGCTATCGGGCGGGCAGGTCCACTGGACCACCAGGAATGACAGGGATGTTATATATTTACTTAGCCCACGATCGGGCTGTGGAGCACATTGCTGGCTGCAGGGGGCATCAGTCCCTGATGGCTGCTGCCTGGCAGGGCACCAGGTGCAAGTCGTCAGGGACCAGTGCACCTGGATGCAAATGGGGCCATAATGACATGCAAATGGCCCCATGTGCGTCTTGCATATATTATGGCCCCATTTGCATGTCAAGTTTAGAATATCACGGTTGCAGTGCATGGAGCAATGGAACTTGCACTAGCACATCCCCATGTTCTACTCTGGCCACTTGCACTGGCTCACTGCCACTGCGCCATGCACACTGCAGGTGGCCAGGGTGTGATATTCAACGCTGCTGAGCAATGGCACAGCTCCATTGAATATCGCCCAGTCCACACCCCTGCACAGCCAAGTTGAGCTGCGCCCAAGCTTGCGTCACAGCCTAGCACAGTTTGAATATCTGGGCCCATCAGTTTTTCCACAACTGACGTTAGACTAACCGGACAGTAGTTACCTGTTTGTTCCTTGCTTCCACTATTGTGCAGTGGAACTGCTGTTGCGCTCTTCTGATCCTCCAGCACCTCCCTACTCCTTGATGATTTGTTGAAGAGCACTGCTAAGTGGGCTTCCACTTCTCTCCCTAGTTCTTTCAGTATTCTTGGGTGTATCCCATCTCGCCCCATAGCTTTATCTACTTTTAACTTGTCTATTTCCTCCAGGATCCTTTCATCTGTGAAGAGACCCATGTCTATTCCTTCACTCAGACACTTCTTTATGCCTATTGTTGGTCCATTACCATTTGTTTCCTGTGTGAAGACTCAGCAGAAGTACTCATCGAGTGCCTTTGCCTTCTCCCCGTCTTGCTTTGTGGTTTGTCCATCTTTTTTTGTGATTCTAGCAATGCCCCTTTGGTCTTCCATTTTTAACGTATGTACCTGTAGAAGGTTTTGTTACCCTTTTTTACTTCCTGAACTATCTTAACCTCTGTTTGAGCGTTTGCATTTCTTATCACTTTCCCTGTCTCTTTTAGTTTCTGTTTATATTCTGTTTTGTCTGTCTTGTTCCCTGACTCCTTGTACTTTCTGAAGGCTATGTACTTTTCTCTCACCATGGTTGTCACCTCCTTGGAAAATCATAGTGGGTTTTTCCTCCTTTTTTTCTTACTAACCTGATGGGCACACTGTGATGTGACCATGGTTATTGCATCCTTCAGCCTTGTCCAGTATTCCTCAACACTCCTTTCTGTCCAGTTACTAAGGTTGTCTCCTAGGCAGGTTTTCATGTTTGTGAAGTCTGACCTCCTGAAGTCAATGACCTTTAGTTTGGAGTGTATAGAGTCTACAGTCCTTTTTACCCTGAACCATATCTTGTTATGATCACTGTTGCCCAGGTGGTTCCCTACTTCAACACCTGTAACCCTATTGCTATTTGTGAATAGCAGATCTAGAACCACGTTATCCCTTGTAGGTGATGTCACTAGTTGACTTAGGCCTGCTTCCTATAGTGTTACTAGGAATTCCCTGCTCTTCTGTGATGCCACTGTTTGGGTTTTTCAATCTACGTCCGGCAGATTGAAATCCCTCACTAGCACCATGTCCCCTTTGCCTGACATCTGGAGGATGGTTTCCAGGATTTCCTTATCCCTGACTTCCTCCTGATTTGGGGGTCTGTAGATTATTCCTACCCAAATGGGTTTCCAGCTTCTTGCCCCTAATGTGATCCATAGATCCTCTGTTTCCCCTAGTGCCTGCTGCATTTCAGTAGCACTGATGGTATCCTTAACATAGTTACCCCCCTCCCTTTTTCCCAGTCCTATCTCTAATAAACAAGTCGTATGCTGGGATAGTCACCTCCCAACCATGATTATTTGTGAACCATGTTTCAGTCAAGGCCATCCAGTCTAGTTATGCCTCAGCTATTGTGGCAGTGAGGTCAGTCATCTTGTTAGCCAGACTGCATGCATTAAGGCATAGTGCTGACCACTCTTGCTGTGTTGCTTTGTTTGTCATGCCTCCCTTGATCTGGTATACATTTCTGACACTGACATGTCAACAGCGGAGTCCCCTACAGTGACAACAGTGCCATGTTGCTGTAAGGAACCCACTGGCACCTGGCACTGTCTTTCAGGGGTCCTGCACCACCCAACTGGATTCCGACTCGGAGTTGAGAATTCTAAGTTGGGGGGTGTGGGGGGTACAGCCCCCCACATGGAGGTTTCTCGGAGGCAATGCCCCCTGAAGAAAACACTTGTGGACTTTTGCAGACCAGCAACAGACTGCAAAATGCAGTTGACCTGCCGGTTTCGCTGTTGGGTCGTTCGACAAATATTTTGTCAATGACCCTTCGTGGATCCCCTTAATCTTATTGTTCATCCCCTTGTAGTTTTCCCTGTTTATGGTTCCTCCCTTTCCATTGTAATGGCCAATGCCAGAGCCAGAAAGGATTTTATGTTCCTGGCTATCCTGAAGTGTGTAGATTTGGTTCTAGCTGAAGAGGGAGAGACAGCAGGCTCTATGTGTGTTTCTTCTAGAGCTACTGTCATCTCCCCTCCCATTAGTTTAAATGTCCTACGTGGATGTCAAATTTCTGGCCAGTGCTCTGATTCCCTCTTTAGTCAGGTAGAGCCATAAAATTTGAAGAACTCCCTTTCCCAAAAGTTGCTCAAGTTTCCGATGAAGTGGTGCCCCTTTGTGTGGCACCAGTCCTTGAGCCATACATTGAGCTCACTTATCTCTTTCTCTCTGATTTTCTGCCTATTCTTCCCCTTTTCCAAAACAGGCCAAATCTCAGAGACTGTAATGCTGGATGAAGATTAAACCAATTTATCACCTAGCTGCTCAATGTGCTTCTTAACCTCCTTGATTGACCAGCTAGCAAGGTCATTGTTCTCTAGGTGGACCAGGATATTTGAGCACTCTTCTTGCTTTTTAACTATGTTGACTATTCGGTCAGTGTCCCTCCAAGCAGATGCTCTTGGGAGACATCTGACCTGCACATCTGCACATTTGTTTTGCCTCAGGTGGGGGTCCACACCGTGAATCATGGAGTTCCCTATGATTATGATTTTTTTCCTGTTGAGGTTTTGTTTATGATGTTGTTTTACTATCCTGTTGCATTTGGCATTCCTTTGGCCCGAGACATCCTCTGTCATTATGGATGGTATGGACACAAGAGGTGTGTACCTGTTTGCTATGTATAGAGTGCTTTGTTGGTTTGGGAGAGTTGCCTGAGCTCTGCCCCCTTTTCCTGCAACCAGTTGCCATCCCTCAGGCCTGCTTGTTCTCTGGGGGAGAGGTGTGTTGGTTTGGTGTCGGTAATGTGGAGGTGCACTTATAAAATAAATGTTTCCCTGTAGGTGGTTACGCAGGATGCTGATCTCACCCCATGCCTCCTGCAGCTGAGCCCTGAGGTGACATATCTCCAAGCATATGGGACAGTGGCCCTACTTTCAGGCAAAGTGACCTTTTAAGAGTGTCCCACAGTGTTGGCAGCCAATGATATCCATGTACATGCCAGTGGACAGAAAGAAAGAGTACATCATTATTCAAATTAACCTTTGTTACTCCTTCCTGCTGAAAAAAAAATCAGTTTGTTAAGGTCTGCCACTTAGCAGCACAACTAGAGACTGGAGGAGAGAAGGTCTCTTTCCCAGTCAGTGAAGATCAGTGAAGCTCAGCAGACTGTAGGACTAGGGGCTGGACCACACTTGGCGTATGCCTCCTAGGGTTGTCCTTTGTGCCTGAGCTGTTGCTTCTGGTTGTTTCTGTCTGAGAGCTTTATATTAGCCTGCCACTATTTCAGTTGTAGGTACAGCAGACAGTAAGGCTAGGGGCAGGACCACTCTTGGAGTATGTCTCCTTGGGGTGCCCTTTGTGTCTGAGCTGTTGCTTCCAGTGGTACTGTACAGCAGTACAAATGCTGATTTACATACAGCAGCTAGTAATTTTGGGTAAGTGTTCTAACTGCTTCTTATGCTGAGAAAGCAACCGCTGACTGGGTCTGAGCAGAGCAATCGAAGAGAGAAGTTGCCTCAGCAGAGATAGGAGCCCAGTCTGTGCACTCCACAAGGGGGATTCAGCCAGGTAGAACTGATGTCAAGGAATCCCTGCTTCTGCACCTGTCAGAGTCTGTCTTCCCTCCATGATTGGTCTCTCTCCCAGTCGGGGAAGATCAGTGAAGCTCAGCAGACAGTAAGGTTAGGGGCCGGACCATACTTGGGGTATACCTCCTGGGTTGCCTTTTATGTCTGAGGGAAGTTAAAAAATAAATGTAGTGTAGAGGAACTAAAAGAATACCTGGAGATAGTTAATGCTCATCTCACAGAGTTTGAGGAGGAACTTAGAGCCACCAAACTCCAAAAATTTAAGAGGGATCCAAATGATTATAAAAATAAAAGGTTTATACATGTACAAACAAGAATACTACATTCAATAAAACATTTCAATATAACTTAGATTCAGAATCTTCAGCAGTCAACACAGGCAGTGATAACAAGGGCAGTAGTGGGGTATTCAGAGGCAGAGGAACCCCTTTTCCAATGGGGGGCAGGGGCAGAAAACCTTTTTGACAGCGAGGCAAGAGGGGGTATCATTATACCAGGGAACATACTACAGGGGAAGATATAGAAGGAAAAGCAGAACCCAGCCCCTCAGGTGCCACAGGAATAGGAAAAGATACAAGAATAACAGAAAAAAGAAAAGAAACAACAAGCGAGTACAGTGGAGCCCAGGGCAACCAGATTGATAGTACTGAAGACACATATTAATCTAAAACATTTCAAGAAGACAACTAATAGAAACTGAGACAGAGGTACTAGAAAAAGGACTCACATTTTGTCTCCATTGCCCTGTCAATGAATTTGAATTAAAATTGGATCTTAATAATTTTTTAGGAAACTAAGACTCAAATATTATTTTGGTACACGACCACTTAGAGATATAAACATTTAGGAACAAGAAAAAAGATGCAACTTAGTCAGAAATTACATTTAAAATCCTCATTGTTACCACAAAGTATGCCCCATCGAATAGAAACATATATATCAATGATTAACAGAGATATTAAAAATCTATTGAAAAAGGAGTGTACCACCAACAGGAGATCTAAATTTAATCTCACTGCAAAACAGTATGGAGCTATTAGAAACCTAGAGAATGATAGTGACATTATTATAAAGAGTACAGACAAGGGTGGGGCCATAGTCATGATGGACTACACCCACTATAGACAGATTTGCCTTAACTTGCTACAGGACACATATAACTATTTGAAACTTGACAAAGACCCCACAGAAACTGAAAAAACCTGACTAAGAGTCTATTGGTCACAGCTTTTTTGGACAGTCTAATAACAGAATGGGAAAGGGACTCCCTATATAGAAGCACACCATCGAGACCACTATTTTACATCTTACCGAAGATCCACAAAGATTTGAGACAACCACTCAGGAGACTGAATGTTTCTGGTATAAGCTCTATTTTAGAGCCACTTTCTATCTTCATTGCTTACCATATTAGACTAATAGTGGAACAAACAAGATTGTACATCAAGGATTCAGAAGACATAATTAGAATAGTGGTGGAACAGAATAAGACAGATCTACAGGTTGACACCCATATGTTGGTAACATGGGATCTGAAAGATCTATACATGTCCATACCACATAGACAGGGATGTGAAGCATTGAAAAAAACAATGGAAGCCATTAGGATGGAAGAAAACCCTCAAATGAGCTTATAGTTAAAATGGCAGATTGTACTGATGCAGAACTACAGTATTTTAAGTCTGAAAAACAATTTTTCTTACAGATTAGGGGTACAGCGATGGAGTCTAGCATGGCCCCATCGTATGCCAACATCTATATGAGCAATTTTGAATCAGATTACATTTTCCATGACAGTAATGAATACACTAATAAACTGAGAATGTGGAGACAGTCTATTGATGATATTATAGTAGTATGGACAGGATCAGAAGAAGTAATGGATTTCAACAGGTATCTGAAACCCAAACAAATCATTTGATTTTTACTATGAATTATAGTAGATGTGAAATTCCATACTTGGACTTAATGATCAACAAAGATGGCAACAAAGTAGCCATAAAACTATTCCACAAACCTACTGACAAAAATGCTATTCTACATGCAGAAAGTTTCCATCCAAAATGGCATATTGAGTCAATATCATATGGACAAATGGTTAGGGCAAAAAGAAACTGTTGAAATCAGCTTGAATTTGAAAAGGTAACCAACTACATGGTAGACAGGTTCCAATAAAGGGGATATGATAATAGAATATTGCAAAGAGCAACAGATAAGATCACAACCAGGAACAGAGATGAACTTTTGGGCACAGGTCAGAAGGGACAGGGGGTGAATAAAGGGAAAATAGTACTGGCTACAGTGTACAATTACATATTTTTTCAGTAAAGAATATCGTCAATAGACGCTGGGATGTTTTAAGAGCTACATCCATGGGGCACATATTTTTCAACACAATCCACTTATGGTAGCTAAAAGAAACAGAACATTAGGGTATAGGTTGGTAAGAACTGATCATTAAATGTCAGAAACAAAACCACAACACTTCTTAAGTACAGCTGATTTAAAGGGGAATTATCAATGTGGACACTGTACACACTGTAATAACACCTATAAGGTCAAAAATATATGGAACACTGCAAGAGATGAGGATGTCACAATAGAATAATTTATAAATTGTTCAATGACAGGGGTCATTTACTTGTTAAAGTGCCCCTGTGACAAAATCTATGTGGGAAAAACAGAAAGGAAGTTAAAAAATAGAATAACTGAGCTTATGATTGACATAAGAAGGAAAGATTTAACATCGCCAATAGCACATCACTTTATAGATCAAAACCACCAGCTACCCTACTTGCACTTCTTTGGGATAGGAAAAAGTATTACCGAACCCTAGAGGAGGAGATTACAGGACAAAAATTCTGGCTAGAGAAGCATATTACATGAATAGATTAGAGGCCATTAATCCATGATATGGCCTCAATGATTCGATCGATTGGCAACCACTTATTTAATAACTTTAGCCAAAATTTGATAACCAAAGAGAGAGAAACCGGAGATGTGCAGAACAAAAATAGCCAATAACATTTGCCTGAATTCAGCTCCCAGGACTATATGACAGATTGCACATAATAAACAAGACAGCTGAAAAGAAAACATATGTTTAAAATAAAATATATACATTCAAGAGAGTGTTTGTCAGCAGACGCATTCTAGAAATATACTACTATGGAATAAAACAGGATTCATTAGTAGTATTAGGACAATTTACAACGTTTGGGAAAATAGATCTTTTGATTGAGTGGGTCCTATCTATAGTGTGCCAGGACAACCACTGTTGTACAAGGCTGATATGTTCATGTCTATCTTATAGTCAAATTGACAATTAGGCTAAATTTTAAAATAAGTGATTCAGTCCTGAGAGATAGAAAAAGTAAAATAACATTGTACACACTTTTGAAATAAAAAGTAAACAATACTGGTGGGACACCTGAATTTGCTATTTTCAGGTGCTGCAACTTGCAGGTCGGGCACCCACCATTAGTGCAAACATTGTGAGCATCTGGTGACATCATGTGATGATGTGCAATGCCCATCACCTGATTCAGACCAGGAGAAGTTTAAAACAACTGCATAGAGCTGACAGAGCACCTCCATTATAGAAGAGAACTTGGAAGGACACGCACCACTCTACACGCTTGCAAAAGTAAGTAAATTTGTTTTAAAACTCAGCACTGCAATGAACTAAATAAAATAAAAAAAGCCAGAAATAAAATAAGGCAAACAAGCAGAGTGAACAAACAAAGGGTACCAAATGCTACCATTTATGTTTTATTTAACAGAATACAAAACAGATGAAAGACAAAAGAATAAACTAAGGTAAAAGTTCAAAGATACATTTTATTTAGTACAAAGAAAGACTTAGGTAAAATACTATAAGTTTTATGTTTGGCATATGATTTCTTTTCAGAGAAGAAATATACTGCATTATAAATTTAACAGGATATAAAGTGACTATCCTACTTATAAGGCAAGTAAGAAAATACACTGGCCCGGATATTCAAAAGGGTTGCGTCATGTGCAATAGGGTTGCGCATGCGCAAGTCCAAAAATGCGCCATTTTGCGGTATTCAGAAGGAGGCAGTTGCGCCACCGAAAACATGCTGAGCAACAGCACAATGAAAATGAAGGCATGCGCAACCGAAGGGGGTGGATCCATGCATAAAGAGCGCAATGCGATATTCAAAGACTTTGATGCACAATAGCGGCACAGCCGGAAATTGCACACTAGTGGAAATGAGCCAAAATAAAAAAGCTCAAGGAAGAGGCGCAAGAATGCTACAAGGCTGCCAAGTGGGGAGAGAGAGAGAGAGAGACAGACAGACAGACAACAGATAGGCTAGGGCAGGCAAGGAAAGCGTGGGCCATAGGCTGTAGAGGCCAGCGGGCGGTGCCCGGTGCAGTGGAAGTAGCAGTGAGGACAGCGGGAGTAACACAGCAACACCAGCCAGGGGTCAGAAGCCAGGGAGATGGACAGTGCCAGCTTCCACATGGAAGCTGTAATGAGGGGGGTGAGAATGCATGCTGCAGGGGGACGTGGCCATGGAAGGGCCCGTTGGTGGTATGCCCCCAACAGGCAGTACCGTGCCTGCATCAGCTTTGAGCTGTACACAGATGTAAAGATCGTGGGCCGGTACCACCTGAACAGGGCAATACTGAGATGGCTCTGTGAGCTGTGCAGTGATGTGATGCAGGCACCCTCACGACGGAGTCACGCTCTGTCGGTGGAGACCAAGGTGACAGCCTGCATGTGCCTGCTCGCCACGGGCACCTTCCAGAGGCCAACAGGGGACACCACAGGCATCACACAGTCAGCCACATCACGCATCCTCACCCAATACCTCAGCGCACTGCTGCCACATGCTGCGGAGTACATCCATTTCCCCAGCACCGCGGCAGAGCGTTCAGCAAACATGCAGGAGTTCCACAGGGTAGCATGTATGCCTGGTGTGCCAGGGGCCATAGACTGCACCAATGTGGCCATTCGCACGCCAACTGGCCCCGATGGGGTCACATATAGGAACAGAAAGGGATTCTCCAGTGTCAACTGCCAGGTGGTGTGTGATGCCACTGGGCGCATAATCAATGTCTGTGCCACACACCCTGGCGGAGCACATGATGCCTTCATATGGTATCAGTCCGCACTGTGCCATTGATTCAAGAGTGGGGACATCCCCACAGGACATCTAGTGGGTGAGTACACTTGTATGGAATGCAAACTCGGGGCAAGGGTGGGAATGCCACAGGTGCCATGGTAGTGGCACACAGGGATATGGGCAATATGGACCTGAACATGAGACTGATCTCCACTAACTCCACACAGGTGACAGCGGATACCCACTCTGTCCCTGGCTGCTCACACCGTACCGGCGCCCCATGACCCCATCGCAGCAACGCTATAATGAGGCACATGTTTCCACAAGCAACATCATACAGCGGGTGTTTGGGATGCTCAAGGCATGCTTCCGATGCCTAGACACCTCCGGCGGTGCCCTACAGTACAGCCCCCAAAAGGCCTGTGGGATATTCCTGGCCTGTTGCATCCTGCACAACATGGCCAAAGACTATGGGATAGCCATACAGGTTGAAGAGGGGGACAGCGATGGGGATGCCAGTGGCTCCGGTGTTGATGGTGATGAGCAGCCCCCCCTAGGATGGCGGGACCCCAGACTGATCCGGCAGGCCCAGCTGCACCGGGACACCATCACAGAGGAGCACTATGCAGAACACAGGTAAGTCAAGGGGACATGTGCAACCAACACTGTCCATGCACAAACCACAGGCATACAGGGTAACACACCAGGGGTGCATGACGGCCAGGGGAGTGGAAGGGTCCAGGCATACAAACACACCATCAGGGAGGGGTGAGCACTCATATGGACACACACACACCAGGCACAGAGCGTACATGGGCAGATGCACAGCACAGCAGAACCGACATTGCTAACACACAGCACCACCGACCACCCCCACCACCTGTACTGTCCAAGTACGTGTGTCAGATGCTGGGCACCCTTGCACCTTGGTGTACAGTACAATGCAGGCATGATCATGCACACGCACCTGTGGACAGCAGTTGGGAGGGTGTGCAGGTGGTCCGTGTGTCGGCATGGTGAGCAGAGCACCCAGCAGTGCACTGCCAACCATGACACACATTGCACACATGGCAGCACCAGACAGGGCCCGCACTGGGAGACAGGTCAGTCATGTAGCACTGTCCCACGGCCACCGTGGATGCGTTGGCTGCCCAGCCATGACCCAACAGCACTGGCAGGCTGAGCAGGGGCCACATGGGGTGGCACTGTTGGACCACCAGGGGTCCCACTGTGCGAACGCGACCTTGCCCACACAGGGGTCTGCAGCATGCCAGACAAACCTGCACCACAGCAGAACCCGGTGTCGACAGGCCTGGGGTCGCATGACACCAGGAATGGGGAGTGGAGAGTGAACTGTGTGGGGTGTGCGGTACAGGGGAACCTGACTGTGTGCCCAATGCGTCCACGACAGAGACCACTGCCTGGGTCAGCCTGTCAATGGTGGCAGTCACATCTGTCCGCATACGAACCAGCTCTGCACAGTCCAGAGCACACTCCCTGCTGTGCCGCTCCACAGCCACAGACAGTGCCTCCAAGGACATTGCAACCCGCCTCTGCAGCTGTACTGATTCCCACAGCAGGCGGGTGTGCTCGTCCAATGGATACTGTGCCCCAACGGCATCCTGTCCCCCAGGGTGTGGAAGGTTCTGATGCACAACACCCCTTGAGGGTGGGCGCTGTTCACCAGGACCAGGAATGGGTGGATCAAAGGGCGGCGGACATGTGCCACCGCTTGACACTGTACCCCCAGACCTGGTGGGTGACTGCTGCTGCTGCCCCTCCAACCGCTGTGCCCCAGGGTCCACTTGTTCCACCGCTGTGGCAGCACCCACCGGTGCTGACAGGCACAGCCTGGGACTGTGCCAGCATGCTGGTACACAAGTTTGAACCAGAAAGGCCCAGGGGCACGTGCTGGCCTGCTGTGTGTCCGTCATGGGACACACACCTATCACTGCCCATTGCAGTCCTTGCATCATCAATGGTGCAGGTACGTGCTACAGCCATAGTCACAGCGTGCTGGCATGCTTGCATGCCAGACTGCTGAGACACAGGCTGTGCACCCCTCGCACCTGAATCACCGACATCAGAGTTGGCAGCCCAGCGTGCATGCTGCTGCAGTGCCTGCTGGCTGGTGACAGAGATGGATGGACCCTCCTCCATGTCCAGCAGGTCATCATCACTGCCTGGACCCACCACCACCATCTCCTGAAGACGAACAGGATCTGTAACAGAAAGAGAGTACATCTGAGTGCATGTGAACAACCTTCCCCCCACCCCCCCAACACCACCACCACCATGTCATACCATGCAGTGATGGGCTTCCACCTGTCTGGAATCCACCTCCTGGTATGCCCTCAATAGCGCTCCGCTGCATTGATGCAACCAGTGTCTCCTCAGCCGGGGTCAGCTCCAACACCACTGGCTGGTCCCCACCAGTGCCAGCATGTGCCGCCCTGAAGGCTGCCACCTTCTCCTTCAACCTCCTGCGGTCTGTCCCCATCTTCTTCTTGCATTCCTGCACGGAGTGCTGGTGGCTTCCGTGCAGGTTCATGGCCCGAGCTACCCCCTCCCATGCAGCCACACGGGACTGAGGGGTGCCCCTCCGTCCACTCAGTACTGGCTCCTCATCCAGGTAGGCCTGGAAGAGGGCCTCTGTCTCTGCTGGGGTAAAGTTGGGCCTCCTCCTCCGCCCACCATCCTCACTCTCACCTTGGCTCTGCTCGGTCATGGCAATCTGTATGGGGATAATTGGACACCTGTCACTGTGCAGTCTACAGCATTTTCCCATGACCATTGTCCAGAACATCACACAGCATGCATCTCATCTCTCACCTGCAGTAACCGAATCTGGCCAGTGCAGCCCAATGTCGCACATTTATAGCGCAATGCATGCAAATTAGGAGTGGAGCAACTATAATGACATGCAAATTGCGCCACTGCACCTTTGAATGGCTGATCAGATGATTTGCATGTGTCAGCTGAATATCGCGAATTTGCACTTTGCGCAATACAGTTGAGTCAGCTGAGCCAATGGTGCAGATCTGTGACTGTGTGGTACACTGCATTGCACATGCCCAAATAGCTTACGCAGGCATCTGCCGCGCTGCTGACGTGCTGTGTGCGATCGGCAATTCAGGCCATGGCCACCATTGTGCCAGTGGCACTACAGCACTGGGCACTATATGGTGCTGTGGCACTACTGTGCAATAGTCCACTGTGGCACTGGTACGCAGCTGGTCGGTCACGCTGGATGCGTATACGTCAGATAGCGCTGTGCGAGGCCTTGCGTCATTGCCCATGACCTGGTGTCAGACCTTTGCCCCCTGGCCCTGTTCGGCTGCCATGTGTACGGCCCTATTGCGCTGTCTGGTGACAGCACTATGTGAAGTGATGGCGCTGTTTGAACAGCGCGATTGGAACCTGTGGTGGTCTATTGCACAACATCTCCACGTGGGGTTACGGCGCAGCGGGGCGCCATATTGCCTGCTGTAAAGTTGGTACCATGGCTCGCAGAAGAGCAGTACAGTGGAGCCCTGTCGAAGTGGCCAACTTGGTGGCTCTAGTGGAGCCCCACTATGGGGCACATTATGGTGAGGTGACCCTCACCATTGCCAGGATGCAAGTGTGGCAGCAAGTGGCCACTGACCTGGTGGGGGTCACTGGATGGTGCCGGTCAGCTGAGCAGTGCCAGCACCGGTACAGTGACCTCCACCGGCAGGATCCTGATCTTCTGGATCAGCTGCGGTCACGTGCCAGGAGGGGCGTGGTGCCTAGGCCAGGTGGGTGTACCATCTATGCACCTGTATTCTCTGTAGGGGTGTGAGTGTGTTTTGGTGGCTGTGCATAGGTGATGGCTCTGCCATGGTTGGCTGTGTCAGTGTGTGCAGGTGTGAGATGCATGGGTCTGGCTGTGTGGGCAGGCACTCTCACTGGGGCAGGGGGCAGTCTGCTTTGGAGTCACACTGATGTTTGTCTCAACATATGTCTCCCACAGGCTGGGATGTGAGGATGCAGGCACAGGGTGAGGAGGGCCGTGCCAGGGCCCCAGTGCCGGTGGGTGTTGCGCCCCAGCAGCAGCAGCAGCAGCAGACCCAGCTGCTTGAGGAGTGTGAGTATCATTACTTCATGGATGCTATTGCATGCTGGGGGCAAGACCACCAGCCATGCACAACACAACCATGCAGGAAAGGGGAGGTCATAATTCCACTATACAAGACACTAGTGAGGCCCCACCTGGAGTACAGTGTACAGTTCTGGAGACCATACCTACGTAAGGACATAGACTGGGTAGAGAAGGTTCAGAGGAGGGCAACAAAGATGGTGCATGGATTGCATCACAAGTCCTATGAAGACAGGTTGGAGAAGGAGAGGAGGGAGAGAGGGGATATGATAGAGACACACAGGTATCTTACAGGGAGGAACAGGGTGCAGGAAAACACTATTTTTAAGCGAAAAAGATGTTCCAGGACTAGAGAGCATGGGATGAAGTTGGAGGGAGGACGATTCAGAGGAAACATGAGAAAGAATTTCTTCACAGAATGGGTGGTGGACAAGTGGAACACCCTGCCAGAGGAAGTGGTGGGGGCTGAAACAATCACGGATTTAAGAATGCACGGATAGACATAAAGGAATTCTGGAGGTCAGGGTAAGGTGCAACAGACTTATAGGAAAACAAAGTGAACTTACAAGCTCAAATGGGCAGACTGGGTGGGCCATAGGCCCTTATCTGCCGACACTGTCTATGTATCTATGTATGTATGCACGACACAGGTGACATGCATCACTGTCCAGTATCACAGCACGTCTGTGTATGCATCACTGGTGGTCCATGCATGCACTGGGCACATAGCTGTGTAACTGGCATCGCACCACACTGCCACATCACTTAACAGCCTTGTTTGTGCTGTGATGGACATGGGCAGTGTGTGTGTGTAGTGGTGCACATAGCTGGTGCCGCCTGTTTGTGATGGCCATGTGCATGTTCACTGTGGGTGGGTGCATGCCATCACAGGTGTGGGACATTGGGCTATATGACTTGCAGGTTGGATGGTGTTCAGGGTTGTGGTCAGTCACAGCCATTGACTGTGTTCCCATTTTCCTAGGCCTCACAGTTCTCCGGAGGATCCATCGTGACATACGTGGCCTGACACAAGTGTCCATAGGTAACCAGGCCATCCTGAATGCAATACGGAGACATGGCCTGCGGAGGAGGCATCGCAGGGAACAGCAGCACTGGGCACAGGACGACCAGCCTGCTGGGCCTTAGGCCACATTACCCTTCCCACTTCACCCATCCCTACCACCCTGCCTTCCCTCTCCAAGTTGTTCATCCCTACCCCTTGCCCACCCCTACCTTGTACCCGTCCCCGCCTTGTACTAGTTTGTTTATTGTTTTGTACTTTACTCTTTGAGAATTTGGGAATACATTTGTATTTTGATATGAATACTGTGTTGGTCTCTGATTTGCAGCTGGCTATGGTTGCTCAGTTGCAGTGGTGTACATGCCATCTGGGGTGGTATGGTCCTGGGTGTGTGTGTGTGTGTGTGTGTGTGTGTGTGCATGCACGCGCATGTGTGCATGGGGAGGTATCTCTGGCATGGCAGTGACTTTCTGTTGGTCTTGCCGTCTGCTGCCACCCACTGCTGGGTGCACAGGGTGTGTCTGGCTTGTATGCTTCTCTGCTGCACGGGGTTGACGTGTGCTGGGGGGGATGCATGGTTTCCTGCAGTGCCAGTCACTGCACATAGGTGGTGTCTTGGGGTCACGGTGCAGGGTGTGCTGTGCATATGGGGGGCTGATGTGCTCTGTGGTTGTCAACCCCTGTGTGTGGCACCTCAGCCTGCCAGTGGTTGTGCTAGTGTCATGGCTCTGCTGTGCTTTTGTTGGCTTGTCCCATGGGCCAGTAGATCATCCATCCCACCCCAGTGATGCTGTGCTTGGGGTGTGCAGGTGTCTTGTTGGTTCTGCGGTGTGTTCCTGTGCCCCATGTGTGGCATGGCTGGCGGTGGGCTAGCCTGCCTCCCTGGATGTGCAGTTCCATTGCTCTGGGGGGCTCTGCTTGTGCTATGGCACCTCTGGACTGCTCAGCTGGGCTGCCCTGGTTGTGCTATAGCGCAACATTTCTGCTCAGCTTCTCCTTCCTGGTTGCGCTATGGCACAGTATGTGCGATATTCAGACGTTGGCTGCTTGCGCAATTTGTTCTGCTCCATGTTTGAATATCGCTCCTGTTGCGCATATGCGCAATTGGTTTGTGCTTGCTCCTGCTGTTGCGCACATTTTGGGCGCAGTTTGAATATCCAGGCCCCTATGTACAAATTGATTAATAAAAAAAATTGGGGGTTAAGTGCCCACAATATAAAAATCAGATCATAAACTTGACAAGTTCTTTTTATTTAAAAACACAGATGTTAATGTTGATACAAAATAGAGTGGACATGATATTCACAATTTCATTTCTGGTAATAATAGCCACTTTTCTCTAATTTAATAAATTATAAATGTAAGTGCTGGACAATATAATTGAAAATGAATGTAAAAATCTGTTTGTATTAAGATACAGTAAACTGAACAGAGGAAGGATTATATCCGAAACATCTGCTATTAGGTGCTGTATCAAATGAAAAAATAACAGTAAAATATTATTTTAAAACTAAACACTAGATGAGTGGGTTTATTTTGACCAATTTATTTGTTAGGTTGTCAAGTCCAGAAACAACCACATTTTTATGGGTGCAAATATACAAAAAGCTGCATTTTATCTTTTTTTTAATATGATTATTTTATTACCAATATCCAAATGTTTGCAATGAATGCAGAATCATCATTGTATTATTTTAGCAGAGATCCTCCCTGCCACACACACTAGCCAGTACAGTGTGCTTAGGGATAGTTGGTGTGGTCAAAAGACTTTATAATTTTTTTAATCAATTTATTTGAGTAGGGGCCTTTGCTCCTCCAATGCCACCACATCCCCAGTATTAAATTCCAAAAACATGGTGGAGAATCCACCCAAATGAAACAAACTGATAAAAAAATTACAACCCCAATAAACCCTAAGTAGCATAACTAGCATAGACTGCCTCTATGCTACACTAGTTTTATGCTGGTACATAGCCCTCCACTAATGCTGAATAAAATTCACAAATTAAAGCTGAGCACAAACACATATACAGTAGTGCAGCCAGCCAACAATCCAAGTTATTAAGAAAACACAGCAAGGACTGCATCAAAAAATATAATTATATAGACAGCAGCATGAAGCATAACATAAAGAAGAAGTGCAAAAGAAATAGACCAGAAACTGGGGGTACAAAAAGTATAACTTCTGGCCTATTAGAAAAACCTAAAAACAGCAACAATAAAAGAAAAAAACTATTAAAAGGAGTAGGGAAGAAGAGCCCCCTGATGAAAAGGATAATGACTGGAATGAAGTACAAACAGCCAAAGCATCAAAACATGGAAGAAGAGCAAAACAGTTTGAATCACTTTGATCCCTTAATGACACCAAGTACAATTCAAATGGATATTCCCCCCAGTAACAAATATGTGCAAAAAGAATTAGGGCAAACAACACAAAAATATGTCATACACAACATAATACCACAAACACCCCAGTCCTTGAGCAAAAGATGTTGTCTAACAGTGAACCCTTAATTGACTGAAGTGGTGATGGTATGTTGAAATCAATTTCCATGCAATCTGACACTGTACCATTAACCAAAGAAGTTTTACTTTTAGGTGACTCAATTGTTAAACAACTGGATTGTGCAATATGCAAGCCAGATAAATTAACAAGATCCATATCAAGTTTCAGTGGGGCACAAATTAGACACATTACTGGAATGGTAGATAATATACTAAAAGGAATAGGACCTAATCCTTTGGTGATATTACATGTTGGAACAAATGATACCTAGTCAACATCAAGAAAAAACATCAAGCAGGATTATATTGCACAAACTAATTAACTTATTGAAAAAGGATGTGAAATCATTATATCTGAAATCCTACCAATACCTAAAGCAACCAGACTCCAGCAAATAAAAATAAGGGATATAAATAATTGGTTACGTAATTGGAGTATGGAACAGAATATACACTGTGTTACACACTGGAAAGAATTTTATAGTGTCCCAAACTTATATTGTTGGGACAGGTTACACCAAAGCAGAAGGGGTAACTGTTTGCTGGGAGAACAAATTCTACATTCCATAAATAAGAATTTAAACTAAAGGTCATGGGGGAGTGGCATAGTGAGGTTGATATCGAAAGAAGGTAGATCCTGTACCAATAAATACAATTCCACCTGTGTATAACCAAGTTACTGGCATAAACAAGAGAACAGTGAAGAAGGAACAAGAAATTGGAATAATGCTATGAATGCAAGAAGGGGGAGGGCCTCAAACAACTTGTACAACAACCCACAAGAGGCAGGGCTATCCTAAATCTAGTACTGACTAACAGGAAAGGGATCACAGATCTCCAGGTAGAAGGTCACCTGGGGGCCAGTGACCATCACATGGTAAGGTTCAATTTGGCCACTACATCTAAATCATCCCATTCCAAGGCAAAAATATGGTACTTCAGAGAAGCTGACTTTGATAAGATGGTCAACAGAATTAAGCTAGCCCAGGCAAAAAGAAACACAGGTGTGGGGGTATAGGCAAAGTGGGCAAGCATTAAGGATACAATACTTGAAGCAACATCCCGTAGTGTTAGACAGAAAAGGAAGTGCAAAAGAAGAAGGAAACCACTTTGGTTCTCAAATTCAGTAGCAGAAAAAGGTCAGAGCCAAAAGGCTGGCCTTCAGGAAATATAAGGGAACACAGCGGGAAGACGATAGGGAGGCATACCAAACTGCCCTAAAGGAAGCAGGGAAGGCAGTAAGGCAGGCAAAGTCCCAAACTGAGGAAACACTAGCACGAACAGTAAAAGAAGGTGACAAGACTTTCTATAGATACATTAGTGAGAGGAGAAAGTCCAGAGGGGGTATCGCTAAGTTCAAAGGAGAAAAGGGGGTGTATGATGAGGAGGACCCTGTAAAAGCATCTATCCTAAATAGATACTTTTGCTCAATATTTACTGAAGGGAAGGTAGGGCAGGGCCCACAGCTCAGCACCATGGACACAGAGTAGGGAGGGGAGGTGAGCACTACACTCTTCACAAAAGAAAGGGTCCTACAAGAGCTCGCTAAGCTCAGGGTGGACAAGGGAATGGGACTTGATGGCATACATCCCAGGGTACTTAAGGAGCTAAGGGTAGAATTAGCAGATCCATTAGCAGAACGGTTTAGTGAGTCTCTGAGTACAGGAGAGGTCCCAGAAGACTGGAGAAGGGCTCATGTAATCCCATTCCACAAGAGTGGTAGCAGGGAAGAGGCATGGAACTACAGACCAGTCAGTCTTACCTCATTAGTGGGCAAGATTATGGAGGCACTCCTTAAGGAAAGGATAGTGCAACACCTGGAATCCATAGGGACACAGGATCCAAGACAGCATGGGTTTACAAAAGGAAGGTCCTGTCAAACTAATCTAATAGATTTCTTTGACTGGGTAACCAGAGTGGTGGACCAAGGGGAGCAGTTGATGTAGCCTACCTTGACTTCAGCAAAGCTTTCGACACTGTTCCACATAGAAGATTGATAAATAAGCTGGGTAGGCTCAGCGTGGGTCAGAATTTGGTCAACTGGGTGGCAAACTGGTTGATGGGCAGAAAACAGAGAGTTGTGATAAATGGTATACAGTCAGAAGAGATGGAAGTCACAACTAGGGCACCTCAGGGATCAGTCCTGGGGCCAGTCCTCTTCAATATCTTCATTAGTGGCATTGCAGGTGGACTAGAGGGTCCGGCTTGTCTGTTTGCAGAATGACACCAAGATCTGCAACAGAGTATATGATCCAGATGGGGTGGGCAGAATGAGAAGAGATCTGGTTAAACTAGCAAAATGGTCAGAAGAGTGATGAATGGGATTTAATGCAAAGAAGTACAAGATCATGCACATAGGGAAGAGAAACCCTGAAGCCACCTATAGGCTGGGAGGGGAGTTGCTGGCAGTTGCAAAGGAAGAAAGAGACTTGGGCATCATCATCACCGATAAGGTAAGGCTAGGAGGATGTTAGGGTGTATTAGTAGGGGTATCACAAGTCGTAAGAGGGGGGTGATAATTCCTCTTTACAAGACACTGGTTAGGCCCCATCTGGAGTACTGCATGCAGTACTGGAGGCCACACCTTCACAAGGACATTAACCAAATTGAGGCAGTCCAGAGAAGGGCAACCAAAATGGTGCAGGGACTGCATCAGGAGACATATGAGGAAAGATTAATGGAGCTCAATATGTATACCCTTGAGCAAAGGAAGGAGAGAGGTGATATGATTGAAACATTCAAACACCTTAAGGACATTAACAAGGTGAAAAGAGTCTAACGTTTAAATATAAGAAAAATAGCAGGACAGGAGGACACAGAATGAGCTTAGAGGGAGGCCGATTAAGGGGGAATGTGAGGAAATTCTTTTTCACAGAAAGGGTGGTGGATACATGGAACAGTCTACCTCAGGAAGTGGTGGCTATGAATACAGTGCAGGGCTTCAGACAGGTATGGGATAGGCATAAAGGATCAATACAGATGAGTATGAATAAATAGACCACTGACAGAGCAAAGGCTGATGGCACATTTATAAGGTAGAAAAAGAAATGGGCAGACTGGATGGGCCTTACGGTCCTTATCTGCCGTCAACTTCTATGTTTCTGTTTCTAAATCAGAAAAGTTAACATACATTTTACATGAGCATAATATTACTATATGTGGCATAATGGAGACTTGGGGTAGAGATAATGATTGGAATGTTGAGATTAGTAGTTATAACAGATTCTAAAAAAAATAGGAAAAACCAAAGAGGTGGTGGTGTAACCCTATATATAAAAGAAGAATGCAAAACATATGAGATAACTACTTCACTTGACAGTGACACTGAAGGTGTATGGGTGAAAATTAATCTCAAAAATAAAAATCTCACTGTAGGTCTGGTGTATCAGTCACCCAGTTTAACAAATGACCAAAATGCAAACCTATTAAAGGAGTTAGACATAAAAGATATTACAGATGACTATTTCTTGACGGGAGACTTTAATCTCTCAAATGTAAACTGGGTAACATTATATGGTATTACAGCTCTGGAAAACAAATTCCTTGATATATTCATACAGCAAAATTTGGAACAACCAATAAAACAACCTTCAAGATGCACAAATATATTAGATTTAATGTTGACAAATTGTGAGGAGAAATTTCACGATATTAAAATACTGCCCGCACTTGGTGATTCACATCATAATATAATTATGAGTTATTATAAAAATACTGAAATATATTTATTTATTTATTTATTTATTGAAATTTGTTGACCGGGTAGGTCCACTGACACAACAAAGTCCCTTTTTCAGGGGCGACCCAGAATTAATTACAGATAAGAGACACAAAAGCATACAATAGACAAAAATAGTACCGTTGTATTGCTTAGGTACATACATAGGTAGTAAAACAATACAACACAGAGAACAGGTAGTGTTAGAAACAGGACAAAAACTGGTCAAGACTAAGTAGAGTAAAGAGCACCAGCAATTCAAGTGCAACTGCACTGATTAACAACCATTAAGTGAGATTTCAGGGCCATTTTAAATGAGTACAGAGTAGAGCAGTTAGCCACAGCTGCAGGTAAGTTGTTCCAGAGTGACTGGGCAGAAATGGCAAAGGACCTGTCACCAGCTCTGGTTTGTGTCCTGGGGACTTCCAGGACAGGAAGGGCAGAAGACCTCAGGTCACGTTTAGCTGATTTGTATAGGAGAAGTCCATTTAGGCTCGGGGGAGCTTGGAGCTTGGCTATTTTGAAGGTCAGGCAGAGTGTAGGGAATGCAAGCCTGGCCTCAAGTGAAGGCCAGTTCAAAGAGATGAGGACATTGCAGTGGTGATCACGAATATACAAATGGAACCATCCTTATTAAGGACTTTTATAAAGCTGACTACTATGAAATAAAAAAAAATACCTGGCCAGCTGGAATTGGAAGAGAGAATTAGAAGGACTCAATCTTGAAAATACATGCAACATAATAAAACTTCATATTGATTATTGCATGGAAGAATTTGTACTTAACAGGCATGAATATAACAAAAAAAGACATATCCCACTGTGGTGGAACAATAAGATTAGAAAACATATTAATAAAAAAAAAGTTATTTAAAAAGATAATAAAAACTTATTACTGAGACTAAAAATAAACTTAAGAACTGTAAAAAAAATTAAGGGAATGATTAAGACAGCTAAGAAAAACCTGAAGAAAAAACTTGAAACTGAAGTGAAAGACAATAAAAAACAGTTTTTAATTATATTGGCACCATAAAGTGAAAGCAGCAGTCCATTGGACCATTAATAACATCCAATGGGGTAATAACTGATGAAAAAGAAATAGCAGATTAATTAAATAACTATTAAATGTACATGAATACAGAGTCAAGACTGATTGTCGTATGGAACTAATTGATGACTGTGATATGGAATTTAACAGTACTGAAGTAAACTGAATAATGCAATCCCTAAAAGCAAATAGCTCCCCAGGACCAGATGGAATAACCCCTAGGTTTCTACAGGAAATAAGTCCGGAGATAGTTGGCCCACTCACAGATCTTTATCACTACTCTATTTTTCCTCCTTGTAGGCACAGTCCTGCTATTCATCCAGCCACCACTCCTACCTTCCCCTCTGACCCCAAAGCCAATGTGCCCAGCTGGCATACACAGCTACGACCAACAAGAGGGGCTCCCCCTTCAGCCCCTGCTGCGGCAAGGATCCACTACCGGCACACACCTATTTAAGGCATCATCAGCCGGTGAAGCAAGCGGCCATCAAGCTGCCATGAACCATGTTGCTTTTCCTCTTTTTCTCCCAATGGGAGCACGGACGTGCAATGACATCTGCACACTATGTGCAAATGTCTGCCATGCCCCCCCCAATAAGCACCCACGCAGCTGTAGTTCCTCTGGGCATCCCCAGGGACTGCCAGAGTGTGGCGTGCACCCACCCCTTTCCCCAGGACTAGGAGAGCTGTCATTGGACGCTCAATCCTAGTCCTTCCCTGCTGACCCCCAATGACCCGGGCTCATTCCCAAACCTGGGTCGCCTGTGTGGAGCGAGGGGTGGCATCCAGTGCCTCAACCCTCAGTGCCACCGGGCCGGCTTGCTCACAGATCTTTATAATAAGTCTATCAAAGAAGGAAAAGTAATAATGGAGTGGCATATAGCAACAATCACCACAATCCATAAAGGGGGGAAAGATTACCCCAAAAATTTTAGACCAATAAGTTTAATATCTGTGATAGGAAAAATTATGGAGAGACTACTCCAGGGGTTCATAACTAACCATTTACAAAATAAAGGTCTAACAGATCATAGTCAGCATGGATTTGCATCAGGTAGATCCTGCCTTAGTAAACAAATACATTTTTTTGACCCCATTAGTAGAGCTTTGGACAAGGATGTCCCATGTGATATAATATTTTTGGATTTTGCCAAGGCCTTCAACAAACTGTCACATACCATACTAATATCAGAACTAAAAAAGATAGGCCTGACCCATAATATCATAAACTGGATTACTTCCTGGCTGGAGGATAGGCAACAAAGAGTTACTGTTAAAGGGCATCTGTCTAACTAGGGCAGTGTGACAAGTGGTGTCCCACAAGGTTCAGTCTTAGGCCCTACACTGCTTAACATCCTGGTAGCATCAATGCAAGTCTTTGACCAGGTGTGGTTGTCAAAGTATGCTGACGACTGCAAGATAGGAGCACTTGTTAATTCATCAAAAGATGACATGATGGTACAACAGCAGTTAAGCTATCCGACTGGGCAGTAGCCAACAAAATGCAATTCAATATAGCGAAATGTAAAGTAATGCATCAAGGGAAAAACAACTCTAAGACAATATATATATTAAAATCTACTATACTGCAGGAAGTCAAAGAAGAAAAAGATTTGGGAACAGTAATTACTAAAGATTTTAATTTTGACAGAAATACCATAACCAAAGTAAGGAAATGTCAAAAAATAACTGGCTTAATTCATACTAACATCAAAAGTAGGGAACCAGAAGTGTTATTATCACTTTATAATAGCCTTGTACGCCCTCACCTATAATACTGCTCTCGGTTCAACTTGTCACATACTATGAGAGGCTGTAAACTGATAGAGAACAATAAACGAAAGTATACTAAAAAGATTAAGAACAAAATAAATCTAGACTTTGGGACAAGATTAAGATCACTGAATTTGTTTTCAGCCCAATATAGGCAGTTCCGAGGTGATTCATGCTTAACCTATAAAGCAGTCAATAATAGTTATCTAAAGGAAACTATTGGCTTGACACTGGACGAAGGCATGCTTAAAACCAGAGGCAATGGCTATAAGTTAAAAGGTGACTTAATAAAGACATCTAAGAGAAATAGATTTTTTACCCAGAGAGTTGTGGGTCTATGGAATAGTCTACCAAGACAAATAGTGTCAAGTACAAACATAACTGTATTTAAAACTAGACTCGACAAACATATGGGGATCAAGAAATATGATTTCCACCCATGAGAACTTGGGTGGTAAGTTCTTAACAGGGCAAACAGCCCGTTGAACTTGTATAACCTCTATGAACCTATGAACCTATGCTGAATTTTTAAAGCATGAAACCAAGGACAGCAGTACAGCTTTATCAAGTCCCACACCACATAAATCCTTTTGAGTTAGAAGGAATACAGTTTGAGTCCAAGCACAGCAATTGGGCATAAGAAATGCACTGGAAAGTTTGCAAACAGAGTCCTTGTTTATTATGAGATAATTATTATTGTGTACATAGTAGCAGAGTCCTCTAGTCCTAATGGATTTAATTGCAAAAGCCTGGCAACACTCCTAATTACTAATTCAATAATCTGTTCTTCTATTTACTACATTTTAATTCCATTGCCAATGAACCCATCTAAATGGATGCAATAAAAATACTGTACATTCAATTAAAGATTGTCACAATTTTGTATGGCTACCAATTGAAATATAATGATAGTCCACCAAGAGTAAGGATGTGCTTTTAATGCAATTAATGCAATTAAAATATAAAGGTAGTCCACCAGGATTAAGGATGTGCTGTTTAAGCACTCATTGCCTATTCATTCTAGTTAAACATTTTATTAGTGCAAAACTCACTCAAATTAGAAAGTGCTTTAAAATGCAAGCAAAGCCATTTGTAGCTAATATCAAATAATTACTTATGTGATAACATTAGGGGAGGTTGGAGTATACAAAGCAATAACCAGCTTGTGTGGATGATTAAACACTGAGGCAAAGCTGAGGCGCTTAATCATCCACACAAGCCAGTTATTGAGAGTATACTCCAACTCCCCAAATGTTATCACTTAAGTAATTATTATTACTATTATATGAGTTGGAGTTACTCTTTAACTTGAACTGTGTGCAGTAGTGGAAAGTATGATGATCAGGAAATGAGATGGTATGCTCGTGTAGTCCTGGGCTAGTGTCAGCAGGAGCGCTGTAAAATAGTTGTTTTACTGTGAGGTAGCTTGTGCAAATGTGAGTGTCTGCATTTCAGAAAATGACACGGTGGGACTGCAGGGAGATGACATACAGTTAAGTAAAATAATGCAGTCCAATGTGGGATTTTTCAGCTATAGCTTAGGGGAGTGTGAGCAGGTTGGTCTGCCACGGGTGTGAGGAGTGAAGCACTTCAGCAGGGTTAGGAGGCAGGTGGGTTCTGTTCAGTATTGGGTATGGCTGAAATAGACTGTTCAGTGAGCTCTGAGTGTGAGTGGTAGTAAAATGTTTGAGTAAGCCAGAGAGCGATTTACGTTTTTGTAGAGGACGACGATTTGGACCTCCTGAAGAGAAAAAATCTTTATTTTTTGAGTGTGTTGGAGCAACTCTCCAGGACTGGATAGAGGAGAGGGTAGATTGCGTGGTCTGGAGCTGAAGGTGATTAAATGACTCTGTGGGTGGGGTTTAGATGAATAAACAGCTGGGTTTTCTTAAGGTAGTTTAAGGGAGAATAACTGGCAGGTATTCTGTACTGTGATTGACTTAGAACAGATACCTGTCATATAATAAATAATAACTGGTTAGTGATAATTATCAACTGTGGGAAGAAGCTGTCAAACTCTATTATATATGACCTTGTATAATCACCTATGTATGACGGAATTTGATTATACACATATATATATAATCACCCATGTATAATGGAGTTTGAGTAAGCACCTTTTATAAAAATTCTAAAATCAATTTCATGCTAATGCTATTGGTTCCTCACGCTGTCAGCTGGCACTGTCAAATTGATTGCGTTAACCTCACTGAAACCGCTGAGTTGAAATCTAACTTACGTGCAGCTGAAGATAGACACATTTCTCCCAGACATGAACAATAACCAGTGGTTTACTAATGTCTGTCTATCCACCTAAAAATTTACACATTAATCACCATTTCAGCAACCTAGTGAACTAAAAAGACAAAAATTCACAGAGTAGCAAGAAAAAAGAAACACTCTAAGAAAAACCAAGACTGTCATTAGGCTGTTCAACAAGTACTTGTCTGATAAAAAAAATCAGAGGAACCAGCTATTATAAAAAATAAAACAGGGAAGTGTGTGTCAACTGGATTTTATGCATACTCTCAGTCTGCGATGCCTTGATAAACTTCTTGAGCTTCACTCTCGGTGTTTATGTGGCATCACACACCTCAGGTATGCTTAAAATCCTCATTAAACACACTTCCCATGCATGTTTCTATATTTTATACATATTAATGTACCCAAACAGAACCAACTGTTTATAATTCATTTTCTAATGAACACATAAGAGTTGAGATATGACCCAAATTCAAATAAGTATTTATAATCAAATTGATCTAGGTTTTTATATAGAATGTGCTTCAATAATTGTGATAAATGTATCATTGTGATAAATCCATTAGTACAGTTTATTCAGTAATTATTACTCAGCATTATAAATGTCACCCATAAGGTAATAAGAAACATAAAATCTGATGGCAGATAAGGACTGCTTGGCCCACCTAGTTTGCCCATATCCCTACCTAATGGATAAGCTGCAGATCCTAGTTAAAGGGCGCCTACTTCCTCCTACCCCCCACTAGAATTGCCTTATGTCTGTCCCATGCATTCTTGAATTCTCCCACTGTTTTTGACTCTACGACCTCCTCAGGAAGGCTGTTCCTTGCATCTACAACCCTCTCTGTGAAGAAATACTTCCTCACATTACCTCTGAGCCATCCCCCCTCTATCTTCAAATTGTGCCCCCTTGTTCTTGCACATCTCTTTTTCTGAAAGATGCTACCCTCTTGGACTTTGTTGATTCCCTTGAGGTATTTGAAAGTTTCTACAGTGTGCCCCCTCTCCCTCCTTTCCTCAAGGCTATACATCTTAAGCTCCTTTAGTCTTTCTTCATATGTCTTCTGGTGCGGACCCTGCACCATTTTGGTTGCCTTCCTCTGGACAGCCTCCACCCAGTCTAAGTCTTTGCAGAGATGGGGTCTCCAGAACTGTACACAGTACTCCAGATGTGGTCTTTTGAGTATCTAGAGGCCAGAGGGGCACAGGACCCAAGGCAGCATGGATTCACAGCGGGAAGGTCATGCCAGACAAATCTGATAGATTTCTTTGACTGGGTGACCAAAGTAGTTGATCAGGGAGGGGCTGTGGACATGGCCTACCTAGACTTTAGCAAGGCATTTGACACAGTCCCACACAACAGATTAATATACAAGTTAGCCAGCCTGGGAGTGGGTCCCAAGATGACAGCATGGGTAAAGAATTGGCTGGAGAATAGGACACAGAGAGTAATAGTAAATGGAGTCCACTCTGAAAAAAGGGAGGGTAGTAGTGGGGTACCACAGGGTTCAGTATTAGGACCGTTCCTCTTCAATGTCTTTATAAGTGACATTGCAGAGGGACTGGAAGGAATAGTATGTCTCTTTGCAGATGACACAAAGATCTGCATCAGAGTTGATGCACAAGGTGGGGTGAAAAGGATGAGAAGGGACTTGGCAAGGTTAGAGGAACGGTCAATGTATGGCAGCTTGGATTCAATGCTAAGAAGTGCAAGGTAATGAACCTGGGAAACAAAACCCAGGAGAAGAGTACACAGTGGGGGTGAGATACTAACAACAACAAAAATGGAAAGGACCTGGGTAGTCATATCAGATGACCTAAAGGTGGGCAAGCAATGTGAGAGGGCAGCAGGAGGGTTGGGGGATACTGGGATGCATAGGGAGAGGCATCACCAGTAGAAAACAAGAAGTTATTATCCTCTGTACAGACAGCTGGTGAGACCCCATCTGGAGTACTGCGTGCAGTTCTGGGGACCCAATCTCCGCAAAGACATAGACAGGATGGAAGCTGTCCAGAGGAGGGCAACTAAAATGGTGCAGGGTCTGCACCGGAAAACATATGAAGAGAGACTTAAGGAGCTTAATATGTATAGCCTCGAGGAAAGGAGGGAGAGTGGGGACATGATAGAAACCTCAAGTACCTCAAGAGAATCAACAAAGTCCAAGAGGGTAGCATCTTTCAAAAAAAGAGGTGTGCAAGAACAAGGGGGCACAATTTGAAGATAGAAGGGGAGCAGCTCAGAGGTAATTTAAGGAAGTATTTTTTCACAGAGAGGGTTGTGGATGTATGGAAAGGCCTTCCAGAGGAGGTTGTGGAGTCAAAAACAGTGGTGGAATTCAAGCATGCATGGGACAGTCATAAGGCAATTCTAGGGGGTGGGGGTAGGAAGACATAGGCTGCTGGTTATCTAGGTTCTGCAGCTTATCCATCAGGTAGGGAAATGGGCAGACTGGGTGGGCCAAGCGGTCCTTATCTGCTGTCAAATTCTATGTTTCTGTGTTTCTGTACAGAGGGATGACAACTTCTTGTTTTCTAGTGGTGCTTCCTCTCCCTATGCAACCCAGTATCCACCCAGCTCTTCTTACTGCCTTCTCACATTGCTTGCCCACCTTTATGTTATCTGATATGACTACCCCAGGTCCCTTTCCATTTTTGTTGTCAATATCTCACCACCCATTGTGTACTCTTCTCCTGGGTTTTTGTTTCCCAGGTGCACTACTTTGCACTTCTTTGCATTGAATCTAAGCTGACATACATTTGACCATTCCTCCAACCTTGCCAAGTCCTTTTTCATCCTTTCCACCCCACCTTGTGTATCAACCCTGTTGCAGATTTTTGTGTCATCTGCAAAGATACATACTTTTCCTTCCAGTCCCTCTACAATGCCACTTATATAGACATTAAAAAAGACCAGCCCCAGTACTGGACCCTTCGGTACCCCACTAGTAACCCCCTCTTTCTTCACTGTGGACTCTATTTACTATTAGTATTTACAGTATGTACCTGATTAAAAACTCTCTAGCCAATGTCATGTATCACTCGCCTATGGTGTACTGTACAAAATTATATTTAATTATTCAATGGCAAGAAAATTTCCAGGGCTCTGATTGGTCAGTGTGTGCCTGAGACAGTGATGTTATTACACAATAACGTCACTGTATTGATTTTTTGGATGATTGTTTGGAGCTACTTTTAAGAAACAGAGATATATTGCTACACTAAAAATCTACTAAAACTTTTTTTAAATATTTTTACTTTGTATAACATTGAGCCATTGTATAATTGCAATAAGGCACTCCAAGGTGTGTGTTATTGTGTAATAATGTCACTCCTGGGGTGGTGGAAGCACTCGGCTTCACCTCGTGCTTCAACCCACCCTAGGAGTGATGTTATTACATGATAACACACACCTTGTTGTGCCTTATTGCTTAAATATGGCCTCATGTACTACATGCAGCCTTTTTTGAAATACTACCAACATTAAAATGTCTATAATAACACAAGACATGCATTTGTGGGTATAATTGCTATTGTTGCTGCTGTCTTCTATTTTCTTCATTCTTACGCGTCAGTTTTGTATTTAGTATTGAAAAAGTACCAGTTATTGTTTTCTCCATTAGTCTGTTCAGGGTCATTCTCCAATGATACATACATACTGTTGATTGTGTTTTCAGTTTGTTCAACTTTCCTGCATAATTGGCATATATTGTATTAAAATATGCACAATATAAACCTATTATTTACAGTAAAATGGTACCCTCAGTAGAAGTGATTTCTAAATATTGTGAGTGGTGGCCATCTTTAATGACTTGAGTCATTTACAAAGAGTTATAAAAGCTATTTTTAAAATATCTGACAGAATTAATAAGATACTGATTATGACTCTTAGGCCAGAAATACATTTTTTGTTAAAAACGCTAAATAATACTTATTGCCGACTAGCAAATAGTGCTGCTTTAAGCCAAGGAAACAAATAATGTCATTACTAGTAATAAGCATTGTTTCATCTGAACCTAAAGCATAATTTGATACAGATAAATAGATAGATAGATAGATAGACAGACAGACAGACAGACAGACAGACAGATAGATAGATAGATAGATAGATAGATAGAAACTTTATTTAAATAATGCCCCATTCCCAAGACTCGGAGCGCTTAACAATAATTTAACAACAATTCATACAGTACAACATAACACAGTGCAGAGTCCACCCTCTTCTCTATCACTCCCCCCTCACACCACTCCTCGCAAGTCCTACTCTTTCCAACACTGCCTCAATTTAACTCCTGTGTTCCCCATGCCTCCTCTGCTCCCTTTCCTACAGTCCTGCACCAACCCCACCTCCACACACGTCCCCCTGATGCCCCATCTGGCAACATGCCCATTCCATCTAGATAAGTGGTCCCCCCACCCTTGTCTGCTGCCCATATCTGCCCACCCACCTTTTCTACTCAGAGGACAAGGCCTGGTATTTGAGGCTGCTTACTCTTACCTGCCACTTCTCCTCATCCCACCTTATTATGCTGCCATCCAGAATCACAGTTGGTACTTCACTCCTTTCCTCATGCTACAGCAGTATTCAACTTAGCCTGCTCGTTCTAGTTGAACCCTTTGTTATTGTTGTACCTAAAGCTATAAATCCCAGCAATATTACAGCCTGTTTTAATTTACTGTGTGTGTTATTCTAATGTCCCTGTACACTACTATTTACCCTGTGTAATATTTTAGTTATCTCTGTACATTATATTGTGTCTCCTGATGTGGAACCTTTGTAAATGAGCTCATGCTCAAAGGTTGTTTCCGAACATTTAAATAAATAAAATAAAATAAAGGGTTCAGTATAATATTATATCTATCATACAATAAAATAGCAGATAGCGCACTAGTCAGTTCCTGTGGGTCATCATTTTCATTATAAATCACACATCCCATAGGCCTGGTTAAATAGAAACATTTTCAGTCCCGATTTGAAGGTTTCCATCAAGGATATACAGGTAGTTTCTAAAAAAGCTATATTAAAGTAACAACTGAATTATTATTATTATCAATATTATTATTATTACTATTATTATTATTATTATTGTTAGTAGTAGTAGTATTCTAGTAACACAACGTACATAATTAGGAAATATACCGTCTTTTGCATATGCATTTTTGTTCAGGATGGTTAGGGATATTCAGCAATTAGGTATCTTTTGAACTGCACCAGTTGCTTGTCAGTGATGGAGTCTTCATTTTACTTCAATTTTCACTTTGCCCTGTAAGTATAATTCTTTGCAAAAAACTTTGTTAATGTACCAGGTAGAGTATCTTAATGCCACAAAGTAGGGAAATCTGGTGTTAGGATTTCCAACCCTAACTCCCCACCCCCAGCACTCAAGCAGCAAAAGGAAAAAATACTAGGGTTTTGGGTCTCGGTCTTTGCAGCCTTGGCGAATCGGTGGTGGTGGGGGGTCTTCCTTGTGGCTGTCAGTCCTAATGCCAGCCAATTCCCCGAGAAAACAAAGTCACGCATGATCTCCATTCTTCACGCAGGGCCCATAGGGACCAGTGTGAATAAAGCTACAACAAACTATGTTGACAACTTGTGATGAGACATACTGCTCTATGTTTGAAGAGTGTATCACTGTGAGACGCTGACTTGGAGCTGTATCTATTTTTTTCTCAATAGTGGGGGAAAGTTAATTTCATACAGTTTAAAGACTTTGACTGCAATGAGTATACCCAAGTATTTTATATTATCAATCCCTTTAAGATCCAAACTGGGGCCAACAGCCCCACTCCCCTTTTTCCCCTCAACATAGAGTATCTCATTGTTCTCCCAGCTGATGTTGTGTCCAGATAGGGCCCCATATTCTGAAAGGACTTGTGCAATGACTGGTATTGCCTCCGTTGATCTCTTGGTCAAGTTTTATGGAGATATTGTGTGTTCTGTCCTCTCATTCCCACATCTAAGGCCTTCAATTTGTTATTCTTTCACAATGCCATAGCCAGTGGATCCAGGGTCATTACATACAGCAAAGGTGAAAGGGGATAGCCCTGCTGAGTTCCACATTGTATGTTAATTACTGGGGAGAGGCCTTCATTTACTATACATGGGCTGCTGGATTCAAGTACAGTGCCCACACCCAGACCCTAAACACCTCCCTTATCCCAAACTCCTCCAGTGTTTTATGTAGGCAACCCCACTCCACATGGTCAAAGGCCTTTTCTGCATCTAATGCCAGGACACCCTTCAGCTCCTGGTCAACCTCTCTCCATCACCACACCACCTTTAATGTTCTCCTTATGTTGCCTTTCCCTTCACTACCTTTTATGAACCATGATTGATCTGGATGAATAATGTCTAGCTGCACCTTTTCCAGCCTTGTGGCCATTACTTTTGCTAGTATTTTGTAGCCTGCTTGATAAGAGAGATTGAGTAGTAGGAGAAGCATTGCAGTGAATACTTTCCTGATTTGGGGAGAACCACCACAGTGGCTGACTGCATAAGTTTGGAAGGGTACTACCCCTAAGGTTCTCTTACAGCATGTTCATTAATGGGTTTTCACCTCCTGCTGAAACGCTTTATTAAAATTGATAAGAAGGCCATGAAGCCCCAGGGCCTTAACTCCAGCCAAGCTCTTTATGGCTTTCTCTAGCTCCCTTCAGTCCAGTGGTGAATCCAGTACCACCTTCTGTTTAGCAGAGATCTTCCTTAAGGTGACTTTATCAAAAAATGGTTGCATCACTGTTTCTCCTGAGTGGCACTCAGATGTGTAGAGGTCCTGATAAAACTTGATAAAACTGATGAACATCTTTCTCAACTTCTCTAGATTTGGTAATGTCCCCCCTCTTTCTTTTTGATTCTCAGGAAAAATGCTGCCCCTCTTTTCACCCTTGATTGCCGTGAGAACCATTTTTCTGTTTTGTCATTCTCATAATGACTGCATGCCCCAGCTAGTATGATGCACCTTTGAATCTCTGTAGTGTTCATTATGTTATGTTCTATTATCACCTTCTGGAGAGAAACATATATAGTATCAAGCCTCAGGTCTTGTTTGTGTGTAGCTTCTAATTCAGCTATCTGCTTTTTCAAGTCTTCCAATTTCTCCTTTAAAAATGTATGATTGTGTCTAGTGTATGATATTGCCACCCCCCCCAAAGAGTGGCCTCTAATGCCTCACACCTGTCCTCTCCTGAGGTGCCTACAGGCTTATTGTGATCCAGATAGTCTCTAATCCTTTTGGCTATGTGCTCCCTAAATTACTTCTCTTTTAACAGAGTGGAATCTAGCTGCCATGATCTGCTTCACCACTCCTCATTGCTACCCCCCCCCACACACCTGATACAACCACAGGAGTGTGATCAGATATTTTAAATATTTAATGTCTTCTGCCCCCAACATGACCAGCGAGGCCAGTTGCAAATCAGTTCTCACATATGAGGTGTAGGCATGCAAGCAGAATGTGTAGTCTCATTCAGAGGGGTGTTAAGGTTTCCATACATCTACCAGCCTATGATTCCTCATCATCTCCTTTAGAGCTTTTGTACTTCTGCTTCACCTCTATGAGTTTTTGGAAATCTGTCTAATACCCAGTCAATGGCACAGTTAACATCCCCTCCCATCAGCCATTCTCTTCAGAAAAACCTGCCATCTCCACTGATAACTTGGTGTAGAATTTAGAGGTATCATAATTAGGGCCATAGGATGAGCTAATTGAGTAGATCTGCCCTGGCTGAAGTTTAATTTGCATTACTAAATGACAGCCCCCTGGGTAATCAGTGGCCTGGTCAATGTGCATTGGGGCCTGCCCTATATTGTATTTCCCTCTGGCTTTAGAGTTGAAACATGCCCCTGTCTACTCCCCCCCCCAATGTTTTTAGCTAGTTGCTGGATCTCCCCAGGGTTGCGTGTGTTTTCTGGAAGCAGCCTGTATCAGGGATCCCTTTTTTGGTAGTACAAAACACTGTTTTGCACTTAACCATTAAATTGAGGCCATTGACATTCCGGGATAATAACCTCAATGAGTCAATCATTTGAGCTTACATGCACATGTCACAATCCAACATTTTTATTCATACTGGGGCTATGCATGAAGGCAGGCTGGGTATGAGGAATTCACGTGTACCTGGCGTGCATAGCTAGGCATATGCAGACAGGCACAGGGCTCATGGTATGCACAATTGTACACACCCACAGGGTGCTGTCCATGCCCCACCACCCAACGTACAGTTGCAAAGGGACAGTTTTAGGGACACAGGTGGGCATCAAATTGGATGTCAGTCCTGGGTCCTGAAGTGGATCCCCTGCACCATGTCAGCAGGGGATTCTGGGAAGGTGGGGGCACACCATTTTTTTTAAAGTATGGCTGAGTGCCAGAATGGCAGCCCCCAGCCTTCCCTGTCAGTCCAGCAGGCTGGGGCAACAAGATGCTTCCCTGTCCCACCACAGTCAGTGGGTGTGATTGGGGGGCATGTAAAAGATACAACAGAGTCCCTGCTGCCATATCCTGTGCTCTCTTTACCCAGCACTCTGCACCTTAGCTGATTGTGTGGAGCACGGGCACACCCCCAGACCCCCCCCGATCAGCCATACACGTAACTGTGTGATCAGCCTGGGGATCAGGTGCAGATTGGACTCACGCCCCTTTTGTGCATGCACACAGGGGTCCAAGGGACCCCTGGTGTGTGGCATTGACAATTAAGATTGCCTACACACCACTAATCCACAGCACATAGGGTGCGTGGCATTGACAATTAAGATTACTTACACACTACTGATCCACAGCACCTTGGCAATCCTCACCTTAATGCACAGACTCTAATAATAGATGAGCATGTCCTCCTAATGTGTGCACAGTACCCATGGTTCACTCAAAGCTGGACTGATCCCTGTTATACTGCATTTTGAGACAACTCTTTCTCCCAACTGTGGGGCACCCCTTCCTCTCCCCGTCCCCCTCCCACCCTCTGAAAGTTTCACCCCAACTTGACTCTCTCTGTCCCTCCAAATTAGGTGGTACGCCCTCCCCCCAAGTCAGGCACAGCTAGCAGCCACCTGCCGCATGGCGGTACACCACTTTACCTCCCCTCGCCTAGCAGGATGAGGTCACTTCTTCTTTGGATTCTACCTACTATTTGTGATGACATTTTGAACCCTCCTTTTACTCAGTGTAACTCATTAACACTTTGCAAGAGGAAGTATGAGCATTGTCCACAGTTGTAAATCAACATTAAAAACACAGCTACAACTGATTTTAAGAAAACCTTACCAGCAAGTTTATAACTGCAAGCATGAAGGACATTGCTGTAGTAGATCTGAATGTACCCAACTACTCCACGCACACATCTACACAGCACCTGCAGCCCAGGATGCTCCCAATCGCTCTCATAGCACTAACTGTTCAGGGTGTGTGTACATCACAGGGCCACTCACCGGACCAGTAGTCTGTCTCAAACACAAAATTGGCAAATAAAAAAAAAAAAAGCTATTTAGAGCCTCTCTTCAGAATTAAAAGATGATAGACGATAGCTGGTGCTTCACTTCGTGTTAAAATGTTGCCAGTAATGCTGACACTCCCCTCATAGCCATGCTACTCTCCTCCATTGCCATTCAGATCCTGAAGTGGCCATAGATGAAAAGAACTATTCGAGATGAACCAAGAAGTACCTCTTTTGCAGCCTGTCCAAAATAAGTCTTATAGTGCTGATCAGATAGTCACTCTGGCTGATATCACAATCAGTTTTCAGCTTTGTGCAGCCTGTATCTCTGCTACATGCATGGTGCAGTTGTATTTGAGCTGAGCTGGACATTAAACCAAATGCATATTGTAGAAAATTGTATCTGGTGAGACTATGAGTTACGTAGCTTGCGTAATGGTGTTGTGAAGATCTCCCTTCCCTTCTAGCATCCTCTCTGTGGATGAAGTAATTGGCTGCTACCTCCATGAACAACCATGGAGATCCCCCCAGCTTTAGGATTCGCAATTTGGCTGGGTAGACTGGTGGTTGGTGCTTCCATCCCATTCTGTGAAGCCTTGTTAGGGTGTCGTTAAACTTCTGCCACTCCTGCTTTAGTTCCTGACTATAATCTAGGAATATCCACACTTCAGGGTTCAGTTCTGGGTCCAGTCCTTTTTAATGTCTTTATAAGTGACATTGCAGAGGGACTGAAAGGAAAAGTATGCCTCTTTGCAGATGACACAACGATCTGCAACAGGGTTGATACACAAGGAGGCATGGAAAGGATGAGAACTGACTTGGCAAGGTTGGAGGAATGGTCAGAAGTATGGCAGCTTGGACTGAATGCAAAGAAGTGCAAAATAATGCACCTGGGAAACAAAAACCCAAGGGAAGATTACACAATGGGGGGAGGTAGTAACAACAACAAAAATGGAAAGAGACCTTGGGGTAATCATATCAGATGACCTTAAGGTTGGCAAGCAATGTGAGAAGGCAGTAGGGAGGGCTGGGGGGATACTGGGATTTATAGGGAGAGACATCACCAGTAGAAAACAGGAAGTCGTTATCTTCCTGTACAGACAGTTGGTGAGACCCCATTTGGAGTACTGTGTCCAGTTCTGGGGACCCCATCCCCGCAAGAACATAGACAGGATGGAGGCAGTTCAGAGAAGGGCAACTAAAACGGTGGAGGGTCTTCAAGAGAAGGAGAAACTAAAGGAACTTAATATGTATACCCTTGAGGAAAGGAGGGAGAGGGGGGACATGATAGAAACTTTTAAGTACCTCAGTGGAATCAACAATGTCTAAGAGGGTAGCATCTTTCAGAAAAAGAGATGTGCAAGAACAAGGGGACACAATTTGAAGATGGGGGGCGGCTCAGGGGCAATGTGAGGAAATATTTTTTCACAGAGAGGGTGGTGGATGCATGGAACAGCCTTCCTAAGGAGGTTGTGGGGTCTAAAACTGTGGGAGAATTCAAGAATGCATGGGACAGACATAAGGCAATTTTTGTGGGGGATAGGAAGAAATAGGCTGTTGGTTAAATAGAATCTGCAGCTTATCCTCTAGGTAGGGAAATGGGCAGACTAGGTGGGGCAAGTGGTCCTTATCTGCTGTCAAAGTCTATGTTTCTATGTTTCTATTGGAGATCTTAGGGCTCAGCTCCAGGCAGCACGGGCAGAGATTGCACACCTCAAATTTCATATTCAAGAGGAAATACATTATAAGAACCACCCGCCATTTCCCCAACATCCAAGAGAAGCACCTCGACCGCAGAGGGTACTTGGTCCAGGAGGTTGGCCGGTGGTTAGGAGGGGCAAATCAGGTGCCCCTTCACTTGGTGCTTTCCAACATATTATCTCGACAAACCATATCAAAACTACAAACAGGTATCTGCCTCATTCTCCGAAATCAAACATAGAAGCAGAGGACACTGCAAAGCAGGACACTGCAGCACAGGAGCTAACAAAACAAAACTCACCCAAAATAGGAACCAAAACAAAAAAAGCAAAAAGGAAATCCAAAAAACTTCTGATCATAGGAGACTCCATGATTCAGGGACTTGATACCTATTTCCAGCCAGAGGTAATGGTCAGATGTCTCCCTGGTACATCAGCATGGAGAGACACTGATCACATTGCTAAAATTGTTCAGGAAGCAGGGGAAAACATTAAAGTCCTGGTACACATAGGGACAAATGATCTCGCCAGATGGTCAGTTGTGGAGACCAAGGAATACCTGACCAGGCTGGGTGACAAAGTATCATCCATTTCATTCGGCATCTCCTACTCTGAGATCCTGCCAGTCTGGGAGAGGAAGACAGTTGGACAGAAGGTCAGAGAAGGGGAGATAGGGGAGCTAAACATGTGGCTCAAGGGCTGGTGCCAGGAAAAAGGACACAAATTTGTAGGGAACTGGCAAAAGTTTTGGGAGCAAAAGTTCTTTAAATTTGATGGACTGCATCTGACTAAGGAGGGAGTCAGTGCATTGGGGCAGAAGTTTGATGTCTTTGCAGAACATTTAAACTAGCAAATGGGGAGGGGTGCAGCACCCCATATGTCGAATGGGAAGAACACCCCTCCCCCCTCAGCTAGTGGTCAGACAGGAGTTCAGCATGTTTGCAGTTCATTTGCATCACCAGGTAAGGAAAAAGGTCCAGCTCCCCATACAATGCACAGGGGAAACACCAGACCTCACCCAACAACTAGCACACCGAAATCTGGCCAATGGAAAATCATGTGCACAAATGCTCACAGTCTGGGAAACAAGATCTCAGACCTGCAGGCAATAATGATGGAGGCTAAACTGGACATAGTAGCAATTAGTAAGACGTGGTTTACCAGTAACCACACTTGGGAGACTTCAGTACCTGGCTATGTACTGTTCAGAAGAGACCGAGTTGCAAAAAGGGGGGGGTGGAGTGGCCCTGTATGTCAATGAAAATATCAAAGCTACAGACATTCAGAATACACATAAGGAGCCAAAAGAACTGTGGGTCACCCTGGAAACAGGAAATGGGACAGCCATAAGAACTGGGGTTGTCTACAGGCCCCCAGACCAGAGGGAGGACATAGACACATTAATGTCAGAAGATATAATAACCATGACAGCTAAAGGGGGGGGGGTTCTGATAATGGGAGACTTCAACATGCCAGATACAGATTGGTCAATACCAGCAGGAACATCTGCCAGAACTAGACACATGGTGGATTCCCTGTAGGGGGAGTTCCTCAAACAACTGGTACAACAACCCACAAGAGACAGGGCTATCCTAGATCTAGTACTGACTAACAGGGAAAGGATCACAGATGTCCAGATAGAAGGTCACCTGGGGGCCAGTGACCATCACATGGTATGGTTTAGTTTGGCCACTACAACTAAATCATCCCATTCCAAGGCAAAAATACGGGACTTCAGAGGAGCTGACTTTGATAAGATGACCAACGGAGTTAAGCTAGCCCTGGCAAAAAGAAATACAGGTGAGGGGGTACAGGCAAAGTGGGCAAGCGTTAAGGATGCAATACTTGAAGCAACATCCCATTGCATTAGAGAGAAAAGGAAGTGCAAAAGAAGAAGGAAACCACTTTGGTTCTCAAAAACAGTAGCAGAAAAGGTCAGAGCCAAAAGGCGGGCCTTCAGGAAATATAAGGGAATGAAGCGGGATGAAAATAGAGTGACATACCAAACTTCCCTAAGGGAAGCAGGGAAGGCAGTAAGGCAGGCAAAGGCCCAAACTGAGGAAACACTAGCACAGACAGTAAAAGAAAGTGACAAGACTTTCTATAGATACATTAGTGAAATGAGAAAGTCAAAAGGGGGTATTGCTAAGAATAGGGGAATAAGGTGCATGTGAGGAGGAGGACCATGTTAAAGCATCTATCCTAAATAGATACTTCTGCTTAGTATTTACTGAAGAGAAGGTAGGGCAGGGCCCACAGCTCAGCACCATGGACACAGGGGAGAGGGAGGTGAGCACTAGTCCCTTCACAAAAGAAAAGGTCCTACAAGAGCTTGATAAGCTCTGGGTGGACAAGGCAATGGGACCTGATGGCATACATCCCAGGGTACTAAAGGAGCTAAGGGTGGAACTAGCAGAGCCATTATCAGAACTGTTTAGTGAGTCTCTGAGCACAGGAGAGGTCCTGGAAGACTGGAGAAGGGCTCATGTGATCCCGCTCCACAAGAGTGGTAGCAGGGAGGAGGCAGGGAACTACAGACCAGTCAGTCTTACCTCAGTAGTGGGCAAGATTATGGAGGCACTCCTTAAGGAAAAGATAGTGCAACACCTAGAATCCATAGGAGCACAGGATCTAAGACAGCATGGGTTTACAAAAGGAAGGTCCTCTCAAACTAATCTCCTAGATTTCTTTGACTGGGTAACCAGAGTGGTGGACCAAGGGGGAGCAGTTGCTGTCACCTACCTTGACTTCAGCAAAGCTTTCGATACTGTTCCACATAGAAGATTGATTAATAAGCTTGGTAGGCTTGGGGTGGGTCAGAAATTAGTCAACTGGGTCTCAAACTGGTTGACAGGCAGAAAACAGAGAGCGGTGGTAAATGGTATACAGTCACAAGAGATGCAAGTCACAAGTGGGGTACCTCAGGGATCAGTCATGGGGCCAGTCCTCTTCAATATCTTCATCAGTGACATTGCAGATGGACTGGAGGGTAAGGTTTGTCTGTTTGCAGATGACACCAAGATCTGCAACACAGTAGATGATCCAGATGGGGTGGGCAGAATAAGAAGAGATCTGGATAAACTAGTAAAATGGTTGGAAGAGTGGCAACTGAGGTTGAATGCAAAGAAGTGCAAAATCATGCACATAGGGAAGAGAAACCCTGAAGCCACCTATAAGCTGGGAGGGGAGTTGCTGGCAGTCACAAGGTAAGAAAGAGACTTGGGCATCATCATCACCTATGACCTGAAATCATCCAAGCAGACCACTAAAGCAGTAGGTAAGGCTAGGGGGATGTTAGAGTGTATTAGTATGGGTATCACAAGTCGGAAGAGGGAAGTAATAATCCCTCTTTACAAGACACTATTTAGGCCCCATCTGGAGTACTGCATGCAATACTGGAGGCCACACCTTTACATGGACATTAACTAAATTGAGGCAGTCCAGAGAAGGGCAACCAAAATGGTGCAGGGACTGCATCAGAAAACATATGAGGACAGATTAACAGAGCTCATCATGTATACCCTAGAGCAAAGGAGGAAGAGAGGTGATATTTTCGTTTATTTATTTATTTCAATCTAGGATTACAATACCTATGAGCTGAGGCTCTTTTACAATAGTTCCATGTCAGTGTGTGCAACAGTCATCATTTTTAGTTACAAACATATAGTCATTGACTTACAGACATGTAATAACCAGTACAAAGACTTGAGCTATGAGCAAGACAAGGGAAGGAGAGGGAGTAGGTGGGGGGAAGTGAGGTAGGAGACCATGGGGGTAGGAGGTGCCGGGGTAAGGGAGGCAGGGAGGTGGTTGGGGGTGGGGCAGGAGTGGAGATACAGGCGGTGGGCAAGGCGGGGAGACAGTGCAGCCAGGGGCCTTTATCGAGGGAATATGGACAGGTAAGTTAGGGGTAAAGAATGATTGTAAGTGCTGGGTGCTGGGGCATGTGCAGCTGGAATGGTGGAAATGTTAAGATGGGCAATTGCAGGATACAAGCAGTGAGAGGCGCAGCTTGGACTTGAAGAGGCCGAGTGTTGGAGCGGTCGCTATGTTGCTGCCAAGAGTGTTGAGCCAGTTGGATGCCCGATAGGTGAATGATCTTTGTCCATGGGTCGTGCGACATCGTAGGATATGTAGTAGATGGGAATTGGATCTCCTTGTAGTAATGAAATATGATCGAAACATTCAAACACCTTAAGGGCATTAACAAGGTGAAAGAGTCTAACATGTTTCAATATTAGAAAAATAGCAGGACAAGAGGACACAGCATGAAATTAGAGGGAGTCTGATTAAGGGGTAATGTGAGGAAGTTCTTTTTCACAGAAAGGGCGGCGGATGCATGGAACAGCCTACCTCAGGAAGTGGTGAATACGAACACAGTGCAGGGCTTCAAACAGGCATGGGATAGGCATAAGGGAGCAATACAGATGAGTATGAATAGATAGGCCATTGACAGAGCAAAGGCCAATGGCACACTTATAAGGTAGAACAAGATATGGGCAAACTGGATGGGCCTTGTGGTCCTTATCTGCCATCAACTTCTATGTTTCTGTGATTCTAAGTGATCTGTGGAGATGAATTTGGTGACTTCACCGAAAATTCACCAGCGACGTAAAACTTCGCTGCATCTCTACTGATGACACCTGATTTAATGCCTGCTTTCAGACATGACCTGGGAGACTGCAATATACAGCACATTGCAGAGAGGGAATTCAAGGCAGTGACAATTCTGACACGTCAAAATCAGTATCACAATAAATATTTATATAACCACCCAGTTCCGTGGGGTTACTAGAATCCTCTCAGTGTTAGGAAGGTAGCAGGCAGCTGGTAGGGAGCTCATTAGGGGCTTCTTACATAATGACATCATTATTTACTGGGTTCGTCTGAGAGAAGAATGATTAGGTCATTCAGAACTCTTGCAGCAGCATAAACAACACTATGTGTACAGCTGCTCTGGGGAGCTTAGAATGTTCAGTTTTTGAGTTAGTTTGAATCTGCTGTTAGAGTTGTAGCTATGTGGAGGTGAGAGTGGCAGAAGGACTGCCAGTTGGGCTATGAGTTGAGAGGTCCAGCATATCTTACCTTAGTGGAATGTCATTTCCAGCTTCAGTGAAGTGGTGGAGACCAGTTCTACAGCAGAATTTCTGATTTCTATTCCCACTGAAGTGGAAGGAACTGCTTTTTCTAAATGGATTCAAGAGGCAATGCCCTGAAGGTTTATTTATTTATTTATTTATTTTTTTTTTTTTTGTTATATCGGGTAGGTGCACTAGCCATAACCATGACTGTTTTCAGGCATGACCCGGGAGGATACAGTACAATACAACAACAAAACATGACAATTTACATAAATATCTTTGGGAATAACAGTATCAACAGTAAAACAAAGTAGGTCTGGAGAGATAGGTAATTACTTCAAACATTTCAACAGTAAATCATAACAATAGGCTTACATTAATTGATAAACAATAGAGATGCAGGAAGGAAAGAAGAAATGCTGAAGGTGGTTCTACAGTATAGAGCAAAGAGAGATTGAGAAAAGAGAGAAAGGGATTAAAAAGAGATAGAAACGAAACTGAGTGTAAGTGCAGGACAGTGCTGGTGTTGAGGGAGGGGGTGAAGCGGGTTTGAAACTGGAGCAATTGTTTTTTGAGATAAGTTACTTATGAAGCTCAGACTTAAAGGCATTGTGAGAGGAAGGAAGGTGCACAGATAGGAGGATGGAGTTCCAGTATTGGGGAGCTAGAACGGCAAAGGCACTTACTCCCTTGGAAGAACTGTGCCTAGGGATATAGACAAGGGACTTGTCCACAGAGTGCAACCCGTAGTGACAGGGCTGTCTGAGAAAGTACTCAGCAAGAGATGTAGGAGTTTGTGAGCTGATTATCCTATTAATTATAGAGCCAAGAGAGAAGAGCCTTGTCTCTTTTGGTGGTAGCCAACTCAGGTCCGAGTAGAGCAGACAGTGGTGTTAATGTGGGTGAGCAGAGGAAGCGTAACAACAGATGCTGTTGTAGGTGACGTTCCACTTGTGTAGACTAGACTTTGGTGCAGCAGTATACGTGGCAACGCCATAGGTAAGTGAGGGGAGTAGAATACCTCAAGCTATTGCTAGCCTGGTGGAAGGGGTTAGCACATAGCTAGTGCAACAGACAATACCCAGCTTTGTGTTCGCAGACTTGCATGCACTTTGTATATGGAGAGCAAAGCTTAGTGATTGGTCAAGGGTAACACCAAGGTATTTAAAAGAGGCAACGGATCCAATAGTGGAGCCATCCAGCCGAGACTTTGAGATTACTTTGGGGTTCTTGATTTTCGAGTTTGTACCAAAAAGCACAACCTTGGTCTTGGACTCATTTAAGACCAGCTTGTGGTTAGCTAACCATGACTGTGTAATTTGAAAGTCAGCTGAGAGACACTGATTTATGTCCTTTATATTTTTGGCACTGGTGTAAAGGACGATAACATCAGCATACAGCAGGGAGGAAGTCTCAGATAGGGTAGATGTGATGTCATTTATAAAAATGGAGAAAAGGAGTGGGCTGAGGATGGACCCTTGGGGCACTCCAATATTCAGTCCTGTCTTGCATGAGAAGACAGAGTTGTATTTGACCATTTGAGTCCTGTTTGATAGGTAGCTATCAAACCACTTTACAACATTAGGTGCAAAGCTCAGTGAATGCAGGGTAGAGAGGAGGATAGGGTGGTCAACCAAGTCGAAGGCCTTTGTCATGTTGATGAAAATTGCCCCTGTGAGAAGGCCAGCATCCATAGCAGATAGGGTGTTGGATGTAAATTTGAGGAGAGCACTAGTTGTGCTGTGACCCTTATGGAATCCATGCTGCACAGCTATTAGAAGGTCATATTTCTATAGGAATTCAATAGTTTGGGTTGCTACAAACTTTTTGAAGATCTTACTGAGGACAGACAGGATGGCAATGGGTCTGTAGTTTATGGGGTCTTTGGGATCACCTTTTTTAAAAACAGGGGTAACCCTTGCTGACTTCCAGATATAAGGTAGGTAGAGAGTGTGAAGATCTAAGCTAGGTTGAGCTGCTATAAAAGGGGCAGTATAGCGCAGTAGTTTAAGGCTCTGAGCTGCAAATCTGGAGACCTGGGTTTCAATCCCACAGCCCCCACTTGCATACTGTGTGACCATGAGCAAGTCACTTAACTTCCCTGTGTCCCATGTTGCACCTGTAAACAAGCTTTCAGCTTAGTGTGTCTCACCTGGTTAAACAATTGGAAAAAAAATGTTTTAGCAGCTTGGTTTCCAGGGTATCAGAGCCAGTAGTCATTGTTTCTGAGACTTTCTTGAGGAGGATAAGGACTTCTTCACGTGTAATTAACCTAAAATAGAAAAGGGGGACTGACCTAGCAGGAGTATTAGGAATTTGCTGTACCGGGAAGGAGGAGGTAAATGCTGTTAGGTCAGAGAATTTGCATTCTGTGTGTGTTTCAGTTGCCTTGGAAAGGAACTTTGAAAGACTGTTTGATCTGCTAACCAGGAGAATGCCTTTTTGTTCCATGCCCAGTGGATGGGACAACTAGTTTGTGAGTACTGTTCTAGGAGACAAGATCTGTACATATTTGGGGGAATTGTAGTCTGGTGTGTGTGCCCATAGATAAGGCTGGATCGCATCTGTCAGTGCTCCTAGGTCACCCAGGAGAGTGAAATTTCTGTTAAACTGTTCACCCAGGAGAGTGCAGTTTGTTCTTTGGTCACCCCACTGAGTGACGGATATGGAAGGTGTAGGACCTCTAGCATTTCTGTGGGGAATAGGAGTTTCAATGATGTAATCCTGAAGAATGGCAGAGACTGTTGTTTGGGGAGAAGGGTGGGAGGAACGCCATCTGAAAGCTTACAAGGCAGGGCTTACTGGTTCACAAAGGGCACCAGTTTTACCTGAGCAAGGGCCAGTGCTGCAGGTTTAGGTGTTTGGCTGAGTTTCACCTAAATGCACCTTTCTTCAAAGAAAAGTACTGAGTGTGTGGCTTAGTTTCACAATATGTACACTCATGGAAGGAAAATGTTCGGGGTGGGTGTCCAGGTTTCCACTGAGATGCACCATTGAGTAATGGGAAGAAGATGTTTTGTGTGTTCTCGAACTGTACTGCATGCAAGGAGGGTTCACGAAATGTACCTGTCCTGCTTTGACCAACCCATGGGGATCCACTTCTGCTTTAGTTTTCCATCTGTTGAATAAAGCTATACTGCACTATCCCAGTTACTGCTCTGGACATTCTGATTATTGTTTCTGGTTGTTGGATTTACTGAGGCCCCCCTCAGCAGTTTAGATCAAGCATATGCCTAGCAGCCTTCACCCTGGACCTGGGTTGTGTTATTTACACAATGTTCATGTTGTTTTATTCTTGTACCCCTACCCCTCTCTTCCTCTAGAAATGAGCCAGGTATACATCCTAATGCCAAGGGTGGTACCAACCTTTGAATAGTAAATGGTATGCCAGTATGTGGGTACCAGTGTTCCAGATTTTAATGGGGGGTGACCTTACTTGTTAAAAAGTGGCCTGGGGGTTACATGTACATGGAGAACCAGTGTAAATATAGGTGATAAACTTAAGCAGATAGCTAGAGGAAATACATAGAGGAAATAAGAGAGAGATGTACAAATAACAATAGAAACAAATAACATAGAGGATAATGTATGGTCATCAATGGTTAACCAGTTTGTTAACCATCGAGAGGTTGCCAGGGCGATCATGTAAACCTCGAGAGCGAAGCTCGAGAGTTTACATCTCTATGGCAACCTAGAGATTGGTTAACAAAACTGGTTACCCCTCGATGTACCATACATTAGCTTTTATAGTGTATGGTACCATTTCATTTTTTAAGAAATGAAAGCAGTTCCTTACTGCTGTTTTTTTTTATGTCACCACTGCTCTGCCCTCACCGCCACGGCTATTTCAAGGCCGTCCGATCCAGCTGTGCACATGACCAGACTGTTTCCGGTTGTTAACCCATCGATGTGACGTACCATCGATGGGTTAACAACATCGTGACATAACATCGATGGTAAAATGCTGTTATAAAAAGGTAGATTTCTACCTATAACAACATTCTACCATACATTATAATAGATACTCATACAGATCTGAAAATCAGACAGAAAAAGTAGCTAACATACATATCAGTAAAATGGTAAAAAGGCACTATCCTATTCAGTGCTGCCCCTCATAGCCTGGTTTCATGAGTACTATCTCTATTTTCGATAAGTTATGTCTGAGCTCACTGTAAGTAATCTGTTCATGAAATTTCAGCTACTTGTTTAACACAGAGACAGTGTTCAATCCATCGGGTGCCCAGGGCAGGTAAATCTGTGTATCCTCTGTATAGCAGTGAGACCTCTGACCATACCACCTACATTAAGGATCTCCCCCAATGGCAGCAGGTACACAGCAAACAACATAGGACCCAGGATCAAAGCCTGAGGCACTCCACAGCAAGGTGCAGTAGCCTCTGAGATGTTATTTCCTAATGCCTCTTGCTGCACCCTATCATATAAGTAAGACTCAAACCACCACAACATCATCTCCATGTGTCCAACATAGTGCCTCAATTGAACCAACAGCACCCCATCATCAATCATGTAAAACACAGAAGTATCCAGCAGCATCAAGATGGAACAACAACCGCTGCCTCTTGCCAGGAGGAGATCATTGAACATAGTGACAAGCACTGTCTCAGTGCTATATAAGGGCATGAATTCAGGCTGGAGAGGCTCACAGAACTCATACCATTCCAAGCGACTCTAAAGCTGAATTGCTACCACCTTGTGAATTACCTTTCCTAAACAGGGAAAGTTTGAGACTGGTCTCTAATTTGCCAGATCATCAGACTTCAAAAATGGCTTTTTTCCGGAGGAACCTCACCTCTGCCTTCTTCAGTTCAGTGGGGAAGATTCCCTCCTGCAGGAAACCCCCTAAAATTTAAGCAGCTATTGGAACCAGGACCCCACAGCAACCTAGTAGAAAGTTGGTACGTCCTTAATCCTGCATACAGTGGGTATGGCGCAACCTCAAGACCACATGGAAGACCTCATCAGCCCCAACTAGTTCAAACTCTACACAAAGCACCAGCGTGTTATTTGTCATGGCACTGCGCTGCTTCAGCTCTGTTTACATTAGCTGTTATACACTGGAACCAGTATAAGGAAAAGAAGAGAAAAAATTAATTTTTTACCTCAAGAGCCTAATGGGGGGTTTTGATTTGGAGGATTGGTGCTGGGAAGGCATTTTTTCCCCTTTAAATGTCACTCACGATAATTAAAAAAAAAATTACAGTTCAAACATTTTAAAAACGATGTTTATAATAACAATAAGACTGTATTGGGTTAGAAGAAGGGATTAGATAAATCCTGTAACCTGACTGGCCAACAGCAATCATTAAGGGTGCAGGTATCATTCAAAACTGCTCACTCACTGCTACCTCCACTCTGTTTGTAACATTTTATACCTTCCATCCTAGTTAGAAAATGGGTTGTGTTGGGCCAACGCAACCCATTTTGATATACCGTGATGTGTGCGACTATGATTGAGTGATCCCCTAAAGGGCGACTCAATTGTGGTGCATGTCACAGGGACTACCAGTCAGGTACAGTGACAGGATGGGGTGGGTTGGTAACTGTAGCTACAGGAAGTCACTACAGGTACACAGGCAGGGGGGAGCAAGCACGGTCCACAGCATGCTTGCGGGGGATGTGGGAGTAAGCATGCTCGGCGCGGGGCGGGAGGGGTTTTGAGAGGTGGTGCCAGGGTAGGGTGCTGAGCTGGCCCTGTGGTGTAGTGGGTCAGCTCATTGCTTTGGTAGGTAGTGTGCTGGGTTTGGGTATGGGTGCAGGCTCATTTTTGTTGTGCCCAGCCAGAATTTTTTTTTTTATGTTTAGCTGCCCCCCAACATGCACCCCCAAGGAGTTGAGAATCTTTAAGTAGGGTGTGTGTGTGTGTGGGTGAAGCCCCCAATAGGGGGTGGTGCAGGTGGCACAGCCCCCTGCATAAATGTAAAAAAAACAAGTCCCCAGCACCGTTTTGTTGTGCGCTGGGGAGTCAGATTGCCAAAATTGATTTTTGGCACTCTGACTTCACTTTAACGGAGATCACCCTTCGGCAGTCGCCGATATCACATAGAACCCCCATTTTCTAAGCACAATAAAGCACTTCAGGGTGTGTGGTGTTGAGAGATTCCTGCACATCCCGGGCTGTAAGGATCTCTGCCCGTTATGCTGGGCCTCTCTGTGCCCTGGGTGTGTGGGTATTCCCAAACACCACACACCCTGTTGAATCTTATCATTTAGTGCATAAGCTAAGCAGCAAAATTCCAGCCCATTAAAGTTTTTAAAAATAATAATTATTTTATACATTTATGGTGGGATATTTCTGGTGGTTTTTTATATGTTTTATGAATCACTTTGAAATGATTCACAAGTGTGCAATTACACAGAAGATTGCAAAGACTAGATACAGACCACTACATGCATTGGTTAGTTGGGTTAGGGTCCATGGACATTCATCAGTGGGTAATCCTAAAGATTATGCATGCTGATGTGGATGTGAAGAGTGCAGCAGTATCTACATATGTACTGGGGGAGCAACAATGCCAGTCTATGATCTTCGCATATGTCCTTATAATCAGATTGGACTCTCCCATGGCACTTGTTAGGTCAGAACCTGTTGCCAGCATCATTCAGAGCAGGCATGGAAGCTATGTGCTATGTGCTTCATTTAAATGTCACATTCATTGTTTATATATAGTCTGTAACTATAGAATGTGTTTAAATTATATTTTTATATAAATGAATTATGAGCCTTTATTGTAATAAATCATATGTTGTAGCAATCCACCACAGCATCAACTTTAGAGATCCAAGCGAGGTCAGAGACAGAATTCAAATCTTTGAATCAGCTTTATACAACTGATCCAATTCTGATTCTTTTTCAAGAATTCTAATTTCTTTTTAGAAAATGGGCAGAGTTCATTCTTAATTCTAATTGGCTAAACACACCAATCAGCCGGTCCGGTATGAGACAGTAGAGACCGGGAAATAACTAGTCCCAGTCTCTGTTGCCTCATTTAGTTCTAATACTAATGGGCCACTAGAACTTTGAAAAGGCAACTGCCGCCATGTTGGTTGCCTCACTAATGGAGCCCTAAACTGTCTGCCAATCTCTCCCTGACCCCCTTGAAATAGTTTCTGAGTCACAGTCAACAGTAAAGACCAACTAGATACACACAGACACACAAACCTGCCAACAACTCCAGTGGTCCATCCTCCAAATCTTGCTTGATTCTTCTTCAAAGATTTGACAGCGCAACTCCATTGCAATGAGCCATATCCCCGATACTGATCCTTCTCAAAAAACACAGAAGTGGTACACGAGCATGAACTCGCTGTCTCAAATTTGATGTTGTCATCCTCACAAATTAAAAAAGAAGCAATCAATTTTCTAAACTTATGAAAATTAACAGGTCTTCCCTGGCTGCCACATCGTGTTTCTTGCATGGCACTTCCTGGTCTTACGTGGCAGGGTCAAGTAGAGATCACAGCTCTACAAGCTGCAAGTGCGAAGGTGAAAAAGCTGTTTTTTCTGTAGCAAGCAACAAGGATGCCAGAAAACTACTGGGTGTTAAAAACTTAACATAAAAAAACTCCATGTCTTCTTCCAGAGGTGGGGGGTATCAGGCAACAGAGTAAATAACTAGTCACTCTCGCTCCAATTTAAATCTGCCCTTTCAAACTACGGAGCGAGAGTGACTGAGGAAGTAATAGTGCAGAACATAAAGGAGTGAACCACAGTGGCAGCCCTTTCTTTGCTGACTGTATTTTTCTTTTGAGGATGACACAACCATCAAGAAATGCTGGCACTGTGTGTGTGTATGTGTGTGTGTGGGGGGGGGCAGAGCATCACTCGATCACTCGCTAATGACCAGGGTTTCTAGAGAGCAGGATTTTACAACCCATTTTCTAAAAATGCTCGTTTGGGGGGGGCAAGTAAGTATGAAAGATGATAGTGTGTGTGTGTGTGTGTGTGTGTGTGTGTGTGTGTGTGTGTGTGTGTGTAACCATGGCAACCACCTCCAAAAAATGCAGGCAGAGGAACTATTTTATTACAAATCTTTCTTGAAATTAAATTTTCATTAACATATTTCTTATTAAACTTAATTTTTTGACAGTGCCCATTTTCTAAGCAAGCAATAATACGCTCCAGAGTGGGCGGTATTGTGCTATACCGGACCTTCCAGGGGCTATAAGGCCCTCTGCCTGTGGTGTCGGGCCTCATTAAGCCCCTGGGCAGTCCGGTATAGGACAGTACTGCCCACCCTGTTGGGTATTATTGCTTGCAGAGAAGATTAGAAGAAATTCCAGTATAGCCATTCTAATTTCTAAGTATGTATACATCATATCTATTTGGTGTCCATTCATACTCTAAAATCTTTCTGAAAATGCTTGGCAAAATATAGTGAAGTAACATTATTTATAAAGTTGTGTTATAAAGATATTCACCAAGAAAGTTTCATTTTATGAATTAAAATACAAATGGCTGCTGGCCTGCTAGTGCAGTGGTAGTGCTACCACTTGTAACGCAGACAACCCAGTTTCAGAAGCAAACTCTAGAAGTTGGAAGCCTGGCTGGGGGAAAAGGATTGTGCATTTGAAGGACTGCTGTCCTCCTCCTCTAGGGAGGAGAGTGGGAAGAGTCTGGTGCTGGCCTGGCACCTGGCTGAAGCTGAGGGGAAGGCCAGACTGTGCCTGAATGTTAAGGGGTCATGGAAGACATCAACAGTCATTGCACAGGTCACAGAGTGTGCATCCTGACATTATGCACATCACGTTTCTCAGGAGACAAAGAAAAAGGAAAATGCTGGTGACAGGATGGTGCCAGGCATTTGCAGACTCCACACCTGACCAGCTGGGCTCACCCGCCAGAACTGGATCCTTAGTTTGGTGGGGGTTGTGGAACCCTGCCAACCATGCCAGGAATGGTAAGCTCTGTGGGATGACAGGTTGTGGTAACTCCTGGTGGAAGTTTGGGTGACGGTATTGGAGCACTCTGCAGATGGGGGCTGACTGGAGAGGACAAACAGAAACAGAAAAAAAATATATACTATATATGAATGGCCTGCAGGAATCCAGATACCACTGATTTACCCATGAGAGTTTGAGTCAATGGAACCTGATTACATTCTTCTGTTGGGTGCAAAGGCCATGGACAGATGTCAGGCTGTTTATGCCTTGTACCTAGACTTCAGTAAAGTCTTAAACTCAGTCCCACATGGGAGCTTGATAAAGAAGTTGGGTGACCTGGGTGGAAAAGGATTATGGCATGGGTGAAAAATTGTTTGAGTTAGAGAACCCAGAAGTTGGTAGTAATTGAGAATCCTCAAGGAAATGAGACGTTATGAGCAGGGTACCTCAGGAATAGATTCCAAAAAGTTCTATTTCACATATTTATTTGTAATACAGGGGGTGGGTTCAGTGAATAATATGCCTGTTCAATGAAGACCCAATGGCTTTTGGAAGCGTGGACACCATGGTGAGTGTAAGGACCATAAAGTTAGATATGAAAAATCTGGAGAGGTTGTCAAGGGTGTGGCAGCCGAAATGTAACATGAAAAAATCAAAGGTACACAGATGTCAGGAACCCTTGAACAGAGAATAGAATGAATGGAGTGATAATGGAAAGCACATAAGAGAAAAAGTTCTATGTGATTATAGCGACTGCACAAAGGCGATCGCCATTATCAAGACCTGCATTATCGCCGAAAACAATTTCAGCGATATGCAGAAAAAGGCTATCAGGAATTGTGCATGCGGGGGCAGCTGTGCCCCCCTGTACCCCCCTAAATATAGATTCTCAACTCCAGGGTGGTGCATGTTGGGGAGGGGGGCACATCTCAGCTCAAAAAAAAAACTAAGTCCTGCAGCTGCAGGAATCACAAAATGAAACACCCGCCCCCAGTCCCGAACCTGGGACCTGCTCCGTCGGAGCCATGCTCCCTAACCACCACACCACATAGCTGGCTCAGCAGAAGCAGGTTCCCTGTGGGTCACATCCCTGTTCCCCATCCCTCCACATCCTGTCACCCACCCTCCCTTCCTGTAACTCATCCTAGCTTTGCGATCAAAGCATTCATCATCCCAGTACAGTCACCCATGATGAAAGTGCCATTATATGGGTCACCGTTATGATGGTCACCCATATGCAGTCACCATCATCACAGGCTACACAGAGAAAAGGGACAGGGAGAGCAAACTGGATGCCGGGGATCATAGGGAGAAGGATTACTAGCAGAAATAAAGATATAATACTGCCACTGTTCTGAGGATTATAGGGAGAAAAATCACTAGTAAAAGGAAAAAGGTAATACTGCCCCTGTACAGATAACCAGTTTGCCCTTACTTGGAGTAATTTGTGCAATATTGGAGCCCAAACTTGTGAAGGACAAGGAAAGGGACATTACCTTACCTATCTCTGCTGATTGACATGGTGGCCTGTAATCTACACCTAACCTGAGTTTTACCCTCCCTCCCTCCCACCCAGTCACCAGAAGCCACACTGACTCTTCTTCCTCCCCTTTATATGGTGATTTTTATTTGATCACCACTTACAACTCATACATGTACTGGCAAGACAGAGCAGCTGGGAGGAGGCACCTGTAGCAGTGGGAAGGGAGGAAGTAAGGGTTTCACAAGGAGATGCCTGAAAGATGGAGGAAGAAGCCCCCAACCAAACAAGAAGCAGCTTCTGGTGGGGGACATATCATTAGTGTTAGGGGGATAGAGTTCGGAGCAGGGGAGAAAGAGAGAGGGTAATGAAGTGCCTGAGAGATTTGGCTTGGAGGGATGGAGAGTGGAATAAGTGGATTGCTAGGGCAGTAGGAAATGAGGGTGAGCTACATGTTATTGTCAATCTGGAGACAAATTACCTGGCTAGAGACAGGGTAGGGATAGTGTGGGGACATTGCAGGGAGCTGAGGAGGGGTCTCAAGCAGGCAGTATACATGGTGGCTCTTAATGAAGTGTTACTTGTATACAGCCAGGGAGAAGATTGGACACATTGGACACTGCTTTTAACAATTGGTTGATGGCATGGTGCGTGGAAGGGGGCTTCAACTACATCAGGCAATGGGGGCCAATCTGGCAGGATATGGGCCTCTGAGGGAGAGACAGCCTGTAACTGTCCAGGAGGGCATCCACAGTTCTTAGTGGGAGGTTTAAATGCTACTTGGGTGAGCATTTAAACTAGCCATGGGGAGGCTGTAAAATCAAAGGAAGCAACAATTGCCCCCAGATGATGAAGTAGCAGAGAGGGAGAGTCCAAGAGGAGTAAGTTTCCTAAGGCAGTGGCACATGAAGACAGGTCTGGGGACAAGGCAGAGTAAAAGGGGAGGGGTATACATTAGGAAAGCAAGAAGAAAGGAGTAAAGGAGACAAGTAATGGAGAAGGTAACCAGAAAAGAGGAGGGTAGGAGAGCTTCAGCAAACAGCACAGGCAGGAGGTGGAAGAGAAAGCAGGGAAGCAGACAGAGAGGGATAAGGTTTGGAGAGCCATGTGTACCAATACAAGGAGTTTGGGAAATAAAATTCTGGAGCTGGAGGCTGTCATGGCAGAGGATAGCCTGGATTTTGTGGCCATATTGGAGTCATAGTGCACTGACAGCCAAGACAGGGACATGACCATACCAGTCTACTCTCTGTTTAGGAGAGACAGAGAAGGGAGGAGGGGTTGTACTGTATGTGAGGGAAGGAATCAAGGCCACAGTAGTACGAGGCACCTGGAGGACAAAGAAGGGTTTAAGGTGCTGTGGATCATCCTGGAGACAGGTACAGGGGTTGCAATCTGTAAAAGGGTGGTATACAAATCTCCAGCTCAGGGAGAGGAGTTGAACAAGGTACTTCTGAAAGCCATCATCAGGAGGACATGTAAGGTGGGTGAATTGTTTAACCAGAAAAGGCACACTAAGCCAAAGCTTGTTTCCAGGTATGACCTGGGAGTACAAGGAAGTTAATTGACTTTCTCAGAGTCACACAGTATGCAAGTGGGAGATAATGGGATTTAAATCCTGGTCTTCTGGTTTGCAGCTCAGTGCCCTTAACAACTAGCTATACTGCTCCTGAACAAGGCCCTTGGGAAAGCCATCATCAGGAGGACACGTAAGGGGGAGGTGCTGCTAGTTGGTGACTTCAATCTGGCAGATATGTACTGGCTCCTTCCAGCTGCAGCTTCAGCAAGGAGCTGGGCCATCCTTAACTCCCTACAAGGGGCTTGTCTCAGGCAGCTAGTCAAGGAACCCAGTAGGGATGGGGCAGTGCTGGACTTGGCACTTACAAACAGGGATAGCATTGCATATTAACAGTGGGAAGTTCCTTGGGTACTAGTCATCACTGTACAGTGTTTAACAGTGAGATGGGAGCAAAGACAAACACATGAGGACACGGGTATTAGACTTTAGGATGGTGGATATTAATGAAATGAGAAACTGTCTTGTGGGAGGGGGATTTCCAGGGAGAGGTAGATATACAGTTGGAAAAGATAAGGGAGGGCATAAGTAAGGCAACCAACCTCTGTGTGAAGGAACTGAATAACAGTAGATGGGGAAAAAAAAACCATTAAGATTCTCTAGGGAAGAGAAGAAGGAGGTGAAGGGAACAAGGCTGGCATTCAGGAGGTATAAGGAAACAGAAAGGAAGGAAGATAGGGAGATATACTAAGTAAAACAGAGGGAAGCTAGAAAGACAGTGATGAGAGCAAAGGTGCCGAGAGAGCAAAGGATAACCAAAGGGGTAGCTAAAAGGGATTAGAATTTATTCAGGTACGTACTGCAAGTGAGAAGAGGACAGCAAAGGGAGGGATAGTGAGGATACAGAGGGCAGCATTTTATTTTCTCAGAAGAAGCCAGAAGGGGAAGGAAGGAAACATATTCAATTCAGTGCTTTAGAGTAACTGGTAATTGCTATTTTTCTTTTAAACTTAGATTGTGGGCTTTTAGTGACACTGTACTTTCTTTGTTGTCTTTACTTATAATTGTTTTTGGGCTGTTGAAAATTTAAAACATAGTGGTGGTGTAATTCTGTGCTGTCTTTAATTGCTGCAAATTTTATCTTGGCTTGTCTGACTGCCCTGTAGTTGGGTGAAGGGTGTTAATTGTCTGGCCTCTGACCTCAGCTATGTGATAACTGGAGGTGGGGCTTAGTCAGAGTTGAGGTAGCAAGTAGAGTTTTATTTTCTCAGAAGAAGCCAGAAGGGGAAGGAAGGAAACATATTCAATTCAGTGCTTTAGAGTAACTGGTAATTGCTATTTTTCTTTAAACTTAAATTGTGGGCTTCTAGTGACACTGTACTTTCTTTGTTGTCTTTACTTATAATTGTTTTTGGGCTGTTGAAAATTTAAAACATAGTGGTGGTGTAATTCTGTGCTGTCTTTAATTGCTGCAAATTTTCACCCCTCCCTCCCTTCCCCAACTCTTAATGATATGCCCTGTTAAATCTGATTGACTGGAGCTAAACACAGGGTATAGTAAGGGGTGTGAAGTAGGAGGGGCATAAGGGGGAAGAAGCCCACCCTCAGCACAAGTGTTTTGAATCATTTATTTATTTATTGGTTTCTTTTTTTTTTAAGAAAATTATCTGAGGATCAGTGGCAGGATTTTTAGGACAGTAAATTAATAAAAAGGGAACTAGGAGAGCTTCAGTAGCAGACAAGTAGTGAAATTGCAGTATAATGTGGGGAGTGGTGCAATGCAGTGGCTGTGGGGCAACCATATTCAGGCAGACCTTCTGGACACTGAGGTGCTGCCCCATGTGCATGCATCTTTCTGGACTGCGGGATGAGGTAGCCAGACTCAGAGCGGAAGTAAACTGGGTCAGGAATACCATCACCCCTATCCAGAGACCACCCAGTCCAATGCAACTGCCTCAAAGGATGCCGAGAACGAGGAGCACTTGGATGACAGTGGGCTCAGGGAGGATTAGAGCGGTCAGGCAGAGGCACATCCCAGATCCTATTCCGCTCAAGAACTCATATGCCACACTGGCAAATGAGGACAACCAAATAGAGGTACCCAGAGAAGTGGAAGGAAAGGATGTGGAGGTTAGCCAAGGAGGTGACCTCAGCGGGGAAAGCAGTGGACCCCAGAGGAGGAGGAAGCGAATCCTGGTGGGGGACTCCATCATAAGAGGGATCCAGCTAGGAACACAGGAGGGGGAGGACAGGGAGGTGAGGTGCCTACCAGGTGCCACAGCATGGAGGAATGGAAGGAAGATCCTGAGGATCACTGGGAAGGCAAGACGGGAGGGTGAGCTGGATGTCATTATCCACCTAGGTACTAATGACCTGGCAAATGGGGAGCCAAAGGAAGTTCAGGAAGAGTTTAGGAAATTGGGAGGGTCTCAAGCAAGTAGCTACTTCTGTCACTTTCTCAAGTACTACCTGTGAGAGGCAAGAGAGAGCATAGAGCCATGCACCAGGAACTTTAACTCATGGTTGAAGAACTGGTGCTGTGAGGAAGGGTTTGATTCATTGGCGACTGTGGACCCACCTGGAGGGATGGAGGTTTGTTCAAGCCTGATGGCTTGCATCCATCCTGGAGGGGAACCCAAGCACTCAATGATAAGTTTAAATGCTACATTGACAAGCATTTAAACTTGCAAAGGGGGGTGGCAGGTCAGCAAGGAGGGTACCTACTTGCTCACCCCCACAGCCAGCAGTGGAACCAGTGAACCAGAGGAGTGGCTATCTCTGCAAAGCAGTGTGCAAAAGATGGAGATTAGTGCCCAAGAGGTGATAGGCAGAAAAGGGGCAAAATTCAGCAGAAGGGCAGACAGCAAGGAGAACCAGGGATAAAGAACAACCAAGGAAGGGGCTGGAGGAAGAACAGTGAAACAGTCTAGGAGGTCAAATCATGGAAAGCCATGTGCAAATGCCAGGAGCCTTAGCAACAAGATGGAAGATCTGGAGGCTGTCATGGTGCAGTCAGACCTGACATTATGGCCATCACTGGAAACCTGGTGTAATGATAACCATGACTGGGAGATGGCCATACCTGGCTACAACATATTCAGAAGAGACAGAGCAGGCAGGAAGGGAGGAGGGTGGCACTGTATGTGAAAAATGACGTAAGGGCCACAGAGATCCAGGAGGAACAAAATGGAGGAGAGATACTGTGGGTTAAGCTGGAAAGGAAAATGGGAACAGCCATCGCACAGGTGTGTCTATAGACCACCAGCCCAGGAGGAAGAAACAGATAGAGTTGATGCTAGCCATCCAATGGATGGCAGACAAGAGATGAGGTAGTACTGGTTGGAGACTCAATATTCCAGACGTGGACTGGAGCATCCCAGCAGCAGCAGCATCAACTAGGAGCAGATTTATCCTGACTCCCTTCAGGGTGCCTTCCTCAAGCAACTGGTCATGGAATCAACTCGGCAGAAGGCAATACTGGACCTTGTGCTCACAAACAGGGACAGTGTGATGGGGGTAACAGTGGGGGAGCACCTGGGAGAACAGTGACCACCAGTCATTGTGGTTTGAAATCACAGAAAGAGCAGAACCAAACCACACAAAACACGTATCCTGGAATTTAGGGGGGCAGACTTTGGGAAAATGGGGAGATACTTGAAAGAGGCATTAAGGGAATGGGACAGGAATCAGGGGTTGAGGAACAGTGGGCAGTATTTAAAATGGGATTACAAGAACAACAGAATTATGCATTAAGCAGGTTAGCAAAGGAAAAGGAAGAGAGACCATTATGGTTTTCCAAAGAGGTAGCAAAGAAAGTGAAAGCCAAAAAGATTGCATTCGGGCAATACAAAAAGACACAGGCAGAAGGGGATAGGGAGAAGTACCAGGAGAAGCAAAGGGAGGCAAGGAGGTCAGTAAGGGAAGCCAAAGCTCAGACAGTAGAACACATTGCAAAATCAGTGGGTAGAGGGGACAAAACCTTTTACAGGTACATAAGTGAAAAAAGAAAGACAAAGGGAGGGATAGTGAGACTAAAGGGGGAGGATGGGGGCCACGTGGAGGATAACAACAGTAAAGCTGACAAATTGAACAGGTATTTCTGCTCAGTCTTTACTGAGGAAGAGGAGGGTAATGGGTCTGAAGGGAGTACAAGGGGTGAGAATGGGGCAGAAAACAAGTCCCTTTACACAAGAAAGAGTCCTGAAGGAACTGGAAGTAGTAAGAGTTGATAAAGCAATGGGGCCAGATGGGGTGCACCTCAGGGTCCTTAAAGAACTAAGAGAGGTGGTGGCTGAACCTCTGGCTATCCTGTTTATCCGATCACTGGAAACAGGGGAGGTACCCAAAGACTGGAGGACAGCAGATGTAGTCCCCTTATACAAAAGCGGGAACAAAGAGGAAGCAGGGAACTACAGACCAGTCAGCCTCACCTCAGTAGTGGGGAAGATCATGGAAGCACTACTGGAGAGATTGGTGGAACATCTGGTTCTCAATGGACTACAGGACCCAAGGCAGCATGGTTTCACCAAGGGAAGGTCATGTCAGACCAACCTCGTTGAATTTTTTGACTGGGTGACTAGAGAGGTGGATTGGGGAGGGCAGTGGACATGGCCTATCTGGACTTCAGCAAGGCCTTTGACACTGTGCCGCATAGAAGACTATTACACAAACTGGGGAATATGGGTGTGGGCAGGACAGTAGTGTGGTGGGTAGGTAACTGGCTGGGTGGCAGGACACAGAGGCTGGTGGTAAATGGCTGTCACTCCACAGACGGAAGAGTGACCAGTGGGGTACCACAGGGATCAGTGCTGGGACTGGTCCTATTCGACATCTTCATCAGTGACATTGCACAGGACCTAGAAGGCAGAATTTCACTGTTCGCTGATGACACAAAGCTCTGTAACAGAGTAGACACACCAGAGGGTGTAGACAGAATGAGAAGGGACCTGCAGAAACTTGAAGAATGGTCAGGGGTTTGGCAGTTGAAATTCAATGCAAAGAAGTGCAAGATAATGCATATGGGGCACAAAAACCCTGGCACAATATATCAGTTGGGGGTGAGGATATAGCATGCAACAAGCAGGAAAGGGGTCTTGGGGTTATCATCTCTGATGACCTCAAGGTAGGAAACAGTGTGACAAGGCAGCAGGTAAAGCAAATAGGATGCTGGGATGTACAGGCAGGGCATCACCAGCAGGAAAAGGGAGGTCACAATTCCAGCTATACAAGACACTAGTGAGGCCCCACCTGGAGTACAGTGTACAGTTCTGGATACCATACCTACGTAAGGACACAGACAGGGTAGAGAAGGTTCAGAGGAGGGCAACAAAGATGGTGCATGGATTGCATCACAAGTCCTATGAAGACAGGTTGAAGGAACTGAACATGTACTCCCTGGAGAAGAGGAGGGAGAGAGGGGATATGATAGAGACATACAAGTATCTCACAGGGAGGAACAGGGTGCAGGAATACACTATTTTTAAGCAAAAAAAGATGTTCCAGGACTAGAGGGCATGGGATGAAGTTGGAGGGAGGACGATTCAGAGGAAACATGAGGAAGAATTTCTTCACAGAACGGGTGGTGGACAAGTGGAACACCCTGCCAGAGGAAGTGGTGGGGGCTGAAACAATCACGGGATTTAAGAATGCATGGGATAGACATAAAGGAATTCTGGAGGTCAGGGGTAAGGGGCAACAGACTTCTAGGAAAACATAAACTGAACTTACAAGCTCAAATGGGCAGACTGGGTGGGCCATAGGCCCTTATCTGCCGACACTGTCTATGTATCTATGTATCTATGTAGCAGGGGCAGACTGCACAGAGAGGATCAAGAAAAGATAGACGTCCTGAACAGGTACTTCAGCTCAGCCCTCACAGTGTAGGGATGGGGATGGGGGCAGACCACCAAGGAGCAGTGGAGTAGATGGACACAAGGCCATTTTCAGAGGAATGAATCCTGAAGGAACTTGCATCTTTGAAAGTGGACAAGCCTATGGGATCAGACCAGATAGACGCAAGGGTGTTTAGGAACTCAGAGACATGCTAGCTGTCTCAGTGATGGCCTTATTCAATAGCTCCATGGAAACAGGTGTGGTTCTGGAGGACTAGAGGAGAGCAGAAGTGGTCCCACTCCATCAAAGCAGTGGCAGGAAGGAGGCTAGCAACCATTGACCATCTCACATCAGTTGTAGCTTAAAGGGGTTGTGCTGGGCAAGCTGGGCTTTTCACGTTTGGGTGGTAGTTAGCCTGGCAAGTGCCACATTGAAAGTCACAGTTTGTGTGACACAGGGCTGTTAGCATGATGTTAGTGCTTATAGACTGCTTGAGTGCATGCTAATGTGAAGTGGAGTTCTGCATACAAGGAAAAATGACACTTTAGAAGCTTTTTCGGAAGGGCTTATAGACTGTTTGTGCAGTGCTAGTTAATACTTTCAAAAAACATGATTTAACAATACTCAAATAGTGCAGAGAACCCCCTCCCTCCCTCTATCATTCCAGTATCAGATTTTTGTGCATCCAATGACACCCCCTCCCTCTTCCCATCTCCATGTAAAATGTATTTTTCATCTGCTGGCTCTCCATGCCCTCTTCCCATCCCCATGTCATATGTTTCTGGTGTCCAGTGACACCTTCCCCTTCCCTCAGAGCATCCCAACCTCCCTCTTCCAACACTCCACTACAGTGGCTGCACCAACACTCCCCCTACCTCCTTGGATAGTTTCTAATTTAATGTATTCACTCTGCAGTGGCTACATCAATATATTACGGGAGTTGTGAGATGTCTGCGAAATCATGGAAGCTCTGTGGCTATTAATGAAGAACATTTGTAGCCTCTTCTGCTTTCTGGAGTGATACATAACCCTGACTTGCCAGCCATTTAATGGGATGTACTGTAGGTGTTCTGGGCTTTGAGTGGAGGGTCCATAGAAGTAGTAGTGTTTGGGTTTCCAATGGTGTGCTGTGCATTTACTGAGGTGTCTCCTTTCATAGAGATGACCCTGAGGATAAGGAGTCCCCTTTTTTAGGCTGAATGGATAAATAAGTTAAATGACATTATCATATTAGATAAAATATTTCATTGCTTTATTGATATATGCAAGAAAACATGGGGGGAAAGGATTTAATCCACTAAACAAATGACGTGGAATACTTAGATCTGTTGCCATTTCTACACTATCTTTCTCTGTGTTGTTTACGACACCTTAAGATTCAGTGTTACTATCTTTGCCATAGATCTGCTGATATTATGTGTAGATGTCTTATCTTTTCATCTTGTTGTGTGGCTTTTGTATGCATAGAATACAAAGTAAGTGTTATATAAGAATAGAGGTATGTCTTTATTCATTTAATTTGAAATGGATATACCATTGGGTCAGTGACTCATGGATCATTTCTGGGTGTGTCCTAGGAAAACAGGATGGCTAAGTGACTTGCTCGTGGTCACCCAGTATGCATGCAGAGATTGTGGGAATCAAACCCAGATCAGCTTGATGTACTAGGCTCAGTCATAGCTCGTTACTCTAAACTCTAGGGTACCTATGCATATGTAAGGAATAACTTTTTATAACTTTCTATTAACTATTTACTCTTGAGAAAGTACACTTTTCTTGCTCCTGCACACTATGTTGCTTATTATGTTACAATTTCTGTCAGTTGTTTACTTCTATGTAACTTTCGTAAGTTTGGTATACGATGTTTACAATACATAAGTAAATAAAATACAGTAAACATATAAGAAAAGAAACAACCTAGAAGCACTGCCCTCAGAAAATGTACTGTACTTTCAGCTGTGCTTTGCATTGTGCTCTTGGGGTTGGAATTTGTCATAAGCTCAGTGACTATGATGTACTTTATTATAACTGACTGGGCAAGAGCTTGCTTATATGACTGACTCTTTAAACTTAGTTTCACAATAGTCCATGCTTTACCTACAAATCTTATATGCGACCCTCAACACTGTCAAACTTCAGATTGTAGCATTAGGCTTAAATAAGCAGGACAGACAGATTTTAAGGTGCAATTAAACAAGAACTGTATCATTTACAAGTTGCATACACAGGCCTTTGGATATCATCACTATACGGATGGCATGCAGTTTACATATTTGATAAAAATCAGGGTATCCACGCTTCATAAGGAGCATGACTAACCTCATACCTAAGAGTCATCGCCCTGCGAGTGGGTAACTACTATGTTTTAATATTAAGTATGGCAAGCATTATGGACATAACTCCCACAGCTTGAATCAACTTATGCACTTATGAACTTATAAGTACAGACATCTCTTCCATGAACTTTGTTTGCCTGCAGAAAAAACTGACATCCATAGAAATACAGAGTTTAAATGCAGAGGGAGACGTAGGGTCCATTAAGTCTGCCCTTACTATACTACCATACCTCATTAACCTACTGCCCTGGTGGGCTTTATCCCAACCACTGCCTCCACTACCCCACCTTACAACCTCTTGTTGTCTCCCTCTGGGTCTATAACATAGAAACATAGAATTTGATGGCAGATAAGGACCGCTTGGCCCACCCAGTCTGCCCATTTCCCTATCTAATAGATAAGCTGCAGATCCTAGTTAACCAACAGCCTACTTCCTCCTACCCCCAACCCCTAGAATTGCCTTATGACTGTCCCATGCGTTCTTGAATTCCACCACTGTTTTTGACTCCACAACCTCCTCAGGAAGGTTGTTCCATGCATCCACAACACTTACTGTGAAAAAATACATCCTTACATTACCTCTGAGCTGCCCCCCATCTTCAAATTGTGCCCCCTTGTTCTTGCACACCTCTTTTTCTGAAAGATTCTACCCTCTTGGACTTTATTGATTCGCTTGAGGTACTTGAAAGGTTTTATCATGTCCCCCCTCTCCCTCCTTTCCTCAAGGCTATACATATTAAGCTCCTTAAGTCTCGCTTCATATGTCTTCTGGTGCAGACCCTGCATCATTTTAGTTGCCCTCCTCTGGACTGCCTCCATCCTGTCTATGTCTTTGCAGAGATTGGGTCTCCAGAACTGCATGCAAGTACTCAGATGGGGTCTCACCAGCTGTCTGTACAGAGGGATAACAACTTCCTGTTTTCTACTGGTGAAGCCTCCCCTATGCATCCCAGCATCCCCAGCCCTCCTTACTGCCCTCCATTGCTTGCCCACCTTTGGGTCATCTGATATGACTACCCCAGGTCCCTTTCCATTTTGTTGTTACTATCTCCACCCCCATTGTACTCTTCCCTGGGTTTTGTTTCCCAGGTGCATTACTTGCACTTCTTAGCAATGAATCTAGCTGCCATACATTTAACCATTCCTCCAACCTTGCCAAGTTCTTTTCTAATCCTTTCCACCTCACCTTGTGTATCAACGCTGTTGCAGATCTTGTGTCATCTGCAAAGAGACATACTTTTCTTACAGTCCCTCCATGATAGAACACATAAAGACATTGAAGAGGACCGTCCTAATACTGAACCTCCGAGTACCCCAGTAGTAACCCCCCTTTCTTCAGAGTGGACTCTGTTTACTATTACCCTCTGTGTCCTGTTCTCTAGCCAATTCTTTACCCAGGCTACCATCTTGGGACCCACTCTCAGGCTGGCTAACTTGTATATTAATCTTTTGTGTGGGACTGTGTCAAATGCCTTGCTAAAGTCTTTGTAGGCCATGTCCACAGTCCCTCCCTGATCTATTACTTTGGTCACCCAGTCAAAGAAATCAATTAGATTCTTCTGACATGACCTTCAAGCTGTGAATCCATGCTGCCTTGGGTCCTGTGCCCCTCTGGCCTCTAGGTACTCAACAATTCTTTCCTTCAGAAGTGATTCCATCATTTTCCCTATCACTGAGGTTAAACTAACAGGTCTGTAGTTTCATGCCTCTGCCCTGCTCCCAGTTTTGTGAAGTGGAATAACATCTGCCCTCCTCCAGTCCCCAGGTGCCACCCCATCCTCCCATGATTTGTTAAAGAGGGTAGTCAGTGGTGTCACTAGTTCTACCCTTAGTTCTTTTAGAATTCTGGGGTGAATCCCATCAGGCCCCATTGCTTTGACAACCTTCAGTTTTAAGAGTTCTTTCAGAACCCTTTCTTCTGTGAATGGGCTGTATCAACCTCCGTACCCAGAGTGTTTCTATTGTTTGGTTTAGGTACCTCCCCCTCTTCATTTGTGAATACTGAGCAAAAATATTTCTTTAGTATCTCTGCCTTTTCACCATCACCCTCTGCCCACCCCCCTTATTAAGCCTCACTGTCCCTCCCTTGGTCTTCCTTCGCTCCCTGATGTACCTGTGAAAGGTTTTATCCCCCTTAACTGAGTTGGCTATCTTTTCCTCGGTTTGGGCCTTTGCTCTTCTGACTGTCTTTCCTGCTTCCTTTTGCTTTAACTGATACAATTCTCTGTCCTGCTCCTTCTGTGATTCCTTGTACTTCCTGAATGTTTTATTTTTCTCCCTAACCTTCCCTGCCACCTCCTTTGAGAACCATAGTGGTTTTTTTTATATCATTTTGTTTTGTTTATTTGCTTCACATAAAGGCTTGTTGCCTCTGTGATGGCAGTTTTGATTATTCCCCATTGTTCTTCCACCCCTCCTTCCTGCTCATTTGCTAGTGCATTCCTTAGGCACTCACCCATTTTGGCAAAGTCAGCCCTCCTAAAGTCCAGTACCTTTGCCTATAAGTTTTCTTGCTCTGTCCAAACCATGTATAAATCTGTTGATGTTGGTTGTCCCAACCACTACTGCCACCAGTCTGTTCCTTGGTTCCACCATCCTCTCAGTAAAGCAGAACTTCCTGAAGTTTCTCCTGAACTTGCCCCCCACCACATTCCAGCCATGCCTCCTAGTGACTCATACCTATTTCTTACAAATAGGTCTTCACTGCTAAACTTGTCTATATCCCTGAGAAACTTATATGTTTCAATCATGTCTCTCCATTCCCACCTGACCTCCAGTGATGACGTTTAGGGCCTCCATCCATTCCTCAGAGAACCTGCCCTGCTGTCCAAGGATAGAAACACAAAAACATAGACTTTGCCAGTGCAAAAGAAATGGATGGACCACCCAGTCTGCCCAGATGTTCCCTGCCTAACCTGCCTCCGCACACCCTAACCTTCTCTCCTCCATGCTTATTTACTAATATACCCATATGTCTATCCTATACATGCTTGAAGTCCCCTATTGTTCTTGCCTCCACCATGTCTGCTGGATGTCTCTTCCAGGCATCTACTACCCCTTTGGTAAAATATTATTTCCTTGCAATCCTCTTAAACTCCTCCCTCCAGCTTCATCACATGCCCCCTGGTTATGGTGCTCTATCTCATTTGAATAAGACTTCATTTCTGCATCCTGTTCACCCTGTGAAGTACTTGTAGGGCTCTATCATGTCACCTCTCTCTCTCCTTTCTTTCTGGGTGTACATTCTTTCAAAGTGTACATATTGATATCCATTAGAGTCTCCTACGAGGGCTTCTCATGCAGTCTCTGCACAATTTTAGTTGCTGTCCTCTGGACTGCCTTTACACTGTGTTCGTCTTTTCTGAGGTGTATCTTCCAAAACTATATACAGTACTCCAGGTGGAGTTTCACCAGCAAGTGATAGTTTCAACACCCCTCCCTCTGCACTCCAGCATCCCATTAGGCCTACCCACTGCTTTGTCACACTGCCCTGCCACTTTGAAGTTGTCAGTTATAATAACTCCAAGGTCAGTTTCATGCTTAGTGACTGTCAGTACCCAAGTTCCCTGCAAATTCTCTCAACCCCTCCCCCAAGTGTCCACCCTATTGCAGATTTTATCATCTGCAAAAGGCATATCTTCCATTCCAGCTTTTCTGCAATGTCACTTACAAAGACAGTGAAGAGCTTCAGTGCCAGTACTGAGCCCTGTGGCACCCCACTGGTCACTCTCCAACTTGGAGATCTCATGTTGGTGACCTCTCACTGTACCCACTCTAGTCTGTCAATGTCCATTTTAATGTTAGAGTTCCTGAACTGGGCACAGTATTTCAGATGAGGCCTCACCAGGGATCTGTACAGTAGCAGAATCGCCTCACTTCTCTTATTGTCACATGACCTCCCAATACAACCCAGCATCTTTAGTACCTTGCTGTATGCTGTATTACACTGATGTGTTTGCTTGAGGGTCACTGATTATGATACCAGATCTCTCTTCTCTGTTGAAGTGTCCAGTCTGTCTCCTCCCATCCCATATTCTGTGCAGGGATTCAATCGACCAAGCGCATTTCTTCACATTCCATGGCATTGGGCATCAGCTGCCAGACCTTAGACCATTTTACTAATTTCCTACTGAAGCCCCTATATCTCTTTTTTGTGATCCACCGTGCCACATAGCTTTATGTTTCAGCAAAGAGATGTAACTTTCCCTGGATACCCTCCCAATGTGACTTATGAACATATTAAAAACAGGACAAGTCCCAGGCATTATCACTGAGGTACACCAATCTTATCCTCTCCATCCCTTGATTCAGTTCCGTTAACTAGTACTCTTTGTTGCCTCTCTATTTGCGAGTTTCCTACCTATGTAACTACACTCAGCTCCACTTCCATGTCCCCCAACTTCTTCAGCAGCCTCCTATGTGGAACTGAATCAAAGGCTTTGCTGAAATTGACATAGAGCAGGTCTACTGCCTGTGTGCCGTGTCTGTCGCCTTGGTGACTCAGTCAAAAAACAAGCTCAGGTTGGTCTGGAGATACCTCCCTGATACAGACCCATGCTTCTTTTCATACTGTAGTTCATTTGCCTCTATGTAGGCCTCCAAACTCTTCATCTCTATTGTCTTCATCAGCTTACCTTGTGGAGTGGTATTACATCAGCAGATCTCCAATCTGCTGGCACTACTTCCGACTGCAGTGAGTAGTTGAATAGATGGACTAAAGGTATTACCAATACTGTGGTGAATCCTTAGCGCTTGTGGCTGCAGGCCATCTTGGCCTGGCGCCTTGTCTATGATGAGAGCTTCCAATCTGTTTTGTAATGTCAACTATGATCTGTACTCTGCCCATTTCCTGGACCTCCCCCCACTTGTGGCAGCTTTGATACCACTTTCCGGAACAGGATCATTGTCCTCTACTGTAAATACTGAGCAGAAGTAATTGCTTACAAACATCTACCTTCTGCTTGTCATCCACCACTACCCCTTAACTTGGGTAGTCTAACAGTCCCACCTCTTGCTTGCCTTTTTTCCCTTGTGTACCTGAAAAATTATTTTCTCCACCTTTTATTCCATCTATAATCCACAGCTCCATGTCCAGCTTTGAATTTATCATTAATGTGCATTGTTTTATGCTTTTTTCTGCTGATATGTTTTTAACAGCAGCTGGCAACAGGTACAGAGCACATTCGTTTTTGTGCTTGTATGTAGACACCTTTTCAAATGTCTGTTTCTGGCTGTTGATAAAAACTGAATGCTTTTCTGAGTCGATATTCACAGTACAGAACAATGTAGAGGACCATCCAATTTACTGTATTTGAGATATCTCTCTGTATTTCCATACTATAACTTTGTAATTCAACGTTTTGTTTTAAAACGTGTCCACCTTGAAAATACCATAGGCCAAGTTTCTTGCCTTAATGGTGAAGTATACCTGTATAAAAATAAACTTTTACTTCTACTTTCCCTTTCTGTGCATCTAAATAGGGAAATAAAGAATCACCACACCCATTAGGGGCTATAGCTTACAAGTTCCATTGGTAAAACTAGAAGCTTTCAGCAGGACTTGAACTGTGACATTCAGATCAATTTATTTATTTATTTAAAGTTTCAGACAATATCTTTGAGCACAATTACTCTTTTACAATGGTTCCCCATCAGTAACAAACATGACATGGCAGCATAACAAATACAATATGCAAGTTCCAGTGGAATTAAGTCAACATGTACAAATATAGTCAAACAAGTCCAAATAAATAGGCTAGATCAGTTGCATACAGTTCTACAATAAGGCAAGTAAACTGAAACAGTGTAAAACAAGCATAGTAATAGTACATGGCACAGAGTTTGACAGTTCAAAGTGTATACCAGGAAAGACTTGCTTAGGATGATTAGCATTTACAGTTGCATTGAACTGTTAGGGTTGTCCATAGTGCTCTCTTACACTGGTCACAATTAGGTAGACTGAGCAAGGTATCAGGCAACTTATTTAACCAGCCAGCCGCACTAACAGTGAATTAATGCTTGCCCAGTTGAGTATGGTAAAAAGGCAGTTCAAGTTATTTTATACCTGTTTTACAATAGATTCTGGCATTGACACTTCTTACTCCAGTCGGGAGACAGAATTATACAAACACCTTTTTGTCTTTATTTGGTGAGGGATTTAGGGCATAATTTATCTCACAGTCCAAATACTATTAATTTTGTCCTGTACCCCTATAGATGTATGTATAGTAACTATGTGAATCCATCTCTACAGGAGGAATATATTTACATGGCACCATCGATGCCCAGTACCATCACCTATTCTTGGATCTCACATTCACACAGCCTTTGAGTATCTGTTTTTGATATTCCATGTGAGAAAGGAGTCTGATAAACATTGATTATTTTTCCCTAAGTGTGCCAGTAGTAACCTCAGGATCCATGTTTGTCTTATGGCTACCTTGACAATTGGGGATGTACCCGACAGGCATCTTGTTCACCCAAGACCCTGAAAATAGCCTCAAGGCAACTCCTGCTTGGTAAAATAAGGGAAGTTCTGCTCAAGGTAAAACTGCTGTGCTCATAAAATTTGTAAGTCAATTGCAGGAAAACAGGAACAAGGCACCAACATACCATTCAAAACGGGAGCAGTAGACTTGCTGCTGTACTTTATAAGTTATTAAAAAGAGTTATTCAAACAGTTGTGCACAGTAATACATAGAGGGATACATGAAAAATATCCCATGTTTTGCACCAATGTGCTTTTTTATTTATTTATTTTATTTATTGAAATGTGTCACCAGGAGGGCACACTGAACAACAAGTTGCTCTTCTCACAATGTGACCTGGAGGGAAGGGGTTAAATAGGGTTGTGAAGGATGATCAGTTACAATAGTATGTGGGTAGTACAAACAATACAACATTGTAAGATTATGTAACAGTTGGAACACAAGGTATTGTACAATAAACAGTAATTGAACATTGACTACATTACAATATATGTCCAAAATCATACAAAAGAACATATAAAAGTACAAGACAGTAATGATGCAACAGGACCATTATAGTGCATGAGTGTACCAGGAGCAGGCTCGAGGTAGTACGCAAGTGCTGTTGGAATAAAAAGGATGGGGTAGGTTGTGCACACTGGTGACCCAGAAGGGCAGGTGGAGAAGAGAGGGGGAGAGGAAGAACTGAATATGAGGAGAAGGGGTAGCCATTTCCGGATTCCCCTTTTAGGATGTTGACCCGGGGTGGGGTCAAGGTAGGAAGGCAAAATCTGGAGAGAGGTATTACGGAGGGTTAAAGCAGGAACAGCTGAGGGAGTGGTAATTGTGTAGGACAGAGGTAAGGGAGTAGTTGGAGAAGGAGTGTTATATTTCAGGGGGGAGGTAGTTCCAGATTTTAGGGAAATAATGGGAGAAACCAGTCTGACTGATGGATGAGGGTGGAGTGGTGAGGGACCATCAAGGTGCAGGAATCATTAGATCTGAGAGAGTGGGTGGGGGAGGTGGAGTGGAGAGAGAGGATGAGAGATAGGAGGAGAGCACTCTGAACCAGAATTTGGAGGTTAGTTTGGCACAGTCTGAGATGCGTCTGTGAGACAGTGGAAGGAAAATTAGAGATTGATAGAGTTCACAGTGGCTCAGAGTGAACAGGGGTAGTGGCAGTTCCCTACCGGGTCTCAGGTGATCAAATTTTGGAGGAGGTAGGGAATGCTGCACGCTGCTGTACATGTCTGTTGTGCCCGAATAGGAATAGATTCTGCTGCAGTGTTTAATAACTGCCTACTGGAGATTCAGAACTGGATGAGTGCCAGCTGGCTTCGGCTAAACTCAGGAAAAACAGAAGTATTGGTGGTGGACCCTGGTTATAGGATGATAGGGGCGTGGGTGGGAAAACTCTCAGAATTAAATCTTTGGGGGACCCCGCTCTTTGCCTCCGGCCAGGTGCAAAACCTGGGCATGGTATTTGACAAAGGCCTGACCCTGAGGGTGCAGGTTTTGGCTGTAGTCAAATCTTCCTATTACCATCTAAGGAATGTAGCCTGGGTGAAGCACCTGGTCCTGCCTGAAGATCTTCCTATCTTGGTCCATGCCTTTGTCACCAGCTGTTTTGATTACTGCAACTCTCTCTACCTAGGGTTCCCAGGGGTAGATATCCGCACTTGCAGCTAATGCAGAACATGATGGCCAGGCTGTTGACTGGAACTTCTAGATCCAGTCATATAACACCTGTGCTGTGTGAACTGCACTGGCTGCCAATATAGTGACGGATTACCTTCAAGGTTGTGTTGTTGACCGATAAATCCCTACATGAGCAGGGACCCCACTATCTGAAAGAACTCTTACGTCCTTACTGCCCCAACCATTCACTCCAATCCTCTGGTGAGGAATTGCAAGAGATTCTAAGGGTATCCCTAAAAACATCAGGAGGAAGATCTTTTGCCTTTATGGCACCTGCCCTGTGGAATTCTCTACCTCGCCAGACACAAGAGAGCCAGACCGAAGAGGGTTTTAAAAAACTATTGAAGACCCATTTATTTAACCAGGCATTCTCAGAAATCTCTTAATGTGTACATTGATATGATTTTATTTGTTTTAAATTGTAATTTTGTGTGTTTTATTCTGTACTGTAAAGGCACCCTGAGCATAGGAAGGGTGCCTTATACAAATAAAATAGCCTTATACAAATAAAATATTGATTGATTGATTGATTGATTGCTGTTGCTGTGGAGAAGCACAGAAAGCAGGCTGTATACAATGCTGTTTTTTTTTACCTATAACAGGTATGTCACCTTTGTTGAGATAGAGCTTTCCAGTGTATCTTAGGTGTTTTCGGCTGGTTGTGTGTGTCGCCTCAAAAACATTCTCTTTGATCCCCTAGGAGGAACACCGAAGGTGGCAGCTGGATCAGGGAAGCTGGAGGGGCCCTTTGGGAAGGCCTTTGTGTGAGGCAGCTTTCGGAAAAATTCAAGCTGCAGAAGAGAGAGAAGAAGAGTAGAGATGAAGGTAGCTAAAGAAAGCAAAAGAACATCTATATTATACCTACTTTTGAATATAATCTTAGAGTATTTTATTTAGATTTATCATTTTAACTGTGTCTGCTGGAGATTTTGGGCACTGAATGTGTTCTGCTGAGACTCTTGGTTGCTGAGACACTGGGTTGCTGAAACGCCGAGTCGCTGGGACACATTTGAATCTCCCTCGTTATCGCTGCTGTTATTTCTGCTGTGTGGTTTTTGCCTCTTGAGAGGGAGTTTGTGTATTCTTGTGTACCTCAGACTGGGCATGAACTTATTTAATTTTATTGAATCTACTAATTCCATTGACTCACTGATTGAATTGTGCTTTTTACGAGTGTGAATTTTGTTGTGCTGCTTCGTTTGACTATTTGATTTGAATTTTCTCTGATTTTTTAACTTTTTTTTTCTTTTAAATTGTGTAGTTATGGTTACTACTGTGTTTAATAGGATTTTAGACTCAAGTATTGGCTACCTGTTACATGTGCAATTTCTGTTTAAAAGTGCATGCGTGGCGTTCTCTTTACAGATTCACCATTTGTTTGCAGTTCTAGGTGGGGAGAGCTTGGAGAGCTTGAAACAGGAGCCTTTACTTTTTTCTCTTATCATCCATTTGTTTACTCATTAAGATTTTAAGCCTTTAAGCTGTTACGCTAGAAGTAAACCTAAGAAGGTCGTGCTAAAGCTGCCAATACAACCGAGAGTGGAAATTAGCAGGGGACTAGGAGACTGATGATGAAGTAAGTGAAAATTATTTTTTTGATTTTGTGTTGACTTTGTGTTTTTGTTCTGTGAATGAAAGGATTAAGAGAATAGTGGTTTTGAGATTTTAGTATTTTATTTATGAGATTTTAGTTTCACTTGTCTTATTTTATTATACTTGATATTTACTTAGGCCCCTTTGTTTTACTCTTGGGCCCGGATATTCAGAAATGCGCCAAAGCCGGGTGCAAGTCTGTCGCAGTGCAAATCTGATGTGCAATGGCACAACTGGATCCATATTCAGAGGTTGAGCAGGCCGGACAGTGCCAGCGCAACGCGGCTGAATATAGCAGAGTTGCACCATGGCGCAAACAGAGGTGTGCCATGGCACAAACAGAGATGCTCCAGCGCAACCGTGGCAGCACAGAGCAAAACAGCACCACAGGGGGGGGCAGGGCACAGTGAACAGACCCAGGGACAGAGCCATGGAAGCAAAGTAACAACGGTCACAGGAGGCCTCCACCAGCAGGGCACACACAGGCACCCAGACACTGGGCCCCAGAACACAACAGTGGCATGGATAGCAGGTGACAGGAGGTGCCAACTGCCAATGGAGGGCCACCAATGGAGCCTCCCACCCCCCCGGCAGGCTGCTGGCTGTTTCCCCCACCATGAGACCATAGCAGGCCACACCCAGGATCATGCAGCCAAGCATACACACACACCACACAGGCACACAGGGAGCCAACACAGTGGGCACTGAATGGGCTAGGATGCAGGCAGCATGGCAGACCACATGGAACAGGATGCACAATGCCAAGCAGAGGACTCCAACACAGTGTGCAGACAGTATCCGAACAATGACCATGACCGTGTGCCACCACCACGCACTCACCCGCCACACACCCCTGACTGCCACCCCATGGGCACCCCAATGCACAGCCACTGACCAAGGGATCAACACCACCACAGTGGGACACACCACAGCACACAGCAGGGAACCATGGAAGCACAACATGCACCCCCTCACATGCACTCAACACGGAAAGACACTGGGCCACTGCAGCATGCCTCCTCATGACACCTGCCAAGCAGACACAGACACAGGTAGGTATGTCAGAAAATATTTATATTAAACAACTATGTACAAAAATAACAGGGGCTGGGAAAGGGCAGGTACAGCGAGGGAAGGGGACAGGGAACAGGGACTGTACAGTGGGAGGGGGGACTGTAGGGGAAAGTGCAACAGAGGAAACAGAGGAAAACAGCTGCAACACTAGTGATGGACCCATCCAGCTGCCCCAGCAAGCTGTCGTCCCTCCTTTCTGCTGCCATCATCTGACGCATGGAAACCATGACCTCCAGAATGCTTGATACGGCCAGCAAGGTCTGCCACCGGCTGAGTATCTGTCTTGGTGCTCTCAGCGCTGGATGCTGGGCACCTATAGCAAGGGACAGGAGAGGTGATCAGTGCAATGGCCCAAGAAACCATGCCCACCCACAGTGCGCAATGGTCACTGGGACCACAACCCCCTGGAGGGCCCAGAATGGACACCCGCGGGGGGGCTGGGCCAATGCCAGCCAGCAACATAGCACACCATGACATTGCACAGAGGTGGTCCCCACTGCACAATGGCCACGTGACTGCACAGTGACAGTCACATGGCACACTGCACCGGCAGCACCTCAGCAACAATGGTGACAGCCAAGTGTACACACACCCCAAAAACAGCTGGCACATGTGTCCAATGGTCGCACCACAGTGGCATGCACCACACACAGTGTGACACACACAGCTGCCATGGCACATGGCACAGGTGGCCATGCCCGTACCCACTCCCCGTTACCACCCCCCATGTACAGTGCGAAGGACCATGACAGTGCTTACCTGCCCCCTGAGGCGCTGCTGGTGCAGGTCCTTCACCATCAGGGTGCACCGCCCTGTTGCATGCTGCTGCAGTGCTGGCCCACCTGCAGTCCTCCAACCCTGGGAATGGAAAGAAGACAGGTGCACATCAGTAACTGACCACAGCAGCTTCCCCCCCAGCCCTCTGTGAACAGGGTGTGCCCCTCCTGACATGTCCCGCATGCCAGCACGGCTGTATTGCAATGCAAGTGGCAGCTGGCAATGCCACTCTATGATGCACATGATGACAGTGTACCCCAAAACAGGGCAAGCCAGGCAGCAAAGCCCACACCACAGTACAGCACCTGGGCAGACTTGCAACATGGGACGACTGACCTGGCTGTGGCACTGCACCACACCTGATGCATGCCTGAAGCCTCCGTAGATGGTCAGGGTCCCTACACATGAGGTCATCGTACCAGTGCGTACATTATTCTGCCATCCTGGGCACCCCGGTCCTCCTCTCCAGACTGGCATAGATATCCTGCCACACACTGCCCCTGGCCTGCTGCAGAGGCACCTGGCCAAACAGCTGTGGGCTGTGGGGCTCTACACAGGCCACCAGGTTGACCAGCTCCACATCTGTCCAGTTATGGACATGGCATCCCCTATCCTGTGCCATTGCACTGGATCTGGTTTGGTGGCAAAAATGGCGGGAGCAGGCACACGTGTCCACCACAGGTGCCAGATGCATGATGCATGGGAGAATGCACAGTGCCTGGCTATCGTGCAGTGCTAGACAAGTTCAGTAGGCATGGCCCACAGGGGTCACAGGGTCATGAAGAGGACCCAGGGGTCAGAGGTCAGCATTTAGTGCACAGTGTGCATGTGCGCGATAGGGAACATGCCATCATGCACGAAATGCACATAGCTGGCCATTCACAGCTTGCACAGTGCTGATACATCATGCTGTTCATGCATCTTGTGTGATTGACACCATGACAGCACAGTGCACATGCACACTACAGGCCCAAGCACCGCGCATGCGTGGGCATTACGCTGCTGCTTGCTCCATGGCAATACCATTGCACACAGTGCAATAACTCGATATTCAGATGCTGCATGCAAATGAGCTCATCAGCCAATGTATGGAGCAGTGGGGTGCATTAGCATATCATTACCGTTGAGCACAACCTCATTTGCATGCATTGTGCATCATAAGCACCACAGAACAGTACAGGCCATGTACTGGTATTGCAACCATGACAGGTAAGTGGTGGATGCAGTAGCAGCTCACTGGAAGCAGACAGCACTGCAAGGTGGGATGGACCAGGGAGATGCTGCCACTGACACACTGTGATGTCCATGTTCACAGGCGGCAACATGTCGGCACAGAAGGAGGGTGAGGAGCAGGGGCCTGCACAGAAGCGCAGGCCCAACTTCATGAAGAGAGAAACAGATGCCCTGTTTGAGGCCTACCTCAACAGGGAGGCCCTGTTGGGTGATGCCATGGACACACCACAGGACAGGGCTGCTGGATGGGAGGAGGTGGCGACCTATGTGAACCAGCATGGCAGCCACCAGTGGTCAGCGTGGGAGTGCTGCAAGACTGTCGGGACCAATTAGCGGTGCATGAAGGAGAAGATGGCAGCCATCAGAGCATCCTGGAATGCCACTGGAGGAGGGCCAGAGGATGCACCCACACTGATGCCAATGGAGGAATTGGTGGCAGCCACCATCCACCACACCTCTGTGGAGGGTGTGCTTGGAGAAGGCTTCCAGATGGGTGGCAGCCCATCACTGCATGGTATGTATGTCAGCTGCGCACATCTGGAGGCCTGGAGGGTGTGTACATGGGCGTGCTGTCATGCATGCAGCTGTCCTGCATGCCATGATGCAGGACATATGTGGCAGCAGTGTATGGGGGGGAAATGTGGACACTGCATCACTGACATGCCATCCTTCTCTTGCAGCACTGGCACACCTCTGTGCAGAGCATGGGGTGCTTGCAGCGGTAGTGGCACCCGTGGATGCTGGCACAGCCCCAGAGGACAGACCATCAACATCCACCAGCATCCGGGGGTCCAACAGGCCACAGATCTGCACCACTGTGCCTGTGACTGTCCTTGGCCTAGGGTTGGATGAGGCCCTGGATGTGATCCTGCAGGATGCCAGCCTTGGTGTCCTGTGTGTAGAGGCACAGATCGGGGTGTGGTCCGACTCCGATGATGACTTCACACACCTCCTGGACAACATGGGTGACATTGTGGCATGTCGCCCCTGCTGGCAAAACAGCCAGATACAGTGCCCAGTACACTGTCAGTGGTGGAACAGCTACCTGCCACCACTGAAGATGCAGTGGTGTGCAGTGCCACTGATGTGCACTGCATTGGTGGTGGTGGTGGTTCAGCCGTGCAGGCTCAGGGTGGCGAACAGCAGCCGGAGGGGCGACGGCAGCAGGATGTGGGTGCCACTGGGCAGCCAGACACAGGATCCAGCACCAGTACACCTGCTGTACCCATTCCCCCTGCAGATCCCACTGTGCAGTGTCCACCAAAGAGGGGGACTGTGCAGCATGGCAGGTCACCCCCAGAGGATTGGCGTCATGACTGGGAGCCTCAGAATGTCGACCGCCTGGCTGAGCACACCTGGTTGCTGCAGGCATCGGTTCAGCAACAGGTGCTGCTTGCCTCTGGGGTGCATGCAGTCTGTGTGGAGGTGTGCCAGTTAGCCGAGCAGCAGGACTGGGGCACTGCGCAGATCCTGGAGGGGATGCAATGCATGCAGGAGGCCATGACTGTGTCCTTGGATCACATTGCTGGTGCAGTCATGGACGGCTTTGCATTGCTGGCAGCCACAGGGTGTGGCCATGCACAGGAGATCCCCCACAGTGTGCTGTCCACCCCACGGACCCGGCATTGGGTGACCCCACGACAGTCGACCCTGGGCTCAGATGTAGGCATCCCAGGCATGCTCGGGGCAGGCCTGTTTGGGCACCTGCACACCCCCATGAGGACATGGTTGCAGTCATGTGCTTCCACCCCTTGGGGGCTGTTGGACACCCCCCAGCTGATGCACAGCCTGTGGCTGCCAATTGGCCCCGGTGCAGCCACCCCCATGGCCATGGTGGCCATGACACCATGTGGCTGCCCTGATCTGCATGCTGCCCTGACCACAGTCTATATCTGTTGCCCTTTGCACACATGGGTGGTGTGTGTGTGCCATGCAGATGGTGGCACACCTGTGTAATGTACTACATGCTGCCTGTGCATGTGTGTGCATGCCCAGTCGCTGGTCCATGTGGTGTGGGCATGATGACAACAGTCTAGCACCAGTTTGCACCAATGGCATACGTGCCATCGCATGCTGATCCAAGCCACAGTCCAGCCCTGGGTGGGTGGGTGGGTGCATATGTGTGTATGTTGCTGTGTGTAAGTGTGTGCCACTGACTCCTCTCCCCCTGCATCATGCCTCTGTGTGTGCATGCCCCTCACCATGCATGTCCCTGCATGTGTGCTGTACTTGTCTGTGTGGCCCATGCATGTGTACCGCACCTCCTACCTGCATTCCCCAAAGTGTTCCTGTGCGACAGTGTCATGGTGGTATCATGCCTGCTGTTGCAGTTGGGGGTCCCTCCACCCAGGGGATGACTATCCACCACCCTCTGGCGCATTGTCCTTGTCATCCCCACTACTGTTGCCCTCATCTGCCTCGACTGCTATCCCACGGTTTATGGCCATGTTGTGCACTATGCAGCAGGCCAGGAATAGGCCACAGGCTTTTGAGGGGCTGTACGTAGGGCACCGCCTGACCTGTCTAGGCAATGGAATCATGCCTTCAGCATGCCAAAAACACACTCGATGATGTTGCGTGTGCTGGCGTGTGCCTCATTTTACTGTTCCTCTGCTGGGGATGATGGGTGCTGATAGGGGGTGAGCAGCCAGAGCCACAGTGGGTATGCACTGTCACCTGTGTGCAGAATGACATGGTTAGCCCTACACTCTGTTGTGCTGTGCACCTTGCCTGTCCCTGGCACCCATGCCCCCATGCATACACCCTGCCCACCCCAGGTCTGCTCTGCCCATCACCCCTTGCCCATGCAATACTCACCCACTAGGTGGCCCATGGGGATTTCCCCACATTCAAACCTGTGGCAAAGCACAGCACAGAGCTGCACCAGATGAATGTGTCATGTGCACTCCCAGGGTGTGTGGCACAGATATTGATGATGTGCCCCGTGGCATTGCACACCATCTGGCAGTTGATGCTCGGGCTCCCCTTCCTGTTATTGTACTCCACTCCCACGAGGCCAGGTGGCATGCGGATGCCCACATGGGTGCAGTCAATGGCCCCAATCATGCAGGGCATGAGTGCCAACCTGTGGAAGTTCTGCATGTTTGCTGTACTCTCTGCCTGTGTGCTGGAGAAATGAATGAATTCTGAAGCATGTGGCAGAAGAGCATTGAGGAATGGTGTGAGAAGGCTGGACGTGGCTGACTGGGTGATGCCTGTGGTGTCCCCTGTTGGTCATTGGAAGGTGCCTGTGGTGAGCAGGCACATAACAGCAGTCACCTTCATCTCCACGGACATGGCATGGCTCCATCTGGTGGGTGCCTGCATCTACTCACTGCACAGCCCACAGAGCTGCCTCAGAATGGCCCTGTTTAGGTGGTACCAGCCCATGATCTCTGTATCACTATAGTTCTCAAAGGTGATTTGGGCAAGGTACCACCTTTGCCGGGCATATCTCTGACCGGCCCTTCGTTGGCCATGTAGCTGATCTTCCTGCCTCCTCACACTCCTCATTACTGTCTCCATCAGGAAGGGTGCACTGTCTATTTCTCCTGCTGTCCACTGTCACCCTGGGCTGTTCACTGCTGGCTGTGTGCCACACCGGTACACTGTTTCTGTGTCTGTGTGTGTGTCTCTCTCTCTCTCTCTCTCTCTCTGCACCTCTCTCCCTCTCCAATGCCACCTCTCTGTCCCTCTCCGTCTGTGTCTGTTCATGTGTCTGTATCTCTGTCTGTCTCTATCTCTCTCACTCTCTCTCTCGGTGCCGTCTGTGTGTTTGTGCCCTGTTTTTATTGGAACAAGTCTGTTCGGTGCAACTTTTATTTGCTCCACACCTGTGCCATGGGTTGCTGGTTGAATATTCTGTTGCACTAGATATTTATGGGAACACCCCCTGCACTTGTGTTGCATATATTATAGTTCAACATTGGTGCACTGGATTTTGTGCTGCACAATGACTCCCACTGAATATCGCTCCTCAGCACAATTCCGTACTTGAGGTGGCGTAACTCAGTTGTGCCATGCAAAACTGCTCTGAATATCCAGGCCCTGGAAAATGTGTGGTCCTGTGCATCCTGTATTGGTGGAAATGGAAAATGAAGCTAAGACTTTTATGATCTCCAATCTGTAAGGGAAACTGGATAAACTCCTTTCACCCCTGCCTTTTTGATTGTGGTCTTGGGAATGCCATGGATGTGCCTGTTGTGACTTTGGACTTTTTGGAAGACAGGAATCTTAAGAGTAATTGGATCTGAAGTGAGACTTGAGTCATGGAGTGAGTCTTTTTCAATTTATGAGTTATTATTACACTTCCATTATAAGTTCTACCTTTTGAAAACAATTTATTGTTAAACATCCCACTGATATCTGCCTTGGTCCTTAGCCCTGTTAGTCCTCTATTACTTAATTTTTGTTTCTGGAAAACTATGGTATTAACTAGGAAACAGCCTCAAATGGATCAAATTTATTTGCCTCCTTTGCCTATTTTTGATGAGATAAGTCTGCATAAAAAAAAAAGAATCGGTCAGATGGTCTGACCATCACACAATAGGGTTTAGTTTTGCCAGCTGCCTCCAATAGACCTGGCCCTCTAGAGATGGTCAGTGCCACCCTTTAAGGGGTGTGATCCCTGATGATTTGATGGTGGTGCTGGACCAATTGAGTAGGCCAAGGGAATGCATGGATCATGGGGAACTGGTTCTGCACTATAATAGTGCAGTACTGGGGGCCCTGGATTCCATAGCTCCTGTTCATGTTTGCTCACTCACTCTTTGTCCTCAGTCCCCATGGTTTGATGAGGACCTGAGGGAGTCGAGGCAAATGGGTTGAAGGTTAGAACATTGCTGGTGCAAATCCAGCCTTGATGATGATGACAAGCTTAGACTGATGGCCCATTAGCGAAACTATCAGTCAGAAATCTCTGGTAAGAAGGCAGAGTTCCTGCCCAGAGAGATTTCTGCAGCAAAGAATTCACCAGCTCAGCTCTTCCATACTGTGCACAGGCTAGGCAATCCAGCCTGTCTGCAGAACTGGAGAGCCTTTTCACAGTTGAGGTGTGAGGAGTTTGCTCAATTCTTTGCAAATAAGGTTGCCACCAGTGTTTTAAACAAACTAAAATCACAGACCACCTAATTACTGCTATGGGAAAAGGAAAAATATCCACTCCTAACCTATGTATTAATGTGGAACAGTCTAACATATGGGAAACTTTTACTGCGGAAGTGGATGTTAATACACCTAATAGAGCAAGTAATTCTCCTATATATAGTAAGGATTTGGAACAAACCCCTATGCTGTTTTTTCTGATGTCTCTGTTGCTTCTGATATAAATAATACAAATAATGAGATCCCCTCAAAGATCTCACTAAAGGCCTCAGTTTCTGAAAATCATGTTAATAGTCTGATGTATTCAGGTAATTTAGATGAAAAACTGTGTGAGGATAGTAAGAATCCAGTGGGTTCTCCTGATTTAACAGATAAATTAAAAGCTATCACTGTAGATCTTAAGTCCACAATTGAGGGCCTCAAATTACTCGACTGAATTCAAACTCCACTTTGTGGAGGTAAAACTCCACTTAGTGTAGACATAACAGGCCGTGTGTCTCAAAAACAATCAGAATGGAGAGAGAATACAGTCCATTGTGGAGATAATGTTTACTACCCAACAGCTACAGTATGAGTAAAGATCTGATACAGATGCTTGAAATTACCTTCTCTGCCAATGTTCTTATAATGGAGAAATTGATGGCTATTAGAGAGGAGGTTGGAATGATTAAAGCTGGTATATTTAATAATCAGATTAATTTGGAGGAAGTTAATGGTAAACTGGATAAAATAGTGCCCCCTTTAGAGAAATTTCTTTCTATTATTCATCGCTCAGATAATGAGAGCCCACGTGAAGAGGCTAGAGATATAAGGGAGAAATTTTCTACACTAATTATTCCAGATTCACATAATTTACCATCTAAACACCCAAAGAAAATGAAAAAGAAAAAAGAAGGAACAAAAATAAGATAAGCTGTGATGCTGCTGACACAGCCAATTTAGTTGATCCATCATGGTCAATTAAGGGCAGCCTGGTGTAGTCTGATAATATAAAGGATCATTCTAAAGCAGTTGCGGTAGTGTTAACTAAGAAAGGTGAAACACAACCTATATTGAACTATCCTTTGGACTCCCATCCAGAAATAGTTTATAAGGGGAAAACAGAATTAGTATATAACTTGAGGGCCAAACTTGGTGACCTTGAAAAAGAAGTAGAGAGCTTGTTAAATTAGTGTTCATTGGCTCTGATGGATGATAAGGGGAAATTTACCCTTATTGAAAAAAAGAAAGAACAATTTACACAGAAAGAAAGTTCAAATATAAGAAATGCAATAGACTTAGCTAAAAATAAATTGGCTAATGATAGAACAAGTTTAGATCCCTATACTGAAAGGAAAGGATATGGGGAGGAGATTTCTCTATGGATTAGACTTAGAGGTCCTCTATACTGGATTCAAGGGTCAGAACTGGAGCTAAAAACACAAATAAATTTGCTCTTTAGGGTGAATATGAGTGTTACTGTATTGGGATCTAACCTACAGAAAATAGAACTCCTGGCTGATAATGGTGGGTGCTCTGATTGTAACATCTACCTGTATTCACCAAGGTCAGCTAATGATATCTGACATAATGGGGAAATCTTGAATGAATTTGGAATACAGTTGACTTTTGTAAACAGGGACTACTTTACCAGAGGAGCCTATGGTGTAGCAAACTTGGAGGAAACAAAATCAGATACAGTATGTCTGGCATCCCAAAAATGTATAATGAGAACAGTAGGAAGTTGAAAGGTGTGCTGAGGAATTATTTTAGTAACCTTCTGGGAATACCTCTAGGAAGAGATGGTATCCTAAAGGTGATCAGGCATCAAGAAGGGAGCCAAATAGATCTATTTAATTAAAAATCTCCAGATTGCTGGAAAATACAAGATAACAAGGGCATGCTGGATATAATGGGTTTCTATTGGTTAATATGGGTGATTTGTGGGTCTACAATTCCACAAGTATGACAAAGTGTCATGATACAAAAGAGAATTTTCAAATGGAAACTCTCAATAATTTTCAAATTCTTGCAGGTTGTGCTGATTGACTTGATAGTGATTCTGATGGCCCCTCTGAAAACTGGAGCTCTGCCTTTAACTTGGATAAAAAGTTTGTAGTTCTATCATGGAATATCACTGGATGGTCTATGAAGGTAACTGACAATGGCTGGATTAACTATGTCACTCAATTTGATGTCTTATGCTTTCAGGAAACATGACATAGAAAAGATGACTTAATTTTCATTAATAGTTATATACCCTTTGAGCATCCTGGGTTCAGGGACACCAACTTTGGTAGAAACTCAGGTGGCCTCGCTGTACTATGCAGAGTTACTCCTGACTTTAAAGGTCACATCTCTTTGTAACAAGCAGAACTTTATTGCTATATGTATAGAGAATTTAAAACAAAAGCTGATTATTATTAATGTTTAATTTCTACCCTTAGGCTCTGCCTTTTATAGTAGTGAAACATGATTAGAATTAGAGAATGAGATTAATAAATATAACCAAAATGTTTCTAATAGTGATATCTTAATAGTTGGAGACTTTAACACCAGGATCAGTGCCTTTGATGGCTTTTTGGACAATTCATTACTGGCATATAATAGTAGTCACCTTCCCTTTGTACAAAATTCACAGGATTTATGTGTAAACAAATCTGGTAAAATGTTGATTGAATTTATGTGTGATCTGGATCTTTACCCCCTTAATGGACAAATTATGGGAGACAAACAGGAGAATTATACGTATGTTAAAGCTCATTACAGATCATTGCTAGATATGGCCTTGAGGACAGGGGATATAAAATTCTGGTCCTCCCTATATATTCCAAATAGAGCAGAAATTGACCATTCCCCTCTTCTTTTGGGCACTGAGAAATGAGGCAATGATATTATAAGCCCACAGTTTGTGGTCCCACTAGAATGTAGAGCAAGAAGGTGTATCATATGTAATGGCAGGTTAGAATGTAAGGTATTAGAGCAGATCTCGAGTTTCTGTAACTCTATGGGACAAAACGCATGGTTATCCCAAGATGTTAAAACTGTCTGGGAAACTGTGGAAGATCTGTTTAAGAAGTAAGGAAAAGTCTGTATAAAGATGTTTTCATCAGTAAACATAAAGACAGGCAAACATGGTTTGATCAAGAATGTGCTATATTTAAAAATGGTTTAAGGAAACAGATAAGAAGAGTTAGAGTGCACAGGGATATAAAATCATCTCAGAGACTGAAGGTGAAGAGAAAAGCATACAAAAAATGCTTGCAGGGAAAAAAGGGATTTTCAGAAAATGAAATGGGCCCAATGCTGGAGGCAATTGAAAAGAGGAATGATAAAGGATTCTGGCAGCTTGTGGCTAAGGGTTCCTTAAATAGTAAAACTATTGCAGATTGTAATATAACCGAATATCAATGGCTGGAACATTTTGAGGGGATCTTTTACAATCCAGATATTGATGACACTGTGCCAGTAGTAGTTAATAGTTATAACTTATATCAATTTTCTGTTAAGGATGTTTATTTCTCTATAAAATCCATGAAATTAAATAAGGCAGCAGGACCGAATAAAATTCCAGCAGAAGTGTATGGAGTCAGATTTTGTGCATTTTCTTTAACAAATGTATTGAGACACATTATTTTCCTCCTTAGTGGAGAGGTGCAGAAATTATTCCCATGCATAAAAAAGGAGCTATTGGGGATCCAGTCATATATCACCCTATTAGCTTAATGGATGTAAACCTTAAAATATTTTCCCATGTTATCTTGGAACATCTATACTTCCAAAAACAGTTAACAGGAGGGATTAGTGAGGCCCAAGCAGGTTTTTGTTGTGGGGTATCAACAATAGATAACTGTCTTATTTTGAATCATTTGATCCACAAGTGTGTTAAAATCAGGAAACAAAAACTTTATACAGCATTCATTGATTTATCTGCTTCCTTTGATCTGGTATATAGTGCTCAATTATGGAAAAGAATGAGTAACAGAGGAATAGTACAATCATTGATTTCAATAATTTCCTCTTTGTACTCCAAAACTTGGGCTAAGGTTAAACCGTTTGAAATAAACCGTGGGGTAAGGCAAGGCTGTATTTTAGCTCCAACACTTTTTAACTTGTATATGGACCCCCTTATTAAGGAGGTCGCATCCAGTGATCATGATGCCCCAAAGGTTGGTACCAGGTTGACATCTATTCCAGCACATGCTGATGACCTGGTTCTAATTTCTCAAACAAAAATAGGTCTGCAGACACAATTGGATATGTTAAAAAAGGCACACATTTTTTTAAATTAAAAATAAATATTTCTAAAACTAAAACTATGATCTTTGGATCTACTCAGACCAAGTCTTACTTTAGATTAGGTGAACATAAAATAGAATCTTGTTAAACAGTGTACATATCTTGGACTAATCTACACAAATAATCGTAGATGGAAACCACACAAAGAAATAATATTTGGTAAAATTAAGAAAACAACGAATGGTCTGAAGAAATGTAATTACACTTATGAAGGTTTCTTCATAAAGCCCTTGTTAAAAGCCATCAAAGCTAAGTGTTGGGCACAGATGATGTATGCAGCTGAAATCTGGAAAATAGTTGATCCCTAAGTAGTTATGTCCCCAGTTTATAAAGTAATATGTGCAGAATTACAGGTTATACCTACATGTCCAGCAGCCTATTTAAGGGCAGAAGTAGGCTTAGTGAATGTTAATGCACTTAGCGAGGGAAGAAAACTTAAATATTGGCTACACTTAACTAGAGTAGACAATGAGAAATTAATAAAGAAATGCTTCCTGGAACAGCTTTATTAGATTAAAAATGAATGTGGTAAAAACTGTTGGATGCAAGAGATGTATAATAAACTGGATCAATATGGTTTATCAGTATTGAAAACTTATTACAATGGGGTATTGGAATAAGTACTAAATATAAAGTTTACATTCAAAATAAAATTGATAAATACTGGATGGAGCAATATTTAAAGAAAATTCGACAATCTAGATTTTCAAGATGGTATACAGGAAATAATGATGTAATTAAATTTGGGGATTATTTGGAAATTTTAGAGAATAAGACACTCAGAAATACATTTTTTAAAGCAAGACTGGAATTGTTTGAGAATAATATTTTGGAAACTAGATTTCAAAATCTACCTAAAATAAATGAGGTATGTGACTGTAAGGTTGGGACTAGTGAAGACTTACTCATCCTTGGTATAACAGCATAAGACTGTATTGGTTGAGACCATTTTTATGTTGGCAGGATATACATAGGAGTGAAATTACAAATATACTTATGAACACATATTATCAGGATACTGTCAAAAGATTAACAAATGACTTTGTATATGCTGCTAAAATTAGATAAAAATAGGAAAACGTAGATAGTATTGTATAACTGGACATGGATTGGCATTGTCTGAGACTAGTACTCATAGGGAAATATCTGAAAAAATTATTTATGTAAATTAATCTTCCCAGTGTCTTTCATATTTAGTCTGTTCTGAACCTGATTGCTATAATGAATTTTACTTGCACTTTACTGCCCACCTTTTAGGAGGCTTTTATAAATATCATGTGAGGGGCATATTAACCCCGTATAAGTACCTCTAATCTGTCTTTTGATAATGAGATGATAAATGAGTTTCTTGTCCTTGAAAATCTCTATTTACATATAATATGTGATACTGTTTATATTTGTATGTTTTTTTAATCCTGCTTTTGTAAAGGTCTTGTATGGTCAAACAATAAAAATCTGAACTGAACTAGAGTTCACAGTGGTGGGAGCGGAAAGGGGAGTCAACAGCAAAGCGGCAGAAGGAGTTAAAAGAGAGTGTCCAACTTGGTCAGGGAAGATTAGGGAGCAGCACCATAGACTACGTCACAGTAGTCAAAGATGGGGAGTATCATCTTCTGGACAATTTCATGCCTCGCAGTCAGCAGGATGCAACTATGATTCCTGTACAGAGCACCAGACTTGGGGCACAGTTTCTTCAGGATAGCATCGATATGCACAGAGAAGTTGAGCTGCTGGTCCAGCCAAACCCCCAGATATCTAAATGAGGAGGTGTCCTCCAGGATGGTCACATCAAGGGTGTGGAAGGTGGGTAGGGCCGGGAGCCTAAAGAGTCTCTGCCTGTTGCCCAAGGCCATTGAGACTGTCTTCTTGGCATTTAGAAAAAGCTGGTAAGAAGCAAACCAGAGCTGAACTTGGTTGAAGTCATGCTGTAAGTTGGTTTCCACAGCAGCAGGGTTTTTGCTGGAACTGTATAAGACAGTATCGTCAGCATACATGTGGATAGATGAGGATGAGCAGGCTGTGGGAAGATCATTAAGGAAAATGGAGAAGAGTAAGGGACCAAGCACTGAGCCCTGAGGGACACCAGTGTTAATGGGGAGTGGAGGGGAGATGAAATCAAGGATTCTCACTGATTGGGTCCTGCCAATGAGGTAGGATTTAAACCAGTTGGTGGCTGACGGAGCAAGACCAGCTGAGGAGAGGGAATCAAGATGCAGGGGATGGGAAACAGTGCCAAAAGCTTTAGCTAGGTCGACAAAAATGGCCGAGGTGATCAGGCCATCGTCCATCCCTGAAAGGATGGAGTCACTTAGCCTGAGGAGGGAGGTGGTTGTTGAGTGGTTCTTCTGAAAACCAGATTGGAAGGGGGTAAAGAAGGAGGAATTGGAGAGGAAGGGTGACAGTTCAAAGAGAACTAAATGTTCTTGAAGTCTGGCAAGGGTAGGAAGGAGGGAAATGGGGCAATTGTTGCCAGGAGTGAATGTGTCACCACCCTTGGGGAGAGAATGGACTACAGCATGTTTCCATGATGAGTGTACTTGAGCAGAAATAAAGGAGAGGTTAAGGATTAGGGAGAGAGGATAAGCAACTGCAGGAGCAGAAAGGTAGAGAAGTTTAGGATCAAGCTCATCTGGTGAGGAGCCTTTAGAGGGGTTCAGGGATAGGAGGGCTCTATAGGCTTCATCAGAGGATATAGTAGAAAAGTAAAAAGAGGGAGGGGAAGCGCTGGCTGAGGTGAAGGGCTGAAATTAGTCGGTGGCAAGGGGGAGAGGAAATTTAGAAGAGATGTGGTGCATGAGGTGTAGTAGGCATTAAATTAATTGGCCACGGAGCCAGGGTTGGAAACTAGGGAGTTATTTAGTTTGAAAACTGGAGGGGGGGAGAGAATAGGGTATGAACTACCCTTCAGAATTTAGATGGAGAGTTAATGTTAGTCAGGAAGGAGGAGTTGAAATAATCGGTCTTTGCCAGTCTACTAGCTTTAGTACATGAATTGCATAGCATTCTGTACTTGGTATAGTCATTTGAATGTTTAGTAGATTTGTATTTTTCCCAGACCTGATCATGCTCCATGAAGCTGGCCAGAAGTTTGGGGGTGATCCAGGGGAGGTGAAGCCCACAGACTCTGGTCCTTCTGAAAGGAGCAAAGGCATTCCAGGTGGCAATGAATTTATCCTTAAAATATTCAAGGGCTTGGTCAACAGAAATGGCAGTGGAGAGGGGGGCCCAGTCGATGGAAGCAAGTGCAGAGCTGAGTGGGGTAAGGTCTAAGGCTTTAAAGGACCGGAGCTATATGATTTAAGGGGGAGGTTTGGGGCGATGGACCTTACGTACAACGAAAATGGGGTTGTGATCACTAAGGGCATCAGGGAGGAGACCAGATTTAATGATGTGGTGCGGGTGGGTTATGAGTGCCCAGTCAACCAGGGTGTGGTTTTGTGTTTTGGGATTAGGGCATGTGGGCTCAAATATAAGTTGAGTGAGGTTTAGAACAGTCAAGTCATTGCCTAGCTTGTTTAACTTGGGAGACAACCAATTTAGATTCACGTCACCCATTATGAACAGTTCACCAGATTGTGAGAGGGCGGTGATATTGGCTAAGAGTTCAGTCGTGACCAAGAGTTGAATGGTTGGGCAGCAAACGATGCCTGCCACAAAGACTGGGATTGAGAAAGGAAGGGTAATGCTGGTGACAAGGGCTTCATAGGTAGCTGGGATGGAGGTAGCTAGGGTGGTAGTAAACTGCAGTGAGGACAGGATATACAAGGCCACTCTCCCTCTGTGACCCAATCGATCTTGTCTGGAGAGGGAATACCCAGGGATAGCAATGGCAGTGTCAGGGATGCTTTTTTTGAGCCATGTCTCGGTAATAATTAGGATGTTAGGATGTTAGGGGTGTGTGAAATCATGAGAGTTCATAGGAGGTCAATTTTAGGTAGCAGCGTGCACATGTTCAGGTGAAGGAGCTTCAACCAGTTAGGTAGAGTTGTAGTTGAAGTGTGGTTTGGAGTCATGTTGTTTGGGTAAGGAGTCAGGGTAGGAGAAGAAGTAGGACCAGGGATGTGGTGGATGTTCCCTGATGAAAGAAGGAGGAGGACAAGGATTAAATAGTGTCGTTTTGGACTTTTGTTGTTAAAGTAGGAAATGTGGGAGAGATGGGATGAGGGAGGGAGGCGGGGAGAGAAGGAGATAAGGAAACAAAAGAAAGGCAAAATGACTAGGAAGGGAAAACTGAGATGCAGGACGGTTGTAGGGAAAGTCGGGTCTTTTTACAAGAGGAGCAGTGGGGGTGATTGACAGGATGAAGAAGGTATCTGGAAGGGAAGCAGAGAGAAAAGTGGCAATAGGTGTAGAGGGGGAGACTGGGATAAGGGTAAGAACCAGGAAGGGTGTGAGTAGGAGCGAGATGGAAACCATTCTGGGTTGGGTTGTAGAGGCTTCCTACAGACTTGCAGATTCAGATCACACCACTGAATGTTAGGACATAGATAATTTGCTTTAGGTATGAATGACACAGGACTAGAAGTGTTAGGGGAGAGCAGTGAGAAGTGGATTGCAACCTACACATCTTGTTGCCCTCTAGTGGCTTTACAATATAATCTGCAAATGGAAAAGTATACACAGTTAAAATTACACTTTAAACTGAAGAAATTCAGCACTGAGTATTAAAAATGTCCAGATACCAGAGGCAATACTGGATTAGGGAAAAAAAAGGTTAAATAAACTGGCCGATGGTAGTGACATAGTCCAGTCAGGAGGAATATGCCTGGCAGTATGTGGAACCAAACAAGGAGCTCATGGCCCATGGATGACCAATAAGAGCTTTCCCGAAAGAAAGGGAATTGTCCTTAGAAAATTTACAGAGACAGCCATGCAGCCTTGAGTTCCCAGAATGCTGTCCAGGCCTTACCTGCAAGCAATGGCTCAGGGAGTGTTGCAGCAGGCTCTTCTCACCGTGGAGGCATGTAGACCCCCGTCTGAGGTGCTGTTAGCCCAAAGGGCTATGAGATGATGCCTGCAAGCATTGGCTCAGGAAGTGTGGCAGCAGGATCTTTTCAATGTGGTGGCATGTAGACCCTCATCTGAGGTGCTGTTAGCCCAAAGGGCTGTGAGAGGATGCTTGCAAGCAATGGCTTGGGGAGTGAGGCAGCAGGTTCTTCTCGCCATGGAGGCATGTAGACCCCCATCTGAGGCACTGTTAGCCCTAAGGGCTATCAGATGATGTGCTTCTTCATGAGAGTCTCCCACCATGACCCAGCAAATGGAGACCAGACCATGTGGGAGACTTGTGACATATCCAGGACTCAGGGACCCTATTGTGACACCCCATCCCTGGCAGGTTCTCCTCAGTCATAGTTACAGATGGTGTTGCAGGATAGTGAACTCTGAAGTGCTCTGTGAAGTTGTTTACTCTCTTTGTCACTCTGAACCCTGAACTTTGAGAACTCTTCTATTTCTTCTGGACCCACTTGTATACCCAAAATGGTCCTAGCAATCCTGGCTGAAACATAAGAATGGAATCCTTTCTGGGCCACCTGTTTACTTGTTTTTGTAGAAGAGGTACAGAATATTCTGAAACGTATACGCTTAGCCTGTTGGTACAAAACTTTCACCCCGTCTTGTCTGAAGGGAGTGACAGATTCATAAGACTTTTACTTTTGTTCATTTGTTTGAGAGTATTATAGTATTTAAGTATGTTGCATGCACACATTTGTAAGCTGGGAATAGAAGATGAACATTGTAGCTGAAATGCAGCCTGCAGCCTTACCACCTATAAGTTGTCAGAAAGCCAAGCAAGGTCAGGCCTGGTCTATAGTTAGATGGGAGACATCCACCAAACTATTGATGCTGCAGAAAGTGGTTTTGGCAGCTCTGCAGGGAAGACTCCCTTTGGTTATCAGTTCAGTAACCATACCAATGTCCTAGCATGGTGTTAAGGGGACACTGTGCTGTTGTGAGGTGCCATCATTTGGCCTTTTCTGGTAGTTATTCTGGTGGACATGAAAGCTTCCATGTTACTTCTCAAAAAACCTAAGAGGAATATCCCCCCAGTGTCTAGGTTACAGTTCCCCAAGTCACTAATCCATCAAGTTTAACTTGGTTTAGTATTAACCAGTACTTCCTGTATTCCCAACACTCCACTCTGGGACAAGCTGAAAACATGAAGTATTTCCTAGCCCATCCTTCCTGGTCAACAGAACAAATAAACAAACATATATATTATAGGGGTGCAATAGCGCCTCTGTACAGTAATTAGGGTTGAGCAGCAGTTGCTATGTTAAACCTGAAATTTTGCACTTTTATAACTTTGCAACTGATCAATGGATTTGTATAACATTTGGTATGCACTGTGTCATAGGGTAGATCTCTTGATGTGGCAAGTTTCGTTCCAGTCGGATGCGCAGATTCTGAGATCTGGATAATGAAAAAAGTAAAAAAACACCTTTTTTCAGTTTTTCCTCATCATCTTGTGACCAGATGGTGCAGAATTGCTGCTTGATTTTTGTAGGGTATAAAAAACTTTAGTAGCAGAACAGACAGTGAAAATGTTGTGCAATAATATGTTGCAAAGTTATTAAGTTTTTTAGTTCCCATTATATCCTACGGGAGTTTTCTCAACATTCCAATCTTTAGGATAGATGCCTTTTTTTCCAAAAAGGAATCAAATGAAGGACTGAGTCTCATGAAAGCATTCCTTTTTCATGAGATCACAAATCCTTTTCTGTGAGAGAAAACTCCTTTATCATGAGCCGCCATTTTGTTTACCATTTAAAAACAAAATTTGAAAACCCACAAAAATGCAGTTCATTAGATACACCAAGGCATGCATCTTGTTCATCGGGACTCCCTTACATGGATTCTGTAGCAGTTTTAAGGTAAGTGAACCTTGGAGGGTGTATTTTAATCTTTTATATTCCTTTTTTGTGACTTGCTAACTTACTTTTTTGTGAGCCATTCCCTTTTTATGAACTGATTCCTTTTTTGAGAGTCATGAAAAAGGAATACAAAAGCTTTAAAAACACTCCCTCTGTGATTCCTTTAGTTATTTTTTTTTTGTATCCCTGGTGTCTAATGGTACATCCACTCTCCATTCACCGTCCCCTGGTGTTTATTTTATATACATTCTGACACCGGGATGCCCACCCCGGCGTAGGATGACCCCCCACCCCCTGCTGCCTTATTGCTTTAATAATGTGCTGAGATCAGTGGGCCCAATCCCTGTGTCAGTATTTAACCCCACCCCTAGCAGTGTGGGACACTGGTAGCCCACTCCCAGTGTCCCAAAACAATCTTTGTTTGCTGACATCGGGGGTGGCCAATCCCCATGTCAGCACTAGAACCAATCCCCCCACACCTGTGAGAGACACTGAGTAGCCCATTCCCAGTGTAGTGCCCCCGCTTATGTCCAAGCCACCCCAGTACTGTAGGCACTGGGGAGGCCACCCCCAGTGTCCCACAATCTTACTTAATGTCCCTGTAAAAAAGGAAACAATCTCCTGATGTCTTTTTTAACTTCCTGCAAAAAAGAAAATGCTCCCTTTTCATCCCCACCACCCCCTCCTCCATCCCAACCCTCCCAGACAGCACCCCACCACCCCACCCCACCTTTACCCTATAATTACCACCGGAGGTCGAGGACTGTCATCTTCTGTGTACCAGCAGTCTGAGACATGTCTGCAGTCTTCAAAGCTGAACCATGAACTGAGAAATAAAGGTGAGTGCATTTTATGGCTGTCAGTGGTGTTTTGAACTTAGGCTTATAACTTTGCCACTTTTTTGAATTTGTACACCACATTTTCAACATAGACCTTTTGGGACTCCACTGTCACTGTCATCTCATTAACTGGTCACAGAAAGAGATTTTGAGGTCACTGCTTGAAATCAGCTTTTAGGACCTATTAATGAAATGACAGTGCCAGTGTTCATGAGGTGGGGTCCCAAAATGCCCATGTTGAGAATTTGGTGTAAAAATACAAAAAAATGCCCGAGTTATGAGCGTTTGTTGACTTTTTCCCATGTACATGCATAACTTTGGTATTTTTTAATGTTTTGCTGCCAAATTTTCAACAAAGTTATTTTTTCACACCACCTCATGAACAGTACAGCAGACATTTTATCACATCCTGTATGAAACATGTTTTTTGCACCTGTGGTGTGGGATGGTACCTTTGCTGTGTGAAATCACCTTTCAGACTAATTAATGAAATGTCAATGCCAGTGTTCATGAGGTGGGGTCCCAAAAAGGCCACACTGAAAATTTGGTAATACAATTCCTAAAAATGCCTGAGTTATGTACATCAGTTTAATTTATTCTACGCATGTGCATAACTTTGGTACTTTTCAATATTTTGCCACCAGATTTTCAGCATAGCTATTTTTTCACACCATCTCATGAATAGTACAGCTGTCATTTTTCACATCCTGCCTGAAATGTGTTTTTGTACCTGTGACACAGAATGGCATTGCAGTTGCACATAATAACATTTTGCCTTGCATTTTATAATTTCTCTGTACCAGGGTACATGAGGTGGGGTAATAAGATAGCTATGCTGACAATTTGATCACTGTTGTTTGACACAACACCTACATACATATGCTCATCTACTGGGGATTGGAGTACAGGGTCCAAAGGACTGTGCCCATGCAGCTTATTTTCTAATGGAATGGGGTGGGCATTAAGGTTGAAAATGCCAGTGCTACCCATTGATCCCTCTTCATCTGTGCAGGATGCAACCCCAAGGCACACCCCTCATGTCTGTTTCTGCATGTAAGGTGGAGGTGGGCCTTAAGGTTGGAAGCTGAGGGTGAGGGTGAGATGTTCCAGTTGGAAGCTGAGGGTGGAGGTAGGGTCTTATGATTGGGAACCCTAAGATCGCATTTCCCTACTTTTTATGCTTCAACCCTAATTGTGCATTAACGAAGTTTTTTTGCAATTAATTTCTTTACTTTTTCAGATAGTATAATATTATCCTTATTTTATGGTGTGAGCACATCCCTCCATTGAGATAGTACATCAGTATTCTTGAGACACTATAACAGTATCCTTATTTTACAGTGGGAGTGCAGAGTCCTATGGACCCTGCGTTACCATCTCTAATGAGACAGTATAACATTATCCTTATGTTACAGTGGAACTGCAGGGTCCTTTGAACCCTGCACTCCCATTCCTCCATTGAGACATTTTAACAGCATCCTTATGTTATGGTGGGAGCACAGGGCCATTCGGACCATGCACTCACATTTGTTTAAATTACATAACTTGCTCAAATACTGTTGTATTTTGTGCAAATTATGTAATTTGTGTAAAATACAACAATATCTTGTGAATGGTATGTAACTTGTGCAAATTACAACTTTCATGCCTGACAGTATCTTGCACAAGTTATGTTAATTGTGAAAATTACAACTTTCCTGCCTGAGATATAAATGTTCCCATTGAAAATAATGGTAAATTAAAAGTGTAATAACTTTTGAAAGGATCATTATTTTTTCACCAAACCTTCAAAAGGCAGCTCTGTGAGGCAAAGGCTTTCTACCTTGAAGATTTCAGACCACTACCTAAAGCTGTTTCTGAGATAAACAGTAGGTGGACAAAGAAATGTAAAACAAACTGGTAAATTTAGGATTTATTTAATGCACTGTATCTCAAAAACCACAAAATCTATTCACATGAAAGTTGGTATGTCAGGAGACCTTCCCATAGAGATTATTCTTACCACATTTTGTGCAAAAGCGTGAAACAGTTCAAAAGTTATTAAGGTTCACAAATTCAGGTGGGGCTGTGGGACTCAAAGCCAGGTCTCTAGGTTTGCAGCTCAGAGCCATAAACCACTGTGCTATACTGCCTATAAGTTATGTAACGTGCCCAAATTTCAACTTTCATGCCTATCATATAAATTTTCCCATAAGAAATGATTGGAAATGAAAAGTTTAATAACTTTTAAACTGATTAATATTTTTGCACCAAACCTTCAAAAGACACACCTGTGAGGAAAAGGCTTTCTACCCTGAAAATTTCATACTACTACCAAAAGCCATTTCTGAGATACAGGTGGACAAAGATATAAAAAAAAAAAAACTGTTACATGTAGGATTTGTTGATGCTCTGTATCTCAATAACTACAAATCTGACACAAAATTTGGCACATCAGGAGACCTACCCCCCGAGATTATGCATGCTGAATGTCATGCAAATCCATTGAAGGGCTGCAAAGTTATTAAGGTGCAAAGTATGCATATCAGGATGACAATGTGCATAAAAAGTACTTTCACTTTCAGTATACATATACATTTTCTCATGGGAAATAATGTGAAATTAAAAAATTAATAACTTTAGAGCAGATTAATATTTTTTCACCAAACCTTCAAAAGGCACATCTGTGACCCAAAGGCTTTCTACCCTGAAAATTTCAGACCACAACATAAATGCATTTCTGAGACACAGGTGGACAAAGAAATGTGAAAGAACTGTTAAATTTAGTATTTTTTGACAATTTTCATCTCACACCACACAAAGGATTTACACGAAATTCTGGATATCAATGGACCTACCACTGGAGATTACACATGCCAACTTTCGTGCACATCTGTTGAGTGGTTCCAAAGTTATTAAGGTTCAAAATTCTGGGTTTAACATAGAAGTCTGCACTCAAACCTAATATACTAGCGCTACTGTGCCAGTATAATATATATAGCCTAGTATAGCCTAGAGGTTAGAAGAACGAGGTGTGAATGAGCTTGATACATCCAGCAGACCAGACCTGAGTTTGATTCTCATAACCTCCACTTGCATACTGTGTGACTCTGAGCAAGTCACTTAACCACCCAGTGCTCCCAGGTCACCCCTGAAAACAGGCACTTGTGCCTAGTGGGCCTTACCCGGTTACCAAAGACTAAAATAAAATGAAAAAATAAATAAATAACACATGCAAAATCTTTGTCTATATGACGACTGGTTTAATACAAGCAGGAGAAGGGAGGTGATCATGCCACTATACAAGACCATGGTCAGACTGCAGCTGGAATATGGGGTACAGTTCCGGAAGCCATACTTACAAGGGGACAAGGACAGGTTGGAGAGAGTCCAGAGAAGGGCTACCAGAATGGTAAGTGGGCTGCAGGAGAAGTCATACGAGGAGAGACTGGGTGATCTGGGCCTGTACGCACTGGAGGAGAGGAGAGGAGGAAGAGGGGGGACATGATTGAAACATTCAAGTACTTGAAAGGAATAAATAGGGTAAGGGTTGACAATATCTTCAGACTGAGTGAGAATAAATCCACTGGGGGCATGCATTGATACTCAAAGATTTAAAGGTGACATCAGGGGGAAGTTCTTTACTGAGAGGGTGGGGGGTCATGAAACAAACTGCCGGAATGAGTGGTGGGGGTTGATTCAGTGGTCAAATTTAAAAAAGCCTGAGATACATACATGGGCCTAACCAACAGGGGGCAGACAGAAAATGGAGGGCGGAGGTCTTCCTAGAGGAGGGAACTCGGGCAGACTGGATGGACCATGAGGTCTTTTTCTGCTGACAAATTTCTGTGTTTCTATATTAATATTTTTAATGAACATTTTTGTTTGCCTGGGTTAAACTGATGTACCCAAGAAAGGAAAGGGAAGTTGCAGCCGCTGACTTACAGCACAATTCACCTGAGATATACAGTAGAATGCACATTTGAAGCAATACGTCAAAACAAGCCTTTTAAGGCCACAGCTTAATAAGAATAAGAATATCATGAAGTTGAAGACATTTCTGATGGTCCCAATCACACTATTTAAGCACTGTATAACTTACATATTAAAGACACTTTGATATAAAAGATAGATTCTTTGGTCCCAATAGTGACTGTATAAAACAGGCTGCACTGTATATACTGTTGTTTGAATAAAAGCACACTGTATATACTAAATATCATAATGTATTTATTTGAAATTAACACCAAACTGATGGCAGGATGTCCTTATGAAATATAGCATCTCATTTTTGTGGTAATCCCTTGGTACAGAGGGTAACAAAAAGCTTCTTAGTTTGCAATGCATGCGGCAGGTTACACAAGTTTTCCAAAATGATACACACTTGCAAGTTACTTGTCCATTATAAACCCACAAATGGCAACAGTGGGGAACTATTAGTTATGCATCAGGTAAGCAAATTATTGTCATAGGCATTAACGGTTGTATCTTTTTACAGGCAATGCATTAGTATTCCATATAAGTCAGCAAATAAAAGAAGGGGGTTAAGAATGGGTAGGGGTAGGTGGTAGGGCATTCACATTGATCTGCTACTAAAGCAGTAACTTTTGGAATAACAAAAATGATTAGGGATTTCTTGAAGGGGTCTGGTACGCTAAACCAAGCTGTCAGGACAGAGAAGGACTAGGACCATCCACTTAAAGGGACACTGTCAACTGCTAAACACCACTAAGTGGACCCTGGCACCAGGGCCCTACAAAAGTTTCTCAGGGGTAGGGAGGGTTAAAGCTACTACAATAATGACTGATGGGAAGTAGGGGGTGCCAAACCAACTCAGGCTCTACTGATGATGAAATAACTCCTGCTGGTGGGTAACAGCATATTAGAGACCCCCTTAAAGGGACACTGTGAACCCTTTTTTCTTCCTATTATTTCTAGTTAAAAACCACATGTTATGACTGCTTACCTTCTCTAAAATTCATCGATGCTGCTGGCTGGTTTATGTGCTCCCTTTCGTAGTAGAACTGAAATACATGCTAATGGTGTAAATATCCTCAACCTTCTTTTGTTTCAAATCCTTCATCTACTGTTATTGCATACCTCCTGAACATTAGGATCACCCCAGACAGTGCAGTTACTCATTTTTTTTAACCTTATGTCTATCTGCCTACTGCACCATCCCTCCACTCATTCAGAGCTCCTCAAGTCACCTTCCCGACATCCCGTAGTGCCCCCAGGAGTCTGCTGCTAGAGTGTCCGTCTGCTCAGAGACCCTCAGGTAGCCCGGTATACCCCCCTGGTGGGACAGGGGAAGGGAACCTCAAGCCCTCCCCATAACAATGGTAGAGTGAGCAGGACACAGCGGAGTCTGCCCCAGTGAGCACCTGGTGACGTGGTCTGGCTTCAGAGGAGTGATCACCTAGGAGTGATGGGCTCCATTTTCTCCTGTTCTGGTGAACCCCTGCCCCTGGAGTTGCCGGCACACTGGGAGAGCCAATGAGGAGGTGTGCGTCGAGATGGAACTCCTCCCTGGGCTTTCCACTGGTGCTGCCCCTCCTCTTCTGTGAGTCCCGATCTGCATTGCCAATCCAGGGTTCACCCAGGAGGTGGCAAAAGAGCAGCAGGACAGACCTGCAACCCTCCTCAGAGAGGGAGAACCACCATTGAGTGCACAATCCCTCACTTCCCCTGCCAACCCTCCAGCAGCCCGAGTCCGTCACCAAACCTGGGTCGCCGGCGTGGAGCGAGGTGTGGCATCCAGCGCCTCAACCCTTAGCACCACCAGGCCGGCCAGTGCAGTTACTCATGCTGCAATAACTTCCTCTCCTTCAACAGCATCATGAGTGGCAAGACTGTATTGGGTGTTCCCCTGTCTAGGAAAGATGCAGTGGGAGTTGACTGAGAGCTATAAACAAATATGTTTTTGTATGGTAACACTAGTATTGTGGGTAATCCACTTTTCACTTTTTAAAAGAAAAAAGGGATCAGAATCAAATTACCTGCTACATTAGCAATCTATACAGAATGTGTCCAATCATAGCCTGTGATTTTTAAACTAGAGATACATTGAGGCCAAAGGGGGTAGACAATAGCTCTTTAAAACCTCTATCTCACGTGTCCGCTCGCTCAGGTCCTCATCTGTCCCATGCTATCAGTCCGGCCGTGCGCTACAAAAATGGGGGAACAGGGCTTTGCTTATTTTGCCCCTAATTTCTGTAACTCACTTCCCCCCAGGTTAAACACTCCCCTTCCCACCACTCCTTTAAGCGGTCACTATTCTCTCACCTCTATGCATTTGGAATCTGTAACTGTAATTAACTGTGTGTCTCCTCCCTATTTCTTCTGTTTTGGGGATGTCTAGGCATTACCTATCTTGTTGCATCTAGATTTTGATATAGCATATTGTGTACTGTTTAGCTATTTATATCATATGTGTCCTCCCATACTGTTGTGACTGAATTGATGCTTGTTACTGTGTTGTGCTGATATCATCACTGTATTATGGTGTTGTACTCTCCTGGGTCGTGTCTGAAAATAGGCAGGACTGTTGCCTAGTGCACTTACCCGGTTAGCAAAAGCTACTAAATAAATAAATCATTACAGAATTTGCGTATTACCTAGATACTGTAGCTGCCTCAATCTCAGACAGAGTAGGGACACGGTGAAAGAGGATTAAGGTATGTTCGGGACAGTGTGGTGGAGTGGATACAGTTATGGAGAACTGTATATCAGTGGTAGTCTCTCCAGGCATGGGGCTTAGTCAGCCAATTCATTGTGCTTTATGATCTATAGGGATTCCTGTTTTTACAAGGAAATGGATGAGTCTACAAGGAAATTGCTCATGTAGACATAGATTAATTATATAGGAAAGCAGTGAATTTCTGCTTACTTAAAACATGCTTTATAAAATGGAAAGAGAAAATCCTGCTTTCTGATTGGTTATTACCTGTGCATGAAATCAGTTTTATGCACAGGTAATAACAAGTTCAGAAAAGCAGGACCGCATTGAAAAGAGAAATCATGGAACCCTTAGAATATTGATGTTTTAAACACTGTCATCTTCTTTTCCCTTGCTAACATGATTCAAACTTACAAACTGCACCACTAAATTCAAATAACTACATCATGGTACCAGTCCCCCATTCATCCCTTCTTTCACTGATTCCAACAGAAAATCACATTTCACTTATAAGTTCTCTCTGTGCCTCCCACAGTCAGGTCTGCTTCCACTGCGGTCATCATGCTGCTGTACCTGTGGTTTAAAAAAAAAAAAGCCATTGCCTCATTTTTTTATTTAAGTTGACTTTCCCATAGTCATCTTTTCCAACAGGCTGTTTGTTGTTGTTGTTGGTGGTGGTGGGGGGGGGAGTAGTAGAGAAGGGACGTTAGCCACTGCTGCTTGCACCATATGTGTGTGTGTGTGTGTGTGTGTGTGTGTGTGTGTGTCTGTATACCCACTCACAGCCACCTCTCCAACTTCCCACCCACTACTTCTGCAGTCCCCATCTGCTCCTGCAGTGCAAAAAAAAAAAAAACAAAGTTCTCACTCCCTCTCTCTCTCTCTCTCTCTCTCTCTCTCTCTCTCGCTACTGTCTGGAGCCCCATACCATATAAAAAATAAAATCAACAACAGTACAAGTGGCACAGGGGTCTTTCTCAATTACATAATATTGCAGTAGGAGGAAGGCCTATTTTTTTAATAAATTTGCTTAATCAAATCTCTTTTTCTACACAAAATATTATTTTTCTTAGTGCAAAAGGAAAAAAAAAAAGGTAGCCCATTTTACAAGTTCATTAAGACACTTCGGGGTCATACATGGAACAGATTTCATGGCATTCCCAGGGACTGAAGACACTTGGCCCATGGCCTCATTCTTCACTATGCCCCTGGGTGTGTGGTAAAATCTGTTCCATTCTCACACCATCATGTCTTATTGCTTATGTAATTTACAGCAAAACACAAGAAAGCATCCTAGAGTTACAAAAAGAAAGAATCTTTAGACCCTGAAGCTGCTGTACAACAGGTAGAGGTTGGTCCCTGATTCACTATCAAGGATGAAATGGCAGACCGCATTATATAGATCAAGACATCCAGCCTGTGAGGTGTGTCTTTAAGAGCCGAGCAGCACACACCATCTTCATAGTCTAACAAAAGCAGTTGGAATTGTCACATCCCTGGATTCTTGTGTGTGAACTGTGGCTGACCCTGGTCATACGAACATACAAATTTTCAAACAGAAATTGGCCAGGTGGTCTATCATGTCTGCTTGAGTGTGCAGCTAGCACCCTCATCTTGCAGCTGTCCCGCCCTCCTCCCCTTTCCAATTATCCCCTCTCACCTTGTCTCATTCACTTTTGAAACTACCCACTATCTTTCAGGCTACCACCTCCTCCAGTAGAGCATTCCACTCTGCCATGACCCACTCTGTGAAAAAGTGTCTCCTCATTTCCATCTTACAGTAAATCTTCTTCCTTTCAATCTAAGGCCGTGCCCTCTTGTGTCCCTCCCCCTCCTCAGCCTGAAAATCCTTTCAGTGCCTGCCTTGTTTATCCCCTTTACATACTTAAAGGTCTCAGTAATATCCCCCCAGTCCCTTCTGTCCTACAAGGAGTACATGTTCAGCTCTCTCAGCCTCTCCTCATATGGTCTGTCCTCCAATCCTTGGACCAGCCTCCTTTAAATGGTCCTCCATGGTCCTTTAAAGAGTTCCTAGCCTGGGACCCACCAAAGCAGTGATGTGACCTGCATGCTTCTGATAAATGAATTGGGTTCCAGTCATTCCCTCAAGACCTGAAAGATGACACCTGCTTCAATAGCAAGGTTAACCTCAGTATAACTGGAGAGGGAGGTATCAATTGTTTGGTTTATGGATGGGTGCTAATGGTCAGGTTGTTGCTTTTTAGTATTGAAAATGAGGTGGTTCTTACTTGGCTAGGTTTGTACTGCTACATAATCAGTTTTGAGTTGATTCTCCAAGAAGGTCAGTGCAGTGCCATGGATGTGGTTAATGTGTATGTGTACCTTGCTTCAGAAACACTAACTGAACAGGTTAACAACAATCCTGGATTCTTTAGTTGCTCAAATTGGAAAAGAGCAGAGTCAAAAGCAACCTTCTGTGAGCACCACGCAAGGTGATTCACAAGATATTATACCATAATCCATTCTAATCACACCACCCTCAGTTTCCTGAGGAGGCACAGGTGATTGAACAAGTCAAAAGCTTTGGTCAAGCAAGTGTAGACTCCATTGATATAACCTTTCTCCACAGCCTCATGCATATTGCTTGTCATCCTGTGGAGTGACATATTGTAGCAGTGGAATGCTTAGTTAAGCTATTGTAAATGAATCCTGACAGAGCAAGGTTTAGGAATTTGTTTTGGAGCAAGTGGTCTGAAATGTTGACATGAGCAACACTCTATATAATTTTGAACAGTGCAGGCAGGATGGAGATAGGCTGGTACTTATAGGCATCCAGTCTATCTCCACCTTGATGTAGCTGTGTGATCTTGGTGCTTGTTCAAACTGCTGCTAGGCAGTATGTGTGGAAGGAAATGTTAAAAAAGGGTGGTGATAGGTGCAACAATAGCTGGGGCAGCAAACCTATGGAGTTTTGGTTCCAGGTTGTCTGGACCTACAGTCATGGGAGTCAAGGATACAAGTAGTATTGAGCACTTCTGCTGGGTGTTGGAGCTAGAGATGCATTGGCATGGTGGGTGTAGGGGATGGGGGAACATTGTCCTATGGCATGATAGATGGAGTTGGTTGGCTTGACTAGGTGAGGTTAGTAAAGTGGTGGTTATGGGAATTATACTGAATGGGTCATCCAGGGTTTAGTAAGGTGCCTATGTTACATGGCAGTGATTCTTTGTGAGGGTGTTTTGGGGTTCTGGATGTTTCAGATACAGTAGGTTGGGGATTGGTCACTGTAAATGTCAGGAGGACACCAGCTGCAGCCACATAGTCTGGCAGCTTGACTAAGATTCAGTCAGGAAGGGACCCTAGTTAAGTCATTCTGGTGAGCTGGCTTTGTGATGATTTTAGGGAGGTTTGTTCCTCCCAGGGTCCTAAAGTGCTTGGTATCCTCACCCAGGCAAGGGGAGTATCTCAATGTACAATGGCCATTTCCTAAATTGAGGACATTAGGTGTTCAAGGAAGGACTTTGCCAAGGGTGGCCAGTAGATGAACCCTATCAGCAGTGACACTGCTTGGTTTTATTTTATTTTGATTTATTTTACATTTCTTTATACAGAATAATCCATTTGAGATAAGATATATTATTTTCAGCGGATTCCGCTTCTACCTATTACAACAGCTGGGTGGTCTAGAGCTCTGGGAGGTTACATGATTTGCTTATGGTCACACCATGAATATTTGGCTCTGGTGCAGTTTAATCTGAGAGTTTTTTGTTCCCAGGCTGGTGGTCTAACCACTGGTCCACACTGCCTTCCAAGTGGATTGGATAAACCTGATCAAGAGGCATAGGGACTTTACTTGCCCTTTGGGAATGCAGACATGAAAGGGTTAGCAAGATTTGGGCACTGGGAGACATTGCAGATTGCTACCTCTCCTCCCTCTCTTAGTCCTGTCAACCACGGAGAGGAAATAGTTCACAGAAATACCTTAGAGTTATAGATCCTTAAGTGAAACAAGGTCTCTGTTCTTGCTAAGACATCTTGTTGCAGAATAGACCAAGACTTTGAGCTGATCCATCTTGATGTAAGATTGCAGACATTTATGTGGCCAGCTTGAGCCCCTTAGTGGATTTCAGCTTGCAGTTACAGATAGCTTTGTGCATATGATGGGCCAGGGCTAGCATGCTTTGCTACAAGGGAGGGGTACATAAAAGATGAAGAGTATTGTGATGGAGCACATTTTGGAGTGGTGTCCTTTGGTTCTAATTGGACCAGTAAGGCTTGCTAGTTTCTATGTCCACACCTTAGCTATGAGGATATGGAGGATGCGGCAACAAGTGAGCTGGTGCATTTTTGAGCCATGGGGGTCTTGGGCATAGAGGGCACTATACCCCCAGTAGGACACTTAAATGCATGTATTGTTAAGATGGATGTGGATCAGGCTGAGGCAGCACAGCTGGGTGGTTAGGAGGGCTAGTATGAAAAAGATGGGGTGGCTATCTGAGTTAAGCTCTAATAGCACATTTATCTAAAATGATCACAGTGAGGCATAGCTTTCTATTGTAAGCATGAATAAAACAGTCAATGAAATATGCAAGCAATAAGACACGATGAGGTGTGGGTTATCTCCTGATAAGAGCATGCCCAGGTGCATTGTTAGGCATGAGGCGCTTGCTCCGAGTGCCTTATGCACCTGGGCGTGCTCTTATCAGGAGATAACCCACGCCTCAGAGTGTCTTATTGCACTTATAAAATGGGTTTCAAAGTAAATATGTAAGAAGAAGAAGAAAAAAAGAGGAAAGACATTTTTATAGTTTTAGGGGTGTTTTTTATAGATGAAGTAGTAAAATAGTCCATTTATTTAGGTTGTTTTTCTATTGTGTGACATTGAGTAGATCCCCCGACACACACACACAGACACAGGGATCTTGGTCAAGTTGTTGTGTCTGTGTTTTACTTTTAGTTTCCATTTTGCTGCCCCTCTCAACATATCATTAAAGAGGTACCATATTCAGCGTTTGTGTAGCGCATTGCCGTTGCCAACTGCTGTTAATGGCAGCGAGCATGTCCATGCCGGCCGCCGTATAGAGCCGTTTCTGGGTTGGTGCCATTTAAAAAAAAAAATTTCTTTATTCAAAGTGTGTCTGAGAGTACATGAATACAGAAAAGGACTGCGTGGGGCTGAGGGAATGACATGAAAGGCAACATGATGAGAGATGGAAACCGGCATGAGCGCTTTCCGTTTCAGCTGTCTCGGTAGTTACGCTTCTTTTTTTAATGATAAAATGTATTGCAATTTTGGGACACATACAGAGAGAGGACAGTACCAGATGGTTAAGGACCCCTTTTGCGCTTGCAAGTTAGTCTGTGTGAGTTTATGTTTGCTGCTAAAATCGTGTGGCATTTCGTGCGATGCTGTGGGTCCTGTCCCTGCATCTGAGAAGCAGATTCCCGGTTGAATAGGTTAGTGATTTTTTTTGGTTGTGAGGTTGCCATGGTGAGAAAAGTGCCCGGTTGGCACAAATACTTGCTGATATGGACACGGGTGGCAGGTCCTTCCAGCCAATGAAAGTGAAGCATTTTCTTTACCTATTTTATAAAGAAACATAGACCATGTCAGAAGATAAAGACCACTGGCATGGGGGGGGGGGGCATGTCTTAGCAACTGAGCAGAGCAAATGCTGTTGAGCTTGGCTCCTTGGAGAAATCTGTTTTTTTTTTTTACATATTTTGGATCTGATTATAAGTCTCTATTATTGCTACCTCTGTTGAATATCATACCTACAGCCTTGAAATCTTTAAAAATGGGCGAACAGAAGAATGCCGCTGCCTCCTCAGTTTTCTTTAAGCCAAAGTCCAGCCAACAGAAAGATGCTAGGCCTCAGGAGCACGAGGCAGCCTCAGAGTCTTGTGACTCAGGTGTGTGAGAGGTGACATTACAAACTCTGAATACTAACATCGCCCTCCTGATATACACCATTCAAGATTTAGATAAGAAGCAGGATGGGCTAACACCCCAGGTAACTACTTTGGAATATCAGCTGGATGGAGCTGAACAGTTGATTTAGCAAGCTGAGGAGTCAGCTTGTAAGGCAGTCGACACAATGGCAAAACTCATCAAAGAAAATACACTATTAAGACAGCACCTGAAAAATCTGGACAATCAGATATGGGAGTAAAATATTATCGTGATTGGGCTCCCTGAAGAAGCGGACGTATTCTTACCAATGTATTCTTACCTCAGTTGTTGGGCCTTACAGAACTGGATAGCAGGTTCTCCATTGAGAAGGCCTTTTGGATCACTCCCTGACGAGCCCAAGGTTACTCCACCACTCCATCTACTTCCTGATTGTACTGGGTGGGAGACCGTAACCGAGTGCTTCGTCTGGCAATAAGGATCCATTGATTGAGGTATAGTGAATCAGACACTTCCTTAGTCTGCGATCTCTCCTATAGCACCCGCCTTCTATAGAAGGCTCTTAATTGGGTCCGGAGTTCACTCAAGACATTCAAGTGCAATATCAGTAGTTAATCCCTGCAAAATTGCAGGTATCCTGGAATGGCCAAACATATCTTTTTAATGACCCAGCGGATGCTGCTAATTTGGTGTGGATTATTGAAACGGAGATGGCTGAGGGTGAGGAGGAAGTCTCGCAGTGCATGAGCCCTGGCTGAAGGGACTATAGATTTTTTATATTACAAGGACTGAAAATGTGAGTTAAAAATGAGGCACTGTGTGTATTTGATTAGTCAAATGTTTATAACACCTGCTGAACTGGAAGTTAAAAGTGATGTTTGCTTACTACTGTTTGATACTTTATGATTAGCACGGGACTGTATAATGTGTAGATGATTGAGAGAGGGGGAATATATTCAGATTATTTTCTCACGTTCATATGTGCAGGGTGGGCAACTGGGTTGGCGATTTTTGGTGTAGTTGCCACGAGGTTTAGATCACAGTATCTTTTTGCTGCTCCTTGTGCACTACCTATTTTACCTCATAGCTCAGCCATTCCCTCACCCTTTCTTTTCATTTTTTTATTTATCATGACTGCTATTTCTCACCTGCTGCGGTGGTTAACAGTGGGGGAATCCAGCTGCTGGCCCTGCCTACTGAGAGAGCAGCAGGGTCACTCACATGATGGGGGATCTGGTATGGCTGTCAGCCGACTTGCTGGAGGGCCTCCCTGTACCCTACCAAGCCGAGCCAGCTCCAGACCCTCCCCCAGTGTGATTCCAATGACAATCCTCCCAGCCGTGCAGGGCATTGCCATCAAGTTGTATGGTCACACCCAGTCATTTTCCTCTTTATCTCCCCACTGGAGTGCAGACATGCAAGGACATCAAGGCACTGCGTGCTGACATCCACCGTGCTCCCCCTCATGCACACATGCATTAGTAGAGTCCCGGGCAACCCCAGGGGCCACTACAGCATGGTGGGTTTCCCCAACCCTCTCCAGGACTAGGAAAGCAGTCTGTGGTTGCTCAATCCTAGTCCTCCCCTGCCAACCTCCGACGACCAGAGCTTGTTCCTGAACCTGGGTCATCGGTGTGGCGCGAGGTGTAGCATCCAGCACCTCAATCCTCAGTGCCACAGGGCCAGCTCACCCTTTCTTTTCTTAATCTCTGCTTTCCTCTCTCTCGTCTGTACTATGGCCCCTGGTTTACACCAGTTTCTCCTCCTGTCGTATCACCCCCCCCTAAAAATATCCTCCCACTACAGCCGCCTCTCTTCTGCCAGTCCTTTGCTTAGTATCCCCTCTCCCAGCCTCAGTAACAATCTCTGTGGTCCTCAGTATACTCTCATGACCAAAAGCCACTGGTTGCTCCTTTGCTTCCCTTCATCTTACTCTGTTATCTTGCTAGCCACTGCAACATGTGTTTCTGTTCCTCACTCTACCTTTTATATTTGACCGGCAACCAAACTTATTTAAAGATATTATTTGTTATGCTTGTATTATTTTTTATCCTGCATTTGTTTTTATATCTGTTGACGTACTTTTGAAACCCTTTGTGTGTGTTGTTACCCCATCCCTGGGTTGCACCTGGAAATGAGCCTCGGCGCAGTGTGCTTTTCCCAGTCACCAAATTTTAATTTAAATAAATAAATAAACATGGCGACCCTCGTATTTGCCACCCCCAGGTTTCTATTATGTATGCCACATATGGCCACTCTCGTATTTGTTACCCCCAGGTATCTTCCATGCACTTCACCTGGCAGCTTTGCATTAGAGCAGAAGTTGTTTTTTTTATATATGGATATGGGTACTTTCTGTAGCCCTGTTAATATGGGTGCTGCTAGTGTGACCTGGATTCCTAAGTGGGGAGAGAGGGTCTTCTCCCCCTTCCCCTTGAATGGTCAGGTGAGGTTCGACTTGTGTACAATGTTTAACTGCTGCAGACCCCTGTTTTTTTCTCCTTTCCCCCTTTCTTCTTTAATGTCCATGGTTCATTATTGTTATATTTAAGAATTATACCAGGTTACTATTGCATATAAACTATGGTTGATGATGCAGTTGCTATGGAACGGTCCACGATCAATTAATGATTTCTCCTAGATATCTGGAAAGCTTTAAGTGTTGACCACTTTTACCTATTGGGGATGATGTGGGAATTTTTCCTTAATGGAAAACAGGATACAACTTGAATGTTACTGTTTTAACTCATCCCTCCCTTCATTCTACATTGTATGCCTTCAACAATACTTTATAGGGTAATATTATATGTATGTGTAATTCCCTCTACGTAGTAATGCATGGGAAGGGGTCCTTTGTATCCTCTGTAAAGAAATGTATTGGTTTATAATTTTTGTTGTACTGACCTTCTGTGGTTAAAGCTTGTAAGAAATTCTTGCAAACTGAATAAACAAATAATAATAAAATAAAAGACCACTTGTCTACCCAGCCTGCCCTATTTTGATTCCCTACGTTATCCCGTGACCTACTGTCTCAGTGGGGTTCTTACCCCCATCGGCATCTTCTATCATGCTAGTCCTCCCCCCAACATAATTTTCAGACCCCTATGTTTTTCCAGCACAACTTGAATCCATTAATGCTCTTTATTCCCATCACCTCCACTGGCAGTCTGTTCCACAGCTCATTCACCATCTCTGTGAAATAAAACTTCCTCACATCTTCCTAAACCTCCTTCTCACCAGGTCCCATTCATATCACTTTGTCACTGACTCCTGATTCCTAGTGAATAGTCCCTCACAGTTAATCCTGCTTATTCCTGTCAGGAACTTGGAGGTCTCTGTCATGTCACCCCTCTTCCTTCTGGCCAACAGTAGGTACATGTTCAGGGTCATAAGCCATTCCTCTTAAGATCTACCCTGTTGGCCCTGAATTATTTTGGAGAACATTTTCTGTAGAAACTCAGTTATGTTCCTTACTCTTTTGCTCTTTTCATGTTGGGGTTACAGAACTGAGCACACCACTCTAGATGGGCCTCACCAGTGACTTGTATAGCGACAATATCACCTCCTTCCTTCTACTACTGAAATCCATTCCAATGCACCTCAACATTCTGGTTACCTTTCTGTATGCTTTATTGCATTGACTACATTGTTGTGTACAGAGTCAGTTATAATGAGCCCTTGGGTCCCTTTCCTCTGACAAGTGGCCAACCTGACCCCCTCATCAAGTATTCTGTCCAAGGCTTTATCTTCCCTATGTGCATCACATTACACCTTTTGGTCTTGAATCTCAACTGCCAAACCTTATACCATCTGTCTAGCCTTTCTATGTCCCTTTGCAACTGTCTCACTTGTTTTCCTGTCCACCCAGCTGCAGAGCTTTATTTCATCTGCAAAGAGGTAAATCTTGCCCTGTATACCTTCCCTTATGTTACAGATTTACATATTGGAATGGAAAGGTCCCAGTACTGACCCCAATTGCACCCTACTTGTGACCACCCTTTCCCCTAATTGAACCTTGTTAACCACCACGCTCTGTTGCCTTCTCCCCACCCAGACAGTTTCCCACTCAAATGGCATATGGCATACTAGGAGAGACTGAGGGAACTCAACATGTACAGTACTCCCTGGAACAAAGGAGGGAGAGAGGAGACATGATTGAGACTTTTAAATGCATGAGGGGTATAAATAAGGTTAATTTTCAGGAACTTTTCCAATTGAAAGAGAGCGGAAGAACAAGAGGGCATGATATGAGGATGGCATGGGGTCATAATGTCATGGATGCCACCAGGCACACCACAACTGCACAACAACAAACAGCATGAAAACATGCTTGACCATTTTCTGTTTGTTTTGCTGAGGCTTTGCCCCCCCCACAACCCCACACCCCCTGGACTTATTATAATCAAGTCTGAGGGTATGTGGACTTAGGGGCAAGAAAAAAAAATGGTAAAAGATTCATGAGTCAGGAATGAAGCCCCGTTCCCTAACCCCATTCATTGCAGGGTCGGGTGCTCTAGCCACTCCAGCATGGGCGCGGCTCAACTGAGCACCTGACAGGCAGTGTTCCTAAACACTTTCTCCTTCATGGTGAGTATCATGGGGTAGCAATACTTTCATATCACTGTAATTTCCCTAACACTCGACAGGCATACATGCTAATCACAGCATGGTTGTGCTGTGCCCAGTTTTCTCCATGCAGATATCACCTGGTACCCATGAGGTTGAAGGGAGGGAGGTTCATGAGTAATACAAGGAAGTTGTTCTTTACAGAGAGAGTGATGGACCCATGGAATAGCCTACCCAAGGAGGTAGTGAGGGCCAAAATGGTAAGCAAGTTCAAGAACGTATGGGATAGACATGAAGGTCACATACAGAATGGTAAAGAAGGGGAAGGGGAAGAGCACCAGGGACGTTCTTGAGCAGACTAAATGGACCTTGCGGTCCCCTTCCGCTGTCACTTTCTATGCTCCTATGTTTTACCAGCTTCTTTCCTACTCCCCAATCAATGTAATTCAATTTTAATTCAGTTTTATTTAAAAAGCCTTGTAGGACCATGAGCAAAGTGTCCATTTTTTTGGCAGTCCAGTCTGAAAATTCCACAGATACAAAGTAGACATATAATACAAGTAATCATCATACATAATACACACAATATCACATACTAGAAACAAGTGCAAATATTGCTATCAAATAAATATTTCTTTAAATTATATTTAAAGCCAGTGAAAGACCTGCACATTAGATTCTCCATCGGTAGAGTATTTGATAAACCAAAGATTGCTGCTCTGTGGTTGTGCACAAAAAGGGCACCACAAAATATAATCTACTTTGCCTAGTCAGAACTGTTGACTTGGACTGCTTAAAAAAAGAACTAACGGAGGTTGGTAAGAGATTATAATAAACTATGAACAAGAAGCAAGACAGAACAGAATTTAAAATGCTGTTCCATGACTCAACTTTGCCCCAGCTTCAAAAGGTCACAGCAGTGCATATACAAAGGTATCTGATAGGTAAAGCAAAACCTTTTTGTAACAAGACTTCAACTTTATGGAATCAATTAAGAAGTAGGCTAATAAGACATAGGGCCATATCAAATAATTTTATGCAACAAATCTTCATCTTTATGCAGAGTCAGTTGAGAAGCAGCCCCATAACAAATAAGACCATATTCCAAAACCAACGGCAGAACATTTTGAGCAAGAAGTTTTATTGTTTCAGGCAGAAGTGAAAAACCTATTCTGTACAACACCCTTAATCATTTATTGAATTGTTTTGGTAGATAAGTCAACATGTTCTTCAAAGGATAAGGAAAATTTTTAAGTTACACCCAAATAAGAAAAGTAATTTACTAAATCTAATTTTGTCCTATCTAAAGTTGTTTTTCCAAATTCACTATTTCAATAAATTTGATTCCCAACATTTCAACAAATCATAGTTTTGGTTTTCTTGCCATTCAATGAAAACCGATGGTTCACTAACCAGTACTGTAAAGAACAAAACCAGTTTGGAGCTCCATTCTTAGATGCTCCAAATCATTACTACTGCAGTACAACACATCATAGTCTCATAAAGTATTACTTTTGTAGGGGCTCAACTGGAGGGAGGGGGTTCAGATACAAACTAGAAAAAAAAAGTGGGCCCAGTATAGTTCTCTGAGGAACAGCAAGAGACTTTGTCAAAAAGGGTGAGAAATTGTCATTAATTTTTCTTCTCTGTTGTCGGTTCTGAAGGTAATCCCTAAACCGTATATTAACGTCTTTTGAAAAGTCCAAGCCTGCAAAAATATCCACTAAGCTCTCATGATGAACTAAGTCAAAAGCCTTAGTGAGTTGGGTCTCCAGTTTAAGGATAACAGATATGATACTAGATATGATACTAGAGGACGCCCATTTCAATTAAAAGGGAAATCTTATAATTATTTACGTATAGAGTTTTTCTTTACCTTAAGGACAATTAACCCCTGGAATAAACATCCCCTTTATGTCATTATTAGCAAAAATAAAAACAAATTTAAAGCTAGACTGGATGCATATCTAATATCAGATACTCAGCAAACATATTATAACTGATTAGTATGGGAGCTCTTATAGGCCTTGGGCTCTTTTGCTCTCTAATAACCTTAATAATATGAACTTTAGTAGGTCCACAAGATGGCAGCAGCCAGATCACCAGCATCCAATGCTGCATGCACATCTTGTGTGAACCTCATCAAGATTGTTGTGGTACTGTGTTGTGGCATAAAACCATGCTTTGCATCAGATTAATTTCTTATTTTATTCAAGTATTTTTGCATCTGATTGATAATAACACACTCAAGAACCTTAGCTAAAGGGCAATGTAATACAACTGGCCAATAATTATTAGTAATAGCTGGTCACTAGATTTAAATACAGGAGGGATATTAACGTGTTCCAAAATGGTTGGGACAGAACCTAAGCACAATACCAAGTTATATAGTTATATTAAATCCTCTAACTTCAGCAGATGCATCTGCAGCACTGAGCTGAATGCCTTGCGGAATTTGAGGTAGACTAAATCTATTTCCCGGCCCTTATCCACTGCCCTAGTAACCCAGTCAAAGAATGCAATTAGGCTGGTCTGAAAAGACATCCCTGCCATGATTATGTGCTGCTTACTATCATGGAGTCCATTTCTTTCTAGGTTTGACACCAGTGGACCCATTCACAAAAGATGACACAGGGCTTACGCCAAGCCTTTTGTCATCTGCAATGTGCAGTACAGCCACATCAAAGCCCATCAGCACAACAGAGCCTGATTCAGGAAAGGCTGGTTCAAGAGCGATGGATCCCATGGTTTATGGCAGCTTGCACCAAAGATGTGGCACAAGACCCGTAATCCGGATTCCCAATGGCTGCAATGTTAGACCAGGGAGAGCTGGTCTAACTTACATCCTCCAAAGCACCCAATTGAGAATCATGACTGTCACCAAAACGCTGCCACAAGCCCCCTGCTCCATCCTTTCAGTGCACCGAGGACTTGCGGCAGCACAAGTCATTGCTGAATCGGGCCTCAGGTCTTCCTTGCTAGTGTCTCCATCACAGGTAATCTTATTGGGTCTGTAATGTCCCAGATTCTCCCTATCCCCTCCATTCTGAAGTAGGACCATGTTTGCAGTCTTTCAGTCACTCAGACACCCCCAACTGCAGCGAGCTAGTGGATAGCCAAACCAGGGTCTCAGCCAGTTCCAAATCCATTTCCTGTTCACACATAGGTGCACTCCATCTGCTCTTGGTGTCTTATCTATTTTTACAACACCAAGCCCTTTTCTTTTTCATGATATCAGTACCTCACCTATTTCCTGTGCCCCCCTTGTTATTGCCAAGAGGTCCTTGTTTCTTCACCTTGACTACTTAACAAAAGTAGTCATTTAAAATGTGTGACTTCTGCTTGCCATTTGCTATTACCTATCCCCTCTTGTCCAACCTAACCATTCTCCCTGATCTTTCTTTTTTCTTCGATGTAACAGAAGTACTCTTTCTGTCACCCCTTTACTCCCTCTGCAGTTCACAGTTCTGTGTCTACCTTTGCACTTCCATCTACATTCTAGGAATCTTTCTTCTTATTTTGGTACTCACCCCACTCCTCTTCCTCATACTACTTCATGTATTAATGAATGTCCTTTTTTTCTCCTTCACCACCTTCTTACCTCCTTAGAGAACCAGACTGGCCTCTTGTATTTGTTGCTTTGGCACTAGTTCTCAACCATGTTTCAGATACTTCAAGAATGGCTTTCCTTAATTTCACCTATTTTTCCTCCACTCACCTAATTTTATCCACTTCCACAAATCTCCTCCTTATTATGTCCCTCATCTGGTCATAATTTGCTTGCCTTAAATCCAGAAACACAGCTTTTGATGATGGTTTCCTGTTCCAAAGGGACAGTTCACACCATATGGTATTGTGGTTACTGTAATACAGTGGTTCCAACCTTCACTCTAAACATCACTTCTAAACTGGTAAGAACCCATCAAGAATGGTGGTTTGCCCAGTGGGTTCTCTTACCAGTTGTATCAGTAAGTGGTCCTGCAGCACATTGAGCACTACCTGATGTCTGGTGCTCTTATTCATTGGGGTCTCCAATTATATTTCTGGGCAATTAAGAGATCCCACAACCACTACCTTTGCTTTTGTGGCCCCTTCCCAACTTCTTACCATACTTCTATGCCCCCTTCAAACCCCTGTCCCTGTAGTCTATAGACCACCCCCATATGAATCTTTTCTCTCACAGCTTTTGTCAGCTGTACCCAGAGTGAATTAGTCTCCCCTTCTATGTTCTTAATGGACCCATCACATGTGGCCTCTATGCTGTCCCTAAAATAGAGGGCTACTCCACCCCCTTGACCTTACACTTTTCTGTCTTGCACAGGTGTACCCTGGTATAGCCAGGTCCCAATCATCATTCCAGGTGGCTTGTGTCTCAGTAATGGCCACCAGGTCTAACCTTGTATCTGCCACCATCACCTGGAGCTTACTAATTTTATTTCATATGCTCCTGGCATAAAGGCAGACTGCATTCCAACTCATGTTCTGACCCTTCCTCTTCATTTCATTGGCTCTCCCTTCATCCATCTCCATTCTTTTTCTCCTGATGCTCTTGTTCACTCCTGACTTTCTGCATCCCCTTCCATTGGCACTTTTTCCTAAACTGGCTGAAGTCCCTGCTATGCCGTTTCCCAGCTCCCTTCCCCTAGTCTCTATTTCTTGGGGGCCCAAGCTTGGTTTTCTCTGTTCTTTCTGTCCCCTGTGATTCCCTTAGCATCATTTGAAATGCATACCTACAGAAATGTCTAGTTTTTGCCCAAATGCTTTGGTCCCTTCTCTTGTCAGGTGAAGGCTATAACCTTTAAAAAGATTTCTGTCCCAAAGGTCCCCCCAGACACCCACAAAATGGTACCATGCCTCCTCACACCACCCCTTAGCCATTTGTTAAATGCCTCTATTTCCTCTCTCCTCAGCTTTTTCTTCCTCTTTCCCCACAAAGGAAGGACCTCTAAGATTGCCAGGGAACTTGTGCTTGCTTTTAGTCTGTGCTCAATCCTTAAGAATTTAACTTTTACTGCTTCTAGATACTGGTTCCCCAGATTACTGGTGCCTAAATTCACTAGCACGCCTATGACCTCTTCTGATCCATCCACTATCCTCACTGTACTTTTGCTATCCCAGATGGCAGATGCACCTGAAAGGCATCTAACCTCCTCATTCCCCCCCCACCCCAACATCACTTTCTCCACTACCCTAAGTATGGAGTCCCCTATTACTGACCTTATCAGCTGATAAACTATTACAAGGTTAGGCTGTGTTTATGCAGCTTTGCAACATTGTTTTGACTTTCTGTTTCAGAAGACTATAGCAACCTTTAATTAAATTAGAAATTTGATATGCACACTTAGATATCTATTCTTGATACAGTAAGCTATGAACCCCTATGGTAGCCAATAGTAGTTGTGCACTGTTAGATGCATAAAAGGTAATTGTTAAAAGAATATAGTTAGGGAAAGGAGAATATATATGTATAGTGGTTTTGACTGTTTTGTAATTAATAATGATCCTTTGGATGACTATACAGGTTGGTTATAATGAAAATCTGTGTATACACGGAGTCATAAATTACATCTTGCAATACTCACAAAATGTAAATGCTTTTCCACTGTAGGAGAACGTGTTAATGACAACTAGTCCATCTTCCAGATTTTGCTAGTCTATTGAAACATAAAGTCAAAACAAAGTCAAATAATTGCGTAAACACAACCTAACCTTGTAATAGTTTTTTACCTGATGAGGTCAGGCTATCTGAGCTTAGCACAGTCCATCATGCTTTACATCCAGCTCAGCATCTAGTGTAATGTAATAGGAAGCTCAATTGATACTAATGCTCAGGAAAACCTGACCCAAGGGGCCTAGCTACTCTTTCTGACTGTCATCCTGTGTTACATTACTGCTCCACCTTGACTATGGATTATTTCTCAGCTGCACTTTAGAATGCTATAAAACACAGCAGCTTTTTATGAATGAATGGGTTGTTCTTGGTGTTATCTAGTTTGAAGTATGCACCTGACAGCAGTGACAGAATGTATAGTATGGCCTAATAAGTAAATGTCAAGTGATATAATTGTCTAAAAAGTTAAAAAAGTGTAAGTGCTATAAAACATAGATTCACATCACATTTCTAGAAATGCAAGAAGAAAATAACATGAAAAAAATAGCACTACTGAAATAGGTATAAACAGGGTGAGCACCATGGGACTCTTCAGCCTTAGTGGAAACAAAACCACTAGGGGTAACATCCTAAAGCTGTTGGGGAAGAGGTTTGGGAGGGAGCTGAGGAGACACTTTTCACCAAGAGGGTGGTAGCTAAGTAGAATGAGTTGCCGGAGAAGGCGGTATCCCTGAAAATGGTGGACAGCTTCAAGAAAGGTTTGAACAGGGTGAGGGGGAAACTTGTAGGTAGAGTGAGACAGAGAGGGGTGGAGGGGATATTTGAGAGAGGCCAAGGGGAATATAGTGGAGGAACAGTTCCCTCTTTAAACACAGTGGGAACTGCACACGAGTGGACTAGATTGACCATAAGGCCTTTATCTGCTGGTACATTCATATGATTTGTGCTAATATAAAAATTAGTTAAAACTCTGGAAAAATGTCAGTTTGACATAGGATCAGAGATGTAAGCTCAGTGTATCCAATGGCATGGAGCCTTCAACAAAGGTGATTCTCTTCTAGTTGTTACCTAGTGGTGCTATCCTCTGGAAAATATTGAGTGGTACAATGCCACTCAGCAGTCATTCACACACATGGCCAATCTCTAACATTTCTCAGCTAAAAGCCAGCTGTCTGACAGGGCCACATTTATGATAACTGACTAAAACCATTCTTTCAAAACATCTCCACAATTACCATTTATCTTTTGTGCCTGCATATAGCACATCAGCTTCTCTGCTGGTTGCACAAGGTAAAGATACAAACTGGGCACTTCACAGATAAGGATGAAGTAAAACAGGAACAGGTTTATTTACAGATTTGTGCACTGGCCTTTTGATGCAAATAACACATCAAGTGAAACAAGTGACACTGGCATACCGGTATACAGTATATGGTACCATTTTCCTTAATGTGACATGCTGTAGCCATTTGGTTTTTTGTTTGGTAAAGACATATAGTATTTGGGCCATTTGTAGCACCAAATTATCTGGCTACATAAGTGCAGAATGGTGGATAGATTAAGAGATCTGCAGTGGAACTTGAGTAATGGCAATGGGAAGAACTTTTCTGTACCTCCACATTTAGCTTAGATGGCCTGTAACTTCCCTTTCCATTACAAGACTCTGGGAGATGGTACAACCCCACCCTTTTCTAGGGTCCAGGGCAAATATAAATTGGGGACCTTTCCAAAGCCTTCTCCCCACACATACTCTTACAGGTGTGTACAGTAAATGCGTGACACTGGTATCAGTTAGAGTATCTTCCATGGGTATGCTAGAGTTCAGTAGCCTTCTTGGAGGTCCTACCAGTCCTAAGGGCTAGCACTGCAAGGAAAGTTATAATTAAGGAATTCAATGAATGGCTTAGAGGTATGGGATAGTTGGTGGCTGGGGAGTGACCTGGGAGAACAAACACCTGCAACTACCAGATAGGTTACACCTGAGTAAAAGGGGCTCAAGGGTCCTGATTCACAAGCTAGTAGAATTTATGGGACAAAAAATCTATTTAAACTGACGGGGGGTCAACAGGGTGCACCCTCAGTCACCTGGTGGAGGATGCAGATAGGTCTCCTCCACCAATCAGGACAGAATAGTGAGAAACTAGCAGAGAGGTGGAAAGGGGGATGGAGGGACTGGGGGAGAGGAGAGGAGTGGGATGGAACAAGGGTAAAGGGGTTCCTAAGTCAAGGTGGAGGGTGGTGTTGCTCAACTCCAGAAGCCTGGGAAACAAAATGACTGAGATGCAGGCACTGATGGCCAACAGAGAGGTGGACATAGTGGCCATCACAGAGACATGGTCCACACTAATGCATGACTAGGACCTAGCAGTCCACAGGTATAAAATGTGTAGGCAGGATAGACAAATGGAAAGGGGGAGTGACTTTGTATGTGAAGGAGGTGATAACTTGTACCAGAGAGGAAGGGGCAGATAGCAAGACACTCCAGTCACTGACAGTACAGAATTATGATGTAGGAAGTCAGCTAAAACTCCACAAAGGTGGTTACAATAACTAAACACAAACATACTGTACTACAACAACAAAGTCAACATACAATACAGCAGAAAGGAGATGGAGGTGGAACAGAAATGGGCCACAATAGAGGAGGGAATGATAATAAATAATAATAATAATAATACTTTTATTTATATAGCGCCTTTCACTATATCAAGGTGCTGAACAGATCAATAAAAACATCAACACACAATACAAACCACAAAACCATAGAAATTATAAAATATGTTCTAGAAGCATAATAAATTACAATAAAATTTCACACACTAAACAGTGCATTTAACTTTCCGAGAAGGCCATTCTCCAGAGATAGATTTTCAATTCCTTCTTAAAAATCTCCACGGAGGAGTATACCTGTAACCGGCATGGTAGAGAATTCCAAAGAGTGAGTGCGGCATGAGAAAATGCTCTACTTCTGGAGGATTTCAAACTCACTCTTGGAATCTCTAACAACCCCATGTCGGCCGAGTGGAGTGATCGGCTAGGGCAGTAAGGAATCAGAAGGTCTTTCAGATAGGACGGACCCTGATCGTGAAGGGCTTTGAAAGTCAATAAAATGACTTTCAAGGTGATCCGCCACCTTAGTGGGAGCCAGTGCAGCTCACACAGCACTGGAGTAATGTGACAGGACCTACTTGTCCCAGTCAAAACCCAGGCTGCCGCGTTCTGCACGAGCTGTAGGCGGCGGATTTCAACCCCAGAAAGCCCAAAGTAGAGGGTGTTGCAGTAGTCGAGGCACGAGGACACAAAAGCGTGGACCAAAGTAGGCAGAGAGTCAGACGGAACAAGGTGCTTAACCCGGGCAATATTCCTAAGATGGTAGAAGGAAGTCCTGATGACGGCTGACACCTGAGATTGAAAAGTCAGCCTATCGTCAAGAATCACCCCAAGGTTGTGCACCAGTTCAGAGGCTGGAAGCGACACACCGCCGAGAAAAAAAATTCCAGATGGCGCCAACTACGACCACTCAATCTGACCACCGGGTCCACGATCAAAACCTCAGTTTTCTCGAGTTCAACTTTGTAAACTAGAATCCATCCAGTCTTGGATCTCCCCCAGACAGTTATTAAATACCGAGAGAGCTCCATCCTGGTCAGGTGCAAAAGACAGGTATAACTGAGTATCATCTGCATAGCAGTGCAACCTCAGCCCATACTGTCTTATAATGTTTCCGAGGGGCAGCATGTACACTGCAAATAACATGGGCGACAGCACGGAACCCTGAGGCACTCCACACAATAAAGAGACTGGGCCGGAGGAAAAAATACCCTACACAACTCTTTGTGATCTCCCAGTGAGGAATGACTCGAACCATTCAAGAACGGTTCCAGACATTCCACAAATTTGCCCCAGGCATGCTAGCAACACCATGTGATCCACAGTGTCAAAAGCTGAAGAGAGATCAAGGAGAACCGGGATAGAATGTCTCCTTAGATCTCTTGCCCTCAGAAGGTCATTTAGCACCCGAACCAGCACTGTCTCGGTACTGTGTCTTTTATGGAAACCAGACTGGAAGGATTTGTAGATATTATGGATGGTTAAATGGTCATCCAATTGAGCAGCCACAACCTTTTCAATAACCTTCCCAATAAAGGGAAGGTTAGAGATGGGTCGATAGCTGGAAAAACAATCTGTGTCCAAGGAAGCTTTCTTCAAGAGAGGTATCACCACCGCCCCTTTCAGGGAGCTAGAAAACTCACCCGACTCCAAGGAGCACCAGACAATTTGCGCCAGTACTGGACCTATGATGTCTACACAACCCAGAATTAGGGTAGTAGGTCCAGGATCCAAGCTGCAGCTTGTAGGGCGCACACTGTGGATGATCATCATAATATCCACAAACTCAGGTCGACAAAAGGAACTCCAGGAGAAGCGAGGTCTTGTGCTCTCACACAATCCCACAACATAACACCCTTAGAGGCTGTTGGACACAAGTCTGCCCTGATGTCAGCCACCTTAGTTACAAAGTATCGAGCAAGCTCATTGCACTCAATTTGCAAAAAGGCTTTCCGAACTTGCAGACAGGCTGGGTTGCACAGTCTGTCTACAGTTCGGAACAGCTGAGCCAGTCGATTCTGAGCAACTGCAATCTCCCTGGACAGGAATTCTGCCTTCTTATGGGTGATTGCAGATTGATACTTCTATAATGTTCAATCAATCTAAGATGGTCGGCATAAAGAGCGGACTTGCGCCAGCAATGCTCTAACCTTCACCCTTGTCTCCGCATCTCCCTCAGAGTCCCATCAAACCAAGGGGCCCTGGGGTGACAGGAAAGAGGGCGCTCATGAACAGGAGCAATAGAATCCAGGGCAACGGCAATGGCCTCATTATAGGCCCGTACGAGCACCTCTGGACTACTGCCCACCAATACGAGGGATGATAGGTCAAGTACCACTGCCAGGCCTTGTGGGGTAACGTTCCGTAATGGGCGGTACCTGACCATCTCCACAGGGGCTGGCCTTCTCAGGGGGGTGCAAAAATTGAACCTCATGATGTGGTGGTCAGACCAAATGACTGGTTTCACCCCCATATCGGATGCATCAATCCCAAGAAGGAAGACCAAGTCGAGAGAGTGTCCAGATTTATGTGTAGCAGTGGAAACTACCTGTGTGAGGCCCAAAGAAGACATTAGTTGGAGGAAGTGTTTACCAAATTGTGAGAGTTCATCATCGACCCAGGTGTTAAAGTCACCCAGCACCATCAATCTGGGCGACTCAAATGACATGTCGATGAGGAAGTCTGCCACTTCCTGTAAGAAATCGTTTCCCATCTCTGGGTGGACTGTAGATGAGAACGATTCGAACGGCTATACCTGCTACAACTGTGCACTCAAAGGACTCAGCCTCACCCACTACCACATTCGAGAGGCCCAATTCAGTCTTAAAACAGACTGCAACCCCCTGCCCCTGCGGTCCAATCTCGGGTGGTGTAACACCGAGTACCCAGCTGGAGTCATGACCTCCACTATAGGGCCAGAATTTTCATCCAGCCAGGTCTCGGTGATGCAAGCCAGATCAGCCGTGCCAATAAGATCGGCAATAATAGCAGTTTTATTCCTAACAGATCTGGCATTGCATAACACCGCCCGAGTTGGACAAACCTTGGAGGTTGTCGAGCCTATCTGCCTACTGTAATCAGTAGTGCCCTTGGGTATGGAAACCAGACAAGGCAGACCCCGCTCTGGATTCCATTTCGCCCCAGGTCACCTTCTGGACTTAATAACCCCAACACGGTGACTCCACTCATTCCCCCAACCCTGTTCAAGCACCCCTGCACCCCTCGTCCTCCGTCGGGCAATCCCCAATGCCCTACAATACTGATACATCTCAAACTTCAAGGGAGGAGTGCAGAAGGGGCGGAGGGCATGAAGAGAGGAGGGGGAATAATGCACCACCGTTGAGGAGGAAGGCCAGCACATGATGCTGCTACCCAGATTAAACAATAAAAATAAAAATAAACTCACCACCAAAATTATTCAAAACAAAGAACCTCACTAACTACCTAAAACTAACAAATTAAATCAATGAATTACACAACAAAGCAGACCCTTCCTACCCCAGTCCTCTCACCACCGGGGGGCAAGGGTACAAAGGCACTCTCACTGCCTAATAAAAACATACAAATATTTAAATTCCTCCCAGTTCTCTCACAACAGGGGAGAAAATCAAACAAATAACAAATAAGTAAACACAAAATTTTGGACCCAGGGTCCTCTCACCACCCCGAAGACCAGAACAGAGTCGACAGAAGACAAAAACAGCAGCTTATCAAATACAATAAAAAAAAAATCCAAGACAATCCAGGACCATAAAAGAGGCAGTCACACAAGTCCGGAAGGAAAAATTAGTCCAAGGGAGATCCAAGAAGTTCAAAGCAATCCAGCAAGTTTATATCCAAGGAGGATCGAGCAAACTCCAATCTAATTTACTCCCAGCCGAAGCCCCGGGCAAAATATTGCCACTCACACTAAAGGGCCACACAGCCACACAAAGAGCCACTGCCATAGCCCCTTCCATGGTCCAAGGTGGAGGGGCACCCCACTCAGCTCCCTGACTGGGAAAATGCCCCAACCCCCTGTGTAGTAGCAACACCCAGGAGAGTGCCGGCCAGAGCAAACAAAAGGCAGGCAAACCACCTAAAATTATAGAGCTCAAAGGCTCACAGTCTGTAACAAAATCCCAGTCCAAGATCTTCAGTCTCCTCTTCAGCAAATCCGAATATCCAGAGCTCCTCCAAATGCCTTTAAAGCTAACTCCTCACATTCCCCTCATCCAAAACGCTTCTTCACAAAAAATCAACATCGAATAATCCTCCAGACTATCCGAAAAAGAAAAAATGCCATCCAAGTTCCAAAAAGTCATCGATAACGTCATTCCCACATACAGCAACTCGCCAAGTGTCCCACAAAGCTGATGACCCACAAAGTGTAATCCTTACACTAGAGTCACACCGGACTCTCGACTAGGACCACCAAGTGAAGAAAAAAGCCAGCTGGTGTCTCCCGCAAAACAGCACTGGCCACCGCTACAATGAGTAGTCCGTATGCTCAGGGGATAGCAAAGTATCAGTGACGCTACACCCGGTAATCCATGTGCTCATAGGATAGCAATAATGCTAACGCTAAACCAGAACGCCGGAACGCCAAGCACCGGAGCGTACACTGGATCCGAGTCCAATCCGAGTCTTAGACACAAAATGAAAAATAAAGGATAAAAGTAAAAAGTAATAAAAACAACTGATTCAGGGAAGCAGCGATGACGCGCCCAGCCTGGTGGCCATCTTAACGTAACACAATTCACCTTCTTGATCTTTACCCTTGATGATGATGGAGGCTGCTGGTGAGTGTACTGAAATTAAAAGCAAGAAATCCAAGACCAAAAAGTCCGCTGGTTCAGAAAGGAAGTGGCAAATGCAATAAAGGTAAAGAAAGCAGCCATCCAAAAGTACAAACGTACTCAGAATGAGGAGGATAGCGAGGCATAGTGTGTTAAATCATGGGTGGCAAGCAGAGCGGTTAGAGAAGTAAAGGCTATAAAGGAAGTATGGCTAGCACAGGAAGCAAAATATAATGAGGTCTTCTTCAATATATAAGAGGGATATTAAAGATGAGCTTGTCAGACAAAAAATGGAGGGGGTTGGGTAGAAGGAAGTGAAGAAAAAGCGGAGGTATTTAACAAGTACTTCTGTCTTCACTAGAGAGAAGGATGGACCACTGCAACAGAGGAGTAGGGGAGTGGATGCAGGGAAAGAGGGGAGTCATAGATGCCATAATGGAGTTAGACAGTGTGCATAAGGGCCTAATGGCCCTGAAGGCAGACAGGTCCCAAGAGCCAGATGGTGCACACCCTATGGTCCTAAGGGAAGTAGCAGAGGTGTTGGCAGGCCCCCTGACAGACCTGTCTAATACCTCTCTAGAGTCTGGGAGTGTGCCCTGGGGCTGGAAAACTGCATGTGGTCCTCTCCATAAAAGAGGTCCAAGGGATCAACCAGGTAACTACAGGTTGGTCAGTCTGATCATGGGAAAACTGATGGAGACTTGCTGAAGGAATGTCTGGTGAGCTTTCTTGGGGAAAATGGGCTGGAAGGCAAGATGCAGCACAAATTTGTGTCAGGGAGGTCCTGCAAGACTAATCTGATTGACGTTTTTGACTGGGTGTCCAGGACAGTGGTCAGTGGCCAAGCTGTTCATGTCCTCTGTCTGAATTTTAGCAAGACCTTTGACACTGTGCCTCATAGGAGACTGATCAGGAAAGACATGGAGGTGGGGGGCCAAGCATGCTAGATGGGTCAAAAACTGGTTGCAGAACAGAAGTCAAACAGTGGTAACCAGAAGGGGGAATTCTCAGAAGCTAAGCCAGTGACAAGTGGGGTCCCACAGAGCTTGATGCTTGGTCAGGTGTTGTTTAACATATTCAGTGACATAGCGGATGGGAGCAAAGGTAAAATCTGCCTGTTTATGAATGACACAAAGCTCTGTGGGAGGGTGGACATGGAGAAGGGGAGACAGGAACTTAGGAAAGACCTAGCTAGGTTAAACAAACTCTAACAAGAGCCAAAATGGCTTCAGCTGAGGTCTAGTAGAACACAGCACTGCCCAACATGTCCAAGATGGCCACCGGAGTTCTCTGAGCATGAGTAATGACTCGCACATGCGCACTAGGCTACAGCAGCCATCTTGGATATATCGGACTGTGTCTCCATGCCACCAGAGTTCAGTGCACACTCACAAGTCTTTGTGCATGCGCAGAAAACTCCAGCAGCTATTTTGGACATGGCAGGCAGTGTTGTGTTCCACCAGCACCGACAGACAAAATAGTGCAGTGGACATACAGTGATTGCCATTCACCTCCACTATTTAAAAAGTCCTTTCAGTGTCCAGTAAGCTCCCTTTTCTCTACAGTGATAGAAAGATGTCTGCAGGGCTATGCCCGCTGCAGCTGTAAAAAGCACACCAGAGAAGAAAATGCATCTGATACTAGTTTATTGACAGAGGAAAGGAACTAAAAGAGTACTAGAGAAGAGCAATCAGTACCCCCCTCCAGTTCAGACAGTAGACTGTATTGTGCATGGGGAGGGGAAAAGCTAGCCAGGGACCGGATATCTTACAAAAGGGGCAGGGAGCATTTGGACACTCAAGAGGATGACTGGTGCTTGGTGCAGAGCAATGTTAGAAGGAAAAGAAACAAAAGCCCTATCTCCTAATTCCATGCCTCTCGGTACAAGCAATAGATTCTCAGTACTAGAACATACTGTTGATGAACCCACCCCCCACCACCATTAGTAAAATCTCATCATGACATAAGTAACAGGAACCTCACAGTTGGTGATTCCAAAATAAAATTTACAGGTACTCATCTTTGTAGGAACAATAAAGAGACTACTATTGTGACCTAAATACCAGGGGCTAGAATCTTTGACATACATCTGAGAATGGGAAAACTGACAAATATACAAGCCAAAATATCCACATTGTAATCCATCTAAGAACAAATGATGTGGGCTACTCCCATGAGAAGAACATATGTCATGATATTATTGAGATGGGTATGGGAATGAAGCAAGAGGGTGTAAAGTAACAGTTTCAGGAATGCTACCAGTATCTAGGACTTGCAATGAAAAAAAAATGCTACCAGTACCTAGGGCTTGCAATAAATACAAGATGTCTGCAGGCTTTGTCCTGCAGCCATAACAATTTGAATGCAGTTCCCTTCATAATTGGCTTACTAGCATCTAAAGTGAACATAGGGTCTTTAGCCTGAATTTGGGGGATGACTGTCGAGTCATGTGCACAATTAAAAGCAATGTAGTGCACAAAAGAACTCATTAATTTAGGTCTGTGACTGTGAGGTGCTTTAAAACCTCTGCACTTACAGTTTTGTATCTAGTGTTAAAATGGAGTAGTGGGACAGGCTTGAACTTGTCCCAGACACAGACATGGCTAAGGAGAAATTCACTAAATCTTCCATAAAAAAATTGTGACAAACATAGAAACATAGAAATATATGTCTATGTTTGTTTCTATATGACAAACATGCACCAGCACAAAAATAAAACCCAAAAACTTTATAAGGAAAATTCACATCTACAGCAACCAAAAAAAGTAAAGAAAGGGTAAATAGCAAAATACAGAGCATGGAAGAAAGCTAACAAATCAGGTAATAGTGATGACTGTGAAATCTTCAAAAAGTGCTGAAATAGCTGTAAGGAATTAATTAAAAGAGAAAACAATAGATATTTCAAAACCAAGATCAAACAAACAATCCAGCATGCTATTCGAAAATGCTAAAAAATGTTGAGGTACACAAAATATCAGAAACTGGTGAACAGTTCACTAAATCAGATGAATCTCCTCAGGACCCTGCATCAACAGTAGATTTACTGAATTATTATTTTTGCAGCTTGCCATGTATAAAACCTTCAGTAATAGCAGAAGAAAAACCTGTGGGAAGATCATGCCAGAAACAAGGAGCCACTTGCTGGAAACAGGCCCAGTTTTTGCTGTAGATTAATTCAAAGTAAGGAAGTATTGAACAAGTTAAAAAAGCTAAGCACTAACAAGTCTTCAGGAATGGACAATGTTTAGGCCACATTTTTAAAAATGGCCGCAGAATATGCATATCTTCCGTTAACAAAGATTTTCAATACAAGCTTCATGCAGGGAAAATTTCCTGAAAGATGGAAACATGCTAAAATCAGTCCAATGTACAAGAAGGTAGTTGCAACTGACCCCTCACATTACAGATCAATAGCTCTTCTATCAATAATTTCAAAGTTGCTTGAAAGGGTTGTTTGTAGCCAATTATACAGCTATCTGAAAGATCATAGCCTAATAACCACTTGCCATCACAGCAAAGACAGCTCCATCGCAAGAGTGTGCCAGGCATACAGCAGCAGCAGCACAACAAAACAAACACTGGCACTACGTTATTGCTTTGCAATGCTTTATTACAATACAAAAAAGGTTTAAAACATACCATCCGCAGTTCTGGTTGTTGCTAACCCCGACCAGTTTCATAATCAATGCATCATCAGGGTGTGAGTAACAACCTGAACTGCAGATGGTACAGTATGTTTAAAACCTTTTTTTTGTATTGCAATAAAGCATTGCAAAGCAATAGAGTGGTGCCAGTGTTTGTTTTGTTGAATTAACCACTTGCCAGCCTGGGTTTAGATCTAGAAAGTCCGGGTCCACTGCTCTTGTGGACTTAGTAAGTGAAATTTCTGGAGCTATAGATGCAAGGGAGTCTATGGGAGGGGTGTACGTGGACCTCTACAAAGTTTCTAACTTGGTAGGTCACAATATCCTTTAAAATAAACTAAGAAACATAGGAGTCAATGCAGAACAAATAAATGATACAAATCTTATGGTATGCACTTCCCACAGTGACACCCCTACAGCGACATAAGTTGCTGCTGACAACAGTGCCAAGTCACTGTAGGGGATGCACCCATAACCCGGCAACACTCTCCCCCATCTTGCACCCCCTCACTGAACCAACTCTGACCTGGAGTTGGTATCCTTAAGTATGAGGGGTGCGGGAGGCAGAGTCCCCCCCCCCACTGGGGGTTCACAAGCGAAGCCCCACAAAGAAAATACATTACCCTACTGTGTGAGGCTCCCTGCCGTCTGCAGTTCTTGGTCAACAGCGAACCTGGAGCTGCGATGCCGGTTGATGAGTTAGTTGTCGACTCAGCATCGTAGAGCCAAATCTTACCTGCTAAACTGGAAACCATCTGTCTCAGTAAACAGTACATTGTCTGAAGTGTCTGAAGTGTCCAGGGGGTCCCTCAGGGTTTTTTTACTGGGATGTAGAGCAACCTAAAGGTGGCTCAGAAACTACAGGCAGAACTTCAATGTAACATTTTACACTTGGAACTAGAAATAAAGTTGCTCTGCAGAATGTCCTACAAGGTCAGAAAAAAATCCTCATGACTTTGGAGTAGTTAAGTACTTGTTTATGACCAAAAAAGGAAGGAGTAGCCCTCCAGTAAAGCACAAGGTATCAACACAAAATGTTAGGTGGCAACAAGGGGGAGGTGATACTCCTTTGATTTTTGTATGAATAAAGTGTTTAACTACGCAAAGTGTTAGGTGCCAGCAGGGGGGTGCTACTCCTTTAATTTTTGGCATAAATAAAGTGTTTAACTACTCCAAAGTTGTAGGGATATTTTTGAACTTTTAGTATGCTTTGCACCGAACTTTGTTTCTATCTCAAAGTCTAAAAAGTTAGGTTGAGACTCCGCCCATGGTTCCTGAGTTACCTTCCAGTTGCTCTATCTCCCAATATAGAGCCCTAAGGGAATGACGTGGACAAATACCCCACCTTAGACTATGTATTAACATACCAACATACTAATTGCCAGCAGATTATGCTGTACGGTCTATCGAGTCTGCTCAAAACATCAGATTCCTAGCTGGGGACCGAGGTCTTCCCCCCTCCCTTGTGTTCCAGAACGCCTACCATCCCTCCCTGCCCCCCTAGGCCAGGCCTTCCCTTGATACTTCCCCTTTCTGTATCTGTCCCATCCTTTCTTAAAACCTTCCACCGTGGAAGCCTGAACCAGCTCTCAAGGCAGCACATTCCAGGGTTCCACCACCCTCTCTGTGAAGAACCTCCTCCTCTTTCCCCCCTCATCCTTCCACCTTCCAACTTCAGATCATGTCCTCTGATGATACCTCCCTCCTTCAGTCTAAACATCCCCTCCATATTAACCCTGTTTATTCCCTTGAGGTACTTGAAGACCTCGATCATGTGCCCACTGTCTTGCCTCTCCTCAAGTGAAAACAGGTTGAGCTCCTCCAGTCTACCCTCATATGTCAGATCACCTAGTCCTCATATCATTGTGGTAGCCTTCCTCTGGATCCTCTCCAGGAACTGTATGTCCCTCTTTAGATGCGGCCTCCAGTACTGCACACATTACTCCAGGGGCGGTCGAACCAGCCCATTATACAGAGGTAGGATTACTTCCCTGCTCCTCGAGGTGATGCTCCTTGCGATGCATCCTAACATTTTATTTGCTTTGGCAGCTGCTCTCCTGCACTGCTCAGAGTTATTCATACTTGTATTCACCATGACCCCTAGGTCATTTTACCCCCATAGAGGCCTCCAGTGTCCCCCAGTGTATACACACGTGACTGGGGATTCCCCAACCTAGGTGCAATACCTTGCATTTGGAAGAATTGAAATTTAATCTCCGGGTGTGAGCCCACCTGACCAGGGTCTCTATATCCCCCTGCAGGGACAACATCCCCTCTTCCCCCTCAACTACTGCTCCCATCTTAGAGTCGTCAGTGAAGAGACTCATTTCACTCCCTATTTCATCCCTGATGTCTGATATGTAAGCAATAAACAGGATCAGACCCAGGACCGAACCTTGTGGTACCCCGCTACTGACTCCTTTAGGGCTCAAGAGCTCCCTGTTGACCACTACTTTCTAAGTGCAACCAGTTAGCCAGTTTCGTATCCATCTTACCATCAATGGGCCCACCCCTAACCCCGTCAGTTTCTCCACCAGGCCATAGTGGGGGACCGAGTCAAATGCCTTGCTGAAGTCTAAAAATAATACATCCACCGGCCTTCCCCTGTCCAGTTCAGATGTTACCCATTCATAAAACTCCACAGGGTTAGTTTGACATGATCTGCCAGGCTCAAAGCCGTGTTGCCTGCTATCCCTCCTCTCTCCCTCCTTCTCCAGGAACATCCCCCAATCTTTCCTTCAGTATACTCTTCATTAATTTCCCCACCACCGATGTCAAACTGAATGGTCTATAGTTTCCTGGCACTTGTCTCCACCCCCCTTTTATGGATAGGCACCACATGCACCTCTAGCCAATCCCTGGGTACCTTCCCCATCTCGAGCGATTCATTGAAGAGCTCCACCAGGGGTGCTGCCAGTACGTTGGCCAATTCCCATAGCACTCTTGGGTGTATGCCATCTGGCCCAGGAGATTTATCTTTCTTTAGGTCTTTTAGGGCTTTCCATACCCTTTCAGTGGAGATAGCATCACCTGTCCCACCCTCCTTACTGGTCTGTTTAACCATATCTGGATGTGACCCCGCCTGGGATTACCTCCCCCTCCCTCCAGCTCCCTATTTGTTTCCCCCACTGTCCCCCTCTCTACCCCTACCACCCCCTCCATGTCTTGCTTTTTTAGTATCCCTTCCCCCTTGCAGGTGAACACAGAGGCAAAGTACTCATTGAATTCCTCCGCCTGGTCCCTCGCCTCTTTCACCCACCCTCCTTCTGTTTCAACCTACCAAGCTGGACCTTGGTTTTCCTTTGCTCCCCTATGTACCTGAAGAACCCATTTTCCCCCTCCCCATATCCCCTGTGCTAATCGCTGTTCTTTACTGGACTTAGCCCCCCTCACCATCCAGGTGACTTTTCTAGAGGAAAGATAGTAAGCTTCCTTTTCCCTTTTCCCTCTAGTTGCTTTGTATTTTTTGTAAGCAGCCTTCTTCTCCCTGACCACTAGCTGAACCTCCCTAGACCACCAGCTTGGTTTATGTGTCCAAGCCCCCTTACGCTTGACCTTAGTGCAGGTTCTGACTGCCTCATGAAGTCCTTGTTTAATGACCTCCCATCTCTTTTCTACATCTGTCCTTGTTGTAACCCCCTTCAAGTGGTCCTTGGGAATGGTTCTCATGCTCATAAAATCTGCCCCCCTGAAGTCCACCATCAGTTTCCTGGAGCTCCCCCACCATGTTAATTTGAAACCAGATGGTGTTGTGGTCACTTCCAGTCAGGGGTTCCTCAACACCCAGGTCCCTTACCAGGTCCCCATCTGCCAGAACCACATCCAGGACATGCCCCTGCCTTGTGGGCCTCCACCACATGCTGTGTTAGGAACACATCCTGGAAGCAGTCCAGCAGCCTCTACTTCCTGGCCGCCTTCAAGTTTCCCAATTTGCACCTGGCATATTAAGGTCGCCCATCAACACCACTCTTTCCCTTTTTGGTCCACACTGGGCTATGAAGTTGTCCAGCAAGTCTTCCTCCAGTGCATCCCCCAACCTGGGGGGCCTATATACTACTCCCATCTTGACCTTACCTCCTGCAGGGGTTCGTAAGATGATCCACAAGGCCTCCACACATCCCCCTGCCTCCTCTACTCTATCAATTTCTGAGCCATCTCTTATGTACAAAGCCACTCCTTCCCCCCGCCCTGCTTTTCTATCCTTCCTAAGCAAAATGTACCCCCTTCCCTTCAGGTCCCAATCACCAATCATGGTTTTTGTTGGACCACATTTCCATGATCTCCGCAACCTCCACCCTTCCTCTCAAACAGCATGGTCTGGAACTCTGGTATCTTGTTTCCCAAGCTCCAGGCATTTACTAACACTACCTTCTGCACATTGTCCCTGATCTGCTTTGCCAAACTCCTCCCAGGTTCCATATGCTTCCATCCTCCCCCTGTCTCATCCCCTTCTGTCTGGTACACCCCTCCCTCTCTTGGATTAGGAGACTAATTCCCTCATATTGGGGAGGGGGATACTAACTCACCCCCTCATGTCCTCCCCTCCAAAGTTTAAACCCCAATTTTTATTGAATACAGTCCTCCACCCCCGTTTTAGGACCTCCTTCCCTAACAAGGTAAGATGGAGCATTTCCTTGGCATACAGTCCCTTATCCTCCCAAACTCCCTACCAGTTCCCTAGCACCCCTGTCCTGCTTTCTGCTCCCCACTTCTTAAGTCAGTCATTTACCTCAATGATCTTCATTTTGTTTTCCACTGAAGCCCTTGGAACTGGCAATATTTCCAAAAAGGAAATGTTGCATCCATTGTCCCGACAGACTCTGGCAAGTTCTCGGAATCTTGCTTGGATTTCCAAGGCACTATTTCCCTCCAAATCATTTGTCCCCAAGTGCACCAGGAAATCTGGTTTCCCTCCACAATCCCTAACCAGTTCATACACCATGAACTTTGCCCTATGCACTGTAAGACCAGAGATACTCACTACCTTAACCTGTCTATGGGATCCCCGTCCCTCCCAGTGAATACCCCATATCATCGAGTCACCCAGAATCAATATTTTAACACCTCCTTCATCCTTAGGGTTATCTCTTTTTTGTGCTATCACCCCCCCATCCATAAACTAATTTCCATGGGAGTCATCCTGCCTCCTAAAGTGTGACCCCCTTGTCACCCTCCCCTTCTTGCCTCCCTCGCCATGCCCACTTACCTTAGACCCCCGACTGGGTGTCTCATTTAACCTCCTCTTAATCGAGTCATCCATCCTGACCCTGATCATTTCCCCTTTTTCTACACCCTCTTGATATTGACCCCACCTCCAGTGGTCCCCTGTATTGCTTATTAAAACAGATAATCTCTGACCTTCTAGGGTGTTTTGCAGCCCAACTTTAACACCTCCTTCATCCTTAGGGTTATCTCTTTTTTGTGCTATCACCCCCCCATCCATAAACTAATTTCCATGGGAGTCATCCTGCCTGCTAAAGTGTGACCCCCTTGTCACCCTCCCCTTCTTGCCTCCCTCACCATGCCCACTTACCTTAGACCCCCCCGACTGGGTGTCTCATTTAACCTCCTCTTATCTGAGTCATCCATCCTGACCCTGATCATTTCCCCTTTTTCTACACCCTCTTGATATTGACCCCACCTCCAGTGGTCCCCTGTATTGCTTATTAAGACAGATGATCTCTGACCTTCTAGGGTGTTTTGCAGCCCAACTTTATTTTTAGCTCCAAGTGTTTATATTGGAACTCTCTTATTTCTAATATATGCCAATGATCTCCTTGGACAAATGCTCTACTCAGCAATAATAATGTATGCTGACTATTCAGTACTTACGTCAAAAGCAGCTGACTATGCACATTTGGAAAAAAAACTCCAACTTGACTTCAATAACCTCCAATAATTGGTTTAGAATGGTTTCTTGAGCAAGAAAAAACACAATCAAAGTTTTTTCACAAAAATCCCCAAAAGTTAAAGAAACTCATTGCCTAAATATAAAACTGCTGGATGGAGGAGAAATTAAGACCACAAGGATTTATAAATATCTGCGGGTGGAAACTGATGACTCATTGTCTTTTGAAACTCACATAAAATCTACCATTAAAAAAGACAATAGCAGGCTTGGGGCTCTGTGATAGGGCAGACTGTGCCGCTGTGCCACTGGAGTTCAGTGCACATGCACGAGTAGTCGCGCATGCGCAGAGAACTCCAGCAGCCATCTTGGACACAGCGGCCAGTGCTGTGTTCCACCAGTGACTGGCAGACAAAATAGTGCAGTGGACATGCAGTGATTGCCTTTCACCTCCACTATTTAAAAGTCCATCCAGTATCTGGTAAGTTCCTTTTACTCTACTGTGCTCGCAAGATGTCTGCAAGGCTATGCCCACTGAAGCGGTAAAAAGTGGTCCGGCATTTGGCAACTTGGGTTCAACACTAAAAAATGCAAAGGTATGCAGTTAGAGGTGAAAAACTCAGAGACCTAATACTGGTTGGGTAGTGTGCATGTTACCAAGTCAGAGGGAGAAAAGGACTTGGGTGTAATCATCATGAGTGTTAGTATGTGTTTGTGATCTATATGCACATTGTCATACATGCATTCCCTATAGGTGTATTACTAATGATAGAAATGTATTTTCCTGCTATAGATTAAGTTTTAGTGAAATTCCTTATTAGATCTAACAGTTTACTAGTGCTGAGTGCCTTTTTACAATACAGAATTATTGAGTGATCATTTATGTGCTGTACTGTACATGCTGCTATATAGCTAGTTATTAGGGAAGCTTCATGGAAATTTACTAGCTTTTATGAATACTAGTTTTGCTTGTGATACAAATTTCTGAGACAGTTGTTTTCTGTGGGAGAGAGCACATGCTCATGGTTCAGAAACAGCTACTTAGTTGTAACTGTGTCTCTGAGCTGTCATTATCCACAAGGAGTAAATCCATGATAACAGTTTGGCATAGAAATCACACATATTTACATGAGTGATCTGAAGCACTCAGCACACTGTAGGAGAGCAGCAGAAGCAAATTGAATATTGGGCTCCATTACTAGGAGATTACCAGCAGGAAGGCAGAGGTCATACTATTGCTTTACAGATCACTGGTAAGACTGCACCTAGAGTACAGTGTGAAGTATTGGTGTCCTTATCTTAACAATTATGTTAACATGTTGGACACAGTCCAGAGATGGGTGACCAAGATGATCCAGGGCCAACAGGGCCACACCTATGAAAAGAAGCTCAAGGGGCTTAATATGCAGTCCCTTGAGGACAGAAGGGAGAGGGGGAATATGCTTTTCAGGCTTAGTGGGAAAAGGTCCATTAGTGGGCATAGCCTAAAGCTGATAGGGAGAAGATTCAAGAGAGAGATGAGGATGCACTTTTTCACTGACAGAGTGGTGGCCTTGTGGAACAAGTTGCCAGAGGAGTTGGTCTCCCTGAAAATGGTGGATAGCTGCAAGAGAAGATGGACCAGAATGAATGGAAAGTTGCTGGTGTAGGAGAGGGAGGGAGCACATGAGGGGGTGGGCAGATTTGGGGAGGGGAGGAGGTCCCTCTGTAGACACAGGGGTACCTGCACACTTGAGCAGACCAAATAGACTGTAAGACTTTTATTTATTGACATATTCTTATGTGTGTATGTAACCCAACACATTCTGACTATCATGGCTCACACAAGCTCACACCCTAAGTTTAGGGCCCATGATGTTAACACTCATCTCTTATAGCTTACCAGGCAGACAAACTATTGCTGGATGATTTAATTAACAGAACAATGGTGAAGCCATTTAAGCAAATCCCTTGAGGAAGAATCCAATAACAAGCCCCATATTAAGGCTTTTACCTCTCTGCTGATGGTCTTGCTGTCTCTGCTGAAGGCAACTGGAGACATGACCAGAAACTTGCACTACATCCCATATGCAGGGCCCACTGGGGCTGGCAGATTCCCAAGCCTGTTTTAGCTTGTACCAAGAGATGGATCTCCCTTCTTTCTATTTCGAGGCCTCTTCTAGAACTAACCCCCACACTGGTTCCTGTCAATGGACGTTGTACCATGTGACTGTACAAAGTTTGGGCCATTCCTCACATATAGAAGGGTAAAACTATTTAACTCACATTTTTGGAGGGAGAATTGTAGATGTCCTCTAAAAGCATAGTACAAGGTGTGTAGACATCATCACAAAGGTATCCTATTTTACTGTATACAGAGTAGGAGTACAGTAGGACCAACCTATTGTGAAAACTGATATGAAACATTTCTGTTTATAGCAAAAGTTTTCTTATATCCCAAACAACATAACATAATGAAAATTGTGTGATTTATTGATTCTTCAGGAATTAAAACATTTTTGCTGCACAAATTAGACTTTATTATATTGCAAGTTCACTGTATATTTAGTGTCACAGATGCATAAGGCATATTTCAGTCTGAGGCTACAACAAAACATCACTGTTATTAGACATTAAAAAAGTTGTGCACAACAGGCATATTTTATTTAGTTTTTATTAACCAGGCAGGGTGCACTAGGCAAGCATCTACCTATTTTCAGGCACAAACTGGGAGAGTACAACCACTAAACTATACAATGGGAAAGGCTAATAGAATGCTGCGGTGCATAGGAAGGGGTTATCACCAGAAGGAAGAGGGAGGCAATATTACGCCTGTACAGGTAACTGGTAAGATCACACCTCGAGTACTATAACCAGTACTGGAGGTCCCATCTTTGGAAAGACATAGATAGGGAAGGGGCGGTACAGAGAAGGGAGACCACGATGGTGCAGGGACTGCAGAAGCCTTAAGAGGAGAGACTAAGAGAACTGAACATGTACTCACTGGAGAAAAGAAGGAAAAGGGGAGATATGATGGAAACATTCAAGTACATAACAGGTATTAATAAAGTACAGGAAGGTAGCAGTTTCTGTAGGAAGCTGGACTCAAGTACAAGTGGTCATGCAATGAAATTGGAGGGGGGGGTAGGCTCAGAAGAGCTATGAGGATGTGTTTCTTTAGAGAGGGGATGCTGGAGGCCTGGAATAGCCTCCCAAGGGGTGGTGGTGGGTGCCAAAATGGTTGCAGGATTCATGCATGTGTGGGAAAATACAAGGGGACTTTGGAAGTAACACAAGGGATGGCGAGACCACAGATCATGTAGGGACTACTGTGGCATAGTGGACAGAGAAAATGGGTAGAATGGATGGGCCAAAAGGGTTTTTATCTGATGACAACTTCTATGTTTCTATAAAACCAGGCAGGATAAAAAATCAATATGCTGGGAGTGGGGCAGTGCAGCAGCTGTGGAGCCGCAGTTTTTAGGGAAACGTTCTGGAGGCTGCGGTGCTGCCCCATCTGTGTGCGACTCTAGGCTAAGGGGAGAGGTTGCTCTACTTAAAAAGCAGCTGATGCCTCTGTGAAAACTTTGGAAAGCATAATAGTTGGACAGAGTACAGCTTCTATTTCATATAGAGTCATAGTCATATATACATTTCTACTCCCCATTATTTTTTACTGAAGAAATTCCCACAAAACAAGAACTTTGTCCCTTAGAGTTCATTGGCCTCTATAGCTTACTCCCTACTTGAAAGCATAGTGCTCTGTTGTGACATCTCAGTCTATTGTCATGGGAATAACTGTGATGTCACAAGCACTGTATTATGACATCAGGTGGGAAGAATTAATGGGAGCTAATGAACCCTCAAGGAACAGTCAGCTATTCTGTTTTCATGCATATGACCTCTGTGGTGTGGACAGCCAGTTATGAGTGCTGTATGATCTTTTTTTGTATATAAAATTGTGTATGTACTGTGTCATGAGAGATGCTGAAAATCTGTCACTCACCCCCCAGGTTTCAGCTGAAAGATGAAAGCCATGAAAAAATGCTGAAACAGCATGTGAGATCACACACACGCTCACACAGGTTTTAGTTACCAGGTGTTACATGGCAGCCCTGAAGCTAATAATAGAGTAGAACAGTTCTTGATCAAGGATATCCTGTTTTATCTAACGTTAATTACAGGCTGGAAGAGGCCTGAGTTGTGCATATCCCTTTCACGACGTTAGGAGAGGAAACCCGGTTTAGCAAACTGGTGCGAAATCACAAAGATGCTTTCATGTCCTGGAAGGGGGAAGCTTATCATGAGATCAAATAGATGCCATTTGAAGAACATATGAGTATGCTGAGGTTGCAGAATTTAATTCTTGAAAAAGACATCCTGTTTTTTTATTAACTATATATATTTTTTATATATATTCTGACAGAGGAGAAGGTAGGTGACCTCACCAAAAAAGGGGTTGGCAAATACAGTTTGCTTTAAGGAATATTCTGTTTTACTTCAGAGACACTTTTATCTAGACTCTGACAACGAAACATCTGTGAGCACTTTAAGCAGGTATTTAGAGACTAAGTCCTGTAGAAAGAATTGCACTGTTTAAAACCTTGTTCTTTTAATAGATTTGGATGTCTTGTGATATAATAGTTCTGTATTTCATGTGTTACATATTTTTATCTATCTTAGTAAAACTCTTTTTAGAACTTACTTGGTCTGTCTTTGATTTTCTTTCATTTGTAAGAAAAGTATTTATGGTTATAGCAGACACTAGGCATAAGCTTAATGGTGATACCAGACTGGAAAGAGAAGCGTTTTAAATCTGAGGTCTTCATTACTGTTTTTAAGGGTTAATTTCTGTACACCTGGTTAGGTGCCCATAGGCAAAGATATCTGGCCCTCCAAAGACAGAATTATCTGACCCTGTGCATTGGGTATGCTAGAAAGAGGTTCACAGTTTGAATCCCTCCAAGACTGGAGACCAAAGGTTGATCCGAACTCACAAAACAGACAAGAGGGTTACCTTGTTCTGTTTAACTGTTCACAAGACTGCGCTCAGAGGTTGGCACTTTGGGAGTAGAGGGCCTGGCCTGCTGAGTGGGTTTGTGACAACCTCAAGTGATAAATAATGGGGATAAGAAATACAGAGCTAATGAGAAATATAAGCTGTTTTGTGTCAACAAATATTGTTTTCCAAATTCTTCTTGAGGCCTCAGTGGCTCTTTAAGTCATAGTTGGCTGGTATTTGGGTGGCCTTTTATCCAGTCCAAGGACAGCCAATTCCACAGCTGCTGCTTCAAAGATCACCAAGGAGGAGAGGTGGCTGGACTAAGATGGGCTCAGCAGAAGTGAGGGAGGTGGGACAGGGGTACATCCCCCATACAGTACCACTGCAGAACTCCTTCGCTTTTCTGGCAGAGGGTGACTGTCCCATGGTGTCATCTATAGTGGTGATAAGGGAGGATGTGGGGGACCTAAGTACTGGAAACTCCAAGGAGGTTGCCATAGGACCCCAGAGGAGGATGAAACAACTTCTGTTGGGAGACTTCATTGTGAGGTGGATAGATTTAGGGTCAGGAAAAGGGAGGGTGGATACTGGGGATTGCTAGGGCATCAGAAAGGCAGGGGGAGATAGATCTCAATGTCCACCTAGGAACCAATGACCTGGCTAGTGACGAGAATAGTGTGGTTCAGGAGGAGTTCAGGGAGTTGGGGATGGGACTTAGACAAGCACGCTCTGTGGCCTTTTCTGAGGTGTTCCCTGTTTATAACAGGGGGGATGTTAGGGTTCTCCAAACCAAGAGATTTAGCTCATGGTTGAGGGAGTGGTGCAGTGAGGAAGGTTTTGGTTATATTGGGGACTGGGGTCACACCTGGAGGGAAAGGAGTCCATACGAGGGAGATGGCCTGAATCCGTCAGAGAGGGGTACTGCAGTCTTCAGTAAATGTTTTAAATGCTTCATCGAGGAATGTTTAAACTAGCCAAGGGGGGGAGGCGGAAGGAAACAGGGTGAAATAAACAACCCCCAGCTGTATTAGTCAAGAGAGAGAGAGAGAGAGAGAACTGTAAGAGAGGGAAATCTCCATGGATATCTAGTAATATAAAGAACAAAATGGTAGAGATAAAGAGGGGTGGTAATGGAAACAAAGGGGGTGAGGAAAGCAGTAAAAAAGGGAAAAGGGGGGCTGACAGGAGGGGTAACAACAGTATCTGTAAGGCCATGTGTGCGAATGCTAGACATCTGGGTAATAAGGTTCCGGACCTAGTAGCCATGACTGCTGAGGCTGACCTGGACATTGTCACATTACCGGGTCCTGGTGCAATGGAAACCATGACTGGGATATAGCCGTACCAGGTTATACTCTTATAACCCCCCCTGCAAATGAGGGTTCCCAAAAGTCTTCCAGGAGCTTGCTTGAATGCCCCAAGCCTGAATGGTGTTTGGCATTTAAGCCGTTTATCTGTGAGTGCTTTTAGAGCCTCTGGTACCGTCTCTTTAAGAGCTGTCTGCTTGCAGACATAATTAGTTTGTATGGGGGGACTGTGTGTTTTCCTGCTCGAGCTACTGACAAATCATTTCGTTTTTGCCATTGCTAAGTGGGCAGAAGGAGCACTCTTTAAAGATGTAATTCTTTGCTTGTAACCTGTTAGAGTAATAATGAAAATGCAGTTTGATTTAACCTGCTTTCTTGTAGCAAGAACAGTGCAGAGCAAGATCCCTCATGTTAGTTCTGAACTGCTGAATTGGACAAATCATGGTGGGGATCCTTTAAAATGGAGCCTGCTCTGGGCGAATCAGAACCTGGACTCTCCTCTGGAGCCTGCTGTAAGGGGAGTGTAAGGGCAGTGACTCTGGGAATTGTAGTTTTGACTTCGGCGCCTTTTTTCCACCAACAGGGGGAGTTTACTGTGAGTGACAGCCAAAACAGCCAAACCAGCTAACTGAACTGGGAGGGACTCAAAGGAAATGCCTGGCTCTGTCTACTGGAAAGATCAGTTGAGTTGTGACTGTGAAGAGGGAAGGAGCTCCGTGCTCCTGCGCCATTGAGTTTTCACGTGGGAAGCTCGTGTGGGGCCCCAAAGTTCGGCCTGCAGCTGTTTGTGAGTGTCAGTGTGGACTGAATCAGAGTTGTAAGGAGAAAGAAGCACCATAAGTGAGGAAACCAGGCTCACTCTGTAGAAGACTGGAGAAATTGCTGAATCGCGCTCGGTCTGTCAGGAACTGAATCTGCTGTGTGTTCTCTCGGGTATTGTGCAGTTACTGCAATCGGGATAGAGAAGCAGCCTGCCTGGTATAGTACTTCCCTTTTTACATATACATGTGTGTAGTGCTTGTGGGGAATCATGTTTCAAATCCCCTGTACAGTGAACAGAGTGCATGAAGCTGGAAGTAAACCCCTGCTTATGCCAGACTACATCCATTTGCTTTAAACTGCAGTGGGGTCCAGTCACAAGGACCTTGTCCACATGGTCTGCTCTTCCTGACAATCCAGGACAATCTGCCTTCCATCCAGTTTCTAGCATTGAGTTGTGAGTACAAAGCAGGGTAGCTCCCTGCCATCTGTCTGTCGAATTGCAAGTGTGTCATCTAATGTTTGCTTTTTTCATTTCTTCACAAACTGAGCCATCCAACTCCGGATTACAGTTGGGTATAGTGCAAGTGTTTTTTCCATCACAGGGCCCCAACCAGCTGCACCAAATAGGCTATCCTCTTATTGCCTGGGTACCCAGTAAGAGTGACATTTGGGACATTCTGGACTCTGAAATATGTGCACAGTACTGTGATTATTAATGTGTTTAACCTAATTAACCTAATTTCCACCTGTCCTTGTTATATCCCCCTAAATAAATCAGATTTGTTTGTTTCAGCAAAGTTACACTTTCTGAGGTATTTGTTTATATTAAAGTATTGTTCCGTGGCTTTTGCATTGTATCATCTTGTTTTACAGGGTGTCCCTGGGATCCAGTTGACGGAGCCAGTCCTGGGGGTAAGTGTACATTATGAAGATATTCCTAATGCATTGTGTGGGCCACTAGTGGGAAGAAAAGGGGGTTACAGTGTCCCAGAGGGCTGTGACCAAGTTAGTTTAACTACTGCAAACCCTGACCTCTGGGTGGAGGCGCCCACCATTGGACCTAGGCCCCTCAACCTGTTAGTAGTTAAGCAGGCAGGGGTAGTAGCCCTTGGGATAGCGCCACCTAGGGTTACATCTTGGAGGCACCGCTGGGATTAGCGTCCTCTAGTGGCCAAGTGAGGGAAAATACCTCGATATGTTTAATTTAAGAGAAAAAATGGAAGGGAATACCACACCCAGGTTAAAAATGGACCCCCATACATTGATGGTGCGTAAAATGGTGAGGTGGAGCGAACCTGAGGGAATAGATCCCCAAAAGGCTATTCTGTTGCTGGATGTCCCTTTAGGGACCAGTGATGCCGACATTGTATCCACTGTGGAACAAATTAAGGGCGTGGGCAAGGTTGAAGTAAGGGGACGAGGTACTGAAATTTGAGCAGACTATGGTAGTACTGATCTCGTGTAACTCCCCAGTGGACCCAGAGAGGATACCCCCTGTCATGATGCCCGAAGGTGCCCAGATGGGATGGAGGGTCATTCATTTACATAGTGGTCCAGCCACCCCGGGTGGTCTCCTACTATAGATGGGTTCAAAGAGAAATTACTTGAACTGCTAACCTCTGAAGGGCACAGTGCTCAGGAACTGGTAAAGGTGTTAGACCTCTCAGGTGACTACATGACCCTGCATTCCCCAGGTTCATCCCTAATTCCCCACCAGAGCTCTTCAGTAGCCCCTTCCCTGTCATAGTTCCCCCAATCCAGTTGGACTCTTACCACAAGCTCAAAGTATTCTCTGGCATCTGCCCTACTCCTAATGGGGAGGTCGATCTGGAGACCTGGATAGACTCTGCTACCCTTGCGGTACAAGACTGGCAATGCTCTGAGGCAGAAAAAAGGGCTCGCCTGGGTGGCCTCCAGGGACCCGCCCAATGTACTTTTCACTCCCTGAGGGTCTCTGACCCTGACGCCAAAGTCCAAGAGTACCTAATTGCCCTTGAAAATGTGTTTGGGGGCACCGCTAGTGTGGAGGCCTTGAAATGGAAGCTTAAGGATATTAGACAACAGTAGGGGGAATTGTTATCTGCCTATATGGATCGATTAGAGGGGATTTTACAGACCATATTTCGGAACGGGGGCTGGACCTCTAGTGAAGTGGACCGGGTAAGGCTGGATCATATACTCAGCTCTGCTCGGCACTCCAGCTGGGTGTTACTCAAATTACAACTGCATCAAAGGAAATCCAGTCCCTTGCCTTTCCATGTGTTGATGAGGGAGGTACGGGAAGTTGAGGAGGAGGAAAATTTGTCAGAACCCTGCGTAGTTGTAGCTGCTACCTCCCCTGCTCCAGGTGCAGGGTCAGATGCTGATGGCCTGGAATCATCAAAATCTCATGACTCAATCCGAGGTCCCCATGTTATCCAAGGGGGGCCCAGTCAGAGAGGGACGGTTACAGATGTCCCACTGTGGGGTGAACTGCTGAGAGAGTTCAGGGAAATAAAAAACAGTCATATAGAAACATAGAAACATAGAATTTGACAGCAGATAAGGACCGCTTGGCCCACCCAGTCTGCCCATTTCCCTACCTAATGGATAAGCTGCAGATCCTAGTTAACCAGCAGCTTACTTCTTCCTACCCCCAACCCGTAGAATTGCCTTATGACTGTCCCATGCATGCTTGAATTCCACCACTGTTTTTGACTCCACAACCTCATCCGGAAGGCCATTCCATGCATCCACAACCCTCTCTGTGAAAAAATACTTCCTTAAATTACCTCTGAACCACCCCCCTTCTATCTTCAAATTGTGCCCCCTTTTTCTTGCACACCTCTTTTTTTGAAAGATGCTACCCTCTTGGACTTTGTTGATTCCCTTGAGGTACTTGAAAGTTTCTGTCATGTCCCCCCTCTCCCTCCTTTCCTCGAGTCTCTTTATGAAGGCCGCTCCTGCAAGTACAGGCCCTGACCCTGATCCAACCGCATCTGCTTTGGGGGTTGGGGTACCCACCCATGCATCTCCTGCTGACAACAGCTCAAAACTCGATGCCTGGACCATGGAAGTGGGGAAATTGACAAGATGTCTCCAAATGCTTATCACGCCACAGACAGAGATGGCACCAAGAGTTTCTGTTGGAAGTACTCCCGCCCTGGCTCCCAGTGTGATGCCTCAGCCAGCTCAATCCCTGGAAGGTACATTTTGCTATAATTGTGGGAAGGATGGGCACATGAAGAGAGAATGCAGGTCCCCAAAAGACACAGACAAAGTTGTATACAGGCTACAAGGAGAGCTTCGGAGGACAAATTAGTGGTTGAGAGGTACACAAAATGATCGCAGTGAGGATCCAAAAAATGCTAACTCACATCCCTTTGTGGCAAGGTCAGTTGCCCAGGCCTCTGCTACTGCTTCTCCAGACTGGTCCCAAATAGTGGGTCCCTCCATGGAGACCACTGTAAAGGTGAATGGGGTGTCTACAAGAGCTGTATTAGACAGTGGCTCCTAAGTGACTATTATGTTCCAAGACTGGTATCAGAAGCACTTGTCTGATGTACCCTTACAACCGTTGGAGGAGCTGCATGTCTGGGGGTTAAGTGAGAAGGCCTACCCCTACTCTGGATATATCCAAATTTGGCTGTCTTTTCCCACCTCCGTGGCTGGCGTGGCAGAGCAAGTAGAGACCTTGGCCTTAGTGTGTCCCCCTACTGGACTGTATGATGAGGTTCCTTTACTGACTGGGACCAATGCACATGTGTTTGGATGGCTGGCACAGTTGTCTTATGAAAAACAGGGGTCAAGGACTAGTGGAGCTTTAAGAGTTCCGGCCTTGATCAAAAAGGCCTATGAAGCACAGAGAGATGCTGAAAAAGTAGAACCAGAGGAACTGGTTGGAATTGTCTGGAAGAAGGATCCTGAGTCTCTGATCCTGGCTCCAAATACCCAGTATACCTTACAGGGAGAGGTCCGTATCAAGAAGGATGTCAAAAATAAAATATTAATGTTGGATGCACCAGGTGATGGAAAATTGCCTGAAGGACTGCTGGTCAAGCCTAGTATTTTGCCTGCTAGAGCCCATGCTTATGCCAGAAGGGTAATGCTTCAAGTTCATAATGTGTCTGACAGAGAGATTCGAGTAAATAGAGGTTACACCCTGGCTAATGTGTATTGCGCGCAGACACTGCAGTACTACCCAGTAGCAGGAGTTCAGGAAAGAATGACAGAATAACGTCTGACTTGTTTGATTTCAGTGACTCCTCATTGCCAGCTGAATGGAAAGTGAGGATCAGTGAGAAGCTTTCCCAGAGAGACCAGGTGTTTTCTTTAAAAGAATGAGATGTAGGATGTGTGCAAGGAGCTGAGCACCACATCTGGCTGCATGATGAAAGGCCATTTCATGAGAGGTCTTGATGCCTGGCCCCTGCTGACATAGATGATGTGAGACGGCATCTGCAAGAGATGCTAGCTGCTGGTGTAATACAAGAATCCAGAAGCCCCTATGCTTCCCCCATTGTGGTAGTGAGAAAAAAGAATGGGACAGTAAGGATGTGCGTGGATTATCGCACTTTAAACTGGTGGACTATCCCCTGATCAGTATACAGTGCCCTGCATTCAGGATGCTTTGGACTGCCTGAATGGTAGCAAGTGGTTCTCTGTGCTGGATCTTTGCAGTGGGTACTACCAGATCCCGATGGCCCCAGAAGACCATGAGAAGACAGCCTTTATCTGTTTGCTTGGCTTCTATGAATTCCTGAGGATGCCTCAAGGGATTTCAGGCACCCCAGCCACCTTTCAGCGACTGATGGAGCATGCAGTGGAGGACATGAACTTATTAGAGTGCCTGGTATACCTAGATGATGTTATTGTGTTTGGCAGCTCACTGGAGGAACATGAGAGCAGATTATTCAAGGTGTTGGACTGACTGGAAGACTTTGACCTTAAACTGTCCATTGATAAGTGTCAATTCTTTCAAACATCAGTAAAGTATGTGGGACACATAGTATCCACTGAGGGAATAGAGACCGACCCAAGTAAAGTTGAGGCCTTGACCACCTGGCCACAGCCCAAAAAATCTAAAAGAACTGCAAAGATTCCTGGGATTCTGTGGTTATTATCGGCGTTTCAGCAAGGACTATTCAAGAGTGATCTGCCCTTTACTTAACCTTACTCAAGGGTATCCCCCAACCCACAAAAAATACAAAAAGTCAGTGTCCCTAGAGACTGAAAGAGTGTATTTTCATCCAAGAGAAGTATTTGGGGCCCGCTGGACTCCTGATTGTGAGGCTGCTTTTCATGAGATCATACATCGACTTACCCATGCTCCAGTGTTGGCCTATGCTGATCCAACAAAACCTTATGTCCTGCACACTGATGCTAGCTTGCAAGGGTTGGGGGCTGTGTTGTACCGAGAGCACGAGAATGGCCTGAGACCAGTGGTCTTTGCCAGCAGAAACCTGATCCCTTCTGAAAAGAACTATCCTGTACACAAGTTAGAGTTCCTAGCTTTGAAGTGGGCCATTCTTGATCAATTCCATGAGTACTTGTATGGGGCTAAGATACTAGTAAAGACTGACAATAATCCTTTGACCTATGTGCAGACTTCAGCTAAGTTGGATGCCACTGGCCATAGGTGGCTCTCTGCCTTATCTACCTACGACTATGCAGTTGAATACCGAGCAGGCCTGAACCACATAGATGCTGATGCTCTCTCCCGGGGGCCTATTCCCCAGAATGACTGGGTCAGACTGTCAGAACCTGATATTAGAGCACTCTGCCAGAAGTTTGAAAGGGAGGAACAAATGTCCACGGATGCAGTGGACTGTATGGTGGATTGTTTGGGACCCTCTGAGAATTGCATACCTGCTGCTTATTGCCACTTTTCTGCAATAGACATTGGTGCACTGCCTCAGCTGGACAATGACAGTATTCAACAGGCTCAATCCCGAGATCCCATGATCAAATCAGCTTTAGAAGCCCTATATGCAGGGAAAGATGTGTCCAAATTACGTTCCACTGATTTGAGAACTGCATTGTTATACAAAGAAGGCCCTAAGTTGAAACTGATCAATAGACTGTTATACAGAGAAACAGTAGACAGAGGGGGGCAAGTATACAAACGACAATTAGTGCTGCCCACTGCCTTTCGAGATTCAGTACTGAGGTCTTTACAGAACCACATGGAGCACCTTGGTATAGACAGAACACTTTACTTGGCGAGATCCAGATTCTATTGGCCTAAGATGGGGGCTGATGTGGAACAACACATTCGAACTTGTAGTTGCTGCTTACAAAGGAAAACTTTGCCCCAGAGGGCTGCCACCCTTGTTAACATCACCACCAGTGCACCCATGGAGCTGGTCTGTATTGATTTTCTGAGTTTAGAGTCAGATCAAAGAAATATTAGTAATCTGCTGGTGGTCACTGACCATTTTACGAGATACACCCAAGCTTTCCCCACCAAGGACCAGAAGGCATCCACTGTGGCAAAAGTACTTGTAGACAACTTTTTTGTTCACTATGGGGCTCCACAAAGAATCCATTCTGATCAAGGGAGAGACTTTGAGAGTCGTCTGATCAAAGAGATGCTTTCCCTGTGGGGAGTGCGAAAATCCAGAACCACCCCTTACCACCCCCAAGGGGACCCACAGCCTGAACGTTTCAACCGCACTTTGCTAGATATGCTAGGCACCCTCCACCCGAAGGACAAGCCTAGATGGAGCCAACAAATTAGCACCCTGGTACATGCCTACAACTGCACCAAAAGTGATGCCACTGGGTTCTCCTCCTACCACCTGATGTTTGGAAGAGAACCTCGACTGCCGGTAGATGTGTGCTTTGGGGTCTCTCCTGATGGGGTTCGAGCTGACAACTATTTACAGTATGTGCAAATGTTAAAGGCCCAGCTAAATCATGCATAGCAACTGGCTCACACCATGGCAGCCAAAAGAAATCTGGCCAACAAAGAAAGGTATGATAAAAAGGTGAAAGCACAGGAACTCCAGGAGGGAGATCGGGTTTTGCTAAGAAATCTGGGACTGTGGCTATCTGTAAAAGCCTGTGAGGTGATTTAAAGGAGGAAATTTATCTTCCTAGCTACAAAATTAATACTTTTAAATAACGAACTGTCACTTGAGATTCTTTGGGGGTAAAACTGAACTGCAGCCTTAATTGAAAGCACTAGCACCCATTATCACAGTCAAGACCACTGCATGAGGTGGCTTGACTAGCGAGGACACTTTAGATTATATTTTCTCTTTTTTTAACATTTTCGGTGCTCCTTGGTAAATGACAGCCTTGGGGAGGAGTTCTGAACTTCCGGTCGGTTACTTCAAAAGCCGCCAGAAGAGCGAGTGGGGCGAGTAGTGTGGCAATCTGTAAAAGCCTGTGAGGTGATTTAAAGGAGGAAATTTATCTTCCTAGCTACAAAATTGATACTTTTAAATAAAAAACTGTCACTTGTGATTCTTTGGGGGTTAAACTGAACTGCAGCCTTAACTGAGAGCACTAGCACCCATTATCACAGTCAAGACCACTGCATGAAGTCGCTTGACTAGCGAGGATACTTTAGATTTTATTTTCTCTTTTTTTAACATTTTTGGGGCTCCTTGGTAAACGACAGCCTTGGGGGAGGAGTTCTGAACTTCGATCAAGTTACTTCAAAGCCGCCAGAAGAGTGAGCAAGGCGAGCTCGAGCAGGCACCAGTCACCTTGTACGGAGATGTGAAGACACACGCATCTCAGCGCATGTCAGCTGTGTCCGCGGTGGACACAAGGAACAAGGGGAAAGTGATTGCTACCTGTTAGAGTAAAGGGGCTCTTAAAAGTACTTAACTCAGAACTAGGATAACAAAGCACAATATGGATTCTCGATTTACTAAGTGTATAAGTTGTTTAATGTTGGTACAGGGATTAGTAAACATAGAGGAATTTGAATATAGTAAATGTGTGTTGATAGGAGAACTATTACAAGAAATAAATGATTTAAAAAATAGATGGAAAACTAAGCATGACATAGAGATGCTGGAGAAATTTATTGATACTATTGCAAGTGATTTGGGTGCTGATACGGAAACGTTGGAAGATGAGGGGGGAAGCTGGGCCACTATTAAAAACAGTAAGGGCAAACTTAGAGGAACTCAAGTATATAATATTGTACCTCTGGAATTGAAAAACTCATTTTCAGTCCTGAACATGGACCAATCCCAGGAAATTAGGGATGGAGGTCCCAAGAAAATTGATAAAAGGGTTAATGAATCTTCATTTTCAACATCTACCAAACCTCAGGATAGGGAGCAGGCCCAGAAAATTAGTAATGGATGTCCTATGGAAAATGACAAAAGAGAAATTAAATCTCTAGCTTTAACATTTTCTAAACCTCACCAACTGACTCTGAGTTCAACGAGGGTTAATGATTTAGTTACCTATAATAGTGAGCAGTTAGATGTAAAACCAAGGGAAATTATAGTATTAGGTGATTCTACAATAAGAGGTATTGACAAAATTGTATGTAAAGGAAGGTATACTAATACAATGGTTAGCATGTTTCCAGGAATAAAAATTCAAGAACTTACACAAGAAATAGAGGGTTGTATAGGACAAGATAAACAACCAATGCTGATTTTCCAAATAGGAGTGAATGATATAAAGTCAAATAAAAAAGGGACTATTTTAGAGAATTATATTGATTTAATTCAGGAAGTGAAAAAATACACCACTGATATTATTATATTTGGTATTCTACCTACTTATGGATTGCATCAGCACATTAATCATGATATTTTTCTACTAATTGTATGTTATGTAGGTTTTGCATCGAACATAGAATAGGGTTCATTGATACTGGTTGTATTTTTAAAAATGGATCATTATACATGAATGATGGACTTCATTTAAACAAGATGGGTGAAAGGGTTCTAGGAAATACATATAATGAAATCATTGAGAAACATTTAAACTGGGTAAAGTGGGGGATGGGAAATGTACTAAGATAAATTCCACCACTAGTACACAAAATCTTCAAAATAAAGACTTGGAACCAGTAAATTGTTTACTATCAAATGTGAGAAGTTTGGATGGCAAATTTGATGAACTTAAACTCCTTATGAGGAATAAAAACATTAAAATAGCAATTCTTACAGAAACTTGGTGGGAGAAGATGATACATGGGACAGAAACATACCAGGATTTAACATTTATCATAAATCTAGGTTACATAGAAAGGGTGGTGGTGTAGCAATTTATGTGCATGAATCTATTCCAAGTACGGAAATTCATGATGGTAAACTTAATATTGAGCATTTATCTGTTAAAATCTTGACTCAAAATGCTTCTAAAATTATGTTGAGAGCCATGTATCGTCCCCCTTCAACAAACAGGGAGCAGGATGTAGATATTCTAAATTATCTGGACCATATTGATTCAGCTGATAATCTTATCGTAACTGGTGACTTTAATCTCCCAGATATAGATTGGTTAAAGCAGACATCATCTAGTCTAAATGAAAGGAATTATTTAGAAAGCTTTACTCAGTTGGGCCTGGACCAACTAGTTTTAGAAAATATGAGATCTAATAATATTTTGGATCTCGTTTTTTCAAATATGGGACCTAGATTAAATGTCACTGAGGTTGGACCTCCAATCTCAAATAGTGACCATAACACCGTTTTTTTCCAATTAAATGAATTAGCTACTCAACAGGGTAGTAATATAAAAATTCCCAATTTTAAAAAAGCGGACTTTCATAAAATTAGACAGGCATTACTTTCATGGGATTGGAAATCAGATTTCGCTGGGTTAATGTTGGACGAAATGTGGTACATCTTAGTGGATAAAATAAAAGACACTGCAGATGCAAATATACCATATACAAGAAAAAATTCTAAATTGGGTGCTTCCCCTAAATGGATAACTTGTAAAATTAAAAGACAGATAAATGAAAAACATAAACTGTACAGATTAACATAACTTGATCTAAACCTAATGCCAAAGTACAAAGAACAGGTTAAATATGTTAAGAAATTAATAAAAGATGCCAAATCAAACTTTGAAATTAAATTAGCAACTAGAAGCAAAAATAACTACAAAGCATTTTATGCATATATTAATAACAAAAAAGGGAATAGACAAACAGTAGACCCCTTTAAGGATGACAATGGCAACTTATTAAACGATAAGGAAATGGCAGAGGTTCAAAATCAATATTTTGCTACTGTGTTTAACCCCAAAGATACTGTAACAACTAACATTAAATATAATACAAAAAATGAAAAACTGATTAACATTGATATAAAAGAAGTGATGGATGGGTAGAGTTGAAGTGAGTTAAGACTAACAAATCCCCTGGGCCAGACAATACACATCCTAGATTGATTTATGAAATAGCAGAGGTAATAGCTTATCCATTAGCTTTTATTTTTCAAGAGTAATTGGATAGAGGAGATGTTGTTAGTAAATGGAGGGAAGCTCATGCTGTCCCCATTTTTAAAAAGGGAAAGAAGGATGCCCCTGATAATTATAGGCCAGTTAGTTTAACATCTACACTTGGGAAAATTTTGGAAAGCATAATAAAAGATCATATCCAAGACCACATAATTGTAAATGACCTTGTTGATCGTAGTCAACATGGGTTTACAAAGTCACGATCATGTCAAACTAACTTGTTGAGTTTTTATGAAAAAATTAGCAATGTTTTGGATCAGGGTAGATCAGTGGATGTTATCCAGTTAGATTATTCCAAAGCTTTCGATAAATTACCCCATGAAGAACTAATTAAATCCCTTCTTGTACTAAATACAAATGGGATCCTTGTAAATTGGATATCGGAATGGTTGGAGCATAGGAGGCAGACAGTGGTGATTTATGGGCTGTTATCTGATTGACTTTCTGTGACAAGTGGGGTCCCTCGGGGCTCAGTGTTGGGCCCCTGCTTGTTCAACATATATATATCATCGTTACAATATAATAAGGGAAATGTATGGAAAACCAAGTTTGCCGATGACTGTAGAGTGGGAGCAGTAATAGATTCACCTTCAGATTATATTGGACTTCAGGATGTGCTCAAATATATTGAGAAGTGGACATTAGATCATAAACTTATACTAAATGAGGATAAATGTATTGTCCTACACATGGGCAAGAAAAAATTGGAATTTAATTACACTATCAATAACAAACAATTAAAACGTGTGACACAGGAAAGGAATTTGAGTGTTATTATACAAAATGACCTTTCATTTACTGCTCATTGTGATCAAACTATAAAAAATGCTAATAGGGCTCTTAACTGTATATTGAGACATACAATAAGTAGAAGCAAAGAGGTTGTGATCCCACTGTATGGATCGTTGGTTAGAGCTCACTTGGAGTATTGTTCCCAGGTTTGGACCGCTTACACTAAGGGTGAGATAGCGAGAGTGGAGCGAGTGCAACGAAGGGCTACCCGATCAATACTGGGACTTAAAAATATGACATATGAGGATAGGCTGGTCAACCTGGATCTGTATTCCTTGGCTTATAGAAGATGGAGGGGTGATATGATCTTAGTTTATAGATCATTTCAAGATATCGCTCTCAGAGAAGATTTGGGACTTGAACTATTTGTTAGAAATTACTATACAAGAGCTCATTGTAGACAAATTAAACAACAAAAGTGGAAATCTCAAAAAAGGAAACAGTGGTTCAGTCAGAGGGTTGTTTCAAGGTGGTATTCTCTTCCCCATGACATAGTTAATAGTCCAACTTTAGATATTTTTAAAGTAAGATTGGATGATTATAGTAGAACCAAGTTTTTAGTTTATTAATTTGTTCACTTGATGATAAAATAAACTCTTTCAAGCAGTCAAGGACAAAAGTCTATATATGCTTTGTGACAACTATGACTGCATGGCAAACACAAGATTGCTGACAGATGGCACCATCTCCCTCAAATTGTAGTGGGCAAACTAGATGATCTGCCTGTGTACAAAGTAAGGCCTGAGAATAATTCAAAAGATGTTAAAACAATGCATAGAAATCATTTACTGCCCATTGGACAAATCTTGACTGAGTCTGAGCCCCCAGAAAATAACCCCTCTGGACCAGTGACTAGAGCTGCTGCTAAGAAAAAATCAAGACAGTCTTCACCTACAGAAGCTGAGTTAAAGTGTTCCCCTCCACAAATCCAGTTGAGCATGACTGTCAGTCCATATCAGAGGAAAGTGAGTGTGACTTTGAATACTACCCTTTTTACGAACTGAGTCAATTGTTTTGGGACAATCCTGTAGTCAATACTGGAGATGAACCTGGGCCTTCTGGACTGTCTAAGCCCCCAGCTTTGTCCCTGAAGCCAATGCTCCCAGAAAGTGAAGTGCAAAGCATCAAGTCAGATGATATGGAATCATTGTGTATGGCTGAACTGTTCGAGCTTTCAGGGGAAGAAAATGATGGACTGGAACAGACTGGTGATAACACCAGAACAAGAAGAGTATTTTGAGTGCCCTGATGGTCCACTACCAGTGTCCGAAAGCTCTCCATATGGGCCAAGTGTTGTGGACTCAGAGATTGTAACTTCTGGAGGTGAAAGTGCCCCAAGTTCTAGCCTCTCTACCCCAATGAAGACTCCCCTGACAAGTGAGGACAATGCTGAAACTGAGGCCCAGAGAGCAGAGACTGTAGCAGTTCCCCTAGAAAGACTGGTCGAGCTGTAAAGCCTGTGGTGCACCTCAGTTATGATTCCCCTGGGAGGCCGGTGGACTTGCCTCTCAATGTTGTCCATAAAGGAGTGTATGTGTCCCCGAGCTCTTTGCCCAAACTGAACATCAGTCCTAACTCCAAGTTACTTGTGTTGCCCTCTAGTTATGGTGCCCCTGCCCCATCCAGCCCCAAGATAGCTGATAGGGAGGGCCGACTCTCTTCAGGTTTCATGTACAAGAGGTAATAACCTGAGTTATGGTACAATGTGTGTGTAATACTGTGTAAAGAGTGATGTACTGTAAAGTTTCAGAAATGTGTTCCTGGTAAAGTGATATATTGACTAATGATTACATGTATAAGCCTAATGTGATACTGATGTAAATGTATATGGGTGTATTGAAACTTATGGGGGTACTTGCTTGACATGGACACCAAGCTATCCCAGGCCAGGAAGGGTGTAACCCCCCTGCAATTTGGGGTTCCCAAAAAGTCTTCCAGGAGCTTGCTTGAATACCCCAAGCCTGAATGGTGTTTATCGTTTAAGCCGTTTATCTGTGAGTGCTTTTAGAGCCTCTGGTACTGTCTCTTTAAGAGCTGTCTGCTTGCAGACATAATTAGTTTGTATGGGGGGACTGTGTGTTTTCCCGCTTGAGTCCTGCTCGAGCTTCTGCCAAATCGCTCCATTTCTGCCATTGCTAAGTGGGCAGAAGGAGCACTCTTTAAAGATGTAATTGTTTGCTTGTAACCTGTTAGAATAATAATGAAAATGCAGTTTGATTTAACCTGTTTTCTTGTAGCAAGGACAGTGCAGAGCAAGCTCCCTCATGTTGGTTCTGAACTGCTGAATTGGACCAATCATGGTGGGGATCCTTTAAAATGGAGCCTGCTCTGGGCGAATCAGAACTTGGACTCTCCTCTGGAGCCTGCTGTAAGGGGATTGTAAGGGCAGTGACTCTGGGAAATGTAGTTTTGACTTCAGCAGCTTTTTTCCACCAACAGGGGGAGTTTACTGTGAGTGACAGCCAAAACAGCCAAACCAGCTAACTGAACTGGGAGGAACTCAAAGGAAATGCCCGGCTCTGTCTGCTGGAAAGATCGGTTGAGTTGTGACTGTGAAGAGGGAAGGAGCTCCATGCTCCTGCGCCGTTGAGTTTTCACTTGGGAAGCTCGTGTGGGGCCCCAAAGTTCGTCCTGCAGCTGTTTGTGAGTGTCAGTGTGGACTGAATCAGAGTTGTAAGGAGAAAGAAGCACCAGAAGTGAGGAAACCAGGCTCATCCTGTAGAAGACTGGAGAAATTGCTGAATCGTGCTCGGTCTGTCAGGAACCAAATCTGCTGTGTGTTCTCCCGGATATTGTGCAGTTAGTGATTGGGATAGAGAAGCAGCCTGCCTGGTATAGTACTTCCCTTTTTACATATAAATGTGTGTAGTGCTTGTGGGGAATCATGTTTCAAATCCCCTGTACAGTGAACAGAGTGCATGAAGCTGGAAGTAAACCCCAGCTTAAGCCAGACTACATTCATTTGCTTTAAACTGCAGTGGGGTCCAGTCACAAGGACCTTGTCCATATGGTCTGCTCCTCCTGGCAATCCAGGACAATCTGCCTTCCATCCAGTTCCTAGCATTGAGTTTTGAGTACAAAGCAGGGTAGCTCCCTGCCATCTGTTTGTCGAATTGCAAGTGTGTCATCTAATGTTTGCTTTTTTCATTTCTTCATGAACTGAGCCATCCGGCTCCAGATTACAATTGGGTATTGTGCAAGTGTTTTTCCATCACAGGGCCCCAACCAACTGTACCAAATAGGCTAGCCTCTTATTGCCTGGGTACCCAGTAAGAGTGACATTTGGGACATTTTGGACTCTGAAATTTGTGCACAGTACTGTGATTATTAATGTGTTTAACCTAATTAACCTGATTTCCTCCTGTCCTTGTTATATCCCCCTAAAATAAATCAGATTTGTTTGTTTCAGCAAAGTTACACTGTCTGAGGTATTCATTTATGTTAAAGTATTGTTCCGTGGCTTTTGCACTGTATCATCTTGTTTTACAGGGTGTCCCCGGGGTCCAGTCGATGGAGCCAGTGCTGGGGGTAAGTGTACATTATGAAGATATTCCTAATGCATTGTGTGGGCCACTAGTGGGAAGAAAGGGGGGTTACAGTGTCCCAGAGGGCTGTGACCAAGTTAGTTTAACTACTGCAAACCCTGACCTCTGGGTGGAGGCACCCGCCATTGGACCTAGGCCCCTCAACCTGTTAGTAGTTAAGCAGGCAGGGGTAGTAGCTCTTGGGATAGTGCCACCTAGGGGTTACACTCTGTTCAGAAAAGACAAAGTGGGTAAAAAAGGGGGAGGTGTGTCTTATGATATGAGGGATAACATTAAAGCAACTGAGATACAGGGAATACAGAGAGGGGCAGAGGAACTGTGGGCCACACTGAAGATGGGGAATGGAGCAACTGTCCACATTGGAGTGATCTACAGACCTCCAGCACAGGGATTGGGGATGGATAAAGTGCTGATGGAAATTATCCAAAAGATGGCAAATAAAGGGGAGATGCTGCTGGTGGAGGATTTCAATCTGTCAATATAGATTGGAATATCCCAGCTGCAGCATTGGCTAAGAGCAGGGACATCCTACACTCCCTACAGGGTGCGTTCCTTAAGCAACTAGTCAGAGAACCTACCCATGAGGGAGCAATATTTCACCCTGTACTCATCAACGGAGGCGGTCTTGCTGACGTCACCGTAGGTGGTCACTTGGGGACCAATGATCACCGCATGGTGCAGTACAATATTAAACTGTGGTGGAACTGACCCACACAACGGCAAGGTTCCTGGACTTCAAAAGGGCCAACTTTGCAATAAAGGGGGAATGCCTCAGAGATGCCCTAGAAGAGGGGAGAGTTTGGGTGGAGTGGAAAAACAGTGGGCAAACAGACCTCTGCATTATGCAAGTTAGCGAAAGTAAGAGGACAAAGAGGACATTTTGTTTCTTAAAAGAGGTGGCTAGAAAGGTCAGGGCAAAAAAGTTAGCATTCAAAAGATTTATTTATTTATATGAGTTTTACCAGGAAGGCACACTGAGCAGAGTACTGCTCGATTTCAAGTGTGTCCTGGGGGAAGGGAACAGAGGAAAAATACATACAATTAATACATCCAGAGTGCAGGATATAAATAACATATGTATATACAGAGTATAAGTAGGATATAAAATTAAATAACAATATATATATATATATATATATATATATATATATATATATACAGAATATGGATTTTGAACAGGTAGTAATACAAAGACCCATCAGCTGAAAATGTATTGCACACATTTGGTACAGATGAATTTTAAGGCAAACATCCACAAAAACAACATCAGCAAGGTTGCAAGAAATGGGCTAGGACCACTAGCCTAGACCTAGCCTAGGATTCCCAGAACAAGATGCTTGGCGCAAGTTTATACTTAGCCACAGTCACAGGTGGAGGTGAAGTGGGCTTTTATGAGGGAGTTGGGTTTCAGAGTTGCGGGCATGTGCCGGATTTCCACGATGAGGGAGTTCCACAGTTTAAGCATGCGCATCGCCTGACCAGCAGTGGAAGTCATGTGCGGCACAGTCAGGAGCTGAGTGTTGAAGTTCCTGAGAGGGTATGCAGGAGGGGTATGGGATGAGTTGACAGAGGCAAGGTACGGTGGTAGCGACAGGGACCAGAACTTGGCTATGAAATTCATGCAGTGGAACAGTCTAAGGTCCTGGAGCGAGGTAAGGCTGAGAGTCCGGTAGAGAATGCAGTGGTGTGTGGAGGGTGGGCAATCGAGATCAAAACAACAGAAGGCGTGGAAGAGGGGGTTCAGTCTGGCCAGGGTGGACTTTGGACCAGCACTGTAGACTATGTCTCTGTAGTCAAAAGCAGGGAGAATCATTTTCTGCACTAGTGCATGATGGGCTGGCAGCGGGATGCATCCACGGTTGCGATATAGAGCACCCAACTTGGGGTGGAGCTTTTTGTCGATGGCATTGACATGTGCAGAAAAGTCGAGGTGTTGGTCGAGCCAGACCCCGAGGTATCTAGAGGAGGTACAAGCTTCCAGAGTGGCACCATTCAGGGTGTTGAAGGAGAGGGTGGAGAGCAGCCGTGAGAATCTCTGTCATGAGTCAAAGGTAATAGAGACCGTTTTCTTGGCATTAAGAAAAAGCTGATTTTCTTGAAACCAGAGCTGGACTTTAATGAAGTCTTACTATAGCCTGATCACCATCTCAATGGCCGAATGGCCTGATGTATGCAGCACCGTATCATCCACATACATGTGGATGGATGTGTGTGGGCAGGCTGTGGGCAGGTCATTAAGGAAGATGGAAAATGGGAGTGGTCCAAGGACCGAGCTTTTGGGCACTCCTGAGGAGACTGGAAGGGAGCTGGCGGTGGAGTTTCCAATTCCCAGAGGGAGGTAGGTAGAGGGATGTATCAGGAGAATCAGAGGGAGGCAGGGAAAGCAGTCAAATGCACAAAAGTGCAAACAGAGGTGAGAATAGCCCAGATAGTAAAGAAAGTGGACAAGACACTATTTAGGTGTATAAGTGACAGTAGAAAGGCAAGAGGAAGAATAGTAAGTTTAAGGGGGGTCATGGCGAAGTGTGTGGAAGGGGACCAAGAAAAAGAAGACATTCTGAACAAATGCTTTTGTTCAGCGTTCACAGAAGAAGGGAAAGGGGAAGGTGAAGGACCACAGATTAGTGGCAGGAGCATTGGGGGAATGGAAGTGGACACAAATCCCTTTACAGTGCAGAGAGTCATGAAGGAACTTGCAAATCTGAGAGTGAACCATTTCTTTATTTGAATTTTGATGACTGGGTAGGCACACTGAGATAAACATGTCCCTTTTTCAAGGACAAGGCAATGGGACCAGACAGAATACATTGCAGAATATTGAAGGAGCTCAGGGAGGTGTTAGCTGCACTTCTAACTGTCTTGTTCAACCACTAACTGGAGACAGAGTGGTTCCAGAGGACTGGAGGAGGGCTGTTGTGATCCCACTTCACAAAGGTTGTAATAGGGAGGAGGCTGGAAATTACAGACCAGTGAGCCTGACTTCGGTGGTGGGGAAATGAATGGAATCACTACTGAAGGAATGAATTGTAGATTATCTTGAAATTATGGGTTTACAAGATCCAAGGCTGTATGGTTTCCCAAGTGGGAGGTCATGCCAGACAAATTTGATAGAATTATTTAATTGGGTGACGCGGGAGGTAGATCGGGGGGAGTCATGAATGTGGTCTACCTGGATTTCAGTAAGGCTTTCAATACTGTTCCCCATAGGAGACTTGTAAATAATCTAAACAGTCTGAGAGTGGCTCTAAAGGTAGTAAACTGGATAAAACATTTGTTGTGGGATAGGAGACAGAGGGTGGTGATAAACGGAGTTCACTCTGGGGGACGGGAGTGTGAACAGCAGGGTGCCACGTGGTTCGGTACTGGGTCCGATCCACTTTAATGTCTTTGTTAGTGACATAGCAGAGAGGCTAGAAGGGAAGGTTTGCCTTTTTGCATATGACACAAAGATCAGCAATAGGGTTGACACCCCAGAGGGGATGGAACGGATGAATAGTGATCTAAGAAATCTTGAGGAATGGTCAAAGTGTGGCAGCTAAGATTCAATGTGAAGAAATGCAAAGTCATGCACTTAGGGCATAGAAATCCAGGGGTGGAGTACAAGATGGGGGTTGGTACTGATGACCACTAAGTAGAAAAGAAACTTGGGAGTAATCATTTCTGATGACTTAAATGTGGCCAAACAGTGTGGCAAGGCAGTAGGGAGAGCTAGTGGGATGTTGGGGTGCATAGGGAGAGGTATTGCCAGCAGAAAGAGGGAGATAATTATACCGCTGTATAAAACACTGGTGAGAACTCACCTGGAATATTGTGTTCAGTTCTGGAGATCACATCTTCAAAAGGTCATAGACAGAACAGAGGCAGTCCAGCACAGAGCAACTAATATGGTGCTGGGCCTGCATTAAAAATCCTATGAAAAGTGGCTAAAAGACCTTAATATGTATACCCTGGAGGATAGGAGGGAGAGAGAAGATATGATACAGACTTTCAAATACCTCATTGTGATAAATAGGGTACAAGAGTGAAGTATTTTTCAGAAAAAAAAGATGCTCAAGAACAAGGGGACATACTATGAAGCTGAAAAGGGGTAGACTGAGGGGTAATGTTAGAAAGTATTTATTCACAGCAAGAGTGGTGGATGCCTGGAATAGTCTTCTAGCAGAGGTGGTCAAAGCAAAAACTGCAACAGGTTTTGAGAATTTGATGGGCTAGGTATAAAGGAATTTTATTTGTTCGGAATGTTGAGGTAAAGATGGAGACCAAGTAGAGTCTGTGGTAATAAGGTTAGTAGGAAATATGGGAAGACTGGGTGAACCAAGTGGTCCTTATCTACTGGCAGTTTCTATGTAATCTATGTAATCTATATAACAGAGATGTCATAATCTTCCCCACTACAGACATCAAGCTGACTGGCCTATAGTTCCCTGGCTCATCACTCTTCTAACTTCTAACATCCCTCTTCTTAGGAGGCAGAATAGCACAGTGGTTTAGGGCACTGACCTGCAAACCTGGAGACCTGGGTTTGAATCCCACAGCCCCCACTTGCATATTGTGTGACCCTGAGCAAGTCACTTACCTTCCTTGTGCTCCCAGGTTACACCTCTAAACAAGCTAGAACTTAGTGTACCTTTCCTTGTTAAACAATTTCCCCTTTAACTCTTGTGTAGTGGAACCACATCCTCTGAACTCACTTTAGTGGCTAGTGAGCTATTGAAAATGTTTGGTAGTGACCCTGCTATAACCCCCCACTACACCATGCAGCATCCTTGGGTGTAAGCCATTAGGTCTAATAGATTTATGTACTTTCAACCACGCCAGCTCTTCCAGCTCTCTTTTCTCTGCTATCTGGACCTTTGCCACAGCATCTTTTCTCCCTCCCTTCCTAACGGACCTAACCCCATAATCTGGCATTGGCCCATCCTTCTCTTTAGTAAATACCAAACAAAAATAATTGTTTAGTATCTCTACCTTCCCCTTGTCCCCCTCCTCCCATCCTCATCTCTCTTAAGTCTCACTATACCCACTTGTGCTTCTCCCTGATATACCAGAAAAATGTCATTGCTGCTGCATGTACATTATTCTATAACCTTGTACATAAATTGGCTTATCTGCTAGTCGTATACAATCTACTGTATACTGTACATATTCTTAAAGATCACAAAAAAAAACAGGTACAATATTTATGCTACTCTACAATTGTCTGTAATATGTTGCAGTATACTGTATTTGGTTCAATGTGCCTGTGCAACTGGTTTCGTGCTTGTGTAACATAGGTAAACTTTGGTTTTTCACCTCTCTGTCTGTAGGCTATACCACCCTGTAGGGGTACAAAGGCTAGAAACCCTAGGGGAGGGTTGCACCCCTTGAAGTGCCACAGGAGTGATTCCCTAGACGTATAGTACCTTAGGAAGAAGCCCATGGGAAAGATAGGCATGCTGCTGGTGGAGAAGGGGTGGATGGAGTGGCAAGGAAAAAATGCTTGTGTGTGGAGTGAGAAGAGCAGCCCTTAAATAGGACAAAAGGGGGGGTGGTCAGTTGCACTGCCCCCTTGAACTACATGTTGTAGCCTTCCAATTCAATGTGCCTGTGCAACTGGTTTCATGCTTGGGTAACATAGATAAACTTTGACTGTTCACCTCTCTATCCGTGGTATATACCACTCTGTAGGAGTACAAAGGCGAGGAACCCTAGGGGAGGGTTCCACCCCTTGAGGTGCCACAGGAGTGATTCCCTTGGCTAAATGTACCTTAGGAAGTAGCCCAAATGAGTGTCAAGCAAAGCATACAAGGTAGTGAACACTTATCGGGGTCGAGGACCTGTACATAGGTCGGTTGGTAGAATAGGCTGAGTTGGTAGCATGGGTCAGTTAGTAATATGTTTGAGTAGAGTAGGCAGGAAACAACATGTGAATAGTGACCCACTCAGAGGTCTGACTGCAAGGGTTGGAGGCCAGACTTCTTAAGGCAAGAGAGAACAGCCAAAGGGGGAGACACAACACTTATGGGACAGCCACCCACTCCATCCAACAATATAAACCTTCCTAAGTGACATGGGAATTATTGCCTAAAACTAACTAAATCTTATGATCTGTGGCACGAAGGAAAGAATAAAAAACCTTTGAGGAGTAAATCTCTGGGGATACAAGGCCTAGGTCGCCTTCCCTCCAGGCTTGGGATGATTTTGATTTGTGATGGCTCTGCTGCTGCAATTTGAAAACCCAATCAAAAGAGGGTGGAAAATACTCCAGTTTGGAGGAAGGCTCTCACACTATCCCTCTAACAGGAATGCTGTGAAGGGTTGTGAGCAAACTCTGCAACACAGCTCTTCCAAGGTTAGCAGAGGAGAGCAATGACTGCTGAGGTGCTCAGCTGACTTACCAATCTAAAAACAAACCAAGTGAACCAGAAGCAGTCATGGGGAGAATAGCGTCGAAGGTGCCTTAGGCAGCTGGTGCTGCAGCTAAAGGATAACAATATATCCTCCCTTCGCAGGTTTGTCAAAATTCGACATAAAAAGGTGCTGCTGTGCACGGACTTTCAGACCTAACAGCTAAAACTCCACCTAGAGTGAGGACATTCCCACTATGGGCCAGAAAGGAAGGATAACACACCAGGCATCACATGCGCAGGATGTGGACTAGGGTGCAGAGTGAGACAATCGGCTGCGAGAGAGCTTGAGCCAATTGATGGGCATGGTTGGCTAATCTCATGTAGCAATGCAGCAGGCCACACAAGGCACTGGAGAGAATATTAGGTACTAAGCAGCAAACAAAACACAGTAGGCACGGTACAGGCTGCAATGAGTAGTATGGTAAGCTTGTGGAACAATGGAAGCGCTGAGTGTTGGAAACCATACATAGGTCAGACATGTTTTAAAGCAAGGTTCAGTGCAAGGGAACCTGGGCCTTTAGAGGTGTGAGGCTAGCCAACCAGCCAAATAAAGGTGACAAATACATGGAGGAGTTTAGCGTCAGAGGCAGTAGCCAAACATAAGGTAATTAGGCCACCAGGGCCATGGCTCTTTAACACAACCCCAGTTCCCCCGCCATAAGAAAAACAAGGAAGCAAAGGGAAAGCACTGTGACCAACATGCAGATTTTAAAATTAGTTTACAGCAACAGCAGGAGCTGGACTGACCTCCAAACTATAGTAAAGCAGTTTGCAAAAGTAATTGAGCAGCATCCAGCAGCAATTAACTATAGTTTGTAGGGGTAGAAATCTGAATGAACATAGAACTGTAGGGAGAGGCAATGCACTGAAAACAGCAGCAATATTTGCTTGGTATAAGTTCAGAAGCAGGATTGAGTTCCATGGACTAAGTTGCTTTGAATATTGTGAAGCAGTAAAACAGGAAGCAGTTGCTAGGTTGGCAGCAAAGCTATGAACCAGGTGTAATCAATTAAGAGGAGCAAGGCAGCAGATTGCAGTGTTAGCTGAAACAGACAATGACAATAGCAGGGACTGAGGCTTGTTAGGCAGAAGCAGATTGAGCTAAAGCATACAAAGAGCAATGCAGTAAACAGAGGCCTGCAATAGCAGGTGAGAAATGAAGCCTGGGAGTACAGGCACAGGGCAGCTTGAGGCAAGGAAACACAGAGTGCAAGCTGAAGCACAAGTAGCAATGTATACACAGGACACTAGACAACTAGAAAGCCCAAAAGAAACAAAGAAGGCAAATACAAGGAGAGGAGCAGGAAGGGAACCAGCAGACACAGAAGCATGGAACAGCTGGAGGCCAGTAATACAAACCAAAAGCAGGAGAACAGAATAACAGAAGTTCAGCAAAAACCATGCAGAGTCCAAGCATGCACGGGGTAAAGCCCCAGTAGGCCCCAGGAGAGAAGACAGACCAACAGAGCCTCCAGCTGCAAGGAAAAAATGCTTGTGTGTGGAGTGAGGAGAGCAACCCTTAAATAGGCCAAAAGGGGTGTGTGACCAGTTGCACTGCCCCCTTGAACTACAGGCTATAGCCTTCCAAAAACACTAACACTACTTATTTTTCATTGTTAAGTCATGACTTGAGACTATTGTCAAGAAAAGTAGATTATTTATTCATACTTTATAAAATGTGTCAAAAGTTTTTTGCACCCTGATTAGCTGAGAGGTACCTATGGCTGTGTCCTTATCATGGCATATAGTGCCAACGGGCACCTCCTCAGCCAGTCAGGATGAAAAACAACACACATCACTGTGCAAACCTGTACCTTAGACATGGAGCTGGCCACCAGAGCTGGAGAACAATCCCCCCCCCACAACACACACACACAGTGTCTGTCACTCACAAAGTCCCCAAATCAGTTTAGACAGAAACAGTTTAAAAATAAATTCTGACCTGTAGTGGTCTATTGAAGCCAACCGCAATCAAACAACTGATGCACATGCCTCCAGTATGTGGGTTTGAAATCACACTATAGACCCGCTCCTCAGTAACAGCTTTTCACATAAAAACACAGACCCACTCCTCCGCTGCTACTTTTATCCATAAAGAAAAGGATTCCACCATATGCAGTTATCAGATAGTGAGTTGCTTGAAGTTACAACCACGATCTCATAAACTGTATGAGACTAGCGGTAAGTACAGCTGTTGTCATGGGACACGCTTGCTCTCAATAAAACCAGCCACTGGGTGTCAGGCATCCTGTAATATAACAAGAATGGCTTGGCGTCAGGTAGATCAGTCTTGGTTTTCTTTTTTTGGGGGGTGGTTTTGTTTTTGAATTCAGGCTGAAATCCAGCTGGAACTGGTACCTGTCACAGATAATGATACCTTTCTTACAAATGAAGCTGTACCAGGCTTAACAGAGAACCATGACAGTTTATTTTAGGACTGGAACTGAATTAGCCTTTGTAAGTAGTAAAGACCCCACAAACAAAAATGTGTGTGGGACGGGGGTCTAATGGTAATATAGCCAGCAATGGTGGCCACATAACCTCAGTAATATACAGAAAGCCCTTTACTGCCGATGAAACATTTGTTAAACTACTTTAATAAGGGGACTATTTTTCACTATTACAGCTATTAAAACCATTTTTTTTTCTATTTTTGAAATTTTTTTTGTTCATTTTTTTTAATAATTATTTAGAGAACCCATTTTATAAATGGAATAAGACATGATGAGTTGTGGTTTATGGGCTGATAAGAGCACTTCTCAGGTGTTAAAGGCACTCGGTGCAAGCGCCTCGTACCTCATTACACACCTGAGGCACGCTCTTACCAGCCCATAAACCACACCTCATGTCTTATTCCTTATGGAAACAATTTAAAAGGAAAAGAAATGTGCAAACTTCTTAAACATGCCTATAATGTAAAGCTCAAATAAAGAAATCTCCTGGATATATTTATTTTCTGATTGCGATATTTTATTTACTTCTCAAAGTTTAAATCAGATTCATTTTTAAAAATATCTATTTTCTTGCAAATTAAAAGCACAACATATTTTAAACCTCTGTGTCTAAGATTCTTTAATATCCCATGAATAAATACAGTACATTGGCAAAAATGTATCTACAGCATCAATATTTTTTTTTTCAAGATACTTTAATTCCTCTTCAAGTGTTGTATACCTGCAATCCTAATGTATTGTCCTAGTATGTTAACAACACTCCTTGTAACATCAGTCCCACATCATCAAACATATAAACAGGCAAATCAACAAGAAAAACATGCATTCATTGATTTTTTTTTTATTTCGCAGGAGTGTTCATTGTAAATCAATAAGAACACGTGTATCATTCTTTAAAAATAAAAAAAAGAAAGACAATGTAATCAGAGCAAATAATGGAAGGCAGTTTAGTTTCAGATTTCCTAGAATGTACAGATGGAATGGGCGGGGGTGGGTACCTACAAAGTAATATAATAAAATAATGAACTTTGGAGAAGCCTTGGAAAAATACCCCTGCCCCCCGTTTGCCCCCCCAGCTCACCCACTGAAACAGTGAAGCAACTGTCAGATCCTCAGACTGACTGGCACAGACTCTCCATTTTTTCATCTTGGCATCCACCATCTGAATGACAGGGAGTGAGCATGAGTAGTGCTTACAAATCCTAAGTTAGGAATCTGGCTGGTTGGGGGTCCCTGGTTAGAGCCACCCAAGATGACAATCATGCAGGTTAGGGCTGTTCAAGACCCCCCTGTAGACCATATATACCATCTCCAACAGAGCCCAAATTCCCAGGCCCCCACCCCAGTATTTCTGCCCCGTCTTCTACCTTATTTTAATTTCCCCATGTCATGCAAGCTCTGGCCATCCCACACTGTTACTGTTGGTAACTGCATGTCCACCACGGATTTGTAGGAGAACACTAACATATTTAGCAGTCACATTTGATCAGTGAAACAGCTTGGGAGGATTCCTGAAAAAATTAAACAGACTAATCCCACAGCATTTGGCTTATCTGAGTGTGCAGGTAATAAAAGGACAAAAACAAATTTTTCTTTGACATGATGACCATGTGCCAGTAGTGCTTTTCTGGCTCTACTGCTTTCCTGTGATGGGCAAAGATGGACAGAATATTGCACATGCCCTTCTGCCACTGATGGCCCATCATAGAAAGGAACCTGTAGGCTGTGACTCGGACGTCCACAAATCCACAGGTAACTCCCCCTGCAGTTACACCAAAACTACTCTAAACCCTTCCCAGTTTGGACCAGTAGAAGATGCATTTTCATTTGCAGAGTTATCTATTGAACCATGAAACTGCTTTGCTGGTGGGTTGAAAGAGCTCTTTCTTCACTCACCACCTAAAACTGGTATCTTAACTCTACCGCTGACATATTGTGACAGCAGTGAGTTTTCACTGGAGAACAGAACCCTATCAGACTGTCACAGATGCGGATAATATCCATTGTTGTTACTATATGAACATGCGAACATACGAATGTGCCAGCAGAAACAGACCACCTGGTCTATCTAAGTCTGCTTGAGTGTGCAGCTAGCACCCATAGTTTGCAGCTGCCTCACCCCCCCCCATTTGTCATCCCACTTCCACCCCCCACCTCCCCCAGCCTCACTCTCCCCTGTTCCCTGTCCCATGCCCTTTTGAAACTGTTCACAGATTAACATGATACCAGCCATTCAACCCACCATGATAGACCACCACAGATAAACAGCTGCTAACGTCACCGCCAGTGTACGGGTCAAATATTTTATTTACTCTCCTCCATCTCTTGTACATTTGAATGGACCAAAATGGTTTGGCAGTCACACCAGATTGTTTTAATGAAGGAAAATCAAGTGCATTGCATACACTACCGAGTCAATAAATCATCTATTTCCTCACAGAATGCTAGTCAGTTCTTGTGCAGTACATGCAAAATTATGTATTCTCGAAGAAAAACAGTTTTTTAAAAATCATCAGGCTCATACTATCTGTTTCAATGACAGTCAGAAGAAATGTAAGAGCCATGATATTTCAAGAAAAAATATGGATTAGCAAACCCTCTAGGTGGCATTTCCTCCTACTCCCTTTCACCCTCCCAAATACTTGCATTTCTCTTTTGATTGCTTCTCCCCAAATCATCAACACTTCTTTTTGCCCCACCCCCTAAAGAAAATGCAGCATTGCCAGTTTCTTAATTTTCTACTCGGTGGCACTTCTCTTCTGCCCCTGTTGTAGGGTGTGCTGTCTCATCTTCAACTGTCTGACTTGCTGAATGAATCTATGGAGCGGGAAGAAAAGGGGCTTAATATGTATACCCACCGAGGAAAACAGGGACAGGGGGGCATGATAGAAACTTTCAAGTACCTCAAGGGAAACAACAAAGTCCAAGAGGTAGCATCTTTCAGAAAAAGAGATGTGCGAGAACAAGGGGGCACGATTTGAAGATAGAAGGGGGATGACTCAGGGGCAACATGAGGAAGTATTTTTTCATGAAGAGGGTGGTGGATGCATGGAATGGCCTTCCTGAGGATGTTGTGGCCTTGGGGTCGAAAACAGTGATGGAATTTAAGAATGCATGGGACAGACATAAGACAATTCTAGTGGGAGGTAGGTGGAAGTAGGCTGTTGGTAAAACAAGAATCTTTAGCTTATCCAGTAGGTTGGGAAATGGGCAGACTGGGTTGGCCAAGTGGTCCTTATCTGCCATCAAAGTCTATGTTTCTATGTTTCTAAGAAGGGAGGTGGTGATGTCATTGTACAAAATGCTGGTGAGGCATCATCTAGAATACAGTGTTCAGTTCTGGAGGCCACATCTTTGCAAGACATAGACAGGATGGAGGTAGTCCAAAAAATAGTGACCAAGATGGTGCAGGGCTTGCATCAGAAAACATGAGGACAGATTAAAATACCTCAGTATGTATACACTTGAAGAGAGGAGGGACTTGGGGGATATGATGGAGACCTTCAAGTATCTTAAAGGCTTGATCAAAGTGCAGGATGGTGACATCTTTCAGTACAAGAGTTACATAAGGATAAAGGGGCACAATATGAGATTGAAGGGGGGGCAGGATAAGAGGAAATGTGAGGAAGTTTTTCTTCACAGAGAGGGTGGAGGATGCCTGGAATAACCTACCCCAGGAAGTGGTGGGTGCTAACACAGTGTGGAAATTCAAATATGCATGGGATAGACATAAGGTAACCCAAGATGTCGGGAAGAGAGGCAAAAGCCAAAGACCAAGTAGAGTCAGTGGCCGCTGATGCAGGCAGAGAATATAGTCAGACTAGGTGTGCCTAGCAGTCCTAATCTGCAATCAACTACTATGTTACTATGGTTTGAAAGAGTCTGTGAGATGACGGGAGATAGAGCTCATTTTAGCCTCAGATGTAGTTGCAGCTCTGAGTAGTTTAGCTGTGTGCAGTCAAATGGGTAGAGATGCAGCGAATTTAAAATCCACTGGCGAAGTGCACGCGAAGTGGACACTTCGCATTGCCACTCTGCTACATGGAGTAGGCAATGCCAAGTGCTCACTTCACCTTGTCATTACCACTTTGCGTTTGGCTGAATGACAACGCGAAGTAAGGCGAAGTCATTGATTTCAATGGACTTCATGTTCCTCATTATGATTCTAAGTGATCACTTGGTGTTTCAGACTTGCAGCCCCTCACACATCACGTGAGCTTACAGTACTGTAAGTCACATGCTCTCAGCCAGGCAGGAAGGAAGTGAGTCACACAGACAGTTTCACTTTCTCCTGTGCAGAATGAGAGAGAGGTGCGTGTACTACAGAGAGAAGTGTTTTTTTGATTGCAGAGGAGGAGAGTTAAAATTTGACAGTTAATCCAACAGCTTTTTTAAAAGCTACATTTTTTTGTCTTTTCTGTACTGTTTCTTACTTGATTTGTTCTTTCTGTAAATTTTATTCTTCTTACCTACTTACTTAGTTGTTTGTCTGTGTGTATGACTGTGTGTGTGTTGTGCTTGTGTCGTGAGATGGAGCAGGGTGAGGGAATGTCTGGGACGGTGGCAGCTCTGGGAAAGTGTGGTAGTACAGGTCGTCATACCATGCGCATGCTTGGGGGGCATGGGCGCCCATTTGTGTTGGACTGCTCTAAACTTGTGAGTGTCCAACCCCCGGAAGCAGGACCAGCACCGTCTCCTTACTCTGAAGCAGTTCAACCACCACCACTACCAAGTCCAGCACAAGGTCCTTTGGAGCAGGATGTGCCTGTTCCCCCAGGCCCAGGTGTGGATCCCATCAGTACTGTTGAGCAGTGTGAGCAGCCTACTGCCAGTTCATCTGGCCCTTCCCTGCCTGTGCCTAGTCCTCCCCCCACCTCCGTTGTTTGGCAGTTTTTTGACTGTGTCGGTGGGGACAGCAGTGTGGTGAAGTGTCACCTATGTGCGGTGGAGGTGCGCTGTGGCCCCCGGGGGAGTCACCTGGGGACTGGTGGCCTGCGCACCCATATGCTTAATCACCACCAGTTGGAGTAGCAGGCTGCCACAGAATGGACCATGTCTGCACCTGCTGGCCATTCAGTGGCAGAGGGTGCCGCTGTGCATAGCGGCATCCCTAAGAAGAGGAGGGCCACAGCAGCACCTGTTGCTCCACCAGCACCCCCCACCACCACCACCACCACCAGCAGGTCAGCCTGTTGAAGGAGTGGACACCAGAGAAGTGTGTGTAACACTGTCTGACTTGGCAGTTCTCTGGAGTGCTGTTGAGGAGAACAGTGAGAGGATGAGTGCTGTGGAGCAGCGGTTGGATGACATAGCGGGACATCAGCTTCAAATTATGTCCATGCTGGAACTGCTGCTGGATCACCATAGGATCCCACATTAGTTTTGTTTCCTCACACCATGTTCCCCCCCCACACCTTCCTTGCTGTGTCATAAAATGTATTCCTCCACCGTCCCTGACCCTTGTATGTAATTATACCCTTTTTTTGTTGTCTTCAGTATGCGTTACACTTTGTATTCTGGGGCCCCTTCCTTCTGTTAAGTGTCTGTGTATTTTGTGTGTGTGTGCTGTTTTGGTGCCTCATTTTTCTGCATCCGAAAAAGGCATCTGTCTTGTGTCCAGAAAATTGACAAGTGGTAACACAGTGAAATGAGAGTGTTTCAGCACATACAAAGTCCCCCAGAATTAATGGCGCACTCAGTCATGCGCACAAAAGTGGCACAGAGTCCACAGATTTTTTCTGCAGCCCCAGAAATGCATCCTCCATGTGTCCAGAAAATTGACAAGTGGTAACACAGTGAAATGAGACTGGTTCAGCACATACAAATTCTCCCAGAATTATTGGCGCACTCAGTCATGCACACAAAAGTGGCACAGAGTCCCCAGATTTTTTCTGCAGGCCCAGAATGAAAAGTGAAAAATGATCATCTCAACTGGATTGAAAAGTGCCCTTTGGATGTACAGTAATAGTAGCCTTGGTGAGTAGATATATATATATATATATATATATATATATATATATATAGTTGTGTATTTTATAGGTGATGATGAGGGGGGTTGAATTTGACATGGACATGTACTCATGCTATTGTTCTGCATCACACACAGGTGACTCCGTCTCTGAACTGTTGCTGTGCACCGTCCAGTGCTCAATGAGAATTTTTTGCACTTAAATGGAAACAGATAACTCTCAAGCACATGAAGGTAAGTATTTCTTTTTTTTTGGGGGGGAGTGAAGCATATTTTCAGTTTTGTCTGTAATGGTTTCTTATTTTTTTATTTCTTCACAGATTTCACAAGCATCCTTCTGGAGTCCGATTCTTAATGATGGTGATGGTCATCGAATGAAACTACTTCTGTGTGTTGCATGTGTGTCCAAGCTCGGGTCGGTGGAGAGGTGTGCCTGATCATGTTGACGAACTTTTTTGTATAAGGCCACTTTGACAGAACAACAAAGTATCACGAATTTTCCTAAAAAAAGAAATGAATGACTTCTTAAAAGTTACAACTTCATTGTTATGTGTCCCTTCCTGGTTCTCAAATCTCAATCCCTATTGTTAACTAAGTTACATTTCAGAGACACATCTTGTCAACTACTAAGACAACCTGTTGCGTGCAATATTTGCAGCAGTCTTTACAAAGCAATGAAATGGATGAAATAAAATCTTCATACTTACCAGAATGGATTTCACATGGACATAACATCGCTTCCTCTCTGTACGGTATAGCTACAGCATCTTTCCCAATGAGCAATATTAGCGATGGAGCCTGTTTTTGTTCTCCTGTAAAAGAAACAAAATAAGTGTACTGTATGTGTTTTGCCACTGTGGCTCTGAAAAGCTACAGAAAACAAAACAGACAACTTAATAAAGTGAGGCAGCATAACAAACATGAGTGCACATACTCACTTTATGGTTTAAATATTAAGGAGCTGGTGGTGGTCGTGCACTGGTGGACTGGTGGTTTGTGGTGAGCAGACAGACTCATGGTGGCAGCAGACTTGGATAACATCAGTCCCCGTGGTGGCGGTCCGGGGTGGGCAGATAGACTCATGGTGGCAGCAGACTTGGATAACATCAGTCCCAGTGGTGGTGGTCCGGGGTGGGCAGACACACTCATGGTGGCAGCAGACTTGGATAACATCAGTCCCAGTGGTGGTGGTGGTCCAGGTGGGCAGACAGACTGATGGTGGCAGCAGACTTGGATAACACCAGTCCCCGTGGTGGCGATCCGGGGTGGGCAGACAGACTCATGGTGGCAGCAGACTTGGATAACATCAGTCCCGGTGGTGGTGGTGGTCCATGGGGGGCGGACAGACTCATAGTGGCAGCAGATTTGGATAACATCAGCTCCGGTGGTGGTGGTCCGGGGTTGGGGTGGCACACCGCCTTTTAAATACTGCAGTTAAAACCTGCCAACATTAACCACATCATCATCCTCATAAAGAAAACTGCCCTCACAGTCATCGATGTCTGAAGTCTGACCAAAGGGAAATTCTTTCTCCATTTTGTCATCATCTAAGTCAGTGGTGGGCTGTTTCAGGCAGCCACTGCCAGTGCCACCAGGATGCTCCATTTCCACATCAGCAATACCACCATGACTAGGCTGGGGTACGAATACCAAGGTTGCTGCCTGTGCTGGTATGTGCCTCTCATTCATTTTAATGAATGTTAGCAAACTAACATTTACAGGAGACAGGTTGTCTGACGATCCCTGACTATTGCACCTGCTGAGCTGAATACCCTCTCAACACTTACACTGGAAGGTGGGCATGTGAGGTACTTCAGTACCACTGCAGTCAGCTCTGGCCATTCACTGACCTTTCCATTCCAGTACAAAAGAGGATCTTCACTTATTGTCAGATGCCTGTTTTCAGACAAACATGACTCAACCATTCTCTGTGCTGCACTAAGTCCAATTGTTGATGCATCAGCCTGTTCCCCGGAATCATTGATGTCACAAATACCCACTTGGGACAAAGCCTACCAAAGCGGGTTGATGCCAACCACTTTGGATGACAGACCACCAGGAACTACAGTCCTCTTACCCTTGCATGATATGCTTGCTGGTTCTCCAGCTATACCTTCAGCATGATTATGCTGTTGAGGTTTGTAAACCTTGGCACGTGACTTCTGTGCCCCATGAACCAAGCAAACCAGTTGACCACTGATATTTTTTACTTGTTCAGGCCCTCCCTCCAGTACTGATGCAATTCCACATTTGTATCGTGGGTCCAGCATTGTTGCCATTGCAAAGCTGTCACTACGCTGAATGCTCACAATGTGATGATTCTGGTCAAATACTGTCAGCATGTGTTGCAGCAACATACTGCTACCACTGTCTCTGGCAACATCAAAGCTATCCTGTACATTCACCAATGTCTGCCTCAGCACCCGCAGCAGTGGAATTGATTGGCTAATGGAGGCAGAATCGCCACTCACTGCCTGTGTGGCATGTTCAAAAGGCCACAAAATTGTTATTACAGAGTCCATGAGGTGCTACTGTTCAGCCGTCATAGACATGGAGGCCCCAGAACTGTCACGGCTAGTGTGCATAAGATATTCTGTGATGGCTTTGTATTGTTCCTACAACCTCTCTGCCATGCATAACGTGGAGTTCCATCGGGTGACAACCTCCGGCTTCAAGTGGTGCTGAGGCAGTCTGTTTTGTATCTGCAACTGCCGCAGTTGGTCACGGGCCTTTCCAGATCTTGAAAAATGAGAGCAGATACGTCGTGCAATGGTCAGCATTTCCCTTATGTCAGGGTGCTGCAGAAACTCCTGAACCATGAGATTTAAACAGTGGGCCATGCATGGAACACGAAAAAAAACACCATTCATGATGCATTTCACCACATTTGACCCATTGTCACTTGCTATGAACCCAGCTGTCAGGGACAGAGGGTTTAGCCATCTGTCAATTTCAGTTAGCACCATGTCCAACGTGTTCTCATCAGTGTGTGAACAGGTCACACTGTGCATAGCAATTGTTGCATACTGGCAAATTCCAGGAAGATTGCTACCACGACAATCCACCTTCCTGCACTGATAATTCACACTACCAGCATCAGAAACAACCCCTGGCACCTGCACCCAGTGTGCAGTTATACACAGATATGAACTCCCCGCTGTTTTGCCACTTGTCCACATATCCATACTTAAATGGATGAAAGGAGAGGAGGAATGTTGAAGGGCATGTCTTACTGAGTCTGAGACAGTGTGGAACAACTCAGGAACAGCACGGGTAGAAATGTATGTCCTGGATGGGACTTTCCATTTTGGACAGGCACGGGCAGCAAACTGCCGGAACCCAGAATTCTCCACAAAGGAGAAGGGCAAAAGATTGATTGCCAGCATTTCTGCTACAGCAGCATTAAGTTCACGTGACACTGTATGATTGGGGGGGTACTTCAGCTTATGCACAAAAACACTCTGTAAAGTGGGCTGACTTAAACGTTTTACACGAGGTGTGTTGTTGGTCACAAATGGTTGTGCTCTGTGATGAATGGCATTGGCAGGGGGTGGAGTGTGGACATTTGATGAAGATGGTTGCACAGGTGATGATGACAACCCCAGAAATTATGTTATTTTTCCGGATTTGCCAATTTGGGTTGATGTACCACTTGCACTAGACATACAGCATTCACCACCACCACCACCACAAAAACTGCTACTCTAATCCAGCACTGGACATTTCAAAGTCATTATGGTCCTCCACCTCATCATGCCTGTAGTAATCCTCTGCTCTTATTACCGCAGTACTGTACACATTTAATTTCTTACTGGGCTTAACAGTCATGGAAGGGGATAACATGCTGGCTATGGTTGCCGCCGGTGATACGGGTGAATGCCCAAGTCTGGTATTAGCTGCCAGCTTGTACTGGGTCCACAGAGCCAAGTGCCTATTCTTAAAATGTGTATGCTGTCCTCCTGTCCCAAGATGGCTCTCCTTTTTACCTCGACTCACACGCACATGGCAAACCTGGCAGATTGCAACTGAATCATCATTTGCATCTTGAACCAAAAAATCCCAAACAAGGGATTGTGATGCTCTGCTTTTAACATGTCTATGATGATGTGGCTTATTTACGTCTGTTATTTTAAGCACTGAAGTGGGGGGGCACGTGATGTTTCTGGCACTGCACACCTGGACTGCAACTGACCACCACGACTACCTATCATATTGAGTACTGGGTCGTCATCATCATCATCAGCATCCACTAAAACTGGTAAATCACTAGTTTTTATGGGGGGGAAGGATTCCTGCAAACAGATTCAGACACAGCCACTTTTAATTTCTTTTTCTATGGTTCCCAACTGGGGTCAATTAAATCATTATCATATTCATCTACGTCACTGTCACACACATCCACATCTTCTGCTTGGATGCTAACATGTGGACTGCATGTTGCAACAACAGCAACATCACCATCAGCATCATCATAGTCATCATCAGCATCTACACCACCATCGCCTACTATTTTTTCACCACACTGTGAATCACTGTTTCATGGAAAATGAGTGACGTTAAGTGGCACAGTGGATGGAATATCACACTGTATGCTATCGTTGACATGATCATCAGAATTAGGTTCAGTTAATGGGATGTTACTGGGAAGTATAACATCATCTATGCTGTCACTCACTTGCACTGCTTCACACTCAATATGCTTGGATACGGTACACTGGTCGGAATTAGAATTTGATGCAAAAATGCTAATACTACCTCCACCACCACTAACACCAGTAACACTAACACCACTGGCTGGGAAAACATCATCTCCTCCAACTATCAGTGAAGCTACTGATTGGGCTGTAAAAAACATTGCAGGAGAAATACCTTTCCTCACATCAGCAATGCACTTCTCCGTCCGTGTACTACTACCATGCCCACAGACCCTCTTACTGCCAACATTGCCATGGCCAGAAACAGCTTTACTTGCACGTCTCTTTGAAGGCATTTTGGGGGATCAACCACAAATATTATTACCAAATTCAGATTTTGATACGTTCACTTTCTGACTGGAGGGTCGCTACTTGCTAGCTGGATGTGAAGCAAAATAAACAACTGTGGCTTCAGCAACAGATAAGAGACTACTGTGTTGTGACACTGTCATGGAATTAAAACAACTTCAGTAACCAGTGGTGCTGATGGGGTCACAACTCACAAAAACAATCCAGTCTGGTAAAAAATACCTTTTCAACGTGGGGGTTGGGGGCACTGAATACAGACAGTGCTAATTTTTACGGCACTACAAGCAGCAACACTAAGAACAGAGAACACGATTGCAGTACAAAATCAGGCAGCTGCAGTGGATAGCAGGTTCACACTGCTGTGCTTAGTTGCACTTACACTGATCTGTGTCACAAATTTTAAAAGGTGTATTATATTTGATGCATGCAACACTGCACGCACAACACAGAACACTTTGTGTACAATGCTGAATGAGGAATGCTATGCAAATGCAAACATTCAGTGTACTCAGTGCCGCGTAATGTAAATTTGTAATTTAAACAACCTGACCTTACGAAATGCTGCACCACATTCACACAACAAGCAGCAAGAAAATTTGTATTATCACTGACAATTTTACTATGTGTACTGTAACACAGTCAGTTATATAACAAAAATATTACCAAAACACAAAGAAATCACTAGTTCTCCAACTTCTACCTACATACAGATATGCCCCTTCCCCACACAGCACACTTCACTGTCTTTCACCACACACACTCAATGTTGTAAATTTACATTCAAAATCCACACACAAACAAAAATGCTCGATGATATGAGCACAGGAGGGTTTCCTACAATCGATGAACTACAGTTGGATCCCCCCAAAAAAGCAAAAATGCTTTTTGAACAGCTTTTGAAAGATTCCTACAGACAGCTATCAGAGCACACTGTCTCCTACTCCTTCCTACTCATACTACCTCAAACTGAGGCTGTGCAGATCAATACAGAGCCCATGTGACCTGAACTCCCATGAATCACTGCAAAATCCTCCTTCGGAGCTCAAAAACAAGGCTAAGTGAGACGAAGTGAACTGCCACCAATGTACTTCGCCTTAAAAATTGAAAGAAAAGTGACCAGTGGAGGCAGAGTAACGTGAAGCCACTGTTTTCAATGCACTTCATGTTCCTCATTATAACGCTGGCACTGCCATTGACAGAGCACTCCCAAAACTGCCTTTGCTCTCAAGACCACTTCGTGGAGCGGATTGAGCCCACTTCGACCACCACTATAAATGGGGAATCCTAGGCCTCTCTCACCAACTGCCTGTCATTAAATGCCTTCTAATATAAAAAAATAAAACTGAAACTGAAATGACAATGGAGCAGGGAGAGAGTGACAGTAAAACGTTCACTAGCTAATCTACTAGAAGTGGAGCTGAGTGTGGACTGGGTATTGTCAGTAGAGAAGGGAGAGAAAAAAAGACTCCTTTATTTTGTTTCTTCTCTGAGAAGTGGAGTTGACTGGGGCGTTTTACCTGGTCACTCTACCACTTGACTGTGTTCTGTCTCAGCAGGGTGGTGAGACAGTGAAACAACAACTTCATTACTGTCTGCGAGGAGCTGAGCACAGTGATGCAGTTCCTTTCAACTTGCCTGACCTTTGCCAGCATTAGCAGTCAACAGGAAGAGAGCCAGAGGAGCGTACCAGTTGATAGTTTCGGTGGTGGCAGTATAGATACCAACATACACAAGAAGATTTAATACATAATGGCGCTGCCAGTTTAGTTGTGGAGCTGGGTATAGAAATCGCTGCACATCATCTTTAATGCATTCCAGCACTGCCAGTTTCAGGTGAAAAGTACAGAAACTGATGTACAGAGAAGAGTACACCAGCACAGGAAGGGGTGGGGGGAGAGCATCAGACAGAGAACGTCATCAGTATGGGATATGAACATGCAAAGTGTCATCAGAATGGCAAAAGCCTGTATGGTGATTAGTGTAGTGAACTCCTTTGAAAAGTGTCCTTGCTGAGGACATTTGCATTATAGGGAAGGTCCAGCACGATTGGATGTAAGCTTATTTACAGTCACATCATTGACTCACAGTCTGACACACATCTAAAATCATTTTTTTTCCTTTTGAGGTCCCACTGTTTGTTTTGCACTTACAGTTCCTGCTGGCTATTTTTGGGCTGCTAGCTCTTTTACAACAATAGCGTGTTTATAGTTTGTTTATTAACTACTATTTAGACCACTTACTTTAAAATGATACTATTTATAAAACTTCATATTAGCTAAGACTACATAACCATACAAAATGACTGACAAGACACAAAATACTGCCTCTGTATAGTTTGTTATAAGAAAGCAAGCTGATCAGTATGTCATAAGCCTACACAAAGCACCCATGTAAGCCCTTAAAACATTTACAAAATTCCCATGGAACTCTATATTGCATTGCTCATTTTGTAGTGCTGCTGTAAACTTGTTGCAGTAAAATCCTGTTTCATGCAAATGTCTTGACTTTTTAAAATAAAAATAAAATACAGTAATGGCACAGTAATGCATTGATTTTAAATATGTAAATGATGTCCCCGAGATACGTCTACGTCAGTATAGGACAACAACCTCTGTTTAAGCAAACAGCATACATATTGTATTTACACAGTAGCAAAATACCTGGGAGCACAATCAGTGTACCTTTCTCTTGTTTAGAAGATGCTAGGCTGTGAATAAAAATATTTTTGACAGTTAAATTCAGAAACAATGGAGATTATTCTCTTTGGTCCTCATCTGTAGTATGCAAATCCTCAGCTGTCACTTGGCTATGATAGTTGCATAACTTCTAAGCTGGTTGTTCGGAAGATGTGTACAAACCTTTCCCTTGATGCTAATATCAGGGTCTGTATTATATCATTTCTATTGTACTGTACAAAAAAAGTTGTATCATTTCTTTGTAGATGTTTAAATAATTTAGAAATGGTACCAATAGTTTACACTCTAGTATCACAGTGCTTGCTTTAATATAACTTGATCTAGAAAAGTCATTTAAATGAATCTGTGGCTAAAGTACAACATTTTCAAAATGCTAGAAAACTCAAAATTGGGCACTCACCACCCTCCAACAGTGCAGAAACGATGCAGCGCCAGAGTCAAATCATGTACAAAAAGCGATGTTTTATTCAGTGCGGACAACTTAAAATCTTATGCTAACACCTGTTGTGTTTTTGGAATGACTTCCTTTATCGAAGGCACACAATGCAGGTATCAATCTCCTTAATACCAAGGGCTGACGTCTTTAAAAGGTGATGCAATTTCTATACCTGTTTTTACTCTGAAATGTATAAATACAAAATGCAGTGCAAATGCGAACAAAGGACAAATATATATATACACATACAAAATGTACAGCAAACCAACAAACAGGTTAATAAAGAATGATTGTAGTGAAAAGATAATCATCAGTTTAGAATATCTATTTTACAATACTAAAATGCTAAATACTAAATACTAAAACTAATATGTGGTCAAAATTACCTCAAAAGCTGTATTAGTTGAATAAATTTGCAAATTTAATTGCAGATAGACATAGGTGCTTTAGAATCAATTTTAGATTTAGACTAGCTACCACAAAAATTAGACGATTCACTAACCTGGTGTGGACCAAATCAAAATGAGAGAAAACATAGGAAAAGCATTAATACATAGGCAAAAAACAGAATAATCTTACACATTACTAAATCATGAGTTCTGTATACCTGTAGGGACAAAATGATCTGCATTAATCACTTGAGAAATGATACAGGTTCAAAACAGCCATTGAAACCTGGATATAAATGAGCCCCAAAGCTAAAAATCCAGAATGCCTTCCATCATAACAGAAGGTTATCAAAGTCTCCTCCAGTGGGGTTCACATTTAACTTATCAATTGCCCTAAAGGAAAAATGGTGCTCACTTGGGCATTTGGCCTCCTTGATGTGCTTTGGCAGTTGTATAGCCTGTGTTAGCCATTAAGAATTGCCTGACAGTGTTCCTCCACCCTAACCATGAATTGTCTAAATGTCTTCCGAATGTAGAATGCTCCACAGTGGTGCCAGCCTGCAGGCGCAGTGGCAAGGTGTACACTTGTAGCACTGACATCTTGGGTTCGATGATGGACTCAGGAGTCAGAGGGCCAGCTGTGGGGAGGGGGGATGATAGAATGTCCCAGGGAATGCTCTCCTTCTCTGGGGGAGGGGGAGGAAGAGTGTCTGGCACTATGCGGACCTCTGGTGGAGAATGGGTGTACCATCGTTGTCGATGCCATACACTGGGGGCTGGGGCAGACACTGGTGTCATTGCATGCCCCCTGCCCCCAAGGGATCTCCACATACTAAAAAATAAAAAAAAACAGGGCCCATTCATGATGGCCTCTTCCACCACTCCCGCCAGACTGTGTTCCTTAGGGAGAGGGTGCTCACGTGGCAGCCCTGCCCAGGGGGGTAAGCCCAGGCATGAGGGAGTGGCAAGAGGGGATGGGGGCCGTATCCCCTGACAGAGGGGGCAGCATGACCAGGGAACAAAAAAAAAGAAAGTTCCACAGTGGCAGAGGACTACATCCATGATACCATTAGTGTATCATGTGACCAGCTGTCTTACTGAATATTCCCTCCCTGTGTGAGGGCTGTTGAAACTGTTCCCCTATGAGACTGATTTACAATGCATCTAACATTTGCATGGGAAACAGCCTTTAGGACCACTACAGAGCCATTTAGTTGTCATGAGGCAGGTCTGTCTACAATGGACAAAAGTGTTTCTTACTGTAGTGGCCTTGAGTAAGCCATGCAGGGAGATTTATTACTAACATCCTCTAATGCAGCATCACCATATAAACTTTTTAAGTACTGTGCAGACTATTCTCCCAATGCTAAGTATAGTCCTCTTTGACTGTACTTAGCCCTAGAAGGACAATGGGACCAGCAACAAAATATCAGAGCTTATAAAAACTCTCATGTGCACTACAGGCTATTGAATCTCCCATGGCGGCAGCCCTGCTCTGGTGTCAGCAGCAGGGGCTTCTTTAATTTCTGGTTACAGAAAATCTCAACTTGGAAGTCAGCAGAATCGGTTTGATACAATATTTTGCACTCAAAGTGCAGATTGAGACCAGTCCCACACTTAGGTGTGGGGCTCTTAGTTCTGACTGTCCCCCTTTAAATTTGGCACTGCAAGGGTTAACACACAACCCCAAAAAAAAATCAATACCAAAAAAAAATGTATTTACATCTAGGGGAGGAGTGTGTCTCACCATTGTCTAAGGTCTACTTCATGACTGCTGGTCCCGTTTAGTGGCAGTAGAGCTACCACACACCGGGCTGGTTACCTGAGCTTGAGAATGGACTCAGGTTGCTGGAGGTCAGCCAGGGGGAGAGGAATGAACATCCTCTAGATTGTTGTCCTCTCTTGGGAGGGAGGCTTGTCAGTCCCTCCCTGTACTGTCACCAGGTGGACCTGGTGACAGTGCCAGCTGGTGCAGCATGTATAGGGAAGGGGCTGCTGGTCTGGCATAGTGCATGTGTGCCTCCACATGACATGCACTACTGTATGTCCATGGTGGGGATGGGTAGGACCAGAACAAGGAAAAGGCAGTGTGGGCTCACGAAGCCCCATGCCATTCTTCTCTACCCATGCCATCACCTGGGAGCTGCCAACTACCTTTAGGATTATGTACTGGGGGCAGATGGCCCTCCTTCTACTAGCCCCGCCATTGGAGACAAGCAGTGGGGATCTGTGATCAGGTACGTTCCCGGGGAAAGTGGCAACTGGTCAGGGAGAGGGTGGAGATGCCTGCTCACATTCCATGGGGCAAAAAGCTATATATAAAAACAAAAAAGATCTACTTCATGTGCCTTTTTGCAGTTCACTACTGCCATGTTTAAAGCTATGGGAGACAGAGATTTTGGCAGAAACGGGTCATGGCTCTGGAACTCATTGCCCAAGTTTATCAGATAGTCTCTGTCTCTTACTCTTTTACAGCTCAGGTTAAGAATTTGTTATTTGAGAAAGCATATTTAGTTGATTGTAGGACTTATTAAGGGACTGTATTGTTATCACTATATGCAGATACTTTTATAATAATCCCTTTTTTGATTCTCCTCCCGATACCCCAATGCACCCACTGCTAGATGTCCCTAATTGATTCCCGCATGGTGGACCCCAGCCGTGACTAAGGGTAAAGGGCTGTTTTGGAATGGTTGTGTGTGGGAATGGAGGGTCCATAATATCAGAGACCCATTACAGTGAGTGGGAGCAGAAGGATGTCACTCAATTTACTGAGTAATGTGTTCTTTCCTTTTCTCCCTAATGCCCCACCCACCTCCAATGATGTAAAGACTGAGATGCCAATAGAGTCCCTCCTATGTAATAAGTGGGGCCTTGATGGCAAATATGTGATCACTATGGCTGTGCATGGGCCGAATAGTATTTCCAGAACATTCAGATGCATTTCCCGAATAGTTCACTCTTCAGCCACTATTTGGGAACTATTATTCGGTGAGATTTTCAAGGCTCGCAGAGCTTTATTTGCCAATTGAAGGCCATTTCTAGAGCTCAAAGGTAAGCACACCATGTGACTTCCTCACTGTGAGCTGGTAGAAGACAGGAGACAGTAGTTTCTGAGAGCTAGCTCTGCAGTACTTCTGAGACCTTAAACTTCCAAAAAAAAGAAATAGTCATTTGTTCCACAGGTTTTTTTGGGTCAGTATAATTTGTTTGATCAGTGTTTAAAAAGCTATGTTTGACTTTCTAACAGGTATTTGTGTCCTTACTGCTGTACTCAGTTACAGGGATTAGGCGGACTGTCTGCTAATGCCCCATCTCTGCTGCTCTCTGACACAGCTCCAGTGTGATGTTATCGGGTGGAGCACATTTTATTTTTTTGCTTTGTTTTATTGCTGTTGTCTGGTTCTAGGCTTGGTTCCCTGCACAACTGATGAGGGTGTCTGCTAACTCCCCCTCCTGTAGGTCACTGCTCATGATTTGCCTATAAGTGCATAATGTTTGATTTTGTGAGGCATTGTCCTGCACGTGCATGCTTAATATATATTTGTCATGAGGCTGGGCCCTGCTTGTGCACAGCTGTGTGCACACAGTTTTTGAAATAAACTTCTTCAGTTCTAAGCCTGTCAGGCTTGACTGGCTGAATTATTATTGTTAGTCCCCTGGTTCTAGGCTTCGATCCCTGTTCAAATGAGGAGTGTATTGGCTGACTTCCCCACCCACTTCCACAGCCCACTGCACACAATTAACCTGTGCCTGTGAAATATATCCCCCCCCCGTCTGTGCCTTGTGTGTGCACAGCTGTGCACATGCGTTTTTTGTTGCTGTTGTTGTTTTGTTAATTTAACCATTGCACTAAGTAGAGCAGGCTTGTCTCACTGAGTTGACTGTATGTCACCTGTTAATTTCTTGCTCGGTTTCATGTTTGACTAAAAAGATTGCCCTCTTCTTCCCCCTTTTTAGTAGCAATGGTTTTTATTTGCTACTCCTTTTTTTGTGGTACAGTATAACTGCTAAGGTCAGTGTGAGTTATTACTATAGTTCCACAACCACTAAGTAAATAATCACTGCACACACAGGCACTACCTAGTAATTGTTTGTGTTTCCACAGTAACCACTAGTGACCTGATCCAGATTCATGTCTTTAGCAACCTTGCAAACATGCCTCATCCAGCCCCAGAAAAGCATCTGCACCACTGGCTCCAAGTGGTGAGGGACAGGATGATAGACCAACAAATGCACATCACATCCAGGCGATTACTGCCGGTGTTGTCTGTGGGCTGCCAAACCCACAAACAATCTATGTAGAACAAAAGGAAGCACTTGGGGGGTGCAGTAACAAAATACACTTAAGAGCAGTGAAGTATAATGTTGCCAATACATTTGTTTGTGCTAAGGCTGGAGAATGCCAATAAAGCCCTGGTGCTTTGACCAGAACCTGGGGCCTGATTCAAGAAGGGCATACACCCATGTAAGGTGAGATAACGCCAAACCCCATGGCGTATCTTACAACTTACACCAGGTGATATGTCAGCCCTTATTCCAAGAGGCGAGTTGTGCCATGGCGGCTGTGGGCTGCTACAGATGCAGGTTGCGCCAACACTTATGCCACAGCCCGAAATGCCTGGTGCAACTGTGGGTTAGGACTGAAACCTACCCCAATTTCAGTAGGCTGGCTGTCATAACCAGCAAGTGCAATTATGGAAGCCACAGTGGCATGGCTAAGTTAGGACAGCTCTGGGCTGCTCTAAGTGGCAACCGATGGTGCCATCCGTTGGCTGCCTGCCTCCTGGCACTGCAGCAGCATCACAGATGTTTCATTCAAGGGCCCCCCCCCAATCTCCTGAATCAGCATTTTGTTTTGCTAAATTCCCACCTGGCACCTTTGACCAGACCTCTCTGCAGGAACCTTTTCTCTCCCACTATTTGCACCTACTTCTGCCCTGAGCACTAAATTGCCCAGGGCCCTCCCACCAATTTACCTGACCTTTGTCTTTGACTTTTTAACTAATGGCCTGCCTTTTTTCCAGCTCTATTTTTGCCACAAGCCCAAACAAGGCTCTTCACTTCAGCCGAGTGGCCCTGGCGCTGCTACCTGCTGTGGCCAGACCTCTGCATCCAGCCCGCCACCCCCTGACCAAGGAAAGCAGGTACATTTGGTCAGCTCCTAGCTCGGAGCTGTCAGACTGCAATCCCTATAACTGGACTGGCTCCTGGGTACTGTGGCTGCTTCCTGATTGGATGCTGCAGATCCCCATTGAGAAAGAAAGCACGCAATGCACCTTTTTCAATACACAGCTAGGCCACTGCCTTGCTGTACTGCTCTCTGGACAGTTTTTTCGCCCACCCCCACCCCCTCCTCCCTCCTTTATTAAGTACATGTCCCCAGTGATCCTCGCCCCCTGAGGTCTCACACTAGTCAATTACAGCAACTCCTTAAAGGGGCTCTTCTATCTGTAACTTTTAAAAGGGGTGATCCTCTCTCATGCTCAAATAACTTATTGTCCTCAATGCATCCGGGATCAAGTGCATTGACACCGACTATGGTCCTTCTCCTACTTCCTACACCAGCCCCACCTCACTTAGGACTGTCACTCTCTACGCATAGTACCCCCCCTTATCTACAACACCTCTACGAGACCCCCCCACGCTCGACCACCTCCCCCTCGGTAATTTCCCCACACTTCCACCCCTGCTACCTCTTACTTCCTACTCATACCTTGGTCTCTTTCCTCAATGCCTTTCCCACCCTTCATACTGTACCCACCCCTTGCACACCAGTACCTGGCCCCATGTCCAGTCGCAAGGGGAGACGCCACAATCACTACCAAGCTTTGGTGCACCTAATCACCCTCCTGTTGCTTCTATCAGATAACATTCATTCAAACCCTGGCCCCGTGCCCAACCTTATGAACAAGTCTGCCCAGGCTCAAGGACTCCGCATAGCTTCTATAAATATTTGCAGCCTCCTTAAGAAGGCTGCTGCATACCAATGCTGGGTTACTCAGCACCAACTGGACATTGTCGCGCTCATTGAAACCTTGCTATCCAAATCCACCCCTGACTCATTCATCTCCCTCCCTGGTTGCACCCTTTTCAGGGAAAATCGAGTGGGTAAGCAAGGAGGTGGTTGTGCTGTCTACATGCGTGACTCCCTCCTTGGACATGCACTTCTAACACCCAAGCTTGATAACGAGGCACAAGCCCTCATGCTAAAAATCTCCCCCAACCCTGGTAAGGGCCCACTCTTTCTCACCATTACCTATATTCCACCCAGAAAGCTAGACCTCATCATTCAGGTGCTTGCTGACTACCTCTCTGGCCTACCACCCAAAATGGCCCAGATAATTGTTGGTGACCTAAATATCAACTGGCTTTCTGCCACAGCCTCCCAAACCAGAGATATCTTTGCCACCCTTGACATGTCTCAGCGTGTCACCACCCCAACTAAATTCAACCCATCTACTGGCTCCAGCACCCTCCTGGATATCACCAGTACCAACCATCCCCAGAGGGTGCTCGATATCAGTGTACTGCCCAACTCCCTTAGTGACCACTCCCTGGTCGTATTGTCTTGGTCCTCTGCCAACAGCAAACCTGCACCACAAACCACCCAGTGACGTCGCCTACTCCCAGGCAGCCTGCGTCATCTTAAACTGTACCTCTCACAACTGGATTGGTCCCCAATCAGGCTTGCACCATCCATAGACGAGGCATTGGATTTTTTCACTCACACTTTTCACACTGCCTGTGACCTCTATGCCCCCTTTACTAGAAATCGCACCAAAAAGCAAAGCACACCCTGGGTTACCCCCTCCCTCCTTCACAAACTTAAAATGAGAGATAACCTATGACGCATTGCAGTGGAATCTGGCAAGCCAGCTGATAGGCAAGCTTACAACGCTGACTGCAGTAAGTGTACTTGGGCCATTCGACAGGCTAAAGCCCAGTACTACCAATCCATTCTTGTCTCCTCCTGGGGGTCAGCTAGAAACTTTTGGGATAATGTAAAGGAGCTGAATGGGAAATCCTGCTCCCCACCCCCCTCTCAACTCTCATTTAATGGAACTGTCTGCTGTGACTGCCTTGGCATTGCAGACTGCCTAAACCACACTTTCTCAGACCTGAGTTCAGTTCTGCCCAGTAACTTCTTTGACCCCATCCCAGTAGCACCCCTGCCCACTCTCCAGAGACCTCCTTTCTACCTACGTACCATCTCCCCATTGGAGACTAGACCCCTTCTGCAAAAAGCTGTTGGTATTAACAACCCCAGCACCAACCTACTGGACACTAGGTTACTTCATTTGATGTTGGATGTTGTCCTGGTCCCACTTACCGAGCTGCTCAACTGCTCTCCATGCCTAGGGCAGTTCCCCAGCACATGGAAAACCACCATCATCACTCCCATCCTAAAGAGCATCAATCGAGTGACTCTGGGTAACTATCGACCTATCTCCATCCTACCCCCACTCTCTAAGGCCCTTGAAAAAGCAGTTGCCAACCAGCTTGCCGAATACCTGGCCATGCACAATATCCTGTGCCCTGAACAGCATGGCTTTCTTGCAGGTCACAGCACCACAACCGCGCTACTTGAGTTCTTCAACTTCCTACACTCTGCTCTTGATGCCAGAAGTCCTACCGGTGCTGTGTTCATTGACCTCTCCAAGGCCTTTGACATGGTTTGCCATCCCCTCCTGCTTGACTCCCTCAGATGCCTTGGTTTCTCCCCCAGCCCCCTTGCATGGTTCACCAGCTACCTCTCTGCCAGAATTCAGTGTGCAAAAATCAATAGCACCCTATCTGACACATGACCTGTCTGCTCTGGGGTTCCCCAGGGCTCCATTTTCGGCCCTCTCCTCTTCAGTCTCTACCTCAACTCCCTCCCCTTGGCCTGCCCAAGTAAGATCCTCCTCTCCATGGATGATGCTGTGCTCTTCGCCAACCCCAACACACTCCAGGCCACCCTCCAACAAGCTTTTGATAGAGCTGAGCATTGGTTCACTTCACGAAGGCTAGTCCTGAACCTAAAAAAGACCAAAGCTATGCTCTTCTCGCATCGCCAAAGCAAAGTCAGTGGTGCCCCTCTCGTGATACTGCCTAGCTCACTAAACCCCATTGAGCAGGTTTCCTCCTACAAGTATCTGGGCATTACCTTTGATTCAACACTCTCCTTCCATTCCCATATCAATGCCCTTTCTGCTACCACCAATGTCAGGATTGGACTGTTATACCACCATAGGGACTGTCTACCACAAGAGGCCCTTAGATTGGCAATCACCTCTTCTGTCCTATCACTAATCGACTATGGACTGCCCATCTATGCTTCAGCTGATAACACTGCACTTGCAAGAATCCAGATCTCTATAAACAAGGCCTGCAGGCTAATGCTGGGAGCCCCAGGCACACCCATTCATGCCTGCTGTACTCCACCACCAACTTGCTCAACCTGGAAGAAAGACTCTGTTTCCAAACCTGCCTTCTTGTAAAAAAAGACCCTGCTAGGGCTTTCCCCCCTGGGGTCACCACCTCCCTGCAGCATGTCTCCCCCTCAGTCTCCACCCGCAGCACTGTTAAAACCTCCCTTATTGTCCCCAGGGTAAGGACCTCTATGGCTCTGAGATCCTTTTGTATTGGGCTTCCTCCTGGTTCAGTTCCCTCCCAGCCAACATAGCTGACTCCACTAAGCTTGGTCCTTTCAAGGTCTCCCTCAGAAGCCATCTGACAAGCACTCGCTGCTGCAACTGCACATAATCCCCCACCTGCCCCTTACCCTCACCCCTAGGCTGGGTCTTCCCTGTCTACTTTTGCTGTATATACCTGGGGTCTCAGGCAACATCTGCTGACTAATGTAATAAAATATCTCTGGTTGCTACCTGATGTGGTACTCATGTACCTATATTTTGACTACTATGATCTACCTATTACCAAGCATGTACCACCAGTGAATACCTGTAGCACTGGTTGCTTTTTAATCTAAGCATTATGTACTGTACTGTTTTGTTTGCTGTGATGTATTGCTCCCTTGATGAGGTGCCTTTATAAATAAGTCTTTGACTCAATGGTCTGTAAACCGATGATCTAATAAATAAATAAAGATGTGTCCCCATGTCCCCTAATGCATACCCCTGCCCCCACCTCCCCAAATAGCACGGACCTCCGGAGGTCCATTCTCCGGCTTGCCCCCTGACACCTGTGTCTCCTGTTCTGCCCCCTTCCAGGCCCCCTGGTGTGTCTTGTGGTATTCTGGGGTGGGGGATGCTTCAGGCGGGCCACCTGTCACTCGTCATGAGTTGTGACTTGCAGCTGGAATACTCCATGTGTGGGCTACTGCTACGCGCATGGCGTATATCTCAAGTCATAATTGCCGGGACCTTGCCGCTTCTGGAATGTGGCGTGGGTCCCTGGTGTAGCGGTGACCAGCGTAACTCGCAGCTGCATGCGAGTTATGCTGACCATCTTGGAATTGACCCCCTGGTCTTTGTCAGGGGGCGTGTCGGCAACATACAAACACACTATGAATACACAACCCTTAAATAAACACACACCATAAATAAGTGAATTTATAATAAATGAGACTGAAATGTCCTTCCAACAAAACAATCCAAAACTAACATGCCCAAGGATGAAACACTGCATCAAGATTATAAAACATAGTTCTTACAGTGGCATCAGACAGTATGCAATGCAGTATCTTGCAAAATTACTGCAAAATGCTGCAGTATGCTGCAAAGAGCAGTATAATTCAATGGCAATTAAGCCCTCTTTTCATCCAGTCTTTTGTGACATGTCATTTACTTCAAAGTACTGAATTGCGCCTTGTCTTGCTCCACTGTATATTATTGATGCATAATACAATTCCAGAGAAGGTGGTGAGATAGACTACATAGACAATGACAGATGGGTTTCTCTCTGTATTTGGTGGTCTCAAATATTATTCTCCCCAAGCAAGCCTTTTAGTTCTTGTAGCACTAGGAACAGTACTACTACTACTAATACCACCAGTAGTACTACTACTACTACTACTAGTGTCACCACTTGTTCCATCCATATGTTCACTGTCACATCCTTTTGTGCAATAGTAGGAGGGCGTTAGAGCATGCATCTTTTGTGCAGGAAGCAGCACACACCACCACCACCAGTGTTCCCTCTGCTACTACTATGACTGCTACATCAACAGCCAGTGTGCTTCCTACCAACACCACTGGTGCCATTCTTGCAGCAGCCACCCTTTCAGCTGTCACCACTATGGCAGCCACTGTTATCACTATTCCTATGCCCATAGCCAAAGTACCTTTTACCCCAGGGACTGTGACCATGAACACCCTCCAGTGCTGACCCAATGCAATGCTTGATATCATTTTTGGAGTGCTATATGTGTGGTGTGTTGAATCGAGTGTGCCACATGTAGCTTGTGTTGCATTGGTGAGAACTTTATGTTGGTGGTTGAAGTGTCATTGAGCTGTATATGGTACACCAGGTTCAATGGGTGATTAATGGTGTTGCTGAAGTGCTTTTTTAAGCTATCCTTAAAAAACACCTTTTCTGGCCGAATACCAAATAAGAAATACCTGGGACCCGAATACCGAATATTTGACCGAATATTCAGGAAAAGGTATTCGTACAGCCCTAGTGATCACCCACACCATCAAGGCATTAATGTAAGCCCTTGCAGGAGTGGGCATCTCTGCTCCTATCCTCTAGATTCTGAATGTACTACCCCTTCAGATTGTCCCACACTATACCTGCCCAGGGACTGAGCTCACAATTGGAACCCAGGTCCTAAACATGGTGGGGCAATGCAATACTACTGACACAGAATAATAAATATATTTGATTGTTTTTCTTTAAACTGAACAACTACACTATCAGATGTGGATAATCTGTGTTACGAGATGAAATGATTGATGCAATCTTTGGTCACTTTTCTCAAAAGAATGGTAAACCTTAAAAGGTTCTTCTTTATCCCCCTTTCCCCATCTTCCTCCCCCTCCCCCCAAGTCTCTTGTCTCTCCTAGTCTTCCATTAAAAAAGGTGTTGTGCTTTTTATCATATTCATAATTAAGATATTTACATGTCCCCTAAAGGTTTATATGTTTTCATTAATTAATTTGTTAATGTTTTTTAAACCGTGTAGTAGGAAATTATCAAGAATGGAAATATTCTTATCTGAATGTAACTATTATGTTTTTCTTGTTTTAACAAGTATGGCATATTTAATGATACATTTTGTAAGCAAGTGCCAAAGTTGTAATTTGCAGTGAAATGTTTTTCCAATAAACTAAGTATAAAAAAAGGTTCTTCTTTAACAGTATGTACTGTAATACTTTTATTTAAAAGTACTATTGTTCCACAGTAAATTTGATAGGTGTCATATTTGGCTTTTAATGCTTTAGTCATAGGTATTACAATAAAGGGGTTTAAGACACCATGAGAGAGTAGACAGCCCACTGAGGCAGTCCACTGTTAAGAAAGAAACTCTTAAAATGTTCACTCAGATTCTTAATTCAGTAGTTTCCAGTCACCTTCTATCAGCCTGAAAAATACAGTCTTGCCTTGATCTCTCCCAGGAATTTCATAACAAACTTCTCATCTATAAAACTATCATAAATCTAGGTCATACATTTGCATTGACGTAAGGTCTGATGCTCTACGGTTACTGTTATGTCAGACTGAAGCTCGTGATCAGAGCATGAACTACATTACATTTGTAACATACACCAACATCATTTACTAGCACCTATACAATTACTAAACCAGTTCTGTAGAGAATTGTTTGTAGCCATACTGCTCCTTGTATAAAAAGATGAACAAAGTGGGTGATTTGATATCTTTTATTGTACTGAGAGATTTACAAAACACAAGCTTTCAGGCTACACTGAGCCTTTCATCAGGTAATGGCAAAAACATCAAAAAAGGAAACTTAAACACATTCAGCAGAACTGATAAATAAAGTTTTACACATGGGTATGACAATTCTGTTGACAAGGAAGTAAATAATTGGACATGAGCTGCAGTGACAAAAAAGTCTGAAATTCTAGGTGGTTGTAAATCAGTATCATCCATTTAGAAAATGCGCTTTCACGCACATATGCACACACACACACACACACACACACACACACACACACACACGAGTCTGTCTTTAGAAAGGCTTTTAGAACATAAGCATATTTAACAATTTATGGGCCTCCTGCTGTCACATTCCATTCATGGAAAGGAGTCTACTTTTCTAATTGGATGATTCAGATTTATGACCACCTAGGATTTCAGAGACTGTTTTTATGTTGGCACGCTTCTGCAGCCAACATCTTGTGGTAGTGCAGATTTGGAGGAGTGATCACTGTTGGGTGAATGCAGGGCATGCACCAGTAGGTGCGTCCCGCATTCCCAAATCAGCCAGCAGCAGGGGCTGACACCCTGCCTAGCTAATGCAGTGAAGACATGAGAGAAAAGGTCCACTGCAATGAGATGGAAGCTCGTATGCAAAGTGACCACAACACACCTCCCCCTATGTGCAGGCAACATGGTGGCAGTGACTGCCACTGTTACCTGTCAACACCACCGTTTATTGTGTGCCAATGGGGGTGCCCAATCCCCATTGGCATCATGTAACCCCCTTTTTTGATTTCCAAGGGGGTGCCCAATCTCCCTCAGCATCATGCACCTCTCCCCAACAGTTTCTCTTTGCCGATGGGGACCCAATCCCCATCGGCATGTATCCCTCCTCTTGAATTTTGCTTGATGGGGCCCACTCCTGTCAGCATAATGTGTCCCCCATTGTTTGCTTGTGCCGAGGTGCCCAGTCCCATCGGCACCTGCAGTTCCCCCTTTCCTTGTTTGCCTACAGGGGTGCCTAATCCCCATCTACAAAGCACCCACCCACATACACACTCAGGTGGCACGCTGGGAGCTCCACCCCTAATGTGCCAAAGCACCTATTAAAACAAAAATGTTTTTAGGGTTTTTACCTGTAAATAAGGAAACGGTCCTCGGTGGTCTCCTCCCCCCACAACCCGCACTCCACCCAATGCACACCCTGCTTCCCCACAAATTTCACCCCATACTTACCTCTGGAGTCTGTCGCGACGATCTTCAGTAGACCAGGAACACATCTGCACTCTTCCAAGCCAACTGTGAACTGTGGAAATGCCGGTAAGCTGTATAATGGAATAAATAGGGGTGTTTAAACTTTAATGCATATCTCGGGCATTTTTGGGAATTTTTACACCAAATTTTCAACATGCAGTTTTTGGGACCCCTCCTCATGAATTCTATCACTGTCATATTGTTAATCAGTCCCGAAAGGTGATTTCACAGTCATTGTGCAGAATCACCTTTTGGGACTGATTAACGAGATGACAGTGCCACTGTTCATGAGGAGGGCTCTCAAAAAGCTTATGTTGCAAATTTGGTGGAAAAAAATCCCAAAAATGGGTGTTTTATGAGTGTACATTGTGCAGCTGCTACGCAGGCTCATACCATCACGAATCTGCAATATTTTCAAGCCAGATTTTCAACATTGTCATTTTTGTATACCTTCTTGTGAACAGTACAGCTGTCATTTTTCACATCCTGGCCGAAATGTGTTTCCGCACTTCCAGCGCACAATAGCGCGGTCACTGTGGTAAATCAGTGTTCAGGCCAGATTATGAAAATGACAGTGACACTGTTCATGAGCAGAGGTCCTAAAATGCCTATGGTGAGAATTTGGTGACGATACTCCATAAAAAGACTGTGTTACAAGCATGCATTGGCAGATTGCATGCACATTCGTAACGTCATGCATTTGTAATATTTTCACTCTGGATTTTCACCACTGGCATTTTTCTACACCTCTTGATGAACAGTATAGCTGCCATTTTACATATCTTGGCCAAAATGTGTTTTCGCACGTCCTGCGCAGAATAGCGAGGTCGCTGTGCGAAATCACTTTTTGGGACAGTTTGAGGACAAAACAGTGACACTGTACATGAGCAGAGGTGCTAAAATGCCTATGTTGAAAATGTGGTGCCAAGCGTCCATAAAATGACTGTGTTACATGCGTGTGTTGAGCATTTCCCACGCACCCTTGTAACTTCGCAAATTTGCAATATTTACATGCGACATTTTCAACACTGGCATTTTTTTTTACACCTCGTTATGAACTGTACAGCTATCATTTTTCACATCATGCCCAAAATGTTTTCCCGCACTGCACTACCAAAGCCAATGCCAGCACGACAACATTCGGCATTGACAAATGCTTGTTTCTAATTTGCGTGTGCATATATCCACTTATTTACTTCCTTAGCAACAGAACCATCACACCCATGTTTAAAACTTTATTTATCAGTTCTACCTAATGTATTTGAGTGTCTTCTTTTTTTTATGATTCTGCCATTACCTGATGAAGAGCAATACTGTATGTAGCTTGAAAGTTTGTGTTTTGTAAATCTCTTGTTGGTTCAATAAAAGGTCTGAAATCACCTACTTTGGCCATCTGTTAAAACCAGTTCTGAACAAAAGTATAGTCTACCCTGCATTTAGCAATGTTTTTAAATGCAGCCACCAGCATGATTCAGAGGATGCAGAGGAGATATTTATATTGTCAAGAATCCAACAGTGTATTTATTAAAACCAATTATAAGGACAGGACCACTGAAATAAAGCATCTTGTTCTCAAGGATGTCCTGCTGGTGACAGCAGGAATGCAGTTACAAAACAAGATGCAAAATGAATCATGCTTATAGCTACATAGGAAAGAGCATGTGCAAGTGACCTTATGAAATGATTATAGTTCTATGGTGCTGTGCTAATCAGGGTAAAAGCAGACTGCTTTCTTAATAATACCTTTTATTAGAGCGAACAAAACATTTTATTTTGGAACAACAAAGGGCCATATCAAGAAGATAGAATAAAGAATAGTGGACCAAGTGATCCTGTCTGATAGAACGTTAATAAAAAATCCAAATTCATCAAAGTGGTTAGCCTAGATTAAACATACAATTGTGATGGAACCATAGCTACCTTTTTTGAAAACCAGCAGATAGGAGAGTTTTTACTTTATGTAGAATGGAACTATATGATAGCAATTTCTTGAAGTTTAGATACAATAACAATAATGCAGTAAATTCATACTGTGATTGTGGTCACAAGCTCAAAAATCATTTCTATCAAATAACCTATCTCTATAGATCACTAGCTCTCTGAAGATTACTGGTGAGGCTGCACCTGGAATACTGTGCACAATTATGTCCTTACTTAAGTAAAGACAGAGACAGGCTAGAAACGGTGCAACACAGAGTAATCAAGATGATTACTGGTTTACAGGTCAAATCCTGTGAGGATCGACTTAGGGCACCGAACATGTACTCACTGGAGACTACAAAGGAGAGTAGGCATTTGATAGAGCCCTTCAGATTCCTGAAGGGAATGAACAAGGTAAGTTGTGGTCAAATATTCACCAGGTCCAGGGAATCTATAACAACAGAGTATGAGTGGAAACTAGCAGGTGGGAAATTCAGTAGGGTCCTGAGGAAGTTCTATTTCAAAGAAGGCATGATTGACTCATAGAACAGCCTGCCAGGTGACGTGGTAGATGTCAAAAAAATTAAATGACTTCAAATGTAGCTGAGGCAGAGTTAAGGGCCTAATAGAATATTGTGTGTATTGGGGGGGGGGTGTTGTAGTAAAGCAGGTAAAATGGGGGTGATAGCATGAGCACAAACTCCCTTAGACAATAGGTTTTCAGGTAGGATAGAGGGCATCACGGGCAGATTGGATGGATCAATTGTCTTTTACTGTCATAATTTTCTATGTTTCTCTATAGTTTTAATTCATCCTTTATACTCAGCTCAAATGGATTTGTTTCTTGATTCATTCTTCTCCAAAGCATACCAGTCTCCTCATTAACCGCTGAAAAAATGAATGACCTCAGATGATGAACAAGTATCAAATGCTACGTTATTGTTCTTTAAATCTGTTTTAAGAGTCTCTAAAGGGAATTGTGCAATTACAGTTTGCATTGGAACTGTGTCCATTGCATTTTGTAGAGGTTGTTTTTGATATGAGGTATACAGTTTTATTTTTGTAATAAGTTGGATAAAAAGAGCAAATTAAACCGTAACTGAACTGGCCTGTCCCAGGAGGCCACCGCCTGGTTCATCCACTACCTGCAAGGAAAATCCCAGCAAGTGAAGATAAATGGCACCCTATCCACTAGTCTACAGATTCGCTCTGAGGTACCCCAGAGTGCCATTCTTGGCCCACATCTATTTACCCTGTACCCAAACTCTCTCCCCTCGGCCTGCACCGGACATCTCCTCCTCTATGTGGACAATGCAGTGATTTTCAGTCACCACCCTGACCCCTCTCTGCTTCAACATGACCTGCAGCACTCCTTCAAGGAGGTTGAATCCTGGTTTTCAACCCATAAACTAATTCTCAATTATAAAAAGACAAAGGTAATGCTATTTTCCCACCACCAAAATAAGTACAAGTCCTCCGCCCTCTCCATCCTCAACTCTCATGGCACCCCCCTGGAATCCATTCCCCATTTTAAAAACCTTGATATCACCCTCAATCCTGCCCTCTCCTTCCATGAACACATTACCGATACTTGCTCTGCAGTTAATGCCAGAATTGGCCTCCTCTACAGAATTAGGTCCTGCCTCCCACTGCTGCTCTTACACTGGCCATCTCCAGCTCTATTCTTTCCTTGGCAGAGTATTGTATAGTCATCTATGGGTCTGCCTCAAACTCTGCCCTAAGTAAAATTAAACTTGCCTTAAACAAAGCCTGCTGCCTGGCCATTGGCTACAACAGGTTGATGCATACCTGTGATCACAATGCTCAGCCTGGCTAAATTTCCAAGGGTGTATCTACTATCAGACATGTCTACTAGCAAAAAAGTCTCTATGGGCCACTCATGCCCTGGCTGTAACTTCCTCTCTCCAGGGCAGCACAGACACACCAGACACACCGACAAAACAGCCTTCGAAGTCCCCTTCTATAGAACCACTGCTGGTTAAAGGCCCTTCAAATATAGGGCCCCTTTATGGATGAACTCCATCCCCTTTTCCCTCCTATCGATACCCAGGTTGGGCCATTCAAAAAAGAACTGTGGGACCACGTCCTGGTTTCATCAAACTGTGACTGCCCATAACCCTATTGTAACCCTCCATCTATTTCCTTTCCTGCACCTTGGCCACACGACAAAACCCATTGGGTAGCGTTCTGGTCTCTACTATTTTCCAGCTCTCCTTTGTCCTCTTCCTGGGGCTGCTTCTCACTTTCTCCTCTATAACTCCATTGCTCCTGTCTCCAATATTTATTTTTCTCCTCAGAATTATTTCTACAATTTTGGTTACTCCCATGTCAATTGACAATGCTTATTGTAATATATCATTATTAGATAACTTCCTATTGTATAATTTTTTACTTTGTGTATAATTACTATCATTGTTTATGATGTCATGATGTCTGTAACACTTGCCTGCCACACTTTCTACTGACGTGGAGCCTTTGAAAAAGAATCCCTGACTCAAAGGGTTGTAATTCCTAGATCTCAATAAATAAATAAATAAATAAAAACCGAATAACAGAGACCCCTTTATCAAGTGTAATGGAAACTGATTAGCATCTCAGAATATGCACTGTACATGAGTTTTATTAATCAAAACCTTTTTAAGAGAAATAAAACAATTAAAAATGATTTATTACAGCAGAACTAGTTGTCTAGAGAAGTCCACATAAAGCAATCTCCATTTGAAAACGAGTATTATAACAGTTAGACCTGACATTTAATTTTTTTTAGATATATTGTATGCCAGGATAGGCAAATAAACACAGACTAGTGTGAACTCACAATATATATTTTTTTTAAAATAAGCAGACTCACAAAGTGATTAGGGCTAGGTGAACTGTTGCAGTGCAAGTCAGACCCCCCCCCCCAGATCTGGTGACTACTCGAGGACTTGAATAAATATGCACTTTGCAGAAAAAGTCTGATTCCAGGTCCATGGGTATGCAAACCATTTTTCAGGCTGCAGGTAGGCAAAGCCTACAGCCCTATTGCATCAGCTCTAAAAATGACCTATTGGATTCAGACCATGGAACACTTCCTTTGGAGTTTTCAAATGATCCTTCCATCTCTTTGCAGCCCTTCAATGTAACCCTTGCAGTGCTGCAGACTGAACATCTATCCAGAGCTCAATCAAATAGATTCATTCTTGTTCTTTTTTCTGCTTAGGGATTAAGAAACAAATGTTCTGGAGAATCACCTCTCCTCCCCAACCTTGTAGTGCTTTAGTGAGTTCAAGAAACACATGTTTTCTTTTGAACCCAACTTGGTAAACAGCATTTTTAGAGATGATGCAAGAGGGCTGCATACAGCCATCTTGTTCTCCATAGCTGGAAAATGCTCTCACCGCAAAAAAGTCAGATGTAACTGATACTGCTGCAAATACAGAACTGAGCATGCATTATACTCGCACATGCCTCATAGTCAGCCATAAATATGAAGACACTGACAAAGGTAAGCTTAGAAAGGATGTCAGTAGGCATTTTATGTGACTAGAAATATGCAGAACTAAATGCTACATAAAATCACTGCTAGTAAGCAAGTGGCAGATGGGGGAGAGGGATTTGTCAACACAAAAAGAGGGCTTGGGTTGCACTCAGAGAGAAATGAGAAGGTCAGTTTTCCTATATTGGACAATGATCCACAGGGTGTAAAAAGTTGGAGTTATTGAAAATATGATGGATCGTAATGGCCTACATAGCCCATTTTCTAAAAGCAGCAGTTTTGTCATCAAAGAGAAAAGGTGGGTCGGAATTGACAACCATCTGACATTTTTCACAATTCCCCACTCAAAATGAATACAGACACAATTTAACTTGCTGCACTGTAAGACCGCACTGAGGAATTCAGCATCTATGCCAAGCTGGTTTTTCTCAGCTTGACATATGTGTTTGCAAACAAAATCTTGGCACCACATAATCACTGTGCAAGAAATCTTTTAATCTTTTTCAAAAAGTGTTCCAGTGCTTAAATTCAAAGCAAGCAGTTGCCCCACAGGTTGAACACACCTCAACCAGTTTCGTACATAGCATACATCTTCAGGAAATATGTGTTGCATTCTTTCAACAGGATCTTTATACAGTATAGTACCAAAATAAATTTTCTTCACCTTTCCTCACTTCCATGTAAATGCACCCTAACCCCCCTTTTCTGCCCTGATGTCATAATATTTAGGGCTTAATGCTTCTGGGTATACCATGGTGCACTGCTCCAGAGAGGAACATGGGGTGGTGGTGTAGCCATCTGTTTCAGATCTGACTTGGGATTCACTGTGCACCTGGTGAGAACCACGGGTTCCTTTGAATGTTTAGTTTAGTTTTAGTTTAGTTTATTGTTCTAGGAATTACTACCTTTGAGCCAGAGGCTCTTTTACAAAGGGTCCACGTCAATTAGGTACAGTACAAAAGGTGACATAGATAACACAACAATTTGTGTTGTTTCAAGAGCAAGAAAACATATACAAATACATATCAAATCACTTGTGCAAAAGGACATGAGATATCAATAATCACATTATTGTTATTACAAGAAAGAGGTCATGCCAGATTAGGAGAAACAAATAGGGAAAAAAGTCCAGAACAGAGAGGTTAAGTGAAAGGAGTGGGGAGCAGACAATAGCAGGAGAAAAGGTTTCCCAAACATGTCTTTGTCAAATAACGGAAAAGGGTGGGTAGTGAGAAAATAGGAGGTTTAATCAGGGCAGTCATGGGAGCTGGAGGTGGCAAGGTGAGAGAAAAGCCTTGATTTGAAAATACCTAGAGAGGTGGAGGCAGTGATATGAGTGCTGAGGGCATTTAGCCAGCTGGGGGCACGATAGGCAAATGATCTTTGTCCCTGGGAAGTCCGCATCGGGGACTTGGAGAGGCTGGTGTTCTGATCTTCTGGTAAATGGGTGCTAGCACTGGGCATAACAGGTCTTGGATACAGGGTGGAGTGAGGCCCAGAGTGGATTTTTTCACCATCAGGCAGGTAAGGTACTTTATCCGGTTTGAGAGTTGCAACCAACCTGAGTCAGAATAGAGTTCTACATGTGGGTACGCCGATGTGCACCAGTGAGTAGCCGACAGGCCTTATTTAGGATGTTGTAATGCGACTAAGTGCTGTAGTAGTGGCAGATCTGTATATAACTAAGCCATAGTCAACGACTGAGATGATAGAAGATTGGATGGCAATCCTCAGTGCAGAATGGGTAAGAAGCTGTCGGTTCTGATACAGAATCCCAATTCGCCAATTAATAGTTTTTACTGTACTATCAATGTGAGTTGCAAAGGTTAGACCTTGATCAAAGTTGATACCAAGATATTTGAAAATTAGCACTTGTTCAAGGGTATTTCCCAGGTATGTATTAATGGTGAGTGGGACTTGCCATTTCTTGTTTTGCGGGTTAGAGAAGAGCATGGATTTAGTTTTTTTGTGGTTTAGAACCAGCTTATGTTCAAGGAACCACATCTCAACTTTGGAAAAAGCATGATGAAGGTTGAGGCATAAGAGGTTCGGATCTTTATGAGTGGCAAGAATCACAGCATCATCGGCATAGAGGATTAATTGTTCAGGGCAGGATTTGGGGAGGGAGTTTAGGAAAAGGCTGAAAAGGAGGGGGCCCAGGATGGATCCCTTGGGAACTCCTGAGCGAACCGGTTTTGAGTCTGAGAGAACTTTAGCTACTTTTACAGATTGAAAGCGCTGAGCAAGGTAATTTTTTACCCAGTCACCAGGACTCTGCGAGAGCCCTAGGGACAGAAGTTGTTTGATAAGTAGGCCATGGTGAACTGTATCAAATGCCTTGGTTAAGTCAATGTAGACTGCTCCAGTTAGGTTTCTTGTCCATGGCATTGTGGATTGCTCCTGAGAATTCAAGTAGGGCAGTCGATGTGCTGTGCCCTTTCCTAAATCCATGCTGCTGAGTGCATAGGATGTTGTGCTTTTCCAGGTAGTCTGAAAGTTGGTCCGCCACCAAGCGTTCAAGGGCCTTAGAAAGGGGTGGTAGTATTGATATCGGGCGATAGTTACCAGGCAGTGACTTATCACCACTTTTGTGCACCGGAGTGACAACTGCAGCCTTCCATTTCCTAGGGAATTGGCTGTAGCAGAGTGAGAGATTGAAAATTTTTGTGAGGGGGAGCAGTACTTCCTCCAGAGTGAGGGAGAGAAGTTTAAGGTCAGTAGTGTCACTGCTTGCTCAGGACTTAGAAATGGCCTTCTTTACATATTTATAGACTTCATGTGCCTTTACTAGTTTGAAATGGAAGGGTGGTTTGGTTGGAGAGGCAGTAGAAGTAGAAATTGGAGGTCAGCATCAGTAAAGAAATCAGATGAGAGGACACCACTAAGGTCCGTGAAGGTATCATTTAGGGTGTTTGCAATGATCTCTGGGTCTAATGTAGTGGTTCCATCCACATTCATTATTGTAGGAGAGGATTTGGACTGCTGACCCATGATATTCTTCATGTTGTCCCAGAAGGATTTCCCTTCGTCCCAGGAGTTGGAGAGGGCATTCTTGAAGTAGGAGCTCTTCATCAAGCGGATCTGTTTAGTACAGTGGTTGTGAGCCTGTTTATACTTTTGAATGTCCGACAGTGTGCCAGTAGCTCTTGCAGTGGCCCAGAGGTGATCCCTACTTTGAGTTGTGCCAATAGCTTTGCTGTGAGCCAGGGATTTGTGAGTGCTTTGATTTTGCACTTTTTTACTGGTGCATAGGTATCACAGGCAGTGTCGAAAGTAGTAAGAAAGTAATCAAGGGCTAGGTCAACATCTTGAGTTTTGTAAATCAAGGACCAGCCTATCTGCCTAAAACAGGTCTTGAGACGAGTAAGGTTGCCATAAGGTAGAACTCGGCTATAGATGGTTTTTGGAGGCGTCTTACAAAACTTATTTGTCCAGGTACATATTATTGGAGAGTGATCACTGAGCGAGTCAGGGAGAACACTTACATTGGTTATACGGGTAGGGTGGCTGGTAAGGATCCAGTCAATGAGGGTGCTGGTCCCTGATTTGTAGTTTTTCCTGGTAGGGGAGTTTACCACTTGCGTTAAATTTGCTGCTAGGATGGCATCTTTGTTTGACCCTGCATCAAGAGCAAGCCAATTTATATTAAAGTCCCCAAGGAGAAGGAGCTCGATGTCAGAAGGTTGTGTACTTATGAACTCGAGGACAGCCTATAGGCAGGAATCAGGATCTTTTGGTGGGATATAGACAGCAGCAATTGTGAGGACTTTGTTTTGGGCACCAAGTAGTATCTTGATAGGGAGGAGTTGCACTGAGGTTTCTTTGGTGGGATAAGAACCAGGGAGACAGGTGAGGTAGTCCTTTATGTAGATTGCACATCCACCACCCCTTTTTGAGGTCCTATCCAGCCTGAATATCTTGTAGCCTTGTATAGAGATGGCATGATCCGGAGTATTAGGTGTCAGCCAAGTTTTGATGATGGCAAGGATATCTGGGTTGTGTTGGCTGGCAAAGATTTGAAGGGAGGCCAGTTTTGGGAGGAGACTGCAGATGTTTAAGGTAGCAATTTTGAGCCCCTCCCCCTCCATTTTGGCAGGCTTTGTTGTACTGTAGGAGACAGGGCCAGTATTTGAGTGGACACTTCCTGATATCAAGAGTAGGAGTTTAAGAGACAGTTGCTGTACTTTGTAGTCAATTGAATTACACTTCTGAGGCTTATGCGGCTTGGACCAGTGCAGGCGTCTAGGGACCCAGAGCAAGGAGATTGTTAGTAATAGAGGATGATATGCCCATTTATCCTTGTGTAGCTTGTCAGTTGCACCCAGTCGCTTGCAGATAAGTACCTGGTGGTTAAGTCAAAAGCCAAAAGAATGATCAACAGCTGAGGTCCAGAGTCACTGAAATGTTAAAATTCCTGAAGGTGATTAACTTTGCCTGCACATATGCAGGATGTGAAATCCCTTTGTCTGTATGCTTGTTTGTCATTCAAACAGGTTGCTGAAAAGCCCACATACAGATCATGGAGCAGGTCAGACGAAAATGTGGATTCCAGCAGGACCCAGAGTCACCAAGTATGTCAGATGTAGTTGCTTCACTTGTGTTTTGCTTGGAACAGCTTCCAAAAAGTTGATTTTAAAATGAAAATAAAGATACCTGATGATGATTTTTTTTGCAGAAATCCAGTCCAGGAGACTTTCACGGATGTAGTGAGCAAGAATGGTATAGTTACCACAAGTAGAAAAACATGTAAATCCACAAAAACTAAGCTACAGACACAAGCAAACACAAGCAGCCACCACACAGACCCAGGGGCGGAATGTGTGGCTGTTAGTGGTGGTATGGGCACAGGTTGCAGGATTTTCCTTGTTTATCGCCCCTCTGGGGCAGGGGGAACTTCCTGCAGGAGGTTGCCAAATTTGTCACCAACAAAACATTGGAAGCCCCCAGATGTATTGTCTTGGGGGATTTCAATGTTTGGGCTGATGGCAAATTTTCTTGGCTTGGTCATAACCTCCTCCAGACTATGTCATCATTGGGCCTGTCGCAAGTTGTTTCTGCTGCGGCACACCAGGGCGGCCACATGTTAGACCTGGTGTTCTTGCTGGGGCTTGAGATAAATAATCTCAGGACTGATCGGGTGGTTTGGTCCGATCATTGCATGGTGCAGTTCATGTTCTGGGCTTGAGCTGTCGATCTTTGAGGGGATTGCCCCCGGAGGGTTTTTTGGTGGCAGCCAATCTATCTGATGTGGGTAATGTATGCATTGGAGGCACTGGTGCCATGGTGTACTTGTATAATAGAGTGCTATCCAACACCATTGACTCCCTCGCACCTGTCCATGTACAACCCATATCTTCCTACCTGAGGTCCCTATGGTTTGATGGAGACCTCAGGGAGATGAAGAGAAAGGGTCAGAGGTTAGAGCACTGCTGGAGAAGGTCTGGCCCGGAGGAGAACAAACTGGCCCGGTGTGTGCATTATAATGCATACCAGGGGACAATCAACCATAAGAAGGCAGTGTTCCTGTCCAGGGAGATTGCTGCCAGGAAAAACTGACCAGCTATACTGTTTTGGACTGTGGACAGGCTACTTTGCTCTGCCTGTCTACAGCCAAGGAAGGTTTTTTCAAATGCTGAATATGAAGAGTTTGCTCTGTTCTTCTCAGATAGAGTGTCTGGTATCCAGCAGGGAGTTTCTCCAGTCAGCAATGCTATAGCTGGCAGTGGTCACCAGAAGTGTTCTAAGTGCACTCTGCCTGGTTAGGGGGAGTTTAGACCAGTGGAGGCAAGTGAGGTTATCGGGGTGGTGACCAATCTGAAGCACACGTTTTGCGAACTGGATCCGGTGCTGACTCATTTCTTGATGAGATGCATTGACACCATTGGCCTTGAAGGAGGCATTGGTGAGACCACTCTTAAAGAAACCATCTTTGGACCTGGAAGTCAGTGCAAATTACTGACCTCTCCAATCTCTCCTTTTTGATGAAGGTTGTGGAGAAGGTAGTGGCACTTCAGTTGGAGGAGCACCTTGTGACCCATGAGTTGTATGAACAGTTCCATTCAGGGTTTCAGGCAAGGCATAACACAGAAACCACACTTGTTCGGGTGCAGAATGATCTCCTCAGGGCTAGAGATCAAAGAGAAAGGGCAATTCTTGTTCTCCTTGATCTCTCTTCAGCATTTGACATGGTGGACCACTGTGTGTTGCTTGAGCACCTTAGGGAACTCTGCAGACTCGCTGGCACTGTCATCTGCTGGTTTGGGTCCTTTTTATCCAACAGGAGGCAACGGGTTGTGATGAGGAATTTCTCCTTCACCCCTAGCCTCCTCTTTTGCGAAGTACCTCAGGGATTGGTCCTGGCCCCAGTGTTATTTGCAGCATACATACTGCCCCTGGGGGGGATTGTTAGGAAGTATGACTTGAGTTTTCATTGCTATGTTGATGATACCCAGCTATATTTATCCTTTGCCCCAGGAACATCTAACGCACAGTGGATGTACTAAACAGCTGCCTTGCTGAGATCAATGACTGGATGGCTTCTAGCTGGTTGTGACTGAACCCCAATAAGATGGAGGTATTGGTGGAGGAGTTGAACAGAGTGCATGATAGGATGGCCTCTGATTCAGAGACTGGACTTGTTCTGGGTTCTATTTCATTGAAGAACTCCTCTAAGGTGTGAAATCTTGGCATCATTCTGGATAGGAGTTTGACTATGGAGGTGCAGATAACTTCTGTTGTCCACTTCTGTTTTTTCCATCTCAGAAATGTTGCCAGGATAAAGCCCCTTGTTCCTCCTCTGAACCTCCCCACTTTGATACATACCTTACTTACATTGAGGCTTGACTACTGTAATACAGTCTACCTCGGGGTCACAGAAGGATCTCTCTGCAGACTGCAGCTAGTGCAGAACACAGCTGCCCAGTTACTTACTAGGCAGCTGAAGTTTTGCCACATTACACTGGTGTTGCATGAGCTGCATTGTCTGCCGGTCAGGTGGAGGATCCTCTTTAAGGTGGGGCTTCTCACCTACGAGGCCCTACATGGTCAGGTCCCTGGTTACCTGTTAGACCTTCTTGTACCTGCTGTCTCGGCTCACCCCCTCCATTCCTCCTTTGGAGGCCCCCTACTGATTCCCAGGTCGAGGTTGAAATCGGCTGGTGATAGGGCTTTTAGTGTCGCCACCCCTATCCTGTGAAATTCGCTCCCCTCTGGGGTTAAGGGGGCCCCAGCTTTGGAGGTATTCAAGGCCTGCCTTAAGGTCCTCCTAATCAACCAGGCATTAATAGATTAATAAGTTCTGATCTGAGTATAGACGCTGATAATTTATTTTGCCTAATGTTTATATGAATTATTTATATGTTTATAATTATTTATGTGTTTTTATTGCTGTATCTCTGCATATGTGTTTATTTACCTGTACAGTGCCCAGAGCCTCCAAGAATGGGTGTCTTTTTAAATAAATTTTGCCATGCCTTGCTTTAAGTTAAGCTGCATCCAAATTTCCTCCCTGTGGACCAAGTTAAACTTTTACAATGCCAAAAAAAGACTAGCAATGCATTCCCTGGCTTTGAATAAATTTAATATGAGTGGCATTATAGCTTGCACGGTATTATGTTCTATGATTCTAGTATGTTCATCTATTAAATCTGTGGTGCAACAGTCTGGTGAAAATTTTGACCTATGCTATGCCATTTTAGATTGCCACGTACCTTCTGACTTGTGTGATACTCTTTTTTTCCACAGTTTTAATCTGCTTTAGTACTTTTTTCATGTCTGAAATAATAAAAGGAACACTTCTGTTAACCCTGGCTGTGCCACAGACTAATATATAAGTCCAAAATTCATGTACGTTGTAATTATTTCAGCAGCCTAAGGGTAAATATAGTGTGGACCAGGTCTTCATCAGTATTTTCAGCTGTTTTTATCCCTATGTTGTTTATATATCACTTCTGTTTTGAATGAAATTAACTATTATGCAGCAAGCAGTGCTGTCTGACATTACAGAACAAAAGTTTTTCAAAAACAGTTACAAATACTGATGAAAACCTGGTCCAAGCCATATTAAAAGGATTGCTTCTTTCATTACTTCAGACACGAAAAAAAGTACTCATGGAGGCTCAAATTTTGGAAAGAATGGTATCATACAAGTCATGAGGTAAGTGGCAATCTAAAATAGCATAAACATGTATAGGTCAAAATTTTTGCCAGATTGTTGCACTGCTGCTTTAAGTTATGAGGCTATGTTGAATTTTGCAAATGCGGGCTCATAACCTTGGTAATATTCAGTATTTTTACCACAACATTTCAACATAGCCATTTGGTACAGCGACTCAGTAGTATGACAGCTGTCATTTTTCAATTCCTGCCCAAAATATGTGTTTGCAGCCCAAATGTTGATTTTGCAGTCCCTGCACGACATCATCTTTAGGCCAGGAGTTGAACATTTTCTCTGCCTTTCTTTATGAGGAAGGTTCATTGCAAGGCTGTGCTGAAAATTAGGTGTAAATATCTTAACAAAAAAATTATTTTGAATATTTGTAACCCAGATTCCTCTCCTACAGCCTTATTGGCTCTGGCCAGACTTTGCTTTTCTCACCACTAGTCAGACCTTGAAGTTCTCACCTGCCCACATTCCTCAGGTACCACCAGCACACTATGCTCAATGTAGAGCATCAGTACAGGAGGTCAGCAGCATCCAATAGGGAACACTGTCAGAAAGGGTGCCATGTGACAACAGGAAGTCAGGCTTTAAAAGCCCTGTAACTGTGCCATGCAGCCCTGAGGAGAGAGCATTTGGGCAGAAAGACTTGTGTCAGTCACAACAATCCGGCGGGGGGGGGGTGAGAGAGAGATGAGAAAGAGAGAGTGAGAGGTTGGGTGGTCAGTTGGGTTGGTGAGACCAGAAAGACAATAAGTCATTGTGGACACAACTGTGGCTTTTGCAGTTACCAGATAGTGTCTGTAGTGCTTAGCTAGCTACAGAAAAAAAGTGGTTTACTGGAAAATGACATGAAGATCCAATGGGAACAGAGGGAGGAGAGAGAGAAAGAGAGACTGGGTGGTTGGGTGAGTGGGTGAGCCAAGATTAAACAGCTTAATAATAAATCATTGTCAAGGATAATTGTGGCTTCTGCAGTTATGTTTGTTTAGCAAGCTGTGGGGGGAAAAGGGGGAGAAATTAGTCTGAGGGAGAAATTAAAATAAATTGAATTATTGATTAGGTGCTGTGGTGCAGTAGTGCTGCAGCTTGTAAAGGCAAGGGGAGGGACAGACAGATTAATAAAAATACTTGTCTGTAAAGAAAAAAAAGTAAAAAATACAAGTTACCAGTTTGATTAGGTGGTGCAGTGCTGTTGGCTGTGTATAGGGTAGGGCAGGGGATGAGCAAAGCAATCAGGCTGTGTAGTAGGATTGTCCATGAGAGGATGAAACAAAGCAATCAGTGTTTAATAGGATAGTCCAGGGGAGGGCAAAACAAAGTAATCAGTGTGTAATAGGATGGTCCACGGGAGGGCAAAACAAAGCAATCAGTATATAATAGGATAGTCCAGTGGAGGGCAAAGCAAAGCAACTAGGCTGTGGTATAGGATAGTCCTGGTCCAGGGGTGGGCAAAGCAATTATTTATAACTAACAAACAAACAAAAATAATACTACAGTTCTAGAACAAAATAATAATAATACAAGGTGCCATAGGTCATGTTACAGATCATGCAGTGCTGATGGTTGGGTAGGCCAGGGGATGGCAAAGCAAAGCAAACATTAATTAAAAAAAGTACTACAGTTCTATAATGGAAAAAAATAGAAAACAAAATTACAAGTTGCCAATCAATACAAAAAAATACCCCTTATAATAAAAGCAAACAAAAAAGTTACCCCATTGATTTTACGAACAAATGAAAAGACCATTTAACACAAAGTGGCTTCTGGCTACTGGGGAGTTCAAGACAGAGCAGTCTGTGCTGGAAAGACCTGGGGGGGGGCGTAAATCAAGCAAAAATCTACAAAACAAAACTGTGCCTGGCATTAAAAAACAGTGGAAAAGTTAGCAAAGTGAATCTGATGCCTGAGTGTGCCTGGCAGCAGGCTGAAAAAATACAGATCTGGAAGCAAAAGAAAGAAAGAAAAGCCATACAGGGTGTTTCTGACACTCATTATTTTATTGCAAGTCAACTACTGAAGCTGTAGACAACACACTGCCCAATAAAAGTATAGATCCAGAAGCAAATGATTTGATACCTTTTAATGGACCAACATAGATGTAACAACAAGAACAAAGTGCTCTATTTTTTGGACCAACCAGTCCTTCTTCAGAAGCTAATGGCAGTTGTTTAGAAAATACAATACCTTTAACAGCTAGATCATGCAGAAAAAACAGAAAAAAATCCCAACTGGTTTAAAATACTCATTTAAAAAATACAGAAGATGATGTCAGAGAAGTTTAACAGTACCATACTAGCTTCAGCCAGGAGGGTCCCCAGGTCAAAGGTGCTTGGTGGAACACACATACAAAGAATCCTACTGCATATAAATTTAATTGACATAAGATAACACTGCTGGAGCAGATGACTCTTAAATCAAGCTGTGAGTGTCACAGTTTGTATAAGGATGTGATTACTGAAAAGCAACCCCCACCCAGATTAAAGACATTAAGATTGTCTTAGGACTCCAAGAAGTTTCAATGCATGCATTATAGACAGGAAATTACCAGTAAAGTTGTCTTAAAAACATCAGTGCACACTGTATGATGTGTAAAACCTAGCTGAAACTGTCACCCAGCTGTACTCTTCAGCTTGATATCATGCCCCATAAATTTTAAAACCTCTAGTATAGTGACAGGACATTATAAATGATAATTTAAATATAAATTGACAGTATTAGTGTCAAACAAAAACTCTAGTCGAGGACCATCAAGGAATTAAGACCATGTAGCCTGATATGTACTGATGTCAATATACACTGAGAACGTAACAACTTGATGTACCAGAAGTGTCTAAGGAATCTGAAAAAGAGATAAAAATGTAATTTCTCTCCTCCTCTTCACACAAACAATACACTCTACCCCACCCCACATCACCATAATGTGGGGTACCTAGCTTTAAGGAGATGATTTCTGTCTCTCTCTGTCTCTCTGTCTCTCTCTCACACACACACACACACACACACACTCTCCTAGTGAACCTTTATTCACATCAGTCACTGCAATTGTTCCCCAAATGAATTCAACTTGTCATGAAATCCTATGTAAAAGGGCTCATGTATCCTAATACCTACAGAGCAAAAATGTGACACTATTTAATCGTACTACTATCTGCATAGTAACATTTCCAAGGATTCTAGATAGAACTACAAAGAAATAAAACTGCCACCCTCCCCAGGATAAGGTAACTAGAAGTAAATATAAAGTATGTGTGTAAGACCAGAGGTCTAACATACCTACATTTCCACAAATTACTACAATATTAGCCTAATGTAAAAAGATCTGTCCAGGACCCCCATGCAAATGAGATCTCGCACCCCTATACGTACAGAGTTAAAAAAAAAATATGTGGCAGTCAATGATAACACTCCTGTATGTACAGTAACAGGCTAGGTAATCTGAATATGGTGCAATAGAATCAACCCCACTCTCGGGCAAAGATAAAAAGTAAGGAGGAATTAATATTCATTATGTGTGTGAAGTAAGAATAGTAACACACTGTAACTCCATGTATCTAAATAGAGGCCTACCTCAATGTGACAGCAAGCCCCACACCTGTTATATCATGTACCTCACAACACATACCCAGACACATACATACACACACGCACCCACATCCCACACATGCTGAAGTCCTCCTATAATATGCCAGTCTGAAGAAGAAGAGGTCTGTGGATGTCAGTTTCTGTAGTGTCCCATGAAACCCAGATCAACGTTCATCCCATCTGCTACCATACTGAGATGCAAAATAAATTTAATCTCAAAAGCTTGTCTCTGTTGTGTGTTTTCAAGATTTCCTTTTAAGACCATTACTGGCATATCTGAAATTGAGTGGTCAGGCTGGGAGAAGTGTTGCCCCACTGGTTTTTCAGTTTTCTTTGCTGTAATAGTATGTCTGTGCGAGTTCATCCTAGTGTGGAGCTGTTGGCGTGTCTCTCCAACATAACCTGTTTGTGGACATCTCTTGCACTGAATGAAATAAACAACATGTCGTGATGTGCATGTTTAACTCCCATGCACCTGGAATTGTCTGTTTTGTGATGTAACCACATAGTCTGAGGTAGAAATGAGCTCACAAGTCTTACAGGGGCATTGATTGCAGGGTCGTGTGCCATTGTGTGACATGGTATTCTGTTCTGGTGAAAGTTTGCTCCTAATAATTAGGCTGGCTACATTTGGTGGTTGTTTAAAAGATAGTAGTGGGAGTTCCTTAAAAATACAATTAAGGGTTTCATCCTCTCTAAATATTGGGTGGAGGTCTTTAATAATCTTACACAGACGTTCAAGGTCTGGATGATATGTGACTACTAAGGGTACTCTGTCTGTAGCTGTCTTTTATTTATATTGAAGTAGTTGTTTTCTTGGTACCTGCATTGCCCGTTCTGTTATCCTGTCAATTTCCCTGGAAGAGTGTGCCTGCTCAATAAAGGTGTTTTTTAACATAGCCAAATGTGTATCTCTGTCATCCTCATTTGAACAAATATGGTGACATCGGAGTGCTTGACTGTACATGACTGATTTTTTTGTATGGTTTGGGTGATTACTTTTCTTGTGCAGGTATCTCTGTCTGTCTGTTGGCTTCCTGTAAATATATGTATGTAAGGTTCCATCCTTAATGGTGACTGTGGTGTCCAGAAAGTTAACATTGGTGGTAGAATACTCCAGGGTAAGCTTTATGGTAGGGTGGAGATTATTAAGTTTGTGATGAAAATCTTTAAGTGCATCTGTGCCCTCCATCCAGATGATAAACAAATTATCAATATAACGGAAATAAGCTAGTAGTTTGTGGGGACACTGCCTTAAAAAGTCCTCATCCAAGTCAACCATAAAGAGGTTAGCATACTGTGGAGCCATTTTAGTGGCCATTGCTGTTCCCATAGTTTGAACATAATGTTTACCATTGAAGTAGAAGTTGTTATGTGTCAAAATGAATTCCATAAGTTCCCCCACCACTTGAGAGTTGATGTTTTGTTCCGGTCCTTTCTCATGTATGTACTTAAGGCATGCTGTAATGCCATCTGTGTGTGGAATATTAGTGTAGAGGGATGTTACATCCATTGTCACGAAAATGGTATCAGGTGGAAAATCCTTATAACCAGAAAGTACATGCAAAAAAGTGTGTAGTGTCCTGGATATAACTGTCTCTCTCTCCATAACCAGCAGTTCCAAAATGGTCTCTACAAACCCTGAGATCCCCTCAGTCAAGGTACCATTACCAGAGACTATGGGTCTTCCTGGATTGCCAGGTTTATGTATTTTAGGTAGCATGTAGAATGTCCTGGCCTGGGTTCAGCAGGGATAAGGTCAGTTAGTTTTTCTCAGACATGGTCTGGAAAAGTTCTAATTAAGTCACGTAGTTCATCTTTATATCTTGTAGTGGGGTCACTCTCTTGTTCTCTGTAGTATGTAAGATCTGTTAGCTGTCTGTTAGCTTCATTAATATAATCCTCTCTGTTTAAAATCACCACTGCAGAGCCTTTATCAGCTTTTTTGAAGACAATGTTGTGGTTTGATTTCAGTGTCCCTATAGCTCTCCGTTACAGTGGAGAAAGATTATAATGGGCCTGTTTTTGCCTAGTAAGGATCTGCCACTGACCTGTTGGCGGAATCAATGAATGTAATTGTCTAGTTTTTTGTTACACTCACTTGAGGGGGTAAATTCAGATTGCTTTTTCATATCCAGTAAATTATTGCTGTTTGTGATGTCTTCTCTACCAGTGATTTCTTTCTTGCCATGAAATAATTCTTTAAGTCTCAATCTACGGAAGTATTCCTGCAGGTGACCACAAAACTGTATTTTGTCCAGTGGTTTTGTTGGGCAGAAAGTGAGGCCCTTTGAAAGTACATTTAGTTCTCCAGTAGTCAGTGTGTGGTTGGACAAATTAACAACTGAAAGGTGTCCATCTGTATTGTGTTGTTGTTCAGTGACTCCATTATGTTCTTCATGGTTGTTAGGAAGTATGGTATGTTGAAGGGCATCCAATTTCCTATTTTTCATAAGCATGGTTTTTCTGAAGGTCCTTTGGTAGTTAATGTGTATCTCTTACAAGATGTCCTGAATAGGTTCCCCAGACATCCTTTCCAGAGTGGTAACAATTTGAGCAAACTCTTTGTTCAGAACAACTTTTTTGGCATATGACATGTGAATCCTGTGATTTCTGTTTCTCAGAGGTCCTATAACAGAGTTGTTCTGCATATGTAGAATTGTTTGTATTTCTTAATGGATTCCAAATAGTAAGAGCTTTAGGGATTATGTTTCTCCTCTTGCACTATGTTAGAAAATAGATGTCACTGTCTAGCTGTGCCAATTTCGTCTTGATGTTATGTAACTGCCATATTCTACGACAAATTCCGGTGTCTTCCATGTTGAAATCTAGAATTTGTAGTTGCTGTATTGGTCCTTGCAAGAATATATCCAGAAGCAAATGATTTGTGGACCAACATAGATGTAACAACAAGAACAAAGTGCTCTAGCTTTCGGACCAACCAGTCCTTCTTCAGAAGCTAATGGCAGTTGTTTAGAAAATACAGTACTTTTAACAGCTAGATCATGCAGAAAAATAGGAAAAAATCCCCTTTGGTTTAAAATACTCATTTAAAAAATGCAGAAGATGATGTCCAGATTTCAATAAAAGTATAGAAATGTCATCATCATTTACTGTATTATCATTAATCATACTTTTCATTATCATTATCATCAGTCATCAATTCACCACTATACCACTGTTCTCTGGACATCTTCATCACCAGTTTATATTCCAAGGTTATAGCGGCATAACATTGTTGGGTTGCAGAATGCAGTCAATCACTGAGCAGTAACATTAAGACTCGGCATCACTCTTCTGCACTGAGCTGAGAAGGAAATGGTAGTGGTCACTGTTGAGTGCTGTGTACATAACAATACAAAGTTTGGGCCTGTAGGTGCGGGAGTCAAAAAATACACACAAAATATATGAATGAAAATTATAAGGAAAATTCTATGTCTCAGGTAGGCACTACAGCTTTAGGCAAGCAAAAAGGAAGGCCAAAGGACAGGCTAATCAATCATCCTGCACAGGACCAATAGCATTAAACCCCAAAGAGCGTTTCTGGTACATCTGAAGTTTTGTCTTTCTAGAGAATACTTGAATCCAATAAAGGTGCATCTGTTGGATAAGTCAACTTCCACCACCAATCCACCCCAAATAAAAAGGTTCTTCAGTTAAAACAAAAAGGTTGGTGTGTACCACCCTCAGAGGCACTCCCAGGTACCGAACAGTTGCATCCTATACCACTGTTAGTCCCTCACAGAAAACATCTGATTCTTCTGAGGCTGAGCCCAATGAAGGTAAAGATAAAAATAATGAAGGCAGTGATTGGCACAAGGTTTACGGGACGGGATAGAAATTGCAAATAAGGAGGAAGTAGGGAAGAAGACAGAAAGGCTTACCTGAAGGTGTCTAGTGTATCAGGTAAAGTATTCCTGCGGGACAAAGATCAGAAGGAACTGCAGCTTTCTGAGGAATTAAGAAGGGGGAAATACTTTTTTCACTATATTAGCAAGAAATGGGACAAGAAAGATGGGACTACTAGGCCCAGGTAAGGGGACAGTTGGGTGAAGAAGAATGGGGGCAAAGCAGAGATACTGAATGAGTACTTCTATTCTGTCTTCAACAGGGACAAAGGTAGAGGAGAAGCGGGGTGGGGCACAGAAGTTTTGGTATACTATAGGTGGATAGGGTGAGGACAAAGCTGCAAGCACTGAGAGTACATAAATCCCCAGGCCTATGTGGCATACACCCAAGGGTGCTGAGGGTCCTGGAAGAGGAACATGCTGGTCCCTTGGTTGGCCTGCTCAGTGGTTTGCTGGAGCTGGGCATGGTACAGCAGTATGGGAGAATGGCACATGTAGTGCCCCTCCATAAGTGTAATCCTAAGGATGACCCAAGGAATTACAGACCAGCTAGTCTGACCAAAATTATATGCAAGCTCATGGAGACCATACTTAAAGAAAGGTTAGAGGAGTATCTGGATGAGCATGGTCTGCAGGATGAGAGGCAACATGGGTTTATGGGAGGGAGGTTGTGCTAAACAAATCTGATTGACTTCTTTGATGGGGTCACTAAAACAGTGGACAGGGGACAAGCGGTAGACGTCCTTTTGTTGAACTTCAGTAAGACCGTTGACTGTGTCCCCCAGAAGAGTTGATCAGGAAGTCAAGCAGATCTTGGGGTTGGAGAGAAGTTGACCAGATGGATGGAACACTGGTTGAGTGTCAGGATCCAGAGAGTTGTGATGGGAGTTGAGCTATCTAGTACCAAGGAGGTCACCAGTGGGGTCCCTCAGTGTTTAGTGCTCAGACTGGGGCTGTTCAATGTCTTCAGTAGTGATACTGCATTAAGGGCAACATTTTCATATTTGCAGATGACAACAAGCTCTGAGGGTGGACACAGTAGAAGGGATGCAAGACCTAAAGTAGGATCTTGAAAAATCAGAGAGGTCCCATTTTCTTTATTACGTCTTACATTTTCAATAATTAATTCTCTATGTTCTTTATTACTGAAAACAGCTGCATGAAAACAATATGCCTGTCCCCTAGGCTATATATACTACAGCTACTCTGTCTAATTCTCTACACATGGCAACACAATCCCCTATATATAATATCATAATTATCTCCATAGGAACATATTTTGATATCATAAACAGAATTATGATGTCAGGTGTAAGTAGGGAGCAAGAGCTAAAAGGGTAGAGATACTGTATTCATGCAACTACCCATCATACTAAGCAAATAAGGTTGAGAATTATAGAATAAAATATGAAATATAAGCTATATTTATCCCCTAATATTACATTTTTTCCAAGTTGTCTCAACTGTGTCAGAAGCTCCTTAATGGCCTTATTCTGCTGGCTTCATCATATGTTTGTATGTAAATGTTTCTAATTCTATGTTTTTTAGGTGGAGGACAGTGGGTTAGAGGAAGGGAATAAAGCACAACAGGAACAGACACAAGAATAATCCAGCACAAAAAAAAATCCTTAAAAAATGAGTGAGCTGCTGTGCCTAATCCTGGCAAAAATGAATAAGATATCTTGTTTGGTTTGGTCATACTTCTCTGTTAGTGCATGTCATGAGTTGGTGGCAACATGCACTGTTTGTAAACAAATAATCAGCAGAGGTAAAATGAAAGCACTGTTGGGAACTTTAGCACTGAAAAGGCACCTAGACAGATGTCATAACATTAATGAGAACTCCAGTTTTGGGAAAGAAGAAAAAGTGACAGTGATGACAGCTCACTACACTCAGGAATAACTCCAATAGATGAAAGCACTGGTAGCTCCTGCAGCAACACAGAAACACCTCCAGCACTTCATTCCAGCCAAAAAACTCAAGAGTCCTACTGTTACTGATAGTGGCCACGTGTTCAAAAGCCCCCTTCAAGGAAACAGCTCACCATCTCAGAAACATACAAACAAAAAGCCAAATATCCCTTGACCCACCATGCTGCTGTTAAGATAGCAAAGAAAATTTCAGAGATGATATATAGCCATTGACTTCCAGCAATATAGCATGGTTGAACAGGTAGGATTCAGTCTCTAGCTTGAGTACCTCCAACATCAATATAATATAACATCGAGAAAATACTTCTCCTTAATAGGGATTTCGGACCTCTGTTATGTCGTATGTAAAAAACTCAGATGTGTTTTGGCCAATGCTGTTGGTGGGGTGGTGCATCTCACAAGAGATGTCTGGAGAAGCTGTCAGCCTGAACCCTTCTTGTTTGTCACTGCACATTGGGCATGTTTTGATATTCTTGTGGGGACAGTGAAACCCAGTTAGTTTGCTGTTCTAAGAATGTGTTATTTTCCATCTGAACATAACTCATACAATATCAACAAAGAGCTCAAGCAACCAATACAGTAATGGTTAATGCCACATGGACTGTCAGTTGACTTTATAGTTGCAGTTAAGTGGTCCAACATAAAGAAGGCCTTGGAGAAGGGGGGGCACATCCACTGCTTTGTGCACTACTTGACTTTAATAGTTCACAGTTTTCTTGATGAGGACAGGGACATTAAGGCTGCTGCTAGCACTGCTAAAAGAATCTGCACTCACTTCAGTCACTCAAGCAAAACCTGTCACTTGTTTGAAAAAATCCAGGAGAAGCACAGATTACCTTTGAGCAGACTGATCCCAGACATTTCTACTCAATGGAATTTGACCTTTCTTATGTTCAAAAGGCTGCTGGAACAAAAGAAAGCTGTCAGACAGCACACCTTGGAAAACAAAGTTGGCAATGCAGACATCTATATTACTCCACCAGTGTGGGCCATGCCAGAGTTTGTAATTTTACTCCTCCAGCCATTTGAAGAAATCATCAGGCAGGTGAGTGGAAACACAATAACTCTGAGCCAGGTGATATCCTTAATAAAAATTTTAAAATTCAGAGTGAATCTGATCAGGGAAAATTTAGAGAAACAATTTCATCATATATGTTGCCAATAGTGCTGACAGGTTGCCCACCACAATACAATCATATATCACAAGATGAATGATCAAAAAAGTTAATGAAGAGAAAAAAAACTGTAAAATGCTTCAGTCAGAGTACTACATTAAAGCAACACTCTTGGACCCATGATACAGATCAAAGCATCTATTGAATGATGACGACACTTTTTTCAATGTACACAAACAAGAAATAGTTGATGAAGTACATGCTGTCAAGAAACAGAGTACAGCATCTGATTCACAGTCTTTGTCACGACACAGCACAGTATCAGATGTCCCTTTCTCTAGTGTTCCAGCATTTGTTCCCCTCTTCCTCTTTGGCCACTGCAGCAGGATCTTCTTCACCACCATCTAAAAATAGCACTGTCCCAAAGTCACACAGTTCAGCTTCAGGTCTCTGGAGTCACTTAGAAGATGTTATTGTAATATCTTCATTTATTTCTTCTAACATAGCTTCAACACAGACCATTGTTGAGATGGACCTGACAGAGCCCAATATTAACTGGAATGATGATCCTTTGAAATACTGGAAATCAAAACAAAATATGTGGCCTGCTTTAATACAAATTGTAATGAAGTTCATAAATTGCTGTCTGACTAGTGTCTGTTTAGAATGATTGTTTAGTTCAGCTGGTACCATTATTACTGACAAATGATCTTGATTGACACCAGAAAATGCTGAGTATTTGACATTTCTGAAAGTCAAAATTCCTCACAGATATGATATTTGAAAAACATTTACATGCTGACTCAGAGCAGGTCCTATCCATGAAACAGTTTCTTCAATAATTCCATCAATGTCATGCGACACATCCATTGCCTGCGCAGCCTATTTTTGTTACACTAATCTTTTTTATCATGTAATATGTAGAATTTCATCTAATAGTGATGTCAAGTATGAAGGAGTGATGAAGCAGGTTTGCTAGCTGCTGGACTGTCTGTAGTGTGGCAGTTGCTTTCACAGACTTGTGAAAGTGGCTGCTTATTCTACATGTCAGTACAACAGAATTGCCAATTCTTGTGCTCCTTTCTGAAGCTTGGCAGACAACTAAATATAATAACATGTGTGCAAAGCAGTTTATATTTACTTTCTGCTCCCTGTCACAGCTATCACTGTAATCCTTTATCATGTTAGCTGCATTATCTGTCACTGACATTCCTACTTGTAATCCATTTCAGAGTATCTGTTCCTCCCACGGTTTTTCTAGGGTGGTACGTATGTTGACTGCAGTACGTTCATCATCCATAACCCTGGCACTGAACAATGTCATTCTCCTGTACTGTCCTTTTGGTGTCACATTACACTGCTTTTGTGACTGTGAGAAAGAACCCAGTATGTAGTCAGAGAAACATGCCCAAATATATTTTGTGAACCCCACCCTCTACCTCCTTGAGTGTGTGCACAATGCAGGTTTTGACTGCTTGGTAAATCTCTGGAACTAATCTGTGAGAACATGAAAACCTGTATGGCATTTTATATCTTGGCTGTAAAAATGCAACCAGCCTTCCGAATCTAACATTTCCCACAATCAAAAAGAGCTGTGGGTCTATCCCTATCATTTCACCAATAAGCCTAGTAATTTGGGAATCAGTTGGATGCTTGGATTAAAATTTGATCTTGCAATCAGTTGACTTAACTGTAGTTAATTGCTTTTAAAAAATGACTGCCCAATGAACTGGTGCTGTTACTCTGCCATGACAGGGGTGTTGGTGATAGAAGTACTGTGTCAGCTGATGCTGCTAGGTCCACAGATGCTGACCTACTCCTTGTATGTAATGAAGGTGGAGGCAGTGTAACTTATCTCTTGATGCCACAACAATTGCCTTGGGGTGACTGACTGCTGCTGCTACTACAATGATCCAGCTCTGTCTCTTCAAAATGATCACCATCATCTGAATCACCACTATATGGCTCAGTGAGATCTGCAGGACAAACAAATACATAAGGGTGCTGCCACATTAGGTGTCACCTTATGGCAGTGCTTCCCATGCCACTGAATTTCTTCCCCCTAGTTATGATTGTTTTACAGTACACACATCATGATTTTAGTTCATGAAGGTAACTTATCAAAAAAACATACTTGTATTTTTGTTTGGGGGGGGGGTTAAACCCAGGATAGGAATATGACTGTGCTCTTAGTACATCTCAAACACCTGAGGTTCATTTTTGGCCTGTCTAGTACAGTCCTCGGGTGGTTTAGATCTTTCATCATGGGCAGAACTCAGAAGGTGGTGTCTGGGATTAATTTCTCCGGCCCAGTCTCTCTGTCATGTGGGGTTCCTCAGGGTTCAGGGTTGTCCCCCATGTTGTTCGCAGTGTACATGCTGCCCCTCGGAGACATTATAAGAAGGTATGGGCTGAGGTTTCACTGCTATGCTTATGATACCCAGCTCTACCTATCTTTTGCACCTGACCAGGATAGAGCTCTCTCGATATTTAACAACTGCCTCACTGAAATCCAGAACTGGATGAATTTGAGCTGGCTGAGGTTGAACTCGAAGAAGACAGAGATGATGGTTGCAGACCCAGGTTGCTGGATAGAGGGGAGTTGGTTTGCCCTCAGGACTTTTTCTGGGTGGCTCCCAGCTCCCTACCTCTGAACTGGTGTGGAACCTGGGGGTGATTTTTGATGATAGGCTAACACTGCATTTGCAGGTGTCGGCAGTCGTCAAATCATCCTTTTACCACCTGAGAAACATCTCCAAGATTAAGCACCTAGTTCTGTCCGGTGATCTACCTACATTGGTCCACACCTTTGTGATCTTGCACCTTGATTACTGCAACTCCCTATATCTAGGGCTACCAGGGGTTGATATCTTCCACTTGCAGCTTGTGCAGAACACTGCAGCCCGGTTATTGATGGGTACTCCTCTTACCTGTCATATTTCTCCAGTGCTGCGCAAACTGCACTGACTGCCAATCCAGTGGCGGATCACCTTTAAAGTCTGTCTTCTGACTAATAAAGCCCTACATGGACTGGGCATGGACTACTTGAAAGAGCTCCTGGTACCCTACTGCCCTAGGCAATCGATCCACTTGGTGGATGAAGGGTTGCTAGAGATTCTGAGGGTTTCTTTAAAATCTCCAAGGGCCCATGCTTTTATGTACACGGCCCCAACCCTTTGGAATTCTCTACCCTGTATGCTTCGGGAGTGCACGTCCGTGGAGAAATTTAAACAGGTCTTAAAGACCCACTTATGGTTAATGGCATATCCCTGATGATGATATTTTATTGCATTTTATGAACTCAGTATTTATTGTATTTGTGTTTGTTTTATTGTTTTAAGTGATGTTTGCTGTTAAGGCGCATTGGTTTTGGAAAGGTGCGGTACAAATAAAGAATTATTATTATTATTATTGATGCAGCAGGAGGCACAGGAACTGAACTGAGGCTAGAAGTATCACCAGACAGGGCCTTTGTAGTGTTGGTGGCAGAGGGAGAAAGTAGGAGGGAACGTGCAGAAGTAATAGTTTGTCTGGTTGCTGCTGTCACTGTGGCACTGGGCAAGGAGTCAAAGGAAGGGGGTTTACCCTTGTTACAACTGGGTGTGATTGTGGCATCACTGTTTTCATGTGACATTAAATCATCATCATCAGACACATCATCACCATGATCAGGGTCAAATTCAGTAGGTATATAGTCTATGTCAGACACATGTGAGAAGTCAGCATCTTTGTCAGAGGAACTGTGACCATTCTCATGATGGGAGTCTGACTCAGAACCAGATGGAGGGTTTAGCTCAGCCTCAGCCACATCTGGTGCTAAATCTGTATGTGGTAGAACTGGAGAAGAGGGCACTTGAACCAAAGTAGGAAGCTGGGATGATGCAGAACAAACTGCAGTTTGGTTTTGCATATGTGGTGTTGGACTTCTTACTTCTAAATTTAATGAAGATGATGAAGTTGGTTGTGATGATGAGTTTGTGGCACCTGATGTCACTGGCAATCCTGAAGAGTTTGGTCTTTATAATCTGACCTGACCTGCTATGTTTCAGCAACTGGAATGGACTTGACATTGTCTTCTTTGTTGCTTGTGCTCATTTTATTGAATTAGACTCCAATGACCATTAATTTTTTATTTATGGCTCGGGATATAGGCTCAGTCAAGGATTCAAAGAAGTGGTGTGCTTTATCTTTACCTTTTGCCTCTACAGGCTCTAGTGTTTATGTTCTCCTGCTACTGGTTGAACACAACTGTATGTGACACAAATGGGGATATTTATCTGATCACACACTAGGTATAAAAAAGAAAAACACAACAATAACATGGTCAGGTGCTAACAACTAGTCCTGCAGTTTTATATATTTTAGGAAATATAGCCAAGTGCTGACCAACTGGTCTTACCATTTTTAAGGAAAAATAGCCATGTGCTTAAACTGTAACTAGCCCCTTAGGAATCTGTGAGACAGCAGTTCATAAGTGGATGTGACAGCAGATGCCCATGCAAGCTAGGTGGCAGCAAGCACAGGCGTACTACACTAAACAACTGGTCCTACATTTTTTGGGGGATAGCCAGATGCTTAAACTGCAACTAGCCCCTTGGGAATCTGTCAGAGAGCAGCTCACAAATGGATGTGACAACAAGCAGAGGCACACAGTGTACTACTGCAACTGACTGGTCCTCCTACAAGTGCTTAAACTGTATGTAGCCCACAGGGCAACTGTGACAGTGCAATACACACATGGATGTGACAGGCAGCTAGGTACACTGGGTGACAACAAGCAGAGGCATACTACATTGTCCAACTGGCCCCACAATGTTTTAGAGAAAAATAGGCAATTGCCTAAATGCAAATGGCCTTTTGGCCAGCTGTGACAAAGCACTACACATATTTTTTCAGGTACTTTTTTCTATGCAGTTTAGCTCCAGCTCCAGTCTCCACCTATCTTTCTCTCTCTCTGATCTTTTTTAAAGATGCTATTTTCTTTCAGGTGATTTTTTCTTTGCTGTTTAGCTCTAGCCTCCTCCTGCCCAATGCACACAACTGCCCTGGACTGCCTCCTGTCAGACCCTGCTACTGCCTCAGACTCGATCTGATTTTTCTAAGTATTATTTTCTTTTTGATATTTATTTCAGTGCAGTTAAGCTGTAGCCCCCTCCTTTGCCTTGGACCAGGCCCTGCTGCTTCTACTGCTCTAGTCTCCATCACTCTCTCTTTGATCTTTTTTTTAATGCTATATTTTCTTACAGGTATTTTTTAGCAGTTTAGCTACTCTTGTCCCCCTCCCTCAATGCTTGGTATTCACTGTCAGTGCCTGGGTTGCCTGCCAGGCTCTGCCACTTTTCTCACCTTGCTTCATTCCTTCTTTCTTTCTTTCTTTCTTTCTTTCTTTCTTTCTTTCTTTCTTTCTTTCTTTCTTTCTTTCTTTCTTTCTTCAATCTATCTAGCTGTCTGTCTATCTATCTGTCTATCTATCTATCTATCTATCTATCTATCTATCTATCTATCTATCTATTTATCTATATTCAGTGAGCCCCCCAGGTGTTGGGCAGCCTTAGGTGTGGCATTCAGCACCTCAACCCTCAGTGCCACCGGGCCAGCAGTGAGGGAATGCTTTATTTTTCACATGTTCAAAAAAAAAAAATTGAGGGACCATTTTCTTTATTACAGGTCTAACAAGAGAGGGGATCGAAGGGTAGGGGTTACCACTGGACACCAATGAGAAAAGCAAATATTACAGGGAAGGTGATCGGAGCATAGGTGTTGCCACTGGATACCAGGGACCATAAAGAAACATATTATGGGGACAAGGATGGCAGGGTGGGGGGAGGACCACTAGATAACAGGGAAATAAAAAAATAATTATGGGGTTGCAATCAGAGGGTGGAGGGGTGCCACTAGACACCAGGGAAATAACCAACAAATACAGGGGTGGTGATCAGATGATGGAGGAACGATTAGACACATGAAGCAAAAAAGAAAAAAATAGGGGGAGGGCAATCAGATGGTGGGGGATGCCACTAGACACCAGGGAAATATAGTGGTAGGGGATGCTGATTGGAAGGTTAGAGATGCCACTAGACTCCAGGAAACAGATGCCAGTAAAAAAACTACAGTTCCCTCATGAAAAAGGATCTTTTTTTTGTGACTCAGGATATGGAAAAGAGTCCTTTTTTTGTATCATAAGTCTATAAAAAAGATTGATAGTCTTAAAAACAACATGTCAGGTGAATTTGTCCTACAGTTAAGTGCAGAATCCAGCTTAAGGGGCTCCATATAAGCAAGCTATATGTGTTGATTGCGCCACAGAATGTCATTTTTGTGGTTTTTCAAATTAGAATTTTTAGAAAATAAGATGGCAGCCATACAGAAAAACAAATGGAAAACCATACAAAAAAGATTTCCCACATGAAAACACAGTGATTTTGAAGTGCTGACTGAGTGCTCAGAACCTGCATTTTTAAAATGTAATAACTTTAGAATAGATTAATATTGTTTTCACCAAACCAGTGAAAGGCACATTTGTGGGCCATGCCCTTTCTACCCTGAACATTTCAGACCAAAATTCCAAACCCTCTGGGCACAAGGCAACATCCAAACCCTCCAGATGCAGCTCCCTGCAGTCTTCAGATGCTTCATCATACCACCCATAGGATGACAACCTCCTCTCACCATCCATGCACCAAATGAAAATTAAAATAAATTACAATGAAAAAAACAAAAGCAAAATGACCTTCTCATCACATGGAGCACCTTGTAACTCTCACAACTGCCATATTATTCAAACTGTACTGTCCACCCACAACAAACAAACATCCAATCACACTGCAGACTACCAATGATCATGATCCCAACCAGCTAATAGAAACTTACAAGCCCATTCAAAAAAACAACCCTGATGATGCAGAAGACAACTACACATGCAGCAAAATAACAGTAAATGAAACCATTTTTTCATACAAATAGACCCCTATTGTATAAATCAGATACCCATTGCACATTGGGAAGAATCATTACACATTGGGAAGAATTAATTGAGGGGATCACGTGACGCCTATGGAGGACTAGCAGCATCTGTTGTGGGCTCCCGACCCCGATTGGTAATTTGGCAGCTCAAACGGGTCATTTCGCCTCGCTTATGAAATTCTCATACCTCAAAGAACCTAGCTGTGTTTTCAAGTTCGCCTTTGGTTGGACTGGAGCTCTGCAATGCAATTAAATGAGCAGGAATTAGAGGCGAAGCGGCCGCGCTGCAGCTCTTCTCCGACAGACACCGAGGAGTGCGTTTCATCGGGCAAGATTCACAGTGACCTGGCTGTAATTAAGGAAGCTTTGTTTAAGCTTGTGGACGATGTTGCAGAATTTAAGCCAGCTTTGACACAGTTGGCACGTCGTGTCACTGATTCTGAGGCTTGGATCTCGTCTTTGGAAAGGGCGATGGAGAAATTGAGGCCTGCTGCTGTTGAATGTAAAAAATCTATTGCTAAATTGGAGGACAGAATGGACGATTTAGAAAACAGAAGCCGACGGAATAATTTAGTGCTGCTGGGTTTGCCGGAGGGCGAGGAAGGCTCTAATATGCTCCTGTTTTTACAGAAGTTTCTCAAAAAGACTGTTGGACCCTGGCCAAACGGGCCGGAGTATGTGATAGAGAGGGGTCATCGTGCCCTGAGAGCCAGGCCCTTGCCATCGGATCCTCTGAGGCCAATAATATTTAAACTCCTTAATTATTTGGACCGGGAGCACATCCTCCATGAAACGAGGAAATTATCTTTGCTGCAATGGGAGGGCAAGAAGCTTTGGATGGCACCTGACTTAACTTGGAAAATGAGGCAAGCCAGGGCCTCCTTTCGCCCCATAACATCAAAACTATGGGCTGCGAGTATTCGACACCGTATATTGTATCCAGCTAAATTGGAGGTTTCTACTAAAGATGGAGTGAAGTGATTTGAGAATGCAGAAGAGGCCTTAACTTCGCTCCGAGGGTTGATGCCTGATTTGTTTCCAACAAGCTGAGCTCCTGCTAGAATAAGGATATCCTTTGGTGGCTATTTGTTAAATCGGGATGTTATGTCTGGACATGGTCCGGTTGCTATGGTTATATAGTTTGCAGTTTGAAAATTTGAGCTTTTTTACATGTTTCGAAATTAGTTTCAAGCATAGTAGCTTTAACTAAGGGACTTGTCTCGTTTTCTCCATAACTATTGAATGAGACTGTGCATCATTTTACACAGCTGTGGGAATTTGTAGTTTTTCATTTCATCTATCAGAGGAAGCTGGAAGACTAATTATTCTGGACTATCAGTTCTTATTTATCTGGGGTATATAATTTTGCAGCTGTGATCATAACTTTGTGGGGGGAGAGGGGTTCTCAAGTACCTAAGTTTTTTTACTTAGATGGCAAATTGGCATGCCTTCAATTGTTATACTGCTACTTAATTTGGGGGAAGGGAGCCCTGCCTCTATGGTGTATCATGAACCAATCTGTATGGAGTTGACTTTGGGCCAGGGGTAGTTGTTCAGTTGTTTGTGTTAAGAGGGTTAATCTGGGGTCGGGGGTGAGGCGGTTGAGGGAGTGTATGGGGTTTTAAGGTTTTTGGGGTGGGGCAGCTATCCATATTATGTTTTTGATGACTATTAGGGAGGATGTTTTCTAGCTTAAAATTTCTTACATGGAATATTAAAGGGAAAGATAATTGTAAAAACATTTAATTTTGAACCACCTGGTTCGATATCACCAGCAGTTGTATTTTTACAGAAACCCACGTGCTTTCGAGCCATCTTTCTCATTTTAGGAAAAAGTGGGTTGCCCAAGTATTTGGGGCTGGCTATTCTTCATCTAGCCGGGAGTAGCAATTTTGATTGCTCGAGGTCCCTTTGTACAATCAGATATAATTACTGACTCGAAGGGCAGATATATTATAGTCTCTGGCACTCTGGGTGGATTGGGTGTGGTACTGGGATCAATTTACGGCCCCAATACAGAGTCCCCTCCTTTTGCTCATTTGGCTGAAATTTTATCCCCTTCAGAGAGGGTGATTATATTGGGAGGCGATTGGAACTTGGTCCAGTCAAATAAGCTGGACAGATCTGCAAGTAAATTTGCAGGCTTCTACAGCCCAACATGCTCTGGATGAATGTACTTCATTTTAGGGCTGAGGGACCCATGGAGGCTGCTTAACCCCTTAACCCAAGACTATACTTTTTTCTCACCGGTACATAAAACCCTTTCCAGGATTGATTACTTTCTGGTGAGTCAACAGTGTATCCCAGAGGTTACGGAGGCATTGTTGCTTCCTAGAGTAATTTCTGACCACTCTCCAGTCCAGCTTGTATGGTCTCCCTCATATATCTCAAGGAGGTCCTATTTATGGTCCTTAAATGACAATATACTCAAGGATAGTTACGTGCTAGACAGATTTGCTCTTACGTGCAAACATCGATCAGTTTCAACTGGGGTTCAGTGTTGAACACAGATCAATCATGGGCAGCCCTTAAAATGGTGTGGAGAGGAATTAATTAGGATTGCTTGAGTAAGAAAGCGAAACATAACCAGAAACTATTTGATTGTTTAAATAGGATTAAACTACTGGAGAATATACATGAGGATGTAAGGTCAGTAGCTCAGGATGGGAACTATCACGTTAAGAGCATGGTATGCAGGTGCTATGAAGGAGAAAGTGGTGAGCTCTTTGGGTAGAATTAAAGCGGCTTATATTGGCCAAGGCAGTAAGGCTGGGAAATTGTTGGCCTGGCAATTAAAGCAAAGAGCTGAATCTAAATGGGTGCGGCTCTGAAGCACCCTGTTTCAAATGATTTAGTTACCGACCCTAAGGATATCCTTCAGATTTTGTGACTTATTACAAGGATCTATATAAAAGCGGTCATATACCCCCAGGTCCTTTCAATATGAGTACTTTTTGTCAGATATACCACTCCCTTATTTGTCACAGAAGTCTAGGTCGTACTTAATTTCCCCTATCTCCAATGAGGAGGTTCTGCTTGCTATTGATTAGCTAAAGGTTGATAAGGCACGGGGCCAGATGGTTTCTGCCTTTTCTATAAATCATTTAAAATCGAAGTAGCCCGCTATTAAATCAATTATTTACCTTTTGGTTCCTTCACGGAATTAAGGATAAATCTCTTTTGAAGCAAGAATAATTTTATTACCTAAGCCGGAAACAGACAGATTTGGTGGGGAATTATAGACCTATCTCGTTTTGAACCTGGGCGTAAAATATTTGCAAAATTTTGGCTTCCAGACTTAGGAAGGTCTGAGGCGAACTGATCAGCCGGAGCAAGCGGTTGTTGAGGGCTGTACTTGACTGATCACTTCAGGAAATTATTTTATTTAATTTCTGCAGCCAAAGACCCCAATCTAGAAGCTTCTTTGATTTCTGTAGATGCAGAAAAGGCTTTTGATCGGTGGAGTGGTTTTATGTTTGAAGTCTTGGCCAAGTTTGGGTTCCCCAGCAGTTTATCCAGCTAATCAAATTCTTTACTCATGTCCATCAGCCAGAATTCAAAATAATAATTTAATTTCTGAGTCCTTTCCACTTTCTAGAGGTACCAGGCAAGGATGCCCCTGTCGCCTACTTATTTAATCTTTATATAGAACCCTGGTTAGGGCGATTAAAGCCGACCCTAAGATTCATGGTATTGGGGTAGGTCGTCAGGAACATAAATTGTCGGCCTTTGCAGGCGACCTTTTGTTACATATTAGAAACACAACCATTTCTCTTCCTAGAGCTTTGTTTTGGCAGTTTTCAGGTTTTAAATTGAATTTAGCTAAATCTACATTGTATCCCTGTCAACCTTTCTGGATAAGGAATGGTGTGTAAATTTAGGCCTTCAGTGGCAAACTAAGTCTTTAGTGTATCTCTGGTATACAAATCTCTAAAAACTTAGAGGATTTGGTGCAGTTGAATTTGAAACCTACCATTAAAACCATCAAGAGGATCTGGAAAGGTGGATGAAGCTTACCTTGTCTTTGTCTGTGAGTTTAATACAATCAAAATGGTGGTACTGCCAAAATTCTTTACCCCTCCTCAACTTGAATATATACCTCCCTAAAACTTTTTCAAAACTTATGCAGACTTTGTACAAATTTTATATGGAAACAAACCTCCTCGGAGGCTTATACCAAGCTTTGCAGGCAATGTAAAATGGGGGGTCAACAACTTCCCGATTTTTTTAGATATTATTTAGCAATTCATTCAGCAAGGTCTATGTTTTGGTCAGGTAAGTGCGCTAGTTCCCCTGTAGGTCTAGAGTTGGATAGGGCCTTTGCTAGCAAAATGAAGATAGATTTGGAGTCCCTTTTATATGTTCTGTGGGGTAAAGTTTCAGGTAAAATTAGGAGTACGCCTCTTGGATGGGACGTGAGGGCTGTACACCAACTGTACACTGAGCTAAAGATTAACCCACGGTTTGATCTTTCCCAACCTCTACTGAAGAATCCAAATTTTGTTATTGGCAATCGTCCAATAGTTAGTTTTTTCCCAACATCTTTTCCCAAGGTCAGGGTTTCTGATTTCTATGGAGATAGTTCCATACTTTAGCTTCCTAGATTAGCGCAAAAATTTGGGGTCAGACCTCAATCTATGTTGAGATTGGCTCAAATTAGAAGTTGTATTCAATCTTTTTTTCGTAAAGGTACTTTCTCGGACCAGGTGGGGGACTTTTGGGATAATCTGTTAAGCTTTTGTCTATCAGGTAAATTAATATCCAAAACTTATCAGTATATTACTACGAAGATGAGTGCTAACTTATCTCCAATTTCCTTTTATTGGAAGGTAAATATGTCCCTAGACTGGCCGGAGAAAGTATGGGAAAAAATATGGACTGACATTCATGTATTCATAAAACAGGATAGGTTAAGAGATATCCAATTTAAGCTGTTACATAATATCTATATCTCCCCGGCTAAATTACATCGGTGGAACCGTCAATTTTCTCCAGCATGTGTGAGTTGCAATGATTCCGTTGCTACTACTTTTCACAAGTTATGGACATGTCCCACGAGTGCTATGTTCTGGGAAATGGTTAAGCAGGGGTTGAAACCCTTCTGCGACCTCTCACCATTTTTTAAACTGGAGATTTGTATTCTGGGGAGGTATGACTCTATTCCACGAAATATCTTGAAGGCACGCATGGCGTTAATAGCGTTGGTTACTAAATTGGTGATGTTAAGACACTGGCGGGAGGTTTGGACACCATCCTTTAAGGAGTGGTGGGAGGAGTTCCTGAATGCGTTATATGCTGAAAGGGTGGTATATTTATCTGTTCATTCCCTGCATAAATTCAACAAATATTGGAAAAATTTTGCTCACAGTCTGAAAGAAAGATATGGATACTAATCCAACAAATAAATTAGTTGTTAATACTAATATTTCAACCATAATCCCTCCCTCTGTTTTTAATCTTCCTCCTGGCCTATACATTCGATCACCTTTTTCTTTTTATGATTCGTGGGTTTATTAAAGCTATTTTCTCTACATGACTTAAGTGCCTTCTAAGGTAGTAGGTGAGGTTCACACTCTTTCTCCCCTTCTTAAAATTGGCTTTGCTAGGGCTAAGATTATAAAGCCTATATTATTTAATATTTTATTATTCTTAATTTTATGGATAGCTCTGGGTGGGTGGGGGTCGGAGGGTTTGATTTTGATTGGGAGGTTTGGTTTTCTTTCTATTTTTTTTCCTTTATTATTAACTGTTAAGATATCTTTAGAATGGGTTTGGTGCACACTGTATACCCTAGAGTTTATGGTACTTATATTGTTCTTGTGCACATGTACGGTATGTACTATGTTTTTGGTTGAATAAAGTACATTTATTTGCAAAGGAAGAATTAATTGATAAAGAGAGTTGTTCTGCTGGGACGGACTACACTTAAGTTGCAGAGGTTGTAAATTGTTAGGTAAACAAATCTCCAATACCACAGATAAATATTTAAACCAGTAAATCAGGGGGAGAATGGGTGTGTACCCATTTCTATAAAAATTTCAATTCCAAGTAATATTCCTCTTTCTAGCAATGAACTTTGAATTTTGATGTTTAATGCCAGATCTGTCAATATTAAAATTGATGAACTTAAAGGATACCTAAACAGCATTTTGACAACAAACTATTTAAAACTCTGACTTCATAGGGGACTAAAGGGAAGGCTGCTGTATTCATTAATGCTAAAACTACATTCATATAATTTATCTAAATGTGGTTCCAAAGCATTTGACAAATGTAAATCAGCCTTCCAATTTCAAAAAACCTGCCTTACCTGCTTCCTAAAATGGCCGCCAAATGTGTTACGTGATAACATCGTTGGAGCCATAGTCAGAGAGCTATATGGCTCTCTATAGTGCTAACTAGTTCTTTTTTCCCTTTGTATAGAATTGTTGCACCAAAATGGTCAAAACAATGTGCATTATTTTGGTTTGGCTACTGTTCTGTTCATTTTGTTTACTTTAACATGCTGAAAGTGTGTTTTAATCCAGCTGACTTTCTCTTTGGCAAACCGCAGTGCAGTACAAATCTTAAATAACCTGATGGACTAGTGGTTATGGTGAATTCAGGATGTTACAATGTGGGGTGCTGGGGTGGTGTGCTTACTTGATATGCACTTTTTAACATTTTTATTGAACCTCTATATTGTCTGTTATTATTCTTTTTTAGTACGTTTTTGACAGAACCTACATATGTAATACATAGTTTTGAATGTAAACATTTGTAAAATCAATAAATCAGACTTCTTCAACAAAGTGAAATGCAGCAGCAGCAAGCAAGTAAGTTGCAAGGGGGGGTGCAGCCGCATCCTTCACCACCCCCTAGATCCATCACTTGTTTGTAGCAAAGTTCTTGTGTAGTCCAATGCCAGAGTTCATACTTTCTCAGAAATCAAAAATATGCTTGTCTTGTCTTCTGTTGCCATGGGAAATAATAATAATAATAAGAATTAGCATTTATATAGTGCTTTCCAAACACATTGTATCCCAAAGTGCTTTACACGCAGTGCTAGACTGGTAGTGAAGTGACTGAACGTATAGTGGCAGCCATTTCACACATTAATACCCACACATAGCCTTGGACAATTGCATGAACTGGTTTTATGGGAAGGAGACTGTTGGCCAGGACAATGGGGTCAGGCAGTGATCATTGTGCTGGCAGCCCCACCTCTTATATCTCACAGAGATCTGCTCATATTGTTCCCTTCTGTCTTCCCCCTTTCCTGAATATAGCAATACCTTGCAGGAGTGGCCTTCTCAGTCCCGCTCTGGTATTCATTCTTCACTCCTTTTCCCCACACCAAAAACAGGTGACTTCTTCACACTTCTGCATCATGAATGCAGGTAGTACAGTCCCCAAGTTTTTTGACATATCAAAAATAAACACATCTTTCTAGTAAGTCAGGCTGATAGCAGCAGGGAACAAGAGGAAGGATGGGCTTTCCTATCCTTAAAAGATCTAGACTACCTTTGATTAGGGACTATTTTTAATTTTTTTATTTAGTTTTTGTTAACCGGGTAGGTGCACTAGACAGCAAGTGACTATTTTCAGGCACGACCCGGGAGGTACAATTACAATACAAGTAGTACAGTGCAGGTTATACAGTACATGGAAAGGTACATTGATGCAAGTATACAATTTTTACAAGTAGGTAGTGCAAACAGAGGGTACTGGTGAGAGTATAGATTTTGGAGTAAATTGGAAAAACTAACAAGGGGGAAGTGGGCAGGGAAGGGTAAGTGCACAGCTAAAGTACCTTGGGAGGTGGTGGGGCAGGACACCAAGGTAAGAGAAGCCATGCCACCTGATTTAGCTGTAGGGGAAAAGGGGCACCTGGTATCTGAGATAATTAGAGGGAGAGTGTCCGGGGCAGGCAGGGAGGGAGGCAAAAGGTAGGGTGGGATGAGCAATAAAGTTACGGCTTTAGCGGCTGGAGGCGAGAGTCTATAACCAGGCTCATGGAACCGATTCCCGGTTTGAGAAAGCAGGCGGAGGGGGAAGGCCGGGGCAGAAATAGGTAAGAGGCTAGTCGGCGGTAGTGGAAAGGTAAGAAAAAGTGTGGGAAAGTGTATAGACTACTGGTTCTAGAGACCGGGTAAGGGAGTAGAGTTGCTGAGGGAGATGTGCTGAGTTCAGCAACAGCAAGCGAGATTACGGCTTTAGCAGAAAAAGCAAGGGGCAGTGACCAGACTCGAGGAACCATGGGTCGGTTGGAGGCAGGGGGCTGTGGCCGGGCTGGCGGGTGTCCTAGCTGGGCAGGGTTGGCGACCTGGACGAGCGAGGTGTACCCAGTCTAACAGGTTATTTCACGGGCGAGGAAGCCCACGAGGAGGTCAACAAGAGGGGGGGTGAGGTAGACAGGTGGCTAGGGGCATGGTATATGGCACGGCGGTAGAAAAAACAGAGTCGTGGAAACAGGACAGGGGAAGGCGGGAAGATGCGGCAAGAGTGGTAGATTGCTACAGTCAGCGTCCAGACTCATGGAACCATGTACCGTCCGGGCAAGTAAGGGGACTCGGTCTCTGAGGTGAGAGATATGGCAAAAGGTGGCTTTAGCACGAAAAGGTGTGGCAGCGACCCGGTGCCGTGGAACTGAAAGCCGGATAGTATACCTGGGCTAGTCGGTGTGTGGGGGGGGAGGGGGAGAAAGATGAGGTTTCTAGGGATTTAGGGAGAGACCAGTACCAGTTTCAAAAAAGTACATCAAAGATTAGTGCAAACAGTAGGTTGAGAAACAGGCACCAAACAGCTAGGTAATTGGCATTTGTCATACACAAAAGTCAAGAAAAATAAAGTGACTAGAGGCATTTGTAATACACATAGGCATTCGGAAGGCAAGACAGTAGAGTCAATAAGTTTCTTTGTATTCATAATAAAAAGTGCAAGTAGTCTAACCAAATGCAAGGCAATTTAGGGAAAGTAGACAGTAGGCATGTACAAAGGGATAAGGAGGTGAAATGTAAGACAGGGGGAGGGAAGGGTGGCATGAAGAAAGATTCAGATAGGATCATAACAGGCACATTGGTCCATAGAAGTGAGGTGATTCGTAGTCTTCACTTGAAAGCGTGGTGTGAGGGAAGCTTGTCTTAGGTCAATGGTAGTAAGTTCCACACTTTTGCGGCAGCATGCCAAATGCACCTGAGCCCTTGGAAGTGCGGAAGAGGGAACTATTAGGAGAGACTTGTCGGACGATCTCAGCTCACGCGAGGGGATAATAGGCTGGAGCAGTTCAGATAGTGTAGCAGGTCTAACCACTCTGATAATGGAGTCAGAGAGGCAGCATAGGTAGTACAGTCTGGTGGCAGAGGGGGAAAGCCAGCCTAGGTCTTTGTAAAGTTGGCAGTGATGTTTGAGGCTGGGGGCCTTTGATGCATATCGGCAAACATTGTTGTAGGTGGTATCCCACTTTTGCAGTGTTGTTTTGTGCACCATGGTTAGGATGGGGGCACAGCAGGATAGAGCTGGCAGGAGGATTCCCCTGGCAATGGCCAGTTTGGCAGTGGGTGTGAGCATGTAGTTAGTTCTGTAGGCAGCTCCCAGTTTGCAGTTAACAGTTTTGCAGGTTTCTTGGATGTGCTGGTTCAGGTCAAGGGTTTGGTCGAGCAGTATGCCCAGATAGCGGAACTACTTACAACCTCAAGAGGGGCTCTGTTAAGGTCAAGTATATTCAGGGGAGATGAGCAGGATCTTAGTTTATGGGTCGTACCCAGTAGCACGGCTTTTGTTTTGCTGGCATTAAGTATGAGGCAATGAGCGCTTAGCCAGTGTTGAGCAGAGTGGAAGGCAGATGTCAGAGTGGTGTTTAGATGGTCAACACAACCTGAATGAGCATAGATGACCAGGTCATCTGCATAGAGTAGCAAGGCACCAGATGCTATACTGCTGGGAAGATTATTCGTGAACAGTGAGAAAAGGAGAGGGCCTAGTATTGAGCCCTGCGGTACTCCAATATTGATAGTGGCACTGCCTGAGATAGCAGAGTTGAGTTTGACTGCTTGTGTCCTGTTTGTTAGGTAGCTTCTGAAACAATTCATTATAGGAGTTGAGAAGCCAAGATTTTTAAGGGTAGTCAGTAGAAGAGGGTGATCCACAAGGTCGAAAGCCTTGGTGAGGTCGATGAACGCAGCCCCAGTTAAATGACCTTCATCCATGTTTATAAGAGTATCAGAGGTAAACTTTGCTAACGCTGTAGTGGTGCTGTGATGTTTCCTAAAACCATGTTGTGCTTCACAGAGTAAGTCTGAAGATTCGAGGAATTCGGCGGCCTGAGTGGCTACTATTTTTTCTAAGATTTTGCTGAGGACCGAGAGAATGGCAATGGGTCTGTAGTTCGATATTTCATTTTTGTTTCCTTTTTTGAAAATAGGGGTGATTCTAGCAGCCTTCCATATCCCTGGGACTGTGCCTGTGGAGAGGGACAGTGTGAAAATCCTGGCTAATGGATAGGAGATGAGGTGGGCAGCAGCTTTCAGCAGTCGGGGTTCCAGTGTGTCAGAGCCAGGGCTGGTGTTGTCGGATATGGTGTTTAAGAGCTTAAGAACTTGTTTTCTAGACACAGCCTTGAAATAAAAAGTTTTTGTTACTATTTGTACAGGGTCATTTGTCGATGTATTGGTTTTCTCTTTGGTAGAGAGTGGCTGAGGGGCAGCAGGTGCCGTAGTTAGGGTGGACATATAGGGAGATAGATCTGAGAACTGTTGATTGAAGGCATTTACTATGGTAAGGGAGTCATTGCAGTGGATACCTTGAAGAATCATTTCCGAGGGGGTGGCAGATTGAGGGGTGCCAAGGAAGGTTTTGATGTGACCCCAGAATTTGTGTGGATCTTTTGAAGAGCTGGTTATCAGATTCTGGCAGTACTTGCTTTTTGCAAGCCTGATTTGTTTTTTGCAAACACCTCTATGCTGTTTGTAGATAAGTTGATCCCTGGGTAGGCCAGTAGTCTTGAAATGCTTCCAGAGCTTGTCCCGGGTTTTGAGTTGGTGGAGTAGTTCTTTATTTAACCATTGCGTTTGTTGACCTCTGACCCTTCTCTTTACTTTAGGTACATGCCGATTTTGTACTTCACCAAACCTGGTCAGGAACATGTCTAGGGCATCCTCAGCACTTGTTGCTAGGTAGATTTCAGACCAGTCCATGTTGGCTATGTCAAGGAGAAAGGCATGTAGATCCAGTTGTGCAAAGTTAGTAAAGGTGACCAGGCAGGATCAAGGAGCAGGTAGTGGGCAGGAGCACCAGTGACAGATCGTGGGCGAGTGGTCAGTTATAGTGTCAGCCAGGACGGATGCCTTAGTTACGTGGTCTGGTCTATTTGTGAGGATCCAGTCTAACAGTGTCCCTGATAGGGAGTTGGTCATTCTCGTATTTTCAGTAATCAACTGATGGTAGTTGTGCTTCTGAACTAGTGACGCCAGGGTGCTAAGATTCGGTCCCAGCCAGTTCAGATTAACACCACCTAGCAAGATGGTCTCATTCATGTTAACGACTTGTGATGAATGTTGAAGTAGTTTCTGTAGACTTTCCACTCCACCAGTGGGTGGATTATATAGACATATAATGTGCAGATACTTCGCACCTAGGGACAGTGTTACATGCAGTGATTCGCAGAGCAGTTGGGGACTAGGGGTAGGGGCAGCTTTTAGCATAAGGTGACTTTTGTAGTAGATGGCAACACCCCACCCGCTTAGAACCAGTTCTATCCTGTCAGATAATAGCATATCCAGGCAGGGTACATTGGGCATCCAGGATGCGGGGTTTTAGCCATGTTTCAGTGAGGCATAGTATGTTGGGATCAACCATTTGTATCCAGGCCTCAAGCTCAGTTAAGTGACCTAGAAGACTTCTGATATTCATGTGAGCAATTAGAAGGCCTTTATTTGGTTTGGTAAAGGGTGGTAACGGGGTGCTGCTTTGATGCGGGCCTGGGTTAGATTCAACATCACCAGCCAGCAGTAGTAGCCACTGAGCTAGGAATTCAAGCTGCGCCATGAGGAGCAAGTTATATTTTTCCTGTTTTTTCCTTTGTGTCGAATAGCTCATAAGTAACAGGTATATGCATCCTTTTTTTTGAAGAAAAGTAGTGAAAGGTAGGTATAGGGTGGTGGTATGAGAGGAGCAGGTTGGAGAAACTAAAGTCAATGAGTGATGGTATGTTTTGTGGTTTGTCTTGGAGTAGAGGCAGAGAGATACTGTTTAGTCCAAGCAGGAAAAGCAGGCAGAGCAAAAGGGTTAGTCCTTTACGACTAACAGACAAGCACAAGGGACTCTTATGGAGGAGGAGCATGATAGTATTATTAGAGGAAAGAGTAGAGTTTAAGAAGGAGCAGTGGAGAGAGAGAGAGAGAGAGAGGAGAGGAGTCTATTTGAAAAGCCACGTAGGACTGCAACAGATTTGGAAGTGTACGTATTCAGCGATGGAGAGTCATTTTGGAATGGTGGCGTGGGAGAAGCGGGCCTAGGCTAAATCAGGGGGCCGGGTTATGACCTAGTAGTTATAAGATGCTAACCACAGGAGAAAGGGACTAACGCCCCAGTGGTAGTAGAGTATAAGGAGCCAATGGAAAAGTGGACACTTGGTCATATGACCAACAGGAGCCTATATAGCTAAAGGGTCGAACAGGGTGGGTGGGGAGCCGGGAAGAGCTCGAAGACGAGTAGAACGTCACCGAGGAGCTGTATCACTTAGCCACGGAGGCAGCGTTCACAGTCCCGGGATCATTTAGGAGTTCAGAAGTCCAACAATTAAGGTGAAACAGCCGCTTTCAATGAAGGGTGGAACCAGCTAGAGCCCCCAACCCCAACAGGAGAGAGCCGGTGGGAGGAAATCCATGGAAACGTACCTTATGGCTTTTGCGCCTTTGGCGGTACAAGGTACCAGTGAGTGGCCGAGTTCCTGGTTCCCTTCTTCGGTGAGCGTGCGGTGGTGCAGCCCCTGGCAACAGGCGTTCTGTCGGAGCACGGCTTTTCTTCTATGGGGGCTACTGAGCAAGTGGAGACCCCAGAGGCTTCTTTGGGTGTGGCAGTGGGTCCTTTGGTCCTGGGAGGACTAGGTCCGAAGCTCCGGCGGGCTTGGAGAGGTCCTAAGGAAAGTAGCAGGGAGAAGTTATTAAGTAGGCGAGCTGGGTAAAGCAGGACAAAAGGAGAGGGTGGGAGGTGACAAAAAGGTGGAGATTAGCTTACAGGGAGGCAGTATCAGAAGCTAGGCAGGTAGATATACAAGATTCAAGTAACCAGTACAGCTTTAAACAATAGAGAGCAGAGATTCAAACAGAAAAGGTGAATAGAGATTGTAGGCAGCGGAGTACAGTTTTAAGTTATTTTATCAGGTTTAGGGTGCTTAGCTTAGGACTTTACAGTTGGGAGAGGTTGAGATAGAATGTTTTTACCATAAGCACACTAAGAAATTAGGTCTAAGACAATTCACTGAGGGAGCTGTATCTCTTAGATGCGGAGGCGGCGTTTACAGTCCCGGGATCGTTTAGGAGTTCAGAAGTCCAAAAATTAAGGTGAAACAGCCGCTTTGAATGAAGGGTGGAACCAGCTAGAGCCCCCAACCCCAACAGGAGAGAGCCGGTGGGAGTAAATCAGTAGAAACGTACCTTACAGCTTTTGCACCTTTGGCGGTACAAGGTACCAGTGAGTGGCCGAGCTCCTGGCTCCCTTCTTCGGTGAGCGTGTGGTGGTGCAGCCCCAGGCAGCAGGCGTTCTGTCGGAGCATGGCTTTTCTTTGATGGGGGCCGCTGAGCAAGCAGAGACCCCAGAGGCTTCTTTGGGTGCGGCAGCAGATCCTTTGGTCCTGGGAGGAGTGGGTCCGAAGCTCCGGAGGGCTTGGAGAGGTCCTAAGGAAAGTAGCAGGGAGAGGTTATTAAGTTTGCGAGCTGGGTAAAGCAGGACAAAAAGAGAGGGCGGGAGGTGAGAAAAAGGTGGAGATTAACTTACAGGGAGGCAGTATCAGAAGCTAGGCAGGGAGATTTACAAGATTCAGGTAACCAGTACAGCTTTAAACAATAGAGAGCAGAGATTCAAACAATTCAAACAGAAAAGGCGGGAAGAGAGTGTAGGCAGCAGAGTACAGTTTTAAGTTATTTTAACAGGTTTAGTGTGCTTAGCTTAGGACTTTACAGTTGGGAGAGGATGAGATAGAAGGTTTTTACCATAAGCACACTAAGAAATTAGGTCTAAAACAATTCACCGAGGGAGCTGTATCACTTAGCCGCAGAGGCGAAGTTCACAGTCCCGGGATCGTTTAGGAGTTCAGAAGCCCAAAAATTAAGGTGAAACAGCCGCTTTCAATGAAGGGTGGAAGCAGCTAGAGCCCCCAAGCCCAACAGGAGAGAGTCGGCGGGAGGAAATCGGTGGAAATGTACCTTATGGCTTTTGCGCCTTTGGCGGTACAAGGTACTAGAGAGTGGTCGAGCTCCTGGTTCCCTTCCTCGGCGAGCATGCGGTGGTGCAGCCCCTGGCAACAGGCATTCTGGCAGAGCACAGCTTTTCTTCGATGGGGGCCACTGAGCAAGCGGAGACCCCAGATGCTTCTTTGGGTGTGGCAGCTGGTCCTTTGGTCCTGGGAGGAGCGGGTCTGAAGCCCCGGTGGGCTTGGAGAGGTACTAAGGAATATAGTAGGGTGAGGTTATTAAGTAGGCGAGCTGGGTAAAGCAGGACAAAAGAAGAGGGCGGGAGGTGAGAAAAAGGTGGAGATTAGCTTACAGGGAGGCAGTATCAGAAGCTAGGCAGGTAGATTTACAAGATTCAGGTAACCAGTACAGCTTTAAACAATAGAGAGCAGAGATTCAAACAGAAACGGCGGGAAGAGAGTGTAGGTAGCAGAGTACAGTTTTAAGTTATTTTAACAGGTTTAGGGTGCTTAGCTTAGGACTTTACAGTTGGGAGAGGTTGAGATAGAAGGTGTTTACCATAAGCACACCAAGAAATTGGGTCTAAAACAATTCACCGAGGGAGCTGTATCACTTAGCCGCGGAGGAGGTGTTCACAGTCCCGGGATTGTTTAGGAGTTCAGAAGTCCAAAAATTAAGGTGAAACAGCTGCTTTCAATGAAGGGATGGAACCAGCAAGAGCCCCAAACCCCAACAGGAGAGAGCCGGCGGGAGGAAATCGGTGGAAACATACCTTATGGCTTTTGCGCCTTTGGTGGTACAAGGTACCTGTGAGCTGCCATGCTGCTGGTTCTCTTCCTCGGCGAGCATGCGAGGGTGCGGTCCCTGGCAACAGGCATTCTGGCGGATCACGGCTTTTCTTCGATGGGGCAGCTGAGCAAGTGGAGACCCCAGAGGCTTCTTTGGGTGCGGCAGCGGGTCCTTTGGTCCTGGTAGGAGCGGGTCCGAAGCCCCGGTGGGCTTGGAGAGGTCCTTATGGCTTTTGAGCCTTTGGTGGTACAAGGTACCAGTGAGCGGCCAAGCTCCTGGTTCCCTTCCTCGGCGAGCGTGCGGTGGTGTGGCCCCTGGCAACAGGCATTCTGGCGGAGCATGGCTTTTCTTTGATGGGGGCTGCTGAGCAAGCGGAGACCCCAGAGGCTTCTTTGGGTGCGGCAACAGGTCCTTTGGTCCTGGGAGGAGCGGGTTCGAAGCCCCGGTGGGCTTGGAGAGGTCCTCACGGCTTTTACACCTTTGGCGGTACAAGGTACCAGTGAGTGGCCAAGCTCCTGGTTCCCTTCCTCGGTGAGAATGCAGTGGTGCGGCCCCTGGCACCAGGCATTCTGGCAGAGCACGGCTTTTCTTCGATGGGGGCCGCTGAGCAAGCGGAGACCCCAGAGGCTTCTTTGGGTGTGGCAGCGGGTCCTTTGGTCCTGGGAGGAGCTGGTCTGAAGCTCCGGTGGGCTTGGACAGGTCCTTACGTCTTTTGCACCTTTGGCGGTACAAGGTACCAGTGAGCAGCCGAGCTCCTGGTTCCCTTCCTCGGTGAGCGTGCAGTGGTGTGGCCGCTGGTAACAGGCGTTCTGGTGGAGCACGTCTTTTCTTCGATGTGGGCCGCTGAGTAAGCGGAGACTCCAGTGGCTTCTTTGGGTGTGGCAGTGGGTCCTTTGCTCCTGGGAGGAGCAGGTCAAAAGGCCAGGTGGGCTTGGAGAGGTCCTTACAGCTTTTGCGTCTTTGGCGGTACAAGGTACCAGTGAGCGGCCGAGCTCCTGGTTCCCTTCCTCAGCGAGTGTGCAGTGGTGCAGCCCCTGGCAACAGGCTTTCTGGTGAAGCATGGCTTTTCTTCAATGGGGGCCGCTGAGCAAGCGGAGACCCCAGAGGCTTCTTTGGGTGCAGCAGCAGGTGCTTTGGTCCTGGGAGGAGCGGGTCCGAAGGCCCGGTGGACTTGGAGAGGTCCTCACGGCTTTTGGACCTTTGGGGGTACAAGGTACCAGTGAGCGGCTGAGCTCCTGGTTCCCTTCCTCAGGGAGCGTGTGGTGGTGCAGCCCCTGGCAACAGGCATTCTGGCGGAGCATGACTTTTCTTCGATGGGGGCCGCTGAGCAAGCGGAGACCCCACAGGCTTCTTTAGGTGCGGCAGCGGGTCCTTTGGTCCTGGGAGGAGTGGGTCCGCCACCCCGCAGTACGTGGAGAGGTCCTTATGGCTTTTGCGCCTTTGGCGGTACAAGGTACCAGTGAGCGGCCGAGCTCCTGGTTCCCTTTCTCGGTGAGCATGCGGTGGTGCGGCCCCTGGCAACAGGCATTCTGGAGGAACATGGCTTTTCTTTGATGGGGCCGCTGAGCAAGTGGACCCACAGGCTTCATTGGGTGCGCAGCAGTCCTTTGGTCCTTGGAGGAGCGGGTCCAAGTCCCGTGGGTTTGAGAGGTCCTGTGGCATTTTACACCTTTGGTACAAGGTACCAGTGACTGGCCGAGCTCCTGATTCCCTTCCTCGGTGAGCATGCAGTGGTGCAGCCCCTGGCAACAGTCATTCTGGTGAGGAGCCGCGGCTTTTCTTGATGGGGCTGCTGAGCAAGCAGAGACCCCAGAGGCTTCTTTGGGTGCGGCAGCGGGTCCTTTGGTCCTGGGAGGAGCGGGGTGTGCACATCATTGTGCACATCATTAAATAGTGCCTAATCATTGGTGACTTAGATCTTATATGGGTAGGAAAGTCTATTTTTCCCCTTGTGTCCTGCTGCTATCTGCCTGGCTTACCAGAAGATCACATTTATTATTAATATGTAAAAATAGCATGGGCGACTGTACTAACCACATTCATGATGCGGAAGGGTAGTGAGCTCACCAGTTTTTGGTATGGGGAGCAAGAGAGAGGAATGAATGCCAGACAGGGACAGAAGAGGCCATTCCAGCAGGGTACAGGTATATTCAGGTTAGGGGAAGACAGGAAGGAGGACGTTGAACAGATCATTGTGAGATCTGTGATGTGGGTCTGCCAGCACTGTGATTACTACCTGACTGTGGATGACAGCAGCCAGCGATGACAAATACTCATAGTGGCAATGCTGCAACTAAACTGTTATTTGAATTCAGTGTAGGGAGATTACTCTTGGGTGGGGGGGATGTTGATGTTTGTTAGGACAGTATCGAGGGAGTTAAGAATAGCTCATTCAAGATTCAGAAGGGTGGTAACCAGTCAACTTGCATTCTGGAGTAGGGCACAGAAAAGTACTTGAGAAGAATTGCCGGGAACTGTCCTGCAGGGTTCTGCATATCACAGGTAAAGGAGTAAACCGACACTGGAAGTCGGGTGGATTCTTTCAAGGCATTAGTATGCCTCTCCTGCTAGTACTATTGTTTTCCATAGTAAGTGCAGCCCTTATGAGGGCATGAACAGCCATTTTTCTGGTGTGTCCTGATGCTTATTGCTTGGCCTTCCAGGAAGACCTAGTTGTTGGTTAATGAGGTGGGGGAAAAACACAACAGAGGGACTGTACATACTGCCTTCACTGTGTAGAAGCATGGTGATCCACTCAATGTGTACTGTGGGAGCAGAAGTCAAACACTGAGAAAGTGGACTGGAGAGTGATTGATTTGGGAGGCATTTTTTAACAGTGCCAATTGATGAAGTGTATCAGTATAGGTGTGCACAACTCTCTGAGGTGCAAGATCTGAGGTGTGATAATTCTCTTCATGGGACTGCAAGCTCATATGCGGCCTCAGGCAGTACTAAGGATAGAGTATGGATGGTGGGGTGTTCAACAGAAAGCAGGCTAGGTGCAGGGGGTTCATGTGGAAAAAGACTAATAGAGAAGCTTATTTGTGGATTACCAAGAAAGCATGAGCTTTGGAATTGGACCAGACCAGTACTTCACTACAAATTTCAGGGTATCACATAACCACTAGATCATCAGGTATTTGAAGTGTTGTACTGTACTGTGGTTTGCCAAAGAGAAGGTCAGCTGGATTACAAAACATTTTCAGCAAGTTAAAGTAAACAAAATGAACAAAACCATAGCCTAACGTGTACTGATCAAAATAATCCATGTGTTAACACATGGTATTGATCATTCTGGTGAAACAATTCAAAACAAAGGGGGAAAGAAGAACTAGTTAGCACTGCAGGGAGCCATGTGGTTCTCTGCCTCTGGCTCCAATGATGTCATCATGACTCATCACTATACACACTTGTCAGACATTTTAGTGGGCAAGCAAGGCTGTTTTTTGAAAGTGAAAGGCTGATGTTTAAATTTTTCAAAAGCTATGAAACTGCATTTATGTTATTTACATAAATGCAGTTTAAGCATAAATGTAAACAGCAGCCATTACTTTACTGCACAATGAAGCCATATTTTGGAGTTTGTAGCTTTAAAAAAATTACTTGTTTATGTACACTTTAAATTAAGAGTGTTTCAAGATAATATTGACATTATATAATGAATGGGGCCCTTGCCCTATATGAGCCCATTAACCCATTATTGTATTATTTCCCTGTATACCTTACCAGTTGAAACAGTCAATCCTGGAGCCCAGTGCTTCCTGGTGATATCACCACATCCATAATCAAAGGCAACTCGCCCGACGTCATGCACTGCATTTCTGTCTCTAAACTCATTATTTACCATCCCTATGTATTACACACAAAAAACGATAGGTAAGTGTGGTGCATAGGGCTGTAATTCAATCATCTCGGGGTCCTAATGATATCATAATGCCATGTGCCCTTCTGGCTCATGGAATGAATTATATCCCTTTACACCACACTTACCTATCATTTATTTATATATATATATATGTATGTACAGTATATATACCATATATATATATATATATATATTTATCAGATTTTTTTTTCAGTGCAGAGTTGTTCCACAGCTCCCAAGATCAAGTCCAGTCCACTGCCTGCCAGGCTTTACTGCCTACTTCTGTCCCAGTCTCTCTCTGCATCTCACTCTGATTTTCTTTTTATGTATTATTTTCTTGTTTAGGCTAGGTTTCAGGTAGTTTCATTTTAGTATATTAACCTGGTATAGATTAACCAGAATGCAGATGTCTGAAATGTCCTCCCTTTCTAATCCACCAAGCTGCAAGCAAAGCTGACTGACATCCACTTCTACAGATGAGAACCTCTCTCTCTCCCTGAGCAAGTGCTACTCCTGCAGCAGCAGGATGCATGCTAATGCCTACGATATACACCAGTGTTGTGTGAGCTGCATTGGCTGCCCGTCAGGTGGAGGATCCTCTTCAAGGTGGGGTTTCTCGCCTATAAGGCCCTACACGGTCAGGGCCCTGGTTACCTGTCAGACCTCCTGGTTCCTGCTGTCTCAATTTGCTACCTCTGTTCTTCCTGTGGAGGCCTCCTAGCAGTTCCTAGGTCAAAGTTGAGATCAGCTGGCAATAAGGTATTCAGTATCGCTGCTCCCGTACTATGTAACTCGCCTCCCTGTGGGGTTAAGGAGGCCCCCACCTTAGAGGTTTTCAAGGCCTGCCTTAAAGCCCTCCTATTCACTCAGGCATTTTTAGATTAAGTTATTGACCTATGATTTCTGATTTGAGTAGTATGGTTGATGTTTTGTTTTTATAAATACTGTATATGTATGTTTATAACTTTTTTCTTATGTTTTATTGATGTACTATGAATATGTCTTTATTTATCTGTATGGCACCCAGAGCCTCTGGGACTGGGCGTCTTTAAATAAATTTTTACCTTACCTTACCTTATCTTACAATCAACCCTCAGTACACACATTCTGTCTAAGTCACCCATCTCTTGACTGCCCACAGTTGTAACCCATGACATAGCCCCCAGCAAAAGGGCATAAGTGATTTGATGACTTTTAGATGCCTGCACTGCCCAATTCTAAAACGTTAATCCAGTCATCAGCTTAAGCCACAGATTCACTCCAGCAACAACTACCAACAGTCACATGTTGTCATCCCTCACTTCTGGAGTTAGTCACCCCACTCAGTTCTCCCAGCCAGCTCCATACAGCTAGACAGTTCTCTCTCTCTCTCTCTCTGCTTCCTCTGTCTGACTGATTGTATGATGCAGAATATACATCACAATGTGACGTCACATCAGTCAGTCAATGGAATGCTCCCTTTAAGTTATGCCAGTTGGTCAGTAAGGCAGTGATGTTTGGTCAAAAACAGGTCAGACTGATTGTGGCCCAATTCTGGCCTACTAGATATTGTTAGATCAGGCCAGGCGATAGCCGGTTGACCTGAATCTCTTACCCGATCCACTGCAACACCTACTTACTGCCAACCTCTGCTTCCAGCCCCATATCTATTTAGTAATCCACCTTGAGTGTATCTCCTGTATACCACACTAATTTACTTTAGAAGCTTGTTATGTGCCACAGCATCACAGACCTTGCTGGTGTCCAGACTCACTACTTCCATGGCTCTGCTCCTGTCAGTCTCCATTGATTCACCTCAATTAAGGTGATCAGGTTGGTTTTGCATGATCTACCCCTCATAAAGCCATGCTGAGAGGGGGTAAGAACATTGACCTCAATGACATACTCCGTTATTCTGTTCTTGATAATGACCTCCAGGCTCTTGTCTACACTGATGTTAGGCTAACTGGCATGTAGCTGCCTGGTTCTGACCATGAGCAATTCTTGAAACTTTGGATCACACTGGCCACTTTCCAATCCTCTGGCACCAAACTAACCCAGAAATAACAGCTCAACCACAAACTTTAAATCACCTTTTGCATTGGGGTGCAATTGGTTATGTCACAAATCAGTTAAAGCAGAGAACCCAGTGCATATCCTCTTCCCATGACAAATCATTAAAATATTGCAGTTTGCTTTCTGTCTCAAATGTCTTCTTAGCTGTTTACACAAAGGAGAGTATGGGTCTCTTAGTGTTCAGGTCAGAGTTCTGATATGAATTGTCAACCCAGCCACCAAACACCACAGTGTACCACCCATCAGCTGGGCCTTTATTCTGTAATGTAACTGCCTGAGTTGACTCTTTTAAAATAACATGCACTGTCTAATTGGCTTACTTTAAATAAGGTGCAACACCCAGCCAATTTGCTGGTGATTGTTGGGGAGACAGCTATATATCTTCTAAATATTAAACTAATCCTGAATTAGCAGCTCAGCCCTTGTTCATTTATAAATTTTAAATCACTTTTCTCATTAGGGGTATAACTGGTTATAGCACAAATCAGTTAAAGTAGAGAACCCAGTGTACACCCTCCCCCTTAAATCATTCAGATATTACGATTTGTTTTCTGGCTCAAATGACTACTTGCTTATTTTATTACAAAGAGGAATTGGGACCTCTTAGTATTCATTTCAGCAACAAAACATCATGGTGGGCTGCCATTGGACTGGGTCCTCATTCTGAAATATAGCTGCCTGAGTTGGGTCATTTTGAGTATGGTGCACTGCCTAAATGGCTACTTTAAATATGGTGCAGCCCCCAACTAATTTGTGATGTAGAGGATAGTGCATGGTTCTCCATACGCAACAAGACTATATCTGATTCTTGAGGTTGCCATGGCAACCAGTGGCCGTGAGTGCACAGCTCAAGAGGTCAACCTGGCAACCATTACAACCTCAATATTTGGACTCAGCCTTGTGTATGGAGAATCATACACATTCTTTTATAGTGTATGGCATTCCATACATAAAATAAGTAAGAGTCTGTTTAATAAATTGGTCAAAACATTTTATTTTAATGCTGTTATACCCCAGCAGGAACAAGCAGGAAATCTGTGCTTTTAAATTAATAATCAGTTCAGTTAGGAAGTTTGCACCACTTGCAATGGAGCAGTGGAATTTCTTTACTCAGAGGTCCCTTTGTTCTACCTGAGGCTGTGATCTGATTACTTTGGACTGCAAGATAAAAGAAAAAAGAACACTGTTAGCTGTGTCAAGTGAAATGAACATCAACTGGGTCCCATCCTTTTTAACGTCTTTATAAGTATCATTGCAGAGGGACTGGAAGGAAAAGTATGCCTCTTTGTAGACTACACAAAGATCTGCAACAGGGTTGATACACAAAGGGGGAAGGGGTTGAAAGGATGAGGAGGGACTTGGGAAGGTTGGAGGAATGGTCAAAAGTATGGTAGCTTAGATTCAATGGAAAGAAGTGCAAAGTAATGCACCTGGGAAACAAGAACACAAGGGAAGAGTACACAATGGGGGGTATTAACAACAACACAAATGGAATGGGACCTGGAGGTAGTAATATCAGATGACTTAAAGGTAAGCAAGCAATGTGAGAAGGCAGTAAGGATGGCTGGGGGGATACTGGGATGTATATGGAGATCATATGTAGAAAACAGGAGGTTGTTAGCCATCTGTACAGACAGTTGGTGAGACCCCATCTGGAATACTGCGTGCAGTTCTGGAGACACCATCTCTGCAAGGACATAGACAGGATGGAGGCAGTCCAGAGGAAGGCAACTAAAATGGTTCAGGGTCTGCAACAGAAGCCATATGAAGAGATACTAAAGGAGCTTTAGATATATACCCTTGATGAAAGGAGGGAGAGGGGGGAAATGACAGAAACTTTCAAGTACCTCAAGGGAATTAACAAAGTCCAAGATGCTAGCATCTTTCAGAAAAAAGATATGAAAGAATAAGGGGACACAATTTGAAGATAAAAGGGAACGGCTATGGGGCAATGTGAGGAAGTATTTTTTCACAGAGGTGGATGCATGGAGTGGCCTTCCTAAGGAGATTGTGGGGTCAAAGACAGTGGGAGAATTAAAAAAATGTATGGGACAGACATAAGGCAATTCTGGTGGGGGATAGGAAGAAATAGGCTGTTGGTTAAATAGGATCTGCAACTTATCCAATAGGTGGGGAAATGGACAGACTAGGTGGGCCAAGCGGTCCTTATCTGCCATCAAAGTCTATGTTTCTATGTTTAGGATACTTCTGTCACAATGGCCTAAGTCACAACTAGTTGTAAGGCTTGCCATAACTTGGTACCACTTTTTTAAAATAGTAGAAATATACATTGATATCTACAGAGTTGTTAAAGAGACAGCAGGTGGCACTGTACAGAAGCAATGCTTCATGTGCATGTGCTTCCACAAGTCATTAAGTCAGTGAGAATTAGGGATTAGCTGGCACATTGCAAGAAGATGGGCTAGTGCTCAGTGATGTCCATGACTATTCTTCACTCAGGATAGTGAACTAACAGTTAGCTCCACTATACTTTAACTATGGAGACTCCTAGGAATGCAATCTAGTTGCCACTTTACCTAGCCTTTACTTTCCTCTACAATGGAAACTCAAGTGTATGACTTGGAAAAATGTATGGAAATGACTGTGACAGAAGTATCATGACATTCCAAAATTTCACAAAGGCTTGTGAAATGTAACTTTCATTTCTAAGGTTGACACACATAGTTTCTTTTTTTACCATATTGATTTTTCTCCCGGCTGGCAGTTCATCTGTCAAGGATATACCCTGATCAGGCTGAATCCAGCTGTCATTCAGTTCACTATCAGGTTTTTCTCCCACATTTTTCCCTCACACCTCCCCTAGTGAGAGCGGTGCCTTTATCAGCATCCCACAGCCCCAGATTCCACATGATACAGGAGCAAGCTCCCTGGCCCAGCCACATAGGTTGCTGTCTTGGTGGAACCCGCTGCCAACCCTCGCTGGCTGAGATGCACTGCCAAGCGACAGCTGTCTCAGGCATGACTTGCCTCCCAACCTGACTTCACAGTATTGCTTCTGAATCCAGATCGACAGAATGACAGCATGACCCTCTGCTACTGGGCCATAGGGGTGGCTTTAATGCCATATATATGGGGTAAATGAACCTAAAAAACTTGGTGATATTATGTTCTCTAGTTTTAAAGTTACAGAAGCTTAAAATTCTGCAGTTTACATAACTGTGGAATGTAATATAAATGTTACAAAAGACTGGAGGCATAAAACTCAGTTACCTTTAGAGACATAAACTAGAAACTTGGTACCCATCTATATAGCGATTGGTAGAGTCTTCATTCCAAATATGATGCACTTTGGACAAATACTTTTTAAATTAGACAGAAATAACTGAAATCCCAATTTTGGTGAAATTTCACAAAAGTTTCGCAGACATTTTGTTAAATTTGGTGGAAGCAAAGCCATCATTTTTCCAGAATTTCCCCAGCAGAAGATAAAGTTCTCCCATCCCTAGTAGCCATTTTATTTTTTTATTTTATCATTTTTTTTATTTTATTAGTTCTCAGATTATAATACCTTTGAGCACAAAATAGCTCATTTAAAAAGGTTCCACGTCAAAGGGAAGGTGGCAAACATACAAAGGTAGTTGTTACATAAAATTGTGACAAGCAGTACAAAATGACTTAAACAAAGCAATAAAATAAACAATAAAATAAACAGAGATTGGTATTACATAAAGATACAATAAGCAGCAAGTTAAAAGACCTAGGCAATGCAGTAAGTATTAGTAGCGGCTAGATGGAAGTAACAAATAATTCCTAAAAAAAAAAGATAAGCAGCCCAAGGGTTTTTGTCAAAGAGGAGAGTTAGGTAAGGGTAATACAAAGATAAGGCATGCAAAGATTAGGAGGAAGGAGTGGGGGAGGAGGGGGAAGGAGGAGGCATTGGTGGGCAATGGACAATAGAGGTGGACGGGGTGAAGGTGGCTACCATAGAGGTTGACAAGACTGCTGCAAAACCATTGTCAGCGGACACAGTTCAGGAAATGATAGATGTGAGATATTGATGAAGAGTGCCTTTAAAAGGACCCAATTTAGGAAGGGCTGTGATATAATTTGGCAGTGCATTAAACCAGAGGGGTGCTCTATATGCAAACAAGCATTGTCCCTGGGTGGTCTGGCATCTTGGAACAGAGAAGTGGTTGAGAGCTCTGAGTGTGCTGAATGCTGCAATATGGGTTGAGTAGCTTTGTAGTTCCAGGGGGAAAGTGCCAGAGAATCACTGTCTTAGTAAGCAGGCAGGTTCGATATTGTATCCTCCCAGAAAGCTTAAGCCAACCTTTTTGCTTATAGAGCTCACACATGTGGGTATGGCGAGTTGCTCTAGTGAGAAGACATCTGACTTTATTAAGCATCACTGCTTTTCTCTGGAGGGAGGTGTTGGTGACTGAGCCATAAATAACCAATCCATAATCAACAATGGATAGAATGGAGCTGTGGATTGCTAGTCTAAGGGCTTCTGACATTAGACTATGTTTATGTCTGTGTAATAACCCTATTTTGATATTCACAGAACTGGCAACGTTGTTGCTGTGCTGAGTGAAGGACACAGAACTATCCAGAGTTACCCCTAGATACTTAAAATTTTGAATTTGTTCTAGTGGGATTCCTGATGAGTTTCTGATAGTAAGGGCTCTGACTCTGTGTTTACTACGAGCACCACTGAACATCATGACATTCACTTTTTTTATAATTCAGTACCAGTTTGTGGATCCTGAACCAGTCCTCCACATCCTTAAAGCCAAGTTGAAGTTGGTGTTCTAGTGGTTCAGGGTCAGTACCACTAGCGAAGATCACTGCATCATCCACATAAAGAAACTTGTTGTTGACATAAGCGAGGGAGATTGTTAAGGAAGATGCTGAAAAGAAGTGGACCCAGTATGGAGCCATGCAAAACTCCAGATCGTATGTGTTGATGGTGTGAGGCAACATTAGCTGTTCTCACCCGCTGTGTGCGTTCTTGATAGATAGCTTCTGAACCAGGACACAGTGTCTGTTGAGAGTCCAATGAAGGATAGTTGCTTTAGGAGAAAGGTGTGGTTAACTGTATCAAAGGCCTTAAGTAAGGTATATGAAGGCCATGCCCACTAAGCTACCTTGATTCAGGGATTTGTGAATGAAACCAGTGAACTCAATCAGTGCTGTGGTGGTGCTGTGTCCCTTTCACAATCCATGCTGCTGGGGGCACTGGATTGAGTATTTGTCCAAATAATCAACCAACTGGTTGGCAACTAGCCACTCAAGTGCCTTGGATTGGGGTGGGAGGATAGAGATAGGTCTATAGTTTGTGTGTAGGGAATGGTCTCCACTTTTGTGAATAGGTGTAACAAGGGCTGACTTCCAGAGCAGGGGGAATTGTGCCAATCTAAGGGAGAGATTCATAATCTTTGTGATAGGACCCAGTGTAACATCAAGGGTAAGTGCAAAGAGTTTGAGATCTAGTGAATCGCTGCTGTGCCTGGATTTACCTAGAACCTTTGCAATGTATTTCTTGACCATGTACTGTGGGACCTCTTTGAAGTAGAAAAGAGTGGTGCTGGGACCAAGATATCTAGCCATTTTTGAGTGTCTTTGAAGGAATCTTCACTGTCCTCAAAGATATCAAGGGGAAGGACACTGCCAAGGTCTGTAAATTCATTATTGAAGACATTGGCTATGGTCAGTAGGTCAGGTGCAGGAGTTCAATTAATATTGAGCATTGTGGGAGCAACCTTGGGGTCTTTACCAGTTACCTCTTTTATGTTGTTCCAAAAACTTTTGCTGTCTCCCCAGGCGGTAGCAAGTTGCTCCTTTTGATACATTCTTTTTGCCACATGGATAGCCCCGGGTGCACTTGATCCTGGCAGCTTTGTATTCGTGGACATCAGCTGGCTTGCCAGTGGTCCTTGCATGGTGCCAGAGGTGGTCTCTGTGATTCATCTGCCTGATAAGATCCAAGGATATCCAAAGGTTTGTTGTGCCATGGATTTTTAATTTTTTCATAGGGGCATGGATATTACAGGCTTTGTTAAAATGTCTGATGAAGTAGTCAAGAGCTGCATTTATATCATTTGTAGCATCAAGTAGTGACCAGTCTAAGCCATGGAGGAGTTGTTTCAAATGTTTAAGGTGACCTGGCTTTAGCACCCTGGTGAGAATAGTTTTGGGAGGAGGTTTATTGAATTTGTTTGACCAGAGACAGGTAATGGGTGAGAGGTCGGTTAAGGCATCTGGGAGCAGATTCACATTGGAGATTCCATCTGGATAGTTGGACAAGATCCAGTCAAGTAGGGCACAAGTACCCATTTTGTAGTTGATCCTGCTGGGTGAAGAGACTAGCTGAGTAAGATTGAGTGCAGAGATTGCATCCTTAAATGAGCCTACATCGGGGGACTTGCCAGTTGACATTGAAGTCGCCCATTACACTCGTCTCAGAGTTATGGGGCAAGTACCTGATGTATTCCATCAAAGTATGGAAGCTTGTGTCAGGATCCCTAGGTGGTATGTAGAAAGACACAATTGTTAGAATTTTATTGTGTGCACCAAGCAGAACATTAACAGCTAGTGCCTGAGTGGCATTTCCTAGGCAATCTATAGGTAATGCATAACCAGTGAGGGTTTCCTTAATGTAAATGGCACAGTCACCCCCCGTATTTTGTAAGCTTGTCCTGCCTGAAAATGGCATATCCAGGCAAGGCAACTGCCAAGTCTGGGATCTTCTGGGAGAGCCATTTTTCTACAACAGTCAGGATGTCAGGGTTTTGCTGCAAGACCCAGGCTTGGAGCCTGTCTAATTTACACAGTAAACTGAAGATGTTGATAAAGGCCATCTTAAGTGAGCCAGTCTTGTAGGGGTTGACAGGTGAGGCAGTCTTTGCCAGGCCAGGGTTGGGGTGCATGTTATCTGACACTAACAATAGCATTAAGATGAGCCATAGTGTGAGTCCTTTTATCAGTTTGAGGTTAAGTATGTGGAGCTGACGTTGGATTGAATTTCTCTTTCTTTTTGATATGCAGCACTGTGGAGGAGAGTGACAAAGCCACTGGCAGGCAGGAATTTTGCATTGACTTGTGCATAACATATGGGCCATGGTGGAGTCAGTGTGCCTTTAGGTGAGTGAGACAGGTTACCGATTACAAAGCCATGGACATAGTGGATGTTGTATTGGAGAGTTATTCCTTGGTGTTGTGATCGCAGCATTTCATGAGATGAGTAATAACCATGGATTTGAGACAGAAAGCAAATGTAATATTTGAATGATTTGACATAGAGTTGGGTGGAGGGTGTGCACTGGTTTCTTTGCTTTACCAGTCACCTGGTACAACACTTGTGTGAATAGACTCCTGAAAGATTATTGCAAGCACCACAAATAGCTTCACTGTGATCTATGGTGTATCAGGCCTATTGCCAGGATTTTTGGGGGCTTCTTTTAGTGAATGGTACAAGTAAGTTGTACATGTATCATGGAAGCTCTGTAGTTTTAGGTGCTCTCTGGTGCATTTTAAGGATTAAACTGAAGATAAAACAAAGTTCTGTTAGGTTCCTCCCCCACCCTTGACTCCTGGCTGGCCTCAGGTACAGCTGTACTCTCTAACACTCACCTCTAATGTGTACCCCCATTAATTTAGTTAACACATACCACAGTCCCACATTCCTAGCTCAAAACAGACACAAGACAAACCCTTAGAAGTTAAGAGCCCCCCCCCAACCCATGTAAATGTGGGGCTCGGTCCCAATTTGCAGTTTTGCAGTTTGACACCAGGGCCTTGGTGTGAGGGCTTGCTGACTATTCCCCTATAAGCAGCCAGTATGGTACTGTGTTGGATCAAATATAATATGCACATTTAAACTAAAACGCCAATCACTACTGCCAGTTTTAATTACAACAATCTAAAAATATCTGCATCTCCACACACACACACAGAACCTTTTTGACCTAGTTGTGGAAATTATCTACAGACAAAACTACTATTGACACAAATCAAGAATGAAACTAAAACTTTACTACCCCAGGCACACAGTCGCTTCTGCCTGCTGCAGATCCCTCAGTCATTTAGCTCAGGTAGCCACATAGCAGTTGAGGGCTCAGCATGCTAATGTTTATAGTTTTTAAATTTTAAGTCTTGGACATGTGGTATAATTTATGCCACATGTCTAAGACTCAGTGTGCTCACATTCCATTATTTTCAACTGTCTCGGTCACCAACAGCATCCCCCACCCTTCCCTGAACAGCTCCACACCCACCAGTGTAATCTGTGGTGGTGTTTAGGCAATGGCAGTTAATAAGGGGACAGATAACAAGATCTTCGGTGATGATGGCCAGTGGAGAGGGATTCTGTTTGTTTTTTTTTTTGTGTTAATTATCAGCTGCAAGTCAATTTATCTGCCAGTGACTAAATGTGAGGTAATTCGCTGACATCCTGTTTCTCCTTTTTCCTCTCTACACCTCGACATCTCTGACTTGGCTGCCACACTCCATATTCATCCCCGGTTTGATGACACAGTGTGAAATGGGGATAGTGGCTACAGTGCATCATAATCATGCTCACGTAAGCTCTAATTGGGTAGCCCATCATGGTGGGAGTACACTGAAAGGCTCACATGGTGGCAGCACCACGTCTCTAAACTGGCAGGGAGCTGACTGGCAACAGATTGGGGGGGCATGAGAAAAAAGGGAAGACAGTCTCAGCATGTGTGTACAAAGCAGCAGAGAACTCACTGACTAGCATGGATTTTAAAGGGATAGAGTATCATTAAAAATGGCTAGAACTAAAAAAAATCAAAGGGGGGGTTCATTCAAACCTGATGAACCCGAGCTGGTAACAGACCTGTGTATCCCATCCACCCTTTGAGACTTACCTGGCTTAATCTTTGACAGACAGCTACCAGGTTAGGTAAGGTGTACAACAGCTGCTTTGTGGCTACCTCTGATATTTTGGTCCCTCCCAAGTCCAAGTGTGCGCCCTCCAGGGGCCCTTTGATGAACACAGAAGAAAAATTCAGTTGCAGCAAAAGATATGGTCAGATATTTCCAGATATTTCTAAAGAGAGTCTGTCTGATGTCCCTGCTATGATACTGCAGTCAGGCTAGGAATTTCTCTAGGGATATAACAGAAATTGCAGGCGATATCTGATGATGTCTTTTGTTGTATTGGTACTTGTCAAGCATCTCAGACATTGGGCTAGATTCTCAAAGGCATTTGAATGCCGCAAGCCTTGGGTGCATTGAATGCAAAGCGCATTGGGTTTGCTGCATTCCCTGCCCAACAGTCGGGATTCTCAATTTCATGTGCCACAAGCCCTGAGTAAGACCAGCTTTTGCTGGTCTAACTTTGGGGACCTTTTTATGGTGTTTGCCCCACATATATGGCTCAGGACACCATAAAGGGGGTAAAGTGTTGAAAAAGCACGTGACTTATGTCAATAGGATGCATGGTACAGCAATGGGTTCGGGACAGTGCAGGGTTTCAGGCAGGGCTTGTGAAAGCCCTGCATCAATCTTCAAGAATCTAGCCCATTCTCTTTGGCTCTGCTTAGGTTTCTGCCACCTTCCCCTGTTTTTAAGGGTTCAGTCCTCTCTGTTATCCTCCATTCATGTACTATACTAGAAGGAGGTTTTGTGCATACAGCACCTCGAGTTATCCTGTCTTCCAGTCCTTTCCTGACTATCTTAATTCTAGTTTTGCAGTCCCTGAGAGCTGTTCTACATTTCAGGCCTGAAAAAGACATCTTTTGAGTGGACAAGGGACATAGGTCATCTTTTGGTTCAGAATCATTCCCTTGAGGCCCCTGTTGAGTCAGGGGCAACTTTTTCTCCCTTTTCCCTTATGACTTACAGAAATGCAGACCTCTGTAGCTGCTTTGATCACCTTCAACAAATATATATGTTCTAATTAACACCCTCATGCAGCTGCTCCAGTCCCTTGGACACCAGCCTCTTCAGTGTGGCAAAGTCTATTTTTCTAAGTTATCTGTTCCTGGTAGCTGAGGTCCAGCAAGGTTTCCCTCTCACCAAGGAGCAGATTACTCAGTTGTGATCACTGTCACCCTATGGTTCTGTGACATATTTATTGGAGATGATCCCACCTCTCTACCTTGTGGGGTTCCTCAGGGCTCTATTTTGTCCCCCATGTTGTTTGCGGTGTGTATGCTTTCCCTCGGAGACATTGTGAGATGGTATAGTCTGAGGTTTCATTGCTATGCCGATGATACCCAGGTATACCTGTCTTTTGCCCCCGACCAGGAAGGAGCCGTCTCAGTATTTAATAGCTGCCCCAATGACATCCAGGATTGGATGCGGTCCAGTTGGTTGAAGTTGAATTCAGGGAAGACAGAGGTGTTGGTCTTGGATCCAGATCACCGGATAGGGGGTCCAGTGGCCGGCTCCCCATCTGGATTGTGTCTTGGGGCTGTCGAACTACAGGTCTCTGAACAGGTACAAGACCTGGGGGTGATATTGGATGCTGGGCTGACACTTCAGCCTCAGGTGTCAGCTGTGGTTAAGACATCTTTCTACCATCTAAGAAACATCGCCAGGATCAAGCACCTTGTTCTGTCCAGTGATCTGCCAACTTTAATCCATGCCTGTGTGACCTCGCGCCTTGACTACTGCAACTCGCTTTACTTTGGGCTTCTGGGGTTGATATCCGCTGCTTGCAGCTGGTGCAGAATGCCGCAGCATGGTTGTTGGCGGGAACTCCTAGATCCTCCCATATTACACTGGTGCTGCAGGAACTGCACTGGCTGCCAGTTCAGTGGCAGATCACCTTCAAAGTCATCTTACTGACTTTTAAAGCCCTGCATGAACTGTGCCCTGATTACCTAAAAGAACTCCTGATTCCTTACCACCCTGTGAGACCACTCCGCTCTGCTGATGAGGGGTTGCTAGAGATTCCAAGGGTGACTTTAAAATCTTTTGGGGCCCGTGCGTTGATGTTTGCAACCCCCTCCCTTTGGAATTCTCTACCCCGTCGAATTAGGGAGTGCACGACCGTGGGGAGTTTTAAACAGGCTCTGAAATCTTTCCTCTGGGAAAAAGCTTATGGATGTACTATTTATTGAATTGTATTGATTATGTGGCTGAATCTGTTGGATTTTATTCTGTTATTGTACTGCGCCTTGATGCCTGAAAGGTGCATAACAAATAAAGTATTATTATTATTATTATTATTATTATCATCACCACTGGAAAACAGTCAAGGATGACCTCAAAACTAATACCTAATTAGATATGATACTTTGGGAAGCACTCCTTGAAGACTAACTGAAATTCAGTGGCAACACTGCTATTAGCCCTGTCAGGATGCAAGTCTGTTCCTAAGAGATTAAAGTCCCCCAGGATCACTGCTGCATCTGATTTTGCTTCTCTCATAATTTGCCAGACCATTTGGGCATTATTCTCCACTGAGCTCTGTAGGTGCCTGTAGCACACCCCATGATGATTGTTTTGCCATTTTCTACACCTAGTTCAACCCAGATGGACTCTGTGACACTATTGTCCACCTGATATCCTCCTACGTGACTCCTTCCCTTACTAAGTAAGCCATCTTCCTCCACTTTCTGTCAGGCCAAGCCATTTGGAATGGTCCACATCCCTCTATCCTGTTGTCCCAGTCATTTTCCTCCCCAATCAAGTCTCTATGAGGGCCAATAGGTCCTGGCCTTTAAATTGTATTAGTCCCTCCAGTGTGCTCATATTATTGAGTACTCTCCTCATGCTGTCATTTATGTAAGTTAGGATAGTTACCTTTTATACTTCCATAATCCCCAGGTGGTCTCTTATCCTTGTGCTCAATAATTCTACTGTACCTTCCTTAATAATCCCCTGTAATTGTTTTCTGTCCATGGTGATACCCTGCACCATCCGCTCCCTTCTATCCTCTAGTTTTAGTCTGCCTTAATGGTCAGTCCATTTTCCTGGCCAGTGCCCCCCACTCCATCTGTGAGCAGGTGCAGCACATCCTGGACATACAGTATATAGGCATCCCTTGTCACAAAAGGCCATCAAGTTGGTCAGAACAAATGAAAACCTCCCATTGCACCAGACCTTCAGACAAGCATTAGCCTGTCTACTGTTCCGCTGCCACTCCTCATTAGATACATGGACCAGGAAGATCTCAGAAAAGATCCTCATGGACATCTTTCACTTCAGGAATCTCAGAAAAGATCATCATGTATATCTTTCTCTTCAGCAACATCTCTAGTTCTATGACTGACCTTCTTACAGTATGTCCTCAGAACTTGTGCTTCCTAATCATTTGTGCCAGCATAGATGATGATAGTCTGCTCCTCCCCCTTGCCGAGACATGGGCCACCCATTACCATGTCTGGGACCTGGCAGTACTGGGGTATAGGTTATTTTGGCGGGAGAGTGTAAAAGGGAAAGGGGGCAGTGCTGTATGTGAGGAAAGGACTGAAGTGTGTCAGGGAGGAAGGGGAGGAGGGCAGCACTGAGTCATTATGGGTGCAGCTCCAGGACTCCAAAAATAGGACTCTCAGGATGGGAGTGGTGTACAGGTCACCCTCTTAAAATGAGGAGTTGGACAGAACTAGCAGGACAGAGCAGAAGGACCTGTGTGAGGGGCAGCACAGTGATCATGCGGGACTTCAACCTTCTGGGAATGGATTGGGGTACCCCAGCCACCATGAATAGGAGGGAGCAGGTTCTTCTGGACACCTTCCAGGACAGCTTCCTATTCCAGATGGTCAATGAGCCAACCAGGTTAAGAAACACCCTAGACCTCATGCTTCAAATGGTGAGTTTGTGAGTGAGCTAGGGTGGAAGAACCGCTGGCAGGAAGTGACCACCACTCAGTGTGGGTCACGATAAACATGGGGAAAGGGGGAGTAGAAATGGGCACAGGGGTGTTAGACTTCAGGAGGGCTGACTTCAGAAGGATGAGGGAAATAGTACAGGGGTATTTGGCCTGGATCCATCCAAATATGGACACTAACCAGAAGTGGGAGGTCATTAAACTGGGAATTGAGGAGGCAACCACAAAATGTACAAGGGTCCAGAGTAAGAAGGCTAGAGCCAAAAAGTCTACCTGGGTGAGCAAAGGGGTCATGGCAAAAGAAAGGAAAAAAAGACAGGTAGAGGGGAGAACAGGGAGGAATACCTGAAAGAGTCAAGGCAGGCGACAAGGGCAGTCAGAGCAGCCAAGGCATCCAGGGAACTCAGGCTGGCACAGGGCGTCAAAGAGGGGAGAAGTACTTCTTCAGACACATCAGGGAGAAAAGGAGTTGGAAGAACCAGACAGTAAGGATCAAGAGGGATGGGGGTGGGTGTAAACAAGAGCAGAACAGGCAGAAGCATTAAATGAGTACTTCTGCTCAGTATTTAGTAAAGAGAAAGGAAAGCTATACCTAAAGGGGGTGGGAGGGTGGGTAAGGGTGAGTAACAGAGGAGGAAATCCCGGTGGGCAGAGTACTGAGGGCTTGAGGGCACTGAGGGTGGACAAGGTGCCTGGGCCAGATGGTATACACCCCAGGGTGTTAAAGTAGCTGGCAGAAGTCCTGGCAGAACCCTTGGCAGACCTGTTCAATGCCTCCCTGGACTTGGGAAATGTACATCAGGACTGGAGGATGGTGCACGTGGTACTCCTCCACAAGAGTGGTCCCAAGGATAAGCCAGGAAACTACAGATTGGTGATACCCACATCAAGCGTGGTAAAGACAATCCTGAAGGAGAGGCTGGTTTTCCTCCTAGAGGCTAATGGGATTGCAGGATGGCAGACAGCATGGCTTTGTCTTAGGCAGATCCTATCTGACCAACCTGGTGGAGTCTATGACTGGGTAACCAGGCAATTAGACAAGGGCTATACAGTGGATGTCCTGTACCTGGACTTCAGAAAGACCTTTGATTTGCTGCTGCATGGGAGGCTAGGAAATAAACTGGAAGGGGCAGGGGCAAATATGGTGGGATGGTTAGTGAACTGGCTGCAAGTGAGACAGCAGACGGTGGTGGTGAGAGTAAGTAAGTAAATGTTTATTTCTATAAGGCGCCCTTCCAAAGCTCAGGGCGCCTTTACAATATCCTTCATACAATATTAAAAACCCTAATTATAAATAACATTATATTCAAAACACAATCCAACATAATTCATGTCACTAAAAATGCTTGATTAAAAAGGAAGGTCTTTAAAGCTTTTTTAAAGCTCTCCACAGTCAGGCTATTTTGTATCTTAGATACTTAGATAGATGGGAGCTATCATCTCCCAGGGCAGTGACAAGCAGGGTGCCACAGGGCCCTGTACTGGGATTGGGTTGTTTGGGATATTCATAGCAGACATCTCAATAGGCATCAAGAGCAAGGTCAGTCTGTTTGCAGATGACACCAAGATGGGAGCAGTAGTGGATGACTTAGGAAGGTGGCAGGGGTTGAAGATGATCTTGTAAAATTGGAGGCCTGGTCAATCACTTGGAAGCTGGGGTTCAATGCCAAGAAATGTAAGGTGCTACATTTCAGCACACAAAAACCCAAGGAGGAGCTACCAGCTAGGGGGTTTTCAACTAGGCAAGATGTAGGAGGAGAAGGATCTGGGGGTGATCATAATGGGAGCGAAGAACAACTCAGCTCAGTGTAGAAAGGCAGTCACAAAGGCCAACAGGATGCTGGATTGTATTGCAAGAGGCATATCCTCCAGGAGGGGGGAAGTGAGCCTGCCGTTATACAGGTCACTAGCTAGACCACACCTAGAGTACTGTGTGCAGTTCTGGTGACTGTACCTGAATAAGGACTTTAGGTTACTGGAGGTGATGCAGCACAGGGCAACATAAATGATCCAGGGTCTAGGGGACTTACCCTACGAGAGCAGGCTGAGGGAGTTGAACATGTACCCCCTAGAGGAAAGGAGGGATAAGAGGGGCATGATTGAAGCCTTCAAGTACGTGAAAGGAATAAATAAGACAGGCATGGAAGGGCTTTTCAAATTAGGGAGGGGGAGGGACACCCGCAGGCATGATCTGAGATTGGAAGGGGGAAGGTTCAGGAGGGAAATAAGGAGACACTTTTATGGAAAGGGTGGTGTCTAGGTGGAACGCATTGCCAAAGGAAGTGGTATCCAGTAGAACAGTGGGCTGCTTCAAAAGGGGATGAGACAGGGTGAGGGGAGGGTCACTGGAGGGGGAGTGGGGTGGGGAGAGAGGGACATCTGCAGTATGAGGGCTGCTAGCTGCATGATCGAACAGACTTGTTAGACCATAAAACCTTTATCTGCTGGAAATTTCGTATGTTCATATGTCCCCCTAAGATGTGTTGCATAGCTCTGAATTACACCCATTTAACCCACACTCCAGGTAGATAAATAACAGCAGAGGTACCATACTGATCCTGTGCCCACTCCAACTCAGCCTCTTCCCAAACAGTAGAGTCCCAATGACTTCTACCTCCCTGTGCCTCTTCTCAGTTTTCTTCTTCCCCCTCTCTGGTAGGTTGGGTGTTCTGGTGTGGGGTCTATCCTCTTCTACTCCCAATCAACCTGGACAACCTGAAGCTGATACCTGCTGCTGGTGTCCACTGGCAATGATACTTATTGATAACCATGCCTGGTACCTCTCTCCTCCACTCTGTTTCATCCCACTTCCCTACCACTAGAGATTACTGTCCCTGCCATCCTTCTTTCTACCCTACTGTCAAGGCAAATTTTATTTTTATGGTGCACAAGCCCAGAGGGTCTGGGTACCGTACAATTAAAACATAACAAACACATTAAGTAAATAAACACAGTAAAATACATATAACAATAAATAAATTCCAACCATAATATGAAAAAGACTCCCCAAATAGGGGCCTGGGCTAAAACAGGTACTGGAGTATTCACGGGCCACTTATCTTAAAACAGAGTGTCCAGGAAAGCCTGTCTGAACAGGAAAGTCTTGAGGCAGGTCTTAAAAACCTCGACTAAATGGGCCTCCCAAACAGCTGGTGGAAGTGAATTCCACAGGATGGGGCTGGCGACACTAAATGCTCTGTCGCCGGAAGTTTTTAACCTCATCCTGGGAATCTCAAGGAGGCCCCTCAAGTAGGATCAGAGTGAGCGGACCGAGGCAGCAGGTGTAAGGCAGGGCCCCGTGTTTTCTGCGATTCTGTGGTTGCAGCAGTGCCCGCAGAAATCAGGGCTGACCGCAGAAATCAGTGCTTGTCACAGAAATCAGGAAAACCAGCCACACAGCTGCAGAAATGCTAGCTATGTGATCACACAAGGCAAGGGCATAGCTATTGATATGTTAAGTATGCCATGGCATACATGCTCTTTACAAGGGGCAGCAAACTGATCCCACCCACTACAAAGTCAAAAAGTTAGTGGCCACATGGCATCTTGACTTGTGCTGGCTCTTTTTACATAACTTCTTCCGGCCAGTATTGCGGGGGGTTGGGGACTGACGCAAGAGTAGCAGAGCTTGATTAGGTCCATGGCAGTTATGATTTGCTGCTGTGTATGTGTGAGTAGCTCAACTATGCTAATTGTTCATTGTGAGGCTACTCATGGTCCATGCTGAATCCTTGGAAGATGAATTTGGAAGGAAGAACTGGAAGGTGAGCTGTTGTCAAGAAGTGAGAAGATTCAGAGGTGCCCATGGAGGTGGAATCAATCTCAGTGTGGTGACAGGTATTGGAGGAGGAGGAGGAGTTGACTGAAGAAACATAGGGCTGGCAGCAGACTGAGTAGAGGACTCAGTCCCCACTGGTGGACATCTAGCACAGTTTTGATTTGTGGGCCACAGTCCTGCACCTGTAAGTGTGGGAGTACTTTCTTGGCAGATTTGAACCTGTAACCTAAGTGGGGGCATCAAGCACAATTCTTAAGGAGGGTCAAGTTGTCCAGCTGCAGCAGAGTTGGGGACAGGGGTATACTAGAACTGGAGCAAGCAGGTATGGAAAAAAATTGGAATGGAGAGTTTGATTGCTGCTATACATAAGTAAAACGAGGGTCACTGCCTGAAGAACACCATAGCCCCCTGAGTGACAAGATGAGAACATGCTAACCAAGGTTACTCCAGCTTAATAACAATGACTTGCTTGCATTTTTTAGTGCATCCCCCAAAAGAAAAATCAGGAGTCAACAAATCCTACAGACACTGCAAGTTACACCCTCCTTCACTGTTATAGGAAGACAAGTCCCACGCCCAACACACAGATTTGCACACTGCACTCAACATGTTTGTTGGAAGGCACTTAGGGTATTCCTAGTTTAAAAAACTAATAATCTAAAAGAACATTGATCAAAATCAGAAAACAAATATCTTTCAAATTGGAGTCTCTCTTTATATCTGCTAACTGAAAAAATATAAACCAGAAGAAATTCAAGCAGGTTTTGCCTTCTGTGCAGTTTTAGCTAAGTGTGTATGATTATAACATAGGAGAACAGCAAAGGCCACCAATTTCCAGAAAAAGAACAGATGAGCCTTCATATTCAGGGTGGGAGGGAAAATTCATTAAAAGAGAACACTGATGCCCATGGCTGTGCCAGGTTTGGGTTATTGCTGTTTAATATTTGTGATAAGAAGACTACATACTGTTAAATGGCCTGCTGTTCCACTTTCAGTGTAGCAGAGTGGTTGCATGAGGCAGTCAAAGGGTTAACTAAGATTTAATCCCTTAGAAGGTATGCTGTTTGGACACAATTTATCTGATGCAGAATGGCCGCAGAATCAGCAGTTGTTCTGCTGCAGAAAAGTACGAGGTCCTGCCGCAGAATGAAGGTCCACTTTGCCGCAGTAAACATGGAACCCCGGTGTAAGGAGGTTCAACAGATAGCCAGAGCCCAGTCAATGTAGGGCCTTAAAGTTGAGCAAGCCCACCTTAAAGAGGATCCTCCACCTGACGGCAGCCAGTGCAGTTTATGCAACACTGAGGTGACGTGTCAGTATTTTGACTGTCCCCTCAGCAGCCTGGCAGCTGCATTCTGCACCAGCTGCAGCCAGCGGAGGGTGCCTCCAGAGACCCAGAGGTAAAGCGCATTACAGTAATCAAGCCTGGACATCATGAATGCATGTACCAAGGTGGGGAGGTCCATGGGCAGAACTAGTGGTTTAATACTGGCAATATTCCTCAGATGAAAAAAGCTGGTCCAAACAATGGATGACACCTGAGCTTCAAATGTCAGACTGCTGTTGAGGATAATGCCAAGATCATGCACCCTAGAGGAGGCCTTCAATGGCACAGAACCCAGGAATAAACCTGTCCCTGTAACTGAGGCCACCCTATCATACCTTCTGTTTGACTCCACCACCAGTACCTCTGTTTTATTGGGGTTAAGTCACAACCAGCTGAAGGCCATCCAGTCACTGATCTCAGCAAGGCAGTTATTTAGCATTTCCATTGCGCCAGATGTTCCAGGGGCAAAAGGAAAGCTACAGCTGGATATCATTGGCATAACAATGAAAACCCAGCCTTGTACTTCCTAATGATCTCACCCAGGGGTAGCATATACACGGCAAACAACATTGGTGACAAGACTGAACCCTGAGGGACTCCATAAACAGGAGGCTAGAGGAGGAGGGGATATTCCCCATCACTACCTGTTGCCTCCTGTTTGTGAGATAGGACTCAAACCAGCAGATGACAGTGCCAGCAAGTCTGCAAAATTCCCTCAGGCGGCCAAGCAACACACAATGGTCTACCATGTCAAAAGCTGAGGAGAGATCAAGGATAACGAGAGTTGTCCCCTCTCCTTCGATCTCTTGCCCTGAGGAGGTCATTGTGCACCTGAACTAGTTCAATTTCTGTGCTATGCCTCTCCCGAAACCCAGACTGGAGGGGCTTGTATAGATCAAAGGCCACAAGGTGATCCTCAAGCTGCTGCATCACAACCTTCTCAAACAACCTTCCCTAAAAATGGGATGTTGGAGATGGGACAGTAATTTGCCATGATGTCAGGGTCTAAAGTTGGTTTCTTCAGAAGGGGTCTCACCAGCACCTCCTTCAAGGCATCTGGGTAAACCACATCTATCAAAGAGCACCCGACAATTAAGGTGAACACTGGGCCAACAAAGTCAACACATCCCATCATAAGAAGAGATTCAAAGATGGTGGCCACGCTGGGCCAGTCATCATTTTAGCTCAGCAGCAGCACTTATTTTAAGCTGTGGAATTAATGTCCGGTCACCAACGCTGGGAGCTGGAAGTCAGGTGAGAGCTGGTTGAGAGCCAAGAACCAAGAAGAAGAGCAGGTAGTAGCAGAGGCTGACTACAGCAGCGGTTGTGGATTCAAGCTTGGACTGCATCTGAGGGGGAGAAGGCTGCAGACTGGTTGTGCTTGGTGGGATCTGTCTGGCACCTTGAAATCCAAGTATTAGTCTGAGTGGAGTGAAAGGCAGCCACAAGAACTGGGTTTTTAGGCTGCCTCCGAAGTAAGTTTTATCAGGAGTGAAGCCAAGTTGCAAAGGGTCGCTGTGGAATTTGTGGATGAGGACTAGCCAGATGGGCTTGCCCTGATGTGGGTGCGGAGTGTGACTGTTTTCCCCTGGAGAGGTCAGGAGCGCCGGCTGAAGGGTGAGCATTTATCTGATCTTCTGGAGCTGCTGGGGTCTGCCTGACTGGGGTCGGGTAACTCAGGTAGCTTATGTGGGGGAATTGGATGTTCTCTGGTGCCTTCCTGGTGGATAGTTTTGGGGCTGGCATTTACGTCATCAAGGGGATACTAGTGGACCTGATTTTTCAGGACTGGCTGAACCGTTAAACTGCAATCTACTTTGCGAGGAGTTGATGGTGTTTGTCCCTGACATTTGGATTGATTGGCATCTATATACATTTTCATGCTTTTTGCAGGCAGTGAAAGGGCCTCCTTCTTTTTTATCTGACATTTTGATGTGGCAGTGAGAGGGCTACATCTATTTACACAGATTTTTATGGTTAGAGAGTGATGAGCGCCCCTCTTTCTAGCTTCAGATTTTGTTAGGAGCTATGGTGAGGCTTTCTAGATTCAGTTACATATTTTATTAGCTATTCTGGACAATAGCATTGTTGGACAATTTCAAATTTGTGTATTACTGCTGCTTTGACTGCTGTTTTTGGCTGTTGTTTTACTTATTTTTATTTATTTTATCTTACTTTGTTCTTTTTGGGTTTGGTGTTTTAGTTGGGGGATTGGGGATTATTTGTATTTGTGGGGTATTTGCTGCATGCTGAGAACATGTGCTGGGAAGGTGCAGTGACAGTCAAGCATTATTCCCCCTCCAGGCTCAGGGACCTCCATCCTTTTAATTGTCGTCCACTGCCCCCAGAAGTGTATCGGTGGAGTTGGCTCTGGGAGTTGTTAGGAGGAGGAGGGTGGGAGCTAGGTCTTGAGGGGGAATGGAAAGGAGTGGGCGGATTGGGATAGTGGGAACAAGGAGATGCCCTGGGGTGAAATGGGTCCAGGAAAGGGGTCCTCCCTGTCTGGTCCCCATACCCAAGGGCTCTGCTGTTGGCAGGCAAGAAATGCTGTCTTCCTTCATCACTCATCCTACTCGGGCAGTGTTGTGCAATGCCAGGTCTATTAAGAACAAGACTGCTTTAATAGTAAGGGGAGTAATCAAAACAGCCATCATAGAGGCAACAAGCCTTTGTGTAAAGCAAATCAATAAAACACAATGAAGGAAAAATCCACTATGGTTCTCAGAAGTGGTGGCAGGGAAGGTTAAGGAGAAAAGGATAGCATTCAGGAAATATAAGGAAACAAAGAAGGAGCAGGACAGAGAACTATCAGTTAAAGCAGAAAGAGGATGGGAAGGCAGTCAGAATAGCAAAGGCCCAAACCGAGGAAAGTATAGCCAACTCTGTTAAGGAGGGGGATAAGACCTTTTATAGGTACATTAGGGAGCAAAGAAAGACCAAAGGAGGGATACTGAGGCTTAATAAAGGGGAAGGAATGTGTGTAGAGGGTGACAGTGAAAAAGCAGGGATACTGAATGAATATTTCTGCTCAGTATTCACAAAGGAAGAGGAGGGGGAGGTACCTAAACCAAACAAGAGAAACACTCTAAAGATGGGAGTCGATACCAATCCATTTACAGAAGAAAGGTTTCTGAAAGAACTAATAAAATTGAAGGTGGTCAAAGCAATGGGGCCTGATCGGATTCACCCAAGAATTCTAAAAGAACTAAGGGTAGAACTAGTGACACAGCTGACTACCCTCTTTAACAAATCATGGGAGGATGGGTTGGTAACTGAGGACTGGAGGAGGGTGGATGTGATTCCTCTTCACAAAAGTGGGAGCAGGATAGAGGCAGGAAACTACAGACCAGTTAGTTTGACCTCAGTGGTAGGGAAAATTATGGAATCACTTCTGAAGGAAAGAATTGCTGAGTACCTAGAGGCCAGTGGGCCACAGGACCCAAGGTCGCATGGATTCATGATGGGAAGGTCATATCAGATGAATCTAATAGATTTCTTTGACTGGGTGACCAAAGTTATAGACCAGGGAGGGGCTGTGGACATGGCCTACCTAGATTTTAGCAAGGCATTTGATACAGTCCCACACAAAAGGTTAATACACAAGTTAGCCAGCCTTGGAGAGAGTCCCAAGGTGGTAGCCTGGAAAAAAAATTGGCTAGAAAACAGGACGCAAAGGGTAGTAGTAAATGGAGTCCACAGTGAAGAAAGGAGGGTTACTAGCAGGGTACCACAGGGTTCAGTACTGGGACCGGTCCTTTTTAATGTTTTTATAAGTGACATTGCAGAAGAACTGGAAGGAAAAGTATGTCTCTTTGCAGATGACACAAAGATCTGCAACAGGGTTGATACACAAGATGGAGTGGAAAGGATGAGAAGGGACTTGGCAAGGTTGGAGGAATGTTTAAATGTATGGCTGCTCAGATTCAATGCAAAGAAGTGCAAGGTAATGCACCTGGGAAACAAAAACCCAGGGGAAAAGTACACAATGGGAGGGTGAGATACTGACAACAGAAAAAATGGAAAGGGATCTGGGGGTAATTATATCAGATGACCTAAAGGTGGGCAAGCAATGTGAGAAGGCAGTAAGGAAGGCTGGGGGGGCGGGTATTGGGATGCATAGGGAGAGACATCAATTGTAGAAAACAGGAAGTTGTTATCCCTCTGCACAGACAGTTGGTGAGACCCCATCTGGAGTACTGTGTGCAGTTCTGGAGACCCCAACTCCACAAAGATATAGACAGAGTGGAGGCTGTCCAGAGGAGGGCAACCAAAATGGTGCAGGGTCAGCACCAGAATACATATGAAGAAAGACTAAAGGAGCTTACTATGTATACCCTTGAGGAAAGAAGGGAGAGAGTGGACATGATAGAAACTTTCAAGTACCTCAAGGGAATCAACAAAGTCCCAGAGGGTAGTATCTTTCAGAAAAGGAAATGTGCAAGAACAAGGGGCATAATTTGAAGATAGAGGGGGGATGGTTCAGAGGTAATGTGAGGAAGCATTTTTTCATGGAGAGGGTTGTGGATGCATGGAACAGCCTCCCTGAGGAGGTTGTGGAGTCAAGAACAGAGGGGGAATTCAAGAATGTATGGGACGGACATAAGGCAGTCCTAGTGGGGGGTAAGAGGAAATAAGCTGTTGGTTAACTAGGATCAGCAGCTTATCTGTTAGGTAGGAAAATGGGCAGACTAGGTGGGCCAAGTGGTCCTTATGTGCCATCAAATTCTATGTTTCTATGTTTCTATCTTGTTGGCTTATCAGACCTGGCTTGCACCACCAAGACCTGGCTGGATGAAAATGCTGGTCCAGTGTTGGCTTCAGCAATTCCAGCTTGGTTCTCAGTGATACACCACCTGAGGATGGATCGTAGGGGTGGGAATGTAGTCATCTGTTTTGATCAGAACTGAACCTTGTGGAGGTTCCAGTGGGGATCACCAACTCCTTTGAATGTATCATGGGCAAGGGTGTAGGGTGCTGGATTCTTCTCATCTACCGTCCACCAGGAGACGGGAACATTTTCCTGCAGGAAGTCGCAGACTTCATTGTCGACCTGGCATTGGGATCCCACAGATGGCTAATCCTGTGGGATTTCAATGCCTGGGTTGACGATGAACTTTTGCAATTTGGTCAAGACTTCCTCCAGCTAATGATTTCACTGGGCCTTACACAGATTATTACCTCCTCGACCCATATTGGTGGTCATTCATTGGACTTGGTGTTACTCCTAGGGATGGAGATATCTGATTTGGTGGTGGAGCCAGTTGGGTGGTCTGACCATCACACCACTGGGTTTAGTTTATTGGCTTCCCCCCAGTAGGACTGCCCCTACAAAGATGGTCCGGTACCGCCCTTTGAGGGGTGTTACCCCAGATGGCCTAATGGCAGTGCTGGACCTATCGGGTGCACCAAGTGAATACATGGATCCAGGAGTTCTAGTACTTGCCAATAATAAGGCAGTAGTGGTGGCTCTGGATTCCATAGCACCTGTTCGTGTTCGCCCCCTCACCCTCTGTTCAAGGTCTCCTTGGTTTGATGAGACCTTGAAGGAGTTGAGGAGAGTGGGGCGAAGGCTAGAGCAGAGCTGGCGGAAATCGAGCCTGGAGTGTGACAGACTTAGATTGATGGACCTTTATGTGGTCTATCAATCAGCAATCACCAGTAAAAAGGCAGAATTATTGCCCAAGAAGATTGCTGCTGCGCAGAACCGACCAGCTCAGCTCTTCCGGACTGTGGACAGATTGTGCAATCCATTCTGTCTCCAGCCTGGGGAAGCTTTTTCACAAGAATGGTGTGATGAGTTTGCTCAGTTCTTCGCAGATAAGGTTGCGACAGTCAGATCCGGCATCTGTCTAGCTCCCTCTAATGGGAGCTGAGGAGATTGGCAGGAGATGTTGGGCACCCAGTTTGCCTGATCTGACTTTAGCTGACCCACAGTCACCGACATTGTGATGATCATCCGGACATTGAGACCAACCAGCTGTAGTTTGGATCCAGGCCGTACATGCCTTCTGGTAGGATGCCTGGATGAGATTGGCCCAGTCCTAGCTGAGACAGTCTGCAGGTCATTGGAGAGTGGGATCTTTCCAGATCCCCTGAAGGAGTAGGTTGTTCGGACCCTCCTTAAAAAGCCCTCCCTTGACCTGGACTGTCTGGAGAACTACAGACCTGTCTCTAACTTACCCTTTGTGGGTAAGGTTATTGAGAAGGTGGTTGCGTCGCAACTGGATGATCATTTGACCAGCCACAATGTCTGTGACTCTCCAGTCAGGATTTAGGGAAATACATAGTACTGAGATGGCCCTTGTCTGAGTACTAAATGACCTCCTAATAGTGAGAGAGATCGGAAGACCCGCTCCATCTAGGTCCTGCTTGATCTCTCTGCAGCATTAGACACTGTAGATCATGGTGTGCTGTTGAAGCACCGGCGGTTCATCTGTGGACTGTCTGGTATGGTTCTCAGATCATTTTGATCTTTCCTCGAGGGTAGGACTCAGAAAGTGGTGTCTTGGATTTATTCCTCGGCCCCTCTCCTCCTATCCTGCGGGCTGCCGCAGGACTCCATTTTGTCACCAATGCTGTTTGCAATGTATATGCTGCCATTAGGACAGATTATTAGGTGGTACAGTCTGAGTTTTCACTGCTATGCAGATGATACTCAGCTGTACATGTCCTTTGTACCTGGTCAGAATGTGTTCCTCTCAGTATTTAACAACTGTCTAGCCGAGATCCAGGATTGGATGAGTACGAGCCGGCTGAGGTTGAACCTGGTTAAAACTGAGGTGCTGGTTGTGGACCCAGATCATTGGGAGGTGGGTTTGTTGGCAGAACTACCTTCTGGACTGTGGCTCGGGGGCATTCAGCTAACTACCTCACACTGGGTGTGGAACCTGGGCATTATTTTTGACAAGGGCTTGACCCTTAAATCTCAGGTGTCGGCAGTCATCAAAACCTCTTTTTACTCTTTGAGGAATATCGCCTGTGTGAAACATCTGGTTCCTCCTGAAGATCTTCCAACGTTGGTCCATGCCTTCGTTACCTCCTGCCTTAACTACTGCAATGCCTTTTACCTAGGGCTACCGAGGGTTGATATCTGATGCTTGCAGCAAAGTGCAAATTGCAGCAGCCAGGCTATTGACTGGTACTTCTAGGACCAGTCATATAACACCTGTGCTCCACAGACTGCACTGGCTGCCGGTTCAGTGGTAGATCACCTTCAAGGTCGGTTTGCTGGCCTATAAATCCCTAAATGATCAGGGACCCAGTTATTTGCAAGATCTCCTTCGCCTTTACTGTTCCCTCCGTCCTCGCTGATCCACTGATGAGTGATTGCTAGAGATTCCCAGGGTACATTTAAAGACATCTGGGGCCTGGTCTTTAGGTTTTGTGGCTCCAATCCTGTGGAATTCTCTACCTCGTCTGGTGCAAGATTGCCTGACCATCCAGGGCTTTAAAACTGTACTGAAAGCTTATTTATTTGAGCTGGCATATCCAGATTTTTAGGTTGTAGCTGTAATTTATACAGATATAAATTGTGGAGTTTTATTGATTTACTGTTTTATTATGACTGGTTACAGTATTTGTTTTGGTATGTACAAGTGCCTTGGTTGCAAGAAAGGTGTTTTTTTTTATAAATAAAGATTGAATTGAATTGAATTGAATCAAGAAATGCATTGGCACTGGGTCCAGTTCACAATATGTGTGCTTCAGCTTGGAAACAACCCCAATGACCTTAGCCACCTCCACCGATTTAAACTCCCCCCAAACAGATCAAGGTGACAACTGTTGGCCACAATGTGGCTCACTGACAGAATTCTGTAATGGATAGTGGACACCCTGTTTGAGAAGAATCAAGCAAATTCATCACATAAAGCATCTGAAAAGCTGTTTTTGGCTGGAGACAGGCTGGATGTAATAGTCTGTCCACAGTCCGAAACAGCATAGCTGTTTGATTCTTCCCAGCAGCAATCTCCCTGGACAGGAACTCCGCCTTCTTATGGTTGATTGACCCCTGGTACTCACAATAGTGAGTGTGTAGGGCCAGTCTGCCCACTTCCAGCCTGGTCTTACCCCAGCAGCGCTCTAACCCTCTGACCCCTAATCTTCATTGCCGTGAGCTCCCTGTCAAACCACGGAGACCTCAAGTGGGAAGATTTGGGTCATACACAGACACAGACTGTACCCCCTGCAGTACCTCCAGTTGCCACTATAGCTTGGCAATGTCCCTTTTATAAGCCCTCACCACCCCACAGTTGCTGCAGCTGTTTTCTGGGTGACATACACTGCACAATCCTAATAGCACACCAGGTTCATAGGTTAGTTATGAGCTAAAATAGACAAAATTTTGCTCATTTCTCAAGACACTTAAAAAGAGTACCCAGTAATTTTGTTCTCAGAACAGTAATTATCTAGCTTTATTTTAAATTTGTTTATTGGTCTAGTACCCACTATCTCAAATGGGAGTTTATTCTTTAATGAGACCACCCTCTCAGAGAACCAAACTGCCCTTTTATGGGTATGATTTACATTTCCCTTAGTCTGCTGTACAGGTGACCTGATGGCATATGAACTTGTACTTAATTGCAAGTCTAAATTAATCCACAAGTCTGCATTACTAAATGCTCAGGAAAACCAGTCACAAATCCCGTCTGATACACCGGTACTCCAGTACATACAGATTAAGTCTTATTAACCTATCCTCATAACTCAGGGCTTGAAAACCATTTACTGTTTTAGTAGTTCTACACTGATCCATTCCAGCTTGTGCATGTTAGTTTTGTATGATGGGGCAGAGAAAAAAGCACAATAATCTAAATGAGGCCTGATCAATACACTTTAGAGAGGAAATATCACCTCCTTCTCTCTCTACTAGTGATATGTTTTTTAATACAACCCGGTATACGGAAGGCTTTTCTCGTCACCTTTTCACAATGCCTGTTAGGTTTAAGGTCATCGGTGACTAAAATTCCCAAACATTTAATTTCTCAGACTGTTTTTAAGACTTTCCCTCCAAACACATATGAGGATCTGCTATTTGAAGCACCAAAATGCATTACAGTGCATTTCTTCAAATTAAATTATCCCAATACTGACACTGTAGTGCAGCATGAGGGGGGTGCTGCACTCCTGAGGTGCCGTCTTTTGGATGAGACGTTAAACCGAGGTCCCATCTGCCTGTCCTGGTGGTAGTTCAGGTGGATGTTAAAGATCCCATGGCACTTCTCAAAAAGAGTAGGGGAAGTTTCCCTGGTGTCCTGGCCAAATTTTCCTCATTCACTAAAATGCCACAAACAGCTTAATCTGGTTCAAGGTCAGTTGACGTTCATCTGTATCCCCCTTCCCTGGGTCATGCCTGAAAATAGGCAGAATCTGCCTAGGTCAACAAAAACTAAAAAAAAAAAAATCCAGTTTGTGTGTGCACCCCATTGATCAATCCTATGTAATTCTTGCTGAAGGTTGTCTACCAGGGCCAGATGTTAAAAAGTTTGCCCAGTGAGCAAAGTGATTGTGCTCAGTTTGCCCAGGATTTTCACCCATGTGCAATATTCGAAGGGGCCAGATTGTGCACTAAACAGGGTAGCTTGCATGCAAGGATCAGTGCACAAAGGATAGGACGGAGACAGGAATATGGGCACAGCGCAATAGTCAGTGCAGTAACACTGCAAAAAAGAAATAGTGCAATTACCACTGGTACCACATATTAAGCTGATGGTACCTTGATCCAGGAAAACGTACAAATGGCTAAGGAGTTTAATGGATACTTTTCATCAGTTTATAATTCAAGTACCAATGTTACCAAGCAACACCTGAAATCAACAAGTCAGTTAATATTAGATAAATAAGTTATTAAACAAAAATTGCTTAGTTTAAACCCCAGTAAATCTATGGGTCCAGATGAGATACATCCCAGATTGATTAAGGAATTGGCACACTTACTGGCCGAACCACTGACTCATTTATTCCAGGCCTCTTTAGATCAGGGAGATGTTATAGGGGCATGGAGAGAGGCAAATGTTACCCCCATTTTTAAAAAAGGTACTAAAAATGAGGTAGGTAACTATCAACCTATAAGTCTGCTCTCTATACTAGGGAAGGTGTTAGAGGGGATTGTAAAAGAGTATATAGAAACAGATTTGCAAAATAGGGGAGTCGATGTATCACAGCATGGTTTAAGGCATGGAAGATCTTGCCAGACAAATCTCTTGGGATTTTACGAGAATGTTAGTAGAGCACTGGATGAGGGATATCCAGTGGATGTCATATTTTTGGATTTCTCAAAGGCATTTGATAAAGTGCCCCATGGAGAGCTAGTGGATTCTTTAATAGAGCATGGCATCCACGGTAAGATAACTCGATGGTTTCATTCCTGGCTTACCAATAGAAAACAGAAAGTGACAATAAAAGGAAGCAAATCAGGTTGGGTACAGGTGACCAGTGGCGATCCGCAGGGATCAGTCATGGGACCCTGTCTCTTTAATTTATATATACATTCTATGGCAACTGAAAAAGACATCTGGGTAGCCAAGTTCGCTGATGACACAAGGATTGGCACCGTAGTGGAAAATAGTTTAGACTCTGTAAAATTACAGGATGCCTTGATTAAACTCCAAGACTGGGCAGACACGTCAGGTTTAACCTTCAATGTAGATAAATGTACAGTCATGAACTTTGGCAGAAACAATAAAAGGGCCACGTATAAGTTAAATGGTAAAATTCTTAGGGAAGTAACTGATGAGAGGGATTTGGGAGTGAGGGTTCAAAATGACCCAAAGTTTAACCAACATTGTAGCCAAGTGGTAAAAAAGGCAGGGAATATACTGAGCTGCATTAGTAGACATTAAGTCTAGGAGGTATGAGGTGTTATTACCACTTTATGGTTCTCTGGTGAGACCGTACTTGGAGTGTTGTGCTCAGTTTTGGTCTCCAGGCTACAGAAAACAGATTGTAGCCTTAGAGAGGGTCCAAAAAAAGGGCCACAGGACTGATTGATGGTAATCAAGGATGTGATTATTCAACACATTTGCAAAAGTATGGACTAGACACTGTGGAGTATAGGAGGTTGCAAGGAGACATGTGCTTGGTTTATAAAGCGCTCTCTGATATTAGTCTAAGGGAATCTTTGAGGTTAAAATTAAAAGAAAAATTATATCAGACTAGAGCACATCCCCTACAATTAAAAATGGAAAATTTAGAACAATAAGAAGAAAGCATTGGTTCAGTGTCAGAGTTGTACCAATATGGAATAAACTGCCCAAGGAAGTGGTATTCAGTTGTACTATGCAGGATTTCAAGACAAAATTAGATGAATATTTGTTAAGAAACAGTGTTTTGGGATACTAGTTAATTTAAATTTACGGCAAACTTTATGGACCAAACAGGTCTTCTATGCTTTGTTACAACTTATGAACTTATGAACCAATAAGAAAAATCCTGACTTACTCTGGGGAACCCTAGTGGCTGGAGGAGCCACTGTAACCAACAAAAAAATTGATGATTGGGGGAGCATGCCTACTCCCTGTTGTCCAGTGGCATCCCCATGATTGATCACCATCCCTGATAAATCTACACCACTCTTGGTGTCCAGTGGGCCCCCCACCCTCTGATCGCTATCCCTCAAAAAACTAAACTATTCCCTGGTGTCCAGTGGTGCTCTCCACCATCCAGTAGCCATCCCCAGTAATAATTAACCATTTCCTGGTCTCTAGTTGCAACCTCCACCCTCCAATCACTTGTCACAGTTTTTGTGCAAGAAGCCCCTTTACAATACACAGGATGCTCATTCACTGTCTTTCCATATGTCAGCTGGCCAATGTGGGGAGAAAGGGCTGTGCTGGTTGCTTTATGGGCTTCCTATGGCACTGTCAACTATGGTAAAGGGGGCAGGCAGGATGGTGTACCCAGTGGGAGCGGAGTGGGGGGGCTAGATACCTTTGAATTCTTGTACGAAACTGTGGTTAGTGATTAGATGGTGTGGGATGGTGCCACTAGACACTAATGAATGGTTCAGTTTTATCAGGGTTGCAGATCAGAGGGTGGGGATCACCAGCCACCAAGGAATAGTTTAGTTTTACTAGGGACAGAGATCAGCAAGTGGGGGGAACCCACTGGACAGCAGGGAATGGTGTAGTATTACCAGGGATGGAAGATCTGAGGGTGGGGGGAGCACTGGACACCAGGGAACAATGTAGTTTTACTGAGGATGGGGATCAGCATGTGGGAGGGACCACTGGATATCTAGATACCAGGGAATGGGGCACTTTTACCAGACAAGGGAGACCACTGGACACCAGAGACTGATTTCTTTGTAATGGGGCTGGTGATTGGAGACCCGGGGACCACTGAACACTGGGGAATGGGTACTCCTGTATGGGGATGGGCAATCAGAGTGAGTGGGGCTGGTTGCAAGGTGCATACCTTCCACTGTTTCAAATGAAAATGAGCCCATAATGCACATGTATTTGGCCCCTAAGCACCTTGCATGCCCAATGGGCTCATTTGCATGTTGCCAGCTGAATATTACACCAGGGTCCTGGTGCAATAGGATCTGGGAGTGCTGTCCCCTGGACTTCCATGATCCATGTCAGGCAGTTCTATGCCAAGATAGCGAATGTGAAATGCAGTTGCTATTATGGCGAGTGTATGTCGCTGAAAAGCAAACCGGTGATAAACACTTACTGGTGAACCGACATCCTGCAAAATAACGTGTTCCCCCCCGCACTCCTCCTCATGGGAGGCTTTTCCCCCTGCACCTCCCTGAATTAGGATTCTTAACGCCAGGGGGTGCATGTTGTTGGGGAGGAGGCACAATGTGCCTGAAAAAAAAATTATGTCCGGGAGCTGCAGGCAGAGGCAAAATTCAAACCCTTCCATTACCAGCCCCATACCCAGTACCTGCTGTGCTGGAGCCAGCCTCCCTCACCACCACACCACAAGGGCTTGCTCAGTGGCAGCACGGACACTTCATCCTGATAACCCTGTCCCTATCCCTCCCCTTCCCCTCGCCTTTTTGGTTGTCTTGAATGTCTGTAAATTGTCTATGTTTGTAATGTTTAATGTTACAGTACTTCTTGATTATTTATAAATGATCTCGGGTCACTCATGAAAAAGGGCCATTGTCTCATGTGTTTACCCGGTAAACAAAAGTTTAAATAAATAAATAAATTCACCCTTCCAGGTTGCCTTTCCCTACCCTCACCGTAGCAGTAGTCACTACCCTTGCCGGTTGCCTATGACAATAGCTCCGAATGTGTAGCCGTTTTGATGGTCACCAATATTTGGTCACTATTATCATGCGATACCATGTCAAGCAGTGCTGCTCAACTGAGCGCTGTGCTGATGTGCCCCTATAGTCAGTCGGATAGTGTTGGTGTGCTGCCTGACTGAATATGGTATCCTCAAGGTCGTAAGCAAGTGTAAGCTCAGAACAAACCTTTGCGCTCCACTTTTGCCCCCTTTCATACATTGTTTTTCCACGACAGAATTCTGGCTTCTAGCCTCTGCACCACTCCAACCACTGAGTCCCACTCAGATGCCTACCCTCCTCTCCATGCCCGCAGTGCACAACCAATTGCAATTCCAAACTGTCAACCTGTCTCTGTAGAGTTGTGGCTATCTTGCAACTGCTATAGATGTATCCCCCTTTATCTCTGCAGGGAGGACATTACACATACAGTGGTAAACATCCTTAGATTCCCTTTTACCTCAGAGCTTGTTGTACCACATTAAGGTATGTACTGCAAAACAGTATTCACACCTCATTACCACTCCAGTCTTAGACAATTAGAAACCTGAAGCTTCTTCCCTAAACACAATGAGGTAATGCTTAAGTTAATGAAGTACTGCAGTAAGAGGGAAGTTTAGGATGGTTTATTACAGCCCTGGCAGCACTCGAGGTGTACTTTGATTCTCCCTGGAAATCTATGCTGTTAGTAACAGCTGTCAGTTCCTTAACCTGCTTCCCTTTGTCCAACTCCCACTTCAGTCCAACAGTAACCTGTCATATGGGTGACTGAGATTGAGCCACTCACATATGAGCAGCTCAATCTCAATGCCTGTAACATGAGCTACCCTGAAAGAGTAGTGAGAAAAGAAGAGCGAACATGCAGGTTATCAAGGGAAGAATGGCTAGAAGGTAGGACAGCTAGAGGAAGGGGAGAGATGAGGAAGAGAGTATTTGGGAAGTAGTGTGGTGCAGTGTTGCCGACCTGCCCCCATGGTGTCGTGGTGAGGGTGGCCAGCAATAGGGAGCTAGGTGCAGGGTTTGGGACTGGGGAAGGGAAAGCTTTTTATGCCGGCAGGAATTCTTCATTTATTTTCCCTACTTTCTTCCCCCCTTCCCGACATGCACCACCCTGGAATTGACAATCTTTAGTTAGGGGGGTACGGGCAGGTGAAATCCCCTGTGAGGGGAGGTGGGGGGGAACCCCCCCCCGCATAAATACAGTTTGTGGTTTTCACCCTGTCCTTGCTGAAAATGTACATCGCCATTATTCTTTTCGGTGATGTACAGTCACTCTGTCGGTGATCACAGTTTGACAATCACTGTTATGACATGGAACCAGTACAACTCTAGCTTTGGACAACTCCACTTGCTTTATGACTGTTTGCTGCTAAGCCGCACAGCACTGGCTCACGTGGTAAAAAACTGGGGATCTACAATGCCAGTTCGACAAATTATTTGTCGACCGACATTACAGTGACGGATTTATGTTGACCGCAATTTGCAGTCGACATAAATCCATCTGGGGAAACAGAGTCTTTTTAGTGGGAGGCTTTTCCCTCGAACCCCCATGAAGGGGGCTCTGCCCCTTGCACCCCCCTGAACTTAAAGGTTTTCAGCTCCAAGTTGGAGTTGATTCAGGGAAGGGGTGCAGGAAAGGGGGAAAGAGTGCTGAGATCCCGGGTGGACTTTAACAGCAAACTGTCGATGGTGTCGGCATTAACGTCTTCACTGTAAAAGTTTCACCATGTGGAGAGTATGCCAAAAAGGGGGACAGGCCCACTAGCTCTACATAGGTTGCATGGTTCATCATCTGAATTATCGCATCCAGGAACTTGTATTGTAAGTGCCATTCTGGCAGATAACAGTAATAATGCCCTGGGAGTGCACTTCGACAGGTGACATTGCTGCAGCCCAATGACATTCAAATTTAGAGCCCCGGAACATGTGCCAGCTTTAAAATGTGGGGACATAAGAACTAAAATTTCCCCCTCAAAAGGAGACAAAATACAGCGCGCAACTGAATTCACTAGTATCTTTTGTTCTCAATGATGAAGTGAATTTCAAACCCTTATTGTGAATTTGTTATGACTTTCCTGTACTGTTTATTTGACTCTGTGTTATGCATCATTAATGTGATGATTCACATAAGCTCTACCTTTCTCGTTTTCTGTTATTTGATCTCTGCAGATTAAGTGGGATCAGTTGTTTATTCAAATAATAGTGTTGTACTAATTTTTTCTCTCTCTGTTTAGGTTAGCAATTTTTTAGGTTACAATGTATACAGTGACACTGTATGCTTGCTGCAATCTTCTGCTGTTTAGTTACATTCTTCTGCTGTTTATCTGCAGTCTTTGGATTAGCTTGGTTTAGCAAGTATGGGCAGTTTTAGTCATTTCAATTAATATTCAAACTTTCTTTGTCACTGCTGTGCTTCTTCACAGCAAAAGCTGGCACGTGTACATTTTTTTTGTATATAATCTTTTCTATTTTGGTTAAGTTACCCCCAGTCCTTATTTCTGCTCACTGATTAACTTCAATGCACATTGTTTACACAGACTTCTTGTTTTTTGAATGTAATCAGTTGGGCTAATTTACTGTTCGGATACACAATAGATCTGTACTCTTGTGTACAAACACCACCGCTTGATGAAGTCTCACTTGGGTGGCACTGTGCAGGGGTTCTTAACTATCGTTTTGGTTGCATTACAGTCGGATGAGCAGTTGCAGAACTGCAGAGAGCCAAAAAACATGCAAAAATGGGGGGTTTGCACATTTTTTTGCTCAGGGCTACAGCCCACACAATTTGTCCAAAGGTTTAAAATCTTCAGGGAAGATGCAGTCTGAGTCACTGATGTGCCTTTTTAAGATTTGGTGAAAAAATATTAATCCGTTCAAAAGCTATTCAAATTTCAATTTGCACATTATAGTCAATAGGAACAAAACACATGTGCCTCTCGAAAGCTGCCGCCACCACTACATTTTACTGTCGTAAATGACCCTTTCACTGTCGTGCAGTGGCCATCTTGTTTTCAGTTAGTGAGAGAGAGAAAAATGGCTGGCATTTAAATTTGGGACCCCCTAGGTAAACATAGGGCCCATAGCTACAGTATTCCAAAGTTGAGAAATTTTCCATAGGCTAACATTGCAGTGCCCACAGTGCCTTTCAGCACCCATATCTTGAAAATGATTTGAGATATGGATTTTTTGCTACCTGCGGCAAGCACGCATAGAGGTTTTGAAGTCATGATTACAACTGCAGTGGAATTTTTTTCATATTCACTATGGTTACTGAGATACTGCCAAATAAGTGTTACAAGGGTTCCTTTTCAGTACTATGGGATGCAGGGCCTAGAGTACCTGCACTCACACATACGCAAACCATTACCAAAAAAATGGGCAACGTTAAGGGAGCACAGGGCCCGGAGTGCCCTGCACTCCCACAAACCCAGTTACATTAGACTTTATCAAAAAGAAGGGAAATTAATTGCAAAAAAACTTAATTAATACATCAGTTACAGTTGATAGCACAGTGATAAAAGTATGGAAATGTTATGTTAGGGTTACCATCCCTACCACTCCACCACCACCCCCTCCACCCTCCGCACAGCAACAGACATTGGGATGTGCCATGGAGTCATCAGGCCTAACTCTCATCCCATTCTCCTATACTGTAGCAAATCAGCTTGTTTACACATGGAATGGGGTGAGAGTTGGGCTCGACAACCCCATGGCACACCCCAATGTCTATTGGTATGCAGAGGGTGGAGGGGGATGGGGATGGGGTGGTAACCCTAACATCATGTTTCCATACTTTCGTTGCTGTGCTATCAACCCTAACTGATGCATTAACTAAGTTTTTCCCAATGAATAAAAAAATAAATATATATATATATATATATATATTACTAACATACTAAAATGCCAGCAGAATAGGCCTAATGGTCTCTCGAGTCTGCTCAATTTTCAGCATCCGCACTGAAGTCTGATTTTGGTGTCCCCCCTTCCCCTTGGATTATACTTTCCCCAGTCCCAGATGTTCCACCTGTATTGTGCCTGGTCAGATTTACCCTTCCCCTGTGCCTATCCCATCCCCTCTTAAACCCATCCACAGTCTCCATCTCTACTAGCTCCCTGGGAAGTGCATTCCATGGTTCCACCACCCTTTCAGTGAAATAACATCTCCGCCTCTTCCCTCGACCCTTCCCCCTTCTAGCTTACACCCGTGACCTCTTGTTGCCCAACCCTCCTTCCTTTGGAGCACCCTGACTGTGCCTCCTTTATTGATCCCTTTCATGAACTTAAAGACCTCTATCATGTCCCCCCTGTTACTCCTCTCCTCCAGGGTGTACATGTGGAGCTCCTTGAGCCTCTCCTCATAAGTCCTCTCCCCCAGGCCCCAGATCATTTTGGTTGCCCTCCTTTGGACCCTCTCTAGGAGTGTAATGTCCCTCTTTAAATGTGGTCTCCAAAATTGTACACAATATTCGAGGTGTGGCCTAACCAAGTAGTTGTACAGTGGAAGGATCACTTCCACCTTTCTGGAGGTTATCCCCCTGGCGATGCATCCTAGCATCCTATTTGTCCTTACCGCTGCCCTCCTACAGGTCTCCGAGTTGTTCATTTTGACATCTAACACTACCCCCAGGTCCCTCTCACCCTCTGTGACTTGAATCATGTCTCCTCCCAGGGTATACCCCAGGCCTGGATTTCTGCCTCCCAGGTGCAGAACTTTGCACTTCCCCACAATTAATTTTAGTTTCCATTTTCCCAACCACCTTTCCAGAGCCTCCAGGTCCTCCTGCAATGCCACAATCCCCCTCCCCATCCACCACTGCACCTAGCTTTGAGTCATCTGCAAAGAGACTCATCTCACTCCTGATCCCCCTCCTGATGTCTGAGATATAGGCGTTGAATAGAAGCGGCCCCAGCACTGACCCCTAGGGAACCCCACTAGTAACCCACCTTGGGGATTAGGCTAACCCTCCAACCACCACCTTCTGAGTATGCTCAGAGAGCCAATTTCCTATCCATCTTAGCAACTGTCTCCCTACCCCCATGTCCTTCAGTTTAGCCAGCAGGCCATTGTGGGGTACTGAATCAAATGCCTTGCTAAAATCCAGAAAGAGGATGTCCACTGGCCTACCCTGGTCCTGGGCCCTCGTCACCCAGTCATAGAACTCAACAAGATTTGTCTGGCATGATCTTCCCATGACAAAGACATGCTGCCTATCGTCCAAGTACCCAGTTTGCTCCAGTAACCCCCCCCAGCCTTTCCTTGACAATACCCTCCATCACCTTGCTGACCACTGATGTCAGGCTAATGGGCCTGTAATTTCCTGCCTCCTCTCTTGATCCCCCTTAAGGATCGGCATGACATGGGCCACCCTCCAGTCTTGGGGCACCCACTCAGTCCTCAGAGAGATTTTGAAAAGCTCTGCTAGAGGGACTGCCAGGACATCTGCCAGTTCCCTCAGCACCCTGGGATGTATCTCATCTGGCCCAGGTGTTTCCTCCATCTGAAGGGACCTAAGGGCTTCCCTTACTCTCTCTTCTGGGATTTCAGCCTCGTCCTCACCCTTTTCATATGCACTGCTGGGCCTCCACCAGTCTGTGGTGGCCCACTCCCTTTCCGCAGACCCATCACGGCCCTTGGTCTCTACCGGTATCACCTCTTACTCCGGTTTGCCCCCGCTCCCCTTGCATGACATAGCCCCTACATCCCCCCGGTATAAACTGAGGCAAAGTACTCATTTAGGACTTCTGCCTGTTCCCCTGCCTCCTGTGCTCAACCATCCCCTACCCTTATCTTGCTGATCTGCCCCTTACTTTCCTTTTGTCCCCTATGTATCTAAAGAACCCCTTGTCCTCCCTCCGGATCACAGTGGCCAAGGACTGCTCCTTTTCTGCCTTAGCTACTCTCACCACTCTGGTGACTCTCTTGGCTGTCACCTCATAATCTTGGCTGTCACCTCATATTCTTCCTGATCCCTTTCATTCCTTGACCACTTGAAGCACCTATAGGCCGCCTTCTTTTCCCCTCACCACCTCCTGTACCTCCCGGGTTCACCAGCAGGTTTTCTGGCCATACTGAACTTATGCCTTTTCCTTGCGCAGGATCTGGTAACCTCCTGTATTCCCCTCTGATGTTCCCCCACCTGCTTTCAGCATCCATATCTGACCTTATCTTGTCTAGATGATCTTTAAGGATCCTTCCCATCTCCCTGAAGTCTACATCCCTAAAGTCGGTTACTACCATCCTTGTTCAGCTTTTCTTCCCCCCTAGGTCCAGGAAGAACCGGACTATGGTGTGATCACTCCCAGCCAATGGGTCCCTCACCTCTAGGCCCCTAATCTGATCACTGTCTGCCAGGACCACATCCAGTGTCCAGGCCTCCTTAGTTGGCTCACCCACCTGTTGTGTCAGAAATGTATCCTGGAAGACATCCAGCAGCCTCTGCTCTCTGGCCACTGGTGATGCCATAGTCCCCCAGTCTGTTCCAGCTGTTTTCAACTAACCTGAGATCAGAAGATCAGCATGCTACAGCCCAGGACATTTGAAGTGTGCCTGTGTGTTTTAGAACTGTTATTTGCTGTGTTCTATACTGTGCCAATACTCCTACCTCTGGGGACAAAAGACTATCTGTTTGCTGAGCTCCGGTAAAATGAAGAAAAGTAATTGAATTCTGTGGCAGTAAGTGGAAGGAGAACCCAGGGTCCAGCATCACAGAGGAGGAGTGACAGCATGCAATAAAGCTTCACGCAGTTCACAGCGCGAGTGCTGTGGTGCGAGCGTGAGTGGCACAAGCGCCACTCTGAAAAGAAAAAAAAATTAAATTTTAATTGGGAGAACTTAGGTCAAATTGTAAGTAAAAGTAATATAGTAAGGGATAGCTAATGTTCTCCATGAACACTAACAGTTGCTATTAGTAAGCTGTAAAAAACATCATTTTTTTCTCAGGTTTGACTTTATTTAAACGATATTTAAGTATTTATTAGCGTGTAGGTAAATTGCTTTTTTTTAGACGGGGCTGTGAATTAAAATTAGTATTGCTCTCTAGATAAGTTCTAACTGTTTTTTTGTAGAACTATACTTGAAAATGTTGCTGTTAAATCTTTTAGGCTGTTTATTTTTGTGTTGCCGCCTGAGTGCTGCAACTCAAAAAGAATTTAATATGGCTAAAAGATCCACAAATGACAAATGTTTGCTAAATTGGTTAATTTCACATAGTCAATCACAGAAAAATAATGGTACCAAATTAAGAAGAAATTCTTTTCAGGTTTTATGGAAAAAGCATATCTCAGGAGGTTGTTATAAACCTTTGACCCCTTTTAAGTTTAATACTTCAATTTCAGATTTTTCTGGGGCTAGTTGTCTGTTGTTAATGTTCAGGGTAGATATTGAAATGAATCCTGGGCCTGATAATTTAATGATGAAAATTTTACATGACAATGCACGTAGTATTGGGTCTAAGAATGATATTTTGTCAACTTTATTGGTTAATAATGATCCATGTGTATTAGGGTTAAGTGAAACGTGGCTTTCTAAGAAACATCGGGATGATGAATTTGGTACTCAGAACTATCAAGTATGGAGAGCAGATAGGAAATCTAGAGGGGGAGGGGTAATGCTTTTTATAAAACGAACTTCGGGTTATTCGGAAATTTTGATCCAAGGTAGTGAAAACAATATTGAATTGTTGGCAGTTTATCTAGGACATTTAGGATTGATTATTTCAATTGTTCATTCACCTCCAAAGGCCAGTATTTCAGATTTGGAAATCATATTAACAAAAATAACTGATTTAGCAGGAACTAGGCCTTTAATTCTGATGGGCAACTTGAATTGTGATTGGAAAAATACAAGAGGGAGACATTTAAAAGATAAAGCAACTAATTTGGGACTAAAACAACTTATAAAAAGCCCTACTAGATATACATCTAATTCAACCAATGGACCCATATTAGATCTAATATTGGTCTCCACTCGAATAGAAATTGAAGCAATGGGTACTTTACCCCCATGTCTTGGAGATCATAATTTGATCTGGGTTACTGTGCCACGGTCCCAGTTTAAACAAAATTTAGTCCATGAAACTCAAAACTGGTCAAGAGATTTTAGAAAAATTTCAGAGTCTCGATTTTTGCATAGCATAAGTACAATAAAATGGGACCGTTGCAAACTAATCCCAGATATTGATACTGCAGTTAAATATTTTACTCAGACCTTTGGAGAAGTATGTGATTTACATGCACCTAGAACTAAAACCAAAAAAAAAAGCCTAGTAAATTACCATGGATTAATAACGGAATATTAAAACAAATCTGAATTAAGAACAGAATTTGGAAAAAAGCATTAAAATCAAAGTTGGAAAGGGATTGGATCTCTTTTAAAGTTGCTAGAAATAAATGTAAAAGGCTAATCAAGGCTTCAAAGATTTCTTTTAACAAAAACAAAATTGATATGAGTACCGATCTAAGACAGTTTTGGAGAGTGATTAAAAAATTGACCAAACCAGGATGTAATTCTTCAGAAGAAATATCTAGGTTAAAATATGTAGTGCATTAAAACATTTTTTTGTTGATCTTACTAATTGTAAAATTCCGTATCAATCAGACCCAGAACAAATTAAAACAAAATCATCATGTAATGGACCTCCCCCATTTAGATTCAACATTTTGACTGTTACTAATGTTTATAAAGTACTACAAAAAATAAATATTTACAAGTCCTTTGGAAATGATGGTCTAGAAGGTAGATTTTTGAAGTTAGCAGCTTCTAATATAGCACCAATTATTACATATGTATTTAATTGTAGTCTTCAAATAGGTTATTTTCCCTTATGTTGGAAAGAAAGTAGAGTAAAACCAATTTATAAAGGGGAAGATGTGGCGGAACTTAATAATTATAGGCCTATAGCCTTACTACCTCCTTTATCAAAAAGTTTAGAGAAACTTGTTTCTATACAGATCATGGATTATTTGGACAAATATAGTTTGTTAACAACAAAACAATCTGGCTTTCAAAAAAATTATTCGACTACAACAGCTCTTTTGGAATTTAGTGACCTGTTAAACAGGTCTTTAAGAAATAATATGAAGACAGCGGTCATTTTTGTAGCCCTTTCAAAAGCTTTTGACATGGTGGACCACCCCTTGCTTATTGAGAGATTGCAGGAGACAGGTATTAGGGATGACCCTTTAAATTGGTTAAAATCATATCTGGGTAATCGATCTCAGATGGTAGAGGTGCAGGGATGTTTATCGGAGAGTAGAAGTGTTAATAGAGGTGCTCCCCAGGGATCAGTCTTGGGACCCCTTATGTTTCTAATGTTTATGAATAGTCTTCCACAAGTTATGGAGCATACAGAGATTCGACTATATGCAGATGATATGGTAATTATTGCATCTGAGAAAACAGAAAATGTATTACAATCAAACCTGCAATCTGATTTTGCGAGGATTGAGGGGTGGTTCACCAGATCAAAATTAATTATGAATGAAAAAAAAACAAAATGTATGATATTTCCAATAAAAAAAGTGGTGATGTTACTTGTAAACTTTGTGTTTACACAGGAAATTCAGTTAAATTAGAACAGGTTAAGGATTATAGTTATCTGGGGGCTATATCTGATGTACATATGTCCTTTTCTAGTAATATTTTAGAACTGGTCAAAAAAGTTAATAAAAGGGTGGGGGCACTAAGAAGAAGTACTGAATGTTTAACAACAATGGATAGGAAAAAGCTGGCTGATCAGTTAATTATTCCAGTGTTAAGATATGGAGAATTGATATATAGGAAAGCTAACAAAGCACTATTGACTAAACTGGACAAAATGTACTATCGTGTGGCTAGATATGTATCAAAGGGGAATTATTGTACACATCATTGCTCACTGTTAAGTAACGTGAACTGGTTACCTCTGGATATAAATTATCGGTGCCATTGGTTAACTTTAATGCATAAAATGAAATGTTTATCGGTGAACCATCCAATTTCACTATTATTGTTTCCAGTGAAATATTATTCAAACAGGTTATTAACTAGATCAGTTCATTTAAATAAAATATCTGCAGGAAAATCTCAAAATAAATATGGGGATCGGACTTTGATTCATCAAGCTGCTAGTTTCTGGAATCTTCTCCCAGTAAATGTAAGGGAAATTACAAATCATTCTTCATTTATTCATTCTATAATGGAGTTAAATACCCATACTTGTGATTGTTGAACATCTCTTGTAATTTGTGGAAATTAAGTCTTTCTTTTAGAATAATTTATAAGGATTTATTTTAGTTATATTTTGTTGTCCTTAGTGTTCTGTTAGTTTTTAATATGGAACTTTATTGTATGTTTTAGATAGGAAATTACGCAGGTCTGTCTTGCAAACTGGATTCTGTCCAAATGACATGTATTACCTGTATACAAATAAAATTTTACCTACCTACCCTGCTGAGATCCCCCATTACTATTACCCTTCCCTTTCTTAATTTACAGTGTCCCTTGAGATTTGCCACCAAACTTTCTTCTAGGATCTCCGCCAGTGCTGGTGGTCTGTATAGCTTTACTCTGTTACCCCACTGTATAAGCAACGTGACTCAAATAGCCTCCACATTCCCCTCTTCCTCCTCTACCCCTCCAATACCCACACCATTTCTGACTAACAGTGCTACACCACCACCCCTTCCCTCCCCCCTATCTTTTCTGAACATAGTGTAGCCCTCCAGATTTAGGTCCCACTCATGCCCTTCAGTGGCCCAGGTCTCAGTGACTGCAGCCACATCTACCTCCCCCTCAACTAGCATTGTCTGGAGCTCAGGCATTTTATTTCCTAGGCTACTGGCATTTATCAGGACCACTCTCCATCCCTTTTCCCTCCTCTCCTTTCTCCCCCTTGAGCTCCCATTTCTCAGCTCCTGCATCCTACCTGGTGACCCAGCTCCACATTTCCCTAGCCCCCTAAAGGAGTGGAGACCATGTCCCTCATTTAGTGTATATTCTGGCACTGCCCCTTTTTTGATCCCTCCCCTATTCACAAGTTTAAACCCCACTTTTCACTGATGAACCCAGCTAGTTTGAGCCTTAGGATTTTCTTCACCTCCAAATTAAGGTGGAGCCTGTCCATAGCATACAGCCCCTTATCCTCCCAGGTCTTCCCCCAGTCCCCCACCAGGCCATACCCCAATTCACCACACCACTCCCTAAGCCACTGATTTATCTTCCTAATCTTCATTTGTTTTCCCCACTAGCCCTTGGCACCGGCAGGATTTCTGAAAAGGAGATCTTACAGCCTATGAAAAGGCATACCCTTGCCAACTCCTGGAGCCTTGCCTGAATTTCTAGTTCACTATTACCATTTATGTCATTTGTCCCCAAGTGCACTAGAATGCCTGGGGTCCCTATGCATTCCCTTGCCAGTGAATACAACTCATGCTTGGCCTTGAACAGTGTCAGGCCTGGGTGGCATTTGGTTCTGATCAGACAGATTTTACCCTCCTCCTGCCCCTCCCATTGTATGCCTCTGATCATGGAGTCCCCCAGTGGCAGTACACTAACTTCCCCTGTGCCTTCCTGTTCACCCCTCGGGTTCCCCCTCCTTCCATGCACCTCCTCATCCCTTCATCTGGATTCTCCCCTCAACCAGCTCCTCGCACCTCCCACAATCTGGGTGTTGAAGGTAGCCCCTTCACTATTGTCCCATGTCACCTCCTCTACCCATGTACTGGCCTTCTTTATCCCCCCCACCCAAGTTTCTTTCTCTGTATCTCTTTCCCCACTCCTTACTAATCCATCCATCCTTTCTGTTTGCCTATCTGGCTTTCTGCTCACTATCATCACATTTATGTCATACGCCTTCCTGCCTGTCGTGCTCCCCTGTTCCATACCAACAGCCTCCTCCTTGTACCCCCGATCCTCCTTTTCCTTTTCCCCTCCTACCCCTCTTCTCCATCCTGTCAGGGACCCCCTCTATTGTGCCCTTCACACATGCCCTCTACACCTGTTCTATCAGTCCCTGTCCCAGCTACACCAGCAGCATCATTATCCTCCTCCTTCTCTTCCTCCATCACACACCCTTCTTCTACCAATGGGTGTAGAGGCTTAAAACAATTTGTGAGCCTTAGCCCATCCCCCAGTGCCCTCCATCCCTACTGTCTCTCTTAGTTTCCTTTGGACACCCCCAGACTCTTGCCTACTGCTGTGGAAATTTCCACCTTTTGGGCCTCATCTGCCAGGGACCCCAAGAGCCTTCTGTGTACCCCCTTCCCTCCTCTGCTAGTGTGAGCACCACTCTTCACTCATTCCCCAGCTTGGGAGGGCCCCAGCACCTGGTGCTTCCATGTAGGTGAACACTTGCCTCCTACCTCTCCAATCCTCCCCCAGACCCCCAGCTGCCTTTGGATCCCCTCTACCTCCTCCTTAAGCTGTGCCAGCTGGTAGCACACCGGGCATCCCCAAAACTTCCATGCCCAGTCCAGTATCATGGCTGCACCACACCCCGTTCACCCAACCACCTGCCCAAAGATACCTGTTCTAGTGATATGCGGTCCCTTCCCCATCATCATAGCAGTATTTTCTAGGCCAAATTACCAACTCATTGGCTCTACAGTTTCTTGAGCTACTGGTACCTAAACCTAGACAATTCCCCCCATGCAGCATGCAGACCTTTAAACTTGCAATGCTTGGGTGGCTGAACTTTTCCCCACTTGACTATTTGCCTTAAGATTTAGTTTACAGGGGAAGATTGAAACTCCCTCTCCTCTCTCCCAGCCTTAAAACCCATGCCCCAGTGGCTAGAACTAAATGAGCTGCACATGAAGCCTTTTCCTCCAATTGCAGGGCAGCGTTCCCTATAAATGAGCTGTGCTCTGGGGAGGGAGGGGTGGGGAGGAGTGGGATTTGGGCCCACACCTGACTCTCACCAGAGTGTATCAGCCCTGTATCTGCCCCTCACTGCACCTCTAAGCACTGCAACCTCCTCCGGAGGAAGGTCCCACACAAAACAACACTTATTAAAAAAGTCAACAGTCCTGCTTAAAAGTCCACAGACTGATAAGAATTTAAAGCTTATCCAGCTACTAAACTCCCCAGCTGCTCAGCAAAAGCAGGTTCCCACAACCTCTACCAGTCCCAACTGTTTCTGCAACTAACAATCATCAATCACATTGGACAAACACCATCAGGTGACCGTGCTTATATCAGAGTGCAACCACACACCTGCACTTTTACCCCCAAAACAATTTTGCCATTTTATAAGATAGATAACCCACTCTAGGATGTGTGGTCATGCTCTGATATACACATGCCTTGGGTGGTTGACACACACCAAGGTGTGCGTATATCAAGCAGCGACTGCACATCTAAGAGTGGTTATCTATTACATATATATATATATATATATATATATATATATATATATATATAGGGCACACCCTATATTTAGGTTATGAAGCCACTTCCATGTTAAACTTGAAATTATGCGTGTTAATAACTTTGGACCCATTCAATGGATTTGCATGAAATTTTGTTTAAGTGGTGGGGAACTTGCTCAAGTTCAGGACATTGTAACTTTGGACCCCTCGAATGTTTTGGCACCAAACCACCAAAGGCAAATATGTGGGACCAGAGCTTGCTACTTTGCAAATTTTAGCCCAACAGAGACAACCATTTGGTTGCAGGAGGCTGGCAAAGATTTGCAATTATTTTGACACACTTTCGCAAAATACTTTTGCAAATCACAAAAGTTTTGCATGCAAAATCACAAACCTTTCACATTTGCTAAAGTATTTTGCAAAAGTATTTTTCCCCCAAAATTTAAAAATGTATTTCTAGGGGGTTTAACACTCCCACCCTAAAAAAAAAATATGGCTAGCATCCCCAGGACTCGACTAGGTAAACACAACAATCAGTGTTTTCCTAGAGGGTCCCAATTTTAAACTCCTGGCATTTTTCTGTGTCACTAACTGTGAACAAGTTGGCTTACTCAGGAAAGTAAAAGGACCATTTGGACAGTAAAAACTGCCTCTCATGAAAGTTTCATGATTTTTTGCTAACTTTTCCCATTGACTACAATGGGAAATTTGTTTTTTGAATAACTTTTGAACAATTTAATATTTTTTTTTCACCAAATCTTTGAAAGGCACATCGGTGACCAAGGCTGCATTTTCCATGATGTTTTCAGACCGAACGGACAAAGCATGTGGGCTGTGGGTGTGAGCAAAGAAACACACAAAAAGTCCTTTTTTTCATTTTGTGGCATTCTGTAGCTCCACAACTTTACAACTGACCATAACAAAACTTGCCAGATCCAGAGACCTATGGTGCACAGTGCACATGTAAACCTTCATGCAAATCTGTTGTATGGTGGCAAAGTTATTAAGGTGCAAAATTTGAGGTTTTGCATTAAAGTGGCTACTCAACCCTAATAATATATATATATATATATATATATATATATATATATATATATATATAGGGCTTTAGCGTGCAACCCAGTCACCTTTTCTGGTTTCAAATCTAACTACATATTACAACTCCCAGCACTATGTCCAGCATAGTTTACTATATCAGAAGACAGCTGTTTCTTTAACCTCTTTCACTCCAACACACACATACACATCATCCTCATGGCCACAACATTCAAAATAAGTATTGTAGCCTAATGTGTTATAAATAGAATAAAGTATGGACTGGTGAGTGTAACAAGAAGTTTATATCTCTGAAATGTTAGATGCTACATAAACCCTGAAAGCAAAACTCTGCATGGGGAAGTTATTAAACATCTAACATAGGTGTATAATTTCAAGTTTTACACACTACCCCATATTTTATTTTATATAATTGCTGGGTTTTTCTTTTTGGCCACAGCAGTTACATAAAATAAAAGTCATTGCAGTGTTGCCGTGGTTCTACTTGTCTGTTAGTGCAGTCCACGCTATAGACGATCAGTTACAGTTTTTTTTTCCTGGTTGGTTTGTGACACAGTAAAAGTCTTAGTCAAACACAGTAAAATGCTCTGGTATTTTAAAAAAAGAAATAGCTTACCACCTAGTCAGAGCAGTGGTGCAGTTTTGAGAGAGAAGGCAGGGCAGTGAGTGCGGTGAGTGAAAAGATAATGGAAGAGCTTTTGAGGAACATGCGCAGAACAAGGGAAACACGGCACATGTTTGTCATTATGAACACTCCTTTATAATGGCAAATTACACCTATGGTAGAAAGCAAAACCCATTGATTATATCAAAATAAAGAAAATGTTTGCTTATGTCAGTCTTGATTATACGGGACACAGTGAAATTCGGTTTGCAATGTGGAATTTGCTACCATGGAAAATGTAATTATTTTATATTTACATTCAGCTGTTTAATGATTAAAATAACATATTCATCAACTAAGCCTCTTCCCCACTTCCTCCATGCCTCGTCTACATGATTTACATAATGATAGTATAGAAAGAATTATAGATTTCCTTTAAATATTTCTTATCCTATATTTTGTATCCTGGGTAGCACAGGGGAAGATTCTACATCTCATTCTCACAGGGATCTTTATTTCACACATTTTTGAACTATATTTAGTTAGGATATTTTTTTTTTTTTTAGTTGTTTAACCAGGTATAGCACACTAAGCTGAAAGCTTTTTTACAGGAGCGACCTGGGAGCACAAGGAGGTTAAGTGACTTGCTCAAGGTCACACAGTATGCAAGTGGAAGCTGTGGGATTCAAACCCAGGTCAGGTCTGCTGGATGTCACCAAATTTGCAGCTCAGAGCCTTAGACCACGGCGCTATACTGCCTCCTCATACACATCATCTGATATCCCAGATAAAGGCAATATGTTTTCAGAGGGTCATGATTTTATCCATTTTTTACAATGTATTTATCCAGGGTAGCCTAGTCCAGATATAAAATATTGTTTTCACCATGTTCTGATTTCACACAATACAGCATAATTTTATTTATTTATTTGAAGATTCAGAATTACAATCCTTTGAGTCAAAGACTCATTTTCAAAGTCTCCACATCCATGAGAAACAAACAAGAGTGATGCTAACAACAAGCAGATTATTAGCATTACCGGACAGTAATATAGAGCTAATATAGTAATAATGTGTAGATGTAGAACTTTACTGAAACTAGGATGTCACATCTTCTGTGATCTATCCAGGCTAAATATAAAGCAATCAGCAGGCATATTCTTAGAAAACACATTGTAAAAATGTATAAAAGGAAGACCTCATTGAAACTGCCTCTCAACACAGCTACATTGAGCAAATGCATTAGAAAAAATTGGTAACAGCATGACCACACTGTAAATTACATATCAAATCTCATTTGACATATCCTGTAAAAATTCAGTATTTAAAATGGGTTAAATGCTTTACCTAAATGAAATAAATATTTTAAGTATCAACTTGGCTAGTCTTTCCCATAGATCTTATCCTGCAGTCCCATTTTAGTTGCCCTCCACTGCATTGCTTCCACCCTGTCTATGTTCTTTTTCAGATGAGGCTTCCAGAACTGGATGCAGTATTCCAGGTGTGGTCTCTCGTGAGTGTCTTATACAGCGGCAAGATGACCTCCCTCTTTATACTCCTGATACCCCTCCCTATGCATGCAAGCATCTAGCTAGCCTTTCCAGCCAGTTTATCACACTGCCTAGTTTCTCTTAGGTCCTCTGAGATGACAACTCCCAGGTATCTTTCCTGCTTCATGACTGTCAGTTCCTCCCTATCTAGTTCATACATTTCTCCTGGGTTCTTGTGTCTAATGTGCATGATCCTGGACTTCTTTGCATTGAATTCCAGTTGCCACTCTTCAGACCATTTCTCCAGTTTTTTTAAGGTCTTCCCTCATTCTTTCAACACCCCTGGCATGTCATCCTGTTGCATACCTTTGTATCATCTGCAAAGAGGCATACCTTCCCCTCAAGTCCCTCTGCACTGTCTCCAGTAAAGAAATTGAAGAGGACCAGCCCCAACACTGATACCTGCTGCACCTGGCTCATCACCTCTCTCTCTCTCTGTCTCTCTCTCTCTCGCCAGAGTACTCCCTGTTTTCCACAATCCTCTAACTCCTGCCATTCAGCCAGTTGTCCACCACAGAACTATTTTAGTATCCACTACTAGGTTGTGCAGTTTGTTAATCAGCCTTCTATTGGGGAAGGTGTTGAACACCTTTATGAAGTCCAGATTGGCCACATCCACCGCACCTCCTTGGTCCTCTACCTTAGTTCCCCAGTCATGCTTAGATTAATGCAATGAGTTAGTGTAAAACACAGTGCTTATCCTAAATACAGTACAAATTAAGGTTAGATCAATAAGTAAATAAATGCCCACATGGCAGTGTATGTGTGTTACTGTGTTTGTCATAATGCTGTGTGTGTGTGTACACAGTGCACTGCTATGTTATACTGAAATATGTATGCATATACAGTATGTGTATATGTATTAGTGTGTGTGTGTGTGCGTGTGTATCACAACAATTAGAAAGTGCAGTTAGGTGGCTCAGTGGTCAGTGGAAAAATTGCTAGCCTACATTCCCCCACTACCTAGATCAGTTTCAGTCTTCTGCAAGTCATTGCTGATTTAAACAAGGTGTCTAATGGCACCCCCCTCACCCACTAATGTCCCTCGGAGCCTGCAAAGAAGTAAACAGCCCTTTGATTTTTTTTTTTTTTAATCTAAACAAATGTGTGTAGACAGTGCACTGCTTTGTTATGCTGGAATATATATGGATATATGTGTATATGTATTAGTCAGTGTGTGTGTATCACAACAATTAGAAAGTGCAGTTATAGTAGATGACTCATTGGTTAGTGTAAAAATTGCTAGTCTACATTTCCCTGCTATCTAGATCAGTTTCAGCCTTATGCATGTCATTTCTGATTTAAATGGGGGTGTCTAGTGACAATCCTCCCACCCTTTGGTGTCCCTTGGAGACTGGAAAGAAGAACGCAGACCCTTGTTGTCTTTTTTTAATCAGTAAAAAAAAAGGTCCACCACTGATGCAACGCCACACCCTCAGCACAACCTCCCACTGAGCACCCGCCACCCTACATCCCCCATATTCCCACACACACCCCTACTTACCTGAACAGATCCCGATGTAAAGATCCACTGTCCCATGGAAGACAATTCTTGCTGCTGGAAATGGCAACTGCCATATAAGAAATAAGGTAAGTGCAGTTGAAAACCCATTGAAATACAATGAACCACACTTACCTTATTTCTTATATAGCAGTCGCCAGTTCCAGCATCAAGACATGTCTTGTTAGGAGAGTGGATATTCACAATATGACCTGTTCAAGTGAGTGAGGGTATGTGTGTGGGGTCTCAGGGTGGGCATGGTGGGTGCTCAGTGGGAGGTCAGGCTGGGGTGGTGGGAGTCGCATCACCACCCAGTCTGCATTATTAATCCCTATATAGTGTGAGGCCCCATGCCCAGCTAAACTCTGGAGCCCCCCACCTTTGCCACCAGGATAGCCTTGTGTCTATCCCACTCCTTCTTAAATAAGGTCACTGTTTTAACCCCTACCACTCCCTCTGGTAGGCTAATCCAGGCATCAACTACCCCCTCTGTGAAAAAATATTTTCTCACGATTCCACTGAACCTTCTTCCCTCTAACTTCATTTTGTGCCCCCTTAACTTGGAGCATCTCTTACTTTGGAAGATGCTTCCTTTCTGTACTCTGTTTATACCAGTGATGTATTTGTATGATTCAATCATGCCCCCCACATCCTTTTCTCCAGGAAATACATATTTAACTCTTTTATTCTTTCCTCATAAGTCTTAACCCGCAGGCCCTGAACCATTTTAGTTGCCCTGCACTGCATTGCTTCTACCGTGTCTATGTTCTTTCTCAGAGAAGGCTTCCAGAACTGGATGCAGTATTCCAGGAGTGGTCTCTCATGAGTGTCTTATACAGGGGCAAGATGACCTCCCTGTTTCTACTCATGTAATCCCTCCTTATGCATCCTAGTATCTGACTAGCCTTTCCAGCCACCTCATTGCACTGTCTAGTTTCTCTTAGGTCCTCTGAGATGATAGCTCTCAGGCCCCTTTCCTGCTTTGTGACTGTCAGTACCTCACCACCTACTTCACCTCTGGGTTCTGGTACCCTATGTGCATGATCCTGCACTTCTTTGCATTGAATACCAGCTGCCCTTCTTCAGACTGTTTCTTCAGTTTTTTAAGCTATTCCCTCATTCTTTCAACACCCTCTGGCATTCCCATCCTATTGCATACCTTTGTATTGTCTGCAAAGAGGATTACCTTCCACTCCAGTCCCTCTGCAATGTCCCCAATAAACGCATTAAAGAGGACCAGCCCCAACACCAACCCCTGTGGCAACCTGCTCATCACCTCTTAAGAATATTCCATTTACCTCAACTCTCTGACTCCTGCCATTCAACCAGTTCTCCACCCAGAGAATTATTTTAGGATCCACCCCTAGGCTGCATAGTTTATTAATCTATCTTCTATGAGGGACAGTGTCAAAGGTCTTTCTGAAGTCAAGATAGGCCACATCCACTGCACCTCCCTGGTCCACTACCTTAGTTACCCAGTCATGCCGTAGATTAGTACAATGAGTTAGTGCAAAACACAGTGCTTATCCTAAATACAGTAAAAGTTAGGGTTAGATGTATGAGTAAATAAATGCCATATAAGGCAGTGCATGTGTATCACTGTGTGTGAGGCAATGCTCTGTGTGTGTAGACAGTGCACTACTATGCTGTACTGGAATATATATGAACATATGTGTATAAGTATTAGTCAGGGTGTATGTATCACAACAATTAGAAAGTGCAATTAGATGGCTCTGTGGTTAGTGCAAAAATTGGTAGTCTACATTTCCCCACCATCTAGATCAGTTTCAGCCTTCTTCATGTCATTACTGATTTAAATGAAGTGTCTAGAAGCAACACCCACCCTCCAATGTCCCTCAGAGCCTCATAAGAAGAAAACAGTTTGTCGATGTCTTTTTCTAATGTGTAAAAACGTGTTTAGACAGTGCGCTGCTATGTTATACTGGAATAAATGAGGCCTTTTCATGAATGGCTGGGGTGGCTATGTGACATAAGTCAAAGGTGTAGCCACCGAACAACTGCCCACGCCCATTGTGCCATTTCCACCGCATTCCCCAAACAGATGCACTCCCCTACACACCTGATCCCCTGGCTGATCATGGAGCTCCACAAAGGAGGCAGGTGGGGGGGCAGTGCAGGGGGTGAGCCAGCACTCCACGGCATGCACAACCCCATGGAGTGCTGTGTGTGTGGGAAACCAGTTCCACGTCTGGGATGTAGATGTAAACCACTGGGGACTGCTACGTAGAAACATAGAAACATAGAATTTGATGGCAGATAAGGACCGCTTGGCCCACCCAGTCTGCCCATTTCCCTGCCTACTGGATAAGCTGCAGATCCTAGTTAACCAGCAGCCTACTTCTACCTACCCCCATCCCCTAGAATTGCCTTATGACTGTCCCATGCATGCTTGAATTCCACCACTGTTTTTGACTCCATGACCTCCTCCAGAAGGCCGTTCCATGCATCCACAACCCTCTCTAGAAAAAATACTTCCTTAAATTACCTCTGAGCCGCCCCCATCTTCAAATTGTGCCCCTTGTTCTTGCACACCTCTTTTTGAAAGATGCTACCCTCTTGGACTTTGTTGATTCCCTTGAGGTACTTGAAAGTTTCTATCATGTCCCCTCTCCCTCCTTTCCTCGAGGCTATACATATTAAGCTCCTTTAGTCTGTCTTCATATGTCTTCTGGTGCAGACCCTGCACCATTTTAGTTGCCCTCCTCTGGACAGCTTCCATCCTGTCTATGTCTTTGCAAGACTGGGTCTCCAGAACTGCACGCAGTACTCCAGATGGGGTCTGACCAGCTGTCTGTACAGAGGGATAATAACTTCTTGTTTTCTACTGGTGATGACTCTCCCTATGCATCCCAATATCCCCCAGCCCTCATTGCTGCCGTTTCACATTGCTTGCCTACCTTTAGGTCATCTGATATGACTACCCCCAGGTCCCTTTCCATTTTTGTTGTTGTTAGTATCTCACCCCATTGTGTACTCTTCCCTGGGTTTTGTTTCCCAGGTGCATTACCTTGCACTTCTTAGCATTGAATCTAAGCTGCCATACATTTGACCATTCCTCTAACCTTGCCAAGTCCTTTTCATCCTTTCCACCCCACCTTGTGCATCAACTCTGCTGCAGATCTTTGTGTCATCTGCAAGAGACATATTTTCTTCCAGTCCCTCTGCAATGTCGCTATAAAGACATTGAAGAGGACTGGTCCTAATCTGAACCTCATGGTACCCCACTAGTAACCCTCCTTTCATCAGAGTGGACTCCATTTACTGTTACTCTCTGTGTCCTATTTTCCAGCCAATTTTTTACCCAGGCTGTCATCTTGGGACCCACTCCCAGGCTAGCTAACTTGCATATTAATCTTTTGTGTGGAACTGTGTCAAATGCCTTGCTAAAGTCTAGGTAGGCCATGTCCACAGCCCCTCCCTGCTCTACTCCTTTGGTCACCCAGTCAAAGAAATCTATCAGATTTGTCTGGCATGACCTTCCTGCTGTGAATCCATGCTGCCTTGGGTCCTGTGCCCTCTGGCCTCTAGATACTCGACAATTCTTTCCTTCAGAAGTGATTCCATCATTTTCCCTACCACTGAGGTTAAACTAACAGGTCTGTAGTTTCCTGCTTCTGCCTTGCTCCCACTTTTGTGAAGGAATCACATCTGCCCTCCTCCAGTCCTCAGGTACCACCCATCCTCCCATGATTTGTTAAACAGGGTAGTCAGTGGTGTCACTAATTCTACCCTTAGTTCTTTTAGAATTCTGGGATGAATCCCATCAGGCCCCATTGCTTTGTCCACCTTCAGTTTTAAGAGTTCTTTCAGAACCCTTTCTTCTGTAAATGGGCTGGTATCAACTTCTGTATCCAGTGTGTTTCTACTGTTTGTTCTAGGTACCCCTCCTCCTTTGTAAATACTGAGCAAAATATTTGTTTAGTATCTCTGCCTTTTCACAGTCTCCCTCTGCCCACCCTCCCCCTTATTAAGCCTCACTATCCCTCCCTTGGTCTTCCTTCGCTCCCTGATGTACCTATAAAAGGTTTTATCCCCCTTCTTAACTGAGTTGGCTATCTTTTCCTAAGTTTGGGCCTTTGCTGTTCTGACTGCCTTCCCAGCTTCCTTTTGCTTTAACTGATACAGTTCTCTGTCCTGCTCCTTCTGTGATTCCTTGTACTTCCTGAATGCTTTCTTTTTCTCTTGAACCTTCACTGCCACTTCCTTTGAGAACCATAGTGGTTTCTTACATGGTTTAGTTTTGTTTATTTGCTTCACACAAAGGCTTGTTGCCTCTGTGATGGCAGTTTTTATTATTCCCCATTGTTCTTCCACCCCTCCTTCCTCCCCATTTGCTAGTGCATTCCTTAGGCACTTACCCATTTTGGCAAAGTCAGCCCTCCTAAAGTCCAGTACCTTTGCCTTTGTGTATGGCTTGACTCTATTGCTGTGTTTATTGTGAACCATACTGTTCGATGGTCGCTAGTTCCCAGATGGCTACCCACTTCTATATCTGTGATCTCTCTTCATCTCCATTTGAGAGAACCAGGTCTAAGATTGCTCCCTTCGAGTGGGCTCCAATACTAGTTGTCTAAGGCATGCCCCTGTAGGGCATCTAGAATAACCCCACTCTTCTAAGTGGCTGTGGCAACTGCACTCCAGTTAACATCTGGCATATTCAGATCACCCATCAGCAATATCTCCCCTTTTTTTGCCATACTAAGTATACTTTCTATCATTTCCTTGTCCATTTCCTCCCCCTGAGAAGGGGGTCTGTATACAACCCCTGTGCGGATTGTGGTGCCATTGCCAGTCTCCAAATTTACCCATAGTGCTTCTTCTCCTCCCTGTTTTCTCTTTTGTTCTGTTACTTTGATTCCTTACCTTATGTAAAGAGCTACTCCTCCTCCTCTTTTACCCTCTCTGTCTCTCCTGTAGATAGTGTGTGCTACTTGTCTTAGGCCCGTCCCCAGTTCTACAAAGTCCTTCTGCACTGCTCTAATCTCATGTTGAGCCAAGTAATTTGTCCCTAGGTGGACAATGACATCCAGCTCAGACTCCCGTGCAGCTGTTCTCATGATCCTGAGGATGCGCTTCCTGTCCCTACAAGCCATGGCACCAGGCAGGCACTTTACTTCAGTTTTCCCTGCTCCCCCCAGTTCTATCCCCCTAATAATTGAGTCCCCCACCAGGAGCTGCTTCCTTTCCTTGTGGCATCCTCTGCCTCCTTCCTGTGGGCCTTCCTTGTGACAGGTGTCCTCAGCCTCCTTAATCTCCTCCGTGGGTGCATCCATAGGGGAGCTGTGCTCCCCCAGAATGGTGTATGGATTGTGGATTGGAACAACTGACTGGGTGTGCCTCTGTTCCACCCTCCTCACCCTCCCTGAGCCCACTGTGGTCCAACTGCTGTGCTTTCTTTGCAACCTCTGAGGTATTGGTGGTGGCTCTGGTGCTCCTTGGATGGGGGTTCCTTCCTATCATCCAGTCTGGCCTGGGGGAAGGTTCTCTTACTGCTGTCCAGTGTGGCCTGAAGATGGGCAACTTCCTCCCTCAGGGCAGACAGTTGTCTGAAAATAGGGCAGCATCTCAGCTTCCAGAAAGACTCCCGGAAGACTGCTGCCCCACAGCCATTACATTGCACTACTCCCCACATGACTATTTACTTTTTTGTGTGTGTGTGTGTGTGTGCGCTTGTGTGTGTGATTGGTTTGTTATATAGAAATATATATATTATACAATGTGTATGCATATATTTTCAGTGCTGTGTGCTAGAGAGGATATGACATTGATATGCAGCTTGCACTCTTGAGGAAATGATGTCAGAACCCCAGGTATAAAGGAACTATTTCCAGTGGTGGGTGGGGTGAGGGGTGGAAAGGGGTTGGGCCTAAACTGTGCCCTCACAAAACAATCAGCTAAGAGCTCTGACCCACCGTTGCGATGAGTGCCTTCCTGTCTGCAAGATACTATACACAACAATTTGACAGAGAAAATCCCCTGCTAATCAAACAGAGAAAAATCCAGACATCCAAGTCAGACACAGGTAAACCTCCCCAGCCCCAAAACAGCCTAGTGGTTTGTGCTCTGAAAGCAGTCAGCTGTGCTTTGAACTCTTCCTGCACTGAAAATCTTAAGAATTGTAACAAGACTGTCTTTTCCTGATAATTGTAAATTCCTTATTTCACCTTTCAGTTAGAAGCATCCTCCACCTGCAGTATATCTGCTACAAACCAAGGACAATTGAAAGGTTCCCCTTCCTCTGTTGTGAGCACAACTTGCTTTCTTGCAAATCCTATGTTCAGTATTGCAGCTCCCAACAAGAGATAGTTTGACTAGGAAAAATATTAGCTATTCTGATGAGTTTGCTATAAACACTTGCTTATAATACTGTTGTTCTCAGGTCTGTTACCAAAGCTATTGGCTGATTAAGTCTCTGTGATGTAATCACTTCCTGAGAAAGTTTGGAATTGCCTTTTAAGGCAAACAAAGATAAACACAGAAAACAGTTTACTGTCTGGGTCAAATACACAACCTGTACCTGCACTTATTTCAGGATTTGTGACAAATGTTTCGCCCAGAGTTTAAAATCTTCCTGCACTGAAAATCTTAAGAATTGTAACAAGACTGTCTTTTCCTGATAATTGTAAATTCCTTATTTCACCTTTCAGTTAGAAGCAGCCTCCACCTGCAGTATATCTGCTACAAACCAAGGACAATTGAAAGGTTCCCCTCCCTCTGTTGTGAGCACAACTCGCTTTCTTGCAAATCCTATGTTCAGTATTGCAGCTCCCAACAAGAGATAGTTTGACTAGAAAAAATATTAGCCCCCCAGGGAGGCTGCCTCCAGATGTGGAGGGAATGGGAGGAGCAAGACCCCTCCAATAATGCAGCCCCTGCCATTGTGGCATTTCTGGTGGTCCGGGTCAGCACACGGGGAGGACCACCTCTACAGCTCAGTCAGCGCACTGTGCACTGGCCAGCAGCAGGACAACAGAGACATGTAAGGGATCCACTGAAGATTCGTGCCTGAGCAGCCAATTGGCTGCCCACCATGATCTGCACTCCACACCCGCCTGCCCCCAACGGACCTGTGTGCCAGTGGGGTGGGGCCATGTAGGGGAGCCAGGTGGGACCAGTGGTTGTGAATGTGGCCCCTGCATGTAACTCTCTTGGGTGCAGAGCTGCATGCCCCAATAATGCCTTTTGCACATTTGTTTGTGAATAGGGGCCTATATGCATATACGTGTATATGTATTAGTCAGTGTGTGTGTTTCACAACCATTATAAAGTGCAGTTAGGTGGCTCAGTAGTTAGTGCAAACGTGGATAGTTTACACATTTCTCTCTGGCCACAATACCATTATTTTGAAGCCATATTGGCTCTTGCTAGAATTTCTTCTTAGAGTAGTCATTATTCTGGCTGGATAGGAAAGATAAGCCAGTCAATTGTTTCCCTATTACATCAATAGTTTGGTCTATAAAAGATTGCAGGACTTAATTACTGACACTTCACAGTCCATATAGGTAGCTGGAATAAAGGCTAAGGTTCGAATGTCAGTTATATTCTATGGTCAAAATTTATACTACCTTCTGCTAGGCTCACTTCCAACTATCACTGTCCAACTATCGGCCTGGGGACAGCAGTGTAGTGAAATGTAATGTGTGTGGTGTGGAGATGAGCTGTGGCCCCAAAGGAACTCACCTTGGCACAGGTGGTCAACACACCCACCTGTACAACCACCACTGTGTACAGTGGCAGGAAAAGGTTGCAGAACAGAGCAGTAATGCACCTGCCGGCCTTGCTGGGGAAGAGGGGGCAGCACAGCATCCACCTGCATGTGGTGGTGTGAAGCTGGGGAAGGCCATGGATCAAGCGTCTGATCCACCACTACAACCTGCAGCAGGTGATGGTGGCAACCTTGTCCAACTATCTGCCACACAGGCTGATTTGGGCCTGATGTGGAGTGAGTTGGAGGCTGTTAACCACCATCCTGACAGCATTAAACAGCAGCTGGAGCAAATTGAGGGGCACCAGCTACAAATTATGGGGATGGTTCAACTGCTGCTGTCCCATCAGAACGTTGATCATTAATTTTATTTTGCCTTTGCACCCACCACTCTCTGTGTGAAACAATAGTTCCTGATGTTGCCCCTGATCTGTCCCCCCTCTATCTTCACATTTTGGGGCCTTCTTCATGCACATCTCTTTTTCTGGACGATGCTACCCTCTTGTACATTGTTGATTCCCTTTCCGTACTTGATATTTTCTGTCATCCCCCGACTCATCATCATCATCATCAGGAAACACTACATCACCACTTTTTTGAGCAGGGGAGGACTTAACACCAACAGACCCAGACACAGCCACCTTGCCTTTCTTTTTCTCTGGTTCCTAATCAGCATTTCATCAGAACTGAAAAAAGAAAATTAACTGCTGTGATTCATGAAAAACGTGATTTGTCTCATGAAGAATGACTGGTGTGACATGACTAATGAACTGTATGCAAATAACTACAGCTGTACTTCCCTGACCTGTACCACCCCAAACACCCTGACTTGAAACACATATTAATGAGTACAATGGTCAAGCCGAGATACTACAAAACAGGCGTGCATGCAACTTACAACCCAAAAACTTAAAGTTTTGTAATTCGTGAATCATCGTGACCATGAAGATGAAGAATGTGATTTGTATCATGAGTGACTCGTGATGATCGCCCTGACTTAAAAACACACATTAATGAGTGCAATGTTCACACTAAGATATGCACCACATGGTACTCTGAAGGGAAGCCAAACAAACAACTGTGTTTTAAGTTACAGATGGAGATTGGGCCCTAAAGAAATGGAAACACGCAGAAATATTAAGATTGTGCTGCACACTCATGAGATGCAGATGCAAAGGCACAACACCATAACCAGTGCTCACAAGTCACAAATCCAAATCTGGAAAAGAATATATTTTGCTGGTTGGGGGGGGGCAGTGAACTGCACTAACAGTACACTACCAAGATACCACAAAGCAGTACAAACTAATACAGGTGCAGTGGATAGCAGGGTCACAGTGCTGCAATTACTGTGTGGCACAATAAAATGTGTTTGATTGGATGGCATGCGTCGCACACACACACTCACACGAACACTACAGGTAATGCGCAGCAAATTGAAAGCTTCAGTAATATAACCAAATCTTTTAAATAAACTAAAATTATGCACTGCTGCATCACAACAATCAGCACAGAAATGTTAAACATTACTGAAAATATTACTGTGTGTTCATTAACACAGTTATAAAAGAAAAATATTACCAAAAGAGAAAGATTGCCTTTCTCCCAGTTTATCTACCTCCCTCCACCACAAATATTCCCCTTCCCCAAGCACACTTCAAGTGTCTGTCACTACACAGACTGAATGTTCTAAATTAACATTCAAAATCCACACACAAACAACAAACAGTACTTGATATGAGCACAGGAGGGTTTCCCACAATCGATGTACTAAATTTTGAGAAAAAAATGGCCCAAAAAGACTTTTTCAATGGCTTTTAGAGGGTTTGAATCTCAGAGCTCTGAGAGCAAACTGTCTCCAGCTACTACTACACACACACTACACAGAACTGTGGTTGTGCAGAACAATTTAAAGCCCATGTGACCTGCAGTCCATTGAATCACTGCAAAATTCACCTTTGGAGCTCACCAACAAGGTGAAGTGATGCAAAGTACATTGATTTCAATGTACTTCGCATTAAAATTGGTGAAGTGGTTGGAGAAAGGCAGAGTAATGCAAAGTCTTTGTTTCCAATGGACTTCACATTCCTCATTATAATGCGAAGTACTCCGCTTTAATAATGTGAGGGGCTAGAGAAGATCATGCTCATGTTTTTTGAACTTGTCCTGTCCTACAACATTTTTGGACAGATATACAGTAGAGGAACACATGCTGAAGATCTTTCCAAGCTTTTTGGACCTTATTGATTCAGTGGTACTTCTACGTCACTCTAATTGGAATTCATGGGAGGGAACAAACCTTGTTGCTCATATAGAACTTGGTGGCCTGTAAGGTCATTATGAAATTATGGTTGCAACCCTCTTCCCCTACCTTATACCAGTAGCAAAACAGTGAATGGGATATACATAATGGGGATACTGATGTTTGCTCTTCGCAATCAGATGCAGTCATTTCCTGCTATATGGCAAAAACTGGTCTTTTACATCATGGAAACTGATGATACTTTTGTGCTATAATACTGTAAGACACCTTTACATTTTTTGATATTTGGATACACCAGACAATGGAGACACTGTAACTGTTTAATTAATTTGTTATTATAGTTCTTACATTTTTGTTTAGATAGGAAATGTATTAAGTGACTTCAGTATTGATGTGGTATGCAGACACTGTTGTAAGTTTATGAACTGTTGATATCTGTATCCTGGCAACCTGCTTGAATACTGTATCACATATGAAAGAAAAAAAAATAACATAGAATTTGAATACAAAGAAACAAAACTGTGGCTTTGATACAGATGTCATCAAAAGTACACTGAAGCTCAACTGGGACCTTTCAGATCTTAAATTTCAGAAAAAGATGATGGTGTAAAATAAAAATACAGATGGGTACATTAATATATTAAGTTCACCAAAACATAGAAACATAGAATTTGAAGGCATATAACGACCTCTTGGCCCACCTAGTCTGCCCATTTTTCTACCTAACAGATAAGCTGCAGATCCTAGTTAACCAACAGCTTATTTCCTTCTACCCCCCACTAGGACTGCCTTTAGGTCTGTCCCATGTATCTTGAATTCTCCCACTGTTCTTGGACTCATGACCTCCCAGGGAGTCTGTTCCATGCATCCATAATCCTCTCCATGAAAAAATACTTCCTAACATTACCTCTGAGCTGTCCCCCCTCTATCTTCAAATTGTGCCCCCTTGTTCTTGCACATCTCATTTTCTGAAAGATGCTACCCTCTTGGACTTTGTTGATTCCCTTAAGCTACTTCAAAGTTTATATCATGTCTCCTCTCTCACTTCTTTCCTTAAGGGTATACATATTAAGCTCCTTTAGTCTTTCTTTGTATGTCTTCTGGTGCAGACCCTGCACCATTTTCGTTGCCCTGCACACAGTACTCCAGATGGGGTCTCACCAGCTGTCTGAACAGAGGGATAACAACTTCCTGTTTTCTACCACTGATGCCTCTCCCTATGCATCCCAGTATCCCCCCAGCCTCCTTACTGCCATCTCACATTGCTTGCCCACCTTTAGGTCATCTGATATAATTTCCCTGGTCCCTTTCCATTTTTGCTGTTGTCAGTATCTCACCCTATATTGTGTACTCTTCCCTGGTTTTGTTTCCCAGGTGCATTACCTTGCACTTTTGCATTGAATCTGAGCCATACATTTGACCATTCCTCCAACCTTGCCAAGTCCCTTCTCATCCTTTCCACTCCATCTTGTGTATCAACCCTGTTGCAGATTGTTGTGTCATCTGCAAAGAGACATACTTTTCCTTCCAGTTCCTCTGCAATGTCACTTATAAAGACATTAAAAAGGACCGTCACAGTACTGAACTGCACGACCCAGCTAGTAACCTCCTTTCTTCACTGTGACCCATTTACTACTACCCTTGTGTCCTGTTGTTCAGCCAATTTTTATCCAGGCTACCACCTTGGGACCCACTCCAAGGCTGGCTAACTTGTGTATTAATCTTTTGTGTGGGACTGTATCAAATGCCTTGCTAAAATCTAGGTAGGCCATGTCCATAGCCCCTCTCTGGTCTACTACTTTGGTCACCCAGTCAGAGAAATCTATTAGATTCATCTGACATGATCTTCCCATCATGAATCCATGCTACCTTGGGTCCTGTGCCCCACTGGCCTCTAGATTCTCAACAATTCTTTCCTTCAGAAGTGAGTCCATCATTTTCCCTACCACTGAGGTCAAACTAACTGGTCTGTAATTTCCTTCCTCTGTCTTGCTCCCACTTTTGTGAAGAGAAATTACATCCACCCTCCTCCAGTCCTCAGGTACCACCCCATCCTCCCATGATTTGTTAAAGAGAGTAGTCAGCGGTGTCACTAGTTCTACCCTTAGTTCTTTTAGAATTCTTGGGTGAATCCCATCAGGCCTCATTGCTTTGTCCACCTTCAATTTTATTAGTTCTTTCAGAACCCTTTCTTCTGTAAATGGACTGGTATTGACCCCCATCTTCAGAGTGTTTCTCTTGTTTGGTTTAGGTACCTCCCCCTCCTCTTTCTTTGTGAATACTGAGCTGAAATATCTGTTTAGTATCCCTGCTTTTTCACTGTCACCCTCTACCCACATTCCCTCCCCTTTATTAAGCCTCAGTATCCCTCCTTTGGGCTTTCTTCACTCCCTAATGTACCAATAAAAGGTCTTATCCCCCATCTTAACAGAGTTGGCTATCCTTTCCTCGGTTTGGGCCTTTGCTATTCTGACTGCCTTCCCAGCCTCTTTCTGCTTTAACTGATAAAGTTCTCTGTCCTGCTCCTTCTGTGTTACCTTATATTACCTGAATGCTATCCTTTTCTCCTTAACCTTCCCTACCACCTCATTTGAGAACCATAGCGTTTTTTCCTAAGTTGTGTTTTGTTGATTTGCTTTACACAAAGGCTTGTTGCCTCTGTGATGGCTGTTTTGATTACTCCCCATTGTTCCTCCACCCCTCCTTCTTGTCTTTTTGCTAGTGCTTTTCTGAGGCACTTTCTCATTTTCCTAAAGTCAGCCCTCCTAAAGTCCAATACTCTTGCTTTTTGTATGGCTTGATTGTATGGCTGTGTTTATCGTGAACCACACTGTTTGGTGGTTGCTTGTTACCAGATGGCTACCCATTTCTAAATCTAAGATTCTTTCTCTGTCCCCATTTGAGAGTACCAGATCTAAGATTGCTCCCTTCTGAGTGGGTTCCAATACTAGCTGTCTGAGGCATGCCCCTTGTAGGGCATCAAGAATGACCCTGCTCTTGGATGTGCCTGCAGCAAAGGTGCTCCAGTTAACATCCGGCATATTCAGGTCCCCCATCAATAAAAACTCCCCTTTTTCTGCCATTCTAAGGATGCCTTCTATCATTTCCTTGTCTGTTCCCTCTCCCTGAGATGGCAGTCTGTATATAACCCAAATGAGGATTGTGGTGCCATTTCCTGTCTCCAGGGTGACCCAGAATACCTCATCTGCTCCCTGTTTACTCCAAAAACAAGTAATACAAGCATTTTGTAAAACTGCTGCTGGCACAGGTATAGTATTTGTCGACTGAAATGATCAGTGTAGCATCAGTGTCAGTGGCTCAGTAGGTAGCACACTTGCCTCTGAGGTCAGGAGATCAGAGGGCTGTGGGTTCAGTTCCCACATCTGGCACTTAGGTTAATATCCCAGTACTGACACTGTAGTGCAGCATGAGAGGAGTGCTGCACTTCTGAGGTGCCATCTTTTGGATGAGATGTTAAACCGAGGTCCCATCTGCCTGGATTGGTGGTAGTTCAGGTGGACGTTAAAGATCCCATGGCACTTCTCGAAACGAGTAGGGGAATTTCCCTGGTGTCCTGGCCAAATTTCCCTCATTCACTAAAAATGCCACCAACAGCTTAATCTGGTTCTAGGTCAGTTGGCATTCATCTGTATCCCCCTTCCCCAGGTCGTGCCTGAAAATAGGCAGGATTTGCCTAGTGCACTTACCCGGTCAACAAAAACAAAATAAAAAAAAATAAATAAATGTAGCACTATATAGAATATTAACTACAGGGAAGTTATTCAGTGGCACTGTTAAGGACTAAACCTTAGCTAACTATTTTACTCGGTTACAAAAGACTAAAATTAAAAATTAAAAAAAATGTCCCTTGCATATATTTTTCACTATTTTGAGCATATTTCCCTAAAGTCTATACCTAATGCTTTGCTACACATGGCAGTAGCATTGTCAGAGAATCCCAAATGGCCAGTTTACAGCATGTGCGTCATAGTGTGAAATGAGGGAATTTAACTTCAGAGACTGTGTTGGAGAGTGTGAATTGGGGTGATTATGTACAATGAGGAAAGATGTGCAGAGCTGACAGAAACCAATGTTAAAACATGCATAAAGTCAATGAAAGAAACTTAACCACATTATCTCAGAAGTCTTCCTAATAATGGAGTCAATTGTATAAGAAAGGTACAGTACTTCAATAGGTTTTAAAGCTTCATCACTCTCCCGGGTACAGGCAATCACGCCATCCACTCTTCATTACATATATTTTACTTGTGATTTAACACAGTAGCAGACCAGCATTTTCAAGGAAGCATTATGAAGAAAAATATGAAAGAACAAAAGCCATAAATAAAAATATTCTAGCCTTGGATACAGCCAAAATGTTTGCCCAGCAGTTAGCATGCAGTGAAGTTATAATGCACTACTGTATATATATATATGGTTATGCAGTAGGTAGTCAGTTTTAATTAGTGGTTAAATTGGAAATGTTAAGGTGGGAGAACTCAGATATAAATTTCTAGGTGGTAGAATTCTCCTGTAGTAGTCAAGCGAGGAAGAAGACAGAGGTGATGGAGGTCAAAAATCTTTTTAAGAGGTGGTAGAACTGAGTTTCTGTGTGCTTCTGCCCATTATACCCTAGTTTCAATGATTATTGAATGTGTTAAGTGGTTAATGTTTTGTTTTGAAACCATGACTGCAACTATATGAAAATTATTATGTGTATTATACATGTGTGAAAAAAGGGGTGAGTGGACACTAAATCAGGTGTGCAGTCCAGTCTCCAGTCCGGGTACTAGGTGTTTGACTTGTTGTTATTCCTGTTTTGTTCTTTTAAAAGTGGCCTTTTTGATAAACTTGATGAAGACTCTGGGTGCCACTATGACAGCAGATTCTATTTGGTGTAATCAAGACACACAGAGGAGCATTTCCTGACTTTTGGGAGCCTCATTGCTGTCCCTGCTGTGTGAGCTCCTGCCTATTGGGCTCAAATTACTTACCTGCCCACTAATCTTTTCCTATTTCTTCCCGCTCCCTTACAACAGTTATGGGACCACCCTGTCAAGCTACCAGCTGACTGGATTATGAGGGCTGCAGTTTGGATACCATCCCCACTGCAAGAATCCACAGTGGACCCCCCCCCCCATACAGGCACTGCTGTGGTCTCAGGTGTTCTGGCCAATGTGGTTTGTGGCATGTGGCACTGCTGCGCTGCACTGTATAGAGCTTCCCACCCACCCACCCAAAGGGATGCTGTTGTTTATAGTGTTGGTGAACCGATCAGCTTACTTTTACCCCCCTCTCTGCTAATTGGCTTTCTCAGAATCTCCCTGAACTAACCAAATTGGTTCCTCCCAGCCTCACTCACTGCCCAGCTTACTAGTATCAATCTAGCCCACAGTTATACACATATTTCTACATTTTAATTGAAGATGTCAACCTGGCCATTCAACTTCTTACTCCTTACTGGAGTCATTCTATATTTGTTCAGCATTCACATACTTTTACATTTACTGAAGGTACAACCAGGTCAGTCAACTCCTCACCCCTACTACCCTACATTCCTCTCCCCCATTGTCATATAACTCTTCTCCTAATTAGCCTTGCCCCACCAACCATGCTCCAGGGAACCCTATATTTTCCCCCTACTCTTCTCTATATTATCCCTGCCCCCCATCCCTCCCCTTGTATCCTCCCTCTCTACCCCTCAAACTCACACCATCTCCCACTTCCTCCGCTACCTCTCCCCTGTCGCTCCCCACCTGGACCCACAGCCGCTGTCCTCCAGGCCCATCTATCCTTCCCCCTTGCTTCCATGCCAATCTGTTCACATTCAAGCTTCTCCCCCCTTCCCAATCACCTACCACCACCCCATTCCTTACCCTGGAAGTGTATTATAGTCCCCTTCAAGCTCCTAATTACCCTGATGCTGCAGGTGGCAGGTGACATAGAACTAAACCCTGGCCCTGCCCCTCTCTCTCACCCCAACTTCCATGTGTGTTGAAGACAGCCCATTTAAACATTAGGAGTCTAATCTCCAAAATCACTCTGCTTCAACCCCTCACTTTAACCTTCAGCCCTGACATACTGATCATAACTGAGACATGGTTAAACCCTAATTTTGCTGATGTGAGTGTCTCCATTCCTGGCTACTCCCTCATCCCTCAGGACCGATCTAGTAGAGGAGGTGGCATAGCCACGTACATTACTTCATCAATCCAATTTGCACCTATACTCATGGCCTCCCTCCCTCCCTCAGGTCTATGAGCTACTTCTAATAAAGCTCTCCCTCCCCTTCTCCCTGTCCATCTTTATTACAGACATATACTGCTGTCCTAGTCTTTCCACACCATCCATCATGGACCTCCTGACTACACTTTAGTCACACACTTCTATGAGTGAACTTCATATCCTGGGAGATTTTAATGTGAACTGGCTTTACACCTCCCAATTCAAAACATGGTAAGATAAAGTTTCCCTAAACTTGACCCAGTTAATAGGTGAACCCACCCAACTAAACACAAAATAACAACGCCACTCCCTGATTGATTTGGCTCTTATCTCCCACCTGCATTGCATAATTGCAGCTAGAATCCTACCAGATGCCCTAAGTGACCACCACTTGTTCTACACTGCTCCGCAAAATTCACTGCCCAAAAGACCCACCAAAAACCTTACTGAGTCACTTAGAAATCCTTGGATCTGGTGCCCGTGCTCAGTGACCTGTAAAACTCAGATTGGTCTCCCATCCCACTTCCTTCCTCTATTGACTCAACATTAAAATATTTCAAATCAAAACTTCTTGCTATCTGGGACCACTAAGACACACCCAGGTGCATTGCTCCCTACTCTTCTGGGTCACTGCCAGACTGATGGCATGCTTACGTGCCAGGGATCAGGCTTGGAAAGTGCACAAATCCACTGGCTCCCCAAGTGCCCTCCAGAAGTGAAACCCAGTTTACCCTCTATTACTATACTATCACAGTTTACTGTTTGTTGATGTGCCATGTCTATATAGACTTTGCTGAATTTATTTCTAGACCAAGCTACAGCATGGTTTTCTTGCACAAGCTGCTCATGAACTTCAGGGATCTGTGTACATCAGTGATAGGAAGCTTCTGCCAGATTGCGCATCTGGCAGAAGCTTCCTATCACTGGTGTACAGAGATACCCAGCAGCATAGTCGGTGTGGTCAAGGGCAAAAAATAGTGGTAGTCTCTACAACCACCACAAGATGCTGGTCTAAGTTGCTTTCATGTTCTGCTCTAATGAACACCATTAGGATGTTAACCATTTTGTTATAATAATCCCAGAATGTAAATGTTTGAAAAGTTGTTTTTCCAAAATTGCAGAATCTGTGCAATGCATCCTGTACATTCTTGAGGGCATCATTGAACTGTGAAAGTGTTGCTGTTATGCTTCTTGCATCAGTGTTTGAGACTGCATGTTGACATTTCTGGAGCTTGCTGTTGATGAGGTCTACATCATAATCAGTCTCATTGTCTTGTACCCAGTTACAAAATGCCTGCCACCTCAGTCTGGATAGACCCTCCATTATAGGTTTGTGGGCCCTCACTCCATGATTGCATGATTTGACTTTAAGTAGATTGCTTGCTGTGTTGCTACCATGCACCTGCATTCTATGAGGATGTCATTCAGACCACTCTTTTCATAATGCTTTCCAATTACAGCCAGAAATGTCTGTGCAATGTGGAAACCACCCATTCTCACAACTGTTTTCTGAAATTCCTCCAGGCACCTCCACTGAATCTCTTTAGCCTTAAATTATATAGCTGCATCAAATGTCAAGACACTGTAATCTTGGCCAAGTGTCCTAGACATCTTGCACACATTCTTCATTATAGTGAAAACTGTACTCCATTCAGTAGGTGACATTGGCAGCATTAGACAGTACCCAATAGATGTTACTGTTGGTATGGTAGATAAAATCATCACATTAAAAGCTGTCCATCCTGGTAATTGCTGAGAATTTACCTTATCAAAATCATCCTCAAATAGCTTGTTTGGGCAGCATCTTAGAATTACCATTGCAGATCAAGGTTGGTGGCTTGTCAACAAGCCTCAACATCAGTATACCAGTTACTTTTTACTTGTTCTTCAAGATTTGGTGTAGGACGTCTGCCATGAAGATTGTACTCCAGAATGGCTTTGCACATTGCAGGAGCTTCAAGTGATCATGTTTGCAGTGCTATTTTCTTCATTTGAGCCTGAGCTGCCACTGTGCCAAAGCTGCCTTACGAAATTGTGGGAATCTGACACTGACGTACCACCATAGTTGTGGCATGGGTTGTGTGCTTGCCATCTATCATTTCATCATTCATATCATTATTGTCAGCAGCAAACTGAAAAAAAATCCCCATGCTGTATGTTTGATGGAATTAAGATATTGTCCATGGCAGATTTTTCATGCTGATCCATTGCATTAGCTGTGTCAGTTTTCTCTAGGCCTTCATAACTGACACAGTGTGCTAGCTTGTGCACCATTGTTACCATCTGTTTAGAGCCTGTCATATGGCATATGGACATTGCAAGTCCAACATGTTTAGGTATAGGCTTTGTACCTCTGGCTACTATATGAATGAAATCCTGACCAACTGATAATGTATGTCAGTGGAGGGTCTTGTTAGTGGCTGTTACTAAAGGACTGCCATCTTCAATAGGTTCATCACCAACATCCCCTTGGAGTACCTATTTCAGAAACCTATACACATTGTCAAGAATCATGTCTAATGCTTGTTCTAAATTGATAGTGGAATTATCTATTGGATTGATATCCAGGCCCTCACACATTTTGAGTTAACTGTGGAGGATCTGTTCTGCATGAAACAGCACAGATGCAGGTTAATATTTATCTTTATTTTCAGAAGGAGGGAGAGGGTTTTTCTCTTCATACTGTTGCTTTAAATGAAACTGGGAAGCTATGTTGATGACATCTTCCATACACTTATATACACAAACTCTGGATTACTTGGGTCATACTGCATTTGAAAAACAATTTGGTTATCAAAATAGTTCGTTAGTCTCTTCTTTCTCTTCTCACTTTGGTAACTCTCACTGCTAAGAATTTTGCCTTTCAGAATATTCTAGTACAGTCCCTGCCAATTATAGAGCCCACGCTTTAATCGGGCAATCTGTTTTTCTGGGCAAATTATATTCTCCACTTGCCACATACATAGGTTTCAATAATAAAACTGCTGGTTATAATGACCTATGCCGCCTACTATTATGGGCAGATTAGCTGCTACTTTACTGTAATTAGTGTCAGTGAGCACAATTGATTCAAATGCCGAATTGTGAATTAACATTAACTAGCAGCTAATCTGCCGTAATAGAAAGAGGGCATAACCCTAATTAATTGATAAGTGGTCATCGCTGCAGTACGATTTGTAACTGTGAACAGAAGGAAGGGTGGCTCTCGTGGCGTGCTCCTTTCTGATGTGAGAGTCCTCTTAAAAAAAAAAAAAACAGATCATGCTGCAACTAAATCCACTGCCAAACTACTGTATCTGCACTCCAAGGGTCACTAGGTTGTTATTCGTTTAAAACATAGTGGGAATTAGTCTCTCAGTGCCTAATTGAGGCTTTAATGTTTAACCCATGGCTTTAATGTATTTTTTGTTTTTCGATGTGTTTGCACTGGAGCCACCAGCTGGTATACAGCACTCACTGGAGCCACTGGCAGAAGGAAGGAATCTGGGAGGTTTTGTGCTGTTTTATGCAGGTACACTATCGATGATGATCATGATTATGATTATACAGCCCATACAGGACGTAGAAGCTTGGTAACCACTACCAGTGCGTTCATTTAATTTTAAAAAATTATCCTTGGTTACAGCGCCCACTCCCTATAACAGGCAAAATCTGCTTGCACAGATGTGCCCCTTATAAGTGGCTTGCACTGTATCTCTGTAACAGGTAAGGCATGGACAAGGCTTTTCTGCTGATATCAAGGTCATTCTCAATTTCAGAAATCCGTTCACTGAAACATGCTTTATACACAGATTCATATTCCTTGTCACTGGATAGTGAAAATTTTGTCTGTATGTTTCTTTTTCTTGCGATTGTACTGTGGCAGTCTTTGTGGTACTTTGTTTCAAATGCAATTAAGTCCAGTCCAGCTATTCGCTTTACAACTATGTCATTGTTTCTGGTTCACCACCATCATGCAGAGCTTCTTGCCCTCTGAAGATTACAGTTTATGATAGGTTTTTGTCTTTTTAGTGACACACCTTCTGGCATATTAAATTCCAGTTAACAGGCTGGCGAGTTGATGGCCTACTCTGTGAGCTTGAACACTGACCAGTATCAGTAGAAGAGCCAGGACTTGAGCTTCATCCTCAACCTTCAAAATGTTTCAGATTTGTTTCACTGATGTAGAACTGATGACATTGTGCATGATAATGTGCTGCAGGCAAAGCTAATAATGCATCAGTGTCTAATGGCTGCAAATGCTGATGAACATGGTCTTTTCTAACAAGACATGCATGTAACATGTCTTTAGTCCTCCAGAGGTTGCAGTTCTCAGGTATTCCTGTATTATTGTTCTGCAGATGATACACTTGGACCAGTCACTAGTCAGGCGAGGCTTTTTGGTGAGCAGGGTCAAAGTCTCAACAGGGTCTTCAGCCATTTTGCTGCCTCTCAGTTGTTATTACCTGAAAAAAAATGTTATTAGAAATATTTTTATTAGTACTTTATTCATCTTGTAAAATTATAAAAAAGATAACACCCATTGTCCATGTTTTATAGCTGTAAAACATGATGCTGAAATAAGCTACATTTTTTATAAATTATTATTTATTTATTTAAGAGTTTAACCAGGAAGGCATGCTGAGCGGAGGCTACTCGATTCAGATGCATCCTAGGTGAGGGGAAAAACTGGATAAATGACAGATACAGTACATATACTGGAAATGCAGTACAGTAAGCAAATATACAAGGTAGCTATGATACATTTTTGATACAGAGCCAATACCCCTAAAGGGTTACGCAGTGGATGGGATACCGGTGTAATAAGCAGGCAGGTGAAACTCTGCAAAGCTTTAATAGAGACCAGCAAAAAGGAGCCTAACATAATTATACATAATACAGCTATTTCGAAGGCCCTGGGAGACCCAAGAGGACAGGTGGATAGCACAATGCTGAGGGAATGAGCTAGGTGCAAGTGCAGAAGGGGGAGAAGTGCACCTTGAGGAGTTGGTTTAGTTGCTGGCTGCTGCCTGTGTGCCAAATTTCAGCCAGTAAGGAGTTCCACAGTTTGGGCATACAGGAGTTGAAAGCAGCTTGTCCTTTGTTTGAGGACATGCGTGGGATGAGAAAGAGCCTGGAATCTGAGTTCCTGAGTTTATATGCAGTGGGAGGCTGGACAGAGAGGGCCAACTGGAGGAGTGAGGGGAGGGATTGTGCCCAGAACTTAGCAGTGACCCTGGCACAGTGGGCCTCTCTGTGATCCTGAAGAGGCGTTAGGTCCAGTGACTTATTGAGGATGCAGTGATGTGTCAAGGGTGGACAGTCTAGGGCATAACAACAGAAAGAATGGTAGAGGGGATCTAGCCTAGTTAAGGATGATTTAGTGGCCATGCTGTAGAATACATCACCGTAGTCAAATATCAGGAGGATCATTTTCTGTATGATCACTTTGTGAGCCGGTAAAGGTAGGCAGGCCCTGTTGCGATATACAGCGCCCAGTTTGGGATGTAGTTTTTCATATAGTGTAAGAAGTTCATCAATTACACAAATAGACAAAACAACAAGCAGAGAACATATTTAAAGTAAATTTGCCATAATTAAATCAATATATGATGAAAACATTGTAACCTTATGCACATGTTAAAGGAGAGTTATTATTTTGACTTTTTCAGGAAATTTGAAAAGGCAATTTGACATGATTTAGAAAAGCATTCATATTCCTCAAAGTTACCACTGCATAATACCCCAGCCCCCTAAAATCACTCTTGAGGGTTCATCCCTTCATAAAAAAGTGTTAAACCTTTTCTGAAGGAGAAGTGCTACCAATTTCAAATTTAGGCAAAGTTTTCCATTTGGGTCCCCAGATTATAAGTAGTTTAAAAATAAAAACCTGAGGCTGCTTTCCAGCTCCAAGAGGGAGCTGGAGAGTCCGATAAGCCCTCTCAGTCATGTAGACAGAGCCATTAGGAGAGGATCCTCCAATCCATTCACAAAACTGCTGGGCAAAACAAATTTGGTCAGTGCCTTCCACCTTCTCCAGTAGACCTACAATAATCAGATTGTTCTGGTGACTCTGTCCCTCCTGATTGTCTGCCCGGTCCTCCAGTTTAAATAATTTGCAATGGATGGAAGTAAGTTCAGTGCTTTCCTGTTCCATCCTGTCATTGAGTGAGCTAATGCACACTTCAACATCGCCAATACATTGGGCAATAGTGTCCAAGGCATGCTTAATAAGTTTATACTTGCCCTCAAGTTCCAAAATCATGGTTTTAATTACTGTGAGGTCATCTCCAAACTTGTCAAGGTGATCCTCCAGCAAAGGTCATTCCAGAGAAGTGGCAGGTGAGTCCAATGGCTTACCTCTATTATAGGCCACAGATCAGGCAGATAGCAGTGAAGTGGTGCCATTGGATTCCAGCAAAGCCTGCAATACAGATGTAATGCAAAAGCAAGCTCCAAAAAAAAAAAACATGAGAGTGGTACAAAAGCCAGAAAAACACACTCACTACAGAAAATAAACAATTTAATACAATTTTTGGAATTAAAAACAACAGTACAAATGCAGCTTCTCCAACCCATGTCTACCCACCATGAAACATCATATCACATCACCCACCACAAAAAATAAACAGCCACTTCAACAGTGGAATGAAGTATTGAGGTGAGGTGGCCCATGATGGAAAGAGCAGTAGTAGGGGACTATTATGTTTTTTCATGTCTCAGGGCAAAATCAACAATGATCGGATGGGTCCTAGAAATATTCAGTAAAGGCTATGCCTTAGAAATGACACAAGCATCAATACTAAACAGAAAGATGAATTCTCTAGCATGATGCTGTCAAGAAAAGAGGGAAGAACTGTTTGAACAGACTAATAAATTCTCCAGTACCACGATGTCAAGAAAAGAGGGAAGAACTGTTAAAAGAAGTGCAGGACATATTGAAAAGCCAGCCTACAGCACCGGCATGATACAAGGAAGAGGACCAAGGGATATACTCAGAATTCTTCAAACTCCCTAAAAAGGTGGAGGGAGTGAGGGCAGTCCTGGACCTAAAGTTCCTGAATGAACAAATACAACTGAAACCCTCAAGCCACACTGATGGCAATTAAGCCCATTGATTATCTGACTTCACTAGGCATAAAAGATGTCTAGCTACATGTCCTGTTGTGTCCATCTCACCCAAAATACCTGAGATTCAAGATTCAGGATAGACATTATCAATACATAAGCCTGTCATTTAGCCTATTGTACGTGCCATGAGTGTTCACCAAAAACCTTCTAGTTCATAAGAGCAGTCCCATGGAACCAGTGAAGAGAAACCAGTAGAGAATTATCACTCCATCTCATTTCTAAGCTCCCTTAAAAAAGAACAGGAGAGGCTGGTTTATAGCCAACTCCAAGAGTACTTTGTCCCAGATCCCCCTTCCCTAGTCATGACAGACACTTCATATTGTGGGCACTCAGATCAGCAATTAGTTTAATATTTCCATATCCTTACATATAACCATAAATCACTGAACATCTTACACATTGTTTCCTATTATAGTAACAATCCTTACAGGTGTCCATATTTACATCATCATCATTATGTCGCATCATCAATACTTTAATATTTCATATCCTCTTGTCCCATTTTCTCCCCCCCAGGTGTAGTCCTGGAGGCTGCTATCCATCTTTGTTTCTGTACTACATGGTGTAAACTGATACCACTTTTCTCATCTAGTTGTTGTTGTTTTTTATCTTTCTTCCTTTGGTTCCCCCCACCCCTGTACCACTTCTCCATTCTTCCACAGCCTGTCTCCAGCCTGCATTGGATGACAGGCCCCCCCATCCCTTATCTTCTAATTTCTCTGTGCTAGGCTTCAATAGCCCCATTGGTCTCAGTGTTAAGCATGTCCACCTCCAGACCAGTCAGGTGAACCGCTTCGGACCTGTAACATTCGTAATCCACTTCTTTTCCCCTCTTAATCGCTTCTCCCTCATCACTAGGAATAAGGTAACCACCCTCCTATTCATCTTTCTTTGGGCCCTATCTATGGCTATATGGTTCTTTTCAAAATGCCATACCCTACGTAGTACCATGTCTAACCACACTAATGTTACCTGTGGCCACCACCTTTTTATCCTCTCTGTGTCATGCTTAATTTGCAAGAATACATCTAGCCAGGGCCTGGACCCAATATTATTCCCCTTCAGATGCACTATAACCATATCCAATTTTGGTAATTATTCTCTCATTTCTCTCAGCATGGGTAATAGCTGAGCCCATTTCATACTCCTGATTCCTGTCCATGATAACCTGCAGTTCTTTGGGTCCTGATACAATTGTTTTCCACAGTCACCTTTGCTGCTCTTTTTTCTACCCAGTAAATGCAAGAATGCCAGCATATCCATATCTCCACCTGGCGTCCAGACCCCGTATTAAGATAAGGGAGAAAAGAACCTGTGAGTGTGGTTTTGCCCACCATGATGTTGGCCCTTTTCCCCTCTGTTACCCTTTCTACTTTCGATGAATACTTAACCTGCAAAACAAGAGTGGAGAGGTTAGTGAGCTTGATCCTCCAGTGGTCTGATATATCTTTTATAACATTCAGATTTGCATTGATCTTTTTCTTGTATTTGACCTTTTGTTCCCCTGCTGCTGCCAACTGTGAGGCTACTCTAATCCTGAAAGAGTGAGATAGAAACATACAAACATAGACTTTGACGGCAGATAAGGACCGCTTGGCCCACCCAGTCTGCCCATTTTCCTACTTACTGGATAAGCTGCAGATTCTAGTTAACCAACAGCCTACTTCCTGCAACCCCCCACAATAATTGCCTTGTGTCTGTCCCATGCATGTTTGAATTCCCCCACTGTTTTACACCCAACGACCTCCTCAGGAAGGCTGTTCCATGTTTCCACCACTCTCTCCATGAAAATAAATTTCCTCACATTACCCCTGAGCCGTCCCCCCTCTATCTTTAAATTGTGCCCCCTTGTTCTTACACATCTCTTTTTCTGAAAGATGCTACCCTCCTGGACTTTGTTGATTCCCTTGAGGTACTTGAACATTTCTATCATGTCCCCCCTGTCCTCCTTTCCATCAAGAGTATACATATTAAGCTCTCTCAGTCTCTCTTCATATGGTTTCTGCTGCAGACCCTGCACCATTTTAGTTGCCCTCCTCTGGACTGCTTCCATCCTGTCTATGTCCTTGCGTAGATGAGGTCTCCAAAACTGCACACAGTACTCTGGATGGGGTCTCACCAACTGCCTGTATAGAGGGATAACCACTTACTTTTTTCTACTTGTGATGCCCCTTCCTATGCATCCCGGTATCCCCCCTGGCTCTGCTTACCAACTTTTCACATTGCTTACCCACCTTTAGGTCATCTGATATGACTACCCCCAGGTTCCTTTCCATTTTTGTTGTTGTTAGTACCTTCTCTGCTATTGTGTACTCTTCTCCTGGGTTTTTGTTTCCCAGGTGCATTACTTTGCACTTCTTTGCACTGAAACTAAGTTGCCATATGTCTGACCATTCCTCCAACCTTGCCAAGTCCCTTCTCATCTTTTCTACCCCCTCTTGTGTATCAACTCTGTTACAGATCTTTGTGTCATCTGCAAAGAGGCATACCTTTCCCTCCAGGCCCACTGCAATGTCACCTATGAAGATGTTAAAGAGGACTGGACCCAGTACTGAGCCCTGAGGTACTCCACTAGTAACTCCCCTTTCTTCGGAATGTGTTCCATTCATTATTACTGTCTGTGTCCTGTTGTGCAGCCAGTTTGCTACCCAGGCTATCAGCCTGGGACCCACTCCCAGGCTGGCTAACTTGATTATTAATCTTTTGGACAAGACTGTGGCAAATGCCTTGCTAAAGTCTAGGTAGGCCATATCCACAGCCCCTCCCTGGTCTATTACTTTGGTCACCCAGTCAAAGAAATCAATTAGATTCATCTGACATGACCTTCCTGCTGTAAATCCATGCTGATTTGGGTCCTGTGCCCCGCTGGCCTCTAGGTACTCAACAATTCTTTCTTTTAGAAGTGATTCCATCATTTTCCCTACCACTGAGGTCAAACTTACAGGTCTGTAGTTTCCTGCTTCTGCCTTGCTCCCACTTTTGTGAAGGGGAATCACATCTGCCCTCCTCCAGTCCTCAGGTACCGCCCCATCCTGCCATGATTTGTTAAAAAGCATGGTCAGTTGTGTCACTAGGTCCTCCCTTAGTTCTTTTAGGATTCTGGGGTGAATCCTGTCAGGCCCCATTGCTTTATCCACCTTGAGTTTTAGGAATTCTTTCAGGACTCTTTCTTCCTTCTGAGAATGGACTGGTGTCAACCCCCCTTCCCAGAGTGCTTCTATTGTCTGGTTTAGGTAACTCCTCCTCATCTTCTTTTGTGAATACCGAACAAAGTATTCATTCAGTATCTCTGCCTTTTCACTGTCTCCCTCTGCCCACCTCCTCTTTTATTAATCTCACTATCCCTCCCTTAACCTTTCTATGCTCCCTAATGTACATATAAAAGGTTTTATCCCCCTTCTTAACTGAGTTGGCTATTTTTTCCTCGGTTTGGGCCTTTGCTAGTCTGACTGCCTTCCCCACTTCTTTCTGCTTTAATTGATACAGTTCCCTGTCATGGTCCTTCTGTGATTCCTTATACTTTCTGAATGTAGCCTTTTTCTCCTTAACCTTCCCTGCCACCTATTTTGAGAACCATAGTGTTTTTTTACTCCACTTTGTTTTCTTTATTTGTTTCACACAAAGGCTTGTTGCCTCTATGATGGCAGTTTTGATTTTCTCCATTGTTCTTCCACCCCTCCTTTTTGGTCATTTGCTAGTGCATTCTTCAGGTATTCACCCATTTTGCCAAAGTCAGCCCTTCTAAAGTCCAGTATCCTTGTTTTTGTATGGCTTATCTCCATGGTTGTGCTCATTATGAAGACCACTGTGCAGTGGTCGCTTGTTCCCAGATGTCTACTGACTTCTTAATTTGTGTTCCTCTCTCCATTTGAGAGTAGCAGGTCTAGAATTGCTCCCTCCCGAGTGGGTTCCATCACTAGCTGTCTAAGGCCTGCCCCCTGCAGGGCATCGAGAATGACCCTGCTCTTGGATGTGGCTGCAGTACATGTTATCCAGTTAACATCTGGCATATTCAGGTCCCCCATCAACAGTATCTCCTCTTTTTCAGCCATTATGAGAATGTCCTCTGTCATTTTGTTGTCCATTTGCTCCCCTCGAGACAGGGGTCTGTATACAACCCCTGTGCTGATTGTGATGCCATTCCCTGTCTCCAAGGTGTCCCAGAGTGCCTCTTGTTCTCCCTCTTTACTTTTTAGTTCTGTAGCTTTGATCCCTTCCCTTATGTATAGAGCTACTCCACCTCCTCTTTTACCTTCCCTGTCCCTTCTGTAGATCGTGTACCCTGATATGTTGACAACCCAGTCATGGTTCTCGGTGTACCATGTTTCCGTGACTGCCACAATATCCAATTGTTCATCTTCCATCAGGACTACTAGCTCAGGAAGCTTGTTTCCCAGACTACGGGCATTGGTACTCATTGCCCTCCATTTAATGTTGGCTTTATCCTTTTTCCCCCATCCCTGCTCTTATTGTGCTTGTCTATTTTTCCATTTACTCCTGTCCTGCACTGTGTTGAGCTCTGTACCTCAGTGTTTACCTTACTACCTGCCATGTTTTGTGGGGGGAGGCTTGAAATTTCCTGCCTTTTATCAGTGCCTCCCCCCTTGGCTAGTTTAAAAGCTTGCCAAGGAAGCATTTAAACCTGTCACCTTGGACCTTGGCTCCCTTCGTGGACAGATGCAGACCATCATGCCAGTATAGACTTTTATCTCTCCAGGTGGACCCCCAGTCCCCAATGAAGCCAAAGCCCTGTGCTCTGCACCAGTTTTGCAACCATTCATTAAGCTGCATGGTGTGCAGTACTCTAGCCTCACTCCTGCCATGGACTGGTAACACCTCTGAGAAGGTTACCATGCTTGCTACCCATCTGAGGCCCCTTCCCAACTCCACAAATTCATTTTGCACTGCACACCCATGCCTAGCTAGGTCATTTGTCCCAAGGTGAACTATGATATCTAGTTCCCTCTTCTGTGATGCTGCTTCTGCAATCCTGAGGATTCGCTTCCTGTCCCTCCAAGCCATGGCACCAGGCAGGCACCTTACTTCCTTCTCCTCTCCCTTCCCCAGTTTTACCCCCCTAACAATTGAGTCCCCTATCAGAAGCTGTTTCATTCCACTGTGGTGTCCTTTGCCACCCTTTTGTGGGTATCCCTTGTGGATGTCCTCAGCATTCTTCTGGGTCTCCACTGAGGGTGCCATCATAGAGGAACCTTCTCTGCCAGAATGGCATATGATTTGTGTAGAGGTACAACTAGGGGGCTTCACCTCTAGTCCACCACCCGCACCCTCCCAGAACCCATGGTGGTCCAACTGCTCTTCATACTTGGCAACCTCTGAGGCAGTGGTTGTGGCAGTGGTGCTCTTTGGAAGGGGGAGGCCTCCTTAGTCCTAGCTAGTTCAGTCTGGAGGTGGGCAACCTCCTCCCTCAGAGCTGACAGTTGCCTGCAAATAGGACAGCAACACAGTTTCCAGAATGTCTCCTGGAAAACTGCTGCTCCACAGCCAGTGCATTGCACCACTCCCCACATGTCCCTCTCCCTTATAATATACACTATGTAATATATATATATATATATATATATATATTATTTGTGGTGAGTACCTCCCCTTTTTGCACTGTGCTGGGTTATTAAGAATATGACAGTTCTGCCCCAAGACCTGTTGAGGAAGTGATGTCAGAACTGTGGCTATAAAGGAAATGCCACGCCTGGGGTGCGGGTGTGGGGAAGGGTGGGTGGGTAGTCCACAGCCACTGGTGACTGTTAGAAACAATCAAATACAGAACTGCTCCACCACCCTGGTGAGTACTGCCCTTTATAGTAATTCAACTAACACCACAATTTACTAGACCATGGCTCCTACACAAACACTTCTACTGAGTCCAGGGATAAAAATGAACTCACTCCTCAGCCAGCAGGACACTTTTAAAATGTTGCAAAAATATCCTTCCAAATCCTAGGTCTCAACCTCAGCAATCAAGCAAATTCAGTTATATCTCACTCCCTCTGGTTATAAAATTATACACTTTTAATGGAATCCTGCAATTCTCTGCTTAATGCCAATAAGGAAAAAAAATGAAATTTTTTGTAGAAAGCATTGCTCCCCTTCTTAACAGGTCCCCACCAGTATTATGCCTTACCAGGTTTGCAGGTCCTAAATGGAGTTATAGTTTGTTCTTTGCAGTGTAGCAAGGTTCTCAGCTTCCAACAGACAAATCAAAGTCAGTCTGACTGGCTTCTAACTCTGAAGGATGCCTAAGACAGCACAGTGATAAAATTCCACCCAGAACCAATTGATTGACTAGTGACACCAGTGATGTAAGCAGGCCTTTCAATGTAAGTCTCTGCTATGTCTGATTCCAATACACAAAACCTTTCAGTGAAACCAGGGATAAAAACTTAACTTCTCAGCCAGCAAGACACTTTTAAAATGCTGCAAAAATATCCTTCCAAATCCTAGGTCTCAACCTCAGCAATCAAGCAAATTCAGTTGTATCTCACTCCCTCTGTTTATAAAATTACTACACTTTTAATGGAATCCTGCAATTCTCTGCTTAATGCCTATAAGGAAAAAAAAATGAAACTTTTTGTAGAAAGCGTAGCTTCCCTTCTTAACAAGTCCCACCAGTAATATGCTTTACCAGGTTTGCAGGTCCTAAATGGAGTTATAGTTTGTTCTTTGCAGTGTGGCAAGGTTCTCAGCTTCCAACAGACAAATCAAAGTCAGTCTGACTCAAACCTTTTTGGGTCCTCTCCCACAAAATTCATCCCCTTCTTCAGTTTTGCAATAATTTGATAGCTAGTTACATATTTTCCATCCCATGAGTAAATACTCGTCCCTTGCTCTCCCGGCATCCTGCGGTGTAAGCCCACAGTGCCTGTACTGGGCAAATTGCTTGGTTGATATGTTTTTCTGAGTATATACTGTTTTCCCTGCCTTCTTGGTCTGTCTTTGAATACCTTAGATAGACTGTCACCCCATTGCTGGTCATGACTATGTTCTCCCACTGGATTCCGTCTGACCCTGCCCCCCCATTCCCTACAGCTTCAGTCACCCTGAGTGCTTCATGGTACATTATCAAAAAGACAGACTGGAACAATACCTCCTCTTTTCCTGATTTGCACATGTGAGGCTGTGCCCTGGTTAGTTTTACCAATAGGTGCTCTGATATCAGCCTCCTGCATCTGTCTCCCTAGCCTTTAACCTTTACCATCCTTGCAGCATCCTTCTAACAAACATCATTTCCATGGGGTCTCTCCAACCTCTGAGGCTGCATAGTATGCTGATGGCTGCTAGGTGGATTCCCATGGTGGGGTGTGCAAACCCCTTCTTCCACTGGTGCACTATATACTTCCCTAGCTGGCCATCTGTCACTGGACCACTTACCTCCATGTGGTGCCTTTCACTGAAAGTTTGAAATGCCCCCCATGCCCCCTTGTATGACCTCACCATCCGGGGTGACCAGAAGTTCTGAAACAGCAACTTGTCTCCTTCCAACCAATCTCCCAAATGTGTGATGGTATGGGTGTTTTTTGTTCCTCCGTCTTCTATGTGATGGCCCAGAACTTGTCCACCTGCAGATGGAAGAGGCTATCAGCTATTGTGTGTTTTACACCTTCTACGTGCTGAGCCCTAAATGACATGTTCAGTTTTAACCCCTATACAGCTAACTGTCAGAGGACCCTCACCACTGCTTCCGACTTTGGTCCTTGATTGTTTAGCACATCTACCACTGCTCTGTCATTACACCAAAATGTAACTTTCTGATTCCGTAGTTCCTCTCCCCAAATTAGCATGCTAACCCAAATCGGTACTATCTCCAGTAAAATGATGTCCTTCCTCAAGCCCAAACTCGTCCATACTGCTGGCCAGGCTTCTGAAAACCATAGTCCTCTAAAATATTCCCCTTTGCCTAGCCCCCCAGCCAAGCATCTTGTAAATGCTCTCCCTGGCCCTATTGCCCTGCAGGTAAAATTGAGGTACCCTAATAACTGTTGTACCTGCCTAAGCTGTGCTCTGCGCCCGTCTCTGGTAGACTCCAATAGTTCCTTCAGAGTCTTTACTTTTTTGAGTGGCAATCAGAATATCTCTTGATGTGTATCTATCTCAATGCCCAAAAATTTGATAACCCTGCTGGGCCCCTCTGTCTTGTCAGGTGTCAATGGTACACCTAGTTCCTGGCAAATCGATTGGAATTCGTCTAACAAAGGTTCAGTCTTGCCCTTCCCACTACCTAAGATCAACAAGTCATCTAAATAATGTATGACTGCCCTGTACCCTGTCTCGTGCTAAAACATCCACTGCAGGCAGGTGCTGCAACCCACAGGCAAGGCCATATCAAAGTAGTACCCCCCATCCAGCTTGAAACCCAGTAAGTCTCAATCCTCCAGGTGGACTAGTAGTAGTCTGAATGCTGCCTCAATGTCTATCTTTGCCAGCCATGCCTCAGGGTAGTCCTAATGATCTGCACTGCCTCCTCTAATGTCGCATATGACACCCTACTGTCCTCCTCAGAAATGAAATCATTCACAGATTCCCCCTTCAGGAAAGACAGGTGGTGAATGACCCTGAATTCCCCAATCTGTTTCTCAGGGACCAGACCTAGGGGTGTCACCCTCAAGTTATGTATCAGAGGGTGGCTGAAAGGGCCCTCAACCCTCCCCGCATCCTTCTCTTTCTTAATTTTCTTCTTAGTACATCTACTTTCCCCTTTACTGACCCCAGGTTTTTGCATCCCTGCTTTCTCTTGGCCCCCTAAATCATAAGTCAACCTCCCCATAAAAACCTTTCACTAGTGTGCCTGCTGCCCTTCTATCCAGGTAGTCCTTTAGCCTGTGCTCTAGTAAATCCACTTTCACTGGGGTTCTGGCTAGTCACAAATCAGAACCCCCACCGGTTGTGTCTTTGCCTCTAGTTTCAAAAACCTTGCCTCCCCTCCCCCAAACCCCCTCCCTCTGTATCCTCTGTTCCCGGCCTATCACCTGCAATTAGCTGGACCCCCCCCGAAGAAACTGCCCTTGTTGTCCTTGTTGTCCCTGGGCCCCACTGTCTTGCCCCCCATTCGTCCAGTTTGTCCGGCACCTAGAGGCTGGGTGCATGCCCCCACATTTTGAGCAAGCATGTCTAAACCTGCATTGTGGCCAAGTACATAAAGCCCTGTTGTAGGCCCAACAACACTTTTGCAACAGGATTACTTTCTTTCCCCTTCCCAGTCCGGGGTAGTCTGATCTGTGACATAATCGGTACATTCCCATATGTCACTATTCTTTGGTGAAAAAATTTGTTGTAGTACAGCCATCTAAACCCCCCCCTTTGCTTTTGCCCTCTGTATAATTAAGTTATCAGCTGTATCTTCAATTCTGGCTTCTTTCCCATTGCTATGGCCCAGTACATGGCAAAACCAACAAACCATGTGTCCCTGGTCTTACCCTTCATGAATTTGTCCTCTTCTTTTTTCCCCAATAATACCATTGCTGCCGCCATCTCACTCTTCCCTATACTCTCCTATTCATTGTACTTGGTCACCGCCTCCCTACTGACCAGGGCAAATATATCTACATATTCTCCCTTCCGTATCTTTTCTTTCATGGCCAAAGGGATGTGCTCCCCTATCCTCATCCCCAGAGAGCCAGTTTCCCTTGTAACTGCTCCCACCATGCCAATTGGCAGTCCCCCCAATCTGTGTTCCTTTTTCAGTCCTGATCTCTGACAATGCTTTTTCAAATTGACCTATTCCATCATTCCCCATAGAGGTGATTAGTTGTTCTGTATATTCTCTGATACTACCATCTACATTAATCCCCATTTTTCCTGTGTGGGGCTCTGGCTCGGGGTCTGGGGAGGGTCCTGGTGCAGGAGCCCCTGGTGTTACTGGTTGTGGCAAGATGGGGACACCAGACTTGGTGGTGGAGCTGGTAGGAGATGTATAGCTGGGAATGGCTGTGGGACCAGGACTGGCAATAGCTCGGGCCAAGCAGCAGGAAAGGCCAGCCTCGACTTGGGGACCACCCCATCTGGGCTGGCAGTCCTGGAGGCTGCCTGGGACTCCTAGGTTGTGGAGGAGGCTGCTTGCCACCCTTCCTTCTCCCCCAGCCATCTGCCTTCCACTTCTCACCCTGTCTGGCTGGTTCCAAACCCTCGGCCAGCTCCCACGCCTTATTGGCTTTTGCCGCCAGATCCAAAATGGTGTCGTATGCATTCTCCTTGGACGGCCTGCTCTTCCTGGGTGCCATGGTTGTCAGCTGTGTACTGAGGAAAATTTGCTGCAAAAAATGAAGCAACCTGTTAATTCCACTTTCCATGAACTCCAGGTCCCTTCTTGTGCGTATCCCCGATTACCTGTATTTATTTATTTATTTTTATATGCCCTCTTGAATTGCCCCCTTCCCCTTCCCTGTGTTTATCATAAATATTATACTTCTTATGGGGCCTACCTCTTTATTGCCACCCCCCCTTATTTTGTTTCTCATAGTTTTGTCCCTTTTTGAGCCCTTAGAGGCAAGCCTTTCAACTCCTCTGGATTACTTATTCATCCCCCTGACCCACACCTGTTACCTGAGTTGTTATTACTGGCCCAGGGTGTTCTTTTCGGCTGCCATATTCAGCCCCGGTATCTGGCCTGTTCCCTGTACATTCTTCCCTTTCGAGGTACTCTCCCCTGCCGCTGCACGGTATTACCACCCATATTGTTCGCTTGAGGTGCTAAGCTCTCCCATGTGCCTGCCACCTATGTCCAACAAACGCCCCCATACTTCATCCTCCTAGTGCCCAATGCTGAATTGCAAAGAACCCCTTCATTCATTGAACCAACTCATGGTGGTGTCCCCTCCCAGGCAAAATGGCAGCTCCTAGAGGGTAGGTCCCCATTTCAGGCAGGCCATGATACTGTCTTAGGCCCACGTGGCCCTATGTGAGTGTTGCTGGCCATGAGTTCTCCAAATGAGGAATAGAGATGCAGTGAATTTAAATTCTGCCAGAGAAGTGAACGCAAAGTGGGTACCCGTGTTGCCACCCTGGATGCCTGAAGTGGGCAATACAAAGGCTCACTCCTGCCTTGTCATTAACACTTCGCTTTTAGGCTGAATGGCAATGCGAAGTAGGGTGAAGTCATTGTTTTTAATGGACTTCGCGTTCCTCTTTATGATTCTAAGTGATCCACTTGGTGTTTCAGATTTGGCAGCCCCGCCACACATCACATGGCTTACAGTACTGTAAGTTACATGCTCTTTAGCTAGGCAGGAAGAAAGTGAGCCATACAAGCAGACACTTTTACTTTCTCCTGTGCAGATGGAGAGAGAGTAGTGTGTTTTGTGACTGCCGATACTTTGAGATCAGAGCAAGGAGGAGGAGATTTAAACTTTGATTTAGACCCAACAGCTTTTTAAAAACTACATTTTTTTGTCTTTTCTGTACTCTGTTTTACTTAATTTGTTCTTTCCGTAAATTTTATTTTTCTTATCTTTACAAGTAGTTAGTTGTTTGTCTGTGTCTGTGTGACAATGTGAGTGGTGATTGCTCGGACTGAGGGAGCTCAGTAGGAGAGACGGACCAGGGTGAGGGAATGTCTGGGGCGGGGGCAGCTCTAGGAGAATGTGGTATTGGTAGGTGTAGTACAATGCAGACGCATGGTGAGCATGGCAGCCAGTTCCTGTTGGACTGATGGAAAATTCTGAGTGTCCACCCACCGGAAGCAGGAACAGCACCACCTCCTGACTCTGAGGTAGTTGAACCACCACCACCACCACGTCCAATATCAGCTCCAACACCAGGTCCTCTGGAGCAGGATGTGTATGTACTCCTGGGCCCAGGTGTGGATCCCAACCCTGCTGAGCACCATGACAAGCCAACTACCAGTTCATCTGGCCCTCTCCTGCCTGTGCCTGGTCCTTCCCACACCTCCATTGTTTGTCAGTTTTTTGACTGTGTCAGGGAGGACAGCAGTGTGGTCAGGTGCCACCTATGTGAGGTGGAGGTGCATCATGGCCCCCAGGGGACTCACCTGGGGACTGGGGGCCAGTGCACCCCAACCCATATGTTCAATCACCACCAGTTGGAATGGCAGGCTGCCACAGAATGAGCCATAACTATACCTACTGGCCCTTCTGTGGCAGAGGGTGCAGCTGTGCATGGCAGTGGCCCTAAGAAGAGGAGGGCAAGAGCAGCACCTGCTGCTCCACCAGCACCCAAACCACCACCACCACCACCAGCATATCAGCCTGTAGAACATGTGGACCCCAGAGAACTGAGTGTAATGTAGGCTGACTTGGCAGTTCTCTGGAGTGCTGTTGAGGAGAACAATGAGAGGGTGAATGCTGTCAAGCAGCAGTTGGATTGCATAGAGGAACATCAGTTGCAAATTATGTCCATGCTGGCACTGCTGCTGGATCACCATGGGATCCCACATTAGTTTTTTTTCTCACACCATGATGTGCCCCCCACACCTTCCTTGCTGTATTATAAAATGTATTCCTCCACCATCCCCGACCCTTGTATGTAATAATGCCCTTTTTTGTTATCTTCCATATGCGTGACACTTTGTATTCTGAGCAGTGCAAGTATACTGTGTGCTGAACTGCATGTGTGCAGTCAGTCTTCTTTCCAGTCTGTGTATGTACTAAAGACACTGTCTAACTCCCTGACTTAAAAACACTTATTAATGAGTACAATGGTGAGGTGGTGAAGCATGGAGAGCTACTACAAAACAGACTTACAAAGGTTACAATACATCCAAGTAACCAGTAAAAAAAAATAATGCTGTGATTCGTGATGTGATCGTAAATCGTGATTCGTGACTGCTGCATTTGTAACCGTGATGATAAAGAAATGCGAATGCCTACAGCTGTACTTCCCCGGGCCCCGATGAGGTGTGGCACAAAACTCCCTGACTTGAAAACATTCATTAATGAGTACAATGGTGGGGTGGTGAAGCATGGAGAGATACTACAAAACAGGCTTACAAAAGTTACAATACATCCAAGTAACCAGTAAAAAAAAATTATACAACCGGCACAAAAAAACGGACAGAATCCTGCATTTTGATTGGCTGGCTGGCACCTTTTCAGCATTGTAAATCCTCCAGAGTACCTACTGGAAAAGGTGCCAGCCACCACTCAGCCACATCAGGAACTCCCTGGCAAATCCCTCTGTTCCTCGTAAACACACCACTGCCAAGCACATGGACGTACAGCAAGATTACTTAGTCGTTAACTCGACATCCCATACTTCGTCACTACCCTCAAAACTTCACAAAAAGTGCTGCACCATTCCAGAAAAGTGATGCACCCAAAAGAAAAAAAAGGAAAGAAAATCCAGTTCATTCTCTGAATAGCAAATAAACTGAAAAAATCATAACTGTAGTGGTGGCAATCAGCGATCCTCCAGCACATGCGCAGAACTTGCAAAAAAATCCAACCAGTGCGTCTGCAGTAAAAAACAAACGAGCAGCAACTTTGAAAAACAAACGGATGTTGTAAATATTTTTTTTTGTACAGAAGCAAACAGGGCCTTTGTATAATCGCAATATACCCCTCCAGGGAGTGGGTATAAAGGAGGATTTACCGCTACTGGTGTGGTTAAGTCCCTCGGCTGCGCCTCATGACCGAACCACACCAGCCGTGGTAAATCCTCCAGTATACCCACACCCTGTCGGGGTATATTGTTTTAATAATGTTGTGATTTGTGACGTGATCATAAATCTTGATTTGTGACTGCTGCATTTGTAACTGTGATGATGAAGAAATGCGAATGCCTATGGCCATACTTCCCCAGGCCCCGATGAGGTGTGGCACAAAACTCCTTGACTTGAAAACACTCATTAATGAGTACAATGGTCGGGTGGTGAAGCATGGGATACTATAAAACAGGCTTACAAAAGTTACAGTACATCCAAGTAACCAGTAAAAAAAAATAATGTTGTGACTCGTGATGCGATCATAAGTCATGATGATTTGTGACTGCATTTGTGACCATGATGATGAAGAATGTGATTTGTATCATTCATGAGTGACTCATGAACGTGATGATTGTCCTGACTTAAAAATGCATATTAATGAGTGCAATGTTTATGCAGAATTATGCAACACACCAGTCCAGTACTCTGAAGGGAAGCCAAAGAATCAACTGTGACTTAAGTTACAGATGGAGATTGGACCCCAAAGAGATGCAAATGCACAGACGGATTAAGATTGTGCTGCGAACTGAAGAGATGCAGATGCAAAGGCACAATACCTAACCAGTGCTCACCATCAGAAATTCAGATCTGGAAAAGATTACCTTTGTCAGTTGGGGCAAGCCATGGCCCACGGGGTGGCAGTGTACTGCACTGCTGCAGTAACAGTCACTAGTACTAGTACTAGTACTAGTACCAATAAAGATACCACAAAGACGTACAAAAATCATACAGCTGCAGTGAATAGCAGGTTCATATTGCTGAAATTACTATGTGGTACAATAAAAGGTGTCTGATTTGATGACACGCGTTACACTCATACTCACAAACACACTAAGTAATGCGTAGCAAATTGAAAACTTCAGTAATATAACCACGTATTTTACACAAACTAAAATTATGCACTGCTGCTCCACAACAATCAGCAAAGAAATGGCAAGAATTATTGAAAATATTACTGTGTGTACATTTACACAGTTATTATACAAGAAAAATATCACCAAAAATGAAAGAACTGTCTTTTTCTCCTCACTGTCTCCTACACTACACAGACCCAATGTTGTACATTAACATTCAAAATCCACACACAAACAATAAACGCTCGATGATATGAGCACAGGAGGGTTTCCTACAATCGATGAACTAAGTTTGAGCAAAATAAAATTACTCAAAAAGGCTTTTTCAACAGCTTTTATAAGGTTTGAATCACAGAGATCTCTCAGCACACTGTCTCCTACAGCTTCCTACACACACTACCCTGAACTGAGGCTGTGCAGAACAATCCAGAGCCCATGTGACCTGAAATCCCATGAATCACTACAAAATTTGCCTTTGGAGCTTAAAAACAAGGCAAAGTGAGGCCAAGTACTTTACATTCTATGTACTTCACCTTAAGAATTGGTGGAACAGTGGTTTGGGAAGGCGGAGTAACGCAAAGTCATTGTTTTCAATGGACTTCGCCTTACCCATTATAACGCAAAGTACTCCTCTTCGCTTTGCAAAGCACTCCGTAAATTCGTTTTCACTCCGTATTCCACTGGCCCATCTCTAATGAGGACCCCCTCCCCGCCCCCGGTGTGCCTGTGCATATGTCACCAGGCTGTGTATGCAGCAAACACATCAGTCATGGAGAAAGTCATGTGTTGACCCCAGCTCTTTCCCAAACCCACACAAATAAATGACCGCCAACAAACCTTGCACTGAGAATGGCCAATCTGCAACCACAGTTCCTGCTTCAAACAGTGCCCCAGTCCCTGAAACAACCAGCTGACCCAAGTATTCCATGATTTGTCTGCATTCCAAAAGGGAAGTAACCAAAACCCCTCCACCATGACCCCTCACTAATTCTAAGTGACTCGCCCAACAGGCCCTAAGAGAAATAGCGAGCCCCCATGTACCTATGCCCAGAGACCACAATCGGGATTCTGGACCCTCCCCCGCACTACCACCCCCTGCATGGCCCTCCCATAGGTTAACATCTCCATTGGCCCCTGCAGAAGTCGTTCTGTGGCCCACCCAATCTCTGATGCAAACTTGTTTATTTATTTATTTTTTAAATATCCCTTCTTCGGAGTGCCATCCAAGTGGGTAAACATGTCCCACAAATTTCCCTCAACTATGAATGAAACCAGTGGCATATGGCATCTCCTCACTGCCATTGCTCAGTGAGGGCCTTCCTCATACTTGACCCCTGCTGCTCTTACTGAAACTGGAACCCTCTTATTCCCTCTTGCTATCTTTAATAAATGAAATTGAAAACTGCCTTTGAGAGAGCCCCTCCCCAGCAAAGTTTTTCAAACCCCATTGTGGCCATGCAGTTTCAATGCCACCCAGTGTGGTGTTCTACCCTGGCATGGGCCACCACCACCCCTCTCACTAGCGAGAACGAAAGACCAGACAGATCTCCTGATGCCCCCTTTTGCACTGCGTCTCGGTGTTGACCCTCATTTTTCTCACTTGCAAACTGTCCCTTAACTGAAAACCTCCTGGCTTCCCATGGAAAAACCCCATTCCCTTCCCTTACCTGGCTCCATGTGCTGCAGGCCTTCTGAAAAACGTCTGTCTCACCAGTAGTTCAAATCTTCAAGTCACCAAATATTGCACTTAAATAAACAGGCTCAACTAAAACCCTTCTGTAATATATATATATATATATTTTAGGGTACCCATGGCATGGGCGTCGGCGATTGGGCACCAGCTATAATGGTAAACAAATTCCTGGCACATGTCATTGTGGCTACCATCAGGATAGGGCAATCGGATGGAGGGGTTGGCAAATATAGCGATGGGATGTCGCTACATGTACGCATACGGCGGGGTGAGCATGCACAGCGAGGGGCGGAAGGGATTTTGAGGTGTGGTGCCGTGGTGGATCATTGAGCTGGTCCCGTGGCATGGTGGGTGGGTTGGTGGCTTCAGTAAACATGGTGCTGGGTTCACGTCCATGCACTGGTGCATTTTTTTTGCATCCTGCCCAAATTATTTTTTTCAACATTTTTGCACCCCCCTGACATGCACACCCCCTGGAGTTGAGAATCCTTAAGTAGGGGTGTGCGACTAGCAAAGGGGGTGTGGAGGGCACAGTCCCCTGCATAAAACATGGAAAAAACGAATCCCCAGTGCCATTTTGCTGTGCACCAGGGAGTCAGAGTGCTGAAATTGGTAACAGCGATCGCCTTTAGGCTTTTGCCGTTATCATATTAACCCATATTTTATAATCAAAGGTTTTTTGTTTTATTTTGGTAGCCCAATATGAATTCCAATCCAATATTTTGTTCTGAGATATCAGCTAAAGCTGTCCTAAAAGTAGCATAAGAGAGGGAACTCACCTCTGTGTAGTCCCTTAAGTATCCCTATTTTTGTCCCCATCCTTTTATTTTTGGCCTATCGCTTCCCCCCTCTGTCTTAGTGGCTGCCTCCCCCATTCCCATGTCATGGATGACTCATGGCCTAACCAAGCAACCTCCCCATGTCCATCTCCCTAGTCCTCCTTCAGGTCCATTCCCCCACCTTCTGCTCTCCTTCTTCCTCCCTCCTCCTCTCCCTGCTGGTCTCCCTTCCCTTAAGGTAAACTGATTCTGGGGAAGGCATCGGGACAATCTAGCCCGCCCCTTCAAGGGCAAACCCCGTTAGCAACTTCACTTACTGACTGACATGGAGTATAGGTTTAGGAAGCACCACGGTACTGGTTCAGCTGTGGTACAGCTGTCTTCTGACATACTAGTTGCTATGGAAAATAGGCTTATGATTGGTGTGATTTTTTTTTAGACCTCATCAAAGCATTGGATTTGGTTAACTATAGCCTCCTGTTAGCTAAGTTACAGCAGTTAGGTCTTGGTAGTCTTTCCTGAGCTGGTTTAATTCAGGAGTCCAACTGTGTCTGATACCTAAGAGTCATGTAGGTATAATATGGCACATTGGACTTTACTTGTTGTGGTGTACAACTATATGTATTTCAATAACCGCAATATTATTGTCATTTCACATGTCTTACTTGTTCATTTCTGCTCACTGTATATTGTATTCTCTGTATAAGTGAACTGCATTTCCTGTTGAATGTAACTAACTCTGGCTGACTCCTGAAAAAGGGACATCTGCTGAGTGAACCAAACCACTTAACCAAATTCAATAAATAAAACACTACTTCACAGGCTGGAAACAACCGGTGATGTGGAAAGGTGTTCTATCAGTGCAAAGACTCATTTCTGTTAGTGTACCCCAAGGCTCAATGCTGGATCTTCTGCATATCTCCCTATTAGTAACATGCCAGACAACAGTGGTGGGGCCAAACTGCAGTTGCACGCTGATGATGCAGTCTTGTACAGAAGTGCAAATGACTCCAATTATATCAGCTGCCAGCTCATGAATGACTTCAGTGAGTTAGAAGAATGGTTTGTTACTAATAAGTTGGTATCCAATGTTAAAAAAACAAAAGTTGTACTATTTGGCTGTACACTCCTGGGGAAGGAAAGACAGCACTTACTAAAGTTGACTATTTCTCCAGGGTCACAGACAGCAGTTGTCAATTCCATGAAGTACCTCAGTGCATATTTGGATCAGGAATTCTCTCTCAGAACTCACGTGGACCATATGACTGAATCTTTACACATAAAAAATGGTCTTTTGTACCACTTAAGAGTCTACTTCACTAATAAAGAATGGCTGGCCACTGCAAATAGCACTCTGCTTCCTGTCCTATTGCAGGGGACCCAGTCCTAGTCCATAACCTCAGGAGGTCTGTAATAAATAGACTCAACATTCTATACAAAGAAATCAGGCGTTTTGCCTCTGGTGCTCTACTTAGTGAATGTCAGTGCATTGTATTCTCTATGCGACAATTGCCCTCTCTTTAGGGGAGACTGACTTACCCCCTTCTAAGTCTGTTTTTTAAAATGGTCAAAATCTACACCTCTCATAGCCTGCAAGATATTCTTGTTCCTAAATCACTTAGGTGGGTGTTACGATCCTCCACCTGCACTCTACTTGAGGTGCTCCAGTTTAAGTCTGGCTTAGATAAGAGGTCCTTTGCCACCTCTGCCCCATCTCTTTGGAACACCGTTCTACCAGAGGTACAAAACTGTTTCTCTCTTTGGAGGCTTTAAGAAAGGGCTTAAGACCTATATACTAGAGTGCAGCCAATGCAGCTGCAATCGCTGAACTGAACCTCTCAACTTGTGTTCTCTGTTTTCCTTGCCTAGGCATGCCCTTCTGTTTTGCCAGTTCTCATGTTGTACAGTCCCAACTGTTTCTAACCTCTGACTAAGATCCATGTATAATTATGTACTGGCTTGTATGTTTGGAGCTGGCAGTATAGCCTAGTGGTTAGAGTAAAGAGCTGTGAATGAGCTTGGTACATCCAACTACCTTGGATTTGAGACCCACAGCCTCCACTTGTGTACTATGTGACTCTGAGCAAGTCATTTCATCTCCCAGATTGCCCCTGAAAACAGGCATTTGTGCCTAGTGGGCCTTACCTGGTTACAAAAATAAATAAATTTCCAATTCTTGTACATTGCCTTTTTCTGTGCTATCATTATACTGTAATTCTGGGTTGCCCCTGGAAAAAAACTGACTTTTAAGACTTAGTGGGCTTGCCTGTTAACACCATTCAATCAATAACTAAATAAACAAAAATGGATTGATTGTCAATAGGGCCATCACTCAAGTACTAGGCAGGTTTGGGCAGACAATAAAGGCTTTTTTTACAGCCACCACATTGTTTCTTTGTAATGTGATGCAAAACAGTTTAGACTCTGAGACAACAGTGTTTACAAGGGTTTTTGCCAGATGTGGCAACATTTGTGTACGTCATTGAGAAATGCTATAGCACTTAGTTGGTGAGACAGAAAGTTTAATACAAATATTACTGTAGTAGCCAATGGCAGCAGGTTGGACCATGCAGCAGTGTAAGAAATTTCAGTAGTAAAACTACATTTACTAGTAGGTAAATTTAGCCTCATAACTACCAGAATTCCTTCCACATAGACACACTAATATTGATTTATTGCAATGCCTGACTGCAAGGTCAAAATCACTCCTCCTAATTAAAGAGGAACTTTAGGACAAAAGACCCAAAAGTACCATCCCTGTTGCTTTGCAGGTCAGACTTGTAATTGATCATGAAAGAGTGTACAGATGGATGACCAAGTAGCAGCTAAGCAAATCTCATATATTGGAATGCACATAACTTACCTGAAAAGCAGCATCACTGTAGTAATAGTTATGCAATCAGGAAAAAGGAAAAACACCAAAAAATGGGATGCCTATCTACATTCACACATCTGCTCGGTTTCCCCCAACCCACCTGGCTACCCCCCTACCTGAATATTCTAACACCTGTTCTGCTTTGCTGTCCAGTGGCCTATGAAGAGACTTGGGCTTATCCAATAGGCAGATCGCATAAGGGAAAGTACTGACCTTTTCCTTTTTGCTTTAGATTTGTGGAGGGTATAAGGTATTGGAAGGTTATATATAACTACGGACAGAATGAATAAGGAAGACACAATGATATTGATAGCACTAAGCACAGTAGCTGTTATAGACAACAACCTGCTATATGGATATCACTATAGTATGGTACTGTTTTATGTGCATCTGAATATATGGGAACTATATCCTGTGGTACTGCAAAATGTCTGTTTGGATTTAGTGACTCCACATTTGGTGGGTCCATGTTGTTTTTTCACTAGCGTGTATTGTAAAACTGAAAATCAATAAAATCTTTAATGTTAAAAAAATGGGAAAAAACAAACACCAATTATTCCAATGATTGTTTCAGATTACACCTGGAAGTAACTTTGGGCAAAAATGTAAGCGTGGGTGTGTAGAACAGTCCCGTCCTTGTGAAAGATCAAATATTTTGGGTAGATCAAAAGGGCTTGCAAATCACTGACCAAATGGGCTAAAGTAATGGCCACAAGAAAAAACACTTTGCAGGACAAGAAATGAAGATTACACATTGCAAGGGACTCAAAGTAGTTGTTTAGGACCAGATTTATATGTTAATACTTCCCCCAGAGCCACTCGTTGCTGTATAAGAGTGGTTTCACATGCCTTCAACTGGACTGAGGACAGCGAAGTGAAGCTGATCTGTTCTGGCTCAAGTAGAAGCCAAGTGAAATCACTCTAATACAGGAACAAGTGGCAATGGGGAAGTATTAATATATAACTGATTGAGAGCGATCAATAATTTATATTTAAAAAACAACTGGACCAGAGGTTGGAATTCCGCTTGTGACGCCAGTGACTTGGGTTCAAGAATGGACCTGGATGCTGGAGGGCCAGCTGGGGAGAGAGGGCTCATGCATCAGATGACTGCTCGCCTTCTTTCCGGGGGAGGGCGGGGACATGACCCAGTGGTTGCTGACCCCTGCCAGAGGCTGGGAATACAGCAAAATGCTGGGTCCCAGTGACTAATGGGGCATGGTGAACATTGGTGTACGCCTTGATGTTTGTGGTACACCACACCCCCCAGGGAGCAAATGGGAAAAGAGCCCCATGGCCGAGAGGATGATGGTTACTAGCTCCTGCTGCCATGAGACTCCGAGCAGTCCACAGACCACCTCAGCAGCACCAGGGCTAAGAATTGCACTGGCTACCCCACCAGTGCTTTCCCCCTCTTAGGAGAGAACCCACCTGGTGAAGGGTTACATCTGGGTTACCTGGGGGGCTGCAATGTGGGGTGATGGGTGGCTGCATCAGGGCAGTGTGGCAAGTGAGGGGCATGGGAAGGCCTGAAGGAGAGACCGGCCAGCAACTGGGGGAGCAAAAAAAAAAAAAACTTTTCCCAGAGCATGTCCATTTCCAGGGCATCTGTGCATGAGACTCTCTTCACAGAATAAAAGTATTTCATGCATAGGGGAAACGAGTGTTCTTATTGGTTGGGAACACTCCCTCTATCTATAATAGGTCTACAACAGGAGGAGAGCTATGGAGAGTTGAAGACAGTTGGTTAAATTCCTTAATGAAGCAAAATATACCCTCTTACAACATAATCAACTTCCAGGAACCCTACTCACTTAATTGACCAAGGTGGTGTCCACTTGTATCTCCAAGAAGATGGGATGCAGACCAGACAGATCAGTGACCAGAGAAGGGTGAGGATTAAGAGTTCACTGTCCAGAGGAGACAGACACACTCCTGGAAGCTCACAGTCCAGAAATGACAGACACACTCCTGAAACCTATTAGAAACTGTCTTCCATTTTAAACTATAGGTTGGCTGAGTTAACAAGTTTTCCAAAGCCTCCAGCAGAAGAAATCCCACTCAAAAGCTGAGAAATGCTGACTGTAGCCTCTCAGAAACATAGGAACATGTGAACACATGAAAGAGGCAGCAGAAGAAGGCCAGATTGGTCTATTGAGCGTGCTCAATAGTAATGCAATGTCACTGGCTTATGCCACTGACCCCACCCCTCCTTCCCCTGTCAACCTTTCCTTCATAACTCCCCCCCCCCACATGGTCCTCTGGTCTCCCTTTATACTCATCCTAGGCCCTCTTAAATCTGCCCACCATCTTCTCTCAGGCCACCTATTCTGGCAAGCATTCCATGTGTCCACCACCCTCTCTGTGAAAAAATTCTTCCTAACATCCCTCCTAACCCCCCCCACTAGCTTCAAACTGTGTCCCCTCATGGTTCTATTCTCACTTAGCTTGAAGAGACCTTCCCTATTCATTCAATTTATGCCATTCAGGTACTTAAAAATCTCTGTCATGTCCCTCTTTTCTCTCTCTCCTCTCTTACAAGGAGTACATTCTCAGGGCTTCCAGCATCTCTTCATATGACTTCCCTTGCTGTTCACTAATCATCTTGGTTGCCCTTCTTTGGACCCTATCTAACAAACCTATTTCCTTCTTATGACATGGGCTCCACTGCCTTACTCCATACTCAAAATGCGGTCTCACCAGTGAGCTGTATAAGGGCAGTAGAACCTCACTCAACCTGCTGCTGAATCCCGTGGCTATACACCCCAACATCCTTTTCATCTTCCCTACTGCCTTTTTGCATTGCAAGGGGTGTTTCAGGTCACTGGTAATCACCACCCCCAGATATTCTTCTTCCTCTGTAGCTGCAATCTGGACTCCACCCCCAGGTAATTCTCAGTCCTAAGTGTTCTGTCCCGATGTACATTACTTTGCATTTCTTGGCATTGAAGCCAAGTTGCCAGATCTATGACCATCTCTGAAGGTTCCTGACGTCTTATCATGGGTCCTGTATCCCTTCAACAGCATCCACCCTCCCACAATGTTTTGTGCCATCTACAAATAGGCACATGAAGACATTAAAGAACACTGGACCCAACACCGATCCCTGCGGGACCACGCTAGTAATCTCCTTGGCACAGAACAACTCATCCCCCCCCCACCCTCTGGTTTCAGTTACCTATCAGTTTTCTACCCATCTTGTCATTGTCTCCCTGACCACAAGATCCTTAAGTTTGCTGATTAGCCTACTATGAGGCACATAATTGAAGGCTTTGCTAAAGTCCAGGTAAATGATGTCTACTGCTTTGCCTCCATTCACCACCCTGGTGATCTAGTCAAACTCAATCAGGTTCTTTTGACAGGACCTTCCTTCCACAAACCCATGTTGCCTCTCATCCTGGAGATCATGCTCCTCTAAGTACCTTACCAACCTCTCTTTCAGTATGATCTCCATGAGTTTACACACAATCAATGTCAGACTGACAGGCCTATAGTTCCCTGGATCATCCTTGGGTTTGATCTTGTGGAGAGGCACCACATGTGTTGTTCTCCAGTTCTGCAGCTCCACTCCTGACTCTAAGGATCAGTTGATTAGGTCTGCCAGTGGACCCATGAGCTCCTCTGCTAGCTCCTTCAGTACTCTTGAGTGTATGCTGTCAAGTCCTGGGAACTTTTCTGCTTTCAGTGTTAATAGCCCCTCCTTCACTCTATCCACTTCTTTTACCATGTTAGTTGTCTCTCCCTCCCTACTTCTCCCCCAGGTGATATTGGCCCATCTTTTTACCTAGTAAAGACAGAGCAGAAGTACTCATTCAGAGCCTCCACCTTGCTCACTTCTTCTTCCAGCCATCCGTTCCCCTTCCTCAGCTTAAATATCCCGTCCTTCCTGTCCTTCTTCTCGCTTAAATAGCGAAATAAGGCTTTTTACCCAGTCATAATTCCTTCTGCTATTTGCAGTTCCTTCTGTGCCTTTTCCTCCTACACCAGCTTGCCCACCACTTTAGCTATACTTAGTTATTCCTCCTTATCTGCTTCACTTCCAGTCCTCTTGTATCTCTTGTAGGCCACTGTCTTGTCTCTCACCACCCTGGAAACCTCAGAGTTGAACGAGATGGGTGATTTGGCCTTAATTTCATCCCTCTAAACTTGACACAATCTGCTGTGGCTGCTATTATTGTGTGCCTGATAATGGCCCGTTGTCTGTCCACCCCCATGTGTGCATTGATGCCCTCTAGTTGCTCCCTTACCACCTCCCACACATTTTCTGGAAATCTTCTCTCCTGAAGTCCAGGGTTTTGGTCTTGGTGGAGAAATTGTCCCTTCCCATATCCAAACTGAACCACATAGTGTTGCAGCTGACACATCTCAGGGGTTCCTTGACCATTATTTCCTGTACGTGCTCCCCATTTGTGAGCAACAGATCTAGGATATCCCCTTCCTTGTCGGAACTGTAACCCCCTGGGTCATGAACCCTGCCTTTATTGCATTCAGAATCACTTGACTATTGGCACAAGACATGTCTGGCTGCCCCAGTCCTTAGGTAGATTAAAGTCACCCACTACTACCACCTTCCCTTTACCTGCTGCTTCATGCAATTCCTCACATAGTTTTTGGTCTCTATTTTCCTCCTGGTTGGGCAATCTGTAGGCCACCCTCAACCTGACCTTCCTCCCCATGTTGGTCTGGAGCTGGATCCATAGCAATTTCATCTTCTTCCGATCATTCTCCTTCCCAGTGCATATTATCCCTTTCCTGATGTATGCCACTACCCACAATCTGCCTAACACTCTGTCCCTTCTATACAGACTGTTCTGTGGCCTTACCTATGTAAGGATATAGACAGGGTGGAGACAGTTCAGAGGAGGACAACCAAGATAGGACAGGATTTGCATCACAAGTCCTACAAGGACAGGCTGAAGGAGTTGAATATGTACTCTGTGGAGGAGAGGAGGAAGAGGGGGATATGATAGAGGCATACAAGTACCTTACGGGGAAGAACAAGTTGCAGGAAAACATTTTTCAGGGGAAGAGATGTTCCAGGACTAGGGGTCATGGGAGGAAATTAAAGGGAGGGAGGTTCAGAGGTAATGTGAGGAAGTATTTCTTCACAGAAAGGGCGATGGACAAGTGGAACACCCTGCTTGAGGAGGTAGGGGGGTTGAAATGATTATGGGACTCAAGAATGCATGGGATAGGCATCGGGGGATACAGCTGTTGGGGGAAGGGGACAACCCAGATCAAGAGAAACTTGAAGAGGCAACATTACATACACAATTGGGCAGACTATGTGGGCCAAAGGCACTTATCTGCCATCAGTATCTATGTATCTATGTACCCTGGGATCAAGAGGTCCCAGTCTTGGTGTGCTGTAGCCCAGGTCTCAGTAACTGCTGCTACATCTACCTTCCCCTTCCCTATGAGAGCATGTATGTACAGTAAAGCCCGCCAAGTTGAAACAGTGTCACATGTTTCCTGCATGACAAAAGGGATTCACTTCCATTGAAACGTCATTGTTTGCTGCAGTAACTCTACTGCAGAATTCTGCAGAGTTGGGCTTCATCCTGGTGGGATGCACTCTATTCCATTTTGTTACCAGGACTACAAGCACTGAGTGACACCACCCTCCACTTTGACTCTGAGCTCACCCTATCTAATTCCTGTATCTTTCTCGATCTGAGTATCCACTATACTCCCCCTCACCTCCTGTCATTGGATGCTCTCCCATGCCCCTACTCCCTCCCTCCTTACTGTTACTTCCTGTGAGGTTTCTGTGCCTACTGATCTACCTCTTCTGCCCCCCTCAGCAATTTAAACTCATATCCTTTTCCATGTATTCCTTCTGTTTGTTCCTGAGTATTATTGATCCCTCGTAATGAAGCTGTAACCTATCCACCAAATATAACCCCTTGTTCAACTGTTTGTCTCTCCAACCTCCAATGCAATTGAACCCTTCTACCTTGCACCAGTTCCTTAGCCAATCATTAAGCTCCTCAGTTCTCATTTTTTCTGACTGTGCTAGCTCTGGGAACTGGAATTACCTCTGAAAAGGCCATAGATCTCACTGCATCCCTATACTTTTTTGCCAACTCTATGAAGCTCCTCTGCACCACCCCACCTCCTTCCTTGTTAAGTCATTGGTTCTCAGGTGGATGACCAAGTGAGGCTTTCCACCCACCCCCTTAACCACTTCCCAGATGCTAGGTTCCACCCTCCCCACCTCCATCCCTGATATACAAACAACCACCCTTCTATTCCTCGGATCCCCCCCTCCTCCCCTAGTGGATGCCTTTAATTATTGAATTTCCAGTGATAACCACCTTTTTATCCCTCATGGGCCTATTAATTGATCTCCTGTGCACACCTGGTAAACCAACCTTTTTCTACTTCATCTGTACCTGTCTGTTGTGGATGTATTCTGGTCTGTACTACCACTGTTCTCTCCTAGTACTTCTCCAATCCGCCTTGTTTCAGTCTCTCCCTGACTACCTTTGCTTGCCTCCACACTACCCTCACTATTCCCTCCCCTTTTCCACCTTCCCCACCAACCTTTGCTCCACCCAGACTACTTTTCCCCTCCTTGCTTGCCCATGCTAATTACTCCTCCTTCCCCCTTGCCACCATCCTTTGACTGTGTTTTCTCTATCCTCTCCCTCCCATCTGCCCTCCATTGCTCTAAACTGGCAAGTATTGCATACCTACTCAATGAGGGCCCCATGTATCACAACATTCTTCTGTTATCCCACCCCATTTCACCCTCATGTCTCCCTACTCAGATCCTCTTACCCACTTACCTTTTCCCCTTATCACCTGCCAGTCCCCCTCTCTGGCTCCGCAGTATCCTTGAGGAGGAGGTGTCCCTGGAAACTTTGCCAACCTCCCCACTTCCATCATGTGCCTGCTGTCTAAATGTCCCAGGGCAACCTTTACCTGCTCCTTCAGCCACTGTTCTTCCCCTCAGCTTCTCCCCTTTCCCAGCTCCCATCTTAACCACCTTATCTCAGCCCTGAGTTGCACCAGATTTCTGCATCCTGGACAGCCCCCTGCTCTCTACATGGTTCCCAGCAAGATTGTAGCCCCACATACATTGCTGGTGACCACCCTCCCTTCCCTATCCACGTTTTCTCTATCTTACTGCTTCCCTGTCCCTCCATCCCTCCCAGCTGTCCTGCTGACTGTGCCAGCTCCTAGGCTCCCACATCCTCCCTAGATTGTCTAAACCAGTCCAACTATTCTCCCCTGGTTTTCTCAGATTGTGTTTTACAAATAGGTTGATCTTAGGTAGGGTTTAGCTTCAATCCTCTTTTTTGCAAGTTAGTAAAAGACTGATATACCTAGGCTTTTACCTTGTGTTCACAATCTCTGCTTCCCTTCTCTTCCCCTTTAGTATACCTATCTACTGTGCCCTGGCCAGTGTGGCCTTTGGTCCTCCCAGCTGGCTCCCTGCCAATGTCCCCAGACATCACTTAGTCACAGATGTCACAATCCTGCTTTGTGGCCCTCACGCTTCGGGGTCACTCACACAATGGGTTACTTGGCCCTCTGGGTAGTTTACTGGTACTCCAGCCAACCTACTGGCAAGCAGCAGCTATATGGTCTGCTTCCCTCTCCAATTAGCGCCAACTCCTTGGGACTGAACCTTCCCTTTGTCCACCCTCTGCTCACTCGCTCCCTCCTCTCAGTCTCCGAATCCCACATAATCAAAAAAGCAAGCTTATTTTTCATTTTAATGCATTACACAGCCCCCGATAGCAGCACAAACAACAAGATCCCTCACTTATCTGGCTGCCTGCTCATGGTATATCCTCACTGCCTGACCATGGAGTGGACCAAGGAACCATTCCTTAAAATCTACTGGGACTCCAGTCCCCTATGGACATGTTACAGCCACGTGGTCCGCTTCCCCCTCCAATTGGAGCTGACTCTACAGGCCTGAACCCTCCCTCTGTTCACCCTCTGCTCCCTCCATCCCTCGTTCCAGTCCCCGAATCCCACACAATCAAAAAAGCAAGTTTCCTTTTCATTTTAAGCCATTACATGGTCCCCAAACGTAGCACACACAACAAGATCCCCCACTTATCTGGTTTCCTGCTCATTGCATCTCCTCACTGCCCAACAGGGCCATCAGGGATGCTAAATCTGGGTACTGAATTACCCTCTTAAACCTGGTAAGAACATCCAGCTTGAATGTTAGTTCAATTTGAAGCTCAGCATATAAGCAAATAACATTCTAAATTAATATGACACCTGGCATGTTCAAGTGAGTGCAATCAGAAACATAGAATTTGTTATCAGAAAAGGACCACTTGGCCCACCCAGTCTGCCCAGATGGTCCCTGCCTAGTCTATCTCTGTAGACCCTAACTGGTCATCAGTGGCCATCCTTCCTCCCTGCCTATTTACTGATATTCTCCTGTGTCTATCCCAGGCATGCTTGAAGCCGCCTACTGTTTTGGCCATCACCACATATATGCTGGCAGTCTGTTTCAGTTGTCCACCATGCTTTTAGTGAAGTAATACTTCCTTATATCCTTCGTAAACTTCCTCTCTTCCAGCTTCATTGCATGCCATCTGGTTCTGGTGGTCTTTCTCATTTGAAAGAGACTCCCCCTCCTGCACCTTGTCCCCCCCAAGTGAGGTACTTGTAGGTCTCTATCACGTCCTCTTTCGCTCTCCTCTCCTCCAGGGTGCACGTTAAGATCCATCAGTCTCTCTTCATTGGGCTTTTGATGCAACCTCTGCACCATTTTAGTTGCCCTCCTCTGCACTGCCTCCACCCTGTCTATATACTTTCTGAGGTGCAGCTACCAGAACTGGACAAAGTACTCCAGGTGAGGCCTCAAAAGTGAAAGATACAGTGGGAACACTACCTCCCTCCTCCTGCTAGAGATACCTCTCCCTATGCATCCCAACATCACACTGACCCTACCCATTGCTTTGTCACACTATCTTGCCACTTTGAAGTAATCAGATATGATGACCCCAAGATCCATTTCCTGCTTAGTGACTGTCAGTGTCTCCCTATCCACCATTCTATACTGAACTCCTCGGTTCCTGTAACCTAGTTGCATGATTTGTTACTTTTTGGCATTGTATGCCAACTGCCATGCTCTTGACCACTCATCAAGTTTCTCAAGGTCCCTGTACATTCTCTCCACCCCCTCCTGCATGTCAACCCTATTACAGATTTTGATGTCATGTGCCAAAAAGCATACCTTCCATTCTAGTTCTTCTGTAATGTCACTTATGAAGATATTGACAGGACCAGTTCCAGTACTGAGCCCTGTGGCAACCCACAGGGCACCTCCCCTCATTAGAGTGAATGCCATTAACCATCACCCTGTATTACCTATCCATTAACAAGTTCCTTACCAATTAACTACAGTACATTGGATCCCATTCCAAGTCACTCAATTTCTTTATCAGTCTCCTGTGTTGCACAATCTCGAAGGCCTTACTAAAGTCCAGAGAGGCCATGTCCACTGTCCTTCACTGATCTATTTCACTGGTACCTAATGGAAAAAATCAATCAGATTCATCTGGAATAAACTCCCTTAATGAATCCATGCTGTCTTTGGTCTTGTAGCCCACTGGATTCAAGATGGTCTACCAACTTACCTGTAACAGGGGTTCCATTGATTTCCCCACCATTGACGTGAGACAGACTGGCCTATAGTTGCTAGCCTCCTCCCTGATGTTGTCTTTACAGAGAAAAACCATGTCTGCTCTTCTCCACTCTTCCTGAACTATGCCTGTTTCCAGTGAGCTGTTGAATAAGGCCATCACTTGGGAAGTTAGTATCTCCTTGAGTTCTTTTAGTACCCTTGAGTGTATCGTGTCTGGTCCCTAAGCCTCATCCACTTTCAGAGCTTCAAGACCTTTTAGGACTTTTCCTCTGAAAATGGACTTGTATCCACCCCATACATTCCTGTTGTTTGCTGGTGGTCTTCCCCGCTCCTTCCACTGTGAAGACTGAGCAGAGGTTCCTGTTCAGGATGTCTGCTTTTTCTTGGTCCTCTTCTGTGCAGTTTCCCCCTGTTGGCCTCCATAACTTCATTATCACTTTTCCTACTTTCCTTTTCTCACTGATGTACCTGAAGAAACTTACTTTCTTTAGCTACCCCTTTGGATATCCTTTCCTCTATCTGTGCCTTTGCTCCCCTCACTGCCATTCCTGCATCCTTCTGTTTTACTTGGTATATCTCCCTGTCTTCCTCTCTCTGCTTTTCCGTATATCTCCTGTATGCCACTCTTGTTTCCCTCACTACTGTGGCCATTTTCCATAGAAACACAATGGTCTCTTTTTCTTTCTACTTTTAATCACTTCCTTCACATAGATGTTGGTTGCCTTAATCATGATGTCTTTTATATTTCCCCGCTGTGCCTCTACCACTCCCTGGCAGTCCCCTCCTTTCTTTTTTTTCTATCTAGCATTTTATGGATCCCCAAGCCTGGCAGACAGCTCCAGTCCCTCCCTTGGAGGGACTCAATCTCTGCTCACACCGTTCCCCAGCCCGACACACTCCTAAATCCCCCATGGGTTTTCCTCATGGCAGCACCAGAGTGAAGAGGTGCCAGCTTTACCCCAACCCCAGGAGCAGAATCCAGACATCAGGAGCCAGCCGGGGTGCTGGTGTGGCCATCCTGGAGCCTTCTGGCTCCATTTCATTTTTTCTCCAGTCCCCTCTCCATACCAATGTAAGGGCACTGGTGCATGCCTTCCTGACTGGTACCACCTCTGGACACTGCCAGAAGGCAGTCAGCAAGTGAGATGACAAACCTCCATCCCCCAAAAGAGGTGAGCTGTCCTCTGGATGCTCAATCACTCTAGCCCCGACAAACCCAGGTTGTCGGTGTGGCACAAGGTGTAGTGACTAGTGCCTCAACCTCCAGTGCCACCAAGCCAGCCCTCTGTTTCCACCTTAAGTATAAACCACACTGTGCAGTGATCACTAGTACCTAGGGTTCTGACCACTGTGACACCATCTCAGTTTGTAAGCACAAGGTCCAACACTGCTCTGTTCCTAGGGTGTTCCTTGACTAGCTGCCCAAGAACCACCACTTGTATGGAGTCAAGGATTACCCTGATTTTTGTCCAAGCTGCAGCTGGAATGCTCCAATCCATGTCTGGCAAATTGAAGTCCCCAACTAGTAGCACATTTACCTTATTTGGTATCATGATGATGGCTTGCCCAAGTACCTTATCCAACCCCTCTCTGAGTACTGGAAGTCTGTATGCCATCTCTGTGTGGACAGCAGCCCTAGCACATGTCTCTAGGATTGCCCACAGTACCTCCAGCACTTCCTTTTCCTCTGAGTGGCCTTGTACTTCCATGATCTTGATTGCCTCCCTCACACATAGTGCAGCCCATCCTCCCCTCCTCCCTTCCCTGTCTCTCCTGAACAGAGTAGCCCAGTATGGCCTTGTCCCAGTCATGACTGTCAGGGCACCATGACGCTGTTATGGCCACTAAATCTAGGGTAGCCTCCACCATGATGGCCTCCAGGTCTGAAATGTGTTTTTCCCCAGACTCCTTGCATTGGCACAAGGACCCTCCATACTTTACCTCCTCCCTGCCTGCTTCCCTCCTTCTCCTTCTTCCTTCTTGTGTTGTTCCCTGAAGCTCCTCTGACCCCCTCTTCCTTTGTTACATTCTCTGTTATCTGTCTCCTTTACTCTTTTCTTTTTGCTTTCCAGATAAACATTCCTTTTGCCCTCTGCCTTGTCCCCACTTCTCTCTTTTCATGCCCTTGCCCTTGTGACATCTACTCTGGTCAGGTTCTCCCTTCCCGCTATGTCATCATCTGGGGGGACAATCATTGCCTACCTTGATTTTACAGCACCCCCCCCAGCTAGTTTAAATGCTCATCCAAGTAGCATTTAACCCTTCCGCTAAGGACTGTGATGTGTTCCCCATCCTGGAAAGATGCAGGCCATCTCTCCCATAGATGCCCATATCCTCCCAATGTGGCCTACAGTCGGCACTGTAGTTGAAGCCCTCCTGCATGCACATGCCTTAAACCAGTTGATAAAAGCCCTAATGCAGAGCATTCTATCCTCTCCCCATCTGTATATAGGTACCACTTCAGCAAAAGTCCCTGAGGGTGCCACCTGCTTAAGGCCCCTCACCAAAAGACTGAAATTTCCATGAACTTCCCCTACCCTATCCCTTGCCAGATCATTCACCCCCAGGGGGACAATGATCTCTAGCTCGCTCCCATCTCTTGCTTTCCTAGTGATCCTCTTGATCAACTCTCCATTCCTCCAAACTGAAGCACCACTCAGACACTTCACCTCCCTCTCCCTCCCCCCCGCACACAAGTCTACCATCTTAACAATAAATTCCCCCACCAGCAGATGCTTCTTCTTGGCTTGGGGAGGGGGGCCTCTTCTTCTCTGCTTAGGTCCTCCCCTTTTGAGGACCACCACTTCCTCCCTTCCCACTGCTATTGGGGCCTCCTTCCAGCTGCCCCATGTAGGGACAAAACCTTTGTTGGAAAAATTATTTTATTTTTATCTTCAAGAATTGATTTTTAATTATTTTAATTATTATTATTTTATCTGATTTTTATATGGGACTAATTTCTAGTTAAGATTATTGTTTGCATAAGTTCCTAAGAAAAAAAACCAAAAGTGTTAGTTAATTAAACCTTAAGACAAGGTATCTGGCTTTAAAACTTAGAAGGAGAAAATCTCTGTTCCCTAAGCAGCACTTTGCCATATGCTAGATGAGGTCTGAGAGAATAAAGATGAGACTCTACTTTGGTTTTTAACCATGATATAAGTGGACACCTTCCAAGCTAAGCATGTTGTGCAATCTTGTTCTAAGGGACCTAGCCACATTCCAGGACCATCTCTGTGATGTCCAAGCCTTGCATGACAGATTTTTTGGTGTCTGTATGGAAAAGCCTTAGCTAAAGCTAGGTATCCATGACTACTATCAAGATAGGTGGTCATGTGACTAATACAGGCTAGCACCAAGGGGAAAAAAATTGTCTTAGACTTTAAAAGTCCCATTACCCTGTATAGAAATAAGAAGTTTTATTCATAGTTTAAAGATGCAATGTTCTGCTGCCATGAAAATTGCACAGTTATTGGACAATAGTATGACAAATACACTTACCACATTTTATGGTTGCAGAATAAAGAGTTCAAAAGTTATGAATATAACTTATTTTAATATAATTCTCTTTTTCAAAAATAGACAAATCTAATATCTCATTATAGCTAACACCTTAAGCAGTCTAGCAATATGAAGCTTAAATCTGTAGGTTGTTACTATAAAGAGAAATACTGTCTAAAATTTTATAGTGAATTAACTTTTCTGACAGTGATTGATGAAAAGAACAAAGGATATTGTGTGCCTCTACAAAAAGTAATGTTTTAAGGACTTTAGAAATGGATTTTTCTTACAAATCTTATATAATTCTGTAGCGTAGACTACTTAGAGTAAGTTTGTCATTTTATTTTAAGTTTTATTGAAATTATAAAGTTAATTACCTTACTAGTGTAACTCAGAAAATATCCATGTTAGAAACATCAAAATTACACCAGTATGACCCACTTAAGGTAAAACAAATGAATATGTAAGTTTAATGTTCAAATTATGTTAAATAAGACTTTTATTTGAAGAAAAATTATTTTGAACTAAACCAAGTTTGAGGAGAATGGGAATGACTTAGGAGGCATGCCTGTATGTCATAATTTATCTTCTGAGATGATCTACCACCTTAGTGACTCAAACCAATCAAAATCTGGTTATGACATCACCAGAGCAGTTTTTATATTAGTGAATACTGATGACCACTCCTCAGTCTGAGCTAACTATCAATGTAGGAAGACCTATGTTTAGTTAACTGGGAATTCTAAAGGCTTTATGCTGTAGCTAGGCCAAAGAACTTTGGGTCACACCTGTTTGAAATGCAGGGATTAGTCTAAGAAGAGCCAAAGTTTATGCAGAGCTGCTCAAGGATCCTGGTGCAAGAAAGAGGCACAAGGACATTCTCATTGTGTATGAAGCAAGATTTGTGTTTTGTCTGCTGAACTTTGACTGGAGCAATGTTAGCTGTTGTTAACCAGACACAGACTTCTTTTTAAAACTCACGCAAGCTTTACAGCGTAGTGAGGAAAAGGTCTGTTGTCCTGAGGTTTTAAAAACAGATGAAACTTGAACAGTTATTAAGCTCCAGTTGTTGAAACAACTTGCTATTCACAAGAAAGTTCTTTGAATCCAGTATTGCTATGGACTGTGCAGATTGAAGCTGTGTTCTACAAATCCAAGAACTGATTTTTAGCAAAAGTTTAACTTGCAAAGTGTATCCATGCTAAAAGAAGTCACAGGACCAAAGTTAGCTGACAAAGAAACCTTTCCATCAAAAGCGAGACTCAGCCAGAGTTCTAAGTGAAGAAAAGAAGACCCACTTCTACAACCAGAATTATAAGTATTCCTTTTTAATTGCTTTCACTAATTTTAATTAATAATCTTGGTTCTTTAAATTGGCTTATCTGGGAAAGTAAGAAGTAAACTTACTTTTAACCATAGAATCTGGGTATATAGCTTAAAAGCTTTGAACTAAGAAATTTTGCATGATTTAAAAAGTTAAAACTGAGTTTTATGAAAGTAGTACAAATCACTGATGTAATGAATTGTTGCCAGTTCTCATAGAAAATACATTTTACATGCAATGAAGTTTTAAAACAAGTTTTATACAGAAATAATCTGAGATATTGATCGTATAAGTATATGTTCTTCTGCATGAAGGTTATGTTAAATACTAAGTATGATAAAAGTAGTATAACTGTTACCATTTATTATGCCAAGTATTGCTTATTCCTTTACATTGTTTATTTGCTAAATATTTGTTTAATTAGTTGTTGGATGTTCTGAAACAATTTTGTTTCTTTACATTGTTTATTTGCTAAACATTTATTTTATTAGTTGCTGGATTTTCTGAAACAATTGTGTTGATGTTTACAAGATTAGGCTTGATATTTATGTTAATAAGGAATATTTAGAACCATTGAATAGGTGTAAATAAAATATATATTTTTCATATAACTATATGTGGGGTAAGCAGTGTCATTTACCATTAGACTTGAATCTGGAGAGCATAGGATAATATCACAAGTGAAATTTTATTATTTTTAGTAATTTATGAAATAATTTTTGGGTAAGGCCTGAGGTGACTCTAAGTGCATCATTATAAAAAGTGATATTATAAGCCTTTGTTCCAACATCATTCTACCAGCACAGTGAAGAATTGTGCTGTGGCACAAGATGAGGAGTGTGTACCATTCCAGCCTCTCCCACCCTCCAAGAGCCCCACCAATGTCTCACCACTTAACCTTTGTTGAGGCATCCTCTTATGACCAGTGACAGACTTTGTGGCCCCTGGGAGGGGTGTAAGATTCTCTGCACCCTTGCAAGTTCAGCCTAGGGTCAAGCAACCTCTGCCTCTGCTTGCAACATAGGGAGATGAGTACAAATGAGGCAGCACCTCATTCTCCAGGAGGCATCAGAAAATATTGCAGCTCCACACCCACTGCACTGCACCACTCCCATGTTCCTTTCTTCCATTACCTTTAGTGCCTATTGGAAGTTCCCTGTACCGTGAGCCTCTTTTGTATGCCCAACAAATTCTCACCTCTCACTTTCCTTGTTTGAAATGTATTTGGAACCCCACCCTATATAGGATGTGTCTTCTTTTCTCTTTTATAGCCCACCTACTGTGCCTAACTTGCTCTGGGTGTCTGCTACTCCTTACCCAATTGCCTGAACTTATTTGTTACCCAACATTAGATAGGGTGTCTCCTATTTCCCTTTTAGCCCCCTTACCTGTGCCTACCTTATCCTGGTTCTGACTACTCCTTACCCATTAGATGTTTATGCACTACCTATAGCTACATATCCTGAAGCTGACTGTTTCAGTATACCAGAAAACAGTAGTGAGCTATCTCTAACTCTGGCCTAGTGTTCTTCATGCAGTGTGTTCTGCAGGCTGTGGACTATCTGCATACACCTACAAATGCCTTAATACAGATGTTCCACTACTGCACTGTACACAGTTGGACAAGAGCATGATGGGACACACTTTACAAGGGAGTCTTATATAGTGCTTTTGTTAGAAGATACTAAGCTACTGTCAGCTCCACTGTCCAATAACTCATGTGATTCACAGGGCTTTCTTAATGTACTTACCCCAAGATTAATTTTCTGAGCTCAGTTTCCCACACTACGTGGTAAACATGTAAAGAGAAGTCTCCAAGTGCCCCAAACACTGAGTAAAATCCTTTTCCTCCTACTTACACAGTATGGAGAGAAGATAGATAGATAGATAGATAGATAGATAGATAGATAGATAGATAGATAGATAGAGAGAGATAGATAGATAGATATAAAATGTAACTTTTATTTATAAGAAGAAGCCTAGTCTGGATCTCAGTTTTTTGCATAAATTGTCTAAGTGTGTAGAGAAGAATAGGGACATTTCAAGCCAGATTCCGAGATACTTTATGTTGTCTACCACTTCTAAGGATTCACCAAGGAATGTGGGGGTATGGTAAATGCTGACAGCATACTGGCAGCTATGTTAGATGGCTGGAAGAGCATTACTTTGGTCTTGTTAGCACTTAGTAGTAGTTTTGACCAAAATAGATTCAACTACAATGTATTGAACTCCGCTTGCATGTCAGTGTTGACACGTGATACAGCGGGTCAAGCCACATACAGAGCTGCGTCATCTGCAAAACATTGCAATTGGATATAGATATAGGCCTGGATATTCAAAAGGGTTGCACATGGTGCAACAGGGATGCGCCATCTTAAAAGGAGCAAGTTGTGATGTGCAACTCCCGATGTGCCGGGGCGCAACAGTAATGTAAGCAGTGCAAGTGCCGGGGGGTGTGCCTATGCATATGCAGCACATCCTGATATTCAGCCGGGGATGTGCGGCACATATGCTGGCACAAACCCACCTTGCACTGCTCAGAAAGGTGCAAAAATGTGCCTGGCAAAACCAGGAACAAGTCCAGGCCACCCATAGATGAGCCGCAATATTTCAGGGCACAATACGGCAGCCACCTGCCATGGGTGGCCACCCACCCCCCAGAACACTGACCCCAAGACCCCTGCCATGGGAGCCATGAGCCCTCTTGTCCCATCACCTGATCATGGACAAATGTGTAGAATATATCCCTAGTGGCCCAGTGGAAGGGCCCCGTATGCCTGATCACAGGCATATGTGTAACAACCATCCCTGGTGGTCCAGTGGAAAGGCCCCCATCACCCAATCATGGGCATATGTTTAACATATCCTTGGTGGTCTAGTGGACTGCTCTCCATTGCCTGATCATGGGCATATGTGTAGAATATCCCTGGTAGTCCAGTGGACCGCACTCCATCACCTGATCACAGGCACATGTTTAAATCATCCCTGGTGGTCCAGTGGAACCCCCAGCATCCGATCACAGGTGGATATGGCAAAAGTAATCCTGGTGGTCGAGTGGTACACCCCTCCCCACCAACCCACTGAGGTCCCCTGCCACCCAACACCCCCCAGTCAGTGACAGGTGGCAGCACCCCACCCACAAGCCTCCAGCCACCCATTGACTGACAGCATACAGAACGGTCAGTACGCCTATTGGTCCACCATGTGGATCAATGGGCATGCAGACCATACCGTACTACACAGGCCTGATATGTGAATGAATGCATTCATTCACATATCAGACCTAGAGGTTAGAGGTATAGCCTAGAGGTTAGAGGAATGAGATGTGAATGAGCTTGATACATCCAGCAGACCAGACCTGAGTTTTATTCTCACAACCTCCACTTGCATACTGTGTGACTCTGAGCAAGTCACTTAACATCCCAGTGCTCTCAGGTAGCCCCTGAAAACAGGCATTTGTACCTAGTGGGCCTTACCCGGTTACCCAAGACTAAAAAAAAAAATCTGCCCTCGATCGGGCACTGGGGGGGCCTTCCACTGGACCACCAGGGATGATTTAAACATGAGCACATGATCAGGCAATGGAGTGCAGTCCACCAAGGGACTGCAGGGCATTGATCCCCAATGGCTGCAGCCTGGCAGGGCTCTGGGTGCAAGTCTCTGGGGATTGGTGCACTGCATGCAAATGAGCCCATAATGACATGCAAATGTCCCCATTTGCACCTTGCATGCATAATGGCCTCATTTGCATGTTCAGTGCTGAATATCGCAGTTCATGTGCCTAGCACAACTGCACTTATGCTGGCACATCCCCCTGCTCCCCTTCTGCCACTTGCACTGGTGCAGTGCCACTGTGCCATGCACAGTGTGTGCATCCTCAGTGCCATATTCAATGGTGCTGAGCCATGGTGCAGCACCATTGAATATCACCTGGTCCATACCCTGGCACAGCCTACTTGTGCTGTGCCCAGGCTTACGCCCCTACCTGGCGCAGTCTGAATATCCAGCCCATAGATAATTGTGGCATGGTAGTGCCACCACTGTTTGGGTTGAGCAGGGTTTTCTATGTGAAACCTCCAACATTGTACTTTAATTGCTTCCCAACTGTTCAATGGATTTGCATGACATTTTGCATACACAGTCTTGGGGGTATACCTCATGATGTGCCAAGTTTTGTTCCAGTTGGAAGCGCAGACTCTGAGATGTGCATAGTAAAAACAGTCAAAACAAATAGGGTTTTTTGGTGTTTTTGTTTTGTCAGTGCCTAGAGCCCAGGCAGTTTGGAATTTTGGACTGAAATTTTCATGGTAGAAAGGGCTTGTGCTTTTCACTGGTTTGGTGGAAAAATATCGATCTGTTCCAAAGTTATTGCATTTTTTAAATTTCAGTTCTGAGCATGCTCAGTATAGTCATTTGGATAGCTGCTTGGAACAAAAAATGAATTTGTCCACACAGAATGGATCCTTTTTCGTACGGGAGTAATACTTTTTCATTAGCAAAAAATCCTTTTTCACATGGCCACCATCTTGTTTCCATTAAAAAAATGGTTAAAATCCTCACAAATGACATCTTGGACACATACCAACAACACATATACACAACCAGGAATCCTCCATGCTAAAACAAAGCGGTAGTCTGCAGGCACCACAAAAGAGGCAGCTAACCTCCACAAAATGACATAATCCAAACGTATGTGGTGCACAAGGAATACAAGAGGCAGTATTGCTTTTAAGCAAATATTTTACTGCAAATGTGATTTACAAATTCTTATAAAAATGAGCAGAAACGTTATGAGTGGTTACCCCTAGCGCCTTGACTACATGAGTCTTCGTAACCATGTAGTTGAGACGCTTGGTAACCATGTGTTACATTTCTGCTCATGTTGTATGCCTTCATATGAAAAAGGATTTTGGACTTAGTGTTTTTGCCAACTCTTTTTTATATGATGGAATCCTTTTTGTATGGGTTTTTTGCTTGATACAAAAAAAGGTCCCTTCATACAAAAAAAAAAAATTTTGGACTTAATCTTTTTACCACATTTAAAGTTCAACAAGCTATAACTCCATTAATATTAAGGGAAACGCTATATATCAAAAGAAAAATCTCAATGAGTACTACAAAACTAATGCATAATACCCCCAAAACAAATTATGAAGCATATAAAAAAACAAAATGAGTAAAACATGAAAATTCCCATAGGATAACATTGGAAGTTTAACAACCCATACAGCCAAGCAAGTAAATTGTTTTTGGCTCAAATGGAAGCATTGGAGGCTATGGACCCTGCACTTCCACACCAACATGGATGAATGCATCCATACAGGGATGGAGCGCAGGGCCCCGAGGGCACTGTGCTTCCACAGGAAAATGGATCTGTTCACACAGGTCCTAAAGGGACCTGCATGAATGAGGATATGTTTATACTATCTCAAAAGGTAAGGAACGTCATTGCAATAAAAAAATAATTAATGCACCAGTTAGGGTTAAAATGACAAAAGTAGAGACATGTGGTGTTAGGGTTCTTAACCCTAAAACCCCACCATCACCCAGGAGATAGCAACAGGAAAAAAACATTATGGTTTCACTTCTCCTGAGTCTGTGCAAATCAGGCATGGGGTGTACCTTGGGGTTGTCAATCCTAACACTTATCCCATTCTTGTATGCTCTACACATCTCATCTTATTTACTGATGGAATGTGGTGAGCGTTAGGTTTGACAACCCCAAGGTACACCCCATGCCTGATTTGAGAAGACTGAGAAGATGTGAAACTGTAATGTTTTTTCCTGTTGCTGTCTGCAGGTGGGGGTGGGGTGTTAGGATTGGGAACATTAACACCACATTTCCCCACTTATGTCACTTTAAACCTGACTGGTGAATTCACAATGTTTTTTGCAGTGAATATAGATATACTTGTAAGTTGATTTTGGGTGCTTATTCTCCTCTCTCTCAGCAATTCCAGCACTTCCAACCCTGTATCAGTCAAGCTCATTTAAGGTGGATCTTCAACAGGACCTTGGGTTCCAGGAAATGATAGAAAGGCACAGAGGACACTGAAGATCCAATTAAGGGAAAAATGTTTATCTAAAGCTGTTCTCCCCACCCCACTAGAGCACAGATCTGAATGGTGTCAGTTTGCAGTTCTTCCAGGGATGTTAATATAACAAAACAAAATGGTTATATTAAATGCACGCTGAAAATAGAAAATAGAGTTAAAAATCTACGTTTCGACCTTAGGTCTTCTTCAGGAAATATCTAAAAGAGAAAAAAAACAAGTTAGTGTAGAGGAGAGGTAAAATGAGAGAGATATATATGTGGAGAAAGAAGAAGGGGGAGGAAAAGAGAGAAGAAGTGATAAATGGTAAGATTAAGAGAGAATCTGTGAAACAAAAAGGTGATGATGGGAAAGATAAAACATAATGGGACAGAAAGAGCTGGGGAAGTTCCCAGGTAGAGACAGATTAACAGGGCCTTGTAAGAAGGTTGAAAGGTGACAAATGTGAGAAGGAGACAGAAATGGAGACATATGGTGAAAATGAACAATAAATCAGTACAAAACAAATTGACTTTAGAAAAAAAAAAAGGAGGCTGAAAGATGTTAGTGGAAAATAAGTCTATCATTTAAACCAGAGGGCTGCTGGGAGCCAAGGCGGATGATCAGCTTGGCTTCCATGTTTTTTCTATGGTTAGGATCCCAGAAGCCCTGCTGAAGGACACAAACAGAAAGGTCATTGACATTGTGGTCCCTGGAGATAAAGTGGGATACAATGGGTTTAGCAGTTTCACCATTCCTGACCGCTCTGTAATGTTCCCTGAAACGGTCAGCAAGACGCCTACCAGTTTCTCCGATGTAAATAGCTGAACACCTCCTGCAAAGAATACAGTACACTACATTAGTGGAGGTGCATGAGAACTCCTTGGTGATGTGAAAAACACCTGTAGGCCCCTGAATCTCAGTTACACTGGAAATAAATTTGCAGGTGTAGCAGCGAGCCCTGTTGCAAGGTTTGGTACCTGGGGGGGAAGAACTGTTAGGAATGGGTAGGCTGCTTTTACCAGGAGATTGCAGGTTAGCTGGGGTAAGGAGGCAATAGGTGGTTCTAAAGGAAGCACCAAGGTTAGGGGTCAGTTTAAAATGGAAAGTTACTTAGTGATGATCCTGTGAAGAGAAGGTGTGCTCTGATGGAAAGGAAGAACTAGTGGAATTCGCGTTGTTCTTGTGCGACAGTATCCCTCCTGCGGGGTCAAGGTTACGGGCATGTTACTGACCGGGAGAGTGCTCTGTCCACTGTGCTTTAGGGTATCCCTGTTGATAAAGAAACTATGCATTATTTGGGTCTGCTCAGCAAAATCATCCTCTTCACTGCATAACCTGCGTAAGTCTAAGAAACTGTGAATAAGGCAGGCCATTCTTGACATGTTTAGGATGGAAGGAGCTATGGAGGAGGAAACTGTGAGAGTCAGTGGGTTTGTAATAGACTGATGTCTTCAGACCAGTGTTCTGGACTGAGAGCTGGATATCCAGGAAAGGCAGTGTAGAGGAGGATACTTCAACAGTGTACTGAAGGGAAGGATGAGCCGTGGTGAACTTGTCAAGGAAGACTTGAGGGTCTCCCTGGAGCAGGAGGTGGCCCCACACAGTCATCAATGTAGCATTTGTAGAGTTCAGGCACAGTCCCTGTGAATGAGAGAAAACATTCCTCCACCCAACCCACAAACAGATTAGCAAAGCTGGGACCCATCTTGGTACCCATGGCAACTCCACTGACCTGCTGAAAAAATTGTTATTAAAAGAAAAAGCATTGAGTGTTAGAACCAGTTCTGCCAGACGAGTTAGTGTGTGTGTGGGTGGCTGCTGGACTTCCCGCTTGTTCAAGAAATGCTGCAGAGCTGTCAGACCATCATCATGGGGGATCACTGTGTAAAGAGATTTGATGTCCATGGTGAAGATGAGCTGATGAGAGTCACTGAATCTGAACCTGTCAAATAACTGGAGAGCATGGTTAGTGTCTTTAACATAGGAGGGCAGGGACCATGCTCTCCAGTTATTTCTGTTTGTGTCCTTCAGCAGGGCTTCCGGGATCCTAACCATAGAAAAAACATGGAAGCCAAGCTGATCATCCGCCTTGGCTCCCAGCAGCCCTCTGGTTTAAATGATAGACTTATTTTCCACTAACATCTTTCAGCCTCCCCCTTTTTTTTTTTCCTAAAGTCAATTTGTTTTTGTACTGATTTATTGTTCATTTTCACCATATGTCTCCATTTCTGTCTCCTTCTCACACATTTGTCACCTTTCAACCTTCTTACAAGGCCCTGTTAATCTGTCTCTACCTGGGAACTTCCCAGCTCTTTCTGTCCCATTATGTTTTATCTTTCCCATCATCACCTTTTGTTTCACAGATTCTCTCTTAATCTTACCATTTATCACTTCTTCTATCTTTGCCTCCCCCTTCTTCTTTCTCCACATATATATCTCTCTCATTTTACCTCTCCTCTACACTAACTTGTTTTTTTTCTCTTTTAGATATTTCCTGAAGAAGACCTAAGGTCGAAACGTAGATTTTTAACTCTATTTTCTATTTTCAGCGTGCATTTAATATAACCATTTTGTTTTGCTTTTAGACCACATGCTGACGCAGTGCCTTGTCTATGTTAATATAACAATGTGTGACCCCCCTCCCCACACAAACAATTAAAGAATATCACACATAAAATCTTAGTACACTGTCAGTTTGTGGAAACATACATTCTACATGACTGAGACTGTCTGCCTTCTCTTTGTTGAAGCCGGTTAGTAACTGACAAACAGATTAATATTGATACTGAATACCAAATCTCATACTTCCAGAACTTTCTCACACAGTCTAAATGATTGTGATACCCTCAAGCAGCCTTAGATCAGCCAGTCATCTAGGTAAAGAGGATATTGTTTAACTACTGATAAAGAGGGAGGCTGCCACCACTGGCAGACATTTGGTTAAGATTTTGATTATGGAGGAAAGATCAAACAACATCACTTGCAACTTGAGCAAATACTCCATTTGGAAGCAGAGAAATCAATGGTAGTGGGATCAGCCTGGGATGTAAAAGTATGCATACCTGAGGTCTGTGATGCAACTCAATTCCTTTGCTCTAGAGATGTAATAGGTTGACCTAGAAAAAACATCATGAATTTATGGCACATAATATGGTAATTCAAGACATGCAGATCTAGAATTAGGCACCACCCACCTACCTTTTTCATCTGCAAGATGTACACAGATATAATATCCAACTGATATCTCTTGGTGGAACTCACTCAATTGAATGTAAAGAATCCTGATTAGTTCAGGAGAATCCACCCTTGAAAATGGATGGCACAGTCGACGAAGATGATACAGACTCTAAGGTGAGGCCATCATTGATGATTTCCAGTATCAGTTGGTGATCAATGAACACTCATGATGGATGTGTATCAGATGGCTGCAGACTCAGAGGCTGAGAAGTGACCAATGTAGGTGGCAGAGGGTGCCTGGCCATGAGTCATTTAACCATTGGCTATGGCTGATGAGAACAATGTTTGGCCCTGGAGTCCTTTTGCCCTCAAGTGAGGGATTGCAGTCAGAGGGCTTCCTTCATTGTTTTCTTAATAAAGACGTTCAGTGGGGAAGAAGTCTGAAGTGTCAGGCAGGGCATTGAGTACTGATGGTTTCAGCAACTGACAGAACTGATTTCAAAATGGTGTTTCAGCCTGGATACCCTTCAGGAGTTTCTTGTCCTTGAACCCAAAACAAGCAGATGGGTGGAAGGTAAGATCTACCACCCAATGAAGAATCCTGACAAAAGGGGAGATGTGTGCAACCATCCATGTTTTATGAGATACAGTCCTATAGACACACAAGTGGCAGCATCAGCTTGAACAGTACCTGTCAGTACTCAATTCATTGAGGCTTCTTGTCCAGTACTCTGACAAAAAGTTGCACTTTATTGTAAATGTGATTTGTGTCTGTGCAGTGTATGTTGTATCCTGTCCCCTTCACTCAGCTCACATGTGGAAATAAGCCTCTGCACAGCGTGCCTTGCCCAGTCACTCAATTTCAAATAAATAAATAAAAGCAGCTTCTAAAACTCCAATGTGACTTTCCACAAAAAGCTGGAATAACAGGCCATATCATGTACACTGAGTATGCAGCTTGTTGAATTAGTGTGCCTGGAACATACAACTTCATGTTCCATTGATCAAGATGCTTTAACTTCTTGTTAGGCAAATGTGCTTGGGGAACACCAGGGGCTTTAGCTGTTTGTTGGAGAGTGTCTGTTGTGAGTTCATTATGTGATGGGTGTTTGGGAAGCAGTATAAACAATCAGGTGGGACTGCATTCTGGGAGTCACAAAACTGATAGAAGGGCCCATTAAAGCTGAATCACATTGGTTAGGTCCATAATTACATTGCTGATTGGGAAGGCCATAAAGGATGACCATCTTTAGATAAGATATCTAGAAACTCATGTGCTACGTCTGTTGAACTTCCCGAAGTGAAAAATTGAGAATTCCAGATATTTACTGGAAGAAATGCAAAAGAAAATCTTCCAGTTTCTGAGAAGGGATAGTGAGTTTGTCCAACAGCCAATCTCTTCCTCCTCACTACACAAGGAACACCATCTAAATTACATTAAAGAATCCTGGACTAGCTGCTTCATGAGGTATTTCACCCACAGGATATAAAGGTTCATAATGGGACTGGTAAAAAGGACAAGGCAAGAGTGTCGGAAGGAAATGTTCTTCCAAGATTGTGCATGGCCATATCCAATTGGAATGAAGTAACTAGAGGAGGAGTCACCAGCAACCCCTGAATCAACAAACCAGACATATGTGGCTATGAATGAGTTGGCAAAGGAAGTACAATCAACCTCCTGAAGAGGATTGAATGGACCACAGGTCTTAGCACCTGAATTGCCCAGGTAATTGTGTTCAGTGGATAACAGAGAAGATGATCTCCTGCACCATCTCAAGGGTCCAAATCTGCTTTTTCTAGGACTGTCACTGTTGCTATAGAACAACCAGTTTACCTTTCTTTGGTAAATATAGTATTTATTTCTGAGAACCACATATTAACATCTGTTCTGACCCCTTTTCATGTTTGCTTGCACGCAAACGCAAGAAACATTATGTGACAGCTTAGGAGAAAAGCGGGTTGTGGAGGCGCGCACTGTAGCAGTCAAGGGAGGCACAGCATTTGGGGGCATGGCAGTGGTGGGCCAATGGAGGCACAGTGTGCTGATGACACTGGCTTCCAAAAGTTGCACCAAGTTGCAATGTTTTCACTGCAGCAGGCAGGGGTCACCTCGTCATTGCAGCATCGGTGATTCCGCTGCAATGAGGCAGCGACCCGTCATTGCTGGGCAGAACTTGCCAACTGTAATATTGTTTGTGAACATGGCGGGTGGCTTTCCACCTGTTCACAAACAATATTAAAGTTGCCCCTAGCCGAGGGGGTGGCCAATATCCCTTGGCAGCATGTACACCCCCACCACAACAGTGTTTTGCCAGACAGGGGCCCTTATCCCCATCAGCTTCAGTCCCTCCAAGTTAAAGTTGCCGACAGGGGAGCCCACTCCCTGTCAACATCATATCCTCCCTCCCAGTTTGATTTGCTGATGGGGAGCCCACTCCTGTCGCATAATGCGCCCTGAAAACAAAGTAATTTGTGCTGAGGGGTGACCAATCCCCTTGGCTCTTTGCCCCCGCTTTTGTGCCAACAGGGTGCCCAATCCTCATCACCTGCACCCTCCAGAAACATTCAGGTGGCATGCTGAGACCCACCCCAGCATACCCAATGCCCTGTAATGGAAAAACCATCCCGCAATGGTTTTTTAAGTTTTTTTTAAACCTGTAAAAAAAAACTGTCCCTTGTAGTCTCCCTGCCCCCCCACAACCCGCACCCACCCAATATTTACCTCCAGAGCCCAGTGCTACAATCTTCAGTGGACTAGGAACATGTCTGCACTCTTCAAAGCTGACCGCAAACTGAGGAAATGCCGGTAAGCTGAATAATGGGATAGATAGGATTTTTTCAACTTTGCTGCATATCTCATGCACTTTTTCAGAATTTTGGCACCAAATTTTCAACATGGGGTTTTTGGGACCCCTCCTCATGATGTTAATCAGTCCTGAAAGGTGATTTTGCAGTCACTGCACGGAATCACCTTTCGGGACCAATTAACGAAATGACAGTGCCAGTGTTCATGAGGTGGGCTCTCAAAAAGTGTATGTTGAAAATTTGGTGGAAAAAATCCAAAAAATGAATGTGTTATGAGCATGCATTGCACAGTGTCCATGCATGCTCATAGCTTTGCTCATTTACAATATTTTCACTCCAGAATTTCAATATTGCCATTTTTCCGCACCTCCTCATGAACAGTACAGCTGTCATTTTTCACATGCTGGCCAAAATGTGTTTTCGCACTTCCAGTGTACAATAGAGTGGTTGCTGTGGGAAATCCATGTTTGGGACACATTATGAAAATCACAGTGACACTGTTCATTAGCAGAGGTCCTTAAATGCATATGTTCAAAATATGGTGACAAAAGTCCATAAAATGACTGTGTTACGAGCGTGCATTATGCACTTTCCATGCAGGCTCATAACTTGGCACATTTGCAATATGTGCACTCCAGATTTTCAACATTGCCATTTTTCAGCACCTCCTTATGAACAGTACAGCTGTCATTTTTCACATGCTGGCCAAAATGTGTTTTTGCACTTCCAGCGCACAATACTGTGGTTGCTGTGGGAAATCAGTGTTCAGGACACATTAAGAAAATCACGGTGGCACTGTTCATGAGCACAGGGAGCATGCATTGCGCAGTTTCGCAGTTTCCACGTATGCTCAGAAATTCGAGCATGTGTAATATTCCCACTACACATTTTCAGCATTGCCATCTCTTCACACCTCCCTATGGATGGTACAGCTGTCATTTTTCAGATCCTGCCTGATCTGTGTTTTCATACATGTGGTGCAGAATGGCACTGTCGCTCTTGGAACTCAATGTTCGGGACACATTGACAAAATCACACTGCCACTCTTGATGAGAAGAGGTCCCAAATGCTTTCATGAGGTGGGGTCACAAAAGGCCATGTTGACAATTTGTTCTGTAAATACCAACAAACGCCCGAGGCGTTAGCGTTTCTACTCATAACGTCCTACCCTGTACAGATGTACAGCTATCAGGATGTGCATTTGGATTGCCTACTGTACTGCTCATGCCATCCCACCCCCACCCCCCAGCCACTGACAGTCATCAAGGTGTGCCTTGGACTCTTCGGCCCCAGACTTCACCCCATTTTCCTATGCTGCACCCATTTCAGCGTATGTCCTTATGGAATAGGGTGACTGTAAAGCTGAAAACCCTAAGGCACACCTCAACCCATGTCGGTGTCTGCAGAATAGGGTGAGGTGACATTACATGATCCTCATGGACAATGACCCAAACACTTACCCCAATGCCTGTCCATCTCTACAGGATGGATGTGAGGTTGGTGTGAACTTCAATACTTCACTGCCATTCCTATTCTGCATCTCTCTAACTCCTGTATTTCCAATGCTAATACCAGCAAGCAAACATTCGGCATTGACCAATGTGTGTATATATTGGAGATTGAAAAAAGATCTAACCTTCACATTCTTTCTCTGCTGTTATGTGTCTAAACTGCCCACCAACTAGTTTGTACTATAATAACATATTTAGTGCTCTGAGAAATATTGTCTCTGTTGGCCAATCAAGGCTCAGTTTTAAAAATGATACTGTCGATCACACCTTGTTATTACACAAATTGGAGATTAAGGGTTTCAATATAGAGTATGCAGCTTGTTGAAGTGCAGCTTGTTGAATTAGTATGCCTCGAACATACACATTGGACCTAACCAATGCAATTCAGCTTTAATGGGCCCTTCTATCAGTTGTGTGAGGCTGGAGCAGCTGTGACTGTAGCAGCCAGCTGCCTTCTCCTCTTTCTCAGGCCGCCTTCCACCTCAAGATAGCCCAGTAACACTCTGGCCTACCTGGGAAAGCAGTGAGCAGCTCCAGTTGGACAACGCTTACTGATAACCTCGCTAATTGGACTCCTGAATCTCCGTTTTTCCTGTGATTGGCCAATTGTTTCTCTGCCTTTCACTGCCTTTTCTGGGCTTCAGTGCCCATAGGATTCTACTATAAACTGCCAAAAATGTGTTGTCTGTCTGACTTAGACAAATTGTTTTTGCCATTTACTTTAAATACTGCTTAGCTCACAAGTTTACTGTTTGAAGAATGTGCCTGGATTTTGCTTGAATCTGTACCTCCCTCTAAAGTCCTTCTGCAGCTCTAAACTCCTCCAAGTTTAAACTCTCAGCATTTCTTTTGTCTGTTAATCTCCCTGTCTCCCACTATTCCTGCTGTGGTGCAGGGACAAGTTAATTTGCAATTCTTGTTTCTGACCTCCCAGCCCCTCCTGCTTCTTTGCTGTTCATCCTCTCTCTCTTTCTCTCTAATTTCTTGCCCTCTCCTGCTGTCCCCCCATCCCCCAATTGAGCACCACATCACACTTTTTTGTTCTCTCCCCTTAAGGCTAACCTCAGCTGTAATCTCTCCCTCCTACAGATCTAGCCCCTGACCAGGCTTCCTCATCCACCACCAGAGTGGCCACGGCTCAAGCAGCCAGCTTCCCTTGCCTCCTTCTCAGGCTGCCTTCCACATCAAGACAGCCCTGTAAGACTCTGGCCAGCCTAGGATTGCACTGAGCAGCTCCAATTGGACAATGCTCACCGCTAACCTCACTAGTTGGACTCCTGAATTTCTGTTTTTGCCTGTGATTGGCCTGCTGTTTCTCTGCTTTTCACTGCCTTTTCAGGGCTTCAGTGCCCATAGGATTCTACTGTAAACTGACAAAAATTTGCACCCGGCCCCTCCACCTCCTCCGACCATAATTAAATAGACCTTGGCTCTTCCAACTCACCTAGGCACCTTCCTGCTGGAATCTCCATAGAGACTCTCACAAAGACCTCCTCCAACTCCGCCCACTCTCTCTCCTCTTGCTCTCCCTTTATCCTCCCCCCTCAGAACTACACTATCGCTAAGCTCCATTCTCGGTGGACTTGTCTACCTCCCTACTCCCACTCCTCTTGCCTCTGTTTCTGCTCAATATCTCAGGCTTCCTTTTTCTCCTGTTCCTGCTAGCATGCATAGCACAACCTCTACTGCCAAGAGCATAATGATTCTGTCCAGCATGCTTCCTCAACTGTTTATTTTTTCCTCCCTGCTTCCTCTCTTTTACCTTCTGGGAGCTTGTTACCCCTCTCCTCTCCTGAGCATCCAATTGGACTTTAGCTACTGACACTCAGGCATCCTACTCTCTGAGCCTCACTCACTCCATGCACCCCCTACTAATAATGGGTGGCCTAACCAGTGTATTCACGAAAGGGGGTCATGGGCACACTCATCTCCTCTCCCACCATTGGCACACATGACATCTATCTGGGACCAACGCCAGCAACTCTGCATACATTCCTGCAAGAAGAGGACATGTACACTCACCATTATGGAACTACATTGTGCACTCTGAAGCTTCTGCTCCTTCTGTTGCTGCTGTCTGGCAATGTTCATCCAATTCCCAGCCCCAAAACCTCAAGCGCAACCAATAAAGTGTCTCATTCTGGGGCACTCTGCCTTGCTACCCTTAACATCTGCAGCCCACTCTCAAAGCTTGACACACTGCACATTTTTGTAAACCAGTACAATCCAGATACCCTCACTGTTGTTGAAACCTGGCTAGCACCTAAAGTCTCTGACATGGCTATTGCACTGCAGGGCTACAATGTCTTCAGGCTGGATCGGAAGACTAAAAGAGGAGAGACTGTGCAATACACCTCAAAGACTCTCTTGGGTCACCCCATAACTACCACCCTTTCAGAATCAACTGCGCAGATCCTTCCCATCACAATCCTACTAGGGGCCTACAGCAAAGCCCTTACAGTCATTGCAGTGTACATCACTCCTAAAGAGCAAGTGAAAGGTCTCAGTGTTGTCCCCGACTTCGTCCGAACCCAACTTCCTGGCTCCCAGTCAATCCTGCTAGATAACTTTAACATTAACTGGCTGGCACCTGAGTCAGTGGGCCCCAAGGATGCCATCTCCTCAGCAAACCTTGCCCAGCTGATCGACTCCACAACAAGACACAACTACAAAACAGGTACTACCACACTCCTGGATTGAGTTTTGGCCAGCCATCCAAATTGCATCTCTAACACTCTGTCCTCCCGGATTCACTTAGTGACCATTCCCCTACTATCTGTGAATGGTCAAACAAATTCTGCAAGCCCTTCCCAAGAGGTGTCTCCAGCAGAGTCGTCCCCTGTGGGCAGCTGATATACCTCAAATCCTGCCTCAGACAGCATGATTGGTCTCCTATTTACAAAGTGTTGGATGTCAACAAGACCCTGACTACTTCATCACACCTTTAATGCCACCTGTGACTCCCATACCCCTTTCAAAAAGCATAAAATCAAAGGCCTTTGCAACCCTTGGCTCTCTGCAGAGCTTATTACACAGCTAAAATCAAGGGACTCTCTCTGGCAGCGGGCATGGGCCACCGGCATTCAAACTAACATACAAAACTATAAACGTGCCCAAAATGACTGAACAAAATCAATCTGCCTTAAGAAAAGCATCTACTATAAGGAAGCTCTCACTAATACCTGGAGAAACGAGACAGCCTTCTCGAACATTGACGGAACAAAAATGCTTGACCCTACGACTATCACCAATATGTTCAACTCTGCTTTCACAGACCTCAGCAGTGTTCTCCCTCCTGACTTTTTATACGAAGATGACACTCCAGCTCTCCCCCTCTTCTAATTACCCACCATTCTACTTTAAAAACATCAGAATGCACAAAGCCCACAAATACATTAGTAAAGCAATTGCCAAATCCAGAAGTAGTGGGGACTCCCTTGACCTCAAACTACAGTCCTTCACCCTTGATGAAGTGAAAGGACCATTAACAAAGATTTTCAACCTCTCCCTCAGTCTCGGCCAGTTCCCTGACATATGGAAAACTGCTACTGTCACTTCTGTGCACAAAAGTAGAGTCAAGGTCCTCCATGGGAACTATCGACCTATATCCATTTTACCTCCCCTCTCCAAGGTCATTGAACTCATAGTATCTGACCAACTCACTGACTAGTAGGACAAACACAATATCTTGTGCTCTCAACAACATGGTTTCAGAAAAGAGCACAGCACTACTTCTGCCCTCCTCAAATTCACCAGAGCCATATACAGTTCACTGGATAATGGTCAGCTAGCTGGTTTGGTCTTTATCAATTTAACCAAGGCCTTCAACACCATCCACCATGGTCTACTACTTGAGCAGCTTCTGAAAGCCAGGCTCTCTCCTGATTCCATAGCATGGTTTAAAAGCTATCTGGATAACCGCTCCCAAAGAGTTATAATTGCTGATGTCCTCTCTGATGCAAGACCTGTCTGATCAGGAGTCCCCAGGGATCCATAGTGGGCCCCCTTCTATTCAGTCTCTTCCTGAACAGCCTTTCACAATCTTGCCAAGAACAAATCATCCTCTATGCTAATAATGTCGTTATTCATGCCACCCATAAGGATCTCCAACCTCTGCAAAACAACCTACAGAAAGGCTTTGCCTCAGTTGGGAAATGGTTTAGTAAACACAAATTGGCCCTAAATTATAAAACAAAAACAAGTCAATGCTTTTCAACGGCTCCCACAACAAGTACAAACAAAAACCCCTGACTATCACAAATTGCCTTGGAGCTGCCCTTAAACAGGTGCAATCCTTTAAATATCTTGGGATCTCTCTTGATTGTAACCTTTCCTATGGTGCTCACATCGAAAGTGTTACCAAAGCTGCAAATACCTGCCTTGGGCTTCTCTAAAGGCACAGGCAGTACCTCATCCTAGAAGCATTAAGGGTCACTGTTCAGAGCTCTGTTGTCTCCATAATTGACTATAGCCTGATCATCTACAGCTCTGCCTCGGTAACTGCTCTCAGATACATATCCACGTCTCTCAGCAAAGCCTGTCTGCTCATCACAGGATCTCACCACCTCACTCATACATGTGACCTATATGCACAAACTGGCTGGCTTCAACTCTTTAATCACATAAAGTACTAAATTTGTATCACGGCAAAGAAAATAACCAGGGGCCTTGCACCCCCCAGAGTCCAGGCTCTCCTTTGCCCTAGCAGGAATCCTCGACACACCAGGGATCTGAATCTCTACTCCTGCAGGTCCCTGGCTGCTGTACCATTCAGGGTCAAAAATCTTTTGCTCACAGGGCTCCCAGTTGGTTGAACAGTCTCATCAGAGACATCTCTTCTGCACCTAAGTTTGGCCTACTGAAATCCAAGCTCTGCCTATGCCTCTCTGCCTCTAGCACCTGTGACTGTCTCCTTTAAACAGCCCTCGTTTACCACTTCTCAATCCTTCTCCCTGCTCCTTCTACGCAGCACTTCTATCATCTTCCCTAACCACCTACAAGCCCCTCCTCCACCATCTCTCCCCTCCCCCCATCATCCCCCTCCTACACCAGCACTTCTTTCTGTGATGTGACAATGCCTCTGGCTGCTCTTGTCTATTATCTCCTCCCATGTCTTGTAATTCTATTTACCCTGTTAGTGCCACTGGCTCTAGTTTAACCCATATGTCTTCAATCATATACATGTAACTGATTGTTAACCTGTTATCCTGCCATTGTTACTGAATTGTTCTTGTTTATTTTGTATTGTAATGCAACTGACATCGAACCTTTGTGAAAGAGCCTTGACTCAAAGGTACTTGTAATCCTAGATTCAAATAAATAAAATAAATGGTTTTCCTCCTTCCTACATGGTAGAAATCAGTAGTGGTTTCACAAGGAGCTATGCCAGAATTTAGAGATGATGGCTAGAGGAGTGCCCCAAGGATCCATATTGGGTCCACTCCTATTCATTCTGTTTATTGATGAAGTGCCCCAAATTTTAATTGATTGCACCATAACATTATATGAGAATGATACAATTTTGCTGTACCCTGCCATGGATAATTCTAGTATTGAGGAAGTACTTCAACAAGAATTTGGTAATCTTGAGCAATGTCTTGTGGAGAATAAATTGGTTTTGAACCTAAAACAAACTAACACTGTGTCATTTAAAGCTAAGGCATGGGGAGGCAGTGGTACTGTGTTGTAATGCAAATAAATACATTCCACAAAAGAACAAACTCTGAAACAGGTTACCTCATTCAAATATCTTGGACTTTGGGTGGATCCTCACTTAAATGGTGATATGCACATTGACCACATCTCAAGAAAGGTCTCTCAAAAACTGGGAGCCCCTTCACAGGCTCAAAAATAATATGGCATGTGAAGCAAAAGGAAAAATTGATAAATACAACAGTATTGCCTCTTATTGATTATGGTAGTTTAATTTATCAATCGTCTAATAAAAGTAACTTGTAAAAAATAGACAGATTGCAGTATCATCTAGCCAGATTTATACTGGGACCAACAGGTCCTTGGGTACTGCATCATCACTGTGATTTGCTCCATTAATTGCAATGAACAACATTAGAACTCAGGAGAGAAAAACTGCTGAGCTGTCTTTTGTAAAAATATGTGAATGGGATGGCCCCTTACTATCTCATTTCCAAATTACCATTTAATAAACCTGCTTACCCTTTACATGACATAAAGGGTAGAGAGTTCATAGTCCCTCGAACAAAAGCAAAGTTTGGATGTATGTGCTTTGACTATATTGCCTCAGCCTCTTGGAATTCTCTTTCTCCAACTCTTTGCAATTCACCCACTTATCTAAGCTTTAAAAATGCTTATCTTAAGCGATACCCTTTTTGTTGTGATTGTTAACTTGATTATTTTACCTTAAGTTGATTATTTTACCTATTTGTACTTTGTGCCTGTGAGTGTGTATTTTATGTGCCTGCACATATGGAATGAATGTTTTGTATGTAACGTTGTCCAGGATACAGGACAGCCCTGAAGACAGGCTTTGCACAGTGCTATATCCTGTTAAAATATAAATAAACAAACAAACAAACATGTTGACCATGGTAGTTTACTAACTGTATGATTTGGACAATGTAGCTCACCACCAGTACTTAAGAAAAAGAAAGTGAGGCTATCCAAGCTTAAAAACAACTTGTCTGGGAGAATCCAACAGGATAAAGCTGAAAGTATTCTATGAGGATCCCTCCCAGTCAAAGAGGGAGTCCCACGGGGTTCAAGTCTCAGACCACAACTGGTCTCATTATTTATTACTTTTGTGCCTACATTCTGCACACAAAGTATTCCTTCCAATATGCTAATGACTTAGTCATCTACCACAGCTCTAAATCATGTGCTGACATCACAACTATGCTAAGCAAAGATTTCAACAAGGTCAGTTACTGGCAACATAATAGCAGACCTGTTAAATTAATAGCCAATGTCATGTCCTTTGGGTCCAAGCCAAACCGTAAGAAATAACATAACAATTTTCTCATTTGAGATTCTAAATGGGTGCCAGATCCCATGTATTCAATAACTGGTATCCATTTGGACCCCCGTTTAACATTCTCCAGAAGTATTTTCCCTATATGCAAAGCAACCAACCACACATTCAGAATACTCTTCAAGACAAAACATTGTGTGACAACAAATATTTGGCCATCTCCTGCCCAGGCAACAATACTGCCTGCCCTCAGCTACAGTTCCCCATTTGACTTTGGGGCCAATGTGGCTTTGGCATTGTCTACAATAATATTTGTCACTTTGCAGTAACTGCCAATTATCAAAGATATAATTGCAAATTGTATAATGCCTTTCATGCCTACACACCTGTCCAAGCACACAGATTTTAATAGCCCGGGATTTTTCACTGACATGCTATGGAGACACCCTGAATAATTTCTTCTTCCTGAGGTGCTCCTGCCTAAGAAGAGCCTGAAGGAACTTAAGTCATGCAACAAAGTCATATTCTTCACAACCATGAGCCATAAAGCATGCTCTGCTCTGCCCCTAAATTATGGAAAATATTTCTGAGCATCATAACTCTTGTTTTTGTCCACATAACTTTCAAGAATGGACTAAAAACCACTTAAAAGTTGATCTGTATCATCTGCATTAAATATGATTTTGCCACTATGTACTGTCCCTCAGTATAATGATTTGCAAATAATATATAATTACTGACTTCCATTTTTTTCCATAGAGAAAGCTGCCGTTATAACCAGCTGAGCTGGTTATAATGGTAAACATGTGCCAGCTTTCTCTAGCAGAAGTGCGAGACACAAACACCTGAAATCAAACTGAATTAGTCAGCCACTCATGCTCTGTCAGCCGCGGCCCTCCTGTCAGCTCCATCCCTCTTCTGGGTGATTCACCACCAAAAAAAATCCTCCTACATGTAACATGCTCCCTAACCCATGCTAACCTAATCCTTTTATCTCCTCTGGCACCGTGAGATTAACACCGCATGGTCTGCTGCACCATGGGGACCAGAGCTCTCCCTAGCAACAGTACAGCAACCCGAACTCTGAAGACTGAACCTAAAACTGGACTTCATAGTTTGAACTTCTCCTTAAAAAGTTAAACATTTTCTTAGTTAGATACTACTGTAGTTGCATGTTTACCGTTTATTTACCAAAAATTTCCAGAAGTAGCAAAAAAATGGAAACCGTCACGGCCTCACTGCATAAAGGATTGTAAGTTACGTGATCTTAAATAAGAATCTACTTAAACTGTTTGTTTACCTAAAAAAACTGATTCAAATACAAATGATTAAAACAGTGCCTGTAATGCAATAAAAACCTTAATGAATTTCCATCCTGTACTGCAGGTCTCTTACGCAATTGTTTAAAAATCCTGTGCAGGGTGGGGGGCAAAAAAATGGAAACCAGTAATTATAAAAAATAAAGTAAGGGTAGGTGGTTATTAACTCGAATTTTACACACACCCTCAGTGTGGGATGCCTTAATAAACCCTTCAGGCTTCACCCTCTGGGTTTATGTGGCATCCCACAGCTTGGGTGTGTGTAGAATTCTCATTATAACCACCTACCCATACATTATTCTCTATATTGTGATCAATTTGTAGATATATGAAGGTTAGGTTAATAATCAGGCTTAAGGGTATAGTAAAAAAAGGCTGATGCCCATCTTGTTTACCCCCTCCCACTATCTCAGGTTTTGCTACTCACAATTTCTGGTAGTTATGAGTTCCGCATGTTTATTACTGTATTTGCATTGTAATATTGATGCTGTTGTTTTAAAGGGTTTGATTGCCAATCTACCCTTATGACCACTAGTTATCCTTTCTGGTGTTTTTTGTTTTAAATTTTGTCAGTTCATCATATACTGATCAAATATTTACTTATTCAAAAGTAACATGTCTCCTCATCTCCTCCTGGTCTCCAAATTGTATTAACCTATAAGTCCTACCCCATATGCATACTCCTGTGTACCCCATGAATTTGCTTCATAGTCCTATTTTGGATTGTTTCTAATTTGCTTTTATCCCTGGACAACATTGATCCACTAAATTGTATGCAGTAATTTAATTGAAGCATAAAAAAGTATTTGTATAAAGGAAGCATTACAGTCCTGCTTTTTGACACAGAGCTTCTCTTGATACACCTCAGTGACCTATTTTCTTTTTAGGGCTGCAGTGGGTGGAATCCTGCAGACCTTTTGCATCTGAAAAAGGAATCCCTCATTCCCTGAGAATGAACAACACTCTGGAGTAACAAAAAAAAGTCACCTCTGCAAGTAACACTCCACGTTTGCACTATTTTTGTTTTATTTTTGGTAGTCTGTGACCACTGAAATACATTACCCCCACACGACCCTTCCTCTCAGCACCCACCACCCCACTCCCCCCCAGAAATTTAAACAGTCACACTGGGTGAGGGTGCCCTATCCCTTAGTGAAGGAATTCTTGTTCCCACATGCGCTAATTTTTTTTCCTTTTTTTAATTTTCTCCCCCCACCTGACCCATGCTCTGAGTGCCCACCCACCTCCAGAAACATAAAAGTGACACTGAGGGTGCCCAATACCCCAGTGTCATGACTGGCATCTCAGTGCATTTTTGTTTTTCTATTTTTTTAACCTGTAACAAGAAAACCATCCATCGATGTATTTTGTGCCATTTCAGAACCCCCACCCAACCCTCCCACTCAGCACACACCTCAAGCCCTCACTTACCCATTGTGGGTCCAATGCCATAATCCTCTCTGGACTGCAGACATGTCTTCATTCTTCAAAGTCAGACCACGAACTGAAAAAACAGGTATGCCCTTCAATGTATTTCAATGGGGTTTTGTACGTAGAGGCATAACATGGCCATTTTTGCATATTTTTAGCTGGAATTTTCAACATGCCTTCTTTGGGACCCCACCTCATGAACAATGTCACAGTTGCTAGGCAAATCTGTCCCAAAAGGTGATTTTGCACTCCCTCCATAAAATCACCTTATGGGCAGGAGTTGAAAATTTTTTCTGCCCCTGTTCATGAGGTGGGGTCATAAGAAGGCTATGTTGAAAATTGTGTGTAAAAAAATTAAAAAAACAACAAAGTTATGAGACTACAGTATGTTGAATTTTGAAAATGCAGCCTCGTAACTGTGGCAGTTGTCAATATTTTTACCCAAAATTTACAACATAGCCATATCTTTATAGCACCTCATGAATGTGTCTGCTGTCATTTTTCAAATCCTGGCCAAAAGTCCATGAAAGCAAGATCTGCACAGTCTTCCTGACAGAAGGCATGGCTGACTTTGTCATAAAAACAAAGTACATTGTTCATGCCTGATCTCTCCATTTCAAACTCGTGTTGTGCTGGGTCTTTATTCCATTAGTTTTCAGAAAATTCTCAGTGTTGTTCTTAATGAGTTCCTCTAATAGATTCCCTATAATTGAGTTTAGGTTAATTGGCCTATAATTGTTTGGGTCTAATCTATCCCATTTCTTGAAGATTGGAAACATGCTTGCTATCCTTGAATCTTCTAGCTCCTCACCTGTTACATTTGATTTTTCAAACATTGTTTTAAGGGGTTTAACAATAATAAGTGCAACCTCCTTTAACAGCTATGGGATTAGGTTGCCTGGGGTGGCTATTTTGTTCCCATCCAGCCTCTTCAATGACTTCAACAGGTCATCCTCCTTTATATTAAGGTTATCTTCATGTATTCCTTTCATTTGTGCCCCACCTACTGTATACAGTAATCCCTAGTATTGAAAGCTAAGTAAAATGCTTATTTAGTAGCGTAACCATTTAGTTTTCCTTAGCAGTTGTTATCCCCATTTAGCTATAGATGTCCAGAAATATGGTCTGTAGGTTTCCCAGAACTCACATAATAGGAAAACATACTTCACATTATTTTTTTAATGCTAATGTTTTCTGAATTTTCAGTTTCTTCATGTCTAATAACTGCCTATTTTTCTCTTTAGGACACTTTTGTATTTTTCAAAGTGATCTAAGGAACAACTTTTGTAAACATGAATTAAGCCATGTTTGTTTTATTTATTATCTTATGAACTTTATACATGAGCCAGTTTGGTTTCTTCCTATATTTATTGTATTTCTTGCTCCTCTGTATACATTTAGTCTGAAATTCAATTAGTTTTCCTGTTAATATATTCTGGCAATGTTCAGTGTTTCTATACTTTTCCAGTCCTAGCTTTTAAGTTCATTGTTGGTCCTCCTAAAATCAGCTCCCCGATAATTATAGATTTCTGTCTTCCCTATTTATCTAGAGACCTTTCTGTAGAAGACAAAGTTATAATATTATGCTTATTCCCTCCTATTAGGGGCTCAGTTCTATAGCCAAGCAACCCAATGCAATAATTTACTATAACCAAGTGAAGGTCAATACTGTGTCATTCAGTGTCATTTATTTTAACATATTACTCAAGGAAGAGTTCCCTGATAGTCTCTAAATAAAAATGTACCTGATTTTGATGTCACTGCATTACTTTTTCAATGTATTTCCAGCAGGTTTCTGTCCCCCATTGGAATACTTTCCTTATCTGTTTTATTCTCAAATTCCTTAAACAGTTTTATGGAGTAATCATAATCACTGTCTGGTGCTCTGCACAGAACACCTTCCATGATTTTATTTTCTCCTTGGATCACTAGTTTGACCCATTGAGATTCCTCTATTTAATTTATTAATGCTATCTGTCACTTTTATGCTATTAAAACCATTATTGATAAAAAAAAAATGCTTCTCCACAAGCATATCTGATCCATTATTTTCTCTATACAGTTTGTAGCATTCAATCTCTGTCCCTAACCTTTGTCCACCACCCACCATGCCTCTGAAATGGCCAAAATATTTAGCATATTCTGCCATATTACACTTTTCAGTTCCTCCGTTTTGTTATTTAGGATTCAGATTTCAAGTAGACCACCTTAATCCAACATCTTTACTGTTCATTGATCTTGTTTATGAAACAAAGCTGAAAATAAGTAAACCAAATTGGATTTACACTGTTATGAAAGAACCTTGATTTATGTGACAAAATAAATTCAGATTATGGAATAACTATATGATTTAAAGTATTTATAGTGAATGTAGGGGGTCAGAGGTTTTAACTGACTTCCGTTGAGTTTCTAGTTATTAACTATTTCTTTATTATAATTATTTTTATCTTGTTTATGTACTATAATATTTTGGCCTCTCCATATACCATATTTAAGAAACATAGTAATTTAAATATAATTTAAGTTAAAATGTTACTGTATGTGTTGTGAACCATTGTGATGTCTTTTTCTGCAACATATTATGGGTAAATTGAACTCATGTGATGTCATTTACAGCAATGGTTTCTGGATATTTAAGGGAAGTCAGACACATAGTAGAGCCTCCCCAGAGGAAGCTCCATAAAGCAAAGTGCTGGATTAATTGTGACCGTGGTTGACTTTGATTTCTAATTTCTGTAATTGCTATTTGCAGTACTGTTATCTCCTAGTGAACTAAGTTTCAGTTATAATTTGTTGGCTTTACCTCTTGCCTTATTGGAGTTTGCAACAGACTACAGCCATAGGTCTGGAGTGCTGTTATTTTGGGTAGCACACCCATAACCTGCACTGCTCTTACCTGGAACCGTTAGCTTGTCAGAAGGTGCCTTGCCTCAGTACCACATTTCTAAGGGTGCTGCTGTGATATCTAAGTGTTCCATCTATTTCTTTTCTGGCAACAGTGTTAACTCCAACCTTTTCTGGTAAAGAACTTGTTTAACTACGGGATGTAGTGCTATTTGTGCTCAAATTTTAGGTCTGCAATTTTTCATTCAAGGGACACTTGCCTAGTCACCCATTATCATTTTGTCTGAACTACATTCTGCAGCTTATATTTGCACTGGGCACAGTTGATTTCATGGTGTCCCAGTATATTAACTTAGAGATATCTTCCCTGTGGTTAGCTTCTATGAATTCCATGATTTAAGAATGATAAATGATTTAAACATGTTCAGATTCAAGTCGCATACATTAAGCCACCAAGTAGATTGTTTCAGGATTGATATTGTTTACAGTTGCAGTACCACCAGTGAATAGTCCGATGCTGAAATGCTGCTTATGAAACTGTTCAAGACTGTATGCACCTATTGTACCAAGTTTAAAAGACATCTGTATGTGATTACACTGTGACTCAGTGAAATATATGAATAGTCCTGCTTCCAGAGATTCAAAAAATTGTTACATTTCAATTAGGTTCGGTTCTGACCCCTAACAAGGTCTGGATCACAGCTGCCTCCCAACCCAATTTATCAAACACAGGTTTTAGGACTGAGTAAATATCTCTTCCAATCATTATGAGACTATGGGTCCAGTTCCAGGATAGCCAGCGTAACTTGAATGTACTTACGAGTTACGCCGGTCTCCTTTTCGCCAAGGACCCACTTCACATTCCAGAAGTGGCAGGGTCCCGCAATTGACAAGAGAGATATGTCATGCATGTGGCAGTAGCCACTGCATGGTATAGCAGCCAAGTTGCAACCAGGCAAGTGACAGGTGGCACCCAAAGCCCCCCAGCCCCAGACCACCTAGGCAGATACCAGGGGGCATGGGAGGGGCAGGACACATGGCACAGGCATCTGGAGGGTGGCACACCAGAAACAGACCCTCAGGGGTCTGGGCATATCAGGGGGTTTGGACAGGAGTGTGTTAGTGGGGGCTTGGGAGTTAATCTGGCACCATTGCTGGATTGCTGCATTGCAGCATCCGATGGTGCCAGCTGTCGGATGCCACCTAAGACAGGTTGGAGCTGTCATACATTAGGTACACCATTGCATCTCTTGTGATCACAACTGTGGGTTGTAACAGCAGCCCTACTGGAATTGTGCTATGTTGCTGTCATAACCCATAGTTGTGCCAGGCATTGTGGGCTATGGCACAAGTGTTGTCATATCCTGTGATCGTCACAGCCCGCATACACCATGGCGCATCTCACCTCTTGTAATGGGGGCTGGCATATCACCTGATGTAAGTAGCAAGATACACCATGGGGTTTGGTGTATCTCACCTTATGCCAGCATATCCCCTTCTAGAATTCTTCTGTTCCTATGGGGATCAACAGCGGTCTCTCCAATAACTTTTCTGAAAATAATACCTCAGTCTGCCTCCTTGATCTGAGCATAAGGATTGAACAAAATACAGGCCTATCTGATATAAGAATCTTAGAGTCTCACATAGCACCCTTCAGGGTCTGGGTACACATGATCAATGTGCAGTAAAGTATTTTTATGTATCATTATAGCTGTGCCTAGCTTGTAAGGGTGTGACTCATACTGAGAAGAATATACCTCTTCTTGCTATGCTTTATACAGTTTGGCATGTTCCTGACTGGTCAAGTGAGTTTCCTGCAGGAATGTTACTGTCACCCTCTATAGCTGCAATTTCTGCATGAATCCACATTCACTTAATTGGACTATTAATACCTTTGCCATTGTATGTCACTAAAGTAAAGCCTGCCTTTTTTATGTCAGGGAAAACAATTTAAAAAAATCAGAAACAAATGAGGGTTATCTGTTCTCTTGACAGCCCATGTTTCTAGCCATTTGACAAGTCAAAGAAAGCATATGGTGAAACATATAAACAAATGAAAACTGTCTGCACCTAGCAAAAAATTGACACATTCTTTACCAATAAGCTGGTCTACAGGAAACAGGAAATAATGTTATTAAACTACTTGTAGGTGATGTAGTAAAAATCTTTATTTTTAGACAGGAGAAGTTGGTATGTCACTTCATTAGGACTGAAGTCGTATTTTCAAGATGGTCCTGTATAGTTTCAATAAACATACAAAACAGTTTTTTCAACACAAACAAAAATAATTTTACAATCTAGACATACAGACATTTAGATTGCAGTAACACATTTTAATCATTCCCTGAAGAATTTCAGAGGGGTTGTATATATACATTACACATCAGTTAACACATCTTAACAGCCATTGGTTAAGTTATGGTCAACTACTGCACATGCAGCAGATTTTTAGCTCATGTTTCAATTCAGCCATAAAAGATTTATTATTACTATAAACTGTATTTGTAATGTTTTTCAATGAATTCCACAGTTTAAATGTGATTACCGAAAAGCACTTATTTACATATTTATTTAATGGTCTTGGTGTTTTAAAATGTTGTAAGTTTATATTTCTCAAATTGTGCTTATGCTCTATTTTTCCCACTTTATCAAATAAGCACATTGGTTTATTGCAATTTAATACTTTATACATTTAAAAACTACTTAAAAAGCAGAGCACTCATAATCCAAAGACTTACAAGGGCACCAGTCTCATTAAAAAATACAATTTATTTTACAAATACAAAGGCATCAGCCTGACGTGCATCAGATGTAACCATCCTTTCTCAAAGGTGCCTTTGAGAAAGGATGGCTCCATCCCAAACATATCAGACTGATGCCTCTGTATTTGTAAAATAAATTTTATTTTTCAGTGAGATTGGTGCCCTTGTAAGTCTTTGGGTTATGAGTGCTCTCCTTTTTAAGTAATTTTTGGTATTTTTTCTGAGCATAGAAGCACCTATTTCTGTGTGCCTACTCTGTGAGTACAAAAAGAACTTTATAAATTTAGTTTGCCCATTTAACGTTTCTTTTATTTTCTGGGGTTAACCATCCCAGTTCCTCATATAAAGCACAATGATGTGTCTTATAATCCCTTCTCAAAATAAATCTTGCCAATCTATTATAGATGACATCAGTCTTTGATAATATTCCTTTATTTGCAAGTTCATATACATGGCTGCCATATTCAAGGACTGGTTTCAATAACTGATTTACTATTAGTGCTCTCATTTGTTTATTTATGCAGAACCCAGTGTGTCTAAACGTCCCTATCCTTTTGTTTACTTTCTTTGTTATGTCTTCAGTATGATAACTACATTTTAAACTTTAAAAATCCAGACTCCCAAATATTTATATGATGTTACTTGTTCTAAAGGTTCATTTTTGATGGTATTAATATTAGTATCAGGAATATTTGGATCAGTTTCTGTAACTTTATTTTTAAATACCATAATTTTAGTTTTTTTTTTTTACTATTCAGTACCAGTCCAGCATTGGACAGCCACATACATTGACCCACAAAATCATGTTGAAGATTCTTTTCCATTATTCCTAAGTTTTCCCCATTAGCCAGCAGCACAGTATCGTCCATGTAAATCCTAATGTTTGAGAACGTTGCTACTTCAGCCAATTGATTTATATAGATTAGAAAAAATGTGGGCCCCAAAATGGAGCCCTGTGGGACTCCCCTTTGAACCAGGGCTTTGCCTGACAGACAGCCATTAACTAGAACTGGCAGAGTTCAATCTTTCACATAATAATTAAACCATCCAGAGGACTCCTCAGACAATCCTATTTCTAGCAACCTGTCACCCATCAGCCCATGATCTCCAGTGTAAAAACCTTCAACAAATCTATGAACACTACACCCACCAACATACCCACTCCTAAATGGTAAGCTATTATATCCACCAAGTCAGTGAGTGTGGTGTCCATGGAGTGTCCCTTCCAAAATCCAGATTGGTACCTAGACAACAGAAAGTGTCGTTCTAAATAATCTCCCAGTTGCCTATGCATCAGTCTTTCCAGTACTTTTGAGACTACTGATAACAAAGCTACAGTATGGGTCTATAATTTGTAGGTTCAGATGCAGAACCACCTTTATGTATTGGAATTACTTTTGCATTCTTCCATAGTTTTTGAAAACTACCCTCCATCAAACTACAATTAAATAGTCTCGTCAGCACAGGTGCAGTAATATCCAATTAATCTTTCAGAAATCTGTTTTCTATACCATCTAACCCAAAAGATTTCCTTGCTTTTAGTTTGCTCATTTCACCTTTTACCTGTTGACAAGTTATACATTTAAATCTAAACTTAGGTATATTTTGTGCTGGTATGTGTACTCCAGATTGGTTTATAGGTGTAGGGATCACTATGTTTGGCAGAGATACAAATCATTCATTCAAAATGTTGGCAGAGGAATTTGGGGAGTGAGGTGCCCCATTCATATCCATTTGTATAGGAGGTTTCTGATTAATTGGATTTTCAAAAGATGTTATTGAAGGCCAATATTGCCTTGCATCAGAAGCCTTAGTGATTTTTGTAAAATAATAGTTTTGCTTTGCTTTCCTAATACTTATTTTTAAAGAATTTCTTGCTTTTTTGTGAATTTCCCAGTCCATAGGATCTAATGATCTACCATCCAATCTCCATAATCTATTTTTAATACATATGTGCTTCTTCAGTTTTTCTGTTATCCATGGTAGATGGCCTTTCTTGGAGGGGGGTCTGATTTTTAAATGGTGCAAGTTTGTCACAAACTTCTCTAAACAACTTAGTAAATTCTTCAATAGCTAAATCAAGTGATGGCATCATAAACCATCTATACCAGTATACACCAGCTAGTTTGGAGAAAAAAAAGGTCTTTGCTATAATTTTTAAATGTTCTACATCTGGTTTTGGGGGGCACACATTTTGATGTTTTCCATTCACTATCCAATATTTCTAGATCACAGCTTACTGAGTTGTGGTCTCCCAAAACTGGTTGTTTGATTAGTACCTGCAAAGTTCTAACCATTGTGGTAATGAAAAACAGCTCTAATACATTTCCAAGACCAGTCTGCTGTGTTTTCCTAGTTGGTAAACTAATTACTTGAGTTACTTCTAACGGCTTAAAACTTAGTTTCAGCAATTTTCCTCTTTGATTTCCCCATGGAGTATTGAAGTCTCCAGCTATTATTAGTTCAGAACCCATGTTTTTTTTTTCTTGAATAGTTTGAGAAAGGTTTTCAAAATCACATGATCTTGTCCTAGGGGGTGCATAAATTACCCCAATAGTGACCATTAACTTTGAAATGTTAACAAGTAGGCAATCTATTAGGCCAATGTCCCCTGAAAAGGCAATTTTTGTTTGGCCTAACTCCAATTTAGTATATAGTAACCCCCCCCCGCCCCTTGCTTTCCCACCCTGTCAAGTCTATGGCTATAGAAACCCTGTAGTTCTATTTCTTTTGTGTCAATTTTTTGGATTAACCACATCTCCGTTAAAGATACATCTGGTGTTTCCGTGGCAATCCATGTCCCAAATAAGTCAATCTTGTTTTTAATACTCCTCGCCTTGTCAGGCAATTTTTAAATTGCTCAATATTGCTGGGCCTGGATTTATTTCTATATCTCCTCCTAGTATTAAAACAATAGCTAAGCAGTTTGTACATTTTTGTGACGTAAAACCCAAAGTACACATTACTTTAATTCATCTACTTATTTAAGAATGAATAATACCAAAAGGGTTTCTCTGTTTCTTTGTAGCCTGGGGTTTTAGATACATTTGAGTATTCTCCTCTTCTTGTGTTGGCCTTATTTTAAGGTCCAAAGCAGCAGGATTTTCTAATAAGTTTAAATGCGTAAATTTAACATAAAACACTAATAAAAAGTATATATATATATATATATATATAAAGCCTTTGTAGCAATTTCATTTTAATTAGTATAAGTTTATGTATAAAAACTTCTGTGAATATAAATCACTATAAAATAGGCCATATTTAGAACAAATGCCCACCCCTCAGTAAATCTAACACATTATATCAATTTCTGTCACAGTTAGGTTTAAGTTTCTGAAATTTGTGACAACTATATTTAAAACACTGTATAATATTCCCAGTTACAAATTTTCTGCATACAGGAGCTTTTAAATAAATCAGTTTGCTCATGCTCCATGCTCATGCTGTTAAGCAGCGCAGGGTTTTAAAGCAGTTCCCCCATCTCCTGGGAGGATCGCTCAGTCACTAGTTTGCCCTCAAGCCCACCTGCCTGCTGAGGAATGTGAATGCTGGTTTACTGTGGGCTGCACTGGTGATGTTCTGGGGCTCACCCAGGAAAGTTTCTGGCCCTAAGTAGCAGCAGCAGCAGAGTTCAGACAGGCAGTAGAAGCAGCAGTTGTAATCTGAATGTTGTGGAGCTGTGAGGGTTTTAAAGCAGTTGCCCAGTCTCCTGGGAGGATTTCTCAGCCACCAGCTTGCCCCAAGCCCCATACCTGCTGAGGAATGTGAATGCTGGTTTACTATGGGCTGCACTGGTGATGTTCTTGGGCTCAACCAGGAAAGCATCTGGCCCCAAGTAGCAGCAGCAGAGTTCAAGTAGGCAGTAGAAGCAGCAGTTGTAACCTATGCCACATCTGCCATCAGAGTCTTGTTGTGGGATGTGGATTGGGAGCCTCACTATAGGAGTCATCAACTCTACACTTCACCAGGGTTCACACCTTGGGTGATCATAAGATGGTGGTATAAACAGAGTTAGTATGGCAGGTAACTTAAAAAGAACAAACCAGCCTAGCTTTATCTGTACACAACAGTCCTATTATCTCTAATTAAAGTGGCATGGTGAAACCTCTGAGACAGGACCCTGCATGGAACTTAAATCTTACCATGACTCCAGCAGTATTGCCCTGCAAATCCAAGAAGTTTACTAATGCAATAGTTGTGTTTAGATATAAGATGGTAAGAAGATCACCTGAGAAGTAGCAACCACAGGGTTGTAAAGTTAAATATAAGGTCTGATATGAAGCAATGCTACACAATGACAAGGGTTTTTCATTTTAGGGAAATGGCCATAATTCTGAGGGAAACCTTGGTAGGCAAAGAAGAACTACAAAGGGTGGAGGAAATGTGGGAGGTTATAAAGGGAGGGACTGAAACTACAGCACACCTCTGTGTGAGACAGATTCAGAAAGAGAAAAGGAGATGGAGGTCACTATGGTTTACAAAAGAGGTGGCAAAAAAGGTAGGGGCTAAAGCTAGGGCCTTCAGGAATTACAAAACTACGCAGATGGAGGGGAACAGGGCAACCTACCGGAAACTGCAGAAGAAGGTGGGGAAAAAAGTTGAGAGGTCCAAGACTAAAACAGAAGAACAGATACAGTAGCTGAGTCAGCCGGGAGGGGGAGATAAATTATTCTTTCGATATACTGGGGAGAAGAGGAAGGCAAGGGAGGATTCTCAGGCTAGTGGGGGAGGGAGGAGTCCCAGTGGAGGAAGACAGGCCAAAGGTTGAGATTTTGCAGGAGTACTTTAGCTCCATTGTTGTCATTGCAGAGGAAGGGGATGAGACCATAATTCAAGAGAACGGACCTATGGGACCAAAGGTGGACACAAGACCCTTACTGCAGTTAGGGTTAATAAGGAGCTGGCTAGGTTGTTTGTTTGTTTTATTTGTTTAAACTGGAAAGTCCATGGGCCAAAGACCTGTTTTCATGGTAGACCATTATACGTAAACAATAAATTACATGTGACGAACCCAATAAGAAGTCAATCATAGTTTCCAAACAACCTTAACCAACATCTACAAAACATTAGGATAAAGGGGGTCAGGGTCGACAGGGCCATGAAGCCTGATACTGTGCAACCCAGGCTACTGTGAGAGCTCAGGGAGGTTCTGGCTGACCCTCTTGCTGCCCTGTACAACAGATCACTTGAGACAGTGGAGGTACCAAGGGATTGGAGGGTAGCCAATGTGGTCCTGATACACAAGCGTGGAAATAAAGAGAAGCCAGAGAACTACAGACCAATAAGCCTCACTGTGGCTGGCAAGGTGATGGAGGCACTTGTCAAGGAAATGTGGATTTCCTGGAAGACAGAGGGTTGCAAAACCAGGGACAACATGAGTCCACCAGGGGTGGGTCCTGTCAGACCAACCTGGTAGAATTCTTTGATGGTGTGACCAAGGTGATTGACCAGGGTGAGGCAGTGGATGTGGCTTAACTGAACTTCTGGAAGGCCTTTGATACTGTCCCTCATAGAAGGCTGGTTATAAAACTGAGGAACCTACGGGTCAGAACCAGGATAGAGAACTGGGTGGAAAACTGACTTAGAGATAGAATCCAAAGGGTGGTAGTGAATGGGATTTGCTCAGCAGAGGGGAGGGTGACCAGTGGAGTACCTCAAGGGTCTGTCTTGGGGCCAATACTTTTTAATATTTATGTAAGTGATACAACTGAAGGGGTGGGAGGGAAAGTATCACTGTTTTCTGATGATGCTAAACTAGGTAACAGGGTGGATATTCAGGGATGGATGGATAGGATGCAGGTAGACTTGAGGAAATTAGAGGAATGGTCCAGAAAGTGGAAACTGGGGTTCAATGTGAAGAAATGTAGAATGATGCACTTGGGACATAGGGACCCAGTGGTGGAATACACTCTTGAAGGGGAGGTGCTGAAGGTCACAGAGGAGGAGAGTAACCTGGGAATAATTATTAATGATGACCTTAAGATGAACAAGCAGTACAGAAAAGCAGTGGGAAAGGCAAATCAGATGCTCAGATGTACAGGAAGGGGGATTACCAGCAGGTGGAGGGTTGGGATTCTTCTCTTGTATGTATCACTGGTATGGCAGCATCTTGAGTACTAAGTGCAGTTCTGGAGACCCCATCTCCAGAGCGACAGGGTGGAGACAGTGTAGAGGAGGGTGACCAGGATAATGCAGGATATACAGGGGAAGTCATATGAGAAGAGACTTTGGGAATTGAGCCTGTACTCCCTGGAGGACAGGAGAAAGAAAGGAGATATGATCGAGACATTTAAATACTTAAAGGGAATCAACACAACTCAGGGAGACAGGCTGTTTCAGTTGAGAGGAGATACTAACATCAGGGTGCATTGCATGAAATTAATGAAAGGCAGGGTCAAGGGCAACATGAGAAAGTTCTACATCACTGAGAGGGTGGTGAATGTCTGGAACAGTTTACTGGAAGAAGTCGTGGGGGAGACTACAGTCACACAGTTCAAGCATGCATGGTACAAGCACATGGGTATGCTTGAGTGGGGAAGGGAAGTGTTGGCAACCCCCCAGTAAATGTCACACTGGGGGTTCCCAGAGGCAGACTAGATGGGCCACATGGTCCTTACCTGCTGGCTACTTCAATGAAAAGAACCAGTGTGATCCAAAGAAACCCTCCACAGCCAAAAGAACCTCTACCCGGAAGGTCGCTACAGTCTCAGTAGGACAGATCCCATTAGTCTGAAGATGGCAGCAAACATCTTACCACCCAAGTTATTATTTTCCTGGGCATCTACTGAAGAGATAAGAAAGGTGCACACCCCCCCTCCCCCCACAATATTACATTCTGCCAATCAGCCAGAGCAACATTATACTTAATTTGTATAAAATGTAAGTTGACACTGATCATGCAATGCATCTAATGGCAGGATCATCACATCAACACATGCAAGGATCACCTTCCACCTAAAAGGACTGGATGTTACCCTTGTAGCTTACTTAGGCATACCCAGTTAGATTCATAGAAGCACAGCATATATGACGTGGGATGGACATTTAGAAAGCTTCTGACTAGCAGAGGCAATGTGTCATGACAGAAACCCTGGTAATGCCCATGTAATTGAACAAGTAGCTTGCAATTCACCTGCATATGGAAATTTTCTGTCAAATCCCAGCTACACCTTCCACCCAGTGAGGAGTGTGAGAATCCCTCCCCTGCAGCACCTATGAGAGATGAAAACTCTTGGTGCTCATCAGCTGTAATGGAGGTGCCTCATCAGGCTGCCACCACCTCAGTAGCATGAGGTAAGAGCATGTGCACCAATCCCCCACAAGATCCCTTTTTCCAGGTAAATAAGCTGCCAGCCTCTATCCCTCAAGGAACCCTTATCCCTGAAGCTGCCTGACCACACTCATCATCCAGGGGAGTGCCACCATCTCCCTGAAGCCGGGGCCACCCTGTAGGAAGAAGAAATAAGCCCTATTAGCTCTGCTGGACCATCTTCCCCTGGACCACACCATATCTACCCTCCCTAGCTATTGCCAGGCCAGATGCAGTGTATTTATATCCCCATAGGATCAAGTATGTACTGACATTAAACAGGCCCAACCAAAATGTAATTCCAAAGTCTCCATCCTGCTGGGGTAACTCTTCTCAACCATCTACTTTATCTGTTTCTTTCCCTGAAGCTCTGGGACTGGAGTCGGCAATTTGATCTGTCAATGGGCTGAGTTTTCTCTTGGAAGGAGAGTCCACATGTGCTTCAGTTGGAATCTTTTGCTGCAATCTTGTTTGGTGACATTTGTTGGCTGGTATTGCAGATCCTGGACCTGAACTGTGCATAGTACTTTGAGGAGGTGAAAACCAAGAAACTTCAAGCATGTTGTGACCTCTGTTAGATGGCCCTTGTGTTAGGCACCTTTTTCAGTGACTACTTTGAGCTTGGTTGGGTATTTTAATTCCAGTTGTACCACCAGGACATGCTAGCAGTGCCTCACTATAATTGGGGCAAAGTTGCATTAGAAAAATCAGTGGACACTGCCATAGGGAATGTTCTTCTTTGTTTGTGCTGTTTTAATTATCATGGCCTTCATTCTGTAATTAAAAAAGCAATGATAAAGAACTAGAAGGCAAGCTTTTGGCTCTTTAGCAGCAGCAGTCAGTGTGCAGGGAGAATGAATGATCCCCAGCTCCTGGTCTGATGGCAAGTTCAGTATTTCTTTTAGAGAAGAGAGGAAATTATTTTTATATAGATAGCTGCCCTTTTATCTTCCTTCCCATGGCACTTATGCATTCTGATGTGCTTTGACCAATTTATGATGAATAAATAATCAAGTCTTTCGGTACCCTCAGAGCTATATAGAGTTCCAGTCCCCATACAACTGCTCTTTCTTTACATATTTCTAAGACATTCTTTGAGATCAATAACACCATTCCATGCTGTTCATCTGAATGGCCTGGATAGTGTTATTGATGCTATAATACAAACATATGAACATACGAATGTGCCAGCAGAAACTGACCATCCAGTCTATCTAAGTCTGCTTGAGTGTGCAACCAACACCCCTAGTTTGCAGCTGCCCCAATCCCCTCCCTTTTGTCATCCCATTGCCAACCCCCACCCTCACTCTCCCCTGTTCCCTGTCCCATGCCCTTTTGAAGCAGTTCACAGATTTACATGGTACCACCCATTCTGGTAGAACATTCCATTTTGCTACCACCCTCTCTGTGAAATAGTGTCTCCTCATTTCCTTCCTAAATCTTCCACCCTCCATTCTTAGCCCATACACCCTGGTGATCCTCCCCCTCCTTAACTTAAAGACCCCATTTGCCCCATCCTTATTGATTCCTTTCAGATACTTGAATGTCTCTATCATGTCCCCCCTGTCCCTTCTATCCTCCAGGGTGTACATATTGAGGTCTCTCAGCCTGCTGTCATAGTCTCTTACCTCCATTCCACATATCATCTTTGTTGCCCTCCTCTGCACCCCCTCCAGCAGCCTGATATCGTGCTTTAGGTATGGCCTCCAAAACTGCACACAATACTCTAAATGCGGCCTTACCAGCAATCTGTAGAGGGTCAAGATCACCTCACCTCACTTCACCTGGATGAAACCCCCCTCGCTATGCATCCCAGCATTTTGTTTGCTTTTGCAGAAGCTCTCCTGCACTGGGCAGTGTTGTTCATGGTCCCTGTTATCATTACCCTAAGGTCTTTCTCCTCCTCAGTGATCCCCAGCTTAACCCCCTCCCAGCCAGTATTCTCTCCTTGGGTTCTTCCCCCCAAAGTGCATAACCTTACACTTCTTGGCATTGAACTCCAGCTGCCACCTCTCTGACCACTCCTGTAGCTTGCTTAGGTCCCCCTGCAGCTGCTTCCACCCCTCCTCTCCATCCACCACTTCTCCGATTTTGGTGTCGTTAGTAAACAGACTTACCTTGCTCACCACCCCATGTCCAATGTCTGATATGAAGAGCCCAAACAACACTGGCCCCAACACAGAACCCTGTGGCACCCGACTTGTCACCGGCCTTGTAGTTGAGAGCTCCCCTCTCACCACCACCTGTTGCAGCCTCCCACTCAGCCACCATGTAATCCAGTTCCTCATTTTTGGCCCTACTCCTATACCAGTTAGCTTCCCCCCCAAGCTGCCCATGAGGCACCGAATTGAAGGCCTTGCTGAAGTCCAAGTAAAGAAGATCCACCGCATGACCCTTATCCAATTCACCTGTCACCCAGTCATAATATTGTATCAGGTTGGTTTGACAAGACTTCCCTGAAACAAACCCATGCTGCCTCACATCTTGGTGGCCATTGTCCTCCAGGTACAACACCAGTTTTTCCTTTAGTATCATTTCCATGAGTTTGCACACTATGGATGTGAGACTTACCCGGTTCATCCCTTGGCTTGCTCTTGTGTAATGGCACTACATGTGCTATCCTCCAGTCCAGTGGCACACATCCCAACTCCAGTGAGGTGCTGTACAGATCTGCCAGTGGCTCTGCCAACACCTCAACCATCTCTCTCAGCACCCTGGGGTGGATACCATCCAGCCCTGGTGCCTTGTCTACCTTCAGTGCCCTCAGTCCCTCTAGAACTCTACTTGCCTCAATTCTTCCATCTGTCATCTCCTCTCCTCCTGTCCCCACCCTCCCAGCTTATGTTGGTAGCAGTCCACCCTTTTCTTCTGTGAACACGGAACAAAAGTATTCATTCAATGATTTTGCCTGCTCCTCCACCTTTTCCATCCACTCCCCACCCCTTTTTATCCTCACTATTATCTCTGTGCACTTTCTTTCTCCCTGATGTATCTGAAGAAGTCCTTCCCCTCCATTAATTCCCTGTGCTAATCTCAGCTCCCTCTGGGCCTTGGCTTCTCTCACTTTTCTGGTCACCTCCCTGGACCATCTTGCATATTCCTCCCTGTCCACTTCCTTCCCTGTCCTCCTAAACCTTTGGTGAGCCACTCATTTTGCCCTTATAACCTCCGCAACTTCACTGTTCAACCAGCATGGTTTTCTTGCTCTGCTTCTCTTACTCTGTGCCATGGTGCAGGCTTCTGTTGCCTGTGTAACCCCCCATTTAATAATATCCCATTTCAGCGCCACATCCATCTCACACCTTATGCTCTCCAGCTTCTCTTTCAGTACTTCCTGCATCCTCCCAAAGTCCAACCCTCTGAAATTGACCACCCGAGTAACTGATTTCTCTGGCTCCCCACACATCGTGATATTAAACCACACCATTTGGTGATCGCTGTCGGATAGCAGGTCCTCTACCTTTATTTCCCTCACTGCCTCCCCATTCGACAATACCAGATCTAAAGTGTTCTTTAACCTAGTAGGTACAGTAACCAACTGTGTCAGGAGACCCTACTGGATCGCATCCAGGAGCACTTGCTCCCTAGCACTGGAGGTGACCAGAATGCTCCAGTCAACCCCCGGCAAGTTGAAATCCACCATGATGACCACCTTCCATTTTCTACTTACCTTTTTGATTTGTCCCACTAACTACCTGTCAAGCTTCTCACTCAGACTGGGATGGCAGCCTGTATACCACCCCAAACCTTAGTTTCCTACCCTTTGAGTCTTGAGTCTAGGAGCTGCAGCCAGATTGCCTCTGTTCTCCTTTCTTCTCCCTCATCCCTTATGCATTTGACCCCGTCCCTCACATAGACTGCCACCCCACCCCCCCCTTACGGTGCTTCCTATATAATTTAAATCCTGGGATTGCTAGATCCCAGTCCTGGTGCTCAGTTGCCCACTGTTCAGGAAGCATGAAAAGAGAGAGCAACAACTGCTGAGGAGAGAGAGATTCAGGGTAATTACAAAGGTGACAACATTATATTTTCAATTAAACAAAAAAGTCACAAACATATCAGAATTTTGGATATACACTAAAGGGACAACAGGAGGGAATCTAGAGGTGTAAAAAACTGTTTCCTCTTACCTTTAAGAAGCGGTCCATAAATGTAACAGTGTCCCCAGTTTCATTCTTTTGTGGTACTGTAGGCCATGAAGTCATATATTACTTTGGTGGTTCCGGTTTGCTAACTATTCATTTCTTTGTTCAAGAACACTTATCTGCCAGTGAATAGCTAAGAAAGCCATATTTTGGAGATTGAATGTTTCTATGTATTGTGTTAAACTCAATTCAGCTGTGGCCATTTTCTTTTCAATGAGGCAAAGGTTTTTGCAGTCATCTGTAGCTTTACTTTCCAAATGCTGCAGGGGTTCACCTATGTGTTTTTGCTTGGTACACAGTCTGTTGGATGTCATAGTGAATATTTACTCATTGGAATCACTGGAAGATGGGATCCTGGTTTTGGCATGGTGGTCAACTGACTTTGTTTGTGGCCTCTGTCCAGATGAGTTTTGAAGGATTGGGGCTAGCAGTTGCCATGAACTCCTTTACACACTATTGAGTAGACATCACAATTTCATTGAAAGAACATTTTGGGAGCAGGATGGATGAAACAACACTCAGGACTGCATTAGATTACAACAGCTAGCCCAGAGAGTGAGCTATACCACTATTCAGGTTGCTGACATCACCTGACTTTTCACATTGGCTTTTTGTGCTTTGCAGTGTATTTAGTTGTTGTTGCTGGGTTTTTTTTTGTTTGTATTAAACACTAAGTCCAAAACCTGTCCCGGTCCAGCTTCTATCTGCTCACTTTCAAAAACTCTCCAGCTTTATTATGGTCCTTTTCCAGCTCCCACCCACTCATTAACACATTTTTTGACTTTTTGTCTTTTAGTTCTGATTTCATTCCTCATCTCCATGGCTCTTGCAGCTACTAAATACATCAGGAAAGTAATATCTAGGATGGCTAAATCTATTCAAAATTGCATCAGACAAAACTAAATATATCAGGGGTTCTCTACTCTAACCTGATTGTTCTTTACTAGGTTGCTCAAATTACTCCTCATTCAAGGAAAAATGTGTCTTTTATAAACATAATTAAAAAATGAACGTTTTTGTCCCTATGCATTACTTATGCCTACTTGTTCAACTGATATTGACTTCCACTTCTTGACCTTGCCTACAGTTCCCATGAACACACATGACTATCAACAACAATGGTTACAAGCATGTAAGTGCCTCTGGGACTTGGAGGTACACAGCCCTGACTCAACACATTACAAAAAATAGAAACTAAATCTTTATCATTTACCTAGTTTAAAAAAAAAATAAATAAATAAACTGGAATATTTTTATCCTGGCATGATCTAGAGGGGGAACAAGTGGAGGATCAACAAAATAAGCCAACCTCACAACTGAGGCAGTTACAATGCATACACTTTACTTTTTATCAGTTAGAAACTATGAGCTCAATTCTCAAAAGTTGGCCCAAGCCATACCAAAGGTTGCTTGGGCTGATTGCTGGTGCACCAGGGACACTTCTCCTGATTCTCAAAAGGGTAGGGTATCAGTGGCAAGGTCCAGCAGCTTGTGGCAGCCATGGCCATATGCCTAACAGATAGAGCACCTGCATGGTGTGCCACAAGGTGTTGCGTGGCCGTGCACCAGTCCCTGGTGATCTAGCGGACCCCCCAAGCCCTGTTCTACCTGACATTTAACATGTTGATACATATCATTCCCTTGTAATCTAGCCACCCTCCCCCAGCCCATATGTCAAATGTATATTTCAATAATAAAACACCCCTTCCTTGGTGGTCTAGTGGACCCCCCTTCCCGATCCCTTATTTCACCCATATATTTCAAGTAATAAAACATCCTTTCCTAGTGGTATAGTGGACCCCTCCCAATTCCCAATTTCTCCAGTATATTTCACTAATAAATCGCCCCTTTCCTGGTGGTCTAGAGGACCACCACCCCGACCTCAGCAGGTGGTGTCCACCACCCACTCCACCCATCCCAAAACAGAGCAGGCAACCAGCACAGCCCTCCTCAAACCATTAGGTCCAGCTGCTGACTGAGCCATCAAGGAAGACTGTGTACTGTATAAAGTATGCACTCATTGATTGACAGCTCACTTGAGCTGCCAATCAATGAGAGCATGCTGTATACAGTATGCACTCCTCCCTGACAGCTCAGCAGGCAGCCAGACTTGGTTGGTGTGAGGAGGGCTGTACCAGTCATTGGCTCTGTTTCGGGATGGGGGAAGCTTGGTGGTGATCACTACCTGCCAGGGTTGGGGTTCACTAAACCAGGGAAGTGGTAATTTATTATTGAAATATATCAGCAAAATTGGGGATTGGTGAAGGGATCCGCTAGACCAGCAGGGAAGGGGTGTTTTATTAGTTGAAATATACAGGTGAAACTGGGGATTGGAGAGGGAGGTTCACTAGCCCATCAGTGAAGGGGGGTTTTATTACTTGAAATATACAGGCAAAATTGGGGATCGGGGAGGGGGTTCAGTAGATCACCAGGAAATTATGAAGTTAACTATTTATTGGGGACATCAGGGATCGGGGAAGGGAGTCCACTAGACTGCCAGGAAAGTTAATTACATCAGGGGATCAGGGCTGTGGAAGGGGGACCACAACACATTGTCAGTGGCTCAGTAGGTAGCACACTCACCTCTGAGGCCAGGAGATCAGAGGGCTGTGGGTTCAGTTCCCACATCTGGCACTTGGGTTACTATCCCAGTACTGACACCGCAGTGCAGCATAAGAGGGGTGCTGCACTTCTGAGGTGCCGTCTTTCAGATGAGACGTTAAACAGAGGTCCCATCTGCCTGGATTGGTGGTAGTTCAGGTGAATGTTAAAGATTCCATGGCACTTATCGAAAAGAGTAGGGGAATTTCCCCGGTGTCCTGGCCAAATTTCCCTCATTCACTAAAAATACCACCAACAGCTTAATCTGGTTCAAGGTCAGCTGGAATTCATCTGTATCCCCCTCCCCCAGGTCATGCCTGAAAATAGGCAGGATTTGTCTAGTGCACTTACCTGTTCAACAAAAACTAAATAAATAAAACATTGCCTTGGGTTGCTGAACTCTGCCAGAGGGCATATTTCAAAGTACCCTTAGACCAGCTCTGACTGGTCTAACGGAACATAGAAATGTGCCATCTGGCACAGTTTTGAGAATCTTGATTTAGGGGATTTAGCTGCCTGCAGCTGCTATAAGCACCTAGTACCAACCCACAGCCCATTTTTTGCAGCACACAGATGGTGCAAGTCCCTTTTGCTGCAGGCAGCATGTGGTTGATGCAGGCTGCCTTTGAGAATTGCTCCCTGTGCATCTTTTGGTGCAAGGGGCACTTTGCATCATTCCTTGTGGTGCATGCCCCTTGCTCTGAGCCAGGAGCTTTCAGAATCAGGCCCTATATTTACTGGAGCATTGACAATTCAATACATTAATGGATTTGTTTTTAGTAATCTATCAAGTCTTTCTGTGTTTTTAACTTTTATCAAGTTGAACCAATTTTTAAGCACAATAACACACTCCAGGGTGTTGGCAATGATTAATTTACCACCCTTCTAGCAGCAGAGCGCACTGAGTCTGCAGAATCATGCTAACTGCACTCCTAAGGGTGAAGTAAACCCAGCACAACCAATTCCCACTGTTACCCTATTGCTTACAGAACATGGTTAGCTCTTAAAGAGATACTGTACCTTGGACCAGGCAGTTCATAGCAAGTAGTTGTCTTCCCCAAGACCTAAATCCTGCTGAGCTAGAATCTTTTAAATCAGAGAATATGTAGAGATTAAGCTTACTATAATGTTGATTGTATGCCTTCATGAAGTCTGAGCCATTGAGTGCCCGCTAGAGCTTTCCCCTCAAAGTGCATTTCAATGAAGTGAAGTAGGGAAGGGGCTGTAGTGTTATAGATAGGGTTACAATGCAATCACAAGCAGTAGTGGTCTTTTGACACTATTTGTGTACTTTGCAGGAAATTGTACATATTAAGGGGATATATATATATATATATATATATACTACTACAACCTTATCATGCACAATTAATGAGTCAAAACCTCAAGATACTTTGAGTTACTGGTCAAGCTGGTAATCATTTTTATCTAACCAGTAACTTACTGAATATCTCCCTAGATTTAATGTACAATAGAAGCAAACACTTTACCCTCCCAAAATACCAATCAAACCCTAATGAAAATCTTAAAACACTACTTAAAACCTTTAGCTTAAAATGATTTATAAGGAAGCCAGACCAAAAAGGAAGAGCAAAATGTTGCTTTAAAAAATATAATAAAAAAATAAACCTTGGTATATGTGGTATTAGACAGAGTTTGTATACATTTTATTTTATAAATGAAATCATATGGAATATAATCAAATGAAGTCCTAGATCTGCTTTTCAGAATTGTGAAGACAAAACACTTAAATGATAGATAACTGAAGTGGATTTCTAATTCATAAAGCCCAAGGTGATCCAAACATTGTCCAAGAGGAACTGGATAAATTGCCCCCTCTGCATATTATTGAATTTTACAGTGGTACTCTTTTACATAAAAACTCACAGCATATCTTGTACTCTGTTAGGTGTAAAATATCTTCAGTCATTTTGCCCTATCAACGATGGTGTACCTTTACTAAATACTTCTCTGAGAATGATTACTGCAATATTCTGCTCGCAGACACCAGGTCAACATGACACCATCTCTCAAAATCAGCTGCATACATGAAACAATGGCATGTTGGAAGCTTGATGAATGCACTAACCAACTGTTTGCAAAATGCTACTTAATGCTTCTTTGAAGCATGTTTTCACAGCATGCAGATGGCTGCAGACCATAGCAAACACTGTACTGGTGTTCTGTATAGTCCATTTTTGATGCAGCAGGGAGCATGGGGAATGGGCTACAGCCTCCATCAACTGGGAGGGCCAATGTGCCTTGATGAGTATATGTAAATGGAAGTTAATGATATACTAAAATGGTGTTAGTGTCTTGAGTGAAAAGTGGAGTCATTAGACATTTTCCTTCCAATATAGCAAATTTGCACTCAGGCAACAACACAAGGCCTTGAAGCAGATGGTTCAGTGTCCCCACAGAGGTCCTCTTAACAGCCCTGTCCTTTGCAAACATATGTACTACAACTGTATCAGATTTTGTACCTTGCTTAACATAGCTCTCAAAGGTGTTTTTTAACTGCAACTGTAACACACATGTTACTTTGTCCATGTTCAAACTATAGTCCATTGTTAGTTGTTTAACCAGGAGTAGCACACTAAGCTGAAAGCTTTTTTACAGGAGTGACATGGGAGCACAGGGAAGTTAAGTGACTTGCTTAGGGTCATACAGTATACAAGTGGAAGCTGTGGGATTCAAACCCAGGTCTGTTCTGCTGGATGTCACCAGATTTGCAGCTCAGAGCCTTAAACCACCGCGCTATACTGTCCCCCTCCACTAGCATGTAAATTTGTGAACAAGGTTAGAACTTTGCAGGTAGCTCTGGGCGTTGTTTGAATACACAACCCAAGTACTTTTAAGTTATAGTTCTGACTTGGAATCTTTGATGTGCATTGTAATGCAAACTCAGTTATTAAGCACAAATCTGGATAATGTGCAGCAGCTGCACCAGCAATTTATAGTTAAGACAAAAAAGTACGTCAGGTGACAGAGAAATCTTGACTCAAGGTATGTTCTACCACTCTCAAGGGACTACTATATCACTGGTGAATCTAATAAGCTAATCAATTGTTAAACAGTATAATGTATTGAGAAAACCTATTTTTATTATAATCAACTAAATCCATTTAATTTTGCTGTATTTTAATTACTATGCAAGCACAAGAAATACCCTGGCAAGCTAGTATGTGACAGCATGATCCTGAATAATAAAAAGTGAAGCAAAAGAGGATGAGATGCTTTGATAATATCTTAATACAGTACCGACATCCTAATGGTTTGACAGTGTTTGAGTGGGAGTTAATTAATTCAGGCATTTCATATAAGTGCATTTTAATCACTATGCTAGCAAATAGAAATGCCCTGTGCTGTAGTTCAAGGTAACACATGACAGTGTGACACCCATATAATAACAAAACAATAAGTAAAAGGCTTAGATGCACTAAGTTCTTAGTACTGTCCTGACATTTTAATAGTCTTGAAGTGATGAAGTGGGAGTCGATTAAGTCAGGAACATAGAAAGAGTGAGAGAGTCAGAGAAAAAGGGAGAGGTAACTTTTCTTCCCAAAATTATCAACATTTTTAAAGTACAAAATACTGTAATAATATGTGCTCAAAGTACAATTAATTTTCATTCCCATGTGCCGTGATATGTGGTGCATAGGGCTGAGTTATGTATACCAATATATGCACTAGGAAACCTCCCATACTGTGTTTTCCTCCCAGGCCGACCTTGCTTGCATTCATGCAGCTGTACAGCCGGTCAGAGCTAGGTTTGAGGAAGGGACACGTTAGGAGTAGGGTGCCAGAGTATGGTAGGCATTAAGGCACTTGTGGTCTGGTGGCCCAGTTCTAATCTGAAGTTTTGGTATATCAGCCAGAGGGTTGCTATAGCAGATGCAGAACCCCAACCCACCATTTAGTAAACTCATACCACTCTGAATCCTTTTGGTATGCAAATTCTATTTCATGGATCCCAGTGGTATCCCACCCTCACCTGAACACCACTGGCATGTAATTTCAATTTCCTGGTCTGCAGTGGTCCCTCCCCCTTCTGGTAGCCTTCTGTCCCCCAACAAAGTACCCCAGAGATGGTGGCCAGCACTTACCCTCAGCTCACCTCTCTTGCCACTCATCATCTACCTTGCAAAGCTCCTGTATCAATACACAAATCTCAATCTTAATACAAGACTTTTGGTCTACAACTAAAGTCTATATAAAGCAGTACCATGCATACATGCATGCAGACGTAGTTTATTTTCAATGTATTATTTCTTTTACTAACAACTTGGACAAATTCCATGCTTTTTTCACCAAACATGGATGAAAGCTTTCAGACCACCCTCCCCATAACCACATTAATGGTGCAACGTAACGTCCACCAAAAATTAGTGTTTGGCACTTACCCACTTAAGTATTTATAGCCCATTTTTCAGTTTGAACCTCCTGTGTTGTTAGCTACAATTTCAATACATGTGAAGAAATGCTGCTGCCATGGTTAGCCATTGTTCTGCCATCTCCGTAGTCGAAAAGTAATTTTAATTCCAGTGCTTCCTAGATATATGTTACACCTGCATGATAAACATCTTGCCTCCTTGTTCCCTAGGTATATATCTTGATTTATCTCTATTGCTGTCTCACCATTATTTGTCAGATTATCATCAGTATTTACTGTTGCTATGGTAACACAGCTATGCCTTTTATTCATGTACTCAGGGTGGTTAGCTATGCTGTTTGGCTCCTAAAGAATTCACATTTTTATGAGTCCTGAAAATACAGTTTATCACTCAGTCTCATCCATGAAGTTCCTATTACTTCAGTTGAGACTAATGTTAAAGTAATGTTTCTCTTCTTCAGGTGTCAGTTACTAATGATTTCCAGACTTTCTGTCCTGTTTACCTATGTCATGAGCTCCCTCTGAATTTCATTCTACCTCTGTTGCTCCATGCTACTTGTCTACAAATCACCTGTCTAACTGTTCACTGTATCAATAGTGAGCTGAGTTATACTGCACATGTTGGTAGTTGTCTTGAACTGGAAAAATGTAAAATAATATTTTAAATGATCTCTTCCGAAATCACTTATAAACATAATTATTTATCTTGAACTATATTTAGAAGATCACAACATTTTATATAGAACCTGAGTTAAAATCATACTTATGTACAGTTTTTACTATCCCAGATGACTTGCTCTTCCCACGTTGGAACTCTTTATTGCATAGCTGTGGCTCCAAATGAGACACTTCTTAGGAAATATTGGTTTTCTTGCCAAGGGGGAAACTGTAACCTGGTGGCCAATGAACAGCAGATTCATAAGTCCTTAATCTTTGTACATGTCTGCTGATTCCCTTATGGCCTGATGTAACATAGAAACCTTGAATCTGATGGTAGATAAGGACTGCTTGGACCACCCAGTCTGCCCATTTCCATACCAAATGGATAAGCTGCAGATCCTAGTTAACCAACAGCCTACTTTCTCCTACCCCCCACTAGAACTGCCTTATGTCTGTCGCTTGCATTCTTGAATTCTCCCACTGCTTTTGACACCATGACCTCCTCAGGAAGGCTGTTCCATGCATTCACAACCCTCTCTGTGAAAAAATACTTCCTCACATTAGCTCTGAGCTGTCCCCCTTCTATTTTAAAATTGTGCCCCCTCGTTCTTGCACATCTCTTTTTCTGAAAGATGCTACCCTCTTGGACTTTGTTGATTTCCTCGAGGTACTTGAAAATTTCTATCATGTCCCTCCTCTCCCTCCTTTCCTTGAGGGCATACATATTAAACTCTTTTAGTCTCTCTTCATATGTCTTCTGCTGCAGACCCTGCACCAATTTTGTTGCCCTCCTCTGGGCAGCCTCCACCCTGTCTAAGTCTTTGCATAGATGGGGTCTCCAGAACTCCACATAGTATTCCTGATGGGGTTCTCACCAACTGTCTGTAGAGAGGGAAACAACTTTCTGTTTTCTACTGGTGATGCTTCTCCCTACGCATCCCAGTATCCCTCAGCCCTCCTTATTGCCTTCTAAAATTGCTTGCCCACCTTTAGGTCATCTGATATAACTACCCCGAGGTCCCTTTCTGTTTTTGTTGTTGTCAGTATCTCACCCCCCATTATGTACTCTTCCCCTGTTTTTTTGTTTCCCAGGTGCATTACTTGGCACTTCTTTGCATTGAATCTAAGCTGCCATACATTTGACCATTTCTCCAACCTTGCCAAGTCACTTCTCATCCTTTCCATCCCACCATGTGTATCAACCTTGTTGCACATCTTTGCGTCATCTGCAAAGAGACACACTTTTCCTTCCAGTCCATCTGAAATGTCACTTATAAAGACATTAAAAGGATCGGACCCAGTACTGAACCCTGTGGTACGCCACTAGTAACCCCCCTTTATTCACTGTGGACTCCGTTTACTATTACCCTCTGCGTCCTGTTGTCCAGCCAATGTTTTACTCAGGCTACCACCCTGGGAACCACTCCCAGGCTGGCTAATTTGTTTACTAATCTGTTTGTGCGGTACTGTGTCAAATGCCTTGCTAAAGTCTAACTAGGCCATGGCCACAGTCCCTCCCTGGTCTACTACTTTGGTCACCCAGTCAAAGAAATTGACTAGACTCATCTGATGTGACCTGCTCCCTGTAAATCCATACCACCTTTGGTCCTGTGCCCCGCTGGCCTCTAGGTACTCAACAATTCTTTTCTTCAGAAGTGATTCCATCATTTTCCCTATCACTGAGGTCAAACTGACAGGTCTGTAGCTTCCTGCCTCTGTCTTGCTCCCACTTTTGTGAAGGGGAATCACATCCACCCTCCTCAAGTCCTCAGTTACCACACCATCCTCTCATGATTTGTTAAAAAGGGTCATCCATGGTGTTACTAGTTCTTCCCTTAGTTCTTTTAGAAGTCTGTGGTGAATCCCATCGGGCCCCATTGCTTCGTCCACCTTCAGTTTTAAGAATTCTTTCAGAACCCTTTCATCTGTAAAAGGACTGATATTGACCCCACTATCCAGAGTGCTTCTATTGACTGGATTAGGTACCTCCCCATCCTCTTCCTTTGTGAATACTGGGCAGAAGTATTTGTTCAGTATCCCTGCTTTTTCACTGTCCCTCTCTGCCTAACCACCCTCCTCTTCATTCAGCCTCAGTATTCCTCCCTTCATCTTTCTTCACTCCCTAATGTACCTATAACAGTTTTATCCCTCTTCTTAACTGAGTTGGCTATCTTTTCCTCAGTTTGGACCTTTGCTATTCTGAACGCCTTCCCCACTTCCTTCTGCTTTAACCGGTACAGTTCTCTGACCTGCTCCTGCTGTGTTTCCTTATTCTTTCTGAATGTATCTTTTTCTCCCTAACCTTCTCCGCCACCTCTTTTGAGAACCATAGTGTTTTTTTCTTTCATATTGATTTGTTTATTTGCTTCACACAAAGGCTTGTTGCCTCTCTGATGGCAGCTTTGATGTGTCCCCATTGTTGCTCCACCCCACCTTCTTGCCTGTTTGCTAGTGCTTTTCTAAGACACTCTCCTATTTTGACAAAATCAGCCCTCCTGAAGTCCAGTACCTTCAATTTTGTATGGCTTGACTCTACAGCTGAGTTTATCATGAGCCACACTGTTTGGTGATCACTTGTTCACAGATGGCTACCCACTTCTAGACCTGAGATCCTCTCTCCATCCCCATTTGAGAGTACCAGGTCTAAGATTGCTCCCTCCCAAGTGGGTTCCAGCACTAGCTAGCTGAGTCATGCCCCCTGTAGGGCATTGAGAATGGCCCTGCTCTTGGATGTGGCTGCAGCAATGGTGCTCCACTTAACATCTGGCATATTCAGGTCCCCCATCAGCAATATCTCCCCTTTCTCTGCCATCCTGAGGATGCCTTCTATCATTTCCTTGTCCATTTCCTTCCCTGAGATGGGAGTCTGTGTACAATCCCTGTGTGAAATGTGGTGCAATTTCCAGTCTACAGGGTGACCCACAGTGCCTCCACTCCTCCCTGTTTACCTGTTAGTTCTGTTGCTTTGATCCCTTCCCTTACAAAGAGAGCTACTCCTCCTTCTCCTCCTCCTCTTCTACCCTCCCTATCCCTCCTGTAGATTGTGTACCCTGGTATGTTGACATCCCAGTCATGGTTCTCTATGTACCATGTTTCTATGACTGCCACAATATCCAGACATCCCTCTTCCATTAAGGCCACCAGTTCCGGGAGCATGTTACCTAGACCTAGACTACAGGCATTGGTACTGTAGACTTAGCTGCGGAAGGAGCATATAGGAGGGACCAAATCAAGGTCATTATTGAGATTCAGACTGGGTCATCCCCATTGTTGTGTGAAACTGAAAAAAATTGTTTCACAAATTAATTTGCAAACTTGCTGCAGTTTGCAAACTTAGTCTGCCTTGTGAAGTGTCAGTCTGCAGTATAGGGATAGCTTCATAAATTACACACATTTGGAAACTTTGCCAGTGAAGTGGGGACCACAGACAAAGTTAACAATGAGCTATGATATTTGAGATCATACAGTACTGAAATGAGCTGTATGCCATGAGTAGGCTGCGTTCAGTACAGTCTTCTGAAGAGAGAGCAGGACAGAAGTCTGTCTGTGCTTGTCTGAGCAAAATTACCATTACAATCCATCTAAAAACTGCACTTTTTGATCCCTAGTCACACATCTTGTTCTAGAGTGTGTTGTGCAGCTAGATTTGTGTTTTTTTTTCTGTTTTTGATAATTATTTGGTTTAAAAGAGTGTTTTTGTTTGTCTATTGTGAAGCACTGCTATGGGTGAGGGGAACTGTATTCGGTTAACATGGCAGGCCAGAAAGATCAGGGGCCTTTCTGACTGAACAGAATTTTTGTCATGTTTTTTCTGAGTTATTCTTGTTCATTACTTTTGATCTATAGTCTGTCATTTCTCATTTTATTTCTGTAGTTTAGTTTGTTGAGTTTAAGTAAAGTAGTTTATCAGTCTCCTATATGAGTTGTAATTATTTAGTTCTTATAGTAACAGTGTTCTGTCACTTTGTTTTACTAATTTGTTAATTATCCCTGTCATGTTGTGTTAGTCCCTATCGTGTTAAAAAATAAAAATTGGGGTGGCCTTACTAGCTAAAAGTAGCCCAGTACACTCTTATTTCTTATTTTTCAGTTTGCACTGTAAAATCCCTCTGGGGACATGTTGTGTGCTACTGCTAATTAGTTGTACTGCAGACATTGTTTAGGTTTTTCATCACAATTATGTAACTATAAAATATTAAAAATGACTTGGAAGAGATGCTCTACTAAAGGGAAAGATGCTGGGGAGGTGGTAAAGAAGTGTAGAAGGTCTATGAGGCAAAAGGGTATTGCATGTGTATCAAGTAGTGTAGTTCATTAGTGTCTCCCAGAACTGTATTCTGCCACATGGGGAAGGGGGGTAGGGGGTAGGAGGGAAAGGGTAATTTAAGGGGTTAATGGCATCTGGATTTGATTAGTGGGGTTAGAAGGATATGAATAAATGCAGATTGAGGACAGTTTTGTTATTTACATGTGGTTGAAACTTTAACACAACTGTATTAACAAATGAACAAGATAATTAAATGAATACCTGGAATATAAATGGAGTAAAATCTCCAATAAAAAGTTACTGAAAAAAATAAGGCTACACATATTAATGTTGCAGGAGACCTATTTAAAGCAAGTAAAATAACTAAAAAAAGGATGGGTAGGGCAAGTATTTTGATCACAAAGTACATCAGGACACAGTAAAGGGTTGGTGATCCTGATTTGAAAAAAAAAAACCTGTTGAAGGCAAATCTCAGATGCAGAGGAGAGAATATGTATGATTAAGATTAATTTATGTGGAATGGAGATTGTCATAGGCTGTCTTAATGCCCCTTTTCAGGATTTTGGGGTACTTTGTGCAGACATAAATAAGAGATTACGTCAATGGAACTCTGACATCTATTTGGTGGAAATATGAATTGTTTACAGGATGGGAAGTTATATAAATCCTAACAGATAAAAAATTGGGACAAGTATAAGTCGAGAATTTTTTTTAAATGTCCTTTCTTCCAATAATTTATAGGACCTGTGGAAAGAGTCATGAAATGAAAAGATAATATACACACCACTCAAGTAGACATTAATCACTATCAAGATTGGATTACAAATAGAATAATAGATAGGTTCGAGTGAATTACAAGGCTGTAATTCCATCGAGAGGTTCTGGGGACATAGGTAACCTCGAGAGCGAAGCTCGAGAGGTTCCTATGTCCCCAGAACCTCGAGATGGAATTACAGCCGAGTGATTCACTCGAACCTAACTGTTATTTTTTGTAATATATGGATACGAAATGCTGACAAGGTTTTACCTCTGGATTCCTTGTGGGATGGTTCCGTGCTGCTTGTTCTCGCTCTTCACTCACATCCCCCCTTCCTGCGTGGAGTCCTGCTTCTCTCTCTCTCAGGAATAAAAAGAAAAGAAACAAAAAAAACTATGCTTTGGACACTAGAAAGTTGGTGATCCCAACGATAGTATTACGAGGACCGGAAGTATAGTATTATTGGACCGGAAGTATAGTATTACGGGGACCGGAAGTATAGTATTACGGCACTGACTAAGGTATTACAGGGTTTTTTTTGTATGCTTTTTGGGGGTATTATTTTTAAAATCCATATATTACAGGATGTTATACAGTACTCTCCAAAGATTTAATAATAGCTTGTAATTTATTTCAATCTAATATAGAGCCTATGAGGGTCTCTGACCACAATTCAATATCCTTTGTATTAGAGTTAGAGAGAAAACTCCAAAATAATGGCATGTGGAGAATGAATAGCAATTTATTGAACTATGTAAGTTTTTTGGAAAAAATTGATCAAAGTACTCAGAACTTCATCACTGATAACAGTGTGAATAGAGGAAACATAGACAGTTGGGATGCTCTAAAAGCTACTACCAGCGGGGCAATTATTTTGGAAGCTGTTTGGAGAAACAAAGGATGAAAAAAGATTGCAGGAAATATAAGAAAATCTGTCAGAATTGTCCAAAAAATTCAAAATGGGAATGAGAGTAAAAAAGAAGGATATGATAATATGCAGAATGTAATTGAGAATACTGAAATATGCCACATTAGGAATAGCTGGATAAAAATTAAAAATAATTGGCAGATATGAACAAGCCAATAAGATCTTGGCAAACAGGTTTAACTCAGAAGAACAAAACAAAGAAATAATTACAATACAAAATGAATGGGGCCCTACAAACAAACAAACAAAAAAAAAGAACAAATAATGAACTGTTGGAGTATTATAAAAATGTACATGTATAACAGAATGTACATCTACAGAAAAATAAATAAAATAGTATAAACATGTTACACCAAAAGACAAAATATTAGAGGAAGAAAAATTAGGATTGATTAAATCAATCACCACAACAGAGACCAATAACACAATAAACAAGGGGCTTGATTTTCAAACAGCCCAGTAGATTGATATAAGCTACTGTTAGCCACAGCATGAATCAAAGTCAGGTGTGCCAGGGACCCTGCACCTGATTTTCTAACAGAAAGGTCCAGTGCCAAAAAAAAACACATTTGCCACAACGACACTGATGCGCTAAACACATGGCACATGGGAGGGGATTGCTGAAGCTGTAGGATGGTCGAACAGTATAGCAACCAGTGGCAGAGACCTGCCAGCCATGTCCCCAAGTAGCTGGCAGGGATCATGAAGAACAGGATGGGTTGGGTTGACAGGTCCATGTTGGTGGGGCAGTTGTATGACTGATGTTCTGGGGGAAGGACTCTGGGGGTATGTACTGTACCTTCCACAGTGGGATATCACTGTCTGCTCTGAGTGGTATAGAATTTGTTGGTGCAACACTGGTAGTGTGACAAACATTTGGATGCTGTGTGGGTGCAGAATTCCATGGTCAAGTGTCCACAACAGGGGGGCACAGGTTCTCCTGTCACCCAGTAATGGCTTCTGGGGTGGCGCACAGGCTGTTTGACCAACTCTGACTGGTCAAAACCTTTGTGAGCCATGAGCCCCTTGGGGGGATTTGAAACTCTTAAATTAAAGAATGGCACAACACCACTGTGGCACAAACCCCCTTCCACCGTGGCATAGCCATGTATCTGCTGCAAGCACAGCACAAGTCCAACTGGTGCAGTTGGTCCCTCAACTAGTGCAGGCTGCATTCAAAAATTGAGAATGAAAAAGGTGTGTTGCAGTGAGCTCCTTGTGTCATTTATCTTTTATGCAAGTGCCTTAGGTTATTCCTGATGCTTTGAAAATTGGGCCCCAGATGTCTAAAAATGAATGTCTGTGCTTAGATGGATATATACTAGAATTTTGTTGCACAATTAAAAATAGTCCTTATCCATTGTTAGAAATATGATTTCAAGAAATACAGATAAAGAAACAAATTACTTTCTCATATAACATGGCATATATTTTAGTATTACCTAAACCAGGTAAAGATCACAAGTTAGTAGAACATTTAAGACTATTGGCCATTCTGAATAAAAAATATATACAAAATCCCCCCCCCCCACAACCATTCTGATTTGTAGTTCATAGCCAAATATGGACTATCATAGCTACCCTAGGTGTCACTAGTTAAAGGCTACAGAAATCATAATGAATGGCAGGGGGAGGGGAGCAAAGGAACTGTAGGGGTTAAGCTAAACACTGTGATCAATTAGGCTTATATTCTCATTTTTAGAAAACTGTAGGTGCTCTGGCCACCCAGGATAAAGCACCATAAGTATCCTACGGTAAGATATTCTGATCTCCTACAGATACAGCAGCAAGAGACTACTGTAAGGGTCACAGACCATTGGTAACTGCGGCAAACCTCAAGGGGCAGGGGCATGGACCAGAAGCAACAGTGTACACTTTGCTATGTCATGTACCTCCTGGACAAATACACTTGTCAGGTTTTCAGTACCACAATCACCATGCACCCCAGAGTGAAAAAGTGGGCCTTGTTGATCCGTTGCTGCTGGCCCTTAGCCTTCTCAACAGTCCCTAGTTTTGTAAAAAAAAAATTCTGACGTTTATCTGTTCTAGATTATCTAAAGGCAGAGATATATGTGTATGTATGCAATATTGCAGATTGGTTACAACTGCCAGGTACAAAAATCCACCCCGTCACAAATCACATCTTTAACTCTGGTTTCCCTAGTACTGAGAAAGGAGAGCATAGAGACTATAGCTTCTTATAGGTGGACTTACACTTATCATTACCTTAAACACTGTCCTGGATAGTGGGTGAGATTACATACCATACATTGAACACATGGGGACTTAATACCCTGGTGAAAAGAAAAGGGCTACAAATGGAGATCAATTCTTTACTTTCCAAAAAGGCAGAAATCTCCATTCTTTACCTAAAACATAAGTACTGGGAAGGAGGAGAAAAAGGAGGGACGTTCCTAGCGTACTGGCACTGGAAACAACTGTCTGAAAGATTCATAGCAGGGCTTAGAGATCCCACAGGACAGGTTCAAAATAAACCCCAGAATGTTAGTAACATCATGAAAAACTTCTATGCCATCCTTTACTCAGCCTTCTACCATCATGACCCCACAACTATCCAGGCATTTCTAGAAACTATTTTCCTCCCTCGACTATCTCCCCAGCAATTTGAAGTATTGGAAATACCACTGTCGATGGCAGAGGTGTCACAGGACCTCCTTACCCTGAATAAAGGTAAGGCCCCAGGAGGAGATGGGTTCCCTGCAGACTTTCTCCAGTCCCTCGCCCGCATACTTTCTACTGTATTAAGTAAGGTGTACTCGGAGGCAGAAATTTTGGGCACCTTACTCCCACCATCTGAGAGGCAATTATCACAGTACTCCCCCAAAATGGGAAGGATCCTACACTGGCTGCTAGCTACAGGTCAGTTTTTTTAACCAATGTGGTCAGTAAAGTGTAAGCTAAAGTCCTGGCCAATAGGCTCAATCCAATACTCCCACAATTAATACACCCCTCTCGAGTAGGATTTGTTCAGGGTAGATATCATGCAGACCATATCTGCTCAATAATGAATCTCATGCACACAACAAAGAATTTACTGTCCCTAGCTGCTGGAATTGCCATTGATTCCGAGAAGGCTTTTACATATGAACATACAAAATTGCCAACAGAAACAGGCCTCACGATCCATCAAGTCTGCTCGAGTGTGCAGCTAGCAACTCATCTCGCAGCTGCCCCTCCCGTCCCCCTCTTTCCAGTATCCCTGTCCCAGCCCCTCTTGAAACTGCCCACCATCTTACAGCACACTATCTCATCTGGTAAAGTGTTCCATTTGTCTACCCCTCTTTCAGTGAAAAAATGTCTCCTCATCTCCCTCCTGAAATCTTCCCCCCCTTCAATCTTAGTCCAAGCCCACTTGTGTCCCTCCCCTTTCTCATCTGAAAAATCTCTTCTGTGTTGGTCTTGTTTATCCCCTTCAGATAATTAAAGGTCTTGATCGTATCCCTCCTATCCCTCTTCTCCTCCAGTGAATACATATTCAGCTCTCCCAGCCTGTGCTCATAGGGCTTGCTGTCCAATCCATGGATCACCTTTGTGGCTCTTAGTTGCACCCCCTCCAACAATCTGATGTCCTTCTTCAGGAATGAATGCCAGTACTGCATGCAGTACTCCAGGTGGGGCCTGATCGATGACCTATACGCGGGCAGGATAATCTCCCTCCTTCTGGAGGAGATCGCTCTTGCAATACACCCCAGCATTTTGTTGGCTTTTGCTGCTGCCTTCCTGCACTGAGCAGAATTGTTCATGCTCCATGTAATGATCATTCCTAGGTCCTTCTTCTCTGTAGAGCTCCTCAACTGTACCTCATTCAAGTGATAATCCTTCCTCTGGTTCCTGGCTCTGAAGTGCAGAACCCTGCACTTCTTGGCATTGAACCCCAATTGACATGTTTCTGCTCACTCCTGCAGCTTAGTCAGGTCCTTCTGCAACCCCTTCCTTCCAGCCCTCCACATCATCAGCCACAGCTCCCATCTTGGTATCATCTGAGAACAGACTGATCTTGCTCCACAACCCACTTGAGATATCTGCAATAAAAATCCTGAACAGCACCAGTCCCAGTACTGATCCCTGTGGTACCCCGCTTGTCACCGCTGTCAGAGACAAGTGGGTCCCCCACCACCACCACCCTTTGCAGCCTTCCCTTTAGCCAGTTTGTGATCCATTTCACCATTTTTGTTCCCGGCCCCACATGTTCCAGTCCCCCCCAACCTGCCATGCAGCACTGAATCAAAGGCATTTCTGAAGTCTAAATATAGAATCCACTGCATGACCTTTGTCTACTTACTGAGTCACCCAGTCATAGTATTCTACAAGGTTTGTCTAGCAGAATCTTCCCTCTACGATCCCATGCTGTTAACGATCTTGGAGACCGTTTTCTTCCAAGAAGCTCACTAGCCTATCTTTTAAGATGGTGTCCATGAGCTTTCCCACGGTCAATGTGAGGCTCACTGGCCTATAGTTTCTTGGTTCATCCATGGGCCACTTTTGTGGATGGGCATCACATGGGCCATTCTCCAGTCCTGTGGTACACATCCCATGTCCAGGGAGGTATTGAACAGGTCAACCAGTGGCCCCACCAGGACCTCCGCCAACTCCCTTAGTACCCTAGGGTGAATGCCATCAGGTCCAGGTGCATTGTCCACCCTTAATGCCCTCAACCCATCTAGTACCAGTGGGGCTTGCAGTATAGCCTAGAGGTTAGCGTTAATGAGCTGTGAATGAGCTTGGTACATCTATCAGACCTGGGTTTGATTTCCACGACCTCCACTTGCATACTGTGTGACTCTGAGCAAGTCACTTAACCACCCCAGTGCTCCCGGGTCACCCCTGAAAACAGGCACTTATGCCTATTGGACATTACACGATTACCAAAAGAATAAAATCAAATAAAATCAAGACCCTACTCTCTGTAATCCCTACGTCTGTCATCCCCCCCCAACCCACGCCACCCTCGCCTGGGGTATCTGCCTCCCTTTTCCTGCATGAATACAGAGCAGACGTATTAGTTCAGTGCCTCTGCCTGCTCCATGCCTTTCTTCACCCACCCTCCATCCTTTTTAATCCTCACCAGCGGATCCTTGCTCCTTTTTCTCTGTCTGATGTAGTGGAAGGTGTCTTTTTCTCCTCTTTTGATTCCCTGTATCAGTCTTAGCTCCCTGGATGCCTTGGTTGCCCTGACCAGTCTGGTAACCTCCCTTGCCTTCTCCATGTACATATCCTCACTTTCACCCCTCCCCGATTTCCTGTACTTTTGAAATGCTGCCCTCTTGGCCCTCACCCCTACCGTAACCTCCTGTGTCAGCCAGCTGGGATTCTTTGCCTTCCCCTTCTTGCTTTTCTACCTAGTGCAAGACTCCGTAGCCTCCACCAGCCCTTCCTTTATGATGTCCCATTTTTGGCCTCCATGTGTGGTTGCATACCTGCTAGGTGCCTGCCCAAAATTTCCCCCATCTTCTTAAAGTCCACCGCCCTAAACTCAATTGCTCTTGTACCTGTGCCCCCTGTTTTGCTCCCCATGTTGAGCATGAACCACATCAAAGAGAGATTGCTCCCAGCCAGTGGTTCCTCCACTTCCAGATTCCTTACAGCTCCCCCATTATCCAGTACAGGGTCCAGAGTCCTTTCTAACTGAGTCAGCCCCTGGACCAGCTGTGTCAGGAAGCTGTCTTGAAATGCTTCTAACAGGACCCCCTCCCTTGCACTCATGGTGGATGAGGTACCCCACTCCATCCCTGGTAGATTGAAGTCCCCCACCACCACTGTGCTCCCCTAGTGGAACAGAGGCACATCCCTCCAGCTGTACCTATTCACAATTCATATGCCGTTCTGGCAGAGTGTGGTTCCTCTATGGAGGCACCCACAGTGGAGACCAAGGAGGATGCTGGGAACCTCCACAAAGGAGACCTACAGGAGGGAAGCACGAGACCCCACAGGGGAAGGAAACAACTCCTGGTGTGGGAATCCATTGTTAGGATGGTAGAACTGGGGGAGGGAGGGGAGAGGGAGGTAAGGTGCCTGCCTGGCAACATGGCTTGGAGGGACAGGGAGCGAATCCTTAGGATCATGGGAACAGCTGCACGAGGGATGGAGCTGGATGTCATTGTCCACCTAGGGACAAATGACCTGGCTGGGACAGGGATCAGAGCAGTGCAGAAGGAGTTTGTGGAGTTGGGGAGGTGTCTTAGACAAGTAGCACACACGGTAACCTTCTCGGAGTTGCTGTCTGTCTATGGCATGGGTGAGGCTAAGGTGCTCCGCACCATGGAATTCAATCAGTGGTTGAAAAACTGATGCAGAGCTCAGAGTTATGGCTTCACTGGGTACTGGAGGTTCATCTGGAGGAATACAGGCCTATACTGGCATGATGGTCTGCATCTGTCCAGGAGGGGAACCAGGATCCTAGGTGATGGGTTTAAATGCTTCATTTGCAAGCATTTAAACTAGCCAAGGGGGGAGGCACTGAAAAGAAGAAAAGACATCCTACCCCACCAAAAAAAAACAATCAGGGAAGTTAGTGAGGTAAACACCAAGATAGAGCAGTCGATAAAGAGAAGGGCAGGGGTAAATGGAGAAAAAGACAAAGGCAGTAAGGACAGTGATGGGGCAAGAAGGGGTAAGGCCATTAAAAAATGGAGGGTAATGAGTACCAATGCCCGTAGTTTAGGTATCAAGCTCCATGAACTGGTGACCTTGGTGGAAGAGGGATGCCTGGATATTGTGGCAGTCACAGAAACATGGTACACAGAGAACCATGACTGGGATGTCAACATACCTGGGTACACAATCTACAGGAGGGATGGGGAGGGTAGAAGAAGAGGAGGAGAAGCTCTCTATATAAAGGAAAGAATCAAAGCAACAGAACTAAAGGGTAAACAGGGAGGAGAGGAGGCATTGTTGGTCACCCTGGAGACTGGATATGGCACCACAATCCACACAGGGGTTGCATACAGACCCCAGTCCCTGGGGAAGAAAATGGACAAGGAAATGATAGAAGGCATCCTTAGGATGGCAGAGAAAGGGAAGATATTGCTGATGGGGGACCTGAATATACCAGATGTTAACTGGAACACCTTTGCTGCAGCCACATCCAAGAGCAGTGCCATTCCCGATGCCCTACAGGGGGCACGCCTCACACAGTTAGTGTTGGAACCCACTTGGGAGGGAGCAATCTTAGACCTGGTATTCTCAAATGGGGATGGAGAGAGGATCTCAGATCTAGAAGTGAGTAGCCATCTGGGAACACGTGACCACCAAACAGTGTGGTTCATGATAAACTCATCTGTAGAGTCAAGCCATACAAAAGTGGAGGTCAAAATGGGAGAGTGCCTCAGAAAAGCACTAGCAAACAGGCAAGAAGGAGGGGTGGAGCAACAAAGGGGAAACATCAAAACTGCCATCACAGAGGCAACAAGCCTTTGTGTAAAGCAAATAAACAAATCAAAATGAAAGAAAAAAGCACCATGGTTCTCAAAAGAGGTGGCAGGGAAGGTTAGGGAGGAAAATATAGCATTCAGGAAGTAAATGGAAACACAGAAGGAGCAGGACAGAAAACTGTAGCAGAAGGAAGTGGAGAAGGCAGTCAGAATAGCAAAGGTCCAAACCAAGGAAAAGATAGCCAACTCAGTTAGGAAGGGGGATAAAACCTTTCATAGGTACATTAGGGAGAGAAGAAAGACAAAGGGAGGGATACTGAGGCTAAATAAAGAGGAGAGTGGGTGGGCAGAGAGGAACAGTGAAAAAGCAGAGATACTGAATGAATATAGGGTTACCACCTGTCCTGATTTTCGCAGGATAGTCCTGATTTGGGCAGTTGTGTCCTGCAAAAAAACATGAAAAATACTACATGTCCTGACTTCTTATAGTAGTAAAAATATTTTCTAACTTCCTCTAACTGTTGTAGAAAACTATAATACCTTAACTAAAATACCTTAAAATGATAAGAAACAACAGAAACAACTAAAAAACTACACCATCTAGTCTCAATTCTGATTATCTTCAGAAAACAAGTCTGTTGCATTGGTCAAGGTCATATCTTGTACTGCGAAAAATCATGTTTCAGGAGGAAATGTCCCACTTTGGATTTCTTAAAAGGTGGTAACCCTAAACGAATAATTCTGCTCAGTATTCACAAAAGAAGAGGGGGGGGGTACCTAATCCAGTCAATAGAAGCACTCTGGATAGGGGGGTCGATATCAGTCCTTTCACAGAAGAAAGGGTTCTGAAAGAACTTCTAAAACTCAAAATGGACAAAGCAATGGGACCTGATGGGATTCACCCCAGAATTCTAAAGGAACTAAGGGGAGAACTAGTAACATCACTGACTACCTTTTTTAACAAATTATGGGAGGATGTTGTGGTACCTGAGGACTGGAGGAAGGCGGATGTGATTCCCCTTCATAAAAGTGGGAGCAAGGCAGAGGCAGGAAACTACAGACCTGTCAGTTTGACTTCAGTGATAGAGAAAATGATGGAATCACTTCTGAAGGAAAGAATTGTTGAGTACCAAGAGGCCAGTTGGGCACACGACCAAAGGTAGCACGGATTCACAGTGGCAAGGTCATGTCAGATGAATCTAATAGATTTCTTTGACTGGGTGATGAAAGTAGGAGACCAGGAAGGGACTGTGGACATAGCCTAGCTAGACTTTAGCAAGGCATTTGACACAGTCCCACACAAAAGGTTAATTAACAAATTAGCCAGTCTGGGAGTGGGTCCCAGGGTGGGAGCCTGGGTAAAACATTGGCTGGACAACAGAACGCAGAGAGAAATAATGAACAGAGTCCACAGTGAAGAAAGGGGGTTACTAGTGGGGTCCGACAGGGTTCAGTACTTGGTCCATTCCTTTTTAATGTCTTTATAAATGACATTTCAGATGGACTGGAAGGAAAAGTGTGTCTCTTTGCAGATGACACAAAGATACAAGGTTGATAGACAGGGTGGGGTGGAAAGGATGAGAAGTAACTTGGCAAGGTTGGAGGAATGATCAAATGTATGGCAGCTTAGATGAAATGCAAAGAAGTGCAAAGTAATGCACCTGGGGGAAAAAACAGGGGAAGAGTACACCATTGGGGGTGAGACACTAACAACAACAAAAATGGAAAGGGGCCTCTGGATAGTTATATCAGATGACCTAAAGGTGGGCAAGCAATGTGAGAATGCAGTAAGGAGGGCTGGGGGGATACTGGGATGCATAAGGACAGGCATCACCAGTAGAAAACAGGAAGTTGTTATCCCTCTGTACAGACAGCTGGTGAGACCCCATCTGGAGTACTGCATGCAGTTCTGGAGACCACATCTCTGCAAAGACATAGACGAGGTGGAGGCTGTCCAGAGGAGGGCAACCAAAATGGTGCAAGGTCTGCACCGGAAGACATATGAAGAGAGACTAAAGGAGCTTAATATGTATACCCTCGAAGAAAGAAGGGAGAGGTTGAACATGATAGAAACTTTCAAGTACCTCAAGGGAATCAAAAAGTCCAAAAGGGTAGCATCTTTCAGAAAAAGAGATGTGCAAGAACAAGGGGGCACAATCTGAAGCTAGATGTGGGACGGCTCTGAGGTAATGTGTGGAAGTATTTTTTCATGGAGAGGGTTGTGGATGCACGGAACAGCATTCCTGAGGAGGTCATGGAGTCAAAAACAATGGGGGAATTCAAGAATAAATGGGACAGACATAGGGCAATTCTTTTGGGGGGTGGGAGGATGTAGGCTATTGGTTAACTAGGATCTGCAGCTTATTCATTAGGTAGGGAAATGGGCAGACTAGGTTGGCCATGCGGTCCTTATCTGCCATCAAATTTTATGTTTCTATGTTTCTTATGTTTCTTCCTACAGACCCTCCTTATTTGTTCAGCTAATTCCCTATTCAGGTCACTTCCCTGAGCTGGTGGCCTTTACACCATCTTCATCCTCAGTGTCCTATTCTTTGCATCTTGGAACTGCATCCCTAGTGCTTCTGTCCTCCCCTTCTCCCCTTCCTCCCTTACGCACTGTATCACCTCCCTTACATAGAGTGCCATCCCCTCCCCATTCCCCTTAGCCCTATCCTTTTTGAATAATCTGAACCCTAGGATCATCATATTCCAGTCCTGGTACTGGGTGGCCCAAGTTTCCACGATGGCCGCAATGTCCACCCCCTCCACCGCCAAGAGAGCCTGTAACTCTGCTGTTCTATTCCTTTGTCTTTTTGCATTCAGTAAAACCACCCTACAGACTGTTTCCTCCCTTTCCCTACCCCTATTCTTCCCCCCTTTATTCCTCCCTGTGCCGCTTCACCACTGCCTTTACCCATAACTAGGGGGTTGAGCTCACTAGGCTCCCCTTTCTGGACCCTTTTCCTATCAGTGATCCCCTTGCCACCCCCCTCCTCCTAGTTTAAATCCACCTTTGTTGATATATACCCCTCTATTCCCCATTTTAGTACTCGCTTCTCCTCCCTGCTCAAATGTAACCTGTTCCCTGCATATAGTTCACTATTGCCTAGGGTCCTGCCCCAGTCTGACACTAACCCCTTCTCCGTGGTACGGCACTCATCCCTCAGCCACTCATTGAACTCCTCTATCTTTTTTTCTGCACTGTATTCACACATGGTACTGGGAGTACCTCAGAGAATGCCACCATTACCCCCCCACCTCCTCACACTGGCTACCCAAATCCTCAAACCTCCTCTTTACCACCTCTACCATCTCCCCCTCCAAATCGTTTGTACCTACATGCATCACTATGTGAGGTTTCTTCCTCCCCTTCTGAGTACACTTGAGAATTGCCTGCCCTGCCCTTCCCTTGGTCAACCCTGAAATAGCCTTGACTCAGATATAATTGTACCTTTCTCCCCTTCTGCCCCACCTGACACCTTTCAGTATAGAATCCCCCAGCACTAGTACCCCTCCTTCTTCTTGTCCTGTACCCCTCTCTTCCTGTTTTCTCTGTCCACATTTCCAGAGTTCACACTGCCCTACTCCTTATTACCTCTATCTGTACCATTTGTGGCTCCTATATCTTTTCCCCTTGTTTCTGCCTCTCACTCTGCCTCTGCCTCTACCCTGCTCTTATCCTCCCCCTTCTTTCTTTCCCAGCCTGACTCCTGGGTCTTCTCTACCCTTCCCCCTCCCACGATCTCTGACACCTCCACTACCACCTCCGAAGCCAACACTGAAAATCTATTACTTGCTACCCCCACAGTGGTGCCTGTCTCCTCCTTCCCCTGCCTTGAGCCTTCCCTCCACTTACTGCCCCTCTGCTCTCCTTACCCACAGCCCCCCTCCCTACATCTTCATGGATTTAGCCCTGCTGTTTCTCCTCTGCTTCTCCCAGCTACTCCTCTCCGGGGTCCCTCCTGCCACAGAACCCCACCTCCCTCACTCTCTCCAGCTCTCTCCAGAGCCCCTGTACCTCTTCTCTTAAATGGGACTACCTGCAATCAAGGTCTGAAATGGGTACAGATAGGGATTACCTGCATGGAAGTTAAGGGCCCAATCCTCCCCTGACTATGGGAACTGAACTTGCAACCTGTATTGGTTACCATTAAAACAGAATTTGAATGTTGGAAGCTGCTCCAACTCACGATGGCTGGGAAAATAGGTGCAATTAAAATAGTGACTGCCCCAAAGTTATTTTATCTGTTATCCCAATCCCATCTTCTCTTAGAACTCCCAGTTAGCTGGTACACAAAAATAGACAAAATTATCAGTAATTTTATATAAAAAGGGGGAAAAAACAGATACAGCCACAGTAAACTGGGGGGAATATTGATGAGAAAAAGGCTAGTGCCTCTCATGGTTTGAGATGTACAAATGGGCTTTTCAAGCAGTGCAAACACTACAGTGGTTTAAGCATAGGTCTAACAACTCTCCTAAATATATCCAAATGGAGGAGGATCAAAGTAAGGTGCACTCTCTCCCCCTTTTTCTATACTCTACCCCTCCCGAAGTACTAGCCTCATACCCTACTATCTGGCCGACACTCAGATACTGGTCTTGGCTTCAAAGGAAGCTGGAATCAAACCCAACACCCCCACATCTTGCACCCCTATGGGACAACCCAACCATACAAGTTGACTGCAAAAACATTTATTGGCCCTAATGGATCACTAAGGGCATTAATTCTCTAAGCGACAGACTACAGCCTGCTACACTACAGGTAAATACTTTCCAGGATTTACAAGCTCATTGGGACCTCCTTACCACAGATCTTTTGAGGTATATTCAACTCAGAAGTGTGACCCAATCCTTTCTCCACACAAGACCCCAGAACTGTAAGCCAGACCCACTACCTAGTTGGCTATCCCTCCCAAATGGACAGGCCAGTAAAATACTGTATATTCTACTATCCGAGACACCCTGCCAAACCAATCGCAGGAATCTAAGCATAAATGGGAAGCTGCCTTACATATCGCATGGCTGCTGGAAGTTTGGACATACTGCCTTTACTGGTGCTAGAAGTAGGCTGATTCAAAAAAAAATTCCCCATTCCTGGTATAGAACCCTCACATTCCTCCATACAGCAAAGCTCTTCAACACAGACGAATGCTGAAGATTCCAGACACACAAGGAGAACTTACTTCACATATTATGTTTGAGTCCCACACTTCAACCATTCTGATGGCAGATATGTCAGACCACTAGCCCTGAGCAGGTTTCCCTCCCGAGGCGCTGCTCCACTTCAGCAGCCACCAACTGCAGCTCCAGCCCACACAGAAACTTTCTGACCACTAGCTCTGAGTGGGCTCCCCTTCCATGACACTGCTGCACTTCAGTAGCTGCCACCTGCAGCTCCAGTCCACACAAAAGATTTCTGACCCTGAGCGGACTCCCCTCCCATGGTGCTGCTCCACTTTGGCACCTGCTGCCCGCAGCTCCAACCCACACAAAAGATTTCTGACCACTAGCCATGAGCGGGCTCCCCTCCTGCATCGCTGCTCCACTTTGGCAGCTGCTGTCTGCAGCTCCAGTCCACACAGAAGATTTCTGACAACTAGCCCTGAGCGCATTCCCCTCCCACAGCGGTGCTTCACTTCAGCAGTTGCCACCCGCAGCTCCAGTCCACACAAAAGGTGAATCAATAACTTTGAATTTCTGGCACCTTCTGCAGCTGACATCCTGATTGGCTACTCACTGCAGTAATAGCTGGCTCGCTATTGATCCAACTCCAGTTTACTTTCACTGAAGACTTTTTAATTTAATTTGCCTTTGGCAGTCTGCAGCTTCAGTCTGCAGCTCCTCTTCAGCTCAAATTTATTTTTCTGTCGACTACACTGTATTTAAATCTACAATTGTTTTACTCATCTAACTAAGTTTCATGTAGCAATTTTATCTGCCTGAGTTACATAGGGCTTAGCACTGCTGTACAATTTGTGATTTATCATAGGGCTTAGCACTGCTGTACAGTTTGTGATTTAATTTTTATTTGCAGTTGTTATTTGTGCTCTCCTCTCCCTTCCTATTGTATTTCTTCCCTTTCCTTTCCCTTCTCCTGCTATCTGCTGCCTGCTTCTAATCCCAGCACAGGGACCACCAGCTCCTGATGAACTTCCTGCATGCCACCCAGCTCCTCTTTCTCTCGTGGCCCCCACCGAGACTTTTTCTTCCCACTGATTAAGCCCTCCTTAGTCTTCATTATTGCTCTGTTTTCTTACTGGTTCCTGTGCCCCTCACTACTACCCACCCCCCAATTTTCCTTGCTATTTAAATTTTATTTATTTTCCCTTCCTTTCTAGATTTCTGACCTCTAGCCCTGAGTGGGCTCCCATGGCAGTGCTCCCACTGTGGCAGCAGCTGCCCTCAGCTCCAGCGCACACAGAAGATAAATCAAAAACTTTGTATTTCTGATGCCTGCTCCAGCTGACACCCTGATTGTCCTCTCACTGCAGCAATAGCTGGCTCGCGACTGATCCGACTCCAGTTTACTTTCACTGAAGACTTTTTAATTTAATTTGCATTTGTCAGTCTGCAGCTTCAGTCTGCAGCTCTCCTTCAGCTCAAATGATCTCCCCTCCACCCACCCCCGCCCCGGCACTCTTTAAATGGTCTTGCCACCACAAGCCTCTACATCCTCTTTCCATTCCAACCAAAAAAGTAACATAGGCTACTGACTTATTCCCTAGCCTACAGTTGGAATCCTAGCCTGTGATCTCTAAGGGTGCAATTTCTCCTTTCCCCTGCCGTTATAGCTACTTGAAATTTCTGCACTCAGTTGCTTTTCCCTAGTCTTCCTAAGAGTGTAATGCTACCACATTGCTCTTAGGTTACTAGTACAGCTGGATCCTCAACCTGTGACCTCTGAGGGTGCAACTTTTCCATTTCCCTGCCAATATAAATATATAAAATTTCTGCACCCCAGCTGCTTTTCCTTTGTCTTCTAAGTGTGCAATGCTACCACATTCTCTTACATTACTAGTACACACTTCTGAACCTATCTAATTATCTTTGCTCAACCCTTGCTTCCACCCACACTTTCTTGAAATGATTGTCTGCACAACCTGGCTCCTTCTCATATTCATTCACATTCTAGCTCTCTCTTCTCTTCCCTACCATCCTCTCACAAACTCCACCAACCCTGCTTTGGCTACTGCCTTCCCCAGAGCCTTACCAAGCATACAACCCCTAATCCTACTAACCAAATATATGACCAATCTGCTTGGTCCTACTTCCCAGCTCTACCTATTGCTTCCATTATCTCACTCCCTAACTGCTACTCACTATTATCACTGCTAAAGCTATGAACTCCAGTAACCCAAATCTGCTACAGTGCCATAACCCCCACTCGCTCGCTTTCCAACCATGGTATAAGCAGGATGAACTGCACTATCTCATTTAGCATACTTATTCCCACAGTGTGGAGACATAAACCCTAATCCTGGCCCTCACTCCACTCTCCCACCGCATATGGTAACACTAACATCGGTCCCTCCTCTACTAGCTCCCATACCCTCCCCTGTGCCCTCAAATTATGCCATGTAAGTATTCAAAGTTTGTTATCAGAATTAGCCATACTGCAACCACTGGCTGTTTCTCTTGCCCTGATATTCTTATACTCTCTGAATCCTGGCTAAACAATAAAATTACAAATAATGAAATCACCATCCCTGGCTACTTCGTTCTCTGGCAAGACGATGCAAGCCGGAGAGGTGGAGTGGCAATGTATATCTCTACATCACTCAATGCTGACATTATTCTATCTTCATCCACCCCATCTTCCCATGAGGTTCCTCCTCATTAGACTGTAACTACCATTCTCTGTCCCAATATATGTAGGGTGTTCTGCACCATGGGATTCAATCAGTGGTTGAAAAACTGGTGTACAGCTCAGGGATTTGGCTTCATTGGGGACTGGGGGTCCACCTGGAGTGATGCAAGCCTATACTGGCATGATGGGCTGCATCTGTCCAGGAGGGGAACCAGGATCCTAGGTGATAGGTTTAAATGCTTCATTGGCAAGCATTTAAACTAGCCAAGGGGGAAGCACTGGAAAGAAGCAGGGAAATCCTAACCCTCCCCAAAAAATCACGGTACTAAGTGTGGAAAACACCAACATAGAGGTGTCAATAGGGAGAAGGGAAGGGGTAAATGGAGAAAGTGACAAAGGCAAGAAGGACAGGGATGGGGCAAAAGGAATAAAGCCATCAGGAAATGGAGGGTAATGAGTACCAATGCCCGTAGTCTGGGCAACAAGCTCCCTGAGCTGGTGGCCTTGATGGAAGAGGGATGCCTGGATATCGTAGCAGTCACAGAAACATGGTACACAGAGAACCATGACAGGGATGTTAACATATCAGGGTACCAAAACCTACAGGAGAGACAGGCAGAGGAGAAAGGGGGGAGGAGTAGCTCTCTATGTAAAGGAAGGGATAAAAGCAACTGAACAAAAGAGTAAACAGGGAGGAGAGGAGGCACTGTGGGTCACCCTGGAGACTGGAAAGGGCACCACAATCTGCACAGGGGTTGTGTACAGACCACCATGTCAGGGGGAGGGAATGGACAAGGATATGATAGAAGGCATTCTTAGGATGGCAGAGAAAGGGGAGATACTGTTGATGGGAGACCTGAATATGCCAGATGTTAACTGGAGCACATTTGCTGCAGCCACATCCAAGAGCAGGACCATTCTCGATGCCTACAGGTGGCAGGCCTCAGACAGCTAGTTTCAGAACCCACTCATGAGGGAGCAATCTTAGACCTCTTACTCTCAAATGGGGGCAGTGAGAGGATCTCAGATCTAGAAGTGGGTTGCCATCTGGGAACAAGTGACCAGTGTGGTTCACGTTAAACTCAGCTACAGAGTCAAGCCATACAAAAGTGAGGGTACTGGACTTCAGGAGGGCTGACTTTGGCAAGATGGGAGAGTGCCTCAGAAAAGCACTAGCAAACAGGCTAGAAGGAGGGGTGGAGCAACAAAGGGGAATCATCAAAACTGCCATCACAGAGGCAACAAGCCTTTGTGTGAAGCAAATAAACAAATCAAAATGAAAGAAAAAGCCACTATGGTTCTCAAAAGAGGTGGCTGGGAAAGTCAGGGAGAAAAAGATAGCATTCAGGAAGTATAAGGAAACACAGAAGGAGCAGGACAGAGAGCTGTACCAGTTAAGGCAGAAGGAAGCAGGGAGGGAAGTCAGAATAGCAAAGGCCCAAACTGAGGAAAAGATAGCTAACTCGGTAAAGAAGGGGGATAAAACCTTTTATAGGTACATCAGAGAGCATAGAAAGACAAAGGGAGGGATAGTGAGGCTGAATAGAATGAATAGTGGGTGGGCAGAGGGAGACAGTGAAAAAGCGGGATACTGAATGAATATTTCTGCTCAGTATTCACAAAAGATGTGGGGGAAGTACCTAATCCAATTAACAGAAGCACTTTTGATAGGGGGGTCAATCCCAGTCATTTCACAGAAGAAAGGGTTCTGCAAGATCTCCTAAAACTGAAGGTGGACAAAGCAATGGGGCCTGATGGAATTCACCCCAGAATTCTAAAAGAATTAAGGGGGGAATTAGTGAAACCACTGACTACTCTTTTTAACAAATCTTGAGAGGATGGTGTGGTACCCAAGGACTGGAGGAAGGCGTATGTGATTCCCCTTCACAAAAGTTGGACCAAGACAGAGGCAGGAAACTACAGACCTGTCAGTTTGACCTCTGTGGTAGGGAAAGTGATGGAGTCACTTCTGAAGGAAATAATTGTTGAGTACCTAGAGGCCAGTGAGGCACAGGACCCAAGGCAGCATGGGTTCACAGTGGGAAGGTCATGTCAGATGAATCTAATAGATTTCTTTTACTGGGTGACCAAAGTAGTAGACCAGGGAGGGGCTGTGGACATGGCCTACCTAGACTTTAGCAAGGCATTTGACACAGTCCCACACAAAAGATTAATAGTCAAATTAACCAGCCTGGGAGTGGGTCCCAGGGTGGTAGCCTGGGTAAAACATTGGCTGGACAACAGGACACAGAAAGTAATTGTAAATGGAGTCCACTCTGAAGAAAGAGGGGTTACTAGTGGGGTACCACAGGGTTCAGTACTGGGTCCAGTCCTTTTTAATGTCTTTATAAGTGACATTGCAGAGGGACTGGAAGGAAAAGTATGCCTCTTTGCAGATGACACAAAGATCTGCAACAGGGTTGATACACAAGGAGGCATGGAAAAGATGAGAAGGGACTTGGCAAGGTTGGAGGAATGGTCAGAAGTATGGCAGCTTGGATTCAATGCAAAGAAATGCAAAATAATGCACCTGGGAAACAAGAACCCAGGGGAAGATTACACAATGGGGGGAGGTAGTAACAACAACAACAAAAAAGGAAAGGGACCTGGGGGTAATCATATCAGATGACCTTAAGGTTAGCAAGCAATGTGAGAAGGCAGTAGGGAGGGCTGGGGTATACTTGGATTTATAGGGAGAGGCATCACCAGCAGAAAACAGTTGTTATCCCTCTGTACAGACAGTTGGTGAGACCCCATCTGAGTACTGCGTCCAGTTCTGGAGACCTCTATCGCCAGGACATAGACAGGATAGAGGCAGTCCAGAGGAGGGCAACTAACATGGCAGGGTCTGCAAGAGAAGCCGTATGAGGAGAGACTAAAGGAACTTAATATGTATACACTTGAGGAAAGAAGGGAGGGACATGATAGAAACTTTTAAGTACCTCAGTGGAATCAACAAAGTCCAAGAGGTAGCATCTTGCAGAAAAGAGGCGTGCAAGAACAAAAGACACAATTTAAAGGGGGGGGGGCGGTTCAGGGGCAACGTGAGGAAGTATTTTTTCACAGAGAGGTTAGTGGATGCATGGAACAGTCTTCCTGAAGAGGTTGTGGGGTCTAAAACTGTGGGAGAATTCAAGAATGCATGGGACAGACATAAGGCAAATCTTGTGTGGGGTAGGAAGAAATAGGCTGTTGGTTAACTAGGATCTGCGGTTTATCCTGTAGGTAGGGAAATGGGCAGACTAGGTAGGCCAAGCGGTCCTTATCTGCCATCAAAGTCTATGTTTCTATGTAGCTGGTGTCTACTGCAGACCTGGTCTATCCCCATCTTCTGTTTCTGACCTCTTGCCACCATTGTCTCTTACACATTTGCGGGTGAGCTGTACATAATGGGGGATTTCAATCGAATCTGATCTGGTCCTCCTCTCACCAAGCTCCATAACGACATAACTGCCCTGAACATCACAACAAATCCCCAAGCCAACTCAAATAAACCACAAATCACAAAGCCACTCACTAATCAACTGGGCCCTTACCTCCCACCCTCACAGAGTCTTAAAAGTTAGTCTTCTACAAGATTCACTAAGCAACCACCATGTGATTCTTATGGTCCAAATAATACATAGGCCCAAGGTACCCCACAAACTAATATATTCAAGGTCTTTTAAGTTGCTCAAATTAGACCCCATACTCTCAGTCTTGCACACATAGACTGGTCTCCCATCTCCTCGGCCATCGCTATTGACGATGCTCTGGACTACTTCACAGAAACATTCATCGCCACTTGGAACATCTATGCCCCCATTAGGTGTTCCAAGGTCCGTCGCAACCACCTCCCCTGATCACCCCAGAATTACTGGCCTGCCAACAGGCTCATGACCAAACCTGGAAAAAACACAAAGTATCGAAGAATCCAAATGACCACATGATCTACCGTACCCTCTGCAACCAATGCACTAAAGCTAGAAGATGGACAAAGGTTGAATATTTTAGAAACAACTTTCAATCCTACATCAACAACCTCTCCAAATTCTGGAAGGTAGTCTATGCTCTATTATTCCCCCCATGTAAATCACCTCCCCCTCTCCTTAAGGTTAGCAATGCCTTGCTCTAGGACCACCTTGTAGTAGCCACTGAATTCAATTCTTATTTTACCTCCTGCGCATACACCCTCCGTACCTCCCTCCCTCCACCCTCACCCTCCCAAGCAAATACCACTACACCACCTAATAAAGCCCCACTCAAAAGAGCCTTCTCTTTCTCAAAAGTCTCCCCCGCTGACACTCTGACTGCCCTTCTTGCTCTAAACCCTTCTAAAGGAGGCTCCACTGATGGTCTGCACCTTTAGCCCCTTTATCTCTCTACCCCAGCTATAGCCATCCGACCGGCCGACATCCTAAACCTTTCCTTTGCCACAGCCTCAGTTCCTAAAAGCAAGAAGAACGCTGTAGTCCTACCACTTCCCCTGAGTGGTGGTCCATTCTACCCCAGTAACTACCACCCAATTTCCCTCCTCCTTATTCTGGCAAAACTTCATTAACACTTGGTCCTTTCGCAACTCTCCTGCTATCTCTCACTCTCTAACTTTTTCACACCTTACCAATCTGGTTTCAGGAAACATCACTCTACCACCACTTCCCTACTTAGGCTAACAGACTCCATCTTCACAGGGATGGACAGTGGCCTATTCACATCAGCCATTTTTGTCGACCTTGCTAAGGTCTTCTACACAGTCTCCCATTCCCTCCTCCTAAGCAGCCTATCGTCAGCTGGACTGTCTGATTCTGCCACTAATTGGCTCAAGGCCTATCTTGCAGGTAGGACACAATCAGTCAGGATCGCTGACTCACTGTCCCCTTCCCTGCCAATTGACACAGGCATCCCACAAGGATCAGTGCTTGGCTGTATATTCTTTTCAATATTCCTAAATGACCTCCCTTCAGTCTGTACAACAACATCCATTCACATGTATGCTGATGACACAGTCATCTTCACCTCTGGCCACACCCCTTTTGATGCTGAAACCAACTCCAATTGGACTTTGACAAGCTTCAACACTGGCTTATCGCACATCAACTTTCCCAAAATGCCAAAAAAGACTGTCTCCATGACCTCTGACATGAGGCAGAGACTCTCTAGGCTCACTGCCCTAACTTCCTTCCACACCCTAGATGTGACTTCCCAGGAGGATACCTCCTCCTTCAGATAACAAGCAAACAGCACACTCAAAACCTTTGCATTGCTCAAAATACAATTCACATTTCTGGAGAAGGGTGCTGCTGGTGTGTGGCATCCAGTGCACCCCCCCAAAAAAAAACACATGGCATTCATTCAAAAAGCAATTAATTTAACTGTCTAATGGCTTTTCTTACTTTAAACTCCATGAAAAAAGGGGTTCCTCTTAGTTTTCAGATTGGAATTCCAAAGTGAGCAAGCTATACCACCCTGTCACGGTGCGATCCTTTCGGTATAGTCCCTACACTAGCTTCACAGCTCTGAAATGCCTGCAGTGGCTGCTCATAAATATAAAGTGCTGCCTAAATTGGCTTAAGTCACATGGCCTTATTGGCCCCTTTAAATTTGATTCCACCCAGGATTTTCCAAAAGTGGTGGCAGGGAGCATGCTAAGGGGAGTACCACAACTCCCAAAACTCTAAAAACAACCAAATAGCATGCTCAGAACCTTTGCATTGCTCAAAATGCAATTCACTTTTCTGGAGAAGGGTGCTGCAGGTGTGTAGTATCCAGTGCACCCCATCCCCAATAAAAAAACATGGCATATATTCAAAAATCAAACAATTTAACTGCCTAATGGTTTTTCTTACTTTAAACTCCATGAAAAAAGGGGGTCCTCTTAGTTTTCAGATGCCTGTGGATCTGGCTAGACCAACACCTCAACTTTTCTGGATATGTGGATGTTATTCTAAAAAACTGCACCCCAAGCTTGGCGTGCTTTTCAGGAACAGGAACTGTCTACCTCTACTGGCTAGGCATGAACTTGTCCAGAAAATGATTCTCCCACTCTTTGACTACTGTGATGTAGTTTATAGTGCTGCCCCAAAGTCCACCTTAATCTGAATGGACTCCTTCTTCAACTCCATCTGTTGCTTTGCACTGGACACTTCACTCCGCACTCACCACTGTGATCTATACCACTTCCTCACATTCTCTTCACTTACTGAACATTGCCTCTCCCACATTGCTAAGTTCCCCTGTAAATTCTGGTTCAACTCTCTCCCCTCTTGCCTCTCTTCTGCTCTGTCAATCCCTTCACCTCATACACACTCACTTAGATCCACTGATACCAGGACCCTGGCTATCCCCCTCAGACTCACCTCTTCTGGCCAGTCCGCTTTCTCCCACCTCTTCCACAAACTCAGGAACTCACTACCACAAATCAGACACTCATCATCTCTCTTCTCTACCTTAACTGCCCTCTTAAATTTCAACTCCTCAAACTGCTCATGTACCTGATGTGTACAATCCAATCCCTGCTCTGCTCTCCATCCAACTATGGCTGCACCAGTTTCTCATGTTACTGCAGCTTCTAGCACTTGAATCAAAATTGGCACTTAAGTACCTTTCTGATTGTTATGGCTTTGCTCCAATTACTCTGTATTTTATTATCTTAATTTGTCTGTAAAACACACAGTATGAACTGATTTGTGCAGTCCCCTTAATGTACTTGTAAGATGATCATTTACATGCACTGTATTTATCCATATGTGTTTTGTACTCTGTATATACTGTATGTCTTTCCTTACCCTTTCCCCCAGGAGGCGCCAGGAGACATGCAATTTGTTGTTCAGTGTGCCTTCCTGGTGAAACTTTTCAATAAGTAAATAAATAAATGTCAACTGGGTGCCAAAGTACTCAGTAAAAATATACCTCAATCTGCAGCCCTGATCTTACTAGGTTTGCAAAGCCACAAGCAAGGACTCAGCACTCTAACCAAAGACATGACTCAAACATAGTCATTTCTTCTAAATATTTTTATTTTGTGCAAAACAAGCAAAACTGTGCAAACCGGTGTAACCCTGGGAGGCCACCACATGGCCAACCTCCCAGGGCTACACCAAGTTCCACAGTTTTGCTTGTTCTGCACAAAATAAAAATATTTAAATGAAATAACTATGTTTGAGTCACATCTTGTGGTTAGAGTGCTGAGTCCTTGCTGGCTGCTTATCTTCATTGGGACTTTCAAGCACCAGCCCAGAGGGAGTGACCCTTTTTGTATTGTCATACTGGGTTTGAAGTCTGATGCACCTCATTATAATGCACAGGAGCACAAATGGCTTGCACTCTTGAGCATGCAGGCCAAAAAGACTAATCTTGTGCAGATGGCACCTGGTGGCAATCCTGACCATGAATGAATTTCTAACCTCCTTAACACAACTAGCCACATTAGATCACTTATCATAGTAGCTGCTAATAACTTGTTGACCTACTTTTGCTCTTGGCAACCATTTGTATTATTTACAAGATCCAGGACAGGTGTAGGATAATCCTACTCTACTGATATTACCCATATCTACTGATGTCAAAATGGGGTGGGATCCTGGTACTGTTTACAAATTATGTTTGTTCTCCATAATATCTCTGCAATGTATATACTGTGTTTGTTTTCTCTTTCTTTTTCTGCCGTTATCTGTGGTTGCTTTACTTTTTTTGGTTTTTGTGTTAGGGAAGGATGTCACCGGCATTGTCATTATCCCTAGTTTAATTGATGCATGTAGTGTCAACTATGGACTGACACATTGAATATTCTTTTGGAAGTCTGTGTTACCCTCTTCATGACTGAATACTCACAACTGGTATGTATCAGGATGCTTCTTTTTCTTTTCCTGCCTCCTCCGTGTCTCCCCTGTCAGCCTCTTCTTCAGGCCATCTATGGTCTCTCCTCCTACCGCTCGCTTGCATCTCTGCCCATTGCCACCATCCCCCACTTCAAATGGCAGCCACCCTTGGGATAATCTGGTGTAACCCTTCACCGGATGGGTCCTCCTCCTCCAAGAAGAAAGGCACAGGTAGGGGCTGGCCAGCACAACTTCTTGGCCCCTGGGTGCTGTTGAGGTGGTCTCTGTGTCCCGACCAGGGCACTCATGGTGGCAGAGGGGACTGGATAGCTGTCATCCAGTCGAGCAGAGGAGAGCTTTTTTCCCTTTTTCTCTTGGGTGTGCAGTGTGCCATGACATCTAGGTGTACACTAACATGTGCTATGCCCTCCTAGTCAGTCGGTTGGTGTATGTGCTGTACCTCTGGTCTCAACTGCGAGTCAGCAGTCACTGAACTGCATCCCCACCCTCCCCCCTGGAGAAGGTGAGTAGTCATCAGATGCTTCAGCCTTCTCCCCTTTGCTGGCCCTCCAGGAACTCGAGTCCATTCCCAAACCTGGGTCACTGGTGTCGCAAGTGGAAATCCAACTGCTGTGCCAATGGCCGACTATCAGAACATTTCTAATGCATCCTGCTGTTATGTTTGTAAATGGAAAACTACAATAAAATGTTTAACTGCAAAAAAAAAATAGAGCAATAATAGAATTATTCAATACTTAGAAAAATTAATTCATAACGATCATTGTGGCTTCATACTTACTACATCAATTCACTTGGGAACATAACAAGAGCTAATGTTAATGGAATATTTGCAAAGAATAAAAAAATCAGTTTTTCTTTCACTGGGTGCAATTAAAGCATTTGATATGTCACTAATGTCACTAATGAACTGAGGAGCAAAGTAGGCTAGCAGCCCGTATATAGTTCCTTTATCATGCATAATATCTTAATTCACCCCATTTGCTATAAATATATTTAACTTCTTCTTTAACTAGTTTTGTTGTTTGCAATAACAGATTCTGTTTGGTAAATTATTCCATAGATATTTTATCCTTTCATTATAAATAAATTTATGTTTTTCTGTTTGGAATTTCTTATTGTTTACTTGAAGGAGATGGCCTCTGGTAGTATAGTAATTGTCCTTACATGTGAGGTTTTATGTGATCAGTAGATATGAGTCTTGTATTAATGCCATGAAAAAGTAAAATGTCCCCTTGTTTTCTTCACAGTTCCTAGAGTTATAGATTTAACTTATGCCATCTATCATTGTATGGTAAATCTTTCAATTCTCTTATCATTTTGATCACTCTTTTTTGCACTCTCTCTATTCTGTCAATGTCCTTCCTCCTGTAACAACACCAAACTTGACTGCCGTAGTCCAACAGAGGTCTCACATATGATTTATATAAAGGCATAATTACCTCTGAACATCAACTTCTAATGTTTCTCTTTATTGTACCTATTACTCTATTAGCTTTAGCTATTAATTTCAATACAGTGGTCTCCAACCCAGGAGAGACTGATATGTTGGAGTGGGAATATTAATTTTCTATTCTAGATTGCTAGTGTTTTCTGGAGGAGTAATTTGATTGGATCAAAGTAGCATATACAGTATCTGTCCCAAAGCTAAGATGAAATTTAATACTGATGTCTCCAGAGAATGCAACTTCAATAGAGGATTAAAGAAGGGTTGCCCTCTGTCACTGACTGCATTTGTCCTAGTAATAGAAATTCCACTGTTAGAGATCAGAGGCAATAGGAGAATAAAGAGTAAAGTGACCAATAATTCAGAGACTAAAATAAAAGCATAGGTGGAAGACATTCTACATTTGCTGGAAGCCCACATAACAGTCTTTTAGAATTAAAGAAAGTTATTATAACATTTTCAAAGATGGCTACAAAGTAAATGACTCAAAATCAGAAATGGCTACTTTCAACTTAAGGTTAGGACAAATAAAATAACAATTTACAGCTGTTTTGCAGCTGAAATTCAAAAGGAAATAACTGACTATTTAAGACTAAAATTGGCTACAGCACTGCAAGATTTTTAATTTTTCTTTTTACTAAATTATAATCCAAAAAATCTCAAAGCTTGAAGTTACATTTCAGGGTCAGGACAAAATACAATGTTCACTGTGGAAGAATCCACATTTTGAAAATGTTTGTTATCCATTACATATCATATATTTGTTCTGGCAGTTGTGTCCAAGTTCTGATTGCTTGGTTAAACAAAATCAACAAGCTTATGAGAACATATATCTGGAATTATAAACAACCAGGAATGTCTTGGAATAGGTTCTGTCATCCAGGGAATTTGGGGGTGGGGTTAGCATGTCCTGATACCAAGACACTTATCTCTGAATACATTATTAAGAAGGCATTGATATGGGCATGTAAGGATGACTATTTCTTGAAAATGGCATTTAGAGGGAGGTAAAGTACAAGGAGATCTGCATGATATAAAAAATGTATGGTTCACTCTGAAAAGTTTTGTTAACAGTAGAAGTTTAATTATAAGGACTATTGGTAAGGTGGTAAAGAAATTCCTAAACATGATTACATTGCCTTCCAACTTATCACTAAAAATTATATATGCAGAAGGATCTTGGGGGAAAACCTTACATAATAAAAATTGGATTAAAAAGGCATAAACATATTGCATAACAATAGGGTGCATGAGTGGACTGATATCAAAAATAGGTTTGGTTTAATACATTATGAATACATTTTCTATAGTCAACTTTGGGACATGAATAAGAAAGATTTCTCTGGATGTGAAAGAGACCAATGTTCAAATGACAGAAAAAGAATTCAGCTGATTATTTACATGGATAGTGAAAAAATACATTATGGCTATGAAAAACTCTATAATAAAACATTCACTAAACTACCTTTTGTTAAAAGGAATAGCTTTAACAGATAATCAATGTAATATAGCTCAGACATCCATTAATGATTTCAAACTATCCAGAGACAAAACTATACAGTTTAAGATTTTAAGCAAGGCATATTAAACACCCTACAAACTGTTAAACATGGGAATATGACCTAATTCAAGCTGCTGGCACTGTCAAAAATCCGACGTGGATATGTTACATGATTTCTGGGATTATGTTCTTATTAAAAATTGGTGGACCCACTCATTCACCATACTAGAAAAATTTGAAGTTTATGTGCAAAATTATGATAATCATATAATTAATGTTCTAGATGTATACTATATAATAAAGCAAGTATGGATGGTTACATGTGGATTCTTATAAAGGCTAGCTCTATGTTCATTAAAAGAATTATACTGAGAAATTAGAAACCACAATACCAGAATTATTTTTTTCCTACGGAAGAATGGAAGCAACTTCTTTAAAGCTATTTATATAATAGGAATTCCTTCACCTCAAACAGTTTGGGGAAGTATATAATATTCCATGGGATAGGTGGAACTCAGATATATTTATCACTTTATAACCACTCTATAACAACTATTTGCAATCAATATTTTAACTACATATTAACATCAAATTCCTTAGTAAAGTACTGTATTTATCTGTACCATAAAATTAGTCATCCTTATGATGAGTACAGAGCTTAGGAAGAGGAGGATATGAGCAGCTGTGTACATGACTGATGAGCACATTACACATCAGTTACCAAGTGTCTAAGCTAATAGAGCATCCAAAATATCTATTGTCATCCCCTGCACTCCTCTGTTCTTCTCCAACCAAGTAAAATCAAATGGTGCCAAATCCATAGTTTTGATTTCCAAATACAAGGCCCTGCTGATGAAACAGTCACTATCTGTCAGCTGTGTCAAGCTAGATTTAGTATAGGGACAAAAGGGGCAGCCACCTAGGCACCAATGGGCAACACAAACACACACACATGTGTGTGCAAACATGAATACACACATCCAAAACACACTGCCAGACAGCAGGATCACCATACCACTGCAACATGTCCGTGATAAAGGCTACCCCACAATATGCCAGGCATAAGAATTGCTCTCCAAATGTTCCAGCTAAAGAGGTTTCTGCCCCCCCCAAATAGTGCAGGAGGCTCATCCATCTACACCATGTCAGGAAGCACACATTATGCTTACACACACACACACACACACACACACAATGCCAGGCATGAAGGTCATCCCACAATGTAACAAGGAGAAGAGTCAACAATATCACAATATACCAGGTAATTTTATCAAACATTTTGATTTACTAGCCTATAAAGGAAGTTCTGGACCTTTTCTGCCTGCCATACTGCTTGCTGCCTAAGCCAACTGCACTGCTGTCTCCAACTCCTTGAGTGCCTCTCTGTCTGACAGTGGGACTTGCTCCAAATTTTGCTCACCTAGTCACATCAGCAAAGTACACTAGTTTTGCACCACCATCTGCTAGTTCCACAAGTCTTTGGAAAGGATGGGTGAGATGGTCAAAAAGTCTGGGTGGTCCTCTGATTTGGTTTATCTTTGGAAATTGAATCAGATTGAAACTGAATCAGATAGTTTTCTGTCCACTGTGCTCTTTGGAGTTCAGGGGCCTGATTCCAAGTCGAATGTCACAACTCGTCAGCATATGAGAGTTGCAACTTTCACCACTATGCCAGGGACTCTATGCCACATGCCAAAAGTGGCAAGGTCCTGGCACTTGCGACATGCAGGTTACGACATGGGAGCTGTACATCATGGGCATGGTGTAGATGGCCTGCATGTCACAAGTAGCAGCCAGCTACCGGCAGCCCCCTTGAAGACCCCGCCCCAAAACACCATGGCACACACCAGGTGGGATGGGGGCAGGACTGGTGGCACAGGAGTCCGGGGTGCACCAGTGAATGGACCCCTGGGGTTCCCCAACATCTGGGGTGGGGGCAGGGGTATGCCTGTGAGGACACAGGAGGCACATTGGCACCATTGTTGTGGCACCAAGGTGTGGGCAGCCAATGGATAGCACCATCAGATGCTCCTTAGAACATCTCTGGGCTGCTTTAACTTAATGCCACCAGTGCAGCTCTTGGAATTGCACTAGCAGGTTATAGCAGCTGCCCTTCTGGAATAGGGTGCAGTTGTTGCTGTAACTCGCACTTGGGCCATGGTGTTGCGGGCTGCAACGTAGTGAATGGAGTAACCCATGGTTGTTGTAGCCCACAGCTGCCATGCGCGAGGTGCCTCTTGTAATCAGGGTTGGCATACTGCTTGACATAAGTCACAAGATATGCCACGGGGTTTAGTGTATCTCAACTTACGCCAGCATATGACCTCTTGGAATCAGCCCCCAGGTTCTGTGTTGTGAAATCTCTGCCTGCTGCCACACCATGCCATTCACTGATCAGCTGAAAGAGCAGCAGTCTTTCTGGGGAAACCTCCATCCATGGTCACCAAACATAGATTAGCTAGTCATTCAAGTGGCTGGCCCTTTAAACCTCCCAGTGGCTGACAGACAATAGCTGCAGAGCCAGTAACCTCCCTTTGAATAGCAGGAACTTGAAGCTTAGCCAGTAAAGCCATACATGGTGGAAAACTGTAAACAAGGTGGCAGCAGCCAATCTGATAAAACCCAGACAGAGCTCCCGACCACCACTATAAATGCATGCCTCCCTTCCACTGTCTAACTCACTATTGTTGAAAAGAAACAGACTTCACTTCTGTGTTAAACCCAACATTTTGCACTTTAATAACCTTGCAACCATTCAACTGCTTTGTCTATAATTTAGCATGCTCCTTCTGGTACCATAGATCTCTGGATTTGGCAAGTTTTGTTCAAGTTGGATGTACAGGTGTGGAGCTATGTAATGTAAATATATGTGAAAATTACCAGTTGTTTTACAATTTCTTTGTCATACCATTTCTCTGAAACCAGTTGGCAGTTTGGTCCAAAACTTTCAGGGTATATGGGGTCTCAGTCACAGAAGTGCCTTTGTATGTTTGATGAAAAAATATTAATCTGTTCAAAAGTTATTAAAATTTCAAGTTTCTCATTATTTGCTATAGGAAAAATTAGATGTCCCATGTGAAAGTACCATATATCTTTTGCAAAATTGCCATTCTCTTTCACAAATGGGTCAACTTCTTTCATGTTTCCACCATTTTGTTTTCAGTTAGCAAAGTGGAACAAATGATGTAATTCAAACATTGCTGCCACTTGGTAAACACCAGCACATGTGTTTACCTAATCAGGGCCCAAGGAACAGGATTCTGTAGTTAGTTTGGGGAAATAATGCTCAGAAACATGATTTTTTTTATTGGCCCATTTTCAGTGTCACAAATTTGCGACATGTAATGCATATTGTGGCACTACTTTTGCGAAAGTGCCACAAATTCAGGCACTGTTTTGAAAAACAACAGGGGTTGTGCCACAAACTGTGCAACACTACTTTTGTTACACTGTGCATTTCTTTGTCACTGCATTGCAAATACACTGTTTGGGCTAATGGACTGACATTTTCAGGGCATAAAGGACTTGCCCCACAGATGTGCCTTTGGGTGGTTTGCAGGTACAATTTACTTTGGTTACATAGTTATAACATTCCAAAGTTTTGTAATTTCCCATTGGATAACATAGTTGTGGTCGGGGTACCATTTGGGGGCTATCTCAAAAACAGTTCGCGATATGGATTTTTTATGAAACGCAGTTGTACTAAGCAGTTATGCATGTTACCAGGTCTTGATTACAACTGTGGTGGGAATTTTTATTGATGTCCCTATGGTGACTTTGATACTGTGCTATTATTAGCACAAAGATTAATTGCTATGTTTCTGACCCTGCACTCCCACATATGGATACAATTAAGTGAAATGGGATTTAATTACAGTGTCTCTACAGTTATGTATAGATAAGAGTGCAGGGCCCATAAGGCCCTGTGCTCCCACATGAAAATCAGGGAGGATTACTGTATGCATGAATGAGATGGGACACAGGGCCCTTATAGAACTGAGGGACAATGGGACTGCAAAGACAACATGGACTTAGGTTACGGTTCATCTCTGTATCTGTTGGAAAAAATTGTGGGCATATATGTGATCTTGTTCAGGGTGCCACAGTACACTTCTTGTCATGTGTGCCCTCGTTAGATATTACTTGTTCTGCAGTTAGCATTAGGGTTCAGGTTTGGGTGTGGGTGAGGGTATATGTCTGTTGCATTTAAGGGGGGCACATATCTAATGTTACTCAGGGTGCTGAGGTACAAATTCTGTTGTATGTGCCCCCATTAAATATTGTGGGTTAGGTTATATCTCTGCTAGAGTTAAGGGGGGCACATATGACATATTGTTCAGGGTGCTGGGGTACACCTTTTGTCTTGTGTGCCTCCTGTAAATAATTCTTGTTCTGCAGTTAATGTTAAAGTTTGGGTTTCAGTGTGGGTTTGGTAATATGTCTGTGGTTCTTAAGGGGGGCAGATATCTGTGCTGAGTTATACCTTCTGTCATGTGCCACCCCCTTAAATATTGCAGGTTATGTTATATCTTTGCTGGAGTTAAGGAGGGATACATATGTCATATTGTTCAGGGTGCGGGTTACACCTTCCATTGTGTGTGCTCCCCTTAAATATTACTTGTTCTGTAGTACCTGTTACAGTTTGGGTTTCATCGTGGGTTAGGTTATGTAAGTTGCAGTTTAGAGGGCACATATCTGATGTTGTTCAGGGTGCTGAGATACACCTTCTGTCGTGTGTGCCCCCCATAAAAATTGTGAGTTAGGTTGTATCTTTGCTGGAGTTAAGGGGGGCACATATGTCATATTGTTCAGGCTGCTGGGGTACACCTTCTATCATGTGTGCCCCACTTAAATATTACTTATTCTGCAGTTACTCCTACAGTTTGAGTTTCAGTGCAGGTTAGGTTATATGTCTGTTATACTTAAGGGGGACATATATCTAGCTCTGTGCCTTCATACACCTTCTGTTATGTCTGCACCCACTTTAGTATTGTGGGTTAGGTTATATCTCTGCTGGAGTTAAGGGGAGCACATATGCCATACTATTCAGGGTGCCAGGATACATCTTCCATCATGTGTGCCCCTCCTAAATCTTATCTGTTCTGCAGTTACTGTTACAGTTTGTGTTTCTGTGCATATTAGGTTAAATGTCTGTTGCAACTAAGGGGGGCAGATTTCTGATGTTGCTCAGGGTGCTGAGGTACACCTTCTGTCATGTGTGTGCTGCTTTAAATATTGTGGGCTAAGTTATATCTTTGCTGGAGTTAAGGAGGGACACATATGTCATATTGTTCAGGGGTGCCAGTGTACACCTTCCATCATGTGTGTTCCCCCTTAAATATTACTTGTTCTGCAGTTACTATTATGATTCAGGTTTCAGTGTGGGTTAGGTTATACAGTACATCTGTTGCACTTAAGGGAGGCACATATCTGATGTTGCTCAGGGTGCTGAGGTACCCCTTATGTTTTGTGTACCCCCCCTTAAATATTGCGGGTTAGGTAAATGGGGAACAATTACAGTACACATGCATGGAAGCACAGGGCCCAGAACACCCTGTGCTCCCACATGGACATATGTACATGGTTATGGACTGCTGGGAGTGGGAACACAGGGCATGTAGAGCCCTATGTGCATACATAGACATATGGATCTCATTATGTACTGATAAGAGCCCAGAGCCCAGGGCCCAGGGGGCCCTGCACTCCCACATGTAAATGGGGGACAATTACGGGCCCAGATGTAAACCATGATAAATTATATGTGCAGGTCCCGAAGGGACCTGCACTCTGAGTCATAAATAACGTTATGATTACACAATCTCAAAAAGAAAAGAAATTAATTGCAAAAAACTATATTAATGCATCAGTTAGGGTTATGGTTAGGGTTAGGGTTGGGTTTAGGGTTAAACTACAACCTGTGTGGGAGCTTCCCCATTGATTCCTATATGAGTTTTGCAAAACTACTAGGTACTTTCATGAAAGTACAGCCTTTGTGCGAGTTTCTCCATTCATTTCAATGGGACTTTTGTGAAACTATTAGGTATTTTCATGAACGTACAGCCTTTGTGCCAGCACCCAAATTCATTCCTATGGGAGTTTTGGAAAACTACTAGGTACTTTTGCAAAAGCACAGCCAATGTGCGAGCCTCCCCATTTATTTCTATGGGACTTTCAAGAAACTACTAGGTACTGTACTTTTGTGATAGTACAGCTTTTGTGCAAGCTTCCCTATTCATTTCTATGGGACTTTTGCAAAAGTACTAGGTACTTTCATGAAAGAACAACCTTTGTGTGAGCTTCCCCTTTCATTTCAATGGGATTTTCATGAAAGTGCTAGGTACTTTCATGAAAGTACAACATTGTACGAGCTTCCCCATTCATTTCAATATGATTTTCACAAAAGTACCAGGTACTTTCATGAAAGTACAACCTTTGTTTGAGTTTACCCATTCATTTTTATGGGACTTTTGTGAACTACTAGGTACTTTCATGAATGTACAACCTTTGTGTGAGCTTCCCCATTCATTTCTATGAGAGTTTCTCAAAACTAGTAGGTAGTTTCACAAAAGTACAGCCTTTGTGATCCCCCTTGGACATATGCATACAGTTATGGACTGCTTGGAGAGGGAGCACAAGGCCCATGAGCCCTGTTCTTACACATGGACATATGGATACCATTATGGACTGATGATGTTGCAGGTCCTACAACTCAGGAACAATTACAATATGAATGCATTGAAGTGCAGGGGCCCAGAGGGCCCTGTGCTCCCACATGCACATCTGCATATAGTTATGGACTGTTGGGAGTGGAACCACAGGACCCATAGGACATATGGATACCATTACAGACTGAAGGGAGTGCAGGGCCCAGAGGGCCCCTGTGCTCCCACATGGAAATCAGGACCAATTACAATATGAATTCATGGGAGCACTCTACCCTTACTAATAGGTGGGAGTGCAGGGCTCATAGGGCCCTACACTCCCATATATGGATACTATTATGGAGTGATGAGAGTGCATGGCCCTGAGGGCTCTGCGATCCTACAGAAAGATGAAGGTTAATTACAATGTCCCTACATTTATGGATAGATGGGAGCACAGGGCCCAGAGGACCCTGCACTCCCACATGAACATCAGGGAAAATTACAATATGAATGCATGGAAGCACAATACCTGGAGGACCCTGTGTACCCACAATACACTATGGACTGATGGAAGTGCAGAGCTCAGAGGGCCCTGCACTCCCACAACCACATCAGTGCAAGATTACTCTTTCTCAAAAAGTAAGGAAATTCATTGTTAAAAAACATCATTAATGCATCAGTTAGGATTCATATTTGCACTTGCATACTGTGTGACCCTGAGCAAGTCACTTAACCTCCTTGTGCTCCCAGGTCGCTCCTGTAAAAAAGCTTTCCGCTTAGAGTGCTATACCTGGTTAAACAACTAAATAAATAGAAAATATTAAAGAAACAACAGTATGGAAATGTGGTGTTAGGGTTCAAACCCTAAAATCCTATCCCAACCCCAACCAACCCTACCACCCCACCCTACCCCCAACATCCACAGACCAAAAGGTGTTGGGCTGTGCCTTGAGGTCATCGACCCTAATGCTCATCCCATTCTCCTATGCTGTACCATGTTAGCTTCCTTACACATGGAATGTAGATAGCGTTAGGGCTAATGACTCCAAGGCACATGTGGCACCTGTTGGTCTGTAGACTGTGAGGGTGGGGTGGGGTGGTAGAGTTGGGTGGGGAATGGGGTGGAGTGTTAGGGTTTCAACCCTAGCACCACAACAGATTTCCATACTTTTGTCACTTTAATATCAACCCTAACTGAAGCATCAACAAAGTTTTTTGCAATATATATATATATATTATTTCAGACTCTTTGGGGATGTCTCTAAACTTTTCTGTCAAGTGGAAATGTGGAGAAAAAAATCCTAGGGTCCTGCAGTGTCTAGTGCATTACCCTGCCATGACAACAAGATACTCTGAAGTAACTCTTCTGAGTGAAAAAGTTACTGCACACTTATAGAGAGTAAAGATATTCCTACCCAGTTAGGTGGTGAAAATCATCATGATGAGCACTGTGCATCAATTCCAATGCCTAACTATGACCCTGCTATGCATGGCTACTATAGACAATGCTATCAAAAGTTCACAAAAGCAAAGAGTATCAGAAAATCTGGAGAACATGCAGATGCTGGTGAACATCACTCACATCATCATCTCAGGGGTGCCTCATCATGTAGATTGTTATTTCCTGATACATGTGGAATCTGTAACAAATATGTCATCAAAGTGAAGGGGAAGAAACAATATCCAACTGCTATTGTTACAAAAACAGTTTAAGCCATAATGAAAAGAGTGGCAGAGCTATGTGATAACCAAGATATGCTCACAAAAATTAAGACAGAGGATCTCATTCCAAGGGAGCTTCATAAACATGACAAGTGCTAGTTAAATTACACAGTAATCACAAGGGACAGGACCCCAGATGATCAGAAGAGAAGTGATAATGAGGATGACAATGAGCAGTGAGATGGAACTGGGTTTGAGGCTGTTTGTCATGTAATTGAAGACAATGTGCTTCAAAGACACTAAGCTGTTTTAGTGAAGGTGTTGAATGAAATCTTAGGCATTGGAGTAGGTGATCGATGATACCATTATAAACTTAGAAACCAGCTGAAAAAGAAATACGGGAATTCATTTTTATTTTTAACAGCTAATCCACAAAAATCACTAGCTGTAAGCAGTGCTGACTTATTAACTGGTGGTGCATCAGTTACAGAGCTTTTGAGAATGGATGGCAACTAAGTCATCAAGCATGCTGCTACAAAGCATGTACTTGATGGAGTTGTGCTGCACAATATGACGGAACAAAACATGCCATTAAACATCCTGTTTCATTTAGAAAATAGTTGCAGTTATGACCAAGCGTGTAAAATTGAAATTGGTTTAGTGGAACTTTCTCAGCATTTTCAAGAGCAAGCTCTGTTACTGCCACTTCAGCTAAAGTCAGAGTCTTCTGTTGTCGTAACAATTTTCTGGATGGACAACTTTGATCAGAACATTGAAACAGTAACTGGATATGGAACAATACACAATACTCATGGTGTTGCATACCAAGAAGAATCTGAAGGCTCCATTCTTCAAGAAGATTCTATTGAAATTCCTCATTTAAAAAGAAGGACAATTGTATCTAACAAAAAGGAATTAGAACATCAACATGTGAATTCAAAGAAGAAGCCAACCACATATGGAAATATGCTACTCTGCTAACATCAGTGGCAAATATTGGCAAGGCAAAGCTAATGCTATGAGGACTCAGTCAGGAAGTATACAAGGAGGATCAGCCTGTCCCAAGGTTTACTGGTTGGCTGATGCTAGTTTGTAAAAATCATTCAAGTTCTCCAAAGAAGACTGTTATCACATATCTTCCACCCATCCACACACCCATCACTGATTATACCGCTGTAGTTGAACTCCTCACACAAACAGAAGAAATAGCTCAGCAAGTAAATATGCCCTATGTTCACCTGACACTTGATGCTGGAGCAGCAGAAAAGGCATATCATGTTGTGTGAAATTACCCTGATCAGTTCCACAATGTCATAATTCATTTGGGAGATTGTCACCTATTTCTGGAAAATGTTGGCATTATAGGAAAGTTAGTTGATGGCAGTGGCTTTGAGGACATAGTATTTCAGGCTTATCTGTGTGCCTCTGGCAGCGTAATGGGAGTTTTCTGTGTGAAGCATTACAGTCAGGCATGGACTGTACATGGACATTTTGCAAATACGTTTGAGTGATTGCTTGGGGACAGACTTCTAGAGTATTCAACAGAATTGAATGTCACCTCTGCAGCATTGCTTGACCTTACCAGATAATCACCTCAACCCATAGACTTCCATAAATTGCTTCAGGAAAATGAGATTGTCACTTTCCAGGCTTAATATGAGACCTTCAGGCAGCGGATTCATAGAGGTGAACTACAGAAAACCCCACAGCTCTGGATGACATATCTGGATATAGTGAATCAGCAGCATTTGCTCCACACATCAATAAAAGTAAACAATGTTGATCTTAGACTACTGTGTTGGAAATATTCACTGCCCCTGTTCTTCACATTTAACAAGCCAAATTGTGCTCAATATGGGGCTTACTATATGCACACACTTGAAACTCTTGAAGCTTTTCATTCAGGGTATAGGACATTACAGTATTTGAAAAGCAAAGGCTTTCAGTTCAAAGAAGCCATCAAAAAGCTTCTAGGGAATCAGCTGACCAAGTTGGTAAGCAGACATACAATTGAAGTGCTCAAATTCCAGGTGGATGCCTTTCAGAAGCTTGGGAGTGATTGACAAGTGGATAAATGTGTTGTAGCTCTGCTAAAGGAGCATGCCTGTAAACTGTATAGAAGAATGCAAGTTACTAGTGTAAATATAGTGAGGCAGCAGATCTTCTAAGAGAACTCTAACAAAGACACCAGAATAACTGACCTGTCTCTGCTACCACCCTGACAGGAAATCCTGAAGTTACCTATTCTATGAGCCAACTACATCTGCTGATTGTAGAGGCTTTCTTATGTTGCAGTTATCAATGCCCCAAATATAGCTTTGCACAGTTGGACTGATGATATCAATGTAAAGTGGACAGACACACCATATCCCAGATGATGGTATGTCTCTGCTCTATAATGCAAATGATAAGGACTCAGGTGAGGACCAAGAAGTATGTGATTACCAAGATGAAATTGGAATATCTGATGATGACAAAGATTTTTCCGAGGTGGACAAGACTAAGCTACACTACTTTACCAACAGTCATATTTTAAATGTTACATTTTTTGAAATAAAAATGTTTTGTGTAAACAAATGTGTTTTTTTCTTTTAGATAAATTTCAACTTAAAAAAAAATTTTAAAATTAACATTTGAGGCAACTTATGAGTATGCATTTTAAGGCTGTAAGTCCCACCTATTTATTGAGATCATGCTTCAATGCATATTTAAAGCTGCACTGTCAGCTTTTCCCCTTCGTATTTTGGTAAAAACGAGCAGTATGCCTCTTGGGAGATGCTTGGAACGCCCAAAGGGATATAAAATAAATGAATGTTTACCTGGCTTCTTAATTTTTCTATAAATAGGTATTCAACTGGCCTACCTTAATCCTGTACATTCCGAAAGTATTTCTAGGTGTGGACCATACCGATGCCTGGCCTTGGTCTGATGTCTGATATTTTCACACGGATGAAGAACAATCATGTTGTGCTTATTCCTTGCAAATTTCTCAACTCTTACATCTCTCTCTGGCACCACAAACCCAAGCACTGGAAATGTAATATTTTCATTTTTAAGCTGCGGCCGAAATCCCACGCATGCGTACCAGATGCAAGACCAAAAGATCCTGCACATGTGCAAGAGTGTGCCAGTGGTACGCATGCGCAGGATTTCGGCCACAGCTTAAAAAAGAAAATATTACATTTCCAGTGCTCAGTTTGTGGTGCCAGAGAGATGTAAGAGTTGAGAAACAGGAAAGAGAGGGGGCACTGTGGGTCACCCTGGAGACTGGAAATGGCACCACAATCCGCACAGGGGTTGTATATAGACCCCTGTCTCAGGGGGAGGAAATTGACAAGGAAATGATAGAAGGCATCCTTAGCATGGCAGAGAAAGAGGAGATATTGCTGATGGGGGACCTGAATATGTCAGATGTTAACTGGAACACCTTTGCTGCAGCCACATCCAAGAGCAGTGCCATTCTCGATGCCCTACAGGTGGCATGCCTCAGACAGCTAGTGTTAGAATCCACTTGGGAGGTAGCAATCTTGGACCTGGTACTCTCAAATGGGGTCAGAGAAAGGATCTCAGATCTAGACGTGGGAAGCCATCTGGGAACAAATGACCACCAGTGTGGTTCATGATAAACTCAGCGGTAGAGTCAAGCCATACAAAAGTGAAGGTACTGGACTTCAGGAGGGCTGAATTTGTCAAAATGGGAGAGTGCTTCAGAAAAACACTAGCAAACAGGCAAGAAGGAGTGGTGGAGCAACAATAGGGAAACATCAAAATTGCCATCACAGAGGCAACAAACCTTTGTGTGAAGCAAATAAACAAATCCAAACAAAACAAAAGAGAAAACACTATGGTTCTCAAAAGAGGTGGTGGGGAAGGTTGGAGAGAAAAAGATAGTTTTCAGGAAGTATAAGGTAACACAGAAGGAGCAGGACAGAGAACTGTACCAGTTAAAGCAGAAGAAAGTGGGGAAGGCAGTTGTGGATGCATGGAATGGCCTTCTGGAGGAGGTTGTGGAGTCAAAAACAGTGGTGGAATTCAAGCATGCATGGGACAGTCATAAGTCAATTCTAGGGGGTGAGGGTAGGAAGAAGTAGGCTGCTGGTTAACTAGGATCTGCAGCTTATCCATTAGGTAGGGAAATGGGCAGACTGGGTGGGCCAAGCGGTCCTTATCTGCCATCAAATTCTATGTTTCTATGAATAGCAAAGGCCCAAACTGAGGAAAAGATAGCCAACTTGGTTAAGAAGAGGGATAAGCCTTTTATAGGTACATTAGGGAATGAAGAAAGACAAAAGGAGTGATACTGAAGCTGAATAAAGAGGAAGGTGGGAGGGCAGGAGGAACAGTGAAAAATCAGGAATAATGAATGATACTTCTGCTCAGTATTCACAAAGGAAGAGGAGGGGGAGGTACCTAATCCAGTCAATAGAATCACTCTGGATAGGGGGGTCGATATCAGTCCTTTCACAGAAGAAAGAGTTCTGAAAGAACTCCTAAAACTCAAGGTGGACAAAGCAATGGGGCCTGATGGGATTCACCCCAGAATTCTAAAATAACTAAGGGGAGAACTAGTAACACCATTGACTACCCTTTTTAACAAAACATGGGAGGATGGTGTGGTACCTGAGGACTGGAGGAGGGCACATGTGAGTCCTCTTCACAAAAGTGGGAGCAAGACAGAGGCAGCAAACTAAAGACCTATCAGTTTGATCTCAGTGGTAGGGAAAATGATGGAATCACTTCTGAAGGAAAGGATTGTTGAGTACCTATAGGCCAGTGGAGCACAGAACCCAAGGCATCATGGATTCACAGTGGGAAGGCCATGTCAGACTAATCTAATTGATTTCTTTGACTGGGTGACCAAAGTAGTAGACCAGGGAGGGGCTATGGACATGGCCTACCCAAACTTTAGCAAGGCATTTGACACAGTCCCTCACAAGAGATTAGTAAACAAATTAGCCAGCCTGGCAGTGGGTACCAGGGTGGTAGCTTGGGTAAAACATTGACTGGACAACAGGACGCAGAGGGTAATAGTAAATGGATTTCACAGTGAAGAAAGGGGGGGGTTACTAGTGGGGTATGACAGGGTTCAGTACTGGGATCAGCCCTTTTTAATGTCTTTATGAGTGACATTGCAGAGGGACTCAGAGGAAAAGTATGTCTCTTTGCAGTTGACACAAAGATCTTCAACAGGGTTGATACACAAGGTTGGGTGGAAAGGATGAGTTGGGACTTGGCAAGTTTGGAGGAATCGTCAAATGTATGGCAGCTTAGATTAAATGCAAAGAAGTGCAAAGTTAATGCACCTGGGAAACAAAAACCCAGGGGAAGAGTAAAGAATGGGAGGTGAGATACTGACAACAACAAAAATAGAAAGGGACCTGGGGGTAGTTATATCAGATGACCTAAAGGTGGGCAAGCAATGTGAGAAGGTAGTAAGGATGGCTGGGGGGATACTGGGATGTATAGGGAGAGGAATCACCAGCAGAAAACAGGAAATTGTTATCCCTCTGTACAGACAGTCGGTGGACCCCATCTGGAGTACTGCATGCAGTTCTGGAGACCCCATCTCCACAAAGACATAGACAGGGTGGATGCTGTCCAGAGGAGGGCAACCAAAGTGGTGCAGGGTCTGCACTAGAAGACGTACAAAGAGAGACTAAAGGAGCTAAATATGTATACCCTCAAGGAAAGGAGGGAGAGGGGGGACATGATACAAATATTCAAGTACCTTAAGGGAATCAACAAAGTCCAAGAGGGTAGCATCTTTCAGAAAACAGATGTTCAAGAACAAGGGGCACAATTTGAAGATAGAGGGTGGACAGCTCAGCGGTAAATGAGGAAATATTTTTTCACAGAGAGGGTTGTGGATGCATGGAACAGCCTTCCTGAGGAGATTGTGGAGTCAAAAACAGTGGGGGAATTCAAGAATACATGTGACAGACATAAGGCAATCCTAATGGGGGGTAGGAGGAAGTAGGCCATTGGTTAACTACTGTAGTATCTGCAGCTTAACCAGTAGCTAGGGAAATGGGCAGACTAGGTGGGCCAAGCGGTCCTTATCTGCCATCAAATTCTGTTTCTATATTTCTATGTTACTGTGAAATAAATGTTATTTTTTCACATAGTAGCTACATTTATTCACATAGTAGCTATGCCACAGAAAGCAGCAGATCTCAGAACACCTGAACCCCCCAAAACCAAATGCAACACACCCGCACCGAATAGCACAGAAAGCATGTTTCAACACAAAACTACACCTAGAAAGTGAAAGCAAAACCCAAGCAAATACATAGAGACCAACAGCAGAAAGAGAAGCGCCCCGAACAAACAAAATGCAGAACTTTAAACTATTATGGAGAAAAACATTTCAACTAACAGAAACCTCTAAAAAAGTATGACACACAGGGAAACAAAAATATTAAACACACCAAAACCATACCGCAAAAAACAACACAACACATTTCAATAGGATATCCTTTCCGCCCATTGTATAAAAATGTATTACATTGTGAATCGTTTCAATAAAAATTCCCTTCCCCACCACTAGTAACGTAAATAGTAATGTGTATAAAATGCAGGAGTAAGGCAGCGCTTCATTACGGTAAGTGCTCTGACAAGGAAGGAGGACACATCCAAAGCCATGTTTTCCAGAAAACTCTACCAGTGGATTTTGTCTCTACTGAATGCCTAGATGTTGTGAAATGACACTGTCTAACAAAAATGTGCAGAACTTTTATAAGACCCTCACACGTGCTGTACTTTACAAACAAAGCTCAATGCAAAGAAAACATTTCCATGCACGCATCATGCACTGTATAAGCATAAACAGCAAGCTCAGCACACATACACTAACCAGATGTTCAAACTGGGCAGTGGTCACAAGTAATTAAGTGCTCTGAGGAGGAAGGGGACACATCCAAGGCCATGGTTTTCCAGAGAACTCCGCCACTGGCATTTCTTTTTTCTCTCCTGGGTGCCTGGCTGTTGTAAAATTACACTGTGTACTCAAACCAAAATGTGATAAAACAAGCACCCATGTACTGTACTTTATAAAGCACCATCATGAAGCCTACTGTTGCAGTCTGATCACATTTTTCATTAAGTTTTCCGGGGAGGAAGGGATGTTGTGAAATGTTGCTGCCTGGCCAAAATGTACTACCTTGTTTAAAACAAACACACACATACAGTACTTTACACAGCTATAGAAAGCTCCAACTAAAAATGGCCATCCCTGTGTGGGTAATTGCAGTAGGATGATTAGGAGTTTCCGGCCACCAACAAACACATTGTCACCTTATCACTATGACGGCATCACAATAACGTTAGTGCCTGGTACAGTAGTTGTCACATTATTCAGATTTTAATGACTGGCCCACAGACCTTTGAAACATGTAAATGGAGGATGGGAGCACATGTGGAGGACACAATGCTTAGATGCTTTAGATTAAGTTTCAGGTCCGATTTCAGGAGCAGATAGAAACATCTGAGTGTCAAATGCAACACTTATAGCAGACATGCTTAGTCAAGACAGACACTTTTAATGGACATTGTTTGCTTTCCAAAAGCCATTTGCTATACTTGGTTAAACCTGTAGCTTATAGCATGCCTTAGCTACCATCTATCCATCAGTCAATCAGTCCAGGTAGGTCCAGGTGTTAATTGCCCACTATCCACTGCAACACTGACATAGTTAAAGAGTCAGAAGAGACACATTGACACATGATTTACCTTCATTACCCATCTAGAAGCCCCTATGCCTAGACAATGCAGCAGGATTTCACAGAAACATAGAAACATAGAAGTTGATGGCAGATAAGGACTGCAAGACCCATCCAGTCTGCCCATTTTTTCTACCTTATGAATGAGAATGACAGAAATTTCACTTTGTAAAAGGTGGCATTGCTGTTTGGAACAAACTTCTTAACCTCCTAGAGAACACCGATGGAGAAAGCGATAATGAGTGCCACAGAGGAGATCCATGTTACACCTGAGGCTGTTAAAGAAGCACTGCTGTTGCTACAGAGAGCAGTTGAACAGTATGAGGTGATCCTAGCTGAGTAGAGCATAATTACAAAAATAGAAGTGGCTTTCAGAAAATATACAGTAGTCTTGTACTGGCAGCAGACCAAAATCAAATATTTTTTCAAGCAATGTAGGAGTAGTGACTGTACTGGTACCCATACATTTTAAAAGACTTTTAGTGTTCATGTAACAAATAAAGTAAACCACTGAATTTCACATCCAATAAAATGTCAAGAAATAAATGAATCACTAAATCACTGCGCTTCAGTGTTCAATGTGTTCCATGTGTATCTGTTCTATGTATGTCTGTCTGTTATAAGTTGTATGCAGTAATGTACTAAGCTATAAGATGAACAGTTAGCTGAGAATAATCACTAACAGCTGACTCACACTTAAACCGTCTCTGTCTATACCGGACTTTGTGATATCTGCTCAACATGTCCTGTATAAGCGGTATATACTGTACGGTTTTGTGACATAATGCTTTTTGACATGAAATCCCTTACATAAAGCTTTGAGGTCAGACACTAAGTACAGTAACGTACTGCGTGGACCATCACTGGTGGTGGTGGGGGGGGGAGTCAAGTTATGCCTGGATGAAATATCTGTACACTTATACGCCTATGCACAAAAGTGATGTGAACAGGACAGTAAATAACTAATTACATGCACACAATATTCCAAAACCAAAAATGGGTGAATATTGATGCTATTGATTTTTTGACATTGAACATGAAATGGTACTTCCATGCCCAAGCACATTTTAAAAGCACATTTTCACCTTCTGTCTTTCAGCCCTACAAAACTGGATGAGAAATTTAGATTTTGTGAATCACAGTGTACTAGCCTCAAATGCACTGTGTAGTACATGCAGTACTGTATGTGCAACTTTAGAAAGAAAGAAATAAATGTAAAAAGTAAAGGACTGTACAGTAGTTAAAATACAACATAAACACATAAAAAATCATATCAATATAGAAAAGAAATATTGAACTGTACTACTAGTATCTGTGTATGTTTATTCTACACAGTATGCTCAGTAAAGTGTTTTTGAGGGGTACATACGTGTGGTTTTTGTTAGGCAAAGTGCAGCTTGAAAGTCTCCTCACAGCCCTTGCATTTGCTTCACAAATATCAGACAGAAGAAGCAGTAATGTAATATTTCACTTGGTATAAACATGAAATTCCCGATGTATGTTCCCCAAGGCATCCCCTGATAGTCCTAAGTTTCCAGGTTAAAAAGTAAGGTTAAAGTGTTTTTTAAGGGCGCATCTATGTGATGTTTTTAAGGCAAACTGCAGCTTGAATGTCTCCTGTCACTGCTTGTATTTGCTTTGCAAGCATGAGATAGAAGCAGTAAAAACCATGCCATTTCTTGTGGTACAAAAAAGAAATTCCAGATACTGTTCATGTTCCCATGGTATTCCATTAATACCCAAAGATGAACATGTTGCTACAAAAAGGGAAATTTGGTTTTCTGGCATTCATTTGAAGTGCTGACTGCCAAGATCCAGGGACAGATTTCTAATGAGAAAGCCTGTCTTTGCTTGGTAGACTTAACACAAAATGCCTGATCACTTTGGCATTTCTGCTCAGATTAAACTGAAATTCCAGATACTGTACATGTTCCCTGATGTGTCCCTGAAGATGATGTTGCTAAAAAAAGGAAAAGATGGTTTTCAGGGGGTGGTTATAGGAGATAACTATTAAGATTCAGTGACAGATTTCTGCTAAGAGAGCCTGTCTTGTCAGACATTGTGCAAAATGACTGAGCACGTTGGCATTTCTGCTTAGATTAAGCTGAAATTCCACATGCATGTCCTAAAGGTGTCCCCTTAATACCACAAGAAGCACATGTTGCTACAAAAAGGAAAGGTGGTTTTCAGGGGTGGCTATAAGTGATGAATGCCAAGAACCAGGGACAGATTTCTGTTCAAAGAGCCTGTCTTTGCTTGGTAAACATCACACAAGGCCGGCCTGGTGGCACTGAGGGTTGAGGCACTGGATGCCACACCTCGCGCCATGCCGGTGACCCAGGTTCGGGAACAGACTCGGGCCACCAGGGGCTGTCAGGGGCGAGGGAGGATTGAGCATCCCATGACTGCTCTCCTCTCTCTGGGGTGGGTAGCGGGACTTGCATCACCCTGTAGCGGCGACTGGTGGAGGCCAGCCGCACTACAAGTGGCATGCAAGAGCAGGGGGGGAGAGCACGGCGGGCATCAGCACTACGTGCTCGGATGCCATTGCATGTCTGGCTCTCCACTAGGGAGAAAATGTGGAAAATGCAGCAGCCGATCTTGGCAGCTGATGGCCATGCCTTGCACCCCCAGAGAGACCCAAGAGGGGCGCGTAACCAATCGGTGCAAGAGCGATAATGGCCAGCCCACTGGGGGAGTGGGTTCGTGTGGCCCACGTGCATGACTGGGTCCGGGGGTGCAGGGCCGGCGGTAGGAGATCATGTGGGGCTGCTCTGCTGAGGAGAAACAACAGACTTCTGCTCAGAAAGCCTGTCTTTGCTTGGTGGAAGTGGCACAAAATGGCTGAATAGTCTGGCATTTCTGCTTAGATTAAGCTGAAATTCCATATACATAGTCCCCAATGTGTGTTCTTAATACCCCAAGAAAAACACATTGCTACAAAATGGGAAAGGTGGTTTTCAGGGGTGATTATAAGTGATGAAGGCCAGGATTAATGAAGAGATTTCTGGTTAGAAAGCCTGTTTTTGCTTGGCAGACATCACACAAAATGGCTGATAACTTTGACATTTCGTCTTAAACTGATACTCCAGATACATGCTCCCCAAGGTGTCTAATTAATCCCAAGAAGAACATGTTAGTACAAAAAGAGAAAGGTGGTATTCAGGGGGTGGTGCTAAGTGATGACTGCCAAGTTGCAGGGAAAGATTTCTGCTCAGAGAGCCTGTTTTTGCTTGGAGAAAATCACACAAAATTGCTAATTGACATTTTTGCTTTGAGTAAGCAGAAATTTCAGATACAGTTTTCAGAAGAAGTCCCCTTAATACCCAGGAACATGTTGCTACAAAATGGAAAGGTGGTTTTCAGGAGGTCATGTTAAGTGATGATTGTCATGGACTAGAGATGGATTTCTGCTCAGACAGCATGTCTTTGCTATGTGCAAATCATGCAACATGGATGGTAACTTGGGCATTTCTGCTTATACTAAGTAGAAATTCCACATACACTTTCCCCAAAGTGTTCCCTTAATACCCAAGAACATGTTGCTGCAAAAAGGGAAAGGTGGCTTTAAGTAATGGCTATCAAGATCCAGGGTGACTTTAATAGTGACACACCTCTTTGAAAATGTGAACGTACTGCTAGGGCCACCTATAGGTCAGAAATGAGACAGCATCTAAATATTGGTATTTCCACAACACAAAGCAGTCTTCACACCACTGGCTGCCGCAAAATGCCTCAATAACACATGATGTGTGAAACAGCAGAACACAACATGACACTGGGCACAAATGCACATCCAGCACAAAGGCTATAATCGCAGTTACTGAAGGCACAACCTGAAAGTCACAAGTGACCAGGTGTTGCTACCACCTCACATGAGAAATGGGCTGAAGGAACATGCAAGGTAAAAGAGAAAATCCCAACGAGTGCCCTTTGAGATGTTTTGTATTAGGCTAGACTTTAAGATGTGGAGGAAAAGGAAGAGAGGGAGGCTATTGAGGCAGTAGGATTGCAGGCAGTGCAACATATGGTGGATACATATTTGGTGAACACAAGGCACCTTACCATTACGGATGAGCCCTTGCTATACAGGAGTAGCAAACTCACTGACTGACCAGCACTGACCACAGTAGCAATAAAATACCTGAACTGTCCGCCCTTCAGTGTCAATGTGGAAAGCGTATTCTGTTCTGCAAGGGCCATCCTCAGGCAGACTTACAGATCTGTCACCTAAAAATTATGCCATGCTAACATTTTTTACAATGAATGTGGGGCACATTACAAACCACACATTAATCTTGACATTGTTACCACATAAATGTGGTGGTGGCAGGGAAGCTGTACCTGATGAGCATGAAGTTGGAGGCATTGGTAAATTGTCTTCTACTGAGGTGGATGAAACACAGATGGATAAAGAATTCCCATATGGGGACAACTTCAGTCTGGAAGACTGTAAGGATTGCTTCCTTGATGAAGATGAAGCATAATGCTTTGTATTCAGTCCCCCCTGCTTACTGCATCAGTTGAATCCTATTATTTATGTTTGATAAATAATGTTTTCTGTGTCATTTAACTTTTCCCCAAGTTGTGCTGCTGTTCCCTGCATAAATATGATTACCTGCCTCCACCTTCTCTGAACTGATGCCTACAGACAAATTACCATTAAAGATGGGCAAAACTGGAAAATTTCGCATTTCGCTAAATATTTCAAGGGTGCAAAATGTGAAATTCTGCTGGAAAAATGTGGAATTTCACCACCAGGGGTGAAATTTCACCATTCATGGACAAAATTCTGCATTCGCTGGCTGAATTTCGCATTTCACACCCACAGAATGTTATGCGAAATGTGCGAATTTCATGAAATATTTCTCAGGGCGAAAGTCCCGATTTCACTGGAATTTCGCTGGCAAAATTACATTTTGCTGCATCCCTAATTACCATAGTGGCCACCTGAGAAAAACAAATTTTTCTCATACTGTTTCTTAGTAGGTGGCACCTTGGAGTGGACAACAGACATACCATGTGGCCAAAATAGTGACCATCTGAGGAAAAATAATTTCTCTCATGTCTTCACATGGGGCAGCTGAGAGTGGATTTTGTATATATTGGGCAACCATAACAGTGGCAACTTGTCTAAAGTATAAATGAAGTCTAAACAATTTTCTCTTGTTGTCACAGTTCTCCTGTCCTGCTATCTCCTGCTGCAAGCAACCCTCCTTCTCCTTTATCTGTGGCCTCATCATGCTGTTTCATGGCATGGCCATTGCCTTAGTTATGGTAAGTATCCTATTCTAAATTTGTTTTTCCATTTCACTTTTTATTTTCATTTTCCATTCTCAGGTTGAATTCAACATGGATTAAACTGGACTGTAAATAAATTCAGTCTTGCCTTCATTGGTCTCATCGTCTCCTCTTTTGGGAAGTGAAAACAAGACTGAATGTGCATGTGCTCAACCCAAGAAGGTGACAACCAGCACAGCAGCACATTACCACCATTAATCATTTTGGATCTGGATATAATTTCAGGAAGTGAGAAATTTAAACATTGTGTACATGCGTTTATGCGTACTAAGGTGCTTGATGAGACTGACTGTAAAGGGACTCAGTCCAAGATGACAACTTAAACAGTGCAGCAGCATATTACCAGCATTAATCATTTCTGGTTGTGGAAAAAATTTCATTAAGTGAGAAAAGTGAGAAAAGAGGCAGCAGAGGGAAGGATTCCATCTGAGAGGGTGACTTAAACAAAGTGGCAGCAGAAGGAGCATATTACCACCATTAATAATTTCTGGTTCTGGAAAAAGTTTTGAGAGGTGACAGGAAAAGTGGCTGTGAAGGGACTCAGACCAAGAGGGCAAGTGGGCAACAGACCCAATGCAGCATCAACTGTATGATGGGTGAAAAACATTCAGAGACTAGACAGGTTTTCATTTGGTTCTTTTTACAAGGATTGTATATGTAAACCACAGTGCTTTTCAGGAAAAAATAACAGTAGTGAGAGACAGACGAGAATGTTATGGAACATAAACTATGTAATTACAAAAATATAGATACTGTCGAAAATATTTTATTTTCTTTAAAAGAAGGAGAACACTCAAACAGCAATTAAAATGAGAAAGGATTGAGTCAAACAGTAAAATACGATGGAGGAAACCAGTTTAAAATGTTTTGGTATTTCTACTTTTTTTTATTAACAAAGAAGGGTGAAGAAAGACTAAGAGAAGACATGAGGGACCATCTAATCCTTAATATTTATATGGATATAGTGGAACAGATGGAAGATCAGTGAGGAGAAGATAGGACAAAACCAGTATTCTTAAAATATTTATGGACAGGGTGGAACAGAGGGAAGATCACCCAGACCACCACAACAGAGCTCTTCCATGCCCTTAAGTAGAATTTTGTGATTGGACAGCAGCATCTGAAGTGTTGCCTCCATTGACACAAGTCTGTGATGGAGGTGCCCATCTTCATATGGAGTTGTGCCACTTCTACTCTAGTTGATGGAGGTGGTATTGGATTTAATGATGGGGGTTTATGTGTTGCTGTCCCTGGGCCCTGCTCTTGAGTTTGGCTGCTGATTCCAGATCAAGACTCATGTGCACCCTCCCCCCCCCCGCAGCAACTGGACATGTGACTATTGTGGTCTCTTACTGTACCCAGAAGGACCACTTGTAGTGGTACCACCACCACCCCCCCTCACTACCTCCTTCTTTCTCTCCTTCCACTGTTGGAGATGCCTGATTATCAAGTGGGTGTACTGTACTTACCACCAGTTCTCAAATGACTGCTCTTTTTAGCACACCAAACAATGGTGTTGCAGCTAGCATTTGACAATGCTCTCATCATTGGAATCCATCATAAAGAACTCCTACATCATTCAGAACTTTGACTGCTGCCTCCAGGAGGAGCCAGAAGAGGATGGTGTTGCATGTTGTTCCTCAGAGGATCAGCCCATGGCGGTGGTTGTAAAGTTGGAGGCCATGGGGAGTTCAGACTGAGGCTGCAGTTGTTAAGCAGGAAGACTGGGGGTACCATTACTTGCTGCTGCTTCTGTCTTGTGGGGGGAGCTGCCATACCACCCCTCCTGCTGCCTGTCACTCCCACCTGTTACTATCTGACATAGATGGGTGGGCCCACATCCATGACTCTTCCTTTCCTCCTCAGTTGTGTGAACCCCTCCCAGATGTTCCTGTCACAGACACAGTTCTCTTCTTTTCTCCACTCATATTATTCTATCTAGTAAACAAACAAAATACAAGAAAATATATTTAGACTAAAGAATACAGACTAAAGTGTAAGAGAAAGGAATAGTAGCAGAAAAAACTGGAAAAGGGAAATAGAGATTTCAAAGTGATGTTATGACTAGCAAAATGTAGAGTAAATTATGTAGAAACAAACATGAATTAACTCCAAACAAGGCAAACAATAAATTAAGATTGACAGAAAAATCAAAACTAAACTGTTAAACTTTTCAAAAATGCAGCTTTTCTCTCTCTCAAAGCTAACAGTATGCAACTTCATCCACTAACTCATACTGCAAAACTAAAAGTGAAGCACAGTCACTATATAGAGATGTACCATATGACCTACAGAAGCTCTTCCATGTGTCCTTGAGGCACTTGTTTAACAGTATCCTCAGTCTGAGAATACTTTGCCCAAATGTACCCTAAAGGGGAAGTTAATGTCAATACTGCCAGGCAAAGTTACTAAAGTCAGATTTCCTAGTAAATGGCAAATATTTGTGAATTGATTTGTGAAGGCAAAGTTGGCAACTTTGCCTATGAATTAAATCTTCACAACATCTTTAGTCCTTCAGTCATCTCCATCCAGATGCAGGGGCATCTTTAGCCCCCAAAGTGGTAGCATGGCCCCCCAATTTCTGACGGTGCCCCTCCCTTTGGAAACTTTGACTTTCTGCAGCAGAAAATCCTCCCAGCTCACTGCAGAAGTTACACTGCTACCAGGTTGCAGCAAGGATAGCATAATATAACCAGCACTGCCCTCCCTCTGTCCATTCCTGTCTCCACTCTATTGTTGCTCAGATAGTGCTTTTGTGGATGCTACCACTATCTGTCAGATAGTGCTGGTATCCTGACTTGGATCCTACCAGATTTTCTGCCAAAGACAGATGCAGGATACAGGGTCAGAGAGTGATGGATCCTGGTTAGGATCCAGATATCCTAGTTAGGATCCATGGATCCTTGGGCAGATAGTTAGGATACGGGGCCAGATAGTGATGGTTTGTGGTTTGGATCCAGGTATCCTAGTTAGGATTCATGGATCCTAGAGCAGATAGTTAGGATCCAGGGCCAGATAGTGATGGATCCTGGTTAGGATCCAGGTATCCTAGTTGGTGGGATCCATGGTCAGATTGCACTACTAACCTAGCACAGCAACTATCTGGCCAGATTGGAGGTATCTGTTGGTATCCTGATTTCTAGAATACTATCTGAGAAACACTACTCCACTCCTACTTACATAGCCAATAGCCTGCGATACAGCTCTGCCTTTCTCTCCTGACCTCCCGAATGGCACTTCTGGCAGTATGAGCATGTGTGACCTATAGTATGACAGTGCCATGCCTGATCCATGACCTGCACTGCTGCTGGACTGGTCATTAGTTTAGTTTGCAACTGTGTGGTCCTCCTCTATTCTCATTACATGGGCCCAACTCATGGCACACAGCTCAGTCATGTGAGGTGAGCACCACATAGCTCTTGCTGGGGAAAATGCAGAAGTCAAAGATGGCTCTGCTGGCAGTGTTACTTAGGGAACTGGGGGACAGATTGATTCTTTCTTGCTGCAGTCATGTGCAGCCACATCTGTGGTGGTGGGGAATGATAAAACATGATTGGAACAAGGTCTGAGATGGGGCTGGATGACTTCTTCCACGCATACTAGCTAGATATAGCCTGGTCATCATTTTGTTCCAACAGCAGTGTGAGTAAGCATTGACTGAGAGAGACGGAGAGGAGAGAGCTGAGCCCCAATGCTGCAGCAATTTTTTGTACTGTGAAGCAGCAGCTATAGTGCCTTCAACAGCCAACAGTATACAAAATACATTTAGGTGTCTGTAAAAAAGACTGGCAACATCTGAAAATTTTAAAGAAAAAAACTAAGGATATAATGAGAGGAAGCTCAGTGTAGGGGAGGGTGAGAGACAAACACAAGCAGTACAGCGGGAGCGGAGGAGCCTGCCCTGCAGCCCACATTTGTTCTTTGCTTAAGGAAGGGAATAGGAATTGGAGTAAACAAATAACATACTAAAAAATAAATGAACAGCAAAGATGAAAACATGATATAAAATAGCTGAGTAAGAGAGAAAGGGGGACACATACCTCTCAAACTCTCAATTTTAAAAATGCTTAGCACTGGCCTTCAAAACACAGAGCAAATTACCAGAACGCACAGCACTTTCTTAGTTTAGAAAATAATATGTTAAAGAATAGTTGGCCCCAAATGTTAGGTCTTACAGAATGTTTCTATCGAGTTAGTACAATATTTTAATAGTTTGTGTATCCAGAAATGGCTTTAATATTATGAGGAAGAGCAGTAAACCTTTGCAGAGCAAGGGTAAATTTGAGTGTAAACATCATAGTGCTGAGTGAAATTCATAGCAGTTGAGAGGTATGGGGGTGACATAAAGTGTGCAACAGCAGTAGGGGAGAGCTCACAGCTGCAGTGATTTTTATTCTTTTCCTTGCCTGCCTATCCTACCTTGGGGTGACAATAGATGTTTTGGTGCAGAAATAAATAATGTGACCTACTGGGAATTGAACTCAGGCCCCTGGAATACTGTCCCAATCATGTAAGCCTATAGGACAGTGGTTAAAGTTCTGGCACAGTATTCTGGGGGTCTGGGTCCAATTCCAAGTAGGTAATGCTATTTCTTTCTCACTACAATTTGAGATCTAAATTGCTTAGCAGTGACTAATACTGCACCAAAATATATAATCATCGGATTGTTCTTAGTTTCATGATTTGCAATACCAGAAAAAGTACGATAGCTCAGTGGTTGGCACGCTGTGAAGGTATTCCAGGGGCCTGGGTTAAATTCTCAGTAGATCACATTATTTCTTTCTTACTACAATTTGTGATCTGAATTGCTTAGCAGTGGCTAGTACCACACCAAAAACATCTAATTGTCATTTTGATTGTTCTTAGATGCAGGATGTGCAATACCAGAGAAAGGAAGTGTGTCCAGGAAGAGTGAGGTCCAAACACATGAGCCTGCAGCTCAGTGGTTAAAGCACCACAATGATCTTCTGGCAGCCTGGGTTCAATTCCCAGTAAGTCACATGATTTCCTTCTCACTACAATTGTGATCTACATTGCTTAGCAGTGGCTAATACTGCACCAAAAATATTTAATTGTCACCTCGATTGTTTCTAGTTGTAGGATTTGCAATACAAGGGAAAGGAAGCATGTCTGGGAAGAGTGATGTCTAACTGTGTGAACCTATTGCTCAGTGGATAGAGCACTGGGATGTATTCTGGGACCTGAGTTCAATTTCCAGTAGGTCACATAATGTGACTACATAATAATCCTTCCTTTTGGTGATTTGATTTCACCTTTTATGTGCTAAGCAAGCCCCCTGCCCCCAAACAAACATGCACAAAATCATCTTAAGAGCTTAAGACATAAGCTGATTTGAATTAAACAAAGAAAAAGGCAAAACAGAGAGAAAGGAGCAGAGTGGGACAGGGGTTAGACATACACCAAGTACTGCAGACTTTAACAGCTGGAGAGTTCTTCTTCTGTAGCCCCAGATAAATACTAAAAGCAGGGTATGATTACCTGCCAGTCCATAACTAAGGCTGTAATTTTTTCATGGTATAAACATAGAAACATAGAAGTTGACAGCAGAAAGGGACCACAAGGCCCATCCAGTCTGCCCATTTTACCAATTTCCTCCTGGTGCCTCTACTTGGTCAGTGGCCTCAGCTGTGCCCCCCCCCATATGTATGGTTCCCTTGTGCCAATCCCATGCCCTCTTGAGTCTCTCCACTGTACATGCTCCCACCGCCTCCTGAGGCAGGGCATTCCACGCATCCACCATCCTCTCTGTAAAAAAGAACCTTCTCACATTACCCCTTATGCAACGCCCCCTCCAATTTCATGTCATGCCCTCTAGTTCTATTGTACTTTTTGTACTGGAAGATGCTATGCCCTTCCACCTTATTTATGCCCTTACGATATTTGAAAGTCTCAATCATGTCCCCCCTCTCCCGTCTCTGCTCCAATGTGTACATATTGAAGTCCCTAAGTCTATCCCCATATGTCTTGTTATACAGACCCTGCACCATCTTAATTGCCCTCCTCTGCACTGTTTGCACCCTGTCAATATCCTTATGCAGGTGCGGCCTCCAGAACTGCACACAGTATTCTAGGTGAGGCCTAACCAGCATCTTGTACAGTGGGATCACCACCTCCCTCCAATGGCTAGTATTGTGCAAAACTGAAAAATTTCACCAGGTGAAATATTTTGTGTAATTTCACAATTACACAAAATTTTTTGCTCCAGCGAAACGTAATTTCACCTGGGATTTCGATTTCGCATAATTGCAAAGTTCAACTAAAATGCTTTGACTGACCAATTTTGCCCATCCATGCTTAAATTTCACCTTGTGGCAAACATTTTGCAGGTGTAACTTTTGATTTTGCTGGTGAAATTATACTCCAAAAGCGAAACTTGCAATGCATCGTGGGTAAATACATCAAATGTCATGTGCAGGTTGTTTACAGCACAGTCTATAGCCTGTTACGTCGGAGAGCAGTCTATTGTGGTGCATCACAGACAATAGACCCTTTTAAAATTTCTTTAAAACTTGTTTTTGAGAGCTAATTGCTCCCAGACATACAGTTTGTTCCTAGTGCTGCTAGGGAACATTTTCTAATTTTGTGGATTTTTACATAATATTTAGTTTAATTAGTTTTTAGTTTTGTCTGTGTGTGTGAAGGAGTTGAGTGGCGGTAGGGTAGGTGTGTAAAACCAGTGCAGACTATTTCTAGCCTTTTGCAAACAGATTTTTTACATATTGTGAGTGATTTACTGTTATTTCTTTAAGCCTTTATATTTTTGTTCTACTTATTTGTATTAATTTTCTTATATCTTGACAAATATTTTTTTCTTTCTCTGAAAAGTCGCTCCTGTCTGACAGTTCCTGCTCCTGTCAGCCTGTGCTATATACTATTCTGCTTTTAGTTGTGAATTCTAAAGTTTTGAACATGCAGTGCTAATCCCTTATTTTATTTTTATGTGGGCTCGCACATACGCAGCCAAAATATTGCAGTAGTAGCAGATTTGGAGGTTGGTCACTGTTGGGTGAATGCAGGGCATGCATCAGTAGGTGTGTCCCTCATTCCCCAATAAGCCTGCATGCCAGCGCCACACCATGCATACATAATGTGGCAAGCACATCTAAGGAAAGGTCTGCTGCAATGCGAGCAAAGCTCATCATACGCAGTGGACCTCCCGACGTGCTTTCCCTGGTGAGAAAAACATTTAACATGGTGGCACACTGCCTGCCATAATGCTGACTTTGGGGTGCCCAGTCAAGCCTGTCAGCATGCCCTGCCCACTCTGTGTGCCAGCAGGGGCCCTCCCCATCGGCATAATGCATCCCCCATTTTATGTTCGAGGGTGCCCAATCCCCCCGGCTCTTGCCCCGTTTTCATTGTGTGCTGATGGGGTGCCCAATCCCCGATCAGCTACAGCATCTCCCAAAAAACACTTAGGTGGCATGCTGGGGCCCAGCGCAGCATGCCAAATCCCCTGAAAAATAAAACCATCCCACAATGTTTTCTTTTAACCCTAATGAAAAAAATGGTCCTCGCGCTCTCCCTGCCCCTCCGCAACCACGCCCACCTCTGCGCACCTGCCTCCCCACACGCCCCACCCCATTACCTCCAGAGTCTGGTGTGATGATCTTTGGTGGACCCAGGAACACGTCTGCACTCTTCAAAGCCGACCGAGAACTGAATAAATGCCGGTAAGCTGTATAATGCCATAAATAGAGTTTTTCCAACTTTGGTGCATATCTCGGGCATTGTTTGGAATTTTTGCACCAAATTTTCAACATGAGGTTATTGGGACCCCTCCTTATGAATTCAGTCACTGTCATGGAGTTATTCGGTCCCAAAAGGTGATTTCATGGTCACTGCACCGAATCACCTTTCGGGACCGAGTAATGAAACAACAGTGTCACTGTTCATGAGGGGGGCTCTCAAAAAGCTTATGTTGCAAATATGGTGAAAAAAATTCCAAAAATGGATGTTTTATGAGCGTGCATTGCGCTGTTTCCATGCGTGCTCGTAACTTCATGAATTTGTAATATTTTCACTCCAGATTTTCAAAATTGGCATTTTCCACACCTCCTGATAAACAGTACAGCTCTCATTTTATATATCCTGGCCAAAATGTGTTTTCGCACGTCCGGTGCAGAATAGCACGGTCGTGTGCAAAATCAGTTTTCAGGACAGTTTGAGAAATGATGGTGACACTGTTCATGAGCAGAACTCCTAAAATGCCTATGTTGAAAATTTGGTGCTAAAAGTCCATAAAATGACTGTGTTACAAGCATGCATTGCGCAGTTTGCATGCACCCTTGTAACTTTGCAAATCTGCAATATTTCCATGCCAGATTTTCAACACTGGCATTTTTTCACACCTCCTTATGAACAGTACAGCTGTAATTTTTCACATCCTGCCCAAAATTTGTTTCTGCACCTGTGGCACACAATAGCGTGGTTGCTGTGGGAAATCAACTTTTGGGACAGATTAACAAAATCACAGCACCACTGTTCATGAGGGGAGGTCCCAAAATGCCTATGTTAAAAATGTGGCTAACAAACTCCCAAAAATAATTGGGTTACGGACATGTATTGCACAGTTTCTATGCATGCTCATGCCTTCAGCAATTTTTCATATTTTCACTCCAGATTTTCAATGTTGCCATTTTTTACGCCTCCTCCTGAACAATATGGCTGTCATTTTCCACATCCTGCCCAAAATGTATTTTCGTCTCTGTGTCGCCAAATGGCATAGCTGCTGTGCAAAACCACCTTTCAGCTAACAAACTGATTGTGCCGCTTTTCATGAGGTAGGCTCACAAAAAGCCCATGTTGAAAATTTGGAGTGAAAATACCAACACACGCCTATGGTGTTAAGGTTTCCAACTGTAGCACCCCACCCTGTAGAGACTGACAGGTGTCAGGAGTCTGACTTGGGATCATTGGCTGTAATGCTCACGCCATTCCATCCCCACCTCACCCTGCAGCCAGTGACAGGCATCGTGGTGTGCCTTGCACTGTTCGGCCACAAAGTTCACCCCATTCTCCTATACTGCACCCACCTCAGCATATTTCCTTATGGAATGGAGTAAGTATAACTCCCAAAGACCCCAAAGCATACCATGACACTTGTCAGTGTCTACAGGGTAGGGTGAGGTACAATGGCATGAGCATTAAAGCTGACGACCCAAAGGCACACCCTAATGCCTGTTGGTCTCTACAGAGTGGGGGTGGGGGTGGGGTTGGCTTCACTTCAATACTTCACTGCCATTCCTATTAGGCGTCTCTAACTCTGGCACTACCAATGCCAATGCCAGCGAGACAACATTCAGCATTGACAAATGCTTGTTTATTGTTTGTGGTTAGTTCTGTTTGCTGTTAACTTGTGTCATTTAAACTGTGAAAAGCAAAGGTTGTATATTTTTATATGAAAACTTAAGTACTTTTAGTTGATCACCTGAACTTGTCCATATGCAGTTTCACTGCTTTGGTGAATTGCTCCCCTGTATTTTATTGCTGGAGTTTGCCTCTGCATTGTGGTATTCCTCTTTTACTTGACTTTGGGTACCCTTTCCCCGTTACAGCATTAAATACTACCTGACCCACGTAATATAAAAAAAGACATATTAATACAGTAGTTGTCAAGAGATTGCTGATCCCATCCATATTGTTGTAGGCACCTTTGCTTGTCAGTGTTATATGGTTGTCTCTGTCCTCATATGTAAAAAAATTGTAGTAGTAAGTAATAACACATTACAGTACTTAAGTTGTTCAGACACAGATGATCTGTACTTAAAATAGGTTACTGGTACCCTTTTTCCTAGTATTGCTTTAATTCCTGTTTGGGAAAAGCAAAAAGTTACCTTTTTGTTTTTACTAGAATAGGCTACCATATACTGTATTAGTTGCACAGAGTGCTGCTACCTGTCCTGATTGTGTTTGGACTTGGAAGGAAGCCAGTACGGCAGATGTGAGGTGTTATCCACACAATTAGTAATACATTATTTCCTGATATACTCCCAGAGAAAGGCGAAGCTTTGAAGCAGCATCATGTGAAAATGCCTACTAAGAGACTGTCCAGTACAATGGGAAAACATGCCAGGGGGTTGAGGCAGCTAAGAAGTCTGTTGAGGAGAGCACAACTTCAGTTCCCCAAAGTAGTGAAAGCACACCTATGTCTGCATCAGTGTCTTCTATGGGCTTCGATAGTGCTGTAGGTACCAGTAAAGGATTTGTTCAAAGTACTGGCATACCTGTGTCCAAGTTTTTTAAGGCCACAACTGTAGCATCCATGCTGGTGGGGAATGATGATAGTTAGAAGAAGGGAGACACTGACACCAGCACAGGAACAGTGGTCCAGGAGGAGGATAGTAAGTCTGTCAGTGTGACTGTCCCTATTCCTGTAGGAGTTGGTGATGATGCTGTGAACCAGAGTCTGATAATACTGGAGATAGGGATAGTCAGCCACCTGAGGAGATGGTTGCTGAGAAAGAAAAAGGTGCTGTGCATGAAGACAGTGATAGGGAGGAGGTGGAGGTGGAGGAGGAGGAGGAGGAGGAGGAGGACATCATCAGCATTCGTGCTGATGACTACAGCTGGGATGATTGCTCTTGGGAGCCTGAGTTTAAAAAGCTCAAGGGTGATGTAGGCCAAGGTCATTTACATGCACAGCCCATGGGTCAGGCTGTCACCAAGCCTATCAACAATCCCCCAAGCAGTCCAGTTACCCCCCTCCCAAAAGTAGTCTTATAGAAATGATGAAAGCAGCCAAAAAAGCAAAAACTTCCACACCTTTTTCTCAGCTCTCCCAGTCCCACCAGCAGCATATTAAGTCCAGAGGTCAACAGTCCCTAGTTTGGGACTTTTATGTGCTTGATCCAGCTGATGAGACCATAGCGATATGTCAACTATGTTAAGCACTTGTTAGTTGGGGAAAGAAGGGATGCCACATAGGCACCAATTGCCAACACACCTACCTGAAAAACAAGCACCCTCTGCGAATGGCAGCAACACCAGAAGGATGCCAGAGCTATTGGTGGGATCTCCCTTGGCAAGTTAGTTGTAACTGAGAGCAATGCAATACAGCAGGAGGAGGGAGGGAGAGCAGAGTGAGTCGATGGAGGAGGAGAATGAGCAATCCTTTGGTCTTTCAAGTAGTGGGCATAGCAGTGGAGCTGCTACTCCCAGTCCTTTGACACAGAAAATACACCACCACACCCAAAATCAACCAAAGTAACTGGTCTGATGTGGTCTGCAAAGCCCCGGGAGTCAACTGTTACCCCTAAAACAGCAACATTGGTGCGACAAGTAGAGAATTCTGGTCGAACAGCCCCAAAGATATAGCTCACTCTCAAGAACATCCTTGAGTGATACACAAAGTACCCCCCACAATCATGCTGCTACATGTCAGTTAAATGCTGCCACCGCTGAAATTGATCTACCATTCCCATTCATGGAGAAGGCTGGGTTCTGCAGGTTGATGGCCCATGCCTGTCCAAAATGGCAGGTTCCATCGTGAATCTGTTTCTGTAAGCGTGCCATGCCAGAACTGTACAGTATAGTTGCTGATTCCAATAGATATGCAATGAAGCATAGTACATCAGAATATATTCATGTTAGCATAGATATGTAGACCAGTGGACAAAGACCAGCAAGCTTGTATCTATGCATAGCGGTGGTAGTTGATTTTGGGCCTGGCAAAACATGCCTGAAGCAAAATTGTGGTGGTAGCAACACTCCTGGAACTTGGCAGCATGCAACCCTGAGTATGCAAAGTGTTACTGGTTCTCACATGGGTGAGAAAATGCTTAATGTTCTGCTGGATGAGCTTGATGAGTGGCTACATGCACAGTCACTTACAACAGGATTCATCACAAGTGATAATGGCTCCAAAGTAGTGAAGTGCATTAGCGATGGTGGTTTTTATAGGGTGCTCTGCCTGGCTCACTGCCTTAATCTTGTTGTGCAGCAGTTTCTAAACCATGCAGACATTAAAGAAACTGTAACTGTTGCCTGTCACATCTGTGTACACTTCACCCAATCTGCAAAGGCCTGTGACTATCTGCATGAGCTACAGTGCAGTAACCATCAGCCTCAACACCATATGAAGCTTGATGTTTTGACCAGGTGGAACTCTATGCTGTACACGATTGACCGGCTGTATGAACAGTATAAGGTTGTTTCAGAATACCTGCTGCAGCACACCACCCATGATAGTGCTGGAGTGTCCATTGCTGTAACAACAGTGCAGTGACGCCAAATGGATGGACTAATACACATTCTCTGTCCATTCAAGCATAACACAGGCAGTGAGTGGGGACACTGCTTGTATAAGTCAATCCGTACCTCTCATACATGTGCTGAGGCAGACACTGGTTAATGTCCAACACCAGATGGAGGCAAGTGGGGATCATAGCAGTTGTGATCTAATGGATCACATGTTCCACATGCTGGACACAAATACACATATATCCGGGCATTGTACAGTCAGATGAATTTGTAATCTCTACCATGCTTGATACACACTACAAACGTGGCCTGCCTGTGAATAGTGATTTTACTACTGCAGCCGTTAGCTGGGAGATTTTACTACTGCAGCCGTTAGCTGCGAGATCCTGAGAGTCAGGAAGCTGGTTCGTTTACTTCTGCGATCTTTCAAGACGTCTTTGGGTCTGATTACACCTGCGCAGTCTGAGAGACTGCTAGCAGGTGTTACCTGTTGTTTTGAGAGCTTTCTGGAGTGAACTGGGGGGAGCCAGGACCCGTGCATCCTGTGGTGATTCTATAAATAACTCGCATCGCTCGCTAGTGGCTTTCTGTGTGTGAATAGTGATTTTACTACTGCAGCCGTTAGCTGGGAGATTTTACTACTGCAGCCATTAGCTGGGAGATCCTGAGAGTCAGGAAGCTGGTTCGTTTACTTCTGCGATCTTTCAAGACGTCTTTGGGTCTGATTACACCTGCACAGTCTGAGAGACTGCTAGCAGGTGTTACCTGTTGTTTTGAGAGCTTTCTGGGTGAACTGGGGGGCCAGGACCCACGTCGTCCTGTGGTGATTCTATAAATAACTCACCACTCGCTAGCGGCTTTCTGTGTGTGAATAGTGATTTTACTACTGCAGCTGTTAGCTGGGAGATTCTACTACTGCAGCCGTTAGCTGGGAGATCCTGAGAGTCAGGAAGCTGGTTCGTTTACTTCTGCGATCTTTCAAGACGTTTTTGGGTCTGATTACACCTGCGCAGTGTGAGAGACTGCTAGCAGGTGTTACCTGTTGGTTTGAGAGCTTTCTGGAGTGAACTGGGGGGAGCCAGGACCCGTGCGTCCTGTGGTGATTCTATAAATAACTCGCACAGCTCACAAGCGCAAGCGTAGTGAGTGGTGCGAGCGCCACTCGGCACTGAAAATGTTTAGTTGATGTAGGAGGGTTAGGTTTTGTTTTAACATGTTGTTGTATTTAAATTTGTAATATTTTAATCATTTAACCTCTTTGTAGGCTTGTTATATTTTAGAAGTTAGGCTTGGTGGGTTAGTTTTATTTTAGTTGTATCTTTATTTAGATAGCCTTGTTTTTGCTGTGCCTAAATAGATATGGGAGGATCGAGAGGGCTAGAATAGTTTATGATGGCTTGATGTTGCGCGACCTATGCCCTCTCAGCCCCTTCCAGTTTCTGGCGTTATTATTAACGTTGTTGGGAGGTGGGGATTGGTAGGGCTAGCATTGGTCGCACACCATCAAATAATCTCAATTTGATTCTGAAGAGGATTGAAGTTGTCAGGTCAGGGCGCCCTGGGTTGCGACGGGCATATGGGAGGGAGGCGGTGTGTTTGGTGTCCATCCCCAGGAGCCTATTACATCAAATGGCCAGGTAACCTGTAGGGCTGCATCATCCCCAAATCCCGAAGGCAGTGCTTTGTAATGCCAGATCAATTAGAAATAAGGCGGCAATTATTGCTGCCTTGATTTCGTCAGTTGATCTGGCGTTTGTCCTGAGGAGACCTGGGTGGGAGGCGATGCGGGCCCAATTTTTGAGGCTGCTGTCCCCCCCGGGTATACCGTGGTGCACTGTCCCAGAGTGGAGCGCAGGGGTGGCGGTGTAGCCATCTGTTTTAGATCCAGCCTGACCTTTACCGTGCACTCAGTGAGAGCTCTGGGTTCATTTGAATGTGTAGCCATCCGGGGAGGACCTGATGCGGGCTGCAGGATCTTTCTTATTTATCGCCCTTCTGGGTTGATGGGAGAGTTCCTGCAGGAGGTTGCAGATTTTGTTGCCGTTGCATCATTGGAATCCCCCAGATGTGTTTTTCTGGGGGATTTCAATGTTTGGTTCGACGATGTGAATCATGGACATGGTTATGAACTTTCCCAGATCATGTCCTCCCTTGGTTTGACGAGGCAGTCACTTTACCGACTCATCGGGATGGCCACATGCTGGACCTGGTGTTCTCACTGGGACTTAATATTAGTGATCTTAAGGTCAGTCCAGTTCTCTGGTCTGATCATTGCAGTTCAGTTCACGCTTGGGGCTCCGCCGTAAGCCCTTCCCTGCTGAGATGATCTGCTGTGCGTCCTTTCTGAGTCTGACCCTGAGGGTTTCTTGGCGGCAGCAGATTTGTCTAGAGTGGGTGATGCATGCGGGAGGTGTTGTGGTCGGAGTTGACGCCTATAATGAGGTGTTATCCGATACCATAAACTCCTCGCACCTGTCGTATCGACCAGGATTCTTACCTGAGGTCACCATGGTTTGATGGTGAGCTCAGGGAGATGAAGAAACTGGTCGGAGATTGGAGCGCTGCTGGAGGAGATCCTGTCTGGATGCAGACAAACTGGCTCTGCGTGCCCATTATGTCGGCTATCAGGAGGCAATTAACCGTAAAAAGACAATGTTTTTGTCTAGGGAGATTGCTGCCGGAAGGAACCGACCGGCCTCACTCTTCCGGACTGTTGATAGACTTTTACACCCTGTCTGTCTACAGCCCGGGAGGGTCTTTTCTAACATGGACTGTGAGGATTTCGCTCGGTTCTTTTCGGACAGGGTGTCTGCGATCCGGCGGGTGGCTCCTTCATCCAGTAATGTTATAGCTGGCAGTGATCGTCTGATGTGCTCTGAGTGCACTCCGTCTGGTTGGGGAGAGTTTAGACCAGTGGAGGATAGTGAGGTTATTGAGGTGGCAACCAATGTGAGGCACACCTTTTGTGAACTGGACCCGGTGCCAACGCGCTTCTTAATGAGATGCGTTGGCTCTGTTGGCCCGGTGTTTGCCATGATTGTACGGTGTTCCCTGTCTGAGGGTGTCTTTCCGGATGCCTTGAAGGAGGCTCTGGTAAGACCCCTCTTAAAGAAGCCATCTTTGGACCCGGAGATCAGGGCAAATTACCGTCAATCTCTAACCTTTCCATTTTGGAAAGGTTATTGAGAAAGTGGTAGCGCTTCAATTGGAAGAACACCTCAATTCCCACGAGTTGTATGAACCTTTCCAGTCGAGTTTTCGTGCTGTGACACATAGCAACTGAACTGCACTTGTTCGGGTGCAGAATGACCTACTCAGGGTTAGAGATCGAGGAGACAAGACAATTCTTGTTCTCTCAATCTCTCATCAACTTTGACACTGTGGACCATTGTGTGCTACTTGCTCGCCTTGGGGATCTATGTGGACTCACGGTAATGTCATCAAATGGTTTGAGTCCTTTCTAACTAACAGGAGGCAGCGGGTTATGATGGGAAATTTCTCATCTACACCCAGTCTGCTTCTCTGTGGAGTTCCTCAGGGATCAGTATTGGCTCCAATGTTGTTCACAGTGTATATGCTGCCTCTGGGTGGGATCATTAGGAAGTATGGCTTGAGTTTTCATTGCTATGCCGATGATACTCAGCTATATTTTTCCTTTGCCCCAGGAACATCCAATGCAGTGGACGTACTTAATATCTGTCTGGCGAGATTAACGACTGGATGGCCTCCAGCTGGTTGCGGCTGAACCCTGACAAGACGGAGGTATTAGTAGTGGAGTCGAACAGAGTTCGTGATAGGATTGCCTCTGACACAGAAACCGGGCTTGTCCTAGGGTCTGTGCCATTGAAGCCTCCTCTTGGGTGCGTGATCTTGGCGTGATTCTGGACAGAGATTTAACCATGGAGGCTCAAATATCCTCTGTGGTTCATACCTGTTTTACCATCTCAGAAACATTGCCAGAATTAAACCCTTGTTCCGTCTCTGGACCTCCCTACTTTGATACATGCCTTAGTCACATCTAGGCTGATTACTATGTCGCTCTATCTCAGGGTCATGGGAGGATCTCTGAAGATTGCAGCTGGTGCAAAACGCAGCTGCCCGTTTGCTGACTGGGCAGCAAAGTTTTGTCACATTACACCAGTTTTGCGTGAACTGCACTGGCTGCCAGTCAGGTGGAGAGTCCTCTTAAGGTGGGTCTTCTCACCTATAAGGCCCTACGGACAGGGCCCTGGCTACCTATTAGGCCTTCTGTCACCTGCCCTCTCCTCAGCCCTCTTAGTTTAAGTCCAATGAATGCCTTCTGACCATTCCCAGAACTAGGTTGAAAACAGCTGGCGATAGAGCATTTAGTGCCGCAGCTCAGTTCTGTGGAATTCCTTACCAACTATGGTCAGAGAGTTCATCGGTGGATGTTTTTAAGGCCCAGCTAAAGGCTTTCTTTTCTCTAAGGCATTTAATGTTTAGTTATGGATTTATTAGGTTTTAAATTTTTGTATTGATTTGTATTTATATGTAAATTTATATATTTACTATGTTAAATATGTTTGCTTAAATGCCTGTACGGCGCCCAGAGCCTCCGGGATTGGGCGTCTTTTAAATAAATTTTGCCTTGCCTTGCCTTGTCTTGCCTTTAATGGAAGGAGGTCATCAGCGAGTGCAAAAGTTGACAGAGAACCTCATTAGACAGGTATCTGCTGCACAGATGAAAAAGGCACATAAGCCACACACTGCATGGAAAATGGGTGTTGCTACCACCACCAGCAGCTCACAGGCATCCCAATCTGACAAAATGGGCAAGGTACAGCAGAAAATGGCAAGCAATCCCAATTGGGATGTTCTCTATCAGGTGGGTGTGGAAGATATAGAAGAAAAGAAGGAGGAGACAGATGAGGCAGCTGGACTCAGGGCAGCAGAACAAATGGTGGAGGCCTACATGGGGGGACACAAAGCACCTTGCCATTACTGACGAGCCATTGCAGTACTGGAGCAGCAATGTGACTGGCCAGCACTAACATCAGTTGCAGTGAAATACCTGAGCTGCCCACCATCCAAAGTCAGTGTGGAATGAGTGTTAGTTCATCTGGGGCCATTGTGCATGACCATAGGACCAATTTGTCACCCAAGAATATGTCCATGCTAACATTTATCAAAATGAACAACAGGCACATTCCCAATTAACACAGTGATGCCAATGGTGTTGCCTCACGAACTGTGTCTCAGTGATGATGATGATGACAATCTCTCTACTAAGGCATCCACCAGCAGCGAGGTGGATGAAGCAGCAATGCTGAGAGACTTTCCATATGTTGACAACTCCGGTCTTGAAGACTGCTTCCTGAAGGTTGTGGAAGTGGAACAAGGCTGAAGTTACACAGAAACATATATTAACATAGACTTTGATAGCAGATAAGGACCATTTGGCCCACCTAGTCTGCCCATTTCCCTGCCTATTGCAGATCCTAGTCAATCAGCAGCCTACATCCTCCTTAACCCCTCCTACCTCCTCCTACCCTGCACTATAATTGCCCATGCATTCTTGAATTCTCCCCACTGTTTTGACCCCACAACCTCCTCAGAAAGGCTGTTCCATACATCCACCACCCTCTCTGTGAAAAAATACTTCCTCACGCTGTCCCTGAGCCGACCCCCTCTATCTTCAAATTGTCCCCTTATTCTTGTGCATCTCTTTTTCTGAAATATGCTACCCTCTTGGACTTTGTTGATTCCCTTGAGGTACTTGAAGGTTTCTATCATGTCCCACCCCCCTTTCCTCAAGGGTATACATATTAACCTCTTTTAGTCTCTCTACATATGGCTTCTGGTGCAGACCCTGCACTATTTTGGTTGTCCTCCTCTAGACTGCCTCCATCCTGTCTATGTCCTTGCAAAGAAGGGGTCTCCAGAACTGCACACAGTACTCCAGATGGGGTCTCACCAACTGTCTGTAAAGAGGGATAACAACTTCATGCTTTCTACTGGTGATGCCACTCCCTATGCATCCCAGAATCCCCCCAGCCTTCCTTATTGACTTCTCACATTGCTTGCCTACCTTAAGGTCATCTGGTATGAGTACCCCCAGGTCCCTTTCCATTTTTGGTTTTGTTAGTACCTCCTCCCTCCCCCCATTGTGTACTCTTCCCCTGGGGATTGTGTTTCCCATGTGCATTACTTTGCAATTCTTTGCATTGAAACTAAGCTGCCATATTCTTGACCATTGCTCCAACCTTGCCAGTCCCTTTTCATTCTTTCCACCCCTCCTTGTGTATCAACCCTGTTGCAGATCCTTGTATCATCTGCAAAGAGGCATACTTTTTCTCCCATGCCCCTCTGCAATGTCACTTATGAAGACATTAATTGAGTACTGGTTCCAATACAGAACCCTGTGGTACCCCACTAGTAACTCCCCTTTTTCCAGAGTGTGCTCCTTTTACTATTACCCTCTGCGTCCTGTTGTCCAGCCAATTTGTCACCCAGGCTACCATTCTGGGACCCACTCCCAGGCTGGCTAACTTGTTTATTAATCCTTTGTGTGGGACTGTGTCAAATGCCTTGCTAAAGACTATGTTGGCCATATCTACAGCCCCTCCCTGGTCTACTACTTTGGTCACCCAGCCAAAGAAATCTATTAGATGCATATGACATGACCTTCTCGCTGCGAATCCATGCTGCCTTGAGTCATGTGCCCTGCTGGCCTCTAGGTACTCAAAAGTTCTTTCTTTCAGAAGTGAATCCATTATTTTCCCTACCACTGAGGTCAAACTAACAGGTCTGTAGTTCCCTTCCCTGCCTCTGCCTTGCTCCCACTCTTGTGAAGGGGGATCACATCCGACTTCCTCCAGTCCATAGGTACCACACCATCTTCCCACGATTTGTTAAAAAGTCTAGTCAGTGGTGTCACTAGGTCTCCCCTTAGTTCTTTTAGAATTCTGGGGTGAATCCCATCAGGTACTATTGCTTTGTCCACCCTGAGTTTTAAGAGTTCTTTCAAGACCCTTTCTTCTGTGAATGAACTGGTATTGACCCCCCTGCCCAGAGTGCTTCTATTGTTACTCAAAGGCCCCTCCCCAACCAATTTCAGCTCAGTATAGTGTTTTAAATTATTGTGATCTATCTATCATTGGATTTGTCATGATTATGTTTTCTGCTGCAGTGTTAATCAGTGTCACTTGGTTACCCTTTACCCTAAACTGTTGTTTGGTCCCCACCCTATATAAAGCAGCAACAGTGAAATTACCATAACCCATAAACATTTTGCATGATTATGAAGTTATAGGGTGGGATATTCAAAGCAGTTGCGCCATGCGCAATAGGGATGCACCCGTGAAAGAGCGGATATGAGCAGTACAAAACCCAATGTGCCACAGTGCAACAGAAATGAATGCATGCGCAAGTACAGGGGACATAACCAGGAATAATGTGTGCAGTGTGATATTCAACAGTAGGCAGCATGCGCAATAGTGGAGCAAGCGGAAGTTGCTCGAAAGCGGAAATGACCCAATATAAATGGGAGCAAGTGAGGGGAGGATGATTGTCCTACAGAGGAGCCATAGCGGGGGAGCATGGAGACAGAGTGGCAGGGAGGCAAGCCAAGAAGCAGGGGGCCGGTGTGGCCAGGAGGTGGACGGTGGGCCAGTGGAGGTGTGTGCGAGTGAGTGACAGTGGGTGTATGTGTGTGCGAGAGGGCCTGAGCGTGCCACAGAGGAAGGAGGGAAGTGGGTCAGAGGCAGGTCACACAGTTATGAAGATCCAGGGGTGTACCCGGTGCAGAGACAGTACCAGCAGCACACAGCCGGGGAGGAACCAGGTAGACAGATGCCCAGGGTAGGGACACCAACTAGGGATATGGCCAGTGCCACCTTCCACATGGAGGCGGTAATGAGGGGTGTGAGAAGGCAGCCAGCAGGGAGGTGCGGACATGGAAGGGCCCAGTGGCGGTATGCCCAGAACAGGCTGTACCGTGCCCACATCAGCTTTGAGCTGTACAGTGACATCAAGATCGTGGGCTGGTACCACCTGAACAGATCTATTCTGAGGCAGCTCTGTGAGCTGTGCAGTGAGGAGATGCAGGCACCCACATGACAGAGCCATGCACTGTCTGTCGAGACTAAAATCACAGCTTTCAAGTGCCTTCTCACCACGGGCACCTTCCAGAGACCAACAGGGGACATGACAGGCATAACCCAGTCAGCCGCATCATGCCTGCTCACACAATTCCTCAGCGCACTGCTGCCACATGCTGTGGAGTACATCCATTTCCCCAGCACACAGGTGGAGAGCACAGCAAACATGCAGGAGTTCCACAGGGTAGCTCGGTTGCCTGGCATGCTCGGGGCCATAGAGTGCACCCATGTTGGCATCCGCATGCCACCTGGCCTGGAGGGGGCAGCATACTTCAACTGCAAGGGTTACCTAAGTGTCAACTGCCAGGCGGTGTGCGATGCCAGGGGGCGCATAATCAATGTCTGTGCCACGCACCCTTGGGAGCACACAATACCTTCATGTGGCACCAGTCCATACTGTACCATAGGTTTGAGAGTGGGGACATCTCCACTGGCCATCTGGTAGGTGAATATGCATTGCACACTGGACAATGGGTGCAGATGGGGGTGTGTGTGGGGTATGCACAGGGGTGCCATGGGGAATGGCCAAGAAGGCCAGTGGCACAGTGTCACAGCCCACCATGCTAACGATACCTCTCTACACACAGGTGACAGTGGGTACCTGCTATGGCTCTGGCTGCTCACACCATACTGGCGCCTCTCAACCGCAGCACAGCAACAGTACAATGAGGCACATGCCACAACATAGAATGTCATTGAGTGGGTGTTCGGGCTGCTGAAGGCATGATTCCATTGCCTGCACATGTCAGGTGGTGCCCTACAGTACAGCCCCTCTAAGGCTTGTGGGCTATTCCTGGCCTGCTGTATCCTGCACAACATGGCCACCGACCATGGGATAGCCATTGAGGTCGAGGAGGGGGACAGCAGTGGGGACGATGAGGACGCCGGTCCAGCTGGTGTTGGGCAGCCACCCCCTGGGCGAAGGGATCTCTGGCTGGCCCAGATGGCCCAGCAGCACCGGGACGCCATTACAGAGGAGCACTTTGGACCACACAGGTAGGTCAACAGGGCCACGTGCAAGCACCAAGGGCAAGGGCACAGCCCACAGATAGGCAGGGGTGGACACCAGGGATGGTCGGCGGCAGGGGCGTGGGAATGGGCGGGGGACTGCACACAAAGGCAGGGAACAGCAGGGCTGCACATGGCACGCACACACAGGCACACACACCCCTATCCATGCCCACAGGGCCACATGCACACCCACCCCTACAGGCCCCCCCACACCCACACAGGACCCAACACAACCACACCCAGTGGGGGGTGGACATTGCACTCTGCGGGGTGTGCGGCAGCCAGGCACACAGCCGGTCAGCCAGTGTAGCCATGACAGTTGCTATTGCAGTGGTGTGCCTGTCAAAGGCTGCGGTCACATCCACCTGCTGATGAGCCAACTCTGCCAGGAGCAGGGCTTGGTCTCTGGTACACTGCTCCTCTGCCTGGCGCAGCTCCACATGGAGTGCATCCACCGCCACCACGAGCCGCACCAGCTGATCCACAGAGGCCTGGAGAAGATGGCTGTGGTCATCTAAGGGGTCATCTGCATGGCCAGCATGCTGTCCCCCATGAAGTTCCTGGCCCTGCTGCACAGCACCCCTCTACAGTGGGTGCTGCATGGTGATGCCTTCCTGGGGTATGTCCTCATGTGGTGCACTGCTGCTGCCCCCCAACCCGTCCCCAAGTTGACACTGTCCAGCTGTAGATGCTGCCCCTCTGGCTGCCAATCGCCAGGCACCGCCGGCATGGCTGCAGCGGTGACAACAGCCCCCACTACCATGGCCGCTCACCAGTGCTGCCCCAGTGGATCCCACAGATGCAGCCTGGACAAGGGCTGGTGGGCAGACAACCATTCTAGTGCTACCCGCACTGCCGCCTGGGTGAATGCCATCCATGGGACCCCTCTGTGTCCCACTAACATCACTGTCCAGGATGTGCGTCACATCATCATCAGTGTTGGAGTCAGCCCTGAACTGTGTCTCAGCACACAGGACACCGTGAGTGGTGTCATGCTGGAACACAGCCAGGGCCACATCTGCACCCATACCACAGGCATCAGTCCAGACAGATGTGCAGGGCTGCAGGTGGTCAGTTCCTTGGACACCTGTGGAGGTGGATAGGCACTCCACCACTTCCTGGGCCGCTCCCTCAGTGGACACACCCACCACCACTGCCCCATGCAGATGCTCAGGAGCTGTAAAGGAACACAGTACCGTTAGTGGTTCCACCTGGCCCTGGGACCTGCCTCCCCTGCCTCCCACACACTGCCAGCACCAGTCATACCATGTAGTGGTGGGCTGCCACCTGTCTGGATGCCTCTGCCAGGAACACCCTCAATGGCACAACGCTGCATGCTGCCAGCCACCTGCTCCTCCAGTGGTGTCAGGCGGAGCACATCCTGCAGGCCCCCACCAGTGGCAGCACGCGCTGCCTGATGGCAACCACCTTATCCTCAATCTGCCTCCTGTTCATGCCAACCTTCTTCTTGCACTCCTGCACGGAACGCTGGTGGCTGCCCTGCTGGTTGACAGCACGTGCCACCTCGCCCCACGCTGCCGCATGGGCCTGTGGTGTACCCCACTGTCCACTGAGCAGTGGCTCGTTGTCGAGGTAGGCCTCGAACAGGGTATCCGATTCCACCCTGGTGAAGTTGGGCATCCTCTTCCAGCACCCTCCCCGGCTCCTCATCATCCTCACGTTCGGTCATGCTTGTGCCTGGGGGGGATGGACAGGTGTTACCATGGACTGTGCAGTCCCATACAGCCCTCCCAGACCTCTGTCCCCATGTCTCCACAGCATGGCATCTACCTCCAAAAGCTGCAATACCGATCCATGGCCTGTGCATTTCCAGGTCACTTTTATAGCGCATAGCATGCAAATGAGGGCATGCACAACTGTAATGGGATGCAAACGCAGTGGATGCACCATGGATTGGCTCATGAGCTGATTAGCATAACCTGGCTAAATATCACACTGTTGTGCCTTATGCAATGGTGTTGAGCATGCTCAGGCTGTGGCGCACTACTGTGACATGCGCAATCGGCACCATACCAGGCATGCCTGCGGTGCTGATGCCTACGCTAGTAGCACAGCAGACACACTGTGCACAGGAGGCAGTACAGAGCACTGCCACTACTGTGCCTGTGGCGCTCGTGTGCAATATGTCTGAAGGGGCCCACGTGCCATGTTGCGCCGTGGGCTCCATGGCACCTCTGCATGGTAGGCCACTGTATGGCGTCACACACATGCACCCTACCGCACTCTATACAGGGGCCTTTCAATTGCACTATGGTGCTCCATGCGCGGACAGACCCTTGACTCTGTGACTGCCCTTTGCCCTTTAGGCACCATGCAGCCACATGGCTGCCCCATATTGCACAATCCAGTGCCAGTGTGATTGCAATTGGCAGCGCAGTACCACGCTGCCTCCGCAAGTGGGGCACATGCACTGCCAGGCCCCATTTTGAGCTCAGCAGATGCTGCATGATGCCGCGCACCAGAGCCCCAGTTTGCAATGCGGTAGAGCTGTCGAAACTGGTGGTTCTTGTGGAGCCCCATGCAGTTGCCCCCTCTGGGCAGGTTCCCCTCCTGAGGCCACACACAGAGGTGTGGCAGAAGGTAGCAGAAGGTCTTGAGGAGGCCACAGGGAGATGTAGAACAGCGGAGCAGTGTCGCCACTACTACGGGGACCTCCAGCTGTATGACCCTGACCATCTGGGGTGACTGCTGGCACGTGCCTGGCGGGGAGCCGTGCCACGGCCAGGTAGGTGCTCCTTCACCATCACTAGTCATATCCGTCTGTCCTGGTGGCACATTGTTCGGCAGGCCATGCCACCGTGGGGTCCAGAACCTGTGTTGCCAGTTGTGGGGGTGCATCGAGTACACCCTGTGCCACGGCAGCACAGACGGGCTCTGTGGGCATGCGCACTGTCAGGGGGCTATGGATCAGATGTGTACTGATGAGACTCTCCCATGTTTCCCCACTAGGCCTGGAGGACTGCTGTAGGGCCCAAATGGCCCAGGAGCATAGAGGGCAGGATGAGGCTGGAGGTGTGGCCATACAGTCAGGGCACAGTGGTAGTGCTGGGGGTTAGCAGTGCCCTGCTGACTGGGATGCAGGTGAGTGCCATGATTCCCTTTACACCTGTGCATGGTGGGTTCCAGGGGTGGTGGTGAGGCATGTCCCCTACAGCTGTGCTTGTCCAATGGTGCCCTCCACACCATCCTGTTGGTCTGCACATGTGGGTGGGTGTTGCAGGTGGACTGTGGGTGCACTCGGTGCCTGGCTGTGCCACTGCCATCCCACTGCATTGCCATGATGCCAGATGGCCATAATGGTGCTGTGCGGTGCATGGGCGGTGGTGGTGTGCAGCGGTTTGCATTGCTGTGGGTGCCCGGGTAGGCGGATCATGTAGGCACACCCATTGTGGGTGGTTGCATGCCATCCCAGGGGTGCAGGCCACTGATGTACTCTGTGCATGTTGGGTGGGCTGCGTTGGTCTGGCCAGTCACTCATACTGATTCTGCTCCCTTGTCCTAGGTGGACTACGCTGGTTGGCCATGGAGTGGACCCTACAGGAGATCCTGCAGGTCACCAGGGCCACATTGGAGCTGCTGCAGAGTATGGACAGTGGTGACCATCGGCGGCACAGAAGACGCCACAGGGGGGACAGAGAAGACCGGGGCCACCAGTAGGCCCTGCAGCTCATTCCCATAATCATTCCCTCCCTGGACTGTACCCCACACCCCCATGTCCCCACCTTTGCCTTTCCCATTGTCCCTGCCTTTCCCACCCCCTCTTTTGCTTGCACATCCCTCCCCATTTATGTATATATATGTACATAGTTTCTGTTGTTGTTGTGTTTTTCTTAATATATGCTTTTACAACTATGTCCATGTCGGTCTCTCATTTGCAGCAGGTGCATGGAGCCTTGCTGCAGTGGTGTGCATGGCTACTGTGGGGTGGTGTTGGCCTGGCCATGGGTGTGTCTGGTGGGGGTCCTCCACTGGTATGGGTGGGGGCTATGGGCTCTGTCCGGGGAATGTGTGGTGTGCCCTGTGCACTGTTTGTCAGTGTGCAACGGGCTGTGGTGCATGTGCTATGTCACAGCCGCCCCTGGCGGTGTGTGCCATGCCTGTGCGGCTGTGTCCCTTGCATGTCTGTGGTACACACGATCATGCCGACCCCACCACCACATGCATGGATGCTGACGTGACATCGGGGGCAGTCCATACCAGCCACCTTCCAGGCACGGCACCCTGGCAGCTGGCATCCCGACCCCTGGTCTACTGCATGTCTACCCCTGTTGCCACTGCAGGCGGTGCTGTTGTAGGCCCCCTCCATGCAGTCTATGGTGACTGGGGCAGTGTCTGTGGTCTGGTGTTTGTCACATGGGGTCCTGCTGCATGCAGGCAGTGACCTGATTGATGGTGCGAACACCAAATGGCAGGCTCACCGGCACCATGGTAGTGTGCAGGCCGCAGGTACATGATACCATGGGCCCCGAGATGGCAGCGTCTGTTGCACCGCTATGTGTGGCTGTTTGATGGGGTACCCATGGGACTGTGTTGGGGGGGCATTATGTGTGCCCTGTGTTGCCTCCAGTGTGGTGCATGCCTCCATGCGCCACAGTAGGGTGATGTGATGGCTGGTGGGGCCAGTGCTTGGTCGGGGTGTGTGCATGGGTGGCGGACCGTGCACAGGTCCTGTGTTCCGAGTGCCTTCCTGCTGGTGGCAGTGTCTGGGGTGGGCCTTGTCATGTGTGGGGTCCCTCGGGTACTGATGCCAGGTCACCACCTTGCTGTGCCTCTGTGGGGGCCATGCAGGAGGGCCTTGTGTGGGTTGCGGTGGTGTCAGTGAAAGGTGTCACCACATGTGAGGGGAGGTCACGGTGGGGATGTGGTGCATGTGCATGGTGCCATGGGGCAACAGGATGCATGGTGGTGTTGGAATGCCTTCAGTGCCATGCACTGTTTGGTCATGCTTTTGGGCTGGGTAGAGTCTCGGGCTCCCTGCACTGGGGGTGGTCGGCATTGGTGTGGTGCCATGGCATGGGTGGATCCTGGCCATCCTTGTGTTCTGGTCTCTGTTGGCTGGGAGACAGTGCAGGGGCACCTTGCCCAGCAGGTGGGGACTGCTGGCCCACGTCTGCTGTTGGATCAGCGCCGGGGTTCATGGGCCGGTGGTCCGTCCTGCTCACATCTGGTTGTGCAGCTCATGGGGGCCTTGCCCTGGCGGGGGCAGGGGGTTGGTCTGTCTATCCTGGTGCATGCTCCTTGTCGCATGGCGCATCCATGGCTGCTGCACAGTTGCTTCCTGTCTTTGTCCCTGCGCATCCCCAGGGGTGCTATTGTGCTTCGACCCTGCTCGATTGTGCATCCCTCGTTGTGCTATGGCACATCGGGGTCGATATTCAGCCACATTGCACAGGCACACCTTGGCCTGCACATGGTTTGAATATCGCGCCCGTTGCGCCATGGCGCACTGGACTTGCACCTGCTCCCTCTATTGTGCATCTTTTTGGTGCATTCTGAATATCCCACCCATAATGTTTCACTGCCAAAACTATCAAGATACACATTTTATTTTTCATTTCGACTAACCCCATCTTAAAGAAAGATATGTTGTCTTGATGTCTTTAAAAGTGCCCATGCTGGAGCCTGGCATATGCCACACCCAGACCTCCCCTCCTGCCAGCTGACACGCCCATGCACTCCATGAGGAAAATAAATATTTTCTGCTGCTTACTATCTGCGACATGTTGAAGAACCCTCCTAGTACAAGTAGAGTATGAATGTAACATGCCTATTCAACCGTTAACACCAGTTGAACAGATTTTGCAAAATGGTGAATGGTGGCCATTTTTAAAGATGCAAGCCATTAATTAAAAAGTAATCGTCATAAAAATGAATGAAAAGCTTAACAATATCCAGTTCCCCCCAAAAGGTAAATTATAAGTAGTACAATAGTGCTTGTACAGAAACTGTGATGGTCCTTACGGAGGGAGGTGTTTGCTGCCCACAGTTCAGCTTCTAAAGTTTCCTAATTACTGAAGCTGTCACCTCAAATGATTAGACAAGACATTTGCCCCCTGCACCTAATTACCAAACACCATCTCCACCATCTATTTCAACATATACTTCCTCCCTGGATGTGCTGTTTACTCATTAATTAAACCAGTGGCCTACAATGCAGTTCAAGCAACCTGCTCCATCTTCCACACACCAGCTCCTACAGGGCCTGGATGTAGCCATCACATAGATGTGGGATGAAAAGTCACCAAAGGAAAATGACTTAAGCAGGAAGAATGACAGGAAACATGACGAATACTCATCCACCCGCATACCTGGTGTTAGCAAGCAAATTAGAAGCAGAGAAAAAAATATATACTTACCATACCCTGTGAATGTAAACTGCAGAAATTGGCCCCAGAAGGAACATACAGAGTGGAGCACATGAAGCACAGCAGCAGGCATTCGGATTCCACATACAGCTTCCCTTAACAGTACTGCACACCTGGAAATAAGATAAAAAGAAGAACAATTTTGAGGATTGTTAAAAGTTCCAACCCCTCCTAAGCCCCCAGCCCCTATCCACCCCCCTGGACCCCCCTCCTCTGCAGACCATACAAAATGAAGAAATACTTACCTCAGGGACTGTCTGTGAAGCCGGAACAATTGCACAAGTAAATGAATCGTTCACATCTTGAGCAGCAGCAGTAGTAGTAGCAGCAACAGAAGCAGGAGGTAACATCACCAGAATTCCTGAATGTTGACAAAAGCAAAAGGAACACAATTACTGTCAAACTCAGACATCCGGACTGTAGTAACCTACCCCAGCAATGAAAAAATAAATACTTACCGTCTGTGTTGGGAAATGTGGTGCATTCCAACATGCCAGATCTGAATCTCGGCCTGGCATGATAATGTAATCCTCAGCAAACTGAAAAATAATACAAAACCAGTACAAAGATATTAGAACTAAAGATGCCACAATACCAACCCACCAACACCCTTCTCTTAAACAGAAAAAAATGCAGACAGATACTTACTGTGCAGCAGCAACAGCAGTATGGACTCTGTTGATGATCCATCAACCAACCAAAGCATTACTTCTCATGACAAGTTGGCAACTAGTCAGAGCAGGAGGCAGCAAGCTACAGCACCCCACAATCTCATTCCTCCACACTGTACAAGGTACAACCACAGAGTCAACACAGTCAAACAGGACAGCAGCATTGGGAAATAATAATACTACATTCTTTCTCAATCAATTGAGAAACCAGCAGCAGGAGGAAGCAAGCGCAAGTAGCAGCACCATTTTGCAGGAGGAATTAATTTTCTCAGCATGGCACCCCTTTTGGCTATTTCATTATACCCATAATAATTATATCTCCCTACTCTCACAATGTTGCCATGTGGTTTTTCTGGACTTACTGTATAAGGCCTGTTCTGCACACCACAGCAACTAATGGCAACAAGATTCAGCCTGACATTGTTTGCAAATGGTGGACAAAATGGCATTTTATTGTCCGTGAGGTGGGGGGGGGCACCATATAACATCATGTCTGAGAGCAGATCTCTGTCTCAATTTTAAGTAACATTTTTCATGTGATATTTCTGGACTTATACAGCCTGTTCTGCACTAGCAGCAACAAGATTCAGCTTGCAGTCCTCTGTAAACAGTGGACAAACCAGCATTTTATTGTCTGGGTGGTGGCAGGGCTCTATATAACATCATGACTGAGAGCAGAGTTCTGTATCTATTTTACCATATATACTCGCGTATAAGTCGGTCCGCGTATAGGTTGGGGGGAATTATACGCAAGTATAAACTGGCTGATTTCTCATTGACCCACATATAAGTTGGGCCACTAATTCATGCATACACCTCCCCTCCCCTCCCAGATAAATCATCAATACACTTTATGGCATTTTCTAAATGATTTTTTTTTTTAAAGTAAAAAAATCAGTTGCAAAGCTAGTGAGCAACTTCAGTGCTTCACAGACATAGGGCACTTCTGAAATCCAGGTCAGGTCAGGTTTTGTGGCTGCAGCGCTATGTGGGGGAAAAAAAACAGAAAATAAGTATAGTGTTAGCTGTAAAATAATAGTTCAATAATTTACTGCTATACTTACCAATTCATTCGAAACCCAAAAATTCCACAGCAGCATCATCATCTGAATCAAACAAGGCATGTAGCTGTAGTAGACAGAGGCGTGTCATCATGTATATCTTCCCGCTCATTTGATGGTATGTCCTCCTCTTCTTCTGAATTTGTATCTGGCAGCCCCTCAATGTCAGCAGTAAGATTGTCATATAATATGTGGTCTTCAGTTCCATTCATGGCATTAGAAATGCCACACTTTTTGAAAGATTTTATGACTGCCTCTGAGGATATGGAGTCCCAGGCATCTCTCACCCACTGGCATACAAGAGCAAGATTTGGCTTCCTGATGTTCCCACCCACAGTAAACTCCTTCTTCCCTGAAATCATCCACTGCCTCCACTGCTCTCTCATTCTGCACTTGAAAGACTTATTTAAACTTACATCGAGCGGCTGCAGTAATGCTGTGCAGCCACCCAGTATCATCGCTTGGTATGTCTTCTGTCTCCGCAAGTTAGCTTTTTCTGAGTCCACCAGGTGCCCTCTGAACATATCCCACACCAATAGACTTTTTTTTATTAATGAGCACCACTGGCCTTTCAGCCCATATCTCAGTTAACCATTTGTTGACTAGCGCTTCATCCATCCACCCTTTCTGGTGTACTTCTACCATAATGACAGGCGGCATCTTTTCTTTTGGGTATGTCTTTCTTTTGAAAATAACCATGGGTTTTAATTTTGTCCCATCTGTGAGGCATGCTAAAACAACAGTAAAATGTGATTTTTCAGCCCCACACATCCCCACATTGACTGTTTTCGTCCCTTAAAATGAACCGTGCAGGTGGATGGGAGATCAAAGCACATGGCAGTCTCATCCATATTTCTTATTTTTCATGTAATATTTCTGGACACGTAAGGCCTGTTCTGCACTAGCAGCAACAAGAATCAGCCTGAAATCTTTATAAACAGTGGATAAAGCAGCATTTTATTGTCTGGGTGGTGGCAGGGCACTACATAACATGACTGAGACCAGATTTCTGTCTCAGTTTTATGTAACATTTTTCATGTAAGATTTCTAGAGTTGTATGGCCTGTTCTGAACTAGCAGCAACATGATTCTGACTGAAATCCTTTGTAAACAGTGGACAAAACAGCATTTTATTGTCTGGGTGGTTGCAGGGCACAATATAACATCATGACTGAGAGCAGGTTCATGACTAAATTTCATCCTACTTTTTTCCTGTCATTATTTCTCGTCTTATCATGCCTGCTCTGCACAGTATGGCAGCAAGGGGCTGTGTTAAACTGTCACCCAAGTGCACATTTTGGACGGATGGTCATTGTGGAGCACTATAAAACGTTAACATGTCTGGATGGGAGGGACACAAAGTTAACATTTGTGGGCGCCGGGGTGGCAAGGCCAGGGGACACATGTTGTTAAGCACAAAGAAACATATTTATGTTTAACTTCACAATAAAAGTGCTTATGTTTGTATGATTGTTGTGTACGTATTCAGACTGATGCTGCACATAGCCAAAACAACTGCCACAAGCCCACATAACATCACATAGCATTGGGAAAAAATGTTTGTCTATAGGAACAAAATACAATATTTGACATTTGTGGATAGGAGGAGGAAACATCTAAGATATAAAGAAGTAACATAAAACAAGAAGAAAGGTACAGAGCTAATAGGTACAGTACTACAACAGGGGGGACATACAGGGTCAGGGCAAGGGTATTTATATGAGAGGGGATAGCATAAACGGAGCATAAACATTACATAACAAATTACACACAAAACCACTGGACAAGAAAAAGAAACAAGAGGATATAGAAGAGGAAGAGGACAGAACATTTTTTTTTTTTTACTTTTTTACTTTTTTTTCCTATGTTTAGGAGTTGCAGATGAGGAAGAGAGAGAATAATAAAGGAGAACAAAAAGAAAAGAAAAATAAAATTAGGTGCTGCGCTGCCTCCGGGCCATTAAACATTACACGGCTCCGGACCTTGAACCACCCCATTATGCACTGCCGCCAGTGCCACCATCACCACCACACCCATGGAGTAGTTCTGCCAGGAGGTCCACCACTTTCTGTTGGTCCTCCATTATTTTTTGGAGGTCCCTCCTGACCTCCTGGTGGAACTGGTCCAAGTCCTGCTGGACACCTTGCACCTGAGTGTGCACTGCCACTACCTCATGGCTCATGGCCTACAGGTTATCTGTGCTGACCTGATCTGGGGGTTGCTGCAGGCTGTGATGAATCAGTAGCATGATGGTCACCACAGTGCTGGTGGGTGTGGGGTACATCACTGCTGGATGGTCCTGCTGCCTCCTTCTTCTGCTGTGTCCTCCTGCTGGACTGGGTACAGCACCCCCTAGGCTGGCGTTGACTGTCTTCCTCCTGCTCATGGCCCCCTTCCCGTTGCTCATCGCTGTCTTGTGCCACTGCTGACTTCTGCTGCTTTGCAAGCCACTCTGCAGGGTGATGGTCCTACGGGTGGCTCCTCTGTCCACCAATCCCAAAGTGGGACCCTTGTTTTCCCCACCTAACACTGCTGCCACAAAGGTTTCAGATGACAACAGTGTCATCTCCAGCCTTTGTGATAAAAAATTACCACACTGCTGAGAATCTGTGTGGGGGGGCCTCAGCTGATGTCCTGGTGGGGCCTCATCAATGACATCTTGCCCTTGGTGGGGGCGGGGCACATGCTCCTGCTGCGATGGGGGACAACAAGCTCCTGCTGCTCAGGGACAAGGGCCACATGCTGCTTTTGGTGGGGCAAGGTGTGCCTGCTGCTTGGGGGCAGGGGGAACCTACTGATGCTGGGGGGGCAATGGGCTCCTGCTACTGGGGGCTGAGGGGACACATGAGCCTGCTACTGGGAGGCCTGTCTTCTGGACAGAAATGCCCGCCAGTTAAGGCTAACAGTAGAACCTCCCGTTCCTAATGCTCCTGTCTTCTGCCCAGTCCCCCTTGCCCTATCGTTCCCATCCATGTTAAAAAAATTGTTTTCTTAATAGAAAACTAAAGAAATGAAAAAGAAAGAAAGAGAGAGAGGGAGTCAAACACGCACACACACACACACACACACACACACACACTAACTATAAACTTAAAGATAGAAAATAATAACACAACAGAAAGTGCTCTACCACAGAAAGATTAACTTTTTTAAAATAAAGAAATTGGGAAACAACACACAAACAATCACAGTGACACAAACTACACTTTAAACTCTTCCTCTGCTGCAGTCTCACACAGCACTCTGCCTGCAAGCAGATTCAGTGGCATCCTGCCTGAGTACAGTCATAGAAACATAGAAATATAGACTTTGACAGCAGATAAGGACCGCTTGGCCCACCCAGTCTGCCCATTTCCCTACCTATTAGATAAGCTGCAGATCCTAGTTAACCAACAGCCTACTTCTTCCTAACCCCCACCAGAATTGCCTTGTGTCTGTCCCATGCATTCTTGAATTCCCCCACTGTTTTTGATCCTATGAGTCACCCATGTGACCTGCAGTCTACAGCAGAGAATAAGTCATGTGACAAGCCTTTTTTTTCCCCTAATTTCACCTGATACTACCAAAAGGTGAAATTTATGAGCAAAAACAAAATTTACCAGCAAAACTTCACCATAAGGGCTTAATTTCGTGGCATGTTACCTGGGGCAAAATTCATGATTTTGCCAGGATTTTGCTGGCAAAATAAAATTTTACAACATTTCTACCCATGGCTTGTAATATTTATTTATTTATTTATTTAAACAGCAGTTTGGAAAACCTTTGAGCCATAGGCTCATTTACAAAGGTACCTTGTCACAGTAAGACAAACCAAAATACACAGTATAGCAGTATAACACGTAAGTATAACAGTAAATTAAGACATAGATACAAACAAGCTGGTACAGGTAGGATGGATGCAAACAATACCAGAGTTATGTCATCCTTAGCAGCTTAGTAATAAGCTTTGTCATAAGTATTGAGTACGGCTTTGACTTGTGGCAGTTACAGCATCGGGTGTTAATAAGGTGGTTACGTAAGGAAGTTTTGAAGCACTATATAGTTGGAGCTTCGGAGATGGAGGGGGGCAGTGTGTTGAACCAGGAGGAGGCCCTAAAGCTGAAGGCTCTTTGGCCGTGAGAGGTCCTAGCTCTAGGGATAACAAGAGAGGTTTTCCCAGAGGTCCGAGTATGAACTAGTGGGACAGAGCGGCGTATGGTGGTGGTCAATCCTGTTGGGAAAGCCCAAGGAGGGTCTTTTTTGTAAGGGTACAGGTAAGATATTTGAGGCGCTCGTTGAGATCAAGTACCAGCGCTTTAGCATACAGTAGACAGGTGTGTGTCATCCTAGGTGCTCCAGTAAATAACCTGCAGGCCTTATTCAGAGTAGTGCGAATTTTATGGAGTGCGGTCTGATCAGCAGCACCATACACGGCAGTCCATAGTCCACTAGGGACAGGATAGAGGAGGTGACTGCGAGTCGAAGAGCCTCCGGGGGGAGGCAGTGTTTATACCGATGTAAGATGCCCAATAGGATATTAGTGGCAGTGGCTAGGGCAGCGATGTGTCCATGGAAGGAGAGGGAGGGGTCAAAATGGATCCCTAGGTATTTATAGGAGCAAACTTGTTTGAGTGGGAATGAGGACCCAGAGTGAATGAGGAGTTTGAAGTTGCAGGACTTGTTTTGGGGATGAGTGAAGAGCATGGTTTTTGGTTTTTTAAGATTTATCACCAATCTATGTTCCTTGAACCAGCCTCGGCTTCAGTGAAGGACTTCTGCAGCGAGTCCTGGAGGGCAGTAGGGTTACGATTTGAGGCAAAGATGACTGCATCATCAGCATACAATAGAATGTTCCCGAGCAAGAGCGTGGAAGGGTGTTAAGGTAAAGGGAGAATAGTAAGGGCCCAGAATGGAGCCCTGGGGAACCCCAGAAAGATGGGACAGATGTCTGAGTAGGTCCCATTAATTTTTACGCTGTGAGCGGTCAGACAGATAACTGGTGCACAGGAGATAGGCCCAGCAGCAAAACCAGAGAGACTAATGGCATCAAGAAGGAGGGGTGGGAGACAGTGTCGAAAGCTTTCGAGAGGTCAATGAAGACAGCACCAGCCAGAGAACCAGTGTCTAAGGAGGTGGAGAAAGTTGGAGAACTCTAGGAGGCTGTGTTGGTACTGTGGCCCACTCGGAAGCCATGCTGCTCAGGACAAAGGACATTGTAGGTGGAGAGGTAGTCAGAGATTTGAGAGGTCATCACTTTCCAAGGCCTTGGAGAGAGGAGAGAGAATGGAGATCGGTCGATGGTTTCCAGCCACAGTCCTATCACCACCTTTAAAGATAGGGGTGACAGTGGTGACTTTCCAGGCAGTTGGAACCTTCCCAGGCAAAGAGAGTGGTTAATGAGGCATGTGATCGGGGTAAGGACTGTGTCTAAGACCAGCTGTAGGATACACGGATCCAGGTGTCACTGCCTGTACTATTACTCTTGAGGGCAGTGACAAGGTGCCTAAGTTCTTGGGCAGAAACACGGGCGAGGAGAAAATAAGGGCTAGAAAGATTTACGGCAGGTACTGGGGAGGAGGGTCAAAAAATTTGTGGGAGGATAGGGCTAAGGTCAGTGAATGAGGTGTTGAGGTGGTTGGCTATGAGGGCTGGGTCTGAGGAGATCACACATTAATGTTGATCTGGGTGGGTGGGGGAGTGTGCACTCCCATTTAACTGTTTAATGTTATCCCAGAAGGTTCTGGGATTCCCCATGAGGCAGTGAGTGAGGACGATAGTGCTCAGACTTGGCCTTTCTGATGGCCCGAGTGCACTTGTTTCGGGCGGCAGCATATAACCGCCTGTCATTGGGCCAGCCAGTCTCAATGGCACGGTGCCACAGGTTGTCCCTATGTTTGAGCTGGTGGATCAAAGCTGGGGTAACCCAGGGGGCATTCTTCCTTTTAGAACAGCGGGTCAACACTGGGGCAAAGATATCACAGGCATTATTAAAAGTTTGGGTAAAGAAGGAGAGAGCTGTGTCGATGTCAGGAGTTGCCTGTATAGGAGACCAGTCAATTTGGGACAGAAGTTCCTTAAGTTTTATCAGTCCACCAGGTATTAGGCGCCGCCGGCATGTGGACGTGCTATGGGTTTGGGGACTGAGGTTGACCAGTGGAATAGAATGGGAGTGATCGCTGAAGAGTCTGGGAGGACTTGTACATTGGGGATCCGATTAGGCGGTTGGTGAGTACCACATCAAGCAGGGTACTGGAGCCTTTCTTGGGGTTAGTCCTGGTAGGGTGGGTAACTAGTTGCGTTAGGTCTATTGCAGAAAAGGAGTCTGGGTAGAGGAGGGAGGGGCTGAGCCAGTTGACATTTAAGTCACCCACCAGAATTTGATCAGCGAAGGAGGTAGAGAGGTAAGGTATTCTGTAAGAGAGGCAATGGCCTGCATTTGGTCCCTGGGGGACACGTATGCAGTAGTCAGATAAAGGGGTCCCTTTAAAGGGTCAGGGGTTGGTTTCAGCGTAAGCACCTGCACCAGCGTAATACCCCTCCCTATGCACTCTAACATCCCACTAGCCCTCCCAACTGCTTTTGCAGTCTGTTGGTCATCTGATTTAATGACCCCCATATCCCTGTCCTCCATGTTGACTGTCAACAACTCACCACCAAAATGTAGCTCCCCCCAGGGTTTCTGTTCCCCACATGCATGATCTTGCACTTCTTTGCATTAAACCTTAACTGCCATACCTCAGACCATTTCTCCAGCTTTTCCAGGTCTCTTTTCATTCTCTCTATGTCCCCTGGAGTATCTACTCTGTTGCAGATCTCGGTGCCATCTGCAAATAAGCATACTTTTCCCTCTAGCCCTTCTGCTATCTCTGCTGTGGAGACATTGAAGAGGACTGGTCCCAGGACTGACCCTTGTGGCACACTACTGGTGACTTCCATTTCTTCCGACTGTGTGCCATTTATTTTTTAATTTACTATGCTTTTTGTGGCCGCCAGCCACCTGGTAACTCCACCAGGTCATGGACCCTCACTTCCACCTCCATATCGGATGCACCCAATCCTTGATAACCCCTGGCTTACCTCCCAGGGTGGGGCCATGGCACTGATTTCCCCATCTGGCACCGTAGACGATGGGATAGGTCAAGGAGGGCTGTCCTGGAGGCTAATCAAAGCCGAGGGTGGGTATCATGGAGGGTAGCTGGCAGCTCAGTGGTCTTCCCCCTGTAAGTGAGGGGCAGGAGCATGCAATGATGTCAGCATCTGTCCCACCCCTCAGAGTCAAGCTGGCACCAGATGTTGTGGTACCTCCAGCCTCTGCCAGGTATTCCTCTAGCATTGGTCGCACACCATGTTCTCCCCCTGGAGAAGGACAGCAGTCCATGGGATGCTCAATTCTTCTTCCCCCGGCCAGCCCTCTGATGACTCAGGTCCATTTCTGAACCTGGGTCGCTGACGCCTCAAGTGAAAATCCAACTTCTGCACCAACAGGCAGGCCCTGACTGTGCGCCATTTACCACCACCCTCTGCCTTCTCTCCAGTAACCAATTTCTGACGCAGTTCACCACCCTGTGTCCTACCCCTAGACTCCTCAGCTTGCTTACCAGCCTTCTATGTGGGACTATGTTAAAGGCCTTGCTGAATTCAAGGTAGGCAATATCCCCTGCCTCTCCCTGGTCCCCATCTTGGTCAACCAGTCAAAGAAATCTATCGGATTTGTTTGACAGGACCTTCTCACCGTGAACCCATGTTGTCTTGGATCCTGCATTCCAACTGATACCAGGTGATCCACAATATGTTCCTTAAGCAATGTCTCTATGATCTTCCCCACAATTGAAGTAAGACTCACTGGCTTGTAGTTCCCTGTGTCCTCCTTGGTACCACTCTTGTGAAGAGGGACCATATTTGCCCTTCTCCATCCAATCCTGCGGGACCACCCACGTGTTCAGTGACTCACTGAACAGGGTTGCCAAAGGTGCTGCCAGCTCCATCCTCAGTTCCTTTAGGATTCTTGGATGTACCTTGTCTGGCCCCATAGCTTTGTGCACCTTTAATTTTGTAAGTTCCTCTAGGACCCTCTGTTCTGTAAATGTTATGAAACTCAATTCTTCCCCATCCACACATTTTCCAGCTGCAGTCTCTGCCCTGTTCCCTCTCTAGTAAAGACTGAGCAGAGGTTCCTGTTAAGGATTGTGGCCTTCTCTAGGTCCCATTCTAGCCTTTCTTCATTGTCTCCTTTGAGTCTAACAATACCCACTCTGGACTTCCTCCTCTCAGTGATGTACCTAAAGAATGTCTTGTCCCCTTTCCTCACAGATTATGCTAGCTTTTCTTCTGTCTATGCTTTACCACTTCTCACCACCACCCCTGCCTCTCTCCGACATTTTTGGTACTCTTCTCTGTACCCACCCTCTTGTGTCCCCTTGTATTGTTGGCAGGCTACCCTCCTGACCCTGATTTTATCTGCCACCACCTTAGAAAGCGAGAGTGGTTTTTTCCTTCTCTTGCCCCATATTTTTCACCCTCACACAGTGATTGGTTACCCTAACAATGGACTCCTTAATGCATGCCCATTGCCCCTCCATGCCCCTCCTGCCTCCCCTTTAGCCAACTACTCTTTAACCCTTCTTCCCATCTCTGCGAATTCAGCTCCTTTGAAATCTAGGAGTTTAGCTTTTGTATGTGTGCCCTGTATTCCTGTGTCCAACTTGAACCAAACGATATGATGGTTGCTGGACCCCAAGTTCTCCTTCACCTGGAGATCTGTGATCCTGTTTCCATTGGTGAGCACTAGATACAGGATATTCCTGTCCCTAGTGGGATCCTGTACCAATTGTCTTAGGCCTACTCCATGTAGGGGCTCCACAATGTCCCTGGTCCTGCTTGAGGCCCCAGTTGGGATGGACCAGTCTGCATCAAGCATATTGAAATTGCCCACAAACAGAGCCTCCTCCTTATCCATCATGTTGTATATTGACTTAAGCATTAACTTGTTCGACCCCTGCCCCTGAACTGGTGGTCTGTAGATCACTCCTGTTCTAACAGATATTCCATTACCCGGCTCAAGGGTGATCCACAACTCCTCTGTCTCCTCATTTTTGGCATGGATTTCTGTCACCTTGATTGTCTCTTTGCTGTAAAGGGCCACACCTCCCCCCTTTCTTTCCCTCCCTATCTCTCCTGTACAAGGCATATCCCAGTATAACTGTGTTCCATTAGTGTTTATTAGTGTACCACATCTCTGTTATGGCCACTATGTCTATGCCAGCCTCTTCCATTAAAGCCACTAGATGATGGAATTTGTTTTCCAGACTTCAGGCATTGGTATGCATTACATTCCAAATCTTGTTCCTGGTTCTTCTGCCAGTATTTGAGTTCTTGTCCCATTGTTCCTGACCTGCATCTGTTACTACTCCCTCCCTTTGTTTCTCATTGTGACCCTTACTCTGTTCCTGTTTTCTATCCATATTCACTAAACTCTTGTCCTCCCTTTTCAAGTGCTGACATTACCAACTTGAAGGGCTAGACTGCATTGTTTCCATTCCCTCTGATAGCCCCCCCCAGCTAGTTTAAGTGCCCAACAAGGAAGCACCCAAACTTTTCATTGAGGACTGCCATCCCCTGCTTGGGCAGATGCAGACTGTACCTATACAGCCGTGCATCTGCCCAGGTGGATCCCCAATACAGCCAAAGCCCTTACCCTTGCACCATTCCTTCAGTCATTTGTTGAATTGGCTGATGCATTGATTCTTTGCATCCCCCTTCTCCCTGACTGGTAAGACATCAGAAAAAATCACTGATTTCACAACCCTCTCAAGCTGACTACCCAGAACCCTGAAGTCATCCTGCACCGTCTTTACGTTAATCCTATCCTTGTCCAAGTCATTAGTCCCGGGGTGGACAACGACATGTACTTCCCCCCTCCTTGCCACTGTCTTGGCAATCCTGTGGATTTGTGTTGTGTCCCTCTGAGGACTGGCCCCTAGCAGACACTTTACCTCCCTTTCTATATCTCCATCTATTCCCAACACCATCTCCATAACAATTGAGTACCCCACCAGGAGAAGCTTTCTCCTCCTATGGCTCCTGCCCCTTTGCCCTCCCTCTGGTGGTCCCATGCCTCTTATCTTGTCTCAGCCCTGTGTCTCCTCTCAAGGGTATCCCATTCCATGAGAACAACAAATTTGTTCTCCAGCAGGACCGATTGGGAAATGTGCTCATTAGCCACCCTTCTTGTTTTCCTTGAGAAAACTGTAGTCACCCATACCTGTGCCCTGGCACATGCATGGGGAAAAAATCAGTAGTTTCATGGCATTTCACAGTCCAGACAATTTCCCTGGTCTCTTATGGCACCCCAACCCCGAACCCTCCGATAAGTGATGGCTTCAGCATTTACTCAGTTAATGGTACTAATATTACATTTTAAATGCTGTTCCCACTCAGCATCCTGTATACTGAGTGTTTTCACACTCATTTTCTGCCACCATGCTTGGGGCTCACATGCACAAGGTGTCAACCCAAAAATGCTTTTCAATTTCAAAAACACCGTAAATGGTGTCTCTTTTTGTTGCTTATATCAGACTGAAGCTTTTCAGGCTACACTTACCAGGTCTTCAATACGAATGAAAAATGCAACTGCTGTAGAGGCAAAAACAATCAGCACTCCTTCGACAAAGGCTTACCAGTATTTGAATTCAGCTCCTCAATCATTTATTCTTTTGCCAAAAGGGTAGCAGCAAATGTAGGTTACTTGCAAAGGAAATACAATACGTTTGTGAGCATGGTTCACATTGTGGTTCACATTACATAAAAAACAACTTTAAATTAAATTCCCCCCCCCGACCACTGCATTCCCGAACATTACACCATGTGACCTCATTTGCAGCCTGCATTCAGTATTTTGGCTTCAGCATTTATTCAATTAACAGTGCTTAACTGCATGTAAGTTCGGGTAACCCCTGAGAGTTTATTTTTTTGCCTGCTCTTATTGGGGATTTTCAAGGGGGACTACCGATTTCACAGCATTGAGCAAATTTATGAATTCCATGGTAATCATGAAATCCATAACCCCCATGAAATAATTACAGTCTTACCCATAACTAATTGGTATATGCTCAGAAAGTAATATAAAGACAGTGTTTCTTTGTCCACCGCCACTAATTTCTTTATTGCCTACAGTCTCGGTGCATTTTGCCTGGCCCTGAAAATAATAAAGGCAGACTTTTTCATAAATAATTGTTTTATTGCCAACAATCTTAGGGTATATCCTCAGAAAATAATATAAAGTCAGGGTTCAGAATACCATAGCTAACTTCTTTATTGAGTATAGTATCAGAGTATTTTTTTCTCTAGCTACAAAAAAATAATAAAGGCAGGATTTGCCATCATCACTAATTGCTTCATTGTTCTGAGTGCATCATTTATTTTGGCCTCAGTAAAAAGCAGGACTTGTTGTCTTCATTAATTGCTTCATTACCTAAATTCTGAGTGTATCATTTCTTCGGGCTCCAGAAAAAGGTACCACTAATTGCTTTAATGCTTACAGTCCTGGGTGATCAAACATGTGTAAGAAGGCACCATAAAAGAATAAATTAATATTTTTATTATTTTTGGTGAGCAACTACCTGTAAATTAAACCTAAAGTAAAGAACAACAAAAGAGACAATGAGTCGTGATGTAAGGTCTTTCTTTAATGTGGGGACAGCCAGCAAAAGGCCACAATTCACTTATTCGTCATCATCAGCATCTACTGTGAATGTAACCATGAGCATAGACTTGATGACTGCTGTAGATACATCTTGTAATGATTTAACAAGTGACACAGTATGTCACAGTGAAGGCCTCTACTAGCAGCAGCAGAACAACTGAATTAATTGAATAGTCTTCTACCTCTACTGAATTAGACTTGCACCAGTCACTTACAATATATCCAGTTGGTAATAATAACACCCCCTCCCCCCCACCATGATCTTGGCAATAAAGAGAAAGGCCCTGGTCAGACAATGACTAGTTTTAGCACAAAACTTTATGAAGGTAAAATACAAGGCTTTAGTCATCTCCAGTACAAATATTTCTGATAGTTGGAGTACAGCTGTGATAAACAGAGAGCATTCTGCTTTGCATGTAGATGTTTCATGCATAGGCAGGGATGTGCCAATGAAGCATTTACAATCCAAGGGTTTCAAAATTGGAAAAAGGCACAGGAGAAACTTAGAACACACATATCAACTCTTCCTCATAGCAGTGCAATGGCTGCCTAGTCTGCATATAATTGCATAAATGAAATAGGCACATCATTATATAGGTAAAGTGCAAGGTTAAGGAAATTCTAAAAAGAAGAGCATGCATGAAGAGACTGATTGAAACAACTCTACATTTGGGTTAACTACAGTTGCTTTTTCATGGTCTAGGCTTGCTACCTGCCCAGTTTTAGACTGAATAACTTGTTTTTTAGAGTCAATATCCAGTCATCTGGTTTTATTTAAAAGTAGTCCAATTGTGGGGCTAGTTTAAGAGCTTACTTGTGCTTTAAAAAGATTGTTTCAAATCATTCACTCATTTGGATGCATGGTCATGTTTCAAATATGTTCTAATGTCACAGATCTTTCTTTGTGAAACCATTCAAGCTGGGAGGGGTAATATATGGCCATTAAAACCATGAGCAGTAAATCAGCCTAATCTTTTCCACTCTGAATTTTAAGTGTGGGCATTTACTGCTATAATAGGAAAGCATTTTAATACCTTTACATGCTCTCCTGTGTTCCTTTTTGTTTGTCCTATGTGCTGATATGTTTTAGACTCATTGTCATTAAATTAATTATCTAATTATTTTTGCCTTTATCACTACATTTGTTCCCTCTCTCCTGAGTCCTCAGCAGCTACTGCTCTCATTTTTCATACTACCTGAACATTGCATGATATTAGTTTCACTTACAGGTCATTCAGATGAGTAGTCTGGAATGGTGTGTCTGAACTTGTGAAATGTATTAGAAAAATACAGTAGTACAGTATCTGCTGAGTTAATGGAAACAGAATGCAGAATTGCTTATCAGAAGACATGACTGATAAGGAAAGGAAAATGGTGGAGTGCTTAACGGAGGTTAGAGCAATGAGCTGTGAACGAGTTTGGTACATCTAGCAGACCTGGGATTGATTCTTGCAGCCTCTACTTGCATACTGTGTGACCTTGATTAAGATACTTAACCTCCCTGTCCTCTCTGGTCACCCCTGTAAATGGGCCTTGTGCCCCATGGGCCTTACCTGGTTCCAAAAGAATAAAAATAAATAAAGAATAAAACTGAATTCCTACCACCTTTAAAGTCTTCTCTGACATTACAAATGGCTCTGAAGAAGGAGAGAAATACTTATCAGTCATGAAAAAGGGTGGAACCAGAGGTGGAATTTGGGCTGTGGTTTAACATCTGGTTTTCTCTTCATCCAAAGGTGGTGACCCTAGTGGTCACAATGAAGATAAGCAGAGTGTTAATAAAGGAAATTTCAGTGAGACTTTAAATTCATTGAAACATTTGACAAACTGCTTTGAATGCAAAACAGGGTAGTTAGCGAGGTAAACACCAAGGTAGAGAGGTCGATATGGAGCAGGGCAGAGGTAAATGGAGAAAAAGGCAAAGGCAGTAAGCACAGGGATAGAAACATAGAAACATAGACTTTGACGGCAGATAAGGATCGCTTGGCCCACCTAGTCTGCCCATTTCCCTACCTACAGGATAGGCCGCAGATCCTAGTTAACCAACAGCCTATTTCTTCCTACCCCCCACAAGAATTGCCTTATATCTGTCCCAGGCATTCTTGAATTCTCCCACAGTTTTAGACCCCACAACCTCCTCAGAAAGGCTGTTCCATGCATCCACTACCCTCTCTGTGAAAAATAAACTTCCTCACATTGCCCCGAACCGCCCCCCTCTTTCTTTAAATTGTGTCCCCTTGTTCTTGCAAGTCTCTTTTTCTGAAAGATGCTTGGACTCTGTTGATTCCACTGAGGTACTTAAAAGTTTCTATCATGTCCCCCCTCTCCCTTATTTCCTCACGGGTATGCATATTAAGCTCCTTTAGTCTCTCCTCGTATGGCTTCTCTTGCAGACCCTGCATCATTTTAGTTGCCCTCCTCTGGACTGCCTCTTTCCTGTCTATGTCCTTGTGGAGATGGGGTCTCCAGAACTGGACACAGTACTCCAGATGGGGTCTCACCAACTGTCTGTACAGAGGGATAACAACTTCCTGTTTTCTGCTGGTGATGCCTCTCCCTATACATCCCAGTATACCCCAGCCCTCCCTACTGCCTTCTCACATTGCTTGCTAACCTTAAGGTCATCTGATATGATTACCCCAGGTCCCTTTCCTTTTTGTTGTTATACTACCTCCCTCCCCATTGTGTAATCTTCCCCTGGGTTCTTGTTTCCCAGGTGCATTATTTTGCACTTCTTTGCATTGAATCCTAGCTGCCATACATCTGACCATTCCTCCAACCTTGCCAAGTCCCTTCTCATCCTTTCCATGCCTCCTTGTGTATCAACCCTGTTGCAGATCTTTGTGTCATCTGCAAAGAGGAATACATTTCCTCTCAGTCCCTCTGCAATGTCACTTATAAAGACATTAAAAAGGATTGGACCCAGTACTGAACCCTGCAGTACCCTACTAGTAACCCCTCTTTCTTCAGAGTGGACTCCATTTACAATTACCTTCTGTGTCCTGTTGTCCAGACATGGGGCTAAAAGGTGGAAGGCCATCAAAAATGGAGGGCGGTGAGCACCAATGCCCACAGTCTGGGTAACAAGCTTCCTGAACTAGTGGCCTTGATGAAAGAGGAACACCTAGATATTGTGGCAGTCACAGAAACAAGTTACACAGCGAACCATGACTAGAATGTCAACATACCGGGGTTAAAAATGTACAGGAGGGACAGGGAGGGTAAAAATGGAGGAGGAGGAGCTCTCTATGTAATGGAAGGGATCAAAGTAATGGAACTAAAGGGTAAACAGGGAGGAGAAGAGGCACTGTGGGTCACCTTGGAGACAGGATATGGCACCACAGTCCAAATGGGGGCTGTATACAGACCCCCATCTCTAGGGGATGAAATGGACAAGGAAATGATAGGAGGCATCCTTAGAATGGCAGAAAAAGGGGAAATATTGTTGATGGGGGACCTGAATATGTTAGATGTTAATTGGAGCACGTTTGCTGCAGCCACATCGAAGAGCAAGGTCATTCTCGATGCCCTACAGTGGTCATGCCTTAGGCAGCTAGTGTTGGAACCCACTCAGTCGGGAGCAATCTTAGACTTTGTACTGTCAAACTGGGATGGTGAGAGGATCTCAGATTTAGAAGTGGGTAGCCATCTGGGAACAAGCAACTACCAAACAGTGTGGTTCATATGAACATACAAATCTGCCAGCAGAACAGACCAATCGGTATATGAAAGTCTGTCCAAGTGTGCAGCTAGCAACCTAGATTGTGGCTGCCCCAGCCTCCTTCCCCACTATCCCTCCCATACCTGTCCCAGCCCCTGCCACCCAGGCTCATGATAAACACAGACATAGAGTCAATCCATACAAAAGCAAGAGTACTGTACTTTAGGAGGGCTGACTTTGGCAAAATGGGAGAATGCCTAAGGAATGCACTAGCAAATGGGTGGGAAGGAGGGGTGGAGGAAAAATTGGGAAAAATCAAAAGTGCCATCAAAGAGGCTACAAGCATTTATGTGAAGCAAATAAGCAAAACAAAATGAAGGAAAAAAACACAATGGTTCTCAAAAGAGGTGGTGGAGAAGGTTAGGGAGAAAAAGATATCATTCAGGAAGTATAAGGATTCACGAAAAGAGCAGGACAGAGAATGGTATCAGTTAAAGCAGAAGGAAGTGGGGAAGGCAGTCAGAATAGCAAAAGCCTAAACTGAGGAAAAGATAGCCAACTCAGTTAAGAAGGGGGATAAAACCTTTTATAGGTACATTAGGGAGCAAAGAAAGACCAAGGGAGGGATAGTGAGGCTTAATAAAGGGGACGGAGTGGGCAGACTGTGACAGTGAAAAGGCAGAGATAGTAAATGAATACTTTTGTTTAGTATTCACAAAAGAAGAGAAGGGGGACATACCCAAATTAAACAATAGAAGCACTCTGGATAGGTGGGTCAATACCAGTTCATTCACAGAAGAAAGGGTCCTGAAAGAACTCCTAAAACTCAAGGTGGACAAGGCAATGGGGCCTGGTGGGATTCACCCCAGAATTATAAAATAACTAAGGGGAGAACTAGTGACACCACTAACTACCCTTTTTAACAAATTATGGAAGGAGGGTGTGGTACCTGAGGACTGGAGGATGGCAGATGTGAGTCCCCTTCACAAAAGTGGGAGCAAGGCAGAGGCAGGAAACTACAGACGTATTACTTTGACCTCTTTGGTAGGGAAAATGATTGAATCACTTTGAAAGAAATAATTGTTGAGTACCTAGAGGCCAGTGGGGCACAGGACCCAAGGCAGTATGGATTCACAGTGGGAAGGTCATGTCAGATGAATCTAATAGATTTCTTTGACTGGGTGACCACAATAGTAGACCAGAGAGGGGCTGTGGATATGGCCTATCTAGACTTTAGCAAGGCATTTGACACAGTCCCACACAAAATATTAATAAACAAGTTAGCCAGCCTGGGAGTGAGTCCCAGGGTAGCAGCCTGGGTGAAAAATTGACTGGACAACAGGACACAGAGGGTAATAGTAAACAGAGTCTACTCTGAAGAATGTGGGATTACTAGCAGGGTACCACAGGGTTCAGTACTGGGACTGGTTCTCTTTAATGTCTTTATAAGTGACATTGCAGAGGAACTGGAAGGAAAAGTATGCTTCTTTCCAGACAAGACAAAGATCTGCAACAGGGTTGATACACAAGGGGGGCTGGAATGGATGAGAAGGGACTTGGCAAGGCTGAAGGAATGGTCAAAGTATGGCAGATTAGATTCAATGCAAAGAAGTGCAGTGTAATGCACCTTGGAAACAAAAACCCAAGGGAAGAGTACACGGTGGTGGGAAGATACAAACTACAACAAAAATGGAAAGGGACCTGGAGGTAGTCATATCAGATGACCTAAAGATAGGCAGGCAAAGTGAGAAGGCAATAAGGAGGGCTGGGGGATACTGGGATGCATAGGGAGAGGCATCACCAGTAGAAAAAAGGAAGTTGTCATTCCTCTGTACAGACAATTGGTGAGATCCCATCTGGAGTACTGTGTGCAGTTCTGGAGACCCCATCTCCACAATGACATAGACAGGAAGGAGGCTGTCTAGAGGAGGGCAACTGAAATGGTGCAGGGTATGCACCAGAAGCCATAGGAAGAGAGATTAAAGGAGCTTAATACGTATACCCTCGAGGAAAGGAGGGAGAGTGTGGACATGATATAAACTTTCAAGTACCTCATGGGATTCAACAAAGTCCAATAGGGTAGCATCTTTCAGGAAAAGAGATCTGTTAGAACAAGGGGGCACAATTTGAAGATAGAGAGGGGGATGACTCAGGGGCAATGTGAGGATGTATTTTTTCATGGAGAGGGTGGTGGACACATGAAACAGCCTTCCTGAGGAGGTTGTGGGTTCAAAAACAGTGGGGGAATTCAAGAATGCATGGGGCAGACATAAGGCAATTATAGTGGGGGGTAGGAGGAAGTAGGCTGTTGGTTAACTGGAATCTGCAGCTTATCCAATAGGTAGGGAAATGGGCAGACTGGGTGAGCCAAGTGGTCCTTATCTGCCGTCAAAGTCTATATTTCTATGTTTTTATTAATAAGTGATTCCATCCCACCAAATGCAGTGTATATCTCAGCACAGTGACAGAATGGTCTGATTCAGTCTGCCACATCCTGTATTATAGAGGCAATTGTGCAAGAAACTAAACATGCTACATTCATATAGTTTTATCTGATAACAGTAGAGACATTTCATATCAGGAACAAATAAGCATATGTGTGAGATATGTTCATAACCATAAACCTGTTGAGCATTATCTGTGGTTTGTAAAAGTCTCAGTACTGGATGCAAGGAGTTTGTGTTGTACCATTAATGAGACCTTGAAACAACTTGATATTTTTAAGCCAGATATTACTTTTTGTTGCCCAAGCATATGATGGTGCAAGTGTCATGAGTGGCCATCTTAATGGCCTTCAGAAGCTTTTCCAGAAAGTACCATCCTCATGCTGTGTATGTTCATTGTTATGCACGTAAGTTAAATCTCACTCTTATTGATTCATGCCTGTGCTTTCCTAAAGTAAATTACTTTTTGATTTTGTGCAGTGCGTGCATACATTTGTTTCAATATCTATAGTACACAGCGAAAGACTGAAACAGATACAGCAAGACAAGGGGTTTGACAGAACATACAAAATCACAGCTTTAAGCAACAATTGGTGGGGATGTCAGAAAAGAGCACTGAGCACACTGAAGTGTACCTATGAGTCCTTAAACTCTAATTTCTCTCATTGTTACCACATAAATGCACCCAAAGCTTGGGGCCTTTACAACTTCATGATGTCATTCTACCCTGTCTTTTGTCTTTTCTTCTTTGATCTCATTCTCAGATTTGCAGAAGGACTCCATAATCTACTACAAATGGAAGATCTGGATCTAGCCAGTACTGATACTGCAGTAGAATCATTTATTGATACTCGGCTTTCACTCAGAAATGAAAATCAATTTAAAGAGTTAATCCATGAAGCAAGAGTATTTACTGTAGCACTTACCTTAGCTCTTGATGATGTAATGGAAAAAATGACCCATCCATGATGCACCCATCACTTAGCAGCTCATTTTCATGAAAATGTAGTTGACATGAGACTTAGGGAACAGCAACCAGTTACCGTGGAAACCTTACCTTACCAAATTAAAATCTACTACCCCGTTGTTAACAACAGCTAATAAATTCCTATGCTTGTCTTGCTTGAGATTTTATAGACTGAGTTTCTGAAATGCACCATCTGGTACCAAATTGTTCAAAATTTTTTCCAGGGACAAATCACCCTGGACCCCCTTTGGGAAAAGAGAAAAGTCCATCATCAGTTTGTATTCTTTCTGTATTTGTGTGCAGTTTGAATATGAGGACCTTATTAAAAGACTGAGGTAATAAAACAATAAGAATAAGTATGTCCCCTGGTTCAAGTCACTGCTATATTTCAGTGTTTCAGCTAGTAAATCCCTATGCTTGTCTTGTTCAAGATTTCTTAGAATGTGCTTCTAAAATGTACCACTTGGAACCAAATTCTTCAAACAATCCCACTTTTTGATGTGTGCATGTGCATCCCCCCCTTTTAGAATTCTGCTGACACCCTGCCCAGATGTGAGCTTTATTAAAGGCTTGAAGATCCTGAAATACTAAACCAGCATCAACCACTGTAAGAGAGCCAGTTCAATAGCAAAGGCAGCTGCAAGTAAGTTTTCCCAGCTGAGTTCAATGTTGGCTAGGGTAATATCAACAAAGCAAAGGTCTTAAAGAGCGATCATCTACCTTCTGTGCTTGTTCACTTTTTAGGTTGAGTGACACTTGTAATGCTACAGTATTACTGCTAGCCATAGTTTGAATATTTTTTTTGTTAGCTACTTAAAATGTGATTTTGTATGGCCTCCCTCCTCCTCCCTATTCAGATTTCTACACAGCTGGGCTGTCACACAGGAAACTGTGTTAGTAGGAGAAATAACATTGAAATCCAGAATGAGTTTTCACAATCAGCAAGCAGAAATGAAGATTCTTTGGATGCAAAAAAATTGTTCTAAAATTTTTGTAAATCAAATGGTCAAATAAATAAGACTGTCTAAACATATTGAAGACCACTGTGCTAATTTACATCTGATTTGACAGATAATGGGAGATGATTACCATACCTCCCAACCTTTTGTTTCTGAAATGTCCACATAGGGACATTGTCTGCCAACTAAACTAGGACAAAATGGCAAGACCAGATGGGTCTGATGGTCCTTATCTGCTGACAAGCTCTATGTTTCTATGTAAATGCGGGATATTGATTCTCAAAGCGGGGTGTTCTGACCCTAACAATGTAGGATACTGCATCAAATATGGAAGTAAAAGCTCTGGACACTGTGAGAACTAGTACTTTTATGAATGTAAAATTTTAACTCAATTTAGTATAATATATTTCGTATTGTGTATTTCTGCTTTAATATCTGACTTTGCAGTGACTTCTCTGTGTGCACAGCACCCTTTTCATGTGAGACAGATGTGGGACAGGGCAATTTTGAGGGTTGTAATGGGGAAATCCCCTATAATGTGGGACAGTTGAGAGGAATTGTGATTCCCATTAAGGAAAATATAATAACCCAGCTCCAGGAGGAGCCTTAGTTACCTGAATTCATCAGGGGAGGGTCTATCAGACAATCAGGGGCAGTGGGCAGGAGGACTTGGTGACATCTGGAGGGGTGAACAGGAGGAAGACATCAACAACAGTCTTAGTGATTGGAGATGCAATAATTAAAGGAGTAGAGAGGGTGTTGGGCATTGGAGAGAAGGGGAGTGAAATTGTCAGGTGCCTTCCTTGTGCATCAGACATTCAGGATTTAGATAGGATAGAAAGGATGTTGGAGAAGGAGGAGCAGGGAATACCAATGATCTGATGAACCAACATGTGAAAATAGTGAAGCGAACATTTAAGAGATGGGGGGATAGAATGAAGGTATACCTGCCTTCCCCAGCTTTTTTCAAAGGTCTTCCCTTTGTGGAATGGGGGGATTGGAATGATAGAGTAAGGAAGGAAGGAAGAGACTGTGGAGTTTAAGGAGTGGTTGAATGAATGGTGTCAGGATAAGGGATACTACAATGTGGGAAACTGGGGGGGCTTCAGGAGTAGGATGCTCTTCAAGGGTAATGGTCTTCACCTGACAAGGTACAGGGGCAGTGCTCTGGGGCAGAAGTCTGATGTCTACATCAGACAGTAAAATGGACTGTAGTGGAGATGAAGGCTAGAGGAACCACAAAGATGGGACAGCAGGTGGGGAATCTAGCTAATGCTCCCCCTGGACAGGGGCCTAGTAGCAGCAAGGTGGGTAAAAATAAGTCTGAAGTTCAAATTAGGTTAGGGGAAAAAGCCTATGAGGGAAAAATGACAAATCTTACATTAAACATGAAAAATAAAAAAATAAAAATTAAGGAAACTAGAGGAAATTAAGGGTGAAAGAATAGGAAAACACAAGAGGGGATCAGAAGAAAGATGGAAAGGGGTCTGCCTTAATGCCAGGAGCCTGAGAAATAAAATTGATGAGCTCCTGGCAATGGTGGCAGACACCACAACAGACCTAATAGCCATCACAGAAACTTGGGCATCAGGGAATAATGATTGGGACCTGAAAGTGCCAGGCTCTACACCATGTTTAGGCACAATAAGTGAAAAGGTAAAGGAGGAGGTGTAGCCCTATATGTCATGGAAGGCATAGACGCAGTGGCAGAAGGAAACATCATTGGCCATAATGGGGAAACAGAATTGCTGTGGGTTCAGATCACAGCATCCTCAGGCAAGAAACTACAAATGGAGTGACCTATAGACCTCTCACACAGGGGGAGAAAACAGATAAGAAACTAGGGGCAGAACTAGAAGGGGGTAGCAAAGTGGGAGGTAGTGGTGATAAGAGATCTAAATCTGCAAATATTGACTGGGTCTTTACAGCAGCCTGTAACTGCAGAAGTCAGGCCTTGCTGGATACATGGCAGGACTGCCTGCTGGTTCAACTTGTTAAGGAACCCACTAGGCAGGCTATCATTCTCAATATGGTGCTCAACATTTTGGAACTGGTAGGAAGAGCGAAGGTATAGAGATAACTAGGGTCCACTGTCCATAACTCCATATGGATCAACCTGTCCCTTGGTACAAGTAAGCCCTCATCAAAGGCTGAAGTCCTTGATTTCAGAAGGGCAGCCTTTAACCTTTTGAGAGAGCTGTCCTGGGAAAAGTTATTTGGAGTGGACAGCCACTGGGATGTGGAGAAAAGATGGGTGCCAATTAAGGGGGCCATTCTTGAGACAATAAATTCTTGTATGAGAACAGTGATAAAAAGAAATGGCTACAAGAAACAAAAATGGTTCTCTGGAATGATCAGGTAAGCAGGAAGAATTAAAAAAAGGCTTTCACCAGATACAAGGAAATACAAGGGATGAAAGAAATGGGAAAGCACCACACGTGAATGAGGGAAACCAAGATGGTGGTCAGGGAAGCAAAGGTAGACACAGATCTCTGTATTGCAGAAGTAGTCATGGGATAGGAAAAATAGTTATTTAGATATATTAGAGAAAAAGAAAGAAGGGGAGAAATTGTTGGGCTACCAGAGGGAGGAAGGGAAACTGAGGAAGAGGGGTAGAAAGCATCCATTCTGATTGACTACTTCTGCTCTGTGTTCAGAAGGGAAGACAGAAGGCCTCTGCCACAGAGTGGCATTAATGCAGCTGTAAGGGGGATCCCTGAGATGAGGCAGCAAGTATTTACCAGTGAAAGAGTTTAGAAAGGGCTCATAGCCCTCAAGATATATAAGGCTTTAGGGCAAGATGAGATGCATCTGAGGATGCTCAAGGAATTGGCAGTGGAAATAACTGAACCCCTGGTAGGACTATATAATAGCTCAGTGGAGACGACGGTAGTTCCTAAAGACTAGAGTGTAGTGGACGGATTCCTGCTGTATAATGGGGGGAGCAAGGAGCAATCAAGTAGCTGCAGATCTGTCAGTCTTACCTCTATTGTGGGAAGCTGATGGAGACACTAGTCAAATATGACTTTGTGGACTATTTGGAGAACCATGGACCCCAGGAAAATAAACAGCATGGGTTTGTGGTAGGGAGATCTTGTCAGACCAACCTGACTGTGTTCTTTAAATGGATAACAAGGTTAGTGGATAAGGCCACAGTGTGGATTTACTGTACTTGGATTTCAGCAAGGCTTTCGACTTGGTGCTTCACAGAATATTGCTGAAGAAGCTAGAAGATCTGGGTACAGCAAAGGACACAGTTTGATGGGTTTGAAATTGGTTGAAAGGGAGACAGAAAAGACTTGTGGTTAATGGAGTCAAATCAGAGGTCATGGAAATCATCAGAGAGGTGCCATAATGATGGGTTATGGATCAAGTCCTATTCAATATGTTCATCAACAACATGGAATAAAGAATCCAGGACAAGATGTGTCTCTTTGCAGATGACAGTAAGCTCTGTGGCAGGGTAGAGAGTGAGGATGGGGTTAGAGAGAGAGATGCAAAGAATCTTGCAAAGGATACAGAGGTGGTCAAAGGTTTAACAGTTGAAACTCAATACCAAAATGTGCAGTGATGCACATAGGGGATGAGAACCCCAAGACAGAGTACTGGATGAGGGAGATAAAGCTGGACATGACTCCTGAGGAAAGAGACCAAGCAGCATCATCAGTGACACACTAAAACAATCAAGCTCAGGTAACAAGGCATACAGTAAGGCAAACAGGATGCCGGGGTGTATAAGAAGGGGTATTAATAGCAGAAAGAAGGAGGTATTACTACCTCTCTGTAGGTCATTGGTGAGGCCCCAACTGGAGTACTGTGCCCAGTGCTGGAATCCTCACCTAATGAAAGATAATGACAGCCTGGAGACAGTGCAAAGCAAGGTGACCAAAATGATTCAGGACCACCAGGGAAGATTTTAGGAGGATCAGTTCAAGGCACTGAACATGAACTCGCTGAAGGCCACATGAGACAGGGAGATATGATAGAGACTTTAAAATTCCTGAAAGGAATGAACAAGGGCAACTGTGAGGAACTATTTACCATAAGTAGTGGATCAAGAATATGGGGGCATGAGTGGAAACTGACAGGGGGAGGTTCAAGAGGGAATTGAGAAAGTTTTATTTACTGAAAAGGTGAAGGAGCCATGGAACAATCTGCCAGCTAATGTGGTGTGCACCAAAAGTATCAATGGTTTCAAACACTGCTGGGACAGAGTGAAGTGATTTGTGGTTGCTCAGGGCAGTAGGGAGAGGAACATAGGTATGGATAGTGTGGATTACAACCTTGTATGAACAATAGGTCCTGGGTTTGTTAGGGTTTTTATGGGCAGACTGCATGGACCTATGGTCTTTTTCTGCCGTCATTGTCTGTGTTTCTATAATGCACCAGGTTTGACTATTGCAGATTGCAGATGCTAAGGGTGGCAGATAAGGGGAGAAATTAAGAGATCATTCTATTCTTCTTGCCCTGCTTCAATCAACATATTGCATTTTACCTGTACTTTTGGTGTCTACACATTTCACATTCTTTACTCGTCACATAACATTCTGTCTGCTTGGTGTCTCCGTAGTGTGGCTTTCTACTCCTGCTGTATCTCCTCTCTAATCTTCTTGGCAGACAAGCAAACAAAAAAAAACAAAACATTGGTTTACTTTTAATATTTTTGCAGGAAAAGGCATATAGAGCCACATTTTGATCTAGGTGAGACCCAGGCGCACTGGGGGGGTTTAATGACTTTTGAGTGTTGCACAGCATTCATGTGGGGGTTGTGGGATTCAAAATTAGGCCTACTGAGCCTCCATGTTCACAGCTCAGTACTCTGATTCTTAGATTGTATTTGTTTCCTAACCATAGCACCATTGTTGCCTGGTCCTGTAACCAATGGCTCAATAACAAAAAATGTGGTTCCCTGTCTCTAACCTGATGCAGCAACATTATCAAACCAGGGTATCATCTAACCAACAAGATAAAAATTATTAGCAGTTCCCTGAAAACTGCCCCATGGCTCAGTATTTCTGCTGGCCTTCTGGCAAGCAAATGAGAGATACTCTATAGGTCAAGGCTGGTGAGTGAAGGGTTGCCTTAGAAACATAGGGATCTTCCACAGGTACAGTAACAGGGAGATATACTGTATAGGTTAAAGATTTAAATGAGATGGTCTGAAGTCCCCAAACTGGAGTACCCACCCCATCCATCACTGGCTAACAGTCATAACTTGAGTAAATAGCAATAGTGTGACTTGACAGGTGCTCTGCTCAGCCCCATCCCTCCATGACTGGCTTCCAGTCACAAAGAGAGTTCAAGCATGTCAGCCATGAGGCCTAAACCTGGGTGCACAGGTGATGAGCCCAGCCTTTATGTCCCCCTGCTGTGACTTGCTCCTCATCATCACAGTGTGAGTCCATGCATGGCAGTAATATGACTCAAACCTAGGTGAACAGGTGCTCAGTCCAGTCCCATACCCCTTTCACCCTCTCATAACACTGGCTTCCCATCACAAAGTGAGTCCATGAATTGCAGTAGTCACAAAATAGAAAAGACAGAGCACTCACTACAGATAGTATATGTAGTTTTTTGATTAGAACACAGCGCTAAACATGTATAATTTCTAACAAAGCAAGCTTCATCACGGGTGGAGTCTAGCCCAGAAGTGAAGTTTCAATATTGTGTTAAAAATAACATAAATATCTGGTGAATACAGCAGTAGTGGGGCTCAAACCTTTGTGCATGCCCAGCACCATACTTCAACCCCATGACTTTCTTCCCATAACAAGGTGATTGAAACTTAGAAATCATTTGAAGAATAGGATGGTATTTGATATTTCTGGATGATAGGTATGTGGCCTTACTTCAGACGCATAAAAGTCCCTCCTGTTATGGGTAACAGATCCTCTATCTGAGTGGGGCCCCTCCCTCCTGCAAACCTCTGCAGGCTTACCATTCACTTGCAGTAAGGTTTGGTTGGCTGTAGTCTACTGCCAAGAGAGGGATCTGGTGTTATGGAGAGCCAAGCAGCCCCAGCAAACATGGTTGCATCTGCTCATGATCCTCCTTTTTTACACTACTCAGCTGAGAAGCATCAGAACACCTGATGTATCACATCAGTATAGTGTAGTGATTTAAGGCTCTGAGCTGCAAATCTGGAAACTTAGGTTTGAATCCCACAGCTCCCCTTGCATATACTGTGTGACCTTGAGCAAGTCACTTAACTTCCCTGTGTTCCCAGGTTGCACCTGTAAACAAGCTTTCAGCTTAGTGTGTCTCATCTGGTTAAACAATTGGAAAAAAGAAAATAATACTGTATGTACAATCCAGCCCACAGTGACAGCTTCAGGCAGTGAGAATGGCCGGGGCACAGGCAGGATACAGAAAGCTTGTGTCTAGGTACAGAGGAAGATTTCATCCTGTGTTATGCTGCCATTTATGAAGCACTGCTTGGCACAGCAGATTTTTTTTTTACTTTGTGTCATACAGCTTCTTCCTTTCTAGCTGCCACCTTCATCTGACATTCAGTTCCCCACTGCTGACCTCACAGTCCTATCAGCTGCTGGCATTACTGTCTGACTAGTGGGAATCCACATGGATTGGGATTCAAGAGTACTGGTGGCCATTATACAGGTGGCTGAGGAACATGGAGTTTGTGGTGTGTTCTGTCTAGTTCTTTAAATTCCTCCCACCTTCCCCTGACAGTAAGCACTTCCTTGTCTAGTCCCACATGCACACAGTGAACCCCTCTAGAGGAGGTAAGCTTCCCAGCTCACCACAGGGGTCGCTGTGATAATGGAACCCAGCACCATCCATCCCTTGCTGGGTGCTACTCCAGACCCCTTGGCCACCTGACCCAGCTCCCAGGTCCTCTCCCAAATCTGGGTCACCAGCATGGGAGTACAATGAGCTACCCACTGGACAATCAGGCAACATGGTTCTAGCAAGGTGTGTGCCCACCTTTGCCCAGCCCATCCATCTATCCTATCATGTATGCCATCCCAATTGCACTGCCACCTGGGGTTACTAAGTGTTGGAGCATGAAGCTGCCCTCTTTCTGTGTGGGGCAATGTGTTCCCTGCTCATTCCTGTCTTAGCTTGCCCATGTCAAGCCCCTGATCTTTTGATACAAGCCTAGTTTGGCAGCATTGCAGTCAAGTACCCACCAGCATTACATAAATGGTCCATCTTAGAACAAAACTTATTGTTTAGTTTACCTTGAGAAAACATAAATATGCTGTTTATCTTCATACCAGAAAAATGTTATTTGAGATATTGCATGCCTTTCTTTTTATCTCTTCTTAGAGATATTAAACCACCTTTGATTTACTTATAGACCTGAACATCATTAGGAAAAAATGTTATTTATGAATACAATCCAGGAGTCTCAAAATAACATTGGACATTGCTCTGTACTGAGCCAGGACTTCACCATAAAGGATGAGATGGATGGTTGATATTGGAAGTTTTGTGATGGCTGATTGAGAGGTCATGAGAAGGCTGGCTCTTGCCAACAAGGTTTAGCTGCTGCTTTCACTAGAGATGGTCATTACATTATGTTTGGAGCACCAAGCACCTCCAGCAGGAAAGGTAGAATTCGTATTCTTATTTTAAGTATTATCTGTAGAATTATTGTTGCTCTCTATTAATGCCAATAGGTAGAAGCTCTATCCCTGAAAATCCTGATTTGCCACAAGACACAAAGAGTTGTGAATGCATGCAACACCCACATATTCCAAGTAGGAAAACATGGGGGATCACACCAGGAAGTGACAGTGCCATGGCCAGCAAAAGATAAAATATTCAAAAGAAAAAACAGCACTTGCAACCAATTTTCGTCACTAAATGTCACAAGCTATACTAAACCATTGTTCAAAGTCAATTTTTCTTGTGCAAAAAGTGAGCAGTTTCACAGCAAATTCAGACAGCATTACGGTGTGCAGTGTAGCTGTCAGCAAATCCTGACATGTTGCACATACAACATTTGAATTTTTTAAAGGATGATGGTTCCCCACTACCCTGGTCTTATATAGCAGCAAATTTAAAGACACAGCACTACTTATATTACTATATGGGATTCAGTTTACTATTACCCTCTGCATCCTGTTGTCCAACCAATTGTTTACCCTGGTTACCACCCTGGGACTCACTCCCAGGCTGGTGAACATGTTTATTAATTTTTTGTGTAGGACTGTGTCAAATGCCTTGCTAAAGTCTAGGTTGGACATATTCACAGCCCCTTCCTGCTCTACTACTTTGGTCACCCAGTCAAATAAATTTATTAGATTCATCTGACATGACCTTCCCACTTGTATGTACTGTAGTATGAACCTTAGTATAGTGCTAATATTTGCTATTCACAATACCAATATAAATAAATAGCTGATTATTTATCATATTTGGGGGAAAATATTCATTAATTGCATACTCCTAGCTACTACATATGGTAAATTGCCTTATTCCATTCAAACATTGCCTATGTTCCCTTTCAACTATTTTGTTGAGCCACATGCTATAATTAAATTGTGCCTGTCTAAAATGCCACAGCTACAGAAGGTTCATGGGAACAAATTAAAATGTGGGGTTGCTCTGACTGTATCTGCCAAACTGTATGGCTCTGTACAAATCAGAGTGGATTTATTATCATCCACTGATTGCTGAAGCAGTAGTCAAGTGTCTTATGGTATCCCTTGGCTCCCTGAGTATCTCTACACAAATCAGGATGTGGTATTCAGTTGGTGACGTTTACAGAGGAAACACTGGTACCAAACATATTGGATCATACCATTGACAAGAGTACTGCTCCATACCTTTGCTATTCTATTAGAATGAAGATTCAGTCATAATAATGATTCAGAATATGTTTTCTTGTGTTCAGCCAAACATATGTTTAAGTATTGTGTAACACAGCTCTTATATAGGTGAACTCCAATTGAAATTATCAGCATCTGTGATCCACAAAAAAAAAAAAACCCAAACATTTCCATCTTGCATTCTGAAAATGCAGTTTACAAAGTCCTTGTACATCTGAGGGAGTTTTTCAACAGTCTTAGAAAGTATGTCAAATATTTGCTTACATAACATTGCCGCGACCCATGGATAAAAGTTTGATGAGGGTCAGAATAATAATTCTGCTAATGAAGACCTTCACACATACAGTACTTGCATACTCCCATGAGTCAATCTTCCACTGAGGGTACCGCTGCTAGAGCAAGACTAATTAGAAATTATTTTTAAATGCCTATCTCTCCACATCCTATTTCTCTTTAAAATATCTCACCTCCTGTCTCAGTCAAAAATGCCTTCAAAGATCAGGTTATGTTAGACTGAGGGAATGTTCCAAATGATCATGCAGAAATCAGTATCCATGATAAATACTGGGTTTATCTAATTTTCCAGTAATATTAATCTAATCCTTCTGCCATTATATTGCCAGTCATGCTGTTCCCAGGCATGGCTGAAAATGTGCCTATATGGGTCCAGTTACCTGGTGAAACAAAATAAAATAAAAAAATAAAGCTTGCAAAATATCTTATCCTGACAATTTTGGTGTTATGCCCTATAAGTAATGTTTCCAATGACAGCCAAAAAAAAAACCTAATTGATTTATTCAGAATTATTTTATTCCTATTTACAAGTTTTTATGCCAATTTTGTTAACCTGATTTTGCCCCACTTCTCTATCCTTACAGGAGATTACCTTGATCACCATTATTTTCTGCCAGGAAGGGAGACTAACTGACTATCTTTGCAACTGATGCCAGTACTGAATCTGTGGCTGATCAGCAGGGGTCCAACACCTCCATGATGGACTCAAATCCAATGGCCTCAGTGGCAGAAAACCTGATCTCAATGTACTGTATGCTTTTATTTGTCAGGGGACAGCACAGATCACTGTTGTCTTGGCATAGGGACAACCTTCTACATGCCATTTTTAACAACAACAACAACAAAAAATGAAACAAGATGCTCATTATTTATTTTACAAAACAACTTTTGGTTATTTCTTTTTTTCTACAGCATATTCAGGGAGATTTTATAGGATGGACATCAGTAGCAGTAAAGTGTGTCTTCTGTCATTGACTCTACTAGAAGTAGTGGGTGTTCGTGATGGAGCCTGGAATGGCCTAAGAAGATTAGGTGTAGCTTTCAATGAGCAAACAACACAAAATAGGCACCTGCAATCCAGAAAACATTAAGGCAGGAAGTTTTTGCTGAACTTATAACTTGTGGAAAACAAAAAGATTGCAGCAACACCAAGTGACCCCCACCAAGCCACACCCAATGTTTTGGACTTGATACAAGCACTTTTACAAAGGTTATTGCCCCCAGTGCTCATGTGAATAAACATAATGTAATTAAATACCTACTACCTAAATTGATTAAACAGCCAAGGACTGTTAGTGAAAAACAACTGAGTGCAAAACAATGATTAATGAGCAAGGTACCTAAACAATATAGTATATCAAATTAATTTAAGTAACTGGCAAGGACATTATTCTATTACTTTCTCACAAAAGATGGCTAAATCCTTAAATACCACAATTTGCCAAAATCATTAATAATGATCTTACGAGTCAAGGACAACATGATATAACAGTCTCAAAAAAGTTGGCTTAATTGTTAAATATTGTAAACTGCCACAATCCCTGATAAAGATCATTGTAAAATATATGTTTCATACAGTCTCTAAGAATAAGTCACTGTTTAGACATTTTCATGGATGATCCCAGTCTACCTCAAATCATTGAAAAGCCTGCAAGAAAGGGTCAAAAAAGGACAAGAGATATTGGGTTGTAGTAAAAATAAAATTTTAGTCTGATGCAGTCTACAACTAAACAGCCTACCTCATACAATACTCATAAACTGAGGCTCCAAATTGTAAAGGACTACATTAGATAGATTACACCATGAAGGGGCAATTCACATCAATCATCTGTCCTCAAAACTTTAAGGCACCTAATTTGTAGCCACAAAAGTTCACCCTTTGAAGTACTAGGTTGCCCATGTTTCCTCATGTGGGTTTAGTTGGACTTCCTCAGTTCCAATAAAACAAAACAAATACCGAGTTCTGGAACAGAGTGGGGTAGCTGGAGGACACAAACTGTTGAGGTCGGTAAGGCCTGGAATCCAGAGACCAACACAACAAAATGCCTCTGCACTCAGCCACCACATCAAAAGGCCCCATTAATTAGGCAAAATTCCATGACAGGTGAGGCACTAAATATTTATTCGTGCAAATAGTAACAAATACAGAAAGTCTGTTGAAACTTGATTAGTAGGGTACTTGTTAACAAATAACAAGACCCATGGCTAAAATGGCTCCCTGGAATTCATAGAATGTAGTGTGAACACTGTTAGATTCTGCAATCAAGAGGGACCTGTCTCAATTCTTGTGTGAAGCTGCGAGCAAAGACTTTTTTCAGGACCATAGTGGAATTAGAATTTAGTTCATGTTGGCATTTTTTTCTGTTTATATTTATTTCATTTAAAACCTATTTATTTTGATTTCTTTATGTGTTCTGTATTTCTGCTGTATGTATAGCTTGCACATTGTGTAGCTATTATGGTGCATCTGATTTATTTTAGTAGGAACTCTGTGTTTCTATTTCTGACAGTATGTACCAAAGTAGAAGTGAATGCTTCAACTACAGTGATTTTACTTCAGGTGCATGTTCACGAGTGCCTGAAGTGAATAGAGGTTATAAAGTTCAGAAGCCCAGTTCTTTGTGAGTAAGAATACATGGTGGGGCAATATGGGACTAGCACTGTGATAAATTTAAAAACCTGCAGGTTGCAGCACTTGAAAACAGCCCAGCATGGACACACCAGTCATCAAAAAGATTACAATTCGGTGGTGCTGAGGGTTGAGGTGCTGGACACCACACCTCACACCATGCCAGCGACCCAGGTTCGGGTATGGACTCGGGTCATCGGGGGTTGACAGGGGGGAAGGAGGATTGAGCATCCCAATGGATGCTCTCCTCCTTCGGGGTGGGTTTCCAAGGGTACTTCATGCACCCGATGCCCTTGAGGGTCAGTGGGAGCACCAACTTTTGGGGCATTGGTGGCTCTTAGGTCATTGGAGTTAGGGAGGGGAGGACGCTGTTAGTCACTTGTTAGGCATTGTGTGTAAGCACATGACCTGCCTGAGCTGGCGTCTTCAGGGGGATGGAAAGGGGACCACAAGAAAAATGGAAAACAACCCTCGGTGGTCCTAGATGACGACCGCTCCATGCCATCCACCCACAGATCCACGGGCAGACCCCGCTGTGCAGGTGCTCCGTTGAGGTGGAGGACGGTAGGAGTAGCCGGGCACTCTAGGGGTAGACTCTGCATCTGGGGTAGGAGTGGTATGAGCAGCTGAAGGAGTAGAACAATGACAGCAGGTTAGGAGGAGATAAAAAGAAAGTAAAAAAAAGACTACAATTAAGTCTTCAGGTCAAAGTGCATAATTCATTTATTAGCAAAATTTGTAAACAGCACATAGAGCAAGGCCCTGGAGCAATCACCTAATATTTCATGATCATGCTTCTAATGTGTAGTCCATGACCACAATGACTGAGATTGAGCACATAGAAAAACAGTGAGTCAATCTCAGTGACTGTGATCACAGCTACCTAGGGATGAGGGTGACCAGATACTGTGGTTGGAGAAAACCACGACAGGAACTTGTGTGTATACATGCGCGCATAAACCTGTGGGGGGGGGGAGAGGCAGGGGAGGGATGGCATGTGGGAGGGGTTGTGGTAAGCAGCTGCCGAGCTGGATCTCTGGTGTTGTGGGGAGGGTGATCAGCTGGGAGGCATGGGGTACCGGCTTCTGGTCCAGTGTGTGGTTTTTTTTTTTGCTACCTGACAACATGTATTTTGTCAAGTTTTTCACCCCTCTGATATGCACCACCCTGGAGTTGGGAATTCATAAGTAGGGGGTGCTGGTGGCGAAGCCCCCCTATTGGAGGGGGTGTGGGGGCACAGCCCACCGCATTAAAAATTAGACCTGTAGGTCTCAGGCACCTTTTTTCTGTGTGCTGCCAGTGTGTATCGCTGAAATTAATTTTCGGCAATGTACACTCGCCATAATAGCAATCGCTGTTATGACATGGAACCCATCTAATGGGCACTGCATTGGAGTCAGCTGCAATGCAACACAGTATCATAGATTCCTGCATGATAAATAGGCTTAACTGCTATTAAAATTGCACTGTTACTGTCAATAACTGCAGAATTTTGTACTATTCTGTGTTGCATCCTGAGAGGCTCCTCTGTTTGTCAAGGGTAGTCTGCCCTCATGTACTCAGAGAACATAGAGCAACAAATTTAAAGTGACCACGTACAAAAAACATGCATTGTACAACCTTAGTACAAGGCAATTGTTTATTTATGTAATATCCAATCCCAAGGGCTCTGAGCACTTTACAGACAATACAATAAAGAGAACAGTAATCAAGATGATATTAAATCACTACTTGCTAAAGGAACGCTATAAAATAGCTGTGGCCAAGACCTGTGAGATGCAATTTCAGCTATCCTTAGATAGAATGAAATATCTGTATAAACAGAAAAGTCTTTAGCCCCTTTTTCAAATACCTCCACCAAGGGTGAGCTCCTTAAATGAGATGACAGTGAATTCCACAGCAGTGGTGCCAACACAGAGAATGCCCTTCACCTGATTATCTCAGGCAGGATCTTAGGATGGCCAAAGGTTGTCCCGGGAGGAACAGAGAGGACAACCAGGTGTATACATACCTCTCAACTTTCCCCGATTTTCAGGGATGTCCCTGATTTTGCCTTAAAATTTTACTCTGTCCCTCTTAAAAATTGTGTTTCCATGACCAAATGGTGGGGGTTGTAAGCATAAAAGAATGTTAAACATTAAAGCTACAAATCTGTTCTTCTTTAGAAAATGCATTTTACACTAAGCCCCTTATTCTAGCAGCTTCCTGAGTGGATATCACCAATTGTGAAGATGCGTCCCCGATTTTGGTCCTTTGTCCCTGATTTTTAAAGCCTTGTCCCTGATTTATGAGGCCGGAGGTTGAGAGGTATGGGTGTATACCAAGATAAGAGGTCTTTCAAACAGCTTGGACCCAGTTTATGTAGGGCCCTGTATGTTAACAGTGCTATCTTGAATGTGGTGCACCATCTGAGAGAGAGCCAGTGCAGGCTGGATGTCCCTGTATTCAACCTTGCTGCTGTATTCTGTAACACGTACCAGTAGAGCAAGACAGCAAGGACAGACAAGTGCAAACCAGCAGTAAATTCATGAAAAATGCAACAGCACTCAGTATTGGTATATCTGAGAAATGGTAACAGTCATACCAATACTGCAAACATAAATCAGCATACACAATTCAAAAAAGGCAATCCAAATACTATAAATCACAATTTTATTGTGCCTGCATATGTAGATTGCATAAAAGGATTCATCAGATAAAAAAGCAAGACTCAGCTGCCCCTGTATACAAAAAGATAAAAAAGGGACATTTTAATCTCAGTACAACTCTTCTATTCAGACAGCACAGCAATTGACTATGAAATCACACAAAAGGATTCAAAATGAAAGGGCCATTCATACCCAGTTCCTTCAGAGCTCCTGAAAGGTGCATCCAAAGTGCTTCTCTCCTCAGAAGTTCATTGTTAAGGTTCTCTCTCTCTCTCTTTATCTTTAAGTTCAGCTGCACTTTTGCAATGCCCCTAAATATAAAGTGGGGCCTACCATTAGAGATCATTACGTGTTCTTCCAGGGCATTTTCTGGATCCTACCCCACCCCTCCACTCCACTGCTCACACATATGTTCTCCTACCCTCTGCTTAAGTATTCAAATGTTTTTTTCTACATAGAAAGCCTGACAGACAGTGGAGTGCACCAGAAAGCAATACAATACTACTGAATTCTGCAGCAGAGTAACTGCAGGAGACAGAAAAAAGCAACAAAAGGCTGCACTCCAGGAAGGAGAAATTGTAGCTATATTATACAATAGTAACCAAATGGAACCCAGCTAGTAAATTGCAAAAATTAGATTTCTTCTACAGATAGGGAGAGTATACACACTTACCCCAGCACTTCAATTCTGGAAAGAGTCTTCGTCAAGGGATCAGGATCTGTGTACTACAGATCTTAATTTAAACATAGTATTTAAAGGGGCAGTACAGATAAGTAAGCAATAACCCATGACAGGGTGTGCTGTTATTGGGGTTTAACTCTCACCTGGGTGTGTTGTGAGGCATGGGGCCACAAGCCGAGTGACCTCACAGCACTTGGGTGTGCACTAACCTCCAATAACAGCACACCCTGGAGAGGGCTATTGCACTTATAACATGGGTTATGTTTATAAAACAAATAAATATCAAAAAAACATATTTTTCTGCTGTTTAAACAGCAAAAAAGGTACTGCATCCTGCCAGCCTGGAAAATAATCCATTACAAATAATGCATCCTGCATTGCTGTTATGCACATAGAAATGTCACAGATATACTGCTGATATAATCTGTGTCATCTCTTGTGCATAACATGCAGTCTTACACATTCTACAACATGCACAAACCACCCCAACACACAAATACAACTGTGCCCCAACAGCACTCTATGTGCCAAATAGAAAAAAATCACAACTCTGTGGGCTCTCTGCAACGATTTCTTTTCTTGCTCTCTCTTGCTATCTGTGTGTACAGCACATTGCAGTCCTCACACTGTGGGTGGAGGGGGGCAGGATGCTTTTATTGCCCTGTGTGTCTCTGACTTGATACCACACACTGTCCACAATGGGTGATACTTTCAGTGGAATTCCCTCTATACAGTCCCTCACTTCCCATTACCCATGCAGCCAGGAGAAGAGAAGTATGGAAGGGGGTTCCCAGATACACATGGGCACTCTGTGGAATACTCACAGTGAGTCTCTCTCTCTCAGAACAATGGCCACTGTCTCTCCTGACAGCTCCCTCACCTGCTGTGTTTGAGTCCATCTCTCAGGAAAATGCCCACTCTTTCTCCTCTCATCTGCTGTGTCTGTTGCCTCTTTCAGCTGTCACTTGCTAACCTGTGGCTCACTCCCATATGTGTGATCAGCACAATAACATCACACAGCTGGGCCAGGGGCATGGGGCACCTTGAGGCTACCAGTGGAGCACAGCACTTGTGGTACTGCATCGCTTCACTCCTCTGTGTCTCTTTCAGTCTCACACCTGCTGCTTCCACTGCTTGTTTCCCCGCTTCCTTGCTAACTTGCACCTTCAAAGACAGTGTGTCACACAGGTGGGAGGATGACAACAGGAGGATAACAGTGCCATTTCATGGATGACATGGTGACTAAGATGCAGCTCACTCCCATCGGCTGCATCGGCATAAGAACATCACATAGCTGTGCCGGGGGGACAGGGCACGACGAGGGTAAGAGAGGGGCATAACACTTGTGGCACTGCATTGTTTCACTCCTCTGTGTCTCTTTCACTTTCTCTCACACTGGTTGTGTCCACTGCCTGTTTCCCCACTTCCTTGCTAATTTCAAAGACAGACCTGGGGAATGCAATCACAATGCACTGTTTTGCCTTGCCCTGACCTTGCACTCTCTCTCTCTCTCTCTGTCTCTCTGCAGTAGGATCAAGTGCTTCCCACAATGTTTCTCTCTTTGTCAAAAGGGACACTGTGCACAAGGGGGTCATACTTTCATTGATGCAGACAGACAGAGAGAGAGCAGGCTCACATCTTCTGCGTGCCAGGGATACTACGGCACCGAGGTGCAAAACTGACATTTGCTGCCACTGTGAAGTGTTTTGGGTGGTTACTCACACACGGAGAAGGGGCTGCATATATCCTTGACTGCATGCCCTACTCACATGCCCTTCTATGGATTTTGCACTGTATAGCCCTAGCTCCGTCTCTGCTGGGAACCACAACAAATAACAGCCCTCTTGTTCCCCTCTGACAGCACACTCCACGGGAGTATGGGACCATGTTTTGTGGCACTGACTGTTGTAGGGAGGGGGACGGGATGGGTAATAACTGGCAAACAACAATATGGCTAGCTGAACACAGTCAGTCACAAGCCAGTGTTCCACACATTATGACGAACATGCTGCTGTCACTCCATTGCTGCAGGGCAACATTAATGAATGATTGTGATAACATGGGGTGCTCAACTCAATAGTACAACAGCATCAGGCAGGGGAAATAATGTCAGGTCACTCAAGAGAGCAGTCAGCAGTCCCTTTCCCCATTCACTTTTTGCTCGGCCCCAGAGATCTGTTGGGTGGGTGGGTGGGAGCCCTAGCTCTCTCTGAGCTGCCTATTACAAATGGTTGCTTTTGACGTTTAGTCCATCAAGCAGAAAAAAATAACCAATTGCCTATAGATTCACTCTCTTGGGGACCACTTCACCCTAACTATGCCGATAATGTGCATTAATGCACTGTCACCTGATGGCACTCTACCAATCACCTAACTCCCTTTGCCTACCCCATGTTATAATACCTAATACACTGGCGTGTTTGCTATAGCATGAGTCAACAACATGACAAGTGTTAACCTAAATCAAATATGTATAGGTCTAAGGAAGAAAATCATAAAATTCAAAAAGTATACAATTAATCAGGACCCCAGGAATAATTAAGAAGACCATTTGAAAAAATGGGAGTGGGCACCAGGAGAGGAGGCAGGAGATACAAGCAGATGGAGACAGTGCGCAGAGGAAAACACAGTGTAGAAAACCACAAAAGAGTGCACGAGTGCATGTGTACACTTGGTAAAAGAGAAAATGTAGGGAAAGAAAAGTGAAAGGGTAAAGCCTGGTGAAGCTAAAAGAAGGAGTGGGAGAGGGCTGGCCTGCTAACATAGCAGTAGTGCGACCACTTGCAACATTAACAACCTGGATTTGTGAATGTGCCTAGTACATCAGAGGTTCAGAAGGGGGAAGGAGGTTTGAGCATCCAGTGGACAGCTCATCTCTTTTGGGGTGGGAGGATGCACAACTCCAGCAACAGAGTGCCTCCTGGTGGCAGTCAGGCAGTTATGAGTCTGGAGCCCCAGGAAGTGCAGAAACTGGAGGCACGTGATGAAAGTGCCATAGAAATATGCTGCCATAATAACCTTTGCCAGGTGAGTAAACTTCCATTCTCTTCCTGTACTTCTATAAGGCGTACCCTGATTTCTGTGACTCTCTGTATAATGTATTAGTGCTCTGACTGGACTTTGCATTCTGTGGGTCCTTATAACAATCATTCCCATGTAGTGAGTTATCCTATTGGCCCTGCCTGGACCATCCATTTTTGGTCCTTGTATTCTATGTAGACACATGGAATAGCTCCTCCCCTTTTTCCATACCCATTCCCCACACCATCTCCATGTTCCTCCCTTCCTTTCAGCTCATTTGTTTTTTTTCCCTTTTTGTCCTTCTCTATACTTCTTGTTCCCCTTGTCCTTATTCTCCCTGACAGTTCTTTCTGTCTCTTTTTCATGCGTTTGTGCATCCTCACACTTGTGAGACTTGATGCAAGTCTTTCTTGACACTTTACCTCTGTGCATTCCCCTCTTTTCCTCTCTGCACCTTTATTTTTTTTTCCCAACTCTTTTTATCCTCCTCATTCACTTTCTGGGACCTTCTTCTGTTGGCTCTGTCAAGCAGGTAGAAGTGAAGGCCAGGGGGCTGCAAGGCACATGAAGGATGTTGGTGCATCATGCATGGGAGCATGTGTGACACTTCATAACATCATTACACATCTGCTTCCTCCAGGGAAACCAATAAATGGAAAATACTGCTGGCTGGGCAGGTGATGCTGCTTTCAACCACCATGCCCACTATTGCAGCCTTCTCGCTTGGACCTTGCAGTCCCCTGGCCTTCATTTCTACCTGCTTGAGAACAGGATTTCAAGTAAGGGTGTCATTTTGGAGCTGTTGGGGACAAGTTCGGGGGGCCCACCAAGAAGGTGACTTGAGGGTGGACCACGGGACTGAGGATCCAGGTCAGGGAGGCATTTGGTACAACAGGATCAGGTGACAGAGCCAGCAGAAGGAGGTCCCAGAAAGTGGATGATGACTCATTAAGTACTTCTGCCTTCTCGGCCCCCTCGTCTACCCACCCACTGCCTTTCCTGATCCTTGCACTTCCTCTTTTCCCTGATACACCTGAAGAATCCTTTTCCCATTTCTTAATCCCCTTTCCTAATTTCCTTTCCCTGGCTGCCCTTGCAGTCCTGACTGCTCTGCTCACTTCCCTGGATTTCCTCACATAGTTCTCCCTATCCTCTGCCCTGTTGGTTTTCTTGTAGGTTCAGAAGGCCCTTCTCTTATCCCTCAACTTCTCCGTTACCTCTCTGGTCATCCAGCTTGGATGCTTGGTCCTTGATTTCTTTTGCTGGCTCTGACACAAGCTTTAGTGGATTCAGTCAGTCCTAGTTTTACGATTGCTCATTTCTGCTCTGTGTCCATGTTGGGATGGATGCCATCTATGTGTATTCTAATTAATTGCCCCATCCTGCCAAAGTCTGCCTTTCTGAAGTCCAGGACCTTTGTTTTTGTATTGTGGATCTCTCTAACCAAACTGATAGAGAACCACACTGTGTGGTGATCACTACCAGCCAGTGGTTCCTCCACTCTTACATCTTTGACCTGCTCTTCATCCTCCAGCACCAGGTCTAGAATATTTTCTTCCCTTGTTGGCACTGTCACCCTTTGGTTCAGGAAGCCATCCTGGATTGCTTCCAGGAGGATCTGCTCCCTGGCTCATGTGGTGGCTGGAATGCTCCAATCCATCCCTGGTAAATTGAAGTCTCCCACCACCACAGTGTTCCCTTTGCCACAGTCTCCTTAGCTGCTCATCTAGCTTTCTATCTATGTCCTCTTTCTGGTCTGTGGGCCTATAAACAACCCCCAATCGGACCCTGGCCACCTTTGGAGCATGCAGTTGTATCCAAATGACTTCTGACCTACCTTCTTCCCCCTCATCCCTGACACATCCAATCCATTTCCTTATGTAAATGGCTTCTCCCCCCCCCATTACCTTTTTCTCTGTCCCTCCTGAATAATTTAAATCCTGGGATGGCCAAGTCTCAGTCATGGTTTTGGGTTGCCTAATCTCAGTGATGACTGCTATGTCCACCTCTCCTTCTGCCAGCAGTACCTGCAGCTCTGCCATCTTATTCCCCAGGCTCCCAGCAATTAGTGATACCACCCTCCACCTTGACTGTCTCCCAGCTGCCCCCTTACTCTCCCCTTCCCCCAACCAAGACAAAGTAGGCCCTATCATCGCTATGGGGGGAGGTCCTCTGGACCTCCTCTCCTGATTCACTCCACCTCCCCAGCACCCCCCACACAGCAAGTTTAAATTATACTTTGTGGTGATAAATTCCTTCAGTCTCTGCTTTAACACCCCCAAACCCTCCTTACTTAGCTTTAGCCTGTCCCCTGCATGTAGATCTGGGTTCTCCCATGTGTTGCCCAACTCTCCCACCCAGCTATACTCCATGGACTCACACCATTCTCTCAGCCACTTGTTGAAGTCCATGATTCTGCTTTTTCTGTCCATATTTGCCCTTGGCACTGGCAAAATGTCTGAGAATGCCACTGTGCATCCCTACTCTCTGCATAGCTTCCCCACTTCTCTGAAGCTGTCCTGAACCTCCTCTATTTGCCTTCCTTCCAGATCATTTGCTCCCAGAAGAACAATGATGTGTGGTCCCCCCTTTCTGTCCAGACCTACCGATGTGGTGCTGCACCCTACCTGCTGTCATGCCAGGCATACACTCTACCCAGATGCTACTCTTCCTGGTACCTGTATCTATAATGAACAGCTAAACATCATACCTATTCAACATTTCACATGTATTTATCCATGTAAATAAGCAAAAGGTGTGTTTTGTTATGGTAAATGACAAAAAAGTGGCCACCATTTTGTTTTGGATTATGTGACCCAAGACATCAAGTAATTTGCCACTCTATGGCTTGTTTTACTCCTCAATTACCCTAACAAGTATTTCTGTTTACTACCATTACATCATTGATTTAGTTACTTACAGCACATAGTGCCATAGGTAGTACACCTCAGGCCGGAATTGGTCACAGCCTTGGTAGCGAGGCATGGTCCCCTATTTGAGATAAAATGGGGGTGCAGTGTAATGTTCCAGATCAGTAATTATATCCGGGAACCTGTATCTATAACAAACAGCTAAACATCACACCTATTCAACATTTCACATGTATTTATCCATGTAAATAAGCAAAAGGTGTGTTTTGTTACTGTCAATGACTATAACATTACCGCCATCTTGTTTTGGGTCATGTGAACTAAGGCATCAAGTCATTTGCCCATTCTATGTCTTATTGTACTCCTCAACTACCTTGATAAGTATTTCTGCTTCTACTCCATTGATTTAGTGACATATAGCACATAGTGCCATAGGTGGTACACCCCCAGCCTGAATTAGTCACAGCCCTCGTAGTGAGGTATGGGCCCCTAGCTGAGATAAAATGGGGGTGCAGTGTAATGTTCCAGATCAGAAATCACATTCAGGCACCTATATCTATAACAAACATTGAAACATCACACCTATTCAACATTTCACTTGTATTTATCCATGTAAATAAGCAAAAGGTGCGTTTTGTTACTGTAAATGACTAAAAAGTGGCCACCATCTTGTTTTAGGTCATGTGACCTGAGACATCAAGTCATTTGCCCATTCTTTGGCTTATTTTATTCCTCAACTACCCTGACAGGTATTTCTGTCTATTTACTGCCATTACTTCATGGATTTAGTTACTTACAGCACATAGTGCCATAGGTAGTACACCTCATGCCTGAATTGGTCACAGCCCTGGTAGTGAGGTATGGTACCTTATTTAAGATAAACTTGGGGTGCAGTGTAATATTCCAGATCAGAAATTATATCCAGTCACCTGTATCTATAACAAATAGCTAAACATCACACCTATTTAATATTTCATGTATATTTATCCATGTAAAGAAGCAAAAAGTGTGTTTTGTTACTGTAAATGACAATAATGTGGCAGCCATCTTGTTTTGGGTCATGTGACCCAAGACATCAACTCATTTGCACATTCTATGGTTTATTTTACCTCAATTACCCTGACAAGTATTTCTGCCTATTTACTGCCATTACTTCATTGATGTAGTGATGTATAGCACATTGTGCCATAGGTAGTACACCCCAAACCTGAATTGGTCACAGCCCTCGTAGTGTGGTATGGTATCCTATTTGAAATAAAATGGGGGTGCAGTTAATATTCCAGATCAGAAATTATATCCAGGCACCTGTATCTATAACAAACATCTAAACATCACACCTATTCAACATTTCACATGTATTTATCCATGTAAATATGGAAAGGGTGTGTTTTGTTACTGTAAATGACTAAAAAGTGGCCACCATCTTGTTTTGGGTCAGGTGACCCAAGGTATCAAGTCATGTGTCCATTTGATGGCTTGATTTACTCCTCAGGTACCCTGACAAGTATTTCTATTTCTTAATATTACTTCATGGTTTTAGTCACATACAGAACACAGTGATATAGGTGGTTCTCCCCATGTCTGAATTGGGCCCAAATCACATCTTTGAATAAAAAGCAACAATCCATGAAAAGGCATAATTTATTGTCCCACTTGCATATTTTTTTTTATAAAACACATATTTTGTCACTAAACCTGTATTTTGAAATTTAGATGTTACACCCGAGTTTTCACTGAGGGTCATGGTCAGTGAGCTAGTAGTATTAGAGGATATCATAGTGGCCATTTTGGATTTGATCATGTGTCAATTACATTGTTTCCATACTATCGATGTATGGCTAAATTAAAAGAATAATAAGTTAGGAATTCAAAAATATATAGTTTGTTGAGGTTTTGACTCAAAAAAGACATGGAATACTTGCTCACATCTTAATAGATCCAATCACAGAAAAATGCCTGACATTTATCATTATTCCATTGTCATTAATAGGGTTAATGGCTGGTATGTAAAATGATTCATAACCGTTGATAAAGATTTGAGAAGAGGCCCATGTCTTCTGAAAAGCTAAAACCTCATATTTCATAACAAAATTGAGCTATTGAGGATCCACCAACTTAAGAGATAAGGGCAATGGTCAGATATAACTGAAATGAGTAACAATTTTAATGATGGAATGAATTATAATGAGAGGGCATGACTTCTCCTGGAGAGAGGGAATGGCAAGGAAGGCAACCATCCATCTCCATCCAACAGCAGAAACCTACCTAGCTAACTGTGGAAACCTATTTAAGTAACATAGGGAATTAGACATAAAGCAACTAAATATTATGACCTTTGTCACTGAGGCGAGGAAGAATCCCCTGTGAGGAGGAAACTTATGGGGATCCAAAGCAAGGTCATCTTCCCTCCAGGCTAGGGATGTTTTAATTTTTGATGGCTCTGCTGCTCAATTTTGAGACCCAATCCTAGGGGAGGAAAATATTCCAATTTGGTGGAAAGCTCTAACGATACCTCTAACAGGAATGCCATGAAGGGCTGCAAGAGTCCTCTGAAACAATGAATACTCTGAAGCAAGAAGTGGGAGGAGGAGAGCAATGACCACTGAGGCACTCAGCTGGCCTACTGACTAAAAACAGACCAGGTGAACCAGAGGCAGTCATAGGGAGAATAGCACAGAAGGCGTTGCCGAACCAGATTCAGCTAGCTAAAGGAGTGCTCATGGGTATGAGCCACCATCATTCATAGCTGAAGTCTTATATTCTACATTCAAGAGGTGCCGTTGATTGACTGCATGGCTGAAGCTCTGCTCAGAGTAAGGACATTCCTACTATGGGCCATATGAGAAGGACACCCCCCCAAGTTTCACCTGCTCAAGATGCAGACTTCGGTGCAGAGCAAGACCGTTGGCTGCAGGGATGGCCCTGGGCCTTAGAAAGTAATGGTCATGATTGGCATGCCTTCCATTTATAATTGAGAGCATACAGTCAACTATGAAGTGATTAATATCAGTAGTCCAGGCAAATCCAGTGGACGTTGGTTAGGTATTGGTATGTGATATGATTGACTGAGATGACTGACTGATACAATGGACTGAATTGATTGACTGATGAGATTGACAGATAGGAATGCTTAATATAATTGACTGCTATGAGCAAAGCCAGTGAAAGCAAGCCAACCAATTCCATCAAGGAAGCCAAATTAATGGTGTTATAGAAAGTAGGTTATTAAGTAGTGAGAGGTTGTGATGCCATTAAGGAGTGAGAGGCTGTGATGCCAGAAATGGATTCAATGACATTTAGCATAATTGAAAGGATGAGGTTTAGCAGTGATTGCTATGGCTGCAGCATGAACAAAGAAATTGATATGAGTGACATGAATACCTTAAATGCCATTAAGGCAGAGTTAGGTTATTCAAGTATGGAGCATTTGCAATGCAGTAATGGAACAGAATGAAGATCTTGAAACCCATGTAGGCTGCGAGGTTAATGTATTTATGCATGGATAACTGAAAAGCCATGTAGGCAAAAGGAGCAGGGCAAAATCATATAACTTACATAAAAGCATGCTACTGCTACTTGAAGCCACAATGCCCCACTGTGACATCACAGTGTCCCACCATGGGAATAACAGGGAAGTCACAAGCTGAGCACCATGAGACAAAATAGCAACTGTAATGTTGGTAGGGTAGAACCCCAGCCCCTCAAAAAAATAGAGGTAATTGAGTGGTTAAAGTTTGAGTATGGCAGAAGTAAGAAACATTTAACTGAGGTTTTGGTAAAAGTATGGTTTGGTAAAATTCTGAGGCCTTAAATTAGGTAACAGGTTAGTGATGAGGAGGCTGGGCGAAGCCAGCAGCTTGAAAGAGGTAGGAGGCTATTCTGAAATAGCAACAAATGAGCCTGAATAACACAAACACAGGGAGTGGCAACTAGCTGAGCAGTATGAGCCTGGACCAGGTGCAAACAATAAAGGTGAAAGCACAGGAGACAGCAGAGAAACAGCAGTGTGAGCTGAAGCATATGATAACAGTTGCAGGAAAAGTGAGGATTGCTAGGCAGGAAAGCAGGAGCTTGGATTGAAGCATACAGGTAACAATGCAGTGAACTGAGGGTATGCATTATCTGGTGAGCAAATGGGAGCTGGAGAGCTCAGGTACAGGATTAGCACAATACAAACAAAGGGTAACAGGATAGTAGGAAAACTAGAAAGCCCCCCAAAAGAAAACACAAAATGAACAAGACAAACACATGAGAACAGGAAAACAAGCAACACAAAAAGCACACAGCAGATAGAGCAGCAAATACTAACCAAAAGCAGGAGAAATAATTAATAGAGCCCAGTGCAAACCAACCAGAGCCCAGAGCATAAGCAACTCTGGGGGGAGGGGGGCAAGCCCCAGGAGGGCGCAAGGGAGAAGACAGACCAAAAGAGACTCCAGTCAGCAAAGCAAAATGCTTCTGAATGAAGCAGGAAGGAAGTGTTTAAATAGGTCAGGCAGAGGGCATGGCTGTTGCTTCAGCCACTGAACCACAGGCAAGTCTTTCAATAGAAATGCTGGCCACTGACTTGCTGCCATTATCCTTTGTGAGCAACAAAGGTATTCTACTGTTAAGGCAAGTTGCAGTGCCAAGGTATCAACTGCCAGCCATATCTGCTTTTCCACAGTGGCTCTTCCTGATTTGTATCATAGTGTCTACAAGACTGTTTTGCATGACCTGTAAGCATTATTTGTTCCAATGGTTCACATCACTACTGACATGTGGACCAGTGGTCAGACTACTGATCACATTGCAGTAACTTCCCACTCGATCAGTTTCCCCACTTTGTTCTGCTCCTCTTCCTCCTCTTGGTTAAGTGCCTGCAGCAGCAATAGCGGTAGCCACAAGTCACTGGGGCCCCCAAACCTCCACAGGAAGGCAGCTTTATGTATTGCTGACTTTGACAATGACCATAGTGCAGAAAACATGTTACACTTCCTTCAACAAAAGTTCGATGAGTGGCTGACACCACACTCATTAACAGCTGGTTTTATAGTACCAGATAATGCAAAGAACATTGTAAAGGCAGTTGATGATGGGGATTATACACATATTCCATGTTTTTCTCACTGAATAAATCTGATAGTTCAGGGATTCCTAGATGAGGAATGTACTATTGTGCAGACATGTGTAGGTCTGGCTAAAAATGTTTGTGGCCATTTTAACATTTCTGTAAATGCACAGAAGCTGTTACAAAGCATTCAACAGTGGAACCATATTCTCCTTCACCAACTGAAACAAAATGTGGCAACAAAATGAAATTCCACCTGTTACATGATGGGACAGTTACTAGAATGAGAAATAGATGTACCAAAAATAACAAATAGGTTCAGGAAGCTTACATTCGGATTCAAAGCAGCAATAACATGGAACAAATTGCCACCTCAAATATGAACACTAGAAATGTATGTTACCTCATTTAAGTCAGTAATGAAACAAGACCTATGTCATATTTGTACCTGTAATGTTTGACTTAAATGTTGTCTATTAAAATCTATTGATTCTGTTTGAGTATGTTTAGTCCTTAAGCCTATGTCTTGTTGAAAACTTTTATGAAATATGATTTTTATTATAGGTGTAATTTTCATAATTGCGATAAGTGTAACTTCGGTAACTTGAAACATCTACAGGAGCACCTTGTAAACTGGGTGTTTATAGCCCTAATGGTGTAATTGTTCAGTTAATATGAGCCTGTATAAATAAAAATGTTTTACTACTTTTTAGGCATTTTTTAGCTTAAAACAGTGATTTTAATCACTTAATTACAATGAAGCTATCTTTGACCCCATAGGAGCACTTCTGGGGTCATATCCTGTATATAGGCAGAGCCCTGCAGCAAGCATGGCGAGCCTGAGCAGGGCCAATGTGCATCATTGCAAGCAAAGATGAGGGCAAAGACAAGTGCATCTGTGCATGTTAGGCATGTTTGGTGGACTTGGATGGGCACAATAGCAGTCCATATAGAGGAATAGAGTCAAGGGAGGTAGGTAACAGGACCTATAAGGTTCAGTATTCATTGTGTAGGAACTAATATCAACTAATACTGGATGTGTTGTTAGGAGCCATTGGCTTAAAGTTCAAATAAACATTGAAAGCGTTCATCAGTAACTCTGAGTTGAGACATTGGACTTAGAGACACCTTTATGTTAACATAGGCCAGTTCTGAGTAATAAATATTGAAAACAGCATACTAGATGAGATCTGACATCCTGTATGAAATTCTGTATCTATTAACCTGCCCAAATATCACTGTGGAAAATCATATATCCCTTTGATAAACAAGGGCAAAAAGATTGATTGTGTAATAACATAACACAAAAACAAAAAAGATTAGGTAGATTATACAGTTTTAGACACCCATACTGCATAATGTTATGATGGCTGAAAAAATAACTTTGCAAGATGGAGAAGTATTTATTAAATGTTCCACTTGTCTTATGTACTTAATAACTACAATGGTCCTGCCAGTTCCCTTTATGTGTGGGAAATGTATACACAATGATGATTTATTGCAAGAACTAAATTATTTTAGTGATAGGCAGGTTCAGTTGGAGGCAAGTCAAAAATGGCAGATAGACTTGGTACCAAATTATCTAGTGGAAATGGTATGTTTACACTGCCTCCTGTTTCTATTCCACCTATAAATAATCAAGAAAGTACTCCGGCTAATCCTTCTGACACTTCATTAAAAGCATCAGGGCAGGCAGAATCAACTCTAAACAATAATAAAAAAAAAGAACTAGAGAAGAGGATGGAGTAACAGAAAGTGACAATTTATGGTATAACGTTCAGTTCACAAAACCTACCAAAAAATGATGGCAGGCAACTGCCTTTACTATCCCCCTTAACAACAGATTTTCTAGTCTAACAGCGATGGAAAGTGAAACAGAAAACAGTTCATCTCAAGCATTAATAACATTTGTTACTCCAGAAGAGTCTACTAATATGGACAGTAACTGTGGTAACAGTCCAATGACCACTGAGGATAATGTAGGCAACATGATTAACAATAACACAAATAATTTAGAAGTCTGTAATAATACTCAGCAACAACAAATAAACTTTCTTGTAATGGGGGATTCAATGATTAAACAACTTGATAGGCTTATCTGCAACCCAAACAAATCTTACCAGACATTATCATCATTTAGTGGGGCAAAAATAGCAGACCTAACACATATGTGTAAAACAACGGTTAAAAATCTTGGTAGTAACCCCCTTGTCTTAATACATGCCAGAACAAATAATATGTTTAGAGAGTCCCTAGATGAGGCTATGCAAGACATGGTGGCACTTACCAACAGACTGACTACCTTGGGATGTGAAGTTATTATATCTGAGATTCTGCCAATACCAAAAGCCTCATCAAGAATTAACATGAAAGTATGAAAATGTAATAATTGGTTAAGAACATGGACAATAAGGTAACAGATTCAATGTCTAACTCATTGGGAAGAGTTCTATTCACCAGGATAATTTATACTGTAATGATGGCCTGCATTTGAGTAAAATAGGGAATGAACTACTAGGGAAACATTTTATCAGTTCTATTGATAAACATTTAAACTAGCTCAGGGTGGTGGGATAGAGTCATTCAGAGACCAAAGTGAAATTCAGGATTTAACTACATCAATAACTTTTGCAAAAAATGCAGTCTCTCCTAACGACATTTCACACCACCAAAATATAAATAATAATATAAAGGTAGTATTACTTAATGCTCAAAGTCTGTCAAATAAAATGGATGAATTAACGTATATGATCCAAAAAGAGAAAATTTCTATTTGTGGGGTAACTGAAACATGGTTTCACGATGACAGTTGGAATACAGATATTCCAGGATTTAACAAAATTATTAAGAATAGGAAATATAAACGGGGGATAGCACTATATATTTCAGAAGACTATACATCTCGTTGTATCACCCCATAAAATAGAACTAATAGTGATAATGAAATAATCTGGGCAGAGATTAATTTATCAACTATAAAACTATGTAAAGGCTTAGACTATAGACCCCCCAACCTTAATAAAGAACAAAATACTGACTTCCTCAGCTTGATGGACAATTTCAAACCAAGTAAAAATTACATATTAATGGGAGATTTTAACTCCCCTAATATTGATTGGGCAACGCTTAGTTGCAATGGATCTATAGAGATGGATTTTCTGGACATTACAGTTAATCAAGACCTAGATCAAATCATACATGAAGGAACAAGAAAAAATAATATTATAGACATTGTACTTATGAATATGGGGCCATCTGTACATGAACCTAGAATTCTAGAACCGCTGGGAAACAGTGGTCATAATATGATTCTGTTTCATATACAGGCTAGATCATTTGAAATCAAGGGGAATACCACAGCAAAAGATTACACCAGAGCTTATTATCAAGAAATAAAATAGTACTTGACCAGATGGGATTGGAACACTTAACTTTTGAGCCTAGATGTCCATCAAGCTTGGACTCTTATACTGTCCAAAATTAATCTTTTTTTGGATACTTGGGTACCAAATAGAAATAAATATACAAAGGGGCTTAGAAATCCAGTTTGGTGGAACAACAAAATTAAGAGATTAATTCATAAAAAATGCAACTGCAATAGGAAATATAAAAAACAACCATAACAATATATATGGAATAGTTTAGAAAAATACTCAAATAAGGTAAAATAACTGATTAGGAAAGCTAAAATGGACATGGAAAATAAATTAGCAACAGATACATTAGACAATAAAAAAAAGTTTTATAATTATGTTGGTTCACTCAGAGGTTCCAAGACTACAATAGGACCATTACAAATGCAAACAGGCCTTATTAATGATAAAATACAAATGGCAGCAGAATTTAATAATTATTTTCTTACTACCTTTACTGCTAAGGAACAATTTAATAGTTCAATAACTGTCATATTGTAACTGTTGATCCTATTACAGTTGATGAAACTTTAGGGGAATTACAAAAACTAAAAATGAATTCATCAGCTGGACATGATGGAATTCACCCAAGACTTTTTAAGGAAAATGCACCACACCTTTCAGGCCCTTTGTGGATATTATTTCATCTATCTCTAGATGCAGGTGAGAGTGTCTCATCATGGAAGGAAGCAGTAGTTATTCCTATATTCAAAACAGGAAATAAAACTGTACCATCTTATTATCGACCAGTAAGTTTAACCTTTGTTATTGGGAAAATCTTAGAAAGGTTAATCTTATAGAGATTAGAGAAACATATGAAATATAATAATTTACAAGATATAACACAGCATGGGTTTAAACAGGGTAGGTCCTGTTTAACAAATCAACTACATTTCTTTGAAAATGTTAGCGCAGCCCTCGATGTGGGTTTCCCAGTAGATATAGTATTTTTGGACCTAGCAAAAAGCATTTGACAAAGTCTCTTACAGAATATTATTGGAACATATGATAACGTTGAAATTTCCCTATACTTTAATAAAATGGACAGAATCATGGTTACACAACCGCCAACAATGCACATCGATAAAGGGATTTATGTCCCCATGGGCAGAGGTGCCAAGAGGGGTGCCGCAGGACTCTGTATTGGGCCCTGTACTGTTTAATGTTTTGTTAGCATCATAGCAGTCATCTGATAACATTTGGATGTCTAAATATGAAGATGACTGCAAGATTGGTTGCATAGTCAACTACTGTGAGGCAATTAATTTTCAAAATGAGTTAGAAGCATTAGAATTATGGGCACAAAGAAATAAAATGATGTTTAATGAACTAAAGTGTAAAGTAATGCATTTGGGACACAATAATATGAAAAATAGCTATTTACTAAACAATGTAATATTACAAGAAACCGAAAATGAGAAAGACCTAGGGATCAATATAGATAGTAAGATTAACTTTGATAATAACACAACATTAAAAGTTAAGAAATGCCAAAGAATAATGGGATGTATATGGAAAAACAAAGAGGTTGACGGCAGATAAGGACCACAAGGCCCATCCAGTCTGCCCATTTCTTTTTCTACCTTATAAATGTGCTCTGTCAGTGGCCTATCTATTCATACTCACCTGTATTGCACCCTTATGCCTATCCCATGCCTGTTTGAAGCCCTGCACTGTATTCATAGCCACCGCTTCCGGAGGTAGGCCATTCCATGCATCCACCACTCTTTCTGTGGAAAATAATTTCCTCACATTCCCCCTTAATCAGCCTCCCTCTATTCTCATGACCTTCATTTTGTAAACCCATGCTGTCTTGGATCCTGTGCCCCTATGGATTCCTGGTGTTGCACTATCCTTTCCTTAAGGAGTGCCTCCATAATCTTGCCCACTACTGAGGTAAGACTGACTGGTCTGTAGTTCCTTGCCTCCTCCCTGCTACCACTCTTGTAGAGCGGGATCACATGAGCCCTTCTCCAGTCTTCTGGGTCCTCTCCTATGCTCAGAGACTTACTAAACAGTTCTGATAATGGCTCTGCTAGTTCCACCCCTAGCTCCTTAAGTACCCTGTGATGTATGCCATCAGGTCCCATTGCCTTATCCACCCTGAGCTTAGTGAGCTCTTGTAGGACCCTTTCTTTTGTGAAGGGAGTAGTGCTCACCCCCCCCCACTGTGTCCATGGTGCTGAGCTGTGGGCCCTGCCCTACCTTCTCTTCAGTAAATACTGAGCATAAGTATGAATTTAGGATAGATGCTTTTACAGGGTCCTCCTCCTCACATGCCCCCGTTTCTCCATTGAGCTTAACAATACCCCCTCTAGACTTTCTCCATTCACTAATGTATCTATAGAAAGTCTTGCCACCTTCTTTTACTGTTCGTGCTAGTGTTTCCTCAGTTTGGGACTTTGCCTGCTTTACTGCCTTCCCTGCTTCCCTTAGGGCAGTTTGGTATGCCTCCCTATCTTCATCCCACTGTGTTCCCTTATATTTCCTGAAGGCCAGCCTTTTGGCTCTGACCTTTTCTGCTACTGTATTTCAGAATCAAAGTGGTTTCCTTCTTCTTTTGCACTTACTTTTCTGTCTAACACAATGGGATGTTGTTTCAAGTATTGCATCCTTAATGCTTGCCCACTTTGCCTGTACCACCTCACCTGTGTTTCTTTTTTCCAGGGCTAGCTTAACTCTGTTGGCCATCTTATCAAAGTCAGCTCCTATGAAGTCCCATATTTCTGCCTTGGAATGGGATGATTTAGATGTAGTGGCCAAATTGAACCATACTATGGGATGGTCACTGGCCCCCAGGTGACCTTCTACCTGGAGATCTGTGATCCCTTCCCTGTTAGTCAGTACTAGATCTAGGATAGCCCTGTCTCTTGTGAGTTGTTGTACCAGTTGTTTGAGGCCCTCCTCCTGCAGGGAATCCACCATGTGTCTAGTTCTGGTGTGTGTGTGGTGGGGGGAGCACGCATGAACACGCATGAGCACGCGATATCTTATCGCTGCTCACTGAAGTGTAGCTCTCCCTGTCAACTGTACGGCCACTGCATTTTCAACTGTTGTCATAGACAGCTGCAGCATTCATTGGAGAACTGCGGCCATGCCTGCAAACACACTGACTGAATTGGAAGACTGCTGCCACACCTCTGAAAACTCAGATGATAGCACTATGTTTCTTGTACATGCGTGCAAGCAAACATAAAAAAGGACCATTTGGCCCTCTCTGACACAGGTAACTGTTGAACACCTTAGCTTCCGACCTGCAAGTAAATGCTCATAATTTTCAGTGCTGCATGTAATGTTGTCACAAACATGAGAACATGCCTTTTGACCCAAAATGTAGAGATGCTCAGTTTTTTAAAAATGAACCTGCCCCTTTTTCTAAAGTCCTTTTTGCCATGGTTTATGGATGATGAATTTCCTACACTTCCAGCTGGGCTGAAGCTAAAGGAAGATGATGAGGTGTATGAGGAGGGCTTCTGTGTCCATTAGTTTTTTTTTGGAATCAGTAGCCTACACACCCAGTGTGGGATGCTAACTCTTATCTTCACTCAGTCTTCTTCAGATTAATGTTTTGTGAATTTTTTTCCAGGTCTACACAGGCCAAATAAATAATTGTTGGGCAATGCTGACCCTGAAACCAGTGTGTATAACACTTATCCATAGCATAATGGTAAGTATTGTCCTCGTGTGGCACTGTCCCAAAGGGAGCACAATTTTTGGAATTAGTAGTCCACATTGTGGAATACTACACTGTTGTCTTCACTCAGTCTTCTTAAGATTAATCTTTTGTGAAGTTTTGCTAGGCCTACACAGGCAGGATAAGTCATTTTGGGGGCAATACTGCCCATGAATCCAGTGTGAACAACACTTATCCAATGCATAAAGGGATTTTTTTAATGTTATTTTTTATTTTTTTTACTTTTATTTTATGAGATGCCACTGAGGACTACCAGAGGCCAGGCACTGACCTGCTGCCAGCTGTCCTGCAGTTGCTGCACATTGCCCAAATCACACTGCAACAGCACAGCTTAGGACAACACACACATAGTCTGCTTCAGGACTCAGGATTATGAAAGAACCACAGCAACTTAGAGGAACATGAAGAGTATGAATTTGTAGACTGCCACAACAAGACAAAAAATTATTTATTTTTTACTTTGTTTTATGGAATGTCATCAAGGTGCCAAGTAGCAGGGGCCAGGCACCAGAACGCTGCCAGCTGGCACACAATTGCTGCCCACTACCCAGCTCACACTGCAACAGCACAGCGCAGAACAGCACACACACACACACACACACACACACACAGGCTGCTTCAGTACTCAGGGTGAGTAGGAACTTCAGCAACTTGAGAGAACATGAAGAGTATGAATCTGAAGAATGCCACAGCAAGAAAAAAATAATTTTTGTTTTTACTTTTGTTATGGAATGTCACCAAGTTGCCAACTACTGGGAGCTGAGCACTAGCACACTGCCATATGGCACACACCTACTTCCTACTCTTCAAATAAATAGGTACAAGAGCATGGTATTCTCCTAAGCAGTAGCAAAACTTTGGAATGACATCGACCCAAATATAAAACAAATGGCACGTGAGTGAAAGACATTAAAAACTACAATGAAACAGGAACTGAAAATGCACTGTATTTGTGTAATATGACTCGTAAAAATTTCAACTGTACATGTTTTTCTCCTAATACTACAGTATAATTGTTTTAAATATTCTTTTTGTAATGCATGCCAATTATTCTTATGCAACTGATAATGTACGCTCAAACAGGACCACCTTGTAAATAAGGCTATCTATCCCTAATAGTGTTTTATACCAATTTTTACCTATATAAAAATAAAATTTCCTACTACTACTGCCCAGATCACACTGCAACAGCACAACTCAGGATGATACACACACAGACTGCTTCAGTACTCAGGAGGAAGGAACACAACAACATGGGGGAATGTGAAAAATGTCCATTTGAAAACTGCTACAACAAACAAAAAATGTTTTTTTTATTTTTTATGGGATGTCACCAATGTGCCAACTCCCAAGTGCAGGGCATTGGCAAGTGACCAGCTAGCAGGCAGGTGCTGTTCACTGCCCAGATCACTGCAACAGCACAGCTCAGGATGACAAATACAGGCTGCTTCAGGACTCAGGAGGAAGGAACCACAACAATTTGAGGGAACCGAAGAGTTTCAATTTAAAAATTGCCACAAGAACAAAAAATGAATTAAAAAAAGTTTATGGGATCTCAGCAAGCTGCCAACTACCAGGTGCAGGGCACCGGCATGCTGCCAGCTGGCAGACAGTTGCTGCCCACTGCCCAGATCACACTGAAACAGCACAGCTCAGGAAACACACACATGGGCTGCTTCAGAACTGAGGAGGAGGAAGGAACTTCAGCAACTTGGGGGATTGTGGAGAACTTTTTTTCTTTCCTTTTTTTTTCAATTTTTTATGAGATGACAATATTGTGCCAACTACCAGGGACAGGGCACCAGCATACTGCCAGCTGGCACACACTTGCTTCCCACTGCCCAGATTGTACTGCAATATCACAGTTTAGGATGAAACACACAGTGCTGCTTCTGTACTAATGAGAAAGGAACCATAGCAACCTGGGGAATGTGAAGTATTTCAATTTGATCACTGCACACAAGCAATAAAAGATATTTTTTTTATGGGATGCTACCAAGGTGCCAACTACCAGAGGCTAGGCACCAGCACAATGCCAGCTGGCACACAATTTCCACCCCCTGCCCAGATCACACTGTAAAAGGTTGTTTCAGGACTCAGGAGGAGGAAGAAGGAAATGCTGCAAGCAAGCATGCAACTTGAGCAAATGTAGAGTTTGAAATTTCCGCATAAATAAACATGAATGTCAATCATGAATAATGAATTATTTAAACTTTTTTATTGGATGCCACCAAAGTGTCAACTACCAGTGGCCAAGCACTGTCATTCTGCTAGCTGGCACACACTTACTGCCCTGTAAAACTAGTAATTGAAAGTCTATGCCTGTAGTTCAATGGGCAAGCAACCAGCCACTCCCCCTTCCTGAGCTATATAAGCAGTTTCTCCCAGCCTCTCTCTGAAGCACTTTTTTCTTTGCAGAATGGAGGATTCTGTCTTCTCTCTTGGGGCCTGCAGGGGCCTTGCCTCCTCCCCACCAAGTGTTGCTGTGTTTTGGGCTCTGCTTGGTTTCTGCTGGACTTCTGTTTTTGTGTTCTCCTGCTTTTTGGTTAGTATTGCTTGCCTCAGGCTGCTGCATGCTTCTTTGTGCTGCTCGTTTCCTGTCCTCCTGTGTCTGTATTTTTTTTTTTGCATTTTTCTTTTTGGGGGCTTCCTGTTTCTTTCTAGTACCCTGTTGCCCTTTCTTTATATTGTGCAAACACTGTGCTTGTGCTATTTTGGCTCCCATTTACTCACCAGGTTTCAGCAAACCCTCAGTGTAACTGCAATTGTTATCTGTATGTTTCAGCTCAGTTGCTGCTTCCCTGCTTCTGCTGTCTCAGTGCTTACCCACCTTAATTGTTTGCACCTGGACCTGGCTCACTCTGTAAAGCTAGTCCATGGGATTCAAGCCTGCTTACATGCAATTGTACAGAGCAATTATTATTGTTGTTTTCAGCACATTACTTCTCCCTACAGTTCCTATGTTTGTTCAGCTTAGCTACTCCTAGAAGCTATAACTAATTGCTGCTGGATGCTGCTCAGCTACTTTTGTACACTGTTTCATTATACTCTGAAGGTCAGCTCAGCTACAGCTGTCACTGTAAACTAGTTTTAAAATCTGCATGTGGGTCACAGCGCTTTACTATGGCTTCTTTGTGTTTCCTACAGCAGAGGACTAGGGAGTTATAGTACAGAGTCATGGTCCTGTTTAGTTCAAATACTTCATGTTCAAATACTGTCTTCACCAGTAAAATCTCCAAATGTTTATGTCACCTTTAATTGGCATCCTTAATGGAACTGGTTGGCTTGCCTCCCTGCAAGTCATGCGAATTGCTTCCTCACAGACCTTGATGCAGGTTTGATCATTGCTACCATTGACTTTGGAGGTTTAATCTGCTATTGTTTGCTATAAAACATGTATGACCTACATGAGGGTCTACAGTGCACACACTTCCTTTAAGCTCTCCTTCCTGTCTCATCCATAATCAGAGGCATGCCAACCATGACAATTAGTTACCATGGCTCAGGGCCTGCCCTGTAGCTGACGGTCTTGCTCTGCACCCATGAAGTCCACATCTTGAGTGTGTGAAACTCAGAGCAGGGTCCTTCTCATCTGGCCCATAGTGGGAATGTCCTCTCTCTGGGCAGAGCTTTAGCCATGCAGGCATATTGGCAGCATCTCTTGACGTAGAATTTAAGAGTTCAGTTCTGAAGGGTGGGGCCCTGAGCACAAAAAGGATCTCCTTTTGCTAGCCGAGCTGCTTCGGACATGCCTTCTAAGCTATTATTCCTACGACTGCCTCTGGTTCACCTGGTTTGTTTTCAGATCAGTAGGCTAGCTGAGCATCTCAGCAGTCATCATTCTCCTCCCACGTTGGAGGAGCCATGTTGCAGAGAGCTCACTCACAATCCTTCACAGTGTTTCCATTAGAGGGACAGAGTGAGAGCCTTCCTCCAAATTGAAACATTTTCCACCCCCTTTAATTAGGTTTTCAAATTGCAGCAGCAAAGCCATCACTAAATAACATACCCCATGCCTGGAGGGAAGGCAACCTAGGCCTTGGATACCCCAATATTTCCTCATCAAAGGGCTTCTTTTCTCTCCTCCATGCCACAGATCATAACACTTAGCTAGTCTTGGTCAGTATTCCCTAGTTACTTAGGTAGATTCCGCTGTTGGATGGGGGTCGATGGTGTCCCTCCTTGCCATTCCCTCTCTCCTTAGGAAGCCCCCTGCAGTCCTCAATGCAATCCATTCTACCCGTGCTATTCTGCTAACCTGCACATCTCATTTATGTTTCATTAAGCTGCCTGTTGCTGTCACTCTGTTTTTCTGCCTCAGAACCAATGATCACTGCTATTGTTCTTTTTGGCACTGCTTCAGTTCTTTTGGGGTTTCTGCCTAAAGTACCTTTAGCCAAGGGAACCTTCCTGAGGCACCTCTAGGGGTGGAACCTCTTTGAGGGTTCATTGCGTTTGGTACTCCTACTGGGTGGTAATTCCTCATGGAACAGAGTGCAAATGGCCAAAACAAGCTAACACAGTTGCACAAGCATAACACTATACTGGCTGAGAAGGCCATTGAATTGAAAGGCTATACCTGTAGTTCAATGGGCAAACAACCAACCACTCCATCTTCCTGAGCTATATAAGCAATTCCTCCCAGGCAGCCTCTCTCTGAAGCACTTTTTCTTTGCATCTCCCTCCTCCCCTCCTCCTCCTCCAGTGGCTCGCCTCTCTCCTCAGGGGGTTTCTTCCTAACGTACCATCAGAGAAGGGAACCTTCCTGAGGCACCTCTAGGGGTGGAACCCTCTTTGAAGGTTCCTTGCCTTTGGTACTTTGGTACCCCTACAGGGTGGTAATTCCTCATAGAACAGGCTACGGACGGACAAAATAATGTAACACAGTTTCACAAGCATACCACTATACTGGTTGAGAAGGCCATTGAAATAAAAGTAATTTCCCCCCAAAATTTCACAGCTTCTGACAGGGGCATCAGTAATCTGGTTGTATGTCCAGCTAAAATGCTAGTTCTGAAATGAAAAACTGCGTGCTGAGATTAGGCAACAGGTGGGCACTGGTAGACTGTCACTCCATGACCCCTCTGCCTCTTTCTAAGTGACCAGCCCCAAGCACACCCCTCCAGAGTCTATTCTCTCCCCTCTCAGCTCTCTTAGGTAAACCCCAGATCCCAAGGCCTGTGTAACACTGATCAGCCTGACTTTTTGTTTTCTTTTTTCTTCTTAAATGTGACCCCCCCTTCTGCTGCACTGCTGTTTGCAGACTACTACAGGCTTACGTTTTCAAACTTTTGAAGATTTTCAGATTTTCTTTTGCTTTCTGAAGAATTTCCTAGCTAATCTAACTAGAAGTAAAATGCAGCCCTGCATGAGCTACCGACAAGCACCATGATGAGTGAACAAGTGAGCTTTCTCTCTGGCTTACATCATTGCACTGAGTATAGCTCCAAAAATAGGCCCTGACTAATTAACTGTTTCAGATGTGAACTGTGGTTTATGGTTTGACTGTTTCTCCTAATCCACACCATTCTGGCCAGGGTGAAGCAGTCAAACCAAAAGTCCACATTCTTCCCTAAAGGTTTGCCACCGTCTGAAAGCATTGAACATCCAGGGCTCTATTCTCAAAGCACCCTTAGATTGATGCAAGCTGCCACCAAAGGCAGCTTGTGTCAAAACCTGGTGTGCCAGGGATCATGCACCTGATTTTCTATCGGCCAGGGTCTCGGTTGCAAAGTCCCGTGGCTTGCAGCAATCCTGGCCGTGTGTCAAACAGATGGCACATCCAGGGGGTGTGCCAAAAGCTGTGGGGTGGTTGTGCGCTCCTCTAGGTAGTCACTGGCAGCTAGCACCCCCCCACCCAGTCTGCCTGACAGGTACATTATAGTACTCAATATTACCCTGGTTGTCTAGTAGACGCCCCCAGCCCCAATACCCCCTTATCATATACAAATGCTACCTGGTGATCTAGTGACCCTCCCAATCCCTGATGTCCTGAATATTAGTTATGATTTGACTGCACTGGTGGTCTAGTGAAGCCTGATCTCCGATGCCCCTAATAAATATGCATATTCCTAATTCTTTGGTAATCTAGCACTTCCATCCCCATGTCCCAATCCCCCACTATGAAAAACATCACATCACTGGTGGTCTAGTGGACCCCGGCAGGCAGTGTCCCACCACCCCGCTGTCTCACTCCCATCCCCATACTGAGCCAGCAACTGGCACAGCCCACTGCTCACCACCATGGCCAGCTGTCAACTGAGCTGTCAATGAGTGCTGTACTGTATTCAGTGCACACCAATTGATTGACAGCCATTCAATGGGCGTGTACTAAATACAGTACAGTGCTCATTGAGAGCTCAGTTGGCAGCTGCATGTGGTGGAGAGTAGTGGGTTGTGCAAGTTGCAGGCTTGGTTTGGGGATTGGAGGGGGAGAGCGAGGTGGTGGGACACTACCTGCCGGGGTTCGGGGTGGGGGTCCACTAGACCACCTATGATGTGGTGTTTTTCATAACGGGGATTGGGGCATGGGAGGGGGAGGCACTAGATCACCAGGGAATTAGAAATATACATATTGATTAGGGACACCAAGGATCGGGGAGGGGGTTTACTAGACCACCAGTGGAGTTGAATTGTAACTAATATTCAGAGACATCAGGGATCGGGGGGAGTCCACTACGCCACCAGTGGAGTCAAATTATAACTAATATTCAGGGATGTCGGGGATCATGGAGGGGGCCACTAGATCACAAGGGATAATTATTTTATGATAATAGGGAATTGAGGCTTGGGGGGGGACCATGGCACTTTGGCGAAACATGCTACACTCTACCAGAGGGATATGTCTAAGTACCCTTAGAACAGCCCTGGCTGGCCTAGTGGTACTTAGAAATTCTCCCTCTGAGAGAGTTTTGTGAATCCCACTTTTGGAGATGTGGCAGCTTGTGAATGCTTCATGCCCCCTTGCACCATGCTGCTGCACATTTTGTGGTGCATGGGTGGTGCAAACCTCACTTGGTTGATGCAGGCTGCCTTTGAGAATTATTCATGGTGCATCTTTTGGTGCAAGGGGCACTTTACACCATTCATGGTGGTGCAAGCCCCTTGCACTGCACCAGGAGCTTCAAGAATCGGGCTCCCAAAGTTTAAGGTGTTTGATTGTTCTGTAGAACTGAACTAGCAGCCCCATAACTTTTCTGCAATTCCATGAGGCTCATTCTGATTTCAGTGACTCTCTATAAAATGTATTACTGCTCTGCCTGGATATAACATGTTCTGGGTCCTTGTAACAATTGTTTCCATGTAGTGATTTATCCTATTGGCCTACCTAAACCATCCATTTTTGGTCCTTGTATTCTACAGAGACATATGAAGAAAAAGAAGCAGAAGACTCAGTATTCATATAGCACTTTTCATACACATCACATCCCAAAGCATTTCACAAGCAATGCTAGAATGATAGTGAAGTGACAATGTCTATTGGCACCTCAACACCCACACACAGCCTTGGAAAATTGCATGAACAGGTTTTTTTTTGGTTAATGGGAAGGGGAATGTTGGGCAGGACTCTAGGGAAAGTCAAAACTCCAGGGGCTGCAGTAGCTAGCAGCTCAGTCTGCAATTTCATTTCTGTTTCTGAATATCAATAAAAGCCTTATTTTGAAATGACAGCCAAAGTGGGGTGGATTTCTCCTTGAGTGCAGTGTTCCTTTTCCTTTAGTGCACTAGGGAAAGTCCACTACTCTTGCAAAGAGTGCCTCACATTCTTTTACTTCCACCAGGACAGCATCAGAGATAGGTAGAAGGGACCTCAATTTAACATCTCATCCAAAGGACAGTACACCCCCGTAGTAGAGCACCCCTAGTACTGCACTCAGGTGTCAGCAATTAGGTATGAGCCCAATCCCAATATGGGACTAGAACCCACAAACTTATGGCCCAAAGGTAGATGTGCTGCTAACTGAGCTATGCTGACACCTTATGGAATAGTTCCTCCCCTTTACAGCATACCCCTTCCCCATGCCCCCCCCAATTTTTTTCAGTACTTTACTTTTGTTCTTTCCCCTTTTTCCTTTTCTACAGTGCTTGTTTCCCTTGTCCTAACTTCCTTTTTCTACACTGATTATTCCCTTTGCCCTTGCTTCCTTTGTTATACATTCCCATTGTTCTTGTTCCCTCACCAGTCCTTTCCTCCCTTTTTCATGTGTTTGTATAGCCTCACATTTGTGAGCCTCAATGAATGTTTTTCTTGATACCTTACCTTTGTGCATTCCTCACTTTCCTCTCCATCCCCTTTCTTCTGGTTTCACCAGTTTTTACCCTTTAACTTTTCTTCCTTTTCTCTGTTACCAAGTGTACACATACACTTGTAAGCACATTTGTTATTTTTCCACAGTGTGTTATTCTTGTGCACTCTGTCTCTATCGACTAGTATCTCCTGTGTCCTCTCCTGCACCCCCCCTTTCAACTTTTCTTGCTCCCCCATATCCTGTAGGGGAATTTCTTGATTATTGATACATTTTTTAAATGTTGTGATCTTTCTTGGACCTATGCATATTTATTTTGGGTTAACACTTGTTTATTTATTGAATTTTGTTGACCCGGTAGGCCCACTGGAACTAGAAATCCCTTTTTCAGGGGCGACCGGGGATACAGATGGTAAGCAACCGAAATCAAACCAGATTAAGCTGTTGGTGGTATTTTTAGTGAATGGGGAAAATTTGGCCAGGACACCGGGGAAATCCCCTACACTTTTTGATAAGTGCCATGGGATATTTAACATCCACCTGAACTAGGACCTCGGTTTAACATCTCATCTGAAAAACGGCACCTCAGAAGTGCAGCACCCCCCTCATGTTGCAATACAGTGTCAGTATTGGGATATTAACCAACGTGCCAGATGTGGGAACTGAACCCACTGCCCTCTGATCTCCCGGCCTCAGAGGCGAGTGTGAGCCACTGACACTTGTCATGTTTTTATTCACGCTATTGCAGATGTGTCACAATAGCAGATGTGTCAGTGTATTAGGTATTATCTATCCTGTACATTTAAAATACAACTTTAAAATTAAGAGCTGCGGTACACTGAGCCCTACCCTCTGACAAAGACTTGTTCCACAGTCGAAGTGCTTGGATAGGCACACTTAGCTGTGGAATTAATCTATATTTTGCAGTTTACTAGCTGGCTTCCAGTTCCTCACTACTGTGTGGAATATTTACAATTTCATCAGTCCCAGAGTGTAGCCTGTTGTTGTTTTTTGTGTCTCCAGTATCCAGGTTTGCTCCAGTCAGTTATTTGAGTGTGTGTTCTTCTTGCGACAGTTACTGCAGGAAACACGGTAGTTTCAATGGAAGTTAGGCCTTGTGTCATGCAGGAAACTGTAACATGGTATTGCATTCTGGTGAGCTCCACTGTATGCACACTGTTAAATATACTGTGCAACTGTGGTAGAATTGCAGTTAATACAATTTCTGACCTCAACATATTCCTCTGGGACAGGGTGAGAGAAATACAGTCCACATTCCATGACCCCACAGTACTTTCAATTACTACTAAAGAGGGTAAAATCTGCTATTAAATACTTAGGGGTGATCTCACTGACAACATAGTCTGATGTAATACAACGGAATTACATCCCATTATTTGTGAAACTCAAACAGGATTACTGTATAATGCTGGAGCAAGTTACCAACGTATTTAATATACAGAGTGGACCCTATTTGCATTTCCTTCCCAGACTGGTTTATTTCTTCCTGACATTTCTAGTCACCATATTCAGATATTCTGAGTGGCCTGGGTTCAAGTCCCAGCTAAGGCTCTTTCTTTCTTTCTTTCTTTCTTTCTTTCTTTCTTTCTTTCTTTCTTTCTTTCTTTCTTTCTTTCTTTCTTTCTTTCTTTCTCTCTCTCTCTCTCTCTTTCTTTCTTTCTTTCTCCCTTCTGTTTGCATGGGTTACATAAATGCTCACACTGCACTCTTGTGATTGAAAATGTAATTATCTGTGCAGCAAGAGGTTGTGCATCAGAGAACGAGTAAGATGCCTCTGGACATCATAGTTTCCAGCTGCCATCATAGTGCAACTGTACCAGTAGTCTGAGTGGTCTGGTTGAAGTCCCAGCTAAGGCACTTATTTCTTAACCTGTTTGTATGGGTTTCATAAATGTGCACACCACACTCTTGTGACTGAAAATGAATATACTGTCAGCTAAAAGGCACATTCTACAGTTGAAGGTAAAAAAAAACTAGTTGCAACTCATTGCAGTCACATACAAAGAATTGGTTGCAAACTGGCTGCACAGTAACTTTAGTGTGAACTACACTGTAGCTTCACAAAAACAGGGTTACACTGTTATAGCAACTTGAGTGTGAGTTAATAATTTCACAAAATGAGAACAGAAGCTAATGTTTCCTCCACTGACATCCTCTGGATTCCTTGACTCTGTTCCTAACTAAACTTTATAAGCAAGTCTAATTACTGATAAGCCTGTCAAATGGTTTCTTGCTTTCCTCTTTACTGTACTGTATATTTTGTCTTTGGTCAGGGGCAGGATTAGGATGAACAGAAAAAAAAGCTTCACTTGTGTGGAGTTTTGCTACAAAGTTCTCTATTTTATGTAGTTTTTTGTTTCACAAAGTCTGTGCACTATGAAGAAAACTCCATGAAGTGACATTTCAAAGAAAAAGCTCAATGAAGTAGAGACTTGGTCCCCTTTTTTCCTAAGAAGTCTGACTGAAAAGATTTTACTTAGTGGAGTTTTTTCCCTGCGAAGTAGAGACTTCAGGTGAAATTACTACTGTATGAGGAAAAACTCAGTGAAATGCAAAGTGGCCACTTTTTCTTATGAATCTTTAATTTGAAGTGCCCCAGTCAGAGGGTATGTATACAGTGCGTTTGAGGCTCATGCTACTGCTGATTAATCAGCAAACTTTCTGACTACTCTTTCCCCTGTATTAGACAACCTATTGTCATATATTGTCCCCCTCCTCAGTGATTACAGACATTTGAGGTGCACTAGACCATGGCTGCAACTAGCATGAGTTGTGGTCTCCTGTAAGACCCTGTCAAATCTCACTTGTTGCTTGGTAACACAGAGTGCTGCAGAGTGCCATGCACTAGCCCACCCTCCAGTATAAGTACACACATCACCTGCATGATTTGTCCACCCTCTGCCATCCAAGGGAATGAGTTTAGAGTCACTCTGCCAAATCACTAAGCCATCCCTAACCTCTGTCACAATTCAAAATATCCCAAAGTAGACATGTGCACCATGGATGGGCATTTTACGACACCATGAGATTTTTTTTTTGTTAAATCTATTTATTGGTACAATGGTTGAACAAACAGTACATAAATCATTAAAATATAGAATACTGCACATATAGTGTTGGGATGAGAGAGAAAGGAAAGGAACCTGAGCAAAAACCAGGTATCAAGTACAGAATACTCATACAGGGTTAAGTAAACTATTTAGGCATCACATCTTGTTAATTTGAGTACAGCCTTCTGATTCACAGAGCCCCAGAGAAACTTTGGAGCAGCATGCGTGCTCTGGTATCAAGAGCCTGGGAACCAGAGTGCAGAGAGAGTGACTTCAAAGTGGGACTACAAGTTCATAGATGGATTTTTAATGATGTATATTGGGTCCTCTCAGGTTTCATACAACTCAGAAAAGGAGCTGTCCTTTGGGCTATACTGGAGGGTTTGCCTGGAATCCAGTGTTGTTTTAGAGTCTTTTTATAAATGACTAGGCCCAGCCTCCAAAGTGGATAGCTATAGTTGTCAAGTCGTCAAGTTCATTGCAGGAATTACTCCATTGAGCAGGATCATTCTCAAGGAGGTCCTGAACATAAATCAGTAACATTTACATAAATCAGCACCCTGTACAGAGATCATAAATCAGCAACTTATACAGAGATGGCAGGGAATAGTACAAACAGTCTTGGAACATAATTAACATACAGTGCCAAGGTACAATTTGTACAAGAGCAGATGCAATATATACAAAATAAACAATATATACAATATTTACAGAGTAACACTATAAATTACCTTGTATAATAGGAGGCTGCCAGAATGAGAATTTGAACAGAAAGCCCTAGTGAATAGAAGAGGGCGAGGGAATAGAAAAAGGAATCAAGGTGGGATATAAGAGGAAAGGTGGGAGTGGGGATGGTGAGGGAAAAGGAGGAGACAATGGATAAAAGGCATAAGTCAAGGCTTAGGCCTAGTGGCAACTGTATATATCTTTCACATTTCTTGTGGCTAATGCTTTAAAGAAGTTAACAGAAACAAGGCTGGAAAGTTTAAGGACAGACTGCAGTTTGTTCCAGGCTGCAGGGAGGGCTTAGAAGATTGCACACTTACCAAAGAAGGTACGACTCATAGGAACATCAAGGAGGATAGTCAGACTTCCTAAGGGAGTACGAGCAATGGGAAATGTGGATTAGTGAGGATATATATCCTGGGAGCTTATTCAGCAGGATTTTAAGTGTCCAGGTTCCAGAGTAAATCAAATGTCTGATTGAGAGAGAAGTATAGGTCACAGTGGTGGCTTTGGAAATGAACTGTATGGCTCGATGATAAAGGACATCCAGTTTATTCAGGTTGGTAGATGAGGTGGAGTTATAGACGAAGTCACCATAATCAAGTAGCGGAAGGAAGGTGGCCTAGACAAGTCTAGTTCTAGTCTCAGTCGGGAAGATGGACTTGTTTCTGAAGAAGAAACCAAGTTTGGCTTTGAGCTTGCTAGTCAAGTTGTCAATGTGGGTGTTATAAGAGAGCTTGTTATCAATTCATATGCCTAGGCATTTAAATTTGGAAACCATCTCGAGAGGTTCACCTAGGGAGGTGACAATAGAGATATTTAATGGGTTTGGAGAAGAGGAGGGGTGTTGTTAAGTGTAAAAAACATGGCCTTTGTTTTTTGTTTTTGCATTTAGGAGGCTTTGAGTTGATGAGGTTCAGTTTGAGCTGCACAAAGTTGGCTTGAAGTTCATTGCTGACTTCAGACATGGTTGGTTTGGATGTATAGTGAGCATTATTTGAGCCCCCAGCATCAAGACTCAGGAATACAGTTCCAGCTGTGGAATCACGTGAGAAGCCTAACACCATGGATGAAATATTTACCTCTTTCAACATATAACTGTTGATGTACAGACACTGCCAGTCCATATGAAAAAAGGTGCCTTCTGCCACTAGGCACTTCAGACAGCTATCTGATTTTGTGCCATGAATTTTGTGTGCCAAACCAGAGTGAAGTAGGTTCTACGTAGGACATTAAAGTGGATTTTGTGTAAGTGGTTATTAACAGGGCACGTTACTATGTGTCTAGTGAATGTATTCCATTATCCCTTTGTGAAACCAGTGGATCCCCAGGTTGCTCCTTCACCTGGCACAGGTCATGTGCATGGGGCTCCGGGAGCTTCCAAAAAACAAAGAGTAAAATAATTTACTCCATTTCTGATCCCTCGGTATAACCAATATAATTTCCTCCACAGAGGATCATTGTGGGATAGAGGGAAAGAACCGAAGTGTGGCTGTAAATTTATGGCAAACCTGCAGGTAAACAAAAAAGAAAATTGTGGGCTGCAGGGCATACCTGTCCAACAGCTGTTGATAAGGCATAAATGTAACTCTCCAAACAGATTGGTCTCTTGTGACAAGCCTTTCCAGCTCCACTTAGACTAAGTTTTGGCCATCATGGGGGGATGTATTGTGTTCCCACAAAGCTTTCCTGATGTCAGATTCCAGGGAGATAGACCAGTGATGGTAGATAAAGTTGTAGCCACTCCACCTCCCCACATGTCTAGGGGCACCCAATGTTACAAGAGGGGAGGTGGGCCTACCCTAAAGGAACCCAGACCAGCACATCAACAACCATGAAGAAATAAGATGGTTTTCTCTTATCATGGCCCGGGTCCTACTGCAGATAAAATGTAAAACTGCTATTCCTCATGACTTCTTTGGAAACTCAGGATGGATACTGGAGACCTCTCCTTTTCTTTCTCAATGGAAGTCCCCACCAGCATCCCAGCCCTGGAAGCACAGGTCTCAGTCGGGCTGAAACTTTAAAACTCCCCCCCAAAGAAGTCTGGTTAAAAATTCATTAAAGACTCAGCATTTCATCAGTCCTTTAAAACTTTAAAGACACTCTCAAGAACTCAAAATTAAGCAACCAAATCAATTTATTGCTCCTAGGATCCCAATGATTTGTCAGGGCCCAGGGGTCCCCATTGCTTGCTTAAAACATTTTCACCATCCAGTTCCATGGAGCACAACTATTCACAGAATTTAGGGACACATACACTGAGAGACAAGATTTCTTGGGCAGCATTCCACTTTAGGCAGCTGATGAAACCTCGGATGACATACCCAAAACCTCCTTGGAACCTGCACAGGGCCCTCAGAGCCAAACTTACCCTCTGGCACTGGTAAGTTGGTTACTGACTTATCCCTTTTTTTTCCTTTCATTCTCCCTGGTCACTCTCTAGCTTTGTAGAGAAGCAAGATGCTTCTCCCACCTGGTCCCTTGCCACAGGATCACAGGAATTTTCCCTCCTTGACCAGTCCTTTGATTGTTCTTTTTTTTCCTTTAACCACATTCTTCCCTGGGCATAGCCACTTAACTTCTTGTCTCCTTTCTCCTGGTCTGGGGGAGAGGGGGGGCTGAGCAATACCTCTAACCCACATCTCTTTCAGCCATCATGCCTGTGCTTGATTTAAGCTTACTCGGTCTGGAGAGCTTCCCAAGGCCTGTCCTTTGACCTGCAGCCTGCCCGAGCAGCTTATGCATGGCACCCCAGGACCTGCCCCTCCAAGCAGACCCCTTAAACCAGGTAAAAAACCTCCGGCACCCCCCTTACACAGGCCTGGACTACCCTGCCATGCCGGGAAAATGAGAGAGGAGCTGCCACCACCCCTTCTCTGGAAGAATCCTGCCACAAAACCTCCAGCCCTAGTGGTCCAAACCTATTTCCTTTGGGCCTGGTACCCCACAAAACTACCTCCTCAGGCACTCTCACTACTAGAGATGCAGCGAATTTAAATTTCACTGATGAAGTGCCCGCAAAGTGGGTACTTCGCTTTGTCATTCCACTATGCGGAGTGGCCAATATGACATGCTGACTTCGCCTTGTAATTATTACTTTGCATTGTCATTCTGCCTTAACGTGAAGTAAGGCAAAGTGACAACAATATTGGCAGCCCCCCACACACACAGTCACCAGAATTAATGTACATCCCAAAAATGCTACTGTCTTGTGTCCAGAAAATTCCCCAGTGCTGACGAAGTGAAATGAGAGCACAACAAGAAATGCAAAGTCTGCCAAATTTAATGGTGCACTCAGTCATGCGCGCATTGGCACACACAATCACCAGAATTAATGTGCATCCCCAAAATGCTACTGTCTTGTGTCCAGAAAATTCCCCAATGCTGATGAAGTGAAATGAGAGCATAACAAGAAATGCAAAGTCTCCTAGAATTAATGGTGCACTGCAAATTCACAGACAGATTAAAATTGCACTGTGCACTCAAGAGATGCAGACACAAAGGCATAACAACAACTAACCAGTGCTCACAAGTCATAAATCCAAATCTGGAAAAGAATAACTTTTGCCAGTTGGGGGGGTAGTACATGGCAGTAACAGCCCACTATCAGTAAAGATACCATAAAGCAGCACAAAAAATTCATGCAGGTGTAGTGGAAAGCAGGTTCACACTGCTACAATTACTCTGTGGCACAATAAAAGATGTCTGATTTGATGGCAAGCATTGCACACACTCACACACACACACACACACACACACACACACACACTACAAATAATGCAAAGCAAATTGAAAACCTTTAGTAATACAACCAAATGTTTTAAACAAACTGAAATTATACTCTGCTGCACTACAACAATCAGCAAAAAAATTTCAAGAATTACTGAAAATATTACTGTGTGTACATTAACACAGTGATACAAGAAAAATATAACCAAAACAGAAAGACTGCCTTTTTCTCCAATGCCCCTCCCACAAAGCACACTTCACAATACACAGATTGAATGTTCTAAATTAACATTCTAAATCCACACACAAACAATAAACATTCAATGACATGAGCACAGGAGGGTTTCCCACAATCGATGTACTAAATTTTGAGCAAAGAAATGACTCAAAAAGGCTTTTTTAACAGCTTTTAGAGGTTTTGAATCTCAGAGCTCTGAGAGCAAACTGTCTCCTGCTACCACTACACACACACCACCCAGAACTGAGGCTTTGCAGAACAATCTAGAACCCATGTGACCTTCAATCCCATGAATCACTGCAGAATTCGCCTTGGAGCTCATTTACAAGGTGAAGTGATGCGAAGTACATTGACATCAATGGTGGAGAAGTGGTTTGGGAAAGGCGGAATAACACAAAGTCATTGTTTCAATGGACTTCACGTTTCTCATTATGACGCAAAGTACTCCACTTCACATTGCCAGTTACTTCTCGGATTCCGCATTACTCCATGAATCACTTTGCGGAGCGAATTTTGGCCACTTCACCCACCATTACTCACTACCCCTTCTCCCACTGGAGCCCCATTTATCCCACTCAACACAGGCAGACTGTCTGAGGCCCTCACCACGAAGCACCCATTACCAGTGCCACATCGCTGGAAATCACAGCTCTATCTCCTACTTATGAAGGTGAGATCCCCCCTCAAATCAGGCACAACCCGGAGTGATGAGCTCCTCCCTGCCTGCCTGTCCTGCAATCTCCCAGCAAGCCTCCTATCTACCCCCAGAATCACCCACGCTGACCCCTTTTATGGACCATGAGACTGCCCCTTGTGGCAATCTGATAACACAGCCCAGAACTCTGCCTTCCCCCAAATACCTATCAAACCCTTAAACTGGGGGGGGCAGGCACAAGAGTGGGGTCCCTAAAGGTAAGCATAAGCCCCTCTCAAATAGAGGGGGCTTACAAAGTTATAGAGAGTTAGACATGCTCTGGCCATGGTTCTCAGGAAAGGGTTTAGTATCTGTTTGATTAAACCCCTCTGAAGTGCAAGGGCCAAGAGTTGAGAAAGCATGGGATCTCACAGTGGCTCCTCTTCCATGTCCACAAAGGCTGGTCTTTCCATGCCATCTCACTCTATCTTTTAAAAATGTCAGTTGGGCTGCTAAATAATAGAATCAAGAACTGTGGAGACCCATGCAATCCCTTGAGATAGAGTACCAAAGGGCAGCTTGCTCCACCTTTTTCATCGACCCTACCACAGGAAGGTGACACATCCCTTGATAGATGCAGGGAATTTCAAGGGCAGGTGAGCAGACAAAACCTGAAACATTTACAGAAACTGTGGCAAAGTACACATTTTGATAACATTTACCCAGCCTATGAGGGTATGGGGTAGGGATCGCTACCTGACACAATCTAGCTTAATTTTGGGAGAATGGGTTGGTATTTCAGGGCACTAAAAGTGGAGAGTTTTCTCAGAAGAAGGACCACCAGGTATTTAAGTCTGTGCACCAGGGTAAACATGGCATCTGTCACTTTCAAGGAGGCATTATTGCTTTTACCCAAATGGGGCCACTAATATTTTGCCAATTAACTTTGCCAAATAGAGGACGAAACACCTGGAAAATTCCCATCAAGCCCTTCACCATCATATGGAGGTCAGCCAGATAAAGGAGGACATCTTCACTAAAAATACCACTAACAACTTAATCTGGTTCAATGTCATTTGGCATCCATCTGTATTGCCCACCACTGGAATGAGGCTGAAAATAGGCAGAACTGTCTTGTCCTCCTTTGTCCTCAACAAAAACTAAATAAATAAATAAATCTTCAGTGTATAGTGATATAGTGTGCTGCAAACCTTTAACATGCAAGCCTTGTGTATTGAGATAATGGTGAGCACATATAATGAGGGGGAGAGGGGCCACCTCTGGTCTGTACAGTACCTCTACAGAACAAGGAGGGTTGGGACAGGTAGCCATTAGTCAGGATCTGAGCATGGGGATCATGGTACAGAGTGGCAACCAAGGATCACATCCAGAATCCAAAGCCATACTACTCCAAAATGGCAAACATGAAGAGCCACATGACCCAGTCAAAGGCCTTCTTACCATCAAGGTCCAAGATTCCTGGCCAGCCACCCACTTGACCATTTCTACATGATATTTAAAGATTGTCATATAATGTTCTGAGGCTGGTGGCTCTTAATAAAACCACCCTGGTCTGAATGAACCAAGCTTGGCAGGAGCCCCCTCCTAGCAGCTTATGAAGAATTTGGGAAGGAGTTTATAATCTGCATTAAACAGAATTTGGGAAGGATTGTATGACCTGCATTAAGCAGAGAAATAGGGCAGCAGGAGCTATGGAGAGTAGGGTCCCTGCTGGGATTAAGGAGGACAGGGAAAGTGGTGAGACACTGTGATGGGGGTAGTGCTCTTTGATCTAGAGACTCAAGAACGATAGCAATAAAGGGCTTCCTGAGAACCTTCAAGAACACCTTATAGAAATTGGATGGAAGGCCATCCAGACCCAGAGCATTACCTGATGTAAGTGCTCACACAGCTTTATGGAGTTCCCCCTCCATGGGATCCTGGTCCAGGACCTCATGATCCCCCTCCACAAGAGTGGGCATGAGCAGGGATTGCAAAAAGGAGTCTGGGAAGGCAAACACTGCTCAACTTCAGAAGCATAAAGGGTCTCATATAAATCTATAAAGGTGTCTCCTGTATCAGTCTGGTTAGCTGAACGGTGCCCCCCCCCCAGTTCTCTATGCAAAGAACATTCCGTATTTAATGCATGTGCCTCTTTGCCAGTTATTGGTAGAGGCACAGGGGAGAAAAATAAAGGGGGTTGGGGGATTGCAAAGTTAAGGCAACCAGCATGTGCATGAAGGAGTGCAATCAAAAGGAAAAAGAGACAGCTATGGTACTCTAGAGAATTGGCCTCAGTGGTGAAAGAAAAATGGGTGGCATTCAGGAGGCATAAGGAAATGCAGAGGAAAGAAGAAAGGAAGCTGTACCAGGTAAAACAGACGACACAGGTAAGGAAGTGGGGGGGGTGAATACAAGAAAAAAGTATAGCCAAAGAGGTAACTAAAGGGGATAAGAGTTTCATCAGGTACATAAGCGAGATGAGGAAAGCAAGTGGAGGGACAGTGATGGGACTTTACACCCAAAGGTACTAAAAGAGCTCAGGGAGGTGCTGGCTGCTAAGCTGATGGACTTATTCAACATCTCACTGGAAAATGGTGTGGCTATGTAAGACTGGAGAAAGGCATATGTGGTCCCTGCGCATAACAACAGCAACAGGGAAGAGGCTCACAACTACTGTATAGACTGATGAGTCTCACCCCAGTGGCTGGGGAATTAATAGAAACATTTATAAAGGAAATGTTGGTAGAGAATATATTGTATACAATGTGCTGTGAGACCAAACACAACATGGATTCATTGGGGGGGGAGGTCATGCAAGACAAACCTGATTGAGTTCTTTGACTGGGTGACCAGATAAATACAGTGGGGAGGGGGGATAGCAGTGAATGGGGCCTGTCTGGACTTTAGCATTGACTTAAACACCGTGCCTCACAGGAGACTGATTAAGAAATTGACCAGCCTAGTGGTGGGATCCAAAGTGGTGAACTGGGTTAGAAATTGGTTAATGTATAGGTGACAGATGGTGGTGATTACTGGTACTCACTCTAATGATGTATGAGTGACCAGCAGAGTGCTGCAGGGCTCAATGCTGGGACTGGTCTTCTTCAAAGTCTTTATAATTGACATTGCAGATGACCTGGAAGGGAAAGTATGCTTTTTTGCAGATGATACCTAAGTCTGCGATAGGATGGACAATCAGGAGAGGATGGAAAGAATACATAGGGATCTTGGGAAAATCAAGGAGTGGTCAAGAATATGGCAGTTGGGGTTCAATGACAAAAAGTGCAAAATCATGCACCTAGCACATGGGAACCCAGGACCTTAGTATAGGATGTGGGGGTGAAGGTATTGTCAGTCACTAAGAAGGAAGGTCCCTTGGGGTTATAAAAGCTGATAATCTCAAAGTGGTAGGGCAGTGTTTCAAAGCAGAGGGTATGGCCAGTGGTATGCTGGGATGCATTGGGAGAGATGTCTCCAGCAGGAGGAAGGAGGTGGTGTTGCCACTATATCATTCACTGGTGAGACCTCGCCTGGAGCATTGAGTCCATTTCTTGAGGCTGCCCCTCACAAAGTACATAAACAGGGTGCAGTCAGTCTTGAGGCAGGCAATTAAAATGGAGCAGGGGTTGCACCAAAAGCCCTACAAGGAGAGACTGAGGAATCTTAACATATACACCCTGGAGGAGAGAAGAGCAAGAGGGAACATGATAGAGACCTACACATGCCTCACAGAGTAAACAGGGTACAGGAGGGAAGTCTCTTTTGAATGAGAAAGGGCACCAGGACCAAAAAGCATGCAGTGAAACTGGAGGGAGGAGTTTAAGAAGGAGATTAAGAAGGACTCCCCCCCCATCTCACTTTCCCCTTGGCCTCCTCCCCTTCTGTTTCTGTAACAACTTGTGCTCAATTTGCACCCCAGAAATGTTCTCTCAAGTTAATTGTATGGAAACTACTGTGTTATTCTAAGTCACACTGTTTCTTGGTTACTGTAACTTATGTTACATATGGAAATTTCTTTGTTATGCTATACTGCACTGTTGTCTAGTTCTCCGTAATTTATGTGCACTGTATGTCCTCTCTGTGATGAGGTACCTTTGTAAATTAGCCTCTGGCTCAAAGGTTGTAAATCCAAAAATTTAATTAAATAAAATAAATAAATAAAAATAAGTACTACTTCACAGAAAGAGTGGTGGAGGTGAAAACATTAGGGGGCTTTAAGCAAGCATGGGATAGACATAGAGGAATATTTCTAAATAAGCAGGGAAGAGGAAGGGTCACTGGAGACCAGTTAGGGTCCGTAGAGACAGACTATGAAGGGACCTTCTGGGCTGACTGGGTGGGCCATGTGGTCCTATTCTGCTGACAAATTATTTGCTTCTATGTTTTGATGCCAGAATGGCTCTACTTTCTTTCTAAACTGCAATGCCTGCCAGTGACCTCTTTAATCCCCATCTAAATACTGTATGCTCCTGCATGGCATAGTAGGGTGCTCCTCTCCAACCTAGCAGAAACTAACTTATTTAGCTTGCCCTTGAGTTACCTAATGTGTCTTATTGGGAACATGGTTGGGCTCATCAGCCTTCCTGGTGTTCTGCAGTAAGAATTCCTGCAAGACCCTAGTCATTTTAAATTTGAATTCTGAATTTACCATCAATCGGGGGTTCAGATGCCACTGGAGGGTAGGTGAGTGGGGGGGTCAGGTGCAATAAGTTAAAGGAGAGCAGAACCATATTTATATGCATATAGAGCTAGTGTGCATGAGAGAAGAAAGAACGAAAATTCCCCATGCACCCCCCAAAGTGGTGGGCTTACCTTAAGTTATCTCCATGGGCACTTCCTTTGCCCTCCTCATAGCCAAGTTCCAGCCTTGTGTTCTGCCTTTGAGCCTAGGCTAATATACAGCAAAGAGCTTAAATGCATGTAAAGTAATACTGTATCCATAGTTCCTGCGCAAACGTGTGAGATGGTGTCATTGCGCTGTAGCTTTAATAAGCTCAGCCCCTGTATAGCCTGTACTGGGTCCAAGTATTCTGAAGCTCGTGACCAGACGGGGAGCACTTTTTTAGTCTCCACTCTGCAGTCACTTAATAATGCAGAGGGAGCCCTCTTAAATGCTGTACATATTTATTTCTAAAACTAAACTGTTGTTTATAAAAGATGGACTTTAAAGTGGGACTGTTTATCTGTCTGCCATCCAGCGGCCATGATGTTACTTTGACCTATCATTTCAGTAAATCGGAACTCAAAGGGTCCTCACGGGGTCCTTCTGCTATGGCTGCTGGGAGAAATAGGAAACTGTGTGCTTGGCACCATTTTTAGCCAATCAGACTGTCAAAACTGTGATTGACAGCCTCATCACCCAGTCGGATTATAGTATTGTGTTTCCTTGAGTTAAGGAGGGACAGTTGAACTGGGCAGTCCTGATGGAGCCTCTGGAGAGTGAAGAGGCTCAGACTTGGGCTCTGAGAGAAAATTTGGAGGCCTACTTGGGTTTCCACAACCAAATAGCCCAGAAGTTATCTGTTTGAACTCCAATAACTGCAACAGTTGCTGAAACTACTGGGAGGAGAGAAAAGTTGTACTTTCAAGCCAGAATCTCCTGTATTTGCCTGAACAGCGTCAGAGACTGTGTGAGACGGTCAGAGCTAAAGGTAAATCCTGCATCCAGCTGCCAAAGTGGAGATTAGGACCCAAGCCTGTGTAAATGGGTTCCATCAGCCAGATAACTGTGTCTCCTCTGCTAGAGGACTGTGTTTGTTCAGAGCTGCATCTGCAGAACAGGTACTGCCTATGCCCAGTGTACAGAGTGAGTTTGCCAGTGCCTTTTATGCAAGATGCTGCATCTGGCTTGCTGAAACAAAACTGCAAAGACTGTATCATGAATTGAATCTGCATCTGAACCAGCGTGAAGCATCAGCTACCATCGCCCCAGCTAGTGCTGGTTTGCTACCACCTCGAGGGTTATCCCTGGACATGGGGGTGAGTCGTGCCAGCCGTGGTCCTTTCTGCTGGTTCTGTGTCCAGAAGCCAAAAGCCTGCAGCATGAAACTGAAACTCCAGAGGTTCAAGACTGCCTGAGTGAGCCATGTGCCTTGACTGGCAAACAGAGCCTAGAGAGCTGCAGGGTAGTGAGTAATTTTAGGGCTTGCCCTGCAATAAATGTTTTTGTGTTTCCCATGTGGTTTAAAGTGTTTTGCAGGCCATCAGGCCTGGGATTGCAAACTCCACTTTTCCAAAGAGACAGATTATTTGTTCTTCTATGCTAAATAATTCTGCGTAATTACAAAAGTAATTCAATTTGTTTGTTTAAGGGCCCCAATGCTGGCTAACCAGCTGCAACTTGCCAGGCCTGCAACATTTCTAGTCTGGGTATCCAGTAAAGATAACTGGGACTGTCCAGCTAGACTATTAATCATTTAAACACTTTGCCAAATCCAAATAAAACTAAATGCCCAGGCTTTAATTTGTATTCTCCTTACCTCTATTGTTTATCGCTTAATAAATGAGGTTTATTGTTAATGTTACCATTGTCCATGAGTATATCATTATTGAGTGCCAGGTTATTGTGTCTAGCTATAAAGTGCACTGTTATTGTTGCTAACCAATCCTTGCAGATATACAGGGTGTGTAGCAAAAGATCAAACTCTGTTGGTAAGTGTGGTCACTGTGAGCATATTATTTGTACCCAATGTAACCATATTATTAGCGCTTGTCCAAAATTCAAAAGTATTGAAATTGTGTTTTTTGATTGCTAGTAATCTACATGTGGGGTGATTGCAGTGATGAAAGTGAACAGGAATGCACAGGAACTCAGTTCCTGTACCTTTTTTGCAGCAGGAACTGAGTTCCTGTGCTTCCTCCCACTGACACTGAAACTGAAATTCTTAAACCAGCAACATAGTGACAGCTTATGGACCGGTGATCTGCAATCAGTGTTTCCATAACAACATTTAACTTGTACAACAATGCTATTGTCCTAGAAATACTTCAATATCTCTAATTGAATCTACTAGTGTCAAGTTAGATAGTTGTATCTTGACACCGCTATCCTTTAGATTGAGGATCTTCATTCTACATTTCATAATTGCCAGTGCACGAGTTCCTGTACTTCTTGTCTACCACTTGCACCACTGGGTGATTGTATGGGGCATTAGGTAGGTACAGCATCCCAGATGGTTGTATTAGCTTGTCATCAGACCCACTTAAAATCTACTCTGGGTGGAGGCACCACACAAATAGTTTGACTGCTGGTAATGAGCCCCCTTTTGTCATCAAAATCAGAACCCAGGCTCCTCAACCTGTATTGTTTGCAGCAGGCAGGGGTAGTAGCCAATTGGGACATGAAGTCCAGGTTGCAGCTGTCTCTCAGATACAGGTAGAACCAGGCCTCAGACCTTAGACTTCCTGGGACAAATCCTTGTGTCCAACTCTACCAACTCCCCTGCATCCACTAATAACTTTGCCTATTCGAATATGTTAGTGCTTAAAACTACAGCGCCAGTACCCTTTATGAGCCTTAGTCACAAAGTTACTGGATTTCTAATTAGTTACTTTTTACAGACCAAGCAGACCTATTCTGGGTAAAAATCTTGCTTGTTTACATTCGCCGCCACTTGGCTCCTTATCCTATCCTTAACCCTATCTGGCAATATTGAGACCAACCCAGGCCCTGGGAGTCAAATCAGTTCCCCCATATTCACCCATATGCTACCACAGTCTCCGGGTCTAAGCATAGTTCACCTCAATATCAGGAGCCTAACTGCTAATTTCCCAGAGCTACAAAGTTGGGTCCAAGCAAATAACCCCGACTTACTAGCTCTATCTGAAACCTGGCTCAAGCCCTCTACCCCTAGCACCTTATGTTCTACCCAAGGCTACAACTTAGTTTGGGTTGACCGTCTCTCCTCCAGAAGAGAAGGTGGTCTAGCACTGTTCTATAAAGCCCATCTAAATGTCACCCTTATACCTACACAAAATCTGAATAATTGTGAAGTACTACACTCTCTCTTACTCCTGGGAGGCTCAAAGAAACTACACATATTTAATGTATACTTACCTCATCGAAATAGCAAATTTTGTCTCGAGGAATTCATTGACCTAATACCTACTGTGACATCAAAAAATGAAATTGTATGCCTGGGTGTTTTCAACCTTGACTGGCTTGGCCCTAACACCTCTCAACTTGCATCAACTATCAGCAAGCCAAATCTTGCTCAGCTTGTCCAGTCACCCTCAAGGATTGCTGCTAATGGGTCCAGTCAAACTCTAATAGACTGGATACTAGCAAACAGAAAAGACAGATTTGCCTCAGTCGATGTACTCCCTGACTTGATCAGTGACCACTGCCCTGTCTACTGTGTATGGGATGCCTCTCCACCTTCATATCCACCCAAAGTGCTAACGTTTTTCCAATTTTGCTCTACTTGATCCAATTTCCCTTATTTGGGACATGCGTCTAGTTGACTGGTCCCCCATCTTTGTCACTAATGATATCAACAGTGCGGCTGAATATTTCAACAGTACCTTACTCTCTCTACAGAAGAGGCAAAGCCCTACCACCACACGTAGGGTAAGGGGCAAAACCACGAAATGGCTTAAGCACCCTCTATTACAACAGCTGAAGCTGAGGGACAAACTATGGTCTACCTGGAAATCCTCCTCTCTTCCTTCCGATTACGAGAAGTATTATGTTCTGCATAATGTCTGTAAGAGAGAGATTCATTTAGCAAAAAGCAACTACTACCATGAGCTCCTTCGCTCCTCTTTATCTAACCCCAAGAAGGTAATGGTCCCAAATAAACAAGATCTTATGGAGTAATAGGACCAAGGCTCTGAAAGAGATGATTGTAAATGACATCAACTGTAATAAGCCCTCTACTATTGCCAATGCTTTCAACTCCTTCTTTACTAAGTTTCCCATGACATCCCCCTCCCTAGCCCAATGCCCTCTTCTCGCCAAGCAGGACTCTAATGACATTACTCCTCCACTGATTATGCCCCTGTAGCCCATCTGGAAGTCCTGAAACTACTTAAATCTATTCCAGTCCACAGTAGTGCAGATCCCGATGGCATTGAACCTAGGATTCTTAGACTGGCAGCCCCTCTCCTAGCCACATCTATTACTAGACTCTTTAACCTTTCCATCTCCTCCTCTAGTGTACCGCAGATCTGGAAAACTGCGAGGACTACCCCGTGTTCAAAAAAGGTGACCCCAATATCTTATCGAACTATTGACCTGTTGTCATTCTACCTACTCTTAGCAAACTACTTGAGAAACTAATCCATGGTCAGGTCTCTTCTCATCTCCTAAAGTACAAAATACAGACTCCTGTCCAACATGGATTTAGGCCGGGACATAGCACCACCACATCCCTGACTCTGTTTGCTAGTGAAGTCAAGACAAACTTGGACAATGGTCTCCTTACAGGGACTGTTTTTATTGACCTGGCAAAAGCCTTTGACCTGGTCAACCACCCCCTTCTCATAAAGAAACTCCAAGTGCTAGGTGCTGCAGGCTCCACCATGTCATGATTTAACAGCTATCTTACCAAATGTACACAAGCTGTTGCCTTCAATAAAGTCCTCTCGTCCTCAGCAGCCCTTCCCTGTGGTGTCCCACAAGGTTCTATACTTGGTCCCTTGCTCTTTTCTCTTTTCATTAATGATATCCCTTCCTTTCCTACTTTACTGCTGGACCATCATGTATGCTGATGACTTGGTCCTCTTCCCTGCCTCTAAATCTGTCACTGACCTAAGTGATCAACTATCATCCTCCTTCCAAATCATCCAATCCTGGCTCACCTTGAATCAACCTACCTAAAACAAATGCCATGCTCTTTGGGTCTACCAGAACAGTTCAGACATTAACCTCCAGTCTGCAGGTCCATTGCCTTGATGGATCCGTAACATCAAATACTGATTCCTTTAAATACCTGGGCGTGACACTTGATCCGTCTTTAAATTTTTCCTCTCATATAGATGATGTCTGTAAATGTATAAACATGAAGATTGGAGTTGCCTACAAAGTTCTCCATTCACTAACGCCTTCTGCGAGGATTTCTATAGCCCAGGGTATCCTCCTCCTGGGGTTTAAATATGCTCTACCTGTCCTGTCCTAGGCTAATGTTAATGCTCTCCACAAATGGGAAGTCACAGATAATAACATCTGTAGATTTGCCTGTCTGCTCTTTGACTAACCCACCACTGTATACTCTACTCCTCCTTAAACTGTCTGACTCCCAATGACTTGTGCTCCTATACCCTTGGATGCTTTATTGGCTCTCTTACCCATATCCCCAGATCCGATTCTCTTGGAGCAATGTTATACCCAGTGACTTATTCTCACTCCCTGAGGTCCTCTCCCTTCCCTCTACCCTCTGTTCCCCCTTGCTCTACAAGAGTGGAAGAACAAGCTTTCTCCCACTTTGCCCCCAAATTCTGGAACTCCCTTCCTCCCCATGTTAGGGGCTCTACTTCTCATGACTCATTCAAGAAAGCACTCTTCTCTTACCTAAGGACACGTGGTGTCCACAAATGCTCTTAACCTTCTTTTTTGTAGCTATGTCCTGTCTGTAACTTCCATGCTAACTCCACTACTCAGTGGTCTGGTTTTTGTTGCTCTCCCTCTTTTCTCTGGGTGTCCTTTGTCTAAATGTAGTCCACTTCGTCCGACCGTCCGGTGTTGGTTTAGTACAGGTTTTAATTCATTATTTGCTATTGTTTGTCACACTTCAATGTGGGAACCTATATGATAAATGATGATTTGTACTTTGACACTCCTATGTGAGGTCCTGCTTGTCATACTGTACCATTTTTCAACTGTTAATGCTCCATGAAAATTTTGTATCTCTGTATTCTGTACTCATTTCTGTACTCTCCCGGGTTGTGCTTGAAAATAGGCAGGTCCAATTGCACAATGCACTTACCTGGCTACAAAAAGCTAATAAATAAATAAATAAATGATCTAATACAAATATATTTTACAAATTAGCCCATTTTTCTAATACAATGACAACCAGGCCTTATGTATTATAAATAAACTACAGGAATTACAGTTTCTTATATATAAATGCTATTTTAATGCACTACTCAGTGGTCTGTTTTTTGTTTCTCTCCCTCTTTTCTCTGGGTGTCCATTGTCTAAATGTAGTCCACTTTGTCTGACCCTCCGGTGCTGGTTTAGTACAGGTTTTAATTCATTATTTGCTATTGTTTGTCACACTTCAACTTGGGAACCTATATGATAAATGATGATTTGTACTTTGACCCTCCAATGTGAGGTTCTGCTTGTCATGCTGTACCATTTTTTCAACTCTTAATGATCCCTGTAAATTTTGTATCTCTGTATTCTGTACTCATTTCTGTACTCTCCCGGGTTGTGCTTGAAAATAGGCAGGTCCAATTGCCAAATGCACTTACCTGGTTACCAAAAGCTAATAAATAAATAAATAAATGATCCAATAGAAATATATTTTACAAATTAGCCCATTTTTCTAATACAATGACAACCAGACCTTATGTATTATAAATAAACTAAAAGGAAATACAGTTTCTTATGCATAAATGCTATTTTAATGCCTCTCTTAGTTGATGACTTTACAGAAAGATACTAAAAATGTTTTATTTAATATAATTTATTGGCATTTCAGAACAAAACAGTACATAGAAAATTACAGCAGGAACAAACAACAAACAATTAACAAAAATGAACTAGCAATAAAAACTCTCACCTATACCCCTCACCCAACCCACCCAGAGCACACAACTACCACACTCACTAAAAGAGGAAAGAGAAGAGAGGGGCCCAAGATATAGAAACTGCCAGAGAGAAATACAAAAGGGTATAACAGGGGAGGATGAGGTGGAAGCCAAGCAGGTAATAGCTAACTCTCACTAATCTGCCCCAGTTTAGAGTCTCACCGAGGCAGAGATTATAGAGGGGTTCCCATCTTTTAGAAAATTGTTCTGTTCGATGGTGCAAAGCAGCTGTTTGCTTTTCAGCCATCAGGGCCTGTAAAATGTATTGGTGCAACTCCCTATATGAGGGAGTGATGTCATGCTGCCAGTGGCATAAAATTATGAGCTTGGCTGTAACTGCTATCAAAGCCATATAAGCTTTATGAGGCCCAAAGAGGTTTGCAGGTTAGCAACTGGTCAAACAAATATTCTGAGTAAAGGAATCCTCCAGCCCTAAAAGAGGGTCTAGAGAATTCTTAATAATATTCCAAAAGGGAATCACTTTTACACAATCCCAGAGCATATGCTTGAGATGCCCTTCAGAGAGGCCACAATGGGAGCAGTACAGGGAACGAGTTCAACCCATCTTACACAACTTCTGAGGGGTATAATACATATTGTGTAATATATGGTATTGAATCCAGCGATAACAGTCTTGTTTTACATATTTATACTGATTAAGCCATATTGACTGCCACTTCTTAGAATGAAATTGAAGACCTAAGGCCTGTTGCCAGTAATAACATATCCCCACTGGGTTCCCAGAATCTACTGATTGAAAATAACCATAAAATTTAGAAGCAGAGTGGGGCTGTTCTGCCAAGGAGAAGAAATGTTTAAGAGTCAAATTTTCTAGTTGGATCCAAGGGCCTGGGCCAAAATGAGAAGCAGTTGCCTTGGTAAACTGTAAATACTTAAAACTATGGAGTTGAGGAATAGAAAAATGAGCTTGTAAAGCATGAATAGAAGAAAACTTACTAGCATCCAGAAGGAACGAAATGGTAGCCGCTCAAAATTGGGGACAAAAATTAACTAGGATCGGGTGGCCAGCAATTTGAATATTAAGGTTATCAAGCACAGACTGGACAAAATCCTTAGACCAATCAGAGTCTAAATATGTACTGAGTTACCAGTGAGCCTTTTGGAACCACATAACAGGAGTCTTTTTGAGCTGGGCGGGGGGGGCAACCAAGATGGTCTTAGATAAAGTAGGCTGCTAAGCTGTAACCCTGCTGTTTGCATAATTTGAATTCTAGTTAGAACCATAATGGAAAGTAAAAGCACACCGAGGACTCAGGGCTGCCATGGCGTCACAGAAAAAAGTTACTACTATGTAAAGCACAGTAATAGAAAAAGAAATTAGGAAGCTACAGACCACCTCATTCCTTTGGCAGTGTCAACTTGAAATATGAGCAACGGATAGCCCTGTCTCTCCTTAAAAAATTGTGTGAGCATTTGCTGTAATTGCACAAACAAGGATTTAGGCAGATATATATCAAGCATTCACAATGGTTATAATATCCACGGCAGAACATTTATTTTAGTAATACTAATTCTTCTCAAATGGGACAAGGGTAAGGCTGTCCATTGCTGCAAATCAGCTTTAATCAGTTGGAGAACAGGTGTAAGATTCTCCTTAAATAAATCAGTAGAAAACTGAGGTAAACGGATTCCCATGTAAGTAAGCCAAGATCCAAAATCACTTGTTTAGAAATTTAGGCATTTAGTAGTAATACTTTAGTCTTGTCTAAGTTAAGCTTGTATCCAGCAATAACTGAAAAACGTTGAATTTCGTCCAAAGCTGCTGGAAGTGATTTTAGAGGGTCTTCTTTATGTAAAATAAGACCATCTGCATAAGCAGAGAGCTTTTATCTGTCCCCACTAACCAGTATACCCTTAATAGCAGAGTAATGATGCAAGTTGACAAGTAAGGGTTCCAAATATAAATTGAAAAAGAAGGGGGAGAGAGGGCATCCCTGCCAGGTCCCCTGTTGTAACTGCAATGGAGCTGATGAAATGCCATTGCACCTGATAGGAGCAGAGGGATTACAGTATAACACCTTTTCCCACAAACAAAAATTAGAGAGAAAGCCACATTTTTGGAGCACCATGAACAAATAGAGCCAGGAGACTCGATCAAAGGCTTTTTCTGTGTCCAGGAAGACCAAAACAGCTGGGACCTTGCCCTCCCTTGACGTGGAAGTCAAGTAAAGCAACTTACACAAATGATCACTAGACAGGTGTCCAGCCATGAAACTGACCTGTAGAGGAGAAATGAGGCCATCCCATTCTAAAAGCAGTTGATTAGCAAGCACCATGGCTAGAATTTTTATGTCTGAATTGAGCAAGGATATTGGGCAAAAACTAGTGGGTAATAATTCATCCTTACCCATTTTGTGGATAAGAGTAATCCAAGCTTGTGTAAAGGAATAATTGGTTCGGCCTTAGGAGAGCAAATAGTTAAAAAGCAAAACAAAAAAGGGATCTAACACATCAATACAAGCATATAGAAATTATTGGTAAGGCCATCTGGCCCAGGGGCCTTGTCTGGGAGGGAGCTGCTTAATTGCTTGAGAAACCTCAATGATCTTGATAAGGCCCTGTAAAAGTTCCTGCTGTTGGGATGTGAGTTTAGGCAGGGGAAGGCAATCTATATATGCAGCAATTTGTTCTAGGAGATCCGCTGTGGGAGGCTCACTCTTATAGAGAAGACTATAAGAATGCAAAAGGCCTCAGCAATATCACACGTGTGAGCAAGAACGGCAACCTCCGGACTGGGTTGCAAATGAGGGATGGCTTTACAGAACTCTTTGACAGAGATACCAGGCCAGCAACTTTCTACCTGCTCCCCAGACTCCAAATAGTGTGTCTTCATATGCAAAAGGGCCATCTCCATATTCTCTGCAAGTAATTCTGAATATTGCACCCAAAGAAAGCTAAATTGGAGCCATAAGTCAGGGGAGGTATCTGAGGAAAGCCAGTTTTCCACCTGATGAATATCCCGAACTAGTTGATCTGCTTTTCTTGTATGCATTTTGTTATGTTTAGAGGCCAACGTGATGCATTACCCCCAGACAGCACATTTAGCAGCCCCCCCCCCACAGAACATCCAGGGCTGACACTGACACCTCATTTATCAGAAAGAATGTTTTAAGGAAATGTTGTATAAGTTTAAAGATCTGGGGGTCCATAAAAAGTTGTGAAATGAGACACCATACTCCATACTGCTCCTCCAACCCACAGACTTGATGCACTGTAGATATAGGCGTATGGTCCAAAGCAATCATAAGATGGATATCACAGGCCATAAGACCAACAAGGAAGTCCTTACTTATTAGAAAGCAATCAATCTGAGAGGATGTACCATGAGGGGGACAGTAAAATGTGAACTGTCTATCACTGGGATGGAGAACCCTCCAGGGGTCTACCAGACCCATAGTATCCATCATTCCCCTTAAACCCCACTGGCCTGGGGACAAACCCATTCTTTTAGAACCGGACCTATCCAGTTCTGTTTGATAAGCCAAATGCCAATCCTTTCCCAAAAAACAGGCACATGGAACTAACTTGGCCACCAGATCCACAAAAAAACCTAGGGGAATCAAGGTTGGGACCATACACAGAACCCAATAAGACCTCAGTAATCCCCAAATGATATTGTACCAAAAGGAAGCACCCTGCAGGGTCCCATAATTCTTGACTCAATTGGAAGGCAATCCCTTGCACTATTAATATAACCACACACTCTTTTTTGCTACTAATGCCTGCCCCAAAAGCTTCACCCACCCATTCTCTCCAGAAATATTGGGCATCCTCACATTGTGTGTGGGTCTCCTGTAAAAAAGCAACTCCTACTTGGAGCTGTTTAAGAAGGCACAAGATCATGTAAAGTTTTCACTTATCTTGGGCACCTTTAATATTCCATGTTACAATGTTTTATACATTACCCATTATATAGAGGTAAAACTAGGAAACAGCAATATTCATACCCCAAGAGAAAATAAGGCATGCCCATAAAAATGATTGTGCTCTGTGACTCCCTACCACCCAACTATAGCCCTTGGTAAGAAAAAGGATATTACCATACCTCCCCCAAAAAAGAAAAACACTCTCCAGTCCATACTTCTCAAAGAACTCTCAAGGAATATAAACCTAAAGAAACAAATCACTCAAAATATTACCCTCCCAACAACCCCCAACCCCAACAAACCCCCAACAAGAAAACTCCCTAATTGATCCGACTACCCCTGGCCCAAAAGACTGCAACTCCAACATACCTCGGTGCATGATGTTTAACACCCTCTGCCCAAGTAAAACCATCCTCCCCACCCCAATCTTTGAAACATGACGTTATCGAAATAAATTCCATACATATACAGCTAGGAATCATGAAATTGATCTGGAATTACAAAATGGCTCTATGACTTAGGGATGATCAACTCCGAGTCAGAGTTGATTCTGGGAGGAGGTGCAGGACTGGGGAAAAGAGTGCCGGGATCCCAGGCAGACTATGCGGCAAACTGACGATTTTGTCGGCCTCGACGTGTTCACTGTAAAGATTTCATTGTGCGATTGGCATATGCAACAAAACAATAAGCAGCCCAAAAAGCAATGATCTGGGTGCTAAATATCCATCTAAAACAGATTAAAAGAATAGCAAACATAAAGCATTAAAAATAAAAATTGACTGTACAATATTGAGACAATCTTAACATCTACCTAAATAACTAAAGTAAAATGCAAATGGCTAATAGAAAAAAGGCTTTAAATCCAAGAGAAGTAGGCAATAAGATAATAATAACAAATAGAGAGAAGCTAGCAACTAAAAGGGAGCTAGCATTTGCTTTTAAGAGTACCACATTTTAGAGAGGAAGAGGGGAATCAGCTAAATTTACCCCTTTCCCCATCACTTAACTTCTAACTGCTAAGGGGTGGTAATAGTACTACCCACCTTCCCACCCCCTCCCAACCACCCAGGGTCTTCCTATGTTTATAGAAGCCCAAGGGAACTTCCTGCAGGCTCCCAAGGGAAGACACCAGTGAAAACAGGAAGAGAGGACAGAGAAGACACAGTGAAGTGAGAAAAAAAACAGTGACACCTACAGGTCAGGAGGAAAACAGACATGGACATCCAGATCTGCCTGAGCTGCAGAAGGCTGGTAGCAAGGCAGACACTTTGGAGACTGTGGTGTCGCTTCTACAGGACAGTTAAGGAACTATGGTGGAAGCTATGGCAGGCAAAAGAAGAGATCACGAAGCTGCAGAGAAGACTGGATTGGAGATGCCCACCACATCCCCTTACCCACCCACTCCCGCAAAGCCCCATGGGTCTTGGGGGATGGAGGGTGGTGGGAGTGGGCAGTGGGGCACCTAGAGCTAAGATGGGGCACCACCAGCCACACACTATCCACACACAGAATTGTTTTGCCCCCAGCCAGGAGACATAAACCAGGTGGAAAAGAAGGAAGAATCGAGCAGGACAAGCCTGATTCAAGAAAGCAGGAAGGAGGTACAAGAAAGGAGAAGAAGAATATACAGAGCAACAGGAGGATTCTGGTCAAGGGAGGCTCTATGTTGCGAGGAGTGGAGGCACAGTCCATCAGTGCAAAGGGAGCTGAAACCATAGTGAAATGCATGCCAGGAACATCTGCAAGGAGAGATAAGGACAGAGTAGGACAGCTGGTGAGAAGAGATCAGGATTTTGCTGTGATCATTGTCCACCTTGGGACAAATGACAGAGCAAATAGGACTGTGGAAGAAGCCAAGACAGACATGAAGACTCTAGGGCAGAGCCTAAAGAAGTACACAACACACCTGGCCTTCTCGGAAGTGTTGCCAGTTTGGGGGAAGGGTGGAAGTGAGGACAAGATCAGGAATGAAGAGATCAGGGAATTTAACCGGTGGCTTCAGGGTTGGTGTGCAGACAATGGGATGCACTACATTGGAGACTGGGGGGTGGGCTTCTGGGACAGGAAGCTCTTCAAGCATGATGGTCTGCATCTCACCAGAGGAGGAGTGACAGTGCTAAGGCAGAAGTTGTAGGTCTTTATGGAGGGTTTAAACTGGGAGATTTCTAGCACAGAGAAGAAGGACTAAATGAGGATGCAGCAGAAAGATATGAAGGTGAGGGGATCAGCAAATGGAAGAGAATCCCCCAACATCCAACTAAAGGAAACAGGCATGGCCATGAGCAAGGAGTGGCCATAGGTAAAAAAGGAGGGACCTAATGTAAAGTACAGGAGGGGCAGACACAGAATATAGGGGATGGCACTGGAGTTATAGCAGAGGGGGAGGCTGTGATTGGAAGGCTATGTGTACCAATTCCCGCAGTCTGGGTAACAAAATCCTGGAACTTGTGGCATTAATGGCCTCTGAGGACCTGGATATCATGGCAGTCACAGAGACATGGTGCAATAGCAACCATGCCTGGGAGCTAGCCATTCCAAGGTACATGCTGCACAGATGGGACAGGGAAGGCAAACAAGGGGGAGGGGTGGCATTGTACATCAGGGAAGGGATAAAAGCGACAGTCCCACAAGACAAGGGAGGAAAAGTAGAGGCACCGTGGGTAACCCTGGAAGTGGGGAAGGGAACAATACTTAGAGCGGGAGTGATATATAGGCCCCCAGGGCAGACTGAGGATGTAGACAGAGAACTGCTGGACACTATGGAGAACATGGCAACAATGGGTGAATTACTGCTGATGGGTGACTTCAACTTGCCAGATGTGGACTGGAGCATCCTGGCAGCAGCCTCAGCCAGGAGTAAGGGATTCCTGCAGTCCCTGCAAGGGGCAGGTCTCACACAGCTAGTGAGGGAGCCTATGAGGGAGAATGCAATTCTGGATCTTGTCCTAAGCAATGGGGGCAGGATAAAGGAAGTCACAGTGGGGGAGACCCTAGGGACTAGTGATCATCGAGTTGTGTGGTTCACCATAATGACATCACAGGAGGCTAGCCACACATGGATTAGAATTCTGGATTTCAGGATGACAGACTTTGGAAAGATGAAGGACGAATTCCGAAAGGTTATGCAGGGATAAGATGACATAAGGGGGGTAGTGGAACAGTGGGATAAGATAAGGGAAGCCTGCACCTGGTAGTAATCCATTGTGCCAGGCCCTGTAGCAAGAGCAAAAGAAAGAGGAAACCACTGTGGTTCTCAAGGGGAGTAGCAGAGGTAGTAAGAGGAAAAAAGATAGCATTTCTAAGGTACAAGGCAACACAAAGCAAGGAGGACAGGCAAGAATACTTGGAAAAATGAAAGGAAGCAAACAAGACAGTAAGGGCAGCAAAGGCAAAAACCGAGGAAAAGCTAGCTAAATCAGTGAAGGAAGGAGGGAAGGCATTCTTTAGGTATATTAGCAAGAGAAGAAAGACAGGGGGAGGGATTGTGAGACTTAGGGAAGAGGGAGGCAGGGTAATGAAGAAAGACATTGATAAGGTGACCATCCTCAACAAATACTTCTGCTCCATGGAAGAAGACAATGGAGATGGTCTCCCATTAATGGAAAAGGGCAAACAGGGAGAAGGGGTGGACATTGGACCTTTTTCAGAGGACAGAATAAAAAGAGCTGTAGAATAGCTTAGGGTGGACAAAGCTATGGGACCCGATGGGATACACCCGAGGATCCTAAAGGAGCTCCGGGAGCAACTGGCTAAACCTCTGGCAAAGCTGTTCAGTGGGTCACTAGAAACAGGCGTGGTTCCAGAGGAGTGGAGGAGGGCACAAGTGGTACCCTTGCACAAAAGTGGTAGCAAGGAGGAGGCAGAAAACTACTGCCCAGTCAGTTTGACCTTGATAGTAGGTAAAATGATGGAAACCCTGCTTAAGGAAAGGTTGGTGGACTACCTAGAGACAAGGGGGCTGCTGCAACATGGATTCACTGCAGGTAGGTCATGCCAGACCAACTTGATTCATTTCTTCCAGTGGGTGACAAAGGAAATAGACCAGGGCAGAGCAGTAGATGTGCCTATCTGGACTTCAGGAAGGCCTTTGACACAGTCCCACACAGGAAACTAATCCACAAACTGGAAAATCTGGGGGCAGGGACAGAGGTGGTCACATGGGTTACAAACTGGTTGAGTAACAGAACACAAAGAGTAGTGGTAAATGGGGTTAGCTCACAGAAGGGACAGGTAATGAGTGGCATACCCCAGGGATCAGTGCTGGGACCAGTGCTCTTCAATGTCTTCATAAGCGATATAGGGTCTAGAAGGGAGAGTTTGCCTATTCACGGATGATATAAAGCTATGTAACAGGGTAGATACACAGTAAGGCATAGAAAAAATGAGGTGGGCTCTGCAGAGGCTAGAAAACTGGTCCAAGGAATGGCAGTTGGGTTTCAATGCAAAAAGTGCAAGATTATGCATCTAGGGAGAGGGAATCCTAGGGCTGAGTATGTACTAGACGGGGTAACACTGGAGGCCACCACAGAGGAAAGGAATCTAGGGATAGTCATAGAAGACAACCTCAAAGTGGCTAACAGTGTGACAAAGCAGTTGGAAAGGCTAACAGAATGTTAGGGTGCATAGGGAGGAGTATAACAAGTAGAAGGAGGGAAGTGGTGGTACCATTGTACAACTCCCTATTAAGGCCTCATCTGGAGGACTGTGTTCAATTCTGGAGGTCCCATCTCCAAAAAGACGTAGACAGGATGGAGATGGTACAGAGGAGGGTGACAAAAATGATGTCGGGGATGCAGCAAGTCATATGAGGAGAGATTCAGAGCTCTAAATATGTACTCCCTGGAGGAAATGAGAGAGAAGGGGGACATGATAGAGACCTTCAAATATCTAAAGGGGATCAACAGGGTACCAGAGGGGAGCATCTTTCACATGAAGGGAAATAGCAGAACAAGGGGGCACAGCATGAGACTAAAAGGTGGAAAACTTTGAGGGAACTTGAGGAAATTCTACTTCACTGAAAGGGTGGTGGAGAGGTGGAACAGTCTCCCTCAGGAAGTGGTGGGGGTGGCCACTGTTCAGGGATTCAAGTATGCATGGGATAGACACTTGGGAATTATCAAGTTAGGGGTGGGGGGGGCTTGTAGCATCTAGGGTACCTTCAGCATTAGAAAGAGGGATAGAGCAGACTGCATGGACCACAAGGCCCTTATCTATATGGCAGTATAGCCTAGAGGTTAGAGGAACGAGGTGTCAATGAGCGTAATACATCCAGCAGACCAGACCTGAGTTTGATTCTCACAACCTCCACTTGCATACTGTGTGACTCTGAGCAAATCACTTAATGGCCCAGTGCTTCCTGGTCGCCCCTGAAAACAGGCACTTGTGCCTAGTGGGCCTTAACCAGTTACCAAAGACTAACATAAAAATAAATAAATAAATTAAATAAAATCTATCAACAACATCTATGTAAATCAAACATGAAATAGAAATACATAGACATCTGCCAGTCCCACAGTATAATAATAGCTCAAGTCCATTTCGGTTCTGAAATCAAACACTGCATCTTCTGAGGCAAAAAACATGCCCCCGACTTAGTTTACAAAGAGCTCTGTATATGATACATATTCCCCAGTACAGTAGAGCAGCTTCACATAATCAAGTTAGGGCACCAATGGTTGCGATGACTGCACACCTTCAACATCGGGAGAGCACAGAGTGTGATCCATCCTGCAGCCAAACAGAGTAAGATGAAAGTAAAAGTCAAATTAGTACAGATGATCTGATCTGCCTGCTACAACCGAGACAAGGCACCTCAAACTCAAATACCAGGAGTCCAACCATGCATCCAATAGCCACTATCTTTGTAGTACTGTCTCACAGTTAGATGAAATAGGATCTGATAAGAACAACAGAAATACTGTACCTCAGACTGATACAAAAGTGCAATTGAGTCTGACAAAAAAAAAGTTCAAAAGGGGGGAAGTAACAAAAATATAAAATTAACTGCTCCATTGTAGATGGAACACCTGTAGGATGCACATGTCAATCCAAGAGGAAAGAAGGGAAAAAGATTACATAAAATTCAAAAGGGCTCAGAAATAATGATGCCAATAAGCTATGAAAGTAGATCAAAAGGCTATGACAAATAAAAGTCATTGCTTACAGAACCCCTCATATTCAGGCAACTTCATGGAGACTTAAAGAGACCAGAATACATCTTTTTAAGCTCCATTGCTGCTTGCTCCACCAAAACAAAGCTCCTTCATATTCTAGCATGTAAAACTTGCAAGGTGGCTGGGTGTTTCACACAAAAACTAATACCAGCAGCAATGAGCTTCATGACCAGTGAGTGAAAGGCTGCTTGCTTCTGCTGGACAGTTGCAGGGAGTCCTGTGCCACTCTCAGTTGGGTCCCTTCCCAGGTCACTTCTTTGAGATTCCTCACCCGAGTAAGCAGGTGCGTAACGGTCCAGGTAGTTGAGAAGTTTAAAGATTAATGGTTGAAGAGGTGATCCATCTGCTGGCATTGATTGAAGTGATTAGTGGGCACTTTCAATGATGTACGATGAGTCATTGAGGGAGGGTCCAGCGAGTTTCTCACACAGCTTTTGAACAAACAGCAGGACATTGGGACCCTCTACCCTTTCTGGAAGCCCACAAATGACCACATTATTACATCTACTATGGCCATCCACATCTTTGATGTGGGCTTCTAGATGATTAACCTTCTGTCAGAGTGATGTTAGCTTCAGCTCAGTTCTCTGCCGTCAATCCTCTAGGGAAGTGGTGCAGGTCTCATTATCTCTAACTCACTGCGATAAAGAGTCCATAGAGGAGCGAAGACCCTTTATTGCATCAGTTATCACTTTCAGAGAGTCTTTGAGTATGCCAAATTCCTGAAGAAATCTGTCCTCCATAAGGACAGCCGGAGAAGAATTGCTTGGAGCTGTTGTGCCCTGAGCCTTGAATCGTTTCGAGGCCTTATCACGCTCTGGTGTAGCTGGTGGAGTGTGATGTGTTGGAGCAGATTTCATGTCTGCCTCCATGCTTCCCCAAAATCTCAATGATTTACAAAGATACAGTTGGAGTAATTCCAGTAAGAACACACTGCAAATGTTCTGTAAGTTAAAAGTGGAAAAAAAAAGTTACGTTTTGTGAGGAGAGGATGGGAGAATACGGGAAAGCCGTCAGCTCGAGCAGTGCATCATGTAATTTCCCAGCAACTGAAGATACTCAGACTTTATCAGACCAGCTGGTGGAATCTTGGGTGGCTGGGGATGTAATTTAAGCAAGAATTGCATCATTTTCTTCAAGGTCCTGGAAGCTTAGTATAGACAAAGTACGACAGACTATGAAATGGCAAAAATCATTTGTCACTTCAAACAGTATTAAATATACTATAAGATAATAAGTATGAAGTAGCATTCATAGGCTAATTTTAAAACTTTGTGAACAATATTAAACAAGAAAAAGCTGTCCAAACGTTAATGTCATATACAATCTTTTTTTCCATTTTCCTGACTAACTCGCCTAAATGCAGTTCCATTTCCATTCACTCCACTTGCTGAGGTTCTACCATAGAGAAATTCTCCTCCTCCTAGAATTTGTACAGCTGCCCTTGAAGCGCTTCCAAAATGTCTCTTCCCAGTTTGTAGTTCTGCCCTTTGCTCTGCTAACATTAGACCTCTATTCATTTTCCCCAACGTGCACCTCTTTTCTTGTACCCTCAGAATATTTTTACCTTTACCCCACTCAAAATGTGCACCCATCCATATATGAACCCGTCTTTTGCTACCCTCTCTCAAAATTGGTACTTTAGCACAATCTGCAATATAGAAACATAGAAAACATAGAAACATAGATACTGATGGCAAATAAGGGCTGCTTGGCCCACCTAGTCTTCCCATTTTCCCTACCTACTATAACATCGCATACCCTACTCGATCTCTGGCTTTACCCCCCCTCTTTCTCTACCTCTAAGGTTCCCTTTTGCCTATCCAATGTATTTTTGAAACCCATACCGTGTTTACCCCAACCAGTTTCAATTCAGTTTCAGTTTCATTTAATTTATTATAGTGGAAAGACATGTGAGCAAATTTGCCTGTTTTCTTTTTTTTTTTTTCAATTCAAATTTTATTAGTTTTCCAGTTCAAAGAGCGAATCATAACAATGGATGAAATGTCCATATACATCGGGTATAGAGTATGAAGATTAAACTCTCCCCCCACCCTCCCATCCACCCTACCCTACTCCCACCCGAACAACCCAGCGCGTTTACATCTCTAGCACTGTACCTATGAATGTAACCTATTAGTGCTTAACCTTGAAGTGCATAGAGAGCTTGTAGTGGTCCCCAAATTTTATCGAACTTCTTAAGTTTGTTAAGTAAACTGGCAATAGTTCTTTCAGTTCTGAGATTTGCAAGTAACTCCTGAAGCCATTCAACATATGTTGGTACCTCCGTATCCTTCCAATGTCTTAAAACCACCTTTTTAACAGACATCGACATCAGGGCTATATAATACTTCCTGTTCACCACCAAGATGGAAAAGAAATCCCCAAGAAGGCAAATTTCGGGGGTAAAGAGGTCCGAGAGCACCAACAGAGGGTCAACACGCTGTTTAATCGCAGTCCAGAGTGGAACAATTTTAGAACAGCTCCAGAAAATATGAAGAAGATATCCTTCTTGAGATTGACATCTTGTACAAAGGGGGGAGGACACAAGACCAAGCCTAGCAAGTTTCTGCGGTGAGTAGTAGATAGTATGCAGAATCTTAAACTGCATTAGCCTAAGTCTGTCCTGCTTAAGGAACTTATGGCAGCTCTTCCACAGGAGAGACCAATCCAGATCTTTACCCTGAAAGAGAGAGGCCCAAAAGGAGATGGGAGCATAATTATCAGGGTAGGCCCAGGTGAAGAGAACACTATATATTTTGGACACGGCATGAGGCAGACCTGCCAACTCCATTAAGGTGATCTGAAAATTGAAATTAGGAGGTGGGGGGGTCGAGCCCATTACCTTAACCAAGAGGTGATGAAACTGGAAAATTTTGAAAATATTTGCACAAGGTATCGAGAACTTACACATAATATCAGCCGAGGAATACCAGTGACTATTAGGTGACACAAACTCCTCTAAACAGCAGTTTCATACCTGAGAAAGCCATGTGGCTGGGAGATTACCCTCTAATAAGAAATTGGGACTACCTATTACAGGTTGTGATAAATCCTTGAGATTCATATATCTTAGAAATGCACACAACTGAGTATGAACCTGATAGAGAAGTGCTATAGGGGAACTACGTAGAAGACTTTGGTGAGGAACCAATTTTGGTATACTCTTTCTTGTAGCGGGGAAGACGTGTTTTTTAATGGGAGAAGATTCTGACAGCTAACTAAGTCAGAATATATGTGGCAACCGCGAGAGCTGGTCCACGGTCAGCCATCTGAGATATTTATTGGCCTGGCTGGCCCAATAGTATAGCCTGATATGGGGAAGTCTTAAACCTTCTTTGGCCATCGGGGCCGCTAACTTATGAAATGCCATTCTGGCCTTCTTATCCCCCCATATAAAAGCGGAAATCATACCATGTACTTTTTTGACCTAGGACAAGGGAAGCCATACGTTCAACATGTTAAGGGGGTAGAACAAACAAGGGAAAACATTTATTTTGATTAAATTTATTCTGCCCCATAGAGAGAGGGGGAGTAGGGTCCACCTACGAAGTTCAAGATCTACTTTATGTACTAGCGCATCAATATTTAGCTGTCTGAGCCACGTAGTGCTCCTTGTTAAAAGCAGCTCAAGGTATTTAATATAATCGGACTTCCAGGTGAATCCAAACACAGTAATATCCTGTTTACAGACCCTATGATTAAGAGGAAAAACTACCGTCTTTCCTACATTAAGTTTATAATTTGAAACCTTACTGAAATCCTCTATAAGCTTTAAGATAACAGGAATAGATGTGAGTGGATGCGATATCTGCAGCAGTAGGTCATCTGCATAGGCCGCTACTTTAACCATCTGTTCCCCGAGAGAGACACCCGATATACCCTGGGCTCCTGATAACTTTCTGATAAGCGGCTCTAAATAAATGTTAAAGAGAAGAGGAGATAGGGGACACTCCTGTCTAGTCCCAACATATAGTTTAAAGGGGTTAGAAATAACCCCATTACATGAGATTCTGGCAGAGGGGAACTTGTATGGAGAACTCACCCAATTCCGGAATTCCTTAGGGAAACCGAAGGCTTCCATCGTAACAAATAGGTACTCCCAGTGGAATCTGTCAAACGCCTTCTCGGCATCCAACAGATCAAGACCATTGGATGAGGAGCATCCCTTGGATGCCAAGAAGACATGGGACAGGGTCCTCAGATGGTCAACCGATGATCTCCCTTTCATGAAACCAACTTGGTCAGCCCCGATAAGAGAATGAAGTACTGCCTCCACACAGTCGGCTAGTAATTTTGCCAGGATTTTAATATCTTGGTTAAGTAGGGAGATCGGCCTATAGCTTGCCACCTGATCCAGCGGTCTGTCCGGCTTGGGCAATAGGACTATTAAGGCCTCAAAAAGAGAGGGATCAGACACTTTACTAGAGAGAATAGCCTGGAAAAGCAGAAGCAAGATGGGACTCAACTGCTTTGAGAAAGCTTTATAGAAATTGGAAGTAAACCCGTCAGGACCCGGAGACTTATCGGATGGGAGAGATTTAATTACTCTTTCAATTTCACCCTCAGAGATGGGAGACTCCAGAATTATTTGCTGGGATTGTGTAAGGGTTGGCAACTGTAAATCACTCAGATATTCATAAAGTCTTTCCTTAGATGGGGAATTAACCATAGGGCCATATAAAATCCTGGAAGTACTTTGTAAACTCCTCCGCTATCTCTGGGGGCGAGACCTTAAGAGAATTATCACTAAGAGAGTGGATAGCAGGAATGAGTCTGGTGGATTCCTGTTGCTTAATATGTAATGCTAGCATTTTACCCGCCTTCTCGCCCTGATCGGTATATACCGCATTTGTTTTCAAAATTGCATATTCAGCTTGTTCCATTAATATTGCTAGGTACGCTTCTCTCAGTTTCATTACATCTTGTTTGAATGCCTCAGAGGAAGAAGGAGAAAGAACAGTCTCCATACTCCTAGTTTGGGATAGAAGGTTAGAAATCCGAGATGCCCTCTCCCTCTTCCTTTTTGATGTTAAACCAATTATAATCCCCCTTAGATACACCTTACAGGCACCACATATCATGTCCTGCTTCCCCATAGAGTTAGAATTAGAAGCAATAAACTGCTCTAGTTGGGATGCTAGGTATTGAACCGTCTTTGGCTCTTTCATAATTTTGTTATTCAGCTTCCATCTGCCCCCTTTATTTGGCAACGAGGCCAGGGTTATTAGGCAGGTGACCACAGAGTGATCCGAAGGGGGCCCTGAGATGATGCTAGAACATATAACCCCTGGTAACAGGGTTTGAGAAATAAGAATATAATCAATCCTAGAGGAGGTTGCATGCACCGGAGAAACAAAAGTGTATTCCCTTACATTGGGATGCAATACGCGCCATATATCACAAAGACCAATGGAGTCCATCAGGTCCCTAAAGGCTTTTTGTGCCAGGGAAAGACCTTGACGGGATTGACCCGACCTGTCAAGGGCCTGATCAAAAACGAGATTGAAATCACCCCCTATGACCTAGGGAGTGTCCAAAAAGGGAGTTAGGACTTTAATTATCTGGGCAAAAAAGCTAGGGGAATCTACACTGGGGCTGTAGATAGCACCCAGGACAATGTCCAGGGTATGCAATCTACCTTTTACAAACAGGAATCTGCCTGAAGGGTCAGATATAACCTGAAGAGGTTTGAACAGAACTGACCTATGTAGGAGGATCATGCCCCTCTACTGTGGAGTCGTTCATCCATGCAAACATCTGCCCAATTTGTTGCCGTCTCATCTTTTCAGCCTCCCCCATGAGCAAATGCGTCTCTTGCAAAAACACAATTTCTGCCTTTAAATGGCTTATATGCTTTAGTATTTTATACTGCTTGGTCTTGTGCCTCACCCCTTAACATTCCAACTAATAAATTGAATGTTTATAGCCATCACTCATGTTGCCAGCTCGGGATCCTCCAAAACACACATATATATATGCATACTCCATTTATAGTGCTCCAAACATAGTATGCGCTGGGTTGTTCTACCCTCCCCCCAATTCTGCCCCCATTAGATCCGTTCCCCCAGCCACCCCCCCATGATCCCTTCACCCAAAACACCCCATGGACCCTAACCCCCTTCCCACCCCTCCCATATTTTACATGGTACATGATGTCCAGCAAACTGAAGGTTCCTCTCCCTCAATCACCCTGCCCTCACAAAGCAGAAATCAGAACAGAGTTGCCCTTGATAATCAAAACATTCCAATAGAATAGCTTATTCTCAGCATTAATAGCCTGACAATACCCTAGATGATCCGGGATTGGCTATACCAATCTTTAGAAAAAACAATCCTCCTATAGTAATCCCACAAGCCATAGAATAACATGGCCCGAAGAGCATAAGGGCTAAAACACAAAGGTATTATATGTAAGGATTAATCTCAGACACCCTCTTGTGGTGCAGCCTCACAATATCAGTGCTTAAAGACTGAGGGCAGGCAGTCCATGGCTACCCACTGTGGAATGGGGGAGAACTGAAAGGCCCAAGGTCGCTGTCCAGAGCGTATATTAAATCAAAACCAGTGGCCATCACAGTGAGAGAGGGAAATTTAAAAAAAAAAGGGAGAAAAAGGAAAAAACGCGAGTCCTCCAGAGATAATACTTAAACAGGGTTATAGAGAGGGAGCAAACCAGAGCCCAGTGTGAGCGAGCAAAACCCTGGCATTTCCGTCTATCTTTAAATGCGGGATCTCCCTTAATATACGGATTATCCTTGTTCATTGCCCATTAATAGCAGGGAGCATGAGAAGGAGTGAAATCTGAGAACAAAAAAAGAGCAGGCCATGTTAACAAGGCCAGGGATAGACCGCAAATGCCAGAGAGGTCTCATAATAAAATCTGAAAAAGAGAAACATTGCCCCCATTGCCATGAGATTGGGTCAACACTCCTGGGAAACAGCGATACCAGAACTAGCAAATTGGGATTTAGCATAAGAACCATGACCCTGTTTACATGCTCACTAAATGAAACCGAGAAAACACAAATGAGCCCAATAACACCTAGCTCGTGAATCACAATTGAGACAGAGATAAACCAGAGTGAGAAATAAGAGTCCACAATGTATCAAAAAGTCCTGAAGATGAAAACCAGATCAGGAATAGAATTTTCATGTTGCATCAGAAGGAGGACCCCACTCGAGAACTGTAACGGGGAGATAAGTAACCAGCTATACAGTATATCAGAGGCCTGGCCCCAAAAGTATTGCAGCCAAATATGATATACTGCAGACAGGCAGCTCCACCAGATCTGCTCTCATACAGGCTTGACTAGATCAGGGAATGCTTCTTTGAGCCCAGTAGATGCCATCTCCACCTCCTCATAGGTCACCCACAAGCCATTTATACAAACTTGAAGCCTTGCAGGAAAACCCATGCGGAACTTAATTCCCGAGACGATCAGCTTGAGAACCACTTTATGAAATGTAGCTCTTTTATGGAGTACAGATGAGGGCAGATCTTGTGCCACCCTCAGCTTTTTACCTTTCCATTGTAAATCTTGTGCCTCTTTAACCTTGTGTAGGAAGTGTTGTCGCTCCTGAAAATTCAGAAAACTAAATATGAATGCCCTAGGAGGGGCTCCGGCCGAGGGGGGGGGGTAGTGCAGGGTGAGCCCTTTCTATGATGTAGCTAGCACTGAAAGGAGAATGGCCTTCCACCTTTTCCACAAACTTTTTGGTAAACTTGATAGAATCCGAGCCCTCTTCACCCTCTGGCAAGCCAATTATTACTGCATTGTTACGGCGACTGCGCCCCTCCGGGTCTTCCACCTTATTCTCCATTTTCACTAGCCTTTGCCTCAGGGCCACCAGCTCCAGATCAGCTTTATCCTGCTTCTTTTCAACAGATCGTATACATATTTCGTTGTCAGCAGTTTTCTTGAAAGCTCCTCCAAATAGTAAATGCTTTTAATTTCCCCTGCCATATTCTGCATTTCGGCCTTAAAGGCTGAAACTCCTCTAGAAACCTCTAGAGGGTAATAAGGTCACTATCAGAACACTCAGTGGTAACAGGCAGTGAGGGTTGCGAGGGGGAGGCCCTGGATTTCTTAGAGGCCTTCTCGAGTGTAGTAGGAGGTGTGTGTTTTGGAGTGATTTTCAGCATCTCCTCATCCATCGAAGCCCCGCAGAGAGAACAGGAGTGCTCAAAAAGGCTGTAGGTAGATAGTCTTCTGTAAAAATTACTGAAGAGCAGGATTTTGAAGGGCAAATAACGGGTGGTAGGTCGGAGCGGGTAGAGAGGCGTCTTACCCAATGCACCACATCATGTGACGAGAAATTTGCCCGTTTTCACAAGCGTCCAGTTAAGGAACCACTAACAGTGTTACAGAGTACATAAGGAGAAAACAGAGCAATGTTAGCTCTGCTGAGAGGCTGTTCCATGCATCCAACATTCTTTCAATGAAGAGATATTTCTTCAAATCTCCCCTGAGTCCCACCCCAAGCTTCCTAGCATGTCCCCTTTTTCTTGAGCATCTATTTTCTGAAAAATATTTCCCTTTTGAACCATATTTGTATCCGTATTTGAATGTTCTTCTCATATCCCCCCCCCCACTCCTTTTCTCCAGGGTATACATATTGAGGTCCTACTAGAGGTGTGCAAAAAACAACTTCTGCAGGTGGAATTCAAGTGGAAGTCTGATTTTCCCTTCCACAAAAGTTCAGAAATCAGTTTCTGAACTTTTGCAGAAATTCCACCTGCGATTGCCGCCTGACCCAATTGCCCCAAAAAAGCCTTGGTGGCTAGGGGTCCTTGTCCCACCACCCACCCAACATTGTAATCATAAAAGCCCTAGTGTCCACCCTGGTGGCATGTGGCTTTTCCCCCCACCTGATCACCTGCTGAACCTGTTGCCCTGGTGGCTAGCGGTTCTCCCCCCCCCCACCTGATCACCCACCCGACCTGTAATAAAAATATCCCTGATGGTTAGCGGTCCCTCCCCCTACCGTATCACCCACCCTACAAAAGCCCTGGTGGCTAGTGGTCCCTCCTCCCTACCTGATCACCCACCCGATGTGTCCTGTAGCCAGTAACTCCCCTATCCCTATCTCCAGCCTGTATAATATTTTAAACTGTTTTTTCCTGGTGGTCTAGTGATTTGAACCCCCTTCCCTATTCCCAATCCCCAGTGTCTCAATTAATAAGTTATTCCCTGGTGGTTTAGTGCCCCCCATCCTCCCACCCCATCAGGAAGTGTCCCACCACCCCGCTCCCACCCCCTCCCAAACCTCAGCATTTGACAGGCACAGCCCTTCTCTCTCTCTGCCACAGCTGGTCCACACACTGAGCTGTCAATGAATGAGCATGTTCTTGCACCCTAGCATCCCACTACCTCTCCCCACTGCCTTGTCACACTGTCTGGCTACCTTTAGTTCATCAGATATGATTACCCCCAGGTCTCTTTCCTGTTTGGTGGTGATTAATACCACTCCCCCATTTTGTACACTTCCCCCAGGTTTCTGTGCCCCAAGTGTATGATTTTGCACTTCTTCACATTGAAACTTGCCACACACTTGACCACTTGTCTAGCTTTGTTAGATTTCTATTCATCCCCCGCTGGAGTGTCTACCCTATTGCATATTTCAGTGTCATCAGCAAAGAGGCATACCTTCTCTTCTAGCCCCCTCTACAATGTCGCTAATAAAGACATTACAGAGGACCAGTCCCAGTACTGATCACTGTGGCACCCCGCTGGTCACCCTCCCTTCCTCGAAGTGAACTCCGTTTACCACCACCCACCTCTGTCTCCTGTTCCTCAAACAATTTTTCATCCCAATTACCACCTTAAGACTCACTCCTAGGCTTCCTAGCTGGTTTAGGAGTCTCCTATGTGGAACAGTGTGGAAGGCCTTACTGAAATCTAGGTAGGCACATCCACCGTTCCACCCTGATCTAATTCTCTGGTCACCCAGTCAAAGAAATCAGATTTGTTTGGCAGGATCTCCCCCAGTAAATCCATGCTGCCTCAGATCTTGAAGGCCACTGGATTCAAGATATTCTACAGTCCTCTCCTTAAGTAGTGATTCTATTAATTTTTCCATCACCAAAGTCAGGCTGCCTGGCCTGTAATTGCCAGCCTCCTCTTTGCTCCCACTTTTGTGAAGTGGGACTACATCTGCTTGCCTCCAGTCCTCCGGAACCACTCTGGTCTCCAGTGAGTGGTTGAACAGGGCTGTCAGAGGTGCAGCTAGCTCTTCTCTGAGCTCCCTCAATATTCTAGGATGCAACACCTCTGGTCCCATTGCCTTTTCTACTTTCAGATTTGTGAGTTCCTTTAGACCCTCTCCTCTGTAAATGGACTACTGTCTACCTCCCTTCCTTCGATGTTTCTGGCCCTTATCTGTGGTCCATGGCCTACCCCTTCCTCAGTGAACACTGAACAAAAGTATTTATTCAAGATGTCCAATTTTTCCTGGTCCCCTGCCATGTATTCCCCTCTTTCCTTCCTAAGCCTTACTATCCCTTCCCAGGTCTTTCTCTTTTTGCTTACATACCTAAAACATACATAGGTTACTCTGGTTATATAGGTTTTTACGGAGCTCTAGAAAGACCAAAGATCCATTGTAGCTCACAACTAGCTTCAAGAATATCCTAAAATTTTGTTTGCAACAAGGTGAGTGTCGAGACGAGTCTTAAACTCGTTCATATTCATGCAGACCACTACTTTGTCTGGAAGCTCGTTCCATACCTTAACCACTCTTACACTAAACCAATGATTTTTTTTTGGTGGTATTGAATTTTTCCCCACCTAGCTGTAATGGTTGAGCCCTGGTACCGTATACCTGGTCCCTTAACATAAGGCCCAGTCATTATCACAGCTGCATGTCAGTTAAGGCTTTGTAGATCAGGCATGTCTCCCCTCACCCTGCAAAATTCCAGGGTGTACAGTCCTAGTGTTTCAAGTCTTCTTTCATAGTTGAATCCCCTGACCTCCTATATTCTGCACATAGTGCTTCTCTGCACCCTTTCAAAGGTTTTTATTTCCTTTTTGCCCCCTGGTACCCAGAACTGGGCACAGTACTCAACATGGGGACACAGCAGTGAGGCGCAGAGTGGGAGTAAAACCTCCTTGTTCCTGCTCTTAATATGTGTATTTATGCAATGCATTATACAACTTGCTTTTTTGTTGACCAGGTTGCAGGGCATTTTGAAACTGAGGTTATTACTAATTCTGATGCCCAGGTCTCTTTCATCATGCACTTCCTTTAATACTAACCCACCTAATGTATATTTTAGCTGCATATTGTATTTTCCGAGATGCATCATGGTGCATTTATTGGTATTAAAGGTTAACTTGTTTACTGTGGCCCAGTGTTCTAATTCCCCCAGAGCTGTTCGTAAGATGTCTGCATCCTCATGATTGTTTACAATATGGCCGATTCATGTATCATCAGCAAATTTAGATTCCCAGACTCCTGTTGTGGTGCTCATTGAAGAGATGTAAATATTAAAAAGACAAGGGCCCAGCACAGATCCCTGTGGCACCCTGCAGGTCACTTCTGCCCATTTGGAGTATGACCCTTTGATGCATACCTTCTGTTTTCTATTAGTAAACCATGCATCGATTCAACAGGATATATTCCCATGAACCCCATGCTCAATTAAAGCATCAACAAGTTCCCCATGTGTGCAGTTTTCAACACCTTTTTTACCAGCTGTGCATCCTGTCTCCTAACCTCCCTCCCCCTCACCCCTCTTACTCATCCCCTACCTTCCCGCTCACCGCCTCAGTCTCCAGTTTCACCTTTCGCTGGGTTACTCCCACCAAAGTGTTTAAAGCCCTGCAGGCTCTCAACCCTTCCAAAGGTAAATGCCCCTCAGGGATGGACTCAAAAATGCTTCACCTGTCTGCCCCTGCTGTCGCCGCACCACTGGTAGATCTATTCAGTCTCTCCTTCTTGCTTGCTGAAATCCCATCTGACTGGAAGAGAGCCACTGCCATTCCATTCCCTAAAGGTGGGGACCCCTCTGTGCCGGGAAACTACCGCCCTATATCCCTGCTCCCCATCCTAGATAAACTACAGGAGAACCTCGTACTCTTCCAACTTGCCCCCTTTCTACTCCTCTTTCTTCACACAATACCAGTCTGGATTTAGGAAGTCGCACTCCACCATCACCTCACTTCTAAGGCTCACAGATGCCATGCTAACTGGTATGGAACAAGGGCACACCACCTCAGCCATTTTCATCGACCTTGACAAAGCCTTTGATACCATCTCCCACTCCCTTTTGCTGTCCAAACTCTCATTTGCTGGTCTGTCAGGAGCAGCCACCAGCTGGTTCCAATCCTATCTGGCAGGCAGGTCACAAGCTGTAAAAATTGTCTCCTGCACCTCCGTCCCTCTCCCTGTCACCTCCGTGTCCCTCAAGGCTCAGTCCTTGGCCCATTACTGTTCTCCATTTTTCTAAACAACCTGCCCTCAGCTAGAACACACTCACTCATCCACATGTATGCTGATGACACGGTAATGTTTGCATTGGGTCCCTCCACCTCTGTTATTGCAGAAAAACTTCAGGAGGATTTCAATGCTGTTCAGCTTTGGTTTCATACTGTTACACAAGGTCCCTGCACCCTAATTGGTACCTTCAGAGGTACACCATAGACAGCTAATGCTTAGGTATAGGTTATACTAATATTTAGGGCTAAGGGCATCTACCGTATAAGAGTAGTTGTCAGGATATGAATGCATATTGTTGTAATCCACTTTGCTTGCTAATACACATATATTTTACCATGTATTTTCTGTCTGTTTCTTACTTGTCAGATGCCAAGACACCTGTCCTTGAAGTAATCATAATATGTAAGACAGCATTGCCATCTTTTGGTGATTTGTACTAAAACACTTAGTTATGTAAGACTTTGTATAAGAACTCTTTTGTTCTCAAACTGATGACTTTACAGAATTGTATAATGTTATCTTGGACCATGGAGCCACCTCTAATTTAGCCAATAGGGCTCATCTCTGTAACTAGAAATGTTTCTATCTTTGGGTAACCATAATAATTATCATAAGTATATAATGTAATGCACAGGCTTTACGCCTTGGAGAGCCGAGAGACCCTAAGAGACTACAGAGAAACCTCGAGGTGTAGGGAACACTTAGCACTGGCTCCCGTTTGTATTGGTAAGAACTGCTTAGGGCAACTGTGATTTATCCCTTTGGTAGTAATAAACTTGTTTATTACTCTAATGCAATGTGTTTGTGATTACTTGCATTCCCAATATCGTCAAGAATCTGAAAGTGAGGTTTAGATCTCTCAACATATTGGCGACCATGTGCAGGCGATACTTGGTGTTTGTAAGTTTTCACTTGTTGCTTAAACTTTTTCCCTTTCCCAAGGGGACAGTAGGTGTACATTCCCGTATCACCTCTCCTGTTTTAAAATCAGTTTGTAGTCACTTGCGAAGTCTGGCTGACTTTTTGGGTGTGGTCGATGCCGTCTCGACCCACTCCATAGCAGCTTTGAATTGCAAGCCTGCAACTAATGCAGTAGCCCGGCTGTGTTTAAAGTACTTGTGCTGTGGATTGATACGCAGCACACTGTCTCTTTCACAGTTTGAATTTTCGTTCCCTCCCACACAATGGCCACAGTATCAGATATCTGTGCAGAACTGAGACTTGATGTCTCGAACTTCCTTGCCTCCCATGGAGGATGGGCTGACTTTGCGTGGGACGCAAGTCAATCTGATAACCCTGTACTGAGGATTTCAACCCAGTATGCAGAGATGAGACAATCAACCAACAAGCATCACGCTAAAGGGTTGTTAGTCGCCGCTCTCTACGCTGCTTTGGAAGCCTCCGAAGCGAAGTTTCGAATCCTTGATCTGCAAATTTCGTCTCTTAAGCAAGAGATGGGTTTGCAGGAAACAGAATGTATTAGACTGCAGCAGAACTTGGAGTCTGAACTCCAAACTCTGTGGAATGAAAAGGATTCACTATTGCATCATTCAGCCCAGGCTGGTGAACAGGAATTATGTATGTTGAAGCAGGAGTGTGAAAGTTTGAGACAGGCTAAGAGTCAGGTTGTGCAAATGAATGATTTGCTAAGTGCTGCGAATGCTCAGTTGAGTGACGAAATGGGTGAGCTTCAGGAAGAGATCTACCAAGTACGTAATGATTTAGAAGTAGCTTACAGGGGCAATCGCGAATTGAGTGCCGCATATTGAGTTTTGCAAAAGCAGGATCAGATTGATATGGATGTTGCAAGTGTGAATCACGATAAATGTAGAACTAAGATGGCAACACTGCGCCATCAGCGAGAGGTTTTGGCTGGACATGTTAAGGCAATGGGAGGCGTAGTCCCTGCCTTTCATTCGTCATCGGAATGGGAGTTATCTGATGATGACATTTCACAATACAACACCCAGTCACGCCCCTACTATGGCCCAGACTCCCCACCCAGCCATCCACAGCATGGCGAATCCCCACCCCTAACTCCCCAAGTCACACGTCCGTGAAGTCATGATGCTCATCATGGGAAACGCCAACATGGTGGCACCCATGATGGGGGGGGGGCAGGCTCAAGCCTGGTCCCGACGGTGCCTCTGGTAGCCGTTATTAATGTGGAAGACAGGCAGGAGATAAAAACCATGATTGAAAGAGTGATAGGCAATGTTCCTCTTCCTGAAAGCAGTATGAGGGCTATTAAAACCCAGATTAGGCAGCTTTTTCAAGAAACTGGCACTCAGGAAGGTATTGTCTGCACTGTGGCTGAAGCCGCAGCTCGTGCAGCCTTGGATGGTGCTCGAGACACTCTACCTGTGCATGATTGGCCCACTAATCCCCTACAAATAGCCTACTCTGTTCAGCAAATTGCTGACAGTATCGGTCGGATGAGCCCATCTGACAACCTCAGCTGTCACTTGGAAGAGGTATGTTCTAAATGCGAGATGCTTAGCCTCACTGCAGAATATTAGGTCCAAATACTACGCCAGACCATCCATCCTGGATTGTGGGCCAAACTCCCCAAAGCTGTTCGCCAGGATGGAAACGCTACTTTTGATGAGGTTGCAGCTGAGCTCATTTCTGCTCACAATCCAGGTGTAGTAGGAGTGATGCTTGCATATCCTGTGAAGCAGAATGCGAAGGAAAGTCCAGCGACTTACCACCAGAGACTCTGGATGGCCTACCGAGCAGGAAAACACCTGGCACAGGAAGCTGCTGATGTAGATCTTATTGAATATAAGACCCTGTTCCTTAGGAACATGATTCCAGCAGTAAGAGAAAAGGTAGAGCCAACCACTTACCCAAATATGAATAGGTTTGCCGATATTCTTCAGAAAACCGAGATGGTGTATCAACTGTATATCCGTGATTTGGGCTCCGGTTCCAAGAAGGTAGCTGCCGTGGAACCCTACTTCGGGAACCACGACACACTACACAGTGGAAGGGCAGGCTCAACGCCAACAGGCCCAACATCTGCCAGCCCCTCCAGCTGGTAATAAACACCCCTAACAGGCCCAACAACAACCACATCAACAGCAGCAATGGGGTGGAAACCGGAATTGGCATAAGAACAGGAAGCATAAGGGCAGAGGTAAACCACAACAGAGAACGGGTCCCTCATATAGGGAGATAGCTGAAGAAAATCAGAAATTTTGAGGGCTCCTGGGACAAGTGTGCTCTGTGGCGGATGCTGTTCCTGCTCAGACCCTTGCAGTGGTACAACCGGCAGCCCAGGCCACAACCGGCCATGGAGACACTGGAGGTACAGGACCTCAGGCCCACACAGGCCTGAACTCAGAAGCTCCTCCCTATATAGCATCAGTACAGCATGGTGAAATTATTCACGCAAGCCAGGCCCAATCTCTGCATGCTTCCGGTAGTACGGATTGACAATTACACTCCCCAGTCCATATTGTAAACAAGCTGGTCTTGGATACAAACGGAAGGCCCTGCACCAAGGCCGAGGTCGGGGGCCGCCAACTAGTAGTTTTACTAGATACAGGTGCAGCTATATCTGTGCTACATGATGAACACCTGGACACATCTCCTTGGTCCACCGGATGGAAGACCAACATGTCAGGAGTCAATGGTACTAGGCTACCTGCATACCGCTCTCTACCCTTACCGGTAGAGCTAGGCCATTTAAAGGCCTCACATACCTTCCAACTAATGGTACTGCATGACCATCCTAGTATTATAGGGATCGACTTTCTTGTGCCACACGGCTGTGTGGTGGACCTAGCTAACATGCTACTGATACAGATTCAGGGTCAATACCATACCATCTTGATCCCTGATTCACACGTTGTGGCAACGATATCTGCCAATGACAAACAGTATGATGCCATAGGTTTGTTCAAGAATCATGAACTTTTCCCAAAACTCCTACCTATTCTGCAATGACATTTGGAAGCGTTTGCATTTAACAAGCATGACTGTGGTAGAATGCACACCGTTATTGAAGTGCCAGGCCCAGCACATGAGAGGCAAAGGCAATATCCTTTCCCAACTGAGGCCTTGCCTTCCCTTAGAGAAATGGTCAAGTCAGTTCTCAAGCAAGGAGTAATCAGAACTTGTGTTTCCACTGCTAACTCCCCAGTATGGCCTGTGAAGAAGCCCACAGGTGCCTGGAGACTTACTATTGACTACAGGAAACTGAATCAGGTCACCCCCAGTTGTTCTCCAACTGTGGCATCAGCACCAGATGTGCTACAACTTCTGACCCCTGACCTAAAATGGTTCAGTGCCCTGGACATCTCCAATAGTTTTTGGTCATTGCCATTGGCCCTCAAGAGTCAATATAAGTTTGCCTTCACCTTTGAAGGAAGACAGTACACGTGGACTTGCTTGCCACAAGGATTCCATAATAGTCCATCCCTCTTCCATCTCCACATGATGGACGACCTCGAGAGTTTCTCTACCCCCCAATGTCTCCTACAATATGTGGATGACCTGTTGCTGGCCACAGCCACACAGGAACAACATTTGGATCTCTTGGATGAACTATTGACTCTCATTCAGAAAGCAGGCTTGAAATGTAACCCAGCAAAAGAATAAATGTGTCAGAAAGAAGTACTCTTTCTGGGTCTGAAAATAACTGACCAAGGTTGAAGCCCTACCTGGAAGAAGGTACAGGGATTGCAAGACTTGCCATTACCCACCAGTGTGGCAACTCTTCAAAGGTTTCTAGGTATGGTAAACTATTAGAGAGATTTCATTTGTGATTTTGCTCAGAAAGCTGCTCCTCTGTATGAATTACTCAAAAAGGATGTACCATGGACTTGGGGCCCTATTCACACCCAGGCTGTGACGTCACTGAGGCAGGCCTTGGCCTCTGCCCCAGCACTAGTGAACCCCAATCCAACATTGCCATTCCACCTGGAGTGTGCCACCTCTGGCATTGCTATGTCAGCAGTGCTGGCCCAGAAGGTGCATGGCACCTTGAGACCCATTGCATATGCCTCACAGCTCTTGTCCCCAGTGGAACAGAAGTATGGTCCTTGTGAAAGGAACCTTCTGGCCACCTACTAGGCTGTCAAGCACTTCTTGTATATCATTGGGTACTCACCACTGATCATTAACACTAACCATACACCAACCACCTTTTTGCTCTTAGATAGAGTGAAGGATGGGTCAGTCTCTAACACCAGACTGACACACTGGTCACTTCTTCTCCAGGATAGGGACATACAGGTACAACTGACTAAAATCCCATCTATGTTAGCTCATGGCCTCCTTTTCCAGGTAGAACCCCATGACTGTACACTACAGTCACCTGATCTTGCTGATCCAGGTCCTTTCTTCCCTGCCACGCCACAAGTACTCAAGAGTACCTCTTTGTGCCATATCTTTACTGATGGTTCAGCATCCTACTATCAGGGAGAACAGATTGCAGGGATGGGTATTCTGGTGATCTACCCTTATGGGAACATGGTCAAGATATCTAAATGCTGTAGTGTAGCTTCATCACAGTACACAGAGATGGCAGCGGTGGCCTGTGCACTTGAGTTCATCCAACATGGAACTGAGGATACCATCATTTTTACAGACTCTGACTGGGTTTTTGTTCCCTTACAGAATTTCTTCCCTTCTGGCAGAAGAACTCCTTCCTCTCCTCTGATGGCAGTCCAGTGAAGTACAAAGAATTGGTAATATACATACATGCACTGGCACAGAAATTTGCACACAAACTCTATGTACACAAGGTCAAAGCCCACTCTCTCCATGACCCCTATCATGCCTTCAATGACACAGCAGACACCCTTGCTAAGGAAGGGGTCCAAGGGGGGACATCTGGATGATGGACCATTTAGAGGCTAATGCAGCTGTACACATTGCAGCACTCAAGAAGAAATCTGAACCTTTCACCCCTTGGATCTCTCCATAGCCCAGCATCTTGATACTGAACTCAATGAGGTGTTCAGATTCCTTGACAAGGGTACTGAAGAGAAACTTCCCACACATAACCCCTATTGAAGGCATGAAGGTAAGCTACGCTTGTCACCAGATGACAAGCTCATTTGGTTTCAACCAGATGACTCTACCACCAAGTTGTGGGTAGTCCCCAGACATCTAAGATCTGAATTCTTGCACCAAGTGCATGACACTCCTACTAGTGGACACCAGGGAGCAGAAAATACCCTTCAGCAGCTCAGGACCACCGTCTGGTGGCCTGGTATTACCAAAGATGTTAAACAGTGCATAGACAATTGCCTTGTTTGTGCGTAAAACAATCTCATCCTCACTAAACAAAATGCCAAACTTCTACCACAAAGACATTCTGGCCCTTGGCATGCCATCCAGATTGATTTCATTGGCCCTCTGACCAACACCAGCAGAAATAATAAGTATGCTCTTGTGGTAACTGACCTCTTATCGAAGTGGGTGGAAGCTTTCCCCACTAAGACATGCACAGCAAAGACTACTGTCAAAATCCTGGTGGAACAGATTTTCTCCAGGTGGGGTCTGCCTCTTAAGGTAGACTCTGACAAAGGAACCAGTTTTACAGGTGAGTTGATGAAAGAATCCCTTGAACTCCTCGGAGTTCAGCAGAAATTCCACATACCTTGCCACCCTCAATCCTCAGGTCAAGTAGAAAGAGCCAACCAACAGATTAAGCAAATGCTTTCCAAATTCATTATGGATAATCCCAAAACATGGGATTCCCTATTGCCTTTACTCCTTATGGCAATTAGGGGCACACTCTCAGCCACCACCCATCTCATGCCCTTTGAGGTGATGACTGGTCGACAGATGAGATTACCTGAACACCTGTTGTTTGACGTGCACCCCCCCCACTGCAGACCTCATGTCTGTGGACCAGTATGTGGAAAAACTCAGAAAAGACCTCATACACGCACACTTGTATGCTGCAAACTGCATGGGCAAGGCCCAGCAACAATCCAAAATACAATTTGACAAACACACACAGGAAGTGGATTGGCAAGTTGGAGATCAGATAATGGTACTTCGATTTGCACATCCCACCCACTCCTTCTCCAACAAGTGGGAAGGTCCATACCCCATTGTCAACAAGCTCAGTCCGGCAGTCTATCAAGTTAGACTCCTCCACAAGCAGTGTCAGTGGCTCAGTAGGTAGCACACTCACCTTTGAGGCCGAGAGAACAGAGGGCTGTGGGTTCAGTTTCCACATCTGGCACTTGGGTTAATATCCCAGTACTGACACTGTAATGCAGCATGAGAGGGGTGCTGCATTTCTGAGGTGCCGTCTTTTGGATGAGACGTTAAAACGAGGTCCCATCTACCTGGATTGGTGGTAGTTCAGGTGGATGTTAAAGATCCCATGGCACTTATCGAAAAGAGTAGGGGAATTTCCCTGGTGTCCTGGCCAAATTTCCCTCATTCACTAGAAATACCACCAACAGCTTAGTCTGGTTCAAGGTCAGTTGGCATGCATCTGTGTCCCCCCTTCCCGGGTCGTGCCTGAAAATAGGCAGGATTTGTCTAGTGCACTTACCCAGTCAACAAAAGCTAAAATAAATAAAATAAAATAAAAAAAAATAAACAACAACAAATTGACTGACAAATGGTTACATGCAAACCAGTTGAAACCGTATAAAGGAGCTTAAATTACTTTTCCTCACCCCATTGGGTGGAATTGTACTAACATACTAATCTTTGATCTTCCTTTTCAGATGCACTGACAAGATGGCTATCTTGTTCCATGATTTCCTCCTCTCAGGAGTGATCCCCTGCATCCAAGGCATGGTACCGGACCTCCTACGACATCTCAACCCTCCAGCACCTCCTCCAGAGGGAGTATCCATCAATATCCCAGATAGTATGATCACTGTCCAGGAAGGTTCCGATGCTTACCTAACTGCCTTGGTTGTTGCTCCTGATAAATCTACCCCTCAAATTGAGTGGCAAACCACATCACAAGGACAAATTCTCCCTGGGCCAAACTCTCCAAAGGAACTTTCTGGGGTTGGCCAAATGCTAAATTATCCCCGAATGGTTCACTGCCCTTGTTACAAACTGCATTAAGACATTCTGGTTTGTACAACATAACTGACTTAATAGATCCTTCTTACTGTAATTCTTTATCCAAAGATTCTGCCCAAAGATGTTGTGCTATACACCACATGGCTTCAGCAGCTATGTACCTCTCTGTGTTACCACCCACTGATAAGCAACTTTTGGAATGTCCAAAGCATAACCCTGGTCCCTGTAGTGGCCTCACAGCCACTGCCCTCCCAGGTTCTTTGATTAATAATTTACAGTTTATGCACATATCTGTTTTGTTTAATCTTACTTATTGGAATATGAAAGAGTTTGGTATGTGTCACAATACTAATACATCAGCCTTTTATAGTACATTATTGCTTGATAGTTTAGCTGCATTTCAGATTCGTACACATGATCCTTTTGCTGGGGTCTATTCTACTGTTCATAGAGGCAACTTCAGGAGGAAGCCCTCTCCTGATAATCTGAATCATAAATGCAACAAATGTGAAGTTGACAGTTCGGATGTCACAGGTGCAACAGGTACTGTCACAGGTCTTTTTGGTACGGCTATGTCTATCTAGAACAAAGCAGACATTGCTGCTATCAAAAGTCATTCTGCCAGGTTCTCCACTGGTTTGGTCAACAACATTTTACCTCCATTATTGCATGGTGTGGATGGCCTTAGTCAGGAAGAAAGATACACTGTAAACAACATGCACAACATTGCTAAGGCATTCACTGATTCTAAAGATAAGATCAACGCACTCATACAACAGAAGAACAAGGAAGCAGATAAACAATACATTGCTAGGGAGATACTCTGCTCTGCTTATGGCTCCTACATTATCACTACCATCAATAACCTCTTCCGTGATCTAGAATCTGGAAGAATTCCTGACATTATACATGATAGATGCATTTCCAAGTGGTATTGTCCAAGGTGTAAAACCACTAGCTGTGTTTCCATGTGTATGCAACAGAATTTGACTATTCCTCTTTCCACAGCTAGGAATTTGGGGTTTGTGACCAGACACCCTAATACTGGTCCTTGTTTCACTGCTAAGAAATGTTCCATAACAGATACCATGTTTGTTTCCTCCACTGTCTCCTTACCACATTTTAATCCTACTACGGCTTTGTTCGACAAGCTTGCACTGGTACATTCCATGGGGCATTTGGACAAAGACATCTACAGAGAACCTGGAACTACCACCTCTACTGGTCTATCATTCTTTCCTGGATGCCTGGGTGGCTCTGTACACAGACTGCTGTGCGAAAAAGCAATGTATCTACCTGTGCCGATGTGATGTGTTTGATGTAATACAGCCTGTTTGTGGTTACTCCCCAGACAGCATTGATTGGACTTTCACTATGGATGATGACATCACTGCAAATGGCACCAACTCTTTCAACTCAACTTTGGCTCCAGATCAGCTCTACAAATCCTATCGTAAGGAAGTTCATCGCCTGTCAACACGGATTTTGAAGACGACCTACACCTGCCCTGTCCAGTTGCAAAAGTGGAGACTATGTACTGTGCACTCACAGTACAATTCTGGTGGTGAATTCTGTGTTGTCACAAATTATAAGACTTACACATATGATTCTGTTACATGTGCTATTGAATACCCCAATTTCTGTTTTGTCCCCCACCAGAAGACTGTTATAGGACATACTGTTATAACCCCCTTTCCCCTTATGGATGCAGATATTATTGATGGTAACCCAGATTATCTACTCACACTGTCAGAATATTTGCCATACTTTAATGTACACATAGATCCACTTACACTTACACTGAAATCACTTTTAGACAGGAAAGATACACACCTCATCCACATCAGCAATAATATGACCAAAGCCAATGATGCTGTTCTTGACTTGATTAATGATGGACATATGAATAACGCATTAACTAACACCTGGTTAGAGATTACTTTTAAAGGTTTTGTTATTATACAAGCATTTTTGATTTTCACTTTGATTATTATGCTTTGCTGCCTACGATGTACACTACGCCAACACCGTGAGCAGCTCGAGTTCCTTTACAAGGCTCGCGCATCGGGATTGTAAATGACCACTGCTCCTGTCCTTTCCCTAGACATCTGCCTGTGTTGCCCTTAGAGACAACAAGGGGGAATTGTTACACGAGGTCCCTGCACCCTAATTGGTACCTCAGAGGTACACCATAGACAGCTAATGCTTAGGTATGGGTTATACTAATATTTAGGGCTAAGGGCATCTACCGTATAAGAGTAGATGTCAGGATATGAATGCATATTGTTGTAATCCACTTTGCTTGCTAATACACATATATTTTACCATGTATTTTCTGTCTATTTCTTACTTGTCAGATGCCAAGACACCTGTCCTTGAAGTAATCATAATATGTAAGATGGCATTGCCATCTTTTGGTGATTTGTACTACTACACTTAGTTATGTAAGACTCTGTATAAGAACTCTTTTGTTCTAAACTGATGACTACAGAATTGTATAATGTTATCTTGGACCATGGAGCCACCTCTAATTTAGCCAATAGGGTTCATCTCAGTAACTAGAAATGTTTCTATCTTTTGGTAACCATAGTAATTATCATAGGTATATAATGTAATGCACAGGCTTTACACCTCAGAGACCCAAGAGACCCCAAGAGACTACAGAGAAACCTCGAGGTGTAGGGAACACTTAGCACTGGCTGCTGGTTTGTATTGGTAAGAACTGCTTAGGGCAACTGTGATTTATCCCTTTGGTAGTAATAAACTTGTTTATTACTCTAATGCAACGTGTTTGTAATTACTTGCATTCTCAATATCATCAAGAATCTGAAAGTGAGGTTTAGACCTCTCAACAATACAAACCAGCTTTTCCTCAATCCAAAGAAAATTGTCTCAGTAACTTTTGAATGTGGAAAAGACTCACCCGCCTTCCCTCAACCCCCACTTTCCATACCACAGACAGGTCCCCCCTGAAGGACTGCACCTCTTTCAGATAACTTGGGGTATGGCTTGACCAGCACCTTGACTTTTCTGTACATAGCTACTCAATGCACAAAAAAACTACATCACAAACTGGGCACTGTATATAGCAACAGGACCTGCCTACCTTTACCAGCCCACAAAGCAATCATACAGAAAATGATCCTCCCGATATTTGACTGGGGGACGTAGTTTACAGCATGGCCACTAAGTCAACCTTAATCAGGTTAGATCCCCTCTACTATTCCTTCTGCCAGTTTGCCCTGGACTGCCCACCCTCGACACACCACTGCATCCTCTATAAGTCACTTGACCTGATGTCGCTACAGGATCACAGACAGGCCCACTGTGCCAGGGTTACAGCTAAATTCTGGGCACAGTCCCTCCCCTCATACCTCCAGTCAGCCCTCTCTGTCCAGCCCCCCACTGCGTACGCACTCAGGAACTCAGACTCCAGGCTCTTTTTTATCCCACGCATGTCCTCACATAAAGGACAAGCTGCTTTCAGTTTCCATATGCCCAAACTGTGGAACACCTTACCGGCTGAAATTCAGCACATAGACAGCAGCCAGCATTTAAACCACCTCCTCAAGGCACACTTCTCCCCCACCTGCACATGCACCTAGCTCATTCCCTTCCTACCATGCCCATACACCCATTCTCTTGGGGCTAACAGGGCCTCTCAAAATACTTATTATGTGTATAAGTATGCTAGGCACCTTTTTGGTCTCTATTAAGCATTGTAGTGCTTACTCACCTGCTTATTATTCCAGTATCCCATCCACTGTGTAACCCTTGGGATATCAGCCCTGTAGCAAAATGTATTGTAGCTGCCTTGAGTATCTGTTTAATGTCCTGTATTTCCTGTGTTGTTTACTGTATTTGTACATATACCTGTTTCCCTCCCCAGGATGCATCTGGAATCGAGCGGTCTCTGCTCAGCATGCCTTCCTGGTAAAACTCTTAAATAAATAAATGTGGGACTTTGTCAAAAGCCTTTGAGAAGTCCAGAAAAATGACATGTACTGAATTTCTGTTGTCTAGAGCTTTACTGACTTTGCCATAAAATTCCAAAAGATTGGTCTGGCACGACCTTCCCTTGGTGAACCCGTGTTGTGTACAGTCCACATCTTCGGTCAGGAGTAGGAATTCAATAATATGGTCCTTAACTCATTCTATCCTATTGTCACTTAGAATGTTCAGGTACCCTCTGCCTGCTGCTAGAACACCTGTGTGCCTTAAGGGGTTTTAGATCTGCAGCATTCATGCAGACACACTGTGCTTAAACCTACATATCTTAAAAACCATACATCCAATTTTAAAACTGTAAAAAGAAAAAATTTTCAGGAAAAAAAGGTTTTGAAAATGAGTGAGGTTTGGTAATGTCTATTTAACTGGATTTAATGTTGTGTAAGGTTGCTTTCATATTTTAATAAATTCTGATTATTTTATCTAAATATAATTATGCTCTGTTTAGTTAGTCATGCAAAAATATTAAATTTCTGTAAAATTGTTGATTAAAATTGTTAAAAATGTACAATAAACATCTATCATTGTCTAAATATAAATTTTGCAAGTGTTTTACCATTTTTTAGTCAGAAATCAATATCTGAATCTCTTGTTATTACAGCTTGAGTTTTTTGTTCCACTCCACTGGTTGGAATTTTTAGTGTTTAATTCTTCCTACCCACTAATTTTAGTTTATGAATCTGATTATCAATTTTTTTGTTTTTCCCGTAGTTTAGTAAGAACATATTTACACATTACCTTAGGAGGACATATCAGGAAGTGATGAAGGAAGGAATTGCTTTGTGAGGTCAAGTGATGTAAATAAGAAGAACACTTCCAGTGTAGGTCAGTGAGCTGATACAGGAAATGGATACATTTGTTAGTGCTGGAGGTCTCTGTATGATTAATTGCATATTTGCTGTAGTTAAAATATGTAATTTCATTGAAATAAACTATTTTATTTTATTTTTGTAATAAAATCCCATAATAAGTACAGGAAACTGTATTTTATTTGTGCTGTTTGCTTTATCATACTGTAAATGAAGCATGATGTTGTTCATGTAAAGGTTCACAGTCTTTCAGTAAACATCATGTTACATAAATATGTGTATTATTTAATTTCCTGGCATAGTTTATTTTTGGGGGGTTGTATTATGGGATGGTTTAAGGTGAGGGAATGACTGTATGATGAAACACTGTGTGTTAATGGCAGGGGGGGTCCTGCATTCATAATACATGCTCAGATGCACGTCATATGTTCTGGGGAAATGAGAGGGGCTGTATGCATGTAATAATGGTGCTAATATACACTGTAGATACAATATGGGTATACATATAGGATGATGAAATTGCTGAAAAGGCACTGGTAATTTGGGGTATACTGTGTCATGGGGAAGGTGGTGAGTGTGCCTGTACCAAGGAATGATGCTCATAGGCACTGCAGTCATTTTGCGTCATGAATTGGTACCCGTCCTTGGGGTATACTCAGTTGTAGGGAAGCAGGTGGGGCTGCACGCACCTGGTAATGGTGTTCATATGCCATGCAGAAACATTGTGGGTACACATACAGGGTGATGTCATGGGCACCTGTAAAGGTTGTGTACTATGTGCTGTGTCACATGGTTTGCCTGCATACACATGTGATATGTTGCAACATTCAGTATGGCGCATTTTGTGGGTGGGAAGGAGTGTGGGTATGCCTGCACCATGGAGTGATGCTCATTGGTGCACATGTGTACTGTGTGCTATGTTTCATTTGAATGGACTGTATAAGTCATACACTGGCACTGATCACATCACAGTGCATCAGAGGTATGGGATGGTTTGAAGCATTATGAGCACAAGGGACTAAAGTGGTTGTGGAGTAATTTGAACTTGAATAGAACATTATAGTGCATCTGACGGTAGTGTTGGAATGAATCTTGATGTGCACAATGGACTACGCCATGGTGATTGAGGAGGGATCCATATCAGTAATGCTCATCACACAGTGTCAGAGATAAAGGTTGGACTGAAGACTGATGAACAGATGGACTAAATCAGGGACTCTGGTGGGATTTGAACCTTGACAGCACTTTATAGTACAGTAGAGGTAGGGGCTGGACTGACACCAGATCAGTCAATGGACAACACCATTGGCTGTGGAGGGATCTGAACCTGAAATGCACTTCACTGTTCACTACAGTTTGGGGCTCGACGGATGCATGATAAGGAGATAGATTTTACAAGTGGCTGTGGAGGGATTTGAACCTGAAGAATACTTTACAGTGCATCAGAGATTGGGGCTGAACCAATGTCATATGAATTGATGGGCTATACCAGTGGATGTGGAGGGTTTTGAATATCAAATGCACTTCACAGTGCATTATGGGATTGGTCTGGACTGATACATGGTAAGTCAATGGACAACACCATCAGCTGTGGAGGGCTCTGAACCTGAAATGCACTTCACTGTTCACTACAGTTTGGGGCTCGACTGACACATGATAAGGAGACAGATCTTACAACTGGCTGTGGAGGGATTTGAACCTGAAGAATACTTTACAGTGCATCCGAGATTGGGGTTGAACTGATGTCATATGAATTGATGGGCTACACCAGTGGATGTGGAGGGTCTTGAACATCAAATGCACTTCACAGTGCATTATGGGATTGGTCTGGACTGATACATGGTAAGTCGATGGACAACACCATCAGCTGTGGAGGGATCTGAACCTGAAATGCACTTCACTGTTCACTACAGTTTGGGGCTTTACTGACATGTGATAAGGAGAAAGATCTTACAAGTGGCTGTGAAGGGATTTGAACCTGAAGAATACTTTACAGTGCATCACAGATTGGGGCTGAACTGATGTCATATGTATTGATGGTCTACACCAGTGGATGTGGAGGGTTTTGAATACCAAATGCACTTACACAGTGCATTATGGGATTGGTCTGGACTGATACATGGTAAGTCGATGGACAACACCATCAGCTGTGGAGGGATCTGAACCTGAAATGCACTTCACTGTTCATTACAGTTTGGGGCTCGACTGACACATGATAAGGAGACAGATCTTACAAGTGGCTGTGGAGGAATTTGAACCTGAAGAATACTTTACAGTGCATCAGAGATTGAGGCTGAACTGATGTCATATGAATTGATGGGCTACATCAGTGGATGTGGAGGGTTTTGAACATCAAATGCACTTCACAGTGCATTATGGGATTGGTCTGGACTGCTACCTGGTAAGTCGGTGGACAACACCATCAGCTGTGGAGGGATCTGAACCTGAAATGCACTTCACTGTTCACTACAGTTTGGGACTTGACTGACACGTGATAAGGAGACAGATCTTACAAGTGGCTGTGGAGGGATTTGAACCTGAAGAATACTTTACAGTGCATCACAGATTGGGACTGAACTGATGTCATATGAATTGATGGACTACACCAGTGGATGTGGAGGGTTTTGAACATGAAATGCACTTCACAGTGCATTATGGGATTGGTCTGGACTGACGCATGGTAAGTCGATGGACAACACCATCAGTTGAGGAGGGATCTGAACCTGAAATGCACTTTACTGTTCACTACAGTTTGGGGCTCATCTGATGCATGGTAAGGAGCTAGATCTTACAAGTGGCTGTGGAGGGATTTTAACCTGAAGAACACTTTACAGTGCGTCAGAGGTTGAGTCTGGACTGACGTCGTACGAGTCGATGGACAACACCAGTGACTGTGGAGGGATTCAAAACTGATTTGGCCTTTACAATGCATCAGAGATTGGGGCTGGAGTGATACCAGATAAGTTGAAGGCAACACCATTATTTTTTTCATTTTAAACAATCAGCAACAGCGTATTAGGGAGAAAACTCAAGTGCAGAGCATGAGACAAACATGCAACTGACCTAACCCACTTATCATCCATAACGAGGAGCAACATGCCACATAGATTTTAACATAGCCATAATCTGAACATAAACTCTTTAAAAAGTAACAAAAGGTGCTGAATTCATGTGACCTCATCTAGTACATGCACAAGAAACACTCTCTCCCATCAGGAATGCCAGCCGGATCCATAAGATGTGATCACACAGGATGACCAGAAATTATCCCAAAATGAACAAAGTAACAACTATGAAAACTTTTATCATAAATAAAAATAAAAACAAATAAAGTAAATACAGATTACAAGTCGAGGTTTTGGCACCAAAATGAAGTGAGTATTTTAGGATAAGAGCAGCACCTCCATCTTGAAACTAAGTTTCCAGTCACCATGCTCTTCCTGCACCAGTGTGTGCTCTGACTGGTTAATGGAAACAGTGATGTGTGCAATAAGCATAGAGGAAGCATGGCAACAGTGAGGATCAATATGACCAAATGGTGATGCACTACAGAGCTAGGGCAGTTGCAGGTGAGGGCTGTGACCCCTAACTGAAACATCAAAAAAAAAAAAAAAAAATCACTGTACACTCCAGAGTCCAGAGAGCCACTTTCCCCTCCAGTGACGGGTCATAAAAAAAATACGAGTCTTTGCTTGAATGCTAAATAAGGATTTAGTCTAACGTTTCAGGCACACACATTGAATAGAATAGTGGAAGGCACAACAAAAGATCTGCATGCAGGTTCCCTGGTGCTTCAACAACTAAGAGCTTCATCAGGGGGATGGTGCCTGCATCTAAGACAATCTGTTTATACCAATTAAATTCAGAACTGATGATGTCAGAAAATCCGACCAATCACAGAGCTCGATTTTTAAATACAGAAATATTCAGCTCACTTAGTGGTATAAATAGACTAATAGTTATAACAATCATGATATCAGTGACAATATGTTATTGTAGAAAAAATATCCCAAAAAACAAAAAAATACACCAAAGTGACGGCCAATCGGATTGCTTGAATAAAAAAAAAATATAAGTTATGAAATTAATTATAGTGTCAACCTGATTAGCTTAACATGTTACACTAAAACAAGATGATTTGTTGTTACAATACAAACTAATGGCAGAATTAACATAACACATTTTTCACAGCGCATGCAAAAAATAGTAAATTTTTTATTTATGTATTAAGGCTTGTTTTCTCAAAAATAGCCAATGGGAACGCATATTATATTAGGTAAAATCAGTAAGGGTACGATGTCCCCCTATTAGCTGGTACAACTCAATTCATCAAATGTAAACAAATGCTTGAGCTGCACCAAGAGAAAGATATGGATGCCAATCGGTGTCATCAGGCACTACAGCACATGATTTAGGACGCCATATGGCATCATCAGGAAAAAGAGGTATGTTTTTTTATGACTCCATATGGTGTCATCAGGAAGGAATGAGTTTATGCCTTCCAAGATTTTCCCCAATAACGCTGTCAGGCTGATTGGTCTATAGTTCCCTACCTCTTGCCTTTTTCCCTTTTTATGGATAGGTACCACCACTGCCTGCCTCCAGACCTCCAGGACCTCACCCTCACTGAGGGATTTCTGAAAGATAGATGTTTTTGGTCCTGCCAGTGCCTCTGCCAGCTCCTTAATTACTCTGGGGTGTAGACCATCAGGGTTCTGCCCTTTGTTTTGATCTATCTTCTGGAGTCTTAACTTAACATCAGTTATTTCCACTACCAGGCCGGATTCTATAGATTGGTCAAAATGATTTTTAGATGCATGTGTTCTCTTATTGAAAATAGAGGAGAAATGGCAGGTGTACTGCTCAGCCACTATGTGGTTATCGGTAATTAATATCCCATCGGAACCTTTCGGTGGGCCAATTGTTTTGCTGCTTCCCTTCCTATTATTGATGTAAGATTAGAAAGATTTATAGTTATCCTGAACTTTGCAGGCCAATCTAAGCTCATGTTTCTTCTTGGCCTGCTCTATGCTCTTTTTAATTTGTTTTAAGCATTTTTGTATCCTTCCCAGCATGCTTTATTGCTGCTTTTCTTGGCCTTTTTATAGGCCTTATTCTCCTTTTTGATTGTTTCCTGACTGAGGGTGTCAACCATGGTGGGAGTTTTTTTTTGCCTCATTGTATTTTTTGTGGATGGTGTGTAAATTTGCACCAAGTTGGTAATTTTATTGTTCAATAAGTCCCACATATGCTGAAGTGGTTGATTTTCAAAATCCACCTCCCAATCCCATTCAGCCAGTTCCCTTCTCATACTGTGGAAGTCTGCCTTGTTATAGTTATAAATTGTAGTGCTACCTATGATATAATTGAATCCCACCATAGAGTGATCACTTGAGCTCAGGGAAGCCAATACTCTACAGTCTTGAATATTGTTGACCATATTGCTCAGGACCAAGTCCAGTACGTGATTACCCCTAGTATTCTCAGTCACAAACTGGTCCATGCCAGCCAATATGAATGCTTCCAAGAAGCGCAGCTCAGATGGGGTTTCTGCATTCAATGTGTCCCAGTTAATCCCAGGGAGATTAATATCACCTAGCAGTGTAATATTGTCAGTAGATGTTATTTTGTTAATGAAATATAGAAGTAGGGAGTCATCCTGATGTGAAATGGACGGTGGCCTATACACTAGTCCTGTGTTGATCTTGGCATTATGTGGTGGGGAGATTTTAATCCATAATATTTCAGCAGTTTCCCAGTGAGTGGTTTCTATACATTCCATTACGATGTTGTCAGCTACATACAGGGCAATGCCCCCTCCCTTAGAATGTGACCTATCCCTGTGATATAGAGTAAAACCTGGAATATTCTTGTCCCAGGTGTCCTTGTTTTTCCACCAGGTTTCAGTTATGGCTCAGATCTCTAGTAAACTTTTGTAAAATGTAGAGAAGTTCATCAAATTTACTGCTGAGGCTGCTGGCATTAATTAATAGAAAGTTTCATTTGGGAGGTTCCAGCTGCCTGGTGGATGCACCCTTAGGTTTGGGGTCCCCAACATCCCCCCTTCCATGAAGTTTAAATGGTTATCAATTACTTGTCTTAACTTGTCTGCAAAAATACGCTTCCCCTGTTTATTTAAATGTAAACCATCCTGTGCAAATGGCTGTGATCCTTGAAAATTGTCCCAGTGATCTACACATGTGTATCTCTCCCTAAAGCACCAACGTTTCAGCCAGCCATTTAGCCTCAATATGTCCCTGGTCTTTGCTTGACTAGCTCAAGGGACTGGCAAAAGTCCTGAGATCACCAGATCACACCTCTTGGCTGTTACCTTGTTCCCTTTCTTACTGCCTGGGCTATTTCTCTTCCATTTGTGCCTTTACACTCCTAAATGCTTTCCCTGTCTCCCTCTGTTTCTCCTGATACATCTCTCTATCCTTCTCTCTCTGTGTCTCCTTATACATCTTGAATGCTAACTTTTTTGCCTTTACCTTCCCAGACTCCTCTTTTGAGAACCATAGTGGTCTTTTTCTTCCTGCTTTTGCTTACTTGTCTGATGCAGAGGTTTCTTGCCTTCTCAACCTTCCTTTGAGATTTTCCCACTGTTCCTCCAGTCCCCCCAGTCCCCCTCCCACCAGGGTATCCCTGAGGTATTCCCCCATCTTTTTAAAATCTACCCTCCTGAAGTCCAGGACTCTCACCTTTGTGTGGTTCGATTAAGCCAGAGTACTTATATTGAACCACATATGGTGATCACCGGTCCCCAGGTGGCCATGCACTGTGACATCTGCAACACTGTCCCTGTTGGTGGGTACAAAGTCCAGAATTTCCCTCTTATGAGTGGGATCTTTTACTAGTTGCCTGAGGACCACCCCCTGCAGGGAGTCCATGATGCCTCTGCTCCTAGATGAAGCTTCATCTGAGATGCTCCTGTCTACATCCGGTAGATTGAAGTTCCCCACCAGCAGCACCTCTCCCTTGTTTACCATCTTTTGGATGGCTTCCACCAGAATCTTATCCAGCCCCTCCCATGCATCTCCCTTCCCTGTTTCTAGGGTGACCCACAGTACCTCCACCCCTCCCTGATTTCCCTGTATCTTAGTAGCTTTTATGCTATCCCTCACATAAAGAGCCACTCCTCCCCATTTCTTTCACACCCTGTCCTTTCTGAACACAGTGTAGCCTAGTATGACTATATCTCAGTTATGGTTCTCAGTGCAACATGACTCAGTAATGGTGACAAAGTCCAGGTCAGCCTCTGACATGATGGCCTCTAGGTCCAGAATTTTGTTTCCTAGACTTTGAGCATTTACACACATGGCCTTCCATAATCTGCTACCACCCTGTTTGTTAACCTCCTTGTCCCCTTTTGCCTTCTTTACTTAACACTTCTACTGTCATTCCCATCTCTCTGCATTTTTACCATTTTGTTTCTTTTGTTGTTGAGTACCCTTTGGTATTTCTCTCATCTAGGACTCTCCCTACTACTTACTTCAGTTTGAGGGGGGACAGTTTATGTCTCCATGTTTCCTTCTGCCACCTGCCTCAGCTAGTTTAAATGCTTACCAGTGTAACATTTACACCACTCATTGAGGACTATGGTTCCCCTCCCAGATGGATGCAGGCTATCTCCCCAGTATAGGCCCCTATCCGTGCAGGTGGGACCCCTGTCCCCAACGTAGCTGAACCCCTTCTCTCTGTACCATTCCTTCAACCATGTGTTGAAGCTCCTGGTATGGAGTTCCCTATCCTTCCCCCTGTTGTAGACAGGTATCACCTCAGAAAGGCCACTGAGCATGCTACCTGCCAAAGACCCCTCCCCAACTCACTGACCTCATCCTGCACACTCCTATTCCAATTCCTAACCAGCTCATTGGTCACTAGGTGGACAATGACATCCAGCTGTACATCCTGTCCAGCTGTTCTAGCATTCTTCAGGATCCACTTCTCATCACTCTAAGCAGTGGAGCCAGGTAGGCACCTAACCACTCTCTTCTCCTCACTTCCTGTCCCCAAATCTATCCCCTAATAATTGAGTCCCCCACCAGGAGTTGCTTCCTCCTCCTCTGGGGTCCTCTTTTACACTCCTTGGGATCTCCACTAGCAATTTAGCTGTAGAGGTTAAAGCCCTGTCTGGGAGGCAGCCCTATCCATAATGTCTGCTTCAGAGATAGACCTACCTCAGAGGTAGGGCTGCCTTGGAGGCAGGTCTGCCTTAGAGGTAACCTTTGTTGTTGTTAACCATAATGACCTTACAGACCATCTAATTCAAAGGAACGCTTCAGCAGAGGTTATGATATTTTGATACAATGAAAGCTGAGTCCTGGCTAACCATATGAATTATCTGTAAAAGATCAGTTACAAGCTGCTACTCTGGGTCAAAAAGGCTGAAGTATTCCCCTTAAAAAATGAAAATGTCTTCTTTATAAGTCATTTTGACTAAACCAGGTTCCCTCCATTCTTAGCCCAATAGCTCCTAAAAGACTTTGACATAATGGCACTCACAGAACTGATGCTACACACCAGTGCCTTATATAGCCATGTTCTGGAGGAGTACCTTTATTTCTGTGGTTACCCTTTACCCAGTGCCCCCTTGTGGCACAGCCAAACAGAGGCTGACAGCCATGGCTCTAACAATACCTCAAAGACTTTAGGTTACAGCTGTGACAGTCATCCCTGCAAAGGCAATGTGACTACATGCACACTGTCCAGAAACCGCATAAATCACTTTGCTCTTACCTTAATTTGCCACCTAGAACCCAAATTTACTCTCCTTTATTACCTATAAAGTGGATTTGATGTATTCTTGCATCAACCCCTTCCATAGAATAACTATATTGATGTTTTCAGAGTATTCCAAGGAATAAGCAAGCAAATTTACCCATGTTTTCACCCACAGGACCCAAACCTTAGTACTACCAAAGATATGTTAGCTGATGTTAACAGTGAAAAAAACACTGCAAAAGTAACTTACAAAGGTTTCTCATTTTAATCCTTCCCGAATTAATATCCAAATAAGTAATTTTCCATTTTCCCACTGCTCTCTTTGTATAATTGCCTCCCTACCCCCAGCTTGTTTCCTTTTTCTCTGTTTACCACATTCCACAGGTGAAATATCTGCCATGAAATACAGGAATTCAAAGTTCTGTATAATTCAATTGGTAGAATGTTCATGTCCCAACTTACACACACACACACACACACACACACACACACACAAAACAAAGGCATCAAGTGAAGCCAGAGCCTCAGTTTTATCTGTGGCAGAGTACAGTAAATAGAAGACATTTCCCTGGTAAATAGGAAGATGATTTTTCATAGTCAACAAAGGAACACTAGTAATAAAAGCTATTATCAGTCCTTGTTATTGTTTATTTGCAGAATGCAATGTTACATCTTGGTATCCTGGTGGATTCTGTAAATGTGTCAGGCTGTTAGCCAGTGAGATGGAGGAAATAGCTACTCTCACTTCCCAGTCAATGGTGCGGTAGAACACTGGGTTCATTTGAATACCAACATATAACAATTTTATGCACATTACCACCTACTTAGGATTTCCTGTTCAAAACCAGTTACTCAGGTGTGCTTTGTGAATTAAGCTGCAAGTCTGCCTGAGAGCCTGTGATTCAGTTGTTGAGTTGTCAATCTGCTAGTGAGGCAGACATGTGGGCAAAATGCTTGTGATATGGAGAACTCTGCTGCTCTTTGTTTCTGGCTCCCCAGCAAATCAGGTATTATTACTACTAGGATAAACTTCACTCACCATTCATTCCTATTCTACACATTGAAGAGAGAGAGAAGATGCATGCTCCACAGTGGGTGGTTTTCTTATTTACAGGTATAATAGCAGACCTGAAACTGGTACTTGTTTTTTTGGGGAAGAGTAGAGGTTATTTATTCACAAGAGAGTGTGAAAGACAGTGGGGGTTCCAGTGATAAAACATAGGGATTAGGAGGGGGACGTGGAGGAACTGGGTCTTGTGGACTGGGGAAGGCAAATTTGCAGTAATTAATTATAAAGCCAGCAGTGATAATAACTTCTGCAGTGTACAGGGTGGGCAGTGGTGGCTTAGCAGTGGAGATGGGTGCAGGATATGTTTAAATACTGCATGTTATTGTGATAGGTAGTGGTGTCACTAACTCAGAGGTTGGGGATTGTTTTTTGCATAGTACTGTTACCTAAACACTCTTGGTGTGCAGGGTAAATAATAATAATACAGATTCTTGTGCCTCGGAGTCTGCCAATAAACATTCATAAACAAGCAAGGAATACTAATAAAGTTTATTATACTACTTACGCCAAGCATGTGACAGAGAAAATCACAAGGGAGATGGGTTTCTTACCACTCTCCTGAAGAATGTACATAATCTCCAGAACTGTAGATCTTAAGTTCTCTAAGATCTTGTTTTCTCTCCCCAAGCTCCGGTTCTCCTAGAGGAGCTACAGTAGGTTGCAGACAACTATAATCCCAAGATGGCGGCCACGCTGGGCTAGCCGTCAGACTGCTGTATATTGTGCTTGTGTTTTACTCTTTTCCGTTTTATTTTAAAGTCTTTTTAAGTCCTTTTTCGTTTGATTTTACGTTTTTGTTTATTTGGTTCAGTTTATTTTGGTGCAGTGCACTTTTTGATCTCAAACCTGGGTCGCAGAGAAGCTACTTTGGCGCTTACCTGTTTTTGGCCTTTCATACCTGCATTTCTAGTGCTCGCGGTTTGGATTTTTTGGATGGTTTGGATTTCGGGACCCGCGGTCGCTGTGTAAGGTCCTAGTTTGCTCTGGGAACTGGGCTGCCTTTCGAATTAGTGGCTTGATGGTCGCGTTCCAGTTTCAAACTTCTGTGAGGTGTTTGTTTGTTTAGCGCGACCCTTTTGAACACTTCTCGAGGAAGAGTTTACTTTTGTGGGACTTGGAGGAGACGGGATCCACTGTGACTGAGCCTACCAAGGATCATTGGGCACTTTTTGATATTTTCAAGGCTGCGGAGACTATCTGGGACTTTGTGACCTGTCCGTTTGGAGTGGTACTGTCAAGTCTGCAGAGACTACTGTAGATTAAGTGTCCTGTTAGCTTGGTTTGGGACTTGTTTTGGCTTTTGGGCGCTTGAGGGTTGGTGACCTACACAGGGGCTGGGGTTGGGGCCTGTTGGAGGGCTGGCCTTTTGACCCTACTCCCCTAGACTCCCGGTGGAGTCAGTCAGAGGGCTGACCTGGCCTGGAGTCATGGTATTGGGTCACCATTATAGCCCGGTAGCTGCCGCTTAAATAATCTGGTGGAACCTGCGGCTCGATGTGTGGCTCCCCTTGGAAATCTGGAGTTCCTGAACCCTGAATCCTGTTTGGAAATTCTGACTTACTGGATATATTAAGGACTTAGGGCCAGTATCATTGAATTCTTTAGTGTGCCAATTAAGTGACTTGGAGAGTGCCTGCAAGATAAGTGACTGTGGAAACATTAACTGTTTATAGTAATATTTTTGAGAAATTGACTTTATTTATTAGTTGGCTTGTGTTGGTCCGGTGGTCCTGGGCTGGTGTCACACACAGTGGGGGGGATTGGGGTTGACTTGAAGGCCTGTCCTTAATTTTCCCTCCTCTATACCCCTGGGGCAGCCGGCTGGGAGGTCGCCCACTCCTGGGGTAGAAGTAGTGGGTCACCGATCCTTTCGGACTGACCAGTTCTTGTGGCCTGCTGGCGGTTTTATTTTTTGTCCAGCCTAGGTGGTTGATGAATATGGTTTATTGTATTTCGAACTTTATTTGCCTTGAGGGATAATTTAGCAGTGAGAGTGCTTGTTTCCAGTTTATAGTCCACTCTCCTTGGTTCAGTGAGAGTGTCCTGGAGGGTGGTCTTTAAATTATTCCCTCTTTGTATTTTTATTTATTTATTATTATTTTTTATTTTTGTTGTTAGTGTTAGTTTGGTGTTATTATTTTATTGTCCCCTGACCGTGAGAGGGCCTGTGGATATAAAATAGTTTAATTTAGTTTATTAATTGTTGTATTAGATTATTGGTTTATCTTATTCTTTTTAGTGGTGGGTGGTGGTGTTGTTTATTCATTTTATTTGTGGTTTTAACTTTTTGTGCAGTCTGATGTGTTGGCCAGTTCCACCTGCTGTTACGTTTCGGTCTCCGCTCTCCATGCCCTCCACCCCTTTTTCTTGTCCCCTTTGCCAGCCCATGTCTACCATCGGTGTCGAGCATTAGGGATTGTGCATAGGGGACAGAGGAATTGGGGGGGTGTGGAGGGTTGTGGACAGCGGAGGGAGCAGTGCTCTCCCATAGGGGTGGTTAGGCCTCGAAGACACCCTGGGGTGAAATGGTTTCTGGAGCGTGGTAGTTCCGTTCTGGTTCCCATAGCCAAGGGCACCTCCAGTACTGGAGGGCAAGTGGTTGGGAAAATTCGTCAATCTCATCCAACCCGGGCGTTGTGTGCAATGCCAGATCTGTCTGTAATAAGATGGGTCTTATTGCGAGACTTTGTAAGGGGCAGATCTGACTTGCATTACCGAGACCTGGTTGGATGGGAATCTTGACCCCATTTTAGAGCCGCTGTTCCTACGGTTCTCGGTTATACACCGGCCGAGATTGGATCGCGGGGTGGTGGCGATCTGTTTCAAGACCGGATTGGGCCTAACTGGTGTTCCAGTTGAGGAGGCAAGATCATTTGAGTGTACTGTGGTAGCTGGTGTGGGGTGCAGGATTGCTCTCATTTACCATCCACCAGGTGATGAGAAGCTTTTCCTGCAGGAAATAGCAGATTTTTACACTGACATGGCCTTGGAATCGCCCAGATTGATGGTGCTGGGCAATTTCAATGCGTGGGTCGACGACGAATCTTCACTTTTTGGTCAACATTTCCTCCAGGTGATGACATCGCTGGGCTTCACACAGGTTGTTTCCACAGCTACCCATAAAGGTGGTCACTCTCTTGATCTTGTTTTCCTCCTGGGGATTGAGGCATCTGATTTGGTGGTGGAACCAGTTGGCTGGTCTGATCATTACTCAGTTGGGTTCAATTTTGAGGGCCCCCCTGGGTAGGTCGGCCCCTGTGGAGTTGGTCAAGTACCGCCCATTGTGGGACGTTGTCCCTGAAGACCTGATGGCGGTTTTTGACTTCTCATTGTTTGACAATTTGTGCTCTGATCCTGAGCAGCTAGTGGTGGCCTATAATGAGACCATCTCGTCTGCTCTTGATCAGATTGCACCAACCCGCGTTCGCCCCCTTCCACGACGCCCCATTGCTCCTTGGTTTGATGAGGCATTGAGAGGGCTGCATAGGTTGGGGCGTAGGTTGGAGCGTCATTGGAGGAAGACTGCATCGGATGCCGACCATCTTATTTTTCTAGAGCATTATAAGCTCTATCAAACAGAAATTTCCTGTAAGAAGGCAGAATTCCTGTCCAGGGAAATTTATGTTGCTCGGGAATCGACCGGCTCAGCTCTTCAGAACTGTCGACAGACTGTGCAACCAAGTCTGTTGGCAGATCCGTCGAGTTTTTACACAGAATGACTGTGAAGAGATCGCTCGGTTCTTTGCAAATAAGGTGGAAGACATCCGGAGGCAGTGTCGCCGACCCCACTCTAAGGTTGTTGCAGTTGATCAGTGTTTTGTCACAGAGCCTGGAATTTCCTGGAGTTCCTTTGATCTGCCGGATTTTGTAGACACTATGAGGATTGTCCGCGAGATGCGCCTAACGTGCTGTAGTTTGGATCCGGGTCCTACTTCCCTGATTATGGGATGTAGTGAGTCTATCGGCCGGTCCTTGCTCGGATTATCCGGTGTTCCTTGAGATGGGAGTTTTCCTAGCTCTCTGAAGGAAGGGTGACTCTTCTGAAGAAAGCTTCCCTGACCCAGATGACCCAGCCAACTACCGCCCGATCTCTAACCTCCCTTTCGTGGTGAAGGTTATTGAAAAAGTTGTGGCGGCCCAATTGGATAACCATTTGACCATCCATAGTTTATACGAACCTCTCCAGTCTGGTTTTCATAAAAGGCATAGCACCGAGACTGCTCTGGTTCGGGTATTCAATGATCTCCTGATGGCGATAGATCGGAGACACCATTCTATTCTGGTTCTCCTCGATCTGTCATCAGCCTTTGATACTGTCGATCATGGGGTTTTGCTCGAACGTCTGAGGTCCATTTGTGGACTTTCAGGTATGGTCCTCAGATGGTTTTCATCTTACCTCGAGGGGAGAACACAGACAGTGGTCTCGGAATTATATTCTTCCAGGGCTTTCTCCCTGCCCTGCGGGGTACCACAGGGTTCGGTGCTTTCCCCCATGTTATTCACAGTATACATGCTACCCCTCGGAGACATTGTAAGACGGTATGAGCTGAGGTTTCACTGCTATGCTGATGATACCCAGCTCTACCTGTCTTTTGCACCTGACCAGGTTAGTGCTGTCTCGGTGCTGAATAACTGCCTTGTAGATATCCAACACTGGATGAACACCAGCGGTTTAAAGTTGAATCCGGGAAAGACTGAGGTTATGGTTGTGGACCCCGGCCGCAGGGTTGGGGGTTTGGGGGTGGGGTCCCCCTCTGGAATAATTCTGGGGGGGACCAGATTCCCATTTCTGAACTGGTGCGTAACCTGGGTGTAGAGCTTGACATGGACTTGACCTTTCGTTATCAGGTGTCTGCTGTTGTCAGGACTGCATTTTTCCATCTTAGAAACATCGCCAGGATTAGGCACCTGGTTCCTCCTGGTGATTTGCCAGTTTTGGTCCACACCTTTGTGACATCTCGCTTGGATTACTGTAACTCCCTGTACCTAGGGCTTGCTGGGGTTGATATCCGCCGCTTGCAGCTAGTGAAGAATGCAGCAGCACGTTTGTTGACTGGGGTTTCAAGAAGATCTCATATTACCCCAGTGTTGTGCTTTCTGCACTGGCTGCCAATACAGTGGTGGATCACCTTTAAAGTGGGTCTTTTGACCTACAAAGTCCTACACGGGTATGGTCCTGACTACTTGAAAGTTACCTTACACCCCTTTGAGACAGCTTCGCTCAGCTGACGAGGGGTTGCTGGAGATTCCGAGGGTTAATTTGAAGTCTTCTGGAGCCCGTGCTTTTGGTTTCATGGCTCCATCCCTCTGGAATTCTCTACCCTGTCCGCTCTGAGGAAGTACAAAGGTGGACAGTTTTAAAAGGGCTTTAAAGTCCTTTTTATGGGACAAGGCTTTTCCTGTTATATTGTAACTGGCTTTTATTTGTTATAATTGTTGCTCTGTTTTATTGTATTTTTTGATGTTTGGTGTTTATGCCTTTTGTACAGCATCTTGAAAAATTGAAAGGCGCTTAAATAAATTTTATTATTATTATTATTATTATTATTATTATATACTACAGATAACAGCATAGAAATAGAGATTATTACCTCATAGTTACAGATATGAGAAACAGCATGTATTGGTCCTAAGTCATTCTCCACTGGATGATGATTTAGGAGACAGAATTTCTAATGAGTTTCATATGAGACAGAATAAGCTTCCATTAGCATTATAGCTTGGACAAAAGAAATGATGACTCAACAGTTCTTTCCTTCAGCAATGATTCCATCATTTTCCTTACCACTGAGGTCAAACTGACAGGTCTGTAGTTTCCTGCCTCTGTCTTGCTCCCACTTTTGTGAAGGGGAATCACATCTGCCCTCCTCCAGTCCTCAGGTACCATGCCATGCATTATAATGAGGTATAATAAATCATGCATGATAAACATTAGCATATATTAGCAGAGAAGCACATTCCTAGCACTTATGCTTATATGATGGGTGCCTAAATCTACAATGTTAGTGCAAAATAGCAGCATCACAGTATAATAGACCAGAGATACAGTGTGAGATGTATGTGAGGTGTATGTGGGATGATAGGGGCATAACCCAGGTGTAACAGTACTTCACAACTGAAGTGTTGCTTCACTCAGCCAAGTAGGAACTTCGCTATGTGAAGTAGGCATTTCACACTTTGCAAAGTCAGGAAACATCACAAAATACTTTCTGAAGCAAAGTTTCACAACTTTGCACACTACTGTGACCATGTATTGCATAACTATTGTTTATCTATGATTCTAAGAGTGACTTATTTTTTGGCTCAGCCAACAACAAAAGGGCCACTGCATCTCTCAGAGCTTTCTGCGTGGTCTTCCCAATGGAAAAAAAGTCCAAAGCAGGAGTACAGCAAACCTACAAGTAGTACTCCACAAAAAGTTATTTTTTTAGTTTTCCGCAGAATTTTATTCCTCTTTAAATAACGTCACTGGCCACCATTATATACCAGTGACTTGCTGAGTAAACCATCAGATTTTTCAAAGTAGTGATCCTAAAGATACAAATTCCAGTCAGTATTTATTACATACATGTTGTAGACACTGGTTGATGCTTTAGTACATAGCACATTGTGTTAGCTAGAATAACACTCACCAGATAAATCCAATAAATTGTTCCTTAATGCAGAATCTCTGCAGTAGGTTGCATGGGGTAGAAACCTTCCTGCACACCAGAAAAGCCAGTGTGGCATTATCCTCCATATCCTCTCCTCAAATAAAACCCCAAACCAGCATGGCCATGTCAAAATGATGACCCAGTGGTGTGCATGACATGCTTAAATCACTTCCTCCTGCCAGCAGAATACATTGTGTTCTACTGTGTGTGTCTTGTAATACGGATTACAAAGTGTTCTCCATAGGGAATGCTTAAGGCAACATTAGATCCTTTTTTATCTGGTTACTATAACAAAACTAAACAAGTACAACATCTTTTAGGTCCCAAAATCAAAAACAGTAAGTTACATAAAAAGAATAACTAAATATCCACACCCTACAGGAGGTGACCAGGCTATAAAAGGAGTGATTACTATGTACTGACCACTCAGAGTATGGATGTGCCAAATTACCACAGTAATAACCTTGCACCATTGCTGTTAAACATGATATAAAAAAATGAACATACAAAACAAAATTTAAAACAAAAGGAGATAGAATGGGTGGGGAGGAGGTTAATGCATAAATGAAAAATCGATTACATTTTATCAGACTGATACATAATTAATAGAGGAGAGCTAGGTGGGTAAACCCAGAAACCCTTCCAGACAGAGGGAGCCATGCCAGGGCATAACTCTTGAACTGTGTAACCTTCTGAACCTACAGAACTGGTACTCAATCAATCTCTCCTTTAAAGCCAAGCGTTGGCAATATATTGTGAATTTTTGTCCCTGTATGACCAAAAGGATTAAACATTTTCCCAGTGATAATGTTAACTGTTTCAAAATCATCCACACTATAACTTAAACTGATGAATACTACAGTAAGTGTTTACCCTATTAAATATTTGATTGTCTAATGTATTATCACCACAAAATATTTTCACAAGTCAATACAGCAATGCTGACAGGCTCCACAAATAGTTATTTCAGCACTCACAATTGCCAGTCCTGTGTATAGTCCCAAAGGCATAATCATAGCAAATAGTTAAAATCTTGTCACACTCAGTATGCAGAAATGTTTTTCTTCTTTAAATGAAGGAGTTAAAAGGTAGTCAATCCTGATGGCAGTCCAGGCATTCAGTACTCACAAAACAAAGCCAACTCTGGCCAGAACCGATAGGGCTGAAGACGAGGAATTTGGGATAAAAATATTGAAAGTTGCCAAAGTTACGAGCCTGAATTTGCAAAATATAATGTAGGCTCTGTAAATATGTTGTGTTGATATATTTTTACACCAGATTGTCAACATAGCCTTGTTATGTACATGCCCAGAATCACGGCTTTGATTTTTGAACACAAAATACATGCTACAGGACTCGTTTGTAAATAGGACTATCTTTGGACAACTCTGTAATTTTTCAGGTAACAGGTAAGACCTTTATCACAAATATGACCCCAAAAAAGTAACTCATTCATGAATGAGTTTCTCCACGGCTTCATGTCAGTCTAGCTCATGGAGGCGCAGAGCTGTCATTTCAGGTCAAACAAAAAAGTCCTTTTTACAAAAATAATGTATTTCTAGCTCTTTTTTGCAAACATGGGGCTATTTATGTATTTTACATCACCAAGCCTTGCTCTAGACACAGTCCTTCTCAACATTTTAAAATTAGTCCTGATGGCTGACTGCACATGCATGGTAGTGGACGGGGGGGTCACTAAAAAAGAAGACAGAGGATTCCTGATCACGACACTGGGGGATTAGGCACCTCCAGTGTCACTTTCATGTTTCTGGGGGGGTACTGAGAGGGAGGGTCAGGTGGGCAGAAGTAAAAAAATGTTTTAAGATGGAGACAGCAGAGTGCTTCACGGATACAGAGATGACTGCGAGGCAACTCCACACTGTTGTTTGGCTGGAAAAATCTCCCTTTTCTAATCATAGGAGGTCTGCAGGGCTCTGCTTACTGCAGCCCTAAAAAGGGCTGCCCAGCCTCTCAGCCCTTTTTGTGTGGTCTATCCAATGGGAAAAATGTTCAGGCAAATCTAAAAGTAATAAGCCAAAGTTCTTTTTCAGTTTTCCACAAAATGTTATTCCTCTTTAAATTTATTACTGGCCACCATTATACATCAATGTTTCATTGACTAAACTTTCAGCTTTATCAAGGCAGTGATCCTAAAGATAAATATGAATTATATTTAATATTCAATATACATGTTATATACACTGGTTAACACTGTACATAGCACATTGTGTTAGTCCATTATAAAACTCACTAGATAATTCAATAAATTAATTTCTTAATGCAAAATCTCTGCAGCATGTCACATGGAGAAAGAACCATCCTGCACTCCAGAAAAGCTAATCTGGCATTATCCTCCATGCTATCTCCTTAAATAGCAGAGAACACCAGCATGGCCACATCATCGTGATGACACGGTGGTGAGCGTGACATGCTATGGGCACACTCATAAGGTTATGGAACTGAACAACATGTTCAGAAATGAAACTATTAAAATTAAGCAAAGAAATTGCTTGTATTGCAAAGGGAGTAGTGTACTGCATATGTTAAAATGTGCTTATGATATGACATATATTGGTAAAACTTCAAGTATACATAAAAACAAATCTTTTGAACATAAATTGTCAATAAGGAGAAATGATGAAAACTTGAGTGGTGCTCATCATTTCTCCTTTAAAAAAACACTCTGTCACTGCTTTGAGACTTTCTGGGGGGGGTACTATGTGCCTAGGAGAGGAGGCAACAATGAATATCATTAACTTGAAAGAGAAGCATTCAGTATTAACTGATTTGGGTGCTTATGGCCACATGGGACATTAATTAAGAAACTGATTGGGCACCAGTTCTGTAGGGTAAGCAGTTTCACAGCTGAGTGGTTCTATCCTGGCATGCTTCCCTCTCTCTGGAAGGTCTTCTGGGGTTTCCTGTTTCCTTCACCTTTGTAATATTGTTTCACGATCTGATTAAATTTTATTGATTTTTTATTTACACCTTTAAACTCATCCCTGCACCCTTCCCACCCCATCCCATCTCATTTTAATTGTTTTGTATGTTCAATTTTTGTATATTTAACTTTTTTGTATATTGTATATTTTGTATACTGCTCCTCCAGTACCATGCCAACAGCCTGGAAGCTAGCTAAAGTGTTTCCCCTCCACAAAGGTGGTGACCCATCCTCCCCAGACAATTACTGACCCATTTCTCTCCTCCCTTGGCAAGATCCAGGAGTCTGTTGTCCACTCTAGGCCTGTTGAATTCCTCACCTCCACTGCTACTTTCTCCCCTGTCCAATCTGGTTTCAGAAAGTCCTAATCCACCACCACCTCCTCCCTTCTTTTACTCACCGACTTCATCTACTGTGGTATGCACTGTGGTCATATCACCTCTGCAATTCTGTAATTTTTATAGACCTTTCCAAAGCATTTGAGTCTGTCCCTCACCCTCATCTCATTAATAAGCTCCACTCCATAGGGTTATCAGCTATAGCTGTGCAGAATATAAAATTCTGCCTGTGGAATGCTTGTGGAATGACCATTCTGATTCTGTAGAATTCCACAGTTATTTCACTATACTGTTAACAGTATATGCTCAAATAATACCTAATTTGGAACCTGAGCATTATCCTATGGCTTACAGATGTGTAGTAAATATCAGAGTTGTATATCAAAATGGCGCAAAGTTATGGGTTCCCAAACATTTTATCAAAATTTTATTTTCAGTTATTTTGAGATAATTTTAAAGTTTCTTCTCCAAATTTCTCCACAATATTAGGATTTAGAGAAGCACATAGAATATACATATACACCATGTTGAAAGTCTCTAGCTTTAATGGAAGCTGAGTTATAAATAGTCAAATATTTTGCCAACATTTGGATTTCTGTAATTTTAGGATAACGTTGATAGTATTCATCAAAATATTATGAAAATTGCCAGGCATACAGGTTAGTATGACATTTGTATATTCACATAGTTTCAGATTTCTAGCTTTAAAGGAGACTGTGTTATAGATTGTCAAACATGTTGCCAAAATTTACATTTCACTTAGTTCTCTCTAATTTTAAAACTACATATCCAAATTTAACCAGACTTGAAACATTTAAACTTCTATGCCGCATGGTAATTTCTGAAAAAGTTCATATTTTCAGCTTTAAATGGGATTAAATGAAAAGTATTCAAACTTTCATAACATTTAAAAATTTAATTTTGCAAGAATGTAAACTACCAATTTATAAACCCCTGAAACTTTAAAACTAGAGAATGCAATACCATTAAATTTGGCAGGTTCGTAGACCTTACAAGGGGACTGTGTGTGCCAATTTTATTAATTGCAAAATAGCATCTCTACTTAAAGTCAAATGTCATGAGTCTTTGTGAAAATTGCAGCATTTCATGAAAAATTCAATAAAAGTGGAATTTTCTGATTTCACTCAGCCGTATTGGGGGGTTCTAATTAAATGATAGAGATATAAGAGGCAGGTAGGACAGGGGGTCACCAGGTTCAGAGGTTAGATGCACAGTTTCACCAAGAAATGGACAGCTGAGCTGGGTAGCACAACAGTGGTAGACTCCCAGGTTGGAGCAAGAAAGCACAGTACCAACAATTCTAATCTGAATGCATGATATTTAAGGATCACATCCAGTAAATTTATTATCCAGAGAGCCTGGTGTACATGCAAGTCTAGGACTTAGAGGTACTCCAAAACATTTAGTGGGGAAGAGGGGCAGCAGAAAGAAATAATTCTGGCTATTCCAACAAGGTAGGTTGATAGGGAAGGGAGTAGGTGACTCAAGTTTGTAAAAAGTTTGTCACTGTAAATAACAAAGTGGCTATCAGTGGTATCAGTAGTTGTACTGAATCAGTCTGGCTATACCAAAAGAGAAGGTGGAATAGTCACCCAGTAAGGAACAGCAGAACTGCAAAAAGCACAGCCCAGCTTATCAAATGAAGTAGCGATATGTGCATTGTTAATGTTAAATTCCACAAAAAAAATTCTGGATGCTTCATCTACAGAATATGCTATCATAAATATGTGAGAAAATGTTATTAATCATTTTTTTCTTCTGCCAAATTAAAACTTTTTAACCAATTTATTCAGTTGTGTTAGACACCAGGATACATGAACTATGGATATGCATGTCAAATGTTAACTATATGCATGCAAGAGCAGAGAAGTTACACACATTTACATTTTTGGTAGTTTTCAGAAAGTTTTGCAAATATTTACATAGTAAAGTTTTGAACCACTGTAACTTAAAAGTCTCTTATCTAATTCACTCCATATTTAGATCATTATATAAGCATTACAAAATGGTTATTCATACTAATTTACACATGTCTAGCTCCAAAGCTGCCTAAGTTATATGTAGATGAAAATTGTTAATGAAATTTCCTGAAAAAAATAAAATGACAGATTTTGTGCACATATAATTTTAAGACTATGCATCATATTGTCATGACATCTAACACATTGCTAGAACACCTATCATCAAGAAATCATGCCACATTTAAGATCCATGACCCAATAGATGGTTAAGGTATATGCAGATATAAAATGTTCATGACATTTTGCACAAACAATAAAATGGCAACATTCAAGCCCCTATAATTTTGAAACTATCCTACCAAATTATATGATGTTTATGGCTATTATCCCAAATAGTTTATATTCAAAATTTCAGACCTCTGGCTTGAACAGTTATTTAGTTATAACTAAATTACTAAATTTTTAAAATTCCACAAAATTTCGGTGACATTCCACTGAATTTCACAGAATTTTGTGAAATTTCACCAAAATTCTGCAGATTCAGAATTTTCCCATTCCGCTCAGCTCTACTATCGGCCCTTGTCATGCAATGGTTTAGCTCATACCTCAAGAATAGTAAACAAGCTGTACAGGTGGACAATGACATTCCCTCCCCCAATTCTCTCAGGTGTACTACAATGGTCCATCCTAAACCCCATCCTCTCCTCAATTTTCATTAATAACCTTCCCTCCACTTGTTCACATTCTCTCATACTGTACATATGTACGCTGATGATACAGTCATCTACATATCTGGTCCTTCCTCTTCTGATGTCCATGCTCCTCTTCAGAGTGACTTTCACGCCATGGTAGATTGGTTTCAAGTGCATCAGCTTAATGTGACCACCAGAAAAAAATGTCTCAATTATATTTGCCACAAAGGAAAAATTTACCAATCTTCCACTCTCTCCAGTGTGGCATAATGTCGCAGGACATTACAGTGCAGCAATATACTGCACTGTCAATACAGTGCAGTATATTGCCAACATTAAAATTGCATGTCTTCTGGGAGGATCTTCCCCCGCACCCCCCATTACGGGGTGCTGTACCCCCAAACCCCCCAACGTATACAACCAACTCCAGGGATGGGGTTAACACTTAAATTTGCACAAAATGCAAAAAATAATAAAAAAAATTCCGTGCTTCTGGGACCAGGAATCAAAACCCAGTCTACAGATGCACTGTCTCCTTTGCTGCCTGAGGCTCATCCCATCGAGTAGCGGCAGCTGCTCTCTGGCCCCTCCTCCCAGCAGAGTTCTTATCCTCTGCCCTGGAAGAGTGAGAGGGTGCACTGCCACGCTTACACCCTTTCTCGGTTTTGAACTCTCTCACACTTCCTGACTGTGCTGTTCCTGTTGCACGGCTTTAACATGCATGGCAGAGGATATGACAAATTTACCCGGTAGGTGTCAGTGCTCACCACTCACATCCTACCTACATGTGCAGTGGCAGAGACAGACCTTTGTAAAGTCCCCTACCTGGGGATAAGACAAAGGAAAGGATACCTGAGCAGCATTTTGAGTGTTGACTTGAGTATGCATTCTAAAGAACAACCCCAAGCCAAAAGGAAGGAAGAAAGAAAGAAAGAAAGAAAGAAAGAAAGAAAGAAAGAAAGAAAGAAAGAAAGAAAGAAAGAAAGAAAGAAAGAAAGAAAGAAAGAAACTGTTCTGCCATGTCCACTTTGATGGGGCCTTTTCCTTGTGGGAGATGGTGAGGCTGAAGGTTATGTGGTTAGTTCATGGTAAACCTGGGATCCCCCAGCAGGACCCCTAGGTTGCTGAGAAAGTGGTTGCCTACCCAGAGAGTAGAGATGCAGCAAATTTAAATTTTGCTGGCTTTGCATTGTCATTCTGCTATGCGGAGTGGCCAATACAAAATGCTCACTTTGCCTTGTAATTATTACTTCATGTTGTCATTCTGCCTTAACTCAAAGTAAGGTGAAGTGGCAACAATATTGGTAGCCCCCCACACACACACAGTCACCAGAATTAATGTGCATCTCCAAAATGCTACTGTCTTGTGTCCAGAAAATTCCTCAGTGCTGACAAAGTGAAATGAGAGCATAACAAGAAATGCAAATTTCCCAGAATTAATGGTGCACTCAGTCATGTGTGCAGTGGTCACACACAGTCACCAGAATTAATGTGCATCCCCAAAATGCTACTGTCTTTCGTCCAGAAAATTCCCCAGTGCTGATGAAGTGAAATGAGAGCACAACAAGAAATGCAAAGTCTCCCAGAATTAATGGTGCACTCAGTCATGTGCGCAGTGGTCACACACAGTCACCAGAATTAATGTGCACTCCCAAAATGTTACCGTCTCGTGTCCAGAAAATTCCCCAGTGCTGACGAAGTGGAGTGAGAGCATAACAAGAAATGCAAAGTCTCCCAGAATTAATGGTATACTGGAAATGCACAGACAGATTAAGATGTGCACTCAAAAGATGCAGACACAAAGGCACAACAACACCTAACCAGTGTTCAGAAGTCACAAATCCAAATCTGGAAAAGAATAACTTTTGCTGGTGGGGGGGGGGTAGTGCATGGCACTAACAGTCCACTACCAGTAAAGATAACACAAAGCAGTACAAAACATTCATGCAGGTGTGGTGGATAGCAGGTTCACACCGCTACAATTACTCCAAGGCACAATAAAAAGTGTCTGATTTGATGGCATATGTTGCGCACACACGCTACAGGTAATGCTTAACAAATTGAAAACTTCGGTAATATAACCAAATCTTTTAAACAAACTGAAATTATGGACTGCGGCACCACAACAATCAGCAAAACAGTCAAGAATGACTGAAAATATTACTGTGTGTACATTAACACAGTTATACAAGAAAAATATAACCAAAACAGGAAGACTGCCTTTTTCTCCCAGTTAATCTACCTACACCACAGATACGCCTCTCCCCCAAAGCACACTTCACAGTACACAGACTGAATGTTCTAAATTAACATTCAAAATCCACCCACAAACAATAAACACTCAACGATATGAGCACAGGAGGGTTTCCTACAATCGATGTACTAAATTTTGAGCAAAAAAAAAAAAAGACTCAAAAAGGCTTTTTTAACAGCTTTTAGAGGTTTTGAATCGCAGAGCTCTGAGAGCAAACTGTCTCCAGTTACCACTACACACACTACCCAAAACTGAGGCTGTGCAGAACAGTCTAGATCCCATGTGACCTGCAATCCCATGAATCACTGCAAAATTTGCCTTGGAGCTCAATTAACAAGGTGAAGTGATGCGAAGTACATTGAAATCAATTGTGGAGAAGTGGTTTGGGGAAAGCGGAATAGTGCAAAGTCATTGGTTTCAATGGAATTTGCATTCCTCATTATAATGTGAAGTACTCCACTTGACATTGTCGATTACTTTGCAGTTTCCGCATTACTCCATGAATCACTCCGTGGAGTGAATTTTGGCCAATTCGCCCACCGCTAGCAGACAGTCCTATTACAGCCCTGCAGAGGTAGATGATGACCCAGAGTTTGCCAGTATCTGATCTCATGTGCATCTCGCTGGTACCCCCAGTAATTGTTATCACTGCTCCTGGAAGTTAAAGGTATCTTCTCAGGTGCTTAGTTAAAGTAACTTGTAACCTGTCTCAGTTAAGGTTCCTGTTAATGCCCTCAGCATTGATTCGGTAAAAGATGAAGTGAATGAAAGTGATCTGCCCTTGAAAACTGTGCAGCTTCTGTACAGCATTGCATGTGAAGCCAGATGTTGGAAAGTGATCTGTGATGATGATCATGCAAATATTACTGCTTGACTTGAGACCAAATGTGTGGACAATTAACTTAATATGGGCCCAATTTTAAAAGGAGATGAAGATGCCACAAGTCCCTAGGTGTGCTGAACATATGGCGCAAGGGGCTTGTGCATTCCTATGACACTGATCATGATTTTCTGTCGAGTGTGCCAAATGTTGAAAGTTAGACCAGCTTTCTCTGGTCTAACTTTGCACCAATTGGGGACCCTTTTCATGGGACTTGAGCCAAACATTTGGTGCAAGCTGCCATAAAGTGTGGAAAATGTATCAACTGTGCCAAACATACTAAAATTTGGGTGCAAGTTGTGACAATGTGTTTGGCACAGTTGTGTCAAACATCAGTGCTGATGCAGGGCTTTATGGAAGCCCTTCATCAACCTTTGAAAATCGGGCCCAATGTGTTCACATCTTTACTGGTGCTTCTCAGAACTCTGCATCCATGGTTCCCAACTTTTGAATTAATTGAAACCTGGCCATACTCTTCCTAGCTTGCAGTGCCCTGTAGTACCTGAACTGCCGGGGAGGGGGGCACAATTGGATGATTGGATGTTATGTTTGTGTCATTTGCATAATGATCTTTGAACCCTGTATTATTGTTCATATAACAAACTTTTTGAAAACTTTGATCTATATTTTTCAGGTAAGATGCCATTTGGAGCATGTTACCTAGAGGAGAACACACTATATATACATATGACCAAGTTTTAATGAATAAGTAGACAGAACTGGCAAGATAACATTGGATACATAGAGCTGTTCTGATGGGGAATACTCTTTGATAGGCCCAGTGATACCCAAAAAACTACTCTAAGTTTGGTTTGTTTTCCATATCAACATTGCTATAGTTATTTTGATGTTAGCTTTTTCTTTTGATCTTTTTTTCCTTTTAAAGTTATATCTCCACTATCTATGTTCCTTATCTTTCATGCAGACAAATGTTAATAAATTAAGAACAATTCATTTTATTTTTCATAGGTCAGACTATGTTGCTTACCACATATATCAGGTAATTATATGATTTTTAGCACTGCAGTGGGTGTAGCCCTGCAGTCCTTTTATGATCACTGAGAAAAAGGACTCTGCATTCCTTCCCAATGAATAACATGTATTGCATCACAGTCATCTATGCATCTGTGAAGCAGTCTGCCCATGTTGTCCCTACAGCCCACATCACTGCATTATTACCCATTTAGAAACATAGAAACATAGAAACATAGAAACATAGACTTTGACGGCAGATAAGGACCGCTTGGCCCATCTAGTCTGCCCATTTCCCTACCTACAGGATAGGCCGTAGATCCTAGTTAACCAACAGCCTATTTCTTCCTACCCCCCACAAGAATTGTCTTATGTCTGTCCCATGCATTCTTGCATTCTCCCACAGTTTTAGACCCCACAACCTCCTCAGGAAGGCTGTTCCATGCATCTACTACCCTCTCTGTGAAATAATACTTTCACATTGCCCGGAACCGCCTCTTCTATCTTTAAATTGTGTCCTCTTGTTCTTGCAAGTCTCTTTTTCTGAAAGATGCTACCTCTTGGACTTTGTTGATTCCACTGAGGTACTTAAAAGTTTCTATCATGTCCCCCCTCTCCCTTCTTTCCTCAAGGGTATACATATTAAGCTCCTTTAGTCTCTCCTCATACTGCTTCTCTTGCAGACCCTGCACCATTTTAGTTGCCCTCCTCTGGACTACCTCTATCCTGTCTATGTCCTTGCAGAGATGGGGTCTCCAGAACTGGACACAGTACTCCAGATGGGGTCTCACCAACTGTCTGTACAGAGGGATAACAACTTCCTGTTTTCTGCTGCTGATGCCTCTCCCTACACATCCCAGTATACCCCCAGCCCTCCCTACTGCCTTCTCACATTGCTTGCTAACCTTAAGGTCATCTGATATGATTACCCCCAGGTCCCTTTCCTTTTTTGTTGTTGTTACTACCTCCCCACCCATTGTGTATTCTTCCTCTGGGTTCTTGTTTCCCAGGTGCATTATTTTGCACTTCTTTGCATTGAATCCTAGCTGCCATACTTCTGACCATTCCTCCAACCTTGCCAAGTCCCCTTTCATCCTTTCCACACCTTCTTGTGTATCAACCCTGTTGCAGATCTTTGTGTCATCTGCAAAAGGCATATTTCCTTCCAGTCCCTCTGCAATGTCACTGATGAAGACATTAAAAGGACTGGACCTAATACTGAACCCTGCGGTCACTACTAGTAACCTCTCTTTCTTCAGAGTGGACTCCATTTACAATTACCTTCTGTGTCCTGTTGTGCAACCAATGTTTTACCAGGCTACCACCCTGGGATCCACTCCCAGGCTGGTTAATTTGACTATTAATCTTTGTGTGGGACTGTGTCAAATGCCTTGTAAAGTCTAGGTAGGCCATGTCCACAGCCCCTCCTGGTCTACTACTTTGGTCACCCAGTCAAAGAAATCTATTAGGTTCATCTGACATGACCTTCCCACTGTAAATCCATGCTGCCTTGGGTACTGTGCTCCACTGGCCTCTAGGTACTCAACTATTCTTTCCTTCAGAAGTGACTCCTTCACTTTCCCTACCACAGAGGTCAGACTGACAGGTCTGTAGTTTCCTGCCTCTGTCTTGGTCCCACTTTTGTGAAGGGGAATCACATCCGCCTTCCTCCAGTCCTTGGGCACCACACCATGCTCCTATGATTTATTAAAAAGAGTAGCCAGTGGTTTCACTAGTTCCTCCCTTAATTCTTTTAGAATTCTGGGGTGAATTCCATCAGGACCCATTGCTTTGTCCACCTTCAGTTTTAGGAGTTCTTGCAGAACCCTTTCTTCTGTGATAGGACTGGGATCGACTCCCCTATCAAGAGTGCTTCTGTTAATTGGATTAGGCACTTCCCCCTCCTCTTTTGTGAATACTGAGCAGAAATATTCATTCAGTATCCCTGCTTTTTCACTGTCTCCCTCTGCCCACCCACCGTTCATTCTGTTCAGCCTCACTATCCCTCCCTTTGTCTTTCTACTCTCGCTGATGTACCTATAAAAGGTTTTATCCCCCTTCTTAACTGAGTTGGCTATCTTTTCCTCACTTTGGGCCTTTGCTATTCTGACTTCCCTCCCTGCTTCCTTCTGCCTTAACTGGTACAGCTCTCTGTCCTGCTCCTTCTGTGTTTCCTTATACTTCTGGAATGCTATCTTTTCTTCCTGACTTTCAGACCACCTCTTTTGAGAACCATAGTGGCTTTTTCTTTCATTTTGATTTGTTTATTTGCTTCACACAAAGGCTTGTTGCCTCTGTGATGGCAGTTTTGATGATTCCCCATTGTTGCTCCACCTCCTTCTAGCCTGTTTGCTAGTGCTTTTCTGAGGCACTCTCCCATCTTGCCAAAGTCAGCTCTCCTAAAGTCCAGTACCCTCACTTTTGTATGGCTTGACTCTGTAGCTGAGTTTAACGTGAACCACACTGTTTGATGGTCACTTGTCCCCAGATGGCAACCACTTCTAGATCTGAGATCCTCTCACTGCCCCCGTTTGAGAGTGTGAGGTCTAAGATTGCTCCCCTCACGAGTGGGTTCTGAAACTAGCTGTCTAATGTCTGCCACCTGTAGGGCATCAAGAATGGCCCCTCTTGGATGTGGCTGCAGCAATGTGCTCAGTTAACATCTGGCATATTCAGGTCTCCCATCAATAGTATCTCCCCTTTCTCTGCCATTCTAAGAATGCCTTCTATCATATCCTTGTCCATTCCCTTCCCCTGACATGGGGGTCTGTACACAACCCCTGTGCAGATTGTGGTGCCCTTTCCAGTCTCCAAGGTGACCCACAGTGCCTCCTCTCCTCCCTGTTTACTCTTTTGTTCAGTTGCTTTTATCCCTTCCTTTACATAGAGAGCTACTCCTCCCCCTCTTCTCCCCTGCCTGTCTCTCCTGTAGGTTATGTGCCCTGGTATGTTAACATCCCAGTCATGGTTCTCTGTGTACCATGTTTCTGTGACTGCTACGATATCCAGGCATCCCTCTTCCATCAAGGCCACCAGCTCAGGGAGCTTGTTGCCCAGACTATGGGCATTGGTACTCATTACCCTCCATTTCCTGATGGCCTTACTCCCTTTTGCCCCATCCCTGTCCTTCTTGCCTTTGTCACTTTCTCCATTTACCCCTGCCCTTCTCCCTATCGACCCCTCTATGTTGGTGTTTGCCGCACTTACTACTGTGATTATTTTGGGGGCTAGGATTTCCCTGCTCCTTTCCAGTGCCTCCCCCCTTGGCTAGTTTAAAAGCTTGCCAATGAAGCATTTAAACCTATCACCTAGGATCCTGGTTCCCCTCCCGGACAGATGTAGCCCATCATGCCAGTATAGGTTTGCATCACTCCAGGTGGACCCCAAGTCCCCAATGAAACCAAATCCCTGAGCTCCAAACCAGTTTTTCAACCACTGATTGAATCCGTGGTGCAGGAACACCCTAGCCTCTCCTATGCCATAGATGGCAGCACCCCAGAAGGTTACCTCATGCGCTACTTGACTCAAGGCCCCTCCCCAATTCCACAAACTCTTCCTGAACTTCTAATCCCTTTCTTAGCCAGATCATTTGTCCCTAGGTGGACAATGACATCCAGCCCCCTCCCTGTGCAGCTGCTCCAGCAATCCTGAGGATTCGCCCTGTCACTCCAAGTCATGGCGCCAGGCAGGCACCTTACCTCCCTCTCTTCCTCCCCAGTTCCTCCTTCCTAACAATGGAGTCCCCACCAGGAGTTGTTTCCTTCCCTGCAGGGTCCCCTGTCACCCTCCTGTGGGTCTCCTTTGTGGAGGTTCCCAGCATCCTCCTTGGTCTCCATGCAGGTGCCTCCATAGAGAAACCACACTTTGCCAGAATGGCATAGGAATTGTGGAGAGGTACAACTGGAGGGATGCACCTCTGTTCCACCACCCTCACCCTCCCTGAGCCCACTGTGGTCCAACCGCTCCTCTTTCTTGGCAACCTCTGAGGCAACAGCAGTGGCACTGGTGGCCCCTGATGGAAGAGGAGGTCCCACAAATCCTGGTCAACTCAGCCTGAAGATGAGCAACCTCCTCCCTCAGCCCAGAGAGGTGCCTGCAGATGGGACAACCATTTCTCTTCTTCTTGCAATACAAAGGCACAAAGACATAATTGTCTAGAAATTTAGTTGAGAGTTCTCCCAGCTAAGCATTTCCGATTTAACCATCGGTAGTCAGTAGATGTGCCAGCCATGTTAATCACTACTGATTATTAAGTGTACCGGTAGTTTCTTGCTGTCTGTTTCTCCTATCCTTGCAATACAAAGGCACACAGTGCCAGAGGTCATGGTGGAACATGGCCCATTGCGTCATGTCCAAGATGGCTGCCACACTTTACTGCACATGCGCTAGCAGTCACAGGTGCACAGTAGCCATATTGGCCACAGCAGAGTGGACCGTGTTCCACCATGATTGAGTAATGCATTTATTTATTTTATATTATCAAAATTCTCCCCACCCAACCCTCCTTCTCAACACCAACCACCCCACACCCCCCCCAGAAACATAACTGTGACACTGAAATGCCCTTTACCTAGGGCTACCGGAGGTTGATATCCACCGATTGCAGCTAGTGCAGAAAGCAGAAGCCAGGCTTTTGACTGGTACATCTAAGTCTAGTCATATTACACCTGTGCTGTGCGGACTGCACTGGCTGCCAGTTCAGTGGTGAATCACCTTTAAGGTTGGGTTGCTGACCTATAAAGCCCACGTGGACAGGGACCCCAGTATCTGCAAGATCTTCTCACTCCCTACTGCCCCAACTGCTCACTTTGATCCACCAATGAGGGATTGCTAAAGATTCCCAGGGTTCAGTTAAAGACATCTGGGGCACGTGCGTTTTCTTATGCTGCCCCTTCCCTGTGGAATTGTCTACATTGTCGGATAAGAGAATGCCTGACTGTCTCAAGTTTTAAATCTGAGCTCAAAACGTATTTGTTTTTTAAAGCTTATCCCGAAGGATTTTAAAATGTTCATGAATGTTTATTTAATTGTCTGGTTTTAACGTGTTTGTACAGTGCTTTGGTTTTGAAAAGCACTTAAAAATAAAGTTTCACTTACTTACACTGGGGATGCCCAATTCCCCAGTGTCATGATCAAGGATGGTTAATTTTTTTTTGTGACACTGGGGGTGCCCAATCCTGCAGTGTCACAATCGGGGATCACCATTTTTCTTAAACTATTTTTTACATGAAAAAAAAAATGTCCATCGATGTCTTCCACCACATGACTGTGACAATGAGGGTACCTGTAAAACAAAACTGTCTATCAGTGTCTTTTGTGGCATTCCATCCCCCCACCTGACCTTCCCACTCAGCATCCACTACCCTTCACCTCCCAAACCCTTACTTACCCATCAGGGGTCCAATTCTGTAATCCTCTATGGACTGCAGACTCAGCTTCACTCCTCAAAGCTGTACTGAAAATGGAGGACACAGGTATGCAGTTCAATGTATTTTAAAGCGGTTTGGAACTTAGTGCCATAACTTGGGCATTTGTACATATTTTTGGCCCAAATTTTCAACATGGCTTCTCTGGGACCCTACCTTATGGGCAATGTTACTGTCATTAGGCAGATCTGTCCTGAAATGTGATTTTGCAGTCCTTGAGCAAAATCACCTTTTGGGCAAGATTGAACATTTTTGCTGCCCTTGTTCATGAGGTGGGGTCATAAGAAAGTTATGTTGAAAATTTGGTGTACAGATATTGTAAAACAACAAAGTTATGAGGCTAAGTTGAATTTTGCAAATGCAGGCTCATAACTTTGGTACTTTTCAATATTTTTACCTCAAATTTACAACATAGCCATATCTTTACAGCACCTCATGACTGTGATAGCTGTCATTTTTCAAATCCTGTCCAAATTTTTTTTTTTAAATCCAGAAAGGGGATTTTGCAGTCCCTTCACAAAATCACCTTTTGGGCATGAGTTGAACATTTTCTCTGCTCTTATTCATGAGGTGGGGTCATAAGAAGGCTTTGGTGCAAAAATATTAAAAAACAGGCAAGTTATGAACCCACATAGAATTCTACAAACTCAGACTCATAACTTTGATAATTTTCAATATATATTTTTTTTATTCCCCCTCTCCCCACCAGATTCGCCTCTTCGGGAGATGCCCATGAAGCCTGTCCCTACCCCCACCTTACCTGACTGAACAGGGTCCTCCATCATGGTGCAATTTACCCCCCCACCCGGGGTCGGGGTGGGACCATCCCCAAACCTTGAAATCTCATCGGGTCCCCTAGATCAGCTGGGCAGGCAATGGTATATTGGGACCAGGCTCGGCACTCCATCTTCCTGACTCCAGAGGGGCATTTTCCATTTTTCTGGAATGGGACTTGCATGCCCTAACATCATGGTGCTCATGCTGATGTCTGCAAAATCCCTCACCCTCCTCTCTTGTCACCAGGGCTGACTGGTCCAAAGGCCTACACCTCCCAACCACTCATGCCCTCTGTGACACCAGCAGCTGTTGTGCCCCCAGCCTCCACCAGGGGTCACCGCTTACCGGACCTGAGAACCCACCCTCTCCCAGGGAAGGTGAGCTGTCATCAGACACTTGAGCCGTCTCCCCCCCAGCCAACGCCCCGGCTCCCCGAGCTCGCTCCCGAACCCAGGTCACCAGCGTGGCATGAGGTGTGGTGTCCAGCGCCTCAACCCTCAGTGCCACTGAGCCAGCATTTTTAATATTTTTACTCCAAATTTACAACATAGCTATATCTTTGTAGTACCTCATGAATGTGACAGCTGTCATTTTTCAAATCCTTGCCAATATGTCTTTTTACAGCCCTAAAGGTGATTTCACTGCTCCTGCAAGAAATCACCTTTTGGCCATGAGTTGGACATTTTCCTCTGCCCTTCTTAATGAGGTGAGGTCATAAGAAGACTATGTTGGAAATTTGGTGTAAAAACATAGAAAAAAAAAAGTAATGAGCCTATATTGATTGTTGTGAACGCGGGCTCGTAACTTCGGTAATATTTAATATTTTTACCTCAGAATTTCAACATAGCCATTTCTTTACAGCACCTAATAAATGTGACAGTTTTTCAACTCCTGCCCAAAATGTGTGTTTGTATCCCAAAAGTTGATTTCACAGTCCCTGTGCAAAAACACCTTTAAGTCAGGTGTTGAACATTTTGTCTGCCCGTCTTCATGAGGCAGGGTCATAACAAGGCTATGTTGAAAATCTGGTGTTAAAATATTACAAACAACACATTTATGAGCCTGTCTTACATTTTGCAAATGCACACTTTTAATTTTGGTAATTTACAATATTTTTACCCCCAAATCCTCAGCTGCAGCCCTATCGGCCATAGCTTGCTGTTCTAGTTATCCTTACTTATAAAATGGGTTGAGGATTTCCTGCATCCTTACTGGCTAAAACTATTTTAAAACCATGGAGCTGAGGAAATGAAAACCATTGTTTTGTACTGCTTCCAGCAACCAGGATAAAATACATTCCATTATCAATATCTTCTAAATTATTATTATTATAATTTTTTTTATTTCTGGCAGCCATCTAGTTATAATAAAAATAAACCACTCAATTTGCCACTACTTTAAAAAGTTATAAATAACATAATTTCTAAACCCCAAGCCCCATCCCATCTCAGACATACAGAGAAGTAAACCTTTAAAGCCGCTCCTCCCACCATTTTGTTCTTACTTATTCAAATTATAAAGTGGGCCTCTCCATCTCTAGTGGGAAATTCTTGTCTCCCTTGCTCCACAGTACAGCGTCATATGTAAGATCTGCTAGACTGCCTGTACTCTGCTAGACCCTCAGCTGTTACCATCATGATCTCACTCCCTCAAAGTGTGTGTGCAAGCCTTCTGGACTGGCTAGTTCCATCGTTAGTTACCTACTCCCTAAGATGGGAGCAGACAAGGCATTGGACTGGCAGTCTATTAGTGTACAATCCAGCTGTCTCTTAAACTGCATTGAGCAATACCAAGAGACCAGCAGTTTTCAGTATTTAGTTTAAATAGTAATAACAAAATAAAGAGCAGGAAATAAAAAAAAAACAGCACTAGTAAAAAGACTGTTATATCCATTGTTGGATTTATTAATATGTCAGTGCTCCTGCTTAAGAAAAAACTTGCAGGACACACATTGCCATAAGGAGCCCCCTGCGCACCAATGCAGGAGAAACAGCAGGCACTCTGACTTGTTTATTAGTTCAGCATCATCATTATTAAAAATCCTGTGTACAGTTTATACCCGATTACTGTGCAGATTCCCCTTACCAGACTCCAAGTTCAACATGCTGTCAAAGCAGAAAGACTTGAGTTGCAGCAAAGTATGAGGTACTGACTATTCCTCTAGAACCATTTACTGTATACTCCAGAGTTCCTTTATATACATGTAATTTTGCCCTGGATGTCCAACACAAAGGGCAAATAAATAATTGGTGCTAAAACCCACCCCAATACTTTCACCCCTACCTCTGCACCAACACTACAAAACAATGATAAATCTGTGACAAGTACTCTTCCCCACAACTTAATTTACTGTAGCTATAACAAATCTTGTCAAAAGAAAAAAGATTACTGATTTACTTAACTAGAGGATATTGCAGCATACTACTGTATCATGTGGTTACAAAAGGAGAACATAGTAGAAGACTAGGTTTGCTGGCAAAAGGCATCTACTGTAGTTTCACCTGAGCTCTTTTCTTCTAGGTTTGCTTGAAAGGACAGAGCAAGGAGCAATATTATCAGAGCAAGGAGAAACATTAACTTTTCTTTTGGCTAAGAAGATTTGCTGTTATGTTACTATTTTGTTTTGTGCTTACAGGTTGTGCTTACTTGTTTTGTTACTGTTTTTTGCTTACAGATTACTGCTTTATTGTTCTCTGATTCAAATTATTTTTTTGCAGGGTATAATTTCTGCTAAATTGTTATAGGGTATGCCTACAGGTTTTTGTCACTGTGTTGTGCTTACAGATTGCTGCTTTATTTTCTCTGATTCAAATTAGGTCTTTGCAGGATATATTTTCTGTTAAATTGTTACAGATTGTACCTACTGGTTTTTGCTACTGTGCTGTGCTTACAGGCTTTACAGTTTACTGCTTTATTTTTCTCTGATTGAAATTATTTTTTGTAGGATACATTTTCTGCTAAATTGTTACAGGGTGTGCTTACAGGTTGATACTGTTTTATGCTTACAGCTTACTGCTTTATTTTTCTCTGATTCAAATTGTTTTTTGCAAAGTATATTTTCTATTAAATTGTTGTGCAGGTTGTCTTGCTGAAACGAAGGAAAACACTCACCAGGGTGATGGGTCAGAGGTGTGGCTGATTGTTCCTGGGGGGACAGGCTTGGTCCCATCCACCCTGCCCCTCACCCACCCACCCTAAGTGCATAATTTCCTTTAAACCAGGAGATCTGACATCACTTTCTCAATATGGGCAAGGACATACACCTGTCATACCCATAATAGCCCAGCACATTGTGTAGAGGGTATAAACACACAGACACACATACACTCACACACTCAGACACACTAGTAAAAAATAAACAGAAAGGGAGAGGGACATGTGGGAAGTGGTACAATGCACTTACTGTGGGGTGGCAGTCTTCCAGGAGACATTCTGGAGGCTTCAATGCTGCCCTATTTGCAGGCACCTCTCTGGTATGAGGGAGGATGTTGAACATCTCCAGGCTGACATGGTGAGGATTCATGAAACCTCCTTCGCTAGCCAAAGACCACAAGAGCCACTGTCACTGCCTCAGAGGTTGCCAAGAAAGAGGAGAGGTTGGATGACAGTGGGCTCAGGGAGGATGATGGTGGTGGATCAGAGGTGCATCCCTCTAGTTGTACCTCTCCACAGTTCATACACCATTCTGGTGGAGTGTGATTCCTCTATGGAGACACCCACAGTGGAGAACAGGGAGGATGCTGAAAACCTCCAAAAAGGACACCCAGAAGAGGGTAGCACAAGACCCCCACAGGGGAAGGAAACAACTACTGGTGAGGGACTCAATCATTAGGAGGGTAGAACTTGGGGAGGGAAGGGAGAGGGAGGTAAGGTGCCTGCTCAGTGCCATGGCAGGGAAGGACAGGAAGAAAATCCTCAGGATCATGGGAGAAGCTGCATGGGAGAGGGGGCTGTACATCATTGTCCACCTCAAGCCAAATTACCTGTCTAGGAATGGGATCAAAGCAATGCAGGAGAGGTTTGTGGAGTTGGGGAAGGGCCTATGACAAGTAGCACACATGATAACCTTTTCAAAGGTGCTGCCTGTCTATGGCATGGGTGAGGCAAGGGTACTCTGTGCCATGTTATTCAATGAATGGTTGACAAACTGGTGCAAATTTCAGGGTTTGGGCTTCATTGTAGACTGGGGGTCCACCTGGAGGGATGTAGGTGTGCTGACACAATGGTCTGCATCTGTCTGTGTGGGGAACGAGGATCCTAGGTGATAGGTTTAAATGCTTCATTGGCAAGCATTTAAACCAGCCAAGGGGGAGGCACTGAAAAGGAGCAGGGAAATACCAGCCCCCCCACCCACAAAACAGGGTAGCAGTAAGGTAAACACCAAGGTAGAGAAGTCAATAGGGAGCAGGACAGGGGTAAATGGAAAAAAATGCTGTAAGGACAGGAAGGGGGCTAAAAGGGGTAAGGTCATCAAAAAATGGAGGGCGATGAGTACTGATGCCAGTAGTCTTGGTAACAAGCTACCTGAACTAGTGGCCTTGATGGAAGAGGGATGTTTGGATATTGTGGCAGCCACATAAACATTGTACACAGAGAACCATGACTGAGATTTCAACATACCAGTGAAAAAGCAGGGATACTGAATGAATATTTCTGCTCAGTAGTCACAAAAGAAGAGGAGGAGGAGGTACCTAAACCAATCAATAAAGCACTCTGGATAGAGAAGTCAATACTAGCCCATTCGCAGAAGAAAGGTTCTTAAAAGAACTCTTAAAACTGAAAGTGGACAAGGCAATGGGGCCTGATAGGATTCACCCAGAATTCCAAAATAACTAAGGGGAGAATTAGTGACACCACTGACTACCCTTTTTAACAAATCATGGGAGATGGTGTAGCACCTGAGGACTGGAGGAGGGTGGATGTGATTCCCCTTCACAAAAGTGGGAGCAAGGCAGTAGCAGGAAACTACAGACCTGTTAGTTTGACCTCAGTGGTAGGGAAAATGATGGAATCACTTCTGAAAGAATTGCTGAGTACCTAGAGGCCAGCAGGGCACAGGACCCAAGGCAGCATGAATTCATAGCACGAAAGTCAAGTCAGATGAATCTCATAGATTTCTTTGACTGGGTGACCAATGAAGTAGACCAAAGAGTGGCTGTGGACATGGCCTACCTAGATGTTAGCAAGGCATTTGACACACACAAGATTAATAAATAAGTTAGCCAGCCTGGGAGTGGGTCCTAGGGTGGTAGCCTATGTAAAAACTGGCTGGACTACAGGACACAGAGGGTAATAGTAAACGGAGTCCACGCTGAAGAAAGGGGGGTTACTAGTGGGGCTCTGCAGGGTTCAGTGCTGGGACTGATCCTCTTTAATGTCATTATCAGTGACATTGCGGAGGGACTAGAAAGGAAAAGTATGCATCTTTGCAGATGACACAATGACCTGCAACAGGGTTGATACGCAAAGGGGGGTGGAAAGGATAAGAAGGGACTTGGCAAGGCAAGTGGAATGATGAAAAGTATGGCAGCTTAGATTCAATGAAAAGAAGTGCAGAATAATGCACCTGAGAACCAAAAACCCAGGGGAAGAGTACACGATGGGGGGGGGGTACTAACAACAACAAAAATGGAAAGGGATCTGGGGGTCATTATATCAGATAACATAAAAGTAGGCAAGCAATGCGAGAAGGCAGTAAGGAGGGCTGGAGGGATACTGGGATGCATAGGGAGAGGCATCACCAGTAGAAAACAAGAATTAGTCATTCCTCTGTACTGACAGTTGGTGAGACCCTACCTGGAGTACTGCATGCAGTTCTAGAGACCACATCTCTGCAAGGACATAGACAGGATGGAGGCAGTCCAGAAGAGGGCAACTAAAATGGTGCAGGGTCTGTACCAGAAGTCATACAAAGAGAGAATAAAGGATCTTAATATGTATACCCTCAAGGAAAGAAGGGGAGAGGGTGGACATGATAGAAACTTTTAAGTACCTCAAAACAGAATCAACAAAGTCCAAGAGGGTAGCATATTTCAGAAAAAAAGATGTGCAAGAACAAGGGGGAACAATTTGAAGATAGAGGGGGATGGCTCAGGGGCAATGCGAGGAAGTCTTTTTTCACTGAGAGGATGGTGGTCACATGGAACAGCCTTCCTGATAAGGTCATGGAGTCAAAAACAGAGGTGGAATTCAAGAATGCATGGAACAGCCATAAGGCAATTCTGGTGGGAGGCAGGCGTAAGTATGCTGTTGGTTAACTAGGATCTGCAGCTTATCCCAATAGGTAGGAAAATGGGCAGACTGGGTGGACTAAGCAGTCCTTATCTGCTGTCAAAGTCTATGTCTCTATGTTTTGTTCCCTACTCATACTGATAGCAATGTCTAAAAGCACATGGAGTTCACTGCTCACATATACTATAGATGAGCTATATGATAAATATTTTACTTTGAAGTCACTTATGACGCAATGAGCATGCTCTGGCTCGGTTGCTATTGTTACTGTAAACCTTAGGTTTTGACAACATTTTTGGCAATCATGATGACCTTGTGCGTACATTAAGGGATGCTCTGGGAGGTGGCTTGCCCCTTCTTACAGCAGAGACAACTGTTCCCAGATGCAGCTTGACCCGGGCACTGGACAAATCACAAAGAGTTTGAAGTATAATTCAGTTATGCTATTCTGCAGCTGGGATTATGGAAATTAAATCATTTTAAAGTTTACATCAGAGCAGAGCTATGGTTTACACATTAAAAATGTTTCAGTATGAAACAGAGTAATGTACATAGACACACTGGCCCCCATATTCAGAGTCTGCCTCTAGCACAGCCCAGTCTGTAGAACTGTGCCAAAAACAGCACAAGAACAGCTCAGAGCTATATTCAGCCAGTTCACGCACACTACTGGATCATGCTAACCAACTGAATATTGGACCATGTTGGTGCTAAGTGGATATGGGCTGTACCAACATAGCACAATGCTGCATATGGCTCACAAGAGATAGTGTTACCCTCAACAGAATAACACCAAGACCTCTGTCAGCCCTATTTAGCTCAGGCATTCGAATGAGCTCATTGGGCATCAAGGCACTAAGGGGCAATCTGCATTCCCATTATGGACTCATTTACATAGGCACAACAGGCCCCTAGTGTCAGTCCAAGGTGGAAGTGGTAGAAAATCCCTAGTAGTATAGTAGATCCCCCTCCCCGAATCACTCCAGTCATTAGTTTAATTCTTCTTCACTGGCAGACTGCTGGACCACCCTCTCCCTGATTGCCCGTCATAAGTTTAATTCTACTTCCCTGACAGTCTAGTGGACCCCCATCTGCCGATCACCTCAGTTCTCATGCATGTCAAATCACTATTTCCTAATGGGCTTGCACCCATGCAACACTGAGTTCCACACCCCCAACTGACACCCCTCACCCACTGAGAAGCTCTGCCCTGCACCAAGCTCACCTCTGATAACATTCACCAGAACACCCATGGTCAGATCTGTGGCTGGCACAGCCTTCCGCTCACCTCCTCATCCAGCCAGCATCTGACCATCATGAACGCAATCATGTACAGTGGCACCAGCCAGGATGCAATGCAGTAATGCTGCAGTACACTGCAGGGAACAGTGTAATTTAATAGCAATTAAGTCCTTTGGGCATACAATATGTTGTGAAATGTCATTTATTGCAAGTTATTGCCATTACATCATGTCTGGGTCCACTGTGCTTACTCTTGCTTGTGCTCTTTGACTGTCAGATGGTAGCCAGCCAAAGAGGTGAGTGGAGGGAAGTACTGGCTATCCATCTGACCATGGATGTTGCTGTGATTGTTGACCAGGGTGAGGGGGTGCTGTAGGGTTTCAATTGGGAGGAGGAGTCGGTGGCGCTCAGTGTGTGTGTGTGTGGGGGGGTGCTAGTCCACCAGGGAATGATGATTTGACACACATAGGATCAGGGGGGATTAGTGGGTGGGTAGTCCACTAGACCACAAGAGAAGTAGAATTAACCATATGACAGGAGCCTTCAGGGTAAGGTGGGTCCACTTGGCACAGGGGTGGGTGGCTGCAGTTCTACCACCCTGCATTCTGAGGGTGCCTTAGTGTTGCATTAAGACGGGTTTCTCAACAACAGCAAATAGCACCACACTGGGACTGTTTAGCACCACTGAAACCATTTTAATATACCACTGTGCCAATATGTACTCACTGGAGGAGAGGAGGGAGAGAGGGGATATGGTAGAGACATACAAGTATCTTACAGGGAGGAACAGGGTGCAGGAATACACTAGTTTTAAGTGAAAAAGATGTTCCAGGACTAGAGGGCATGGGATGAAGTTGGAGGGAGGACAATTCAGAGGAAACGTGAGGAAGAATTTCTTCACAGAACGGGTGGTGGACAAGTGGAACACCCTGCCAGAGGAAGTGGTGGGGGCTGAAACAATCACGGGATTTAAGAATGCATGGGATAGACATAAAGGAATTCTGGAGGTCAGAGGTAAGGGGCAACAGACTTCTAGGAAAACAGAAGCTGAACTTACAAGCTCAAATGAGCAGACTGGGTAGGCCATAGGCCCTTATCTGTTCACACTGTATATATCTATGTATCTATGTATGCTTGAGGAACTCCCTCATTTGCACAGGCGTAGTGGTATATGTAGTCAAATCATGTTGTCTGGTCTCAGCCGCACTACTGGGGCCTCTGAATATGGCCCTGCTTGAAGCACCAGCACTAATCCAGGTTAGCATGGGTGCTAACCTGGTTAGCCCTGCACTAACGTGTTGAACGTGGAGCCCTAATACTGGTCACAGATCAGTGTACATTGTAATATATCTTATTACTGAGTATTGCAAAGAAATGACACACTCTCAGTGATATTTGAATATCTGAGCTTACAAAATTATTACATTTTATGTTATACATAAGTAAAACTATCATAGGTTACACAGTCTCTATAAATGATATTGAGCATCTTTAAGAATTGTTGAGCAATACCTAAAAGCAGAGATAAAAATGAGTTCTATTAATTTCTTTCTAGTGCAATGGCAACACTGAGAGATATTTAATGTAGTCTTACCACAGTCCTGTGGCAGTCCTGGCAAGCAGCTACATTTTTAAAGATACACTTCCAATATTTTTAATGTGATTTGATTACAATACAATTCTACCATTACATTATTATGCTACATATTATACTGGGATTTGATTCTTTTTGTACAATAGGAATATATTTCTTTTAAATGTTTTCAGTTCTGGAGATTTTAGATACTGAGCAGCATAAGGTAACAGAGAGGTAATACCATATTTAATATGAGAAATGCATAATACACATTATGCTAGATTGTGAATCACAGGTATGTAAGGTTCTGATATTATGTGGCATGTCTCATAAGATAACTTTAGAAGGGGAATGGGGGTTGTGTATAGCACACAAAACTAGTTGTCTGTTTTAAGGTTTCTATGGTTCTAACTAAAATAAGCACCTATGAATATCTGTACGAAGAAGCCTGCTGCATAAACACGAACCAATTCAATGCCTGCAACAACATGGGTTTTGTCATGGACACAGTACCGCAACAGCATTACTTGAGTTCACAGGCTTCATACATGACTCTTTCGATCATGGTCGTCTCGTAGGTGTGGCTTTAATTGATTTAACAAAAGCCTTTGATATGGTGCACCATGCCATCTTGCTTGACCATCTTGCAACTACTGGTCTCTCCCATGATACCTTGGCTTGGTTCAGAAGCTGTTTGCACAACCGTATGCAGCAAGTAAAGATTGGTAAAGTTGTCTCAGTTAGTAGACCCGTCAGCTCAGAAGTACCACAAGGGTCCATCCTGGGAGCACTCCTCTTTAGTATCTTCCTCAATTCACTCCCAATTGCTTTCCAGGGTCACATCTTACTATATGCAGATGATGCTGCCATATTTGCCAGTAATCCTGACCCCAAGTCCCTTGAGCCCGAACTATAACAACACTTTGCTGAAGTTGAAAAATGTTTCTGAAACCACAAACTCATCTTGAACTATAACATGACAAAGTTGATGTTATTCGCCAACCCCCAAAACAGGCACAGAACCTACCTACATTACTAGCAGTAATGCTGTGGGCTCCTCATTGGAACTAGTTCCACACTTTAAGTATCTGGGGTTACAACAGACAGTACCTTTTCTTCTGCTCCCCATATTGACAATATTGCCAAGGCAGTCAATATGCAAATAGGGCTACTCTATAGGCACAAGCATTGTCTATCCCCAGAGGCTCTTACCATTGCCATCCAAATCTCGGTTGTCTCACTCATCGATTATGGTCTGGTCATTTATGGTGTAGCCATGGACACCAACCTGTGTCGCATCAAAGTTGCCCTAAACAAAGCTTGCTGCCTTCTAACTGGGTCTGGGCATTTGACCCAAACTTGTGACTTGTGCGCTTAAGCTAACTGGCTCCAGCTCAAGTGTAGACTCATGTACCAAACCTGTCTACTGGCAAAAAAAGTAACATTGTGACTTATGCCACCTGGGGTACAGAAGCTCCTCACTACCTCTGACAACCCACGTAGTACTAGATGCTCCGACAGTATAACCTTTAAAATACTTCACTGCTGTACATCCGAAAGTCAAAGTGCATTTGCTCATTGAGCCACACTTTGGTTTAATTCACTCAGTAGGAATATATCTTTAGCTAACACCCTGGGCTCATTCAAGCGGAAATTAGAGCAACAACTTGTAGCAGAAGCCACCTTCGACTGCTTCCACTAATCCAATACTATCCTAACACTTATTCTACCCATTCACCCTCTTGCCATTTTGTAAGCACTCAGTCTTACTCCTCATTCTGTCCCCTCCACTCTCCCACACACCCTCTCCTGCTCTTAGCTCTCCCTGAACCTTCTGCCTTGTTTCTTGGTACTGTTAACACCCCCATTCTGCACCCTTAGTTTGCTCCTCCCTCCCTTTTTCCCTCCCACCCCTATTTCTCCCACCTTGCCTACTCCAGTATACCCTGCTGACGCAGTCTACATATACCCTCTCTGCCCTCTGTCCTATATCTTGCCCAATGTCCTATCTCTCCTATCTGCTATTATGCGTTCACTCACTTTGGTTCAGACTAGGCCTCATGGGCTGATTCTTCTATTTGTATTGTAATCTTTGGTATCATATTGTCAAAGCTTGGACTGTTTTATACTTACTACTCTATTTAGCCTAAGAGATGATGTTTAGTTGTTTCTGCTCTACTTGTTGTTATTGTAACTGCTATCTTCTATTAGACATTGTACTGTAAATGTTGTCAGCTGTCTGCTGCCCACATACTCTTCCCTGTTATGTAACTTCTACTGACATTGAACCTATGTAAAGAGCTTCCAGCTCAAAGGTATTTTCTGGGATCCTAAATAAATAATGTAAACTTTTTATTCCAATTAATTATGATGTGGTAATATGGTTTCACAGGTACTAAACATGTTCTTATATTCTGAATTATTATGAATTCTACTAGTATTTGTTATATTTGTAACAGAAAACCACCAATGTCCTGACAAAGTAGTGAGTCCATGAAATATCAGTTATTTAGATAAACATGACTTAAAGGAAACTCAAGAAATGACTATTGCAGTAAAAACTGCCAATAAAGGTAAAGCTGTTGTGGTCTGTGGTAGATCTCAGTACAAAAAGAGATGTTGAATCAGCTCAAAAATAAAATATTCTGCTGTTAACGTGACCATGATCCAATGCATAAAAACAAGATTGGAGCTTTAGATCCAACATGTGGCTACAAATAAATGGATCTCTGATGTGGAATGAAAAGTTCAGGAAGTTGCCTGTACAAGGAAATCAGTGATCTACTTACTTCCTAAAACTCATAAAAATGCCAGCCAGCCCCCAAGATGACCTATTGTTTCAAGTATAGGGAGCATCATGTAAAAGGCTACAGTATTTTTTAATAAGAAATAGGTCCCTTGACTACCATCACACTTAAAAATCAATACTGATGCTATCAACTGCTTTGAAAACATTGAAGTAAACTCTCACACAATAGTAGTAGCAACTGAAATTGAATTTATATACACAAATATACCCCCCGTGGGTGACTTTGGGGATATGGATATGACATTACAGAAAATATTGTAAAATGTTTTATCTCCAAGAGGATTCATTGTTGACGTAGCAGAGTACGTCTTGAAAGGCAATTATTTCAGACTGGATGGGTGACTGTTTGCACAAATCAGCAGTACAGCAATGGGCACCACTTTTTGGCCTTGATCTTTGCAAACCTTTATGTGGGCAAGTGGGGCCCTAGTAGTATCTTCAATACAGTACATACTAATTTGTTCATCTATAATATTCTGGAAGTGATATATATATATATATATATATATATATATATATATATATATATATATGTATATGATGTAATCCAGCTATGTAGTAGAACAAGTACAGAACACTATTTGGATCTAAGAATTTTAAAAAATGCAGTTAAATTGAACAGGACTGAAAGGTGATAGGAAACAGTTTATCACACCTCTATACGCCGTCCTGTTTTCCTTTTAGTGTCTACCCAATATTCTGATACATTTTGACCTTTTGTGTTAAATTAACATCTAATTTTGTTGCCTTTGTAACTACCCTCAGTATGCCATCGCCACAGTGACAACTTTACAATGATATCGCCGATAGTGACAACATCGACGTATCACTGCACAGTCCACTTGGAAGCCTGGCACAGCTTCCCAGGGTCTTGCACCCACTTCCTGAATCAGCACCAGCTCTGCATTAATAATATTAAAATACGGGTGGTGCAGGAGGCAGAGCCCCAGCATGGGGGGTGGGGGGGACATTGCCCCCCTTGCAAAGAACACTTTGTTCTTCCAATGGCACAATGCCGACCACAATTGTGGTCGACATGCAGCTGTTGCTGTAACATCGGGTTGACATATTTGTGTTGCACCAGTGTCGTAGATCCACTACCCTCTCTCCTTAGCAATTGCTGCACTCTTTTATCATACTGTCCGAATGTTCCATGACATCAAAAACACCATTCCAGACCATTCACATGAATAGCATGAAACAGTGTTATTGATGTCATAAAATGCCTTAGAAATATGAAGTGAAATAACAGTAGCTGGTAAAGAGAATGGAACTCTACGGAGATCTGAAGGCACCCCGAAGCACAATCATTTGTATGAAAAACTGGTTCAGGCATATCAAAATACATAACTGGCATAGAAATTAAGATGGAAGGGCAGTTAACTATTTAAAAATCATTTCCTATCTCTTTTAAAGGGACACTGTCAACCCTGTTAGGCCTCAAACTGTCCCTAGTTTAAAAAAAGCACATTTTATGACTCTTCACATTCAGTAGATTTGTTGATGTAGCTGGTAGTTTGATCCGGAACCCTTTTCTCTTTTTAAAAATGAAAAACAGACTGCCCACCACAGTGGTGTTACCATACCTAAGTGTCTTTGTTTACATTTCTAAATCAACTCTCACTGCATCTTACCTGGACTTGGGAACACTTCCCACACAGTCTAGCCACTTGTGATGCAGTAGGATGAGAACAGGCTATTGCATCATAAGTGGCTACTCTGTTTGGGGTGTTCCAAATGTTCAGGAAGTATATAATAAAAGTAAATCAAGGATCTGAAACCAAACAAGGTAGGGTGTAGTTACACCTTTGGCATACCTTTCAGTTCTACTAAGAAAGAAGGCAGATTAAAAAACTGCCAACATTAATGAATTTTAGAGAAGGTAAGCAGTCATAAGATGTGCGGCTTCAACTTGAAATGGTACGATGTGAAAAGGGTTGACAGTGTACCTTTAAACAAAAAGCTCTTGGATAGAGATGCAATGATGTTTAACTCCGCCAGCAAAGTTGGGTCAAAGTCACCCACTCTGCATCTTCAAACGCTATGCGAGGTGCACATAGAATCACACCACTTTGTCTTATAATGATTTCGCCCCATTATGACTTTGCGTTATGCTGACTTAACGTTCACTTCACGTTGGTTGCTTTTGAACGCGAAGTGAGTCATAATTGAAACAGCCCGCAGATCACATGTGTTACAGTCTGTAGGTCACATGGCTCAGACAGGAAGTTAATCGGGCAAGACAGTGAAAGACTTTCACTTTCTCCTTACCAAGTGTGGGAGAAAGTGGTTTTGTGACAGAGGAGACAGAAGAGAGAAATATATTGCTTGAATCTGCTTAACATTTTACTTTTTTTGTTAATTAGCTGGGTTTTTTGCATTTTGATTGCCTCTTATGTTGAGTTGTGCATCTTTTCAGTACAGTAGTTAATTGTTAATTTTGTGTTGTGTGTGTGTGAGAGAGAGAGGAAGAGAGAGTAACATCGAGAGAGGCGCCGTTGGTGGATGGAGAGGACAGCGTGTGGGGATACGGATACGTGGTGGCACCCCGCATCTGAACAGGAGCACATTGTACTGTGTGAGTGGTCCCCTCCCTGAAGCAGGAGGTAGTGGTGCCATGGAAGTACCCCAACCGGTGGCACCACCTACTACTAGTGCCCCCCCTCCACCACCACCACCTGCCATGGCTCCTGCGCTAGCTGCTCAGCAGCAGCAGGAAACGATAGAGGAGCCACAGCAATCTTATCAGCAGCAGCAGGTTGCTCCCAATTATGCAGCAGCAGCAAATAACACCTGCCCCCCACCTGTGCCCTGTCTTTTCTCACCTCTTTTGTGTGGGTTTTGTTCAGTTCAGTGCCTGGTGTTGATGACCCCAGTATCGTGAAGTGTAATATCTGTGGTGTGGTTGTGCATCATGGTCCCAAGGGGAGTCTTCTGAGGACAGGTGGGCAGTGCATCCACCTTGAAAACCACCACCGTGCAGAGTGGGAGGCCAAGGTTGCTGAACAGGGACAGAATACGCCTGCTGTCCCTTCTGGGCAACAGGTGGCAGCACGGCCACCACCTGCACGCAGGGTTAAGCGTGATCAGGCCAGGGAGTAAATGATTGCTCCAGCACCTGCAGGGGATGCTGGCAACCCTGCAATAATGCCTGCCACACAGGCTGATCTGGGCCTGATGGTGAATAAGGAGGACCACCTGAGAAACAGGATGTTGAACATTGAGCAGTGGTTAGACTGCATTGAGTGTCACCAACCCCAAATTATGGCCATGCTCCAACTGCTCCTCTAACACCATAACCTGGAGCATTAGTTTTTGATTGTCCATGCGTCCACCACCCTCTTCATGACAAAATACTTCCTGATGTTGCCCCTGATCTGTCCCCCCTCTAGCTTCAAATTTTGCCCATTGTTCTTACGCATCTCTTTTCTGAAAGATGCTACCCTCATGGAGATTGTAGATTCCCTTTATGTACTTTAAAGTTTCTATTATGCCCTCCTCTCCTTAAGGGTATACATAATAATCTCCTTTAGTCTGTCTTCTTCAGATGAGTTCAGTGCAGCCCCTGCACCATTTTAGTTGATGTTTAGTTAATATTTTAGTTAATGTGCTGAAAAGTCTCAATTATTTCCAGATGCACTGCTTTATGCATGCACCTACTCTGTGTAAGTGTGCCCCAGAAATGTGCTGTCATAGTGTCCCAAAATGCCAGACTCCAGATGAAGTGAAATAACATGATAAAATGTGCTGAAAATTCTCAATTATTTCCGATGCACTGCTTTATGCATGCACCCACTCTGCATAAGTTTGCCCCAGAAAGGCTGCTGTCAAAGTGTCCCGAAATACCAGACTCTCAGATCAAGAGAAATAACATGATAAAATGTACTGAAAATTCTCAAATATTTCCTGACACACTGCTTTAAGCTGCACCCACTCCCACAACATCTATGGCACTTGCTGTTGCTCTTGCACTTCTATCTTCTGCTGCCTGCGCTGACTGGGCTAATGCACAGTGTCTTGCCAAATGATGATAGCCACAGATGACCATTGTGTGAACAATGATGTGATGATGCTGTGGCAGTCAGAAAGTCTGCTACACTAGCTGTAACATGGTGCCCTATGTATGTGTGTACTCATACTACAGTACCATTGGTAAGCAGCCCTTCAGATAACTCCTTTTTGGACGTATTTTACATCCAAAAATCAGCTAAAATGCAAAAATGTACTATCTGGAGTCATTGATGTCCAGTAATATTTCTATAACTTACTGCTGACGTCTGGTTTTCATGGTGTGGACGTCATTTGGTTTACTCTTTCCACCAAGCTGCCATGGGAGTCAGAGGAGTCATCCCCCTGCTTGCCAGCACATATCATTTGCCATGCGTAATTACAGACAGGTTGGCCAAAGTTGTGAGGTGGGTTAGGGAGAACATGCGAGAGAACGGAAAGTGTCTGTCTTGCAAGGAAGAGAGAGTAGGCCTGGTGACTGTAGGCTAGCAGACACAAGTCAGTCAGATACTGGAATCTGTGGGAAGCCGAGGGTACTAGAGAGTAACACACAGCCCACTCTCTGAGCCAGTGAGCGGAGTGAGAGTGAGTCAAGCGACTATTGATTTTTAAAAAGCCACGCGGCAGGCAGTACGTTATCGGTATGGGCCAGCCAGGGTACCCAAATCCAATCAAGTGGTGAGACATGAGAGACGGTGAGAGGTTGATTGAACCATCGGGACCTGCCTGGGAGTTGGGTGGCTTGGGCTTGTGGTGCGGACATGCCGGCCTGTGTGGTGCTTGATCGTTCATGTATTAATTTGTAGGTTAGCCTAGGTGGTAGTACTACTAGTAGTAGCTTTTAGCCTAGGTGCTGTGCTGACACAGTGACTCAACTCAGAACATCTTTGTCTGAGAGAGACTGAGAGAGGGAGTGACAGGCAAGTCATCACTGGTAGTAGGCCAGCAGCCTGGAATTAAATTTGTAACAGGCCGCCTGGAGGACTGTGTCTGAGACTGGGACTGAGAGTGCTGTTGGTGGACTGTTCCTTCCGGTCACGTGGAAGAGTATATCGACTGGAGGACCCAGGGACACACACAGTCAAGTTGAGGTTGGAGTCTGAAAAAGGAAGAGAATGAACTGGACCGCAATCCACACAAGGTCGACTTTCAGCAAACGACAGGTACTACTATTATTCACTTTCGTTTCATTAATGTCATTCTGATTGCTAGGCTCCAGCTTTTGTGAGTGGCACACTGCATTGGCAATTGCAAACCAATCTGTAGAGATACACACGCACGCCTGCCTGTGCCTAGTTGTCGGTAGTAGTGCCTCCTCTGTGTCTGTCTGTGCCCGCCCTGTAAAATATGGCTGAGTGACTCTAACATGCATCTCCAGACTCCACCATAATTTTACAGCATAGAATAACGTCCAGTTCCATTTGCCACTGTGTGTGAACCAAGGCTCAAAGCACATCTTGCTGTTTTTGTTTAAGAAAAATGTTTTTGATTGTGCTAGTCGGTCGGTCGGGGGTGGGGTCACGGGACTGCACCACAGGCCCAGGCAGGCCAAGCCCCAAACAGATGTTGAAGTGTACCATTATCTGTGTGAACCAAGGCTCAAAGCACATCTTGCTGTTTTTGTTTGAGAAAAATGTTTTTGATTGTCTGTGTGCTGGTCGGGGTGGGGGGGTCTGGAGACAACTGCAAACCATGAAATGAAAAACTTTTGTTTGATGCATGGGAATAACATCACTGGGCTAAATGGGGTTTAATTTGAAGACCCCCTTCTGTAAATAAAACAATGCCTGGGTGCACCACAGGCCCAGGCAGGCCCCAAACAGATGTGTACTAGTAGTCAGTAGCTCCCATTACACTACACTTTGTTATTGGCAGTCTGTATCCAGATTCTTTGCTAGGGTAGGCTGATACTCCTGATATCAGAAAGGATTACCATTGCAACAGTTTTTTTCATGTAGACTTAAGTGGGTGGCCATCCACAGGCAGGCTGCCGTACTGCAGACAGCAGCACGGCAGCCTGTATACCCTAGCAGTCCTACACCCCCCCAACCTGCCCATAGCACCAGACCCCCACAACTGCCACCAGATACAGCCCTGGTGGTATAGTGCCCCACTGCCCCCCCATCCAGCAATGCCATGAGTCAGCTCCCCTGTGACATAGTGGACCCCCACCCCACCTGTTGCACTACATCCCCATGAATGCCACCTTGGACGGTTCCCTGGTGATATAGTGGAACCCACCCATCCCTGTCCTACAAGGTGATATTGGCCCTGCCGGAACCCCTGGTGGTCCAGTGGTTCCCCCCGCCCACACAGGCAACCCCCAGCCCACTCCTACATCCAGAGCCTATTAGAATCAGTCTGGCAGGCAGCACATCCCTCCCGCATATTGCACGCTGACTGTGCTGTCTGTGAATGACAGCATACTGTATGGCTGGAACCCCATTGGTCGACATGGTATCACACCTTGCGGGGGCACGGATGGGGGGTTCCACTATACCACCAGGGACATTCTGGCATGTTGTGGGGGTCTCTGCTTCGGGTTAGGAATGGGGACTGCTATCCCACCAGGGTATGGTGAGGGCAGGGAGGGTTTCTGGTGGGGTGCTATGGGCAGTGTAGTGTGGGGTTGCTATGCCACCAGGGCACCGCTGGGTACCATGTCCAGGGGAATTGCTATGGGTGGGGGGGATGCCAATCGAGCCACCAGGTCAGGGTGTTGGGCTCTGGTTGTCCTGTCCAGGCAATTCCCTGTTGCACCTACGGAAATAGGGCTTGCAAATGGCCCCATTGCACCATGCATGCCTAATGGCCTCATTTGCATGCCTGTGGCTGTGCATGGTGATATTGGGTGCAGTGCATCCTGAGATGCGCTGCCCCATTGGGTTCACAGCCTGATGTGGGGGATGTGCTGACACACTGTGGGACGGGCGCAACTGTGCTGTTCACAGAGGGGATGCGCCGGGGGCATTTCCTGGTGCATTGTCTGTGAATACCACTTTATTCACTTGGTGCATCTCCACTGAGCCGTGGCAGTCGGGATGCACTGATTGGATCTCCTTTGTGAATCCTGCTCTTATTGTTCTAGAAGGAGATGGCAAAAGGACTGCCCAAACTAAGCACACAAAGACTGCCCAAACTAGGCACACAAAGGACTGCCCAAAACTAAGCACACAAAGCACCTATGTTGTTCATTTCTTTTTTTACATTTGTCCCCTTCTTTTTGTTTCCACTTCCACTACCCCACAGTGGCAGTGTGTGGGTGTGATGTGCTATGTGATAGGATCTGGGATATGGCAGGGGGTGTCTGTCTGATTGTGTTGGGGGTTGGAGGACCATTGGACAGGCAGGGATAATGGATGGGGACACATCACCATCAGTTTGCAGGATGGGGGGGGTCATTATACTGAGTGAGTGGGATCCTGCTTGCCATCTGTTCAGGGCTGCTGTGCCAGGGGGTTGGGGGGTCCACTATGCCACCAGGGCACTGTGCTGTATGGTAGCCAGAGATGTGCTGTCACGTGCTGGGGGGGTTTCCACTATACCATCTGGGACCTTATTGGTGATTGCGACAGACAGATGAATAATGGTGCAGTGGGCATTGGTGAGTGCAGGTTGGTCAGTCAAGGGCACATGGAAAGCAGTATGCAAGCTGGTGTCCAGTCTGCTCAGTGTGTAAGTTTCCTTTTTCCCTGATGCAGGCAGAAAAGCATCTGACTGGCCGGCAGTGAGCTGACTGAAGTAGTCGCATGACACCAGTAGAAGAAACAGGGTACCCTGGGTAGCATGTGGTGATCGTACGCGTATTCAGAGAAAGCCATCACTGACAGCATTTCATCACCTTTAGTTACACAACTTAAGGTACTGTCTTACTCTCAGTAAAGAAATGTTAAAATGCTTGTTTTTTGTTGTTGTTGGGTTTGACTTTGAGGCCAGGGTACTGGGGTGGTGGGTGGGTGGAGAAGTACTACTGTTGATACAGCTACCATAAATATAGAATATAATGCAGTGTAAGCAATAGTACCCTCCAGGGTGGGTGGTATTGTGCTATACCGGACTGCCCATGGGCATAATGAGGACAGACAACTTAGTCCCTGGAAGGTCCGGTATAGTACAATACCACCAACTGGAGGTATTATTGCACTTAGAAAATGGTCACTGAAAAAAAAATCTATTAAAAGTTTTTAATAGAAAAAAATAATTTAAGGTATCTTTTGTAATAAAATACTTCCTCCGCCTGTGTATTTCAGTAGGGACTTTTGTCCTGTTGGAGAATCTGTTTAAAAAAGAAAGTTCCTCCTCAGCAGCTCTATAATGAAGTCCCTGGCTCATTTAGATATCAACAATGTGGCAGTTTAGTTAGCGAGTAGTATGACCTGGTCACGCTGTTAAAAATTCCTTTGCTTGAAATTGCAGACAAGAGCAGTAATTTCTTCGATCTCTGTACTGTAGATTGTCTATCTACAGTACAGAAAATGAAGAAAGTACCACTGTGAGTTTCATCTAGATAGGTGGCATGGCGGGCAGCCATAATAGACACTGTACATAAATGTAACGTAACCCCCATACCACTTTACACAGTTGGCAGTCTGGTATCCCTTATTTTCTTGTGTCATACAGTAGATGCCATGCACTTATACATAGAAATGGTTCCAACCCTAGCTTGGGCCATGTGTACCATGCTCAGTCAGTAGAGTTTAAGGGGTTTGTGTTTACAGAACAAGCTGTGAATTTACCACCAGGTCCAGCCAGGGGAGATATTGATGGGGCCATGCTAGACCTATCTTCTGCAGGGGTACCCAGTAAGTCCAAGCATGAAGCAATAACGTAATATCCAGACTTGCAAATGGAGTCCTACAGTGTGATTTTATGAAGATAAATTATCTTTAGAACAAGGGTGGTCTGGTCACCCAAAGGTTTACAACATAACACTTGGCAAATGTATTAATCTCCATTAACCCCATACATTAGAATGGGGTTACATACTTGTTTTGTCAATATGTGATGAAAATCCTGTGTGATTGCTTGTGGAATAGTGTACACACGTTGAAACAACTTTTATAATTGCTTTAGATTACCTGCTGGCTGACAACAACCAAATGTGCATAAACAATACCATGACATGAATTTTGGGAGGAACTGTCATGGTGACACCGAATATGTCAAGCTCAGGTCAAGCCGGTTCAAAGACCCAAAAGAGAACCACCACAACCACCACCACCACAAAGTCTTTATTAGACTGCTGGTTAATAAAAAAATGTCCCACAACTCAGTGCCTTGCGACTGACTCTGGAGAGAGTTCATCTGCGAATGGACCAACTGCTGATTGTTCTTCCAATTCCAATACTGAAAGGAAAGTGACAGCTGCGACCTTGCTGTAATTTCAGTTTGTAATTCTGATGAGTTTCCTACACTTCAGTTATCAGAAAGTGATGATTGTTCTTCTTCTTATGAGTGTGTCCCACAATCTGCAGCTTCTCAGGGTCACACAAAGTCATCAGTGGTTCAGAAATCATGCAGTGACACTAGAAATAAGAACAGTCAGTTGTCAGATGCTATGAAATCTGTTGTTATGCATAATTACAGATATCAGTGGAAACTGAATTTAATTGGCTGGAGGCAAGAGAGGGAAAATGTTTTGTTCTGTGTGCCGTTCAGATCACCGTCTCACAAACAAATTTGCTACTACAGGTGCAGGCGTTAATGTGTATGCAGTATGTCTGACAGTAATGGTTCCAAGTAGCTTGACTGGTTGTCACAAAATGGGCTTTGGCTTCTCCAGTTAACAGTGGTGGTGGTTGTGAATTAAGTGGTAAGGCATGGCATGAGTGACATGACCATCTAGAGAGAATTATGGTGTTATAACAGCCCAACCACCTCCAGGTGGTTTGAAGCACGAGGTGTAGGTAGCCAAGTGTTTCCACCACCCGAGAAGGGTGCCCTTTACCCCACTATAAAGCACCCACTGAAGTGCCATATTGAGCTAATAAAATGTGCCCTTTTTTGGAAACCATTATGAATTTTTAAGTAGGTTATTTCAGCTGGGCTGTTGTGCTGTGATAACAGCCCAGCAGGAAGCATCTGTCTGTTAATCAGAATTCAGCATTTTTCTACATTTCATAATCTGATATTGAAATTGGTAAAAGGATGCTGAATTCTGATTAGCAGACAGATGCTTTTGTATGGCTGGCCCATAATCCCACCACAACAGCCCAGTCATAATAACCTCTTAAGAAATTCATTACATTTCAAATAATTACCCATTTTATTACCACAATACAGGGGTTAATTACGAAATATGACATTTCGACAGTGAGCTGGAACAGATTTACCACATGGCCAGGGGCATAATAAGGCACGAGGCCTTGGCTGAGTACCTTTAGCCCCTGATGTGCGGTAAAATCTGTTCCATGCACACCCTGTCGATGTGTCTTATTGCTTACTTATAAAATGGGAAGCTAAAACCAGCCAGGTTTTAGCTTCCCATTTTATAAGGTGAGTTAATGGCCCTTCTTGAGTAATAGAAGCACTCTGCTACTTATACCTTGTGCTTCAACCCACCAGAGGAGGGCAGGACAGTTATCCCACCATAACACTACCCCCTCATGCCTTATTGCTTAATTCATAATCATCATAGTTCATCTAGTAAAGGCTTGCTACTTTTATTAATAATTTGTAACAGAAATGACAATTTATGCCTCAAGAATGCTGACTTTGTCACCTGTGTTTTGGGACTGCACTGTCCTCCCCACACAGATGCTAATAAGTTTGATAACTTGTAGCTGAAGTTAGCACAGTGGGCTTAACCGATAGAATCCTGCAGTCTGTACAGAGAGTGTAATACTGAGTCACCACAGCAGTATTTTCTACTTGTAGGATATCACAGAACATACATAGATCTTTTTTGGGGTGATCTTACTCATCAGGTAGGTATGGTACCAGTGTCGCACGAGTAAACATCATAGGAACTTCCCTGTCAGTAAATGGGAATCCACATGGAAGATTATCTGCAGTACATTGCTCCCTCCTCAGTTCTTTTCCACCATTGAGTTGCAAGCACATTCCCCACTGACGAGCTGTGCAGTGTTGGTGGATTTAGCACCTTTTTCAAACTAGTACTGACTGCCACTTGGAGTAACATAGACAGCAGTACCACACAGTTGTTTCACCGAGTATTACTGTCTTCATATATTTAAGAGCCCATACAGATTTTGGTAGGGATGTGCTGCAAGGACTCCTGTTTTAAGTTTATAGAGTGCCAGGCAGATTCAGTTGCCATGGTCTTCTGTCTTGAGCTTAAGAAGATCCTTGGCTTGGCCATTTGTTCCAAGTCTCCTGTTTTAAGTTTATGGAGTCCCGGGCAGATTCAGTTACCAAGCTCTTCTGTCTTGAGCTTAAGAAGATCCTTGGCTTGGCCATTTGTTCCAAGTCTCCTGTTTTAAGTTTATGGAGTCCTGGGCAAATTCAGTTGCCAAGGTCTTCTGTCTTGAGCTTAAGAAGATCCTTGGCTTTGCCATTTGTTCCAAGTCTCCTGTTTTAAGTTTATGGAGTCCTGAGCAGATTCATTTGCCAAGCTCTTCCCCAAGGCTTGCAAGTTGTGCTTTGATCCCTCCTTTACCATAGTGATGGTGGGGAAGATTTGTAGATGGAGTGTGTGTGAGTGACCACCCACAACTATATCGGGCTGGCGGGGTCTTGCTGACAGTGTCAGATGTGCGGTCAAGTTGTACCTTAATGAAAATCTGGTATGTTTAATGTCATCCCATGATGGTGAAGAGTTCCTATAGTGCACTTGAATCCACCTGGTGAGTGAGATCACCTCAAAGATCTACTCTTTATGGTACAGCTATGTATCTGTTATTTCTTATTTCATTGATAAATGCCATTTCATTATGTGCATAAAAGCAGACAGCAGCTTAGCCTTTACTGTTTTATTCTCCTCTTCTCCAATTCCATAGTATTTACAAAAAATCATTTTCCTATTTTAGAAAATTGTCAGAAATCAACCACAGGAAGCACAGTCAGACAAAGGACCATCGACAGCACTGGAAGCAGAGATTCTTAGAAAGATATTGTATGCAGTTAGTGACAATGATGAGGCAGAAAGTTCAGAAGATAACGATTCAGCTATTAAACTTGTAAAAGACAGTGACCGTAATCTGTTTAAAGTGGTGTACTTTGCAGCAAAGACAGATATGGCAAACTGCAGTGTCAACCAGCTTTTAGATTTCATTCGCTGGACTGGAGGTCAATGCTCAGTACATGATATAAGTGACTACACTGTTCATGATGTTCAGAGAAGTATAGTGAAAGTATTAGATAGCAAAGTCATAAAAGAAGCATTAAAAAGTCCTGTGTTTGGCTTGCTAGTTGATGAATCCATAGATCTTTCAGTCCACACAACTGTAATAATGTATATTCGATATGTCAGTGAAGGGGAAATGAAAACAAAACTAATTGGCAACATCAGGGTAAAGGATGGTTCAGCACACCACTTAGCTGAGGCTATTGTAAACAGATGTCAGGTCCTGGGATTCGTCATGAGTAAACTTGTGGGGTTAGGTAGTGATGGGGCAAGTGTAATGATGGGCAGGTCCAATGTGTTGGTACACTTTTGACTTCACTGCATTCACCTTTTATGGTTCATGTCCACTGTTTGTCTCATAGATTGGCTCTGGCCTGTTCACAGTCCGCTACTCAATTTAGATACCTACAAGACTTTCAGAGTAATATTAATGGTACATATGCCTATTTCAGTACATCTGCTGTTAGGCAGGCAAAGCTAGAAGACATGCAAAGGGTGATTGGTACAGTAAAAGGAAAGCTGAAAGAAGCAATTAACACACGTTGGCTGTCAATGCAAAATGCTGTAAATGCACTGCACAAATGTTACACTGCTATTCTCCCTATACTTAAAGAGGACAGGAATCATGTCAAAGCTCAGGGCCTTCACACATTTCTCACTACTTATGTTTTTGCAGCTGTTCTATGTATGTTCTGTGATATCCTTAAAGTAATGGGAACTCTTTGTAAATCCTTTCAAAAGCAAGATCTGCTGTTGGATGTGAAACCACAAGTGTTCTGTGCAATTGGTGAGTTAGAAAACATGAAAACTGAGCCATGGCCAATCCTGACAGCTTTCAAGAGGCACGTGAAATTGAGACTAGTGATAGTGGACAAATGACAGCATGTTGGAAAATACAGGAATCTCAGCAAGATGACATTCAGATTGAACTCAAGTGTTCACAGAAGATGACAACACTATTCTCAAAACTGAGGAAGGAATATCTCAATACTCTTATAAGCAACATGAAGTATAGGTTGTGCCCAGATTCTAAAAGGAAGCACTTCTGGATGCCATTGCCAATCTAACTGACCCCAGTCTGTAGTAGACTCTAATACAGTCAGTGTTCAGAAAGTTTAAAATTGTTTGTGAAAATTTTGGTTCCAACACACAATATGACAGTGATCAAAATGATACTGAGACAAATATTCATGAATGCAAGCCTTTACTAGATGACAATTGTCTCTGCTCAGACTGGCAAAAGCCAAGACAATGATGCTGGGCTGCTATAGGAGCCTTAGTTCTGAAAGCTTTATGAGAAGGGTAATTTCAAAGTACTTTGACACAATGCCAGCATATTCTACATTATGTAATATCGCAATGCATTCTGCTTACATCTGTAGAATGTGAGCGTGGTTTCAGTGTGCAGAATAGGATAACGACAAAATTTCGTTGTTCACTAACAGAAGATAGCCTAGAGCTACTAATGAAACTAAACATGGAGCCTGACTTCTCCGGTTTTGAAGTCAATAAATCTGTGCAGTGTTGGAAAAAAGAGAAGAAAAGGCGCTGTATGTCTTTGTGCCAAAAATCAAAAAGGAGGAGACTGGAGAAGCCAAAGTCCCAGGAAGAGACAGTCAGGCTTAGTGATTCTGGTAGCAGCAGCAGCAATACTGGTGGCAGCTGTGCCATGCCCAGAGGTAGCCACACATCAAACAATGATTATGTCAGTATGTCACCATGTATTAGCAGCAATACCTGTTGTGCCACTGCAGTTTATCATGGTAGCAGTAGTAACACAAGTGCTCACGCTCATGATGGGGGGAGGGCTGAAGATAGTGAATTAGGTGATGAGGATTTCTGGAAATAATAGAGGACATGGATGACAACAATAGCGAATAATTACATAACTTTCTGATTGGACTCATTTGATCCAGGTTCAGGTGCACTTGTTGGGCCAAATAAGTACATTGTCAGACATACTGCTGCACATTGCACAGGCAGAAGCATTTATCTGAAAACCAGTATTTTAAATAGTAAATTCACTTGAAAGCTGTGAAGCGAGCAACGTGTTTATTTTATTTTGTGTTACATGCTGCTGTGTACTGTACAGGGAGTTGTTGAACACAATGGATTAGGGTAGGGAATTGAATAATGAAAAGTTAGTTGCTTACTGTTAAAACAAGACACACATAATCTATTGTTCACATCACATGGTGTGCTGTACCTTGGTTGGTGGCAATATATGGTGACACTAGCAGACACACTACATCTACAGTAAGTGCACAACAGGTTGCATTGCCTCACATTGCTTGCAAGTTCTGAATGTGACACAGTCACATTAAATAAAGCAAGAAAGGGTTATAAAATGTATCATGGGGTCATATGGGGATAATTGCAGTGCTAAGGCTACTTCTCTGCATTACTCTGTCTCCCCCAAATCTATTCTCCACACATAAACAAAAATCTGGTTTGCATACCCAGCAAGACAACATCCTGCTAGGCCATTAGCCACTGTGTTATATATTTAACAGATTTTAGCACTGACTGAAACACCAATTTTTTTGCCTTGATAAGCATCAAAAATGTCATCACTGCAGGAATCAGTCACCCGATTTCTGCAAAGTGCCAACCAAGTGCCAACACCTATGGTACCAGCAAGTTCACTTACAAATGTTTTTATGTTTCAAAGTATAAGAATTGTGGCTTACCAATTTGAATGTTATCATTTAGCACTTTCATCTTAAGTAAGTTCAAGTTAGAATGGTAAGGTAGGTTTTAAAAGAGCTGTTCCTTGACTGAGACTGTACAGTTAAATCTCATGGACAATGCACACACAATGCCCCCTGGCATTGGCAGGCTGCAGCAGGTGCCCAGGTTGGACTTGACTATTTGTCCAAGATGTGTATTAGCATACATATACACAACACCAGGCAGGGCCAGCCAAGTACATTGATAGATACATCATGTTATTTTGGGATAAATATATCATTTTCACTTTATACAACCTCATATATTTCACTATACTACAATTCAATTAACTTGTTATAATAACTGGTGACCCCCCATTATCAACCTGTTTTCAAGTACTGTAAAAAATTGTATCAACCTGCAGGTTGATATGATAAAAGTCGTATCAACCCGCGAGTTGATACGACTTTTACAGTCTCTCACTGAGAAGCCTGCAGCACTCGCATTCCAGACTAAACAGATTGTGGCACTACAAGACAGTTCTCCAAGCATAGATTCAAACACACAGCACAACCTCAATTTAAAATGAAACGTACAGATCCAAATCAGAAAGAGTAATCATTTCAAATGAAGTATTTACCAGCTGAAAAACTCTCCACTAAGCGTGTACTTTCCCCGACACACCCTTATCATTTCCATTCCGCCATGAACTTTCACCTCGTTTCCACAGCAACTGGAATGACCCCTGACCCATCGAGATGAGGAAACAACACACACTGAAGCCGAAGGACTTGGGCAAATGATTTAAACTGAAAAAAAAATGTTTTCTAGTTGTTTGATATATATTTTTTTGCTTTATTTCAACCCGATTGTGATTTACTTGACCCATCAACTTTACCCAATTGGAAGCAATGACCATAAAGTAATACAGTCTTTTTGCACTAGTTATTATAAAAAATAAAACCTATGTAGTAGGTTTATATGCATTTTTTTCACACCCTCAGTGTGTGATCATAGTAAAACTTTTCTATTATCACACACCTTGGGTGTGAAATAAAATGCATATCAACCTACTACATATGCATTATTCTCTATATAAATAATGTTATTTCCACTTACAGTCTAGAAATGGAACAGGAACAAAAACACACAGATAACGATGGGCCAGATAGGAAACTTACAATGGAAAGAAAGGCAGCTTTGAGATAATACAAGGTGAAACACAAAATTAGTACAATACTGTAACAAACAGTACTGAACCATTGAAAATGGTGTTGTGCTATAGCAAGGGCTACTGTTTTAAGTTTATTGGGTCCTTTGCAAATTCAGTTGTCCTTTTGACAAGATCTTCTGTTTTAAGTTTAAGAAGATCCTTGCAGTTGACTCTATATAGCATGTGGTGGTGAGCAATATATAGCAGGGACTCCTGTCTTAAGTTTATGGAGTCCCTTGCAGATTCAGTTGTCAAGGTTTTCTGTCATAAGTTTAAGAAAGTCCTAGGCTCTATATACCACCACACACCATTTGTACTGATTGTTACTGGTGTTTTATCTTGTTTTACCTCAAAACTTCCTTTTTTTCCATTGGAATGTCCATATGTGGCTGGGTAGCCCAATATTCTGAGTTCAATTTCCAGGCTATAAGTGGAGAAAACATTTTGTAATAGGTTACATTATAAATTGTAATCTTACGAAATAAATGGTGCTATAAATGAGAAAAAATATTTATAAAAATAAGATGATTTATTTAGCCAGTTTATTTGCATTGCCAGTGCCACTACATTGTACAGTATTTATGATGTAGCACAGCGGCAGTTGGCAGAAAAGCCCATTTTTCCAAAATGAGTTGTGATGGTAATAACAAATTACTAAATATTTTACTTTATAACTAAATAAACAATGGGTAGTAATCAATCAATGATTACCACTATGAATCATAATGTAGGTGGCAGCAGCCCTGGCATACTGCTAGCAGCAGGCATCTATCTGCAAGCAACTGAAAGAGCTGCTAACGCCAAAAGTGCTACATTGCAGATTCCGAATAAACATACTCCCAGTCAATCTCATACCAAAAACTAGATTTTTACGTTACTTCGTTTTAAAGTGATTAGACATTTTGTAACCTTGATTGCACTACCTGTGCAATAAAAGCAGGTGTCAGTGAAGAGCTGCTGATTATGTCATCTAGGGACCCCACAGTCTAGTAATCCCTGTCAGTAAGCTTATAGGACTTGCTTTTCCAAAGTTAAGATCAAGTGCAATGGTTTTCACAAGCAAATCAGACACTAGTCAGTAAACATTAATATAAAAACTATATATAAAGCAATGTTTACTGACTCATGCTGCCTGTACTTTATGAAAAACATTGTACATGATCTTTACAAAGACACACAGGTCCTGTAAGTTTGCTGACAGGTCCCCAGATGGCATTGGCAGCAGATCTTCACTGAAACAGGCTTTTTTGAAACAGGTAGAGAAATCAGGGTCACAAAATGACTAATAACTAAAATGAAGTCACACTACTTTTTAGTATGAGATTTACTGAGGATATGCACGCTACTCTAATTCTGCAATGTAGCACTTTTGGTCAGAGATGGTGTCAGTAGCTCTTGTTTACACTAGATAATATTGTACACAGTACACAACTGATTATTACTAATCTATGCATAGCAATGATTTGAAGGTACTGATGGCATGGCATTGTCTACTGTACAAGAACTGAGCAATTCATGAAATAAACACATTGTCTGAAAATGATTACTGTGTGCTTACGATTTCATTTCCTATCATTAAGAAATGTATTTATGTGGATGTAGCATGGATTACAGTAAGGTATCCAGATGAACAATGAGTTGACTTTGAAAACTAGAGAATTTGAAGCATTTTGACTTCCAAAATGTGGTGGCTGGATATTTTGACTTCCAAAAAATTGACAGCTGGAGTATTTTGACTCCAGTAAAACTGAAATGACTTCCAAATTTCAACCCATGGAAGTATTTGACTTCCACCAAAAAAAAACAATCTGAAGCCCTGTTGGTAAGTTACTGAATCTTGCACCCTCATGTTTTTCCACAGAACCGAATGTTTAAGATAGATAGATAGATATACACATGTATCATTGGTGTTTTTTCTCTCACAAGTCAACCAGTCATACTTGGGTTGCGCATTTGGTTTGTTGAGGAATTTGCTGTAGGAAAACTGTCAAGCCAGGAAAGGTAAGTATTTTTCATTTTTGGGGTGGGTATCATTTGGAAGAAAGTTTCATTAATGGTTTTGTTTTGACTTCTTTACAGGTTTTCTGTATATCCTCTAGTTTCATACCAGTTGCATGTGTTCTTATTTGAAGAAAGCACCGATGGCAGCACACAGTACCGAAATGTTATCTGCAAACAGACGAAGAAGAAATAATTCTTACTTCATTGCACGAACACATTCTGTTCTAAGTGTGGCTGTTACTGTCTGTTATATCCTGCTTAACAGATACTGTACCAAGCGATTAGAAAGCCACACCAAGGCCAACTAACAAGATTAGTTTATGTGACATGCACTGGCACAGTGTCTTAACTTAAGTTACATTCCAATATGTCTTATCATGACCTGGATAAAACTTTGTTCAACCCCATGGTCTGCTGAAGTAAGCCAGTGACTGATGTGTATGAAAAAAATATTATCTGCCATACGTGTCACTTACTTTGTATGATTTACACTGGCTTGAAAAATGAAATACCTAAAGAAGTGATGAAATAAGATTGCTATATGTACCTGAAACTGATATCCTATAGGTGGTCGTAGACAGTACTGCAGTACTCCTGTATTCCAGTCCATTACACTGTTTGAAACTGGAAACCTGTGAAAAGAAAAAGTTGACTGTATATGTTTCTCAAGGGCATCTCTAAAATGTTAAAGGAAGCATTCATGCAACTCAAGGAAATTTCCATAGTATGACAAATTAGTACATATTCACTGTAAACTACTGATAATAAGCGTGGTGGCTGTGGCTGGCTGTGGGCTCATTCTGGCATGGCATGGTCACAGGAACACATTCCCTCTCACTGTTATACTGACTTGTGGCTTTGTCTGGCTGCATGTTACTTCTGGTCTTGGGCCCAGGAACACATTCTCTCTCCCTGTTAGACAGACTGGTGGCTTTGGCTTGCTGCGGATTACTTCTTGGCATAGTTACAGGAACACATTCCCTCTCACTGTCATACCAACTGATGGCTTTGGCTGGCTGCATGTTACTTCTAGTCATGGACACAGGAACACATTCTCTCTCCCTGTTAGACAGATTGGTGGCTTTGACTGGCTGCAGGTTACTTCTGCTCATGGGCACAGGAACACATTCCCTTTCCCTATTAGACAGGTTGGTGGCTTTGGCTGGCTGCGGGTTACTGCTGGTCATGGGCACAGGAACACATTCTCTCTCTCCCTGTTAGATGGATTGGTGACTTTGGCTGGCTGTGGGTTACTTCTGGTCATGGGCACAGGAACACATTCTCGCTTACTGTCAGACAGATGGCCAGGTGGCTGCATATGGTGTATTACAGTCTTTCAGTGTCACTCAGGAGGAAGATATCTTCAAATGGCAGTATTTAAGTGGCTACCACCTACTACAAATGGACAGTTGAGTTTAAGAGGCTGACTGTGTTTGCTAATGACAGCACACATTCTGTTAAAGTGTAGGTGCCCACTATCAGGTACCCAGCCCCCCAAACATATATCATAGCATGCCACTACGTGCTCCACTGTTGAGGGGTATTAAAAATTCTATGCACTTCCCTCCAGTTAAAAAGTTATAGCAGCCCAAATTTGCACCCCATAAAAACAGAGCCATGTCTGACACACCCACAGACAGGTACCCCATGCCCCCCTTTGTGATGTCAGAAAATGAATACTGAGTGTTCATTCCAATAACCTGCATATATGTGGTATTTTTGTGGCTGTTAGTATTATTTAGAGGTGGCATGTATCAAAACCAAAGCAGCTGTTGTAGTAACAGACCCTGTTTACTGGAGTGGTCGCTTTCATTTTCTAAGTGGCAACTCTAAATAATGTTAAAAGTCATTAAAAACATGGTGCCAATACAGGTCTATGGAGCACACACAGAGCCTTCATTTTCTGACATCACAAAAGGGGTCTGAGGATACATCCCTGGGGTTGTGTCAGGCACAGCTCTGTTTTTATGTGGGTTCACATTCAGGGTGCCATAACTTTTTAACTGGAGGGAAGCACATGGAATTTTTAATACCCCTCAAAAGTGGAGCAGGTCAACTATTATATATGTATGAGGGGGTCTGGGTACCTGACAATGGGTACCTGCTCTTTAAGTGTAATCAGAAAATATACCAAGGGGAAAGTAAAATGGAATGATTGTGATGGGTCATTATTTGTGCAAATCTGAATGATTGAAAGAGACTGAGTCAAGAACACTGGATTTATTTAATGAAAACCAAAATATGAACTGTTAATAAAATGTGACAGCCTTTCAACCTGTTAACTCAAATACTAGCAACATCTACCTTATCCTCATCAAATAGGAAGCTATCCTCACAGTCATCAATGATGGGATTGGGGTGTGGCTTGGACCCAATGGAGATGACAGCCTAGTTCTTTTCCTCTGCCCCTGCCTGGCAATACATCAAACACAATCTGCTATGATGCTGGACTGAAGCTTCAATTTGACTACTGGAATTACCCTTCCTACCTCTGTCACCACTAATGGAATGCTTTTTACTTGGGGAAGCCACGATCTTTTGATGCCACCCGCAACGTGCATATTTCGGAGCTATCCTGCTTAGATAGGCTGTAGAGGCCCGAGGGAACCACTAAGGGAGGGAGACACGTGCAAGGGGACAACAATTTCAACTGCACCGGTCCAACCAAAAGGGAGCCCCACTCATATCTCTCATCGTGGTCCTTACAACCCAAAAATAAGAGACATTTGCAGGCCATTTCTCTGTCTACCACAGCACAAGGTACGGCCAGAGGAACTGTAAGGTGCTAACAGCAATAACATGCAACAACCTCTGCTCCAGGTCAACAACACCAGTATTTGAGAAGCCCTAACCCTCTGGTACCAGGCAACTCCACAGCCTCACCCCTGCTAAGCTTCCAAGAGCTGAACTGTTCACGATAGAGAGGGCTGAAGCAATAGCTTACTCCGAGGAAGAATCTGTGGAACCCATGGATGACCTGATCTCTTTGGACTGAGCTGCTACAGTGAAAGAAAGTGAGGAAACCATGGTGGTGGCTGCTGGCCTGTTAAAGCCTTGACCGAAATCCCTTACAGAGGCACTGACAACTTCCCCCAAGCCTGCCAGAACTGAAAAGCTCTGTAAAGCCCAAGTTGCCATGAGTGGACAAGATGGCTGATTTCACAACAAACTGCACTTCCCTAAGTCTGCCAGAACTGACAAGCCCGTAGAATCCCAAACTGCCATGAGAGGACAAGGCAGATGATTTTACAACAAAATGAACTTTGCTTGGAACTGATGCTATGGCTCATTGTGATCCAGGTTTCAATGCCTCAGATATGCAAGTCTGCTTTACTGGCACACTTTCTCCCGGCGGGTGATTCTCACTGTCACACAGGGGTGGCACGTGAAGCACGCTGTCTCCACTGTTGCACCCCCCTCTTTTTTCTTCCCTCTCCATATTACTTGTTCACTGTGTGTTCCCTCTCCCATCAGCACTAGATAATGGGCTGCTCTACGTTTAAATATAGAGTGATAGAATTTCTCCCTGACTCAGTTATCTTTCGATGGCATTCTCATCTCAACGTTTACTTCTGCCTACTACTGAAATGTCAATGGCTATCACCCTGGAACACCTGAGGGGGCATTTAGCATCACTCAGGAGGACTGGCAACCATGGAATTTGCTTTGATACCCTCATACCCTCTATATCAGGCTAATGTCTCCCTCAGCTAAGCAATTGGAATAGAGTTGTGTGGCTGACAGAGGTCCCCCCTTCCCATTCCTCTCCCTGTTACTTCCAGGTTGCCCCCCACCCACCCCATTCTTCTCTGCCTACTGCTTGCAGGTGGCACACATACCCTTGTGCCATATTGGCAGTCAGTCGATAGGCTTTCCTGGCTTCTCCAGATCTAGTTTTTCTATCTAGATTCATGGAGTCAGGTTGGGAAAGATCACCCATGTTAGATGTGACCTCCCCCTTTAATCTTTTGGTGTCTGAGGCAGTGTGGCCTAGGGCACATTGTCGCCTCTATACACACGTACACCTCAGCATCAATAACTGTTTAACTGTTTACTATTTATCATATTTAGAGTACAGTTTTGTTACCAGACTGCTATATAGTTGTTAACCTCTGTTAATATAATATATAACTTCCTTCTCTTCTATTTTGACCAGGCTTCATACAAGTGGAGATAATAACTGTTGCTACTTTCAAATTTCTCTCAGTATATCCTCTTTCTAGGACACCATGTAGGTGCGCTTGCACACGAGCCAGTAAACAGGTGAACTCTCTTATCTATCTGCTGACTGTCCTATTACTGTCCTCAGGGTGAGTATCCCCTCTTCTATCTAATTAATTGGTGGTAAATATTAATGGCAGAGGCATCTTCTGTAGTGCAGGGTTGGAGGTTCGTCTCTTGGAATGTCAGGGGGCTGAATCATCCACCTAAATGAACTAAAGTGCTGCAATTCTTGAACTCTATGGGCACTGATGTAGCCCTGCTCCAGGAGACACACCTTACCAACCGTACTGTACAATGGCTTAAAGCAGCAATACTACGAAAAAAAAAATTGCACTTTTTTGACAGTTTATTCCCTGTGCCCTGTTAATCATATACCTGGTACTCTTTCTCACTGGCATTGTACTATTGCCGAGTAATTTGCTCAGTTATTCTCTGTTTTTGTTTACATTTCTGCCACTAAGCATGTTGCACTGGAACCGCCTCTGCTGCCAACTGCACATGTGTATGACTTGCAGGGACATCGGGAATGGTCAGCAGAGGGTCCCTCTGCTGTTGTCAAAAGACATGATATGACCTGTAGAAAAAGTGCACGTGAAAATTAGTCAGCCGCCACATTTGTTGTAGTGCTACAACAATTCAAATAAATTGCAAATGTCTAAAAAACTAAAGATGACTAAAAAAACATTTACAGGTATGGAAACAGGAACTTAGGCCACATGCTTACAGCCAAAAATCATAATTTTGATAGTTCACTTCCTGATTTCGTAGTACTGCTACTTTAAGAAACTATGGGTAGGATCAGTGATTGCCAGCTGTGCCTCCACAAAATCCAGAGGAGTAGCTATCCTGCTCTGAAAATTGGGGCCTTGGGCAGTTGAAGATCAATGCCTGTACTCCCAAGAGTGATGGATAGCAGCCAGACTTTCCTACTCAGGAGGTAGAGCCATAGTTGACAATGTGTATAGCCATAATACCGATTCAGGAGAGATATACCCTGATTTGAGTCAAGCCCTCGTAGAGCTTACAGATGGTATATCTGAGGTGCCAATACTACTGTGAGGTGATCACAATTTGGTCCTAGATGTTCTCTTGGATAAATCCCTCCCCAATCCACAGTCCCACCCTGAAGTACTAGCGACCCTAACTGATTTGATGACAGAATGGGCTCTCCGTGACCCCTGGAGGAATAACCATCCACAGGGCCTAGACTATTCCTTTTATTCAGCGGTCCACTGTACCAACAGAAGACTGGAGTTTTGGCTGGTCAACCATGCAGCTATGCCTGGTGTCATGGATGCATCAATTGGTAGCATCGTGATCTCAGACCATGCCCCAGTAATGATCCTATTTTCCCCTCCTGGTCAGAGTCTCCCCTCCACGAGATGGAGATGCAACCCTCTACTGTTGCAGGACACAGCTTTCAACCTACATAAAGGAAGAGGCCAACCCTACTTCTCCATTAACACCCTGAGAGATCTCGAGCATCTACAGTATGGGAGGCTTTTAAGGCTGTCATTAGGGGGAGAATTATTTCCTTTTCAGCAACTAAAAACAAGGCCCAGGCAGAAAAGATATGCTCTCTACAAGATAAACTTGCAACTCTAGAGAAGCAGTTTAAAGTCTCTGCCTATAACCCAATTAACTCCCCCCCTCCTAGCCAATATCACAGGCCTAAAATATCAGGTAAACACTTTACTAAATAAAAAAGTGGAATGTCAACTAATCTGTGCCAAACATAAGTCTTGGGAGGGAGGGGACAAGGGAGGTAAGTTACTGGTCTATTACCTTTGAAAACAATAGGCCTAATTTAGGATACTTGCCCTGAAAAACAAGCAGGGGAAAATAGTTCCAACACCAAAAGCCATAAATGAGGTGATGCAGATCTTCTATCAGGAACTTTATCAAACCCAGAATATACTTTCAGACACAGAGCTCTCCTCACAGTTAACTGTGTTCGTCAGGGACTCCTCTCCCTACAATCTCCCTGAACTGTGTCATGCTCTGGATGCTCCGGTTACCCCGAGGACCTACAAGCCGCTCTATCCCAGATGGCAAAAGGAAAAGCTCTGGGACCAGACAGAATGTCTGTTGAACTTTATCAGCACCTTATAGCAGAAATTACCACCCCTCTGCGAGCCTTACAAGAAGCCCAGAACACTACAGCCCTTCCCCTACTATGCAAGAGGCTCTAATAACCTTAATCCCCAAGAAATCCTCAGATGCATTGCTATGCCAACCTCCAGCCCATTTCTTTGCTCCCTGTGGACACAAAGCTACTAGCCAAGGTCATGGCAAACAGGCTTTCCAAGTCTTACCCACTCTGATACACCCATCACAATCTGGTTTTTCAGGGAAGTCTGGCGAGATAACCTCACGCCTAGTCCTTGACCTAAAGTGGCTTGCACACCACTCCAATACCCCTATGGCAGCTCTAGCAATTGATTTTGCCTTGGTGTTTGACTCACTGGAGTGGGATACTCTATTTGGTCTTAAATCTATATGGGTTTAGGCTCTATTTCTGTTCCTTGATCTCCGCATTATACCACCTGCCAACAGCTAGAATTGTTACCAATCAGACATTCCCACCCCTTTCCTTTACAAAGGGTACTAGACAGGGCTGTCCCTCTATCCTCTCTCTCCTTTTTCTTATAGCCCTGGACCCTTTGATTAGGAAACCATGAGCACCCTGGCATAACAGGTATTCCTGTGAGAGACGTCCTTCTTAGTTAATGTATGTGGATGATATGTTGCTCACATTGTCCAACCCGGAGCATTCCATACCCACAATACTGTCCATACTGCAAAAGTTTGCATCTCTGTCGGGCCTAATAAACCAAAAGAAAACAACTTTATCCCCCTGAATAGGAAATGGAAGAAAATGTCTTGTTGGTACTGATATTACCTGGCCCCCAAGGATTTTCCTACCTTGGGGTCATTATCACTTCATATTAGAAAGATCTGGAAACCGCTAATTTATTCCTCTTTGGCCAACCTAGTAGCTGAAGTCCAAAGATGGAGAAAGTTACGGTTAACCCTAAAGGCAAAATAGAGCTATGCAAATGTTTATTTTCTCCAGAGTCTCCTATCTGCTAAACAATCTTTCAATTCCACTTTCCCAAAACCCAGTTAAGGCCCTGGACAAACTAGTTTCCTCATTCCTATGGGAGGGCAAAACTGCTAGATGGGGGCATACAAAACTGCAGGCTCATTTGACTAAGGGCAGACTAGGTCTTCCTTGGTTCACAGGTTACCACTTAGCTTATTGAATGGCCCAGGCCACTGTCTGGTTTGTTCCTCATTCTACCCCACTCCTCAATGAGTACTCCTTGAAGCTGCCATATTACCAGACAACTCACTTTTCTCCTATTATCCAACAAGAAAACCATTGGAGATCAGCTCACACCCATCATGATAGAAACCTGTAGTTCATGGTGCCGAGCAATGGCACTTACTGGGGTTCTGGGCTCAGGATACTGCCCCTTTCTCCTACACCCCTTTGCAGAATAACCAACTCATAATGGTAGATCGTAGACCCCTGAAATAGTCTCTAAGGGTCTCCAAAGGTATTCGGTGGTGGGGACCTTCTTTCCAAATAGCAAAATATTGATGTCCTTTGACCAGCTTCAAGACATCTATGGGTTTAAAGCATCAGATGTTTGGAGATATCTCCAGTTAAGGAGTGCATTGACCCTCCTCAATGCCCTGCCTACCAAAGATACCTGGAACTGCCCGACTGCCTCCACCAACCCAAGAAAAGTCAAGGCCTGTTGGGTATCTTTTATAAAGTTCTCAGTGACTCGCAGCCTGATACCACCTCTACATGCAGAACTGCCTGGGAAGCTGAACTTCCATGTCCCCTATCCCAACAGCAGTGGTCAGAATGCCTGAAGGCTGTGCACACGGCGTATGAAGATTCCAAAAGTCAGCTAATACAGCTCAAAATCCTCCTCAGGTGGTACAAGACCCTGGCAGCACTCCATAAACTTAAGATATTAATGCATGACCAATGTTGGAGGTGTCATTCTTCACCTGCCCATTTGTTCCACATTATATGGACATGCCCGACTCTTCAGGGGTTCTTTATGCAAGTGCTGGATGACTATTCAAAGACTGTAGGCAAATCACTCTCACTTTACCACTACTCCTTGTTGCTGGAAGATGCCTCTGTATTAGATCCCTGACCATCCCTATCAAGGTATGGGTCCAGGCAACTATTATGGAGGCTAAGAGAGCCTTCCAATGAAATGAAGACAGCCCACAGCCCCCACGATATCACAGTGGTGAGTGATCATGTCTCGGCTGGCCATCATTGAGAGACTCACAGCGGTAGGAATAGGTCACTCCCTAGATACCACAAAAATGGGATGCATATCTGCATCCCATATCTACGTGTTACATCTTCATTGCCACAAACCCCACCACTGCTCTGATTAATGATACTACCATCTATCACCTTTCTACCCTTCTACCCATCTCTTTTTTGCTTGACCAAGTGGTAGGGTTAAAAAATGCTCCAATCATTAGTTTGTACTACCCTCTCCCTCCATCTAATCTGCATCTCTTCCTACTCCTCCTGCTGTTCTTTGTTACTCTGAAACCTTTTATCAGGGTACTGGCTATAAAAGAAGCTTTGGGCTTTGACTATAAATTAATGCACAACCTACAGAAAGCTAGTGAATGATTTACTATGATCCAATAGATAAGGAATAGTTGAATCATGTATGGCACATGAAGAATAGCATCTGTCAGCTCTACTGGAAACTGGGTCTCCCCAGACTGTAAAAGAACAATAATTGCATCAATATAACTTTGTCTCCAATAGATGATGTGTTATGCCATCCTGGGAGCTATATGAGATGTTACATACCCCTGTATTATTGTATTTACTTAATTGTTTGCCTGGTGCACAGTTGCCATTATTATGGCTTGTTGTAAGTGGAAAACTCAATAAAATATTTTATGATTAAAAAAATCAAGGTTGGAATTGTGCCCACTAGGAATTTCTTTGTCCATGATTGCATCGTCAACCTCAATGGTAGGCCATTTGACACTGCCTCCAGGATGGTCTGCTTCTCCCACATCATCAGCACAAGCATCATCAAGATGGAGTACGAACACAGATGTGGTAGTTCAAGTTGGTATGTGACCATCATTCATTTTTATGAATCTCAGCATGCTGACATTTATGGGTGAGAGGTTGGTATGACGGTCACAGACTATTGTCCCTGCAGAACTAAATATCCTCTCCACACTTACGCTGGGGGGTGGGCTGGTCAGGTACTTCAGTGCCACTGAAGTTAGCTCTGGCCATTCACTCACCTTTCCACTCCAGTACAGCAGTGAATCGTCAATTACTGACAGATGCCTTTTTTCAGACAAATATGAGTCAACCATTCTTTGTGCTGCACTCAGTCCTGTTGTTGACTCATACTTCTGTTCACTGGATTCATCGATGTCACAGATTCCCACTTTGGACAAGGAACCCCAAAGGGAGTAAATGGCAACCGGTTTTATTGGCATCCTACCTGGACCCGCAGCCACCTTACTGGATGTGCTTACTAGTCCACAGTGACCTTCAGCCTTGTTATGCTGTGGTTTGCTGAACTTGGCACATGACTTCTGTGCCCCATGAACCAACTGCACCAGTTTTCAACTGAGATTTTTAACATGTTCAGGCCCTCCCTCCCTCCAGTAAGGATGCAATTCCACATTTGTATTGTGGGTCCAGCATTGTTGCTATTCCAAATTCAGCACTTTGCAGAATACTTGCAATGTGGCGATTGTGGTCCAGTACTGTCAGCATGTGTTTAAGTAACAATCCCTGGACAAATCAAGGCTACACTGAAGATTCAACAAAGTCTGCCTCAGCACCTGCAGCAGTGGAATGGCTTGGCTTATGGAGGCACTCACTGCCTCTGTGGCATGTTCAAATGGCCTCAAAATTGATATCACCGAGCCCATGAGGTGCCACTGTTCTGTTGTCATAGACATCAAGACCCTGGAAGTGTCACGGCTAGTGTGCATGACTAGGCATTCCAAGATGGCTTTGTACCATTCATACAATCCCTCTGCCATGTAAAGAGTTGCTTGCCAGCACTTGACAACTTCCAGCTTGAGACAGTGCTGAGGGAGGCTGTTTTGAATCTGCAGCTGCTGAAGTTGGTCAAGGGCCTTTCCAGAGCATGAAAAGTGTGCACAGATGCGGCATGCAGCTGTCAACATTTCTTTGATGACAGGGTGCTGCAACAACTCCTGGACCATGCGATTTAAACAGTGGGCCATGCATGGAACCCAAACAAAGCCACCATCGATGATACATTTTACCACATTTGAGCCATTGTTACTGGCTATAAAGCCAGCTTTCTGAGACAGGGGGTTCTGTCACTCATCAATTTCAGTCAGCAGCAAGTCAAGTATGTTTTCACCAGTATGTGACCTGGCCACACTGTGCATTGCAAGCATTGCATGCTGTTGAATTCCTTGAAGGTTGCTACTATGACAGTCTGCCTTGCTACACTGATTTTCAATATCACCAGCACAGACAACCCCTTACTTATGCCCAATGTGCAGTAATAAACAAATATGAACTGCCTGCCATTTTGCCACTTGTCCACATATCCATACTTAAGTGAAAAATGGTGAAGAGGAATGTTGAAGGGCATGTCTTACAGATGCTGTCACAGTCTGGTATAACTCCAGGACAGCACTGGTAGAAAAGTATGTCCTGGACTGGACTTTCCATTTGGGACAGGCACATGCTGCAAAACGCTGGAATCCAGAATTCTCCCAAAGGAAGAGGGCAAAAGTTCAATTGCCAGCATTTCCACTACAGCAGCATTCAGTTCATGTGACACGCATGACTAGATGGGTATTTCATGTTCTGGGAAAAAAGACTCTACAACAATGGCTGAGTTGTTACCCATTTTGCACAAGGTGTGTTAAATGGCTCTGCTCAGTGAATGGCTATGGGTGGGGTGCTTTAGCCGTGTGATGAAGAGGGGTGCTCAGGTGACACTGACAAGTCCACAAACAATGTTATTTTATCTGTTTTAAGCACAGGGGGTTGATGTTGAACTAGAAATACTGCTGCATAGACTACCACCACTACTGCTACTCTGACCACCACTTGACAACAATTCAGAATCATCATCCTCCTCATGCCTTTAGTAATCCTCAGCTGTTATTTCACCACTACTACAGACATGGCTACTTGAGCTACTTACAGTCATGGAAGGGGTTACCATGTTTAATAAAGTGGATGAGGGTGAATGCCCCACTATGGCATTAGCTCCCCTCTGGTGCCGAGTCCACAGTGTTATGTGCCTGTTCTTCAAATGTGTATGCTGGCCCCAGGTGCCCAGATGACTACCATTTGTATCACATCTGACACATGCTTAACAAAGCTGGCAGACTGCCATTGCTTCATCACTTGGATCTTGTACAAAAAAATCCCAGACCAGGGCTTTTGATCCCCTACTTTTAGTTTTCATGGGTCCCTGATGCTGCAGATTGGACTCCAGTTTTTTGGACAATGACATGGGGATGTACTGCATAATGTCTGTTGCTGGCCACACTTATGCTCTACTGGCCTATCACTATCTATGATGACTACTTCTGGGTCATCATTATCAACAGAATCCGCCACATCACAGCTTTAATGAGGGGTGATTTATCACCAACAGACTAAGACTGTTTACCCACAACCACCTTTAATTTCTTTTTTCAGGTTCCCAACTGGGGTCACTAAAATCATCATCATATTCCTCATCCGCATCCACTATTTCAGCTTGGATGTTGTCCTGTGGAGAACAAGTACCAACAACTGCATCATTATGATCATGCAATATTTTTTCCCCAACATTTGAATGGTTGGAAGGCACAGGGATGACTTCATCAACAGCACTGGAAACATGAGATTGTGACAAGTCATTGTCAGCATCAGAATCATGTTCAACCAATGTGGGGACAGGGATGGGGACATCAGGGAGTGTGACATCTACTACACTCTGACACACAGTCATGGCTTTAGACGCCACAATATTTGGGAAACTGGTTAATTTGTCATGGGTTGAACTTTGGAGCAATACTCATGCCATCAGCAACTTCACTACCACCAGTGGGAACAACAGCATCTCCAACCATGATTGAAGCTACTGAATGCACTATAAAAAACATAATCAGAGACATCCCTTTACTGACATCAACTATGCACTTCTGCTGTGTACTACCACACCCATGGCCACTCTTGTCACTGGCAGCATGGCCAGAAGTATCTTTGCATGAACGTATCTTTGCAGGCATTTTTGGATTACACAGAAAATTCACAACAAATTGAGATTTCTGATGTTTGGGGTGGATTGGAAGCCAAAATCAACAACTGTGGCTTACAAATGCAGATTGGGTGTAAACAAATGTAAACGCACTGATGCAGATTGCACACTATAAAGAGATGTAGCCTCACAGGCACAAAAACACCTTAACTAGTGGTCACACAAATCCCAAACTGGTAAAATAAATTATACTTTTTGCAGGTTGGAGGAGGGCTGGTGCTACAGTAGCAATCCACTAGCTAGATAGAAGGAAGCAATAAAAAAATATCACAAATGGATAACCTATTCAGAGTGCTGCGATTATGGTGTAGCACAATAAAATGTCTCTGACTTGATGGCATGCACACACAGTCACACACTAAAGGTAATGCACAGAAAATTTAACAGTGCAGTACACTATATAACCAAATCTTTTAAACAGAATGAAAATATGCACTGCACCACAACAAACAGAAAATAATTATTAAAAATTACTTCAAGTATTACTGTGTGTACATAAACACACAAATACTAACTCACACTACAAGTACAAAACAATGAGAAAGACTGCCTTTCTCATGTGAATCACACTCCACCACAGATACACCCCTTCCCGAAGCACACTTTAACAGTGTATGTCAGTACACTGAATGTTCTAAATTAACATTCAAAATGCACACAAAAACAATCGACACTCGATGATCTAACCACAGGTGGGTTTCACAGTCAATGTACTAAATTTGGAACAAAATAATTGGATCGAAAGTGATTTTTAAAGCTTTTCTATGGTTTGATTCTCAGAGCTCTGAGATCGAACTGTCTACTGCTTTCACTACACACACTATGCAGAACTGAGGCTGTGCAAGACAATATAGAGCCCAGTGACCTGCCATCCCTTGAATCAATGCAAAATTTACCTCAAATAGCAATAAACAGGTGAAGTAAAATGAAGTCCATTGAAATTGACTTAACGCTCACTTCACGTTGGTTGCTTTTGAACGCCGTGAGCTACTTGAAACAGCCCGCAGATCACATGTGTTACAGTCTGTAGGTCACATGGCTCAGACAGGAAGTTAATCGGGCAAGACAGTGAAAGACTTTCACTTTCTCCTTACCAAGTGTGGGAGAAAGTGGTTTTGTGACAGAGGAGACAGAAGAGAGAAATATATTGCTTGAATCTGCTTAACATTTTACTTTTTTTGTTAATTAGCTGGGTTTTTTGCATTTTGATTGCCTCTTATGTTGAGTTGTGCACCTTTTTTCAGTACAGTAGTTAATTGTTAATTTTGTGTTTGTGTGTGTGTGTGAGAGAGAGAGGAAGAGAGAGTAACATCGAGAGAGGCGCCGTTGGTGGATGGAGAGGACAGCGTGTGGGGATACGGATACGTGGTGGCACCCCGCATCTGAACAGGAGCACATTGTACTGTGTGAGTGGTCCCCTCCCTGAAGCAGGAGGTAGTGGTGCCATGGAAGTACCCCAACCGGTGGCACCACCTACTACTAGTGCCCCCTCCACCACCACCACCTGCCATGGCTCCTGCGCTAGCTGCTCAGCAGCAGCAGGAAACGATAGAGGAGCCACAGCAATCTTATCAGCAGCAGCAGGTTGCTCCCAATTGCGCAGCAGCAAATAACACCTGCCCCCCACCTGTGCCCTGTCTTTTCCACCTCTTTGTGTGGGTTTTGTTCAGTTCAGTGCCTGGTGTTGATGACCCCAGTATCGTGAAGTGTAATATCTGTGGTGTGGTTGTGCATCATGGTCCCAAGGGAGTCTTCTGAGGACAGGTGGGCAGTGCATCCACCTTGAAAACCACCACCGTGCAGAGTGGGAGGCCAAGGTTGCTGAACAGGGACAGAATACGCCTGCTGTCCCTTCTGGGCAACAGGTGGCAGCACGGCCACCACCTGCACGCAGGTTAAGCGTGATCAGGCCAGGGAGTAATGATTGCTCCAGCACCTGCAGGATGCTGGCAACCCTGCAATAATGCTGCCACACAGGCTGATCTGGCCTGATGGTGAATAAGGAGGACCACCTGAGAAACAGGATGTTGAACATTGAGCAGTGGTTAGACTGCATTGAGTGTCACCAACCCCAAATTATGGCCATGCTCCAACTGCTCCTCTAACACCATAACCTGGAGCATTAGTTTTTGATTGTCCATGCGTCCACCACCCTCTTCATGACAAAATACTTCCTGATGTTGCCCCTGATCTGTCCCCCCTCTAGCTTCAAATTTTGCCCATTGTTCTTACGCATCTCTTTTTCTGAAAGATGCTACCCTCATGGAGATTGTAGATTCCCTTTATGTACTTTAAAGTTTCTATTATGCCCCCCTCCTCTCCTTAAGGGTATACATAATAATCTCCTTTAGTCTGTCTTCTTCGTATGAGTTCCAGTGCAGCCCCTGCACCATTTTAGTTGATGTTTAGTTAATATTTTAGTTAATGTGCTGAAAAGTCTCAATTATTTCCAGATGCACTGCTTTATGCATGCACCTACTCTGTGTAAGTGTGCCCCCAGAAATGGCTGCTGTCATAGTGTCCCAAAAATGCCAGACTCCAGATGAAGTGAAATAACATGATAAAATGTGCTGAAAATTCTCAATTATTTCCTGATGCACTGCTTTATGCATGCACCCACTCTGCATAAGTTTGCCCCCAGAAAAGGCTGCTGTCAAAGTGTCCCGAAAATACCAGACTCCAGATCAAGATAAATAACATGATAAAATGTACTGAAAATTCTCAAATATTTCCTGACACACTGCTTTAAGCGTGCACCCACTCCCACAACATCTATGGCACTTGCTGTTGCTCTTGCACTTCTATCTTCTGCTGCCTGCGCTGACTGGGCTAATGCACAGTGTCTTGCCAAATGATGATAGCCACAGATGACCATTGTGTGAACAATGATGTGATGATGCTGTGGCAGTCAGAAAGTCTGCTACACTAGCTGTAACATGGTGCCCTATGTATGTGTGTACTCATACTACAGTACCATTGGTAAGCAGCCTTCAGATAACTCCTTTTGGACGTATTTACATCCAAAAATCAGCTAAAATGCAAAAATGTACTATCTGGAGTCATTGATGTCCAGTAATATTTCTATAACTTACTGCTGACGTCTGGTTTTCATGGTGTGGACGTCATTTGGTTTACTCTTTCCACCAAGCTGCCATGGGAGTCAGAGGAGTCGTTCCCCCCCCCCCGCTCACCAGCACATATCATTTGCACATGCGTAATTACAGACAGTTTGGCGCCAAAGTCATGAGGTGGGTTAGAGGGAGAACACGCGGAGAACGGAAAGTGTCTGTCTTGCAAGGAAGAGAGAGTAGGCCTGGTGACTGTAGGCTAGCAGACACAAGTCAGTCAGATACTGGAATCTGTGGGAAGCCGAGGGTACTAGAGAGTAACACACACACAGCCCACTCTGAGCCAGTGAGCGGAGTGAGAGTGAGTCAAGCGACTATTGGATTTTTTAAAAAAAGCCACGCGGCAGGCAGTACGTTATCGGTATGGGCCAGCCAGGGTACCCAAATCCAATCAAGTGGTGAGACATGAGAGACGGTGAGAGTGTTGATTGAACCATCGGGACCTGCCTGGGAGTTGGGTGGCTTGGGCTTGTGGTGCGGATGTGCCGGCCCGTGCGGTGCTTGATCGTTCATGTATTAATTAGTAGGCTAGCCTAGGTGGTAGTACTACTAGTAGTAGCTTTTAGCCTAGGTGCTGTGTTGACACAGTCACTCAACTCAGAACATCTTTGTCTGAGAGAGACTGAGAGAGGGAGTGACAGGCAAGTCATCACTGGCAGTAGGCCAGCAGCCTGGAATTAAATTTGTAACAGGCCGCCTGGAGGACTGTGTCTGAGACTGGGACTGAGAGTGCTGTTGGTGGACTGTTCCTTCCGGGTCACGTGGAAAGAGTATATCGACTGGAGGACCCAGGGACACACACAGTCAAGTTGAGGTTGGAGTCTGAAAAAGGAAAGGAGAATGAACTGGACCGCAATCCACACAAGGTCGACTTTCAGCAAACGACAGGTACTACTATTATTCACTTTCGTTTCATTAATGTCATTCTGATTGCTAGGCTCCAGCTTTTGTGAGTGGCACACTGCACTGGCAATTGCAAACCAATTCGTAGAGATACACGTGCGCACAGCTGCCTGTGCCTCAAGTTGTCGGTAGTAGTGCCTCCTCTGTGTCTGTGCTGTGCCCGGCCCTGTAAAATATGGCTGAGTGACTCCCCTAACATGCATCTCCAGACTCCACCATAATTTTACAGCATAGAATAACGTCCAGTTCCATTTGCCACTGTGTGTGAACCAAGGCTCAAAGCACATCTTGCTGTTTTTGTTTAAGAAAAATGTTTTTGATTGTGCTAGTCGGTCGGTCGGGGGTGGGGTCACGGGACTGCACCACAGGCCCAGGCAGGCCAAGCCCCAAACAGATGTTGAAGTGTACCATTATCTGTGTGAACCAAGGCTCAAAGCACATCTTGCTGTTTTGTTTGAGAAAAATGTTTTGATTGTCTGTGTGCTCGGTGGGGGTCTGGAGACAACTGCAAACCATGAAATGAAAACTTTTGTTTGATGCATGGGAATAACATCACTGGGCTAAATGGGGTTTAATTTGAAGACCCCTTCTGTAAATAAAACAATGCCTGGGTGCACCACAGGCCCAGGCAGGCCCAAACAGATGTGTACTAGTAGTCAGTAGCTCCCATTACACTACACTTTGTTATTGGCAGTCTGTATCCAGATTCTTTGCTAGGGTAGGCTGATACTCCTGATATCAGAAAGGATTACCATTGCAACAGTTTTTCATGTAGACTTAAGTGGTGGCCATCCACAGGCAGGCTGCCGTACTGCAGACAGCAGCACGGCAGCCTGTATACCCTAGCAGTCCTACACCCCCAACCTGCCCATAGCACCAGACCCCACAACTGCCACCAGATACAGCCCTGGTGGTATAGTGCCCACTGCCCCCCATCCAGCAATGCCATGAGTCAGCTCCTGTGACATAGTGGACCCCCACCCCACCTGTTGCACTACATCCCCATGAATGCCACCTTGGACGGTTCCCTGGTGATATAGTGGAACCCACCATCCCTGTCCTACAAGGTGATATTGGCCCTGCCGAACCCCCTGGTGGTCCAGTGGTTCCCCCCGCCCACACAGGCAACCCCCAGCCCACTCCTACATCCAGAGCCTATTAGAATCAGTCTGGCAGGCAGCACATCCCTCCTGCATATTGCACGCTGACTGTGCTGTCTGTGAATGACAGCATACTGTATGGCTGGAACCCCATTGGTCGACATGGTATCACACCTTGCGGGGCACGGATGGGGGTTCCACTATACCACCAGGGACATTCTGGCATGTTGTGGGGGTCTCTGCTTGGTTAGGAATGGGGACTGCTATCCCACCAGGGTATGGTGAGGGCAGGGGTTTCTGGTGGGGTGCTATGGGCAGTGTAGTGTGGGGTTGCTATGCCACCAGGGCACCGCTGGGTACCATGTCCAGGGGAATTGCTATGGGTGGGGGGGATGCCAATCGAGCCACCAGGTCAGGGTGTTGGGCTCTGGTTGTCCTGTCCAGGCAATTCCCTGTTGCACCTACGGAAATAGGGCTTGCAAATGGCCCCATTGCACCATGCATGCCTAATGGCCTCATTTGCATGCCTGTGGCTGTGCATGGTGATATTGGGTGCAGTGCATCCTGAGATCGCTGCCCATTGGGTTCACAGCCTGATGTGGGGATGCTGACACACTGTGGGACGCGCAACTGTGCTGTTCACAGAGGGATGCGCCTGGGGCATTTCCTGGTGCATTGTCTGTGAATACCACTTTATTCACTTGGTGCATCTCCACTGAGCCGTGGCAGTCGGGATGCACTGATTGGATCTCCTTTGTGAATCCTGCTCTTATTGTTCTAGAAGGAGATGGCAAAAGGACTGCCCAAACTAAGCACACAAAGACTGCCCAAACTAGGCACACAAAGGACTGCCCAAACTAAGCACACAAAGCACCTATGTTGTTCATTTCTTTTTTTACATTTGTCCCCTTCTTTTTGTTTCCACTTCCACTACCCCACAGTGGCAGTGTGTGGGTGTGATGTGCTATGTGATAGGATCTGGGATATGGCAGGGGGTGTCTGTCTGATTGTGTTGGGGTTGGGAGGACCATTGGACAGGCAGGGATAATGGATGGGGGACACATCACCATCAGTTTGGCCGAGGATGGGGGGGTCATTATACTGAGTGAGTGGGATCCTGCTTGCCATCTGTTCAGGGCTGCTGTGCCAGGGGGTTGGGGGGTCCACTATGCCACCAGGGCACTGTGCTGTATGGTAGCCAGAGATGTGCTGTCACGTGCTGGGGGGGTTTCCACTATACCATCTGGGACCTTATTGGTGATTGCGACAGACAGATGAATAATGGTGCAGTGGGCATTGGTGAGTGCAGGTTGGTCAGTCAAGGGCACATGGAAAGCAGTATGCAAGCTGGTGTCCAGTCTGCTCAGTGTGTAAGTTTCCTTTTTCCCTGATGCAGGCAGAAAAGCATCTGACTGGCCGGCAGTGAGCTGACTGAAGTAGTCGCATGACACCAGTAGAAGAAACAGGGTACCCTGGGTAGCATGTGGTGATCGTACACGTATTCAGAGAAAGCCATCACTGACAGCATTTCATCACCTTTAGTTACACAACTTAAGGTACTGTCTTACTCTCAGTAAAGAAATGTTAAAATGCTTGTTTTTTTTGTTGTTGTTGGGTTTGACTTTGAGGCCAGGGTACTGGGGGTGGTGGGTGGGTGGAGAAGTACTACTGTTGATACAGCTACCATAAATATAGAATATAATGCAGTGTAAGCAATAGTACCCTCCAGGGTGGTGGTATTGTGCTATACCGACTGCCCATGGGCATAATGAGGACAGACAACTTAGTCCCTGAAGGTCCGGTATAGTACAATACCACCAACTGAGGTATTATTGCACTTAGAAAATGGTCACTGAAAAAATCTATTAAAAGTTTTAATAGAAAAAATAATTTAAGGTATCTTTTGTAATAAAATACTTCCTCCGCCTGTGTATTTCAGTAGGGACTTTTGTCCTGTTGGAGAATCTGTTTAAAAAGAAAGTTCCTCCTCAGCAGCTCTATAATGAAGTCCCTGGCTCATTTAGATATCAACAATGTGGCAGTTTAGTTAGCGAGTAGTATGACCTGGTCACGCTGTTAAAATTCCTTTGCTTGAAATTGCAGACAAGAGCAGTAATTTCTTGATCTCTGTACTGTAGATTGTCTATCTACAGTACAGAAAATGAAGAAAGTACCACTGTGAGTTTATCTAGATAGGTGGCATGGCGGGCAGCCATAATAGACACTGTACATAAATGTAACGTAACCCCATACCACTTTACACAGTTGGCAGTCTGGTATCCCTTATTCTTGTGTCATACAGTAGATGCCATGCACTTATACATAGAAATGGTTCCAACCCTAGCTTGGGCCATGTGTACCATGCTCAGTCAGTAGAGTTTAAGGGGTTTGTGTTTACAGAACAAGCTGTGAATTTACCACCAGGTCCAGCCAGGGGAGATATTGATGGGGCCATGCTAGACCTATCTTCTGCAGGGGTACCCAGTAAGTCCAAGCATGAAGCAATAACGTAATATCCAGACTTGCAAATGGAGTCCTACAGTGTGATTTTATGAAGATAAATTATCTTTAGAACAAGGGTGGTCTGGTCACCCAAAGGTTTACAACATAACACTTGGCAAATGTATTAACTTCCATTAACCCCATACATTAGAATGGGGTTACATACTTGTTTTGTCAATATGTGATGAAAATCCTGTGTGATTGCTTGTGGAATAGTGTACACACGTTGAAACAACTTTTATAATTGCTTTAGATTACCTGCTGGCTGACAACAACCAAATGTGCATAAACAATACCTCATGACATGAATTTTGGGAAGGGAACTGTCATGGTGACACCGAATATGTCAAGCTCAGGTCAAGCCGGTTCAAAGACCCAAAAGAGAACCACCACAACCACCACCACCACAAAGTCTTTATTAGACTGCTGGTTAATAAAAAAATGTCCCACAACTCAGTGCCTTGCGACTGACTCTGGAGAGAGTTCATCTGCGAATGGACCAACTGCTGATTGTTCTTCCAATTCCAATACTGAAAAGGAAAGTGACAGCTGCGACCTTGCTGTAATTTCAGTTTGTAATTCTGATGAGTTTCCTACACTTCAGTTATCAGAAAGTGATGATTGTTCTTCTTCTTATGAGTGTGTCCCACAATCTGCAGCTTCTCAGGGTCACACAAAGTCATCAGTGGTTCAGAAATCATGCAGTGACACTAGAAATAAGAACAGTCAGTTGTCAGATGCTATGAAATCTGTTGTTATGCATAATTACAGATATCAGTGGGAAACTGAATTTAATTGGCTGGAGGCAAGAGACGGGAAAATGTTTTGTTCTGTGTGCCGTTCAGATCACCGTCTCACAAACAAATTTGCTACTACAGGTGCAGGCGCGTTAATGTGTATGCAGTATGTCTGACAGTAATGGTTCCAAGTAGCTTGACTGGTTGTCACAAAATGGGCTTTGGCTTCTCCAGTTAACAGTGGTGGTGGTTGTGAATTAAGTGGTAAGGCATGGCATGAGTGACATGACCATCTAGAGAGAATTATGGTGTTATAACAGCCCACCCACCTCCAGGTGGTTTGAAGCACGAGGTGTAGGTAGCCAAGTGTTTCCACCACCCGAGAAGGGTGCCCTTTACCCCACTATAAAGCACCCACTGAAGTGCCATATTGAGCTAATAAAATGTGCCCTTTTTTGGAAACCATTATGAATTTTTAAGTAGGTTATTTCAGCTGGGCTGTTGTGCTGTGATAACAGCCCAGCAGGAAGCATCTGTCTGCCAATCAGAATTCAGCATTTTTCTACACATTTCATAATCTGATATTGAAATTGGTAAAAAGGATGCTGAATTCTGATTGGCAGACAGATGCTTTTTGTATGGCAGGCCCATAATCCCACCACAACAGCCCAGTCATAATAACCTCTTTAAGAAATTCATTACATTTCCAAATAATTACCCATTTTATTACCACAATACAGGGGTTCGTTACGTAAGCAATATGACACATCGACAGGGTGTACATGGAACAGATTTTACCACATGGCCAGGGGCATAATAAGGCACGAGGCCCTGGCTGAGTACCTTTAGCCCCTGATGTGCAGTAAAATCTGTTCCATGCATACCCTGTCGATGTGTCTTATTGCTTACTTATAAAATGGGAAGCTAAAACCAGCCAGGTTTTAGCTTCCCATTTTATAAGGTGAGTTAATGGCCCTTCTGAGTAATAGAAGCACTCTGCTACTTATACCTTTGCAAGTCAACCCACCAGAGGAGGGCAGGACAGTTATCCCACCATAACACTACCCCCTCATGCCTTATTGCTTAATTCATAATCATCATAGTTCATCTAGTAAAGGCTTGCTACTTTTATTAATAATTTGTAACAGAAATGACAATTTATGCCTCAAGAATGCTGACTTTGTCACCTGTGTTTTGGGACTGCACTGTCCCTCCCCACACAGATGCTAATAAGTTTGATAACTTGTAGCTGAAGTTAGCACAGTGGAGCTCAACCGATAGAATCCTGCAGTCTGTACAGAGAGTGTAATACTGAGTCACCACAGCAGTATTTTCTACTTGTAGGATATCACAGAACATACATAGATCTTTTTTGGGGTGATCTTACTCATCAGGTAGGTATGGTACCAGTGTCGCACGAGTAAACATCATAGGAACTTCCCTGTCAGTAAATGGGAATCCACATGGAAGATTATCTGCAGTACATTGCTCCCTCCTCAGTTCTTTTCCACCATTGAGTTGCAAGCACATTCCCCACTGACGAGCTGTGCAGTGTTGGTGGATTTAGCACCTTTTTCAAACTAGTACTGACTGCCACTTGGAGTAACATAGACAGCAGTACCACACAGTTGTTTCACCGAGTATTACTGTCTTCATATTTAAGAGCCCATACAGATTTTGGTAGGGATGTGCTGCAAGGACTCCTGTTTTAAGTTTATAGAGTGCCAGGCAGATTCAGTTGCATGGTCTTCTGTCTTGAGCTTAAGAAGATCCTTGGCTTGGCCATTTGTTCCAAGTCTCCTGTTTTAGTTTATGGAGTCCCGGCAGATTCAGTTACCAAGCTCTTCTGTCTTGAGCTTAGAAGATCCTTGGCTTGGCCATTTGTTCCAAGTCTCCTGTTTTAAGTTTATGGAGTCCTGGGCAAATTCAGTTGCAAGGTCTTCTGTCTTGAGCTTAAGAAGATCCTTGGCTTTGCCATTTGTTCCAAGTCTCCTGTTTAAGTTTATGGAGTCCTGAGCAGATTCATTTGCCAAGCTCTTCCCCAAGGCTTGCAAGTTGTGCTTTGATCCCTCCTTTACCATAGTGATGGTGGGGAAGATTTGTAGATGGAGTGTGTGTGAGTGACCACCCACAACTATATCGGGCTGGCGGGGTCTTGCTGACAGTGTCAGATGTGCGGTCAAAGTTGTACACTTAATGAAAATCTGGTATGTTTAATGTCATCCCATGATGGTGAAGAGTTCCTATAGTGCACTTGGAATCCACCTGGTGAGTGAGATCACCTCAAAGATCTACTCTTTATGGTACAGCTATGTATCTGTTATTTCCTTATTTCATTGATAAATGCCATTTCATTATGTGCATAAAAGCAGACAGCAGCTTAGCCTTTACTGTTTTATTCTCCTCTTCTCCAATTCCATAGTATTTACAAAAAAATCATTTTCCTATTTTAGAAAATTGTCAGAAATCAACCCGCAGGAAGCACAGTCAGACAAAGGACCATCGTACAGCACTGGAAGCAGAGATTCTTAGAAAGATATTGTATGCAGTTAGTGACAATGATGAGGCAGAAAGTTCAGAAGATAACGATTCAGCTATTAAACTTGTAAAAGACAGTGACCGTAATCTGTTTAAAGTGGTGTACTTTGCAGCAAAGACAGATATGGCAAACTGCAGTGTCAACCAGCTTTTAGATTTCATTCGCTGGACTGGAGGTCAATGCTCAGTACATGATATAAGTGACTACACTGTTCATGATGTTCAGAGAAGTATAGTGAAAGTATTAGATAGCAAAGTCATAAAGAAGCATTAAAAGTCCTGTGTTTGGCTTGCTAGTTGATGAATCCATAGATCTTTCAGTCCACACAACTGTAATAATGTATATCTGATATGTCAGTGAAGGGAAATGAAAACAAAACTAATTGGCAACATCAGGGTAAAGGATGGTTCAGCACACCACTTAGCTGAGGCTATTGTAAACAGATGTCAGGTCCTGGGATTCGTCATGAGTAAACTTGTGGGGTTAGGTAGTGATGGGGCAAGTGTAATGATGGGCAGGTCCAATGTGTTGGTACACTTTTGACTTCACTGCATTCACCTTTTATGGTTCATGTCCACTGTTTGTCTCATAGATTGGCTCTGGCCTGTTCACAGTCCGCTACTCAATTTAGATACCTACAAGACTTTCAGAGTAATATTAATGGTACATATGCCTATTTCAGTACATCTGCTGTTAGGCAGGCAAAGCTAGAAGACATGCAAAGGGTGATTGGTACAGTAAAAGGAAAGCTGAAAGAAGCAATTAACACACGTTGGCTGTCAATGCAAAATGCTGTAAATGCACTGCACAAATGTTACACTGCTATTCTCCCTATACTTAAAGAGGACAGGAATCATGTCAAAGCTCAGGGCCTTCACACATTTCTCACTACTTATGTTTTTGCAGCTGTTCTATGTATGTTCTGTGATATCCTTAAAGTAATGGGAACTCTTTGTAAATCCTTTCAAAAGCAAGATCTGCTGTATGTGGATGTGAAACCACAAGTGTTCTGTGCAATTGGTGAGTTAGAAAACATGAAAACTGAGCCATGGCCAATCCTGACAGCTTTTCAAGAGGCACGTGAAATTGAGACTAGTGATAGTGGACAAATGACAGCATGTTGGAAAATACAGGAATCTCAGCAAGATGACATTCAGATTGAACTCAAGTGTTCACAGAAGATGACAACACTATTCTCAAAACTGAGGAAGGAATATCTCAATACTCTTATAAGCAACATGAAGTATAGGTTGTGCCCAGATTCTAAAACGGAAGCACTTCTGGATGCCATTGCCAATCTAACTGACCCCCAGTCTGTAGTAGACTCTAATACAGTCAGTGTTCAGAAAGTTTAAAAATTGTTTGTGAAAATTTTGGTTCCAACACACAATATGACAGTGATCAAAATGATACTGAGACAAATATTCATGAATGCAAGCCTTTACTAGATGACAATTGTCTCTGCTCAGACTGGACAAAAGCCAAGACAATGATGCTGGGCTGCTATAGGAGCCTTAGTTCTGAAAGCTTTATGAGAAGGGTAATTTCAAAGTACTTTGACACAATGCCAGCATATTCTACATTATGTAATATCGCTTAATGCATTCTGCTTACATCTGTAGAATGTGAGCGTGGTTTCAGTGTGCAGAATAGGATAACGACAAAATTTCGTTGTTCACTAACAGAAGATAGCCTAGAGCTACTAATGAAACTAAACATGGAGCCTGACTTCTCCGGTTTTGAAGTCAATAAATCTGTGCAGTGTTGGAAAAAAGAGAAGAAAAGGCGCTGTATGTCTTTGTGCCAAAAATCAAAAAGGAGGAGACTGGAGAAGCCAAAGTCCCAGGAAGAGACAGTCAGGCTTAGTGATTCTGGTAGCAGCAGCAGCAATACTGGTGGCAGCTGTGCCATGCCCAGAGGTAGCCACACATCAAACAATGATTATGTCAGTATGTCACCATGTATTAGCAGCAATACCTGTTGTGCCACTGCAGTTTATCATGGTAGCAGTAGTAACACAAGTGCTCACGCTCATGATGGGGGGAGGGCTGAAGATAGTGAATTAGGTGATGAGGATTTCCTGGAAATAATAGAGGACATGGATGACAACAATAGCGAATAATTACATAACTTTCTGATTGGACTCATTTGATCCAGGTTCAGGTGCACTTGTTGGGCCAAATACAAGTTACTGTCAGACATACTGCTGCACATTGCACAGGCAGAAGCATTTATCTGAAAACCAGTATTTTAAATAGTAAATTCACTTGAAAGCTGTGAAGCGAGCAACGTGTTTATTTTATTTTGTGTTACATGCTGCTGTGTACTGTACAGGGAGTTGTTGAACACAATGGATTAGGGTAGGGAATTGAATAATGAAAAGTTAGTTGCTTACTGTTAAAACAAGACACAAATAATCTATTGTTCACATCACATGGTGTGCTGTACCTTGGTTGGTGGCAATATATGGTGACACTAGCAGACACACTACATCTACAGTAAGTGCACAACAGGTTGCATTGCCTCACATTGCTTGCAAGTTCTGAATGTGACACAGTCACATTAAATAAAGCAAGAAAGGGTTATAAATGTATCATGGGGTCATATGGGGATAATTGCAGTGCTAAGGCTACTTCTCTGCATTACTCTGTCTCCCCAAATCTATTCTCCACACATAAACAAAATCTGGTTTGCATACCCAGCAAGACAACATCCTGCTAGGCCATTAGCCACTGTGTTATATATTTAACAGATTTTAGCACTGACTGAAACACCAATTTTTGCCTTGATAAGCATCAAAATGTCATCACTGCAGGAATCAGTCACCCGATTTCTGCAAAGTGCCAACCAAGTGCCAACACCTATGGTACCAGCAAGTTCACTTACAAATGTTTTTATGTTTCAAAGTATAAGAATTGTGGCTTACCAATTTGAATGTTATCATTTAGCACTTTCATCTTAAGTAAGTTCAAGTTAGAATGGTAAGGTAGGTTTTAAAAGAGCTGTTCCTTGACTGAGACTGTACAGTTAAATCTCATGGACAATGCACACACAATGCCCCCTGGCATTGGCAGGCTGCAGCAGGTGCCCAGGTTGGACTTGACTATTTGTCCAAGATGTGTATTAGCATACATATACACAACACCAGGCAGGGCCAGCCAAGTACATTGGATAGATACATCATGTTATTTTGGGATAAATATATCATTTTCACTTTATACAACCTCATATATTTCACTATACTACAATTCAATTAACTTGTTATAATAACTGGTGACCCCCCATTATCAACCTGTTTTCAAGTACTGTAAAAAATTGTATCAACCTGCAGGTTGATATGATAAAAGTCATATCAACCCGCGAGTTGATACGACTTTTACAGTCTCTCACTGAGAAGCCTGCAGCACTCGCATTCCAGACTAAACAGATTGTGGCACTACAAGACAGTTCTCCAAGCATAGATTCAAACACACAGCACAACCTCAATTTAAAATGAAACGTACAGATCCAAATCAGAAAGAGTAATCATTTCAAATGAAGTATTTACCAGCTGAAAAACTCTCCACTAAGCGTGTACTTTCCCCGACACACCCTTATCATTTCCATTCCGCCATGAACTTTCACCTCGTTTCCACAGCAACTGGAATGACCCCTGACCCATCGAGATGAGGAAACAACACACACTGAAGCCGAAGGACTTGGGCAAATGATTTAAACTGAAAAAAAAATGTTTTCTAGTTGTTTGATATATTTTTGCTTTATTTCAACCGATTGTGATTTACTTGACCCATCAACTTTACCCAATTGGAAGCAATGACCATAAAGTAATACAGTCTTTTTGCACTAGTTATTATAAAAAATAAAACCTATGTAGTAGGTTTATATGCATTTTTTTCACACCCTCAGTGTGTGATCATAGTAAAACTTTTCTATTATCACACACCTTGGGTGTGAAATAAAATGCATATCAACCTACTACATATGCATTATTCTCTATATAAATAATGTTATTTCCACTTACAGTCTAGAAATGGAACAGGAACAAAAACACACAGATAACGATGGGCCAGATAGGAAACTTACAATGGAAAGAAAGGCAGCTTTGAGATAATACAAGGTGAAACACAAAATTAGTACAATACTGTAACAAACAGTACTGAACCATTGAAAATGGTGTTGTGCTATAGCAAGGGCTACTGATTTAAGTTTATTGGTCCTTTGCAAATTCAGTTGTCCTTTTGACAAGATCTTCTGTTTTAAGTTTAAGAAGATCCCTTGCAGTTGACTCTATATAGCATGTGGTGGTGAGCAATATAGCAGGACTCCTGTCTTAAGTTTATGGAGTCCCTTGCAGATTCAGTTGTCAAGGTTTTCTGTCATAAGTTTAAGAAAGTCCTAGGCTCTATATACCACCACACACCATTTGTACTGATTGTTACTGGTGTTTTATCTTGTTTTACCTCAAAACTTCCTTTTTTTCCATTGGAATGTCCATATGTGGCTGGGTAGCCCAATATTCTGAGTTCAATTTCCAGGCTATAAGTGGAGAAAACATTTTGTAATAGGTTACATTATAAATTGTAATCTTACGGAAATAAATGGTGCTATAAATGAGAAAAAAATATTTATGCAAAAATAAGATGATTTATTTAGCCAGTTTATTTGCATTGCCAGTGCCACTACATTGTACAGTATTTATGATGTAGCACAGCGGCAGTTGGCAGAAAAGCCCATTTTTCCAAAATGAGTTGTGATGGTAATAACAAATTACTAAATATTTTACTTTATAACTAAATAAACAATGGGTAGTAATCAATCAATGATTACCACACTATGAATCATAATGTAGGTGGCAGCAGCCTAGCATACTGCTAGCAGCAGGCATCTATCTGCAAGCAACTGAAAGAGCTGCTAACGTCAAAAGTGCTACATTGCAGATTCCGAATAAACATACTCCCAGTCAATCTCATACCAAAAACTAGATTTTTACGTTACTTCGTTTTAAAGTGATTAGACATTTTGTAACCTTGATTGCACTACCTGTGCAATAAAAGCAGGTGTCAGTGAAGAGCTGCTGATTATGTCATCTAGGGACCCCACAGTCTAGTAATCCCTGTCAGTAAGCTTATAGGACTTGCTTTTCCAAAGTTAAGATCAAGTGCAATGGTTTTCACAAGCAAATCAGACACTAGTCAGTAAACATTAATATAAAAACTATATATAAAGCAATGTTTACTGACTCATGCTGCCTGTACTTTATGAAAAACATTGTACATGATCTTTACAAAGACACACAGGTCCTGTAAGTTTGCTGACAGGTCCTCAGATGGCATTGGCAGCAGATCTTCACTGAAACAGGCTTTTTTGAAACAGGTAGAGAAATCAGGGTCACAAAATGACTAATAACTAAAATGAAGTCACACTACTTTTTAGTATGAGATTTACTGAGGATATGCACGCTACTCTAATTCTGCAATGTAGCACTTTTGGTCAGATGGTGTCAGTAGCTCTGTTTACACTAGATAATATTGTACACAGTACACAACTGATTATTACTAATCTATGCATAGCAATGATTTGAAGGTACTGATGGCATGGCATTGTCTACTGTACAAGAACTGAGCAATTCATGAAATAAACACATTGTCTGAAAATGATTACTGTGTGCTTACATTTTCATTTCCTATCATTAAGAAATGTATTTATGTGGATGTAGCATGGATTACAGTAAGGTATCCAGATGAACAATGAGTTGACTTTGAAAACTAGAGAATTTGAAGCATTTGACTTCCAAATGTGGTGGTGGATATTTTTGACTTCCAAAAATTGACAGCTGGAGTATTTTGACTCAGTAAAACTGAAATGACTTCCAATTTCAACCCATGGAAGTATTTGACTTCACCAAAAAAAAAACAATCTGAAGCCCTGTTGGTAAGTTACTGAATCTTGCACCCTCATGTTTTTCCACAGAACCGAATGTTTAAGATAGATAGATAGATATACACATGTATCATTGGTGTTTTTTCTCTCACAAGTCAACCAGTCATACTTGGGTTGCGCATTTGGTTTGTTGAGGAATTTGCTGTAGGAAAACTGTCAAGCCAGGAAAGGTAAGTATTTTTCATTTTTGGGGTGGGTATCATTTGGAAGAAAGTTTCATTAATGGTTTTGTTTTGACTTCTTTACAGGTTTTCTGTATATCCTCTAGTTTCATACCAGTTGCATGTGTTCTTATTTGAAGAAAGCACCGATGGCAGCACACAGTACCGAAATGTTATCTGCAAACAGACGAAGAAGAAATAATTCTTACTTCATTGCACGAACACATTCTGTTCTAAGTGTGGCTGTTACTGTCTGTTATATCCTGCTTAACAGATACTGTACCAAGCGATTAGAAAGCCACACCAAGGCCAACTAACAAGATTAGTTTATGTGACATGCACTGGCACAGTGTCTTAACTTAAGTTACATTCTCAATATGTCTTATCATGACCTGGATAAAACTTTGTTCAACCCCATGGTCTGCTGAAGTAAGCCAGTGACTGATGTGTATGAAAAAAATATTATCTGCCATACGTGTCACTTACTTTGTATGATTTACACTGGCTTGAAAAAATGAAATACCTAAAAGAAGTGATGAAATAAGATTGCTATATGTACCTGAAACTGATATCCTATAGGTGGTCGTAGACAGTACTGCAGTACTCCTGTATTCCAGTCCATTACACTGTTTGAAACTGGAAACCTGTGAAAAAAGAAAAAAAGTTGACTGTATATGTTTCTCAAGGGCATCTCTAAAATGTTAAAGGAAGATTCATGCAACTCAAGGAAATTTCCATAGTATGACAAATTAGTACATATTCACTGTAAACTACTGATAATAAGCGTGGTGGCTGTGGCTGGCTGTGGGCTCATTCTGGCATGGCATGGTCACAGGAACACATTCCCTCTCACTGTTATACTGACTTGTGGCTTTGTCTGGCTGCATGTTACTTCTGGTCTTGGGCCCAGGAACACATTCTCTCTCCCTGTTAGACAGACTGGTGGCTTTGGCTTGCTGCGGATTACTTCTTGGCATAGTTACAGGAACACATTCCCTCTCACTGTCATACCAACTGATGGCTTTGGCTGGCTGCATGTTACTTCTAGTCATGGACACAGGAACACATTCTCTCTCCCTGTTAGACAGATTGGTGGCTTTGACTGGCTGCAGGTTACTTCTGCTCATGGGCACAGGAACACATTCCTTTCCTATTAGACAGGTTGGTGGCTTTGGCTGGCTGCGGGTTACTGCTGGTCATGGGCACAGGAACACATTCTCTCTCTCCTGTTAGATGGATTGGTGACTTTGGCTGGCTGTGGGTTACTTCTGGTCATGGGCACAGGAACACATTCTCGCTTACTGTCAGACAGATGGCCAGGTGGCTGCATATGGTGTATTACAGTCTTTCAGTGTCACTCAGAGGAAGATATCTTCAAATGGCAGTATTTAAGTGGCTACCACCTACTACAAATGGACAGTTGAGTTTAAGAGGCTGACTGTGTTTGCTAATGACAGCACACATTCTGTTAAAGAGAGGTACTCCACCATCAGGTACAAGCCCCTCACACATATATAATATCCGATCTGCTCCACTATTGAGTGGTATTAAAATTTCCATGTGCTTCCTTCCAGTTATAAGTTATATCAGCCCAAATTGCCCCCATAAAAAAGAGTCATGTCTGACACACCCACAGGACAGGTACCCTATGCCCTCTTTTGGATGTCAGAAATGAATACTGAGTGTTCATTCCAATAACCTGCATATATGTGGTATTTTTGTGGCTGTTAGTATTATTTAGAGGTGGCATGTATCAAAACCAAAGCAGCTGTTGTAGTAACAGACCCTGTTTACTGGAGTGGTCGCTTTCATTTTCTAAGTGGCAACTCTAAATAATGTTAAAAGTCATTAAAACATGGTGCCAATACAGGTCTATGGAGCACACACAGAGCCTTCATTTTCTGACATCACAAAAGGGGTCTGAGGATACATCCCTGGGGTTGTGTCAGGCACAGCTCTGTTTTTATGTGGGTTCACATTCAGGGTGCCATAACTTTTTAACTGGAGGGAAGCACATGGAATTTTTTAATACCCTCAAAAGTGGAGCAGGTCAACTATTATATATGTATGAGGGGTCTGGGTACCTGACAATGGGTACCTGCTCTTAAGTGTAATCAGAAAATATACCAAGGGAAAGTAAATGGAATGATTGTGATGGGTCATTATTTGTGCAAATCTGAATGATTGAAAGAGACTGAGTCAAGAACACTGGATTTATTTAATGAAAACCAAAATATGAACTTTAATAAAATGTGACAGCCTTTCAACCTGTTAACTCAAATACTAGCAACATCTACCTTATCCTCATCAAATAGGAAGCTATCCTCACAGTCATCAATGATGGGATTGGGGTGTGGCTTGGACCCAATGGAGATGACAGCCTAGTTCTTTTCCTCTGCCCCTGCCTGGCAATACATCAAACACAATCTGCTATGATGCTGGACTGAAGCTTCAATTTGACTACTGGAATTACCCTTCCTACCTCTGTCACCACTAATGGAATGCTTTTTACTTGGGAAGCCACGATCTTTGATGCCAACCATACGTGCATATTTCGAGCTATCCTGCTTAGATAGGCTGTAGAGGCCCGAGGAACCACTAAAGGAGGGAGACACGTGCAAGGGGACAACAATTTCAACTGCACCGTCCAACTAAAAGGGAGCCCCACTCATATCTCTCATCGTGGTCCTTACAACCCAAAAATAAGAGACATTTGCAGGCCATTTCTCTGTCTACCACAGCACAAGGTACGGCCAGAGGAACTGTAAGGTGCTAACAGCAATAACATGCAACAACCTCTGCTCCAGGTCAACAACACCAGTATTTGAGAAGCCCTAACCCTCTGGTACCAGGCAACTCCACAGCCTCACCCCTGCTAAGCTTCCAAGAGCTGAACTGTTCACTTATAGAGAGGGCTGAAGCAATAGCTTACTCGAGGAAGAATCTGTGGAACCCATGGATGACCTGATCTCTTTGGACTGAGCTGCTACAGTGAAAGAAAGTGAGGAAACCATGGTGGTGGCTGCTGGCCTGTTAAAGCCTTGACCGAAATCCTTTACAGAGGCACTGACAACTTCCCCCAAGCCTGCCAGAACTGAAAAGCTCTGTAAAGCCCAAGTTGCCATGAGTGGACAAGATGGCTGATTTCACAACAAACTGCACTTCCCCTAAGTCTGCCAGAACTGACAAGCCCTGTAAATCCCAAACTGCCATGAGAGGACAAGGCAGATGATTTTACAACAAAATGAACTTTGCTTGGAACTGATGCTATGGCTCATTGTGATCCAGGTTTCAATGCCTCAGATATGCAAGTCTGCTTTTACTGGCACACTCTCTCCCCCGGCGGGTGATTCTCACCGGTCACACAAGGGTGGCACGTGAAGCACGCTGTCTCCACTGTTGCACCCCCCTCTTTTTTCTTCCCTCTCCATATTACTTGTTCACTGTGTGTTCCCTCTCCCATCAGCACTAGATAATGGGCTGCTCTACGTTTAAATATAGAGTGATAGAATTTCTCCCTGACTCAGTTATCTTTCGATGGCATTCTCATCTCAACGTTTACTTCTGCCTACTACTGAAATGTCAATGGCTATCACCCTGGAACACCTGAGGGGGCATTTAGCATCACTCAGGAGGACTGGCAACCATGGAATTTGCTTTGATACCCTCATACCCTCTATATCAGGCTAATGTCTCCCTCAGCTAAGCAATTGGAAATAGAGTTGTGTGGCTGACAGAGGTCCCCCTTCCCAATTCCTCTCCCTGTTACTTCCAGGTTGCCCCCACCCACCCCATTCTTCTCTGCCTACTGCTTGCCAGGTGGCACATACCCTGTGCCATATTGGCAGTCAGTCGATAGGCTTTTCCTGGCTTCTCCAGATCTAGTTTTTCATCTAGATTCATGGAGTCAGGTTGGGAAAGATCACCCATGTTAGATGACCTCCCCTTTAATTTTTTGGTGTCTGAGGCAGTGTGGCCTAGGGCACATTGTCTTCTATACACACGTACACCCTCAGCATCAATAACTGTTTAACTGTTTACTATTTATCATATTTAGAGTACAGTTTTGTTACCAGACTGCTATATAGTTGTTAACCTCTGTTAATATAATATATAACTTCCTTCTCTTCTATTTTGACCAGGCTTCATACAAGTGGAGATAATAACTGTTGCTACTTTCAAATTTCTCTCAGTATATCCTCTTTCTAGGACACCATGTAGGTGCGCTTGCACACGAGCCAGTAAACAGGTGAACTCTCTTATCTATCTGCTGACTGTCCTATTACTGTCCTCAGGGTGAGTATCCCCTCTTCTATCTAATTAATTGGTGGTAAATATTAATGGCAGAGGCATCTTCTGTAGTGCAGGGTTGGAGTTGCGTCTCTTGGAATGTCAGGGGGCTGAATCATCCACCTAAATGAACTAAAGTGCTGCAATTTGAACTCTATAGGCACTGATGTAGCCCTGCTCCAGGAGACACACCACCTTACCAACCGTACTTGTACAATGGCTTAAAGCAGCAATACTACGAAAAAAAAAATTGCACTTTTTTGACAGTTTATTCCCTGTGCCCTGTTAATCATATACCTGGTACTCTTTCTCGCTGGCATTGTACTATTGCCGAGTAATTTGCTCAGTTATTCTCTGTTTTTGTTTACATTTCTGCCACTAAGCATGTTGCACTGGAACCGCCTCTGCTGCCAACTGCACATGTGTATGACTTGCAGGGACATCGGGAATGGTCAGCAGAGGGTCCCTCTGCTGTTGTCAAAAGACATGATATGACCTGTAGAAAAAGTGCATGGAAAATTAGTCGCCGCCACATTTGTTGTAGTGCTACAACAATTCAAATAAATTGCAAATGTCTAAAAACTAAAGATGACTAAAAAAACATTTACAGGTATGGAAACAGGAACTTAGGCCACATGCTTACAGCCAAAAATCATAATTTTGATAGTTCACTTCCTGATTTCGTAGTACTGCTACTTTAAGAAACTATGGGTAGGATCAGTGATTGCCAGCTGTGCCTCCACAAAATCCAGAGGAGTAGCTATCCTGCTCTGAAAATTGGGGCCTTGGGCAGTTGAAGATCAATGCCTGTACTCCCAAGAGTGATGGATAGCAGCCAGACTTTCCTACTCAGGAGGTAGAGCCATAGTTGACAATGTGTATAGCCATAATACCGATTCAGGAGAGATATACCCTGATTTGAGTCAAGCCCTCGCAGAGCTTACAGATGGTATATCTGAGGTGCCAATACTACTGTGAGGTGATCACAATTTGGTCCTAGATGTTCTCTTGGATAAATCCCTCCCCAATCCACAGTCCCACCCTGAAGTACTAGCGACCCTAACTGATTTGATGACAGAATGGGCTCTCCGTGACCCCTGGAGGAATAACCATCCACAGGGCCTAGACTATTCCTTTTATTCAGCGGTCCACTGTACCAACAGAAGACTGGAGTTTTGGCTGGTCAACCATGCAGCTATGCCTGGTGTCATGGATGCATCAATTGGTAGCATCGTGATCTCAGACCATGCCCCAGTAATGATCCTATTTTCCCCTCCGGGTCAGAGTCTCCCCTCCACGAGATGGAGATGTAACCCTCTACTGTTGCAGGACACAGCTTTCCGAACCTACATAAAGGAAGAGGCCAACTCCTACTTCTCCATTAACACCCCTGGAGAGATTCGAGCATCTACAGTATGGGAGGCTTTTAAGGCTGTCATTAGGGGGAGAATTATTTCCTTTTCAGCAACTAAAAACAAGGCCCAGGCAGAAAAGATATGCTCTCTACAAGATAAACTTGCAACTCTAGAGAAGCAGTTTAAAGTCTCTGCCTATAACCCAATTAACTCCCCCCCTCCTAGCCAATATCACAGGCCTAAAATATCAGGTAAACACTTTACTAAATAAAAAGTGGAATGTCAACTAATCTGTGCCAAACATAAGTCTTGGGAGGGAGGGACAAGGGAGGTAAGTTACTGGTCTATTACCTTGAAAACAATAGGCCTAATTTAGGATACTTGCCCTGAAAAACAAGCAGGGGAAAATAGTTCCAACACCAAAAGCCATAAATGAGGTGATGCAGATCTTCTATCAGGAACTTTATCAAACCCAGAATATACTTTCAGACACAGAGCTCTCCTCACAGTTAACTGTGTTACGTCAGGGGACTCCTCTCCCTACAATCTCCCTGAACTGTGTCATGCTCTGGATGCTCCGGTTACCCCCGAGGACCTACAAGCCGCTCTATCCCAGATGGCAAAAGGAAAAGCTCTGGGACCAGACAGAATGTCTGTTGAACTTTATCAGCTCCTTATAGCAGAAATTACCACCCCCCTCTTGCGAGCCTTACAAGAAGCCCAGAACACTACAGCCCTTCCCCCCTACTATGCAAGAGGCTCTAATAACCTTAATCCCCAAGAAATCCTCAGATGCATTGCTATGTGCCAACCTCCAGCCCATTTCTTTGCTCCCTGTGGACACAAAGCTACTAGCCAAGGTCATGGCAAACAGGCTTTCCCAAGTCTTACCCACTCTGATACACCCATCACAATCTGGTTTTTCAAAAGGGAAGTCTGGCGCAGATAACCTACGCCTAGTCCTTGACCTAAAGTGGCTTGCACACCACTCCAATACCCCTATGGCAGCTCTAGCAATTGATTTTGCCTTGGTGTTTGACTCACTGGAGTGGGGATACCTCTATTTGGTCTTAAATCTATATGGGTTTAGGCTCTATTTCTGTTCCTTGATCTCCGCATTATACCACCTGCCAACAGCTAGAATTGTTACCAATCAGGACATTCCCACCCCCCCCTTTCCTTTACAAAGGGGTACTAGACAGGGCTGTCCCCTCTATCCTCTCCTCTCCTTTTTCTTATAGCCCTGGACCCTTTGATTAGGAAACTCATGAGCACCCCTGGCATAACAGGTATTCCTGTGAGAGATACGTCCTTCTTAGTTAATGCGTATGTGGATGATATGTTGCTCACATTGTCCAACCCGGAGCATTCCATACCCACAATACTGTCCATACTGCAAAAGTTTGCATCTCTGTCGGGCCTGTTAATAAACCAAAAGAAAACAACTTTATCCCCGTTGAATAGGAAATGTGGAAGAAAATGTCTTGTTGGTACTGATATTACCTGGGCTCCCCAAGGATTTTCCTACCTTGGGGTCATTATCACTTCATATTAGAAAGATCTGGAAACCGCTAATTTATTCCCTCTTTTGGCCAACCTAGTAGCTGAAGTCCAAAGATGGAGAAAGTTACGGTTAACCCTTAAAGGCAAAATAGAGGCCATGCAAATGTTTATTTTCTCCAGAGTCTCCTATCTGCTAAACAATCTTTCAATTCCACTTTCCCAAAACCCAGTTAAGGCCCTGGACAAACTAGTTTCCTCATTCCTATGGGAGGGCAAAACTGCGAGATGGGGGGATACAAAACTGCAGGCTCATTTGACTAAGGGCAGACTAGGTCTTCCTTGGTTCACAGGTTACCACTTAGCTTATTGAATGGCCCAGGCCACTGTCTGGTTTGTTCCTCATTCTACCCCACTCCTCAATGAGTACTCCTTGAAGCTGCCATATTACCAGACAACTCACTTTTCTCCTTATTATCCAACAAGAAAACCATTGGAGATCAGCTCACACCCATCATGATAGAAACCTGTAGTTCATGGTGCCGAGCAATGGCACTTACTGGGGTTCTGGGCTCAGGATACTGCCCCCCTTTCTCCTACACCCCTTTGCAGAATAACCAACTCATAATGGTAGATCGTAGACCCCTGAAATAGTCTCTAAGGGTCTCCAAAGGTATTCGGGTGGTGGGGGACCTTCTTCTTCCAAATAGCAAAATATTGATGTCCTTTGACCAGCTTCAAGACATCTATGGGTTTAAAGCATCAGATGTTTGGAGATATCTCCAGTTAAGGAGTGCATTGACTCCCCCTCCTCAATGCCCTGCCTACCAAAGATACCTGGAACTGCCCGACTGCCCTCCACCAACCCAAGAAAAGTCAAGGCCTGTTGGGTATCTTTTATAAAGTTCTCAGTGACTCGCAGCCTGATACCACCTCTACATGCAGAACTGCCTGGGAAGCTGAACTTCCATGTCCCCTATCCCAACAGCAGTGGTCAGAATGCCTGAAGGCTGTGCACACGGCGTATGAAGATTCCAAAAGTCAGCCATACAGCTCAAAATCCTCCTCAGGTGGTACAAGACCCTGGAAGCACTCCATAAACTTAAGATATTAATGCATGACCAATGTTGAGGTGTCATTCTTCACCTGCCCATTTGTTCCACATTATATGGACATGCCCGACTCTTCAGGGGTTCTTTATGCAAGTGCTGGATGACTATTCAAAGACTGTAGGCAAATCACTCTCACTTTACCACTACTCCTTGTTGCTGGAAGATGCCTCTGTATTAGATCCCCTGACCATCCCTATCAAGGTATGGGTCCAGGCAACTATTATGGAGGCTAAGAGAGCCTTCCTAATGAAATGAAGACAGCCCACAGCCCCTACGATATCACAGTGGTGAGTGATCATGTCTCGGCTGGCCATCATTGAGAGACTCACAGCGGTAGGAATAGGTCACCTCCCTAGATACCACAAAAAATGGGATGCATATCTGCACTCCCATATCTACGTGGTTACATCTTCATTGCCACAAACCCCACCACTGCTCTGATTAATGATACTACCATCTATCACCTTTCTACCCTTCTACCCATCTCTTTTTTGCTTGACCAAGTGGTAGGGTTAAAAAATGCTCCAATCATTAGTTTGTACTACCCTCTCCCTCCATCTAATCTGCATCTCTTCCTACTCCTCCTGCTGTTCTTTGTTACTCTGAAACCTTTTATCAGGGTACTGGCTATAAAAGAAGCTTTGGGCTTTGACTATAAATTAATGCACAACCTACAGAAAGCTAGTGAATGATTTACTATGATCCAATAGATAAGGAATAGTTGAATCACGTATGGCACATGAAGAATAGCATCTGTCAGCTCTACTGGAAACTGGGTCTCCCCAGACTGTAAAAGAACAATAATTGCATCAATATAACTTTGTCTCCAATAGATGATGTGTTATGCCATCCTGGGAGCTATATGAGATGTTACATACCCCTGTATTATTGTATTTACTTAATTGTTTGCCTGGTGCACAGTTGCCATTATTATGGCTTGTTGTAAGTGGAAAACTCAATAAAATATTTTATGATTAAAAAAAAATCAAGGTTGGAATTGTGCCCACTAGGAATGTCTTTGTCCATGATTGCATCATCAACCTCAATGGTAGGCCATTTGACACTGCCTCCAGGATGGTCTGCTTCTCCCACATCATCAGCACAAGCATCATCAAGATGGAGTACGAACACAGATGTGGTAGTTCAAGTTGGTATGTGACCATCATTCATTTTTATGAATCTCAGCATGCTGACATTTATGGGTGAGAGGTTGGTATGACGGTCACAGACTATTGTCCCTGCAGAACTAAATATCCTCTCCACACTTACGCTGGGGGTTGGGCTGGTCAGGTACTTCAGTGCCACTGAAGTTAGCTCTGGCCATTCACTCACCTTTCCACTCCAGTACAGCAGTGAATCGTCAATTACTGACAGATGCCTTTTTCAGACAAATATGAGTCAACCATTCTTGTGCTGCACTCAGTCCTGTTGTTGACTCATACTTGTTCACTGGATTCATCGATGTCAGAGATTCCCACTTTGGACAAGGAACCCCAAAGGAGTAAATGGCAACCGGTTTTATTGGCATCCTACCTGGACCCGCAGCCACCTTACTGATGTGCTTACTAGTCCACAGTGACCTTCAGCCTTGTTATGCTGTGGTTTGCTGAACTTGGCACATGACTTCTGTGCCCCATGAACCAACTGCACCAGTTTTCAACTGAGATTTTAACATGTTCAGGCCCTCCCTCCTCCAGTAAGGATGCAATTCCACATTTGTATTGTGGGTCCAGCATTGTTGTTATTCCAAATTCAGCACTTTGCAGAATACTTGCAATGTGTGATTGTGGTCCAGTACTGTCAGCATGTGTTTAAGTAACAATCCCTGGACAAATCAAGGCTACACTGAAGATTCAACAAAGTCTGCCTCAGCACCTGCAGCAGTGGAATGGCTTGGCTTATGGAGGCACTCACTGCCTCTGTGGCATGTTCAAATGGCCTCAAAATTGATATCACCGAGCCCATGAGGTGCCACTGTTCTGTTGTCATAGACATCAAGACCCTGGAAGTGTCACGGCTAGTGTGCATGACTAGGCATTCCAAGATGGCTTTGTACCATTCATACAATCCCTCTGCCATGTAAAGAGTTGCTTGCCAGCACTTGACAACTTCCAGCTTGAGACAGTGCTGAGGGAGGCTGTTTTGAATCTGCAGCTGCTGAAGTTGGTCAAGGGCCTTTCAGAGCATGAAAAGTGTGCACAGATGAGGCATGCAGCTGTCAACATTTCTTTGATGACAGGGTGCTGCAACAACTCCTGGACCATGCGATTTAAACAGTGGGCCATGCATGGAACCCAAACAAAGCCACCATCGATGATACATTTTACCACATTTGAGCCATTGTTACTGGCTATAAAGCCAGCTTTCTGAGACAGGGGGTTCTGTCACTCATCAATTTCAGTCAGCAGCAAGTCAAGTATGTTTTCACCAGTATGTGACCTGGCCACACTGTGCATTGCAAGCATTGCATGCTGTTGAATTCCCTTGAAGGTTGCTACTATGACAGTCTGCCTTGCTACACTGATTTTCAATATCACCAGCACAGACAACCCCAGTTACTTATGCCCAATGTGCAGTAATAAACAAATATGAACTGCCTGCCATTTTGCCACTTGTCCACATATCCATACTTAAGTGAAAAAATGGTGAAGAGGAATGTTGAAGGGCATGTCTTACAGATGCTGTCACAGTCTGGTATAACTCCAGGACAGCACTGGTAGAAAAGTATGTCCTGGACTGGACTTTCCATTTGGGACAGGCACATGCTGCAAAACGCTGGAATCCAGAATTCTCCCCAAAGGAAGAGGGCAAAAGTTCAATTGCCAGCATTTCCACTACAGCAGCATTCAGTTCATGTGACACCGCATGACTAGATGGGTATTTCATGTTCTGGGAAAAAAGACTCTACAACAATGGCTGAGTTGTTACCCATTTTGCACAAGGTGTGTTAAATGGCTCTGCTCAGTGAATGGCTATGGGTGGGGTGCTTTAGCCGTGTGATGAAGAGGGGTGCTCAGGTGACACTGACAAGTCCACAAACAATGTTATTTTATCTGTTTTAAGCACAGGGGGTTGATGTTGAACTAGAAATACTGCTGCATAGACTACCACCACTACTGCTACTCTGACCACCACTTGACAACAATTCAGAATCATCATCCTCCTCATGCCTTTAGTAATCCTCAGCTGTTATTTCACCACTACTACAGACATGGCTACTTGAGCTACTTACAGTCATGGAAGGGGTTACCATGTTTAATAAAGTGGATGGGGTGAATGCCCCACTATGGCATTAGCTCCTCTGGTGCCGAGTCCACAGTGTTATGTGCCTGTTCTTCAAATGTGTATGCTGGCCCCAGGTGCCCAGATGACTACCATTTGTATCACATCTGACACATGCTTAACAAAGCTGGCAGACTGCCATTGCTTCATCACTTGGATCTTGTACAAAAAAATCCCAGACCAGGGCTTTTGATCCCCTACTTTTAGTTTTCATGGGTCCCTGATGCTGCAGATTGGACTCCAGTTTTTTGGACAATGACATGGGGATGTACTGCATAATGTCTGTTGCTGGCCACACTTATGCTTTACTGGCCTATCACTATCTATGATGACTACTTCTGGGTCATCATTATCAACAGAATCCGCCACATCACAGCTTTGATGAGGGGGTGATTTATCACCAACAGACTAAGACTGTTTACCCACAACCACCTTTAATTTCTTTTTCTCAGGTTCCCAACTGGGGTCACTAAAATCATCATCATATTCCTCATCCGCATCCACTATTTCAGCTTGGATGTTGTCCTGTGGAGAACAAGTACCAACAACTGCATCATTATGATCATGCAATATTTTTTCCCCAACATTTGAATGGTTGGAAGGCACAGGGATGACTTCATCAACAGCACTGGAAACATGAGATTGTGACAAGTCATTGTCAGCATCAGAATCATGTTCAACCAATGTGGGACAGGGATGGGGACATCAGGAGTGTGACATCTACTACACTCTGACACACAGTCATGGCTTTAGACGCCACAATATTTGGGAAACTGGTTAATTTGTCATGGGTTGAACTTTGGAGCAATACTCATGCCATCAGCAACTTCACTACCACCAGTGGGAACAACAGCATCTCCAACCATGATTGAAGCTACTGAATACACTATAAAAAACATAATCAGAGACATCCCTTTACTGACATCAACTATGCACTTCTGCTGTGTACTACCACACCCATGGCCACTCTTGTCACTGGCAGCATGGCCAGAAGTATCTTTGCATGAACGTATCTTTGCAGGCATTTTTTTGGATTACACAGAAAATTCACAACAAATTGAGATTTCTGATGTTTGGGGTGGATTGGAAGCCAAAAATCAACAACTGTGGCTTACAAATGCAGATTGGGTGTTAAACAAATGTAAACGCACTGATGCAGATTGCACACTATAAAGAGATGTAGCCTCACAGGCATAAAAACACCTTAACTAGTGGTCACACAAATCCCAAACTGGTAAAATAAATTATACTTTTTGCAGGTTGGAGGAGGGCTGGTGCTACAGTAGCAATCCACTAGCTAGATAGAAGGAAGCAATAAAAAAATATCACAAATGGATAACCTATTCAGAGTGCTGCGATTATGGTGTAGCACAACAAATGTCTCTGACTTGATGGCATGCACACACAGTCACACACTAAAGGTAATGCACAGAAAATTTAACAGTGCAGTACACTATATAACCAAATCTTTTAAACAGAATGAAAATATGCACTGCACCACAACAAACAGAAAATAATTATTAAAAATTACTTCAAGTATTACTGTGTGTACATAAACACACAAATACTAACTCACACTACAAGTACAAAACAATGAGAAAGACTGCCTTTCTCATGTGAATCACACTCCACCACAGATACACCCCTCCCGGAAGCACACTTTAACAGTGTATGTCAGTACACTGAATGTTCTAAATTAACATTCAAAATGCACACAAAAACAATCGACACTCGATGATCTAACCACAGGTGGGTTTCCTACAGTCAATGTACTAAATTTGGAACAAAATAATTGGATCGAAAGTGATTTTTTAAAGCTTTTTCTATGGTTTGATTCTCAGAGCTCTGAGATCGAACTGTCTACTGCTTTCCACTACACACACTATGCAGAACTGAGGCTGTGCAAGACAATATAGAGCCCACGTGACCTGCCATCCCTTGAATCAATGCAAAATTTACCTCAAATAGCAATAAACAGGTGAAGTAAAATGAAGTCCATTGAAATCAATGGCACTTCACGTTAAAATTAGGGGGATGGCTGTACTACAAGGAGAACTAGCACAAAGTCAATTGGAAACAATACACTTTGGCCCAGATATTCAAAAGGGATGTAACATGCGCAACAGAGATGCACCAGCGCAAGTACAAAAATGCGCCATTCTGAAATATTCAGCGGGAGGCAGCTGCACCGCACAAGTTCTAATGCGCAAGAGCGCAATGGTAATGAATGCATGTGCAACCGTAGGAGGAGGAACCTTGAATAAATGGTGCAGTGCGATATTCAACAGCATGCACCATGTGCAATAGGGGAGCAAGCGGAAGTTACGCGATAGTGGAAATGATGCAAAATAAAAAGGAACAAGAGAGAGGAACAAGAATGCTACAGGGAAGCCAGAGGTGGGAGCGAGGTGACAGCAACTAGAAAGAGGGTAGCAGTGAGTGGGACTGGGCAGGAGCAGGACAGGGCACACCTGGGAACAAACAGGAACAGGACAGGAGTGGGGAGCCTGTGCAACTGTGCAGGAAAGACAGGGAAGTGCCACAGTGGAGTGAGGGCAGTGGCAGTAGGCAGGACAGCCAAAAGTCAGAGGTGTACCCGGTGCAGGGGGAGCATCACAAAGGACAGTGGGGGGAATGGGATAACAGCTGTCTGGAGGGGAACACATGCCAGGGACATGGCCAGTGCCACCTTCCAGATGGAGGAGGTGATGAGGGGTGTGAGAAGGCAGGCAGCAGGGGGGCACGGCCGTGGAAGGGCCCGTCAGCGGTATGCCCCCAACAGGCGGTACCGAGCCTGCACCACCTTTGAGCACTACACTGACACAGAGATTGTAGGCTGGTACTGCCTGAACCGGGCAATCCTGAGGCAGCTCTGTGAGTTGTGCAGTGATGAGATGCAGGCATCCACATGACGGCACCATGCTCTGTCAGTGGAGACAAAGGTGACAGCTGTCATGTGTCTGCTCACCACAGTTACCTTCCAGAGACTAACAGGGGACACAACAGGCATAACCCAGTCGTCCGTGTCATGCCTACTCACACAACTCCTCAGTGCACTGCTGCCACATGCTGCGGAGTACATCCATTTCCCCAGCACACAGGCGGAGCGCATAGCACACATACAAGAGTTCCACAGGGTAGCACGTATGCCTGGCATGCTCGGGGCCATTGACTGCACCCATGTGGCCATCTGCACGCCACCTGGCCTGGATGGTGTATCATACATCAACTGGAAGGGTTTTGCCAGCATCAACTGCCAGGTGGTGTGCGATGCCAGGGGGCGCATAACCAATGTCTGTGCCAGGCACCCTGGGGGGACACATGATGCCTTCATCTGGCACCAGTCTGCACTGTGACACAGGTTTGAGAGTGGGGACATCCCCACTGGCCACCTAGTGGGTAAGTATGCAAATCACACAGAAAGACATGGATCTTGGTAGGGGCATAATCAAAGGTCACATGGGTACTGGCCTAGATGGCCCATGGCAGGGTGACGCTGATCACCAAACTAATGTCCACCCTCTACACACAAGTGACAGTGGCTATCCACTCTGTCGCTGGCTGCTCACACCATACCTTCGGCCTGTGACCCCGTCACAGCAACGGTACAATGAGGCACATGCCACTACATGCAATGTTATACAGTGGGTGTTCGGGATCCTGAAGGCACATTTCCATTGCCTGGACACGTCTGGCGGTGCCCTACAGTACTGCCCTTCGAAGGCCTGTGGGCTATTCCTGGCCTGTTGCATCCTGCACAACATGGCCAATGACTGTGGGATAGCTGTAGAGGTCGAAGAGGGGGACAACGGTGGGAATGATGAGGATGCTGGTGCAGATGGTGATGGGCATCCCACCTTGGTTGAAGGGACCCCCGACTGATCCGGAATTCGCAGCTGCACTGGGACACCATCACAGAGGAGCACTTCAACCAACCAGGTAAGTCATGGAGCCATGTGCAACCACCAATGGCAAGGGCACAACCCCAAACACGCATGGACAAACCCCAGGGGCGCATGGCAGAAAGGGACTTGGCTGAGCATGGAACCGCACACACCGTCAGGGATGGGCAAGGCCTAACATGGCACACAATCACGCACACACACATACACACACACCCCCACAAGACATGCACAAAGGGTAGGAGGCACTCCGACCCCAACCGCCACCCCTAGCCACACACATGTCCACAGACCACTGTGCCCAGTGCCCATCATTGTGTGTGTCTCAGATGCTGGGCACCATTGCACAGTGGTGGACAGTGCAACGCAGGCATCATCATGCACACACCACAGTGGCCAGCAGCCAGGAGGGTGTGCACATGGACCGTGTGTGTGTTCAGGGCTGGGTACCCCACCCATGCATTGCACGTTGGACAACACACTGCACACAGGGCAGCGTCAGACAGTAGCCATGGTAGGAGACAGGTCAGTCATGCGGCACAGTGCCATGGCCACCATGGATGCTTGGGTGGCCCCGCCGAGACTCACCAGCCATGACAGGCTGACCATTGGCCTCATGGGGTGGCACTGACGGTTCCCCAGGGGTGCAGTTGCAGTAAAGTGACCGTTCTCGAGCAGGGGTCTACAGCTCACTGAACGTGCCTGTGCCAGGCATGCTCAGAATGCCCACAGCTGAACCCGGTGTCGACATGGAGGGTGTCGCATGATGCCAGGAATGGGGGGTGGACATGTCACTGCACGGTGTCTGCGGCGCATGGGCAAATAACTGTGTGCCCATTGTGGCCATGACAGCTGTGAATGCCTGTGTCTGCCTGTCAGTGATGGCGGTTACATCCTCCCGCAGCCGGTCCATCCCTGCCAGGAGCAGACCGGTGTCCCTGTTGTGCCACTCCTCTGCCTGATGCAGCACCGCACTGAGTGCATCCACTGTCGTCACAAGCCGCAACTGCTGATCCACTGATTCATGGAGTATGTGGGTGTGCTCATCTAAGAGGTCATCCGCCTGATCAGCATGCTGTCCCTCATGGTGTTTGCAGCCGTGCTGGGCCGCACCCTTTGAGGTTGGGCACTGCACACCGGGGCCATGCATGGGCATGTCCACAGGTGGTGCACTGATGTCACCCCTGACACTGTCCTCCCTTCGCCATTGCCCAACTGCTGACACTGCCCCTCTGGCCGCTGCTCGCCTGGGCTCAACAGTGCCACCGCAGCAACCGCAACAGCCCCACTGTCCTGGACTCACACCATTGCTGCCCCATTGGTGCAGACAGGCACAGGCTGGGACTGTGATGTCACGCAGGCCTCCATGGTGGCACCACCCACGGCTATGCCTATGCTGTTATGTGCTATGGGGCCATCTTGCGACCCACACGTATCACTGTCCATGATGGATCCAGCACCAGTCAGAGTCTCAGCATGCTGGCATCCATGGACTCTGTCATGCTGGGACATGGGCAGGTCCTCCTCTGCACCAGCTCCAACAGCTTCAGTCTGGACAGCCAAGTGGGCCCACTGTCGTCCTGACCCTCAGACACCTGTGGAGGTGGATGGGCGCTCTGCTCCTCTGTGTCCAGAGTATCACCCTCAGTGCATGAACCCACCACCGCTGACCCATGTAGACGCTCAGGATCTGTAAGGGAACACAGTAGCATTAATGTCTCTGCCCTACCCTGTGGCATTCCCCCCCCCCACAGTGACACATCAGGACCTACCATGCAGTGACGGGCTACCACCCGTCTGGAAACCACCACCTAGAACACCCTTGAGGGCACAGCACCGCATGCTGCCAGCAACCTGCTCTTCCTGTGGCATCAGGTATGACATGGCCAGCTGTCCACCACCAGTCGCAGCCCGTGCTTCCCTGATGGCAGCCATCTTATCTTTAATCCTCCTCCTGTCCATGCCCACCTTCTTCTTGCACTCCTGCACGGACCGCAGGTGGCTGACATGCTGGTTGACTGCATGTGCCATCTCATCCACCTGTGGTGTTCCCCACTGTCTGCTGAGCAGCAGTTCCTGGTCAAGGTAGGCCTCAAACAGGGCATCTGATTCTGCCTTGGTGAAGTTGGGCCTCCTCCGTCTCCCACGTCTCTGTTCCTCCTCCTCCTCCACCTCACGTTCGGTCATCATTGATCCTGTGGGAATGACAGGTGTTACCTCTGAATGTGCAGTCCCATGCATCTCCCACACACCACAGTCCACACTGGCAAACAGCATGCAACTCACCACAATAGACTGCAATCACAGACTATGGCCTCTGCAGCCCCATGTCTCATTTATATAACGCAATGCATACAAATGAGGCGAGGCTCAATTTTAAGTTGATGCTAATGCAGTGCTGCGCCATTGAATTGCTGATGAGCTGATTTGCATATGCCGGCTGAATATTGTGCTGTTGCACCTTGCACAATTGTGTTGCGTGTGCTCAGGCAAGGGTGCAGCTCTGTGACATGCACATTAGACACCAAACGGTGCATGCCCGGTGTGCTGATGCTGATGCCTGCCACACTGCTGATGTGCTGAGCGCTGGAGGCAGTGCAGGGCACGTCCACCACTGTGCCAGTGGCGCTAGTGTGCTGTTCACAAGTATAGCGCTCTTGCACTGGTGCCATAGGTGCTGTTGTGCCACAGCGTGGTAGGCCACTACAGAAAGTGCCACACAGGTGCCCTACTGAGCTACACTCGGTAAGTGCCAATTGCACTGTGGCAGTCCATGTGTGAGGGACCCCTGACACTGTGCCGACCTTTGCCCCCTAGGTGCCATGTGTCCGCATGGGTGCACCTCTATCACGCTGTTCAGTGACAGCATGATGGGGAATGGCAGTGCAGTACTGCGCAGCATCCGCATGTGGTGGACATGCGCTAGGGAGTGCCATTTTGATTCTCTATGATGGAAAGATGGCACGGAGATGGGCACCAATCTGGAGCCAGGTTGAACTGGCTAACCTTGTGTCCCTAGTTGAGCCCCATGATGGTGCTCTCTTTGGGGATGCACCCCTGGACAGGTCCAGGAGTGCCGTGTGGGAGGAGATGGCGGTGGCCCTGGAGGAGGTGACAGGGATCCAGCGCACAGTGGAGCAGTGCAGGTACCGGTATGGGGACCTCCAGTGGAGGAACCCAGACAGGCTTGCCCACCTGCGGGCACATGCCAGGAGGGGCGCAGTTCCACAGCCAGGTAGATGCCCCATCCATACACTGGTTATGTCCATATGGGTATCGCGGCGGGCATGTGTCTACCACATGGGGGGGTGGTCCGTCAGTGTGGGCCATGTTGGTTGTGGTGGTGGTGGTGGTATAGAGGTGGGGGGCAGAAGGGTTTGGCTGTGTGGGATCGCACACACACAGAGGTGGGGGGCCTTTGCTACCAGATTGTACTGATGTTCCTCTCTCCATGTTTGCACCCTAGGCCCTGAGGAGCACCGGCATGCCAGGGAGGAGCGGCTGTGGCGTGAGGCACATCCACATGCCCGAGAACACATACCAGCCCAGCGCCGGGACCAGCCTGATGATGGTGACTGCCTTACATCCAGGATTTTCTGTGCATGCTGTGTAGCAGGGTGGGCGGCGGGGCATGGCCACCATCCATTGACACCACTGCCATGCACGCAACATAGTACAGTCGGTACTGTCCAGTGGCACTGCATTTCTGGAAGTGTGTCACTGGCAGTCCAAGCATGCACTGGGTACATGGCTGTGCCACTTCCTTTGCACCGCAAAGCCATCTCACTGTACAGCCACGGTGGTGCTGTTCGGGACTTGGGCAGTGGGTGTGTGCAGCAGTCCGCATGGCTGTGAGCACCTGGGTGGGCAGGTCTTGTGGACATGATCACCGTAGGTGGTCGTACACCATCACAGGGGCATGTCCCATGGCTGTATGCCATGCACAATGGGTGGGCTGCAGGGGGCTGTACATTCATGCCTATTGACTCTGCTCCCTTGTCCTAGGTGGATGGAGGATGGTCCGTGTTGAGTGGGCCCTGCAGGAGCTGCTACAGGTGGCCAGGGCCTTTCTGGCCATCCTCGAAAGGATGGATCACCATGGTGTGAGGCGTCGACATGGCAGGAGGCACCATAGAAGCGGGGAGCAGGGCTCCCGCTGAAGATGAACCGCACTTTCAGATCGGAAAAGCCACCTGGACCCACCCTCACACCCCTCCTTCCCTCTTCCATTTGTTCACCCCTGCCCCTTACCCACCTCCACCCAGTTTGTGGCCCTCACCCCTTTCAAATGTATATATTTGTACATAGTTTTGTTACTACTTTTAGAATATATTTGTTTAGTTATGCCTACTGTTGTGGTCTCTGATTTGCAGTGGGCAAATGGTGCTTAGCTGCAGTGGTGTGCATGGTGTCGGAGGTGGTGCTATCATGGGTGTGTGTGTGTGTGTCCGTAGGAGAGGCAAGTGTGGTGTGGGCGTAGCTCTCAGTCACTGTCTGTGGTTTGTGTATTGTTCCCTGTGCAATGGATGACTGTGTGCAGTGGTACACGGTGCATGCGCTGTGTCCATGGCACACCTGTCAGACCATTCATGGCCTGTGCAGCTGCCACCCTTGCATGTCTGTGACCAGCACAGTCCACTGGCATGTCAGTGGTGGCTGCTCATGCTGGACTGCCACTGTACCTAGCGCGATGCCGGGTTGCCTTCTGTCACTGGTGTGGTGCATATACGCCTCAGGTGGCACTCTTGCCTCCGCTGTTGTTGTCCCACCTCGATGTTGTCACCTGTGCCTGTTGCAGGGGATGTGCTCCACTGTCTGTCACTTGTGCTCCAGCTGCATGCTGGTGGCATACAGCATCATGGTGCCTGCACAGGGTTGCTGGCACACTGGTGCCATGGAGGGGTTCTGGCTGTGTGTACATGGCTGCCATGGTCACAAGCTGGGGGCTTGGTTGACCTGCTACTGTGTCCCTGTGTTGGTGTGCCCCTGGGTATGGGTGGTTGTTTGTCTGTGCACTGTGTTGCGTCCTGTGTGGCGCATGCTTCCATGCAACACTGTGGGTGTCTGCACTGGCTGATGTGGCCAGTGCTGGGATGGGGTGTGTCCTTGGGAGGGTGTGCAGGGTGCTGTGACACTGGTGGTGGGTTCCAGGGCATGCCCTGTCACGTGTGTGGTCCCTCGTGTGCCGACACATGGTCGGCCTCAAAGCTTTACTTGGGGGGGATGTGTGTGGTGGCACTGAGTCTGCAGCCGTTGCTTCACTGTCTGCTGCTGCCTGCTGTTGGGTGCTCATGGTGGGTCTGCCTTGCATGGTTCTGTGGTGCACAGGGTTGTATTGTCACAGTGGGGGTGGTGGCATGCTTGGGGTGTCCTGCACTGTTGGGCACTACTCCTGGGCAGGGTGTATAGGGATCATGGTGCAGGATGTGCTCTGCATTGGTGGGTTGGTGTGGCACAGGGTGGATGGGCATCCATGTGTGACGGTCCCAGCTTGCAAGAGGGGGTGTGCTGGTGTACCGTGCCATGGAAGTGGGTTTCTTGCTGGTGTCCCTGGGCCATTGGTTCTTCCTGCTTTCCTCCAGTTGTGTGGTGCATGGGGTGTGGGGGGCAATGTCTGTTCTGCTGAGTGCTCCTCTGCCCATCCCTACCATGGGTGGTGGGCCCCCGCATCCTGTCCCTGTGCATCCCTGGTTGTGGTGTTGTGCTACTGCCCTGCTCCACTAGACATCCCTGGTTTTGTTAATGCGCATCTGACCTGCACCACTGCACATCCCTGGTTGCGCTATGGTGCAGTTGGCATGATATTCAGTTGTGTGCTGCAGGCGCGCATCTTGATCTGCGCAGTGTTTGAATATCGTGCATGTTGCGCATGGGCACAGTGGACTTGCACTTGCTCCTGCTGTTGTGCACTTTTGTGGCGCAGTTTGAATATCTGGGCCTTTGTGTACAATGCTGAACAAGGAATGCGATGCAAATGCAAAAGTTCAGTGTACTCAGTGCCACGTAATGTAAATTTGTAATTTAAACAACCTGACCTTATGAAATGCTGCATCACATTCACACAACAAGCAGCAAGAAAATTTGTACTATCACTGACAATTTTACTATGTGTACAGTAACACAGTCAGTTATATAACAAAAATATTACCAAAACACAAAGAAATCACTAGTTCTCCAACTTAAATCTACCTACACACAGATATGCCCCTCCCCCACACAGCACACCTCACTGTCTTTTACCACACACACTCAATATTGTAAATTTATATTCAAAATCCTCACACAAACAAAAACGCTCGATGGTTTGAGCACAGGAGGATTTCCTACAATCGATGAACTACAGTTTTATCCCCCACCCAAAAAAGCAGAAATGCTTTTTGAACAGCTTTTAAAAGATTCCTACACACAGCTATCAGAGCACACTGTCTCCTACTCCTTCCTACTCATACTACCTCGAAGTGCGGCTGTGCTGATCAATATAGAGCCCATATGACCTGAACTCCCATGAATCACTGCAAAATCCTCCTTCAGAGCTCAAAAACAAGGCGAAGTGAACTGCCACCAATGTACTTCGCTTAAAATTGAAAAGAAGTGACCAGTGGGAGGCGAGCAATTTTAAGCAGCTGTTTCAATGCACTTCACGCCCTCATTATAACATCAAGTACTCCGCTTCGCATTGCAGAGCACTCTGCAAATCTGCCTTTGCTCCATGAATCACTTCACGGAGCAGATTGAGCCCACTTCACCCACCACTACCTGTATCAGCATTCACCGGCTGACTCTGACAGGCCGTAAGTTTACTGTCACTTTGCTCCATTCTCCTTTTTTGTTCTCCTCTGCTTCTAGCCGTTATTCTCCCTTTATCTTTTTCAACAAAACAGTTTTAACATGCTCTTTCTTACCTGCACTCTCCGACTACTCAGAATGTGCATCACTTGCATTTTGCCTTTTTTTCCAGGGACGCATCTTTATCTGGGATTTGTGCATCATGCTCTCTCCCTTCTTCAAACTCCATCTTGCTTTCTTCCCTTTCTCGGCCCGACATGACACCAAGCCTTTTATAGTGATCTCCAGGCAGAAATCAGAGACTGGGGCAGAGATCCAACCCCCGTCTCCTTCATGTCCTCTCACCAGCAAGACTTGCTGCTATCTGACCTAGCTCAGCACTGAAGCATGAATCCCTCTACTGGCTGAGTAGGGGAATTTCCCCGGTGCCCTAGCCAAATCTCCCCCCATTCACTAAAAATAGCATTAACAGCTTAATCTGGTTCAAGGTCAGTTGGCATTCATCTGTGTCCCCTTCCCCCTGGGTCATGCCTGAAAATAACCAGGCAAGAATTTGTCTAGTGCACTTACCCAGTCAACAAAAAATAAATAAATAAAATAAATATCAAGCCTCACAGTGTGTGTGTGTGTGTCCCTAGTTACAGACCGGAAGAGCCTATTTGAAAGCATTACACAGAGTTGGTAAAAAAACAGCATGCAGAATGCAAATATAATAAATGGTTAGCAGGTGTTGAAACTAACTTTTTCTGCTACTAGCCAGCCAGGCTAGTGACTGTAAAAATCCACTGACCTGACAGGATATTCACCAGCTGGGCACAAAAATAATGAGAAATTAATTTTTTTTTTTTTTAAACATGTTTTATTGCAGTACAACAACAATAAACAATTATTAAACTTTAATGCAAAAACAATGGGTTTTGTTATCTTCTTCTGCTGGCAAGGGATCATCCGTGCAGGTAATACTAGCTAAAAGTGGCACACAGTCACATCATGTCAGTGTCTGATCAAGAAGAGTGACATCTGAATCTGCAGAGTAGATTTTATCATTTTTACTGCTTCCTCCAGCTTTGAACCTAACGAATCAGCAGTGCAGCACCCAGTAATATATCTTGCCTGACTAAACAGAATGTCAGTTCCACAGTCACTGCTGGTACCGACATTTTATTCAGTGCCAGCATTCAAATACAGGCATTGCACTGCTGATTAGTTCAGGTTCAAAGCAAAATAAAAGCAGTTAAATTAAGCTGCAGTGAACCTCAATACATCTCTGAATTGTCACAGAGAGTGTCACTCACATGTAATTATTAGCTAAATGCTTTAAGCTTTTTAACCTACTAGCAGTGCAGGTATTGAAGAGATCTGGCACTAAAGAAGTTAAGTACCCTGGCACACCACTAAGACAAAAATCCTCACATTAAGTGGCAACAAAGATGCAGAGCAAAAAATATTTTACCACAACCAATGTAGCAGCAATATCCAAGTTCTGATCAGTCTGACTGCCCAATCTGCTCCCTGTCTAGTGATAACCAACCCTATCACAACATCTGGCAGCTGTAATGACTCACTATTATGCAGCATAGCATAAAAGAACAACAACATCAAGAAAGCGTAGAGTGAATGGTAGCCTAGGGAGCAAGCAGACTCTCACTACTGGGTGAGTGACCAGTAAGCCAGGTTGTGTTGCAGCTTTGCAAAAACACTTGGCCATTACAGCTATCAGATTGTGTGAAGATACAGAGGCATGACAGGGAACAGACTGGTTGATGAGCAAGTGACAGACCAACAAGGCAGGGTTGCTGCAGCATCTCTCAGTTAACAAATAATACCCTGCCTTACTGGTGTCATTGCTCATACATCAGTCTGTTCCCTGTTATGCCTCTCTATCCTCACACAATCCGATAGCTGTAATAAATGACCAAGTTTTCTGCAGAGCTGCAACACAAGAACCTGGCTTGTTGGTCACTCACCCAAAAGTAACAGACTCTGCTTACTCCCTATTATTCACTATATGCATCAGAAATTATTGATCTGTTGCTGCTATTCTGGTTTTATTCATACTGTAACTCCATCTCTCTCAGTCTCAGGATAGCAGCATGGAGTGGATTAATTCCAATCTATGTAAACGTAATGCCAGTAGAGTCCCTCCGTAGGAGATTTATACCTCAGGGTTCCCACACATTAGACTGGGGAGGAAGAATATGCAGCATGTCAGCATTTTTATTTTCTGGTTCTTCCTCCCAGCTGTGCTTGCATGCCCATGCTCCCACCCCCATCTGTTTGTGGCACAACTGGGTAGCATTTTAGCCAAACAGCAGCAAGAGACACCTGACGACTCTGACACTCCCAGGATAAGCAATGATCTTGAGCCATTTGTGAGCAGCAGCACCAGTAGCACTTACCTCCAAATACTGATGGAGTTATGGCCAGTTGAAGTTCCAGTGTTATCCCATGGGAATCATTATGTTTTATTCCTTATCTAATGGTCACAATTTTTTAAAAGTGCAGCATGTTATTCTTGTAGTACCCCTTGAGACCATTGTGACCATAAGGAGATCGTCACTTAATGGTATGGTATGTTATAGTAAAATGTTATTCTCCTTCATATAAATATGAACAGGAACAGGATAAACTCCATTGAGTGTAAACTCATTTTCAAGGAGGTCCGACAAATACTGATGGAGTTATTATTTAAAGGTGCAGCATATGTTTTTCATGAAGTACCCCTTGAGTCCTTTGTGATCATATAGAAACTGTCACTTAACTCCAAATATTGATGGAGTTACAGCCTGTTGAAGTTCTCATGTTATCCTATAGGAATCGTTTTGTTTTATTACTTGCTTTTATTAATGGCCACAATTATTTAAGGGCGCAGCATATGTTATTCTTATAGTATCCCTCAAGACATTTGTGACCATATAGACAATGTCACTTAACTCCAAATATTGATGGAGTTACGGCCTGTTGAATTCCAGTGTTATCCTATGGAATTGTTATGTTTTATTACTTGATTTCTTTAATGGCCACAATTATTTAAGAGTGCTGCAAATGTTATTCTTGTAGTACCTCTTGAGACCTTTCTGACCATATAGAAATTGTCACCTCTGCATTCTCCTCCTGAAGCAACAGCACAAGGCAGCCTCTGTCACCAGTGTACAAGCCAAAGTGCTGTGACCTCTGCATCCTTCTCCTGAAGCACCAGCAGCACAAGACAACCTCTGGCACCAGTGTACAAGACAAAATGACGTGATCTCTCCTCCTCCTCCTGAAGCCATTTTCAGGACTCCTGTACCAATTCTCTATTAAGGTAACTTTCCTGGCCAAATACCGAATACTGAATACCAAATATTGAATATCTGGGACATGAATACCGAATATTTGACTGAATATTTGGGAAAAGATATTCACACAGCTGTACAAAATAACATCTGTACTTAAAGTCAAATTCCACAAGTCTTTGTGGAAATCATAGAATTTCATGAAAAATTCCATAAAACTGGAATTTGCAAATTTCACTCAGCCTTATCTTGAGGAATCTAATTAAAAGATAGGGCAGGCAGGTAGGTGCAGGAGGTCACCAGGTTCAGGAGCTAGATGCACAGTTTCACCAAGAAATGGACAGCTGAGCTGGGTAGCACAACAGTGGTAGACCCCCAGGTTGGAGCAAGGAAGCACATAGTGTCAACAATTCCAGCCTGATTGCAGGATATTTAAGGATCACATCCAGTAAATATATGATCCAGGGAGCCTAATGTACTTGCAAGTCTGGGATTTAGAGGTACTCAAAATGATGTAGAGGGGGGAAGACAATTTCTAGGGTAGCAGGAAGGAAGAATTCTGACTATTCCAACAGGATAGGTCATTAGGAAAAGTAGTAGGTGACACATGTTTTAAGAGAGTTTGTCACTGTAAAAAACAAAGAAGATATCAGTGGGATCAGTAGTTCTACTGAATCAATCTGGCTATGCCAAAAGAGAAGGGGGAAATAGCCACCCAGAGAGGAACAGTAGGACTGCAAAAAGCTCAGCCCAGCATATCAAATGAAGTAGTGATACATGCACTGCCAATGTTAAATTCTAAAAAAAGAATCCTGGATGGTTCATCTATATGCTGTTATAAATATGTGAGAAAACATTACCAATATTTTTTTTCCTACGGCAAATTTAAAACTACTAAACCAATTTATCCAGTTGTGTTAGACACCAGGATACACTGACCCTAGATATGCATGTCAAATGTTAAGTCTATGCCTGTGAGAGCATAGAAGTTACAAACATCCACATTTTTGAGAGTTTTCCCAAGTGTTTGCAAATATTTATGTACTAAAGATTTGAATCCCTGTAACTAAAACACCACTAATCCATTTCTCTCCATATTTGCACTCCACATCATCAGGAGTCACCTGTGCATCTGTCTCCCTCTTACCTGGTCCTTGGTGTTCCCCCATGGAGCCTTGGTTGTTCCCCCAGGTGGGGACAAGGTGGGGCCTGTACACCTCCAAGTGTTTCTTGTTTTCATTGGGACAGTGGGAAGGTATAGGACTGGGGTTCTGTGCCAGCAATCTGTCTTCTTGGAGTGCAGGGAGCTGTTTTTTCAGTGTTCTGTGGGCATGACAAGCACCAAGACATCAAGGCGTGATTGCTGACGATCTATCACACCCCCTCCCTGTGAGTGGCTGGTGCTTGCTGCACTTCTGGCCTCCACTAGAAGTCAGTCAAGTGCCAAGCCTCATTCTCTCTCCCTCCCCAGAGAAGGTGAGCAATCCAAGGAAGCGCAAGCCTCTTTCCCCCCCAGCTGGCTCTCTGACTCCCTGGGCACATTCCTGAATCCAGGTTGCCAGCTTCGCAAGCGGTAGCACTACTGCAGTGCCAGTATGCTGGCCAATTCTCTCCATAATTAAATAATTCTATAAGCATTACGAAAAGGTTATTCATGCTAATTTACACATGTCTAGCACCAAAGGTGCCCAAGTTATATGCAAATGAAATTTTTCCACAAAAGTTCCCGCAAAAAATAAAATGACAGATTTTGAGCACGTACAATTTTGAGAAAATGCATCATATTGTCATGAAATCTGGCACATTATTAGAACATCTATCATCAAGGAAGCATGCTAAGTTTAATATCTCTTACTCAGTAGATGGCTGAGGTATAGGCAGACAAAACTTCTCATGAAATTTCGCACAAAAAATAAAATGACAGACTTTGAGTACCTATAATTTTGAAACTATCCATTCAGATGTCATGATATTTCAAAGGTTATTGGCCCTCCATACAGAGAGTGTGCATGCTACATTTCAGAGCTCTAACTTAAATGGCAGCTAAGTTATAACCATATTAGTAAATTAAAAAAATTCTACAGAATTCTGATGAAATTCCACAAAATTTTACAGAATTTCACAAAATGCTATTGAAATTCTGCAAATTTGGAATTTTCCATTTACACACAGCTCTAGTAAATAAGTAAGACAAAATGAATCAAGGAACCATTTATTATAAAAAGTAAAACATGGGGAAGTGTTGTAACTCCACTTTCTACCCTTAGTTAGAGCTGGACAAAGTGTGTGTTTGAATGGAAGGTGATGCGTCTGCACGCTGTGTGTTAACTGTGGAGTAGTTGCATAGCAGGACCCGTTTTATGCTTGTTCTATCTAATAACAGGTATGCTACCAGTTTTTTAATGGGTCTTTCCAGTAAAACTTGTGACTTTCCACCTTTGGCTTGATAGCAGCAGTTTACCAGAGAGGCTGAGTCTCACTGATGTTGCAGCAGAGAACACTACATAACTGAACATAGCTTAGAGACAGTGATATACAGCACAGCAATATAAAGGCAAGCCATTATGTGACATAACAACTGCAAATGGTTCACACTTCAACAGAAAACTACTCACAATAGATGAAAGAAATGGAATTGTTTAGTGAGCATACTCTCAATCTGTCCTGGCACCTCTTCAATGTGGAAAACTGAGGTACAGAGTGGAGATACTATGAAAACATGTTGTGATGGCCAGCAGTGGCCTTCAGGGTACATGTTCTGTATTGGCCAAGATTACACAATATTACTACACAAGCCAATACAATGCTAGTAATTTTGGTTTTTGACTGTGTGCAATGATGGAAACACTAAATGTAACTTTATGGCATGGAAGATACGGTTCATAATCGGGCAATACTAAGGCCACATCAGTGGTTCGTACATTCCATTGGTGTGTTATGCAGTAAGATATTCACTTGCAGTATTGACTGTTGACACTTCTGATCAAGATTCTCAGAGCAGTAGGCATCCTTACTTGATTGGAGAAATAAAAAAGTGATGCCACATTTGTAATTCTGCATAGCAGTCTGTTTGCAACAAAAGTCAGTGTCAGTGGCTCAGCAGGTAGCACACTTGTTTCTGAGGCCAGGAGATCAGAAGGCTGTGGATTTTACCCCCACTCCATGCACTTGGGTTACTATCCCAATACTGACACTGTAGTGCAACATGCAGAGGGGGGTGCTGCACTCCTGAGGTGCCGTCTTTTGAATGAGACGTTAAACCGAGGTCCATCTCTGCCTGTTCTGGTGGTAGTTCAGGTGGATGTTAAAGATCCCATGGCACTTCTTGAAAAGTGTAGGGGAAGTTTTTAAGAAAACAACTTAACAGAGAAAATAATACAGGTTATTTACAACAGAAACATTATGTAACAGGAAAATCAGAATCAGTAATCCAAGGTGTCATTGTCCATAATTCCAATAGAGATACCAATGGCAAAAGCTTTGCTTCAGAAAAATATATGTCCTTCAAATCTCGTTCAATTTTCTGAAAAATAGTAACAAGTGATACATCCTGTTGTTGTAAATTAAAAAGAAATTGAGCATTCCATATATCATTTTTGCTGGCTTCACTAGTTGCAAAGGTTAGTGCATAGTGGGGGACGGGTGCTAATGGTCTGACCAGGGGCCTCAGCTACCTGATTGTTTCTGGAATCCTTGGAATCTGGCACAGGAGTGCTGGACTTCAGGAGGACTGACTTTGGGAGGATGGGGGAAGTGGTAAAAGGGTACCTGGCCATAATTCAATCTAGTATGGACACTAACCAGAAGTGGGAGCTCATAAAGCTGGGGATAATGGAGGCAACCAAAACCTGCTGCAAGGCCCACAGCAAGAAGGCTAGGGCTAAGAAACTGAGCTGGTTGAGCAAGGAGGTCATGGAAAAGGTAAGGAGTAAAAAAGCTGCCTTTAGGAAGTACAAGAAAACAGGGAGAGGGGAGGACAGGGAGGAGTACTAGATGGAATCGAAGGAGGTGACAAGGGCAGTAAGGGGAGCCAAGGCATCTAAGGAACTCAGGCTGGCACAAGGCATTAAGAAGGGGGAGAAGGACTTCTTTAGGTACATCAGGGAGAAAAGGAGATGTAAGGACCACATAGTAAGGATTATGAAGGAGGGAGGTTGGGTAGAAGCAGGGTGCAATAAGGCAGAAGCACTAAATGAGTACTTCTGCTCAGTGTTTACTAAAGAGAAGAGGGGTGACAGCTAAGGAGGGAGAAATGGCAGAAACAGGGGGGGAGGGGGTGACAAATGGGGAAATCATGGAGGACAGTGTTCGGGAGGGTTTTAAGGCACTGAGGGTGGATAAGGCACCAGGCCCAGATGGCATCCACCCCAGGGTACTGAAGGAGCTGGCAGAGGTCCTTGCAGGACCTTTGGCAGACCTATTTAAAGCCTCACTACATTTGGGGTGTGTACCACAGGACTGGAGGATGGCTCATGTGATAGACTCCACAAGAGTGGCCCCAAGGATGAACCAGAAAACTACAGACCAGTGAGCCTCACATCCACCATGGGTAAGCCAATGGAGACTATCCTGAAGGAGAGGCTGGTGGCCCTCCTAGAGGCCAAAGGACTACAGGACAGCAGACAGCATGGCTTCCTACAGGGCAGATCCTGCCAAACCAACCTGGTGGAGTTCTATGACTGGGTAACTAGGCAGCTGGACAGGGGCCATGCAGTGGATGTCCTGTATCTGGACTTCAGTAAGGCATTCAACTCGGTGCTGCATGGAAGGCTGGGAAGTAAGTTAGTAGGCACAGGGGCAGGTGCAAAGCTGGTGAGATGGGTAGGGAACTGGCTTCAGGAAAGGCAACAGAGGGTGGTGGTGGGTGAGGAGCTCTCACACCCAAGGGTAGTGACAAGCAGTGCTCCACAGGGCTCAGTGTTGGGACCAGTGTTGTTTGGGATATTCATTGTAGACATATCATTGGACATCAAGAGCAAGATCAGTCTGTTTGCTGATGATACCAAGGTATGAGTGGTGGTGGATGACCTAGGGAGATGGCAGGGGTTGCAGGATGATCTGGCAAAGCTTGAAACCTGGTCAGACACCTGGCAACTAAGGTTTAATGCCAAAAAGTGCAAGGTGCTGCATTTTGGGATGAAGAACCCAAGGAGGAGTCACCATCTGGGGGGAGAGCATCTAGCCACACAGAGGAGGAGAAGGAACTGGGGGTGCTCATTACAGGGTCAATGAACAACTTGGCATAATGTAGGAAGGCAGCTGTAAAGGATAACAAAATGCTGGGTAGTATTGCAAGGGGTATATCCTCGAGGAGGGAGGAGGTGATTCTGCCACTGTATAGGTCATTAGTTAGACCGTACCTGGAGTACTGAGTGCAGTACTGGTGCCTGTATCTAAAGAGGGACATTAAGTTACTGGAGGGGGTGCAGCACAGGGTGACTAAGATGATCAAGGGGCTGAGGGACTTATCATATGAGAGGAAGCTGAGGAAGTTGAACATGTACTCACTGGAGGAAAGGATGGACAGGGGGACATGATTGAAACCTTTGAGTACATGAAGGGAATAAACAAGACAGTTACAGAGGGGCTGTTCAAAGTAAGGGAGGGGAGGGACAACAGGGGCCATGATATGAGACTGGAGGGATGAAGGTTCAGGAGGGAGATGAGGAGACACTTTTTTACAGAGAGGGTGGTAGCTGGGTGGAATGCATTACCTGCAGAAGTGGTATCCAGTAGAACAGTGGACTGCTTCAAATGGGGATGGGACAGGACAAGGGGGAGGGTCAATGAAGGGGAAGGGTGGAAGGAAGGGGCAGCTGCAGAATAAGGGGTGCTAGCTGCACATTCAAGCAGACTTGATAGACTTCTAGGCCTTTATCTGCTGGCAAATTTCGCATGTTCATATATATGTCATTTGATAATTACAAAAAGTAAATTCAAAGTGTTCACATTCCAGTGTGTCCAAGAAGGTGGAAAAAAACCATACATCAGCATTTTCGTAAATTATTGTAGTAAATAAAGGTTCTCGCCATCTGGCAGCTAATAAGGTCCAAAAACTAGTTATATAAGAACAGATAAAGAAAAGGTGTGATATAGTTTCTTCCTGCTGCTGGCATCCAGGTCTGGAACAGAGCCTGTCCTGTAGATGTTTATGTTTATGATTGTGTTTAATGTTAATATGTTCATGGCAACTTAGCCAGTGTAAGTCCCTCATCCTCTGGGGAATTCTAGAGTTACCTAGTAAATCGTATAGGGCATTTAGATGCTGGCCTGGGCATTTGGGAAAGACTACAATATCTAAACAGACATGATCTACTAAGCATCTATAGAAGGCCTTTCTAGAAGTAGTTACCATCATATGGCTAGTAACCTTTCACTGTTTTAGATGAAGAAAGGTGTCTCTAACATGAGCAGGAATCTGGGGAGAATGTGTCAAAACTGTCAATTTATTTAGTTCCCATTTGTGAAACCAAGGACCACAGGAGTCAAGGAACCAAGGTTCCCACCCCCTATCCCAGTTAACCAGTAGAGGACTAATATTATTGAATAAAAAAATGCTAGTATAAACAAATAGGCTGAATCATAGTAAGGCCACCGTCCCGAATGGGTAGAAACGTGACAGGGCGTTTAATGGGGTTGAGGCGGCTGCCCCATAGAGCCTGAAAGAAAAGACTGAGTAATCTAGTCTCAAGTTGTTTTGGGGGGGAGGGACTTATGCTAAAAAAAGGAATATAGGAAGTAAATAAGTCTTAATCATATAAATCCACTTTTTCTTACACATCTTCCAGGTATGCCAGCGGGAAACCATGAACTGAGCATAGTCCATTTTGGAAGTCCAATTAACTCATTGCTTCCTAGAAACATATGTAGGCATCAGCAAATCTAACTACAATGTGTCCCAGAATGCCTACAGAGGTCACCTACAGACTTCCAGTGTGCCCTAGAAATGTCTGGAGAAGTCACTTACATATTTTAATATTACTTGCCAGCCAGAATTGATTAGAATTGACTGCATAGTACCATTAGAAAGGTAATGCTGTGCTGAACAACCTTGCCACTGACACTTTGTGTGTATCATGTTCACTTTAGGAGTTATGCAAATTTGTTTATGACATTTTGTCAATCTAGAACCACCTAAGCACTTTGAAGAAAACACACATTCTGGGTATCTTAGCCAGTATAAAACAAAAAACAAATTGAGTACAGTTGATTGCATAGAACCATTGAAAGGCAATTTTGTGTGGAACAACTTTGCCACTGATACACTGTGTGTCATGTATAATTTAGGAGATATATGCATTTGTTTATGGTATGGTATGTATGGTTCAGATTTGTCCCTCAAACCTCACCAATACACCTTGACTCAAATGGGGAAAAATTATGTTTAATACTACAGAAATAGCTGTTTGTTTTATAAACAAATTATTAAAATTACATCTAATGTCTGGATGCTTAATTTGGTGTTGATATGTTACATATTTCCCAACTAAAAAAGGTTTATGATGCATTTTTTAATGGAAAAAATATTTGTTTTGCTGTTTTGACCAGCACAGAAATAAAACTAAATTACCTGCTATTCCTTGCATACCACTGTTGGAATGGTAATTTTATGCTGAACAATTTTGCCACTCATACTTTGTGTCTAGCACTTACGTGTTTTGTGCTATTAGCATTTGTTTGTGGCATGCCAATTATGGCTTGATTTTGCTTAGAAGGATTAACTGTTAACAGTATACAGGAGGCAAGTGCTGCAACTTCAGAAAGTTCCTGTGGAGGCAATGAGTTAAGGATGTCCAAAGGACCATTCCCATATAAAATGCCCAGAATTCTAATTGGCTCATCACTAACTATGAGACCAACAATATCAAGCTCACCCAGTAACAGAGGACCCAGTCTTCGACCTATGCATTTATCCAGATTAAGTGTTCCACCAGAAACTGCCCCAAACCTAGCACAAAGCTGTAAAGTAGAACATACAGAAGCAGCATGTGCTACCATCAGACTCATGGCATCTGCATAAGCTATAATGAACTGAGGAGTGGAGGGAAGTGGCAGAACAGTCTGATCCACATTGATGGAACAGAGCAAAGGTTCTGAAAAAAAAACATACAATAGTGGGCTAAGGGCCCTGTCTAACCCCTCTGTGCAGAGGAAGTAAAGGACCTTTCCATCCATTACATAAAGGGACAATGGTGGCAGATCGGTAGAGCAGTTGAAGTCTAGCAGGGGTGCATTCAGGGACTTTATAATGGCATAGACTATACCATAAAAAGTCATGACATACAGAATCAAAAGCTCATTGCTGATCTAGAGAGAATATGAAGCCTTGTAAAGTGTTGGAGTTCCCATGTTCAATCAATTTCCGAAGTAAAATAATATGATCCTGTATGCATCTCCCAGGGACACTGCACAACTGTGCGGTGAAGATCACATGGAGGGACAATTTGGAAAGTCTAAGTGCCAAGGTGTTAGTCGAAATCTTGAAATTAGAGTTCAAAAGACACAAAGGTCGCCAACTGGAGAGAAATCTTCTATCACCCTTTTTATATAAATAAAACAAACAACCCATATTGAAATCCAAAGGGAGCTTATCGTATTGTAATATGGAATTATATACAGCTGCCAGTTCAAAACACAGGTCAGTAGATAGTATTTTATAGAGCTCATTAGGGAGACCATCCAGGCCTGGTGTTACTCCTGGGTGTAAAGACTTGATCACTGCTTCTATTTCTTGAGCATGTATCTCACTATCTAACATATCTACAACAGAGGAGGGGATGTCAGGAATCTGGATGAAGGAAAGATAGTCTGAAATATTAGTGGAGGGAGGAGACATAGGACCAAACAACCTTTTCATATAACAAGTAACATGATGTATAACATCTGAAATAGCAATAAGTTCAGTGAGGTTATCATCAAACAGTGTATCAAACGTTTTACAATCAACCCTTTTCTTAATATTAGCATATGGGCAGACAATGTCACTGGTACCAGAGGTCCCAAAACGCTGTTGGTGCTGGATGAAGGTAGCTTTCAGGAGGTGATAGTCCATCAGACATTGTCTAAGATTATTAATTTGAGTGGAGAAATTATGGCTAGTCGTGTGAGACAAAGTAAGGAGTCTCTGTAGGTGATGTCTAGTTTTTATGATAATGAAAATACAGTGATAGCCACAGATTTGCCAGCTATTTCCAGATATTTCGAGACATTTCTGAAGAGTTTCTCTCTGCTGCCCCTGCTGTTTAATTTAAAAAAGCATCAGATATTTCTGGAAATATCACAGAAATTTCGGGAAATAGCTGGCAGTGTCTGTGGCTACAACTGTATAAGGAGTCATGGTCATTTTTACTATAGCGTTTGAATAAAGTCCGAAGTCCATTTTTTGTTTTATGCCACCAATGCCATGGAATATCATATAAGAAAAATACAGACTTCCGATTCTTAATATAATCAGTCAATTGACATAACAGTTGTGAATCAGTTAAAAAGGAAGTGTTCAATTTCCAGGTACCTGGACCAAAATGTTTTTTCAGGCAAGGGCCAAAAGAAATAGATAATAAATTATGGTCTGAAAATTCTGCAACCTGAATGACAGCATCAGAGAGACGTAGATGGGAGGAGATGAAAATAAAATCAATACGGGTTGCTAGGGGTCCTTTGTGAAAAGTGGGAGTAAGCTGACCCGTAAAGGATAAATATGCATCCTGTAATTCTGTAGAATGAAGCAATTGCCTAAGGAAATTCTTATCACAAAACAATTTGGTAGTTTTAGAGGTAGAAGTCTTATCCTTAGTGGATAAACCACAATTGAAATCAGCTCCAAAAACAACATTCATAGATGTGTACAATTAAGGCTGTATGAGTTTTAGTAATTCAATTATGTTGGATTTTATTTGGGGAACATATATATTAATTATCAGAAAAGAGACAGAAGAAATCAAAACATTCAATAAAAGAAGTCGGCCAGGGTATAATTCCAACATTTTGATAATGGCAATATCTGGTTGGGTATACTAAACAGAACACCCAAACCTGAACAAGGTTCTTGCCCAAAGGACCAATAAGAAAGTCCAGAAATCCAGGCACGTTTAGCCTTGTAAATCTCTGGAAGGGTGTGAAAATGTACATCCTATAAAAGGATGAGTCCAGCAGTTAAGCTGGATGAAAAAGGAAAAAAACTGCATCCCTTTTTGTTTATTTTTTAATACTGTTAACATTAACAGCATGTACAGAGGAAGCAGAAGACATTTTGAAATGGAAAAAAACAAACCAAAATTAGAAAATAGAAATCACCTGGGTCTACCTTTCCTAGGGGTACCTTCGTTGTGTTTCAATTACACCTTAGCTTTCCTTTTCTGAGAACCCATATTGTCAATGGCTACTTCTGTGTCTGTAGTCACCTCAGGATGGGATGATAGGACAGAGGAAGTGTCAGAGTCCATGTTATCCTGAGGGTGGCACAGCAACTCAAGTTTATTGGTTTGAACTATAGTGGTGGATTTTAGAGCCTTAGAGGAAGGTGAATTCCCTCTCAATGACCCCCGTGTCACCCTAGTGAAGGGTTCGGGGGGGGGTTCCATAGAAGTCACTGAAGTGCTAGGGAATGAAGTAGTAGGTACCTCTTCTGGGGTTAAACATTAGGTGTAGTTGCAGGATGAGGGTATGCTAAAGCAGTTGTAGGCAACTCAGAAGTCTGGACAGGAGTGGGCTGTTTCTGAACTAAAGAAGGAGTATCAACAACAGGAATAATAGATTGGGGGGGATGTGCTGAGGCACAGAAAAATTGCTGTTCAGTTGGGAATGTTGTGCAACTGTAATGAGCAGTCATTGTTCCTCCCCATCAGCAAGAGTCGGGGAGGTATGGGCTGCCCAGGTGCACATTTGAAAGGTATGCCCTAATACATCACAAAAGACGCAGAGGGGTTCATCCACTCATTGGAAACCTGTATGTCCAATGGCTCCACAGACAGAGAATTTAACCCTGTCACAAATGTTGCTGATATGGTTATTAGAGCCACATTTGTAGCACGTTTTTAGTTGACCATCATAAAAAAGTACTCCCCTATCTTTCCCTAGCATAAAACTATTTGGCAGGTGCTGAATCCCAGTATCAGAAGTCAGAAGCATAACCCCATGCTTTTCACCCACCAGTCCATAGATTCTCTGAATGAGAAATAGCCCCAGGATCAGAAAGTAAAGTACATCTCTGTTTTAACCACACAGTAACATCATTTAGACTCACACCCTCATTGCGAAACAAGATGGTAACTGTTTTTTGTGTGGGTTTAGTCAGAGGAATGGCATTAAAGGGGGCCCATAAGGGAGAAGTTTTAAGCTCATAAAATTTCCTCCAAAATTTTTCCAAACCAGCTAAGGTCTTAAAACTAATATCAAAATGAGTTTCAGAAGAAACATGTATTAAAGCATGTATTTCATACGCAACAAACTTTATCGAGTCTTTTAGGAGGGTGTGACCAACAAAAAAGCAATCTGGTAGTTCAGACAAACCCCCTAAGTATTGTAGTCAGACAGCATTGTGTTTCTTGGCTTGCTGCACAGGAGGTTGAAAACAAGCAGCATACGATTTGGAATTAGTAACAGATGAAGTAAAAGTAGAAACAACAGGTGGAGGGTGAGACCCAGGGTCCTAGGGAGTCTGGTGGCAAGTGTGTTCAGAAGTACAAGATCCAAACTGTAAAGTAGGATTCTGAGTCAGGAGGAGTTCATCAGGCAGGGAGAGGTCTAAAGGATCATTCAGTAACTTGGAATCATGAGGGGCAACAAAGGCAGTAGTCACTGGCAACCACGTTCGAATTGGGGAGGAACCAGAACGCCAAGTCCCAACAGCCAGATCCTTTTCCCACCCTGCCACCTCAAGGGCTGACTCAACGGAATACTCCTTCATCAGTGGTACATTAGTTAAGTCAGAGGAAGGCAAAGAATTAGGCAAAATAATAGCAGGAGAGGTACCTGAGGAAACTGGAGCGGGGGGTGCAGTATGTGTAGGCTTCCGGGAGTTAGAAGAAACCACTGAAACTGGCAAAGAATGGGGAAGTGTCAGTTTCAGTGAGGAGGCATCAGAAGCCGCATTGTCAAACACTGAGTCATTAGGAAGATTTGCAGGTAGGGAATCAGGCTGATTTTTAAGAGCCAACAATCGCTGTCTAGTAGCAAAATAACGCTGATCTTCAATCTGGAGAAGCAAATCCACATTTTGAGGAGTAGACAGGGAAGGCTTACTAGAAGTAGTTGAAGTTGACTCGGTAGACATCGTATTTAGAACCAGGGAGACAGAGGAAGTATCTTGAGCTGAACTCTTCTTGCAGTGATCCACAGCATTAGCGGGGGAAATACTCAAAGCCACAGAAGAAATCTTTTCAGCAAGCAGTAAGATAATATTGTCAGTAGTTGTGGTCTCTCTCAATACAGAGATAGGAGGAGACCATCTCCTCTGCCTCCAACACCTCCATGTCCACCTTTGCAACTCCAGAGATCGCCATCTTGGTAGCAAGGCCAGGATGTAAGGGGACTCCCACAGGAGAGTAGGGGAATTTTCCCAGTGCCCTGGCCAAAGTTCCCCCAATTCACTAAAAATACCACCAACAGCTTAATCTGGTTCAAGGTCAGTTGACATTTATCTGTATTTCCCTCCCCTGGGTCATGCCTGAAAATAGGCAGAATTTGTCTAGTGCACTTACCCAGTCAACAAAAAAACTAAATAAAAAAAATAAAAAAATGTGGACTTACAGCAATAGTTAGGCATTTTCCACCCTGAGACATGGTGCTAAAAGAGTTTACGGTAGCTGTCAAGCCCTATTCTGGAAGGGAAAAAACAAATTCAACAATATCAATTTTCACTATTCGACAACAACCACCCAGTGGACATCTATCTCTGTATAGGTGGTGTAACTTGCGTCCAGTGGGGATTGTGCCTGAATATGTTCCTCCTGCCAGAACCACAAGTCTGTGCACCCCCCAAAAAAAAACACAAGCCCAGCACCAGCAGAATAAGCATCACATGGCTGGATGTCAACCTCCTATGCCCCAATCTCCTAGACATGACAAAAAGCACCATAGGTCTGGGTGACCACCCCACTGGCCACGATCCTACAGACATGGCAATTGTGCATGTGGCTGGAGGGGCCATGAGCTGCCCTGAGGGGAATAATTTAGGCTGATCTAGGATCAGTGCTTGAGGGGCATTATGGCCCCTACAGGGAATATTATACACAGATAGGGTATGGAGTAGGAGGGGCATTAGTAGCCCAGCAGTGAATTGACTTACATGTAAACGGGATTGTGTGTGGTGTGCACTTGTGCACTGTGTTGTGCTGTCCTGCAACTTGTGACAATCTGTTCATGAACACCCTTTCTTTGGCACACTGTTGAGATCACAGCAAGTCACCAGACTTAATCTCAGGGTATCTGCCCCTTACAGACTCAGGCATAGGGCCCATGAAGCAACTGAACACATTGCATGGTGCAACTTGTGACTTGCTTAGGGGTGCTTATAGAAGCATTCCATTTGTCTTTGCATAGCCACTGAAACTGAAGTACAATTGTACATGACAAGTGGGATGCTACGAGCAGAACTGAAGTGGTTTGTAAAAGCCACACAACGTAGCATGCTGAATGTGATTCTAAAATAGCATACTGTCCTGTCTATCATGGTGTCCATACCATGATCACACACTTGCTACTCCCTACTCATATGCCTTCCTGATGCATCACATGAGTAGTGCCTGTCAAAGTACTGTACATCTCCAGACCACTGAGATTGACTATTGCTGGTGACTTGCAATCACACACGCAAATGTGCGGTGTTGACAAACAGCTTATGTCACTGGGCCAGATACCGAGTTTTCACCCACTTTACCAGCTTGAAATGCTGGCTAAAAGTGGACATTACCACACTGTGCATCACAAGATGTGCAGTGCAGTATCTCTTGAACCACACCCCAACCCAGAGATGCATGATAACCATGCACACCAGTGGTGTCCATGACACATTGTGTTATGTGGAACATGGCGGGGGGAGGGGTGGCTGGTAAAAGCAGGTAAGTAAAACCAGCTAAGTCCAGAAAGGTAAGTCGAATACAGCAAGCAAAATTGGCCCTTCTCCCCGAGGTGGGCCCCTCTGTAGTTGGCATATATATGAAGGTTGGAGGGTGGTCTAAGCACCAAAAAAGTGGTGGCATGGGTGGTACTTACCATCACAAATAGAAAGCTTGCTGTATTTGAACAAGCTGTTTTGTATTGGCTTTTTATATTGGTCACTGATTTTAATCAGCTTTTTTCAAATGGCAGCCAAAAAGAATACCCGCATGTGTTATGGCTTATATGATGCCACACTTGCCAGCCCAAGTTTTACATCCTAAACCACAATGATGCTTTCATGAGTTGGCACCACATGTGTGGGCCTCAGTCATCCAGGAAAGATTGTGATTACAGTTACCCATAGAACATGAGTTTCAGTGGTGCTCTCAGTACATCTAATCTGTGAAAACAACCCAATTGCTCCTTTTCAGTATTGCCAGCACTGTAAGGATGAGGAACCAGAAAATTGGGGAGGCATTATTTCAGTGACACAGTGGTGGACAAATGGATCACATTGCCAGACAATATAGTGTGCTGTAAGATGGTAGGCAGCTTCAAGTGGGGTTTGGACTAAGTCAGGTACAGGGACACTTACAAAAAGGGAAAAGTAGGTGATGCAGCTTGATGAAGTGCTAGATGCACACTCAGTCAGACTCCACAGACCCGAAGACCCATTTATACAATTAATTTTGTATGTTTGTAAGTGGCAGTGCATGCAATGTTCAGTCTTTAGCCTTCTATGTAGCAAAAAGGCAATCACCAACATACATAAAAAAAGGAGGCATTCATATCCTCTGTGTGGAAACAGTACCTGTAACTCAGAACCCTGTTTCCATTCTCTCTCAATATCAGTTACACACCCCTGCTTCACAACCCCATCATTCCATCACTTTGTGAGGACTGCAATGGCACACAAGAGTGCGTTTATGTGTGTCGATACAGACTGAAAATGTGGCATTGACCACCGGCCTGGTGGCGCTGAGGGCTAAAGTGCTGGATGCCTTACCTCACGGCATGCTGGCGACCCAGGTTCGGGAATGAGACAGGGCCATTGGAGGTTGGCAATGGGTGGGGGGAGGGTGAAGCTGGATGGAACTTCTGACAGGCAAGCTCTCCTCTCTGGGTGGGTGTAAGGGCTTCCTCCAGCTGATGGCTGCCACCTGGTGGAAGCTGTGGACAGCATGGGCCAGGAGGAGACAGACGCGAGGCCTGGGGTGGGAGGAATAGGGCCATTACCAGGGCCTTGGGACTATTGCGTGCCTCCACATGCATGCATACTCACTCCTAGGGCCCCTGGGAGTAAACTGAGAGAAAATCACCGGTGGCAGGATGGCAACTGACTCCCCACAGGCTCCACTCCTGGTCCGGGTGTATGGTAAGCCCTGGTAATTCTGTTTGATGGGGCTGGGGGGTTGAAACATAGAAACATAGACTTTGATGGCAGATAAGGACCACTAGGCCCATCTAGTCTGCCCATTTCCCTACCTACAGGATAGGCCGCAGATCCTAGTTAACCAACAGCCTATTTCTTCCTACCCCCCCACAAGAATTGCCTTATGTCTGGTTGGTTGGTTAGATGGGGCTGTACGGGGGGTGCACAATATATTAAATTATAAAAAGAAAGTGTGGCACTTCTGGGGCACAACTGTATATTTCAGCAAGTGCAGTAACAGCACCAGCTATACTAGACTTTGGTAGCCACTGTGTTACTAAGCGGTAGGACACTAGATTGTAAATTGTGTCCTATATGGGTTCATCCACAAAATGTATTGTCTGGTGCCATGTACAGGACATTTTGTAAACATGACACACAATGAGATTTAGACAGGAGTCCATGCTTAGATGCACCAAATTCCACACCAAAACAAACACTGGTACATGCTGCAAAGAGCACTGGTAAATGCTGCAAAGAGCACCACAAGCATCAGGACTGGATTAGTGGCGGGGTGTGAATGCCTGTGAAGCCTCTTATTATGCACACTGTGCAGATGAGCAACAATAACCAATGTTCTGCTGTCACTTGCACCACAGACATTACAGTTTTGTAAATGGTATAGAACAATGAATGGTCTGAATGGGGTTGTGGACTGGGTGGGCAACGAGAATGCCACATACTTTGGAAGTGGGGGCCTCAGTAATGCCACAGTCCCAAGCACAGAACAGGAAACTGGTTGTTGCATTTGCAACGACATTAGACTTGATGGTTGGGTGGTGCGATAATTGAGCATCTATGACTAAAAGTAAAAGGCAAAATAAAAATGGAACGGAAAGGAATCAAAGTAGTTGAAGTGATTCTGCTGCAAAAATGCCACTTTAGAATCTTCAAATGACAATGTAACAATATGTGTAGGTCCTGGACAAACAGGAAAATCCAAATGAATCCAGAGAGGGAAGATATGTGAACTTACTGTGCTGTCTGTCTGCGTCGATGCGGTGTGTTTCACTTCGTGACCCACGTTGCTGTGTTCACTGTTGTCAGTGCCAGTATCCATTGAACTGGCCAAGTCCAGGGTTGCCCAGTCTTGATCTGCATTGTCAGTGATACATGCTTCTCTTGGGCCATCCGTGATCCCAAGCTCTGTGAGAACCTTGGAGGTAAACAAAATGAAATGTTTGTAATGAAAGCAGTACATACTAAAACCAGAAAAGCACACAAAAAATAGACAATACGGTGAAAGGATAGTATTTATGTACTGTACCTCAATGTGCTGCCTCTTTGCAGATGCCATCCTGGTTCTTCTTGTGGTCTCCTTACAGTGACAGAAGAGTGTTGGTACAGCATCTTCTTTAAACCTAGGCTGACCAAAGTGAAACCCAATGCTTTGTAAAACACTGGGGTGTATGTCGAACTGATCCGGTTCAAAGTGATCAGAACAAAGAACACTGTGACTGACCGGTGTCCAGCATTCCCGCTTAATGGCTGCAATCCATTCTTGACTCCATGTTTTGTCCGGAGGAAAACAATTAAAGCTGCGGCCACTTGAAATTTCATTTTTTCAACCAAAGGCAGCACAGTATGGCATATTGATAGAGATGTGAACACAATCTAGAAATCAGAAATAGTACAGAGATGCAAAGGTAGAGCAGACAGTCGTGATGTATAGTACTTGTTAGTGTTCAGAATTCAGTGACAGTTATGAAGTGGAACAAAGATTACTCACAACATAAAAAAAACACACAGCAGGACAAAGAGAAGAAAAGAAAGAAAGTGTCTCACTGGCAAACATTTGCTAAAAAAATTAATTGTGTTCTGGTATAACAATGGATGTACTGTATCCACTGTGGTAAGCCAGTGGTATCCAGTCCAATATGATAAAGCAATGCATTTGACACAGGAGAAATATTAGTAAAATAACATACAACAATTTCAGAGAACAGTATGACAAGAAAAGCAACAACAACATTGCATTTCAATGAAGAAGGTGTGTAAGGATAACAATAAGTGACTCAGTCTACAAGCCATATGTTCTGGCCACAAATGGGGAAAAATGAATATGAAGACAAAGCGAGTTGTTGCCATGTCCCCCCTTCCCACCAAAAAATAATAATTTCAGCCACAGAAACACTGTACCATTACTGTGCTTACAAACCCACTAAGGGACTGTGTATGGTAGTTTTTTTCTCTAAACTGGCATGATAAACCCAGCTGTCAGTGGCATGCAAAAACCGAGATGAAAGGGGCTCAGATAAACACCATCCAAATAATCACAACCCAAAGTTTAGCTATTACTAATGAAGTAGAGAAACAATAACAGTAACACAAATGCAGTTAGAGGTAGTACTTACAAAGAGCAGGAACATTGTGCTAATGTTGCACAACAAGATCACAGTACAAGGAATGCCAGTGCCAGTAACAGCACCAGTGGAAAAATGCCTGGAGACAGTAATGGAAGACAGAAGAGAAAAAGTTGAAACAAACTCAGAAGTGCCAGGACCAAGTGATGCTCATACCATTGCCACCGATAGTCGATGATTGCTCTAGTTATGCGCCAAGTCTAAAACGGTATAGTTAGACACGGAACTGTAGACACATAAATGTTACTACTATAGATCGAGTAGTGATTTGAGAGTCTGATGCCTCAGTTTATGTCCTTTGTGACAGCAGGAGAGGTGTGAAAAAGGTTGGACCAGTCTGTGACAAGGATTGACAGAAAATTGAAAGCATAGATTGGGTTGGGGAAAGGGGGATGGGGAGGAAAACGATTGTGGGATAGGAGGCACCAACACTGGTAAGTTGGCCCCAATGGTAAGACAAGCACAAAATCAAAAAGGAATGCTGACAGACTTTACAATTACAAGGGTTCCTAAGTCATTCACAAAAATGGTACCTAGCAGAGTCAAGTAGTACTGTGTTATGCAACAGATGAGGAAAGTATGCATTTTTGCCAATAAACAGTTGAAAGTCTGCTTTATAGTTTGCCCCTGTAGTGTGTGTGTGTGTGTGTGTGTGTGTGTGTGTGTGTGTGTGTGTGTGTGTGTGTGTGTGTGTGTGTGTGTGTGTGTGTGGAACGGGGGGGACGTGATGTGCAGTTTCCGTACACAGGTGCCATTGAAATTACAATCCAGAGCGAAGTTAGTCGGTACATAAAAGTGTCTCATTGGGGTGTGCTAATTTAGAACAGAGGTAAATAATTTGCTTTTGGTTTGTGCTATTGAATTCCATTACTGAGAACAACAAAGGAAAAGTGACCGTGGATAAGATGGGGAAGGCAGAAATCAGGGAGTTAGTACCTTTGGTAATGGTACCTGGCACTCTGAGCCTTGGCACTTCCTATGCCCCAGAACCAGACATAATACTGTAGGATGGTACCGGAAGGCAGGATTGGGCTGTAAGGGGCGGATCACTGACACAACAAGATCAGTGAAGTGACAGTTGGACACTTTGTACAGCTTTGCCTCTTGCGACCATGCTTGTAATGCGGATGCCTGAGCCACAGGTTTCAATGTGTCTATTTTTACACAGTTGTAGAAGTATGCCTTGACAGTGCTTCAGCCTGCTGATGTGTTTGAATGTGGTCAGACGTAAAACAGAAACATGTAGTAAATATTCACCAGCCTGTTTCTGAATGGGCATATGCAGTAAAGCGAGCATGGCATATGACTGGATGCTCAGTGCACAAAGCAGGCTGCATTTGTCCATAACAATGCTCTGGATTATGTGCAAGTGGTGGCAGGGACAGTGGATACTGTCAGACAGCTGGGCATTGAGGCATATAGCTGGCTGACGTGACTATGTATTTAGCATGGAGTGAGATATAAGTTTGCTCACAGATGATCAATTTGTTATACGCTCCTCAAAGTGCCTCTGTGTGGAACCAGGCTATCAGAATAGGTTGCCAGAGTGAGAGATGGTACTCAGTGAGTTTATAGAGCTTGCAGCAGAGAAGTGAAAAAAGGGGATGGGGTAAGGAAAACATCAGCACTGAACAAAAAAAAATGCACTGTAAAAAGAATTCATCTATTCTAGTGGACACATACACCTGAGTATGGGCAGAGTCAGTAACTTGCATTTGTCTGACATCGCATTTTTCTGACTCCAGCACACTGCTCCAGGGTGAGGCTTGCTGCTCTGCAGGTCATGTAATTATGTTAATTCTGTTCAGTTTCAGGCACCCATAATCCAATAGCACCATACAATTAGGGCAGTGAAGAGGGGACCATACATATGCGATGGGTTGCTAATTTCTTTTCTCCACACAGGTTTAGGGATCCCTGACAAATGTTGCAATGTCAGCTGATAACTGCTTATGTACACTGTCAAGAAATTCTTTGTGTTGGTTGACAAAACTTTTCGGCAGGATTGGGCTATTATTGGAGAGCCAAAAACAAAGTAAGAACCAGCGTGCAGTGAGCGCAGGGGTGATAACTTTTCAGTGAGACCGCGGTACTCCAACAATACGTCACCGCTGGCCATGCCCCTCTTGCAGTCACAGTGACAGCATGCTGATTTTGAGCTAATACCATCACTCAGAAAATTATGAAATTAGAGAAAGAAAAGGTATCTAGGTAAGTGAAACTGGGCGATTTACCTATGGGTAACAATGTCAGTACTATGCAGCACAATAACTTTTAAAACTAGTCCATTGTACATGATCTTTAAGTACTAAGGTGCTCTGTTAAATACAGGCCAGTGTAGCTCCCATTTGTCAGTTTTAGAAAAGGTGAAAATCAATATTATACAAGATTCAAAAGAGCCAAAAATTAAGAAAAACCTAAAACATTTTCCTCTTCAGTTAAATGTTCCATTCTGGAGTGGTACCTGGGGACCGAAAGACTACTAAATGACACCCAATTTAAGAGTCAGGACAGGAGGAATGCAGAAAACTATAGCCTGTGACTCTGAAATCCCGCAATAGAAAACTTATGGAATCAATATTTTGTGAAAAAAAGAACAAACTCTTACAGTCACAAATCATTCAATACGGGTTCATAGAAATATAAACTTTTACAGGCAGAAAAGGACCATTGGTCCATCAAGTTTGCCGGTTCCCTTACACAGTGCTCTCAAATTGTTGATTGCATGACCCCCACTCAGCCCTACTCACCTCTTTATTATCAACACACCTATGTGTCTATTCTACCCTCTTTTGAAAATTGTAACCAGCTTGATATTGACCACCCACAGGATAGATGGCTCTAACAGTCCACCCCCCTCTCAATGAAGAAGTATTTCCTCACATCCCTCCTGAATCTCCAACACCACCATCCATTAATAATTGTCATCATGTGGCATACCCCTCACATTGCTTAAACAGTTACTGGCACTCCACCTTGTTTATTCACTCCAAACTGTAAGTTTTAATTATACTCTCATTTTGGTCATGCAGGGAATACATTTTCAGTTCAGCCTCTCTCTCCTCTTATGCAGGAATAGCATTAGCAAAATGGGCCAGTCATGCCAAACTAACTTGATTAACTTCTTTAATACAGTGTCACAAATGGTTGATAAACACCAGGCAACAGGCATTCTTTACCTGGATCTTACTAAAGCCTTTAAAGAACTACACTGAACCTTAATTTGTTTTGTTTTGTTCCAGATTAAACTGTTTTTAAAATACTGATTCCAGTTCTATTAATGTTCCATCTGTATGGGCCTATATTAGTAATCTCAATGAGTGTTACTGATTTATACTCTGTTGTAAGTGTGGTTTTAGATTTGTGTGATGTAGGTTGTGTCCCTCTCAGCTGCAGAGTTCTATAATAGAATGTGAATGTTTTGTGCTGTCAATAAAAGAGCAGGATGTGGCACATGCACTACATCACACAGTTCTAAAATGATATTTACTATCTGTGTGTAAATGAGTAACACTAACTTGGATAAGTAGCATAAGTAAAAAGCCTGTGGAGATGGAACAGTAAGACAACAGTAATAAACATCACATTAAAAGAATTCTGGTCAGAGCCAACACAGCACCATAAAGCCATTCACACCACTCATGGAGAGCATGGAGTTCATATGGGAAAGTTGGAAACATAGAAACATAGAAAACTGATGGCAGATAAGAACCACTAGCTCCACCTAGTCATCCTTTTTTTCTTACCTGTAACAGCGGCTGGTGACCCTATTTGGGCATCAGCTTAGCCTCTCCTTCCCACTTCTAGGGTTCCTTTCTTTCTGTCCTATGCATTCTTGAATCCCTCTACTGTGCTTGCTCCCACCACCTCTTGGGGTAGGCCATTCCATGTATTAAACACTCTGTCAGTGAAAAAGAATAACTTCCTCATATTTCCTTTATCCTTCCCCCCAGTCTCATATTGTGCCCCCTTGTTATTATACTTGTTCTATACTGAAATATGTCACCCACTTGCACCTTATTTACGCCTTTAAGATACTTGAAGGTCTCTATCGTATCTTCACTTTGTCTTCACTCCCTTCCAGCAAGTTTATATTGAGGTCCCTCAATGTCTCCTCATATGTCTTATGGTGCAAGCCCAGTACCATCTTAGTTGCCCTTCTCAGAACCACATCCACCCTGTCTACACCTTTACAAAGATGTGGCTGCAGAACTGAACAAGGTATTCCAGATGAGACCTCACCAGCATTCTGTACAGTGGCATCACCACCTCCCTTCTTCTGCTCATGATACCCCTCAGTGCACCCCATCATGCCACTGATTCTCCCTATAGCCTTTGTGCATTGTTTGGCCACTGTTAGGTCATCCAAGATGATAATCCCCAAGTATCTTTCTTCCCTAGTGACTGCAAGCAATCCTCCTCATCCTGTAGCTCTCTGCAGGGTTTCTGCACTCCAGGTGCATGACTTTGCACTTCTTCACATTGAATCTCAGTTGCCACACTTTGGACCATTTTTCCAGCTTTTCTAGGTACCTTCTCATTTTTCTCCACCCCATCTGAAGTGTCTACCCTATTGCAATTCTTGGTGTCATATGCTAAGAACCCTTTCCTTCCAGCCCTTCTGCAACATCACTAATGAAGACATTGAGAAGGACTGGCCCCAGGACTGCTCACTGAGATACCCCACTGGTCACCTCCCTTTCCTTGGACCAGATATCATTAACCACCACTGTCTGCTTCCTATCCCCCAGCCAGTTCCTAACCCAGTTCCTGTGATGAAGTTTTCCTTGAAGATGGAGCTCACGGCAGAGAAGCGTGCCATGTCCAAGATGTCCACTTGAGTTTGTGTATCTTCACTGACTCGAGAGATCCATGGCAATCAGAATCATGAGGTGGCATAATACACTGTTTGTGAATACAATTGTTCACCCTATATTTTTATAGTGTATAGTATTTTTTTATTCATTTGTTAACTGCGTTGGTGCACCGGTCCAAAAATATTTTCAGGTATGGCCTGGACCAGAGACTGGCATGATCAATGGTAAAATACAGTGAACAGCAGCAGTGAATCATACATAAGCAAGAACAGAATCCAGTACAGTCAGGCAACATACAGAGGTGGACAAATAATAATACAACCACACAGTGCAAGATACAACAAACAAGGTGGACACTATACAAGATAAATACATAACTACAGGCAAGGTATCAGTGTCCTGTAACAACAGGTCATGTTACAGTTATGTGATATATGCACACAGCAGTTCTTTGGCTTTCAGAATGAAACTGTTGTATGCAGTATCTAGAGGTTCCTTAATGCTATTGTACTATAGAAGGGTACAATCACATTCAATGACCTTTTAAGTGTGGTACAACATTTTGAAAGGGATGGAATTCTATGCAGAGCAATTCTCTGTTATACACTGTATATCAGTTCTTGGTAGATAAGGATGTCTTTCCCCACCTAGACAGCCTGTTTCCCCTACCTACTGTGATGCAACAGACCCTACTTATTTGCCAGCTTTATCGTCATTTCCACTACGTCAATTTTCCATTATGCATATCTTATGCATTTGTGAATGCCAGTGTCATTTCTGACCCTACCACCTCTGCTTTGAGGATGTTCAGCGCATTCACCGCCCTATTAAAGAAGGACTTTAACACATTTTGCCTAGGTCTGCCCTCCCCCAGCTTCATATCATGACCTCTTGTTCTTAGACACCTTTTAAACTGAGCATGCTTCCATCTTGAACCTTATTTATACCTGTGAGATATTTGAAAGTCCCTAACTTTTCATGTCATACTGTATCATATCATATCCATAGTTATCTCTAGAGTGTATATAATGAGACACTTTAGTTTCTGGTCACAATTATTTATAATAACTGGTCAGCAATTTTTTACATAGGCTGTTTGAGTTATAATTATCCATTATAATCCATGGGTTATAATGGCAAGTACACACTTAGTCACTCAAAAAACAGCAACTCCCTGATTGGCTGTTGCTGTACTACTGGATGGGATAAACAGTTTCAGAAATATGGTGGCTCCTTATCCCGTGTATCGAGGAGCTGCCAGACTGAGATTCCTCATCGGTTTCTTTTTTTTTTAACCAGCTCAACATCTACAAACAAAAAAATCTATCTGGTTGATCCTGTCATTCAGAACCCGCAGTAGGCAACAACTACCAGTGGGAACAAGGAATGGCTCAGAGGCTAAAGTGCCTGAGGTATGCCCGATTGCAGTTGCAATCCAAATGCCCAACTCTGCAAGTCTGCAAGTGAAAAAATAAATGCCAGATTAAATAGAAAAGCTTTACAAGAAAAAGAAAAAGCAAAGGAGACAAAGATAGACTGTGTGTGCGTGCGTGTGTGTGTGCATGTGTGACTGACAAATGAGTGAGACACAGCAATACCAAATGCACTTTGACTATAAAAATTGCTGATCAGCAATTATAAACAATAAAAGGTGGGGAAGTTTTGTACTCAATTGCAATGGTCACTCTCAGCGTGGGATGCTTTAATAACCCCTTTAGGCTTCACCCTCAGGGTTTATGTAGCATCCCACCCCTCTAACGACCATTAAATTCTCATAACGCACACTTCCCCCATCCATTATTCTATAAGTTACAGTCACTGCACCATTTTTTAATCATAAAAGATTTTATAATGATTTTTCAACAATGGAACATACATGAAGCAGAGAGAACTTGGCATCAAATGCATTAGGTAACAGTTGTATACTTAACTTTTGCTTATAGGATACACTGTTTGCAAATATAGGAACACACTGAAGGAATGTAACACTAAACAGAACTCTACATTGGGATGATTAGTCCCGTTCAATATTAACCATAATAAGTAAGAACATCAACTATTGCATGGTGAATCATACCCTCTAGCCCTGAGTCAATAAAGGAGTATGCAGCCTGGGTATACATCAGCCTGGAAGTGATGTGGGCTCATCTTATTGAACCTTTACAGAAGGGAACTGAGCAAAATCTTGAATAATACCAGTCATTGCTGACCTGTCTGGTGGGGGGGGGGGTGGCTGATCCTGTATTATTAAGAGTGCCTCTTTCTAACACCTGTCATCCTATAAGGACTGAAGTGAACCAGTTCAGGTGGAAGCTTAATGTAGAGTAAGACTGTTGTCTGGGTCAGAAGAGTGGGTTGCCAGGTGGTAGAGTGGGGGAAGAGCATAGGTGTGATCTGAGATTAAGGTGCCATTTCTTGTTGTAAACCTGTGTGTGGTTGGCAGTGGAGTATGTCAACCATTCAAAATGTGCTAACTAAGCCACTGCCGTATGCCATGTAAGAAGAGGGGGAGGTAGATTCTGGCACCACCTCATCAGGATAGCCCTTTTGGCTTCAAGTAGCACTGTAATGAGCCATTGTTTGGATTGATTGGAACAGTTTGACACCTTTGAGGCATTGCCCAAAATGTTAAGAGTTGGGGCAGCAGATCCTTTCATTTGCAGGATCTTGGAGCAGTCCAAAATTACTCCTGTCCTGTTTGATGTCACCATATTTGTTCAAATGAGAATGACAGAAATACACATTTGGCTATGTTGAATATCACCTTTATTGAGCAGAGACACTCTTCCCAAGAAATTGACAGGATAACAGAATGTGCAACGCAAGTACCAATACAACAACTACTTCAGTATAGAGAAAAGACAGCTACAGACAGAATACCCTTAGTAGTCACATATCATCCAGACCTTGAACTTCTGAGCCAGATTATTAAAGACTTCCACCCAATATTTAGTGAGGATTGGCGCAATCCCACTCAGCAGGTCAGTCCTCTACTCCCAAAGTGCCAACCTCTGAGCGTAGAATTGTGAACAGTTTAACAGAACAAGGTAACCCTCTTGTCTGTTTTGTGGGTTCGAGTCACCTTTGTCTCAAGTTCTGGAGGGATTCAAACTGGTAACCTCATATTAGCATACCCAATTGTCAGGCTCAGATAATTCTGTCTTCGAGGGGCCAGATATCTTTGCTTACGGGTACCTAACCAGGTATAACAAAATGAACTGTTAGAACTCTATGCAAGACCTAGAGAACTCTTATCTGCTTCCCAGTTTGGTATCACAATAAGGTCCTGCACAGTGTCAACTATAACCACCTAAGCTTTGCTTATAAAAAAAGAAGTTTCAAGGCACACCAGGCATTTTCTGTTTTTAAAATATATCTTTACTTTAAAATAGGTAAAAGATCAGTAAATACAGAACAAGATATCCCCACACATACAGTCTTAAAAACAAAACAGGTTTTAAAGTGCAAATTCCTGCAATACTTTCACTCAGACTAGTCTTATCTAAGGTCTCCTTACTTCTTAATCTTTCAGTGCTTTGTTGTTCTTCTCTTCTCAGTCAGATAATGAATGTCCCTCTGTAAGGTCTGATCAGTATTTTTAAAAGCAGTCTTGAGCCGGCCTTCTCTCTGAGGTCACTTTACTCCGACTTGGTGTATTAAAATTTATATTTTAATAACACAGGATGTCCTACTAAGATACTTAAAAAAATAATAGGTGACATAATGAATCTTCTCTCTCCCTGTGACCTGTCAAAACCGGTCTGTGATTGCTTTGCACAGACATCAAAGCCTCTTTGATGTAATTCTGGCTTCCTTAGACGACACCCCCAACACATGCATATTGAGCTTCTTGAACCAGTCTGCGATCTGTTTTCCACAGACATCAAAGACTCTTTGATGTAATTCCCTGGATAACCCCAAGCAAATGCATATGTCCTTTTTCTCATGACACCTAGTGCAAATCAAAGGATTTCCATGAGGGCATTATAAAATGGATATCTTGGTTCCTGCCTTCAATGCAAACTAACAAGATAATTGCACCTCAGATATCTGTAGTTTAAGCTACCTCCTGTCCTTTGAACGTATCCCTGGGGTGGTTTGATGTGTCAATTTCAGCAAGACAGTATTTTCTCCTAACAGACACTTCCTTACATATTTTATATTGCAGAAAAAATGTCATATTGAAATCAGAACTAGCTGTTCACATGCCACAATCCTTCCCACCTAGACTGAATTTGGGGTGGTCTATCCCCTACATGGGATGAGCTTCCCAAATCAGTTCACTCCTCATACACATGAGACAGTCCATCTGAGTTCTGATTGGTCACAGCAGCCCTATGTAGAATGGTCATGTCATATCCTTGCAAAGCAAGACTCCATCGTAGCAATTGACCATTGTTTTTCCCCATCTGCGTCAGCCAAACCAGGGGGTTGTGGTCAGTCTGCACCACAAAATGCTGCCCATACAAGTATGGCTCCAATTTGTTTAGGGCCCACACTATAGCAAGACACTCCTTTTCCACTGTGGAGTATGACTGCTCCCTGGGAAGTAACGTTTTACTCAGGTAGGCTATTTGGTGATCCCTCCCTTGGCTGGATATCTGACTCAGTACTGCCCAATACCCATGTCTGAGGCATCAGTCTGAACTATAAAAGGTTTACTATAGTCAGGACTTGTCAAAACAGGAGCACTGCACAGTGCCTCCTTTAGTTTGCAAAAGGCTTCCTCACAGGCTGGGCCCCAGGTAATTTTCTTGGGCATCCTTTTCTTTGTCAGGTCAGATAGGGAGCAGCCAGGGCACTGTAGTTGGGTACAAATTTTCTATAGTACCCTGCTGTCCTGAGAAAACTCCTGACCTGCTTCTGAGTTTCTGGTCTGGGCCATGCCAGGATTACCTCCATTTTTATTTGGTTAGGGCGGAGCTGTTCCTGGGCTACCACATGCCCAAGGTATGTCACCTCTCCCTTGGCCACCTGGCACTTCTCGGCTTTGACAGTGGCCCTCTATATTCTGCCCAGCACCTCCCTAAGCTGGGATAGGTGTTCCTCCCAGCTGGTACTAAAGATGGCAATGTCATCCAGGTATGCCATGGCGTACTCCTCAGCACCATTTAACACCTGATTCACCAACCTTTGGAAAGTGGCCGGGGCGTTCTTCATTCCGAAAGGCATTACTTTGAACTTAAATAAGCCTATTGGAGTGATCAAGGCTGACCTCTCCCTAGCTCTAGCTATCAGCTCTACCTGCCAATACCCCTTTGTCAGGTCAATGGTCGTAAGGTAGGTCGCCCCTCCCAACTTGTCCAGGAGACCATCTGTCTGGGGCATTGGGTGGGCATCTGACTTCGTGACTGCATTCAGTCCACGATAGTCTACACAGAAATTGGTAGAGCCATTTGGCTTGGGTACAAGAACTACGGGTGAGGTCCAGGGACTGTGGGATCTCTGGATTACCCCTAAATCCAGCATCTCCTCCAATTCCCTCCTAATGTCCTTTTGGGCAGCCTCTGACACCCGATATGCTGTCCATTGTATGGGTGTCTGTGTCCCTGTCTCCACATCATGTATCACTAAGGGGGTTTGTCCAGGCTTGATGCTAAACAACGGGGCAAAGTCTACTAAAATCTCCCTTACTTTCTGGGTCTGGCTCGAGGTCAGCTGGGGAGACAATTTTACTGCCTCCACAGAGGACTCCTGCTTACTCTCTTCCAGCAAGTCCAGAAGGGGTCTCCTTCATCTATCCCCTTCCCATGACTGCACACTGCAAACACCATGTCAGCCCTATTTGTATATGGCTTCATCATGTTGACATGGTACATCCTTTCTGTCTGTCTATGGTCAGGTAACTCCACAATGTAGTTCACATCATTTACCTTCCTAACCACTTTATGCGGTCCTGCCCACTCAGCCTGCAGCTTGTCTTTCTGCACCGGAATAAGGACCATGACTTCCTGACCCACCATGTACGAGTGAGCTCTGGCTCTGTAGTCATATCATACTTTTTGTTTCTGTTGGGCAGCTGCCAGGTTGCTCTGGGCTGTCCCCATAAGCTCCTTCAGCCTTTCCCTAAACCTAAGGATGTAATCCACAATGGGAGTTCCATGGGTGGCGTGCTTGCCTTCCCAGTCCTCCCGGATCAAGTCCAGGGGCCCACGTACCCGGCATCCATATAAGAATTCAAAGGGGGAAAATCCTGTCAACTTTTGGGGCACTTTCCTGTATGCAAAAGACAGGTGGGGAAGGTATTTCTTCCAGTCCCTCCCATGCTGTTCAGCAAATGCTTGGAGCATTGACTTTAGGGTACCATTGAATTGTTCCACAAGACCATTGGCCTGAGTGTGATATGGCGTTGTGCATCTCTGCACCACCACACACTTCTCCCATAAACATTTCATCAGGTCTGACATGAAGGAACCCCCTTGATCAGTGATTACCTCCTGTGGAAACCCAGCATGGGAGAAAATCCCAAGTAAGGCATCTGCCACTTTGTCTGCCCTCAGAGAGGATAGGGCAACTGTGTCTGGGTACCAGGTGGCATAATCCACCAAAGTCAGGATGAATCTCTTCCCTGAGGAGCTGGGGGTATTTAAAGACCCACAATATCCATTCCCACCCTCTGGAATGGCTCCTCCACTATGGCCAATGGAATCAGGGTGGCTTGGGTTTTCTTGCCCGCCTTCCCTATTTCTTGACACTGGTGACAAGACCTGCATTACTCCTTCACTTGATGGTTGAAGTTAGGCCAGTAGAAATTCTGGGCCAACTGCTGCATTGTGCACATGATTCCCAGATGACCAGACAAGGGAATATCATGTGCAATCTTGAGCAACTGCTCACCATACCCCTGGGGAATGACAAGCTGCCTGCCTGGCATCCCTCCCTCTGTCTGTACTGCCTGAGTATACATAAGTCCATTTTCCCAATAAATCTTATGTCTGCCATCACCTCCCTGTGTTCTGTCAGAGTCTTCCCAAGCTCTTAGCTTCTCTAAAGCAGAGTAACTTCTCTGAGCAGCTGCAAACCCCTCACACAGTCCCAAGGCATGGGCAGGTCATGCTCAGTCACTAAACTAGGATCCCTAGCACTAGCATCAGGGCCCTCAGGATCACTGTCAATCCCAGCCCTCTGACAAGAGGTCACCCTTCCCTCTTCAGAGTAACCCTCTGTAGCTGTCTGGTTACTTGCTACTGCAGAAATTTCTATTCCCTTTATATCAGTCTCCCCATTTGGAGAGACAGGCTGGGGAAACCAGCCTCTCAGTGGTTTTCACACTGGTTTCTGTGAGGTTCAGTGAGCTAAAATGTTCCCTTGCCACTTGGCTATGGGTAACTGCACATACCATCCCCTGTTGGAGATTGTTACCCAGGATCACATCCACTGCAAATGTTTTGGCTACAGCCACATGTTACACAGTTCCCCGTTTCACCCCAGTCCAGAAGAACACTGGTCAGTGGCAATGTTTTCTCTTCCCCCCTGAATCCTTAGATAGTGATGTATTTATTGGGTATAAGCTGACCAGGCTGTACCAGATCCTCTTTTACCAATGTCAGGGATATCCCTGTGTCCCTTAACCCCTGCATCTGTACACCATTCACCATGACTGGGTGCATGTGTTCCCTCATGTTCACTGGCATGCTTCCAGGGACACACAAACATCCCACTTCTTTTCTAGCACGCAGTTGTGTATAATGGCTCGCCTTTTTGGGACACTATCTGGCAATATGCCCAGTTTCCTTACACAACCAACATTCAGTTCTTCTCTCAGAGAAATCTTTTCTCTGAAACCTGGGGCTAACTGGTTTCAGTGGAGGCAGTGAGGGTTTTAGCTGCCTTGAAGGTGCGCTTTTCCTTTTCTGTGCTGCCACGCCCACCCCATTCACTCTCAGAGCAGGTCTATTCTTGGCATAGTGGTCCGAGAGTTCAGCAGTCTCTTACACTGTGTTTGGATCTCGGTTCTCTAGCCAGGTTTTTAGCTCTGCTGGGCACGCCCAATAAAACTGTTCTAATAAAATCACATTTTCAATTTTATCAACAGAGTTTGCCTCAATTGCTTCCCTCCAATGTTTTAAAAACTGACGTTGTTTCATGACTAGCTCCTCATAGCTCATATCAGGGCTTCTCCTGAGCTTACAGAATTTAGCTCTGTATGATTCAGCAGTTAATTCAAACTTTTTTAACAGTGCAGCCTTTAGCTTGCTGTAATCATTGCTGTCCTCATTGTCCATTTGACCCAATGCATCCCAAGCTTTCCTAGTAAGTATCGGGGATAGCTGGAAGCTCCAGGACTCTCTAGGAATTTTAGCCTGAATATAAACTTTTTCAAAAGAATTTAAAAAGGCATCTATGTCCTCCCCCTCTTTAAACTTGGCTATTAATTTGGAGTTCAATTTGTAACCCAGTCCTGCAGTCCCAGTTAAACCCAAGCTACTTACCTGCTCTGGTGCCACTGGTTGAAGGCGTAGCTTCTCCAGTTTGTTTTGCCATTGGCACTTCTCTCTCTTCTCCTTTGCAGCTCACTGGCACTCATGCACATCATGGTCTGCCTCCCTCTGTTGTCGTTCTGCCTCTCACTGTTCCCTCTCTGCCTCTCGTCGTTCCCGCTCTGCCTCTCGGCTCTCTCACTCCCTCTCTTTCTGGAACTCCAGCTCCACCCTGCACAACTCAATTTGCAGCCTGAGTACTTCTGGATTCAGGCTACTGGTGACCATCTCATGCTGCTGTGGCCCTTCACTGACAGTGGCCCTGCTGTCCTCCTCACCAGACCTGGACACAGCACTGGCCGCTAGCCCTGCCACACTCAAGGTTTGGTCCTTTTCAGTCATGGTCGGTGACTCGCTGCTCTTGGTATCTGCTTCCATCAGGGCTTCTATGAGGTTCTGCTTTTTGGCTGTCACCTTGAACGGGGCTCCTCTGTCCCCGCACAACTGCTTTAAGTATTGTACAGTGTGCCTGCTGTAGTTGGATGCCATCTTAACTGACTACTGTTACTCTGACTGGCACTTTAGAAAAAAAATAAAATGGGTAGGAACTTGACTGTAAGCCAAGAGATATAGTTCTGTTTCCTTTTGAAATAAAACACTGCCTTTCTTTTTTTCAAGTGAGCTGAACATTCTCAAGCTGACACACTGAGCAATAAAGCTTATACTACCAAACGTTTTATGTCACTGCTGCCAACCAATCTGTCACAAACCCACTCAGCAGGTCACCCCTCTACTCCCAAAGTGCCAACCTCTGAGCATAGAATTGTGAACAGTTTAACAGAACAAGGTAACCCTCTTGTCTGTTTTGTAGGTTCGAGTCACCTTTGTCCCAAGTTCTAGAGGGATTCAAACTTATAGCCTCTTGTTAGCATACCCAATTGTCAGGCTCAGATAATTCTGTCTTCGGGGGGCCAGATATCTTTTCCTATGGGCACCTAACCAGGTATAACAAAATGAATCCTTAGAACTCTATGCAAGACCTAGAGAACTCTTATCTGTTTCCCAGTTTGGTATCACAATAAGGTCCTGCACAGTGTCAACTATAACCTTCTAAGCTTCACTTATAAAAAAAGAAGTTTCAAGGCACACCAGGCAGTTTCTGTTTGTAAAATATATTTTTACTTTAAAATAGGTAAAAAAAACCAGTAAATATAGAACAAGATATCCCCACACATACAGTCTTAAAAACAAAACTGGTTTTAAAGGGCAAATTCCTACAATACATACACTCAGACTGGTCTTATCGAAGGTCTCCTTACTTCTTAATCTTTCAGTGTTTTGTTGTTCTTCTCTTCTCAGTCAGAAAATGAATGTCCCTCTGTAAGGTCTGATCAGTATTTTTAAAAGCAGTCTTGAGTCGGCCTTCTTTCTGAATGTCACCTAACTCCACCTTGGTGTATTAAAATTTATATTTTAATAACACAGGATATCCTACTAAGATATTTAAAAAAATAATTGGTGACATAATGAATCTCCTCTCTCCATGTGACCTGTCAAAACCAGTCTGTGATCTGCTTTGCACAGACATCAAAGCCTCTTTGATGTAATTCTGGCTTCCTTAGACGACAACCTCCAACACATGAATATTGGGCTTCTTGAACCAGTCTGCGATCTGTTTCCCACAGACATCAAAGACTCTTTGATATAATTCACTGGATAACCCCAAGCAAATTCATATGTCCTTTTCCTCATGACACCTAGTGCAAATCAAAGGATTTCCCTGAGGGCATTATAAAATGGATATCTTGGTTCCTGCCTTCAAAGCAAACTAACAAGAAAATTACACCTCAGATATCTGAGATATCTGCAGTTTATGCTACCTCCTATCCTTTGAACTTATCCCGGGGGGTTGATGTGTCAATTTCAGCAAGACAACATTTTCTCCTGACAGACACTTCCTTACATATTTTATATTGCAGAAAAAATATTGTATTGAAATCAGAACCAGCTGTCCATGTGCCACAAGGATGAGACCTTAATTGTATTTTTAAGTAACTACCACTACATCACAACATATTGTTTATTTCATACAGTGCAAGAGATGTCCACAAACAGGTTATGTTGGAGAGACAAGCCAACAGCTCTACACTAGGATGAACTTGCACACACATACTATTAAAACAAAGAAGACTGAAAAACCAGTGGAGCAACACTTCTCCCAGCCTGACCACTCAATTTCGGATATGTCAGTAATGGTATTAAAAGGAAATCTCAAGAACACACAACAGAAACAAGCTTTTGAGATTAAACTTATTTTACATCTTAATATGGTAACAGATGGGATAAACATAGATCTGGGTTTCTTGGGACATTATGGATTTTAACATCCAGAGACCTCTTCTTCTTCAGACTGGCATATTATAGGACTTTGGCACATGTGGTGTGTGTGTGTGTGTGTGTGTTTTGTGTGTGTTGGGAGGTCTGTGAATATAGCAGGTGTGGGGCTTGCTGTCACATTGAGGTAGGCTTCTATTTAGATACATGGAGTCACAGTGTGTTATTACTCTTACTTCACACACATAATGAATATTAATTCCTCCTTACTATTTACCTTCACCCGGGAGTGGAGTGGATTCCATTGTGTCATATTCAGATTCCCTAGCCTGTTACTGTACATGTAGCAGGTTTATTATAGACTGTCACATTTTTTTTTACTTTAAACATATTGGGATGAGAGATCTCATTTGCATAGGGGTCCTTGACAGATCTATTTACATTAGGCTAATATTGTAGGGATTTGTGGAAATGTAAGTATGTTAGGACTCTTGTCTTACACACATACTTTATATTTAACATACTAACATACTAATTGCCAGCAGATTAGGCTTACGGTCTATCGAGTTTGCTTGAACCTCAGATCCCTAGTTGGCACTGATGCCCCCCCCCGTGTTCCAGAAACTCCTATCATCCATCCCCAACAGCCTGGGCCAGGCCATCATCTGATACATCCAATTCCTGTGTCTGTCCCACCCTCTCTTGAAGCCCTCCACTGTGGATCTCTGAACCAGATTGCCAGGCAGCGCGTTCCATGGATCCACCACCCTCTCAGTGAAATACCTCCTCCTCTTTCCCCCCTCACCCTTCCACCTTCCAACTTCAAACCATACCCTCTGGTGACACCTCCCTGCTTCAGTCTAAAGATCCCCTCCATATTTACCTTATTTATTCCCTTGAGGTACTTGAAGACCTCAATCATGTCCCCCAGTTTCTCCTCTCCTCCAATGAAAACAGGCAGAGACAAGCTTTTGAGATTACACTTTTACTTCTAGTTACCTTACCCTGGGGAGGGTGGCAGTTTTATTTCATTGTGGTTCTATCTAGAATCCTTGGAGATGTTACTACTCAGATAGGAGTAAGGTTAAATTGTGTCACATTTTGTTCTTTAGATATTATGATGCATGATCCCTTTTACTTGGGATTTCAGGCAAGCTGAATTCATTTGAGGAACAATTGCAGTGATTGATGTGAATGAAGGTGCATTAGGAATGTATGTGTGTGTGTTTGTCCTTAAAACTAGTTACCCCCACCATACATTATGGGGATATGTGGTGGGGTAGGGTGTGTTGTGTGTATGGAAAGGAGGAGAGAATTTAATTCTTATATCTTATTCAAATTCCTTAGATATTTTCAGTACATCAAGTTGTTATACACTGAGAATTTATTGACATCAGTACATATCAGGCTGCATGGTCTTAATTCCTTGGTGGTCTTCAACAATAGTTTTTTGTTTGACACTAATACTGTCAATTTATAGTTATAGTATCATTTATAAAGTCATGTTACTACACTAGAAGCTTTGAAGTTTATGGGGCATACTGTCTAGCTGGAGAGTATAGCTGGGTAATGGGTTCAGCTTAGTTTTACACATCATACAGTGTACTGATCTTCTTAAGACAGCTTTACTGGCAATGTCTTGTCTGTAATACATACATTGAAACTTCTTGGAGTCCTAAGACAATCTTAGTATGTTTTTAATCTGAGTGTGGGTTGTTTTTTAGTAATTGCATTCTTATAGACATTGTGACACTCATAGCTTGATTTAAGAGCCATCTGCCCAATTAATATTGTCTCATATTAATTGAATTTATATGCAGTAGAATTCTTTGTATGTGTTTTGCACCAAGCACCTTTGACCCGGGACCCTCCCAGTTTAAGGCAACATGGTACTGTATAGCTTCTTTGACATCATCTTCTGTTTTTTAAATGAGTATTTTAAACCAATGGGGCTTTTTTCTGTTTTTTATTTTCTGCATGATCTAGTTGTTAAAAGTATTGTTTTTTCTAAATAACTGTCATTATGCTTCTGACGAAGGACTTGTTGGTCTGAAAGCTAGATTACTCTGTTCTTGTTACATTTACTGTATGTTGGTCCATTAAAAGGAATCAAATCATTTGCTTCTGGTCCTGTCCAGAAGGACACCAGTATGGGACACTGCCATAGTATGTGCAACAGATTGGCCTGTGGGGTCTGCCACCTCCAGCATGTGGAATAGGGGATGAGTCCTATCTTTTAGAGTGGGTCCAAGGTACGGTACCATACCAGCAGTACCTTAAGGTGTATAAGCTGGCTCCTAGAGTCCCTTTAGATGAGATAGGCATCCTTGAGGTATTGCCACCCTTCGGTGTCTGTTTTCTTTATTTAGGTCCCGCTCCCATTGCACCTTACACTTAACTGTGGTATCAGGTAGAGAGTCCCTAAGCATACCATACATCTTGCCTGCAGTGCCCTTTACTTTGCCTTGTTTATGCATGGTGGTCAGTTATTTCCACCCATCTCCCATAGGTGTTATGGTTCTGAAGGTCTTGGATTCATTCCTGATCTGAAGAAATCTTCAGAAGTCTGTTTTGGATAGCAGATACCGTGCCTGCCTTTGCAGGAAGGACATAATGGCTTCAGAGTCCCTTGTATAAAGATTTGCTATTGCACAGATGTCTCCCTGCTGCCAAGACTGCCAATTGATGGTTTTTACCCCCCCCACTAGTACATCTGGGTTGCACCATAAGGGGCTGTACTGTGTAAGTGGTGCCCACAAGGGGGATGGACACTGAGTGAGATGTTTGCACTCATGCCAGGCTTCTCTTGTCACTTAGATAACAGGAGGAAGGTGGCCCTTTGGGTGTCCCCCTTTGCTCAGTAGGTTCCCCAGACATTTGGATTCTGATAGGTCCATTTCCAGATTCACCCATACAGGGGTATTTGGGGGTTTAGGGAGAAACCATCTGATTGCTTGTGTAGCTCTATATGCTAGTAAATATCCCTGCAGCCAGAGGAGACCCATTCCCCCAGACCACTGCACCTATAAGCTAGTTTTTTCCACATCTTGTGGCTTTGTCTTACCAGATGAACTCTGCTGTCATCTTGTTGATTTTCAGAAGTGTGTTTGGTTGTGTAAGGATTGGTAGGTTGCACATGAGGTATGCTATCTTAGGCAGCACAAGCATGCGTACAGCATCTAGCCTGCCTTTCAGGGATAGGTGTAGCTTAGTTCATCTTAGTGTTTCTGCTCTGATGGAGGCTATAATGGGTATATAGTCTGTCTCAACCAATTTCCTCCATAGAGTGGTGATGTTTATCCCCAAATATGTAAAATCTTGTGGTGCCCATACCACTGAAGTGTCCTGTAGTCACCCCCTCTTGCAGGGCAAGTTTAGTGGTGATAGCATGGCACTACACCATTTTAGTTGCCATCCGCTTGACTGCTTGTAACCTGTGCATGTCCGTTCAGAGATATGTCCTCCAGAAGTGGACACACTACACTAGCTGAGGATTCATCAATTACTTAATTTTACAGTGGTATAAACACCTCATACATCTTGCTGGTGATGCCTGTACACAGCAACATCCCACTGGCACTCCCATCTGCTTGGTCACACTGCTTGGCTTCTTTTAGGTCATCAGAAATGACAGTCCCCAGTTTTCTTTCCTTTTTTGTGCTCACCATTGCAGTACCCCTTTCATGTACTCCCGCCTCCTTGTTTTCTGTGCTCCAAGTACTTGATTTCTCATTTATTCACAATGAATGTATGGTATATTGTAAAGTGTTGTTCTGTGTAGAATTCCATGCCTTTTAATATGTTTTGTGCCACAATTCAAAATTCATGAAATGTGATTGCACCCATTTGTGTTACAACAGCATTCTGAAAGCTAGAGACTGCACATTTCAATTTCATTCTGAACTCAACGTAACTGCCATATGCACATTTAACTCAGTACTATATACATTAAATAAACTACAGGAGTTCAACTTTATTCACAAATAGTGTGTTCTACAAACTCGGGCTTCTGATTCCCACTGACATCTCAAGCTTCACTTTCGAGGTTAGAGGGAATCATATCCCATCTATGGCAGAATACCTTGGTTCTGCATAGTTTTCCATCCATTATTCTCTATTTAATGACACACACACTGGACCACTCCTCAAGCTTAAATAGTTCTGACTTCACTGTTCCATTCAGTTTTCCACCCCTCCACCTTGGTAGTGTCTACCATGTGGTAGATATTTGCCTCAACCATAAAAAAGGCGTATCTTACCTTCTAACCCATCTTTATTATCACCAGAGATGCCAAGAGTACAGGCCAATGTACTGATCCCTGTGGCGCACCACTGGTCACTACCCCAACATCAGGTGAATGCTGTTTCCAACCACCCACTGATGCCAACTCCCCAACAAATTCTCTGCCCAGTTTAACATTTTAGTACACACTCCCAGGCTGCCCAACTTCTTTACTATTCTGTTATGTGGAAAGGTATTGCAGGCCTTACTGAAATGCAGGTGACCCACATTCATCACTCCACCCTTATTAATATCCCTCATCACCCCATCAAAGAAAATGAATAGATTACTTTGATATCAGCTCCTCAGTACCCTCAAGTGAATCCAAGTAGCCACAGATACTGTAAATCACAGGATTGAAAATATTTCACAATCCTTTCCTTCAACAGTGTCTCCATTACTTTCACCTCCACCAAATTCAAGTTGATGGCCTTTAGTTTCAGCTTACTGCTTGCTGCCAGCCTCCTCTCTGCTTCCACCTTTGTAGAAAAAAGATCCCTTGGTGAGGGTACAGTTCTACAATAGTGCTAGCTCACTTGTTACCTGATGTTGCAAGCATTATGCAGGGAGGTAGTGGTCCAGATCATTGCAAATGTGATGACGAATGCACTTGAGTATAGGGTCCCTGACAACAGGCCACTTTTGTCACATTCACTTGGCACAGTAATTTAGAATAGAATTCCTTGCTTTGAACATTTAGATTATTTTATGCTATAATACAGTACCCCACAACAATATCTAATAGGTATTCCTATGCATACTGATTTAATGTGAAAACATTTTTTTTCCTGGCATGTTATAGATTGCAGTATGATATTGTTAGACCCCCCCTACAAAGTATCATCAAATGTCAAAGCAGTGTACCACACTTTCAATAAAAAAATACTTTCTATCACCACCCATTAAGTTGCACACTTCCAGCATTATTGTAAGTCCTCTTTTGGTTGCATGTCTACACACACACACACACACACACATATATACACACACACAGTGTCTCTCAGTCCTAACTCAGTGGATGTATGAAACTAATGTTTAGGCTGGTGTTTCACTTTCCTATTTGTAGCTAGCAGCAGATGTTTTGAAGGAGAAGACTCCTTATGAACTGGATATTTCTGACATATTTTTCATACATTACATAAGTTAATTCAAGTATGTCAATAAGAGATCAGTCATTATGTTTGCTTGCATGCATGTGCAAGAAACACAGTGCCATCATCTGAATTTTCAGAGGTGTGGCAGCCCTCTTCCAATTCAGTCAGTGTGTTTGCAGGTGCGGACGCAGTTCTCCAATGCCTGCTGGAGCTGTCAATGACAGCTCCAAAATGCAGTGGCGTGCAGTTGAAAGGGAGCTATGCTTCAGTGAGCAGTGATAAGATATCACCTGTCATGTACTCTACACACACACACACACACACACACACACACACACATATGCATATGCTGCTGTGCCCCCCCGCACACACTGTATAGCCAGGGTGCCCAATCCCTGTCGGCTGTGCTGCTTCCCCAAAGCCTTCCCATGCCATGGGTGCCCACCCCAGCATGGCAGAGTCATATGCCGACGGGTGCCCAACCCGCTGCTCCACTGTCCTCCCACCCAAGAGCACAGGGTGCCATGCTGGGAGTCCACCCCAGCATGGCAACAGATCTTATAGGCCAATGGGGTGCCCAATCTCCATCAGCTCCATCGCCCCCAACCAGCCATCCTGGTGCCATGCAGGGAGCCCATCCCAGCATGGCAAACGTCCTGTGTCACATTAAAAAAAAAAATGCAACAAAAAACTGTCCCTCGTGGCTTCTCCCTTCCCCCTCCCACAACCCGTACCCACCCACTGTGCACCCTGACTTCCTACACTCCCCTTCACCCCATACTTACCTCCAGACCTAGGCGCGACGATCTTTGGTGGACCGGGAACACGTCTGCACTCTTCAAAGCCAACCGTGAACTGAGGAATGCCAGTAAGCTGTATAATGGGATAGATAGGGTTTTTTCAACTTTGCTGCATATCTCAGGCATTTTTGGAATTTTTGCACCAAATTTTTAAAATGGGGTTTTTGGGACCCCCTTCTCATGAATGCTGTCACTGTCATGGCGTTAGTTGGGCCCGAAGGGTGATTTTGCAGTCACTGCGTGAAATCACCTTTTGGGACTGATTAACAAAATGACACTGCCAGTGTTCATTAGGTGGGCTATCAAGAAGCCTATTTTGAAAATTAGGTGGAAACATTCCAAAAAATGACTGTTTTACGAGCGTGCGTTGCACAAATCCTACGCATGCTTGTAAGTTCGCGAATTTTCAATATTTTCACTCCAGATTTTTAACACTGCCATTTTACCACACCTTCTTATGAACTATGCAGCTGTAATTTTTCACATCTCACTCAAAACGTGTTTCCGCCCATGTAGCGCACAGTGGCGCAGTTGGTGTGCGAAATCAATGTACGGGACAAATTAAGAAAATTACAGTAATACTGTTCATGAGCAGAGGTCTTAAAATGGCTATGTTGAAAATTTGGTGAAAAAAGTCCTAAAAATGACTGTTTTACAAGCGTGCATTGCGCAGTTCAATGCACACTCGTAAGTTCACAAATTTTCAATATTTTCACTCCATATTTTCAACATTGCCATTTACCACACACTCCTTATGAGCAGTATGGCTGTCATTTTACATCTTGCCCAAATGTGTTTTGCCCATGTAGCGACAATGGCGCAGTCGATGTGCAAAATCAATGTATGGGACACATTAAGACAATCACAGTGACACTGTTCATGAGCAGAGGTCTTAAAATGGCTATGTTGAAAATTTGGTGAAAAATTCCTAAAATGACTGTTTCGGTATCTTGTGCAGTTCCTCATGCCGTTCATCAGTTTCGTTTTCATTATTTTCACTCCAGATTTTCAACATTGCCATTTATTACACTTCCTTATGAACAGTACAGCTGCCATTTTCACATATCGCCCAAAATGTGTTTCAGCACATCTATCGCACAATGGTGCAGTCGATGTGAAAGCAATGTTTGGGACAGATTAAGAAAATCACAGTTACACTGTTCATGAGCAGAGGTCTTAAAATGGCTATGTTGAAATTTGGTGACAAAAGTCCATAAAATGACTGTGTTACAGTGAGCATTACACAGTTTCATGCACCCTCATAAGTTCATGACTTTGTAATATTTTCAGTCCAAATTTTCACCAGTGGAATTTTTCCACACTTCCTTATGAACAGTACAGCTGTCATTTTTCACAACATGGCCGAAATGTGTTTTCATACTTTCAGCGCAGAGATGCATGGTCACTGAGGGAAATCATTGTTCAGGACAGATAAAGAAAATCACAGTGACACTGTTCATGACCGGAGGTCCCAAAATGCCTGTGTTGACAATCTGCTGCAAAAAATCTCCAAACTAATTACATTACGAGTGTGCGTTGCACAGTTTCTATGCACGCTCGTGACTTCACCAGTTCTTCTAATATTTCTACTGAAGATTTGCAACATTGCATTTTTTACACCTCCCCATGAACAGTACAACTGTCATTTTTTACATCCTGTTTGGAATGTTTTTGCACCTGTGGTGCTAAATGCTTTAGTCGCTGTGCATAAACAGCTTTCGCTAACAAACTGATATTGCCACTGTTCATGAGGTGGGGTCACAAAAAAACCATGTTGAAAATTTGGAGTGAAAATACCTACAAATGCCTGAGGTATTAGGGTTTTCAACCATAACGCCCAACCCTGTAGAGAATGACAGGCATCAGGGGTGTGACTTGGGATTCTTGCCTGTAATGCTCATACCATTCCACACCCTGCAGCCAGTGAGAGGCATCGAGGTATGCCTTGGACTCTTCAGCCCCAAAGCTCACCCCATTCTCCTATACCGCACCCATCTCACCATATTTCCTGATGGAATGGGGTGCGCATAAGGGCCAAAGACCCCAAGGCACACCGTGACACTTGTCAGTGTCTGCAGGGTGGGGTGTGGTGAAATGGCATGGTTGTTATGCCTGACGACCCAAAGGCACATCTCAATGCCTGTCACTCTCTGCAGGGAAGTGGTGGGGTTGGCTTCAGTTCAATACTTCACTGCCATTCCTATTTCGCAGCTCTGTAACTTCTACACTACCACTGCCAATGCCAGCAAGCAAACATTCGGCATTGACAATGCTTGTTTTTCTGTTGTAACACATAGCAAGATTGTGAGGCAGTAACACAAGCTTACTTGTAATTGTTCAAGCCAATCTCAATGTATATGCAAATGAGGCACTTGTAATACAACCCCCTCATACTTGGATAGCTCTTTTTACTCAGAAGCTCTGAAAGCATAAGGTTTTCTCTGTTCTTTTGTCTATAATGTTTTCAATGCTTCCTATTTATATTTTATGTTGTTTCAAAGTCTTAAAATAGTCCTGTCACACCACTCACACAGTGTGTACTGCTAATAGTCTTTATTTGTGCAAAGTGTATTTTTCACATTTCAAATGCTCTTAAACCACAATTGCTGACCGGAAATACCATGCCAGCTAATGACTACTGTATGACACGGGAGAAGTGAAATAAGTAACACCTCCCAGACATTCCTTTGTAAATTAACCCATTCACCACTGACTTTAGATACATTCTTGAAGAACTTGACAGAGCAGCACAGAAGGGATCATGCACCACACATGATCAGGAAGCATAACCAATTGTAAACAAAGCAGAGCACAGGTCCGGGGAACAACATGGCTGGCCTACAAATGTAAACACAACAAAGAAGAAACTAGGATCAAATGCTGCACTGCACAACAGAATTTTAAGCAGTTGCATGCTCAGCAGATCAGAAGAAAGACATCTATGTGGCAATTACGTTTTTATTTGTCTGGTAGGCCCCAATAGCTCCCTCTCCCTTTCCATGGTCAAGAAAGACACAACACAGTTCTTGGAGGAAAATGACCGCAGCCATGTTTTATTATTTACAATTCTAGATATTAATCTTTTTTGAGTTATAAATTACTTTATAATTTCTACTTAGGTTAATACCTACTCAATTAATTAATATTGAGCAGCGGGCGCTGCAGGGAGGAAGCACACACGCCAGACACACCCACCCCCCACAATTTGGGAGACCCCTTTGGGTGCAGGCCAAGGTATACCTCTGCAGTAGCAAGACAGGTCATATGGCCAAGGTTCCGATGGCTGCCCCATCTGGCACTGCTGACCACACAGTCTAGGCTGCTGAGGCTGGACCTATACTCCCATGTGAGTACAGGTCTTGTGGTCCCCCATCCTCACGCTGACCGGGGGCCATGACACCTTCAGGAGAAATGGCATCATCCCTTATTTTCCACTACTTCTCTCGTGCTCTCCTCCCGTGCTGCCCTACCCAGCTGTGACATGTTGTAATCTTATCAGATTATAATTCATTTAAAATGTCAGTTAAGATTTACATTACATTGTTTGACATGCATTTCGTTGTACTGTTACCTGATGCCCTTACTTCTCTACTACCATACTAACATCCCTTTTTTGGGGGAGGCAAAAAACCTGGGAAAAACTCCTTGTAGGGAAAAACTGGGAAAAGCCTGTCCCGAACCCATAATGTGGCCACCCATATTGGGTAAAAAAGAGGGCCCTACTGAGCCAACCTCGCCTCCTGAAATTCCAGAGGGACGAGTGGGTGAGTGATCTGAGGGGAGGATGATCAAGAAGCCTAGAAGTCTGCTTGCTGGTTTTATGCTTCCCCTCCCCTCAGACCCCTCCCCCACAGAGGGGCTAGCTATGCCCTATAGCTGCTTGTGTCCAGATGCTGCTAGCCACTACCCTGGGCTGGTCTCTAGCAGCCTCTGTTCACTGGTCACGGAGGAGGGGAAGGGGGCCCTCAGACAAAGGGGCGGCTGCTACAATGCTTTGGCAACCTAGGTATTGTCTAGTAGGACCCCATGGCTCCCTTCTTTCCATGGTCAAGAAAGACACAACACAGTTCTTTGAGGAAAATGGCTGCAGCCATGTTTTATTATTTACAGTTCTAGATATTAATCTTTATTCAGTCACAAATTACCTTATCATTTCTACTTAAAATAATACTTACTCAATTAATTAATATTGAGCAGTGGGCTCTGCAGGGAGGAAGTGCAATACCAGACCCCCGCACCACCACAGTTTGGGAGACCTCTTCGGGTGTGGGCCTGCCTGGTGCCGCTGACCATGCAGTCTAGGCTGCTGAGGCTGAACCTAGACCCCCTGTGCAGGTAAAAGTCTTGTGGTCCCCCATCCTCACGCCGACCAAGGAGCCACAACACCTTCAGGAGAAATGGCATCGTCCCCTATTTTTCACTGCTTCCCTTGTGCGCTCCTCCCGAGCTGCCATAGGACAGACCCTGTCCAACCCCCCAAGCCCTCCGCTCAATCTTTTCCTCCAATATCCTTTAACCCCTAGAAACTCGCCTTGCAGCTAACACCCCGGGCCCTCCACCAGGCACCAGACAGTACTGTTCTCGACTTCTAGGCTCATTCTGCCTGCCACTTGCCACCAGTGACCCCCACCTTGCCGGCCAATTTGCTGCACCAGGTGTGACCCATTGAAAACCTCTGTAGAAGAGGAAACACCATGCTTGAACGCTGTCCTGCGTGGGACACTGTATCGAGAAGTTGTGCTGTTCTGGTAGTACCCTATGGGCCCATTCTTCCATCCAGTTGGCTGCCCTAGCTACCAACCAGCATGTCCGCACTTCTCATATTCTCTGTTCTCAGTACCTTCTGGGAACCTGTAAGAGACAACAACAGCCAATGCCAATGCCGATGTTGCAGTGTGCCAGTTCCTGTCTCGCCTCAGGTACCATGTCCCCTTGTTGGGATACCGCCTGCCTGTTGGGGTGCCATGAAGCCCCCCCAACCTGTTTGACATTCACCTCTGGTATTCTTAGTCTAGAAGCCCTCCTGGAACCTTCTGTTGTGTCTGCTGGCCCACCCTACACCATTCCATACCCTTCAGGTAATGCCCATGAATATCTGAGGTGCGCATATGGACCCTGCTGTAATTGAGCCATAACTCAATTCAAGTTTGATCATGATTCATTACGCCCCCCTCCTATGTGTTCGGCATGACCGGGCATGCCAAGGGGCCTTGGAGCCTGCTTCCCCCGAAGCTCTTCAGCTGTTGTGGAGGGAAACCCACTTTCTATGTATCTGAAAGGCATTAAACTTCACTAAGTGACAAAGTACAAATCTGTCACAGACGTACTCTGCAGGTCAGGTTCTCTGCCCCCCCAGTGCCAACCTCAGAGCACAATCGTGTGAATGGGTAACAGACAGGGTAACCCTCCTGTCTGCTTTTGGGTCTGAATCGCCTTTAGTCTCAAGTTCTGGGGGATTCAAACTGTGAACCTTATGCTAACATACCCAATGGACAGGCTCAGATCTGAACCCTCTTTGGGGATTGTGGTACAATCCTGTGCCAGGGGCACCCAGACAGGTCTCCAAAATGAACCCTTAAAACTCTAAGAGACCTTAGATATATTCTTACCTTTTTCCAAACTGAGTAACACCATCAAGCCCATTAAAACCATTGTCCGACTTAAAATACAGCCACTCCACATGCAAAAGAAAACTGGGAAGAGACTGGCAGTATCCTAAGAAAATGATACCCTGACTGAAAACATAATCCATAGATTTGAATGCCTATTGTCTCACAGTAGTCCCCCAGCAAAATGAATGCATAGCAGCAAGCAAATGCTTTATAATGGAAGGTCATCTGCCCCCTAAAATCCCTTATATCTGCAACTGATCAGCTGTCTGCCTGATGCCTTGTACTATGCCTGAGGGCTGGCCACTCAGCCCCCAACTCTGCAAGCCCCCATAGTTGGGGCCCATTTGTGAGCAGCTGCTGGAACCCTACATTCCAGACCCTATGAAGTTCCTGGCAACTTGCTTCCCCATTACAAATCTATATGTTGACCGCAGTGCATTTTCTGCTATGCCTGAGGGCCAGCCACCAGCCCCTTTCTCTGTAGAATCCTGCCCAAGGCCTCCAGTCTGCCCCCGGGATTCACCTGCAGCAACTCCAACCCAGCCCTGCCATGGAGCCCTTGTTGCCTGCTCCAAGCCAGGTCTCCTACCTGGATTACCCAAAGGCCAGTATGCTTGACCAAATATGCCAGGACAATTCTGTCTCTCATCCAGGTCTGTGAGGATGTTGCTGCCTACGTTGTGCACCCTCATCCCTTTTTCAGCTGCCCCGTTGCAGCTCCCCCAGTTACCAGAGGGGCCTTCCAGTGGACAAATCCTCTACCGTTGCCAGATTTAAGCCTCACTCCTACTAGGTAAGGGACAACCCACTACCAATGGGCTAGTAGACACCCTGGCCCCTGTGGTCACCCACCTGCAGCCAACCGAGGGACTTCTGACAGATGAATCCCAGCGTGCTGGTGCCTCCCAGCCTTCCTGGGCTTGTTTCCCAGCTTCTGTCACCTTAAACATTCCACTGCCTACCGTGCGGAGGGGGGATATTGTTACCTGAGTCCCCTGATGTTTCCTTGGAGAGGACTGCCTAGGTGATACAGCCAATGACTTACCTGTGGAAGAGGGTGCCCTGAGCCAAGTAGTTGTCTTTGCACTCTGGCTCATGATCAGTGTTACGGCTGGGAGCATATGTTCCTAACTGCTTACTGGGTAGTATTTTTTTTTTGACAAAGTAGCTATCACCCACATTAACCATTGTGGGGACCTCATAAAGGAAGCAGCATCCCCTCTCACCTGAACCTTGTCAGGCCTCCTGATCTGGGCAGTGGTGTCCTGTTAGACCAAACATATAGCCCATGTCCTGACACTGCAGCCCTTTTTCTCAGGTGTGGTGAAAACCACCTGTTGCATTGATCAAGGTCACCTGTTGTCTTGCCTCAAACCTGCTTCACCGCAAAGTCTAACTTATATAGTGCTCATGGACCGATCACTAGGCCCATGAGAACTGCAGAATGTATGCCTCTGGCAGCTTGTAAATTACCTAACTATCAATATGTACCTGTTGGTGTTCTGTAAGCCAAGTCAGTACTCCGCAGCTTGCAACAACCTTGCAAACTGCACGCTGTGGCATTCTGCCATCACCGTCCATTGTACGGTCTAAGTACAATAATTGTGTGGCATCTGCAAATGACAATATGTTGACCCACTCAGCGCTACGACGGCCCATGGTCCTACACAAACCACTGAGTACTGTTCCTGTGGAATGGCTCTAAAGGTGGCCAGTAAGTGGGTAGAACCCTGACTGGAAATACCATCAGAAAGAATGCCTATGACATGGGAGGAGTGAGCTAGGCAAATACAGAGCACTGCAAAACTGCGCCTGATTACTTTCTTTACCTGAAACAGCTGCAGTGTGGCATCCGATTTGTGAGGTATGCCCTACTCCAAATGCTGGCATTACCAACTGGGGGGGGGGGATAGACTGCCACAGCCTTTCTCAGTACCTTCCAATTGAAATGCTGCAGCTCTCGCATCGCTACTAATCATGTTAATAGGAATGGGGGGGGGCACCTTTGCAGACATGGACCTGAAGGCCATCACAGTTCCCAAGGAACTTGTAAGGGTTACTGAGTAGGGAACTCTAATAGAACTTGAACTCTAGCCATCAGTACTAGTGCCTGTGCTTTGCCCACTAGATCCCCTCCTTCCAATGCAGTGGCTGATGCTTCCCTGGTACCCAATTTCTTGTCATAGCTGAACTCTTCATTGCCTCATGGAAGCCAGCCAATTATGGACTGCCTAGGTACAAAGGAAACAGGGCATATTTTCAGGATTGTCTCAATCAGGACTTCCCGATGGCAGCTGCAGTACTGACCAGTCTTGTGTTTCACCTCTCCCCAATCTCCCAGTTTGTATCAGATCTCATGCTGTGTGCAGGCTATACTCCTACCGCTAGGCCCCAAGTGCCTGTTGGGGGGGGGCACAGTACTAAGGACGGAGGCTGAAGAGCTCAGAGTCCAACAGTTTGCAAATCAGGCATTTTGGGCATCTAGTTCCAGCTTGCCCATTGTACCTAGCTCATCCACAGCTCCTATACTGTCCTCTAAGCAAAGCGCCCACCCCCCTGCCTCCTGCCCTAAAGGCAGCCTCTTGTCACTGGCCATGGAGGAGGAGCAAGGAGACCCATGGGGACAACTCAGCTACAGGGGCCAACCTAACAGCCACATACAGAAGACAACCAATTGCCATTTTTTTTTTGAAAGAAGGGTACAAAATTCCGGTCTGGAATCCAGGACTCTTGGCCCTCATCCCTGTGCCTTGTCATCTCCCTCAGGAAAAGCACCCAATCAAATTCCAAAGGTGCAACCCAAGATGCCAGATCACCCCACATGCAAGTTATGGTCGCGCTCCCATTGCGACACAGCCTCTTGAAACGTGGAACAAAGCAAAACTGGGTCACCTTATGAATGATGAAGACAATACCTAGCATCTTGCTGGGCTGTATGCTACTAATTCCCAAAGTCTGCTGATTTACAGTAAATAAATACAAATATGATATATACTTTCCTTTTCCTTTTTTTTTTTTTTTGCTACAACAGGGATATCCCCCCCGGAAGAGGAGCAGGAGCTGAACCCTAGCCTTCTGATGGTCTCCTTGGGGGGGGGGTTCGTCCAGTCCCACTGAACGTGCCTGATCCTGGCCCCTGCATAGGAATTGGAACCACTCACAACCACCACCAAACACAGACCTGGGAGTGTTGCATATACCTCTGAACTCAGTGGTAGTGGCTGTAATCTGTAGGCTACGTTGGCAGCACTACCCACGCACCTACTGTGCCCAAATAAGAGTGCCTGACACCTTCATAGTGCGAACCATGCATCTGTAGCCTAGTGCGTAAAACCATTATAAATATTTTTTTTTATTTATTTAATTGAAATGTATTTTTCCCAGGTAAGCAAACTGACCCCAGACTGTTTTGATCCCGGTTGCAACCTAGTGGAGGGTGTACAGGAGTATCAGGCATACGGTATGCAATAAATACAGGGATCAGGAACCTGTTTTTAAAAAATCCGTGACTTGTTCAAGACCAGTCGTTGCTACAAGGCCTCATGAAACAGGCCCAGACCCACTCAATATGGCATCACTCTCTCACATGGGTTCCTGCAAGGCCAGTAACAGGCCCATGTCCTAATGGGCAGATCTTGCTGGAACTCACGGGGCAAGGTGGCTGGCAGGCTCGAGTGCTTGGGGGGTTTTATTTTTCTTTTTCATCACAAACTCCCACAGGTTCCCCCCATGCTGAAGCTCACCCCAGACAGGCAAATAGTTTTTGAGTGGTCAATGAAGTGTCGCCATGAGATCCGCCATCATTGAAAGCCCCAAGACAACAGATCCCACAAGACTCACGGAGCCATGGGAAGAAGCCTGACTGCCCTTCCAGACTGAAATAAGGCCTCACTCCCACTACTGGCAACAAGGGGAATGGGCCTCTGGACCCCCACACTTCTTCATCACTGGAACCTTCTCACGGATGAGGGGTTAGCTGACCTGAGCAAAGCGGGTGATCGCCAGCCTACCAGGGGTCCGAAAAATCATGGGACATGTAGTCCCAGGCTGAGCTACATGGGAGGATAAGGCCCACAGCCACTGTGCAAGTTGACCCTCCATGCAGCTCGCTGCTGTAATGTTAAAGTGGGTCATTCCATGGCCCTCACCCAGACTCATCACCTAGTGTGGGGCACCCCTGTGGATCACGTGACGGGTGACTGCCCACACCAGTCACCCTGGATTAGGCCTCTGACATCCAGAAACTGCTCTCCAGCTGCCCGGCCTAACTGGCCACCAAACGGTGTGGTGACAACCTCCCAGCCAGGTAAGCCCTGCCCAGTGCAGGGAATATTTACAATTATGAAACATGCTGTCCTAGCATCGCTAGAAGGGGCAACACCCACTGGAAAAACAGGCAGCACCTGGGGGATTGCAGTGGGCCTGGCCCTACAGGTGCTGCAATATATCTGTTACTCTGCAGTCTGAGCAAGTAGGGGTGAATGTGGGATGTGGGATCCAGTTAGTTCAGTTCTAGAGTTCTACTACTGATAATACCAACTGGACAAAGGAAACACACATTTTTTTTGCATTAAATGCCTGAACTACAGAATACTGGCGCATTCTTCTAACTATCCTGATCTTGCAACCCCTAAGCACAATCATTGCTACCATACTCCTTAGGTTGAGGCTTCCTGGAGGCTACCCTCCCCTAGGCACCAGCTACCTTACCTTAGTTGGTGGATCTGGGAGCTGGAGCTGTTGATCCGAGGGGAGGACGATCAAGAAGGCTGAGGAACAGTCTGCTTGATGGTTTTATTTGTCCCCTCCCCTTGGACCCTTCCCCCACAGAGGGGCTACCTATGCCCTATAGCTGTTTGTGTCCAGAGGCTGCTAGCCATTCCCATGGGCTGGTCTCTAGCAGCCTCTGTTCACTGGCCATGGTGGAAAGGGAAGGGGACCCTCAGACAAAAGAGCTGCTCCTGCAATGCTTTTGCAGCCTAGGTAGTAGTAGTACTGCTGCTTTAAGAGGCAGAGATTTGTGCCTTAGCACCAGTCAAAACACCAAGCGTAGGGCAACTACCTCAGATTCTTATACCACACTCATTTTTCTCTCCTACATCATGGTAATACGTCAGCATAGCTCCACCCATGCTGCTGTGAAAAATAAGCTTCTACTATAGAAAATGACTTACAGGTTCGGCACAGTTCTCCTTTAACTCACTCCCACACAGAAGGCCTACAAAGAAAACAGAATGAGCTTTTGGAGATTGCAGAATGGACAAACACCTGGCTTAGGGGTGAAACTCAAAGGGTAGCTCCGAACTGCAAACCATCAGATTTGAAGACAGTCACTAACAGCTTGAAACAGGAATCAGCGCTAAGCTGAATTTTAGAAAGATCTTAATAGAAAGGTTATTATATTCACTGACAACAGAAACCTAAAGTAAAGTGGACTCAATGGAGTGGGAAGCATGAGGAAGGACCTAGGAAAGCTCAAACAATGGTCAGACATCTGGCAACTAAAATGCAATGAAAATTCAATTAAATGAATTACAAGGTAATGCATACAGGCAAAAAATAATTACTACAACATTATTTATTTCATTTTTGTTTACCTGTTAAGCACTCAAAACATACATTGACTATTTTCAGGCATCCCTTCGGAGAGTACTGAACTACAATGAAACATGCAGAATTGACAATGTACATCAAGCACAAAGCAAATTATAGCACAGGATATAGGACAAACATTATAAGAAATTCAGTACAGGAAGTATAATATCATAAAGGAGAATTACAACAAACTGAATGTGTCATGCATCAGCAATCAGATGACAAATGGGAGCAATAAGAATATCTCAACTAAGTAATGGAAAGATAAAGGTGAAATCAACTGCAGGGGAAAGTCACAATGCACAATAGCCTAAAACAATCTAGCCAGTGTGTATACAGCTTGTGGGAATGCAAATAGGGTACAGGGCTGTATTAAGGGGTCCTGAGTTGTAGTGAAACAATTATTTTGCCACTGTGTGGGTCACTGGTTCGGCCTCACCTGCAATACCATATGCAGTTTTGGTTCTGGAGCCACCACCATAAGAAGGACATTGGTAAGTTAGAGAGGATAATGTACATACAGCACACGATGAGAAAAATGATACGGGGCAGCTTATGGGAAGGCAAATAGGATACTGGGATGTATTAAGGAGGCCTGAACTGTAGTGAGAATTATCTTGCCACTGTGTAGGTCACTGGTCAGGCCTCACATGGAGTACCATGTGCAGTTCTAGAACTACCATCATAAGATGGACAGGGATAAGTTACAGAGGATACATACAGCATATGATGAGAAAGATGATGCAGGGGCAGCAGGGAAGTAGCTACTATGAAAGGTTGAAGAACCTCAACAAATTTTCACTAGAGGATAAAAGAGTGAGGGGGACATGATTGGGGCACAGATACATACTGTACACTTACTGAGATTCAAAATTGTTTGCAATAATTGGGATAACAATGGAATAGATCTGTGCCATTGCTGACCACTCTGTCTAGTTAGGTTGGTGCTGTATGCCCAGCAGGAACACTTTGTTCAGGTATAGTCTCTGTATACACCACTACAAAAGACACCACCACCACCCATTACACAGCTACATGTCTGATTTAAGAGAATCCGACAGGGATTCTTGAATGGAGAAAACCGTCCAAAATAATGTAGTACATGGTGATCTTATTAAAGCTGGCCCTCACCATGCCCCCAGCCACAACAGCCTAAGTCTATTTGGATTGCCACCACTACAAGAAATGGAGGTGGGGGCTTTCATCCTATATAACAATCAAGGCACACTATTATCATACCAACAGACAGAGTTGAGACATGGGTTTGCATTTAAATGGGTGGCAGGGCATCCTACAATGATCCAAAAGGGTGGGATTATGACAGCTGCTATAGTTCACTGATTTATTCTCCAGGAAATGATGGAAGTGCTCATGTCACTGATGTAGTATTTCAGAAAAAGAGACATGCAAGAACAAGGGGACACAATTTAAAGATAGAAGGAGGGCGGTTCGGGGCAATGTGAGGAAGTATTATTTCACAGAGAGGGTAGTGTATGCATGGAACAGCCTTCCTGGAGGTTGTGGGGTCTAAAACTGTGGGAGAATTCAAGAATGCATGGGACAGACATAAGGCAATTCTTGTGGGTGGTAGGAAGAAATAGGCTGTTGGTTAACTAAGATCTGTGGCCTATCCTGTAGGTAGGGAAATGGGCAGACAAGATGGGCCAAGCAGTCCTTATCTGCTGTCAAAGTCTATGTTAGTGGCAGTCAAGCTCTGGGCCACAGTCCCTCACCTCATGTTCCTAGATGTTACATTGTTGTAAAGGTTTAGTTTGAGTCTTAGTTTGCCTTCCATCACAAACGGCATATGGGTAACAATCTCACTATATTTCTTGCAGTTTATTGTTTTTCTCCATTTGTTAAACACTGGTGGTATTCACGCCCAAATACATTGCCATCTGTCATCTACCTAGTACCTAAAATCCATCCCGCTACTGCAACTTTCTATATAATGCTTTAAAGTTTTTATTTGTGCAGGGCTAGGGGATACATTTATTTCAAAGGTACACTACAAAAGTGTGTTCAATAAAGTGGTAATATGATGTTTAATATAATGTAAGACTTCAATATTTGTAAATATAAATTGAAATTATTACATTTGAAGATTACAAAGTGATATCAATCATATACCTGTTACCAATATTTAAAAAAAATGAAAGAATAATAATCGTGCACCTGTGTGCATATGTGTGTATGCGTCATACAAAAAAATGTGTTTCCTTCACTTGTGAGGTGTTAGAAGAACAGTGCCACAATAAAAGTTTCCGTCTTTCAGGGAGCAGAACATCGACTCAGATAATGAAAAAAAAAGATAGCTGTAATTTAAGCAGTTGTGAGGACACCATTTGCAAAAAGGAACAAAGGGCTGTGATGTGCAGCACCAAAGTGGCCCCCTGGTCAGGCCCTAGGCTCCCTTGTGATGCTAATGTACTACTGGAGCCTGCAGCCCAGTCAGTTCCATCAAGCTTTCTTAGGACGGACTCCTTCCCTAGTCGGTTATGAAGGAGCCTTCTGTCCCATTGTCCTGTGAGCTAACTGGAAGGGGTAGTGGGCTTTGCAGTAAATAAAGAAGTTTGACATTTGGCTTCATCCTTCTGAGTTCCCAGCCATGTCTAATAAATAATACATCTGCTGTTTGTCTGTTGATTGATCCATCTAGCTTTCTTACCTATCGTCCCAAACTAATAAAGCCAGGGATATATTTGATTTGTTTGATATATAGGGTGGGATATTTAGAGCAATTGCACCATGAGCAATAGGGATACGCCAGCGCAAGAGTGGACATGCGCCAAAGTGCGATATTCAGTGGCATCAGATGCGCAGCACAAAACCCAATGCACCACAGTGCAACAGTAAAGAATGCATGCACAAGTGCAGGGGTAGCACCAGGAATAATGTGGACAGTGCAATATTCAACAGCAGGTGAAGTGCGCACTAGCGTAGCAAGCAGAAGTTGCACAAAAGAGGATATGAACAAATAGAAAATGGAGCAAGTCAGGGCAGAATGATTGCACTACAGAGAAGCAATAGTGGGGGAGTGTGGAGACAGAGCGGCAGGGAGCTATGCAAAGAAACAGGGGGCAGGTGTAGCCAAGAGATAGAGGGGGGACCGCTAGAAGTGTGTGCAAGTGAGTGTGTGTGTGAGTGAGTGAGTGTGAGTGTGAGTGGGCATGTGTGCGTGAGGGACTGAGCATGTCACAGAGGAAGGAGAGCAGTGGGGCAGAGGCAGAGCACACAGTGGTGACGTGCCAGGGGTGAACCCGGTGTAGGGGCAGTACCAGCAGCACACAGCTGGGTGGGACCAGGTAGACAGCCGCCCGGGGGGAGAACACCCACTAGGGACATGGCCAGTGCCACCTTCTAGATGGAGGAGGAAATGAGGGGTGTGAGGAGGCAGGCAGCAGGGAGGCACAGCCATGGAAGGGCCCATCAGCGGTATGACCAGAACAGGTTGTACTGTACCCATGTAAGCTTCAAGTTGTACAGTGACATCGAGATCGTGGGCGGGTACCTACTGAACCAGGCTATTCTGAGGTGGCTCTGTGAGCTGTGCAGTAAGAAGATGCAGGCACCCACACGACGGAGCCAGGCGCTGTCTGTGGAGACAAAGATCACAGCTGTTATGTGCCTGCTCATCACAGGCACCTATCAGAGACCAACGGGGGACATGACAGGCATAACCCAATCAGCTGCATCACACCTACTCGCACAATTCCTCAGTGCACTGCTGCCACATGCTGTGAAGTACATCCATTTCCCCAGCACACAGCAAACATGCAGGACTTCCACAGGGTAGCACGGTTGCCTGGCATGCTTGGGGCCAAAGACTGCACCCATGTTGGCATCCGCATGTCACCTGGCCCGGAGGGGGAGGCATACATCAACCGCAAGGGATACCTGAGTGTCAACTGCCAGGCAGTGTGTGATGCCAGGGGGTGCATAATCAATGTCTGTGCCATGCACCCCTGGGGGGAGCACACAATGCTTTCATCTGGCACCAGTCTGCACTGTGCCATAGGTTCGAGAGTGGGGACATCCCCACTGGCCATCTGGCAGGTGAGTATACAGTGCACGCCAGATGAAGGGTGCAGATGGGGGGGGCACGGGCAGGGGTGCCATGGGGAATGGCCTAGAAGACCAGTGGCACAGTGTCACAGACCACCATGCTAATGATAACTCTTTCCACACAGGTGACAGTGGGTATGCACTGCGGCCCTGGCTGCTCACACCATACCGGTACCCCTCGACCCCAGCGCAGCAACAGTACAATGAGGCACACGCCACAACACAGAATATCAGCTGGTGTTGGGCAACCACCCCCTGCACGAAGGGATCCCCAGCTGGCTCAGATGGTCAAGCAGCACCGGGACACCTTTGCAGAGGAGCACTTTGGACCGCACAGGTAGGTCAATAGGGCCATGTGCAGGTACCAGGGGCAAGGGCACAGCTGACAGCCAGGCAGGGGTGGACACCAGGGACAGTCAGCGGCAGGGGCGTGGGAATGGGTGGGGGCCTTCACACAAAGGCAGGGAACAGCAAGGCTGCATGTGGCATGCACACACAGGCACAATCACCCCAACCCATGCCCACAGGGACACATACACACCCACCTCCACAGAACCCCCCACACCCACACAGGACCCAACACAACCACACCCAGTGGCTGGCACTGTGCATGCCTCAGATGCTGAGCACCATTGCACGGTGGTGGTCAGCGCTGTGCTGGCATCATCATGCACATGCCACAGCGTCCAGCAGCTGGGGGGTGTGTGCACAGGGACCGTGTGAGTGCAGGACAGGGCACCACACCCATGTGCACACACAGAACACCACAGTGCACACTGGGTAGCAGCAGACAGTGGTCATGGAGGGGGAAGAGTCAGTCATGCAGCACAGTAGCACAGCCGCCACAGATGCATGGGTGGCCCCGCTGAGACCTGCCAGCCATAACAGGCTGACCAGTGGCCTCATGGAGTCGCACAGATGGTCCCCCATGGATGACACTGCATGAAAGGGACCATGTCCATGCAGGTGTCTGCAGGCCACCAAACATGCCCGCACCAGGCAAGCTTGGTATGCCTACAGCCAAACCCGGCATTGACATGGCAGGGGTCACCCGACACTGAGCACAGGGGATGGACATTGCACTCTGTGGGGTGTGCAGTGGCTGGGGACACAGCCAGTCAGCCAGTGTAGCCATGGCAGTCACCATCACAGTGGTGTGCCTGTTGATGGCTGCAGTCACATCCACCCACTGTTGGGCCAACTCTGCCAGGATCAGGGCATAGTCCCTGCTGCACCGCTCATGTGCCTGGTGCAGCTCCACTCAGAATGCATCCACTGCATCCATGAGCCACACCTGCTGATCCACAGAGGCCTGCAATAGACAGCTGTGGTCATTAAAGGGGTCATCCACATGGCCAGCATGCTGGCCCCCATGATGTTCCTGGCCCTGCGGAGCAGCGCCCTGTGATGGTGGGCGCTGCACGGCGGTGCCATCCAGGGGTATGCCATCATGCAGTGCACTGCTACCTCCCCCTGCCCCCACATCAACACAGTTCAGCTGCTGCTGCTGCTGCTCCTCCAGCCACCGATTGCCAGGTGCCACCAGCCTGGCTGCAGTGGCACCACCAACCCCATTACCACATCCACACCAGTGCTGCCCCACTGGATGCCGCAGACACAGCCAGGACAAGGGCTTTTGGGCAGGCATCTATGCCAGCGCTGCCTACACTGCTGCCTAGGTGGATGCCATTCATAGGATCCCCCTGTGATCCATCAACATCACTGTCCGTGACGTGTGTCACATCATCATCGGTACTGGAGTAAACCCCGATCTGTGTCTCAACACACAGGACACTGACTGGCGTCACACAGGAACACAACCAGGGCCTTATCCACACCCACACCACAGGCATCAGTCTGGACAGCTGTACAGGGATGCAGACAGTCAGTCCCTCGGACACCTATGGAGGTGGATGGGTGCTCCACCTGTTCCAGGGCTGCCCCGTTGGTGGATACACCCACCACTGCTGCCCCATGCAGATGCTCAGGATCTGTAAAGGAACACAGTACTGTTAGTGGTTCTGCCTGGCCCAGGAGCCAACCCCCTGCCTCCCACACACTGCCAGCACTGGTCCTACCATGTAGTGATGGGCTGCTGCCCATCTGGAGGCCTCTGGCAGGAACACCCTCTATGGCACAACGCTGCATGCTGCCAGCCACCTGCTCCTCCAGTGGTGTCAGGTGAGGCACGTCCTGCTGGCCCCCCCAGTGGCTGCACGTGCTGCCCTGATGGCAGCCACCTTGTCCTTAATCCTCTTCCTGTCCTTGCCAACCTTTTTCTTGCACTCCTGCATGGAACACTGGTGGCTGCCCAGTTGGTTGACCACATGTGCCACCTCACTCCATGATGCATAACAGGCCTGTGGTGTGTCCCTCTGTCCACTGAGCAGTGGCTCCCTGTCAAGGTAGGCAGTGAACAGGGCACCTGATTCCTCCCTGGTGAAGTTGGACCTCCACTTCCTCACCCTCCCCTGCTCCTCATCCTCCTCATGTTCAGTCATGCTTGTGCCTGGGGAGATGGACAGGTGTTACCATGGTCTGTGCAGATCCATACAGCCCTCCTAGACCACTGTCCCCACATCTCCACAGCATAGCACCTACCTCCAAATGCTGCAATACCGATCCATGGCCTGTGCATTACCATGTCGCTTTTATAGTGCATCACATGCAAATGAGGGCATGCACAACTGTAATGGGATGCAAATGCAGTGGATGCATTGTGAAATGGCTCATGAACTGATTTGCATATCCTGGCTGAATATCATGCGGCTGCATCTTGTGCAATGTTGTGGAGCATGCTCAGGTTGCGGTGCACCACTGTGATGTGCGCAATCGGCCCCACACCATGCATGCATGCGGTGCTGACACATATGCTAGCAGCACAGCATACACTCTGTGCGTGGGAGGCAGTACAGCTCACAGCCACTACTGTACCTGTGGCTCTCGTGTGCAGTATGTCCAATGGGCACACATGCCATGGTTGCCATGGGTGCCATGGCTCCTCTGCACAGTAGGCCACTGCATGCCGGCACACACATGCACCCTACCACACATCATAGAGGGGCCTCCCAATAGCGCAGTGTTGCTCTGTGCACGGACAGACCCTTGACCCTGTGGCTGCCCTTTGCCCTCTAGGTGCCGTGCAGCCACATGGCTGCCCCCATTGCACAGTCCTGTGTCAGCGCAATTGCAATTGGCAGTGCAGTACTGCGCTGCCTCAGCACATGGGACATGTGCACTACCGGGTGTCATTTTGAGCTCAGCAGAGACTGTATGATGCAGCATACCTGAGCTCCTGCATGGAGTGCGATTGAACTCATGAACCTGGTGGCTCTTGTGGAGCCCCATGTGGGTGCTCTGTTGGGGCAGGTGCCCCTCCTGAGGCCTCGTACTGAGGTGTGGCAGGAGGTCACCGAAGGCCTTGAGGCCACTGGGAGCAGTCGAACCAGGAAACAGTGTTGGCACCACTACGGGGACCTCCAGCGGCATGACCCCAACTGCCTGAGGTGACTGCAGGTGCGTGCCCAGCAGGGATCCATGCCATGGCCGGGTAGGTACTCCTTCACCATCACTAGTCATATCCGACTGTCAATGGGGCACAGGGTTTGGCAGACCATGCCGCTGGGGGGAGCCAGCACCTGTTGTTGTTGGTTGTGGGGGTGCATCATGTCCACCCTGAGTCACCATGGCTGTGCAGGCACACGCACTGGTGGGGGGGCCTATGGGTCAGATGTGTCGCTCTCCATGTTTCTCCCCTAGGCCCGGAGGACTGCCGTAGGGCCTGGATGACCCAGGATCATCGTGGGCAGGACAATGCCAGAGGTGTGGCCATGCAGGCAGGGCACAGTGGTGGTGCCAGGGTCAGCAGCACCCTGCTGACTGGGACGCAGGTGAGTATCATGATTCCCTATACACCTGTGCATGGTGGGTTGCAGGAGTGGTGGTGAGGCATGGACCCTCTGCACATGGCATCTCCAGCCATGCACATCCCGCAGTGCCCTCTGCACCATCCTGTGGGACTGAACATGTGGGTGGATGTCGCAGGTGGGCTGTGGGTGCACTCAGCACCTGGCTGTGCCACTGCCTTCATACTGCATTGCCATGGCACCGGACAGCTAGGATGGTGCTGTGCAGTGCATGGGCAGTGATGGTGTGCAGTGGTTTGTATGGCTGCAGGTGTCTGGGTAGGAGGATCATGTGGGTGCACTCACTGTGGGTGGTCACATGCCATCCTAGGGGTGCAGGCCACTAATGCATGCCGTGCACATTGGGTGCTGCATTGGTCAGGCAAGTCAGTCATACTGTTTCTGCTCCCTTGTCCTAGGTGGACTGCACCAGGCAGTCATGGAGCAGACCCTCCAGGAGATCCTGCAGGTCACCCAAGCCACACTTGAGCTGCTGGAGAGGATGGACAGGGGTGACCATCAGTGGCACCACAGGTGCCACAGGGAGGAGAGAGAGGACTGGGGCCATGGGTAGGGCCTGCAGTGCTTGATTACATGGCATCCCTCCCCAAACTGTACCCCACAACCCCATGTCCACCACCCTTGCCTTTCCCAATGTCCCCTGCCCTTTCTCCTCCCCCTCTTGTTGCATCCTTGCACATCCCCTCTGCCATTGTAAATATCTGTACATAGTTGTTGTTGCTGTTGTGTTGTTTAATAATATATACTTTTATAACTATGTACATGTCAGTCTCTGATTTACAGTAGGGGCATGGAGCCTTGCTGCAGTGGTGTGCATGTCTACTGTGGGGTGGTGCTGGCCTGGCTGTGGGTGTATCTGGCAGGGCTCCTCCATTGGTGTGGTTGGGGGCCATGGGCTCTGTCCTGGGACTGTGTGGTGTGTTTTTTGCACTGTTTGCCTGTGTGCAGCAAACTGGGGTGCATGTGCCATGTTCCAGCCACTCCCCCTGTTGGTGTATGCTGTACTTGTGCAGCTGTGACCATGGCAGCTACACTGCCATGCACAACTGTGGTACGCATGGTTGTGCCAACCCCAACACCACTTGCTTGGCTGCTGGCGTGCCTTCAGGGGCAGTCCATACATGCCACCTGCCAGGCATGGTGCACTTGCAGCTGGCATCCCAGCCCTGGACTACTGTACATCTGTCCCTGTTGCCACTGTGGGTGGTGCTTTTGTCGGCCCCCTCCATGCGAACCATGGTGACTGGGGCGGTGCCTATGATCTGCTGGCTGTCACAAGGGATCCTGCTGCATGCAGGCAGTGGCAGGGTCACAGGCCACTATGCCTGCCATCAATGTGGCCAGGCACATGGGTCGACCACCACATGGCAGGCTCACCAGCACCATGGTGGTGGGCAGGCCACAAGTACACGGCACCATTGGCTTCACAACAGCAGTGTCTGTTGCACTGCTTTGTGTGGTAGTTTGCCGGGGTACCCATGGAACTGGGATGGGGGCACTGTGTGTGCCCTGTGTTGCCTCCTGTGTGGCACATGCCTCTATGTACCACAGGAGGGTGCTGTGGTGTCTGGTGGAGCCAGTGCAGGGACAGGGTGTGTGCTTGGGTGGTGGACTGTGCTCAGATCCTGTGTTTGCAGTGCTTCCTGCTGGTAGCGGTGTCTGGGGTGGCCCTTCTCACATGCGGGGTCCCTCGGGTACTGGTGCTCGGTCACCCACCTTGCTGTGCCTCTGTGGGGGCCGTGCTGGAGGTCCCTGCATGGGTTGTGGTGGTGTTGGTGGACGGTGTCACCACATGCGGTAAGTGGTCATGGTGGGGCTGTCGTACATATGCATTGTGCCCTGGGGCAATTGGTTGCCTTGGCACAGTGATGGGGTACACCTTCAGTGCCATGCATTGTTTGGTCATGCTTCTGGGCTTGGTGTCTCAGGCTCACCGTATTGGGGGTGGTCAGCATTGGTGTGGTGCCGTGGCATGGGTGGGGCCTGGCCATCCTTGTGTTCCAGTCTCTGTTGGCCGGGGGACAGTGCAGGGGAGCCTTGTCCAGTGGGTGGGGACTGCTGGGTCACATCTGCTGTTGGTTCAGCACCAGGGAACATGGGCTGGTGGTCCATCCTGCACCCGTCTGGTTGTGCAGCTCATGGGAGCCTTGCTCTGGGGGGGCTGGGGGGTGGGTCTGTCTGTCCTGGTGCATGCCCCTTGGTGCATGGCACATCCATGGCTGCTGCTTGGCTGCTTCCTGTCTTTGTTCCTGCGCATCCCTAGGGGTGCTATTGCGCATCGACCCTGCTCCACTGCACATCCCTCATTGTGCTATGGTGCATCGGGCATGATATTCAGCCACATTGCGCAGGCACACCTTGTCCTGTGCATGGTTTGAATATCACACCCATTGTGCCATGGCACACTGGACTTGCGCCTGCTTCCTCTATTATGCATCTTTTTGGCGCAGTCTGAATATCCCACCCACAATATATACAAGTTAGATTCACTAAAATACCACCAATAGCTTAATCTGGTTCTGTAAATCAGTCTACATCTGAACGCATATTACCCTTCCCTTGCCCCCAGGTCACACCTGGAAACAAGCCATGGTTTAGCATGCCTCTCCCAGTCACAAACTTTCAAATAAATAAAAAAAAAATATATAGGTAATCAATACAAATAAAATTGCATAGTCCAAAATGGAAGTGTTAGAAAACTATTCAAAGAGAAGAGAGGACTGATTTGTGTTGAGATCTGATGCCCTGTGCAGTATATCTGAAGATGGAAATTCTGGCATTTGCTCAGTTAGTCAGAATCAAGTGTGGAGAGGCACCATTTATAGGACTACAAATGGTTATCAAATAGCTCAGCGCTGATAACCTTGACTAAAATTAATGAAGTGTGGGAGCAGCTCTTCGTTTTAAAGATCTTACCAGAAATAATGATGCATTAGTAAATAAGAGAACCCCTGGACCAATCCACTTAGAAAGAATCTGTTTGTGTTTCCCATTTATTATTTAACATATATTGTTGATTTGTTTGTTGAATTTTGTTGACCTGGTAAGCCCACTGGGCCTAGAAGATCCTTTTTCAGGGGCGACCTTGGGGGTGGGGATACAGTTGGTAAGCAACTGAAATTGAACCAGATTAAGCTGTTGGTGGTATTTTTGCCAGGACACTGGGGAAATTCCCCTACTGTTTGCCAGTAGGGGGAGCCTTTGAGCAGTCGAAGGATGGCTGCTTCAGTTGAGGCGCTGCCGTTGGACAGGAAGGATGTGGTGCCGTCTGAGGAGAACGTCTCCTCTACAGCTTCGATGCAGTCTCCAATGGATGTTTCCTTAGCTCATGTGGAGCCTGAGCAGTTTCAGACTTCAATTCCTTTGCCTGCTTTGCCTGACCTACCTCGTATGGAAGCCATTGCTTTACCTGGTACTGATTCTCCCTTCTCAACGGATGTCTCTTCTAATCAGGAGCTGCATCATTTTTCACAACTAGAAGAACAATGCTACCAAGAAAAGAAGAAAGATCTTTATCTTCGTTTTCACTCCGAGAAACATCTTCTACTGCTCCAGTTTCAGAGCGCTCTGTTGTTACAACGCGGTCGGTCGCCATGGAGACGACCCACAGTGAGGCACTGGCTACAAAAGAAATAATTTTTCACCACGCTGGACAGGATCAAGTGACCGCTACGGTGTTTTCTTTTTCTGCTGGCCAGAACTCTACTCGACAGGACAGAGTAGTTAAACAGGGGAGCCAAAGTAAGCTACGTTGGGCGGACACCTCTGTGTGTGAAGGAGACACTTGGACGGTTGACAACCCACTCCAAGCAGCTGGCTGGGTGCACTCCCCGGACACAGGTTCCTGGATTTCCAGCCTCACGCCTATCAAGATTCCAGGAGTTCACCTTGTCTCTACACCTCGCCCTCTTGTAGAACTCATGAGTACTGTTTCAGAACCTCAGGCTACTGTCTCACCTGCTGGGCTCCTTCAACCTGGTTCCCCTGCACCTAAACCTGGTTCCCCTACCCCTACTCCTGGTACAACTATACTCAATCCTGATCGAGCTTCTCCTCTCCCTTGTTCTGATCTTCAGCGTTCTCCACTCCACCTATCCTCAGATTTTGCTTTCTCAACGAACCCAGTATTTCAACCGGGGGGAATTACAGGGGCTCGTACTCCGCCTTGTGAAGAGCAGGCTGCAGTCCTCAGTGATGATTCAGTATATTCTGATATCCCAAAATCTATTCCTGCAGAACTCAGGAATACTACTAAGGGTTCCCCTAAGGTGGCCTTCCAGCACCCTCTGGTTGCCCTTCCTAAACCTTATGCTTCCTTTTTTTCTAACTCTGTCTCCTCTGCTAAACATCATAATGCAGTTCGTATTATTTACAAAGGGGGTTTGGATGTATTTCCTGATAGGATTTATGTAGGTCGTCAGTTGTTGAGACAAAGTTTGCATTTTCAAGTTTCAGAACTGTATGCACTTATTCATGTGTCTGGAGAATCCATATTTGATGTTAGTTTTAAATTAAATAGTGGTCTTGAAAAATTTTGGGCTCGTTATCAACAAACAAAAACTACCCCTTTGTGGGCCCCTTTTGAGGTTTTTCCTCTTACCAGACCTACTCATAAAACCATTACGGTTCTCTTCCGTAATGAAGGGGTCAGCGTCACTGACCTACTGTACCAGTTGAAACAGTGTTGTACTGTGTCCATCCATCCCAAAGCTATCTTCGATTCCGAAGGGATTTGGACAGGTGGTTGGAAAATCCATGTTCTACTGCATACTGATGATGGGACTCCTCATCATCTTCCAAATATTTTTTTTTTTGGGTAGAGACCGAGGGGTTTTGTTTCACCTGGGACAGCCCAGAACCTGCTATAAATGTGGCCTTTCTGGACACATTAGTAGTACTTGTGACCAGCCGAAATGTTCCCTATGCCACAAGACTGGACATCTCAGTAAACAATGTTCAGACTTAGTCCGGTGTAACCTTTGTGGGGAAGAAGGACATGTTTACATGACCTGTCCAAAGGCAGCTCATAAGACATCCCTTTCTGCAGACAGGGATGAGCAACGTCTCTTGATTTTGCTGGCTCAACAGAAGGTGGCTAAACCAATGGGTTCACAGTTAGTCACGGATATACTTACTACGACGTTGTCTGTTACCTCGATCCCTGACCTTCCCCCCCAAGGTTAGTGAGCAAGGTCCTGTGGCTGAGAATCTTAACTCCTCTTCCTTTCTCTTGGCTGTCCTTCCTGTTAATCCCCCCGATTTCTCTTCTGACTTTATGTCTATTAAGAATCCTGAACTTCTGCCTGACTCTATGCCCCCTCCCCCATACTAGAAGAACCTCCTGCCCGGAGAACTTCTACTCAGAAGAGGTCTATTGGACCTTTACCCACCCCTAAAATGTCTAAAACCTCGTTTCATGATGTTTCCAATAGATTTTCGGTTCTCTTAACTGATGATCACTCTGACACGGATACAATTTGTTCTTCTGCTGATTCTGCTATGCCTAAGGACACTGCCGAGTCTGTCCTGACGGATGACGGGGATACTTTTACCCAACCCTCCCATCGCAAAGGTAAATCTCGGAAAAAAAAACGTTGAGTTCCTTTCTTCGTTTAAATGTCCTTTTCCACTCCATTCCTCCTTTTAACCACCAACGTCAGTAGTATTAAAAATAAACTTAGACGGACTGTGGTGTTCTCCTTTCTACAGTATTTTTCTTCTGGTATCTTTCTTTTACAAGATACTAGGCTTCACTTCATTTTCAAACTTTCTTTTTCCACTAAAGAATGGATTACAGGGATTTTGTATTGGTCCATTGGCCCTGAACATTACACAGGGGTTGGTATCCTTTTCCATCATATTGCACCAACAGTAGTACGAGTATTGGACCTTGTCCTGGGTAGGGTTTTGCTTGTAGACTTCATTTTGAATGCCATTTTTTTTAGACTTATTAACACTTATGCTCCACAGACTAAAGCTGATCGTACGCTCCTTTTTCAGCAAATCTGTCCCTTTTTGCATATAGCTTATTTTGTGATATGGGAAGGGGATTTTAATTGTGGTTTAAGTCAGGGTGATAGAGGTTCGGCCACCAAAACGACAAAAATATTTGGTGATATGACTGCTCTGAAAAAAGTTGTGAGTGAGGCACATCTTAAAGATGCTGTTTTGTCTCATACTGGTGTTCGGGAACATACATTTTTTTAGAGGTTCTTTATCTACCCATACTGATTTTTTCTTTTTGTCTCTTTCTTTGCCACTTCAGTCTGTCTCCGTTGACCCAACTTCTTACTCAGACCACCGTCTGGTATTGATTTCCTTGGGAGCCACTGCCCCCCCTAAAGGCCCAGGATACTGGAAGTTAAATTCTATGATTTTGCAGGAATCGGGCCTCCTTCACCTAATTTCCAATTTTTTGGATTGTAGGAAATAATTATATCCTTTATATGATGACTCTATTGTCTGGTGGTTAGAAACAAAATTGGACCTCCGTTCCCTTCTAATCTGTCATGGTAGATATTCTCGGAAAGGTTCCTACTTTTCATACTTAAAAAGCCACAAACAACTACAACATTTGTATTCTCTTGCACAACTTACTAAATGTGATTTATTGCCTCAGATTGCTCATTTTCAAGAGAAAATGAAACAATATCATTTGTCTCAGTCCACAGATATAGAATCCTGGCAACAACATGAAATACGAGGCCCTTTTTTTCATACTTGCCCTTGTTAAGCCAACAGGGAGTAGTAGGGTCTAAAACTATCTCGGCTCTTTATGACAGTCAGAGTGTGGTTCATGAAGATCAGCACAGTATTGTGCGCATTGCATCTGACTATGCTGCTTCTTTATTTTCTATGATCCATGTAAGTCAAACAGATTTCTTTCTTTTTTTCATGCGATTCAGGTTCCACATGCCCCACAAACACAGCTTCTAGGTCTAGTAGCTCCTATTACCAAGCAGGAAGTTGCTACTGCTATACAATCTTTGTCTAAAGGAAAGGCCCCTGGTTTAGATGGCCTTACCTCTGATCTTTATCATTTTTTAAAAGGTGAAATATTAGATGAACTAACTTCGGTTTATAATGCTATTTTATAGGCATGATCTGTACCTTTTGAGATGTCTACTGGTGCTCTTATTTTTCTCTTTAAGGACAAAGGTGACAAACTAGATTTATCAAATTGGTGACCTATTAGCCTTTTAAATACTAATTTTAAAATTCTTTCCAAATTATTGAATGTGAGATTGTTAACAGTAGCAAAATTCTTGATTTCTCCAGCTCAGTCTTGTACTGTGCCGGGAAACTCGATCACAGACCAACTACTTTTATTGCAAGACATATTCTCTCATGATTCCATTTCCCCTTCAGCTGGATTCGTTCTTTCCCTAGACCAATGGCAAGCTTTTGATAAGGTAGCACATGTCCTTGTATGGCAAGTATTACAACATTATGGTATCCCCACTACTTTTATATCTTGACTTCAAGCCCTTTACCGAACTGCAACAGTTCTTCCTTGCATTAATGGATTTTTAGGCCCTCATGTTCCCATAAAAACTGGGGTTCTGCAAGGGTGTCCAATTAGCCCTCTCTTATATATTTTTAGTATAGATCTGTTATTAAGACTTCTACATTCCTCTTCTGGCATTTACCCTATTAAATTGTCATCCTTTGCCATTCCTTATAGGACTTTGGCTTATGCAGATGATATAATTCTTTTAGTGGGGAATGATTCCTCTGCAACTAAAGCCTTATCTATTTGTAACACTTATGGTACAATCTCAGGTACTAGTTTGAATTTATTGAAGTGTATGGGAAGCCTCTGAGAGGTCAATTAGCCCCTCAGAGTCACGTAGCTGGTCTCCCATGTACATCAGGCCCTTTAAAAATATTAGGTATTGAGTTTGGGTCCCCTCAAATGGATGTAGATAACTGGAATAAAAAATTGTTAATTGGATCCCGTATGGTTCAGAATTGGAATAAGACAAAAATGAGCTATAGTAAAAGAGTTTGTATGATACGTACCTATTTGGTGCCTCTTTTTTATTTCTTAGTTCTGTTTTTCCTATTCCTAAGTCAAGGGAAGTTAACATTTATTGTTTGTTTTTTCAGTCTTTCTGGGGTAGTCGCTTAAACCCTGTCAAGAGGAATGTTTTATATTTACCTCATCAACAAGGTGGACAGCATATGATTAACCCAGTTCTGTTTTTTTTCTGTCAATTTTTGTATGCTAATTTCAGACCTTTATTTCATTCCCCAGATAAATATTGGTGTGATCTCTTTGTTTCCTCCATTTACCCTTGGTTTGCATCATGGGACTTAGGAACTTTGCATCGTATTGATAAGGGTGCTCAATCTCCTCTGTATTTAAGAGATGTTTTTGTTAAGTTAAAAGCCTGGGGGATCACAAGTAGACAAGTGATTTCCCTCTTGAAAAAAACAGCTATATGCCTTGTTTTGGAAACTCATTTTGGTATTTTGGAGGTCTTTCCTAAATGTCCAGTAATACATCATAATGCCTTACTTCTTTTTTTAAATGAACCTCATATCCCTTATAAATTTAAAGATCATCATTGGCTAAATTGTCAGGAGAGATTAAATGTTAAGGCTAATCAAAAGCATAAGAGGGTGGAAGAACGTATTTGTTCTAGACCAGGATGCATTGCTCAACCTGAAACTCTGCTGCATTTATATTTTACTTGTTCTTATGTTCTTGATTTTTGGAAATTCCTTTATGATAAGTCTGATTTACCTTTTTTTTTTACATCTTACATATCCAGCTCTTTTATACAGTAATTATCCCAGTAATTGGACTACCTGGGATAAGAGTACACTGTTTGTTATTTTTACTATTATTAAATGGTTTATTTGGCACTCCAGGTGCCTGTTTACTCTTCAACAACAGGAACTTTCATACTATGAACTATATGGTAACATTTTAAGTCCATACAAGATGTTTATTTCTCTGAATCTAAGACTCTCACAAAGATTCACTTGTTGGCCCTCTGGAGGAACTTACCTTGGATTATTGATAATGACTTTCCGATCACGTAATGATGATATTTGATTTTGTTCCTCCTATTGTTTTTTCTTATTGTTTAATTTTCATCTGCTTTTCCTAAGCTCTGCCTGTATTTTTTGATAAGGTTGATTATTTTGTTTTGGTATGTATGATTTCCTTAATAAAGTCTTCCCCTACTTGCCACAAGGGACTAGGAAGATGGCCACTTGGAATGAGTCGTCAGAGATGATGGACGTAGTAGAGGTAGGGGAGCCAGTCTCCTCCCCTGCCTTGAAACCACAAGTGACTGAAGAGGAGTATTTTCAGGAAATATTGGAAGAAACTGTTTCAAACTATGAAATGGATGAATATGTAGTCGACATCTTTTTATCAACAGAGGATTTGACTACTGATATTCGGCAAACTATTGAGGTATAAGATACTGAATCAGTGAATCATGTTTTGTTTCAGCTAAAACAAGAAAAGGAGCAATGTCGGAAGATTCAGAGAAAGCTAAAAGCAAAACTCATTTCAATGAATCAGACTACAGCTTTAGCTGATGATTTGAATCCAGCTGTCAGTAATTCTGATGACACAGTGACTTCAAAGGCCCAGACAGGGCTGGGTGAGTCAGCTATTTTTTCTAATCCTTTAACTGTTGACAATGGGTATGAAATGGATGTATCAGTTGGCAGTTCAAATGCTACTTTAAGTGTGTGCCAAAAGCAAAAGGAAAACATTGTTGTTACTGCTGCCATAGAGACTGAAACAGAAGTAAATTTACAGGCTGGCGATTTTAACGCTACTCCTAGCAGAAGTCCCAAGCCAAAAGATGTGATCACTGTTGCGGCAGTGTGGGACTCAGAAGGTGATATTTCACTTGTGTGCTGATAAAACATGTATTGCTTTACAAAACACTGAAATGCCTGAAAATCACATGTCTGACCAGAATACGAATAGCAGTACTCAGACTGGCAGTTTGGATGCTGTAATGGGTGTATGTTGACAGCTTAACAAGATCTTGAAGGATTTGGAGAAAACTATTACTAAAAACACTGAACCCTTTATTAATGACTCTAACAATTTAAAGCAAGATAAAAGAAAAGACATGGGGAATCAACATAATATGGGAATTCAAGGTAATGACAAAATGACAAGAGAAGCTGAGTTTTTTTAAAAAGTCATTGGATTTAAAAGAAACAGTAAAATATTTTCCTAAGGAGCACAACATTCAGTATCAAAAACATAAAGACTCAAAGGAAGGGGTGATGCTCTTCTCTTTTTCTGCTGAAGGAACACCATTAAAAACAGAAAAAAATGAAGATTTGAAAGATAAAAGGGCAGCTCTTATCTTAGTTAAAAGGAACATTGAGGATGGAATGTACACATTTCTTGCATAGAAAAAAATAAAGGAGAAGAAATTATATCTCCAGCAATAGTTAATTACCCTATACCTATTCAAAATGAGGAACAATGGACTCCACAACTTGCTTTAAAACATGCTGGTTGGAAAGAAAATTGAAATGGGAACTGGATAATAGATGCAGATTGGGATCTAACATTAAACTTTTCACAAGCTTCCCCAGACTGGAAACCACCTTCTGCTGAAAAAAAATCAGAACAAACCTTGGGAGATAAACCTCAAAACTTATTGGCAATTACAAAAAACATTGCTAAGGATCCTGTTGAACATAGAAACATAGAAACACAGACTTTGATGGCAGATAAGGACCACTTGGCCCATCTAGTCTGCCCATTTCCCTACCTACAGGATAGGCCGCAGATCCTAGTTAACCAACAGCCTATTTCTTCATACCCCCCACAAGAATTGCCTTTTGTCTGTCCCATGCATTCTTGAATTCTTTCTCAGTTTTAGACCCCACAACCTCCCCAGGAAGGCTGTTCCATGCATCCACTACCCTCTCTGTGAAATAATACTTCCTCACATTGCCCCTGAGCCGCCCCCCTTCTATCTTTAAATTGTGTCCCCTTGTTCTTGCACGTCTCTTTTTCTGAAAGATGCTACCCTCTTGGACTTTGTTGATTCCATTGAGGTACTTAAAAGTTTCTATCATATCCCCCCTCTCCCTTCTTTCTTCAAGGCTATACATATTAAGCTCCTTTAGTCTCTCCTCATACGGCTTCTCTTGCAGACCCTGCACCATTTTAGTTGTCCTCCTCTGGACTGCCTCTATCCTGTCTATGTCCTTGCGGAGATGGGGTCTCCAGAACTGGATGCAGTACTCCAGATGGAGTCTCACCAACTGTCTGTACAGAGGGATAACAACTTCCTATTTTCTGCTGCTGATGCCTCTCCCTATATATCCCAGTTACCCCCAGCCCTCCCTACTGCCTTCTCACATTGCTTGCTAACCTTAAGGTCATCTGATATGATTACCCCCAGGTCCCTTTCCTTTTTTGTTGTTGTTACTACCTCCCCACTCACTGTGTATTCTTCCCCTTGGTTCTTGTTTCCCATGTGCATTATTTTGCACTTCTTTGCATTGAATCCTAGCTGTCATACTTCTGACCATTCCTCCAACCTTGCCAAGTCCCTTTTCAGCCTTTCCATGCCTCCTTGTGTATCAACCCTGTTGCAGATCTTTGTGTCATCTGCAAAAAGGCAGACTTTTCCTTCTAGTCCCTCTGCAATGTCACTGATGAAGACATTAAAAAGGACTGGACCCAATACTGAACCCTGTGGTACCCCACTAATAACCCCTCTTTCTTCAGAGTGGACTCCATTTACAATTACCTTCTGTGTTCTGTTGTGCAGCCAATGTTTTACCCAGGCTACCACCCTGGGACCCACTCCCAGGCTGATTAATTTGACTATTAATCTTTTGTGTGGGACTGTGTCAAATGTGAATATTTTCCAGATCTTGATAGACATGTGAATAAAGAAACTAAATTGAACCCTGAAACATCTTCAACTACCATGCCTTTAACTAAAAATTCTTCAGAAGAGATTCATCCACAAAAACCTCTTCTATCGGACTTTTTTACCAAATCAAAGAAGGAGGCTGCCCCTAGGCAAAATGCTGTACTCACTCAATATAAAGGGGGGGGTTTGCAGACAGACCAGATAGACAATATGTGGGAAAAACACTTTTGAAGGATTCATTACATTTTTTGCCAAAAGGGCTGTATGCTTTTATTAATATATCAGGAGAAGATAATTATGGCGTTAGCTTCAGAACAATATATGCTCTAAAATTATTTTGGGAACGATATTCTCAGGTTAAATTTTCTCCTACATGGACCCCCTTTCCTGTAATCCCTGTAACCAAACCTCTTATTAAATATGTTACAGTTATGTTTAGAAACAAGAGGGCCAGCCTGGTGGCACAGAGGGTTGAGGCACTGAATGCCACACCTCGAACCACGCCGGTGACCCGGGTTCAGAAACGGACTCAGGTCATTGGGGGCTGGCTGGGGAAGGAGAAGATTGAGCTTCCAGAGGACTGCTCTCCTCTCCTGGGGAGGATGGGTGGGAAGCCTGCTCTAGTAGTGGCCCCCGGTGGAGACCAGGGGTACTACATGCAGCAGCGCAGCTGGGACAACCAGAAAGCTGGAAAAACAGCTTCGGCACCACCAGATGACAGCCTCCATCCTCCATGTCCCTTGGAACATCCAGGAGCATCCTTCACCACAGAAGTGCCTCCAGACTGTAGGAAAAATAGTGTGCCAGTGTCCCCTGCCACCCGGTGCCTTCCCCCTCAGAGGAGGGGGACCCGCCCAGTGATGGGATAAATGGGAATAAATCAGGGATTGGCTGTGATGTGTGTGGGAGGAGCTCCAGAAGAGGACAGCTGAGGCATGGAAGCACTAGGTGGCCTGAAGGAGAAGTGGACGCCGGAGAGTGAGAGGAGGTAAAAAGAGTATACAAAATAAAAAAAAGAAATGAGAGGGACCATGTGGAAGATATTATGTACTGGCTGTCACAAAAATGTGATGTCCTGAGTGCACTAGAAGCTATATTGGACACTGAAATGTTTTGAACTGGGGGATGGAAATATAAAGTGAAGTTACATCAAAATAACACTGGTATTGAGCATATTCCGAATTCATTTATGCTGGGAAGAGATTGTGGAGTTTGTTTTTATGCTGGACTGCCCAGAGCCTGCTACAAGTGTGGTTCCAGAACTCATCTTTCAAGTACATGTGATAATGCTCATTGTGACAATTGTGGGGAGATTGGGCACAGCACAATGCAATGTGCTAACAACACTAAATGTGATTTATGTGAAGACTATGGACGTGTTTTTGGAGATTGTCCTTGGGCAGTGAAAAATAAAGCTGCTTGTATCAGTCCAGAATTATTAATCCAGCAAACACAGAATCTTGTTATACATCCATCTCCTCAATCTAAATTCCTTCTCCTGCAGTATCTCTTCCTTTACCTGCCCCCCACCTTCTCCCCCCATCTCAGAAGTAGATGGAATAATAGCTATTTCTGAAACCCTTCTCAGACCGCCCTAAAAATGGAACCTTCCTTTATTGAAATTGAAAACCCAGTAACTTTATCTTCAGTTTGTTACACGGATCCTGATGACACTAAAGAGGGACCTTTGACCATTCCCATGGTTTCTGCGTTACCTAGGAGGAGATCCACTAGGAATGTGAAGTCAAAAGTACTTGCTCCTCCTGTAGCCTTTGAATCTAATAATATGTATGCTGCTTTATTTACGAATGAATGGGATTCAGATATGGATCAGGGTGACTTTGACTTTCAAGCAATAGGTTCTGAAGAGTCAGCTACAAGTGCAGAGCAAGGGGACTATAAAAACAAGAAAAAGTAAAGATAAAAAAGAATGCATAGTGTGTCATCTTCTGTTTTTTCTCTTCATAATGTTGGCTGCAATAACAATTGGTTCTTTAAATATTCACAGTTTATTAAATAATGTAAAACGCCAAGCTGTTTTTTTCCATATACATGAGGAAAAAATAGATATTTTTTTCCTGCAAAAAACTTGCAAGTATTCCAGAGAACAGGTGATTGAATTTAAGAGAGAATGGTTATGGGGGCCTTAATATTAGTCCTTTGGACCAGTCTGTGCAGATGGTGTAGGAATTTTGTTCAGATCTTATAAGTTTAATTTATACAAATTGATAGATCTCATTCCTGGTAGGACTCTTATCCTTGATGGTTGTTGCAACTCCATGGATTGTCGCCTTATTAACATATATGGTCCTCAGATGAAAACGAAAAGGGGTTCTTTATTTCATCTTATTCAACCATATTTAGTAACTTCTTATAAAGTATTTTTTGTGGAGATTTTAATTGTGATATTCAGAAGATAAAAAGGCCTCAAGGGAAAAGGAAAAAAAAAATATTGTGATACTAATATGTTGACGAAAATGATAGCTACAGCAGAATTAATTGATTTTAGTATATATAATAAAGGTTTAAATTTTACTTGTATTAGAAATAATTACAAAACTACAATAGAACATATTATTATTTCAGCAAACTTGCTACATGGAGAATTAACTATACGTCCCATAGAATTTTCAGATCACCTGGAGTTAAAATTACAGTTAGCTGTCCAAAGTGAGAAATTAAAAAAAAGGAAGAGATGTAAGTTAAATACTTCAATATTGACAGAACAATATACTGTATGCAACACAATATTTCATTGCGCCTTACTGCTAGACTGTCTGTACATGTTATATATACAGATATAGGAGACTGGTGGTTAGGCACAAAAGCAGATTTAAAACATTGTTTTTTTTAAATATGAAAAAAGGAAATTATAACGTTCTAAAATATTTATCTTTATGTATACAACTGCAACAATTGTACACGTTATCATATCTATCAAAGTTAGATTATACAGCTCAAATTTCTCAAATAAAACAAGAAATGCAACTTTTTCACTATGATAGGGCAAAAACTGTTCAAGCAATGCTATATGGGGTACAAAAAAAAACACCAGTAGGGGATCAATTTGAGGTATGCAAGAAACTACAGGACTCAATAAATTTGCAATTTTTAATCATTCCAGATGGACTAAAGAAGGACACTGTTAAAGATATAGAGACTATTATTCAGCAACATTATACATCTTTTATTCCATCTAAACTACCAACTAAACAACTTATTTCTAAATATTTATCTGACATGCAGATTCCCACCTTTGCGGTAGAAGCTAAACAACTACAAAAAGAGATAACAACCATAGAATTAGAAACAGCAATAAAATCTTTAAAATGTAATACATCGCCAGGTCTCGATGGACTCCCTAATGATTTTTATAAAACCTTTTAATCACTATTAGTTTTCTGTCTAGTGACAGTTTATAATTTTTATTTTCAAAATAATACAATAGATTCTTCATTTATCAAAGGTTTAATAGTGTATTTACACAAATCAGGGGATAGACCACAAATTCAAAACTGGAGACCAATTACTTTATTGAATGCAGATTATAAAATCATGACTCACATAATGAATACTAGATTGAAACATTTTGCAAATTTAGTTATTTCTCCCCATCAATATTGTGGACTTCCAAATAGGAAAATTCAGGATGCACTTATTATAATTAGTGATGTTATGGAATATTTAACTCTGATAGGAAAGGTTAGTTGTGTTCTTTCAGGGGATCAAGAAAAAGCATTTGACTGGGTATTACACTGCTTTTTATTTGCTACTCTTGAAAAATATGGAGTACCATTAGATGTAATTAGACACATAAAATTACTTTACTCTAAAGTTTACATGAAAATACTTATTAAATGACAAATAACAGAGGGTTTTCAGATATTTACTGGGGTTAGGCAAGGGTGCCCACTTTTATATATTTTTACATTAGACCCATTATTAAGACATTTGACTGATTAACCTAAATAGGACAGATTGTACAGAATTGACATGCCACAATTATTGGTTCAGGCATATGCAGATGATATTTGTGGTGGTTTCTTTTCAAATTATCATCATCTGATATATTTTTTACAGGAATTGGATTTATATGCTCATGTTTCTAATTCAAAACTTAATTATTTAAAAAGTAAAGGACTTCTAGTAGGTCCAGGTACTCTATCTTCCTGTCAAATACAAGGGATAATATTAACCACAACCCCTATAAAAAGTTTGGGTATTTATTTTGGACAACAAAATATTCCTAAGATTAACTGGGAAACTGCTTTGCAAAAAGTAGATAATAAAATTCAGAGATAGAGGCATTTGAAGTTATCTAAATTGAAAAGGATACAAATTCTGAAGCAATTTATTATTCAATAATTACAATATGTGGCATGTATTTCCCCCTCCAATCCAATTTGAAACAAAAATATACAGTATTTTTTTTTTCAAATGTTATGGGGCACCAAGTTGAATCCATTAAAAGGAGTTATACCAATCTAAATAAAAAACAAGGTGGATTAGGTATGATAGAGCCTATAGTATTTTTCATTCATTATTTATTTTTCATACTGTTAAATATGGCCTATCTATAATATCCTCTATTGCTCACCATTGGGATAAATATACTTTGGAACGATATTTTTCTGCATGGCAAAGTCTAGCCTCTAAATTGCATTCACATCGACATACTCCAGAATATTTCAGACCTGCAGCTCAAAAACTTTTTAAATGGAATATCGTTAAATCGGCAATTATGCAAGGCACAAGGCATGATTTTTATCAAGGAATTATGACTCAAAATGACCCTACTGAACCTTGTTTTAAGAACTGTCCCTCTAGCTTGTCCTTTGGTCTTAAAACAACTTATGAATGAAAGAGTACCGCAGCATATGTGGGAAATACTGTGGTTAACAGTTTATGGGAACTTGAATGTTAGAGGTAATGCAAAACACAAAGTATTAGAAGAAAGAAATTGTCCCTATTTGGACTGTATTAGAAGAAACCACGGAACATTTTTTTATTATCATGTACTTATTCTAAACCCTCATGGGCCTTTTTAGCAAAAAAATGGAATTTTAAATGGTTACAGAATGTTACTTATGATTTGCTGGTGATTGGGAATTATGCCTTTTTACAACCTCAGTTTAATTATGACACACTGATGATTTTTTTCTGTTGTTTAAGATTTTATTTATGGCAAGCTAGGTGTCAGTAGGCAATACATCAAAAACTAATGCCTTATGAAGTATTCAGTTACTTAATTTCACAAGCAATGAAAAAGGTGTATCTAAATGATGCATGTAAACATAATGCTAACAAAGTATTAAAATTGTGGAAAGGATTTCAATTTTTTATTAAATATAAGTAATAGGTGAATTTCATAATGTGAAATACAGCTCATGATGATGCTTATGGGTTCCTATTTTTGAGGAAAATATGGAATTTATTTCCTTAAAGGTATAAATGATCAATTTCTTTCATTTTTTGTCTTTTTTGAACTACTTGTGAAACAATAGAAAAAATTAGATAGATGTTTTAAACTGATTTAACAAAATCAGTACTCAGAATTATATGAGTTGTAATTTTTTTTATTTAATATCTCCTTTGTGTTTTACATTTCAGTGTTATTTGCTATATGTTATATTTTGATTTTCAATTGTAATAACATGTGACACTGTATGCAATATGTGCTTTATCAATAAAAAAAAAAACCCTACTCTTTTCGATAAGTGCCATGGGATCTTTAACATCCACCTGAACAACCACCAGTCCAGGCAGATGGGACCTAGGTTTAACATCTTATCTGAAATACGGCACCTCAGAACTGCTACACCCCTCTCATGCTGTGCTACAGTATCAGTACTGGGATATTAACCCAAGTGCCAGATGTGGGAACTGAACCCACAGCCCTTTGATCGCCCAGCCTTAGAGGTGAGTGTGCTACCTACTGAACCACTGACACTGACAATTATACTGTGTTCAATTTGCCACAATCACATTTTGTACAACCTCATTAAGCACCTTATTCCTTCTCTCTTCTCTTCTCATACGTTTGCTAGCCTATAAAAATCATAGTTGACCTCAAGGCACTTGTTTTTTTGATCCATTAATTTTTGGAATTATTTTTATCCCAATTGTGTGGGCTTTTAAAAAGCAATTTAATACAAAAAAACCCCACAATCTAAGTTTATTGCGATTTTCAATAATGTTTCAAGAATCATCGTTTTTTTTTTCTTTTCCTTTTTTCTTACCACATAAACTCTTTGTCTCCTCCCCCCAATGAACACATCATCCCAAATGGCAGCTCTTACCTGACAAGGAACACAAGGAGGATTTTGAAATGGGCTGGGTTGCTTTACTCATCCACTCATAGGGGTGCTTCCTGGTCATGCCAGAAGAGTGTGGCTCAGTGAGGACTACACTTCAGCTGCTGTTGCTGCTGGTGCTGCTGAGGGCCTGGATGACCCCATGACTAGGAGTGCAGGGCAGAGTGTTGTAGTCAGTAGGGCTGTAGGTGATTGGAGCAGGTGAGCTGCTGCCAAGGCCACGATGCACAGGGTGATGATGAGTGGCCTCCATGGCCATCTACAAGGTCCAGTTCTCCCAGGCTGGCCTGTAGGCAGCAGCAGCTGGCCAGGATCCTGATGTGGTCCCTTTGTTCAGTCTATGATGATAATAATAGTAGCCTTCATAGTTTGGGTTTCATCGTGGTCCCACAAAATTCTGTGCCCCCAGGTTAAGGCCTGGGTGTCTCACCAAACATTGATACATGCTGACTTTCTTATCCAAAATGTAGCTCGCATACATGGTGGTGGTGTGTCAAAGGAGGGTATAATTCACATACCGTACTCAGTCTAATATTCCAAAACCAGGGTCTGGTTGAATTTTGTTTTGTTTGGGGAGATTCCTGGTTGGGATCCCTTCCTTCACCGTGTTGCAGAATACAAACAGTTCCCGCTGCACACCAATGATCAGAGAGCATTGCTGTAGCCTCACATGATTAGCAATTGTAGAAAAGTTGCTATTAGTAATGGCACACCAGTGGCAGGTGATGTCAATCTCATGGGGCTAGCTGCTGCTCGCATCCAATGAGTTACATTTTCATTTTGAGGCAGATAAGGTCAGGAGGGCAACAGCAACACAAGGACTGCAGCCAAATCATCTGCAGGGCTAGGCTGGGTTTGTGAGCTGTCTTTCTCTGGCATCTAGTCCCCAATAGTTGGGCACTACAAAACTTGCAGTGCTCAGGGCAGGATGCCCTGCATTGATGCAAGCCAAGTGAACAAGAAATTGGTGAAGTTGGTGCAGGATGCAGGCTTTGGGGAGTAAGAATTCATTGCCAGCTATCCAGAATGATTGTGAAAATTTGGCAAAATATAAAAGAAGTGATACCAAAACACATGTATGTTACCTATATTTCATTATTTTAATATGCAATAGTAAAAATGAAAAGTTCACGTTGCATTGTGTGCGTTGTCGAAGAGATCATATTTGGTGGAAGTCGGTGTCCCATTTGATTATTTTCATACTTTATTTGGTGCGGTCCTATGCATTTAACTGTCCTTCTCCACTGCATTTCTTGAATAGTCAGCCATTTACTTTAAGTCCTGAACTGAATTCACAGGTCCCCCACCATACTGTAACCATTTCCAACAATGTTAATATTTAGCCAAAACCAGTACAGAAAATCACGGTGTATAGACACCTTTCCTGTTATACACACACACACACACACACACACACACACACACACAGTTCAGGTTGTGAATTAGTGTTCCTGTAAGTAACCTTTCTTAACTGCCTGAATTAAACCATTTTTAACTTTTTCACAAGTGTTTCCCTAAGGAGAGAATAGCTGAAATACAGCATATTAATAAACAAGAAACTATGATGTTGACAAATCTTTATACTTCTTGGACTGATGAAACAGCATTCTTAAAAGGCATATTTTCCATTCAGTGACTGCTTGTGGCAAAGAATAAAAATCAAAACAAAAGCAACACTTACTCTAGGTCTATCATATCCACCTCTTTCTTCATATACTGGGATGAAATGAAGAATACTGTGCAAACATGTTCTAATTGGCAGGGACAAAGGGAGTAAATGTGCTCAAATAAATCAAATACATTGATAATTAGTTGTTGATTATGCAGCTAAAGAGTTAGAGTTAAGTATAGCATTCTTGTTCTAGGTGCATCCTCACTTATTTCACCTCATTACATTGCTTTTATCTGTAACTAGTTTACACTTTACATTGAACATTGCTGTTTCTTTGTTCCATGGGTTATGATTGTTTTTGTGACTTGTACTCTCACCAGTCATGGCTGAAAATAGGCATATGTATTGCCTAGTGCACCTACCCGGCCATTGAAAACCAAAAAAAAAATTTATCAAATTTTGCTAAGAGGGTGGGCCCACTGGAACCAGAGGTGCCTTTTCTCAGGGCTGACCTGGAATTAATTACAGTTAAATATTCAGACAGAGAACAGGTAGTCACCCCCTCAGCTACTTTAAATGTCCATCGAAGTAACATTTAAGCTGTCCAGGGAGAATTATAGTTCCCTCCTTAATGGAAGCTGGCCATCACCTTCGTATAGGCTCTATCCTTCCAGGTTGGCCTTCAGTCCCAATTGTAGCCATACCTATCCTCTCTGCACCATTTCTTCTATCATTACTTGAAGACCTTTGTACGGAGCTCCCTCGCCTTCCTCACATAGTACCTGATGCCCTTGCCACTCACATTTCAAAGACATGGGACATACAGGATCAACCAGATCAATGATCTAACTTTACCCAAACTGAAATTTACACACGGAGCTGACTATGGAAATTCATCTTTACTTTTAAGCCCATGAAACACCCGTATCAATTTAATGCATTAGCAGCCATAGTGGCTCTTACCAGACGTTGTTTAGCATTTCCCACCATGCTCTTCTATTGATCCATTGTGGAAGACAGTATTTTAAGTTTGTAAAACAGGCATTTTGATGTTAGCATGACTTGTTCTTCAGCATTATCTTTGTTGTGGTTGCTGGCCAGGTCACATGTGATCAAGGCTGACCTATTTTGGTTGCAGGACCAGGTGTCTGGACAATCAGTATTATTTCTCTGCTTGTTGGTACCCAATATCACTTCCTTTTGCTTAATTTTAGCTGGTATCTCTGTCTGCATAGTAAATCCACTGTTTTTATTTGCTTTTGGCTTGCTAATAGGAGGATTAAGATAGATTTAGATCCCTTGGAGGAGAGAGCCAAAAAAAGTGTACCTTCACATGTAGTGAAAGCAGAACAGGAAATTCAGCTAAGCATTTTTTTAGCCCTATGTTAAGGACACATTCAGTCAGCTCTGAGACAGGAAGCAGATTGACTATGATGACAGTTAAGCCACATCTAGCTATCAGCATTGCATGAGGCTGGGATGGATTTTCCAGTAATTAAGCAAAATAAGGGAATATCCCTTAAAAAAACATTGTTTCAGGTTTAACAATGATTTATACATACATTTATTAACGATGTAAGGTAATAAAATGAGCTTACATTAACAAATAAGCTAGCTTGTTATCAGTAATCATGTGTAGCATCTGGTTACCATGTTTTAAGGTAAATTTAGTATGAATCAAAATGCCACTATAAATTATTTTCTAAAGGGTGGACTGGATCCATCTGGATGTTATTCCTGATGCAAAAAAGAAACTTAAATGCTTTGCATTATGGGGGCATGTGTGATATTGTATTTCTTTGAAACTTGGCTTCCCGGCCAATGCCCCTTGGGGTAACCATTGCCTCAGTGCTTGCGCACTGAGGTTCTTTGTCTTTTAACTTGTTTTTTGTTTTAATTGGGTTCACCACAACATTACCCAGATAGACCATCTTAGGGCAGCTGGTTCATTCCACTGGGGGTGTCAAACAGATGAGGCACACTGATGAGTCCTGGTAGGACGAAACACGTGTCTATGTTTTCTGTTGGCACCCTTTGCAAACTGTGTGAGAGGCCTTTTGGCACCATGCATTTTTGCTTCAAGTTGAACCAGCATAATATTCTGTGGTGATTTGCATTTGCAGTCCATGATGCTTTGCATTATGGGGGCATGTGTGATAATGTATTTCTTTTTCATTTTTTTAGTATATTATTCAATGGGATAATAAATACTGTAAGTACTGTATGCACCTCTTGTGTACAAAAAAGTCAAGGGATGTTATGCTAAATGGAAATATTGTACAATATTTTTTGATTTTATACATCTTTTTATCCAGCCTTGGTTGCTCACAGGTGGGCTCTTTAGCCCTGTCCCTGCCTCTTCTCATCCAGCACTCACCTCCCCTGAACCATAGAGCCGAGATGTCCCACAGATTGCCCCTGTGGTGCAACCATGAAGGGGAGGGTTGGGCTGTCCTCCCCCCACCCAGGGACTCTCATCCAGATTGGGCCAGGTGGCAAGGTGGTGGTATAGAACAGAGGCAGGAGGGCAGGGCTTCATATATCCTGCACTAACCAATTTTCTGTTTTATCCTTTGATACCCCAGGGCTACAGCAAACACAACACAGTTTGTGTGTGTGGAGGCATGCATGCACACTGGAACCAACAGCCCAGCTCCACCCACCTGGCATAGTGCCAGCCCCCCCAAGTATTGGCGCTATCACTGGACCTCATCTTGGTGGCAACCAGGAGCTGAGAAGGCTTTTTCCCCAATCCAGGAGAGGTGAGCTACTGGTCATCTGCTTGATCCTTTTCCAGCCCTCTCCTCCAGTAGACCCCCAGCGACTCAAGTGTATTCCTGAATTCAGCTTGCCAGCATGGGAGAGGTAAGGTGCATTACAGTACCGGGTCTAGTACGATCCCCCGACTTCTATTTCCCCGACGTGTAATAGCCCGTCTCTGATTTCCTGATTAATATTTCACCGACGATGTTAACTTATTGACGCTGTCATTGCCTGACTCAATGCAGCTGAACAATCAATCAATTAAGCAAATAGTCTTACTGTCCCATATGTTAATAATCACATTATCTGTAATTACCTGCATTGTATATGTATACCCAATCTGTATTGTGCCCAGTTTGCATTTCAGTAATGGCGACCGCAGCAACTGCAACTGCTACTGCTTCTGCTTCTCGAGTCAGATTGTCAAATGTGCCAGGCTTTAAAATTGCATACCAGAGCCTAAAACACTAGAAACTGTCTGGATACCACCTGAATTCAATACAATTAATGGACAATTTTTTTCTTACCCGTGAATCAACATGTGGATCTGAAAAAATATTCTTGTTCACTGCCAAGACATATGTTGAAAAGCTCAGTAGTACCCTGTATTGGATAATGGATGGCACTTTTAGAACTGTGTCAAACCTATTTCACCAACTATATTCAATACATGCGCCTGAGGGTGCACAGGATACCTGTCGGATACTGCCATTAGCATGCTGTTTGATGTCTTCAAAGTCACAGGACTGTTATTTACATATGTTCCGAGACCTGCAAGATGTGGCAGATGAGCATAGTCTCACTCTGTCACCCAAATATGTTATTACTGATTTTAAGCAGGCGGCAATTAATGCCTGCAAGACAGAGTTCACTGACACAGAAAGCAAAGACTGTCTATTCCACTTGGGCCAAATTGTGTGGTGAAATTTACAAGGCTGTGGTCTGGCAAATAAGTATGGAAGTGAGCCAGAGTTTAGCCTTTTAATGTGACAGCTGGTGACACTTGCCCTTCTTCCTCCAAACAAAATCCCAGATGTTTTTGAGGAACTAAAGAGTGACATGCCTTGTGGAATAGAGGACGTCATAGAGTGGTTTGAGGAGACTTATGTTCTTGGCAGGAAAACGTGCAGAATGAGGAATAACACAGTGGTTAGGTCACTGCCACTGTACCCCCCTGAATTTTGGTCTGTCCATAACCAGATGCTTGACAGTGTTCCACTGACTCAAAATCAGGTTGAGGCATGGCACAGACGCCTAGGCACAATGGTGGGTGCCTTGCATGTTGGTGTGTACAGGTTTGTAGAGGAGCTGTACAATGAACTACTAGTGACTGAGAGCACTACAGAGAAAATCAACCGTGGCATGCCTAAGTCGCCAATAAAACAAAATACCTGAAAAGAGAAGAGCAGATCAGCAGTATTATAGCAGACATTGATCGGCGGTCTGTTAAGGACTATGTTCACGGCATAGCTCATAATTTGGTAATATGATGCTGTTCCTTTAATGTTGCAGGAACTTTATAACGTTTGACCCTTTTCCACGGAGCGTGGATTGCCGTAGCGTAGCGTAGCTTGCAGGTGAACCATGCTACAGCACGGATTTTAACAATTCTCTTAATAAAGTTTGTTTTTAAATCATTTGGAGTTTGACTCCATACTCAACTGAAGTGGCAGAACTCTCAGGTAAGCTCTAATAACAATAACAATTATGTTTATCATTGTCTGAAAAATGCTGTGTGGACCTGATATCCGTTTTCTATAGTTTTGGTGCTGATTGTTGGAGCTACTATCCTTTTGTCATCCAGTTTGAAAACAGGCAGTTATAAGGTGAGATAGTGTGTCTATCAGGAAAATGCAGTTGGGCAATGATGTGCCAAGCAATGATGTGTTGGGGAATCGACCGGATCCCATAGTGCCACAACCCTCTATGCCACTGGGTCAGCTACGGACAATACATACTTTGTATAGGTTAAGGAAGAAGAGAGACAATGTTTGGATGATATTTAAAACATCACAGTTACATTACGATTTATTTTTGTTTATTATTTTTTGCTTGGCAGGTAGGTACTCTAGACATGTTAATAGTAAGTGGAGGACACAGATTGTGAAGTTTCCAGTATTTATTGTATTTTTAATTTTTTGTTTGTGGGTGACATTTTACGTTTAGGGTTTGTTTGGATAAACATTTTTTTGCTGTTGTTAATTAATTTATCATTTCTCTGGTGTAGGCACACATCATGGTCTGACATTCCAGCTCCATCATCCAGCTTCTCAGGAACTTGTGTTGACGCCCACTTCTTCCCCCCTGGCTTAACCCTCCCCCATGGCTGGGAGATGACAGTTCCCATCTACCATCAAGCAATGGATCCAGTTCATGGTGTGAGGGCCCAGTCGGTAGTGAGGAGCCTGCAAGGGGTCAGAACTCTCACTCTGCAAAGCCTGGCTTTCTCCCCTCTATTTTTCTACCTGTAAGTTATCAACTTTGGGGTGTATGCAAGCATGCAGAGTGCATAACTGTCAGCTTCTCCTTGTTCTGTAGGCCAGTCTACATGCACTGCCACCTGTGGTCAACTAGGTGACAGTATTTCACTGGGGCTGACTGCCTCCCTTCATGGAGGAGGACAACATCCTCTCGGACACTCAATTCCCCCCCCCCCCTTGGCTGGCTCCCAATGACTCTGGCTTGATTCTGAATCTGGGCCATTGGCATCATGATCAGAATCCCTACTGTTGCACCAGTGGAATAAGAAAAAAAAACTGGTAACACACTCTACAGTGTATCTTTTTAGTGGAGCAGTTAGAATAACAAATTCAAACTGCATAATGAAGTGTGATTGCAGACTTTAATAAATCAAAAACTAAAAATACAGTGCACGAATCCAGTGCATTGTTTTTTTTTTTTGCTATTAAAACATCTTTATTGTTTTCACCAAAGTCTCATCAAAAACATAACCTAGTAGGCAGAGTTAAAGGTACGAATTATTGTAACATTTAACAGCTAAATTTTAACTCACACATTCAATTCACAACTTAAACCCCTCCTCCCCTTCCCCTACCAAGGCTACACACATAAACATACCCTAATTTGTCTTCCCTGAGGTAGTCTGATCGTCAGGTTTCCACGCCATTAGGAGCGTTTCTAATGAACTCCAAAGTGACGTATATATTTTCAGTCTACCTCGCATACAAGCAATATGCCTTTCTAGCTGCAGTGCCAGAATGCACTCTCTGTACCACTCCATCAAGGAAAGGGGATTTGTCACTAGCCCAATGCCTCAAAATTATCAATTTAGCAACGGCTGATACGAGTGACATTTGGGCCTTTTTAATCTTAGAGATACCTACTGGGAAAAGACTCATCAGACATACCTCAGGGGTGAACATGGTTTTTAAGCCAAGGATAGGGTCTAATAGGTTATTAATGGACCGCCAAAAGGCCTGCATGGAGGGGCATAACCAGACCATATGGTACAAGGTACCATCGTCCTTCCTGCATTTGCCACAGAGGGGCGTACCCTTTGCCCCATATTTACATAACTGGGCTGGAGTTAGGTACATATTATGCATTATATTAAAATGTACCATTCTCAGCCTATCTTGCTTTATGTATTTATACATTGTAAGCCAAAGCTTCTTCCAAAGACTAGGTATCTCCGGTATTCCCAACTCCCTCGTCCAGTAAAAACACACCCCTGACGGAAGTCTGAAGTCCCACTCCTGGAGTGTTTTGTATATCTTGGAGACTGGGCGCGGCTGAGAAGCTATACATAAAAGTGTATTAAGATCTCTTTCCCCTGTGGTCGACGGGTGCTACCCGAGAAAAGAAAGAGGTTAGGGCCTTGCTGACTTGTAACCACTTAAATAATTCCTGATGCGCAACTCCTAAAGATCTCATTAGCTGATCAAAGGGCAGAGGTCTCCCTTTCACCCAAAGGTCCGAGACCCTAAGGTGACTTACCTGGGGCCAAAATGTAGTGGACAATGTCGCACCCCCAACCTTAATATGTGGGTTACCAAAAATGGGTTGGCCGACCCGAATGGTACCATTTTACTGTAAGGTATTTTTGTAGCTGATGAAAGGCCTTTAATGACCATCCCATAGGGTTGCTTTTCAAGGGCTTAGGGATAGCTGACGGGGAAACATATAGCAGGGCCCACAGCGAGCAATTCGCCCTCTTCACCAAATGTTGCTCTATATCTACCCACAAAGGTAAGTAAGTCAATTGACTGTTCCCTCCACTCCAATAACCCAGCTTGACTTAAGTGCTGTGCAGTGTAATATAGGAAAAAGGAGGGAGCGGCTAATCCTCCCTTTAACTCCGGGGCTGTCAATTTGATGTAAGATCTACGAACCCTTTTCCCGTGCCATATAAATAGTTTAAATGCCATCTGTAAATTGGAAAACCACCCTTTCGAGAGATATACTCCCATCATACCCAGGGGATATAATAATCTTGTCAATATGTTCATTTTAATAATACTCAGCCTTCCCCAAAGTGAAAAAGAGAGCAGTCGCCACCTATCCATAGCCCCCATTATTGTTTTAACTAGACTACCCAGATATCCAGTGCATTGTTAAAGGAATAATGCCCTCCAGGGTGGGTGTTATGCTAGGATAACCTCTTGCCTCGGGTGGTTGGGCCCAAGGTTGCAGGCTGAGAGTGTCCAAAAACCAAGAAGAGATGTTATCCCAGCAGAACACCCACCCTGGAGGGCATTATTCCTATTATACAATGGCTTGTTGTTTTATATAGAATAAAAATATATATTTTAAAGAAAATATTTTTGTTTCTTAAGAAAAGATGCTAACAATGATAATGTGACAAATGATAATGTGACAAATCAGCTGGGATGTTATGATAGGATAGCATCCCTGCTGTAATGGCTAACTGACCAATCAGATGCCAGGATTCTTTCTTGCCATTGTATAATCCACATTTAGTACTTGCTGGTGTAGTGACTTAAGCTCTGACCACAAATAAGGTGTCCTGGAGCTTTGTCAGTAGAGCTTCATCATGGGGCAGGTACCTTAGTGGACTGGCTTCTCCTAAGTACTAGTGGCCATTAATTATGTACCACCTGTGAACTTGCTGTTCAAAGAAAGCAGTACCCAATCCAGTTTAGGAAGCCAGTCCACTAAGGTACCTGTCCCCCTGATGGAGCTCTACTGAGCGAAGCTCCAGGGCACCTAGTTTGTGGTCGGAGTTTAAGACAATGCACCAGCAAGTGCTAATTGGGGAATGACGCACTGGATTCTCACACTGTGTTTTTTGTTTTTTGACTTGTTAAAGTCTGTAAGCACACTTCACTTTGCAATTTGAATTTATTATTTTAACTGTGCCACTAATAGTTTACACTGTATAGTGCATTACCAGTTGTGTTCTTATTCTGTTTAGACTTCAGGCGTTAGCAGCACCCAGGTATTGCACTGTCCTCACACCAGAATCATTCACAGTTTTGCTGCATCAGTTGGCCAGTTACAAGCATTTTTTACCACTGTGTTGATGACACATTCTGTCAGCTATAAGGCAGGAAACAAATTGCCTGTGACAGTTAAGCCACCTTCATTGTCACTTTTTTCTTTCCCTCCACCCCTTCCCATCGGCCTCTCCTTCGGTCCACCAATGGGTCCCACAGCTCACTCCGCCTCCACTACTAGCCACCTCCATCACCACCACATATTCCAGCCACCCCAGGGGCATAACCCGGTGTAACCCTTCACTGGGTGTGTCGCCTTCCTCTGAGGGGAAAGGCGCCAGTGGGGGACAGCCTGTGCACTCCTTCATTGGCCCCCAAGGGTGCTGCTGAGGCAGTCTTCCTGGGCTAACCAGGACTTCTGTGGCAGCTGGATACTGGGAAACCATCATCCGATGAAGCAGGGAGCTTTTTCCTGCTTTTTCTCCTTGGGGCGTGGCTTCTACCCCGATGTCAAGGCATACACTGACATCTACCATGCCCCCAGTCAGCAGAGTCCAACATACCGTTGTTCTCTTGGCCTCCGCCAGGAGCCAGTTAATGCCAGACTCCATCCCCTCCCTCCCCCTGGGAGAAGGTGAGCAGTCATTAGACGCTCAAGCCTTCTGCCCCTGGCTGGCCCTCTGGCATCCTGGGTCCATTCCCAAACCCGGGTTGCCAGCGTCAAAGGCAGAATTATAACTGCTGCACCGATGGGCTGGCCAGTCTCACATTTTAAATTTCCTTCTGTCTGGCTTCTGGTTCCGCCTTCTATCAGTGGAAATGTGAGTAATTTCTGCTTCGTACCCTTGAGGAGAAAAGCTAGTAAAACCCAGTGGGAGGACGGTCCGCACCATCCAGAACTAATACAGTAGAAGAATACTAAAAATGAACAATGACAGCAAAATATAACCAAGAAGATACTCTTTTGGGCTTTTTAAAGCCTAACAGCCGGTCAGAGCCTCGAGACACCAGGGCTACAAGCCACAGTAGATCGACTTACATGACCTTGGTCTCCCATAGTGAAGACAGCGAGGATGCCAGTCATAAAAATTTCACAATTACTTCTAAGCAACTATTTAAAGACCTGTCCAAGATAAGCACCACAATGTTCAGTCTATGAAAAGCCATTTCAGAAAACACAAAAGGACTACAAACTGTAGCCAAAGAACAGCTGACATGGAAAGTGAGCTTGCAGAAATATCAGAAGCAGAGGAAAAACATGAAGCAACCATCTAATACCTTTTAAAAAGGCAAAGAGAAATAACAGAAAAGACATACGACCGGGAACTGAGAGCCTGTAGAGACAATTTAAGACTGTATGGGTTGTCAGAGGATACAGAGACTGGCACCATGGAAATCTTCTTAGATTCCTTCCTAAAACAGCTGCTTGATCTAGCACTCAAAACTAACTTAAAAATTGTGCGAGCGCACAGAGTGCTGGAAAAAAAAAACCTGCGGACCCCAAAGCAAACCCAAGCTCCATAGTTATGAAATTTATGGATTACAGAGTTAAAATTATAGTGCTCCAGATAGTGTGGGTGAAGAAGATTTGCTTCAGGGACAAAAGGCTATACTTTGACCAGGACATCACATCACTACTAACAATCAAAAAGCACCTTAGTTCCAGAGGCACTAAAATGCATTTAATAGACCTGCTCAAATAAAGATCTTTCTACCAGAAGGGCTGGTATTCTTCTGCACCCTGAAAGAAGACAAACCTACACTACAGAAAGTGGAGGTGCCACCAGAGCTCTATGCAAGTCCAGATGACACCTATCAGGTGGAGCTTCCCAACTACAGCCCCGGCAAGAGGGCCTCAGGACCGAACAAAAGGGACTGGAACTCCAGACAGAGTAAGAACCACACAGTAAGTCCAAAGAAGGAACCCCAAACCAGCACTTCCAACACCTGATCCCTGAAATATTTGTAACTACTTAAGGACTAGGGGACATTTCAGGTTTGAAGGTAGGATCCAATGTCAACTGGATCCCTTGTGGTGAAGAAAGGATGAAGATGATGGTGCCATCTTGCATAGTTACAACATAGAAGATTCTCTAGGTCCTAGGACTATTTAAAATGAACTGGGGTACAAAGGCTTTTGGGAAATTCTGATGTGGTAATGTTCTACTGGATGGGAAGGGGCACTTCTGGGGAAATGAAAGTATGCATCTCAGCCGGGGGGGGGTCAGGTAACATAAGGTATGAATGAATGTGAGGTACTTGGTTTTGGTACTATTTATCCCCTGCTAATGTAATCTACTGTGGTGCTGCTTTCCTCTTCTTCTTTTCAGGGACCATGATGCCTAGTTAAAAGGTCCCACGGGTGCAGTAGGTATGAAGAGAAGGAGAGAATAGCCCAAATGGAGCTGGGAATGACTGCATCTCAACAGAAGGACACTGCTGGGGACAGGGGAGTCAGCAGTTTCCCACAGAACACAAATAAGGCTTAGAAAGCAAGAGATATGAGCTGCAGCATTGCAGACACATGAGGAAGAACTCTGCATCATGGTTTGTCCTGAGACAGGGTAAGGCCTTCTTTGTGTGGGCTACTGTTAAGGCTGTGGGTGGAGGGCTGCTGTCAGGCTGATGAGTAAAGAGTGGCAGGCATATGCAAGACATAAGTAAGGCCTGTAGGTGGAGGATGAGGAGTGAGGACAGGAGTGAGGGGCACCAAATGTGGAGATTTGGTTGGGCTTGTTGTAGCGAGGGGAGTGTATGGAAAAAATAAAATGAAAAGCAGGAAGGTAAGATGTACACAGGGGCCACCCACACACACTATCCGAGAGGTACAGTCTTACCGAGGGAGCCTTGGTGCCCACTCCCTGGATGGAGACCAAGCCTTGCATTTGCTGGTTGGCTCTCCCCACACCCCAATTAAGAAGGTTGTGACACTATTCAGTGGCCTTGGATAGTTCCCAGGGCTGGAGTACTGGAGGTAGTTAGGGTCTTGGGGGGCGGACCTCTCTGGTACAATTTCTGCACCTCAATTGGCAATTGGTATTATGAGAAGTGCAGGCTTGATGAAAATGCTGTCTCTGGCTCTGGTGACACAATGGGAAATAAAACGAGATCTAAGGTATTGACATACCTGCAGGGCTGTTGCTGGGGGGGGGGGGAGGAGACAGCCTAGTCAGGTGAAAATTCGATCAACTAGGAGAGGGGAAGGGGAGGAGCATTTTGGCCTTATAGTAGAGGGGTAGGGTGCTACACTCACAGGGGAAATTGTAGATGTTGCACCCTAGGGCAGTAGTAAAGTCCCCAATACTTCCCTATCAGAGGATTTTGAATAAAAAGAAGGATCATAACTGGTTGGATCATAGGGAAAACAAGGACATACCAAGCCAATTTCACAGAACCCCTGGGTGTACACCACAATGAAGTCAAGATAAGGCATTTAAAAAAAAAAGAGGGAGGGAGGTATTGAATAAACCTGACAAGGTAATTTTGACACCCCTTCTGGGGAGATGCACATGTAGGAGGAGGGAGTGGGAATGTAAGGAGATTGTACAGAATACTTAGTGGACATACTGCGCTCACGGTAAACTTATACAAATTGGGAATAAGGTACGATTTCTTTGCTTGAAGTGCTACCCTCAGTGGGGAAAGAAGGGGATGGGAGTTTGAAAGTGCAAGTGTAGCTCAAGGCCCCAGGGAATGGGGCCTCACCCAGCCCTTCAGTATACATCGAAAGGATGGACTGGGTGTCAAGGATGCTTTGAAAAGTACAGGAGAAAATATAGGTTTGAAAATTCCAATGTTATAGCTGTAAATAGTTTCAAATGTTTGGCACTGCACTGTTGGTGGAAATGAGTCACTTTGCAGTTCTTGTCACTGTGAAAAATGGAGAATGGTAAGATAATAACCTACAAGTTTTAAGTTAGAATTTAAAACTTATTTATTTAAACAGGCATATGGAGAGTGATTTTATTGTTTTTATTGTAATCATATTGTTATTGTTGTTGTATGTTATATGTATGTATTTTAATTGTGTATCTGTACAGCGCTTTGGCTTTGAAAAGCGCTTAAAAAATAAATTTGTGCTTACTTACTTTACTTACTTACAACATCAGAGAATTGAACAGCCCTATCAAAAGATCTAGAATTTTAAGTGAATTGAAAAAACAAAGAGCAGAGGTGGCATTCCTGCAGGAGACCCACCTGATACCAGAGGAGAAAGGGAAACTAAAGAGAGGGTGGGTGGGCTAGGTATACCCCTCCTCTTACCAATCACACCCACATAAATTCATAAAAATTACCCTCTAGAAGTGAAAGAATATGACAGGACACTGCGGGCAGATACTTAATGATAAGAGATACCTATAGGACAATATCCTGCTCTCTGCTAAATATATACACACCCAACCAAGAAAAAGAAAGAATGTCATTTCTAAAACAGGTGTTGACTAAGTTTGTCACCCCCGCCAAGAGAGAGCTGTATGTATTGCGGGGACTTCAACATGGTACTGAACCCAGTGGTTGATAGGTCAGGCAATGGAATGGGTGTAAGAACAATACACTCCAAAACTAGGGACTATACTTGCTGGTTGGCTCTGTACCAGACCTAGATACATACATAGATACATAGACAGTGTCGGCAGATAAGGGCCTATGGCCCACCCAGTCTGCCCATTTGAGCTTGTAAGTTCAGCTTGTTTTCCCCTTACCCCTGACCTCCAGAATTCCTTTATATCTATCCCATGCATTCTTAAATACCGTGATTGTTTCAGCCCCCACCACTTCCTCTGGCAGGGTGTTCCACTTGTCCACCACCCGTTCTGTGAAGAAATTCTTTCTTGTGTTTCCTCTGAATCATCCTCCCTCCAACTTCATCCCATGCCCTCTAGTCCTGGAACATCTTTTTCACTTAAAAATAGTGTTTTCCTGCACCCTGTTCCTCCCTGTAAGATATTTGTATGTCTCTATCATATCCCCTCTCTCCCTCCTCTCCTCCAGGGAGTACATGTTCAATTCCTTCAACCTGTCTTCATAGGACTTGTGATGCAATCCATGCACCATCTTTGTTGCCCTCCTCTGAACCTTCTCTACCCTGTCTGTGTCCTTACGTAGGTATGGTCTCCAGAACCGTAACACTGTACTCCAGGTGGGGCCTCACTAGTGTCTTGTATAGCGGAATTATGACCTCCCTTTTCCTGCTGGTGATGCCCCTGCCTATACATCCCAGCATCCTATTTGCTTTACCTGCTGCCTTGTCACACTGTTTTCTTACCTTGAGGTCATCAGAGATGATAACCCCAAGATCCCTTTCCTGCTTGGTGCATGCTATATCCTCACCCCCAACTGATATATTGTGCCAGGGTTTTTGTGCCCCATATGCATTATCTTGCACTTCTTTGCATTGAATTTCAACTGCCAAACCCCTGACCATTCTTCAAGTTTCTGCAGGTCGCTTCTCATTCTGTTTACACCCTCTGGTGTGTCTACTCTGTTACAGAGCTTTGTGTCATCAGCGAACAGTGAAATTCTGCCTTCTAGGTCCTGCGCCATGTCACTGATGAAGATGTTGAATAGGACCGGTCCCAGCACTGATCCCTGTGGTACCCCCACTGGCCACTCTTCCCTCTGTGGAGTGACAGCCATTTACCACCACCCTCTGTGTCCTGCCACCCAGCCAGTTACCTACCCACCACACTACTGTCCTGCCCACACCCACATTCCCCAGTTTGTGTAATAGTCTTCTATGTACACAGTGTCAAAGGCCTTGCTGAAGTCCAGATAGGCCATGTCCACTGCCCTCCCCTGATCCACCTCCCTAGTCACCCAGTCAAAAAAATTCAATGAGGTTGGTCTGACACGACCTCTCCCTGGTGAAACCATGCTGCCTTGGGTCCTGTAGTCCATTGACAACCAGATGTTCCACCAATCTCTCCTTCAGTAGTGCTTCCATGATCTTCCCCACTACCGAGGTGAGGCTGACTGGTCTGTAGTTCACTGCTTCCTCTTTGTTCCCACTTTTGTATAAGGGGACTACATCTGCTGTCCTCCAGTCTTTGGGTACCTCCCCTGTTTCCAGTGATCGGCTAAACAGGATAGCCAGAGGTTCAGCCACTACCTCTCTTAGTTCTTTAAGGACCCTGGGGTGCACCCCATCTGGCCCCATTGCTTTATCAACTCTTATTGCTTCCAGTTCCTTCAGGACCCTTTTTCGTGTAAAGGGACTTGTGTCCATTTCTGCACCATTCTCACCCCTTGTACTCCCTTCAGACCCATCACCCTCCTCTTCCTCAGTAAAGACTGAGCAGAAATACCTGTTCAGTATGTCAGCTTTACTGTTGTCATCCTCCACGTGGCCCCCATCCTCCCTCTTCAGTCTTACTATCCCTCCCTTTGTCTTTCTTTTTTCACTTATGTACCTGTAAAAGGTTTTGTCCCCTCTACCCACTGATTTTGCAATGTGTTCTTCTGTCTGAGCTTTGGCTTCCCTTACTGACCTCCCTGCCTCCCTTTGCTTCTCCTGGTACTTCTCCCTATCCCCTTCTGCCTGTGTCTTTTTGTATTGCCTGAATGCAATCTTTTTGGCTTTCACTTTCTTTGCTACCTCTTTGAAAACCATAATGGTCTCCTCTTTTCCTCTTGCTAACCAGCTTAATACATAATTCTGTTGTTCTTGTAATCCCCATTTTAAATACTGCCCACTGTTCCTCAACCCCTGATGCCTGTCCCATTCCCTTAATGCCTCTTTCAAGTATCTCCCATTTTCCCAAAGTCTGCCCCCTAAAATCCAGGATACGTGTTTTTGTGTGGTTTGGTTCTGCCTTTCTGTGATTTCAAACCACAATGACTGGTGGTCACTGTTTCCCAGGTGCTCCCCCACTGTTACCCCCATCACACTGTCCCTGTTTGTGAGCACAAGGTCCAGTATTGCCTTCTGCCGAGTTGGTTCCATGACCAGTTGCTTAAGGAAGGCACCCTGAAGGGAGTCCAGGATAAATCTGCTCCTAGTTGATGCTGCTGCTGGGATGCTCCAGTCCACGCCTGGAATATTGAAGTCTCCAACCAGTACTACCTCACCCTTGTCTGCCATCCTTTGGATGGCTAGCATCAGCTCCCTATCTGTTTCTTCCTCCTGGGCTGGTGGTCTATAGACCACATCTGCAGGATGGCTGTTCCCATTTTCCTTTCCAGCTTAACCCACAGTATCTCTCCCCATTTTGTTCCTCCTGGATCTCTGTGGCCCTTATGTCATTTATCACATACAGTGCCCTCCTCCTCCCTTCCTGCCTGCTCTGTCTCTTCTGAATATGTTGTAGCCAGGTATGGCCATCTCCCAGTCGGGTTATCATTACACCAGGTTTCAGTGATGGCCACAATGTCCAGGTCTGACTGCACCATGACAGCCTCCAGATCTTCCATCTTGTTGCTAAGGCTCCTGGCATTTGCACACATGGCTTTCCATGATTTGACCTGCCTAGACTGTCTCACTGTTCTACTCCAGCCCCTTCCTTGGTTGTCATTTATCCCTGGTTCTCCTTGCTGTCTGCCCGTCTGCTGAATTTTGCCCCTTTTCTGCTTATCCACCTCTTGGGCACTAATCTCCATCTTTGCACACTGCTTTGCAGAGATAGCCACTCCTCTGGTTCACTGGTTCCACTGCTAGCTGTGGGGGAGAGCAAGTAGGTACCCTCCTTGCTGGCCTGCCACCCCCCTTTGCTAGTTTAAATGCTTGTCAATGTAGCATTTAAACTTATCATTGAGTGCTTGGATTCCCCTCCAGGATGGATGCAGGCCGTCAGGCTTGAACAAACCTCCATCCCTCCAGGTGGGTCCCCAGTCACCAATGAATCCAAACCCTTCTCACAGCACCAGTTCTTCAACCATGAGTTAAAGTTCCTGGTGCATGCACTCTATGCTCTCCCTTGCCTCTCACAGGTAGTACTTGAGAAAGTGACAGAAGTAGCTACTTGCTTGAGACCCCTCCCCAGTTTCCTAAACTCTTCCTGAACTTCCTTTGGCTCCCCTTTTGCCAGGTCATTAGTACCTAGGTGGATAATGACATCCAGCTCACCCTCCCGTCTTGCCTTCCCAGTGATCCCCAGGATCTTCCTTCCATCCCTCCATGCTACTCAAGGATTGATCCCTTCTTCATCATATGGAGTGGGTCCATGCCCTAGACTTTGCCCAGATTCTCCCAAGAACCCTGTCCGATCATGGAGCAGTCTATATGACTATATGCTTGTCCTCTACCTTGAAGTCCTCCTCCTGGAGGTTCCATATTTCTCTCTTGATCAGAGAGGATTGTAAAACACTGGTAAAGGCCAGCCTAGAAGAATACAAGGAGCTAAATGCCCCTGCAGACTATTCATATGCAACTTTGTGGGATGGATACAAGGCAGTATTGACAGGGAAAATTATAAGTTTGGCAGTGGTGGCAAAGAGAGAGAGGCTGAAGGAGCAGCGGGCCCTTGAGGAGAAAATCTTTGACCTGGAGGCAGAACATAAGCTTGCCCTAGATGTAGGGATAAAGAGAGAGATGGAGGCACAAAGATTCAGACTTAACAAGCTGCTGGATGACAAAATTGAAGGAACCCTCCGTTACTCCAGGCAAAGGAATTATGAGGCAGGGAACTGTGCAGGGAAGCTATTGGCATGGCAGTTGCGCAAGAAGCCAGCAGGGCCAGTGGCATTAAAGAAACGACACAACCAGAGATCATCAGATCATGACTCGAATCCCTTAAAGATTTCCCATCACTTTCTAGCATTCTACAAAAACTTATACACGAGGGAAAAAATAGACCAGTGGGAGGAAAAATTGGATACCTTCTTTTTTTTAATTTTTTTTTTATACTCCTCCCCTCACCTGGCTGGTCTCTCCTTCAGGCCACCACATGAACTCCCCACCACGGCTACTCTCTGACCCCTACCACCCCATATTATAGCCAGCCCCCAAGTAACCCCGGTGTATCCCTTCACCAGGCGGGTCTCTTACCTCTGAAGGAGAACGGCCCTGTCAGCCAACCAATGATCCTGGGCTGCTGCTGGGATGGCATATGGAGGTCCGGGATCCCAGTAGTGAGGGTTCTGGAAGGCCATCACCCCATCGGCCTGGCACCATTTTCTGCTTTGCTCCCTTGAGAAGTGACGTGCCACTGATGTCAAGGCATACACCAACGTCCGTCACTCCCCTAGTGTATTGGGGTCGATGTCCTGCCATACTCCCAGCCTCCTCCAGGAGTCAGCAGGTGCTGAGCAGTGTATCCACCCTCCCTCCTGAGAAGGCGAGCCATCGTTGGACGCTCATTTTCTTCTCTCCCGGCTGACCCTCCAGCAACCCGAGTCCATTCCTGAATCCAGGTCGCTGGCGTTGCAAGTGGAAATCCAACCGCTGCGCCGGTGGGCCAGTGGATTCCTTCTTTAGTAAAATGACTTTACCATTACTGAAGGAATGCCAGAGGGAGGAGTTGGAGGCCCTGATAACCCAAGAGGAGACAGCAGGTTTGATTTTACAGCTTAAGGGAGGAAAGGCACTGGGTCCGGATGGATTCCCAGCAGAGTTCTATAAAGCTTTTGAGAAAGAACTAGCCCCACACCTAGGAGAGGTATGTAGAGCAATCCGTGGGGGGAAGGAGCTCCACCCTACTGGCAGTATGCCCAAATATTAATTCTCTACAAGGAGAGAAAACACTTCACCCTCCATGGGTCATACCAACATATCTCTTTGCTTAATGTGGAAAAGAAAATATTTAACTCTGTATTGGCCAGGAGACTGTAGGGGATGGTGGAATCACTAGTCCACCTGGACCAGACAGGGTTTATAGGGGACTGCTGATAGATGACAACATTTGCTGTTTGCTGAATGTGAAGGACTGGCAACAAAAGAAAAAAGAACTCACATTGGCAGTCTTCATGGATGCTGAAAAGGCATTTGACCGGGTGGACTGGGGATTCCTCTTCAGGACCCTGGAGTTGATGTGACTGGGTGGCAGGTTCCAAAACAACATAGGGGCATTATACGCCTCCCTTCAAGCCACAGCAAGTCAATAGGATAACTTCTCCCAGATTCCACCTACAGAGAGGCACAAGGCAGGGATGCACACTTTCCCCACTCCTCTTCACCCTGGGAATTGAACCACATGCTTTGGTTATCAGGAACAAAGAGGCAGCAAAGAAAATCCAGGTAGAAGGAAGCACACAATTTCTTTATACATCGATGATTCCCTCTTTTCTCTCACATCACCACAGACCTCAGTGCCTGCACTCCTAGAAAGTCTTGAAGAACATGGTCAAATTTTGGGGTACAAGATTAACCTAGAGAAATCAGATGCCACTAAGGTGAGTGGTCACATCACTAGAGAAATGCTGGCCAACTTCTCATTCAAATGGGCCACTAACAGTGTGGTGAGATACCTCGGGGTCAAGATGTCCCCTCAAAAAAACTCCTTGTTCAACTTGTACTACTCCAAACTATGGACAGAGATACAGGCTGATATCAATAGGTGGGATACCCTACCCTCACACTATGGGGGTAGGATAGATACCCTTAAAATGAATATCCTACCCTGCATGCTGTTTCTATTCCAGGCCCTACCCATTGTGATTCCGGGGTTATTCTGAAAAATACTTAAAATACTTAAAAAAACTATAAGCAAATTTATTTGGAGAGGTGGGGACAAAGAACCATGGCAAGGGGTCTCTCTCTCTCCAGAGAGAGAGAGAGAGAGAAAGAGTGGCCATGACAGATTTGCAAATGTATTATTACAAAGCACAACTTGCACCAGTGGTGACATGGATAAAACAGAGTAGTGACTCCAGGTGGAGGAAGATTGAAGCGACACAGAAAGGAAACACCCCTCTCTTTGTGTTACCTCATGCCACCTTCACAGCTCAGATATGGAAGGAGGTGGGTAATCCCTGGGTCAGACACATGGTGAGAGGTATAGCCATGGCTAGATTCCTCATGGGCACTCCAAATAAAGTCAGCCTCCTAACATTGATAGTGGGAGATCCGTAGTTCCCCCCCACCCATACAGACCCAACATACTGTAGGTGGAACCAGCGGAAGCTAATAAGATACAGCTCCCTATTCCAGAATAAAAGAGTCATGGCATTGAGAGACCTACAAGTGAAATACAGCCTACCTCACTCAGATTTCTGTAGATATCTCCAAGTAAGACATTATATAATATCAAAAGACATAATCAATAAAGTGGAGAGAGAAATGTCCCCGCTTCAGAACTTCCTCTGCTGGGCCACTAAACTTAGAAATCCCAAAGGACTACTCTCTTTAACAAATCATGGGAGGATGTGGTGGTACCTGAGGACTGGAGGAGGGCAGATGTGATTCCTCTTCACAAAAGTGGGAGTAGGACAGAGGCAGGAAACTACAGACCTGTTAGTTTGACCTCAGTGGTAGGTAAAATGATGGAATCACTTCTGAAGAAAAGAATTGTTGAGTACCTAAAGGCCAGTGGGGCACAGGACCCAAGGCAGCATGGATTCACGAAGGTCGTGTCAGACGAATCTAATAGATTTCTTTGACTGTGTGACCAAAGTAATAGACCAGGGAGGGGCTGTGGACATGGCTTACCTAGATTTTAGAAAGGCATTTAATACAGTCCCACACAAAAGATTAATACACAAGTTAGCCAGCCTTGGAGTGGGTCCCAAGGTGGTAGCGTGGATAAAATATTGGCTAGACAACAGGATGCAAAGCTTAGTAGTAAATGGAGTTTACAGTGAAGAAAGGAGGGTTACTAGCTGGGTACCGCAGGGTTCAGTACTGGGACCAGTCCTTTTTAATGTCTTTATACGTGACATTGCAGAGGAACTGGAAGGAAAAGTATGTCTCTTTGCAGATGACACAAAGATCTGCAACAGGGTTGATACACCAGATGGAGTGGAAAGGATGAGAAGGGACTTGGCAAGGCTGGAGGAATGGTCAAATGTATGGCAGCTCATATTCAATGCAAAGAAGTGCAAGGTAATGCACCTGGGAAACAAAAACCCAGAGCAAGAGTACACAATGGGGGGTGAGATACTGACAACAGTAAAAATGGAAAGGGACCTGGGGGTAATTATATCAGATGACCTAAAGGTGGGCAAGCAATGAGAAGGCAGTAAGGAAGGCTAGGGGATACCGGGATGCATAGGAGAGAGACATCAATAGTAGAAAACAGGAAGTTGTTTCCCTCTGTACAGACAGTTGGTGAGACCCCATCTGAATTACTGTGTGCAGTTCTGGAGACCCCATCTCACGTAAAGACATAGACAGAGTGGAGGCTGTCCAGAGGAGGGCAACCAAAATGGTGCAGGATCTGCACCAGAAGACATCATGAAGAAAGACTAAAGGAGCTTAATATGTATACCTTGAGGAAAGGAGAGAGAGGGACATGATAGAAACTTTCAAGTACCTCAAGGGAATCAACAAAGTCCAAGAGGGTGGTATCTTTCAGAAAAAGAGATGTGCAAGAACAAGGGGGCACAATTTGAAGATAGAGGGGGGTTGGCTCAGAGGTAATGTGAGGAAGTATTTTTTCACAGAGAGGGTTGTGGATGCATGGAACAGCCTCCCTGAGGAGGTCGTGGAGTCAAGAACAATTGGTTAATTAGGATCTGCAGCTTATCTGTTAGGTAGGAAAATGGTCAGACTAGGTGGGCCAATCGGTCCTTATCTGCCATTAAATTCTATGTTTCTATGATTCTGTGAAAGGTTTTGGGGGCCTACAGGGCCCTACTGGGCACAGATGACAAAACACTAGAGGATCTTATGAAGAAATGGGAGAAGGAATCAGGAGAAATGAGCCCCAGGGAAGGATGGAAGAAAGCATGGGAGACAGGATGGAGGACCACTGCTTCCCCGGGATGGAGGGAGTTCAGGTGGAAAAGTATGATGAGATACTTTCACACCCCCTTGATTACTAGACACTGCACAGCTCACAACTCAGCCTCATGTTGGAGAGGGTGTGGGAAGATTGGTACCCACTATCACATCGTCTGGGCATGCCCCTTGCTGACAGGTTTTTGGGGTAAAATCCAGGCAGAGGTCATCAAGGACTGTGGGTGACAACTCTCAGTAGACTTCAGTCAGCTGGTCCTAGGCATGAAAGTGCATAAAGTCAAATATCCACAGTTTCAAAGGTTGCTGAGAATTCTGAGCCTGGTAGCACTTAAAGAGATCACAGTAAATTGGCTAAAAAGCAACCCACCATCCTTTGAGTCCTGGGTCCAGTGGGTGGAGCATGTAGAGAAAATGGTGCAACTTACAGCAAAGTTAAGGATACAGATTGACAGGCACAATGATATCTGGAATAGGTGACTCTCCAACAGAAACCATGAAGCTAGAGAAACCAAAGCTTAAAAAAGAAGCAGAGGATCACACAAGGTAAGTCAGTCAAGGCGAGTGCGGAAGGGAGGATAGAGGAGGCCCAAGCCCAGCATGCAAGGGTGAGGTTAAAGATGGAGAATTTTCAAGGTAGGAAAATATTTACTCCAGAGAAAAAGCAGAAGCACTGTGAGGAAACAGAGAGAAGGAGGACATGAACAGTGAAAGGGAAAAAAAGAAAACAAAATAATACCATAGGCCAGTGCAAATCTAGAAAAATTGGAGTTTATTATTTGTTATGAGTTGTGTGTGTTGCTGTTATTGAGGATGAATTTCTTCTGGCTGATGTAACTTAGACTGTTAAAACAAGGAATGGTGGTGCAGGGCAGAACCTGCAAGAGAAAAAATAAAGCAGCTTAAAAGTGCAAAGGGTTCATTCAGAGTGATAGTCATGGGATTATACTTAAAAATGCAGACCCTATACTCAGGTGAAAAGCCAAGATTCTGCTGTTAATTATTTACACTATTTCAGATGCATACAGTGCCAGATGTCATGCTAATGAAGAAAACATATAATGTATTTTGATTTTTCCACAATAAAAATAAATAAAAAAAAAATCTTTCTGTCTGTTCTTATAATGCATTTTATATTTATAATAATTTTAAATATAATAATTTTAAATTGAGTGTATAGTATATGTTGTGTGTTGCTGTGTAATGATTTCCAATCACTCAAAATCCTTGCTGTGCATGGGCACAAACTGTAGCACACAGTTCAATAATCACAACAAGTTGTTATGCACAGCTCAAACGCTGTGGCAAGTTTTTGTGCATAGTCCCCCACCCCCACCCCACGATTGAAATAATAATTTATTTTTAATATAGTCACTGACTATGAGTAATGAAGAGTAGATGGGAGGAATGGTCCCATTGCTACTATATTTACTGTAGACTGAAATTTTCTTCCCCTCAGAGTTTTCCGTGTCTCCTACTACCCTTGTGTTCCTTATAAACCCTTTAAAGATGTACCATTGTGTTTCAAACTGACCTGAAGCTTGTGCTGATCAAAATGGATGATTATCAAACTGCTGCATCTCTGAAGATTTTGTACAGGCTGTCTTTTGCCTGAGGATGTATACTAGCAGTAGAGTACGGAGAAAAGTATCAGTCTCACCACTGTACAACTCTGGTGGCACTAAAGATGTCAAACTAAACACCAGGCTTACCACCCAGGAGCTTGATCCCATCAGATCTAAGAAGATAAGTAGGGTCAGACCCAGTCTGTAATTGTTAAAGAGAACCCAATGAACACCAGATGCAGCAGGAAGTGGTTTTGTAACTGTGTAGAGGGCACGATCCTTCATGATAAGTAGTGATAAGGATGGCTGCAGATGGTCAGGCTTGAAGAAACCTCCACCCTTCCAGGTGGGTCCCCAGTCACCAAGGAATCCAAATCCTTTCTTACAGCACCAGTTCTTCAACCATGAATTAAAGTTCCTGGTGCATGTGCCCCTATGTTCTCCCATGCCTCTCACAGGTAGTACTTCTGAGAAGGTGTCAGAAGTAGCTGCATACTTGAGACCCTCCTCAATTTCCTAAACTCTCCTGAACTTCCTTAGGCTCCCCATTTGCCAGGTCATTAGTACCTAGGTGGATAATGATATCCAGCTCACCCTCCAGTCTTGCCTTTCTGGCGATTCCCCAGGATCTTCCTCCCGTCCTGCCATGCTGTGGCACTTGGTAGGCACCTCACCTCCCTGTCATCCTCCTCCTGTGTTCCTAGCTGTATCTATCTTATAATAGAGTCCCCCAGCAGGATATGTTTCCTCATCCTCCTTTGGGGTCCAATGATCTCCTCACTGAGGTCCCCTCCTTGGTTGACCTCCACATCCTTCCCTTCCACTTCTCTGGGTACCTTTGTTTGGTGAAGTGGAATAGGATTTGGGATGTGCTTCTGCCTGACTGTCCTAACCCTCCTTGAGCCCACCGTTATCAAACTGCTACTCATTCTTAGCATACTTTGAGGCAGCTCCATTGGACTGGGTGGTCTCTGGATAGGGGCAAAGGTACTCCTGACCCAGTTTACTTCTGCTCTGTGTTTGGCTACCTCATCCCAAAGTCCATAGAGATGCCTGCAGATAGGGCAGCAACTCAGCATCCAGAAGATCTGCCTGAATACTGCTGCCCCACATCCACTGCATTGCACCTCTCCCCAAATTGTACTGCACTTGTACTGCTATTCCAGTACTTGTCCGTTACTGAAGCTCTCCTTGTAGTTCCCTGTTTATTAATTTACTGCCCTGAAAATCCTGCCACTGATCCACATATATTTTTTAAGGAAAGAAAAAATTAATTAGTCAAAACACTTGTTGTACCGATGGCAGGCTTCCTTCCCTTTATGTCCCTCCTACTCCACAACCTCTGCTGTTCTCTATGCTTGGCTCCTGTCAATCAAATTTAACAGGAAATATAATTAAGAGTGGGGGGGCAGGAGAGGGAACGTGGGTGAAAATTTGCAGCAAATAAAGACGGCAAAGGAAAACAGCACCACAACAAGCATACCAAACTAGGTTTTAAATTTCCAACAGCCCAAAATCAATTCTAAGTAAATACAGCAAAGAAATAACAGTACCACTAAAAGCCCACAAATCTAGGTTTGAAACAAAAACAGCAGTGAGCAGTTACTGCACTGCACTGAAATGAATCTGGATCCTTCCCCTTCTGGCCTCTTCTGAGAAACCAAAAATAAACTTGCTACCTCAGATCGGACTTAGCCCCACCTCCAGTTATCACATAACTGAGGTCAGAGGTCAGACAATTAGCACCCCTTTCCAAACTACAGGGCAAAAAAGACAAGACAAGACAAAATTTGCAGCAAGTAAAGACAGCAAAGGAAAACAGCAGCACTACAAGCACACTCACTGTTGCTGCTGCTCCAATGGCTTTCTGACCACCTCCCAGGACTCCAAAGCCAGCTGCTCCTCTTGGAGTCACCTCTGCTGCTACCCTACTTACTGTGTCCCTGTTCCATGCTGATGTGCTGCCTTGCATGATCCTCACCTGCCTGCTGAGCCTGGGGAATGTTTTGCACTTATGGGTCATGCCATCCTGAGAGTGATGGGGAGAGAGTAAGTAAGGCCCAACTCAGCACCCCACAACTAGAACTGTGCGAGTCAGCAGACAAAGTGTCCAGCTGCACCAATCCTGCTGAAATAGCATCATGTGACTGTGTTACCCCAAGGTATTCCATCTGAAAATGCCGTGGTTGGTCAGGTGAAGTCCTCGCCTGTGTTCCTCAAAATGGTGCACACAGATTGGCTGGGCTGGCAAGTGAGTTTAAGGGATTTAAAGTGACAGTGCTCGTAGCTGGTGGCTGGCTTTTGATGTTGGAATTGCATTCCAGATCTTGTCACTGTTCTGCCTTAATTTAACTCCTGTCTCCGCTGGCACTGCAACTGTATCAATTTCAGGGGTCAGAGCCCCTCTCTAATCTTCCCTGGGGGCTTGCCTCACTCCCCTGTAGTTGGCTCCTATGGTTTGAGCCACTGAAAAGCATTTTAAATAAATTCTAAATAGAAAAAAATATTGCAGCCTAACTGGCAGCTGAGCCCAGCCTGTGTAATAGCTTACTGTCACTCAGCCAGTTATGATATAAGGCCAGCTGACTAGCCCAGTTCTGTTATTGTTCTCGTCCAATCCCAGGTGCTTAATTTGTACTTGGTCCATGTTCTTTTCTTGTAAAATATAGAGTCTCTTTGTCCCCACCCTGCCTCGCAGAGCTAGAAACCCCACTTACTTCCCTAGAGTATCCACCTTTAGTTATGATCCTTCAGTTTGTCTGACAGCACACGTCAGCTGCCATATAATGCCTTCAGGGATGTGCATTTTCCCAAAGTCTATGACAGACCCCGACTGGCACCCTCCCCCCAATCATACCTACAGGCATTATAGGAGTATATGGGTGGCCAGGAGACACTGTGGTACAGTGGTTAAAGCATCTACTGGGGAACCAGAAGATCTCTGTTCAAACCTAAAGAGAGCCAAATACTCACTGTGTGATCTTGAGCAAGTGGCTAAACACCTGTGTTCCAGCCTGTCCTGCTGTGGAAATGAGTGGAAGGCAGGATCCCACTGAAAATGAAGTGCTACATCTCAGTTGGTCTTGCCTTAGAGAATACATTGTAACAAAAATTAAACTAAATAAAGATACAAGCGTTATTACAGTTGCCTCTACTAGCAAACACTGAGTAGATAAGCCAACATCCTAAGCATGAACTGCATTGCCAAGTGAAGAGAAAATGAATAGCCAGATATTAGAAACATAAATGAACATTAAAAAAAGGTTTTTCAAAATGAAGACAAATGTGTCCAAATTAGAGACCCTTGTCCACATAAACTGTGAAGGGGAATCCCAGAAAATGTAGGGGAGTGGCTGAGGGGCGCACCGGGCCAAATAACTTGCACTATAGAGGGTGTATCTGTCATAGTGAAGTGCTTTTCACTGAAGGCAGGACAGTCAAAAGGCATTTGGGGACTATGTTCTCCAATGACAGAGAAACATCAAAACATAGAAAGTAATGGCAGAAAACGACACATAGGTCCATCAAGAGCTCCTTTTCATCCTACTGCTGAGCAGAATTTAAGGAGGTAAGTGATTTGTGGCTGATCAATTGCAGTTATCCCTGGTTTCCTCTCCTGTTCCTCCCTCGGATACTAAAACCTTCTCTAACACTTTGGCATCACAAAGCATTTGTATTTGTTCCACAAAATTTTGAACACAATCAGATTCCCCATTTTGGGTACCTCCCTTGGCAGCCTATTCCATTGGTTGACACCCACTCCTTCCTTGTGTCCCTCTTGAACTACCCCCAACCAGATTCCATCCATGCCCGCTTATTACTGAACTCTCTTTCCTTGTGAGCAGGTCCTTACAGTCCACTCTGTTTATTCTCATTAGGAACCTGTACATCTCAGTCATATTTCCCTTGTCGCATCTTACCTCCAGTGAGTACATCGGACAGCACATGCAACAGACACCAACAGGGCATCAGTAGCACAGCAAAAGCAGCAGGCACCAGCCACTGCAATGGAGGGATGCACATGTGCTAGCAAGCAGTGTGTGGACAAACGGGGAGCAGAGCCCCACTCCCTGCCACACCAGTGAACTGGCACAGAGCGGGAAATGCCACAGCAGCAGCCCCCCCAACCCACCGGAGAATGGTACCATGCTGATGGACACTGACTGCTGCCAGCCCCTGTGGCATCGCTTCACTGCAGAACACCCTGCCCCCGGAGTCAATAAACCCACAGATGCTGAGTGTCACAATGCTTTACTGCGCAACACAGACACAGGATACAAGCATCACCACAGGCATGGATGGCACACACAATACAACAAGGCAACATTATCCAAAGTTACACAAAACATGTCCATTAAGGTGTGGCACACATGCACCCAGGGTGACAACCGTGGCCATATATTACTGGCCACAATATAATCGGCCCAGCAGAACAACAGTCTCTCAGTCATCCACAGTGACCTCCTCCCCTGATGATGTGCTTGAGGTCAAGGCTGAGTCGCACCCCAGCAAGTCCAGGATGAAGCACTGCACAGGGCCCCTGTAGCACTGCAAAAAAAGAGAGGGACCGCTGTTAGTGACATGCCCATGCAAGACCCACTGGCAAGTGAGAACAGGTGAAAAGCAGTGAGGGGAACTGTGAATGGAGGACATACCTGTGAGGGGGACCACCACCTTCCACAAATCAGTGGTATCCAACTTGTAGACTACACTGTCCTCCACATCCCATCACCTGGAGAAGTAGCCTGGGACCTGCAGTCGCCACCTCCCTTTCCACTGCTGAGATGACCACACTTCACAAGAAGCTCCATCAAGCTGTTCCACCCTGAAGAACTTGAGCCCTCTTCACCAGTCCATGATGCTTCTGGAGAGGAAGGGACAGCACGAACAACACGTGATGCCTGCTGAACAACCCCACACATGCCCTGCCACCAACAGACACCACGCCCATGATACTCACCGGCCTATGGCACACAACACGCCACAGGGTCCCCCCTCTGTGGCGGTCAATGAAGTTGTCCTCTAACATCCTTATAAGGTGCCTAGGAAATGGTGAACACCACTGCCCAGCTTCTGTTGCCATGATCCACCCTTGTCATAGTTCCACTCACCCACAGTGCATGCATGTACCAAATGCATGCCTCAGTGTGGTCACTGCATGCTTGGGTGTGGCACACATGACACCAGCAACACCCACATAAGCTACACACCTGTAATCCACTTTGATTGATGCCCTGTGACCGCGATGGTGCAACGTCACAGGGGATGCTGCAGGACAATGGAGAGGTGTCCAGGACTATTGCTGAATTATTACCTGCACAATGTGGTGCAAGCAAGGCATAGATTCCCATGGCTGTAGGACCATGTGTTCCAGCTGTGCATGGATGCCAGTACACAGTGGGACACACACAGCATGGAGCACTTTTGACTGCCCTGGCCCATGATTGCACACCTGTGCGATATGGTCTGGGAGAGCACTGTGCAAAAGACTTGGTGTTCCATGGTGATGAATGTGGAGACAAAGGTGATGTGCACACTGGTCTACTATGCATCAGTGTCATTCCAGCATGTTGCGGGCAATGCCATGGGCTTGATCCAGTCATCAGTGTACAGGTCATTGGCACAGAAAACGGATGCCCTGGTGGACCATATGTGGGCCCATATCACGTTCCCCACGAGCAATGTGGAAGTCCGTGCCACCAAGCAGGCATTCTATGCAGTGGATGGCACACACATTGTCATCCTGACACCCTCCATCAGTGAAGAAGCATACAGGAATAGGAAAGGATTCCACAGCATAAATTGCCAGATGGTCTACAACACCAATGGCATGTTTATCAATGTGTGTGCCATGTTCCCTGGCTTATGCCATAAAGCATACCTCCTGGACACTTTCTCCTGGGCATCATGCTTCATGCAGTTTGACTCAACGGCTAGCTATTAGATGAATAGGATGCAGCCACAGGGGGAGGGAGGGCTTGGATGCCTATTACTGATCGCTATGCCTTTCCTCCACAGGTGACAGTGGATACCCCCTACACCCATATCTGATTACATCAATACTCAATGCAACATCGGCTGCTGAGGAGGCATATAACATGGCACACAGATGGATGAGGGGCATTGTGGAGAGAAGCATCTGCCTCCTAAAGATGTGCTTTCATAGAAACATAGAAACATAGACTTTGACAACAGATAAGGACCTCTTGGCCCACCTAGTCTTCCCATTTCCCTACCTATAGGATAAGCTGTTGATCCTAGTTAACCAACAGCCTATTTCTTCCTACCCCCCACAAGAATTGCCTTATGTCTGTCCCATGCATTCTTGAATTCTCCCAGAGTTTTAGACCCCACAACTTCCTCAGGAAGGCTGTTCCATGCATCCACCTCCTCCTCTGTGAAAAAATGCTTCTTCATATTTGCCCCTGAGCCATCCCCCCTCTATATTCAAATTGTGTCCCCTTGTTCTTGCACATCTCTTTCTCTGAAAGTGCTACCCTCTTGGACTTTGTTGACTCCACTGAGGTACTTAAAAGTTTCTATCATGCCCCCCCTCCCTTCTTTCCTCAAGGGTATACATATTAAGCTCCATTAGTCTCTACTTGTATGGCTTCTCTTGCAGACCCTGCACTATTTTAGTTGCCCTCCTCTAGACTGCCTCCATCTTGTCTATGTCCTTGCAGAGATGGGGTCTCCAGAACTGGATGCAGTACTCCAGATGGGGTCTCACCAACTGTCTGTACAGAGGGATAACATCTTCCTGTTTTCTACTGGTGACGCCTCTCTCTGTACATCCCAGTATCCCCCCAGCCCTCCCTACTGCCTTCTTACATTGCTTGCTATCCTTAAGGTCATCTGATATGATCACCCCCAGGTCCCTTTCCATTGTTGTTGTTATTACTACCTCCACCTGCAATGTGTAATCTTCCCCTGGGTTTTTGTTTCCCAGGTGCATTATTTTGTACTTCTTTGATTGAATCCAAGCTGCCATTCCTCTGACCATCCCTCCAACCTTGCCAAGTCACTTCTCATCCTTTCCACACCTCCTTGTGTATCAACCCTGTTGCAGATCTTTGTGTCATCTGCAAAGAGGCAGACTTTTCTTTCCAGTTCCTCTGCAATGTCACTTATAAAGACATTAAAAAGGACTGGACCCAGTACTGAACCCTGCGGTACCCCACTAGTAATCCCTCTTTCTTCAGAGTGGACTCCATTTACAATTACCTTCTGTGTCCTGTTGTCTAGCTAATGTTTTACCCAGGCTACCACCCTGGGACCCACTCCCAGGCTGGTTAATTTTATTATTAATCTTTTGTATAGGACTGTGTCAAATGCCTTGCTAAAATCTAACTAGGCCATGTCCACAGCCCCTCCTTGGTCTACTACTTTGGTCACCCAGTCAAAGAAATCAATTAGATTAATCTGACATGACCTTCCCACTGTGAACCAACGCTGCCTTGGGTCCTGTGCCCCACTGGCCTCTAGGTACTCAACAATTCTTTCCTTCAGGAGTGATTCCATCACTTTCCCTACCACAGAGGTCAAACTGACAGGTCTGTGGTTTCCTGCCTCTGTCTTGCTCCCACTTTTGTGAAGGAGAATCACATCTGCCTTCCTCCAGTCCTCAGGTACCATACCATCCTCCCATGATTTGTTAAACAGGGTAGTCAGTGGTGTCACTAGTTCTCCCCTTAATTCTTTTAGAATTCTGGGGTGAATTCTGTCAGGTCCCATTGCTTTGTCCACCTTCAGTTTTAGGAGTTCTTTCAGAACCCTTTCTTCTGTGAAAGCACTGGGATCAACCCCCCCATCCAGAGTGCTTCTGGTAATTGGATTAGGCACCTCACCCTCCTCCTCTTTTGTGAATACTGATCAGAAGTATTCATTCAGTATCTTTGCTTTTTCACTGTCCCTCTCTGCCCACCCACCGTCCATTCTATTCAGCCTCACTATCCCTCCCTTTGTCTTTCTACGCTCCCTGATGTACCTATTAAAGGTTTTATCTCCCTTCTTAACCAAGTTGGCTATCTTTTCCTCAGTTTGGCCTTTGCTATTCTGACTTCCCTCCCTGCTTCCTTCTGCCTTTACTGGTCCAGTTCTCTGTCCTGCTCCTTCTGTGTTTCCTTATACTTCATAAATGCTATTTTTTTCTCCCTAACCTTTCCCGCCACCTCTTTTGAGAACCATAGTGGCGTTTTCTTTCATTTTGATTTGTTTATTTGCTTCACACAAAGGCTTGTTGCCTCTGTGATGGCAGTTTTGATGTTTTTCCATTGTTGCTCCACCCCTCCTTCTAGTCTAGTTTGCTAGTGCTTTCTAAGGCACTCTCCCATCTTGCCAAAGTCAGCCCTCCTGATGTCCAGTACCTTCACTTTTGTATGGCTTGACCCTGTAGCTGAGTTTATCATGAACCACACTGTTTGGTGGTCACTTGTTCCCAGATGGCTACCTACTGCTAGATCTGAGATCCTCTCACTGTCCCCATTTGAGAGTATGAGGTCTAAGATTGCTCCCTCACAAGTGGGTTCCAAAACTAGCTGTCTGAGGCATGCCACCTGTGGGGCATCGAGAATGACCCTGCTCTTGGATGTGGCTGCAGCAAAAGTGCTCCAGTTAACAATTGGCATATTATTTATTCATTTATTTATAACATTTTATTAAATGGGGAGGCAGTATAGTGCAGTGGTTTAAGGCTCTGAGCTGCAAATCTGGTGACATCCAGCAGACCAGACCTGGCTTTGAATCTCACAGCTTCCACTTACATACTGTGTGACCCTGAACAAGTCACCTAACTTCCCTGTGCTCCCAGGTCACACCTGTAAAAAAGCTTTCAGCTTAGTATGCTACTCCTGCATAAACAATCAAAAAAAAAAAATAATTTTGTTAACCAGGTGAGCCCACTGGGCCCCTAAGGTCCCTTTTTCAGGGGTGACCCTGAATAAGTTACAAATGATACAGTGCAAAATACATAAAGGTAAAACAGTGCAGTGCAAATACATAAAGGTGGTACAGTGCAAGACATAGGACATTTATACAAGGAGAGTATACAGTTATTCAGTGTGTTCAATAAACAGGAAGTTAGTTACAGCATATTTACAAATTTTGTCCTTGGCAGCTACCAGAAATTGGGCTGTGGGTATATTGGGCAGAACCACTGAGGGAGGGATGTCTATCATACAGGACAGCAGCAGGGGTTGTGGTTTATGAGGTGGGCCTGCAGACCCTTCTGGAAGGTAGTGAGGGAGGGTGCTTTCTGAAGGTAACTTGGGAGCTTATTTCATTCCACAGTAGTGATATGGGCAAATGATTTGCTACCAGTCACAGAGTAGGTCCTGGGCTGGTCCAGGAGTTTTCTGCCTGAGGTCCTAAGTAGTCAGCTGGGTTGCTTTAGGGCTAGGATCCCTGATAGCCCTGCAGGGGCGTCAACATCCAGAAGCTTAAACGACCAGCTTAATGGGGGTACTGAAGTCTGTGAATCAGGGGTGGCCAGTTGAGTGAGGTGAGGGTATCACATTGGTGGGTCCTTGGAGGGGCACTCATTGAAAACCGAGCGATTTTGTGGTACAAGGTTTGCAATCTAGCATGGTCAAGTTTTGCTATGCCCAATAGTATGGGGCAGCATAGGAAAGAGTTGGGAGAAGTATACTCTGTGCGATAGCCTGTCTGGTCTCGGGTATCATGTTTTCTCTTAGTCGATAGAGCATGCCCAGCTTTTGGTGAATGTTTTTTGTCACTAGTACCACATGTGTCTTTAGGGTGAGGCCCTGGTCCAGTGTGAGGACAAGGTATTTGAAGAAATTCACCACTTCGATTGTGGAGCCAGTAGCAGTGACAAGTGGGAGGAGGTGGGCCTGTGAAGGACCCAGGGAATTAGGACCAGATAGGAGCACTTTGTCTTAATAGGGTTAAGGACTAGATGGTTTTCAACTAGCCAAACTTCCACCTTGGTAAAGTCTGACTGGAGCAGTGGCCCTAGGTCATCCAGGTACTTCGCAGTTCTGTAGAGGACAGTGTCATCAGTGTACTGCACCAAGGAGCTACCCCCACAGTGATCATGGAGGTCGTTGACAAATAGGGAGAACAGGAGTGGGCTCAAGATTGAGTCTTGCGGAACCCCATCATTTAGAGGAAGCGACTCAGAGTTGGCACCACCCCACTTAACCTGTTGGGAGTGGCCCGACAGGTAGTTGCGGAACTAGTTCAGGGAGTGTTGGTCTAGTCCAAAATTGCTCAACTTTGTTAGGAGGAGGGAGTTATCTACCAAGTCAAATGCCTTGGTAAGGTCAATGAAGACTGCTCCTGAGGGGGTGCCCTTGTCCAAGGCAGCTAGGACATCAGTTGTGACCCTGATAAGGGCAGTATCGGTCCCATGCTTGTGCTGGAAGCTGTGCTGGGAGTGGGCCAGAAGATGGGTAGCTTCGAGGAAGTCCCTCAGTTGGCAGTAAAAGAGACACTCCTGAATCTTAGCAAGGGGTCAGAGGATAGAGACAGGTCTGTAGTGACTTATAGTTTCCCTGTCACCACCCTTGTGTATAGGGACAATGAGGGCCTGCTTCCATAAGCTGGGAACTACACCTTCGAGTAGTGATTGGTTTATAAGCAGGGCGACCGGTAAGGCTATGGCAGCGGCAGTGGTCTTGAGCAACCATGGGTGTAGACCATCAGGCTCATCAGGTCCCCCATCAACAGTATCTCCCCTTTCTCTGCCATCCTAAGGATGCCTTCTGTCATATTTGCCCACAGGAAGGAGGCAGAGGACACCACAAGGAAAGGAAACAGCTCCTGGTGGGGGACTCAGTTATTAGGGGGATAGAACTGGGAGGAGCTGGGAAAACTGAAGTAAGGTGCCTGCCTGGTGCCATGGCTTGGAGGGACAGGAAGCGCATCCTCAAGATCACGAGAACAGCTGCAAGGGATTCTGAGCTGAATGTAATTGTCCACCTAGGGACAAATGACTTGGCTCATCATGAGGTTAGAGCAGTGCAGGAGGACATTGCAGAGTTGGGGAGGGGCCTAAGACAAGTAGCACACACAGTATCCTTCTCAGAGGTGCTGCCTGTCAAAGGCATGGGGGAGGCGAGGGTAATTGGCACCATGCAGTTTAATGAATGGTTGAAAAAGTGGTGTGGAGCACAGGGGTTTGGCTTCAATGGGGACTTGGGTTCCACCTGGAGGGACACCTGCCTATACTGGCAGGATGGTCTGCATCTGTCCAGGAAGGGAACAAGTCTTTTGTGCAATCAGTTTAAATGCTTCATTGACAAGCTTTTAAACTAGTCAAAGGGGGAGGCACTGACAAGCAGCAGAAAAATCCCAGCCTCTCCCTACAAAACAGGGTACTAAGTGAGAAAAAGACCCAGGTAGAACGGTCAGTGGTGGATGCTGCAACAGAAGGTAAAGCCATCAAAAAATGGAGAGCAATGAGTACCAATGCCCGTAGTCTAGGTAACAAGCTTCCTGAATTAGTGGCCTTGATGGAGGAGGAACATCTGGATATCGTGGCAGTCACAGAAACATGGTACACACAAAACCATGACTCGGACATAAACATACCAGGATACACTATCTACAGGAGGGACAGGGAGGGTGAAAGTGGAGGAGGAGTAGTTCTTTACATAAGGGAAGGAATAAAAGCAACAGAACAAAAGGGTAAACAGGGAGGAGAAGAAGCACTGTGGGTAAATTTGGAGACAGGCAATGGCACCAAAATCTGCACAGGGGTTCTATACAGACCCCCTTCTCTGGGGGAGGAAATGGACAAGGAAATGATAGAAAGTATACGTAGAATGGCAGAAAGAGGGGAGATATTGCTGATGGGTGACCTGAATATGCCAGATGTTAACTGGAGTGCAGTGCAGCTGCCACTTCGAAGAGTGCAGTTATTCTAGATGCCCTACAGGGGGCATGTCTTAGACAACTAGTACTGGAGTCCACTCAAGAGGGAGCAATATTAGACTTGATACTCTCAAATGGAGATGGAGAGAGGATCACAGATGTAGAGTGGGTAGCCATCTGGGAACTAGAGACCATCAAACAGTATGGTTCACAATAACACACAGCAATAGAGTCAAGCCATACAAAGACAAAAGTACTGGACTTTAGGAGGGCTGACTTTGCCAAAATGGGTGAGTGTCTAAGGAATGCACTAGCAAATGGGCAGGAAGGAGGGGTGGAAGAACAATGGGGAATAATAAAAACTGCCATCACAGAGGTAACAAGCCTTTGTGTGAAGCAAATAAACAAAACAAGACGATGTAAGAAACCACTATGGTTCTCAAAGGAAGTGGCAGTAAAGATTCAAGAGAAAAAGAAAGCATTCAGGAAGTACAAGGAATCACAGAAGGAGCAGGACAGAGAACTGTATCAGTTAAAGCAAAGGAGGCTGGGAAGGCAGTCAGAACAGCAAAGGCCCAAACCGAGAAAAGATAGCCAACTCAGTTAAGAAGGGGATAAAACCTTTATAGGTACATCAGGGAGCAAAGGAAGACCAAGGGAGGGATAGTGAGGCTTAATAAAGGGAGGGAGGGTGGGCAGAGGAGACTGTGAAAAGGCAGAGATGCTAAACAAATATTTTTGCTCAGTATTTACAAATGAAGAGGGGAGGTACATAAAACAAACAGTAGTAACACTCTGGATACAGAAGTTGATACCAGCCCATTTACAGAAGAAAGGGTTCTGAAAGAACTCTTAAAACTGAAGGTGGACAAAGCAATGGGGCCTGATGGGATTCATCCCAGAATTCTAAAAGAACTAAGGGTAGAACTAGTGACACCACTGACTACCCTTTTTAACAAATCATGGGAGGAAGGGGTGGTACCCGAGGACTGGAGGAGGGCCGATGTGATTCCCCTTCACAAAAGTGGGAGCAAGGCAGAAACAGGAAACTACAGACCTGTTAGTTTAACCTCAGTGATAGGGAAAATGATGGAATCTCTTCTAAAGGAAAGAATTGTCGAGTACCTAGAGGCCAGAGGGGCACAGGACCCTAGGCAGCATGGATTCACAGCGGGAAGGTCATGCCAGATGAATCTGATAGATTTCTTTGGCTGGGTGACCAAAGTAGTAGATCAGGGAGGGGCTGTGGACATGGCCTACCTAGACTTTAGCAAGGCATTTGACACAGCCCCACACAAAAGATTAATATACAAGTTAGCCAGCCTGGGAGTGGGTCCCAAGTTGACAGCCTGGGTAAAGAATTGGCTGGAGAATAGGACACAGAGAGTAATAGTAAATGGAGTCCACTCAGAAGAAAGGAGGGTTACTAGTGGAGTATTGTAGGGTTCAGTATTAGGACCGGTCCTCTTCAATGTCTTTATAAGCGACATTGCAGAAGGACTGGAAGGAAAAGTATGTCTCTTTGCAGATGACGCTAAGATCTACAACAGAGTTGATGCACAGGGTGGGGTGGAAAGGATGAGAAGGGACTTGGCAAGGTTAAAGGAATGGTCAAATGTATGGCAGCTTAGATTCAATGCTAAGAAGTGCAAGGTAATGCACCTGGAAAACAATAACCCAGGGGAAGAGTACACAATTGGGGGTGAGATACTAACAACGACAAAAATGGAAAGGGACCTGGGGGTAGTCATATCAGATGACCTAAAGATGGGCAAGCAATGTGAGAGGGCAGCAAGGAGGGTTGGGGGGATACTGGGATGCATAGGGAGAGGCATCACCAGTAGAAAACAGGAAGTTATTATCCCTCTGTACAGACAGCTGGTGAGACCCCATCTGAGTACTGTGTGCAGTTCTGGAGACCCAATCTCCACAAAGACATAGACAGGATGGAAGCTGTCCAGAGGAGGGCAACTGAAATGGTGCAGGGTCTGCACCAGAAGACATATGAAGAGACTTAAGGAGCTTAATATGTATAGCCTCGAGGAGAAGGAGGAGGGGGGACATGACAGAAACTTTCAAGTACCTCAAGGGAATCAACAAAGTCCAAGAGGGTAGCATCTTTCAAAAAAGAGGTGTGTAAGAACAAGAGGGCACAATTTGAAGATGGTGGGGGCGGCTCAGAGGTAATTTAAGAGTATTTTTTCACAGAGAGGGTTGTGGATGCATGGAACGGCCTTCCGGAGGAGGTTGTGGAGTCAAAATCAGTGGCGGAATTCAAGCATGCATGGGATAGTCATAAGGCAATTCTGGGGGTTGGGGGTAGGAAGAAGTAGGCTGCTGGTTAACTAGGATCTGCAGCTTATCCAGTAGGTAGGGAAATGGGTAGACTGGGTGGGCCAAGCGGTCCTTATCTGCTGTCAAATTCTATGTTTCTATGTAATATTCTTGTCCATTTTATCCTCCTGACATGGGGGTCTGTATACAACCCCTGTGAGGATTGTGGTGCCATTTCCAGTATCTAAGGTGACCCACAGTGCCTCCTCTCCTCCCTGTTTATTCTTCTGTTCTGTTGCTTTTATCCCTTGCCTTACATAGAGAGTTTCTCCTCCCCCTCTTCTACCCTCCCTGTCTCTCCTGTAGGTTGTGTACCCTGGCATGTTAACATCCCAGTCATGGTTCTCTGTGTACCATGTTTCTATGACTGCTACGATATCCAGGCATCCCTCTTCCATCAAGGCCACCAGTTCAGGGAGCTTGTTGCCCAGACTATGGTCATTGGTACTCATTACACTCCATTTCTTGATGGTCTTACCCCTTTTTGCCCCATACCTGTCCTTATTCCCTTTGTCATTTTCTCCATTTACCCCTGCCCTTCTCCCCGTCGACATCTCTATCTTAGTGTTTACCTCACTTACTACCCTGATTTTTTTGGGGGCATAGGATTTCCCTGCTCCTTTCCAGTGCCTTCCTCCTTGGCAAGTTTAAATGCTTGCTAATGAATCATTTAAACCTATCACCTAGAATCGTGGTTCACCTCCTGAACAGATGCAGACCATCACACCAGTATAGGCCTGCATCCCTCCAGGTGGACTCCCAGTCCCCAATGAAGCCAAATCCCTGAGCTCTGCACCAGTTTGTCAACCACTGATTGAATTCCATGGTGTGGAGCACCCTAGTCTTACCCTTGCCATAGACAGGTGGCACCTCCAATAAGGTTACCGTGCATGCTACTTGTCTAAGGCCCCTTCCCAACTCCACAAACTCTTCCTGCACTGCTCTGATCCCTTTCTCAGCCATGTCTTTTGTCATTAGGTGGACAATGATATCCAGCTGCCTCCCCCGTGCAGGTGCTCCAGCGATCCTGAGGATTTGCTCCCTGTCCCTTCAAGCCATGGCACCAGACAGGTACCTTACCTCCCTGTTCCCTTCCTCCCACAGTTCTACCCTCTTAACAATGGAGTCCCCCTCAGGAGTTGTTTCCTTCCCCTATGGGGTCCCATGCCACCCTCCTGTGAGTCTCCTTTGTGGAGGTTCCCAGCATCCTCCTTGGTCTCCACTGCTGGTGCATCCATAGAGGAAGCACACTTTGCCAGAATGGCATATGAATTGTGGAGAGGTACAACTGGAGGGATGTGCCTCTGTTCCACCACCCTCACCCTCCCTGAGCCCACCATGGTCCAACTGCTCCTCTTTCTTGGCAACCTCTGAGGCAACAGCAGTGGCCCTGGTGGTCCCTGGGTGTGAGAGGAGGTTCCCCAAATCCTGGCCAACTCAGCCTGAAGATGAGCAAACTCCTCCCTCAACCCAGAGAGGTGCCTGCAGTTGGGACAACACCACATCCTCCAGAACGTATCCCTGAAGACTGTGGCTCCACAGCCACTGCACTGCATCACTCCCATCATGTCTTATTTTTGACCCCTTAACTGTTGTTTGGACTACTTACTCTTTCCTCTGTTTTTTTATATTTATTTTTTTTGGTTTTTTTTGTTCTCCCTAGTTACTTACTGTTGCTTTCATTGTCTGGACCACACTGTGGGGACTATCATGCTGGTGCCATGCCAGGCCTGCAGAGTATTCAGCATGTGCATCATGTTGCACAACATGGCAGTGCACTGTGGCCTGCTAACGCTGGAATTCCATCTGCTGGACCACCCGCAGGAACCACCAGGTGTGGAGCCATGCTGTGGGCAGGAGACCACAGCAGAGTGAGTGGCACATGCGGCACTCATGCAGGGCATGTTCCAGAGATAGCTGCATCTGGGGCCCATCATGCTGAGGGCATTGCCAGCCAGGTGGCATGTTGGGGGGCATGTGGTGTGCCAGTAACTGCTGTGCAGCAATGTACCATGCTGTATGAGTCACCCCGCAACATCTGACATGTCCTGGTCGGTCCCCCATATTTTCTAAGATGCACTATCAAAACTCCATGGTCCACAGAATCAAGTACTGAGGAGAGATCACTCACTCAGAGCAGATCATCAAACACTTTACACCAACATATGTAAAAGGTGTTAGATAAATTAATAATAGTTTAAACAATTCAGCATGTTACTCAAAAAGCTATTACAGTTAAAACAAATTCTGGTCAGAGCCGATATGGTTGTTGAGAGCTTTTGGGATGCTTTTACCCATTATTTCTAATGAATTTGCACAATGCAGATCTTCTGAGAGGCAGTTTCAATGTGGTCTTCCTTTTACACATTTTTACAATGTATTTGCCTAGAATGTGCCTCCTGATTGCTATATATTTAGTCTGGATTGTTCACAGAAGAAATGGCATCTTATTTTTGGGTGGTGAAGCACTAGCAGTAGGATGCTGGAATGTGTCATACATAGGTATAAGATGTGTACGGGCCATAACGCCCAGTGGCCATACACCTCAGGCACTCACATGTGGATCCATCATCCCCGGTGCTGTTGTACTACTTAGTATGGGTGAAAGCTGATGCTGTACTCACTCACACAGGTCCTGAAACAGGCATGTTACAGCCAACCTCCCATTTATTTGCACAATTGAGGAACCACAAATACACTATCCATAGCCTGGAGCATACACCATAAATGTCATTGCAGGATACCGCACCCCATGGCACCCAGAATACGTCAACAGTCCAGAGGGTGGCATGTTACATAGGGGAATGGGGAAGAGTGTATGACAGCAGGAAGATACAGCATCGAAAAGGCATGCATTGGAGGTATGTCAATTCCCTCTTACGGTTTGCCAGGGACATATACACAGCTGCATACACTGGTGGATCTGCAGCTCGTGTAGTGCCCCAATGTATGGTACAGCCACTTGGGTCATTCTGAAGTGAAGGTCCTCAGCCCAGGTCCAGTGCAGTCAGTGGCTGGCTGTGGCAGGGCATGGAGGGCAGCGCCAGTCTCCACAACAGCTAGGGTATTGGGGGAGTGGGGTTGGCTATATATCAACACTGTGGGTGGGAGTCCTCTATGCTATTGATATGGATCATGGTTTCCTCTGATGCAATAGGGTCCAGGGGGGCCCTACACTATGGAGCTCTTCAAGGATGCAGTTTGCTCTATCGAGGATTGTAGAGGGTACCTTTAGTCCACCAGGGCTGCCAGGCTGCTGTGCATCTGGGTGCACTTCCACAAGGGCATGGAGGGCAGTGCCAGTCTCTACAACAGCTAGGGTATGGGGGGAACGGGGTTGTCTATATACCAAGGCAGTGGGTGGGAGTCCTCTATGCTATAGATATGGACCTTGGTTTTCTCTGGTTTGAGTGGGTCCAGGGGGGCCCCTACACTATGGACCTCTTCAGGGATGGAGTTTGCTCTGTCAGGGATTGGAGAGGGTACCTTTAGTCTTCCAGGGCTGCCAGGCTGCTATGCACCTGGGTGCACTTCCACAGCCCACCTGTGGGTGGCTGACTTAGGCCAGCTATTCATGGCCCAGCTGTGGGCCGCACTGTTCTGGGCTGTGAAGGGTGAATTCCCCACTGAGTATGCTGCAGCATGGCATATACATGGGAACACACCCTCAACTTGCATGGCATACTATTTGTGCTCCAGCTGGCCCATTCCCTTGCGGCAGGTGCATCCCGCACATTTGAAGATCATGCTGTGGTGCATTGTTAGAGTTGTGCGGCACATCTCACATTTCCACTGAGATGTGCTGTTCATCTCTTTTGAATATGGGGGCCCTGGACTAGGCTACCCTAAAGAAATACGTTATTAACATGGAAAAATCATGACCCCTCTAAAAACAAGATGTTGCACCTAATCTGGGAAAGCCTGAGTAAAAACAGTAACGAAATGTGTAAATAAAGATCCATATGACAATGAGATATAACATCTCCCCTGCACTATCCAGGATACAACATATAGGATAAGACACATTTAAAGAAAATCTATTCTAAACTGAACTTCACTGCGGTCACTGACATAAACAAACAGTTTCTTTATTGTAACAGTCACACAGGAGTCTGGTGTGCATATTTTATGGGACACATATAAACAGAGGTGAGAAAGAATAAGTGCCTCAGCTGGGACTTGAACCCAGGCTGCCCAGAATACCGTTCTGTTTACGCTAACCAGCTGCACCACTGAGACAATTGGAACCTGGGCCATCCCTGAGCACATTACTGTTTCTCAAATGCACAACCCAATGACAATACAAATATTTATTTGAAACAATCACACAGGAGTGTGGTGTGCATATTTTATGGAACACATACAAACAGAGATGAGAAAGAATAAGTGCCTCAGCTGGGAGTTGAACCCAGGCTGCCCAGAATACCGTTCTGTTTGTGCTAACAAGCTGCGCCACTGAGACAACTGGAACCTGGGCCATCCTTGAGCACATTACCGTTACTCAAATGCACAACCAAATGGCAACACAAATATTTACTTGTCACAATCACACAGGAGTGTGATGTGCATATTTTATGGAACACATACAAATAGAGGTAAAAAAGAATAAGTGCCTCAGCTGGGACTTGAACCCATGCCACCTGGCAGTATTGTGGCCATGGGGATGTGTGTGTGTGTGTGTGTGTGTGTGTGTGTGTGTGTGTGTGTGTGTATGTGTGTGTACAAAATAAAAGATATGAAATATTTAAAAGAAATCTACTCTGAACGTCACTATGTTCACTGACATAAACAGCTTTTTTATAACATATTAGAATGCAATATTTATTTTGAATGTTGTGGCCATGGGGATTGTATGTATAGTGTGTGTGTGTGTGTTTGTGTGTGTGTGTGTGTGTGTGTGTGTGTGTGTGTGTGTGTGTACTCTAGTTCAATATATTTTTTTTCGAAAAAGATAGTAACAAATGGCTTCTTATTGATACATATTAAGTCTAAGCAGTTCACAGAAGATCTGGCACATGTCTGAGACTGATCATCAAATCGTATCTGTAGAGGTTAAAATACAGTGTAAATCATTGATTTGCTGGGGAAAGGGTGACATTTATGAGGTATGAATCTTTCTTGAAAGACAATACATTCCCAAGTTAAACTAGCATCAAGAAGCTGTTTAAATGCTTAGTATTTAAATGTGCAAATCTCCACTTTCATAGGCAACCAATTATTTAACAACCTGTTTCAGTTTTCTAATAGCATCTGATAAGCAGCCTGAAGTTGTGTCTCCAACATTCTTAACAGAAAGAAAAAAATATTTTATTTCAGTTGGCTGGAATGATACACTGAAAAGTTTAAAATGTGTTCCACGATACTCCATTTTCCAGCTACAGACTGCAAAAGGTATGTAGGCTCCAGAGGTTAAAAACACTGTGTAAATCATAGATTTGCTGGGGAAAGAGTGACATTTATGAGGCATGACTCTTTCTTGAAAGACAATACTTTCCCAAGTTAAACAGTATCAAGAAGCTGTTTAAATGCTTAGTATTTAAATGTGCAACTCTCCAGTTTCATAAACAATCAATATTTAACACATATTTAACAATCTGTTTCAGTTTCCTAATGTCATCTGATAAGCAGCTTAGGGTCATCTCTCCAACATTCTTAACAGAAAGAAGAGAATGTTTTACTTCAGTTGGCATACAAGGATACATTGAAATGTTCAAAACATGTTCCACGAAACTCCATTTTCAAGCTACAGATGGCAAAATGGCTGTAGGCTCCGCCCACAGCCATAAAAAAGAGATAGAATATCCTTGTGCATACTCATTTAAACACGGAGTGCCAAGCACAGCAGACTATACATTTCGGTAGGAATTTCATCCAATGAAAAATACATATCACATTTCTTAGCAATAGATTATTTTCCATAATTTCAAAGACAATTTAGTATAGGTAGGCCTTATGACAGAGAAAGAAATACTTATAGAGCTGCAGAGGATAAGGTTCCTATTCTGATATTCCAATTGTCCACGTTCTACAAAAAGGAAAAAAGAATGAAAAATCAGTTTTATAAAAAAGGAACAAGTTCCAATCGTTCATTGAAACCAAGCCATGACAGAATGCTGCAACTGTCGGATATGTCCAAAAATTATGTTTTTGATAATCATTTTTAAAGCCCCTCTAAGCCACATTTCACCTTTTCCACACCATTTACTTGGAAATTGTGACTTGTCCTGTTGCTCTTTTCCAAAATTCAGTATGTTAAGTAAAATTTATGACATACAAACATACAAAAGTTGTCAGCAGCAAAAGGCCACTCTGGTCTATTTAGGCTGCTCAAGATTGCAGCTAGCTTGCCATTCAGCAGCTGCCCCACCCCTTCCCCTTCCCTCCCATTAACCTCCCCTTTGCCCTGTCCCACTCCTTCTTGAAGCATTCCACTGCGTCGCATGCCACCACCTCAGCTGGTAGAGCATTCCACTTTGTCACCACCCTCTCAGTAAAGAAATTCCTCCTCACCTCCCACCTGAATCTACTCCCCTCCAATCTCATGTCATGGCCCGATGTGTCTCTCCCCACCCTCCTTCTGAATAGACCCTCTGTGTCTGTTTTGATTATTCCCTTCATGTATTTGAAGGTCTCAATCATGTCCCCCCAGCCCTCCTTTCCTCCAGTGTGTACATGTTTAACTCTCTTAATCTGACCTCATATGGCAATTTCCCCAGGCCCTGCATCATCTTAGTTGCCCTACGCTGCACCCTGTCTAGCACTCTAATGTCCTTTTATAGGTACAGTTGCCAGTAATGCACGCAGTATTCCAGGTGGGGTCTAACCAACAATCTGTATAAAAATAGAATAACCTCCCTTCTTCTCGAGGTAATGATCCTTGCAATGCACCCCAACATTTTGTTGGCCATTGTTGCTGCCTTTCTACATTGTGCAGAATTCTTCATTGCTCCAGTGATGAGCACCCCATATCCTTCTCCTCCTCTGTTACCTCCAGCCACTCCCCCCAGATGGTAGCTTCTCCTTGGATTTTTTGTTCTGAAGTGCAGTACCTTGTATTTTTTGCATTGAACTCAGCTGCCATCTGTCAGACCATGCCTCTAGCCTTGACAGATCCTCTTGTAGCCCCTGCCACCCAGCCTGGTCATCCACCACCTCTCCCATCTTGCTGTCATCCGCAAATAGGCTAATTTTGCTGCTAATGTTCTCTGAGATGTCTGAAATAAATATGCCAAACAGCACTGGGCCCAACACTGACCCATGTGGAACACCACTTGTCACAGGCTTAGGGGATGAGTTTTCCCCACCTACCACAACCATCTGCTGCCTATCTTTTAGCCAGTTCTCCACCAACCCCACCAGTGTTGCTCCTGCCCCTGTGCCCCATAGCTTGCATTTTTTGGGCTAGTGAATTCTTTACTTGTTGCAATGCGTTTGTGTTGTCTGTATTTGCCTTACTTGGTACAGCCAATGGAGGGCACTGGACTCCAAGACTTGGGTTGCTCTACTGACTAGCTCTCTTTCTATCCATAAGGCTTGCAAATATGAAACTGTCTTTGAAATTATGCAAAATGATATGTTGTTATTGTTAAGATATGAGATATTTAGTTATCAGGGGGATGAAATTTCATACCAAGAAGTATACTTAACACTCTACATTCAAATGAGTATGCACAAGCTGCCACTTTCTAACTCTAATATATTTTTTATTAACATTTTCTAATTGTTTAAAATATTATTATCTAGCACGATTAACACATGGTGGTGCAATATGTTGATATCATGGAATGTACTGTGTCTAAGTCCATTTAGACAGGATCACCAAAAACATGGCATGCTTTAAACATTGTTTACTTGATTTGTTTTGTTGTTTAATTGAGTTGTACATAATGTTTGCTCTGCCTCCTGTGCTATGATGCTGCATTAACTGTATTATTAGTCTGTGTACTTTGTCTTTAAGAGGTCTCAAGCACAATTTTCTGGATCTCTTAATGCATGCTGCTTCTGTTGAAGCGCTAAATGTGCAAAATGTAAAGTGCCCGATAAACCAGCTGCTTATTTGGGTCCATGCTTTTAGCACATTTGTGTATTTTAATAACGGTGATTTTACAGTAGATGCATCCAACTCAGCTGGCATCCCCTGTTTTGTCCTGCTAAACTGAAACTGACCTGTGGAGTGGTGACTACCTCATATTTCATTTTTCAAAGAAATATGAATACAGTTCTGAGCTAACAATTCATTTTGGCCTACTTGATAGGATCCAATTTTCATGAACCTTTGAGTTCTTTGGAGTGGATTCAGATGAGTGCAGCCAATCTGTCCCCCAAAATGACAATCTTAGCATTGGGAATTAGAGTGCACAGAGTATCAGAATCATGTTGCAGAGTGGATTTTGGAATACTTGGTGCTCTATACACCCAGCACAGGTGCAGTGAACAGTTGCCTTAGGAAATGTTAAGGGCTAGGACTCCTGGGGTGGATAGTTTCATCTAGCTAGGGGCCACTGGATGATTCTAGCCCTGAACCCTCCCACAGTCCCTCCATAGCAGGCAGACAGGAGCAAACCAATAGGTCCATCAGAAGGGTGAGTACACCATTACCTTCTTCTGTACCCTTAATCAGCATCACTCCTCAGTGTCCTGTGCCCATCTGAGCATAGAATCCTAACTGATTTCCACCCTTATTAAGAGATGCAGTTTCCTGTCTGCAGAACCTGGAACACAGGGGGTGACAGTGTAGAGGGAGGAGCCCCCTTCCACCTCAATATAGAAACTGTCAAAGGTAGATGCTGAACCTGGATTGACTGGTTACCTCCCAATGTTTCAGATTTGGATGCTAATATGGGTCACTGGGAACTTTCCACCTTATCAATGTGACCCTCTCCCCTTCTAGAGGTCTCATGACTACACTCTTCCTTTAACTGACTGGCTGTCCCTGTTTTGCAAATGAACAGGGAGCTATATTCTAAAGTTCCTCTGTGCTGACACTGAAGATATTGTGGTTTCAATTGTCAAGTTCATTTTGGGGGTTACAATCATGCACAGTACTTGTTCTCACCCAGTACACCTGAGGGCATAGACTAGCAACATTACAATCCCTGTACAAGTGTGTAGGTCCTCAATTTAGATTTTGGAATTGTAGCCATAATGTACTAAAAGCCAGTATCACCAGTGTCAGGAGTTCTTCAACCCACTCGCTCTCTTTCCATGTACCTTTATCTGCGCTTCTTTGAATAATCACAGGTTTCCATGAAAGTGATTTCTTTTCTGGAAGTCCTGTGGTTGCAGGGATGGAGGGAGGAACACAGATCCTCCTTATATGAGGAGCTATCTTTTCCCTACAGCATGCTTGTCTGTCTCTGATCATGATGAACATGGAATGCATAGGCATGCAAACATAAGCCCACGCTCTCCTTTTTTCTTGGATAAGAAACCCATGTTGCTCATGCTAGGTGTGATGGAGCAACCAATAATGAATGTGGAGTTGCTTGCAAAAGGCCATTTTGTGCAACAAACCTGCATCTTTCTTGACCAAAGTACAATGCTCTTTTTTCAATATTAGGCTCCATACTGTATATCTGGAGTTCATCTGATTTGCTTTCAGGTTGCAGTTTGTCTTTCAAGATAAGTAAATTTTATCACTCTGCTAACCGTATGATTAGCAAAAATGGGAAAATATGTCCAGCATGGTGTAGGACAGCACTCTGCCAAGCTCTGCTGTTGCTATTCTTGAGAAAGTCTGCACTGTATTATATCACTCTCAGTGAAAAAGATACTAAGTACTAAACCACTGGTTCAGCAAAAGCTAACAGCAGTGGTAAGTCATGGCATTTTTGTATAATGGGAACTATTGTCTACTAAGTCATATTTGACTCCAAACCTCAAATAGACTGTGTTAAATCACCCCTTTCATGAACTGTAGGTGTTTTCTTGCAAATTTAAAGTCACATATGATTATACAACAGGTATCTGCTCTAAGCCAATCACAGCGCAGAATACCTGTCAGTTATTCTCCCACAATCTACCTCAAGGAACCTCAGAGTTGTTTATTCAACTAAACCCTTCCCACAGAGTCAGTTATTGAAGTAAGCCACTCCCGGTCATTTAATCAAACCTTTCCGACGTTTAGGATCGCTTATTTACACAGATCCTGACAGCAGCCCTCCAACCCCCTGCATCTGCATCACTAATCCCCTTCGCACAACACTGAGCTCCTGCACATAAAAATATTCTGTCACTGTCGAGCTGAAAAAGCTTGTTTTTTTTCTGTGCCACTTCCTGACCATGAGCCCCCCCCTTCACTAGCTCACTCCACCACTGCAGATAACAAGACTGCACTCAGTTCTCCTAACAATCCCACAGCCTGCCAACCAGCTCAAACTCATTGGATTCTTATTGCCTGATGAAACAGGTTACTTGACTACTGGCAATCTCTCTGAAATCTCTATCTCTCTCAGTTGCTCACAGACAGGCTCCAACAGCCGCATGCACTGGCTCGCACTCTTAAGATGAAGGTAAGTGCTTCTGCTGACACTAACCTGGGTGCTTAGATTTATGTTACTCCCACTGACACTGACCCAGGTTCTTAAAAAAAAACTGTAAAATTCACTCCAACTTGTATAATAGTAATAACATCCAGTGAGTTGGAGTATACTCACAGTAATTGGCTTCTGTGGTGATTAAACTCCTCGGCTTCACCTCGGCATTTAATCCCTCACAGAAGCCAGTTATTGCTTCGCATACTCTAACTCACTGGTGTTATCACTTAAATATGCTGTAACAGTGTGGATAATAAAAACACATGACGCAACTGTCCATTCTGTTCATTTCTGTACCACTTGTTCTCATTTATACAGGTGTGGCATTTAGAAAAATAACAAAAGAAAAAAAATATTCTAAAACCATGTGTTATTGCTATGCTAAAAAAAGAAATTGGTGATCACTTATGAAATCATAGTCCTAGGTTCACAGTCTGAACTCCTCAGGGAATGTATGCACACAAAGACCAGGTCATCCTTACAGGAGAAAGGTGAACACTGAATTTTCCTATCTTCTCATTGAAACTGTAGTCACAAGGTCACAGTTTTACTGCTAGTGCTCACTTATTTATAGCACCTGTGCTATACACAAATAAAGCTATACGTCAGTGGCGATGCAAGTGAATGAGTCATGAGGAATAATATGCTAAAATACCAAGTTAACCAGAAGAGGTCTACAGCAAGTCAGGGATACAGTAGCTCAACTTTCCCTGATGATATCACAGGCAACCTGGGGAAAAACATTCCTGCATCTGGTGAGGGTTATAACCAACATTCCTTTCATCTAAAATACCTCTAACTGTGTGGGTTGCAGCGCAGGTTTGAAAGATGTGACCACACTGTAGGGGATGCATTGTACGTGAGAAAGAAAATGGCCACACTCAGGCTAAACAGCTGGCCTAGCCTAGAGACTGTAATTCAGTCACTACATCACCAGGACAGAATTCTGGCAGCCTAACTTCAATATCCAGTTGAGGAAATTTTTTTTATTTACTGTTTTTAATGGTATTACCAGATATCTGACAATACCTTAAAATGTGTGCTCCCAGTCATCTTCCTAAAATCCAATCCCTCATCAAAACAAAGTATATCCTTATAACAGGAGTTCCTATACTACTGCACTTCTTAGTATAAATCAACATGTTTTTCTGCATTCTTTATTTTTAGTGGGTTGAGTATTTGATGTAGATAATGCAGTGCTGCTTCACTGTTTTGCTGACTCGTCATTTTGTAGTTTTGCTGACAGCTACAGTTATCTAAGGACAAGGGAAACATGTTCTTGCTTTTTATTAATCTCATATTTACAGTAACTGACATATTATCCTATTTGTGGCACACTTAAGGTCACAGGTGTAACAAACATGTTCTACTGAAGATCTTAACGCCATCTCACATTACCTCTGCACAGTGTATAAGGGATACAATAATACAGAAATTGTTTTACTTTACAAAAGCCTTAGCATACAGTATAATGAGTTTCTGCTTTCTGTATTTTTCCATTGACCCTAATCTCCCTGTCTTCATTGCCTACCACAATCACATCTTCACTCTAACTATTAGCCTTACCAACCAATGCCTTTGAAGGAGGGTGGGGGATGGGGGAAAACTGGGGGGTAGACATGCAATATCATCCAAGGACTCTCAAAGAAGTTTCTCACACATACTGTTGTATTTTTCATTATTTCATGGCTTCCAAATAGTCCTGTGTGAAAATAAAATTCCTGCCAGCAGAATTATGGTGAAAGTCAAAATCTGGTTTCCATGAAATTTCAGAATGCACATTGGCAACTTTTGTAGAAATTTAGACTTAGAAAAGAGGAATGATTACATGAATTGTGGATTAATATATTACACTGCAGAAAGAAATTACACAGAACAGATCACTGTCAATGATCCATTCTGTGGAATTTCTTTCCATAATTTAATACATTAATCCACAATTCAGACATTCATTCCACAGTTTAGTGAGTCACTGAAATGCAGAATGAATGTATGAATTGCACTAGCGAGGCAGTATAGCACAGTGGTTTAAGGATCTGAGTTGCACATCTGGAGACCTGGGTTTGAATCCCACAACTCCCACTTGCATAACGTGTGACCCTGAGCAAGTCACTTAACTTCCTTATGCTCCCAGGTCGCACCTGTAAACAAGCTTTCAGCTTGGTGTGTCTCTCCTGGTTAAACAATTGGAAAAAAAAATGATACTGTAGGAAAAAATTGTGCAAAACTGATCACTGAAGTGCAGAATCTTTACATGTATTGCAGGTTGAAATATTTAAAAAGACTGTGGAATGTTATTCTTCAGAGATGTCATTCCACAGTTCATCTGTATTATTCAGCAATTCAGCCAGAAAAGTCAGAGGAATGAGCTGAACATTTTGCCAGACAAATTTGGAAGATTTTGATTTCACTGAAGTTCATCCCCAAAATAAGTCCAGAAGGTAATGTACAGAAAAAGAACATTAGGAAAAACATATATTTTCTGTTTAACATATTTAGAGAAGCAAAAATGAGCTTTCTGAGATCTATAAACTGATGTGGTGGCACATAAACTTATTAACAAAACTTCCATGTCCATGCAGAGAGCTGGGCACAACATGTTATGGGAATTAGGGAGAGAATCACATGTATGAGTGAAGAGAATAAACAATGGAATACAGAAACATGATGGATCCAACTATAGACTGACAAGGGGAGGAAGATCAGTCTGGGGGTGGTCTACAGATCGCCTAACCAGGATGAAGAAAGGGACAGAGATCTATGTTCACAGAGGCTGAATGCGGCAGAAAAAGGGGAAGTGGTAGTGGTGGGGGATTTCAATCTTCCCAGGGTAGACTGAGCTACACTGGCCATATCCTGTGCCAGAAGCTAAAAGATCCTGAATGAGATACAAGGTGGGTTCATGATCCAGGGTGTTACTGAGCCCAGCATAGAGAGGGCAATCCTTGACCTAGTGCTCACCAATGGGGAGCACGTGCAGGAGACAGAATTCAAGGAACCTATGGGTGACAGCATCTTCAATGTGGTGTGGTTCAGTTTAGACATAGACGGGGATAACATCGCCACCAAGACCAAAATGCTGGATTTCAGGAGGGCTGATTTCAAAAGGATGTGAGAGGGGCTAAGGACACACCTAGTGGGCATTAAAGAGGATATGGGGGTGGACCAAACATGGGCCATCATCAGAGTGTCAGTTCTGAGAGCCAGTGCAGATTGTATCAACTTCAGAAGGAAATAATCAGTGGCCAAATCTCCCACCTGATTTAGTTTAACTATGGGGTAGCCAGAGTGGTGAGGGAAAAGCGAGTGGACTACAGGAAATTCAGGAGAACTGCAAGGGATGAAGACAAGAAGGAATACCTGAAGCTGGCCAGAGTGGCAAGAAGGGAGGTGCAGAAAGCTAAGGTGCAGAAAGAAATCTCTCTGAACCATCCTAATGCTCTTGAACTATGTCACCTAATGAATCCACAGTACTGTCTCACTAATTTGTAGGACAAATGGAGAATGTAATGAATAACAACTTACCAACTAGATATATGTAACCCTTATGACTACTGCTATGTGTAAACAGCCGAATACTGTATACCCATGATAACCTGTATATGCAAATGTTTCAACTGTTTATAATGTCATGTACTGTTATTCCCGGGTCGCACCTGAAAAAGGGACCTTCGGGGCCCAGTGGGCCTACCCAGTCATCAAAATTCAATAAATAAATAAATATAAATAATAAATAAATAGCTGAAGGGATCAAGAAGTGGGAAAAGGCCTTCTTTCACTTCATAAGTGAAAAGAGGGACAAAAGGAAGGAATATTTAGGTTAAGGAAGGGGGATGGATGGGTAGAGGAAGACGTGAGCAAAGCAGAAGTATTGAATGAATATTTCTGCTCTGTCTTTACAAGAGAAAAGGACTGGCTAGTGCCACCCAGGGGGAGAAGATGGGAAGGTACTAGTCGGGGGGGGGCAGACGTGGTAATGGAGGTTGAAAGAGTGAGGGAGTGGCTGCTGGCACTTAAGGTGAACAAATCCCCTGGATCAGATGGCATGCATCCTAGGGTGCTAAATGAACTAGCAGAAGAGTTTGCGGGGCCACTAGTGGAGCTCTTCAGTAGATCCCTGGAGTCAGGTGATGTGCCTTTGGACTGGAGAATGGCACATGTGGTACCTGTCCACAACAGCAGACCCAAGGATGAACCAGGAACTACAGGCCAGTCAGTCTGACCTCAATAGTATATAAATTCATGGAGACCATACATAAGGGAAGGTGATGGGATACATTGAAGAGAATGGTCTTAAGGATGAGAGGCAGCACAGGTTTGTTGCAGGCAGATCTTGTCAGACAAACCTGATCGAGTTCTTTGACTGGGTCACAAGAGCAGTGGATGGAGGCCAGGCAGTAGACATCATTTACGTGGACTTCAGCAAGGCCTTCGATTCTGTGCTATGTAAGAGGCTGATCAGGAAACTGGCAGATACAGGGGTGGGGGAGAAGATGGTAAGTTGGATGGAGAGCTGGCAGAGAGGCCAAACCCAGAGGATTGTGGTGGAGGGAAAGTAACCCAGCACCAAGGAGGTTTCCAGTGGAGTCACGCAAGAATTGGTGCTGGGGCCGGTGTCATTCAATGTCTTCACAAATGACATTGGGAAGGCATTAAAAGCAAGATATGCCTTTTTGAGGACAACACCAAACTCTGTGGGAGTGTGGACACAACGGAAAGGATACTGGACCTGCAGGAGGACCTTGGTAAACTTGAGAGGTGGTCAGGAATCTGACAACTTGTCTTCAATGCCAAAAAATGCAAGGTGATGCATATTGGAGCCAGGAATCCTGGGACAGAGTAGTACTTGGGAATAGTGAAGGTTGCCACTTCAAAGGAGAAAAAGAGTCTGGGGTGGTGATTACTAGAGACCTGAAACACATCCAGTCAATGCAAGGAGGCAGTGGTGAAGGCAAACAGGATGTTTGGGTGCATTGCCAGGCGATTCAGTAGTAAGCAGAGGGAGGTCATTATGCCATTGTACAGGTAATGGTAAGACCACATTTAGAATATGGAGTGAGGTACTGGCATCCATACCTCAAGTAGGCTTGATTGAGAAGGTCCAAACAAAACCTACCAGATGATCATAGGTCAACAAAATAGCTCCTACAAAGACAGGCTGAGAGCTCTAAAGATGTACCCCCTGGAAGAGAGTAGAAAGAGGGGGGATATTTCTTTTTCAATTTTGTTTCTTCTTTCCACTCATGGCAAGGGATAGCACCTATCCCCACATCTGCCCTGTATGCGGGTTCTCAACACCTCTCCACAGGCCTCCACTGCAACTGCAGGGATAAGTAGGACTGTCGCTTACCCCCCACGGAGGAGCCCCCCAGTGGGGAATGGGATTGAGACCAACATCAGCCTGGAGCCCCGGCCCTGACTTCCATTAGGCATTGTTCGGCCAGAGGAAGTGGGAACCCATCAGGGCTTCATGGTGCCCGCTCGTGGAGAGTTTTCCTGCTTATACATTCCACAGAGGCAGGACTTGCAATGATGTCAGGGTGTGATGGGTGCACTCCTGCACCCACCTGCAGGATGTCCACCATTGCCTCCTCCCAGTTCTTGGTGTTCCCTGGCTTTAGTGTCCCCAGTCTCCACTGGGAGTTGTTAATTACCTGGAAAACCCAACCCCACACTCCTCAGGAGAGGAGAGCAGTTCAGATGCTTGATCCTCCCCTACCCCGGCCAACCTCCGATGACACAAGCTGGCTCCTGAACCTGGGTCACCAGCGTGGCGTGAGGTAAGGCATCCAGAGCCTCATCCCTCAGCTCCCCTAGGCTGGCCCTGAGAGAGGGGGATATGATAGAGACCTTTGAATACTTGAAGGAGATTAACAAAGTGGATAGAGAAGGTCTCTAAGTTGAGTGACAACAGAACCACAAAGGAGCATAGCTTGAAGTTGATACACTAAGGCAAATATAATTTGCTTTTCATGTACACAGAAGCACATATGATAAAACACAACATGCTGCCCAAGATGATTCATACTGCGATTTGGGGCTTTGTGCATATGGTTGAGAAAGAGACATAGTGAGCTAGTGCAGGATTTTGAAACCCAATCTGTCCCCTTGAATTCCATGACTTGTGACAGCTTGCACAAAAAAAAGAAAAAATGATGCATGCATCAAAAAATGGTGCATGCATCAAAAACAGGTTGCATGCATACAATTTTTGATGCAAGTCCAACATTTTACAATCAAACTGATGTGTGCTTTAAAAATACAGGTGGATTGATCCAGTTTGAAAGACTTGCCCATGTTCTTTGAAAAGGGCTAATTTTAGAACTATTAGACTCTTTGTCAGGAAGACCGATGCTTGCCCTCTGGGCCCAAGACCTGTCATGTGTAGCTATAATTACCACTAAGTCACTGCCAGGGTGCATAAAGTAATTCTTATCTCTTGGAGCCAGATACTGCATGTCTTCATTCTCAAGAATGGCCAGTAAAGTGCTATGCCTATAGCTGGTAGTCAGGGTGATTTCCTTCAAAACCTTATGAATCAGAAGGATATCCACTGAGGATGCACTTTTGAACTCCAAAAAACCCCACAAGGATTACTTTTTGGAAGAGATTTAAAGTCTCCTGGATTTGCCTCATCCAAAGCCTGTAAGGTAGGTTCAGGGGGCATGGTCTATACAGAACTATTTCATTACTGCCTGAGAATATAGCAGACCACAGAGTACTCTTGCATCAGGGGCAGTTAAGCTCGAGCTCTTCTTCCCTCAGTCCTCCTCTTCATCCAAAAGTCCATGGTTGTACAGTACATCCTTCTCCTCTAAGGGCGGTGGTGAGTAGAAAACCTGGGGGGGAACAGTAGGTCCAGCTAGGAGTACCTGAGGAGGCAGCTGAGGAATGACACATGGCAGAGATGGCAGTAATCTGTTTAACAAAAGAATTCTGTCAAAACAGCTTCTGGGATGGTGATGGTGGATGGTGACAGTATAACCATCATCACCACCAGTGAAGAGGCACATAACATGACAATGCTGTCCCTGAATTGCAAGTGAAAGGCTCCAGTACCTTTGAAACTGGATCTGTGCCTTTGCAGGGATATTTTTTTTTGAAGCTGCAGAGGCTGAGTATGCCTGTTTTGCCATCATACTGGATGACTTTTTAGACTTACCATCCCCTTTTGAGAGCAGGGATCTGGATTGCTGACTCTCCATGGAGTGTTGTTAATGAGAAGTGGCCTCACTCCTGCAGGCCAGATCACTCTCTGCTGATGACAGGAAAGACTCTGACAGGGCAACCAATTTAATCAACTGATGTGGCAACTTCAATTCATTATCTTTCAACAATGGTTTAAGTTTTGCTGGCATCAGCAAATTATGCTACATAGTTGGCACTGCAAAGTCTTAGTGTATTTTTTTTCTACAAAATGATCTGAAGCCTTAAACCTGTGTCTCTGTGTAGTCTGGTTGAAATCCTTGAAGATGACAAAGTTTTTCCTGCCATGTGCTAGGTCCATACAACACATGTACAGACCATGGTTGTCTTCACAATAAATATGATTTTCATTGCAATGAAGACAAAACAGTGTTTTGCTCAGTGACAGCTTACACTAGCAATGAACTCTCCTGATGGAGTAGCTATGATTTTTGAATACAGTATTTCCTGTAATTTCTGTGATATCTCCAAAGAAATTTCCTTCCTGCCTGCAGTACTACTGTAGGGCCACCAGAGTGATTTCCTTTAGAAATATTAAAAATTAGGACTTTGCAAATCTCACAAAGGTCAACCATGTTAACAGTGACTGTCAAACCAAGTAAAGTTTGCCAGAGTTCTCTTAATGTTGGACTCGTCTGCACTGGTTCAACCATTAAAAAGCATTAGGAAATGGGATAACATAATGCACTGGTTTGATGAACCTCCCAAAACACCAGGATGATGTGGTGGCAGACATTTAAGGCTACTGGTTCCAAGAATTGTTTTAGTTCAGTCAGTGCCAAATATGGACAAGCTAGTAAACAAGAGTACTTGGCTAATGGGGCTAATAAGAGCCTAGCACATTTCTTAATTAAATTGTCCATGTCTATATCACAAATGATCAAAGAAAATCTATCTGACCTGATAATGCTAATTAAACAGGATCTGCAAAGATGGTCCACACCCCCACTATCACTCTGAGGATATATAAACACAGTAAAAATGAATGTCCTTCCCAGAACTTTGTACCCATTAAATATGCTTAATGTGGCCCTCCCCCTAGCATGGTTCCTGAGGTACATGCTCTAATATACACCTTCCTCTGGCAGTGGGGAACCCAGAAGGGCATACCTGAAGTGGGCAGTAGCTAAGACCAAGGGTGGATGGTGGGGGGAGGCACCGCTAGCCACAAGGGTTTTTTTAATTACACGTCTGGCGAGTGTTTGGGTGGGGAAAGGGACCACTAGCCACCAGGGCTCTTTTAGTTACATGTCGGGAGGGTGATTGGGTGGAGGGAGGGTCCACCAGCCACCAGGGATTTTTTAATTTTTATTTCAGGCAGGGTGGGGGTGGCACAGGACACCACGTAAAGTTTTTTTTATTTTTTTGCCTGTATCATAGCAGAACAAGGCAAAATTTCACCCAAAACAGAAGTTTTCCAGTCCGCCACAAGGAAGTTTGGAAACTTCTGTAAAGATTGTAACATTTCACAAAAGTTCCGCTAAGGTGAAAAATAACAACTTTCACCCACCTCTAGTGGAAACAACACACAGAGACAGGGTGTCTCACTACACTCTACAAAGGCTAGAAATTGTGAAACATATATGTTTAGTGTACAGCATTGATAGACATACCTTTATTTATTTAATTTTATTTTTTTATTTATTCAATTTTGGTGACCGGGTAGGCCCATTGACCCCCAAAGGTCCCTTTTTCAGGGGCGACCCATAGTTAGTTACAGAGATAAGACATTCGTAGTGGTTTACAGGAATGTTAAACAATACTTATTTATAGGATCTTACAGTACAGATAGTAGGCATACATAGTGGATACAGTCAAAGCAAAGCTAACTAGAACCATAGCTAAGGCTCTAGTTGGAACCTTGGTGACTGTATACAGGCAGTTGTGCAGAGTTCATAAATTCTCACCATGTCAGGTTCAAGAACAACCTATTTGGCAGAACCCTAATTTTAAGATAGGCGGTACAATGGCACTTAAACAGGCTTCCTCCATTTAAGGACCTAGAAAAAGTTCCAACAATTTCAGCATAGATTTGGCATAGACAATAAAGAGATCTTCACCTTTTTGCAGATGCTACACATTCTGACCACAGCTTTAGGCAGGCCCAAAGACACTCCAATATCATCCATATCACTGCATGGTCTGGGGTACTTAGTCCACCAAAGGCATGCCCTATCTGGCATCTGTCAAGCCTTAAGGAGCTTTGTGCCTCATTGGTTTGGTTCCATATCAGATTATTGGCTGAATGCCATAAACTGAGACCTAACCAAAGAGCAAAAGTGACAGTGTGGATGAAGTCTCACAGATATATAAAACTGGACAGCTATTGCTCTGTGCAGTTCAAATTCCTAAAGAACATGTACCTGAAAAACATCATAAGTGGTGACAGCTAGACTCCCTCTTATGCACTCAATGTGGACTAGAGGAGGGCACCCTTTTACGCATCATCTGGGACTGCTCCAAAGCAAAGCCTTTATGGCAGGCCATCAAGAAATGCTCTAGCCCCAATGTTAAGACTACAAGAACCTTTAATTGAGATAGACGCATCCTAGGTGTAGATCTTCTAGAACTAAGGAGCAACAGGAGATGTCATTTTAAAATAATTACAGTGGTGGTCAAAAAATGTATCTTGTGGTACTGGTTGGGCCAGGAGATCCTACACTACTAGAATGGTGTCAAGAGATACTTCAAATACTAAGACTAGAGGGAATGACAGCTTTCATGAGGTATAGGATCCAGTCCTTTCAGAAAAGATGAGATACCCTTGATGCCCTTCTGAGCATAGTAAATTGTATGCAACCTGTGATGATATGACTCTGTAAGTCCTGCTGAATATATCTGTTATGTGAACAAACTAACTTGTCAGTGAGAGAGTACCTGTACTGGGGGGAGCATAATATCCACATCACTGTATGTCTGTTGCTGAATTGTCTGCTATGTGTTATAACTACAACATTTCAGTAATGTATACTTAAAAAAAAAGAGTACCTGACTAACAATGATCAAAATTAAATGGTTTGTAAGGCATATGTATGCCCACAAAATATCAGTACAGCATAGGCTACTGTTTCTCAAAATTGTGTGTCCATTGGGACAGTGCCACACATGGAAAAGGCTTCCTGTTACACCATGGATATTTGGATAATTGTTGTACTCACTGATTTCATAGGCAAAGTTGCCAAAAAAATTATTTCATTGCCCAGTGTAAACCTGTAAAAAATGTTCGAAACATTAATCAGAAGAAGACTGAGTAAAGACAACAGTGCGGCAAGCATCCCATAGTGTGGACTTCTGGTTCCAAAAATTGAGTGATCATTGGGACAGTGCCACACATGGACAAGGCTTCCTATTATACCATGGATATTTGAATAAGTGTTGCAAAGACTGATTTCGTAGGCAAAGTTGCCAAAAAAATTATTTGGTTGCCCAGTGTAAACCTGTAAAAAATGTTCAAAACATTAATCTGAAGAAGACTGAGTAAAGTCAACAGTGCAGCAAGCATCCCATAGTGTGGACTTCTAGTTCCAAAAATTGAGTGTCCATTGGGACAGTGCCACACATGAACACGGCTTCCTGGTTTGCCATAGATAAGTGTTGTAAACACTGGTTTCATGTGCAACACTGCCCCCAAATTATTTATTCAGCCTGTATAGGATTGCAAGAAATTCACAAAATATTTATCTGAAAAATACTGAATGATGACAATACAGCAGCATCCCACTGTGTAGGCTACTGGTTCCAGGAACTGTCTGTCCATTGGAACAGTGCCACACATGAATAAGGGGTCCTGTGATGCAAAGGATAAGTGGGTGTACATAGTGGTTTTCTGGACAATGTTAGCCCAAAAATTAGTTATGCGGCCTGTGCATGGCTGCCAAAAATCCACAAAACATTAATTTGAAGAAGACTAGTGAAAACAATTGTGCAGTATCCCACAGTAGAGGCTACTGGTTCCAAAATGTGTGTATCCATTGTGACAGTGCTACATATGGACAAGGCGTCCCATTATACAGTGGATAAGTGTTGTACACACAGGTTTCATGGGCAATATTGCTGAAAAAATGAGTTAACATACTGTAGAAAAATAGAAGTTGTCAGCAGATAAGGATCCCCTGGCCCACTTAGTCTGCTCTAAAGATTTTCCTCCCTACTTGGTTACTGCAGACCCTACTTGATCTCTGGCCTTGCCCTCCCTCAGCCCTGTTACTACGGTTCACTTGTGCCTATCTCATGCATGCTTGAATCCTGTGACCATTTTAGTACCCACCACCTCTGCTGGGAGTCTGTTCTAGATGTTCACCACCCTTTTTGTGAAGAAATATTTCCTCACATGCCCTCTGAGCCTCCCCCCTTCTAGCTTCCAGTCATGACCCATTGTCCGTGAGCATCTCTTCCTATGCAAAATGCTACCTTCCTTACCTTATTTATACCCTTGAGTTACTTGAATGGTTCAATCATGTCTCCCCTTTCCATTCTTTCCTCTAGAAATTCCATATTTGATTCCCTTAATATCTCTTTATAGAGCTTCTGATGCAGGCAATGCACTATTTTGGTTACCCTCTTCTGTACTGCCTCCACCCAATCATTGTCCTTCCTGTGGTGGGCCCTTCAGAACTGGACACAGTACTCCAGGTGTGGTCTCACCATTGATTTACACAGTGGTAACACCACCTCCCTCTTTCTTCTGGTGATACCCCTCCCTATGCATCCTAGCATTCTACAAGCCTTTCCTACTACTTCATCACACTGTTTTGCTACCTTGAAGTCATCTAATATAATAATCCCCAGGTCCCTTTCCTGCTTTCTTGTTGTCACCTTCTTCCCACCAAAAATGGTATATTGCCCATAATTGTGCACATTTTGGCACTGAAGTCCAGTTGCCATACCCTTGACCATTATTCCAGCTTTTTCAGGCCCCTCCTCATGTTTTCTAGCCCCCCCCCAGTGTGTCTATTATGTTGCAGATTTTTGTGTCATCTGCGAACAGGCATACTTTCCCTTCCAGCCCTTTCTGCAATGTTGCTAATGAAGATATTGAAGGGGACCGATCCCAGAACTGACCCCTGTGGCACCCCACTGGTTACTGTGCCTACCTCCGATTGAGCCCCATTTACCATCTTCCTCTGGCTTCTGTTACACAGCCAACAGTGTACCCATTTAACTACTTTTAGACTCACTGTCAGGCTTTCAAGCTTGTTTACCAGTTGTCTGTGAGGCACAGTGTTGAAGGCCTTACTGAAATTCAAGTATGCCACATCCACTGCTCCTCCTTGATCCAGTTCCCTGGTCACCCAGTTGAATAACTTAATCAGGGTTGTCAGGCAAGATCTCCTTCCTGTGAACCCATGCTTCCTCTGATTCTGAAATCCTTTGGTCACAAGATATTCCACAATTCTTTCTTTTAGTAATGTTTCCATAACATTGCCCATCATTGAAGTCAGGCTTACAGGTTTATACTTTGCCACCTCCTCCCTATTCCCACTCTTGTGAAGTGGAATCACATCCACTTTCCTCCATTCCCCTGGAACTATTCTCATATCCAAGGATAGGTTGAACAGTGCCGTCAGTGGTTCAGTGAGCTCCTTCCTTAGTTCCCTCAGTATCCAGGGGTGAACCCCTCCCCCCAGCCCATTGCCTTATCAGTCCTTAGATAATGGGTGAAGTGAAACTCGCATCCAAATTGGCTGAAACAGACTGCCACCCGGGCTGTTATTTCTTAATAATGGCCCAGTAAAAAACAAGCTCCATTTTGGTTTGTCCTATTACTAAAACTATCCTTGGGCACCCCGAATTTTGAAACGACTGCCATTTTTGCCCTGCTCACTTAGCGAGACTAACTTCCATTGACACTACCACAGGATGGTCCAAAAAACAAAACCTAGAACAGTAATTTATTTTTACTAATGTAACTTCGCTAACTGAGCTCGGTTGCGCTCCGTATTACACAGCCAACTCTTACTGACCAACAAAATCATGCAACACCACATTTCAGAGCACATAAAAAAAATGTACCTGTCTTCAAATATACATAACAAGACAACATTCCCCCATTCTGATGAACAGGTGAAGCAGCTAACATAAATGGCTTTCCTCTCTATTTGCCTCTGTCACTGAATGAGAAAGGGGAGACAAACTGAAACAACAAACTCACAAAGCAGCTCTCCTCTGCATCAAGAAACAAAGCAAGTGCACAAGCATATGGCACACACACAGAAACACAGCAGCTCCCCCCTGTGGTGATTCTAGCACCACAGGGATTATTTTACTATAAAATGTACCTTTTTTTTATTTTTATATATAAATATTTTTTTTTATATTTTTTGCTTCGAACAACGACTCCTCCACCCCATTATCTAAGTATAATAGTACCCTCCAGAGTGGGCATTATAGGATATAAAGGACCTTCCAGGGGCTATAAGGCCCTCCGCCTGCAGCATCAGGCCTCATTACACCCCTGGGCGGTCCGTTATATCCTAATAACGCCCACCCTGTCAGGTATTATTACTTACTTAGTTGCTCTAGTTCCCTGACAACTCTCTCCTCTGCAAAAAGGCTTGTGTCCACCTCCCTTTCCTTTATGCCCTTGTCTCCTACCTGTGGCCCATCTTCTACCACCTCCTTCATAAATACTGAACAAAAGTACTTGTTCAATATGTCTGATTTCCTCTTGTCCCCTTCCTCACTCTCCTCTCCCTCCCCTTTCAACCTTATTACCACTGCCTTGTATTTCCTCTTTTTACTTACTGCATATATCTAAAGAATGTCTTGTCATCCTTTTTTGCTGACTTAGCAATGTTCTCCTCTGTCTGTTCCTTGGTGTTCCTTTTTTTTATTTTCTCCCCTTGGTTCAGATATCCAGCTTGAGTCTCTTTATCAATCATTGGTAAAACCTCTGACAGAGCCTCAGCTTTTACATCATCATACTTACCAGGAAGGGGGATCTGGGAGCTAAGCCACTTGTCTCCATGGCAGAGCATCCAGCCACAGCCAGATTCTCTGGATAATAACTAAGCAATCACAATTTTGTCTATTGCCACTAGAAATGGAGCCCACATTTTCCCAAATTCTACCATTTTTCCATTTTTTTCTATACCATATTTGCTTGATTTCTGATATATCTATTATTAAATTCAACAAAGTTTTAAATCCTGGTGGACCCGGATCTTTCCACTTCATTAAGATTGTTTTTTTTTCGCTACTACCAAAAATAAGGCCAATTGTGTTCTCTAGAAATCATCAAGCATATTTCTATCCAGGTAAATCCCCAGAAGCCTAGTTAAGGTTACTAGCTTGATATCTTTATTGAAGGTCAATTTACATACGTCTTCTATTTTAGACCAATAATTAGTCAGATATGGACATGATCCTACCAGATGAATCAATGTTCCTGAAGTGGTTGCACATCTTGGACATTTATCTAAAATTGTTGAAATTAATTGATTCAATCTTTTTGGTGTATAATAAATCCTATGTAACGTGTTCATATGAACATGCTGCATTTTAACAGAAGATAATTTATGTATATATGTATCTATTGCATCACTCCATAAGCCCTCTGTTAGATTCACTCTCAAATCTCTTTCCCACTTATTTTTTTATTTTAGTAACATCCCCTCCGACCATCTCTTGCACTCCCTGATATATAAGTGATATCATTTTTTTCCCATCCAAATTCTCTATCATTATTTTTAACAAGGTTGACGAATCGCCATATCTAATCAATCCCTTTTTTTTGTTCAAATAACTTTTCAACTGATTATATTGCAAAATATGATTTTTAGGAATATCAAATTGATTCACCAAACTAGTGAATGTTTTCAAATGTCCCCTCTCCAATATATCTCCTATCTGACATATCCCTTTCTGAGTCCACAGTTTAAATTGCATTGATTTAGATGGAAGAAAATCGTAATTGTCAAAAAATGGGTGTATATTCCGTGATTACCACTTTCTCACCAAATGTTTTTAATAAATCCATCCAACTTAAATATGTTGTCTTGGTGGTTTCTGGGAGCTCCATTATTTTTTTCTCTGGAATAGAGGAATATAGTAAATTTATAAAAGTTGGATATGATTGAACTGTGCTTTCTATTAACATTGATATGGGCATGGTCCTGTCTCTTTTCTTTATCCAGTTCCACCCCTGTGCTGCTTGGGTTGCCAAGTAATAATGATAAAAATCAGGTAGGGCTTGACCTCCCCTAGCTTTTGGTAATACTAATGTTTTCCAAGCTATTCTAGAGTTTGAATGTTTCCACAAGAATTTCCCTATTGCCGTTTTAAGGCATTTAAAGAAACTCTGAGGCACGTATTATTTTGCCTATTAATGTAAGAAATAATAAATTCCATTTTAAAAGATTTTGTTCTATCTTAATAATGCATTTATCATAGTTTGCCTTAAACAAATCCAAAATACTTGCCATTATATTTACTCCTAAGTATTTAACAAATGTAGTTGATATTTGAATTTGAAGATTAATTGGTTGTTGAATTTGAACATTTTGGTTTAATTTTAAAATAACAGTTTTAAACCAATTTATTTTATATCCCAAAAATATGCCAAACTGAGTAGTTTTTGTTATCACTCAGGGAATAGAAGAGGCAATATTTGTCAAATAAAGCAATATATCATCTACGTATAAACTAATTTTATGTTCCCAACCACAGATTTTTATACCTTGGATTTTCATATCCTCCCTAATTGCTATTGCCAATGGTTCAATAATCATTGCAAATATTAATGGGGACAGGGGACATCCCTGTCTAGTGCCTCGCTCCAATTGAAATTTCTCTGAGGCTATATTTTTAACCTTAACTACTGCCCTGAGAGCTTCATAAAGGAGTTTTATCCATCTGCTGAACTGTGCATAAAAGCCCATTCTCCCCATAACAGCAAAAATGTAAGGCCATTCTATCCTATCAAATGCTTTTTCTGCATTGATAGTCATTAAAACTGCATCATCTTGTTTGTTAAGTGTCACAATGTTTAAAAGTCCATCTAACATTCTCCATCAAAGATCTTCCCTTAATAAATCCATTCTGGTCCTGGTGAAGTAATGTAGGTGTTATATCCTACAACCTCTTAACTATAATTTTAGTAAAAATTTTGTAATCTGTATTTAATGGGGAGATGGGCCTATGAGATGCACAGCTCAGTGTATCTTTATCCTTTTTCAAAAATACCTTTATTATAGCATCTTTAAAAGTTTCAGGTATTCTCTGACGCTAATTAAATTATGCAAATAATACCCTCATGGGTTCAATTAAAATGGCACTATATTGTTTAAAAAATTCTGCCCCAAGGCCATCGGGGCCTGATGTCTTACCCACAGCTAAATCTTGAATTGCCGCCTCTATTTCCTGTATTGTAATTGGCATTTCTAGATTATTACATTCTTGTTCTGCAATCTTAGGTAAATTAACTATATCCAAAAATGAACCTATACTATCTCCTGCCTCTTCTTTAAATTCTGTAGAATAAAGTTTTTTATAAAATTGGACAAAGGATTAATTTATATCAACAGGTTTATCACAGACAAGCCCTTGTATACTTGTAATCATATTAACTGAGTTTTGTACTTGGTCTTTTTTCATCTGCCAAGTTAGAAGTTTCAGGGGCTTATCTGTCATAAAATAATAATTAGCCCTAGTATTATATATCAGATTCTCTGTCTTGTCCAAAACCAAATTATTATAATATGCCTTCTTTTGCATTAATTCTGTATATATATTAGGGTCAAATGTATTACTATGAATCTGTGTTAAAGTACTTATTTATTTTTCTAACTGAAATATAAGTTTTGTTCTATTTTTATATTCATATGAAGCATATCTTTGCAAATACCCCCAATGTGGACTTTAAAAGTCTCCCATACTATTATGAACAAGGTTTTCTGTACCTTATTAAATTCAAAAAACACCCTACACAATTCTAATAATTTTTCCCACATTGTAGGCCTACCAAGCAAGCTTAAATCCATTGCTCATATTTTTTGAGAGCTATTAATTTCTGAAATTTCCAATGTTAAAACACAAGGAGAATGATCAGAGATGACTATACCAGAGTACTTGATTTCATATACTCTGTGTAGCAATATTTTGGACAGTAGATAAAAATCTATTCTTGAATGTCTGGTGCACTGCTGAGAAAAAAGAGAAGACATCTCGTGAAGTGTTTTTTTTTCCACCAAGGGTCTATTAATCCTAGATCATTCATGAAAGTGTTCATTACTCTATGGGCTGTTAACTGAGCCTTATCAAGCCCAGTTGCTTTATCTTCATGATGCAATACCAAATTGAAGTCCACTCCAATCAAATAAGGGGGTACAAATTCAGAAAGTGCAAGGAAAAAACTCAAAGAAGAACCTTGGGCAGTTTTGATTGGGAGCATAAATTGCTGCACAAGTGAACCTAACATTGTATAATTGTAATGCCAAAATCAAATGTCTGCCTTCCTTGTCCAAATAAACTTTGTTAATAATTGGTTTCTGTTTTTTTTTCTATGAAAAGCAATTAAGACACCCCTAGCATTGTTAGAGTACTCTGTATAATACACCTTACCAGATCTATTTTCAAACCATGTATTGTTTTGTTTTATTAGATGAGTCTCTTGAAACATTACCAGGTCAACATTTTTATTTTTCATATGTTTTATTACTTTAATTACCTTAGCTATATCTATTAATCCCTTAACATTCCAAGTGGCAATTTTATATAACTCTATCATGGAGACAAAAGTTCTGAATCATGTAGCTTCTGGATTCCCTTATTCATGCCACTTCATTTTCTCAAATTCAGTTCACCAATAAATCTTGACCATGAAAAAAGCAGAGACAGAAAATTTATTATAAATTTCCTAAGACCATTGACCCCTCCCCCTACTCTGCTCAGTATAACCCACCACCCTCCCCTATTAAAACCCTGTGTATGACAGAATGGCTGAAAAGACATCCTGTTACACCAGACAAACCAGAACCGGACCTATGGAGGCACCCAGTCTTAAAAAAAGAAAAAAAGGGAAAACTTAGCCTCCCCCAATTCCCCCCATTTTATCTTGCTTACACTGTCTTTTCTCTTCCTCCTCTTCTATTACCATTTCCCACATTGCCTGATTCTCCTTTATTCCTGCCTTATCTTCCAAAGGAAAAACAAATGGCAAAAGTGGAGAGTACAGATAAGAAATGGGGGACCTGGCCCGGGAGAAAAAAATAAAAGAAAGCTTAGCCTCCCAGTATACCCCTTAAACTTCATCTTACTTACCCCATCACTTCTCTTCCTACTCTTCTGCTCCCTTTTACCACATTGCCTGTTCTTCATTATTTTCCACCTTACCTTCCAAAGGAAAAAGAAATGACAGAAGTTAAAGGTAGAACTAGGGAATGGGGGGGGACTTCACTATCTTACTACCAACCTAATTAACAAAGTTCCCAGCCATTTCACCACCTCTTTCCCTTTCCTTATATGAGATTCCTTCTAACTGCTAACTCCCGTATCTGTCCTTAGTCAATATTTAGCTCTTATGCTAATAAGCATTATGAGAGTGGGGATGGGGGGGCCCTTAACACCATACCTAGCCTCACCATCCCTTTAGCTGCCCACCTCACTTCATCTAAATTCAAGTATTCCCATACGCCAGGTTATAAGCTTCCATAGCATATTCTGATGATTCATATATATGTAGCCTCCTAATCACTACAAAATGAAATTTTTTGCTGGGTAAAGCATGGAAAACCTTACCCCCTCTTATACAAAATCTGTTTTATGGGGTTGAATTTTTTCCTTTTTTCCATAGTACTTGTTGAAAGATCTGGATAAGCATTGATATGCAGGTTTTCGAAATGGAGGCCTTTCATTACTCAGGCTTTTTGCAGTATTGCCTCTTTATCTTGGTATTTCAGTGTTTTAATAAACATAGTTCTAGGATAGTCTACATTGCCATCTTTTCTAGTCCCTGCTAGGTGCGCTCTGTCAATTGCTATTTTTTCTTCAGGGTATTTGTGATTTAGGGCTATAGTGAGTAGTTTTTCTAAATAAGGTATAGGGTTCCCTGTCCCCTCCATTCTTTCTGGAACTTTAAACAGTCGAATATTGACTGTCCTTGCCCAATCTTCCTGTTCAGTAACTTTCAGCTGGAGGGCCTGCAATCGTCTTTCTATCTCTAATATCTTTGGTGGAGCTGCAGCTGCAAAGTCCTCCACCTGTGAAACTCTCCCCTCTAATTGCTCCGTCCTGCTTGTCAAATCTAGCAGCTTATTATTAATTTTCTGCAGCATACCTGTAACATTCGCTAATGAGCCTTTAATGTCTTCCAAAGCCACTAATATTTCACTTTTTAAGCTAGAAATGGCTAGTAATATTTCTGTATTAAATTGCAGCACTTTTTCTGAGTTTTCCAGCCCCATAGTCTCACTTGGTAGAATGTTTTCATCCTCAGGGCGTCGCTCATTAATACCATAAAAGACTGAACAATTTTGCTCCTGCTCATTGAATATTTGCATTTTATGTTGCATTTCAATAGAGGAACTTAGCAGTTCACCAAGTAAAACAGCAGATTCCTGCATATTATCCTGCTGTATATTACCCTGTATAGTACCCTTTTCAGGCTCTAATTCAGTTGAAACTATGTTGCTTGTAGGGCAAATTAACTTGGTGCATTGTGGTTCATCTATTTTTATGCCTTCAGTCAGATCTAAACCTTGTTCCGTACTACTCATGTTTAATTTTTTGCTTAGATAATCCAAGATGTTACCTTGAGGGGCTTACCAGAGGAGAAAGCAATGGCAGAGGAGTTTCCTTCAAAGCTTCATAGCCTGGTAAATTGGGAGATATCTCTCTCACTGTCACCCGCATTTTGCGGCTTTTCTGTTTTTCCTTTACCTCAACTCGCAAGTCTGTAATTTCTCTATTACGCAGGACAGACTTCGACATTTCCGCAGTAACTCCCGCGAAATATCGAACATACCTGCCACTATACACAAAAGCACTTCACAGGAATCGATAACGGGATTAAAAATAAACAATCGCGGTTCAGCTCGATTAGAATAAGAGAGAGAAAGCTGAAAGAGAGAGCAAATGAGGGGAGCAAATGAGGGGAGAGAGCTATTCATTCATACAGAATGCTGGGTGCCTCCAAGGTCTGATGTGCCTTGGTGTTCCTAACTGATTTGTCATCTTTCTTTGTTTTTCCAGGTACGCCTCTCTGCCCTTTTCCTTCTGTGTTGCCTTGTACTTTCCTGAAGCTAGCATCTTTGCATTAACTTTCCTTGCTACTTCATTGGAGAACCTCAGTGGTCTCCTTTTTCTCTTGCTCTTTGTTATCTTCCTGAAACAGAGGTTTGTTGCCCTCTCTATGGCCTTCCTTATTTCTGCCCACTGCTCCTCTGCCCCCTCCATATTCCCTATCCCTCTAAGTGCTTCCCTGATGCACTCTCCTATTTTCTTAAAGTCAGCCATCCTGAAGTCCAGGACCTTCATTTTAGTGTTGTTTTTGGCCTAGTTCTTACATTGAACCATATCAGGGGGATGATCGCTCATCCCCAGGTGACTCCCCTCTGTGACATTCTTGACACTGTCCCCATTTGACAGTACCAGGTCTAGTATTGCCCCCCCTCAAGTAGGTTCCCCAATCAGTTTCCGGAGGAACAAACCCTGCAGAGAGTCAAGGATTTTCCTACTTCTACCTGTAACTGTTGCTGGGATGCTCCAATCCATATCTGGCATATTGAAGTCACCTACCAGCAATATCTCCCCCTTTCTAGCCATCACTTGGATTTCCTGCATCATATCCTTATCTACTTCCTCTCCCTGAGCTTTAGGTCTATAGATCACCCCTGTTTGAATAGCGGACCCCTTCCTTGTTTCTAGGGTAACCCACAGTAGCTCTTCTTCTCCCCACATTCCTTGTATTTCCATGGGTTTTATGTACTCCTTAACATAAAAAGCCACGCTTCCTCCCTTTTTTCCAATTCTGCCCCTTCTGAATGATGCATACACTGGTATGGCTGCATCCTAGTTCTGGTTCTCATTGTATCAGATCTCTCTAATTACTACAATGTCCAGGTGTGCTGCCACTATGGTGGCCTCTGGGTCTGCAACCTTGTTACCTAGAATTCGAGTATTTGTACACATAGCTCTCCAGATTCTGCTGCCACCCCCCACCCATTTGCCCTCCCCTCTTATCTTTCTCCTCACTCCTTCGCTCTTCCTCCTTGATTTTTTACTTTGATCTGTTTACCCTTTGAATTCCTGCTTTTGAAACTGTCTGCATGTGGGGGTGGACAGTCCTTGCCTTTCTGCTCTAGCCTGCCCACCTCTTTCTGATTAGTTTAAATGCTTCCCAAAGAAGCATCTAAACTGTTCACTAAGAATCTAAACTCCCTTCCTGGATAAATGCTGTTTTCTCTGTATAGGCCTCCATCCCTCCAGGATATACCATTGTTGCAGTGACTCCTACATTGTGAAGACCACCACAGTGACAGGAATCGGGCAAAATCTGCCTGTCTCTGTGGTGGTCTGTTTGATGATCAGGACTGCCTCGCTGGGTGTTTCCCCCCTAGTCCAACTCCGACTCGGAGTTAGAATCCTAGAGACAGGGGATGTGGGGGTGGAGCCCCCCACATGGGGGGTTCGACGGTGCAGCCCCCTGATGGATGCATGGAGGCATCCCCAACACTGTAATGCCAACAGTCAGCACTGCGGCTGTCACTGTTGGGGATGTCTCCATGCCGACTGTCTCTGTGGCATGGGTAAACCTTCCTCCAAGTGTAGCCCTCATTCCCCAATGAACCTGAATCCCTCTTCTCTGCAATTCTTCAACCATGCGTTGAAGTTCCCTGTGTGAAGACTCCTGTCATCCCCCTTGTCATTGATAGGTAGCACCTCCAAGAAAGTAATGGATTGTGTTCCCTGCCTAAGACTCCTTCCCAATTTGCTGAACTCCTCCTGCACTGCTTCTGGCTCTTCCCTAGCCAGGTAATTTGTCTCTAAATGGACCATGACATCCAGCCTTCCATCCCTCTCAGCTTTTTCTAGAGCAGTTTCAATGGCTGTCTGTCTGGGGGCACAGCAGCACCAGTAGCATCACTTGGTCCTAGGTGACTTGGAGACACACATTAGTGACTTCTGTGATGTTCAGCAGCAGCAGCAGCAGTGGCAACAGCTTGAGGCCTTCCTTCTTTTTTCTCCTCCACCTGGCACATCAGAGTAATTGCAAGGGATGATGAGAGTTCCTCTTGTGCTGTACTTGTGTTCCTGGCCTTGTATTGTGTCATAATTACAGAAACCAGATGGATAAACCAGGCCTTATAGGACTACTGAGCTTAACACATTCTTGTACAATAGAAAATGTCTGGAATGTGTCTGTGAACAAAGGGTTTAAGAAAGCTGCCAGGATGTAGTGGTCATCTGTACACATTTCTAAAATGCATGTGTCTTTCCAAAAATGTGTTCTTATGCCTTCTACTAGATTGACAGCAGTGGTATCCCTCTTGTCCTCATATTAAGTTTCCCTGGGAACAAGTCACAAGTTAATGAGGACACTGAGGAAGAGCACCTGGCTCAGACAAATTGCATCAGCACTTAGCACCTATGTAGCCTCCTCAAAAGGTTTCAGCACAGTGCAGATGGTATCTATCAGACAGCACTGATTTGGATTGATCTTTGCTTCTCTCTTGCCAATACCATGCTCAGTTTCATACTACTGGATACGTTTCTGTTTTTCTAGCAGTTGTTGCATCATGTAATTGGTGGAAATTCATCTTGTTGTCACATTTTGTTTCAGGTGGTGGAGTGGGAGGTGATAAGGTATTATGGAAACTGCTTTAACACCCTCAGTGAGGGGGGTGAGAGTGTTCCACTGCTTGTCTGCCATCTGGAGGAATTCAGGTGGCAAGGCAACAGAATCATGCAGGCAAAATGACCCGACATGCCGGATGCCAGGTGCACTTCTGCAGAGGCAGAGGTCCAGATATTGCATCCATTGAATGCCAGTGGGACCTGGGGAGAAAATAGTGGAAAATCCATCTGCCGCAGGATGACACCCAGTCTCTCACAGGCTCTGAACCAGCAAACAGGTACCTCTCAGGAAGTCCTCTGGTAGAGGGCAAGCAAGATTGAGATAAGTCCCAGAGAAGCCTCCAGAGGAGGGCAACTAAAATGCTGCAGGATCTGCATCAAAAGCCCTATGAGGAGAGACTTGAGGACCTCAATATATACATCCTGGAACAGAGAAGGGATAGAGACCTTTAGATACCTCATGTGGGTAAATAAGGTACAGGAGGGGAGTATTTTTCAGACAGAAAGGTGCTCAAGAACAAGGGGGCATGCTATGTAGCTGGAGTGGGGTAGATTCAGGAGAGATGTGAGGAAGTACTTGCTTACAGAAAGAGTAGCGGAACAGACTTCCAGCAGAGGTAGTGGGGGTGAAAACAGTAGTGGGGTTCAAGAATGCATGGGATAAGCCCAAGGGAATAATAGTGGAAAGGAAGGGGTGAAGGAGAAAGAGCTGTAGATCAATACGGTCTTTGGTAATAGTGTAGGTAGGGAGGAATGGGAAGACTGAATGGGCCAAACAGTCCTTATCTGCCAGCAGATTCTATGTTTCTATGATGGGGCTGGGGGGGCAGTTGGACAGGGGTGGTCGGGCAAAACAAGACATTAAATTAAATAATATAAAAAAAACTCATCTGAGACCAAAGAATACCATTTTTTAAAAATATATCATTACTTAAGATAAAATTATTAAATATATTAGGGAACGTTACCAATGCAGAAATGCTGTTACCAGAAATGGTACAGAGGTACTGATGAATTGTACAGTAGACTGACTGCAATAATTTTAAATTTCTTACCTTAACATGTTGTTAGAGTTCTAGGATCCGTCTAACATTTCCATAGAAGCTTTATTGTGATTATATTGCATTTTTATTGTGAAAATTACTTTATTCTCTATAGAATCCGAAATGGTCTTTTTTTGGTCAAATTTAAATGTAAGTCTATTTTAAAAATTTTTACTGGATACATAAAAAACAACAAGTGCTTTTGCTTATCTTGGTGCTTTTCCTTTGAATAAAATGTTTAAACTAAAAACTTTCTCTTTTAATTTGTTTGGATAGTGCACCACTCAATTGCTATAATGGTTGTTATGATGAATGCTCACTAGGAATGTACTGTATAAGGTATCCTTTTTTCAGGTGGCACCATGGAGAGTAACAAAGCTTTACAAAACCAAAACAACAGCAAAGATACAGTGAATATAAACAAGTAGCAGGATGAAAGACTGGCAAATAGATAAGTGATAAGTAACATACTGTCAGTTGTGGCAGGCTGCCCTGACAACTAGTGTCAGTGTTTTCCAGATATGGAATTATCCAAATTCCAGTGGTTAAAAATTGCCAGGTTTGGGCAATTCCAGACTCCATTCAAAATGTTACAGTACAGTAGAAATGAAAATTTTCATTCTAAAATTATTTTGGTTTTACAGTGAAAATTATCATTCATTTCATTTCCTGCCTTCACATGTCCAAAACTGAATCCCTATTTGCTGAAATTCTGTGTCTTACTGTTTGTGGCCTTAATTAAATGTTCCACTTGCTACCCCCCATGATTCTCTGAAAGGAAAATCTGACTGGATTGGTTGACGTTTTCAACCTGCCAATCATCAAATCTAAATTCCAAGACTTGCTGAGTTAATACTAACAGCACAGTTTTAGTAGTGCCCCATAGTGTATGTGTATACCCTCATCTCACCTGTTGGCTACTGCTTCACTGAGCCAAACTCAGTCAACCTTCCACCACCACACACACAAAAATGAGAACCTGACTGGACTGGTTTATATTTTAGGGCACCAGTCCAGAGGATTGGAAGAGTACAACAGTAGTACCACTCCAGAAGAGTGGAAGCAAGGAACAGCTAGGTAACTACCGTACAATTAGTCTAACGTGAGTCGTGGGAAAACTGATGGCGTCCCTGCTGAAGGAAAAAATCATAGCTTTTTTGGATCAAACTGATAATCTCGACAAAAATCAACATGGTTTCACATCAGGGAGGTCCTGCCAGACAAACCTGGTTGATATTTTCAATTGGGTCACCAAAACAGTGGATCAGGGAGGGGCAGTGGATGTGGTTTACCCGGACTTCAGCAAAGCATTTGACTATGTTCTGTACAGGAGACTAGTCAAAAAACTGGAGCACATGGGAATTGGGCCTGCGGTTACAAACTGGGTCAGAAACTGGTTACATGGGAGAACTCAGAGAGTATTAATAAACGGCACTCTGTCTGTGGAGGGGAGGATGACTAGTGGGGTCCCACAGGGCTCAGTTCTGGGGCCGATCCTCTTCAACATATTCATCAGCAACATTGCAGATGAACTGAAGGGAAAGGTATGCCTTTTTGCAGATGGCATCAAAATGGGCAACAGGATAGACATAACAGAGGGACAGCAAAGCATGGATCCAGATCTCTGAAAACTGGAGAAGGGGTCCAAGGCCTGGCAATTGAAATTCAATGACAAAAAATGCAAGGTCATGCATCTGGGAAAGCATAACCCAGGGAAACCGTACTCAATGGGAGGGGAGCAGCGAGCGAGACCTGGGGGTGATCATATCAGATGACCTCAAGGTCAGTAGACAATGTGAAAAGGCAGCACTAAAGGCTAGTGATATCCTAGGATGCACAGGGAGGGGTATCACGAGCAGAAGGCATGAAGTAATCATGCCCCTGTATCAGTCCCTGGTCAGGCCTCACCTGGAGTACAGTGTCCAGTTCTGAAGGCCACACCTCAGTAAGGACATAGATAGGCTGTAGACGGTACAGAGAAGAGCAACAAAGATGATGCAGGGCTTGCATCAGGAACTGTACGAGGCAAGACTGGATAACCTCAAATTATACTTCCTAGAACATCGCAGGACTCATGGGGATGTGAAAGAAACATTAAAATACCTTTAAGGCAACAACAGGGTGCACGCCCAGAACCTCTTTCAGGCAAAGGACTGCAGCAGAACTAGAGGGCACAACCTTCTACTTAAGGGAGGAAAGTTCAGAAGTAATACGAGGAAATTCTTCTTCTCAGAGTGCGATGTGAAACCATGGAATAGCCTGCTGGAGGGGTTGGTGGGAGCCAAGACAGTAGGGGAATTCAAGTGGGCATGGGACAGACACTGTGGGATACACAAGCAGGCAGCTAAGTAGGGGGGTAGAAAGCTAACGGCAGACTTGATGGATCATATGGTCCCCATCTGCTGACAGCTTCTATGTCTCTATGTTTCTATGATGGGAAGGACAAAGCATAATAGGAGTAAATGAGTTGGAGAAGTCCCAGGTAGGGACTAATTAACAGGGCCTAGTAAGAAGGCTGAAAGGTAACAAATGTGGGGGAAGGAGACACAGATGGAGACATATGGTGAAAAATGAAAATAGAAGTAAAATGTGTACAGATACAAACAGACTTTATGGAAAATAAGGACTGGCTGAAAGATGTTAGTAGAAAATAAGTCTATCATTTAAATTGGAGGGCTGCTGGGAGCCAAGACGGATGATCAGCTTGATTTCCATGTTTTTTCTATGCTTAGAATTGCAGAAGCCCTGCTCAAAGACACAAACAGAATTCTCTATGATGCTCCTTCATTTCATCTATGTCTGCACTCCCTTCTCATATTTCTAAGCCTTCTCTTGAATTATTTTCTACCATTTGCTCTAAGACTAAACTCTGCAGTCACTTGCAGTTTCTTTCCAAATGCCGCCATCAGGGTATTATTCCTAAATGTTTCTATTTGAAATTCCACCTGCGTTCATTTGTGTCTGAGATACATGTTTCCTCCACTAATAAGCTTTTGAAAACTTTCTCTAGGAAACTTATCATGAACACCATTCTCTCCATTAAGAAACAGCTGATCTCTGTGGACAAAACCATCCAAAGGCAAAAGGATTTCCTGCACTGAACAGCTCCACATAACCTTCCTTTTATTAAGCACTGCATTCAACACCTTAACTCCACTCTCTTTCACTTCCTCAAGGACACCAAATCTGCCAAACTCCAGTCTCTCACCCAGCAGATCAGCTACCAACATAAGCCCTTGAGTCAGACACAACCTAACAATTTGGTATTTTGTATTCCTCCAGACCTCCCCTGATACAAGATAAGTGATCTCTCCTTAGCAAAAGTCTCTCTTTTGTGCCCACACCCAGATATCTTGATGCATCCCAGGTTCAAGTTGATCTGCAGCACTTCTATCACAGAGTACGCCTTACAGCTCATTTTTCTAATGAGACTTCTATTTCCGCAGATGATGACAATATCACCAGAACAATCAATGATATCAATCCCCAATGAAGTGCATGGACACCCCCTCCAGGAAGTTTTGCTGCTGTTGATTATTTTGTGTCCGACCTCCATGCTACTGACTGGACAGAGGTCACTACCGCCAACGACCCCTCGCGGGCCTTGGATCTATTCCTCGCAAAGCTTATCCCCCTTCAGAACAAACATGCCCCCATCACTAGGAGAAGGGTTCAGGGCACCGTCACCAAATGGCTAAATGGGGGCCTATTCTCCCTCTTGAAGGCCAGGGAAAAATGTTGGGTGACCTACAAGGCCTCCCAAAATAATCACGATCTGATGACATACAGGCAACCCTCAGAAACTCCTGCAAAGAGCCATCCGCTTCTGCAAAAAGTTCAGTTCTGTAAAGCAGCCTTACTATCCTCCAGCAGCAACCCGAGGAGTTTCTGGCAAAACATTAAAAACACTTTTGGGGGGTCTGCTAAGGCACAGATCTCTGACCTACTAGTTAGTGGAGTCAGCTGCAATAACCCGCACACCATTGCAAACACCTTCAACTCCCTGTTTTCAGAACTGCCCCCCTCCCCTCCCCAGTCCCCTCCTGTCTACCTCTGTGGTCCCCCCCTCCCAGTCTCCTCCCTCGGCCCCTCTTCCAACTGAGACATGTCTCTCCTAAGGAGACCCAGATGCTTCTTTTGGGCCTCTCCCCCCACACTGGCACGGGGCACGACTGCCTCGAACCAAAACTACTCAGACTGGGGGCCCACCTCCTTGCCAGGCCCGTCTCGCACTTATTCAAAACCTCTATACACACGGGGATCATTCCTGACCTGTGGAAAGTGGCCAAGGTTGTTCCTGTCTTCAAACAAGGAAACCCCAACGATCCTGGCAACTACCGTCCCATTGTCATTCTGTCCACCACAAGTAAACTCCTCGAGAAAGCCATTGCCTCCCAGCTCTCCCAATACATCCAGGACTACAACATCCTCTCTCCTGCCCAGCATGGCTACAGGAAAGGGCATAGCACATCCACCGCCCTTGCTGTAGTTACTTCTATGATCAGGGCAAGTGCTGACCAAGGCAGCCTCACTGGAGCCATTTTTGTGGACCTCTCGAAAGCATTTGACAGGGTTGATCACACCCTCCTTGGCTCCAAACTCCTATCCCTTGGGTTCTCCCCCTCCGCCCATGCCTGGTTCCTTAACTATCTCTCCAACCGTCAGCAATTCACCTACTTCAATTGGACATCCTCCAACCTCGCACCCGTCCGCTGTGGGGTCCCTCAAGTATCCGTCCTCGGTTTAACCTTATTCTCGCTATTTATCAACGACCTTCCCTCCGTCACTGCCCATGGCCACACCACCTTGTATGCCGACAATCTCGTCCTCCTGGCCAGCTCCAGGGACATCTCCATAATAAACTCACATCTTAACCATGACTTTGAATGCATCCAAATTTGGCTGGCTGACCACAGGCTCACCCTCAATCTCAACAAAACTAAATCCATGCTGTTCGGGTCCCTAAGCAAAATAAAATCCTGCCCTGCCCCCCTGCTGATCCATGGGGTCGATGGCTCGCCCCTTGAGACGGTAACCTCTGCTAAGTACCTGGGTGTCACCTTAGATCCTCAGTTGGACCTCACCTCTCACATTCACAATGTTTGCAAAGCCACTAATTGCAAGCTTGGCTTAGCCTACCCACACATTAACTGCTCTTACCCTGCTGCCTGTTTGGCCATAGCTAGGGGGTCCTCCTTCCATCTTCTGTTACGGACTAGTAACTTTTGCACCTGTTCCCAAATCCAGCCTCACAAAATGGGACCACGGCCTACAACAATGTCTGCCAACCGCGCTTCTGCCCCTCCCTCACTTCATCGTTGTGACCTATACAGTCGCCTGGAGTGGCTTCCCCGAGCAGCATCATCACCTTCGTCGAGGTAATTACCGACAACATCATCCGCTCTAGCACCCCCCCAGCTCTGACCCTTCCCTCAAACCTGGTGTCACATCCTACCTCCTGCGATCTACTTCAACTCAAGAACGCCTGGTTCCAAGAACACGCACCCTTGCGGGAGACCGAGCCTTCCACACCTATGCCTCCAAATTCTGGAACTCGCTACCTGAGCTCACTCGGTCCTCCTCCTCCCACCCAAGCTTTAAAGCCTCCCTTTGGAACTTCCTGAAACCTCCCTCCCCCTGCTCCTGCTCAACGTAGACCTTCTCCCCTTCCCCTTGCCAACCTGATTGGATGGCCCCCGTGCACCACCGAAATTTATCTAGCCTGTCTCATCTGACTCTAAACGCACTATGCCAACCTTGTCCTTGAGTCAGCCTGAACTGCCTGTAAATAGTCATGTTTCTTGTCTCCAGTCGTATATGATAGAATTCCGTGCCAACTTTGCCCCTAGAGCTAGCCCCTGTAACTGCCTGTGTATTTCTTTTACACTCTTCTCTGTTCCCAACTGCTCAATGTATCCCTACCTTGCTTTAGAACCAGAACTAAATAGCCTGTTATCTTTCTCTGTATTCCTTATGCTCCCCCTGTTGTTTATGTATGAAGTAATTATTTGTAATGACCTTCCCATGTATTTCTAATGCTTTCTCAATTGTTGCTGTATGAAGTCTGACCTGTAACTCTCCCGGGTCGCACCTGAAAATAGGCACATGGCTGTCTAGTGTGCCCACCCGGTTAACAAAAGCAAATAAATAAATAAATAAACCAATGCATGGAAAACACCACTAACTTCAGTTTTCATTGCAGGCACAACCACTCCAACCTGACAACTGGTGAGCTTGCAGCCCTCAGATCTCTGCAATGGAGGAATGACATTGTTATTAAACCAGCTGATATTGGAGGTGCTGTTGTGGTCTGGCAAAAGGAGCTATACATCACTAAAGCCACACAGCAACTCTTCGACACCAGGTTTTACTCTTCTCTTCCACAGGACCCTTCTTCGGACTATCAGACTGAGGTTACCACCACCATCACCTCTGCTGTTGAAAACAAAGAGCTTTCTGCTTCTGCTAAGAGACTCACAGTTCAGCATCCTCAGGCATCCAGGTTTTATCTCCTTCCCAAAATACACAAAACAGGTAACCCTGGTCATCCTATTATGTCTGCCTGCTTCTGCCCCACATCCCAAATATCTGCATTTTTGCACAGCCTCATGGGACCACTCATTGAGTCCCTGCCCCCCTATGTTACAGACACTAACCATGCTCTCCAGTTATTTGACAGCGTCAGATTCAATGGCTCTCATCAGTTCATCTTCACCATGGACATCCAATCTCTTTACACAGTAATCCCCCATGATGATGGCCTAACAGCTTTGCAGCATTTCCTGAATAAGCGGGAAGTCCAGCAGCCACCCGCACACACACACATTTCATTTTCATTTTCAATTCATTTCATTTATTTTTTACCCTTGTAAGTCTGATGAGCAAATTGCCCTTTTTCACAGATAACAAACAATACAGTAAACAAGAAACAGGAACAACAACATCTACAACACATTAGGACACGTCACAAAAAAACAGTTAACAAATACATTCTTGAGTACACTGTAAGTACTTTTTTAACTTAGATTTAAAAGACAGTTAAGAATTACAAATTGGTATACCACATGGTAGTGAATTAAAAAAAAACTTGGCCCCCTGTATAATAGTGAACATTGTCCCAGGATTCTCTTGAAAAATGCGATGTTAAATCTAAACTTTGACTGAGTTCTAGTGCAATTAGAATTGACATATTTTGGAAAGAGTGAGCTCACTGAGTTAGGTGACAAACCAGCTTTGATTTTAAATCGAAAAATACACATCTTAAACTGAATTCTATTTATAAGAGAAAGGCAATTGGAAGACTTTAACAATAAGCAGTGATGGGTTTGAGCTGGACCAGAAAGCATGAACCTCAGTATGGAATTATATGTAACTGACAATTTTCCTAGACGTTTAGTACTCATTGGAGCATAAACCACCAACCCATAGTCAAGGACACTAAAAAGGAAACTGTGTACCAAAAGCCTCCTGGATTCAGGTGTTAGATAATATTTAACTCTATAAAGACATCCAAGTCTTTGATGTACTTTTTTATGATAGAGAAAACATGTTGTTCAAAAGTGAGATTGGTATCAAAAATAAGTCCCAAATATTCAAATGTATCAACAAGTTCAATGGTATTTCCCTTAACGTTGCAGATAGGTGTTAGGTCAGACAAATTAATCTTTCTACTCGAGAAAAGCATAGTTTTGGTTTTTACTGAATTGAGCACAAGAGAATTAGCAAGCAACCAGGTCTGAAATGAGTCAAAGTTAGCCTGAGGTTTATCCAAGGCCTCCTTTGGATTTAAACTATCCTCATAAATTACTGCATCATCTGCATACATTATGATGGAGCTAGATGGACATGAAGATGAAGCATCATTCATAAGAAGTGAAACAATAAGTGGGCCCAAAATAGAACCTTAGGGCACACCACATCTGATTAACTTAGGAGAGAATGGATGACCTTCAATTGTTGTCACATGTGAACTGTCTATGAGATAATGGAAAAACCATTTAATCACTTCACAAGAAAAATATATATGTTTTTTAATAATACAAGGAAGCACACTGTGCTCCACAAGGTCGAAGGCCTTTGTGAGGTGCACAAAAAGGGCAGCAACTGAGTGCCCTTTATCAAGGGATCTCTGGATGCCACTAGTGAACCTCACCAAGGCTGTTTCAGTATTATGCCCTGCCTTAAAGCCATGCTGACAGGGGGTTAGTAAATCACATTTATTAAGGTACTCCAGGATCTAATCTAAAATAATTTTCTTTAGAATCTTAGACAAAGGTGGCAGAAGAGCTATCGGGTGGTAATTGGAGACTAATGAAGGGTTACCATCTTTATGTATTGGTCTGATAACTGTGTGCTTCCACAATTTTGAAAACACACCATGGACAATTGAAAAATTAAAAATAGTAGTTAGAGAATAGGAAAATGTATCAATACCCAATCTAAGTATATGAATATCAAGGGAATCAATCAACAAAAATGGTTTAGGATCATTACTAAGTAAATAATCCATAACTGTATCAGGTGTCACTTCACTAAACACAAATTTAGGAAACAATTTGAAATCAACCTTGTGACTATTAGCTGTATCAGGATATATGCAAGAACTGGGAACCCTTACATTCTTGAGGTCTCCAAAATAATTATTAAAACTTTCTGCCACCAATTTGGGACTTGAAATGAGTGAGCTGTCATTTTGAAGAGAAATCAACTGATTTTTCCCCTACCCATTAAGTTATTTAGTATCTTACAAGTATGTCTGGAATTACCAAATGCTTTTTTCTGTTGACTTATAAAAAATTTTAGTTTTGATTTTCTAATTTCTGATTTACACCTATTCTAAGAATTTTATAAGCCAAGAAAGAGTCAGCATCTTTACTGAGTTTAAAATGTTTCCAACTCTGACCTCTTAATTTCATAAGACCTAACAACTCTTTTGTAATCCTCATTTTTTTCAAGGGTGCCAATTTGTCTAACAAGGATGTATACAAAGTAATAAAAGTATTCAACATGGCATCAATTTCCTGAAAGGACTTGAGCTGTGTCCAGTCTATAGTTTTACTAGCTTTAGCAATACCCTCAGCAATACCCTCAGGAGTCAGTGAAAAAAAGTCTCCTAAATTCAATGTACCTGGGGGTTTGCTTAGCATATTTAACCGACCAGGCATATACCACTGGACAATGATCACTAATATTGTCTGATAGAATGATTACATTAATGAATCTATCTGGCTGAGTTACCAAAATCCAATCAAGAATTGACCCGAGTTAGCTTTGTGATTATATCTAGTAATATCGTGATTCATTTGATGGAGACCTAGGTCAATCAGTGTGTCACGGGTACCATCAGTCTCATTAGTATTCCAATTATTGTTAAAGTCACCCAATAATATCCACTCTCTATTGGGGGGGAGGTGGGATCTAAAGCAAGAAACCAAATCAATACCATATTTAAATTTCCCAGGTGGTATATAGATGGAACTAATAACTAATCTCTTGTCCTGGCCAAACAAAATCTGTATTGAAACAAGATCACAGGTAACATCATTTATGTTATCAAGAATCCTTATTGCACTAAACTTAGAAAAATATATATATATATATATATATATATATATATATATATATATATATATATATATATGCCCCACGTTTGCCTACTCTGTCCTGATGAAACAGATTAAAGTTGGCTATGGAATTTCAGAATCTGAGATGTTATTATTTAGCTATGTCTCAGAAAATGTAATCACATCGAACTCATTCATCTCTAGCCAAACCAAAAATTGGTACCATTTTAAAGTAAGGCTGTTAATGTAAATATGGACAATTTTCAGAGTTGAATGTAAATTTGAAGAAACAATATTGTTAATCATATCAGGACTTGGTTTCAACTGGCCTGAAAAATGTGGGCCCAGGCGAGGATGTACAGAGCCCGAAATGAAAATCAATAAAGCAAGAAGTCACCTAAGATGAATTTTATTGCCCATATTCCTTTCATATTTTTGTGACTGGGCGGTATATGTTATTCCTAATACTAGAAAAATAATGGTCAGTCAAAGATCTCTGAGAATTGTAAAGACAGGATAAAAAACCCAAGTGATATATATATGTGTATATATATACATATATATATATATAAGAGACAAAGAACCTCTGTGCGTAAACACTGAGGCAAGGGTTACCCAAAGGGCATTTGGCTGGGAAGTTGTTTTCAGGGTTATGGGGAAATACATGCCTTGGCTAACGCATTATTGTGGGGGCATGTGTGACTTTGTATTTTATATATATATATATACCATCATAACTGTTATAACTGTCATTAAAATAGTTCCTATTCTTCATTCTAACAGAATGAAAGTCAGGGAAGGAAGGGAGAACAGCATCTCCCTCACAAGGCCTATGACATACAAAAGTGCAGGCTAATGTAGCATAGATCAGGATTACACTAAACATTCTAGCACTTTAAACATATACCAAACCTTAACGTGAAACAAACTATCCCCAGTTAAATTCGTAACAGGAGCTGTTACAGACTTTAAAAATCACTTTTTGTCTGTGGAGTGGTGCTCGCACCACTCACACTCGCACCACAGCACTTGCGCTGTGTGCAAGTGCAGAATTTAAATGTCCTGACCCCTCCTTCTCTTGAAAGTCACTCCCTGTTGCACACTAACGCATCTGGCAGAACTTGTTCTTAAACTCCATGCTTTTTCTTTAATAACATTTTTTTCATCAGGTCAGTGGAGTTGCCATGGGTACCAAGATGGTTCCCAGCTTTGCTAATCTGTTTGTGGGTTGGGTGGAGGAACAGTTTTTTCTCTCATTCACAGTGACCGTGCCTGAACTCTTCAAATGCTACACAGATGACTGTGTGGGGGCCACCTCCTGCTCCACGGAGACCCTCCAAGTCTTCCTCAACAAGTTTACCATGGCCCATTCTTCTCTTCAATACACTGTTGAAGTATTCTCCTCTATACTGCCTTTTCTGGATATCCAACTCTCAGTACAGAGCACTGGTCTGAAGACATTAGTTTATTACAAACCCATTGACTCTCACAGTTTCCTCTCCACAGCTCCTTCCATCCTAAACATGACAAGAATGGCCTGCCTAATTACTAAGGATCATACTAAGTATAGAAAAGAGCAAAAAGGCTAATTGCCCATTAAGCTCTTAGATTACATATAGTAGGCCAAGGATTTATTTGTTCTTAAAAAATCATCTAGCCTTTTTTTAAATATATTTTTATTCTGAATAACTGCTGTAGAAAGTTTATTCCATGGACCAACAATTCTTTGTGAAAAATAGAAGGCCCTTTTTTTGTATAAGATTTGCTTCTCATCAGTTGGAGCGGGTGGCCTCTAGTATTAACTGATATTTGTTTAAATCCAAACTACATTCTAATGTTAGCTCTAGATTTTGTAAAATGTCCCATGTAAATAGGAGATGCTCTCTAAGTCTCTGTTGTTCTAGGGACATTGGGCCTGACTCCAGGATGGGCTACACTGGTGTAAGGTGAGATATGCCAGATCCCTTGGCATATCCTGTGACTTATGCCATGCGGTATGCCAGTTGGAGTTTCAAGTGCTGACTTGCACCATGGCAGATGCGGGCTGTGACAACCATGGGTAGCGCCACACTTTACGCTGCAGCCTGCAATGCCTGGCACAAGTGTGGGTTATGACAGCAACTTAGTCCAATTCTAGGAGGGCAGCTATCATAACCTGCAATTGCCATTCCAAAAGTCGCACTGGCATAGTGATGTCATGGCAGTTTCTACCTGTCCTAAGTGGCATCCTACAGCTAGCACCATTGGATGCCACCACACAGTGCCATGGAAACCACACCATACTGTCCTCCAAGCTCCCTCAAACACACCTCTGCCCCCAACCCCCAGATCATCTGGGACCTCCAGGGGTCTGTTTCTGGTGTGCCCCCCAATGCCTGTGCCATCTGTCCTGCCCCATGCCCCTGGTGTCTGCCAAGGTGGTCTAGGGTGGGGGGCTTCGGGGGCCACCTGTCACCGGTTGCGAGCTGCAGCGTGTGGCTGTGATACATCATGCATGTGGCGGTAGCCCACACATAACGTATCCCACATGTTGTAAGTGCCGGGACCTTGACACTCTTGGAATGCAGCGCAGAGTCCCTGGTGTAGGGGTGAATGGTGTAACTCGCAACTGCATGCCAGTTACACCATTTGTCTTGGAATCAGCCCCATTAAATTAAGATGGTAAAGCCTGTCCTCATAAGTGGAAATTTTATCTTAACAGATTGTTTTAGTAACTGTTCTCTGAACTTTTTCAATTCTGTTTATATCCTTATGTTTAAAGGGAAACATAGTCAAAGCAAGGAGGGCACACCTCTGCCCTGGAGCTCCCCCACCTACAACCCTGAGCCGTCCCGACCAAAAACCTCAGCTACAGGAGGGCGAACCTCTGCCCTGGAGCTCCCCCACCGATGACCCTGAGCCGCCCCGACTGAAAGGTAAACATTTTCCAGCGAACTGCAATGCACAGCCTTGCCTCCCTTTGTCCTGTTTGAACTTGGTGCCCTTTTCACTGCTCAGACTCTTTGATCATTGCTCAAACAAGTGATATTTCCTGCAAAGAGAAACAGAGCCACTCCGGTTGCTGCCTAATTGTACTGAGGGTTTATTTATTTCAAAATAGGTGAGTGACTGTGGACTTTACACTCTGCTCATAAAACAGGGCTCTGTATTTAAAAAGTGGTGTCAAACCCCAAATGTAAATCCTCCCTAAGCTGCCTAACGGCCACTAAATTGCCAAACAGCTAAATTAATGCAGCTCAAAGGCTGCTACTGAGCCAGAAACCAGGACTGTGAAGGTTTTTTGTCTGCTCCTTGATTTTTTATCTCGAGCTCTCAAACACTTTTTACAAGCGGCCCCCCAGTGAATGGAATTGTCTCCCTCGCTCTGCAATTTCTGTTGTAATAGCCGCTAGAACTGACTCGTGATAGCGTGACTTCAGCTGAGGTGGAGACAATATTTTAAACATGAGAAATCGCTCCCAGAGACAAGGGACTTCCCAGAGACGTGCAGTCCATAACGGTTGCAAAACAGGAGAGAGACTTGATTGATTTTGCAGCAGCTCTAAAGTGCTGCTTCAGCTCCTTTTAATTTGATAAATTGGCTCCCACAGATGTGCAGTCTCTAACACCTGTAACTCGGGAGGGAGACTTGACTTGATTTTTTGTTGCTTAATCTCGCCACATGCAAGTGCTGAGCTGGGCCACTGCTCTCCAAATACACAGCGCTTTCCCTGCAGTCGCCGTGACTGCTCCCCCCCGCTCCCCCACCACACCCACCTTGGCCGCTCTAGCTATATAGAGTGAGATAGAAAACCATGCCCCGTACATGCCCCGAGCTGTAAATTAACTATCTCCTCAGTTTGCCATTAGCAGGTTATATTTTCTTATAGCTAGAAGATGCCTGAAATTTATACCATTTCAACAAGCTCCAAATCTAACCTTGTAAGCTACATTAAACCTGTACTCCTCTCCCTTGAGACATTCCTTCCAAACAGCCCATTTCTAATGACACTCACTATAAATCTCAATATGGCCATTAAGACATGTGCCACATTTCTTTTACTGTCAATTTTCCTTAACCTCTTATTGGTCCAAATCCTATACAACCTCCAAAGGAAACCACATGGCTGCACCCAAACTATCGACCCTAAGCTCTCCTTGATGCAAATGTCATTTCAATATCCCCGAGACACCTTCCCACTTCTTATTCCACATAAGCTCATATACCACCTAGCCTACTCTCTTCATAAATCCTCAGTGATTAACATCTCCCTGCCCACTCCTTTTACCCATCGTAAGTTATGGCACCTCCTACTCCTAGCTTTACTGTTAGCAGTGGACATTGAGCTAAACCCGGGACCTGTAACTAACCCGCCACCAAATAATACAACATGGCAAGACTCCAATTGACTCCGCATTGCACACATGAATATTAGGAGCCTCCTTCACAAGCTAGCTGAACTAGAGGCATGGGCTGCTCAAAACCACCCCGATATCCTCTGCCTGTCGGAGACTTGGCTAAAACCCTCCACTGCTGATCCCCTCTGCACACCGCCTAACAATAATCTCATCAGACAAGACAGGCCCTCATCAAAACGTGGAGGTGGTGTTGCCATCTTCTCTAAACAACACCTGCTGCTAGTCCAAAACGTTCTACCTACCCTATTTCACTGCGAAGCGCTCCATGCAACACTACAACTAGGCTCAAAGAAATTACACATAATCGGTGCTTATAACCCTCCTGTTGGAGAGAATAAGGGTCTAGAAGAACTCCTCTTACTAGTAGACAGCACCATTGGCCGCAACGAGGTCCTCATACTGGGAGATTTAAACTTAAACTGGGCTAGCAAATCAAATCAGTCCTCTCACACCTTGGTACAAGGCCATAACCTCCATCAGCTGATCTCTGACCCAACTAGGGTTATGGCTCCCCCTCGGACTAGCACTCTTATTGATTGGGTCCTTACAAACCACCCTGACAGCATAATCCAGATGTAATCAGCAATCACTCCCCAATCTACTGCATCTGGCGCTCTGCTAGTAGACCATCTCTGCCTCCAAAACTCATTACATTCCGCAATCTAGCTAACTTCAATCCAATACAGTTTACATATGACCTCTCAGTGATTGACTGGGCTTCCATATACACCTCAACTAATGCCCAGTCAGCCCTCGACAGCTTCCTTGCCAAATTCTGTCCGCTCCAAAACACCCATGCCCCACGTATCACTCGGCGTTTTTGTGGAACCCAGACTAAGTGGCTAACTAAAGACCTACTAACCCAGATAAGGGCCAGAGACAAAGCCTGGCAGTGTTTTAAATCTACAGGGACTCAAACCGACTATAGCCACTACCATTCTCTGAGAAACACTTGTAAAAGAAACATCCGCTTAGCCAAAAGCTCTTTCTGCAGGGACCTGCTAACGAAAGCCTCCAGGGACTCTAAGAAATTCTGGTCCGCCATAAAAACTCTCCTGGGTTCTAATTTCAAGGCCACACAAGTGACATGCTGCTAAACGGCATACATTGCAACAACCCGGTAACTATAGCCAACTCCTTCAATCGCCATTTCTCAGAGCTAACAAACTACCTGACCTCTTTCGATTCTGGACACACTGCTCTGCCTCCTTGCGATACCAAACCTCCACTCCTGCACCCCCCTTTCAGGTTTTGGAGCATTACAAGAGAAGAAGTACTAAAACTGCTACTCTCCATTCCTGATAATACCAGCCCGGGGTTGGATGGTCTTGAGCCTAGGCTCCTAAAAGCTGCTGCCCCCTTCATAGCCTCTCCTCTAATCAAAATCTTCAACCTGTCTCTATGCTGTGGTATAGTTCCAAATAGAAACATAGAAACATAGACTTTGATGGCAGATAAGGACCACTAGGCCCATCTAGTCTGCTCATTTCCCTACCTACAGGATAGGCTTCAGATCCTAGTTAACCAACAGCCTATTTCTTCCTACCCTCCACAAGAATTGCCTTATGTCTGTCCCATGCATTCTTGAATTCTCCCACAGTTTTAGACCCCACAACCTCCTCAGGAAGGCTGTTCCATGCATCCACTACCCTCTCTGTGAAATAATACTTCCTCACATTGCCCTGAACCGCCCTCCTTCTATCTTTAAATTGTGTCCCTTGTTCTTGCAAGTCTTTTTCTGAAAAATGCTACCCTCTTGGACTTTGTTGATTCCACTGAGGTACTTAAAAGTTTCTATCATGTCCTCCCTCCCTTCTTTCCTCAAGGGTACATATTAAGCTCCTTTAGTCTCTCCTCATATGGCTTCTCTTGCAGACCCTGCACCATTTTAGTTGCCCTCCTCTGGACTGCCTCTATCCTGTCTATGTCCTTGCCGGAGATGGGGTCTCCAGAACTGGACACAGTACTCAGATGGGGTCTCACCAACTGTCTGTACAGAGGATAACAACTTCCTGTTTTCTGCTGCTGATGCCTCTCCTATACATCCCAGTATACCCCAGCCCTCCTACTGCCTTCTCACATTGCTTGCTAACCTTAAGGTCATCTGATATGATTACCCCAGGTCCCTTTCCTTTTTGTTGTTGTTACTACCTCCCCACCCATTGTGTATTCTTCCCCTGGGTTCTTGTTTCCCAGGTGCATTATTTGCACTTCTTTGCATTGAATCCTAGCTGCCATACTTCTGACCATTCCTCCAACCTTGCCAAGTCCCTTTTCATCCTTTCCACGCCTCCTTGTATCAACCCTGTTGCAGATTTTGAGTCATCTGCAAAAGGCATACTTTTCCTTCCAGTCCCTCTGCAATGTCACTGATGAAGACATTAAAAGGACTGGACCCAATACTGAACCTCGGTGCCCCACTAGTAACCCCCTTTCTTCAGAATGGACTCCATTTACAATTACCTTCTGTGTCCTGTTGTCCAGCCAATGTTTGCCAGGCTACCACCCTGGGTCCCCTCCCACTCCCAGGCTGGTTAATTTGACTATTAATCTTTTGTGTGGGACTGTGTCAATGCCTTGCTAAAGTCTAGGTAGGCCATGTCCACAGCCCCTCCCTGGTCTACTACTTTGGTGCCCAGTCAAAGAAATCTATTAGATTTGTCTGGCATGACCTTCCTGCTGTGAACCCATGCTACCTTGGGTCCTGTGCTCCACTGGCCTCTAGGTACTGGACTATTCTTTCCTTCAGAAGTGACTCCATCACTTTCCCTGCCACAGAGGTCAGACTGACAGGTCTGTAGTTTCCTGCCTCTGTCTTGGACCCACTTTTGTGAAGGGAATCACATCTGCCTTCCTCCAGTCCTCAGGTACCACACCATCCTCCCATGATTTATTAAAAGAGTAGCCAGTGGTTTCACTAGTTCCTCCTTAATCTTTTTAGAATTCTGGGTGAATTCCATCAGGACCCATTGCTTTGTCCACCTTCAGTTTTAGGAGTTCTTGCAGAACTCTTTCTTCTGTGAAAGGACTGGGATCGACCCCCTATCAAGAGTGCTTCTGTTAATTGGATTGAGCACTTCCTCTCCTTTTTGAATACTGAGCAGAAATATTTGTTCAGTATTCCTGCTTTTCACTGTCCCCTCTGCCCACCCACTGTTCATTCTATTCAGCCTCACTATCCCTCCCTTTGTCTTTCTACGCTCGCTGATGTACCTATAAAAGGTTTTATCCCCCTTCTTAACTGAGTTGGCTATCTTTTCCTCAGTTTGGGCCTTTGCTATTCTGACTTCCCTCCCTGCTTCCTTCTGCCTTAACTGGTACAGCTCTCTGTCCTGCTCCTTCTGTGTTTCCTTATACTTCCGGAATGTTATCTTTTTCTTCCTGACTTTCACAGCCACCTCTTTTGAGAACCATAGTGGCTTTTTCTTTCATTTTGATTTGTTCATTTGCTTCACACAAAGGCTTGTTGCCTCTGTGATGGCAGTTTTGATAATTCCCCATTGTTGCTCCACACCTCCTTCTAGCCTGTTTGCTAGTGCTTTTCTGAGGCACTCTCCCATCTTGCCAAAGTCATCCATCCTAAAGTCCAGTACCCTCACTTTTGAATGGCTTGACTCTGTAGCTGAGTTTAACGTGAACCACACTGTTTGATGGTCACTTGTCCCCAGATGGCAACCCACTTCTAGATCTGAGATCCTCTCACTGCCCCCGTTTGAGAGTCACGAGGTCTAAGATTGCTCCCTTCATGAGTGGGTTCTGAAACTAGCTGTCTAATGCCTGCCACCTGTAGGGCATCAAGAATGGCCCTGCTCTTGGATGTGGCTGCAGCAAATGTGCTCCAGTTAACATCTGGCATATTCAGGTCTCCCATCAACAGTATCTCCCCTTTCTCTGCCATTCTAAGAATGCCTTCTATCATATCCTTGTCCATTTCTTCCCCCTGACATGGGGTCTGTACACAACCCCTGTGCGGATTGTGGTGCCCTTTCCAGTCTCCAAGGTGACCTACAGTGCCTCCTCTCCTCCCTGTTTACTCTTTTGTTCAGTTGCTTTTATCCCATCCTTTACATAGATAAATATCTGGAAAATAGCTAAAGTCACCCCAATTCCTAAAAAAGGAGATCCTAAAGAAATTAAGAACTACCGTCCCATCGCTATACTCACTGTACTAAGCAAAATCCTTGAAAAACTAGTTGCCACCCAATCAATAGAATACCTCCAGAAATATAACCTCCTTTCTAGCTCTCAGCACGGCTTCCATAAAGGTCACAGCACCACCACCATCCTACTCAAACTAACAAGTGACATCTATACCTCCACGGACTTGGGCCTCTTGACAGGTGCGGTTTTCATCGACCTAACTAAAGTTTTTGACCTGGTCAACCACACACTTCTTCTTGCAAAACTACACTCCTTTGGTTTCTCCTCGGATACCATTACCTGGTTCAAAAGCTACCTGTCTGACAGAAAACAGGCTGTGGTTTTCAACTCAGCCCTATAGGATCTTGCACCGATCCATGTTGGAGTATCCCAGGGCTCCATACTTGGCCCTTTACTTTTTACTATATTCATTGATGACATCCCATTAACTGCACCAAACTGCTCATCTCTGCTCTACGCTGATGACTTAGTTATCTACCACAGTGCCAAAACTGCTGCCGCCCTAAACCACCCTATTGCTGTGGACTTCGCGAATATTCAATCCTGGCTCACTGACAACAAACTAGTCCTCAACTCTAGCAAGTCATACTCAATGCTCTTTGGCTCGCCTGCTAGACTCAAATCGAATCACAATCCCCTTACTATCTTGTGTGCGGACGGTTCCCCTCTGACTACTGCCAAATCCTTTAAATATCTTGGTGTTACTCTTGATGAATCTCTTGACTTTGACATCCACATTACCACTATCTGTAAGTCTGTAAATGCTAAGATAGGAACTGCCTATCGCACTAGCTACACCCTCACCCCCTTAGCCAGACTAGCTGTGGCACAAGGCTTCCTTCTCCTGACCCTAGCATATGGCTCTGCAATCTACCTATCTGCATCAAAGTCCTCCCTCTATAAATGGAACACCACTTACAATAGCATCTGCCGCTATGCCTCTGCATCACCACGTTACAAACACCATTGCCAGCTCTACAAGGACCTAAAATGGCTTTGCCCCTCCGCCTATCGTCTCCAGTCCTTTGGTTCATTAATTGACTGTGATGCCAGAACCAGCCTTCCCCTATCCCTTGCCGCTGCTCTGGAATCACAACCTCTCACCTATGAGCTATGATCGAATGACAAAGCCCTTCTGCACATTCCAAGATGCAGATCAAACATGGGCGCACATGCCTTCTCTTGCACAGCTCCTAAATACTGGAAATCTATACCCACTTCTATCCATCAAGAGACCACCCATGATAGTTTTAAGAACCTTCACCGTGAACACCTGCATACCGCTAACCCCTGCACTTGCTTTAACCCACCTTGAACCTTCACTTTCTCCCTGCCTTCTTCTTCATCTCTAGATAATCCACCTCCTTTATACCGCTTCCCCTCCTCTCTTAGTCCCTATCATGCCCACTCTCTCACCACCTCCTTCTCTTTCTCTCCCTACCACTCTCCCTTCCTCTCCCCTGGCCATTAACCTCTCAGTTTTGGCACTTATTGTACTGTCTTGCACAGCCTGTCTCCTTTTGATTTGTTTTCCTGTGTTACCTATTCCAATCTGTAATATAATCTGCATAGTACTGTAACTTTCATTATCATTTTTGTCAATGCGATTGTCTCTCTATTACCAAGTATTGTTATTTCTTCTGATTTGTGCTGCTTTCATGTGCTGCGTCACATGTATCTTGTATGTATGTAAACTGTCTTCTCCCAGGTCATGCCTGAAAATAGGCATTCTTATGCCTAGTGCACTTACCCGGTTACCAAAAGCAAAATAAAATAAATAAATAAATAAATAAGGTCTAATATAGGCCCGATAAAGGGATAATAGGATATATGGGTCTCTAAAAATAATATTATGTTTAATTGCCCAACACATTTTATTAGCTTTACTAATAATACTAGTAATATGCAGATCAAAATTTAATTCAGAATCAATGACTATTCCCAAATCTCTTTCATTTTTCTTACTAGCTAAAACTTCATTATACAAATAGTATTGATTTCTTGGGTTCTGCTTACACAAATGTATAACACAGCATTTGGAGGAATTAGCTGCAAAGTTTTGAGTGGGGGAAGGGTGCTAATTGTCTGACTAGAGGCCTCAGCTACCTGATTGTTTCCCGAGGACTTGGGCTGGTCCCACCCACCCAAACCCCTCACCCCACCCCACCTACCCCTGGTCAATTATTCCCTTTGTACTAGGGGTTCTGACATCACTTCCTCAAACAGGCAAAGGATTTGCACCTGTCATAACAGAAGCAGACATCCAGGAAAGGAACTGCAGCAAGTGAAGAGGTGACGGCTCTCTCAGTGGAAGGGAAGTAAATGCAAATCTAGGCGCTTCATTATTACTACTTCATAGTTATTGCATTGGGTAAGGGGAGTAGGAGTTTAAGAAGGTGTGCAATGGCTACTTAAAGTATTTTTGAGTGTGGATAGAATATACAAAACAGTTGCTCAACATATCTAAACGTGTGCAACAAAGGAGGTAAGGGACATAAAGAATGTTTTGCACTGATAGAGGGGAGAGTGGGGACTTGGGGGAGTGTTTGGTATCCTGCATCTGAAGGGTGGGGGTCGCCAGGCAACGACAGCAATGGGTAGGGTAGGCTGCAACAACTGCGGGTGCACCAATCTTCTAAACATTGCCTCAGATTACGTGTAGGTGAGAATGTTTAGTGTGCAACCACATAGAAAACTTAGAAAGGAGATTGAGGGTCTGCAGGAGGAACTAAGACAGGCAAGGCAGATTGGGGTGGGTTTAGCCCAATACTGGAGGGAGGAGGAAGGGAGATGAGGGAGGGCAATTTAAGCCAACAGTGGTGAGGAGAGGCTCAGAAGAAGGGAAGCAGAGACAAAGGGCCCAGGACAGGAAGACGATTGCCGGAAACCAGATCAGAGACAAAAGTCAAATGGAAGGAGGCAATAGGGACTTGTGGAGGGAGGCGAAGAAGTGGCAAAAGTCATGGAGTGGAAAGGAGAGAACAGGTTACTATGCAGAGAGAGGGAGCAGGCATTTGTGAAGGATCTTCAGAAAATAGTTTTGCACTGCTAGAGAGGAAGAAGGTGGAGGAGGGAAGTGATGAAATTAGAGGAGTAATTGATAAATGCCTGGACCAAACTGGAGCGGGGGGAAGTTCTGCTGGGAGAACTGCAACAGGGGTAAAAGGGCATAATAATGTGCAGGAGGAAGAAGAGGAGCTGGAAATGAGGGAGGGAGATGAAAGGAAGCAAGTAGGGAGTAAGAGGGGTGGAATCTTAGTGCTGGGGGACTCAATACTAAGAGGAGTTAGGTGGGGTAGCAAGGCAGAGAGGCATAGTCGCATTTGGGTGGAGGCCTTGCCAGGAATGACAGCGAAAGGGTGGGACAGTCTGTTCTGAAATATGCTAGAAGGGTAGGGACAAGCCTCATTTAATTATACATCTTGGGACAAACGACCTGGCTGACAAGACAGTGGATATAGTCCAGAGGAGGTTTGAGGAACTAGCACAATTATGTGAGGGGGCAGGAAGATCAGTAACTTTTTCCGAGATACTTCCGGTGCCAAAGGCAAGCACAACAAGAAAGCTGAGAATAGAGGAATTTAACAGATGGCTAAGAACCTGGTGTTGTGCTAAAGGGTATGGGCTGTTGGGGGGGGGAGGGACCTGGGAGGACAGTAGTCTCTATGCCAAGGACAGACTACACTTGAGTGAGGAAGGAAAGAAAGTGTTGAAGCAGAGGATGGAAGAATATATAGAGGAAGTTTGGAGTTTAAACTAGGAGTGGGGGGTGGCAGTTGGGGAAGAGATATGCAGGGACCACAGGTTGGGAAACCATATGAGCTTACCCCCTATAACAGTGACAAAAGGACAAATGGCAAGTACTATTGGTGATGCTAGGAAAGGAGGGCAGGATGGGGGGAGGGAAAAGGGTGGAAGGTGGTTACCCTTAATGCTAGGACTTGGGAAGAAAACTGCAGAGTTGCAGGTTCTCATGGCAGAGGAGAGGTGGACATTGCAGCCATCATGGAAACATGGGCCACCCAATATAATGACTGGGACCTGTCTGTACCAGGCACAGGTTATTTCGTAGGGACAGGGTGACTGGGAAAGGAGGGGGTGGCACTATATGTGAAGGAAGGACTGAAGTGTGTAAGGGAGGAAGGGAGGAGGGCAGTACAGAGTCACTTTGGGTGCAAATCCAGGATTCCAAGAATAGGAGTCTTAGAATGGGAGTGGTGTACAGGCCACCATCTCAGATGGAGGAGTTAGACGAGGAATACCATGGACAGATCAGGAGGACCTGCAGAAGGGTAGTGTGGTGATTGTGGGGACTTCAACATGCCAGAAGTGGACTGGAGCACCCCAACAACCAGGAACAGAAGGGAGCAGGTACTGCTGGATGCCTTCCAGGACAGCTTCCTGCTGCAAATGGTCAGTGAACCAACCAGGTTAGGGAATACCCTTGACCTTGTGCTGGCAAATGGGGACTTTGAGAGAGAACTTACAGTGGAGGAACCGCTGTCAGGAGTGACCACCACTCAGTATGGCTCACATTGGATATGGGCAAGGAAGGAGTGGAATCTGGCACAAGAGTGCTGGACTTCAGGAGGGCTGACTTTGGGAGGATGGGGGAAGTGGTAAAAGGGTACCTGGCCAGAATTCAATCTAGTATGGATACTAACCAGAGATGGGAGCTCATAAAATTGGGGATAGTGGAGGCAACCAAAACCTGCTGCAAAGCCCAGAGCAAGAAGGCTAGAGCTAAGAAACTGAGCTGGTTGAGCAAGGAGGTCATGGAAAAGGTAAGGAAGAAAAGAGCTGCCTTTAGGAAATACAAGAAAACAGGGAGGGGGGAGGACAGAGAGGAGTACTTGACAGAATCAAGGAGGTGACAAGGGAGTAAGGGAGCCAAAGCATCTACGGAACTCAGGCTGGCACAGGCATTAAGAAGGGGAGAAGGACTTTTAAGTACATCAGGGAGAAAAGGAGCTGTAAGGACCACATAGTAAGGATTAGGAAGGAGGGGGGTTGGGTGGAAGCAGGGTATGATAAGGCGGAAGCACTAAATGAGTACTTCTGCTCAGTATTTACTAAAGAGAAGAGGGGGGTGACACCCAAGATGGGTGAAATGGCAGACGAAGGGGGGGAAGTGGTGACAGATGGGGAAATCATGGAGGACAGAGTTCGAGAGGGTTTGAAGGCACTGAGGGTGGACAAGGCACCAGGCCCAGATGGCATCCACCCCAGGGTACTGAAGGAGCTGGCAGAGGTCCTTGCAGGACCTTTGGCAGACCTATTTAATGCCTCACTACATTCAGGGTGTGTACCTCAGGACTGGAGGATGGCTCATGTGGTGCCCCTCCACAAGAGTGGCCCCAAGGATGAACCGGGAACTACAGACCAGTGAGCCTCACATCCATCGTGGGTAAGCTAATGGAGACTATCCTGAAGGAGAGGCTGGTGGCCCTCTTGAGGCCAAAGGACTACAGGACAGCAGACAGCATGGCTTCACGTCGATCCTGCCAAACCAACCTGGTCGGGTTCTATGACTGGGTAACTAGGCAACCGGACGGGGACATGCAGTGGATGTCCTGTATCTGGACTTCAGTAAGGCATCTGACTCAGTGCCACATGGAAGGCTGGGAAGGAAGTTAGTAGGCACAGGGCAGGTGCAATGCTGGTGAGATGGGTAGGAAACTGGCTGCAGGGAAGGCAACAGAGGGTGGTGGTGGGTGGGGAGCTCTCACACCCAAGGGCAGTGACGAGTGGTGTCCCACAGGGCTCGTGTTGGGACCAGTGTTGTTTGGGATATTCATTGCAGACATATCATGGGACATCAAGAGCAAGATCAGTCTGTTTGCTGATGATACCAAGGTTGAGCGGTGGTGGATGACCTAGGGGATGGCAGGGGTTGCAGGATGATCTGGCAAAGCTTGAAACCTGGTCAGACACCTGGCAACTGGGCTTAATGCCAAAAGTGCAAGGTGATGCATTTTGGGATGAAGAACCCAAGGAGGACTTACCAGCTAGGGGAGTGCAGCTAGCCCAGACAGAGGAGGAGAAGGATCTGGGTGTGCTCATCACAGGGTCAATGAACAACTCGGCACAGTGTAGGAAGGCAGCTGCAAAGGCCAACAAAATGCTGGGTTGTATTGCAAGGGGTATATCCTCAAGGAGGGAGGAGGTGATTCTGCCACTGTATAGGTCATTAGTTAGACCACACCTGGAGTACTGCGTGCAGTTCTGGCGTCCGTATCTGAAAAGGGACATTAAGTTACTGGAGGGAGTGCAGCGCAGGGCGACAAAGATGATCAAGGGTCTGGGGACTTATCATATGAGAGGAGGTTGAAGGAGTTGAACATGTACTCACTGGAGGAGAGGAGAGACAGGGGACATGATTGAAACCTTTAAATACATGAAAGGAATAAACAAGACAGGTACAGAGGGACTGTTCAAAGTAAGGGAGGGAGGTCCAGGGGCCATGATATGAGACTGGAGCGAGGAAGGTTCAGGAGGGAGATGAGGAGACACTTTTTACAGAGAGTGGTGGCTGGGTGGAATGCGTTACCTGCAGAAGTGGTATGCAGTAGAACAGTGGACTGCTTCAAACGAGGATGGGACAGGACAAGGGGGAGGTTTAATGAAGGGGAAGGGTGGAAGGGAGGGGCAGCTGCAGAATAAGGGGTGCTAGCTGCACATTCGAGCAGACTTGATAGACCTCTAGGCCTTTATCTGCTGGCAAATTTCGTATGTTCGTATGTTCGTATGTTCGTAGGAATTGAACTTTAGATTCCATTTCATAGACCATGTTTCCACAGTATGTAGATCCTTTTGAATTGTCTGAAGATCAGTCGATGTACCACAAATATTAGATAATGTGCAGTCATCTGCATACTTTGAAATATTACATTGCTTGTTTAATGATAAATCAGAAATAAGCATTTGAAAAAATGGCAGGCACCAGAACTGATCCCTGAAGGACTCCACTTCCAACTGGTCGCCAGCTAGACTGATGGCCATCTAAGACCACTCTCTGTTTTCTATCTTTTGAATAGTTTGAAATCCAAAGGACAAATAGAGGACTGATATTACGAATTTGCAATTTTTTGATAAGTGCCCAATGAGGTGCAGAGTCAGACACTTTTTTTAAATCCAACAAAACCACATCACGTGGAACTTTTTTATCAGGATTGCTACTAATGGAATCATAAAAGCTCATAAGATTAGTTGCACATGACCAACCTTTCACAAAGCCATGTTGGCTAGGGTCAACTGCTGCTGAGTAAGGAGCTAGTTCATCTTTGATTATACTTTCCAATATTTTGCCAAAAATAGGAGTAAGACTGATTGGACGATAATTGTCAGGAGAGCTTTTTTCACCTTTTTGGAAAAACGGGATCACAGCTTTCTTCAAATTGGAAGGCATGCTTCCTGAATTTAAACTTTTTTCAAATAACATCTTAAGTGGTAGACTTAAATAATCTTTCATCAGTAGAATAATGTCTCCTGATATGGCATCTGGACCAGGGGAGGAATCCTTCTTAATTTCATTGAGTTTAACCTTAATGGTTTCTAAGTGAATGTCTATTCCACTAGATATAGGGCCTAACTCGATATCCATATTGTTTGGTGTTTTACTAAATGCTTTGCAAAAATGTAAATTGAGCACATCTGCCATTTTTATTGGCCGTGAAACTACTAAATCATTTTTAACTAAGGGGCCTACCTTACATTCTTGCTTTTTTCTAGAATAAATGTAACTAAATAGAATTTTACTGTTTCCTTTTTGAGCCTGCATTGCAATATATTTTTCTTTCTCCAGTTTTTCTTTTCTGATTTCTTTTTTGCATTTCTTTTGAACTTGTTTAAATGCCAACAGGATTCTAGCACCTTTGTTGGTAGAACATTTCATGAATAATTAGTTTTTCTTCTTCATAATTTTCTTTAAACCACTAGATAGCCATTTGAGTTGTAGCTTTGCACTTCTTTTCTTTATTTTTGGAATCAATTTGTTTGCTGCATCTGTAATAACTGATTTAATTGAGAACCTCATATCTTCAATATTATTTTGATTTAACAGTTGGTCTAATTAATATTGTTTAAGTAATTATACAAAGCAGTTTTATCCACATTGTATAATGCATAAACTTCTGTTACTTTTACTGACTGGTGAAATGCCATATGCAGAAAAAAGGTAACCATGCAGTGGTCACTATTACCCAAGGGTGCTGAGACTGTACACTTAGAGATTTTCAAAGATTCATTACAGAAAACAACATCCAGAATATTTGACCCTCGAATTGGAAGTGTGACATATTGGACATGATTCATCTCTTCACAAGCACCTAAAAAATCTTTTGAAGTTCAGGATAGGAATGATTTGTTAGCCCAATCAATATAATTTAAATTCAGATCACCCATAAGTATGATATTGCCTATCTCGGCTGCTAATGTAATTTCAGAGAGGATGTCATTTAATATTGCTTTCTGAGCATCTGGTGCTCAATAATAAAGCCCTAATATAAAGTTTTGGTTCTTTAGATTTTTTTTATATTCAACCAAAGTGACTCTACAGTACTTGATTCTGTTTTGATCTTATTTGAGATGTTACTCACTATTAAAGATGAATTAACAAAGATAGCTATGCCTGCCCCCTTTACAATAAGTCTGCGAAGGTAAAATAGGTTATAGCCTGGGACAGACCTATCCCAGGCCAAGTCTTTTGACCACCATGTTTCAGTAATATTGATTATATCTGGATTATCATTTGTGATTCTTACTATAAGTTCATCAAATTTATTTCCTAGACTGCAAGCATTTAACAACTGCATTTTTAGCTTGTCTTTTAAAGTCTGTTGAGAAGCCTGGTGAACTGAATGTTTATCTAGAATTACCCCCTCCTCTACCAGTTTAAAGTAACAGAAGGTGCAAACTTTTGAAAGTGTTGACAAAGTTCATCCACTCCATATTTATTCAAATGTTAAAGTGCTCTATGGTGTTATTTTTTTCCTGTCTTGCATGGGGACTAAACACATTGCACTTTTTTTCTTTAATGTGTTTTCCTAACTCAATAATTTCATAACAGATGTCTTTCTCATGGGAACATCCTACATTATTCCTACCAACATGGATAATGACATTAGCTATCTGAGATACCAATAAATCAATTCTGGATGAAATGTCCTCAATTTTAGCTCTGGGAAAACAATGTACAGAAATCTGATCATTACATAATCGTGCATCTATATATTTTATAATAGAATCTCCAATGGTAATAGCTGGTAAAGCAGACACTGGTGTACAATTATTCTGAGTAGAGTCAGGATGCATGGTAGCTAAGGGACCAAAACTGTTTGTAGAAAAAAAGGGCTGAGTAGAAGCCTCATCTGTAGGGACACGTTTAGGCATTGAGGAAGGCACATGCTCGGCCCTTCTGCCTTTTTTAAATTTCCGCTTGGGTACAGATTCCCAACCCTCCTCAGTGTCTAAAACTGACAGGGGATCTCTGCATCTTTTATTTGTGTAAGGGGTACCTTTAGACTGAGGATGTTTGGGTAGACTTGATGGATTGATTGTCATATCTGATACAGAACAATCATCCTCAGTTAGTTTAGTAGATATTTGTGAAATAGGGGTATTTTTACCAACAGGGGGCTGACTTGTAATCATCGAGTCCATATTGCATTCTTGCAATATGGGGTTATCTGAAGTGTTATTCTTATTGCATGAGGAAGTAAATATATTTCTAACCATATTGTCAACAAAGTTCTCTAACTCCCTGATTTCTTTAGCTACTTGCAGATCATTGGTTAAATTAGTGATCTCTACTTTTAGTGTTTTGAGTTCTGAGCAGTAAAGGCAATTTAATATTGTTGGCAAAATGGGGACTGATGGTGCATTAAGAACCAGCAGCACATTACCATGATAGTCCCTGTATTGAGGGGCAGAGTGTACACTTCTACAGCACTACTAGACATTTTTAACACTTGCAAACCAATAGCACTTTATTACGATGAAAGTGAAAGATACAGGCCTGTCTCCCTGCTACCATCACTGGACATGCTCGACACACATGCAGAGATGCATGTGTCTCTGCACACGTCTCCGTGCGTGAATATGCGTGCTCACCAGTGCATGCTCGCTGCATGAGCATTTTGTAGCCGGGATCTGGAAGTCACTGGTAGTCACATGACTAATTACCAGGCATCCTGACTGCAAACACTGCGATCCAACTAATATTAGTAATTTCTAAAAGAAAGAAGCTTCTAGATCCTAACAGCACAGAGACCCCTTCAACTAGGTCTCGACAGTAGCAGAGTGTTACCCACACTATGTTAGTGCAATGTTGAGTAGGTCACAGCCAGTACTGTAGTCCTTACAAGGACTACACTTCCCAGAAGTAACGTTGTTTACAGCAATAGGCTTGCTAGACACACTGAACAGGTTACACTACAGGCAGCAAGGATTGGAGCCTGTCCCACAGCCTTTGACTGTCTCACAGGTTAATCCTGCTGCTGTCCTTTACAAATTAAAAGTGCAAAAAAAAAAAAAATGTTTCACAATTTCTTCGACTTCACAGGTTATGAAGGGAAGAAGATGATTTTACTGAGCAGGCCCAAATAATGCATAGTATTTTTATTAACAGGGAATACCCTAAAAGCACAGTGAACTGAGCACTCTCCCGGGTCAGTAAATGCCCCATAACCTGATCCCCACAGGAAGGATACTGTCACTCAAGAACAACGACAAATTCCACAAGTGCTTCCTTTCCATCAGAGTACACCTTCTCTTCACAGAATCATCACCATTATCGTTCCAATTCTGCAAACTGACGCCAACATTGGTGCTTCCCGTACAAAACCACTTATTGCCTCCTACCGCCGGCCACCCAACCTGCAGAATCCCCTGGTAAAAAGCAGCCTACCTACTCCTAACAGTTCCTCCCTACCAGGTACCAAGCCTTGCAACAGAACTCAGTGCTACACCTGCAAATTTATTTCTAGTGTGACTGAAATTCACGGTCCTACAGGTGTTTTTCATGTCACCAAGGAGTTCTCATGCACCTCCACTAATGTGATATATTGTATTCTTTGCAGGAAGTGTGCAGTTATTTACATCAGAGAGACTGGTAGATGCCTTGCTGACCATTTCAGGGAACATTACAGGGCAAAAGGTTTACAAGCTCAACCCCTGTATTTACAATACAACTTAGTAAAATTAGTGGGGTGGCTCCTGGTATGTGACCAAACAGAAACATACAGTTTAAGTACCAGGGAACTCCCTCCCCCCCCCATTTTGCTGCGTTTAAAGCCTGCAATTTTTTTTTAAATAACTCCAATGTTCTTACTTTTCATACTTTTCGGAAGGGATCTTAGTTCTCATTATCCAGCTGAACCATGATTAAGCCTGACCACTTCGGCAAAGTGACCACCTCCATTAGTCAGGTAAAGAGCATCACATTTTAACTTGCCATATCAGAGTTGATGTATCCTTGCTTCCTCTATTTTTAATGAAGAGATCACTCTCCTGGCTTCATTACTTATATTGTTCTCTGGCAAATGAAAGGCTCACAGGTGTTTAATAGGGAGCTTGCAATTAGAAGAAGGCCACAATTCTCCTACATTGAAATCAGTACAAAAGGTTTGCAAGCTCAACCCCTGTATTTACAGTACATCTTAGTAAACTTAGTGGGGTGGCTCCTGGTGTGACTAAACAGAAACATACAGTTAAAGTACCAGGTCACTCCCCCCCCCCTCATTTTGCTGTGTTTAACCACCTCCATCGGTCAAGTAAAAAACATCACATTTTTCATTTTTGTGCATTTTTGGTAATACATAAATTACCAGTACAGTACAAGTCCCATTAAACTGTTCCATCAACTCACTGATGTAGCATTTGTTTTGTGATTCTATTGCAGTGGCAGCTTGAATTGTTGAAGCTTTTAATTCTTTTCCAACCATTCTTTACTGCCTATTCAACTCACTTGTACCTGTTTAGAGATATGGCTGTAGCTGTTTTGCAGTGTTTATGCAATGCATTTCCATGGCATTGTTTATAAATATCACAGCGTTCCTTAAGAGCATTGTTTATAAATATTACAGCATTCCTTAAGAGTTGTTTAGTCTGCCTTCTGAAATGAAACTCATAAGCATTCAGCTGAAAATAAAGCTTATAGTCCTAACAGCTAGTTGCAAACAAATACTAAATTTTAATAATTCATTGAATTAAACACTGCACAGATTAGGAAACTAATTGAACAATGCTACACCCGTGAGTTGAGGGAACAGTTTAATGTGACTTGTACTGTACCACCGGTTTGCTAAGTGTTAGTGCTTTATAAATATAGTCTATATACCCCCTCAGGAAGCCAACATTCAAAATTTAATCAATTTCATTTTTATACTGTTCAGTATAATTACCACTCAGTTTCTCATAGAATGATGTGTCACCCAGATGCCTTAGCATCTCCGTCTCATAGTAGTCTCTATTCATCACTACTACAGTGCCCCCTTTATCTGTCACTTTTATTACTATTTGATGATTCTCAGATAGATCTTTTAATGCCTGTTTTTCTTCGGGCATGCAGTTGGGGTACACATCAACATTTTTTTGTTTTAAGTTCTTCCTGATCTATCTCACATTTCTTAATAGCTACCACTGAGTTATATACTGGACAATACTCTGAGCATGCTCTAAATAGGGTGACACCCCCCACATTCATTTCCACATGGTCCTTATTTACTATATCATTGTCTAGATATTGTTATCCATGGTCCAGCACCACTGATTGGCCCCCTGCTTCACAGACAGTGATACTTAGGGCACAGGCACTTATCGTATAAGCATAAGTGTCAGGATCTGAGTTCTATTATGCTTTATTGTTATATAATCATGCTATTATATGGTATTCCTAATTGTAATACTGGGGAGCATCTTTGGACCATTGTATAATCATTAGTTAGGCAACACTTTCATCTACAGCTTAGTGCAGAATAGCTATTACCAAACAATTATGTGAGACCCTGTAAGACAACCTTGATTATGAGACATGTCTTTCTTTGTGATATTTAAGTTTTATGCTGGATCAGCAAATGTTTCCAGGCTAGCCAGACACCTAATTGTCTAATAGTATGTGTTTTATATATCTTTTTGCTGGTTGCCATAGTAGTTATCAGAAGTATAATACCTATTGCATTATGCATTTTTCTCTGAGGAGATAAGACCTGATGAAGTTGCTACCTAGGTAAGCTTTAGGAAGATTGCAGATATTCTCCCGCAGTGTGATTTTCCACTATGTTTGTTTGGTTGTAAGTCTGCTTATTACCAGTAATAAATCCTTTATAGTAGATACCATTTGTCTGTGTTTCTTCACTGTTGTGCAGTTGCAACCAAGAACCTAAGTGAGGGTGCTTTATTATCCAAACTACAGTATACATCAACAAGAAATCCTGCATTCACCACCTGATATAATAGATGCCTGGACAATGTTCTACAAGTGCTTCATTTTATTGTGCTATAATGCAATGTGCAAAAAATTCCAGATGCATTTTGGAAGATTCCGCTCCCTTTCTCAATCGATCCATTGAGAAAGGGAGAGGAATCTTCTGAAATGCATCTGGATTTTTTTTGCACATTGCATTATTGCACAATAAAATGAAGCACTTGTAGAACATTGTCCGGTCATCTATTATATCAGGTGGTAAGTGTGGGATTTCTTGTTGATGTATGCTGTGATTTTTATCCCTGCTCCACCAAGCCTTGTGTAGCCTCTATCTTTACCTGATCATTTTCTGGGTATACACCCTGAAAAGTGATATTCCTTGCATATTTATGGAAGTCAATGACAGTATTAAAGTAATTTAAATTTTCCGTAGGCACAAATGACAAACGTTTACTTAACATAGAGATTTCATGGCTAGACAAGTTAATTACAGGAGGCAAGTCCAAATTTTGGCTTTGGGTGGATTGTGTTTGGGTACATATGGATTTCTCTATCAGTACCTTCACCTGTTGTTTTTTCCAAACCAGCCCCCCGCCCTCTTCTGCCGCTGTACTGCTGCTGTATGTAGGGCTGCTGAAACCTGGTTTTCTGCTGGCTCCTCTGTGGAGGGGTGGGGGGAATCCCTCCTCCTCCTCCATTTCTAAAAAATGATCTGAGTTATCTGTATCTGAAGGACTTGATGTATGTCACCATATGTCTCCATCTCTGTCTCCTTCCCCCACATTTGTCACCTTTCAGCCTTCTTACTAGGCCCTGTTAATTAGGCCCCACCTGGGACTTCTCCAGCTCTTTCACTCCTATTATGCCGTGTCTTTCCCATCATCACCTTTTTGTTTCCCAATTCTGTCTTATTCTTGCCATTTATCACTTCTTCTTGCAGAGCTTTCCCCTTTTTTCTTTCCCCACATATACTGTATATCCCATATTTTAACTCCCCTCTACACTAACTTTGTTTTTTTTCTCTTTTAGATATTTTCTGAAGAAGACCTGAGGTCAAAACAACAATTTTTAACTCTATTTTCCATGTTCAGTGTGCATTTAATATTACCATTTTGTTTTGCTTTCAGAGCACATGCTGATGCAGCACCTTGTTTTTGTTTTTACCCTTATTAGGAGACACCTGGTGCAGTTGTTTGTCATCATTGCTTTTATGTTCCTGCCACTCTTCACTGAAATGGTAAGATAATTTTTTGAGATCGACTTTTAGGAAGGTAAGGCACTGCAAAAGAAAAGTAAGCATTGTGCAGCCATCAGAGACAACATTTTCAGCTGTGCTAAATATATGATCACAATAAACACTAGTGGGAGGGTAAATAAGAAGCTTAATAGCAAAGGCAGATAGTACAGGCCACATGTTTTTCTTTTTCAGTCAGTACTCAAAAGGGTCATCAATAATATTAATGAGTGGTTCCTGTAAATAGGCAACCACAATATCTGACAAAAACAAAGAAGGTGGCTCCATGACAGACACATCTGAATTATCAGTTTCCATGAGTTTTGACCAAACGTGTGAGAATCATCTGTGTGCTTCTCAGAATTACATGCCTTCATCAAGGGCCGTGAAAAAGAACTTTGCATAGGATTACCCAATGCTGATAAAGGAGTACATGGTGGCACCAAATGGAAATTGTTGCTGTCACCACTAATACATATTACATCATCAGATGCAGCATCCACATCACATGACTCACTTGTATTGTCAAATACAGTCATCTTCTTTTACTGTGCAACTGCTGAAATCAGCATGTTTTTGTATTTGAGATAAGAATCACTAAGATCTGAAGGAGGCAGCTGTTGCAACTTAAACTGAGGGTCAAGAAGAGTGGGAGATATTGTAAAGTCTTCTACAATTTTGGAATTGCTGAATCAGTCAGTCTGTAAGGGTTACATCAGATGTGTCTCCTTTTTGGTCAAAACCTCTATGCAGCCTCCTCAGTTCCTTGTTCAATAAATTTATGATGGGAATAACCTAGCTTAGAGTAGCATTCTCTGTGCTAACCTGTTGAGTTTCTTCCTCAAAGGGAGTCAAGAACAATGTAAGATGCTCAATGAGGCCCCACTGAAGTGAATTCAGCACAACACCATCTGCTATGTGTTCCATGGTGTATTCATGGACTACCTTCTTTTGTGTGAGAAGTCTTTCACATATGTAAGTTGTTCAGTTCCATCTTGTAGGAACATATTGTTTTAGTTGATGTATTGGCAAGCCATTTTTTTCTGGAGGTCAGCCAAGATACCACATAATTTTACAGAGTGACTAAAATGGCCGCAGATTTTCTTTGCTGCTCCCATTAGTGCTACTATACTGCTGTCACTGGAAAGGAAAGCTCATTCTAACAGATTTAATAAGTGTGCAAAGCATGGAATGAGAGTAAAACCATGACATTTGAATGCATTAACAATATTAAAGCCATTGTCAGAAACCACAAATTCAGTGATGAGTCCCAGGGACTCTAACCACTCAGACATTTTGTCATGCAACACCTCCAAAATATTGTCAGTGGTGTGATGCTTATAATGCAAATAGTTGCCATTCTTTGTCTTCCTTCCTGTACACTGCTGCTTGTGGTGGTGTTTGAAAATGATCGTGACACACAATGTGCTGTAATGCACATATAATCAGTGGTTTGAGAACTCATCCACATATCTTTGGTCAGGTGCACAGAACCGCATTTACTCTCTTGAAGAGACAATTTTATTTTACTTTGCATACATTCGTATATTTGGGTAACAGCCAGTGCTGCAAAATATTTATGGCTTGGTATGTTGTAACATGGAACAAAATATGTTAAAAGGGCTCTATAATGGCCCAGTGGTGCTGAGGGTTGAGGCACTAGACATCACACTTCATGCCACACCATCAACCCATGTTCAGGAGTGAGAGTGGGCTGCTGGGGGGTCGGCAGGGAAGGGGAAGGATTGAGCATCCAAGGAACAGCTCTCCTTCTCTGAGGAGGGAGGTGACCAGTGGTTAGTGCATACCTGGCCCATATCAGTGGCTGGGGGTTAGCATGCCGACACTGTAGAGAGCAGGTCTGGAGTGGGGCAGATGCCCGATGGGGTGCATGCATGGGACCAGTGTGCAGCACCGTCACTGGCATTGCTGCATGCTCAACTCCTAAAGGAGAGATAACATGGAGGAAAAAACATCTCATGGCAGATGATGGAGGGAGCTCGCAGGTCCCAACCCTAAATAGCTATGGTGCCGAACCCTGCACTGGATCCAGTCTTGGTGGGGATGGGCTTCCCCCGCCGATCCCACCGGGGGAGTAGGCCCTGGTGGTAGCATGGTCGACGTCAGCTGGTGGATGTCGGGGGATGGTGCTGGGGCTTCCCCCAGATAGAGATGGCTATGGAGCAAGCAGCATACTGTAAATAATAATAATAAAAAAACAGCTCTATAACCATCATTCTCTGCCACAGAAAATGGTTGCAGGTCCTTGGCAATATAATGCACTCTACTGTAGGCAGATTTTTGTTCAAGCATCGCAGTAATGATCTGCTGTTTAGTTCATGCAGGGGGCCAAAAAACATGGGTTTTCATTGGTGAAGCTGTAGCTTGTCCAAATACTTTTGTCAGTGAAGTTGAACATGTTTTTTTCTGCCCTGCCTCCCAGTCTCTTCACCATCACTATGTTTTTAGGATTATTTTCATCACAGATATGTGTCCCTTGCTCAGGACAGCTGTCCAGTCAAATGGTTGGATATGCTCTTTGCATATGCCTTTTTAGTGATACTGTCCTGAACTGGCCCCTCACTTTCCCCCTACTAATGTCCCGAAGAAAAAAGGTGCAGACAGCAATGCATTCATTTTGGGGACTTATATGAAAATAGCTCCACATAGCTGAGGTGGAACATTTTGCCATCATGCCAGGAACTGCAGCAATTTTGGTGGCAGTTGCTTCTGACCCTGATTCATGCACACTTTGGCTGTCCCCAGAAGAGCTACTATGATTATTGATTGTTTTTCTACTACTGACTGTGGCTACTGGGGTGCTTGCTGTATTTTTCTTTTTGGGTGTGGGAACCCTGGTTGCATCCTCCACCTCATCAGTATCACATCCTGATTCATCACCTTTGGAGGAGCGTACTATGATACATCATGATTTTGATCTTGTTATTGTACATATATAACCTGTTCTTCATCAGAGGCACTGCTTTCTGATGAAGGAGCCCGATATGCATGAGTGGCACATTATGGAGTGCCACATCTAGTTGTACTAGACAGATCTTTTTCCTTAATGATTCACTTTTTAGGTCTAAGTGTTTTGGCTACCTGTTTTTGGGCTTTATTTTTATCTGATTTTTCTGGCAATGCTAACAGTGCTGCAGTACTTTGATCAGGAGATTCACCAACATTCTTTTCTTTTTCTGGTTGTGTTGATTGAACTTTTTCTGGCTATGTTGCTTCATCTTTTTCAGGTTGTGTTGCTTCATTTTCATAAATTGTACTAATGGTATCTTCAACAGTGAATTTCTCTTTTTTCTGAATTTGTTTTTCAGAAATATTTTTATTGTTACATGTACCAATTTCAGTCGTACTGCTGGTGTTGGCCAAGTGTTCCATTTCCATAAAAGACTTTGATTCTGAATCCATATTTTGGGTCCAACTTAACTGCTTACTTAGCAGTATTCGTTTGGATGCAGAGATGGGAAACAGAGTCTGAGACATGACACCCCATCTGAAAATACATGGAGCACTATATGACATAGTAGTAGTTCAGGCAAAGAGATGGGCAACACAGAGTCTGAGATGTGACCCCCCCTTCCCAATCTGTATGGCACTATGATGTAGTAGTAGATAATGCAGTCAGATGGGCAACACAGTGTCTATGCTATGGCAGTATGACCTAGTAGTAGTTCAGGCATAGAGATGGGCAACACAGAGTCTGAGATGTGTCCACCCCCCCTTCACAATCTGTATGCCACTGTGACCTAGTAGTACTTCAGGCACAGAGATGGGCAACACAGAGTCTGAGATGTGACCACCCCTTGGCAATCTGTTTGGCACCATGATGTAGTAGTAGTTAAGGCACAGAGATTGGCAACACAGAGTCTACGTTATGGCAGTATGACCTAATAGTAGTTCAGGCACTGTGATGGGCAACACAAAGTCTGTGCTAAGGCAGTATGACCTAGTAGTAGGTCAGACAAAGAGATGGGAAACAGAGTCTGAGAAGCACCTCCCACCCACAGTCTTTATGACACTGTGACCTAGCAATAGTTCAGGTACAGAGATGGGCAACACAGAGTCTGAGATGTGACCCCCCTTCACAATCTCTATGTTACTATGACTCAGTAGTAGTTTAGGCACAGAAATGGGCAACACAGAGTCTGAGATGTGACAGCCCCCCCCTCTCAAAATACGTGAGGCACTATATAACCTAGTAGTAGTTTAGACACAGAGATGGGCAACAGAGAGTCTGAGACATGACACCCCCCCTTCACAATCTGTATGGCACTGTGCCCTAGTAGTAGTTCTGGCACAGAGATGGGCAACACAGTGTCTATGCTAAGGCAATATGACCAAGTAGTAGTTGAGGCACAGAGATGGGCAACAGAGAATCTGAGATGTGATCCCCCCTTCATAATCTGTATGGCACTATGACCTAGATCAGGCACAGAGATGGGCAACAAAGAGTCTGAGACATGACCACCCCCTTCACAATTTGTATGGCACTATGATATAGTAATAGTTCAGGCTCTGAGCTGGGCAACACAGAGTCTATAGCAGTATGACCTTTCAGGGCAGCTAGAGATGGGCAACACAGTGTCTGAAATGTGGGTGACACCCCTCTTCAAAATCTGTATGTCACAATAAGCCGTCCTCAAAATTGTCTGCTGTTGAATTTGTTGGTCTCTCTCTCTCTCTCTCTGACTAACGAAAATGGGTGCTTTTTTTTTCTTTTTACTGTGGCGACTGTAATGTCTCCACTCTGTCTGCACTCTGCTTTGCACTCTGCTTTTGAATTCATTGGTCTGTTTCTACTCTCTCTCTCTCTCTTTTTAATGAAACAATGTGCTTTTTTACAGAGTACTCTGCAGTCTGCTGCAACTTCTTCACTCTGCTGTTTGTTGTCTGCTGTTGAATTCATTGGTCTCTCAGTCTATACTCTCCCTGTCTCGCTGTATCCCTCTGTCCCTCTCTGTCTTCCTCTCTATCAAAATTAAACATATTTTCACCATTTTTATCTGGAAATCCCTATGTAGGTACACATATTTAGACATGTACAGACACACAACTGTCTCCATTGAATGCAAAACCCCAAATGCTCTTGATACTTGATTTCCTGGGGATGTCCTGTGGTGGATGTCCTGTGGTGGCTGAAACAGAGGATTGACTAGAACATGAATCAACCACAGAACAGCAAACTGGTTGCCTCCCTTCAGTGCCCCAGTATCATGAGTGTTTGCCTTTATTGGTCATGTGATGGTCTAGGGATGCGGGAGTCTTCCTCAGAGATCTGGTGAAAAAAATGCTTTTTTTTAAATTTTCTGCACATTTCTGCACCCAGCCCCACCTTTTCTATGCAGTTCTGGTGATGATACTGTTATTCTGGACCTCATCACACTTTCAAACTGGGCCAACTCATCACTTCTGGTTGAGCCATGAAAAGCTCGCTTTTCCTGGTCAGAGCAAGATTGGCCCGGTCCAGGGTCATTCTGAACTGCGCCAGAGCCATTTCATCTATCCCTAATTAATCCACTTAAAAATGATACAAAAACAATCTTATGAAAATAAAACAAGCTCTTTTGAAAAGTGAAACAATACACTATTTCAAAATTTGCATGAAAGGAGGACTTATTGTTTCAGGAAGTAAACAGTAAATCTAAGTGTTCATGGTTAACAATGATTAACATATATACTTAGAATTTGTCAGAAGATAATGGGCATAGCGTAGCGTGCAAACCATTAGTTTGTGAATAGCGTGGGAATAGCGCGGAGTGGCCATATTCAAAGAACCAGATAGCGCTCACAAACCACATTGGCGCGGGGCAAACCGATAATGTATGCAAGGATATTCAAAGCTATAGCACTGCGCTAGGACACATAGCATGACACCTAGCACTGTGCTAGCTACTGCCTATAAAAAGCTTGTCTTAACCCAGGGCAAATCACCTGGGGGAGAGACCACAACAGGAAGTGGGAATGAGTGCTGTACTATTAGCAGTGATGCTGCCATTCATGGTAGCTGTAGTGGAGGAGGAGGAGGAGGAGGAGGAGGAGTGGGAGTAGGCCCAACATGGGCCGCAACGCAGGCCGAGGAGATGGTATGCTGCAAAACAGGTGGTACCGGCCCAGGGTCTCCTTCAAGACCCTGCCAGATGAGCACATCACTGGCCGGTACTGGATGAACAGGGGAATGTTGAGGCAGCTATGTGAACTCCTGCATGAGCAGCTGCACCCCAACAACAGACGCAGTCATGCCATGACAGTAGAGGAGAAGGTGACAGCAGTGATGTGCTTCCTAGCAACAGGGATGTTCCAACGACCAACGGGGGACACCATTAGGGTATCGCAATCTGCAACCTCATGCCTCCTGACCCAGTTCCTAGAGGCTTTCCTGCCACACACTAGGGAATTCCTAGTATTCCCCAGCACAGCAGCAGAGTGCAGAGAAACAATGCAGCAATTCCATCAAGTTGCACACCTACAAGCAGTACTGGGTGCCATTGACTGCACCCATGTCTCCATTCATGCACCACCTGGTGATGGCAGTGACATCTACATAAACAGGAAGGGGTACCACTCCATCAATTGCCAGTTGGTATGCGAAGCGACTGGAAGCATCAGCAATGTCTATGCGCAGTACCCCGGTAGTGCCCACGATGCCTTCATCTGGCACCAGTCCCAGCTGTGCCAGGCATTTGAGGAGGGCAGCATACCCAGTGGGCACCTAGTGGGTGAGTAGCAGCTGACAAGGCACACACACTACAGCATGGATGGGGACAGGCATGGGAGGCCGGGAAGGGGTGTGGGAGGGCAACACAGGGATGTACGATGGCAACAGGCAGACAGCAGTACAACACTAACAGGTGCATATCTCCTGATAGGGGACAGTGCCTATCCCTTGTGACCCTGGCTGCTGACACCAGTATGCCGGCCAGTCACAATAGACAAAGAGCAGTACAATGAGGCACACACTAGTACCAGGAGCATCATAGACAGGGTGTTTGGCATACTGAAGATACACTTCCGATACCTAGACACATCAGGTGGTGCCCTGCAGTATAGGCCTCAGAAGGTATGCCGTATTTTTATAGCCTGTTGTATGTTGCACAACATGGTGATGAACCATGGGATACAGGCACCTGAACCTGAGGAACAGGCAGACAGTGACCCAGAGTCAGCGGTCAGGGGGATAGTGGAGCAACTTGAGAGGAGGGATCCTTACATGGCCTGCAGGGCCAAAGAACACAGGGCCAACATCATCAGGACACTGTCACAGGCCAGAAGGTGAGTACAGAATGCACAGCAACATGAAAAAGTACAATGATGTATGTTCAAATGTGAACAAACAACCACAACAGTGACATGACTAATCAGAGCAGGTGCACAACAAACTGGAACAGACTGCATGTGAGTGTGTGCGGTGTGATGCATGGGGTGTGCAGGTCACACGGAAAGTGGACACACAGCCATGGCATGGTGGAATGGGCGATGCCCGATGTGTGGTGGCAGTGTGAGGAGGGCCACCATAGCTGTGCCAGTGAGGTGGTGCATGTGAAGAAGTGTGAGGATGTGTGTGTCTGTGTATGTGCATATGCGTACAAGGGTGTGGGTGTGCCAATGTGCACACAGGGGTGGTGACCGTGCACAGGTGTAGGTTGGCCATGCCGATCACCGGCAACTACGACCATGCACATGGTGCACACCACAGGAGTGGGTCACAGAACCAGGGGTGCTCTTTGCTGAGGACACATTGGGAGAGGACCATGGTGAGGCAGGCAGGGCAGACTGCCTGTGCCCTCGTTGACTAGTGGAACCTGACAGGGTGGATGGATGTCCATGGTGGTGCTGGGTGCCTGTAGATGTGCCCGATGAATTTGTGCTGAAGCCAGTGGCAGCCCTGCAGCCACGGGTGGTATGCCTGTGGGCCCCTGTGCCATGGTCACCCTGACCTCCCTGCACAACCTAGTGACCACCATGCACCCCATGCAGCACAGTGGTGAGGTCAACCACTGCAGCCATGAGCCCAGTGAAGCCGTGGTCCAGTGCAGCAACCACATGGCCCACCCTGGCCTTGGCATGCTGTTCTGCACAGGCAAAGCCCAGGGACACAGACTCGCATCAGCGACAGCTCATGCCTGAGCTCCCTCTGCAGGCCATGCAGGTCCATCTGAGCCTCCTGCTGGGATGTCAGTGAAGCCTGGAGCAGTGGGCAGGCCCCCAGGGCATCCTGCTCCAGGGGTGCAGCCCCCCATGGCAGCTGGCACTGAGGCCTGCATCTCAACAGGGTTTGGACGCTATTGCATGGGCGGCATGTCCTGCCACTGCAGTCCACTGGTGATGTGCTGTGGTTCCAGAGGGCCCTGCCCCACAATCTGTGGGGGACACTGCATATCCAGCAGTGCACACACATCGCCCACACAGCCAACCACTGGCTGCATGGGAGCACCCATGCCAGCAAGGCCGACCACCCCACTGGCAACTGTGCTGCATCCTGTGCCTAGCCCCACTCCTCTACCCCCCCACAGGCCCGTCCACGGGCAGGAGGTAAGAACCCTCTGACACATCTGTGTCAATGTCATTTGTCACAGTCAGGAGTATCACCTGCCCACCACCTAGATCCTCAACCTGGGCATCCTCCATGGTGGCACTGTAGTCCAGTTCCCTGCCTGCAGTGGAGCCCCCTTCCCCTGTCAGCTGTAACAATCCTCCATGGGAGTGCCACACATGGTGCAGCCCTGGGTGTCCCTGTCCACCACCCAAGATAGATGTTGACGGCAGGTTGCCTCCACTGCCTCCTCCTCCTCCTCCTCCGGTCCTGAGGCTGCCATCCCGGCATGATCCTGGTGCACCACTGGCCCTGCACATGCCACTGTGGAGAAAAATAGGACAGGGTCAGTCACCCATACATGCAATGTGCACCCCACCACCACCACCACTTCCACCCGAACATGCACACCCTAGGACACGTGCCACCCGCTGTAGACATGCACACCCCACACACCATCCCCACGGCAATATCCTATGTCCACATACACCCAACCTCCCCATAGTGTGCATGCATACCCGTCCCTTGTGCATAGTGTGCACAGCACTGCAGCCCCACAGTGCACCCCAGGCTCAGCCCCAACACAAACACCCTGTGCCACCACACCATGCGGGGTACACACATGTGGTTACAGACCTGCCCTGGGCATTGTGAGAGGTGTCTCACACCCACCACCTGGTACAACAGCAACAGTGACTGGGCGCAGTGCGAATGCCACCATGGCCAGGAGTTGGTTCTCCTCCCACTGCTGTGCTGTTTACGGGCCACCACCAGTTCGCATCCTGTCACATAGACACTGTGCCTCCTCCTCTTTTGCCCTGAGCAGCTGGTCACTCCAGTGCTTGCGCACTGCCTCAGTTGTCCTACCACGACCGCCAACTGTGTTCACCCCGGCGGTGACCTCCTCCCATGCCTGGCATACCACTGCATCTATGGCCTTGTGGTGCTGCAGCACCTGCTCCCTCACCTTAACACCATGCACCATGGTCCTCAGTTCCTCCTGTGAGAAGTGATGGGCACATATCCGTTCAGGTCATGCTGCACCACCTATGGGAGTGATGAGAAGGGACAGGTGTCACCAGTTGTTGCATGTCTGTGTTGCGTCACACATGTGCAACAGCATGTGCATGCCACCACCTAGTGTGGCATAGGTTGCAAGGATCTGGCACTGGCTGGCATGTGCGCGTGTACAGTGTGCACACAGCCACAATGTGCTGCGGCCACCCCTGTGTGCACTGTGCCACTGCACAGCTGTCGGTGTCTGGACGGCATGTACTGGACCCACAAGGGCACCGCTGTCACCCATGGCTGACATGTGCACCCCAGGATGGTGCCACCCCAACAGCCACCACCTTGCACTGTACCGTGCCCCCCAGGGGGACATGGGCACAGCATACAGGGTGAGGATATGGGGACTGGCATGCATGCAATGGCAGGCTACCAAGCATAGGCCACAAGGATCCATTGGCAACACACTGCCAGGACCCTGTAACCCCTGTGCTGTAGCTGTGTACCACCGACGGAGCATTTGTGACCCTCCATGTCCCACATCCAGGGTGACAACTGAGGTGCCATGGACCCCATGGCAGTCAGCCACAGTTGTGGTGCACACCTACAGTCCACAGTGGGTCACCCCCACACCTGCCTGGCACCAACAGTACTGCAGGCGGTCCCACCCAGTGCAGGCTGATGCAGGGGCAAAGTCGTGACGCAAGGTCAGGTATGTTGGACTGCTGTCCTTATGGCTCTGTGCACCATTGTGCAGCACCGTGTGTGTCTCTGGTCCTGCGGTAGGCAGACCTGTCCCCAGCCAGTACAGCTGTGGACAGCAGGTACGCAGTGCATGTGCCCCAACCCTGTGTTGCACCAGTGCCATTCCAACACCTCTTCTGCAGCTATACAGACCTTCCACCCGCTGCTCTTCCTCCTGTTGCATGTCTCCTTCAGTGTCGTTCTCTTCACTGCAGTGTCTGCTGTATGCTGCAGTCCTACAACACAATACCGGTGGAGCACTGATTGCCCTTTTATAGCGCAGCCAGGCAATCCAGCCCATTATGTATGCAAATCATTGGATAATGACATGCTGATCACAGTGTTTGCACCATGCATGCACAAGTACTCTCATTTGCATATTCTGGTTGAATATGGGCCTGATTAGAGTCGAGCTAACAGCTTAGTGCCATGCAAATGGCAGCACTGGGCAATGGGGAGGCCAGAGCAGCTCTGTCCTGGTAGCGCAGTGCTATGTGGCATAGCGATAAACTACGCATGCCCATGAGGCCCCAGTTCTGTGCAATTGGCCAGGTATAGCTTGGCATAGTGCTGCGTTATCCCACACAGCAGGGAACACTGCGCATACATGGTGTTGTGGCCCAGGGTTGTGCGGGGGTCATGCATGTGCATTGGGTCTGCTTCCAGGTAGCGCTGTGCTACATCACATGATAGCATGGCGCTACAACACTTTGCTTGTGGGAGCAGGGGTGGTACTGTCAGTGCAGTGGTACAAGTGGCAGGCAGTGTGTGCTCAATTGGCAATGCCAGGGAGTAGGAGGCAATGGGTGGTGGTGCACTGGGACAGGCATTGGGGGGAGGTGGAGACAGCCAACCTGGTTGAGCTGGTCCAGAAGAGGCACTGGTGGCTCTTTGGGGAGGTCAGGGAGGGAAACCTCCCACACAAGCTGTGTGCCCACATGGGCATCTCCCATGATGCGGAGAAGTGTAGACACAGATGCACTGACCTGCAATGGCGGCAGTGACAGCTTGAGCGTTACAAGTGCATGGTGTGTGAGGGCACTGTGCCTGTGCCAGGTAAGTGGCAATGCACATTGACACCCAGTATCATGTGCATATCAGGCTGCAAGTGTGCCTGTGCGTGTGTGTGTGTGTGTGTGTGTGTGTGTGCGCATGAGCGCATGTGTGCATGTGTGTGCCACCCTGCATGGTGCTTGGGCACATGTGACACTGGTGGGGACTCACATGTTGGCCTCCTAGGGGGGTCATCATGGTACAGGGTGTATGGCAGCATGCACAGTGGGGGCACGGTGCATGCTGTGGCCATGGGGGTGGCACGCATGTGGGTGGTAGGTTTGGACATGGTTGGTGGTGGGTCATGGTGCAGCACCAGTCTGCAGCCAATGGCACTGTGGTGCAGGGGTCCTTTTCCTGGGTGACTGGCACCCACACATATGGGTGTGCGGACTATCGCAAGACAGCTGCAACCAGCACTGAAGCACCACTGTGCCACCTTGATGATATGTCGTGTGTGCCTGGAAAGTGCTCCATGGGCCATGCCACCCTCTGTGTGGGTGTCCTCCATGTTCAGCCACTGACCTTGGGCATCTCTGTGTGTGCAGTGTTGTTGGGGTTGCATGTGCATCTTGCTGTGCTGCATGTGGTGTATACTGTGTCATGCACTAACGCCAATGCTTCACCTGTCCTCTGTAGATCAGATTGAGCAGCCCAGGGTCAGAGGAGGGGGCTGGGACATGACCCAGGAGCAGCAGAGAGGCAGCCCGAGGGTGCTGGCCTTGCCGCAGCGGGCGCAGGAGAGCAAACCTGAGAACAGGGACCTGTTGTGTGAGTACTTGTCTTGTTGCTCTGTGCTGTTTCACTGTGCTATGTGTCTCATTCTGTGTTCTGTCACTGCCTGGTCCAGTGGCATGGCTGCAACGGGCAGTAGGCCAGTGGCGTTGTGGCACTGTGCTGTGCTGCACACCTGTGTTGCGCACCACAGCCAGGTGATGGCTGTCTGTCCACTGTGCCCTGGGGGAGATGTGGGGCACAGTCAGCTTGCATTGCTGTGCGGGTGCCAGATGGTGGTGGGGGCTCTGGTGGTGGGTGTTCGTTGGGGCTCACACATTGTTGGTTGCCATGCCCACCTCTGCTGTGCAGTGTGCTCCATCCCTCTGGTCACCCCACAGGTCATCCTCATGTGCACAGTTGGCATTACCTTGCTGTCCTGGGGCTTAACTGGACAGGCCTGCATAGCACCACCTGTGTGCCTGTTGTGGCTGCAGGACACCATGCTCCATGCCTTTCAGGCATACCTCTCATCCTTTTGTCCACCAACTGTGAAACATTGCCTGTCATACAGTGGTACTTATTGGCGATATGTGGAACACATAGTGGAATACTTACCTGGGTAGCTCATGACACTGTTACTGTGTTGCATTTATGTTCCGAGGACCTGTTGTTACATTACTAATATATATGGAATGTTGCTTTACAATGTTGACCTTGGCTGTGGAACATGTCCTCACAGGGTGGAACAGGGAGATTTTGCCCAGTGGATTGAGGACCGTTCCTTGTACTGTGGTACAGTTGTGAGGTATGCTTTCAGGGGCCTTGCATGGTGGCATGTGTCTGCCCATCCCTGTCAACGTCTGCACCCAGGCTGCCTGTTATTCCCTGGCCTGGGTCGGTCATTGACAGGTCACTGTCATGGTATGGTGCTGCTCTGGCACGCCTTTCACTGATGTTGTTGCTGTGCTCTGCATTATGGTACATTGCCATCTGTCAGTGGGCAGGGTACATGACAACTCGCTCCCGTCAATTTGCTCTCGCTAAATATGCTCCCGACAATTAGTTCCCTTGCAAACTCGCTCCCTTGCAAGCCCGCTCCCGTCAATATGCTCCCACATTGCATTCATTGGAGAAAATAGCACAACGCATAGTGAACACACTCCTTCTCAAACAGCACATAAAATAGATTTAGCTTCTTAGATACACTGCTGCATCCCTCCCTCCCTCCCCACCGCAGTTTCCATTAAGCCTATAGTGAAACCACTATAACATGCAAAAGTTCTATAAGGTTCTTGTTTTTGGACCTTCTGGCAAATATAATTTGAAGTTGATAGTTATCGCTGGTGATGGAAAGAAGGATTTACCAGCTTTCCAAATGAGACTAACGAGGGATTAAATATGCTCCACCTCAACCTCACTGTAACATAACCAGTCTATGAAGGGTGTATAAGGGTAGGGAGCAGATGTTCTAGCCCAGTAGCCAGTGCCTTTGCCAGGACCATACAGGGGCATTAATATATTTCATCGAAAGCAATTACGAGACAAAGACTTTTGAAATGACTTTAAGAATTGCCAGTGTAGGTACTTGAATTCCACAGAACCAATAAAATTAGTCAAAACATTACCTAACAGACGTGCCCGGAGACCTGAGCCCCTGATCGAGTGCGCTTCGACTGCAGTGCGGCATTCCTCAATTGCCGCCGCCCGCCTCACCCTCCCACGGCTGAAGTCCCTCCCAGCAAGATATGGTCTGAAGCAGCACGGCTTTTCAAATTCAGCACCAGGCTGCTGCTTACTGATTGGCTGCCCACCGCTGGCCGATCTGTTTTGTAAACTTAAAAAAAAGAAATAAAAAGAGCAGCTTTTCTCTGCTAGCTTTCTTTACCTGCTCTAAATGTACACTCCCATTCTCATTAACTGCTGCTGTTTTTTCCGTCCACACAGGGAGCGTATTGTTGGGAGCGGGTAATTAAAGGAGCAAAATGACTCAGGGATGTATTGTCGGGAGCGTATTGTCGTGCTCCCCAGTGGACAGCATGTCCCGACGTGTGGCTGCCCTTGTGCATGTTGTGATGTGGGCCTTGCACACAGCTCTCCGGGGGTCAGGATGTGTGTCTGCCCTGTCTCGCTGTGTGCTGTGCCGGGGTGGGCGGTGTCACCTGTGCCTGGTGCTGTCGGACTTGTTGCCATTCATGTCTGTTGGGGTTTGGGTTGGTGCCTGTGTCACCCGGGCCTGCTGTGTGGACACCTTCCAGGTTGGCCTACTGGTGCGGCACTCACCTCCACTTGGGATTGTCCTTCGGGACATGCTGTCCATCCCTGTATAGCCACCTGTGGCTGCTGTCTGCTTCCGGGCTGGTGTCCCATCCTCACGGTCTCCCCCTTCCTCTGGTAGGTCCACTTCAGTCATCACTGTGGACGACCAGGCCAGAGGAGTCAGAGGGGATGGAGGACCTACTGCGCCGCATCATCCGCCAACAGAGGACAGTAATTGAGCAGCAGGCCATCTTGATCATGGAGACAAGAAGGGTGGCAGCTGTGTTGGAGGCTCGGCTCCCAGGTCTGGCGGGCAGTTAGCCATGCCCTTCTACCCATTTTGTGTTGTCTCCACCCCCCCACCTGGCATTGTAATTATCCCCTGGCCCTTGTTTCTGTGTCCATGTGTGCAACCCCTTCCCCTTTGCATCCTTCCCCTGTGCCTTAGCATACATTGTACATAGTTGTATATATGTTTGACATTGTTGGCTTGGGTGTGCTCATTGTTGTTTCCATGTTGCTGTTCCAGAGGTGGTCTTCTTGTTGCTTGGGTTGTGTGTTAGGGGGGGCATATCTTGACACATTGTGGGTATTGTTGCATTGTCTTTCTTTGGTATGGGGTGGGTTGGCCGGAGGTGGTTGGGGCATTTATTGTTTGGCGTTTGGTTTTGACTTTCACTTACTGTTGCTTTGTTTCACTGTTCTGTTCCCTTTACCATTTTAATTTGCTTATTTACTATTACATTTCATTTTGTACATTCTACTGTGTCCTGTGTCATTCTTGGGTGCTGGGGTTTCACTTGGTTTGTGCTGTTCCTTGGGTTCCCCACATGGGTCCACGTTGTTGCTTGCCATTCCCGTTCATGTGTCATCATCCGGGCTGTGCACTGTACTCTGCACCTGGAACCTCATTCCAGCCTGTATTTCATTGCATGTCTCAGGGTCAGTCTATCCCAGGCCAACTCTACACTGTGTTCCTCTGTGTGTTTGCACTGCCTGCCTGGGTGCTATATTCATGCTGTCTTATTTGCTATATTCGTTGCTGTCTTATTCCAGGGCTATTTTTTGCCCTGCACTCCTGGCCCTGTTTGCCAGCTTCCTTTGCTTGCTATATTCAGCTGGCTCTGCATGGTGCTATTCCTTTTGAATATAGCTTGCATTTTGCTCTGGGCTAAGTCTGCATGCTGGGCAGTGCTACTCTTGACCGGGACAAAGCTTTGAATATCTAGCCCAATCAGTGTTACCGTATGGCCCTGATCTCTGCCTGCTCCCAAAAAATTATTTTGAGGCATTGGTGTGATCAAATCATTCCTCCCTATTTGGAATGGTACAAAGAAATATTGTTTGCCTTACAGGAAGAAAAGTTAATTGCTAATATGTCTAACTGCATAAAGGCTTATAAGAAAATCTTGGAGCCTTTGTATGTGTTGCTCTCTATTCAGTCGATAAGAAAAATTGCCTGTTCTTTAATTCATGTTTGTAGGTGTGTTAGGAGAGGGAACAATGTCTGATTGACATATGGGTAGGAAATAGGTTTATCTTTTCATACTTACTCTTCGCTATGTATTAATTTCTCTCCAGAGTAATGTGGTGTGGAGGATTTGAGGGCGTAAGGGGGAGTGGAGGGCAGGGTGTTAGGGTAGGTAAACAAACTTTGGCATTGTCATTTATGTATTTGCTTATTTTGCTGAGGGGGAGTTTAATGGTATATGTATGTTCATAAGCTCTGTTTTTTGTGTTGACTGTTTGAATATCATTCAAAATTAATAACGTATATTCAATTTAAAAAAAATATATTTGTCAGAAGATAAAGACCATTTGACCCACCCAGTCTGACCATTTTGTTCCTGCCTTTACTGTCACTGCAAAGCCTACCTGACCTCTGGCTACCCTCCCAGCTTTCCTGCTAATATTCCTTTGTTTCCATCCCATGCATGTTTGAAGCCCACCACTGCTTTTGCCCCACCACCGCCAATGGAAGACTGTTCCAAGCATCCAGTGCTCTTTCAGTGAAGAAGTACTTCATCATACCTCTCCTAAATTTCACCTCTTCCAGCTTCATTGCATACCACTTTGTTCTTGTGCACCTTAACTTTTCATGTACCTTATTCACTCTTGTGAGGTACTTACAGGTCTCTATTATGTCCCCTCTCTTCCCCTTCTCTTCCAGGGTGTACATTTTGAGATTCCTCGGTCTCTTCTCATAGGGCTTGTGATGCAACCCATGCACCATTTTAGTTGCCATTAGTTTGGGATCAATTAAAAGATGGTTCTGTGGCTGGCCTGGTGGTGCTGAGGGTTGAGGCGCTGGACACTACACCTCGTGCCACTCCACTGATCTGGGTTCGTGAACCAGCCTGGGCTGTCGGGGGTCGGCAGGAGAGAGTGGGAGGTTTGAGCATCTGAAGGACAGCTCTCCTCCCTCAGGGGGTTACAGGGGGATTGTCTGACACCACAGTGGCCTCCAGTGGTGACCGGATGTACTGCTATGCTCAGGGCATGCATAGAGGGATGCAGAGCCATGACGGATGTCCCCTGGCATCATGGCACATTCTGCCTCTGCCTGGAGGGTGGGGGTAAGGGCGTGACACTCTAACAAGAAAATTCCCCTCTGCCTCCTTGTAGGCAATGGAGGATACGGGGTGGTCGGTCCACCACGCCCAATGTCGGGGTCAACCTCTCGCTCCTCTGCTCTCCACTGCCTTGCACCACCAGATTTGATTGTAGATAGAGTGCTAGGAGGAGTAATCTGGTGGGCCCCCTCGGGGACTCGGAGCTGGGTGACTCGGTGGTTAGTGAGAGCAGCTGGAGGGGACCCTCCCAGAGGTGCGAGAGGGGGCTTCATGGGGGTGGGAAAAGGACAGACCTCGAGTGACCACTCCTGAAAGAGTTCAGGAAGATAGGGTCACAGAAATAAAGTTGTAAAAGGAAAAAAAGAAGATGGTACTGTGAAGAGGCTATGGCCTCATTGCATTGTTGCAAAGAGGGCCTTACTTAAAGGGACCAACCTAGAAAGTATTTTGGACTTGTGTGATATGTATTAAATTAATCACTATGAGAGCTGTTTATGTGCACCTCCTTAGGATACCCACTTGTATATAATTAAACTCATGTATTATTTATTATTATTATTACTATTACTATTATTATTCATTGTTATAACTTGTACCTTTGATACTGTTTTATGTGAGATATAGTGGTTCTGTTTTATATTTTTATCATATAGGCAACTACTTTTATTGTAAACAAAGGACCTCCTTGGAAATGAACTCCCCAGTCAATGGAGTATTATAACATCTTTCCTATTTATAATTTTATGAATAAAATTTATTACTACTTACTACTACTACTTGCCATCCTCAGGGCAGCCAGTATCCTGTCTAAGTCACTAAAAATGCACAGAGTATACCGGGTGGTGTCTTACCAATGACTAATACAGTGGTGATACAACCTCTTTGTTTCTGTTGGTGATTCCCCTCCCTATGTACCCCAGCATTGCGCTGGCCCAGTCTACTGCCTTGTTACAGTACTTCACCACCTTGAGGTAATAAGATACGATAACCCCAAGGTCCCTTTCATGTTGTTACCATCAATACCTCTTCCCCCATTTTATACACTGCCCTTGGGTTTCTGTGCTTTTACACTGAAACCCAGCTGCCACCCTCAACCACTCCACAATGCTGCTGAGGTCTCTATTCATTCTCTTGACCCCCTCTGGAATATCTACCCTATTACAGATTTTGGTGTCATCTGTGAAGACATACACCTTCCCTTCCAGCTCTTCTGCAATGTCGCTTATAAAGACATTGAAGAGGACTCGTTCCAGTATTGAGCCCTGAGGTACTCTACTGGTCACTCTCCCCTCATTAGAGTGAGTGCTGTTTACCACTACCCTCTGTTACCTATCCATCAACCAGTTCCATACTCAGTTTACCACCTTGAATCTCATGCTCAAACGGTTAGTTTCCTTATAAGCTTTCCTATGTGGTATGGTGTTGAAGGCCTTGCTGAAGTGTAAATGGGTCGTATCCACTACCCCACTGTGATCTGTTTCCCTCATCACCCAGTTGAAGAAATTGTTCAGATTTGTCTGACATGTCCTCCTCCCCAAGAATCTGTGCTTCCCTGGGTCTTGTAACCCACTGGATTCATGGTACTCCACTAGGTTTTCTTTCAAAATGTGTCTCCATTAACATCCACGCCACTGACATTAGACTGACTGGCCTATAGTTGCCAGCCTTTTTCCTGCTGCCATTTTTGTGAAGAAGGATTACGTCTGCTCTTCTCCAGCCCTCTGGAACCACTCCTTTTTCCAGTGAGTTGTTGAACAGGGCTTTCAGCAGTGTAGCCAGTACCTCCCTGAGCTCCCTCAGAACTCTTGAGTGTACCCCATCCAACCCCACAGCCTTGTTCACCTTCAAATTCACAAGTCCTGTCAAGACTCTTTCCTGTATAAATGGACTTGTGTCTACCCACACACACACACACACACACACACACACCAGTGTTCTTGCTGCTTCTATGTGGTCTGACCCATCTCCTTCCACTGTGAAGACTGTGCAGAAGTAATTGTTCAGGATATCTGCTTCTTTCTTATCTTCCTCTGCATAATTTCCCCATGTCCTTCTTAACCTCACAGCCCCTCTCCTTGACCACCTCTTTTTGTTACGTATCAAAAAACAGTCTTGTACTCTTTAGTTACCCCTTTGGCTATTCTTTCTTCTGTTTGTACCCTTGCACCCCTCACTGCCTTCCCCACTTTGCTTTTCCTGGCAAACCTCTATTCATTCCTTTGTTTGTGTCTTTGCACCCCTCACTGTCTTCCATGCTTTGCTTTGATTTTCCTGGTAAACTACTCTATCCTCTTCCCTCTATTGTCTGTGTACCTCCTGAATGCCACCCTTTTAGCCTTTACCTTCATAGCCACTTCCCTCAAGAGCCATAGTGGTCTCTTTTTTCCTCCAGTTTTTGCTTACTTATTTTACACAGAGGTTTGTTGCCTTCACTATATCTGTCCCTTTGTTTGGACCACTGTTCCTCCACCCCATCAAGACAATCCCCCCCTGCAAGGCCATCTCTGAGGCATTCACCATTTTTTTTAAATCTGTCCTTCTGAAGTCCAGGACACTTTTCCTTATGTGGTTGATCTCTGCTGCCATTATTATGTCATACCACACTGTAAGGTGATCTCTGGTCCCCAGGTGGCATCTCACCTTGATGTCTAAAATACTGTCATTGTTTGGGAGCACCAGGTTCAGCATTGCTCCATCTATAGTGGGTACTCTGACTAGTTGCCTGAGAACTATCCCTTGCAGGGAGTCTAGAAAGTACATTACTCAAATACAGTAGAAATAAGAAAGCCAAAACAAAAAAAATGCATTCTAATTATACCTTTCCCTTACTATGAATAAACAAGTACCCACATTACTAGATTGTAGTGTAGGGATATTGTAAATAGAGTCATTTTTAAAGTCCCTCCACCATACAATAACATACTCCTGGGAGGACGTAAAACTAGGGAATAAATGCAGTAGGTAGGGGAAATGTGTAAACTAGGTGGGCCAAGTGGGCCCTATCTGTTGACAGATTCTATGTTTCTGTGTAGGGACACCAATAGAAACAGGTGAACTCAGTCTTCCTGAATCAGTGTTCCATGTACAGTGGCCCCAAAAATGCAGAAACTGGCCTATGCTGATGACCTATTGCTTCATACCTCGTATCCCGGAAAGGCTATCCCACATCTACTGGAAACTATCAAAGAGTACAGTCTGTTTTCTAATTATAAATTAAATGTGGGGAAAATGGTGGTTTTCCCTCTCAATCAAAGAGTGATGAGGCATGAGATTAACACATCAGGCCTGTCATGGGAAAGGAAGTCATTGAAATATCTAGGTATTACTTTCTCACGAAGTACTGCTCTTTTGCAAAAATACAACCTAGACTCTTTACTAAATATTGTTACCCAAGATTTAAATAGATGGTCCCTTCTCCCATTGACTATCTGGGGCAGAGTTAGCCTTATTAAAATGAACGTCTTTCCGCAACTGTTCTACCCACTTAATCTCCTGAACATTTGGTTACCCCAATCATGGTTCAAGAAAGTGCACAACATTTTTTCCAATTTTATTTGGGCCGGTAAAGGTCACCGGTTGGCCTTCCACAAGTTGGCGGCCCCAAAGCCCAAAGGGGGCCTCCGGATGCCACATGTTGGCCTTTATTATAGGGCCAGTCATGCGAGTAAATACTTGAGGTGGCTCACCCCAAGTGACCCTGGAAAATCTGGGGAGTACAAACCCCTCTGGACCAAAATAGAATCTGCCCAAATTCAAAGTCACAACCTTTCTCCGGCGGCTTTGCTTTTTGTGCAACCCAAGAGCCTCCCAAAACCGCTACATGTGTCACCTATCGCAGTATCTGTGAGGGTTCACTCCCAGTTCTGTTCTTTTATTAAATATAATCACTGCTTGGACTTGGAGCAACCTCTGATGGGCAATCCCAATATTAGACTAGGTGGGAAAGTTCTCTCCCCCTTGTGGATCCCACAACTTAAAGAAGCTGAGCTTACCTATTTCTGGAAGGGGACAGAACAGACATGGTTTTCATCCACAGAAATTCTAGATAACTTAGGGATTCCGGCCTCTAACATTTTTAAAATATTCCAACTGCGACATATCCTGGTGAAAGCCATAGGGGAAAAACCTCAGATGCTAGGGATTCCCCTTCTGGGAGGATTTGGTTCAAATAGTGGGCCTCCCACATGCGGTATCTAAGATTTTTGAAGTTCTATACAACAAAGTTTATCCCGGACCTTATGGGCCTACTGATTACTGGACAATGCTCCTTCCGGAGACACCTATTAACTGGGAGAAACTGGCAAGGATGCCACTAATTTATTACATAAGATAGGCTCCAACTTATGCAGTTTCAAATCCTGAATAACCTATATTATACCCCTCAAAAGATAGCCAAGTTTGGTAATGCCTCCTCTGCCGTTTGTTCGAGATGCGCCCATGGTGAGGGCAATCTAGTACACATTTTCTGGCACTGTTCTAAAATAGCCCCCCTATGGTCGCAAATCAAACAGAGAGCAGATCCCTTATTGGGACTTGATGAGTTGTTTACGGTTGAAATCTGCCTTTTAGGAAATTACTCAGAAATCCCTGTAAACACACACAAATACCATATAGCTCTCATAACCATGTCAGTCAAAAAACTGGTGCTCCGACACCGGAAGGATAGCGAAGCAATATCATATGTCGAATGGCTGAAGGAATTGTTGGCCAATATCAGAATGGAAAAGATGACAGCCAGTTTGCACAACAGATTGAGCAAATTAATAAAAATCTGCCTCGCTTTTAACTTTATACTCTCTGCAAACGCCTATAAACACAACGAACTTCTGAGAATAGAGGTTTATGTAAAGCAAGCTCTGGACAATCCAACCTGGGATGGGTGAGGGGTAATGGGGGATGGTAAGACAATGTGGGGGTTCTCATTATGGGGTAGGATAATTTTCTCAATTCACCTAGGGGTGGGTGAAGGGAAAGGGAAATCCTTTTTTTTTCTTTCTCCTTTTTCTTTTTTTTTCCTTGGCTTTGCTGAAAGTACATGTTTGCATTCTATGTACCGTGACTATGATGTACTGTACGTTGGAAACTTTAATAAACATTAAATTAGGGGTGGGTGAAGGGAAAGGGAAATCCTTTTTTCTCCTTTTTCTTTTTTTTTTCCTTGGCTTTGCTGAAAGTACATAGAAACATAGAAACATAGAATTTGACGGCAGATAAGGACCGCTAGGCCCACCCAGTCTGCCCATTTCCCTACCTGATGGATAAGCTGCAGGTCCTAGTTAACCAGCAGCCTACTTCTTCCTACCCCAACCCCCTAGAATTGCCTTATGGCTGTCCCATGCATGCTTGAATTCCACCACTGTTTTTGACTCCACAGGCTCCTCTGGAAGGCCGTTCCATACATCCACAACCCTCTCTGTGAAAAAATACTTCCTTAAATTACCTCTGAGCCGCCCCTTTCTATCTTCAAATTGTGCTCCCTTGTTCTTGCACACTCTTTTTTGAAAGATGCTACCCTCTTGGACTTTGTTGATTCCTTGAGGTACTTGAAAGTTTCTATCATGTCTCCCCTCCCTCCTTTCCTCGAGGCTATACATATTAAGCTCCTTAAGTCTCTCTTCATATGTCTTCTGGTGCAGACCCTGCACCATTTTAGTTGCCCTCCTCTGGACAGCTTCCATCCTGTCTATGTCTTTGCGGAGATTGGGTCTCCAGAACTGCACGCAGTACTCCAGATAGGGTCTCACTAGCTGTCTGTACAGAGGGATAATAACTTCCTGTTTTCTACTGGTGATGCCTCTTCCTATGCATCCCAGTATCCCCCCAGCCCTCCTTGCTGCCCTCTCACATTGCTTGCCCACCTTCAGGTCATCTGATATGACTACCCCCAGGTCCCTTTCCATTTTTGTTGTTGTTAGTAGCTCACCCCCCATTGTGTACTCTTCCCCTGGGTTTTTGTTTCCCAGGTGCATTACCTTGCACTTCTTAGCATTGAATCTAAGCTGCCATACATTTGACCATTCCTCTAACCTTGCCAAGTCCCTTCTCATCCTTTCCACTCCACCTTGTGCATCAACTCTGTTGCAGATCTTTGTGTCATCTGCAAAGAGACATACTTTTCCTTCCAGTCCCTCTGCAATGTCGCTTATAAAGACATTGAAGAGGACTGGTCCTAATACTGAACCCTGCGGTACCCCACTACTAACCCCTTTTTCAGAGTGGACTCCATTTACTATTACTCTCTGTGTCCTATTCTCCAGCCAATTCTTTACCCAGGCTGTCATCTTGGGACCCACTCCCAGGCTGGCTAACTTGTATATTAATCTTTTGTGGGACTGTGTCAAATGCCTTGCTAAGTCTAGGTAGACCATGTCCACAGCCCTCCTGATCAACTACTTTGGTCACCCAGTCAAAGAAATCTATCAGATTTGTCTGGCATGACCTTCCCGCTGTGAATCCATGCTGCCTTGGGTCCTGTGCCCTCTGGCCTCTAGATACTCAACAATTCTTTCCTTCAGAAGTGATTCCATCATTTTCCCTACCACTGAGGTTAAACTAACAGGTCTGTAGTTTCCTGCTTCTGCCTTGCTCCCACTTTGTGAAGGGAATCACATCTGCCTCCTCCAGTCCTCGGGTACCACCCCATCCTCCCATGATTTGTTAAAGAGGGTAGTCAGTGGTGTCACTAGTTCTACCCTTTAGTTCTTTAGAATTCTGGGATGAATCCCATCAGGCCCCATTGCTTTGTCCACCTTCAGTTTTAAGAGTTCTTTCAGAACCCTTTCTTCTGTAAATGGGCTGGTATCAACTTCTGTATCCGGAGTGTTTCTACTGTTTGTTTTAGGTACCTCCCCCTCTTCCTTTGTAAATACTGAGCAAAAATATTTGTTTAGTATCTCTGCCTTTTCACAGTCACCCTCTGTCCACCCTCCCTCCCCTTTATCAAGCCTCACTATCCCTCCCTCATTCTTTCTTTGCTCCCTGATGTACCTATAAAAGGTTTTATCCCCCTTCTTAACTGAGTTGGCTATCTTTTCCTCGGTTTGGGCCTTTGCTGTTCTGACTGCCTTCCCAGCTTCCTTTTGCTTTAACTGATACAGTTCTCTGTCCTGTTCCTTCTGTGATTCCTTGTACTTCCTGAATGCTTTCTTTTTCTCTTGAACCTTCACTGCCACTTCCTTTGAGAACCATAGTGGTTTCTTACCTCATTTCATTTTGTTTATTGTGATGGCAGTTTGTATTATTCCCCATTGTTCTTCCACCCCTCCTTCCTGCCCATTTGCTAGTGCATTCCTTAGGCACTCACCCATTTTGACAAAGTCAGCCCTCCTAAAATCCAGTACCTTTGTGTTTGTATGGCTTGACTCTATTGCTGTGTTTATTGTGAACCATACTGTTCGATGGTCACTAGTTCCCAGATGGCTACCCACTTCTACATCTGTGATCCTCTCTTCATCTCCATTTGAGAGAACCAGGTCTAAGATTGTTTCCCTCTCAGTGGGCTCCAATACTAGTTGTCCAAGGCATGCCCCCTAGGGGCATCTAGAATAACCCCACTCTTAGAAGTGGCTGCTGCAACTGCACTCCAGCTAACATCTGGCATATTCAGATCACCCATCAGCAATATCTCCCTTTTTCTGCCATACTAAGTATACTTTCTATCATTTCCTTGTCCATTTCTCTCCCTGAGAAGGGGGTCTGTATACAACCCCTGTGCGGATTGTGGTGCCATTGCCGGTCTCCAAATTTACCCACAGTGCTTCTTCTCCTCCCTGTTTACCCTTTTGTTCTGTTGCTTTGATTCCTTCCCTTATGTAAAGAGCTACTCCTCCTCCTCTTTTACCCTACCTGTCCCTCCTGTAGATAGTGTATCCTGGTATGTTTACATCCTAGTCATGGTTTCGTGTGTACCATGTTTCTGTGACTGCCATGATATCCAGATGTTCCTCCTCCATCAAGGCCACTAATTCAGGAAGCTTGTTACTCAGACTACAGGCATTGGTACTCTTTAGTACCCTGTTTTGTAGGGAGAGGCTGGGATTTTCCTGCTGCTCATCAGTGCCTCCCCCCTTGACTAGTTTAAAAGCTTGCCAATGAAGCATTTAAACCGATTGCTCAAAAGACTTGTTCCCTTCCTGGACAGATGCAGACCATCCTGCCAGTATAGGCTGGTGTCCCTCCAGGTGGAACCCCAGTCCCCAATGAAGCCAAACCCCTGTGCTCCACACCATTTTTTCAACCGCTCATTAAACTGCATGGTGTAAAGTACCCTTGCCTCACTTATGCCATTTACAGGCAGCACCTCTGAGAAGGATACTGTGTGTGCTACTTGTCTTAGGCCTCTCCCCAGTTCTACAAAGTCCCTCTGCACTGCTCTAAGCTCATGTTGAGAGAAGTCATTTGTCCCTAGGTGGACAATGACATCCAGCTCAGACTCCTGTGCAGGTGTTCTCATGATCCTGAGGATGTGCTTCCTGTCCCTACAAGCCATGGCACCAGGCAGGCACTCTACTTCAGTTTTCCCTGCTCCCCCCAGTTCTATCCCCCTAATAATAGAGTCCCCCACCAGGAGCTGCTTCCTTTCCTTGTGGCATCCTCTGCCTCCTTCCTGTGGGCCTCCCTTGTGACAGGTGTCCTCAGCCTCCTTAATCTCCTCCGTGGGTGCATCCATAGGGGAGCTGTGCTTCCCCAGAATGGTGTATGGATTGTGGAGTGGAACAACTGACTGGGTGTGCCTCTGTTCCACCCTCCTCACCCTCCCTGAGCCCACTGTGGTCCAACTGCTGTGCTTCTTTGCAACCTCTGAGGTAGTGGTGGTGGCTCTGGTGCTCCCTGGATGGGGGTTCTTCCTACCATCCAGTCTGGCCTGGGGGAAGGTTTTCTTACTGCTGTCCAGTGTGGCCTGAAGACGGGCAACTTCCTCCCTCAGGGCAGAGAGTTGTCTGCAAATAGGGCAGCATCTCAGCCTCCAGAAAGACTCCCAGAAGACTGCTGCCCCACAGCCATTACATTGCACTACTCCCCACATGACTATGTACTTTGTTTAATTTTTTTGTGTGTGTGTGTGCTTGTGTGAGTGATTGGTTTGTTATATAGAAATATATATATATTATACAATGTGTATGCGTATATTTTCAGTGCTGTGTGCTAGAGAGGATATGACATTGATATGCACCTTGCACTCTTGAGGAAATGATGTCAGAACCCCAGGTATAAAGGAACTATTTCCAGAAGTGGGTGGGGTGAGGGGTGGGAAGGGGTAGGGCCTAAACTGTGCCCTCACAAAACAATCAGCTAAGAGCTCAGACCCACCACTGCGATGAGTGCCTTCCTGTCTGCAAGATACTATACACAACAATTTGACAGAGAAAATCCCCTGCTAATCAAGCAGAGAAAAATCCAGACATCCAAGTCAGACACAGGTAAACCTCCCCAGCTCCAAAACAGCCTGGTGGTTTGTGCTCTGAAAGCAGTCAGCCCCAAAATAAGTCAGCTGTGCTTTGAACTCTCCCTGCACTGAAAATCTTAAGAATTGTAACAAGACTGTCTTTTTCTGATAATTGTAAATTCCTTCTTTCACCTTTCAGTTAGAAGCAGCCTCCACCTGCAGTATATCTGCTACAAAGCAAAGACAATTGAAAGGTTCCCTTCCCTCTGTTGTGAGCACAACTCACTTTCTTGCAAATCCTATGTTCAGTATTGCAGCTCCCAGCAAGAGATAGTTTGACTAGGAAAAATATTAGCTGTTCACATGTTTGCATTCTATGTACCGTGACTATGATGTACTGTATGTTGGAAACTTTAATAAACATTAAATTATAAAAAAAAAAAAATGCAGAAACTGTGTAAATGACAATGACTTGAATTCAGTCTCACAAATTCTCCTTAAGCAATTCTGAATAGCTGCAACTTCCTCGTGAGCAGAAGTTTTGTTTTGCTGTAGTGCATATGCACACCATTTCTGCCATAAGAAATACTTGCACATTGAGAAAATCAACATAAAGTGCTTTGGTCATATTGACGAAATCTCTTTGGACAAAGTCCTAATACAACAGTGCTTTTTGTGATCAGAGGGAGAGAAGTATCATTCAAAACTTTCAGTAGTGTGTTCCAGAAATCCATGGACAACAAACATTCCAGAAATAGTGTTCCTGTGTTTCTAAACGTCCTATACAAACCGGCTATCTTTACCTGGTGAACAATCATTATGTAAGGGCTTAATGACTTGTAACTCCTTTTCCTTAATACATTGGACAGTTAAGCCTGTCTTTTGTATCTCAGTTAAGTGGGGGATTTCTAAACCTTCCAAAAAGCAACACACACACACACACACACACACAAAAAAAGCAAGATAATAGAGACAGATTTGATGGGTCAAGTGGCCCATATCTTCCATCACATTCTTTGGGCACGATTTTAAAGACCCCAGAGATGGAAGCAAGCTGCCACCAAAAGCAGCTTGTGTCAAAGCCTGGTGCACCAGAGACCCTGCACATGATTCTGTATTGGGCAGGGTCCCAGTGGTAAAGTCCCACAGCTTGCAGCAACCCTGGCCATGAGCCAAACAGATGGCACTTACTGAGGGTGTGCCATAAGCTATTGGGTGACTGTGCACCACTCTAGCTAGTCCCTAGTAGCTAGCACCCCCCTCCCCAATCCCTGATGTCTCCAAAAATAAAGTAATAAAAAAAAACTGATGGTCTAGTGGACCCATTCCCTGATCCCCGATGTCCACTAATTAATGTTATTAACCAAATCCCCTGTTGATATAGCAGTCCCCCTCCCAGATCCCTGATGTCATCCAACTTACAATATTAACAAATTCCCCTGGTGGTCTGGTGGGCCTCCCTCCCAATCCCTGGTGTCCCAGAATAAATGGTATTTACAAAATCCCTTGCTGATGTAGCAGCCCCCACTCCCTGATCCCCGATGTCCCCAAATATATGTTGTTAAGAAAATCCTCTGGTGGTCCAGAGGCCCCTCACCCCCCATTCTGGCTGGCAGTGTCCCACCATCCCACTCCCCACATCCTTAAACCCAGCCAGTGACAGACGCAGCCCTTCACTCACTACCTGAGCTCTCAATGAGTGCTGTACTATATTCAGTACATGCCTATTGATTGACAGCTCACAACTATTGATACATAAACAAGGAGAGCAGGGGGGAGCAGAGGGGAAGTTTTTATTGTGGAAATCACACAATACTAGGGACAATATATAAATAACTATTTACATCCTTTGTAAATATTTCCTATAAATTTACGCTATAATTCTAAACATTTTATCTATCCCTCCAGGTATGGCCTATCTACAAATCCCCCTTTTTTATATGATCCACCCCATACAGTGCTTCCATAATTTTCCCAGTGTTTGTACAGATTCTTTTTTTTTTGTTCTTTTTTATATATCTGTTGAGTTTGACCTGCAATTATTCTAACTCTTGCTGTGCTATACAGTATGCTGTTGTTGTAGAGTCCAATGACACCTAGATTGCAAAATATGGTATTTAATAATACTGAATATAAGAAGTGGGGTACTGTAAGGATATTTTACCCAGGTACCTGTATATAGGCCTAATATCAAAACCTCATAAGTCATTTTGGTAAAATTATCATCCTGCACTTTTCGTGCCAAAATTGTCCAAAAAGTAATAATATAAGGACAGTCAAAAAACAAATGTTCCTGAGTTTCCAGGATCATATTACACAGTTCTCTGGGGCAGTATCCTCAAGCCTTTTGTGTTTGTGGTTATTTTTCACCCAAGTTTACCATGGCATGTTAGCCATCTCATAGCCCATAAATATTTAGGGATTCTCTGGTCTGTAAGCTATTTTATAGTTTGTGGAAAATTTTGTAAAGTACCTTTAGGAAAAATTATTTGTTCTGAAAAATGAGTTAATAAGAGTTTTTCATACAACAAATACCTAGTTAAAGGTTTTAAATCTTCCATCTTAACTTTCCAGATTCTGATGTTTTTCATTGCAACTCTAATATAGAATGGAAAGGCTTCAACTGCCATTTTAAATGTCCATTTGTTTACAGACCATTTGAGTAGCAGATTTTTCAACCATTCTGTCCTGAGTCTCGCCATACATTTAGTATATTCGTTAATAAAGGTACAATATTAAAATACCAAAATAGTGTATGGAAAAACAAAACTGGTGATACCATACCGATTCCCCCCTGCCATATAGGCCTATATGCAATGTTTTGTTTTATTGGGTTCAACTGGCTTCCCCAAATGGTTTGGAAGAATATACTATATAGTTTAGTCTCTAGAGACATGGGGGAAGAAACATCAAACCTATGAAAAGTAGTATAGGTAGAATAAATGTTTAAACAAGATATACTCATTTCAGTTTTGAAAAATGCAATTTATTCTATGCCAAAGACCTTTTCTCACAAATTTCTAGCTTATGCTCCCAGTTAAGAATATCCATTTCCTTTGAGTCAAATTTTATCCCTAAGATTTCCACCTCAGGAACAATGGCTACGCCTCCTACCTCCACAGTCTGTAGTGTTGGTTCTCCTGTAACTAATGCAACACTTTTACTTAAGTTTATGCATACTCCTGCTATTTTAGAACATTCATGGATTATTTTGAAAGCTGTTTGGTCTTCCCTTTCATTTTCCAAAAACAAGCACAGATCATCAGCATAGGACATAACCCTTACGGGTTGTGTATTACATGATATCAATATACCCTGTATGCTCCTATCTAATAACATTTTCCTAATAAGAATGTCTATATAGAAAGTCTATAACAGGTGGCTAAATGGACACCCCTGCCATACACCTCTTTGAATAGCAATCTTTTGTCCTATTATGCCATTAATTAGTGGAATGAAACAGGCTTGTGCATATAATAGTTTTAACCATTGAACAAAAAGATCAGGAATCCCATAAAAACTTAATATCTGAAATAATGTTACATGAGAGACAGCATCAAAGTCTTTTTCCTGATCCAAGACCAGTACATATCCATGTGTTTTCTTCATATGGCCTGTGGAAAAAACCTCTTGTAAGCATAATAAATTTTTCTTCAAGCTTCTTCCTGCAATAACGCATGTCCATAAATGGTAAATTTGATTTTGTGCTGCTTGTCCTAATCTATGATATAATACTATGGAAAGTAGTTTGAAATCTATATTGAGCAATGAAATGGGTCTCCAGTTAATGGTAACCATCCTCTCCCCTTTTTTGTGTAAAAGTATCAAGAAGGTCTTAGCCATTGGTTTGTTTATGTCCAAATATTGTAAAATATCATTAAAGGTTTCTAATAGTAAGGGGTCAAAATATCTCAAAATGTTTTATAAAAATTTGGGCTTAGACCATCTGGGCCTGGAGCTGTATTCCCCCATAGTTTATTTATTGCCCTCAATATTTCTTCCTCTCTAACTGGAGTGGTTAAATGATTTAACCGCTCAGATTGTATTGGACTAATATTGACTTCTGCCATAAATTCTTGTATGTTCCCTTCTGTCGGCACTGGTGTACCAAAGGAGAAATAAGTTGCTGTGAGATTATTTCTAATATATTGGTAAAGTCAGTGTATATTTTACCTGTGTGAGCCTTGGTAGCATCCCACTCTTTCTTTTGCACTCTAGAGTGACAATCCTTGAAAATATCCTAGGAATTCTTTGTGCCCTGTGTACCTGTTGATTGCTCCATTTTCAAGGATCTAGTCCTAGCATATTTTTATTTGCTGTATTTATATAGAAAAATCAAGATGGTCAATGTTTTGTAAAGATATAAGTTTAAACAGTCGTTTACAGAGTTTTAGGAATTGAAACAAAAACCTTATTCCCTCTTTGCTTTCCCCATTTTTGATATAATTGCTGAATCATAGTTTTAGTGTCCAGCCACCAATCTCTGACTGTCTCATACCATACTGTTACCATGGCTCTAGCTTTCTAAAAACTCTATTGTCTGATCCTGTATATTTTTGTCTGTCAAAAGCTCATTATTTATTTGCCAGTAACCTGGTCCCATATTATTTGTATGTTGCTTCCCTAAACTAATATGTAGTTCTTGGTGATCTAAGGTAGCAGTAGGTACAACATCTGCTTTTAGGACTTTTCAGTGCTTGGAAATGAATAAATAATCTATTCTGGATGAGAGGCTACCTCTATGATAGGTACTAAAGCAGCAGTCATCAACATTTGTTTTAAAACATTAGTATCACAATACAATTTTGAAGTTTTTCCAGTCTGTCCCCTAACTCAAGGGGGCAATTAAAGTCTCTCCCCAGAAATATTTTCCTGTTAGTGTGCAGGTATGGTTGAACCAACCTAAATACTTCACTTCTAAGTGTTTTAGTCTGTGAGGCATATATCACCACATCCCTGAAATCTTGTTGTTCAAACTGTATGTCCAAGAGAAGAGCCCTTCCAGGGTCTAAATCCATAACTTTCTGGATTTTAACCTGCCTGTTAAACATTACCCTGACATCTGAGCATATCTCCGCCCCCAAAGACCATACAGTTGGTCCCCATGGCCAATATTTCTGGGACTGGTGAATGTCTGCTTCTGATTGTAGCCTGGTATCCTGAAGCAGGCAGATAGTTGCTTGAGACTCATATAAGGCTTGAAATGTGATGCATCTTCTTTTATGGTTCTTCATACTCTTCACATTCATCGAAATAACATTCAGTGTGTCCCCTGTTAGATTAGTCATGGGGAGGTTGCAGTATTGTGGGGTCCCCTTAGAACGCTCAAGGTTTTTTCTTTTTTTTACTTTACACTTCACTGTCAAGTCTCCTTCCACATCAGAAGTATCTTTATGTGAGGATGTGATGGATGGTTCAGAATCCTCTGCATCTTTAGCTGAGTGGTCCTGCAATACAGAATATTTATTTGCAGTGTTTGTCTCTTCCATTTTTGATACTTTAGATCTGGAGATATTCTGAGTCGACCTTCTGTTGCCCTTAACTGTAAGAAATCCATCCACTTGGGGGTGACATTACTGACTTATGCTGGATCTTGGTAGAAGGGGTCTCTTGCTCTTGTTCCTCCATGGCTGATGTCTGCTGTTCCACTTCCCCTTGTTTGGTCTCCAGAGTACAGCTGGAATTGTCAGTCAAAGTTTCTTCTGTGTCCTCAGAAGTAGTCCTAGGTTGAAAAGGCTCAAAATAACTCACAGACTGAGCCTGTGTGACAAATGTAGTTGTCTGTTTTTCTTGTGTGGCATGCACTAAATCATCCTGACTCCAGAATGTCTCCTTATTATGTATGGCCCATGGGCACGTAAAAACAAGTGTCCTAGTTCATTGCGCAAGTTACACTTTGGAGGACTTCTACAGCAATTGCTTGTGTGACCTGTTTGTTAGATAAAAGTTACAGACCAAGGCATCACATGCATTACTTAAATGAACAAAGGAGCCACACCTGTGGCATGTCTTGGGCTGTTCTGGGTAGAAACAAAACCCATGTTCTAGTCCCAAATAAAATAGCTTGGTAAGTATACAGGCCCTTCTTCAGCCATATGAAGTTTTACTTTAATTTTCCATCCCCCGGTCCAGATGTTCTCACTATCAAGTATGGGTACAGGCCTTTCTAAGACATCCACTCTCTGTTTTACCCAGTATAAAATGTCTGAGATATGTACATTCTCATTACAAAATTGCAACATAATGGTTTTTACTGAGGGTCTGGTCAAGAGGATTACTATGAATGGAGTCCAGAACTTTTCCAGCTGTACAGGGGTGTTAAAACTCACATTGAAAATAGTGTCTCCTGAAATGTGTACCATTGTGGAAATGTCTGAGGCTAAAAACTGCATTGATTCGTTCAATAGTCTCCTGGCCACATACACTGTGTCTGATGGCAAATCTAGGCTACCTTTGTATTTTAATCTGACAGCATTTCTCCAAGGTCTGGGCTTTCCTAGATTGGAGAATAAATCAGCCATCCTAAATCTGGGGTTGGTCTGTGGCCTGGCTGTACTAGGCTGTGGGGTGCGGGCACCACACCTTTTTGGTGCTCTGGACCCGTGGAGGGATTTTGACCCCCTTGATTCACTCCCTCATTTTCCATCATTTCTGCGCATTAGGTGGAAGTAATGGACTGCTTTTTCATCTCACTTTGCCCCTTTGTATGAGACCTTAAGACCTTTGGCTGAGGAGCCTCATTCTGGAGTTGGGATTTACTCTTGTCCCCCACATTAACATTATTACAGTCATTGATAATGTCTTCAGTTTAAGTCACAATAGTTTGCACAGTACCTGGTGGTGGAGTATATTGCTTTGTGATGTGAGCCTGTCTGGTCGCCTCCTTTATGTTAGCAGTTGTCATCTGCCACTGCGATCTAGCTGCCATGCCTTGTTTGTCTGGGCCCTGTGTTTGCATCTGTAAAAAAACTTTCTGTCCTTTCCTGCCAGTCTTTGAATCTCTCTGTAGCTGTTATGTGGGTCTCTGGGGCCAGCTTTCCATCTGGTGCTAGTTCCCACCCTGTGGCTTGTAAAGCCCTCTTTGTAACCAAGATTCTGCTGTGTCTATCTTTTGCTCCTTTTCCTCTATTGTGGTCTGAGCCATAAATTGCAGGCTTGCCTCACCCAGTTTTGCAGTCTCATCATTGTTCTGCTGCTTCTCCTGCAGCAGTCACAATATAGAAGCTCTGTGAGCCTCTTGGTCCTTTGGGGCCACATCTCCTGGTTCCCTTGGCTTTTGCTCAATATCTGGAACTACTATCAAAGCAGCAGGTACCTGTTGATTGTTCTCCATTTCAGTATCCATACTACTGTTCATTATTTCAGCTTCTGTAGCAATATCCATAAGTAAGTCTCCTTCCATATTTTCTTCAGGAATCTCCATGGAACTGCAGAAAATTACTTTTGTTTGCTCAGAGCCCAAAGCTCCCAAAGCTCCTCCTCTGGCATCCACCTCTGCACTGTCCTCCATTCTGCTGACTGGAGTGACACAGCACCCCCTACATCAGGAGCAGGGGAGTTTCCCTGGTGTGATTGCCAATATACCCTCTGTCAATAAAACAGGTCCATGCAACCCGCCCCCGGAATGCACCTGGAAACACGCTATAATGTAGCTCAGTGTGCCTTTCTTGGTTAAACAAAAAAATTACAAATTTACATGTGCCCCTGACCTGCCCCCTCACTACCCTTCTGTAGTTGATTCAGCACTAATGTTCTATAATGCAAGGTAGAACAGCAAAATGAACATTATTATTTCAAATGAGATGGTAAGTGTTCAGTACCCTTTCATGTGTGAAAATCCACAAAAAGCTCCTTCAAATAAGGATTTGGACCTACCTGTAGATGTCAGTAGTCTTAGTATTAACATTTTTAAAAAGCATTCAGACAGACTTGAGATGGGAAGTTATGCCAAGGCTGGAGAAGCTGTGTTTAAATTGGAACATTCAAGAACAGTATTTATCATACACCGTGGTTAGGAATAGCTTCACCCTGTGTAACATCATAAGGTTCTGAAATGGTGGCAATGTAGTACCAATAAAGGGTGGGATTAGCTGTAAGTATCTCTGGACTGCTACCAGCTTCATGAATGTCTAATACCACATTTAAAAGAACTTTCTTATTTGTATAGCTGTATGGGCATTTAAAGTATAATGGATATTGGTCATCTGTGTTTCCTTTAAAGAGTGGCTGTCCACTTCCCTGAGAAAGTTGATTGGTTAGTTTACAGACCTGGCTGAAACAATGGTCCAGAAACCTGCCATAGATGCATATCCAGGACATAGGCCTCAACAGCCATGAATGGCCATGCTTGCAGTGGCATTCAGAACCCTTAATCTCCCAACCCTGTACATGTAATGAAGCACAAAGAGTCTGGGATATGTCAGAGGTGGGGTGGGTATCCAAAACAAAATTATTTTTATTTTTTTAATTTAATTATTTATAATTCAGAAACACCTTTGAACACAAACGCTCTTTTGCAACGGTTCCATGTCTGACAAGTACAATGAATGGAAAATATAACATACAATCACCAGCTCAAAAACAGCCTGGTCAGGTACAAGCAACAGTAAATTATCAGTCAGGGAAATATACACACACTAGCATAGCAGTCCCAAGAGGACAAAGTTTGCAAGTGCCAGTAACGTATACACACAAGATTAAACATGATTTACTGGTCAGGAATCAATTAAAAGCAGCAGCAGGCTGATTTCAAAGTGAATTCTTCATTTAGGGATTTTAAAAATTCTGCCATTTTAGAAAGTCTCACTAGGGATTCAGGGAGTTTGTTACACCACTGGCAAGCACAGAACATAAAACAGCACCTACCCAGGCTTGTTTTTCAGAAGAGGAGTTCAGCAGCTTGTCTAGACATACTTCTGGTGGAATATTGGTTTATGACCAGGCAGAAGAGATCTTTTATCCCAGTGTGGGTGAGGCCCAACAGAGCTCTTTTAGTGATCAGACAGGTCTGGTATTTTTGCCTGTCTTGAACTGGTAACCATTTGTTGACAGCATAAAATATGTAGCTATGTGTCAGCCTGTCTAACCTACTGGCAAAACAATATGTTTTGTTGAGTACCTTCTGTGCTCTGGGAGGGTAGTTTCACAAGCAGCCCCATATAATGGGAGACCATAGTCAATGAGAGGTAGGATCGTACTGGAGACTACCAGGCACCTAGCTTCCTGTGTAAAGTTAAGACGTTGACTGTAGAGTGCTCCTGACTTTCTATTGACCAGATTTGTGATGTTGTCCACATGTATAGAGAATGAAAGGATGCCATTCAGGGTGACACCCAGGTACTTGAAGGATTCCACCTGGTCAAGGGTAGTTCCATGAGCATTGTGAATAGTAAGGGGAGGGCTCTTTTTGTTCAGATGTGGACCAGCAAACAACATGGTCTTTGCCTTCTTATAGTTCAGGACCAGTTTATTTACTCTGAACCAATCCTCCAGAGCCTGGAAGCCACTTTGTAGATCTCTGGAGAGTTTCTCATGGTGTGGACTACTGTTGAAGACCACCACATCATCAGCATATAGGATCACCTTCAAGAGGGGGCAGGCTTCAGGGAGTCTGTTTACAAATTGGCTAAAGAGGAGAGGGTCAAGTACTTGACCCTTGAGGGACACTGACTGAGATTCCATTAGCACTTGAGAGAACTCCATCAATCTTTACCCTCTGCATGTGACCTATGAGGTAGCAATGGAACCAGGCTGAGGTTTTAAAGGAGAACCCCAGGGAAGAGAGATTGTCAAGTAGCAGTGAGTGGTCCACAACATCAAACACTTTGATCTGATCAATGTAGGTGTCTCCAACCAGATGATCTTTGTCGAGGACCTCATACAGGTGCTTGGTGAATTCTATTAGTGCGGTTCCAGTGCTGTGTAGTTTCCTGTAACCATGCTGCTGTTTGCACATTAGTTCATATTTACTTAGGTAGAAGGCAAGTTGATCTGAAGCTATTCTTTCCGGAGCCTTCCATAGAGGAGAGAGGACTGAGATAGGCCAATAGTTGGCTACACTGGTGCTGTCCACACTTTTGTGTACAGGGGGTACTATTGAAGCTTTCCAGAGGTCTGTGAATTGGGAGTATTGCAGCAAGAGGTTAAATATCTTTTTCAGTGGAAATGCAAGTTCTTCAAGCACCAGGGACAGCAATTTCATATCCATTGAATCACTCACCAACCTTATTTTTCTCAGTACCTTTTTTAAATATTTGAGAGTTTCCTTTATGGTGACATGTTTGAAGTAGAATTTGGGGAGATCAGGATTGGGGCTGGGTGGGTTACATTGACCCGGGCCTTCACCAGCGCAGCCCACAGGTGCAGTGTCAGGAGGAAGGACCGAGCTTAGATCCAAGAAGGTTGTGTTGAAAGCATTCACAGTTTCAGTTGGGTCCATGGTGACACCCCCATTGGTGTTGAGCATTGTCAGAGAAGATTTGTCATTATTTCCAAGGAGGTCTTTTAGATTATTCCAGAATTTCTTTCCATTATTCCAGTAGTTCTTTTGCTGGTCTTTGTAAAATGCAGCTTTAGCCTGTTTTATTTCCCTGGTGGATTTATTATGAGCATCTTTGTATTTCCACAGATCACCCAATGACCCAGTGTCCCTTATGCGACACCAGAGGTTATCCCTCCCACATATGAGGGCAAGGAATGCTAGGGTTATCCAACTGGCTGAAATATCTTGTATCAAGCATTTCTTTATGGGGGAAAATTTGTTGCAGGCATCTGTGAATTGGGTTATGAGGTACTTGAGGGCCTTGTTAACTTCTGGGTTGGTATCCAACTAACTCCAGTCAACCTGAACCAAGTGAGCCTTGAAGACATCAGTTGTGCCTTTCCATAATACCCTGCTTTTGATGTTTTTAAGGAGAACTTCAGGTGTGCCCAGGAGAGCTCTCGGTGCAGGAATCTGGGCAGCCAGCCCCTTAATATGAAGAATACAAGAACTGCTGCACTCCAACAAACACAAGGAAAAATATCGGATCTGTAGTCAGAAATTTTAATGTGGCAAGGTACACTAGAAGGTGCCCTTCTTCCACAGCTCTTCGGCCAAACACTAGGCCTTCCTTAGGGGACGGGTCTGAGGTTACAATAGAATGCCTATATTTAAGTGATGCATTTAAAGAAACAACCACCAATTTGTGAATATCAAACATAGTAAGAAAAATGATATAAATTATTAAAAAAAGGAGAATCAAATAATGATATAAAGCTTTATCAGCAGTGTCAGTGGCTCAGTAGGTAGCACACTTGCCTCTGAGGCCGGGAGATCAGAGGGCTGTGGGTTCAGTTCCCACATCTGGCACTTGGGTTAATATCCCAGTACTGACACTGTAGTGCAGCATGAGAGGGGTGCTGCACTTCTGAGGTGCCGTCTTTCAGATGAGATGTTAAACTGAGTTCCCATTTGCCTGGATTGGTGGTAGTTCAGGTGGATGTTAAAGATCCCATGGCACTTATCGAAAAGAGTAGGGGAATTTCCCCGGTGTCCTGGCCAAATTTCCCTCATTCACTAAAAAAATACCACCAACAGCTTAATCTGGTTCAAAGTCAGTTGGCATACATCCGTATTCCCCTCCCCCTGGTCGTGCCTGAAAATAGGCAGGATTTGTCTAGTGCACTTACCCGGTCAACAAAAATGAATTAAATAAAAATAAAATAAATATACTATTGGCTACCAGTTTCATGAAATGGCTAATACATCTTTAAGTCAATTCCTTATTATTTCATTTTAATACAGCAATTATACTTCTGCAATTCATAAATGTTAATATATCATAATGTATGAAACTGACTAATGATATGATATCACCAAATAAGGTACAACACTTAGATTTCATGAAGGTTTTTAAGGAAAAAACTGAATTAGAGCTGAGGAACAGGATGGAAGGTGGGGAAGGGTTTTTAAAGGATAGGATAAAATATAGTTTAAAAAGGGAAAGTAGGAGATTCTTATGTAGTCTTCTAATAACACAGGGGACATTAGGCCCAGAATATAATGCAAATGTATTGGCAAAATATAGTTACTAGTGAACAATACACCGAGAGAAGATAGGAAAGGGGGGGGAAATCAAGTCTTTTTGAAGCCTCTTACTTCCCTTGGAAAAAACAGCTTGTCTAGTAGTCCCATCCTTCAGAAAGACCACATTTCAATATTTTTATGTGAGGTTTGTATTCTAAGCCTGCCTCAACTTATAAATCCAAACTTCTTTAAGGGAGAGAAGCCCCATTTCCAAAATAAGGCTGAGAAGCCATAAAGAAGGGAAAAATTAACAACAGAAAAAGGGATACAGAACTTTTATTTATAGTAATCTAAAGTTTATAAATATGGAGTGAAGTCAGCTTCATCATTTAAACCCACAGACATAACAGTTTTTAGGGTTAAAATCCACCTTGTTTCTGTTTGTGCAAATACTTGGGTTCGGCTGCCACCCCTGGGATTCCTTTTACCATGTTCAAGCACAGTAAAGCGTATACTCTTAGGTTTGCTGTTAAGGCTTCAGCAAAATGTGCACCTATAGCATTGAATATGTTACAGTTGATTATAGCCCTCACGTGCTCCTGAATTCATTGTTTAGTTGGCTGAGTAGTCACCCCAACATAGTGTTTCTTATACTCACACCAACAAACATAGAATACAAAGGGTGTAGTACAAGTCATGAATTTAGTAAGATTAAAAATGTCACTGTCTTTTTCAAAAAGACAGCCTTGGTTGGCATACTGACATATGTTACATCAACTACACTTGTAGCAGCCCTTTGAGTTTTCCCCAGCCATCTATTTTCAGTTTGTGTGCTAGCTGTAAAGTGATTACTAACAATTCTGTCACCTATGCTTCTCCTTTACTAAAGGTAGCTCTTGAGTTATCGTGTATTTCGTCCTTTAATATCGGGTCACTAAGCAGGATTGGTCAAAACTTATGGATCAGTACTCCTACCTGTCCTGCAAGTGGGTTAAACTCTGTGATAAAGTTGATCACATTTTTGTTTTCCTTCATCTCAGATTCTCCCCTGTCCTTGATCCTTTTAAGGATCAGTAGGTCCTTTCTATCCAGTAACATTACTTTTTCAAAAGCAACTTCTAATGTTCTATTGTTATATCCCCTTTGTAACAGTCTTTCTTTCAGAACTGTAACCTGATGCAAAAATTCCTCCCCCTCAGAACAGTTATGCCTCAGTCTTAACATTTCCCCATAGGGAATAGAATCTATGTTTTCTAGAGTGGGCATTATCGGCATGTAAAATAGTATTGCCCACTGACTCTTTTCTGTACCCCTATGTGTTAATATACTCCCTATGTTTCCCCATCAGTATAATGTCCAGAAATACTATTTCTTCCTTATTAGTATCAAAAGTAACGGTAAGCCCCATTTTATTAGAATTTAAAAATCTCATGAATTCCAAAATCTCATGAAAATTTCCTTCCCAAATTACAATCACATCATCTATAAAATGAAACCAACTTACAATATTTTGCAACTGTTTGTTTTCTATGTGATGAAGGAGAAGATGGAAGGTCTGATACCTTTTATTGGACCAACAAGTGTCTTGTACAAAGACTGAATTATACACAAGCTTTCAGGGCCACACAGGTCCCTTCTTCACGTGAATAGCAAAATGGAGATACATAAGCAGTATTTATATCCACTGTGGAACAATTAAAAATCTATGTGATTAAATACCCAGTGTTCTTCAAGTATCCCCATAGTCAGGTTCGAATATGATGGGGCAAATGAGGCCCCCATCACTGTCCCACATGTTTATTGAAAACATTTTTTTGTTAAATATAAAATAGTTATGGGTATGTGCAAACTTGACTGCATGAAGCAGGAAATCAATTAGATTTGCTGGATTTTTTTTCTGAAAAATGTCTTGCAGTTTCTAAACCTGCATCATGTTTAATTGATGTATATAAACTACATACATCAGTTGTTAGCCACATCCAACTTTTATCCCAAATGTTATTCTTTAATTTACTCATCAAATCCATACTATTGCATATGTAAGATGGCAGACTATGTGCATGTGGCTGTAGGAGGCTATCTGCAAAAATACTCAACTTCTGAGTAACTGAATAAATTCCTGCTATAATTGGTCTACTAGGTGGATCTAACATGTTTTTGTATGTTTTAGGGAGGATGTACAATGTTGGGGCTACAGGATGTTCACCCTTCAAAGTTTTTCACAAGTTTATTGAAATCATAGGATAAAAAACACCAGACTAATTTAGGTGTTAAAATGTATTGATCATAGGAATACTATGGATTTGTATTCTCCCTTTCTCTCTTTTTCTCCCCTCCCTCTCCATCCTTATTTTCTATTCTATCTCTCTTTGGATTTTCTGCCCCCCCCCTTTCCTATCTTCTATCAGTGGATTGCTCACTATTAATTAAATCTTGCCAATACATTTGCATATATTCTGGGCCTAATGCTCCGTGTGTTATTAGAAGACGACATAAGAATCTCTGCCTTTCCCTTTTTAAACTATATTTTGTCCTGTTCTTTAAAAACACTGTTATTAAAGAATAGCATTTGGGATCAAAATTGGATATGGCTAAAAACTGATGTGTGTGTATATATATATATATATATATATATATATATATATATATATATATATATATTTATATACATCAATTAAACATGATGTAGGTTTAGAAGCTGCAAGACATTTTTTAGAAAAAATCCAGCAAATCCAACAGATTTCCTGCTTCACATAGTCAAGTTTGAACTTACCCATAACTATTTTATATTTAACAAATAATTTTTTCACAAACATGTGGGACAGCAATGGGGGCCTCATTTGCCCCCTCATATGCGAACCTAACTAAGGGGATACTTGAAGAACACTGGGTATTTAATCACATAGAAAATGAACACTTGCAAAATATCGTAAGTTGGTTTCATTTTATAGATGATGAGATTGTAATTTGGAAAGGAAATTTCCATGAGATATTGGAATTCATGAGATTTTTAAATTCTAATAAAATGGGGCTTACGTTTACTTTTGATACTAATAAGGAAGAAATAGTATTTCTGGACATTATACTAATGGGGAAACCTGGGGAGTATAATAAGGCAAGGGGGTACAGAAAAGAGTCAGCGGGCAGTACTATTTTACATGCCAATAGCGCCCACTCTACAAAACTTATAGATTCTATTCCCTATGGGGAAATGTTAAGACTGAGACATAACTGTTCTGAGGGGGAGGAATTTTTGCATCAGGTTACAGTTCTGAAAGAAAGATTGTTACAAATGGGATATACCAATAAAACATTAGAGGTTGCTTTAGAAAAAGTAATGTTACTGGATAGAAGGGACCTACTGATCCCTTAAAGAATCAAGGACGGGGAGAAAATGAGATGAAGGAAAACAAAAATAAGGTCAACTTCATCACAGAATTTAACCCACTTGCAGGACAGGTAGGAGGACTGGTCCATAGGTTTTCTGACAATGCTGCTTAGTGACCTGATATTAAAGGAAGAAATACACCATAAACCTAGAGTTACCTTTAATAAAGGGAGAAGCATAGGTGACAGAATTGTTAGTAGTCACTTTACAGCTAGCACACAAACTGAAAATAGATGGCTAAGGGTAAAACCAAAGGGCCTCTAAAATTGTGGTCACTGTAACATATGTCAGTATGACAACCAAGGCTGTCTTTTGGAAAAAGACAGTGACATTTTTAATCTTACTAAATTCATGACTTGCACTACACCCTTTGTAGTCTCTGTTTGGTAGTGTGAGTGCAAGAAACACTATGTTGGGATGATTACTCAGCCAACAAAACAAAGAATTCAGGAGCACATGAGGGCTATAATCAATTGTAACATGTTCAATGCTATAGGTGCACATTTTGCAGCAGCCCATAACAGCAAACCTAAGAGTTTACTCTATACTTTTCTTGAATATGTTAAAAGGAATCCCAGGGGTGGCAACAGAACCCAAGTATTAGCACACAAAGAAGCAAGGTAGATTTTAACCCTAAAAAACTGTTGTGACTGTGGGTTTAAATGATGGAGTTGATTTCATTCCATATTTACAAACTTTAGATCAAATATAAAAAAAAAATTTTCTCCCTTTCTCTGTTGTTCCTCTTTCCCTTCCTTTTGGCTTCTCAACTTTATTTTGGAAATGAGGCTTCTCTCCCTTAAAGAAGTTTGGATTTATAAGTTGAGGCAGGCTTAGAATACAAACCTCACATAAAAAATTTGAAATGTTGTCTTACTGAAGGATGGGACTACTAGACAAGTTGCTTTTTCCAAGGGAAGTGAGAGACTTTAAAAAGGCTTGAATCATTTTTTTTTAAATAAAACTTGAACTTTTTCTAAATACAGTAAACTTTTTCATAAGTTTATTGAAATCATAGGATAATAAAGACCAAACTAATTTAGGTGTTAACATTTATTGATCATATGAATACTGTGGATTTGTATTCCCTTCCCTCTTTCTTTCCCCTCCCTCTCCATTCTTATCTTCTATTGTATCTCTCTTTCTATTTTCTGCCACCCCCCCTTTTTCCTATCTTCTGTCAGTGGATTGTTCACTATTAACTAAATCTTGCCAAAGCATTTGAATTATATTCTGGGCCTAATGCTCCTTCTGTTATTAGAAGATTACATAAGAATCTCTTTCTTTCCCTTTTTAAACTATATTTTGTCCTGTTCTTTAACACTCCCCCTCCATCCTGTTACTCAGCTCTAATTCAGGTTTTTTTCTTAAAAAACTTCATGAAATCTAAGTGTTGCTTCTGATTTGGCTATATCATATCATTATTTAGTGTTATATATTATGATATATTAACATTTGTAAATTGTAGAAGTATAATTGCAGTATTAAAATGAAATAATAAGGAATTGACTTTATTTAGTTTTTGTTGACCGGGTAACGTGCACTAGCCATAGCAGTGACTATTTTCAGGCACGACCCAGGAGAATACAGAAACAAGAACATTTTGAACAAAATGACAGTACAATCATGTATACAATAAGTGTTTTACATACACAGTGATACAGTGCAAGTAGTGGGAACAAGTAGAAATACAAATAGATACAACAAATTCTGCAAAAACTATATAATAATACAAATGAGGGAGGACAGCATAGAAACATAGAATTTGATGGCAGATAAGGACCGCTTGGCCCACCCAGTCTGCCCATTTCCCTACCTAATGGATAAGCTGCAGATACTAGTTAACCAGGTGCCTACTTCTTTCTACCCCCACCCCCTAGAATTGCCTTATGACTGTCCCATGCATGCTTGAAATCAACCACTGTTTTTGACTCCACAACCTCCTCCAGAAGGCCGCCCCATGCATCCACAACCATTTCTGTGAAAAAATACTTCCTTAAATTACCTCTGAGCCACCCCCCCATCTTCAAATTGTGCCCCCTTGTTCTTGCACACCACTTTTTTTGAAAGATGCTACCCTCTTGGACTTTGTTGATTCCCTTGAGGTACTTGAAAGTTTCTATCATGTCCCCTTCTCCCTCCTTTCCTTGAGGCTATACATATTAAGCTCCTTTAGTCTCTCTTCATATGTCTTCTGGTGCAGACCCTGCACCATTTTAGTTGCCCTCAGTCATCAGGCAGCAATTAGGTAGCAGTCCAATTAGCTAAAAACAAGCAGGAGTGCCATCTAGTAGTCAAAGAAGATGGAATGCAAGAGACAGGAGAAGTAATTGGGGCAGTGAGGAGAGTGTAACAGAGGTGGGCTAGGATTGGACTGGAGGAAATTGGTGAGGTGAGGATGACGATTAGCTGTAATTAAAATTACATTGTAACAACCTAAAGAGACAGGACAGTACAGAAGTTATTTTGGTAAGGGAAAGGAGCATGGAAAGGCTGTAAGGGTATTGGTTAACGTACAGAAAAACTGTACTAAGTGGGTTTGAAGTGGGAGCATGAGCACAAGATGGTAAGATAGTTGCACAGCAATAACTTGAAAGATGCATGGGATGATGTCCTATGAATAGTTAGTGGAAGGGAGTTCTATTTTTTGGGGGCATGTCAGGAGAAAGCACTAGCACCTTTGGAGGAGTAGTGCCTGGGAATGACAACTTGGGCATTGATAGCTGAGCGAAGTCCATAGCTGGATGTCTGGTTTATGAAAAGTACCACCAGAGGCTTGGGTGTTTGATTTTGGATGATATTCTTGATGACAGAGCAGAGTGCATAGTCACAGGATGCTGATGGAGAAAGCCATCCAAGCTCAGTGTAGAGGAGGCAGTGGTGTTTTAGTCTATGTGAGGAGGATGCATATCTACAAATATTGTTGTACATGACATCCCACTTCTGAAAGCTAGTCTTACCTGATGAGACATATGCTGCCACCCCATACATGAGTGAGGGAAGTAATAGGCCACGGGCTATGGCAAGCCTAGCAGATGAAGTGAGTATGTAATTGGACTGGTAGGCCATACCAAGTTTCATGCTAGTCAGTTTGCAAGTCTGCTGGATATGAAGATCAAAAGTGAGGGCTGTATCAAGAGTAATACCCAGATATCTGAAAGAGGGTACAACCATGAGTGATGAGTAATTTATAGTGGAGACATTAAAGGTGGGTTGGGCAAGTTTACATATAGCATTGGAACCAAACAGCATGGCTTGAGTCTTAAAGACATTTAGGACAAGCCTATTTCTTAACAGCCACTTTTCAATTTGTTGATAGTCTTGGGAGGGTTGTTGATTGATTTCAGAAATATTCTTAGCACTGGTGTACAAGACAATGTCATCAGCATATAGTAGGGAAGCTGTATGGGGAAGGAGTGAGGCAACATTATTAATGAAAATGGAGACGAGCAGGGGACCTAGAATAGAACTTTGTGGCACACCAATATTTATGGTAGCATAATCTGACAAGGTGGAGTTAAATTTAACGCATTGTGTCCGATCTGTCAGGTAGCTGTCAAACAATGCAGTCACATTATGTGAGAAGCCCAGTGATCTTAGAGTAGAGAGAAAGATAGGATGATCCACTAGGTCAAGGCTTTCATTATATCAATAAAGATTGCCCCCGTTAGGAGACCTGAGTCCATGGCTTCTAGGGTATCAGATGTAAATTTGAGTAATGTAGTGGTGGTGCTATGACCCTTTTGGAAACCATGTTGGACTGATGTGAGAAGGTTTAGTTTCTTCAGAAAGTCAATGGTTTGAGTGGCTACTAGCTTCTCAAGGATTTTGCTAAGAGCAGGTAATATGGCAATGGGCCTAGAGTTTGAGGGATTTTTATGGTCCCCTTTTTTGAATACAGGGGTAATCTTGGCATTATTCCATATATCTGGGACATACCTATGGCAAAGGGACAGGGTAAACACTTTTGCAAGAGGTGTTGCTATGTGTGGGGCTGCTAGCTTTAGGAGTTATCCAACCCAGCAGCAGTGAAATCAGAGATACTTTTGAGCAGTCTTAGAACTTCAAGGCGAGTGACAGCCTTGAAATGAAATTTGGGCCCGGTAGCTTCCGGTTGGTCATTCGAGTACGGTCTGACTGGGAAGGTAGAGGTATAGTTGGAGAGGTCAGAGAACTGGGTATTTAGAAAGTTTGCAATAGTGGTGGGATTATTACAGTGGAAACCACTGACAGACATATCAGTTGGAGTGGGGGCAGGATTTGATCCTAGGAAGCATTTAATATGGGACCAGAATTTTTTTGGGTCACCATATGATTTAGTTGAAAGATCCTTGCAATAGGCACTTTCTGCCCTTTTGATTTCCTGATGGCTCTGTAAGAATTTAAGTCAGCTGGGAGGCCTGTGCTTTTGTAGAGTAGCCAGGATTTGTCTCGTTGTCGCAGTTTGGTGAGAAGGTCGGCCTTTAGCCACCAAGTATTTTAATTTTTTACCCGTCGGGTAACAGGAGGGCAATGTTTGTCCTGGACCTCCAGGAAGTGAGTCAGGAATATATTTAGAGCAGATGGAGGGTCATTAGAGTTAAAGAGTGGGGTCCAGTCAACAGTGGCAATGTCCAGTAGGAAGGATTGTGGGTCAAACTTAGCATAGTTATGAAAGGTGATAAAATGGGGCTTTGAGGGGGAGGGTATTATTTTGCCCCATATACAAAAAGTGGAGGGAGTGGTCTATGATGGCATCCGCTAAAATGCTAGAGGAGATAATATTTTCTGGGTGATTGGTAACTATCCAGTCCAGCAGAGTACTGGAATTTGAACACAGGGCAGTTCTAGTGGGGTCACTGATCACCTGGTGAAGGCTGAAACTTTGGATCTTGGACTGTAGTACATATAGTGAGTTTCCAAGCCAGTTTAGATTGAGATCGCCAAGTAAAAGAACCTCAGTTCTCCTGGATAGAAGTGAGGTCTGATCAAGAAGTTCATCATGTCCTTTTATACCACTTGATGGGGGGATTACAGGTGCAGGTAATATGCAGTTTTTTTGAGCCAAGAGTTAGGAGGACATGAAGTGATTCGCAGTGGATTAGGGGAGCTGAGGAGATAGTGGTGACCAGTAGGAGAACTTTAAAATAGATGGTTGTGCCCCCCCTTTTAGGAGCGAGTCTATCAAATCTCAGGAGATTGTAGGAGGGAAGTGAGCACTGAGAATCCTGAACAGAAGGTTTAAGCCAGGTTTCCGAAAGACAGACGATATCCAGCCTGCAAAGGGTGACCCAGGCTTGTAGTTCAGCAAAGTTATGCAGTAGGCTCCTGATATTCAGGTGCACAACAGTAAGGCCCTTGGCATTGGAAAGGGGCTTCTGTATGTTGTTGCTTGGTCCCAGGTTAGAGTGTACGTCTCCAGAGAGCAGCAGGGCTAGGAGGAGAAGATACCAAAGTTTGTGCCACATGAACGTACATAGTGTCCTTGCATTTAGGGGACAGCGTTTTAGTGCATGGGTTACCAACAGTAGTTAGAGCCTATTAGATAGAAGAGGAGTTGTGTCATAATGGAGAGAGGGTAGCAGGAGAAGATTAGAAAATATGTAGTCATGTTGCTGAAAGAGTGGAAGAGCCTTGGGGCAGTGGGAACAGTGGGTAAGGATAGGTGGAACAGAGCAAGGGAAGGTATAAGAAAGGCCAGTAGTATAAGTAATTTCATAGTTTAGACAGGTGTAGGTACTGGCTATGAATAGAGAGAAAGACAGGTCAGGACACAACAGGGAAAAAGGAAGTGTGGGAGTAGAAAAACGAAAAATAGAAGAGGGAGCTAGGATTGAGGTTTTTGGGTGAGACTGATTAATGAGAGAGCACAAAATGACTGTCAGGGAAAGAAGAAGGAGCTATAGATGCCATGAGCACTGAGAGGGGAGAGATGGACAAGGTGGAAGGAGCAATTGAGTATTTAAAGGAGGCATGGGAGGGGGGGGGTGAGTAAAAATATTACAGGGTTTCTACAGTCCCAAAGTTTATCGGCAGCCAAACTCAGTCCCTCGGATCAGTGCAAAAGCCCATAGAGAAGGCGCACCAATCTGGAGAGCTGGGAGGCAGAGAGCGGACCAATGAGGATTCGCTAGCACAAAGCCACACCAATAGGAGGCTTCAGCACCGGAATTCAATTAGCGGCCGTACCTGAAGGTTCCATCCTTGCTGGAGGACCGCGCGGGTGGTCAGACTTGGAGATGGAGTCTGGGTGGCGGCAGCCAGAGGCTGCAAGTGGCCTGCCTTGCAGTCTGTGAGTACTGCTTCTGGCACAGAACACTGGAGAAAAAAAGTGGGAGAAACAGCAATAAGTTGGGGTCAGGGACAGGTGGGGCAAGGTGTCTGGTGTCAGACCGACACCGGGGAGGGTGGGGAGCAGTTGAGGGGATAATAGAACAGTAATTAGCAGTAGACAAAGGCTACCAGGAGGGCGAGGAAACTGTGAGATAGGCAAGAGGGGGAGAATTAAGCAAAAAAATAGCAGAGCAATATAGTAGGGGAGTGGGGGGGTAGAGAACAGGAAAAGGCAGTTTGTGAGAGTTTCAAGCAGAGGTTAGAAAACAAAATAAAAAACAGTCATAGCGAGCCGTAGGGCAAGAAAAATGAAGGTGGTGAGTGATACAGTTAGGAGTGCAGTGGTATTACACAGTAATCTATTTATTCTAGTACTCTAAAGCAGTCAGGTATGGTTTGTAGAAAATCTAAAACAGCTATATCAGAAAACAGGTAAAGTATCTTTGCAGAGCTACAACGTGGTTTTAGAGACTGTCTAATCAGCTGTTACACAAGAACAGGCAAAGTATTTGTACAGAGCAAGAACGTGGTTTTAGAGACAGTCTAATCAGCTGTAACACAAGAACAGGCAAAGCATTTGTACAGAGCTAGTCAGTGGTTTGGGAAAAATTACAGGGTTTCTACAGTCCCAAAGTTTATCGGCGGCCAAACTCAATCCCTCAGATCAGTGCAAAAGCCCATAGAAAAGGCTCACCAATCCGGAGGGCTGGGAGGCAGACAGCGGACCAATGAGGCTTCACTAGCACAAAGCCGCACCAATAAGAGGCTTTGGTGCCGGAATTCAACTAGCGGCCGTACCTGAAGGTTCAATCCGTGCTAGAGGACCGTACGGGCGGTCAGACTTGGAGAGGGAGTTGGGGTGGCGGCGGCTGGAGGCGGCAAGTGGTCTGCCTTGCAGTCTGTGAGCTCAGCTTCTGGCACTGAACCCTGAAGGTTCAATCCATGCTGGAGGACCGCGCGGGTGGTCGGACTTGGAGAGGGAGTCGGGGCGGCAGCCGGAGGCGGCAAGTGGCCCACCTTGCAATCTGTGAGCACTGCTTCTGGCACTGAACCCTGAAGGTTCAATCCATGCTGGAGGACCGTGCGGGTAGTCAGACTTGGAGATGGAGTTGGGGTGGTGGTGGCTGGAGGAAGCAAGTGGCCTGCCTTGCAGTCTGTGAGCACCGCTTCTGGCTCTGAACCCTTTGTTAACCATTTCATGAAACTGGTAGCCAATGGTATATCATTATTTGATTCTCTTTTTTTAAATAATCTGTATAATTTTTCTTATTGTGTTTGATATTCACAAATTGGTGGCTGTATCTTTAAATTCTTCACTTTAATATGGGCATTCTATTGTAACCTCAGATTTGTCCCTTGAGGAAATATAGTGTTTGGCCGAAGCGCTGGGGAAGAAGGGCACCTTCTAGAGTACCTTGCCACATTAACATTTCTGACTACAGATCCACTATTTCTCCTTGTGTTTGTTGGAGTGCAGTAGTTCTTGCATTTCTGGTGGGTTTTGAAGGGGGCTTAGGGTGCTGGGCTGTTCATGTGCATTGGACTGGTGAGTGGTCACTGATGGCATCTGGTTGGACTGACACCTCAATTAATCTTTCCGGCTGAGTGGCCAGGATCCAGCTGATTACGATTTTGGTCCCAGTTTTATAGTTGATCCTAGTGCAGTACATCACTACTTGCAATAGGAAAAGGATGGCTACCAGGTCCTTGTGTGCAATGCTTGATTTAGCTGCCCATTTAATATTGAAGTCTTCAGTGACTATCGCGTCCCTGTTTAGGCATGTTTGGTTGAAGTACCCAGCAAATGCTGCAATGCCTGGCTGTTTTTTGCCTGGTGGTATATAAACTGATACTATATGGAGAGATTTTTGTCCACCCCCCAGCTGTACTTTTTAATGGCCAGGCATTCACAGTTTCTGAGAGGTTATCCACTGTCAATTGGTGGCCATGTATTTTGGAGTATTGCTAGCAGAAGACCCGGCTGAAGGTCAACAGGCTGGCCCTGCCTTCTCACTATGTTGAGTACCTGGGGGCAATTTCCCATAAGAAGGCAGCATTTCTGTCCATGGAAATTTCTGTGAGTAAAAAGAGATCACCCCAGCTGTTTCAGACCATGGACAGGATTTTACATCCTGCCTGTCTCCAGCTGAAAAAAGCTCTTTCAACCACTTTATGTGAAGAGTTTGCTCTGTTTTCCTCCAACAGAGTGTCAGCCATCCAGTTAGGTATTCTGTCAGCTAGACTTGTGCCTCACAGTGGTCGAGTTGGGAGGTTCAGAGGAACTCAGTTTACTTGGGAGGAGTTTAGGCCCATGGAGGTGTCTGAAGTGACTAAGATGATCTCAGAGCTGAAGCACACCTTTTGTGAATTGGACCCGGCACTGACGCATTTCTTAATGGGATGTGCAGATGCCATTGGCCCAGTGTTCACCAGGATTGACAGGAGTTCGATAGTGGAGGTGGTCCTCCCACTTGCTTTGAAAGAAGCACTGGTGAAGCCCCTCCTAAAGAAATCATTCCTCAACCCAGATGTCCTCGTGAATTACTGTCCAATCTCCAACCTGACATTTTTCAGCAAGGTTGTTGAGAAATTTGTGGCACATCAGCTCAAGGATCTCCTGGTGTCCTTAGATATCTATGAGCCATTCCAGTCAGGTTTTTAGGCCAGACATAGCACCGAAACTGCTCTAGTGAGAGTGCATAATGATCTGCTTAGGGCTAGAGATAGAGGAAACAGGTCTGTTCTTGTGCTCTCCGGTCTCTCCTCAGCCTTTGACACTGTGTATCATGTTGTGCTTCTTGAATGATTCTGTGAGTTTTGTGGACTTGCCGGTACTGTCATCAAATGGTTTGAGTACTGTCTCTCGGACAGAGTGCAGCGGGTGGTGATGGGGAATTTCTCCTCCTCCCCAATGCCTCTGTCTTGCAGAGTACCTCAGGGTTCAATCTTGTTGCTGATGTTATTCACAGTGTACATGCTGCCCATGGGTGAGATCATCTGACAATACAGTTATGCTATTCAGATGATACCCAACTGTATTTGTCTTTTGCACCTGGAACATCGGGAGTGGTTGATGTGCTTAACAGCTTTCTGGCTAAAATCAGTGACTGGATGGCTTCCAGTTGGCTGAGACTCAACCTGACTAAGACTGAGGTGCTGATGATCAAGCCTGGCCGCAGGCATGATGGCTTGCCACTGAGGGCTGTCTCTGGACTTGTTCTAGGGTCTACTCCTTTGGTGGTTTTTCCAAGGATGCGAAATCTGGGCATGATCCTTGATTGCAGATTGACCTTTGAAGATCAGGTGTCAGCTGTAGTCAGCAGTGGTTTTTACCACTTGCAGAACATTGCCTGGATTAAGCTCCTCATTCTGCCCATGGACCTGCCGACACTGGTACATACCTTTGTGACTTCCAGGCTTGACTACTGTAATGCTTTGTACTTCAGGGCCATGGTAGGGACCCTCCACAGGCTGCAGCTAGTGTAGAATGCAGCGGCCCGGTTACTGATTGTCCTTTCGAGGTCCAGTCATGTGACTCCAGTTTTGTGTGCTCCACACTTGCTGCCGGTCAGGTGGAGGGTCCTTTTCAAGATGGGTCTTCTCACTTTTAAGGCCCTGTAAGGGCTTGGCCCTGGTTACCTGTCTGAGCTCTTGACACCGGTGTCCTCTGCTTGCTCCCTCTCCTCCTCTTCGATGAGTCTCCTGGACATTCCCAGGATTCTGCTCAAGACCTGTGGAGATTGTGCTTTTGGTATCTCTGGGCCAACTCTGTGGAACTTGCTTCCATCTGCAGTACAGGAGGCCCCCTCAATTGAGGTGTTTAAGGGGAGGCTAAAGGCCCGCTTCTTCAGCCTGGCCTTTGACTGCTGATACCATATTTTGCTTTTGCCAGTCCCATGAAGATGACTTCTGGAAAACTCTATGTTGTTGAATTTTATCATGCAATGATTTTAATGAGGTTTTATTATGTTTTATTTACTATTGTATGTTGTCATTTATGTTTGGCACCCAGAGCCTCCATGATTGGGCACCTTATAAATAAAATTGTCTTCCTTGCCATGATCATAGGTAAATGATGGAACCACCCCCTTTTGACCTTGGCAATCTTCCCTGAATATGTTGTAGCCATGTAGTGTGATGATAGAGTCAGGTGTTTTGGGAGGGAGCCATGTTTCAGTGAGGGCAATTATGTCAGGTTGGACATGTGCCACCCACGCTTCTACAAAGGGGAATTTAGGCAGCAGGCTTCAAATATTTAGTGAGATAATCTTAAGCGTCCCCTTACATTCAGTCTCAGGCATGTTATTACCTGGTGGACCAGGATTTGGGTGGATGTTTCCAGACAAGGAGAAGGAGGATGAGTAGCAGTCTTTTTTGTTCCCTCCTACCAGAAGTAATCTTTGTGGTCTAGCTAACATGAGACTGGCATCTCAGGTCTGTCACATACCCTATAGTACCTATTAAGGGGACAGATTCACATGGAATGATTTGTAGTGGTTTGGTGTTCTTCAGAACTAGCCAAGGTAAGAAGATCAGAGCTGACAGTAGTTTGGCTATAGATACCTTCATTCCACAACAGCTTTAGTGAGACTGTGGAATTACCTGCAACACTACTGGAATCCTGCTCCCTAAATTCCCCTTGGTAGAAGCGTGGGTGGCACATTTCAAGCCTGACATACCTGAAACCCTACATCTCATCTGTAAAAAGAAAAAAAATATTTACTTGATGAACAACAAACTTTCCTAATTTTGGACCTGTTTAAGGCACACAGTACAACCGGTGTCCTAGCTAAGTTCAAGGAAGAGCACATTATACCTGTTTTTATCCCCCAAAATTGCACTGACCTGCTCCAGCTTCTCAATATTACTATGAACAAGCTTTTTAAAGAAGAGATGAAAGCCCAGTTTACAGTCTGGTATGCAGGCCTGATTTCAGAACAGCTCGATAATGGTGTACCCTCTGCTTTTGTAAATGTTGTCCTCCATGTGTCAAACATAAAATCCCTACATGCCCAGTGGCAAGTTATGGCATTCAACTAAATAGCTGAACAATAGGGGAGGACTGTTGGAGGGGCTTTGAACAGGCCAGAATCACAGAATCACACTCCCAGTGTCTGGACAACCAGCTTCACCTTAATATGGATACTTAGAGAAAACACGTACAATTCCTTGACATTTAAAACTGCTCATCGTACTGTCATATTTATTTATAATTTTACAAAAATAGTTTCTGAAGCTTTACATTTAAGTTGTAGGTGCTGTATCATAAGAACAGAGAGACTGGAACAAGGCCAAACACAAACTTGACACTGTGCTGTTTATCCCCATAGTTAGAGTGTTCGAGTGTGCTGTTGCTTTTTAGGGCTGTGGGCAGAGCCTACAGCCATTTTGCAAGAGCTCAGTAGCTCTTAAAACAGCCGATCTTGGATCCATCCATTGTACTTTTGACAGTATCCTTCTGAAATCCTGATGGAGCTTAAACCCCTCCACCATGATGGGCCGCTATGGCATAACAGCCACACTATTTCAGCGGTCACTTCCGCATTCCAGTGTGTGAACTGTGCATGCGCATGACTGGTGCGCATGTGCAATTCTGCAGGTGCCACTATGTTGCAAATGGCAAAATGAAACTCACTGTACAGATGCTCCTGACATTGGCTGCCAGCTCTGTGGCATTCTGTGCCACCCCGCCAACCCAACTGGCACACTGGGAGCCCACCCCAGTGTGTGCCAATATTTTTCTGTGCCCCCTTCCCCAAGTCACGTCTGACATTGGTGTGCCCAATCCCCATGTTGGCATCCTGTACAACACCTCCCAATTCATGTGGCACACTGGCAGCTCACTCTAGTGTGCCAAAATGTTTTTTTTATTTTGTGGCACACTAGGAGCCCACCCCAGTGTGCCAAAATGTTTTTTCTTTTGTTTTCTGTAAAATAGAAAACAGTCTCTTGTTGTCACGTTTTTTCCCTGTAAAACAGAAAATGGTCCCTCATCATCTCTGCAGTCCCCCTCCACTTCCCCACCCTCCCACTCAGCACCCACCTCCCCACATACCCCCTTACCCCATACTTACCTCCAGAGGTTGGCACTGTCATCTTCTCTGGACCAGGACACGTCTGCACTCTTCAAAGCTCAACTGCAAACTGAAGAATCAAAGGTAAATATATTATACAGTCATTCAATGTGGTTTTCAACTTATGCAGATATCTCAGCCATTTCTGGGAATTGTTGCCCCAAATTTCAACATGGGGTTCTTGGGATGCCAGCTCGTGAAAACTGTCACTATCATTTTGTTACTCTGTCCCGAAAGGTGATTTTGCAGTTGCTGCATGGAATCACCTTTTGGGACTGATTCGTGAAATGACAGTGCCACTGTTCATGAGGTGTGGTCCCAAAAAGTCCATGTTGAAAATCTGGTGAAAAAATTCCAAAAAATGACTGCATTACAAGAGTGGATTGTGCAGTTTCTAGGCATGCTCCTAAAGTCGCCAATTTTTAATATTTTCACTCCACATTTTAAACATTGCCATTTTTTCACACCTCCTTCAAAAGAGTATAGCTGTTATTTTCTACAACCTGCCCAAAATGTGTTTTCACACCAGTGGCACAGAATAGCGTGTTTGCTCTGTGCAATCACTTTTCAGGACAATTGAACAAAATGACACTGGCACTGTTCGTGAGGAAGGGTCCAAAAAAGGCCATGTTGAAAATTTGGTGCAACACCTCCAAAAACTGGCCAGGTTACACCTGGGCATTGAATAATTTTTATGCACATGTGTAACTTTGGTCACTTGGTAGCTCTTCACAGGCCTATCGGCTCTGGCTAGAGTTTTTTTTTTTTGTTTGTTTATACTTTTTATGCTTTTTCTACTTTATCAATAAAACTTTTCAGATTTACCCCCAATGGGCTGTGTTGTGCCTTTGTACCAGACCACCTGTTACTGAGTTGCTAAGTAACCTGAGCTACTAAGTAACCAGAACCCTGTGTAGCAACACCATTAATGTAGCAAAAAGCTTGGTGTCTTTAGGATGGAGTGAATGAGTTGTCCAGGTAAAGAACTGAATGTAATGCTATCTCAATGATTAGCAGTTCTTTAGATTTTGTGTCAATGACCCACCAAGAGAACATAGTGAAATATAAAGAGCCACACAATTAGTCTATTCTACAGCTACAGTAAGTTCACAGAAAGTGAGAGATCTCATATCAGTCATTGAAACCCGGTGCCTTTAAACTATCGAGGGTGAACATCCAATTGGCTTCCCTTCTGAACAAGACAGCATCTAAATAATCTCCCCGTGGTCCTAAAATAATTTTTTCTATGCCATGAAAGAACCATTTATGTACACTGGTTCCCTTTGTATGTTCAATATGCAATGCCAAAATATTCTCATTTTTTTCATTTTCAGAATCCTGAATATGTTCCCATATTTGTAATTTAAAGGCATGGGCTGTTTTTCCAGTGTAATGTGTCCCACATGTACATTCAGCCCTGTAAACAACTCCAAGAATGTCACAAGTAATCAACTGTTTAATTTTAGTTGGTTGTCCTGATGCGATATAAAAATGTCAGCATCATTTATGTATATCTATAGAATTTGCATTTACCACATGATGTACTTCCCATTGCTGGTCTTCCTATCCTGATGTTTGAATGAGGTGTAGGCTGCAAGCAGCTAACAAGAATGTCACCTACTGTAAATTTATTTTTATTTATTGGAGATTCAGAAATACCTTTGAGTCAGAGACTCTTTATAAAGATTCCACGTCACATAATTTACATACAGGATACATAGCAGTACAAAGTCACACATGCCCCCACAATGCAAAGCATCATGGGCTGCATATGCAAATCACCACAGAATGTTATGCTGGTCCAACTTTAAGCAGAATTGCATGGTGCCGAAAGGCCTCTCACACAGTTTGCAAAGGGTGCTAACAGAAGACATAGACACATGTTTCATCCTACCAGGACTCATCAGTATGCCTCATCTGTTTAACACCCCAGTGGACTGGACCAGCTACCCTAAGGCAGTGTGCCTGGGATATATTGTGTGAACCCATTAAAATAAAAACATTTAAAAGACAAAGAACCTCTGTGCGTAAACACTGAGGCAAGGGTTACCTAAAGGGCATTTGGCTGGGAAGCCAAGTTTCAAGAAAATACAAAGTCACACATGCCCCCACAATGCAAAGCATCATGGGCTGCATATGCAAATCACCACAGAATGTTATGCTGGTCCAACTTTAAGCAGAATTGCATGGTGCGGAAAGGCCTCTCACACAGTTTGCAAAGGGTGCTAACAGAAGGCATAGACACGTGTTTCGTCCTACCAGGACTCATCAGTAGTATAGCATCACACAGCAGTACATCAGTACATAGTCAGGTTGTTACAGGAGCAATTATAAGGCTAACAGTGAAAAGCTAGGAAAAATCAGTGCACACACAATACATATAGCACACAGGCAAGGGGCTAGGCTAGACAGACACAGGTTAGGGCATGTAGGGTAGAAGAAGCCGGCCAGAAGCCTTAGTCAGACCGAATATTGTGGGGTGTTTCAGAGGCAGTCGCAGTGGTTTGAGGACTGTAGTAGGTCTCTAAGAGAGATTTTGAATGGTCCAAGTCTGATCTCTTTGGCAACTGGAGTGGGAAGGCTGTTAATCCAGGAAGGGGCTCTGTAGCTAAAGGACCTTTGGAATTGGGAGGTACGGCAGTGAGGGACAGAGAGGAGTTGCATTCCTGTGTTACGAGTTTGCTTGAGTGTCAGGACCAGTCGAATTAGTGGTATAAGTCCTATGGGGGAGAGGCCTAGGGCAATTTTTTTGCCATGAGACAGGTGTGGAACCGAATCCTGTTGCCAAGGTTCAGCCAGTTGGTATCATTGTATAGACAGCATGTGTGAGTTAGGTGGTCACAGCCCAGAGTGAGGCAACAGGTTTTATTTAGGGAGACACGAAGTCTTTGGAGGGCCGAGGTGTTCGCCGCCCCATAGATGATTAAGCCATAGTCTAGCAGGGAGAGTACAGGGGAGGAGACAGCTAGCCTCATTGTGTTTGGGGTAAAGCAGTGTTTGAGGCAATACAGGAGCCTGATCCGCATATTGAGGGCATTAGATAGGAGATGGATATGTTGGTGGAAAGTAAGTGCGGGGTCAAGGGTAATACCCAGATATTCTGAAGGAGTCCACTTGCTCCAGAGGAGACAGGTTGGCAGTTTGTACTTGAGGGCAGAGATCCTTTCTGGCATTGAGCAGGTGGGAAAAGAACATAACCTTGGTCTTGTTATAGTTCAGCATAAGACGTTGTGAGGTGAACCATTTTTCGGCACCACTAAAGGAGGATTGAAGGGAGAGGTGGAGTTGCAAAGGGTCAGAGTTGGAAGTATAAAGGACAGCATCATCTGCATAGACTTTTCAAACTGCTAGGAAAACAATTTAATAGAATTCTTTTACTGTGATATCAGAAAAATCCCAACAATTTCAGGAGTAAATATTTAGCACACTTGAATATAAACATAGGGGTATCCTGTGTGGAATGACTACACACTGGATCAGCTTGTACTACAGATATACCAATTTCTATTTATGATTTCTTGAACTTCATTTGACCTCTTACTACAGTATGCTTTGCTTGTGATGTATATTATTTCTGTGAAGGCTTAAGAGTGTGAGCTCTTCACTGCCTTTTCAGCCCTCCATGGCTCCATTTGGCACATACAAATTATTTTGGGATATTTTGATGTGGGTCCTTCCCCATTTGCCCAACTTTGAACCTTGGGGGAGGTGATGTTTACATACAAACATGGTTGGAGAAGGATTGGGGGCAGAGGAGGTACACATCCATGACTGTGGATGATAAAGAGTGCCCTGAATGTATGGAAAGGGTCCTCCATGGTTCCACACAGCCCTCTGCACATGCACAAAATTTGTGGATCTGGCCCATATTAATTGTGTTTTAATGTGTCAGTAACAAGAACAACAAAATCTACTTTTAAAATTACTTTGTACATTGAAAGTAATAAATGTTCGCCTTTACTTTTCAAACTGCTAGGAAAACAATTTAATAGAATTCTTTTACTGTGATATCAGAAAAATCCCAACAATTTCAGGGCCCAAGCATTTCAATGAAAAACTTCAGATAAGTGTGAGCTGAGTGGTACAGGAGTTGGGCTCACTCAGACCTGCTGCTGCTTGGTGGATTTTTTTCGCCCTGCCACCCACCCTCCCCTCACAGTATTAAATGCTCCATATGACTACACCTATTGTGGCTCCCTGCCAGTGCACATTCTGTATCTGCCTCTGCTGCTCTCTGCCTGCTATTCATTGGGCTAGGCAAACCTGCCACTCCTCTCACCACTCAAACCTATAGGCCACTGATTTTAGAACTGCACAAAACTCATGCCATAATCTAATTTCGAAAGGATGCTTCTTGTTTCCCTTCCTATTCCTATGTTGAACTCGAACCAGTACTTGTTGTTTCTTCTACTCTCTACCATAATTATTTTAAAACATACTTTCCCACTTGTCCAGTCAGTCCCTTAATTAGTTTTTTTTTTTTTACTTTCAGTCACTGGATACTTTAGGTACCTTTACAAAGTGATAGCCTGAATATTAACATGCAGAGCTGCTTTACTTGAATACAGGCAGTACTGAGATTCTGTTTAACCTACATATTTTGGCTTATTGTGCAGTACATTGACCTGTGTCTGCCACTCATTTTGTCCTTAAGTGCCCCTATATTGTTGCATGGGATCTAAGAAAGGTCATTAAGCTAAGTGTTGTGTGGCCAGGTCCCAAATTACACTCCTATAGCGACACCTCATTGACGCTGGCAACAGTGATCTTTTTCCCCTAGTCTTCCACTAGGACAAGGCCGATGGACAGGGAAAACAGCCACTAATATAAAACAAGGGGTTTCTCCCACAGGCACCTACCCCAGATTTCCAACTTAATAACTGATTCCACCAGGAGATATACTGGTCTTCCAAAATGGCCTCAGAATACTCTTTATACAGCTATGGTACCACTTGCCTTAAGTCCTGCTGGACTAGTAACTCACTGGCCTCTCTCCCAAATAGGGGTGTACTCCTGGCCCTCATATATATACTGTCTCTCCTCTGGGTGGACATGTCCTTAATGGGAAGGACTTCTTGACCCCATGAGACAAAATCCAAGTGACCCTGAGCCGTATGGTCATTATTACTGGACCGCTCCCACAGCTAAAAATGAAAGCCTCATAGCACATGAGTTGGTAACACATGGCTCCTATTACATGGTGATCCACGATGCATGCAGAAGGCTCTACAGCCTCTCAAAACCTTCAATTAGGTAAGTGTTAGCTCGACTACTTGCTCTTTTTCTGCTCTGTGGAGGAGACATTCAGCCTAACCCGGGGCTCCCACTAGACAATTTCCGTGTATCTACCCCCCCAGGATCCTCACTGGGCATTATCAAAAGGCTTAAGGATAGTGCACATGAATGTATGCAGCCTTAGACCTAAAATCCATGAGGTCCAAGCCTGGCTTAACCTCTACAAGCCAGACATCCTTGCAATCTCAGAGACCAGGCTCAAGGCCCATATTCATGACCACGAGATCATGATCCTTGGGTACAATACCTTCAGACAGGACAGGGCAGGAAAGAGAGGGGAAGGGGTCCTAATCTATACAAAAGACACTATAAATGTGAGTCTACTAAAGCCCAACCTTAGTAGCTGCCAGGATGGGGAGTCTATCTTCATCCATCTAACCCTTGGTAATGCTAAGCATCTCACCATTGGCTGTGTCTATAACCCTCAAATTGGTTGGCAGTAAATTAACCAATGAACTCCTAATAATGGGAGATTTCAACCTGAACTGGGCCACTGGCCCCAACAAGTTCCTCAAGGGTGCGATCCAAGACGCAAACCTGGAACAGGTCATCTCTCTACCTGCCAGGCTTAATTATAAAATGGGGAACCATACTACCCTTGACTGGGCTCTGGTATCTAACTCCCTCAACATACAGAAAGCAGGTATATTGGCTGACACCATTAGTGATCACTCCCCAATATTCTGTATTTGGAAGCACAGAGCACCAAAGATTCCCCCCAGGATACTCACAGTATGTGACTTCTCCAATTTCATGCCAGCAAAATTTAATGACTATCTAAGTAGCCTGGACTGGATCCCAATTAGGCTTCTCCTGACATTGGATGAGGCTCTTACCTATTTCTAAAATTCACTCCTCAATGCAGCATCTCTATTTACCCCTTTCAAAAAACTTCGTACAAAAGAAGCCTGCCATAAATGGATCTCCCACTCTGTGAAATCTCAGATGAAAAGAAGGGACAAGGCTTGGAAGAAATACCAGCTCTCCCACCTTCCTGCAGACCTTGTTGCTTACAAAACCCTAAGAAATAAATGTAAGCTAGACATCAAACTTGTCAAAAAGGATTATGTAACCCGCCTCCAACGGTCCACACTGGGGAACCCTAAGCTTTTCTGGGCACAAATCAACGAACTGCTTAAGGGCAACTCAAAGGAGGCACAAGGTCAAAGTGAGGTACAAGGACAGTGTATCAGTGATTGCCAGATTATACCCTCAGCAATCAACCACCACTTCACCAACCTTGATGCATACAAGGTAGGGCTACTAACACCCATGCCTGTACTGACCTTTGTTGAATCCCCCTGTCTGAACAGACCCCAATTTCACCTGAGATTTGTCAAGGTGAGCAAGGTCCATAAACTTCTGATAGCCCTCAAACACAAAGGATCTGGTGGCCCAGATGGAATCAGTCCAAGGCTACTCCAGGAAGGTACACTGTCCCTGGCCAAACCTCTGACCTGGATCATCAACAGGTCTTTACTTGAAGGGTATGTTCATACCAGTGGAAGGCTGCCAACATGGTCCCCATTTACAAGGGTGGCTCTCATGAACAAATTGGCAATTACAAGCCCATCTTCCTGCTGTGTACCCTGGCAAAATTGCAAGAAAGACTAGCTTATGGGCAACTGAGGAGACTACCTGGAGTGCCACCAAATCCTAGCCCCTTCACAGCATGGCTTTCGGGCAAACCATGGAACAGACACGGCACTCATCAAACTCACAGTGGACCTTTTCAGGGCAATGGATGAGGGCATGTCGACGGGTGCTATCTTCATAGACCTGTCCAAGACATTTGACCTTGTGGACCACAACCTTCTTACTAAGCTTCAAGGCATTGGGCTTGATGCTCAGGCCCTAAACTGGTTCAAGAGCTACCTCTCAGGCCACTTCCAGAGGGTTATTTGGAAGGGAGAGCTTTCCTCCCCTTTACCCATCAAGGAGGGTGTGCCTCAGGGCTCAATTCTTGGCCCCCTCATGTTCTCTCTCTTCACAAATGACCTAAACTGGCACTGTGGAGATAGCTCAGTAGTTCAATATGCAGACAATACTGTCATCTTCCGAGCCAGGTCCACACCTCATGATCTGGGCTCTCTCCTACAAGGGAACTTAAACACACTTGAGGCCTGGCTCACATCAAACAGAATGATCCTCAATGCAGCAAAAACAAAAGCCATGCTGTTTGATCCTAGATCCCTTGGCCAGGATCAGACCAATTCCCTAAAACTTGCTACCTTTGGGGATAAACGAATACACGTAGTTGACAACATAAAATACCTAGTGCTAACTATTGACCAGGGTCTCACCTTTAAGCCCCACATTGACCAGGTAACAAGGTCTATCCACACCAAACTTGTCACCATGTACAGGCTAACAAAATAACATATCCCAGAGGCTAGATGAGCAATCACCTCCAGTGTCCTCCTACCCACATTAACCTATGCTGCCCCGGTAATCCAGGACATGGCAAAGGGTGAGGTTAGCAGGTTTCAGATCCTGCACAACAAGGTCATGAGGTTTGTGACAATGTGTCAACCAAGAAGCCACCCCTGCATCTCACTAGCCCAGCTGCAATGGCCTTCTTTCAAGGCTGTTCTACAGTATTCTCTGCTCTGCCATGCATACAAATTGCAGAGCCCGGCAGCCCCACCAAGCCTAACAGGAATAATCATGGCTAAGCCTAACCCTCGAATGCTCAGGACCTCGGGTCAGTCCCTACTGGCAATCCCCAGAATCAAGACTCACAAGGGAGACAATTCCTTTGCTCTCACAGTCCCTAAACTGTGGAACACTCTCCCATCTGTAGTACAGGAAGCCTCCTCTCTACCAATCTTTTGCACTAGGCTTAAGTACCATTTGCTCAGAACAATTTCATGCCACTGTGAGGATATAGGATAATCACCTCCGATCCTAATCACAACACCCATCCCCCCCTTCTCACTTTAACCTACATTAAATCATGCCTTAAATCCTTAAATCTTTCAAGTGTTGCACTTATGGTCTACGATTTGAATAATTGTCTATACTGTTATCCTCATTATCTTGTCTACTTCTTGTAACCCTGTATCACCTGACTGTATGTATTGTATTGCTTCTGGATCATCGGATTGTATGTATTGTATTGCTTCTGTTCCCCGGTTCACCCCTGAGAAAGGGACGTTCGTGGGCCCAGTGGGCCAGCCCGGTCATCAAAATTCAATAAATAAATAAATAAAATATATGTTAGGAGGGTTTTTGAAGCAGTACAGCATGGGCAGACTATGTCTCATCTTTGCCACATTTTTAGAGGGTGATGGCTTGTTGGCAGCACTGTGGCTGGATTGGGGGGAGATAAGTAACAGTGAGAATGGACGTCCAGTTTTGTATTGAAGAGTGACGGTGATCAGCGGCTATGCATTGTTTACTTTTACTAGACCGTAATCACATTACTGTGATCCATTTGAATATGATTCTGAAGTTGTGGAACACTTTTTGAAAACTTCAGGATACATTTAAGATGATGTTAAAAAATAGTTTTGACTTGTCTGCATGTAAGTGTAATGTCTCATGAATATTGTGTACATGGATGTATTGCATATTTATTCTGTATTGCAGTTATTCTGGTTTGTTGCTAGTGTTTATATCCCCCTTGAAAACAGGCATCTAATGCTTTTATAGTTGGTGTACTCAGTTAACAAATTACAAATAACACAAAAGTGCTGACAAATATGTGTAACTGACAATCATTTATTTTACATTTTTTCAGTCCCAAAACTACAAAAGTATAACATTATTGCAGTCTCTAAGAAATATGATCATTTTCTGTTTCAAATCATTATCAATATTATGTTTACCTTGACCCAAACACATGTATAACTTTGCTATTGTTACTCCTTCCCCCCCCACACACACACACAAACACACTTAGAGGTTCTTTACCAAAGGATACACATCTTGGTAAGTTTTGGGGACCATTTTCAGACACTTGGTTCAAAGGCAGCCAAGTTATCAGTGGCCAAAAATCAGGATTTAACACATAAGTGTCTAATCAACCCTTACAATCCCATAACCTGATCCTGCACTGTTTTTAATTCATATACATGCACTTTTTGCTTCAACATTTTTTTCATGTATTATTCCATCTTAATAAATAATAATATTATACTGTTTACATGTAATTTAGCATTTGTGACTGTGTATGTAACACAAAACAAAGTGTTACTAGTTTTTGCCTGTTGGCACAAAACTGAAGGAACTGTTTTGAATGTAGAGCCCTACATTATGTAGGCACTGTTGGTTAGCTTTTTTTTGTTGTTTCTTTACTTGCTTTGTTTTTTACTTTGTTCTACGTTGAAGAAGAAATATGGTAGCCACATTAATCCTATTGATGATTAAGGGATAAACAAAACAAATATGTTGCATGTGATACCATTTATTGGAATACATATCTAATATTAAATATTCCACCTTGATGCAAACCCTTGCTAAAAGAACTGTAAGCAATTTCCACTGTTTCTCTTTTGTAGAATATTCTACTGCTGGTGCCATAATTACCCAACAACCGGCACAACTAATCTGTTTTTACACACCAATGCCTCAAGTGTTTGATAATTAATCAGTAATCATTGAGAGGCTACTCCATTACCAGCTGTTAGCATATAATCTGTTAACTGCAGTTACAGATTGGTCTCAAGAGAATAAGTAGTCAGAAGCCAATTTACCACCAGCTATAAAATTCTTCAAATCATTTAACTATAGTAGTATTTTAATGTTACATATCAGGCATAGACTGTTTAGGAGTAGTTGTTAAGTGAGTACTAATACATGATAAGATGTAAGTTGTGGAAGGGTAAATGCATACCCAGAGGTGTAATAAGAAGCCTCACTGTACATTCAGTCCTTGGAAGTGCATTTATCCCAGCACAATCAACACTGTGCAGTATCTTTTTTATCTTTATAAAATGGGGTATGTGGGGAAATTAAAAAATAAAGAAAGAAATGTAAAGACCATTAAATTAAATACAAAAACATATAATAGTCCATCTGCAGCTAGGCTGACACCACTGGGTGTTAGTGTGAACTGTACTGAGGGTCCTGCTATAGTGTATACTTCCTTGATGTGTTGTTTTTGGCAGAGTGTTTTCTTAAGTTAAAATAGCTCTTTTTAGATATTTATTCCACAAATAGTAATCTGCTCAGTCTCCCAAATAATGACAGGAAAATCTGTAGTTGCTTCTGATTTTGCTAGACTTGGAAGTACTGTACGTTTTCATGTTGTAGTTACAGTATGATTTTTCAGAACATAGTTTTAAAAGTGTGGAGGGTCACTCAATTTCTTCCTCATCCTGATTTGCGTTTTATTGTGTTAAACTTTAAAAGAAAGTTTGTTGTTTGGTGCTTCACAGTTTAAAAAAGTGTGTCAGATCACCTGGTCCTCTGCTTGTTTCATGCTGTTGAAACAACAAGAAACTTGGCTGTGTGGCACTACAGTGTGTGTGTGTGTGTGTGTGTGTGTGTGTGTGTGTGACTGGGGAAGTTTTTAAGACACACCACCAATTCAGTACTGCTCTCTGTTTCTGTTATATACAGGAAATAGGCAATTCAGAGGTAAGTAGGTGCTGACTGGTAGCCTCAGAATTCTGTGGTTCAGAGATTGACTCTGAAAAGATGTGAACATTACCTGCTGCTGGGTACTTAAAATGGATCCAGCAATATGAATGGTTTTAGTACTCTTGAGAACTGAACTACTATAAATCCAAGACAAGAAACACCTGTGCTGCTGGGGACTAAAAAGATGCCATCAATGCTGGTGATTTAGATTTTTTATAGACATGGTGTATTAAGTTTCACCTTCCCAGGACAGAACGTTATCATTTTTACAACTCAGGAGCTATATCTACACCTCGCCTCAGGCCAGGGAATTTTATAGGATGACAACCCCTGTGGAGCAGTATCTTATAGCTGAACATGAAATAGGAACAGAAAGCCAACAGATGTGGCTATATGGCTTCTTCCAAAGTAAGTGAGAATGGGAAGATCACCCTATATGGGATAAGTGGGTCAGAGAAAGGGCTGGGGAAGTAGACCCTCGAACAAAGAAGTTGGTATGGATAGATGTCAATAAGACCCAGAAATAAGGAGTGATATGATCCCAGCAACATGGAACGTGGATCTAGCACTGTTTTATGATAAGTGGCATAAACACACTGAGGAACGTTACCTTCTTAACAGTCAGTAGCCATAGGCCATTGTGAGTGTAGGGGTGTACCCACCATGGGAGTAGAAGTAGGCAGATGATAATATCACTTAGAGGTAGAGGTAAAGGAGTAAGAGTAAAGGATGTGTTACACAAGGGGGCAGATTAGAGCACAAGGGCAATGACTGCCCACCCCCACATGGTATTGGAAAGAACACCAAGATACACAACGGAGAAGAACCAAAAGAAAGCCTGATCCAACTAATACAGAATGAAGAAAGGGAGAGGGAAGGGAAATAGAAAACAACAGGGGAGAGAGCAGCAAAATCTGAAGAGCCATGTCTGCAAATGCTTGGAGTCTGGGCAACAAGGTTGCAGATCTGGAGGCCGTCATTGCAGAAGAGGACCTTGACATAGCAGCAATCACAGACACCTGATTCAGCAAAAACCAAGACTGGGAAGCAGCCATACCAGGGTATGCACTTTTTTGAAAGGACAGAGTAGGCAAAAAGGGAGGCAGTATGGCTCTATATGTGAGAGACAGTAAAAAAGCTACAGAAATACAAAGGGAGAAGGGAGAAGCTGAGATACTATGGGTTGCACTAAAGACAAGGAAGGGGGTTGTGATTCAGACTGGGGTAATTTATAGAGCTCCTGCACAAAAAGAGGAAGTAGACAAAGAAATGATGGAGGAAATTGGGGGGCTGGCCAACTGAGGGGAGATATTACTGATGGGAGATTTTAATATGCCAGATATGGACTGGCGCATCCCAGCTGCAGCTACAGGTAGAAGTAGGGAAGTCCTGGACATGTTGTAGAGGGTATTCCTTAGGCAGCCTGTCAGGGAACCCACACAGAAGGTGGCCACACATGACCTGACACTGACAAAGAGAAACAGTATCACTAATATCAGAGTGGGAAGTCACCTGGGAACAAGTGTTCACCGCATGATAAGGTTCAAGGTTAGAACTGGGAATGAAACATTCCACACTAGAACAAGGGTCCTGGACTTAAGGAGAGCTGATTTCAGGAAGATGGGTGAGTGCATCAAGGAAGCACTGGCAGTGATAGGGAACCTGGAAGAGGTAGAGGAAAGGTGAGCAGAAATAAAGGTCGTCATCGAGAGGGCAACAAACCTATGCATCAGACAGGTTACAGTTAAGAGGAGAGGCGAAAGAAAAAACACTATGGTTCTCCAAGGAAGTAGCAGCAATAGTTAAGTCAGAAAGAGTAGCTTTTGAGAGTTACAAGGCAACACAGAAGGCAGAGGGTAGGGAGAATTATCAGTGGAAACAGAGGGAGGCAGTGAAAGCTATTAGGAGCACTAAATCTCAAACAGAGGAGAACATAGCCAGGACAATGAAGCAGGGGGGTAAGACTTTCTTTAGCTATATACTTGAAAAGAGGAAAAACAAGGCTGTAATAGTCAGAGTAAAGGAGGAAGGGGTGGAGCGGGTGGAAGAGGACCAGAAGAAGGCAGACATACTGAACAAATACTTTGTTCGGTATTTCAGAAGAAGACAGCAAACAGCAGTGCATTCAATGATTCTTAAGCAGGATAAGGCTGTCTAACAATGAAATAAGATTGTCACAATAATGGAGATTGAACTAGAGGCCCATAGAACAGACTGAGAGCTTGTCTGTTCCAGAACCTCTGGTTCCAGTCTCCATTTATTTTGTGAATCTTTATTTCTGATTTGGATTTGACTGACTTATTCCGCTTAAGAGGCATTGAGTACAGTAATCTAATCTTTGCTTTGTCTATGTTTGGGTTCCGCCGCCTCTCTGGTGAGTGCACCACCTAAATCGCCGATCACAGCATACTTTGCTGGAACTGTGATTTATAGAAGAAGCGATGGGTGAAGGGCCACCGATTAGGAGCAAAGGAATTACAGGAAGGGAGGTAGGCACTAGCCCTTTTACAGAGGAGAGAATTTATTTATTTATTTAAAACTGGTGACCAGGAAAGGCACACTGAGCCAAGGCTTGTTTCCAGGTGTGACCCTCATAGAACTCAAAAGATTAAAAGTGGATAAGGCAATGGGGCCAGACAGGATGCACCCAAGGATACTGAAAGAACTGAGGATAGTGCTGGCGGCTCCCCTGACAGCCCTGTTCACCCAATCGCTGGAAATAAGGGAGGTGCAAGTGACTGGAGGAGGTCAGATGTGGTGCTAGTTCACAAAAGTGGGAATAAAGAGGAAGCAGGAACTATAGGCCTGTAAGCCTGATGTCAGTGGTGGGTAAAATTATGGAAATATTAATAAAAGAAAGAATGGTGGAGTACTTTGCTGCAAATGGGCTACAAGATCCAAAACAGCACAAGTTCACTGGGGGGAGATCTTGCCAAACAAACCTAACTGATTTCTTTAACTGGGTGAGAAGAGAAATGGATTGGGACTGGGGGGTGGTAGATATAGCCTACCTGGATTTCAGTAAGACTTTTGACACTGTCCCACACCGAAGATTAGTAAACAGGTTGGGCAGTCTCAGGGTGGGGTCAAAAATAGTAAAATGGGTACAAAATTGGCTAAGTCACAGGAGACAGCAGGTAGTGGTAAATGGGGTGCATTCAGAAGAAGAGAAGGTGACTAGCGGGGTGCCACAAGGGTCAGTTCTGGGGCCAGTACTCTTCAATATCTTCATTAATGACATAACAGAAGGATTGGAAGGGAAGGTGTGTCTTTTTGCAGATGACACAAAAATCTGCAACAGAGTGGACACACCTGGGGGGTAGAAAGAATGAGAAATGACTTGAGAAAACTGAAGGAATTGTCAAGGATATGGCAGCTGGGTTTTAATGCAAAAAAGTGTCAAATTATGCACATTAGACACAAGAACTCAAGAGCAACATACCAGCTGGGGGGTGAAGAGGCGGCAACCACAAAACAAGAAAGGGACCTGGGAGTCATCATAACAGATGGCCTCAAAGTAGCAAGTCTGTGTGAAAAGGCAGTGGGGAAAGATATTAGAATGCTAGGGTGCATAGGCCAGAGTATAACAAACAGGAAGAGGGAGGTGGTATTGCCACTGTATAAGTCACTGGAGAGGCCCCACCTGGAGTACTATGTCCAGTTCTGGAGGTCCCATCTGAAAAAAGATATCGATCAGGTCGAGGTGGTACAGAGGAGGGCAACCAAGATGGTGAGGGGCATGCAACAAAAAAGCTACAAGGAAAGACTTAAGGAGTTGAAAATGTACTCCCTAGAGGAGACAAGAAAGGGGAGACATGATAGAGACATTCAAATACCTCAAAGGCATCAACAAGGTACCAGAGGGGAGCAGTCTACAGAAATGGAGATGCTCAAGAACAAGGGAACATGATATGAGGTTGGAAGGGGGAGACTCAGAGGGAATGTCAGGAAATATTTATTCATAGAAAGGGTGGTAGATGCCTGGAACAGACTACCAGTAGAGGTGATAAGTTCAGTCTCTGAGCAGGGATTTAAATATCCAAGGGACAGGCACGGGGGGTTGTAAAAATAGGAATGGGGGAAGAAGGGACATGGAACAAGCAGGATCTGAAGTGGAAATTTAGAAAAAAAGTTGTTCTCTAGGGCACACTGGATGGGCCTATGGGTCATTCTCTGCCAACAACTACTATGTTACACACACTGGTACAGCACAGGTAGAGATAACCAGGGAAGTGGAAGTTGAACAGGGTCCTATACCTGTGAACGTCAGTCAGCTGTACAACACCAGATTCTTTATTGAGTTGGTTAGTTTTTTGTTGACCAGGAAAGGAGGGCTAGGCAATTCTGATTATTTTCAGTCTCATCCTGGGGAAGATGGAGGCAGAGCAGAAGGGGGACACACTATTACATGTATTACAGGGTGCACACTAACATCAGGGCAAAGGCTTCACAAAAGTCAAGGTAGGGACCTCTGTGTGAAGGACTACAGAACGGGAACAACATAAAATAATTAACCAAAGCGGACTAGGCAGACAGGAATGTGGGAAATTGAGAATTATTTCTACAGGGTTTTATTAGCCTGAAGCTATGATTGTATTGAATCTTGCTAAAAGAGTATTTGACTATTTATGGATGGGTTTCTTGTGAAGATATGTTCATGTTCAAATCCTTTATAAGGTTACTTATGCAGCTGTTATTTATTGAATACCTTCTGTGATTAGTACTGAATCTCTCTTTGGGAGGTTTTTCTCTAGTGTAGGATAAGAAAAAAAAAGGTGTAAGCTAACAAAGCTAAATCAGAAAGGGGAGTGTAAGCTAACAAAGCTAAAACAGGAAGGCCAGAAATAGACACGATGGAAGTGGTGCGCAGCCGCCAAAGCGTCTTCAGGAGCATTTTCTGGAGGCCGCAGTGCTGCACTATCTGCATGTACCTCTCTGGGCTGAGTGCAGAGTTTGCTCGTCTCCAGGCTGAGACTCCTCCCCCCACTCAGGGATCACCAAGTCCACCTCCATTGCCTCATAGGATGCCAAGAAGGAGAAGTGACTGGACAATGGTAGGCTCAGGAAGGGTGAGGGCAGTAGAACAGAGGGACATCCTTCATACAGTTCCACTCCACAACTCCTACACTGCTTTGGCAGGGCAGGATTGTCCCAAGAAGGCACCTGCAGTGGAGACCAAGTAGGATGTAGGTGTCCTTCATGGTGGAGACCCGGGGAGGGAGGCAGAGGAACCCAGAAGAGGAGGAAGCAACTCCTGGTGGGGGATTCTATTGTTTGGAGAGAGACTTGGGGGCAGGAGGGAAGGGAGTGAGGGAGGTCAAGTGCCTACTGAGCGACATGGCTTGAAGGGATGGAAAGCACATCCTAAGGATCGCTGGGGCAGCAGGATGGGTAGCTTAGCTAGATAACATTTTTCACCTGGGGACAAATGAGCTGGCTAGTGATGAGGTTAGGGTAGTACAGGTGGAGTTCAGGGAGTTGGGGAGGGGTCTTGGACAGGTGGCACACTCAGTAACCATTTCAGAGGTGTTATAGCCTGTCTATGACAAAGGGGAGGACAGGGTGCTCTGCACCAGGAGTTTCAATGCACGGCTAAAGGACTGGTGCAGAGCAAAGGGATCTGGTTTCATTGGGGACTGGGGTCCCACCTGGAGAGCTGAAGATCTATACATGGGAGATGGCCTGTGTCTATCCAGAGGGGGAACCAGGATCCTCAGTGAAAGGTTTAAATGCTTCATTGGCAAGCATTTAAACTAGCCAAGGGGGAGGTGGAAGAAAGCAGGCAGAATCAATATGCCACGCACAAGAGGAAGCAGTCAGTAGGGAGGACCCTAAGGATGGGAAATCACCAAAGGTACTTAGGTACCTGGGATTGGGCAGGACAGTAGTGTGGCGGGTAGGTAATTGGCTGTGCAGTAGGACAGAAAGGGTGGTAGTAAATGGCTGTCACTCCACAGAGGGAAGAGTGACCAGTGGGGTACCACAGGGATCAGTGCTGGGACTGGTCCTATTCAACATCTTCATCAGTGACATTGTGCTGTACCTAGAAGGCAGAATTTCTCTGTTCACTGATTACACAAAGCTCTGTAAGAGAGTGGACACACCAGAGGGTGTAGACAGAATGAGGAAGGATCGGCAGAAGCTTGAAGAATAGTCAAGGGTTTGGCAGTTGAAATTCAATGCAAAGAAGTGCAAATAATGCATATGGGGCACAAAAACCCTGAAACAGCTTATCAGTTGGGTGGTGAGGATATAGCATGCACCAAGCAGGAAAGGGATTTTGGGATTATCATCTCTGATGACCTCAAGGTAGAGAAACAGTGCAACAAGACAGCAGGTAAAGCAAATAGGATGCTGGGATGCATAGGCAGGTGCATCAACAGCAGGAAAAGGGAGGTCATAATTCCACTATACAAGACACTAGTGAGGCCCCACCTGGAGTACAGTGTACAGTTCTGGAGACCTTACTTACGTAAGAACATAGACAGGGTAGAGAAGGTTCAGAGGAGGACAACAAAGAAGGTGCATGGCTTGCATCACAAGTCCTATGAGGATGGGTTGAAGGACTTGAATATGTATTCCCTGGAGGAGAGGAGGGAGAGAAGAGATATGATAAAGACATACAAGTACCTTACAGGGAGGAACAGGGTGAAGGAATACACTATTTTCCAGTGAAAAAGATGTTTCAGGACTAGAGGGCATGGGATGAAGTTGGAGGGAGGGTGATTCAAAGGAAATGTGTGGAAGAATTTCTTCACAGAATGAATGGTGGACAACTGGAACACCCTGCCAGAGGAAGTAGTGGGGGCTAAAACAATCACAGGATTTAAGAATGCATGGGATAGACGTAAGGGAATTCTTGAGGTTAGGGGTTAGGGGTAAGGGGCAACAGACTTCTAGGAAAACATAAAGTGAATTTACAAGCTCAAATGGGCAGACTGGGTGGGCCATAGGCCCTTATCTGCCGACAGTGTCTATGTATCTTTGTATCTATGTAGAACCACAAAAGGTAGAATAACAGCAAAAAGGAGACATGGGAGTAAAGACAGGAGCGGTAAAGAGGAAAAGCATGAGGATAAAAAAGGAACTGTCAGAAGGGGAGGTAGCATATCTTGGAAGGCCATATGCATGAATTCTTGCAGCCTAGGAAATAAAATCTCAGACCTATTGTCCTTGATGGCAGAAGCTGACCTGGCCATTGTCACTGTTATTGAAACATGGTACAATGGGAACCATGACTGGGATATAGCCATACCAGGCTGTACTCTATTCAGGAAAGACAGGGTGGGTAAAAAGGGAGGAGGAGTGGCTCTTTACATCAGGGAGGGTATAAAAGCAACTGAGGTACAGGGAATACAGGGAGGGACAAAGGTACTGTGGATCACCCAAGAGATCATTAATGGCACCGCTATTCACACTAGGATGATCTACAGACCTCCAGCAAAAGGGGAAAAGTTGAACAGGATTCTAATGGAAACCAGCCAGAAGATGGCAACTAAAGGGGAGGTGCTGCTGGTGAGACACTTCAACTTGCCGGATGTTGATTGGAGCATCCCCTCTGCACCCTCAGCCAAGAGCAGTGACATCCTGGACACCCTGCAGAGGGCATGCCACAGGCAGCTAGTGGAAGAGCCCACCAGAGAGGGCGCAATACTGGATCAAGTACTCACAAATGGGGACAGAGTTGCAAATGTCATAGAGGGTAGCCACCAGGGATCCTGTGATCACTGTATGGCGTGGCTCAATGTGAGAACAGTGATGGAGCCAAACCACATGAAAACAAGGGTCTTGGACTTCAGAAGGGCCAACTTTGCAAAGGTGGGGAAATGTCTCAGGAAAGCCCTGACCGGGGGGGGGGGCAGGGGAGGTGTAAAGAAACAGTGGCTAATCTAAAAGGAGTCACAGAGGCGGCAACAAACCTTTGCATTAGGCATTTAAGTAAAAGCAAGAGGAAACAAAAAAAACACTAATTTTCTAAAAGGAAGTGGCCGGGAAGGTAAGAACAAATAGGCTGGCATTCAGGAGGTACAAGGAAATACAGAGGGAGGAAGACAGGGATGTGTATCTAGAAAAACAGAGGGAAGCAAAAAGCAGTCAGGAGTGCAAAGGCGCAAATGGAGGAAATAATAGGCCAGGCAGCAATGAAAGGGGACAAGACATTCTTCAAGTACATTAGTGAAAGAAGAAAGACCAGGTGTGGGATTGTTAGGCTAGAAAAGGAAGGAGGGAAATGTGTGGAGGGGAACCTGGAGAAAGCAGCAATACTGAAGAAATATTTTTGTTCAGTATTCCCAGAAGAAGTGGAAGGTGTGGGACCTCAGTTAAGCGGCAGGAGCATCAATGGAAGGGAGGGAGGTGGACTCCAGTCCATTTACGGAGGAGAAAGTCCTAAAGGAAGTTGCAAAACTGAGATTGGACAAGAAATAGGACTGGATGGGACACATCCAAGAATATTAAAAGAGCTTTGAGAGGTGCTCGCACCACCTTGTATAGCCTGTTCAACAAATCGCTCAAAATGGCAGTGGTTCTGGAGGACCTGAGGAGAGCAGATGTAGTCATTCTCCACAAAAGTGGGAGCGGGGTGGAGGCTGCCAATTATAGGCCAGTCGGTCTGATCTCGGTGGTGGGGAAATTAATGGAACCACTGCCAAAGGAAAGGATAGTGGCACTTTATAACTTGAATTCAGTGGATCACAGGATTCTAGGCAGCATGGATTCACATTGGGAGGGTCATGTCAAACAAATCTGATAGATTTCTTTGACTGGGTAACAAGGGAATTAGATCATGGAGGGGCAGTGGATGTGGTCTACCTGGATTTCAACAAGGCCTCTGACACTGTACCACATAGGAGGCTTGAGAACAAGCTGGGCAGCCTGAGAGTAGGTCCCAAGGTGGTGGTGGTAAACAGAGTTCATTCTGAGGAGAGGAAGGTGACCAGCAGGGTGCCACAAGGATCAATTCTGGGGCCAGTCTTCTTTAATGTCTTCATAAGCAACATTGCAGAGGGGCTGGAAGTAATGCATGCCTCTGTGCAGGTGACACTAAGATCTGCAACAGGGTTGACACTATAGGAGGGGTGTAAAAAATGAGGAGCGACCTAAGCAGGCTTAAGAAGTGGTCAAGAGTGTGGAAGCTAAGATTCAATGCAAAGAACTGTAAAATCATGCATTTGGGGCACAGAAACCCAGGGAAGGAGTACATGATGGTGGGGTTACTGACAACCACCAAACAGGAAAAGGACTTTGGGGTAATCATATCTGATGATCTAAAGGTGACCAAGCATTGTGAAAAGGCTGTGTGGAGAACCAGTGGGATGCTGGGGTGCATAGGGAGAGGTATCATCAGCAGAAAAAAAGAAGTGATGATACCACTGTACAAATCATTGGTGAGATCCTATCAAAGTAGTGTGTCCAGTTCTGGAGGCTGCATCTCTGGAAGGAGATAGACAGAGTAGAGACAATTTAGAGAAGGGCAAGAAAATGGTGCAGGGTCTGCACCAAAAGTCATATAAGGAGAGACTAGAGGACCTCAGTATGTATACCCTGGAAGAAAGGGGAGATGATAGAGACCTTCAAATTCCTCAAGGGCACAAATATGGTACAAGAAGTTAGCATCTTTCAGAAAAAAAGATGTTCAAGAATAAGGGGTCATGATATGAGGCTGGAGGGGGTTTAGACTGTGGGGTAACGTGAAGAAGTATTCTTTTCTCAGAAAGGGTGGTGGATGCATGGGACAGCTTCTCAGTGGAGGTAGTTGGGTGCAAAAATGGTAAGGAAATTCAAGAATGCATGGGATAGGCATAAGGGAACCCTAGCAACAGGAAAGACAGGGTAAAAGGCGAAGATCAAGTAGGATCTGTGGTATTGCAGTAGGTAAGGAAAAATTGCAGACAAGGTGGGCCAAGTGGTCCTTATCTGCCATCAATTTCTGTGTTTGCTGTGTTTCTATGTGAGGTGTCAAACATCAAATCAGTAATAGTGCTTGATGAGGTGTCAAATGGGGATATGTTGTAAGGGGTTGAAAAGGGGGTTCTTTGTTTACAAAAGTTAACTGAGTTGCATGTTTTTTTTTAAGTTCAATGGAGGTAGATAGTTGACATTTTTAATGGCAATTTTAATTAGTTAATTTTTATGTTAAAAGTAGCTGTATGAGATGTGTATAGCAGTTTTATACAATGGATTTTGTGTAACCAAGGAAATAAAAGCATCTCCTCTGTTGGGAAATCAGACTTCCTTACCCCACCCATTAGTAATTTTGATCCACCGCATTCTAGGTCTTACCCCTGCCAATAACCTTTCCTGTCCCCCTCTCCATATGCCTTGCTTCACCTACTTTAATTTTATTCCTATTACCCCTGTACTGCCCCCTTCCAGAACTTTCTCCTTGCTACCTCCTTGCTGTCATTGCCTTCCCCTGATTGCTCCTCCAGTGACAGTCACTCCAAACACTTTTCTGGGACTCAGCCTGATTATCCCCAGCCCGCACCCCTCTTCCTCCTCTAATTTACCTGTAAATATCTTGAAAGAATATGTACTTCATTCTTGTGACAATGCCTGACCCCATGGCAGCTATTAATTACCTCTCTTACATGTTATGTGTAACTGCTTGTGATTTCAACCTCATAGAAAATGGTCGAGTCCAGCTAGTATTTCGATGTTAGCTTGTCATATTCTCTGTCAATGTTAAATTGTATCATTGTATCTGTTCTATTTGAATCTGTTTGCATGTACCATTGTATCTGTTTATTGGTCAAGTCCAGCTAGTATTCCTATGTTAGATAGCCATATTCTGTGTCATTCTTAAAACATTCCATTGTATCTGTTTTATTTGTCTTCTGGACGTGGAATCTTTGTAAAAGAGTTCTTAGCTCAAAGGTTATTCTGAAACAATAAATAAATAAATAACATTTTTAATGCATGCTATTTAGAGTTGTACATCCAAGAGACAATGCTCTGGCTAGAAATTCTTATGTAAGTGTTACTATATTTTTAAAGTTGTAAATGCAAAAAGGAAAAATCTTGTATTCAAAGAAATAATGTTTCAGTGGGCATATGCATCAAGTTTCAGTGGACATGCACAACTTAGTGAGGAGTTATGCTTGTGCAATGTTGCTGATCATTTGAAAGCATCTGAAGGAATGTGTTGTTGACTGTCATATGTGGATACTTTGGCTGTTTGCACTCTCTCTCTTTCTCTCTCTCCCACGGTGAACTACCACCCTGTTGTTGTACCAGAAAGGCAAAAGAAACCTTTTGAGGAGGGTTCCATCCCTAGAGGTCCTGCAGAAACATAATTCATTTGGCTAAAGGTAGCTTGGGAAGGAACCCCAAGGAGAGAGGTACTGTTGGAGGAGGAGGGGAGGATGGTGGAGCAAAGAAACAGTACTTCTGAGTGAGGCTGTAGGATGGTGGCTTAAATAGCTCAGGAAGAGGGTTGTGGCTGGTTGCTCCCACACGTTGAACTGCAGGCATAGCCCTTGAATTCAATGGGTGTGCACAACTTGGTGAGTAGTTATGCTTCTACAACATTATTGATAGTCCGAAGGTATTTGAATGAATGTCTTGTTGACTGTCATACATAGATATGTTGGCCATTCATACTCTCTGTCCCACAGGGAATTTTTATCCTGTTGGGGTACTGTGAAGGCAAATGAACCCTCTTGAGTAGGATTCTACCCCTAGAAGTGCCACAGGAACATGATTCTTTTAGGCAAACAGTACCTTAGGAAGGCACCCAAAAGTATTGCACAGTAGGTGTTAATCACAGAGACTAAATGAGGACAGTTTGACAGCAACTAGTGATGATTGATAACAGAGGCTGAAATGAGCAATGACTGACAGTAATTGGTAATTGATAGCAGACAGAGAAATGAAATCTGTAAGAAGACAGGGAATGGCAGGATGAAAAAGAGGGCAACTAGCTGGCCCAGTGGCAAAGAGGGCTAAGGCACTCAGTATCTTATTTCACCCATGCCAGCAGCCTAAGTTCAGAAATTAACTCGGGCTGCAGGGGTTCGGTGGAGGAAGGGAAGGATAAAGCATCTCAAGGGATGCTCTACTTCTCCAGGGAGGGAGGACAGCTGTCTGAATTGCTCTACTGCCACCTGGGTAACCACAGGTGGCAGTATAGTTGGAGCAGCTAGTGGGAAGAGGGATGTTGGCAAGCATTGCATGCCACATGTTTGCATGGGGATGTGCTTGGTGCACCCTTAATGCTGACATCCCAGGGCTTGGGAACAAAAAAGGACAAAACACTCTCTGATTGCACATTGACAACCCACCCAGGACACAGACCCCATACCTGGCTACTCAAGCAGGTCCCTCCCTAACCAGATCTGGTCCACGGTGGGAGGTATGGGAGGGCCTCTGTCACTCCTAACAGAGAGGAAAAGCTCTGGGGAACAAGAAGGGACTCACAAAAGCTCTGGGGGACACCATGGTAACAGGAGTGGGACTTCAGGAGCAGGGTAGCCTGTCATTTTGGTGAATGCTAAAAGTATTTCCGGTTGCTGTAAATCTGGCATTGTTTTCACTTTCACCTTTTAGTGCTTGAACCGGGGAGCAGGAGCAAAAAAGGAAAAGAGGGACAGCATTCAACTCCAACTCACAGCAGGAATCTACTAAGGTAAATGTATACTACTATAGATTATGGACCACCTCCTGTGGAGAATACCTAACTTCTATGACCTGTGGCGTGGATGAGAGGAAAAAACCCTATGAGGAGGAAACCACTGGGAACCAAGACCTTGGTCACCTTCCCTCCAAGCTAGGGATAAAATGAGTGATGGCTTGGCTACCACAATTTAAAGATCCAATTTAAGGGAATTTTTTAGATGAAGGGCTCTCACTCCATCCCTCTAACAGGAACACCATGGGAGTGCTGTGAGCCAATCTCTGCAGCTGAAGGAGGCTCCCTGTGAAGGAGGCAAATCCCCAAAGTGGGAGGAGGAGAGCAACAAATGCTGAAAGATATGCACCTGGCTTCCACTGAGGTGAGGTTTAGAGAAGAAGCTGAATCCTTAAGGGGTATGACATAGGAGTTGGGCCCTTGAGGGTCTGGCACTTCCATTATTGTATGATATTCACCCTTAAGGGGCAGATGAAAGGAAATAGGTGGAGTCCAGGTGGACCTTAAGTGTCTGTAGAGGAAATAGCTTTCAAAGGTGCTGCCAAGGTGATCTGCACAGCTAAAGAAGCTCCCATAGACTTCAAAACACCACCATCCAGCAGCTGAAAACTTAAATACTACGTCAAAAAAGTGCCGCCGAGTCGATCTGCATGATGAAGCATAGGATGTTCTCACCCAAAGGGCAAAAAGAGAAGGACTCTGCCTGAGTCATGGTACCCTTCTTCAAGATGTGGACTTTGAGGGAGCAGAGCGAGACTGTTGGCATAGAGGACAGGGAACTCTGGAAGCTGTGGTATGGTCTTGGCTGGCATGCGTCCAAATGCAGGAGTAGTGGGAGGCTATTGGCAATGCCTGACGCCATGAGCGCAAGGTACAAAACAAGGCATAGGCAAGGCTGAATGACTGACTGAGACATCAGTGACAAGTAAGACATGGTTTGAGACCAAATGATACGTGCTTGGACTGAGTGGTGAATGCATGCCAACCATTTTGTTAAGGGGGGTTCATGTTAGTTGCTGACAAAATGCAGGCTAGGTGGGCTGAGGCAGTACATAACAATAAATGAAACTGCTGGGGAAAAGCAAAAGCATATGATAACTGAAAACTAGGAAGCAGTATGCTGCAAGACTGAGGAATCTAAGGCTAATGTGCTGTGTAATGTGCCCTACTTATGTATTTAAATTAAAGCATTCATATATTTTTCACTAAAATGGCATTTTCAGTACTCCCAGATTGGTTTGGCAATTTGCATATAACTCAAGGGTGATTTTCGGTTTTTCTACAGATTGCACTGTTTCATATGGAAGTCAAACTGTTCTATTTCCTGTATAATCAATTCAAGTGCACAGGAAGAATTCCCCTGTAGATTGCTCCAAAATCCATGTAAAATATAAGAATCCCTCTAGGTCTGGGAATCCTGTATTTTGAGCCTTATTTATTTGCTCAACTCTGGTTAGTGCAGTGCCTGGAATTTTTCTCCTTTTCAGAAACTAATTAAACCCCACAAATGGGAGTGGTTGCCTTGCTAGGAAGCCAGGTGAAAACAATGAAGGATTGTAATCATACTGGGAGATTGCAAGTGGTCTGGAAGGAACAGAACAATGGAAGCCTGAAATAGGTCAATTCAGAACAAGAAGGCAGGACACCGTGGAAGCTAGACACAAAAAAGAAGCAAAACAGAAAAAAAACACAGGAATTACATGAGAACAGGAGTGCAGCAGGAATAGTGGAATGAGAGAAGCACAAACTTCAGCCAGGAAGATAGAAAAGCAAAATGCTCGCCTAGAAAGTCATTGGACACCCAAACCAAACAGAAACCTAAATGTACAAAGGGAAAGCAAAAGACAAAAACATGGAGTGGGGGGGTGGGGGTGGTCAGAGCCCTGGCATAGTCTTTGGCTGCAACAAAGAAACAGCACTTCCGAGTGAGGCAACAGGAAGCTGGCTTAAATAGCTCAGGAAGGGAAGTGTGGCTGTTTCCTCCTATCCATTGAATTGTAGGTATAGCCTATGAATTAAGAAGCTACAGTTTTCTGTAAAATCCTGCTGTGTCTTTTACTGAGCAACATTTAAAAGGAGGGAATATACAACCACCCATAGGCCTGGTGTGTAGTGTGTCAAGTTCCACTGCCTGAGACCTGAGTTCAGAAGCAGACTCATATGCTGGTGCCGGCAGCAGGGGTGGCTGCAGTGGTACTGCAGTGCAGCATTGCTCCCAGCTTGGAAAGGGATGGCACAAGGCTCCACCACAACAGTGCTGCTGCAGTGGATTTGGGAGCTATCCCCCCTCACTGTGGGATGCTGTATGAATGCATCACTGCCAGAGGCATCTGCCTGCCTTATGGGATGGTGGAAGGAAAGGGAAGCAAATTGGGGAAACTGAAAAGCCACCAAAATGATGGCCACTCACACTCTTTGACACTACCCTGTGATTCCCATCAGCTCAAATGATGGGAGAGAGGTTGACAAGGCTGAAAGGTTGCTGGCACCAAAGCCTGACCATAGGAGCAGGCAGCAGCTCAGAAGCCAAGCAACTTGATAAAAAAGAGTGAACTACTGTTTCAGCTCAACCCCCTGACGAAGTGGCAGAGTTTCTAAGTCCAGCATGGTGATGAAATGAAGTAACCAGCCTTTACTCATCATCCTTGAGTGTACTACCTTTGTTTGCAATTTTGATGTCTGATACCCTAGTTGGCAAGCGGCACCAACTTTCTCTGGGGCATTATATTTGGTACCAGATGAGAATAGCGAAGACTAAACTGCGGATGAAGAACTGTGCAATCAGTAGCGCATATGGTATGAGAGCGGAAGGGGTATATGAGCGATATAACTATATCGCTACTCCCAGTCAGTGCCAAAGAGGAAGTGGACGTAACCACTGTGAGTCATGTGCTCAGCTGAGCCACTCCCATGGTGGAGCGACTAGATCACTAGACCCAGCAGTAGATGAGGGGGAAGACTAGGGTTTGAAATCCTGCTTGGGAATTTTTTTTTTTATGTTCTGACTGTGCGGCCATAACTAAGTGCCGCAGTCAGCTTTTTAACTTGCCCACTTTCCACACTCCCACCGGAGTTGATTATATTTATTCCAGGGGGTTTGTGGGGTGGAGCCCCCAGCAAAAAAACAAGCTGATGGACTGGGTGTGCGGCGTTCATGTTCAGATGGCATTATGTGCCGCCACTGTGTTGCCACATGCTTTTTTCCGTGCGTGGGTGTGACCTGCATGGTTTTGTCCCCATGCCATTATATTCTATGACTGTTTGGCATCCCAAAACATGCTTGCAATGGTTGTGGGTCATTTAAATATCATCATGCAAGGCCTGATAATGCTATACCCTCCCCACCCACCTGCAGCACCATGACACTTGTGCACTTGCAGTCATCACTATGAGAATGCTAGTGTTATCACAGGCCAGTCACTAGTGCCATCCATACCAGTATGGCAGTAGTGAGTGGAAAGTGGTTGCAGTGAACAAATCCCTGCTTGGTGGGTATAAACCCTTCACAGATGTAGCCCAGATTTAAGAAAGGAATACGTTTTTGTACTTTTGGCTCTAAGGTTTATGTGCACACCTCTGGAATATCTGCAGCTACAGAAGATTAGAAATAGTGCTAACTTTACTGTCTTGTTCTGTTTGCAAGTTGCAACCCTCTTGGTTACCTGCAATGTATTCTGCTGTGACATACAGCAATATTCCATTTGACCCTTTTTTTCTGATCACAAAGTATTCACAAATTCTTTGAAAAAACTTGCCAACCAGAACATTTTAAATGGCTGTGTTCTTATGCTGAATTTGCATTATAATAATGTCTCCATTTTGAGTTGCATAAAACTAAAAAGCTAATCTGTGTCATATTTTGGTGGATTAATATCCCATGGGAAGCCCAGCAATGGGAACAAAACTGCTTAACTGGAGCATGCATTGGTTTGGGTTTGGTGTAATTACCATCTGTTGTTTAACCCAGTAGCTATTCCCTATTCAGAGAGCAAGGAGGGTTTAAAATGTTTAGTAAAAGTATGAGCTGTTGAGAGATTAAAGACTAAAGATCGTATGTTTCACAACCACTTTGTAGTGGAAAAGAGCTCTTGCAATATATACTGCGACAAAGGTTAGATAATTGTAAGGTTTTTTTGCCTGCCATTTGTGTTGATGAAGATTAGATTCTTGGAACAGCTATCTATTAAATGATCTACTGCATTTGAATTTCGCATGTAAAAATGACAGTTACATTTCATCTATTTTGTATTACAAATTATGACTTTCTATAACAAACAGTTGCAACACTTGATAATAGCAGCATGGTTGCTTAGACACAATTGTGCAGACACAGATAAAGAAGCTGCATGAATCTGCATCTGTGTATCACCCTTTTGAAAATCCAGTCCCATGGGTTTAAATCCCACCAACGTCACTCACTAAGGGGGTCTCTTGACCTCTGTGTGCTTAGCTCCACCCAACAGTAAAAACAGTTGATGGAAGAAGGATGCCACTGAAAACCTGTCTAATACACAATTACATTTGTTTAAATATACCTTCAGCACAGCCAGCCAGGATGCACCATTGCACCTTGCAGTAAATGAAACGTCGCACAATACTGCATGACCAAAGGATATCATTGCCATTGAATTACATTGTTCTCTGCAGCGTACTACAGTATTTTGCAGTAACATTGCAAGGTACTGCATTGCAACCTAACTGGCACAGCTGTGTGCTGCATGGGGTTTTAAATGATACTGTCCTTCACTTAACTTCCTTCTAATCCTTTCACTTCCATACCACTCGTATTTTTATTTAGTTGTCAGTTTTGGCCAAGTAGGTACACTGAGATAAAGCTAGTTTTAAAGTGTGACTGCAGGTGGTGGTGGTGGTGGTGGGGGGGTTACAAAAATAAAAGGAAAAAAAATAAGATAATACATTATGGCAAAATGCAGTTGCAATGAAGTTAACACAAACATGTATGGTATGATGAATAAATTTAAACTTATTACCACAACAAAAACACAGAAACAGAAACTGTCAGCAGATAAGGATCACTTGGCCCACCCAGTCTGCACTACATTACCTAACCTATAATGCCACCGGAGACCCTAACTGGACTCCGGCTTACTCCTCCCTTTTGCTTCTAAGATTCTCTTTGTCTATCCATGCATTTTTAAATCCTTTGACCATTCTAACCCACACCACTTCCTCTGGTAGGCTGTTCCAAGCATCCACCACCCTCTCCATGAAGAAGTGCCTCCTCATGTTTCTCCTGAGCCACCCCCCCCTTTTCATATTGTGATCCCTAGTCCTTGAGTATCTTTTCCTTTGGAAAATGCTCCCTTCCTGCACCTTGTTTATTCCTGTGTGGTACTTGAATGTCTTGATCATATCACCCCATTCCCTTCTGTTTTCTTGGGAGAACACACTCAAATCATTAAGCCTCTCATCATAGTGCTTCTGATGTAGGCCCTGCACCATCTTTGTTGCCCTCCTTTGCACCACCCCCACCCTGTCAATGTCCTTTCAGAGATGTGGCCTCCAGAACTGTACACAGTACTCTGTGGGCGGGAGGCTCACTAGTGATCTGAACTGGGGTATTATTACCTCCCTTCTTCTGCTGGTGATACCTCTCCCTATGCAACCAAGCATTCCACTAGCCTTACTCACTGCACTCTAGGTGGGGTCTCACCAGTGATCCAAACAGCAGTATTATTACCTCCCTCCTTCTGCTGGTGATGCCACGTAACATGACTGTAACTTATGTAAATACAGTATACAGTGTTTATAGGAGAAAGGAACCAGTGTTAGCTGTTAGACCAAGAATACCAATAACATAATTCAGTGTAAGCAATACAGATTGACATTGTGAGGGTATTTTAATAACCCTGCACTGAATTTCAATGAATCATGGCAGACATAATTATGGATGCCACATATGTAATTATAGGATGAAGGTGAAGCAAATAACTGAACATTCAGTGGACTTAATTATTAAAATTCCTAGCCCATATGATATTTATTCTGTATAAAATACACATTTTAAACTGTGGAGGGACCATGTCCTTACTGTCAATGGAGATATATGTAAGGGAATCTGTCTGTATAAAAAAAAATGCTTAAAAAATAGAGATGTTTTGATCATTTCTACAATGGAAATAGTGGGTTTGTTACATTGTTTTTCCTGTTGTGGTATACACTTTATTAAATACTGATGCAACACTGATATGGGGACTTGTACCATCATGACTGAGATACCAAATAAAATCCTACAACTGATACTAAGCTTGGATCTGATGAGATAGTCACTTGTGGTATTGTCCATATGTGTACCATATCAGGTGGAGGGAGGAGTCATGTCCCCATGTAACAAACTCTGGTCAGTGCCCATACGGCTGCAAAATGAAGGTACTGATGCAGTTGAAAAAAGTGAGAGGCTGCTTCACACTACCTCATGAACCCTATAGGTGAAAGATTTCAGATCCCAACCGAAATGTGATTCCATGCTACTGAATGATTATTGTTACCACAGGTGAGAAAACACATTTTGGGCAGGACCTGAAAAATGACAGCAGCCATTTTTATGCAGTGGTGTGAAAAAATGGCTATGTTGAAAATTTTGGGTCAAAATACTGAAAATTACTGAAGTTATGAGCAAGCGTAGAAAAATTTCAATGTGCACTCATAACTTTGGCATTTTTACATATACTGACCCCACATTTTCAACATTGATTCTTATGACCTCACTTCATGAACAAGGATGTGAACATTTTCAAATCTCACCAAAAGGTGATTTTGCAATGCGAGTACAAAATCACATTTTGGGCCTGATTTGCATAATTCCATCACCAGTGGTCATGAGGTGGGGTCCCAAAAAGGACATGTTGAAAATCTGGGGCATAACTATGTAAAAATGACAAAGTTATGCATCAAAGTTCAAAACCCCATTGAAATACATTTAATTACACTTACCTTAGTTTCTCCAGTTGCAGTCAGCAGTTTCAGCCGCAAGATGTGTCTTCAGCCAGGGAGTGGATCTTCACCATGAAGCATGTTCAGATGAGTGAGGGTGTGTGTGGGGGGCTGCTGGAGTGATGGGTTTGGGTGCTGAGTGGAAGGTGGGGGTGGGGTCAGATCGGTGAGGGACCATTTTCATTTTTGCAAGTTTCAAAAAAACATAGAGCGACAGTTTTCTTTATTTCAGACTGGGACAGTGATCAGATGGTGGGGGGGGGGTGCCACTAAATATATAGTTACACAGATACTGTCAGCAGATAAGGGCCTATGACCCACCCAGTCTGCCCATTTGAGCTCATAAGATCACTTTAAGTTTTTCTAGAAGTCTGTTGCCCCTTACCCCTGACCTCCAAGATTCCCTTATGCCTATCCCATGAATTCTTAAATCCCATGATTGTTTCAGCCCCCACCACTTCCTCAGGCAGTGTGTTCCACTTGTCCACCACCCTTTCTGTGAAGAAATTCTTCCTCACATTTCCTCTGAATTGCCCTCCCTCCAACTTCATCCCATGGCCTCTAGTCCTGGAACATCTTTTTTACTGGAAAATAGTGTTTCCTGCACCCTTTTCCTCCTCATAATGTACTTGTATGTCTCTATCATGTCCCCTCTCTCCCTTCTTTCCTCCAGGGAGTACATATTCAAGTCCTTCAGCCTGTCCTCATAGGACTTGTGATGCAATCCCTGTACTATTTTTGTTGCTTTCCTCTGAACCTTCCCCACCCTGTCTATGTCCTTATGTAGGTAAGATTTCCAGAACTGGATACTGTACTCCAGGTGGGGCCTTACTAGTGTCTTGTATAGTGGAATTATGACTTCCCTTTTCCTATTGGAGATGCCCCTGCATCCCAGCATCCTATTTGCTTTACCTGCCACCTTGTCACACTGTTTCCCTACCTTGAGGTCATCAGAGATGATAACCCCAAAGTCCCTTTCCTGCTTGGTGCATGTTATATCCTCACCCCCAACTGATATGTTGTTTAAAGGGTTTTGTGCCCCATATGCATTATTTTGCAGTTTTTGCATTAAATTTCAACTACCAAACCCCTGACCATTCTTCAAGCTTCTGCAGGTCCCTTCTCATTCTGTCTACACTATCTGGTGTGTCCACTCTGTTACAGAGCTTAGTGTCATCAGTGAACAGGGACATTCTGCCTTCTAGGTCCTGCACAATGCCACCAATGAAGATGTTGGATAGGACCAGTCCCAGCACTTATCCCTGTGGCACCCCACTGGTCACTCTTCCCTCTGTGGAGTGACAGCCATTTACCACCACCCTCTGTGTCTTGCCACATAGCCAAATACCCACCCACCACACTACTGTCCTGCTCACTCCCAAGGATGTGCCACTAGATACCAGTGAAAGAGGAATATATTATGGGGATGGCAATTGGATGGTGGGGGGTGCCTCTAGACACCAGAAAAATAGGCATATATTATGGGGACAGTGATTGGAGGGTGGGAGTGTCACTAGACATCAGGGAAACAGCAATACATTATGGGGACAATGATCAGAGGGTGGGGGTGCCACTAGATACCCTGGAACATGCAGTAGATAGTGAGGATGGTGATCAGAGGTAGGGTATGCCACTAGACACTAGGAAACAGTACTACATTAAGAGGACAGTGATTGGAGGGTGGGGTTGGCACTAGACATGAGGGAAACAAGCATACATTTCTGACTATATTGACACACACAACCTACTGTCCAGACAGCAACACGGCTTCCATAAACATCACTCCACCACATCTGCCCTTGCCCTGTTTACCAATCATAGTCTTAGGAACATGGACTTTGGAAGGGCAATGGGTGCCGTCTTTGCCGACCTGTCTAAAGCTTTCAGCCTGGTTGACCACACCCTGTTCCTCTCTGCCCTCTGGAACCTTGGCTGCTCTACTGAGACCATGTGGTGGTTCCAAAGTTACCTTTCAGATAGATCTCAGTCGGTATGTGAAGGACCTTCCACCTCCCCTGCCCTCCCAGTCACCACTGGTGTACCCCAGGGCTCCATCTTGGGTCCATTCTTATTCTCCCTGTTTATAAACTCTCTCCCCTCTGACTGTCTCACTTGTGATGCCCTATTTTATGCAGATGACCTTGTCCTCTTCACTAGTGACAAGGCTCTTGAGAATATATCCAGGGCTTTATCCCATAACTACACTGCAGTGCACACTTGGCTCCCCTCACATCTCCTAATTGTTAATGCTAAAAAAACAAAATTCATGCTATTTGGATCTAAACCCTCCCTATCTAAGGTCGCAAAGGCTGGGTCCACCTTCTCAGTAGTCTCACTGGATGACACTGTACTTGAAAATGTACTAACTTTCAAATATCTGGGAGTTATCCTGGACCAATCCATCTCCTTTTCTGATCATATCTCCTCTGTTATCCATTGTATTAACCAGAAACTTGATGCAGCTTATCGGATAAAGGCACTCCTGATCAGGGAAGCCAGTTTAGCCATTGCCCAAGGCAACCTGCTACCCTTGATGGACTACTGCTCCCCTATTTACTCACACACATCCTCAGCCTTGCATGCATGCTTCTGCTCCACATACAACAACATATGTCATTTCACTCTCCTGGCACCATATTCCACTCACCACTACCACCTCTATGAGACTCTTGGCTGAATCCCACTACACTGCAGATTTGATTATGGGCTTGGCTGACTCCTGAACAGTGCCATCAGGCATGGTGAAGCCTCCCCTTATACGTCTTTCTTCAAGATCAGAACTTCCTCAAAGTGTCTGCATGCATCCTCAGTCTTCCCCCAGATATCCCAAAAGTCTCCTTTGCTATGGGTAGCAGAGCATTATCTGTAGTCGTTCCCACTCTGTGGAACAGAATCCCTGGCCCGTCTGCTCTCTGGACTCCTATGCCACTTTCAAGACACATCTCAAATCCTAGCTGCTTGAGGAGGCCACATGCCATTGCTAGCTTGGAGAACCCCCCCCCCACCTTTCTGACTTTTCCATCTTGGGCTGATTTGGCCTCCCCTGCCCTATCTCATTTCTTTGGACTCCTGTCTTACATCCCTCACTACCTGCTTCTTGGGCTCTCCCACTTGGTTATTGTCTTGTATGCTTTTTTTCTTTTTTTACATCATGCATTAATTTCCACTGGCCACTTATCCTTAGTAAATAATTGTATAATAATTGTTGCAGAGGAGGTAGAAAGTCCTACACATACTGACTGAGATCTAATGTACTGATTGTTTTTTTCAGCCTCTCATTAATTTTACTTTCCTATGTCACTTTCTTTGTTCACCAATGATTTCTGTATATCCCCTTTGTTCACCAATGATGTCTGTATATCCACATGGCTTGTACTCATTGTATAACTTGTCACAACCTCTGTAACTGTCACCTGTGTGGCCTGGGTCATGCCTGAAAATGGTCCCCTAGATCAGTGCACTTAAACAGTTATCAAAGACTTAAATAAATAAATACATTATGGGGACACTGATTGGGGGTGCCACTAGACACCAGGGAAACAGTATTAGACAGTGTGGATGGTGATGGAAGGGTAGGGATGTGCCAGTAGACACCAGGGAAAGATTGTTAAATAACAGGCACAGCAATCAGAGGGCATGGGATGTCACTAGACACCAGGGAAAGATTATTACATGTATATCAGGAGTGGAAAAAAGTGCTTTCTCTGAACCCAGAAGTGAACTGGAAGTGAGCACGGAGCAGGAAAATAGTACATGGGGTGGAGGAACAACACTATAGTAGATAGAGAGAACCACATGTGCTTCAACTCCACTGTGGAAGGACACCATTGAGGTATTCATTCATATGCTTCCAGAGTCCCCTCTCTCTTCATAACAATATGTCAGCATAGCTCTGCTATGCAGCTGTAATAAAGAGCATTATCTGCTCACATGGTGGGAGGGAGTTTAACTGACCTGCTTGCCAGTAGTATTCCTTAATGTATAGTCTAGATTTGCAGAGTAAATAAGGGAAAAATTGGGGATAAAAGTAATTTAAAATATATAAAATGTTCAAACTAGGAAGGCAAATACACCTAACAAAGAAAAAAGTAATGACATTGGCAATAACAAAATACATACAGTATGCAACTAAAAAAAACATGCAGACACAAAAGGGTTGTAAAATAACATTTCTGTTACCTCCACAAAAGCGGTCCAAAGGATGACCCAGTAAATTACAGACCAGTCAGTCTGACTTCCATGTAGGCAAGATCATGGAGACCATACTAAAGGAAAGGTTGGTGGAATATTTAGAGGAGCATGGTCTCCAGGATGCAAGGCAGCATGGGTTCATGGGGCGGGAGGAGAGATCATGTCAAACGAATCTGATTGACTTCTTTGACTGTGTCACTAAGACAGTAGATAGAGACCAAGTGGTAGACATTGTCTATCTTGATTTCAGCAAGACCCTTGACTCTGTGGCCCACAAAAGGTTGATCAGGAAGTTGGTGGATCTCGGGGTTGGGGAAAAGATGGCCCAATGGGTAGAAAACTGGCTGAGGGACAGAACCCAGAGGGTGGTTGTGGGGGGGGAGAGTTATCTGGCACCAGAGAGGTAACCAGTGGGGTCCCGCAGGGCTCAGTGCTTGGTCCAGTGTTGTTCATTGTCTTCATCAATGACATTGGGGATGCATTAAGGGCAAAATGTGCCTATTCACAGATGACACCAAGCCCTATGGGACAGTGGGCACAGCTGAAGGGATTCAGGACTTACAGGAAGATTTGGAAAAGCTGGGGAAGTGGTCCAGGATCTGGCAGCTTGACTTCAATGCCAAGAAATGTAAAGTTATGCATATTGGAGCAAAGAATCCCAGGACAGAGTACTACCTGAGTGGAATCCAAGTATCTGCATCAGAGCTGGAGGAGAAGGACATGGGAGTGATGATCACTAGTGACCTGAAGCACTCCCCACAGTGCAAGAAAGCAGCAGCAAAGGCAAACAAGATGCTGGGATACATATCTAGGGGGATCAGTAGTAGGAGAGAGGAGGTTATACTGCCCTTGTACAGGTCACTGGTAAGGCCACATCTAGAGTATGAAGTTCAGTACTGGTGCCCACACCTCAAAGAGGACATTAACTTGCTGGAGAAGGTACATAGGAGGGCTACAAAGATGACAGTGGGTCAGCAGGGTAAGGCATATGAGGAAAGGTTGAGGGCACTGAACATGTACTCCCTGGAAGACAGGAGAAAGAGAGGGGATATGATTGGGACATTCAAGTACTTGAAAGGGATAAATAAGGTTGATAAGGAGAGTCTCTTTAAGCTGAGTGGCAACCATAACATGAGGGGGCACAATCTTAAGCTGGAGGGTGGGAGGTTTAGGAGGGAAGACAGGAAGCACATCTTCACAGACAGGGTGGTGGACACTTGGAATGTGTTGCCAGCAGAGGTCATTTCATTGAAGACAGTGGGCAGCTTTAATAGAGGCTGGGATAAATATAGGGGGAAGGTAAGGATCATGGATAGGAAGGATGGGAGGAGTGAGGAGGGAGGGCAGAAACATTAGCTCAAGCTGTGGACCCTGCAATGTGAGCAGACTTGATAGTCCAAAAGGCTTTCTTCTGCTGGCTTCTTCGTATGTTTGTATGTATGTATGTTACTATTTTTTATAATTATTGTTGTTTATGTTATGTTTTATGACTTTTGAAGTCTAAAAAAATATTTCTAGAAAAGAATGACTTTTATGTAAACAACCATATGGAATGTGAAATCCCTAAACTATCAAGGTTTTCACAAAAACTTCTGGAAAGAGTTAACATTGCTTACACAATGGGGTCTCGCAAATTCTGCATTTTCATTGCTTGAGAGCTGGTCGCATGGGGCTGCTATAGCCACTCCCTGTGAAAGGTATGTCACATTCAGCATAACTATTTCATGTCAGAAAGGTCAATGTACAACCATTCCAAGTCAGTAATGTCACCATACAATCATTACAGGTCAAAAGGTCAATATGCAAATAAAATACTACATGATAAACCCACATGTAACCAGGCTACTCCCATAAGTTCTAACTATATGACAAACTGCCATGAAACCAGCTTACCATAAGTACTGTATCTATTAGATCAATCAATCAATCAATATCTTTATTTTGTCAGGTGGACCATCATTGAGACAAGCTCATTTACAAGATGGACCTCGGGCAGCGATTGCCAACAGGGTTTAGACAAAAAACAAGTAGAGTAAATGTACAATAACAATTACAAAATAATAATAATAACATAACATATAACCATCACATGTGACAAGTTACTTGCACTAGAGCATAGCAATGGGCACAACAGGAGGTAATGCCACGTAAGTACAATTGCATGGATACAGATGTGAGGACATAAGATAATGGGCTAAAGCTTATAAGCAGTCATCATAGGAGGAGTCATAGTGAGGAGCAGTTCCTCTAGCATCATAGTGCAAGGAAATGGAGGTGTAAGAGTCCTTGAGTAAGTACTGTGGATAAGGACTGGCATATGGGGTGGGAAAGAGGAGGGGGTATAAGGTGTGGGGTGGGGGGCAGCAGGGATTGAAGAGGATTGGACATGGTGGCCTAGGGTGGAAGGACTGTTAGAAGGGAGGACACAACAGATGCCTCAGGCAATAATTAAGGTTAAGACAAATATTTAAAGTAGTGATTGATCATTATGTTAAAACCTTGATTTGAAGCAATGACAGACCTCAGAGAAGGTCCTCAGGAACATGGAAGAGGGAGAACGTGACAGCGGTAGTGAGCCCTAAGGTTTTCTGGATCTTATTCCAGAGTGTGGGAAGGGTGAAGCTTATTGAGGCTCTGCCAAAGCGTGTTTTAACTTTACGAATAGCCATAGATAAGATGGTAAGACTTCTGAGAGGATAGGCACTAGGGGGCAGGGAGGTAAGCAGCTAGAGAGATACTGAGGTAATTTGTGAGTAATTGCCTTGTATGTCTATAGTATAGTGCTCTTTTGCCTCCTGAAACTAAGGGAGCTCCAGCCTAAGGAAGAGTAATGGATGCAGGCATGCATGGCATAAGGGGCATCAGAGATTAACCTAAGGGCTCTGTGATAGAGGGTATCAAGCTTGGACAGAGCCGTACTAGTACTATGACCATACAGGAAATCTGCATAGTCCAAGAGAGGCAAAACGGTAGCATGGACTAAGAGTTTTCTAGCCTCATGGGTGAGTGAATGCTTGATTCAGAAGAAAATACAGAGCCTTTGTCTCAGTTTCTTAGTGAGTTCATCAATGTGGTCTATGAAGGACAATTTGGAGTCAATCCAGAGCCCCAGGTATTTGAATTTTTCCCATGAACTTCAGGACTTCTCCCAAAAGGGTGCTTATGTAAGGAACCATACCTGAAGGGATTTTCTTGAGATTTGAGACCAGTGGTGAGAAAATCATGGCTTTAGTTTTTTGGCATTGAGCAGAAGTTTCAAGTTAAGTAGGTTTTTTTTGGAGGATGTTGAAATCGTTCTGGCAGCCCATATAGGCTCGATCCGGAGTTGGTCTGTCAATGTACAGCACTGTGTCATCAGCAAAGAGATGTATACTAGATGACTTCAGGCCAGTGTCAATCTGTTTAATGTAAATGACAAAGATAAGTGGACCAAGTATGGATCCTTGGGGGACACCTCTAAGGAGTGTTTTTTTAGGCAATAAGTCTCCTTCAGCCTTGACCTTCTGCTCTCTGTCCACAAGATAATTTGTGAACCAATTTAAGGCCAGGTTGTCCACCCCAACTTTCTTTAGGGTCACCCGAAGTAGATCATGGTCCACCATGTTGAAGGCTTTGCTAAGGTCCAGAAACAAGGTGCGGACATATTGTTTGTTATCAAATGCAGTCTGCCAGTCATTTACAACCTTAGTAAGTGCAGTGGAGGTACTATGCATGGGATGGAAACCGGATTGAATTGGGTTTAGTAGATTTAAACTTTCAAGATGAGATCTGAGCTGTTCATTTACTACCTTTTCCAATAGTTTTGACAAGGCCGGGAGCAGGGAGATTGGGTGGTAATTATTTAGGATGCAGAGGTCCCCTGATATGAATAAAGAGATGACATGAGCTGTCTTCCAGGCCTTAGGGAGGCAGCCCTGTAAGAGAGACAAATTGAAAAGGTGGGTACTAGGAGGAGTCAGAATATAGTAGGCCAATTTTAGGAAGAAGGGCTCAATCATATCCGCACCCGCACTTTTCTTAGTAGCAGGTTGAAGAAGGAGATCTTCGACTTGTTTGATGGAGACTGGACAGAAGAAGAAAGAGTGGGATGGGTCTTGAGAGTCCAGATTAAGGCAATCAGATGACTGTCTAAGAAACTGTGTCCTGATGGCATTTGCTGGAGAGGTATCAAAGGCCATCCCTGCCATGGCAAAATGGTTATTAAGGAGATCAAGGATCTCATTTTTATCTGTAGTATGAGTACCATCAGTCAAAATTTGTGGGGAAGCGTGCCAGCGATATTATGGCCTTCTACCTCCCTACTTAGTAGCAGAGTTGGTGGATGCATTAAGCTCAGAACGGAAATAAGTAGACTTTGCAATTCTGATAGTTCTCATGCAGATGTTCCTTGCAGTTCAGAAGGCAGACCAATCTGTGGCTGATTTTGACTTTCTGGCTCTTTTCCAAAGAGCATCCCTGTACCATAAGGCAGCTTTTAGGTTTTCCATGAACCAGGGGCAGGATTTTCTTTTGATTCTGCTTTTGGTAACTGGTGCATGGAGGTCTAAGGTTTCGGTGAGTATGTCATGGAGTACCTCGTGTGCCTCTTCCACAGATGGTGCAAGGTAGAATTTCTGCCAGTTAGAATACTGGAGTTTGTAGAGAAAAGCATCTGGGCAGAAATTCCATTTGCATCTCTTATGGGTGTATTTAGAGGAAGAGGAGGTTTGGAGTTGCGCTGACCTTACGCACGCAATGGCACAGTGATTGCTGATATCACTGAAAAATACTGCTGAGTGGGAGAAGAGGTGGGGCTTGCTTACAAGGATTAGGTCAAGAAGGGAGCTATGCTCTGGATTTTTGATGTTAGGGCGTGTAGCTTCATTAATGATCTGAGTAAGCCCATGGGCATCACAGAATTCTTTCAATGGTAAGGAGGCTGGAGAAAGCCAGTCTAGATTGAGGTCACCACGGATGGATACTTTTGATTATGTGGTACCTAGTCTATCACTTAGGTGTATGAGCAGTGAAAGGCCAGCTGATGGGGGCCTATAGCACCCACTAATGTAGACAGAGGTGGATTTGACAGGTTGGATTCTTAGTGTGAGGCACTCAAACTCCTTTGGGACTGTAATTGTGTCCACCATAGTTGCGGTAATGTTGTCACAGACATAGATTGCTACTAGATAAAGGGTCACACTTTATTTTTATAAAGTGCCAGTTTCAATGTAACTGCAGGGTAGGTAATCATTACTTATATGCAACAGGGACAATAAGCTCTGTAGTTACATGTTTGTTGCGTGTAACTGCATTGCAATTGCAATACAGTAATAGTGCAGTGACACTGTAGCTACAGTGTAGTTAAGAAAACTTAAAGTGTTATCAGATAAAGTAAATGATGACCAGCAAGGAAAATATAAAGTAATTCTAGCAGTAATTCTAGCAGCAAATGGAAAACCCACCTCACCAGCCTAACAAAGTCAGAACAGTCTAAAGTGCAAAATGTACCTAAACATCTCCTCTCACTGGAAAAACAAAAATCAACCACAAAATAAAAACATAAAATAAAAAATAAAAGCAAAACTCACCACCGAATTCAGTTTCAATAAGAAAGTAAGACCCCATGCGCACGCACACACACACACACACACACACACACACACACAAAAATAGAAAACATTGCAAAAAAAAATGAAGAAGCAATATTTGGCTTGTGCCAACAAGGATTGTCTTGTTATGGCAATGTAGATTGATAAAAGTTTATTTTTTATAGCAATAAATGCATTCAGAACCAAGGTTCTTTTTTCAAGGGAATTCCTGTTCATACTAATACAAGATTTAGATATATAATCAAAAAGTTATAAACACACAATAATCCTTGCTCTACAAAAACATATACAATTAAAAACAATTACACATGTGATGGTTCTTTTGTTTTGGATGTTGTTAAAATATATACTGTAGGGCAAGATTATGACTTGTTTCCTGCCTCCACCTGGAAGCCATCTCAGGACCATCACTCTCTCATCTATCATGGCCAACAAGTCACCAGTGTATTAAGCGAAATTGCTTAACATCTACACTACAGTATGAAGATCATTCTTAGTCTCTGGCCTGAATGCCAGTAATCTTATCCAAGCAGTGCTCTGTGTGAGAATACAGTCAGTGAGTCCTGGTTGTGAAAGTGAGGGTGAAGATCTTTACACTGCACTGCACATGTGAAACCATTTCTTCCAGTACACTGGGTGACTTAATGGGCATGATAAGGACTGGGTGGGAGGCTGATGGAGTGAACATGTGTGGGGTGTGGGTTTAGGTATATTAAAAATTGGAAACAGGTGTCGGTACTAGCTGAGGGTGCATGCTTTTCTACGATGTTACCTATAGCCAATAAGCCCCAGTAAGAGTGAAACCATTTTGGTCCTCTAGTACTGGCCTAAACAGATGTGAACCCTTCTACACATACAAGTGGCACATAAAAAATAATTAAATATTCAAATAACAATACCACTCGGCGGTGATTATCTTATCAGTGCCCTCTCATGAAACTTACAAACATATGAATCTGCCAGCAGAAACAGGCCTCATGGTCTATCAAATCTGCTCGAATGTGCAGACTTGATAGACATTGCAGATGCCCCACCCTCCCTCCCACCCTCCCATTTACCCCACCCACCCTGTCCCATCCCCTTTTAAAACTGCTCACTGTCCTACAAGATACCACTGGCAGAGCGTTTCTGCTTAGCCACCACACTCTCTGTGAAAAATATCTCCTCATCTCTCTCCTATATTCCCCCCCCTCCAATCTGAGACCATGCCCTCTCATGTCACTCCCCCTCCTCAACTTAAATACCCCATCTGTACCTGTCTTATTTATCCCCATCATGTATTTAAAGGTCACAATCATATCCCCCTGATCCCTTCTGTCCTCCAGTGAGTACATATTCAACTCCCTCAGCCTGTAGGAGGCAGTATAGCGCAGTGGTCTAAGGCTCTGATCTGAAATCTGGTGACATCCAGCAGACCAGACCTGGGTTTGAATCCCACAGCTTCCACTTGCATACTGTGTGACCCTGAGCAAGTCACTTAACTTCCTTGTGCTCCCAGGTCGCACCTGGAAACAAGCTCCGGCTTAGCGTGCCTTTCCTGGTTAAACAATTTCCCCTTTCCCTTTCCCCCTGTCCTCATAGGGTCTGTCCTCCAAACCTTGGATCATCTTTGTTGCCCTGCAATGCAACCCCTCCAGTAATCTGCTATCCTTCTTCAGAAATGGGCACTAGAACTGCATGCAGTACTCCAGATGTGGTCTGACCAGTTTACTTAGGTCATTCTGTAGCCCTTGCTGCCCTACTGAGTCATCCACCAATGCCCTATGTTGGTATCATTAGCGAACAGATTGATCTTACTCCTGATGCCATGTGAGATATCTGATATGAAAATCCAAACAGCACTGGGCCAGCACCGAGCCCTGTGGAACCTCAGTCGTCACAGCCCTCGGGGATGAGAGCTCCCTCCCACCACCACCCTTTGCTGCCTCCCTTTCAGCCAGTTCACCAGCTTTGTCCCCACCCCCACATATTCCAACTTTTCTGCCAACAGCCCATGAGGCACCACATCAAAGGCCTTGCTGAATTACAAATACAGGACATCCACTGCATGGCCCTTGTCCAGTTCCCTCATTACCCAGTTGTAATACTCCATTAGGCTGGTCTGGTAGGATCTCCCTGAGATGAACCCATCTTGCTGACTGTCTGGAGTCCACTGTTTTCCAAAAAGGTCACCAGCCTCTCCTTCAGGATTGTCTCCATTAGTTTTCCTACAATGGATGCAATGCGTACTGGTCTGTAATTGCCTGGTTCATCTTTTGGGCCACTTTTGTGGAGGGGCACCACATGAACCATCTTCCAGTCCTGTAACATGCATCCTGTGTCCAGGGACATATTGAAGAGGTCTGCTAGTGGCCCCTCCAGGACCTCCACTGGCTCTTTCAGCACCCTAGGGTGAATGCCATCCAGTCCTGGTGCCTTATCCATCCTCAGAGCCTTAAGGTCCTCAGGCACCCTACTCTTTGTAATTACCTCATCTGTCACCCCCTCACCCCCTTGCTCACCTTCCCCATCCCCTTAGGTAGCTGCTCGCCCTTCTCTTTCATGAATACAGAACAGAAGTTTTCATTTAGTGCTTCTGCCTGCTCCACCCCTTTCTCCATCCACCCCCCTCATCCTTCCTAATCCTCACTATCTGGTCCTTGCAGCTCCTGCTCTCCCTTATGTACCTGAAGAAGTCCTTTTCCCCATCCTTGATGCCCTTTGCCAGCCTCAGATATCTGGAAGCCTTGGACACCATGACTAGTCTGGTTATCTTTTTGAACTTCTTCACATACACCTCCCTGTCCTCCCCCTCCTGTATTTCCTGAAACAGACACAATACAACCAGTCCTAACATACTTGAAGTAGGATACTTTATTTCATTCCTCTGTAACTTTCAGTCTTTGGCAGAATAGCTGATTCAAAATGACTCCAAAATTCATATGAACTTCCAACTCAAAACAGGTGCACTCTGCAACCTTGTTGTGACAGGAAACTGCCGTGTGTGCGAGAACATCACAGATCTGGCAAACTTTGCAACTTATTTCATGAAGAGAAGTTTGCCAGCTTTGCACATTTCTGTTAGTGAGATAAGTACAGAAATGAATATGCAGTAGTGTAGGGCTGGATCAGAGGGAACTATGGTGAAGTGGTGGTGTGTCACGTTCCCAAATCTAAACTGAAATTTTTTATTTAAGAACCCTGTGTAAAGGATGACAAGAAGAAAGGGACATCACATGCAGGCATGCAGCAGGTACACACGCAAGCAAGAGAACCAGAAGGGGAAATGGGCAGAAGAGGAGGAGTAGGAAACAGAGGGCTAAGGACCTGGCAAAATTTTGGTCCCACTGAGGACATTAGTGCACCTCAGCAAATTGTGTTCATAAGTTTGATGACTGTAGCACTGACTAAACACAAAGATTCTGTGTTATAAAACAGTCTCTCATAGGTCCTACAGAAAGCTGTCAATGCCTTGAAACTGAGAGTAGATTTTTACAAAGTTTATAGACAGCTTCATTTATGTTCCTTCTATTATAAAGCACCACCCCAGATTCTCTGGACAAAAGTCAATACCATTGTGTTAATTAGTAGGCATGGATCTGATGGAAATGTTGTGAATGATGAGACAGTGCTGATTAGAGAACCAAATCCTTTAAGAAAAAGTCCACTTTCCACCCTGTGTGTATTCCAAACCTATCCATTTTAACATTTTGCATCCTTGTGGACAATGAAATGGAACATGTCATGAAAAACCATGATCAAGAAGTCATGTACAAACCTAGACAAAAAGGAAAATAAAGTCGTAATAGAACTAAAAAATAACAATGAGTTGCGCTTTAAACTGACTGACAAAGGCTGGGCTATAGTTATTTGAGGGAAAAAAAATACCTGTCAGAAATATATAGCCAGCTGGGAAATTAAACATTCTATTGCAAACTAACAGGGAATCCCACTGAGGCTATCAAACACAGAGCAGACAATCTTATAAAATATGCTGATGACAACAAATGGATAACAAACAAAGAAAAATGTTTTTTAATGGTAACCAATCCAATTAAATCAACATATATCTGTTAACCAAATTACACAAATGTGTGATGAATCCCCTGAGTAGTCCAATAGTGGGTGAAACTAAAAGGAACCATAGTGAAGGCAACAAACCTTTGTGTTAGGCAAGTAAACAAAAGCAGGAGGAAAAAAAAAGACCACTATGGTTCTCAAAAGAGGTGGCTGTGAAGGTAAGGGCAAAAAGGTTAGCAATCAAAAGGTATAATAGGACACAGGGGGAGGAGGACAGGGAAGTGTATCTAGAAAAGCAGAGGGAGGCAGGGAAAGCAGGAATGCAAAGGTGCAAACAGTGGAGAAAATAGCCCAGGCAGTATAGAAAGGGGACAATACATTCTTCAGATACATTAGTGAAAGGAGAAAGACCAGGGGTGGGATTGTAAAGTTATGAAGGGAAGGAGGGGAGTGTATGGAGGGGGACCAGGAAAGGCAGCAATCCTGAACAAATATTTTGTTCAGCATTTACAGAAGAAGGGGAAGGAGAGGGACCACAGAAAAGCAACAGGAGCATCAATGGAAAGAAGGTGGACACCAGTCTATTTATGGAAAAGAGAGTCCTGAAGGAACTGACAAAACTGAAAAGAGGACAAGGCAGTGGGGCCTGATGGGACACATTCAAGGATATTAAAGGAGCTTATGTGCTGGCAGTACCATTGACAGCCCTGTTCAACCACTTGCTGGAGACTGGAAAGGTTCCAGAGGACTGGAGGAGGGCAGATGTAGTTCCTCTTCAGAAAAGTGGGGACAGGGAGGAAATAACCAAGAACACAAGGAATGAACTGCACTCCAATGCCAATACCAAAAAAACTCAAAGCGAGAGTGCTGCTGCAAACTTGAAAATGTATTGTGCTCAATGCAAAATAACAAAAGTAGCAATTGTGATGGCAATTCAAACCAGAAGCCCTGGGGCTTTGATTGTTTAGATCTTCATCAGGGTCAGGTACTGGTAGTAGCTAAATCGCTTAAATACTAACAAATTAATGATGTAACAAATCAGTTGATTCTTAGTAGTCATATGACATAAAAGGCAACCATATCATATTTATTATGCAATACAAAATATATCAAACATGTTGCTGATAAAGCAATTCAGGGATATAGAGGAGAAAAATCATTATTGCAGATAGTTTTGCTTATAACAAAACATCCAACATTTTTAAACTAAAAAAACAAAATAAAAACAATTCCTGTGATTATATTTAAAGCAAAGGTGTTTCAATAAAGATAATGTAAAGTTGATTCAAAAATAATTATTATGTCTCTGCTATTTTATGGGACACCATCGAATATTAAAGAACATTGTGATGTCAAATCTATAGGCATTTTAACCAAGTATGACCAGAATCACACATGGTTATACAATTAATGGAGAATAGCTAGGAAGACCAGTCATAAGTGGGGAGAGGGGTGGAAGAAAAAAGGGACAGAAAAGGTTCAGGAGCAGACCCCTCAGGTGCAGCCAATCATACCACTAGAGAAACAGATAAATCCTGCTCTCTCCAACCTGCAAATAGTCCTGAAAAATAGAACAAAGAAGCAAAGCTAATATTCAAACTCTGTGAATTGAGTTTTTCTTTCAAACAAGCACAAAAAAGGATTCGTTTATAAATAAGGTTTCAAATCCAAATAATTGTTGAGACCAGTAGGCTGTAAGCATTCCAATGAGAAAATCCGGTAGGTTTCTTTTTGCAACAATTTCCTGAGACTGTTTCCACCCTTTCTACTCACTGCAACCTGTTCCAACCTGATAAAGCACAAGCAGGTAGTATCACTATTAGGATGTGATAAAAATTATTTGCTACTAGACTAGTAAGATCTGTATTCTCAATGTCCCTAACATGTTCTTGTATATGTAGTTTCAATTGCCTAACAGTCCTGCCAATATACAATTTAGGGCAGGTACACCAAAGGGCATAGACGGCAATGGTGGTCATACAAGAAATGAACTGTCTAATCTAAACTTTTCTTGGGCACCAATTTTTCTCAAAGAAATTTCCCTGATGACGAAACTTACTGTACAAACATTACAGTTGCCTCAGTTGTGCATGCCTGCTGGTTTGACTGGCAGCCAGGTGCACTATAACATGGAAGGTTCGTAATGACTGATAACTAGTTTGTCTCTCAAATTTTGCTCCCTGCTAAAAGTAATTCTTGGCTTAGGACTCATACTACTAAAAAGCATAGTGTTGCTTGAAAGTATGGGCCAGTATTTGGTTAAGATGTTACCAATTTTACCTGACACCTGATTGGATTGTATTCAGTGATGAAGTACACTAGCAAAACAGTATCTTGATTCTTAGGCTTGGGAGTAAGGAGAGTGAATCTATCCTGGGCAGTAGCTCTCCTAAATGCCGTGTCTAAAACATTTGATGTGTAACCCTTATACAAGAACCTCTGTCTTAGTTCATTGGTCTGCACTTCAAAGTCATTTTCTTCTGTACAATTGCGTCTAATTGCTTTGTTGCTGCATTGGGAACAGGGAGGAGGCTGGCAACTACAGGCCAGTCAGCCTGACCTCAGCAGTGGGGAAATTAATGGAATCACTGCTAAAGGAAAGGATTGTGGAATATCTTGAATCCAGTGTGTAACCTCTGGGTAGCGCTATCCCAAGGGCTACTACCCCTGCCTGCTTGGCTAGTAGCAGGTTAAAGGGCCTGGGTCCTGAAACGTGTGCCTCCACCCAGAGTTCAGGGTTGTTAGTGGTCAAGCTAACCTGGGCACAGCCCTCCAGGACACTGTAACCCCCTTCTTTCCCTTCTAGTGGCCTGAACAATACACAATAATCACTGTCACAATACCCCTTGTACACCATACAAGTACCCACACTGTTTGCACTTGCCACCAAGCTGTTTCCTCTGGCTTGACCCTGGGGACCACCTGTAAAACAAGGTTATGCACAGTAAATAGCAGCAGTACAGTACTTTTGTCACAAACTGGAACCACAGTCAGGTTAATTGCAAAAAGAGGTAGATCTGATTTATTCACGGAACTTGGAAAAGGGAGGGGCGTATTCAGGTTGATTGGCTTAAAAGCTATATTAATCAAACAGTTATGCATGCACATCAGAGTCCCTGCACAGTCACTCACTCTGGGTACCCAGGTGGGGAAGAGGTGGGCTAGCCAAGAACGTTGCCCAGGGTAGGCCGGCATCGCAGCTGGTTGGGGCCCTGTGATGGAAGAAAGCAACATGCATAACACACACTATTTGTAATCTGGAGCCGAAGGGCTTAGTTCATGAAAGAAAAGGCAAAAAGACAATCAGATGACACACTTTAGATTAAGCTGTTGTTGCATGGAGCTACCCCGATGTTTACTCACGCTACCCAATACTGGACACAGGGAGGACGAAAATCAAGACTGCAGGTTGTTGATCTGGAGTGCCAGGAAAAGCAGGGCCCACAGGAATCACTAAGGCATCATGCTTGTCCAAGTGTGGAGCAGGGGCTGATCCCCAGGCAGGTCTCTCATCGATGGCTTTCTCTGTGCAGCAGGTAGTCTGGCTGGGGCAGTGTGGCAAGGCCCAGGCCAATCGGAGATGAATACAGATTTCAGTCCATGAAGCTGGATGCAGCCTCCAGCAAGCAAAACACAGTTCAGACAAACAGTGGGGAACCAACTCATGACCCACTATCAGCACACAGCACATTTACATGTAAGGAAAATTCCACTGTACCAGGCCAATGGCTCCCCAGTAGCAATCACCGAGTCTCTGCCCAAACCGGGAGTTCAGAGGTGGCTGGAAATCCTGACAGGCCAATCGCATTCAGCAAATCTTTGGTCTTCTTCAGGTCTGAGCCTGGTCACAATTCAGTGGCTCACTTCATTCTCACAACTTGGATTCAGTCCAAAATAACTCTCTTCTCCCTCTCAGGGGGCAGCAGGCAAACAAGCAGGCCAAACTCAAGCTTTCCTCAATTCTCCCGTGTGAAACTATGCAGCATGGCTGCTCGACTGTCTCGAGCTGATGCTTCTTCACTTCCCAACTTAGATCTGACTTAGATCTCAACTTGAGCATAAAAATACTCGTTGTGCCCATAACTCAAGGCACCAAGGAATGGCTCGGAGATGCAGTCTGAAATGAGGCTTCTCTTATCTCCCCATATGGGAGAGATGAAGGCAGGCAGGCCCGACTCAGCCTTCCCGCTAAGTCCTCATGCTACCCCGTGGGCAGCAGCTCCTCGTGCTAGAGCTTCTCACTCTTCTAGCTCCAACCCAGTTCTGCCTCACTACTGCAGGCATCCCAGGAATTTCCCTTTGATCCAAATGGTCCAGTTGGCTGACCCATCTGTCAGTCACAACAAGGGCTCCCCCTCCAGGCTCAACTAGGTGCCAAAAGCCCAAAACTACAATTCCTATAAAGCCCCTGGGGACAGGCTCAATTTTAGAGTCCCCAAAGGTACTGATTGGTCCAATTCGGCAGTCCAAGGCCAAGATGGTGGAGATACACAGAAATGTCCATGCTGCAAAGAAGGCAGATTAGACAAACTACAATATTATTAACTCTCTAATAAATAATCAGCAAACAGATATATCTTTTAACAGAGCTCCCTCTGAGCAATTAGCAATGGCAGAAATGGAGTGATTATCTGGCAGCCCGGGCGGGACTTGAGCATAAAAATACTCAGCCCCCTCGCAGATTAATTATAACTGCAATCTAGGCAGCTCTTAAGGAGTCAGTACACAGAAGCAATACAGGCACTCTCTAGCAATACCGTTTAAACTGCTAAAATGCAGAACACCAGCCTGGCAGTGAGCATTTAGGCAAGCTCAATGAAGACTTTTCGGGAACTCCCACTTGTAGGGTGGCTACAAGTGGATTACAGGATCCAAGACAGGGGGAGGTCATGTCAATCAAATCTGATAGATTTTTTTGACTGGGTGACCAAGGAATTAGATTGGGGAGGAGTGGTGGATGTGGCCTACCTAGATTTCAGTAAGGCCCTCATCACTATTCCTTATAGGAGACTCATAAACAAGCTGGGCAGCCTGGGAGTGTGTCCCAAGGTGGTAAACTGGGTTAGAAATTGGTTCAGTGATAGGAGACAGAGGGTGGTGGTAAACAAAGTTCACTCTGAGGATGGGGGGGTGACCAGCAGGGTGCCACAAGGTTCAGAACTAGGGCTGGTCCTCTTTAATGTCTTCATTAGCAACATTGCAGAGGGGTTAGAAGGGAAGGTATGCCTTTTTGCAGATGACACTAAAATCTGCAACAGGGTTAACACTCTGGGGAGGGGGTGATGAGGAGGGATCTAAGTAAGCTTGAGGAGCAGTTAAGATTGTTGCAGCTAAGATTCAATGCAAAGAAGTGCAAAATCATGCATTTGAGGCACAGAAACCCAGGGGCAAAGTACATGATGGGGGAGAGGTATTGATGACCACCAAATAGGCAAGGGACCTGTGGATAATCATATCTGATGACCTAAAAGTGGCCAAACGGTGTGACAAAGCAACATGGAGAGCAGGTGGGATGCTAGGGTGCACTGCGAGGAGTATCACCAGCAGAAAGAAGAAAGTGGTTATACTGCTGTATAGATCTTTGGTGAGACCTCATCTAGAGTACTGTGTCCAGTTCTGGAGGCTGCATCTCCTGAAGGACATAGAGTAGAGGCAGTCCAGTGGAGGGCAACCAAAATGGTGCAGGATCTGCACCAAAAGCCCTAAGAGGAGAGACTTAAGGACCTCAATATGTATGCCCTGGAGGAGAGGATAGAGAGGGGTGATATGATGTCACACATTCGGAACTAAACATGGCAGCCACGCTGAGAAAGCTGTGAGTTCAGGGAGTGAATTGTTTTTAAAAGTTTTTGTTTTTGAGTGCATAGATTGTGCTTTTTAGTGTAAACTGTCTATATTTTAGTTATTTTTAGTGTAAAGGACCCTCGGAGGGATGGAGAATATAGAAGAGCTGGTCTGAGTTTGAGTTGTTAGATTAACTGAACTGAACTAAGTGTGGAGCGACGTTTTGAACAGGCTCCAGGCTGAAATTTCATCAGTAATTGAAAATAGATTACCTGTTCCTTGAGTGCCCAGAGACTGTGACTTGTGTGGGCAGTGTCTACAGGCATACATGGTTTTCACCTTGGGGCTGCTGCTGCCGGGAGGAGAGAGCTAATCAGTGGTACTGGTGGAGCGGAGCCACAGTGGAAGGATGAACAAGGAACAAGCAGAGTAGATGGTCAGGGGGACTGGAGGAAGCACTGCATGGAGGGACTGGGGTTGACCCATGAAGGAGAAAAACGAAGGTCTGTAATTTCAGGTCTTATCCCTCCCAAAGAAGAGCTGAAGAATTCTCCGGTGGAGCCTGTTCCTGATTCCTGCAGGTGTCCGGGGGGGTATCCATAGGGGTGGACACCGGAGGGTGTTCTACGTTGAACTGAGGGAAGAGGTGGGATGGCTGCTGGAGGGCGACGGCTTTCACAGAGGAGTCTCTGGACTGCTGCACCGGTCTGGGCTGGTCAGAACCAGGTGAGAAATAAAGGAGTGTAGAGTGAAGATCCCTGGGCAGAGTGGACTGTTTTCCCGGACTATGTGAGAACTACTGTGAGTTCATTTCTGTTTTATGTTGAGCTGCTGATGCTGATTCTTCTGAGTGGAGTCACAGTGTCTGGACTTAAGGAACAGCAGTATTTTTGGATTTGCATTCTTTTTTTTCAAGTACAGTGATATTTAAATAACATCAAGGGTGTGAGAGGGTGAAAGCCTCTCAATACCTGTTGTTTGGGCTGTGGAGGTGAGAGATCCCCATATTTGTTTTAAGTTGGACAGAAAAAATGTGGGCTTCACTAAATTGAACTAGGACAAACAATGGTCAAATCTGATGTTTCATATTGACTGAACCTGGACTGTGCAGGATAAATTTTAGTCCTGCCAATTGTTCTCTGTCCTGCTCTGAGGATTATTTACTTATTTATTTATTTTATATTTTTTGTGTTATTGTAATAATTTGCACAATTTAGTTGAGTGGGTGAGTAGGGTGTGTGTTTGTGGAAGTGTGAAAGGTGTGTGATTGAGTGAGCTAAAAATTGTTTTGTGGTGGGTGGGAGTTGAAGCTGATATTTGGGATATGTATTAATTTGGGGATTAGAATTATATTGGTTGGGTGATTGGTATTTTGGGGTTATTTTTATTTTGTGTAGTGGTTTTATTAGTGAAAATTTGTCTGGGACAGAGACCCGTAAGGTGCAACTACTCAGGGGACTACCTCCATGGACTCTGTCCCTTTGAGCTCCCAACACTCCCAGTTGAGGCTTACCAGAGGTGTAGAGCCTTGGGAATAGCTTGGAGGGGGGACCAGTGTTGGTGGCACCCGAGTGGTTGCCAGGGTATCTGGGATTCGGGTGGTGAGGCCAAGGAGAAACCCTGGGGTGAAATGGAAAAATGAGAGGGGGTTGCCATGCTTAGTTTCCAAACCCAAGGACTCCACGATGGACTGTGGGCAACTGGCTGGTCCGGCTGCCCCACCTCATGCTATTCCGGTTGTGTTATGCAATGCCAGGTTGATTAGGAAGAAGACTGCCATAATGGCAGACTTGATATCCTCAATCGACCTGGCTTGTATCATGAAGACCTGGCTGAATGAAAATCCTGCCCCCATTTTGGAGGTGGTGGTGCAGGCCAGGTACTCTGTGATACACAACCCGAGGGAGAATTGCAGGGGCGGGGGGGTGGCCATTTGTTTTAGATCTGACCTGAACCTCACGGTGCTACCTGCAGGTCACAAATGGTCTTTCAAGTGTGTGGCTGCCCGAGGTAGTGTCAGAGTGGGTTTCAGGGTCCTTGTGCTCTATCACCCCCCTGATGTGGATGGGGACTTTCTACTGGAGATTGAGGAGCTTGTCACCAGCCTGGTGTTGGAGTCTCCCAGGTGGATGATTCTGGGGGACTTCAATGCCTGGGTTGACGGCGGGCTCTCAGGTTTTGGGAATGATCTCCTGGGAGCATGGGGGCCCTGGGCCTGCCACAGAATGTAACATCAGCTATGCACTTTGGTGGCCACACACCAATTTGGTCTTTTCTTTAGTGTTAGATGTGAGTGGCCTCAGTGTTGATCCTGTATTTTGGTCAAACCATAGTACCGTGAGGTTCACGCTTAGGGGCACCCCCCCTAGATAGTCCCACCCCCACGGAGATAGAAACATAGAAATATAGAAACATAGAATTTGACGGCAGATAAGGATCGCTTCGCCCACCCAGTCTGCCCATTTCCCTACCTGATGGATAAGCTGCAGATTCTAGTTAATCAACAGCTTACTTCCTCCTACCCCCCACTAGAATTGCCTTATGCCTGTCCCATGCGTTCTTGAGTGGTCCAGTACCACCTGTTAAGAGTAGTTTCCACAATGGGACTATCGGTGGTGTTGGACCTATCAAGTATTGGGGCAGCTTGTGCAGTTGTTGGAGGGGAGGAAGCAGTGGTAGACTATAATGGGTCTGTTGCTGCGGTCTTTGATTCCATCTCACCCATTTGCGTCCATCCCTTGTCTACTCACCAGAGACCTCCTTGGTATGATGAGGATCTCTTGGGTTTAAAGATAAAGGGGTGGAAGTTAAAGAGGTGTTGGAGGAGATCTGGCCTGCTGGAGGATAAATTGGCCCTGAAGTCACATTATGTCAACTATCAGGGGGCAATCTCCCTTAAGAAGGCAGAATACTTGTCTAGGGAGATTGCTTCAGTGAGGAACAGACCAGCTCAGCTCTTCCACACAGTAGATGGGCTTTTACATCCTGCCTGTCTACTGTGTCAGGGGAGCAGGTTCTAGCACTATGTGCAAGGAGCTGTCTCTGTTTTTCACCGACAAGGTGTCCTCTATCAAGGATGAGGTCTCTTTGAGTACCTCTCGAAGGGGATGCAGGGTCTGGCCTGAAATGTGTTGAAACACTCCTCCTGCCTGGGATGAGTTTGAGCTAGTTGGGGTGGAGGAGGTGGCAGAAATAATCACAAAGCTGCTGCCAGCCCAATGTGATCTGAACCCAGGTCCGACCCGACTTTTGGTTGGATGATTGGACCTGATTGGACCAGTGGTTGCTGAGGCCATCTGGAGTTCTTTGAGGAGTGAGGTCTTACCATTGGCCTTGAAAGAGGCCTTGGTTAGACCGCTTTTGAAGAAACCATCTCTGACCCAAACTGCCTCAGCAACTACAGGCCAGTCTCAAACCTCCCATTTTTAGGAAAGATTATTGAGAAGGTGGTGGCCATACAGCTTGAGAGACATCTTGCCTTTTCCTCTGCCTATGAGCCTTTCCAGTCTGGGTTTGCACGGGGCATAGTACAGAGACTGCCCTGTTGAGGGTGCTTAATGATCTCCTGATGGTGAGGGACAGGAGAGACCATACCATCTTGGTCCTCCTGGACCTCTCTGCAGTGTTTGACACCATGAACCATGAGGTACTACTTGACCACCTGCTGTTCTGGTGTGGCCTGTCCAGTAATGTCATCAATGATTCAGGTCATAACTGACAGGAAGAGTGTAAAGGGTGATGATGGGGTTAGCCTCATCTAACCCAAAGCCTCTGTGCTGTGGGGTTCCGCAGGGTTCGGTCTTGTCACCTTTATTGTTCACGGTATACATACTGCCATTGGGGGACATTATCAGGCAGTACAGGCTGGGTTTTCACTGCTATGCAGATGATACCAAGCTGTACTTGTCCTGTGCGTCCAATACCCAGGTGTTGGCCTCTGTATTTAACAGCTGCCTCAATGAGATCCAGTTGTGGATGACTCAAAACTGGCTTAAACCTTACCCAGACAAGACAGAGGTACTGGTTGTGGATCCAGGTCATTGAGACAAAGGGGATTTGAGGGTTACCCCCTGGACTAGTGTTAGGGGGTGTTCCCCTTGCCCTGTCTAGACATGTGAAGGATTTGGGTGTGATCCTGGATGACGGTCTGACGCTTGATGCATAGGTGTCATCCATTGTCAGGAGTGGATTTTACCATCTCCGGAATATCACCCGAATCTGAGCCCTGATCCCACCTGAGACCTGACCATGCGGGTGCATGCTTTCATCACTTCCAGGCTGGACTACTGTAATGCCTTGTACCTAGGATTATCTGAAGGCAACCTCTTCAGGCTACAGCTGGTGCAGAACATGGCGGCAAGACTGCTGACTAGGGTGAGCATATCACCCCGGTCCACCGTGGACTGCACTGGCTGCTGGTCAGGTGAAGGATTGTCTTCAAGGTAGGGCTTCTGACCCACAAGACCCTGCTCAAAAGGGGACCTGTCTATCTGCAAGATCTCCTTGTCCCCTACCATCCACCCCAGGAACTCCATTCTGCAGGGGGGGAGGCCTCCTTGGAGTTCCCAGGATTAGGTTGCAGTATTCTGGAGACATGGCATTCTCAGTGGTGGTGCCTACCCTGTGGAACTCCTTTCCTGCTTATTTAAAAGAGGCTCCATCAGTAGAAACCTTTAAAAAGGGCTTAAAAACTTATTTGTTTCAACAAGCTTTTAGTGATTGATTAACTGTTATTTTAAAGGGATAGATAGATGCATTTTAAATCCTCTCCAAGCTAAATTATTGTATAAATATTGTTGTTGTTTTACTGTACAGTGCCCAGAGTCCCTGGAAATGGGTGCTTTTATAAATAAAATATCTATCTATGATAGAGACTTTCAAATACCTCATGGGTATAAATAAGGTACAAGAGGGAAGCATTTTTCAGAGAAAAAGATGTTCAAGAACAAGGGGTCATGATATGAGGATAGAGGAGGATAGATTCAGGGGTAACATGAGGAAGTATTTCTTTGCAGAAAGGGTAGTGGATGCATGGAACCACCTCCCAGCAGAGGTGGCAGGGGCAAAAATGGTAATGGAATTAAAAAAATGCATGAGATAGATACAGGGGAACCTTAGTGGTAGGAAAAGCAAGGGTAAAGCCTGAGATCAAGTTGGGTCTGTAGCATTGCTGTAGGTAGGGAAAATAGGCAGACTATGTGGGCCAAGCAGCCCTTATCTGCCATCAGTTTCTATGTTTCTACATTTCTGTAGTAGTGGCCAGTATTGGTCCAGCATAGAAACTTTTTCAAAATACATCATTTTTTCCCTTACGTCTTTGGCTGAAAAATTACTGTCACATTTGAAAGACAAGAAAGACACACTAAACAAGATTGAAATTAATACTTAATATTTTTAATGGTAATATCAGAACTTTGTTTCCTTTCTAGGTCTCTAGTGCTAACTAATGTTTTCCTTTTCAGATGGTGTAGTAAGCTGATTAACCTCCTTTTTTTCCCCCTTGATGAACAGAACACGTTTTTCATGATGTGTTTTAGTTACTATGGTACAATAGTGAGGCAATTTATTCTCCCCTCCCCCTTGTGTTCCCAATGTATAACATTCCTGTTTATAGTAAGAATTATGATATTAGTGATGCTTTCTGATAATTTTATTGGATTCAGATTACTGTGTTTTTGGGACGTGTTTACTTGGAGTTTTGGACAATTCCAAGATGAGTTGGAATGTTTTGAACACTGGTGGCCAACATGAGCGGTTTAGTAGCCTGAATCACCCATGTAAAACACCAGTCAGGTGACTATTGATGTGTATAAATTGAGGCAGACTGGGAATGGAGGCATAGCACTGATACCAGCTACATGCCAGTGTGTGACGCCTTTGAACACGTGACAACTCTCCTGCCTTGAGAAGGCTGTAGAGTGCATCTGTTTTAAACTGGAAGTTGGTATGAATTTTAGAATCAGCATTTTGAATCAGCTACTCTACCTAAGACTGAAAGTTGCAGAGGGATGAAATAAAGTATCCTTCTTCAAGTAGGGTAGGACTGGCTATATGAAACTCACTTGTGACTATTTAATGAGAGTGCGCTGATAAGGTAACTGCCACACAGCAGTATTGTTCATTGAACTTTGACTGAAATTATTCTTCAGCACTGGATCTGTTTCCTCTCAGATAGAAAGCAAGCACCAGCAACTGCTGTGGATTTGGGCATATATTAAATTTAATAGTTTTTGTTTGAAGGAGGGAAGTGCTGACTATAAGCTAGGCCACAATATGAAGGTTTTTCCCCATGAACTCAGTTAAAAAAATAAACTAGAAATTCAGATGTAAACAGACATGCACATGGTGAAGTATCTAGTACAACACTCGTGTACCGACAATATACAGACAAACTCTCAGATAAATACACTTACCAGTATGTGTACTGAGATAGCCCTATCATCAACTATGACATGGACACATGTTTATAATTCCTCACTCTCTGACACCAGTGTCTCACCACACCACATCACTGAACAGCAGCTCGATCAGCTGAGGTGCAGGTCTGCTGTCTGCAAGCACACCTGATTCTTGCCTTTGCTCACAGTGAGATAAGAGTATAAATAAACTACACAGGCAGCACAGAAATGCATACAGCACAACCATACAGTAATGAGTGTGATCGAATCAGCCAACTTACTGGGAAAAGCACTCACTCAGCTTCTGGTCCTCTGGTGATCAGGCTCCATTTACCTTGCATCCAACTGACTCTCTCACTCAATGACATCTCTGTGCTCTGCATCCAGTCATTCTGAGAGTGATTCTCTGTCTCTCTACTTACACCATCTGAAGATACTGTAGCTATGTGCATAGTTTCCACTCGACAGAGTGTGGAACCCATACACTACAAAAATGTTACCAGTAGACTGCCACTGTCTTATATAAACTGGCCCAGATATTCAAAAGGGTTGTGCATGGCGCAACACTGTTGCACCATGCACAACCCACTGATGTGCCCTGGTGCGATATTTAAAAGGGAAAAGTGTGCCACACAAATCCCGATGCGCTGGAGCGCATCAGTAATGTCTGAGCACAGGTGGGGGCATGCCCATGCATAACCTGCACAGCCAGATATTCAGCCGGGCTGTGCAGAGTCATGCCTGCAAACCCCTACCTGTGCCTGCCTGAATACACCCAAAAGAGGAACAAGTGATGGCCACCACAGGTGAGCTGCCGTGCAGGGGCGCAACACAGCAGCTACCACCTGTGGGTGGCACCAGTTCCTACCACATCTAGTGGCACCCCCAACTGCCCCGATCGCGGGCATCTATAATCACGCCCCCCAAGTCCAATATCCTTGGTGGTCCAGTGGACTGCACTGAGCCCGATCGTGGGCATCATTAATCACACCCCCAAAGCCAATATCCCTTGTGGTCTAGTGTACCCCCACCCCACCCGCCCACTGGAGCCCCACCGCTGAACCCCGTCAGCCAGCGAGCGGCAGCACCACCACCTGCCTCCCGCCAACTGACAGCTCGGTAGGGCTGCACGCCCATTGGTTCACAGAGTGAGCCAATGGGCATGCAGCCCATACCATACTACTCAGTCCAGATATGTGAATGAATTCATTCACAATTGTGTGATTAATGATGCCCACGATTGGGCTCAGTGCGGTCCACTGGACCACCAGGGATATTGGACTTGGGGGGGCCATTATAGATGCCTGCGATCGGGCTCAGTGCAGTCCACTGGACCACCAGGGATATTGGACTTGGGAGGGGACTGTACTGTTGCCTGCAATCGGACACATAGAGGTCCACTGGACCACCAGGGATATCGGACTTTTTTTTCATCTTACAGGAATTCCCATGATTAGGCTGCAGGGGGCATCGGTCCCTGATAGCTGCTGCCTGGCAGGGTGCCAGGTGCAAGTCGTCGGGGATCGGTGCACCTGCATGCTAATGGCATGCAAATGAGGCTGTAATGAGATGCAAATGGCCCCCTGTGCGCCTTGCATAACTTATGGCCCCATTTGCATGTCCCCGTTTGAATATCGCAGGTGCTGTGTATGGCGCAATGGCACTTGCACCACTGCATCTCCATCTTCCACTCTGGCCACTTGCACTGGCGCAGTGCCACTGCACCATACACAGTGGGGGTGGCCAGGGTGCAATATTCAAAGCTGCCGCGCCGTAGCACAGCTCAGTTGAATATCGCCCAGGCCACACCCGTGCGCAACAAAGTTAAGCTGCGCCCAGGCTTGCACCACAGCCTGGCGCAGTTTGAATATCCAGGCCACTGTGTATATGCCTGGTGCTGGCAGCCAATCTATTACACTTGACCCTGTCTCTCTCTCTCTCTCTCTCTCTCTGAGAATACAGATGCAGAAACAAATGGTTTGATTCCTTTTATTGGACCAACATAGATGTAACAAAAGAAAACAGTGCCTAAGCTTTCAGACCAACCTAGTCCTTCCTCAGAAGCTTATGCCAGTTGTTTAGAAAATCACATTCTATTAACACTCAGATCATACATAAAAACAAACAGATATAATTCTCATTTGTTTAAAATACGTTTTTAAACCAAAAATGAGGTTTAAATGCAAGAAACTAGTTTATGTCTGCTGGCTGCCGTGAAGCACTCCAAGGTCAAATGTCAACAGAGGCAGATAAGAGGAATCCTTTGAGAGGCCGGACAGTTTTATTAACTTACATTACGAATGAGTGATTGTGTTATGTGAATACACTTAATTAAAAGCAAGACCTTTAGATTTAATACCCACGTAACTACATGTTAAAAATGTGATAGTATTCCATGTTAGTAACTATAAAACAAACATTTTCTATCTATGGCAATAGGTGGGTAAAGAAAAGTTTCCGTAGAGTGAACAAACTGTTTCATACATTCATACAGTATTAAACCTATCTGGAGACAATTTATCAACTATATACTCAACTAGATAATATATTCCATAAACATTAAAATCTTCAGTGCTGTAACAAGATATTTTACAAGTTATATCAAGTGTCAGAATTAGTGCCCAATCAGAGGTCACGTGATGCTAGCTTGCTGAGCAGCAGCAGGGGCTTGGAGCTCTCTACTCCCATCAACTTTATCCACTTTAATCTGTGATTTTGTGAAAAGCAACTCCAGCAATTTACATCTCATCTGAACGACTACACTCCACCTATTGGCCTCAGGGCGTTCTCTTGTTATAATCCTCGAATATATAAGGGGATGGAGGTGGAGAAAAACAGGGCTCAATTAGGCACACGCCACCAGCCACTCCTGAAAAGCTGCCTAAAAAACCGAGGAACCAACCCGGCTCTACCTCTGATAAAACGAGCGATAAAGCTCAGCCGTCTAATCCTCTCACCGAGGAGAAATTTCTACAGGAACTAGCTCCACTGAAGGACGTACTGCAAACCATTACTTCGGATCTTAAATCTATCCGGGAGGACCTCTCCTCTCTCACCACGAGGGTGTCTGATTCGGAGGCTAGAATCCACTCCCTAGAACTGTGGAAAACCAAAGCGGAATCCGAGCTGACCACTCTAAATCAACAGGTCAAGAAGCTGCAATTAAAAACGGAAGACCTGGAAGGTCGTAACCGGAGAAACAATCTGCTCATTCTGGGTTTGCCGGAGTTTGAGGAGGGATCGGACCCCATCGCTTTTCTTCAGAAATTCCTAACCAAAACAGTGGGCCCTTCACCTCTCAACCCCCACTACCACCTGGAGAGAGCACACAGATCTTTGAGACCCAGACCTCTGCCGGGCTCCCCGCCCACGACCAATAATTATGAAATTCCTTAGCTACATCGAAAGACAACATGTCCTTACCAAATCCCGAGAGCTACAATCCATCATGTGGGGACCGGTCAAACCAGATCGCTCTCAAGATTCCCTAAAGAAACCAGGATGAAGAGAACTGCATTCCACCCCGTCATCCAGAAGTTAATTGCGGCGGACATTCCCTTCCGAATGGTGTATCCTGCTACCCTCAAAGTTATCATTGGGGACAACTCCCAAAGCTATGACTCCCTGGACTTGGCCTATAAAGACCTCTCTGCCAAACTTCCCAATCTTTTTAAAACAAACGGCTGAACCCTTAACCCCCAGTTTCAGCTCTAAGGCGAGGCCTTAAATCGTTCTTTCTAGGTTTTGATGCCCTTGTTGTCTTTTTCTTTTTTGTATTTGTTTGCTTTACCTGAGTGGCCGATTCCGATGTTGCTGTGGTGAGCAGTGACCTTAGGCGGACTGGGCAGAGGCTAGGATGAACCGCGATGCTTCTGGTTCTCGTTATTTACCAGGAACCAATCAGGGGTGGTTGCAGGTCTCAGCCTTGCTGTTTTCAGTGAGGGATCAATCTGGTCCCACCCCAAAATAGCTCCCCGGGGAAACAATATGGTTTTGGTGGGGTAGCACCTCCATCTCGTGGCCCATCCTGCCACTCTCCTGCCCTTTTTCTACAGCCCGGTTTAGGTGGTGAGTAAACCCCTTTCCTTGGGCTTCTTTCTTTTTGGAAAATAATTGGGATTTATTCTGTGGAATCACAATCCCCAGTATAAAGATCACAAAACTAGTTGATGGGGGGGGGTTACTCCTGAGCCCTTTGTAACTGCTGTAAGTTGCATTGCGAACTTATAGAAGGGGGGTCTGTAAACCCAGTCCCATATATAGGGTTATCCTTGTTTCATCCGATTCGGATGGGAATCATTTTTCTGTCTTTGCTTTTGGTGTCTTGGAGACCTTTTAATCTGAAAGATCCTAATAGCATAGGGTTTTCTGGGTTTGCAACAGGGACCTGGTTCTCAGGCTTTCGTCGTAGTTGCTCTCACTTTATGAATGTTCAGGCCTGGCACCAGGATGTATATAGTTGGTTTGATTTATTCAGGGGATTCAATAGGGGAGGGGAGCTGGGCAGGTTGACCTGTCTGCCTCTTCATATGTACTGTTTTAAACCAGATTTGTTCTGTTTGTTTAAGACACTGCCATTTTTGGTAAACCCTTTATGGCAGACCATAGCAGGTTGGGGTTTCGGGTTTCTAGTGTGCCTTTTCTACTGGGCTATAGTTGTGAGTTCTAGTAACTGTCTTTCTTTTATCCTGTTTTTAAAATGGCTGTAAGCACTGTCAAAATTGCATCATGGAATGTGCGTGGGCTCAGAGAATAAGTCAAGAGAAATCAAGTATTTAACCATTACGACTTATTTCAGACTGATATCCTACTATTACAAGAAACCCACTTAACCAACTCAGAGGCTAAATGGCTGTCTCGATCTGGTTTTAGCAGAGGTGTTGCTAGAAATGGGTCCAGTTCTAGTAGGCGTGCTGCCATACTCATTAAAAATACATCATGTTCCTGGTAAATACAACAATAACTGACCCAGAAGGCAGATTTATATTGATCAAGGGTTCCCTCAATGGTGGTACTGTCATTCTAGGCTCAATCTATGGTCCAATAGGGGGTAGCCCCGAATTTTTTATGACCCTAGCAGATAAAATAAGTACCCTACTTCCCTCCCAACTTATACTAGGAGGTGACTGGAACGTTACACCATCTCACCTATTAGACAAAGACCCTCAATCAAGCCATCCGCTTACTCCAGTTCAGAGGTCCCTACTAGATTTTCTGCACATATTAGGGCTATGTGACCCCTGGCGTCTCTCCAACCCTTCCCTTCGATCCTTTTCCTTTTTTTCTCAACTCCACGGATCCTGGTCTAGAATAGACTATATCTTGATTAGCAAAACCCATCTCCCCGGTCTCCTTCAATCTGGTATTGAGCCGATTGTGCTCTCCGATCATGCAATTGTATGGGCAAGAATTTCCCCAGACCCGAATTTCCAAAGGGACACTATCCGGAAGCTTAATACTCAACTCCTTAAGGATCCCCACTCAGTGACCCACATCAAGACCCTCATTTCTCACTTCCTTGAGAACAATCTTAATTCCACCTCAAGATTTGACATCATCTGGAGCTCCCTAAAATGCTGTCTAAGAGGCGAATTAATCAAACTAGCCTCAGCGAGGAAAAGAGCTAGACAATCTTGTGCCTCCCTGCTAATGAACAAAATCAAGGAGCTTGAAAGCTCTCATTCCCCTTCCTCTCCTCTGTCATCCCTCAAAGCCCTCCAGGCAGTCAAAACCGAGTATACTGATCTTCTTAAAGAAAAAGCTGAATATTGCCTTTTTAAGACTCAAACCAAATATATTGAGCACGGCGAGAAGGCCGGAAGGCTTTTGGCCTTAAGACTTCATACATTAGAAAGTTCCAGAATAATCCCGGCCCTACAATCTCCTGCTGGCTCCATTAAAACCTCTCCCAGAGAAATTGCACAGATTTTTGAGAATTACTATAGGGATCTTTATAGTATACCCTCCTCTTCCACCTCTTTCTCAGACATATCAGCCTATTTAGCAGATCTTGACATTCCCCAACTTTTGCCCTCTCATAAGGAAACCCTGACCTCCCCCATCTCACTTCCCGAAATAGAAAAAGCCATCGCCTCCATGGCCTCAGATAAGGCACCAGGTCCAGATGGGTTCCCTCAAATTTTACAAGGTCTTCTCAAAAGCTTGCCTTTACTCCTCAAACTATACTATTACCTCTTCTCTTCCACCACTGTGGACCCCACACTTCTCAAAGCTACCATTATCCTAATTCTTAAACCAGATAAAACTCCCACTGACCCAGCTAGCTACCGACCCATATCTCTCCTAAACTGCGACATGAAAATTCTTTCTAAGGTCTTGGCCGAACGGATTAAGAAAATCTGGACCCATCTCCTTAGCCCAGAGCAGGTTGGATTCGTACACTCTCGCTCCCCATCAGACCACCTCAGAACCCTCTCTCATATTTCTCATCTCGCCCAATCATCCCACCTCCCAATGGCCCTGATTTCGTTAGATGCAGAGAAAGCATTCGACAGAGTTGACTGGTCTTTTCTCTGGGCTACGATGGCCAAGATGGGCTTCCCAATCCCTTTTCTCAAATGGATCCAGGTTTTATACAAATCCCCCTCGGCCAAGATATATTGTAATGGTGTTTTTTCCTCACTGTTCCAACTCTATACTGGTACCAGACAAGGCTGCCCTCTCTCACCCTTTTTGTTCAACTTATATCTCGAGCCCCTTCTTATTAAGCTTAAATCCTCCCCACTTATTCAAGGTTGTTTGGTGCATCAGCATGAGTTAGTCCTCTCAGCCTATACTGACAACATACTTCTACATGTTACTCACCCTGCCATTTCCCTAGGACATGTACTGCAACTCATCATTCAATACGGCAACCTCTCTCAATATAAATTGAATATATCTAAATCTGAAATATTCCCTTTAAATACCTATACATACAAACACAAACTTATTAAATTTGGCATGAGATGGTCCCCTAAATTGATCAAATACCTAGGTATTCACTTTACCTCAGACCCTTCTTTACTCAGGAAACTCAATTTAGATAGCCTTAAGACCCACATCCAGCAAGATTTGCAAAGATGGTCCAATCTTCCTATTTCCCTGTGGGACAGGATTAATATTATTAAGATGAATATTCTTCCCCGTATCTTTTATCCTCTTAACCTACTAGGTCTTTGGTTGCCGCTCTCTTATCTACAACAGTTTCACGTAATTTTCTCGAAGTTTGTCTGGCGAGGGAAAGCAGCTCACCGTTCATTTCTTAAACTATCTCTCCCTAAGGATAAAGGTAGTCTTAGACTTCCCAACATCGTATTTTACTATTGGGCTGCCCACCTCTCTAAACTAAGTAGATGGTTTTCAACCCACCCTGAACCCTTTTCCCCGATTTGGCTCCAAACTGAGAAATTGATCCTTTCGGAGTCTAAAATGGATCCCTATGCAATTTTCTACACTCCTGCCTCTGTGCTTTCACAGTGGATAACTGACCAAACAATTCTCACATCCCTTAAATCTCTTTCCCAATGTCTATATTTCCTTAAAATTTCTCCTAAAATGGATCTAGCACAACCTATCATCCTTAACCCCAATATCAAGCTGGGCAACTCGATGATTACCCCTGAGTGGCTCCCACAAATTAAAGAAACTAACTTAGAACACTATTATGACCAAAGATCCCTCCTTTCATCATCTGATATTTTAGCTAAATTCGACATTCCCAATAATAAGATTTTTAATGTATATCAATTAAGGCATCTTATTGCTGTGAAATTTGACTCACAGTTTAGAGAACCCAAGGTTCAACCCTTTCTCTCTCACATCTTAACCCTCGCCTCTAAACCACACTCCATTTCGCTAATATACTCTTTCCTACTGGATTACAAATTCCCAAAACCGATCGAAGTTTCTAGTATCTGGCTTTCCTTACTCCCAGATTCCACCCTCAACTGGGCCATATTTGGAAGGACCTGCACAAATACCATACCCAAGATAGGCTTAGACTTACCCAATATTATATTTTGAATAATATGTACTATACCCCTAAGAAACTTTTCCTGCTTAAAAACTAGCTCTCTCCTCTGCTCCAGGTGCTCACATAGCGAAGGAATTCCTCATATTTTCTGGTACTGCAATAAGGTTGCCCTTTGTGGTCTGCTATTCAAGACAATCTAGACCCTCTACTTGGCCTCACCAACCTTTTTACTCCTGAAATCTGTATTCTAGGGGACTACTCTGGCATAGACTGTTTAGAATGCCGATACCACATCACCCTTGTGTCTATAGTGGTCAAGAGACTAGTTCTTAAACATTGGACCGACCAGCTGATCCTGACCTATTCTGAATGGTTGGCGGAACTCTCAGCCTATCTTAACATGGAAAGACTGATAGCCAGCTCACATAATCGCATAGATCTGTTTCACAAAAATGGGCGCAACTTGTATGGCTTATATTTAGCACCAATGATCTCTTGGCTTCTCTCTGATGCCCACTGTTGTTTTCTTTTCCTTTCCCTTTCCCATCTGCTTTCTTGGATTTTAAGGCAGGACTGAGTTTTGATGTATTTATGAACTCGCTAATAGGACTAGTTACATAGTTATGTGGCACACTCTATGGTTTTTTTTTGGGGGGGAGGGTAATGTTTGCTTTGGGGGGGTTTCCCTTTTTCCCCTTTTTTTTTTTCTTCTTTTTTCTTTATACCATGTATGGGTACCTGGCATAAGCTATGTAATGATCTTGTTCATGTTCGCTATGTTAAAATCAACAAACTTGAATTTCAAAAAAAAAAAAAGAATTAGTGCCCAATAAAAAAAAAACTACTAAGGATCCCATAGAAAATGAGATCATGCATCCTAATATGTTTAGTGTTCAATAATGAGTTGGTATATAATTAATCTATTATATGTACAGTAACAGTCTTAGGAATCTAAATCAAAAACTAATGGAATTACCCCCCAGGTAACATCATAATATAGATAACTAGTTGGAAGGAAGTATAAATTCTCTATGTATGTGAACCAAGAGACCTAACATCCTGTAACATCATAATGTCATGTACCTGAACATAAGCCTACCTCATAAAACTCCAACCCCAACCCCTACCACACACACAACCTCCCCCAACCAACACTCCCCTACCTCCCCCACACACAAATAGTTTTGGTGAGAAACTAACATATTGATAACCAGTTAAAGGGACCATATAACCATACAATATTAAAACAAAAACCAAAAACACACTGAAGTCCCATTATATGTCCATCCTTTGTACTTAATGTCTGTGTAAGTTCAAGTAGGGTAATGTGTCATAAAACGCAAATCAATGTTCATGCCATCTTCTACCATATTGAAAAGTAAAATAAGCTTGACCTCAAAAATCCGTCTCTGTTGTGTATTTTTGAAATATCCTTTTAAGACCATTACCGACATATCTGAGATGGAGTGATCAGTCTGACAGAAGTGCTGCCTCACTGGCTTTTCAGTCATCTTCATATTACTAGTATGTCTGTGAGAGTTAATTCTAGTGCAGAGAGGTTGCCCTGTCTCTCCCACATACCCTGTGTGTGGACATCTCTTGCATTGAATGAAATAAACAACATTCCATGATGCACATGTATAATTCCCCTGTATCCTGAATTGTATGTTTTGTGAAGTAACTGCACAATCCAAAGTGGAAATGTGATAACAAGTCCTACACATGGGGTGATTGCAGGGTTGTGTACCATTTAGTGTTATGGTATTCTGTTCTGGTGCCAGTTTACTCCTAATAATCAGGTTGGCTAAATTAGGTGGATGTTTAAAAGATAGTAGCAGTAGTTCTTGAAAAATACAATTTAGGGCCTCATCCTCACTAACTATTGGATGGAGGTCCTTAATAATCTTAGGTAGAAGTTCAAAGTCAGGATATGTTACTACTAAGCGTATTCTGTTGGTAGTGGTCCTTTCTTTATACTGAAGTAGTTGTTCCCTTGGTACCTGTGTTGCACATTCTACTGCTCTGTCAAATTCTCTGGAACAGTGTCCCTGCTCAATAAAGATTTTCTTCAGTATAGCCAAATGTGTATCTCTGTCTTCCTCGCTTGAACAGATACGGTGATATCGAAGAGCTTGACTGTACATTACAGATTTTATTGTGTGGCTTGGGTGATAACTATTTCTATGCATGTATCTCTGTCTGTCTGTCTGTTGGTTTCCTGTAAATAGCATGTATGTAAGGTTCCATCCTTGATGGTGACTGTGGTGTCCAGAAAATTAGCACTGCTGGCAGAATATTCCAGAGAAAGTTTTATGGATGGGTGGAGGTTATTAAATTCCTGATGAAACTCCTTAAGTGTGTCCGTGCCCTCTGTCCAAATTAGAAACAAATCATCAATGTAATGGAAATAAGCGAGTGGTTTGTGTGTACTGTGTCTTAAAAAGTCCTTCTCCAAATTCACCATAAACAGATTGGCATACTGTGGAGCCATCCTGGTGCCCATTGCTGTTCCCATAGTTTGAACATATTGTTTATCACTGAAGCTTAAGTAGTTATGTGTCCGAATGAATTCAGTAAGTTTCCCAATCACTTCTGGGTCACTGTTTTGGTCTAGTTCTTTCTCATGTAGGTATTTAAGGCAGACTGAAATGCCATCCATATGCGGAATATTAGTGTAGAGGGAGGTTACATCTATCTTTGCTAAATGGTATTAGGTGGTAAGTCCTTATAACCAGAACATTTATGCAGAAAGTGTGTAGTGTCCTGGATGAAACTGTCCCTTTCTATAAACAGAGGTTTTAGAATGGTTTCTTCAAATTCTGAGATCCCCTCAGTCAGAGTATCATTGACAGATACTATGGGTCTCCCCGGATGGCCTGGTTTATGGATTTTAGGCAGCATGTAGAATGTCCCTGGCTTGGGTTCAACAGGGATGAGGTCAGTTTTTCTGTCTTGTACATGGTCTGGAAATGATCCAATTAAGTCTCATAGTTCCCTTATGTATTTTGTAGTGGGATTACTCTCCAGTTCTCTGTAGCAGGTATAATCATTTAGCTGTCTGTTGGCTTCATTAGTGTAGTCATCTCAGTTTAAGATCATCACTGCAGAGAGAGAGAGAGAGAGATAGACTAGGAGGAGGGGCTTTGACACTTATTATGGTCCCCATTCCATTACTGAAGGAACAATTTGAAAAATGTTTTGTCAGGCCATCACATATCCACTACCACCATCATTAAATAAATTATCAGGGCATTTTAATATATTACAGTGGCATGGTAGTGACACTATTGTTAGGGTTAAGAAGGCACTTCTATGCAAAACCCCACTTTTTGGCCACTTACTGTATAACTCAGCTGCCTCTTGACATACGAGCATGAAATTTTGAAGGCATTCATTCTGGCCCAGAATCTCCAGACTTGTCAATTATTGTCAAATTTTGGTTGCATAGCTTGTGTGCTGCAATACAAAGTATCAAAATATATAACATTTAGAAAGTGCCTTTTTGGCTTATTAATTACTGAAAAATGCTTGGGATTTGAAACTAGAAAATTGCAGTTTGATTAGATCCTTCTCCAAGGATAATGTTTTCAGTGTCTGAAAATGAAAAATATATATATTTTAAATAAAAGTTACATATAAAAGAAAAAATTGAGTTTTCTCAAGTGCAGTAAAACATATTAGCCCAAAGTTGGACAAGGTGCAACAAAGAAACAAGCATTTGTCAATGCTGAATGTTGATTGCGTTGGTGTGTTGAGCTCGCTCACCGCCCCTCTGTCACTCTCTCAGTCTGTTTCTCCCGGTGCTGTAGGCTGCTCTTTTGTACTGGGCTCCTGCCTGCATTGGCACCTTGTTCTGCCCACTAAGAAATCCACAGCTGTCCCCGACAGAGCTGCATTGAGGTGGCTCACTTGCTCATTCCATTTCTCCTGGTGCTGCAGGCTGCCCTTTTGTACTGGGCTCCTGCCTCTGTTAGTAGCTTTTTCTGGCCACAAAGAATTCTGCAGCAGTCCTGACTCAGGTCTGTTGAGCCTGCTGACTCCCCACCTGTCACTCACTCATTCTGTTTCTGCCGGGGTTGCAGGCTGACTTTTTGTACTGGGCTCCTGCCTGCTTTGCCGCCTTTTTCTGCCAACAAACAAATCCACAGCAGTCATGATAGACCTACATTGATCTTGTTCACTCCCTTTCTGTCACTCGCTCATTGTGTTTCTCCTGGCGCTGCAGGCTGCCCTTTTGTGCTGGGCTCCTGCCTGCATTGGCACCTTTTTCTGCCCCCAAAGAAAAATCCACAGCTGTCCCAACAGAGCTCCGTTGAGGTTGCTCACTCCCCTGTATCACTCACTCATTCTGTTTCTCCTGGCACTGCAGCCTGCCCTTTTGTACTGGGCTCCTGCCTCTGTTGGCACCTTTTTCTGCCCACAAAGAAATCTGTAGAAGTCCTGACAATGCTCCGTTGAGCTGGCTCACTCCCCTTCTCTCACTCGCTCATTCCATTTCTGCCCACGTTGCAGGCTGCCCTTTTGTATTAGGTTTCTGCCTGCATTGGCATAATTTGTAGCAGTTACAATACAGCTCCGTTGAGCTCGCTCACTCCCCCTCTCTCACTTGCTCATTCTGGTTTTCCCGCCACTGCAGGCTGCCATTTTGCAATGGGCCCTTGCGTGCATTGCTGCCTTTTTCTGCCAACAAACAAATCTGCAGCAGTCTCAACAGAGCTCCGTTGAACTCACTCACTCCACCCTCCCTCACTCACTCATTCTGTGTCTCCTGCCGCTGCAGGCTGCCCTTTTGTACTGGGCTCCTGCCTGCATCGGTGGCTTGTTCTGGACAGAAAGAAATCTGAAGCAGTCCCGACACAGTTCCATTGAGCTTGCTCACTCCTCCTCTCTCACTCATTCCGTTTCTGCCTGCGCTGCAAGTTAGCCTTTTGTACTGGGCTCCTGCCTGTGTTGCCGCATTTTCTGCCCACAAAGAAATCCACAGCAGTCACAATAGAGCTCTGTTGAGCTCACTCACTACCGCTCTGTCACTCACTCGTTCTGTTTCTCTTGGCGCTGCAGGCAGCGCTTCTGTATGGGGCTCCTGGCTGCATTGGCATCTTTGTCTGTCCACAAAAAAATTCTCAGCTATACCGACAAAGCTCTGTTGAGGTCGTTCAGTCTCCCTCTGTCACGTGCTCATTCTGTTTGTCCTGGCTCTGCAAGCGGCCCTTTTGTACCGGGCTTCTGCCTGCATTGGCGCCTTTTTCTGCCAACAAAGAAATTCGCAGCAGTCCTGATAGAGCTCCGTTGAGCTCACTCAGTCCCCCTGCCTCACTCACTCATACTGTTTCTCACACTGCTGCAGGCTGGCCTTTTCTACTGGGTCCCTGCCTGCATTGATGCCTTTTCCTGCCCACAAAGAAATCCACAGCAGTCCTGACAGCACTCTGAGTGAGTTCGCTCACTCCCCCTCCCTCACTTGCTCTCTCGTTCTGTTTCTCCCAGTGCTGCAGGCTGCCCTTTTGTACTGGCCTCTTGTGTTGGGGCCTTTTTCTGCCCACAAACAAATCCAGAGGAGTCCCGACAGAGCTCAGTTGAGCTCGGTCACTCCCCCCTCACTCGTTCCATCTTAATCTGTCCCAAACACTGATGTCCCACAGCGGCTGTGCTATTCTCCGTCAGGAGTGCAAAAACATATTTTAGCCAGGATGTGAAAAATGACAGCTGTACTGTTCTTAAGGAGGTGTGAAAGAATGCCACTGTTAAAAATGTGGCGTGAAAATATTACAAATTTGTGAAGTTACAAGGGTGTGTGGAAACAGTTGAACGCACGCTTGTAACACAGTCATGTTATGGAGTTTTGTCACCAAATTTTCAACATACGGATTTTAGGACCTCTGCTCATGAACAGTGCCACTGTCATTTTCTTAATCTGTCCCGACCACTAATTTCCACAGTGACCACATTATTCTGTGCTGCAACTCTGAAACCACATTTCAGTCAGGATGTGAAAAATGACAGCTGTACTGCTGATAAGGAGGTGTGAAAAAATGCCATTGTTGAAAATGTGGCATGGCAATATGACGAATCTGCAAAGTTACAAAGGTGTGTGGAAAGTGTGCGATGCACTCTTGTAACACACTCATTTGATGGGCTATCATCACCAAATTTTCAACATAGGCATTTTAGGACCTCTGCTCATGAACAGTATCACTGTCATTTTATTAATCTGTCGCGGACATTGATTTCCCACAGCGAACACTCTATTCTGCGCTGGAACTGCAAAAACACATTTCAGCCAGGATGGGAAAAATGACAGCTGCACTTTTCATAAGTAGGTGTGGGAAAATGGCAATGCTGAAAATCTGGAGTGAAAATATTATAAATTCGTGAAGTTGCGAGCGTGCGTGCAAACTGCGCAACACACGCTCGTAACACAGTCATTTTATGGAGTACTGTTACCAAATTTTCAACATAGCCACTTCAGGACCTCTACTCATGAACAGTGTCACTGTCATTTCCTTAATCTGTCACAAACATAGATTTCTGACAGTGACCGCTCTATTCTGCGCCGGAAGTGCGAAAACACATTTCCGCCAGCATGTGAACAATGACAGCTGTACTGTTCACAAGGAGGTGTGACAAAATGCCAATGTTGAAAATCTGGCATGAAAATATTGCAAATTCTCTAAGTTACGAGCCTGTGCAGCAACTGCGCAGTGCACGCTCGTAAAACAGTAATTTGTTTTGATTTTTCCAACCAAATTTGCAACATAGGCTTTTTTAGAGCCCACCTCATGAACACTGGCACTGTTGTTTCGTTAATCAGCCCCTAAAGGTGATTCCGTGCAGTGACCATTAAATCACCCTTCGGGCCCGATTAACACCATGACAGTGACAGTATTCATGAGGAGGGGTCTCAAAAACCCCATGTTGAAAATTTGGTGTTAAAATTCCAAAAAATGCCAGAGATATGCAGCAAAGTTGGAAAAACTCTATTTATTACATTATACAGCTTACCGGCATTTCCTCAGTTTGCAGTCGGCTTTGAAGAGTGCAGACATGTCCCTGGTCCACTGAAGATCGTCACGCCCAGCTCCAGAGGTAAGTATGGGGTGGGGGTGTGGAGTCAGTTGTGTGCAGTGGGTAGTGCGGGTTGTGGGTGGGGGCTGAGAGACTATGAGGACAGTTTTCTTTTTTTCTGGTACAAAAAAAAAACTAAAGACTTCGCGGGACTGTTTTTCCTTTACAGGGCCATGTGGCATACTGGGGTGGGCTCCCAGTGTACCACCAACAGCTTTCTTTTTTGGGGGGCCAGCTGTAGCCGATGGGGGATTGGGAACCCCCATCGGCAAACAACAAAAGGGAGGGGTTCTTTTGCCGATGGGGATTGGGCACCTACGGCAGACAGGTAAATGGGGGGATTCCTTTGTGCTGACAGGGACTGGGCACCCGTCGGCAAAACAACAAAGGGAGGATTCCTTTTGCGGCCGAGGATTGGACCTTACGTCGGCCAGACAGTTAAACAGGGAGGGCTATATTATGCTGACGGGGAGTGGGCTCCCTCGTCGTCAGAAAAATGGTGGAGAGAGTTAATATTGTTTTAACACGGCGTAAGCATGCCATGTTCACAAACATTATCAAGGTTTTACATCCCGCTTCTGTAATGATTTGGAGCCCTCATTGCAGCTTGATATTTACTGTACGATGAGGCAGCCCCTGATTGCAGTAGCATAAATTGTCACAAGTTGGTGCAAACGCCTCCAAACTTGTGTCACCAGCAGCCTGCCACGACATTGGGGGAAGTGGGACTAGCCTTTGCAGGCTGTGGGGGCATTGGCCACAACAGTGCCCTGCCTCCACAGCCTGCTTCTCAGTAAGCTGTCCCAATATGTTTCTTGCACTGCACGCAATCAACATAAAAAGGGTAGCATTCAGGAGATACAAGGAAATGTAGAAGAAGGCAGACAAGGAGGTGTACCAGGTAAAACAGAGGGAAGCAGAGAGGGCAGCAAGGCAAGCAAAGTCACAAACAGGAAAGTACAGCAAAAGAGGTGGCAAAAGGTGACAAGACTGTATTCAGTTACATAAGCAACAAGGGGAAAGCAAGGGGAGCGATAGTGAGGATAAGGATGACAGCAGAGTGCAGTATCTTGTGAATATAGCGAGTGAATGTTGTTGAGTCAATTTCAGCAACATAAAAATAGCGATTGCAAATTGGGCTATGTGCCCTTACTGGTGCACATTAAGTTCAGTAAGTTTGTTTCCTATGAAGTACAGTACATCTGTTATGTAGTATATAGGGATTTGTTTGTCAGGCCAGTTCCCAACTAGCTGTCTGGTGCTGTGGCTATAGTCACTGCCTGTGGTGCTGATGGACCAAACCTTACAAAATCTCTCACATCAGGGTGTTTCAAAGGACATCAGTGACCACGGTGTCATTGCATATGTGAGGGCCTCCCTAAAACATGTATCTGCCTCCGGCTTTATGTACAAAAGCAATCTCTTCAATTTTAATTGCACTGACTTTCTGACCAAGCTGAGTCTCATAAAATGGCAAGAATTATACCTTGCCCCCACAGTCACTGAGGCCTGTACTGTTTTTCAAAAAAGTTCTGAAGGTGGTGAACAAGCATGCTCCTTTTGTAAAAATGCAAACTAGGAAAAAGACCTGCCCTTGATTTACCAGAGAACTAAAAACGTAACTACAAGCCAGAGACTCACTTTGGAAAAAGGCTCAGAAATCCAAGCTTGTATCCGATTGGATAGCTTTCAGGGCAGCAAGGAATAATTGTACCAAACTCGTAAGGTCTGCCAAAGCACAATATTTCCAAAATGCACTAGATTCTTCAAAAAATAATGCCACACAATTCTGGAAAATCATAAGGGAGATCAAAGAGCACAGCTCATCTCCCTCCCTTCCTGCCCACTAAGATTGTTTCCCATGGAGACACCTTCACAAATAAGCATCATATATTAGAGCATTTAAATAACCACTTTGCTACTGCAGGGCTTTCCTTTGATATGTCCCCAGCTAACCACCTTCATACACAACCCCTCTCTACTGACCCCCCTCCAACCATCTCCTTTAGCACCCAGCCACAAGTTTAGCTTTGACCCTTCCCCTAATTCGTGCATCCAGTGCCCAACCCAAGTGTCAGAATGGTAATTAAAAAAAATGACTTGCTGACCAGGAGCCCAATCCTGGTGGCTGCCCTCTAGCTCCTCAAGTTCCTGGCGATGGGAGCCGAATCCCTGTGCCATTCAAAATCCCCTTCTCTCTTCCCCTCTCATGGAGGCCAGCACAAGATATCCACTCACTTTCTTAGTCAGCAGCCATATGAATTAATTGCGATTATAATTCATTAAAATTACATGCACACAGCTTGTTTTCATCAATCCCAGTTTGCTATATTTATTGCAAACCAGGATTAATGAAATAGATGCTGCATGTTTATGTCAACAATTGCTTTTGTGATTGATTCACATGGTGTCTGGCTGAGGAAGATAGTGGAGGGTTTGAGCCAGCCCCCATCTTTGAAGGGGCTATAACTACTGAGAGGGGAGTGCCACTGGATGCCAACAATGCTTAAGAATAGAAAATCATGGGGAGGGTGCTACTGGATGCCAAGAATATGGACACATGGGACAGGGTGTGGGGTGCCACAGGATGACAGGGATTTTTAGACATAGGGCAGCATGCAGGAGGGGGACCCACTGGATGCCAGGGATGCTTAGACATTGGTCAGGGTGTGAGAGAGGGGTACCACTGGACAACAAGGATACTGAGGCATGGGTCAGACAGTGTGTGTGTGTGTGTGTGTGTGTGTGTGTGTGTGTGAATGGATGCCAGGGACACTTACACATCAGACAGGGTGTGGAAGGGGGCTGTCACTGGCCACTAGGGATACTTGAAATGGGCTGGGTAAGGGGTGCCACTGGATGCTGGGGAAGTCTTGAATTGTGCAGGGTATGGGTTGTGGGTGCCACTGGATGCCAGAGACACTTGAAACGGGGCAGGGTTAGGGATCACCACTGAACATCAGGGATTCTTGTAATGGGGCATATTGTGTGAGGGGAGTAGCACTGGACACCAGGAATCCTGGACTGAGAAGGATGTGAGCCACTGGATGCCAGGAGTTTGTTGTCTGGAGCAAGCTGAGGGAGAGGGTAACACTGGACACTAGAGTCTACTTAGAAACATTGAATCATAGATATTGCTGACAGAAAAAGACCAGGGGCTCAATTTTCAGAGGGCCACCAGATCAGTGCACATTGCCACAGTTGTGGCAAACTACAGGTGCATCAGGGACCCTGTGTTCAGTTCCAGTACAAAGGGGGTCCCTGCACTGAAGTCTCGAGAGTAGCCACATTTGGAGGGTTGCAGCAAAGCTTTGGTGCACCAGAGGGTTTTGTTGGAGGGTCCTGTCAAGCTCCCCTTTGCCTGGTGCAACCGTAGCCCATACTCGTGATGTTGGGAGGAAAGACTGCATGGTACACAGCAGCTGTACCGGTGGGGGTGCCAGTAGTGGGAAGTATGGGCATAGCAGGATGTGGGAGGGTATACTGGTGGCACCAGGGCAGTCATGCCCTGGACTGTTCAACAGAGCCACAGACTGGGTACTGGAATGTATGCTAGCACATACTGTGTCCCAGACCCCTGCTGCTGCTGCCAGCCTTGCCAGATGACCCCTCATCAGACCGTCTGCTTGACAGGGGATAAGAGTCCATAGCAGTATGGGATGACATGTTGCAGTTGATGAGGGGCATACTCCAGGCAGTGCCACCTGCCCTGCTGCACAGCCACAGGTGCTGTAATAGTTATGGCAGAAGGGATGGGCACACCAGTTAGCAGTTGGCCCCAGGAGTCATGGGGTCCTTCTAATCTGCCCATAAAGAAAATCATATCATCTCCCTGAGGTCTGGCAGACAGCATGTAGGGGAGATGGCATGATTCGGGATAGCTGGCAGGGCTGGCAGCAACAGGGGGTTTAGAACATGGATTATAAGACTTGCTATTGTGGAAAGCGCACCTCTGGTGAGAGGTTCCTGCATAATATACTATATTTAAACTGTGTATGTTAGACTTGTGCTCTGCTTAGGGTACTCTCCTTTGTTCTCAGGCTTGTTGTTGTCTGCAAAGGATTGTGGGGTACTGGTGGTATACTAGATCTCACCACCAGTGCTCCCACTAGATTGCTACTCTTTCAGCCTTATTCTTGGCAGTGACCTACTTAATATCACTTTTAGCCCTTAAATTAATAGCAGGGCAAGCCTTTTTAAAGGCTTTATAACATTTCTAACATTATTTTTGTGGCGCAAAACCGAAGTAGCGTGACTCGCACTTTCGGTTTCTCCTAGTCTTAAAGACCTGTTCTTAGCAAGTGGGATGAGCTGCAGCGCAGGGCCACGATGGAGATCGCCACGCAGAGACATACGCCGCTTCAGTGCATGTCTATCGTGGTCCCGTGGACGAGGGGACGTGAAGGTAAAAGTTAGTGTTTTTGTTATATAAAGAACACAATAGGCATTTACATAAACCTGTCACTTTATGATCCCTATTCAAAATGAAAAAGGCAAATAAATATTGTACGACATGCAAAATGTACACCCTTGGTAAACAAACATCTAATTATACTTGTGAAAAGTGTGTTCTAGTTGGTGAACTACAGGAAGAAATTATACGACTACAACCTAAGATGTCTCTGAAATCAGACATCAAAGCACTAGAAGATTATATTGATCAAATGTCAATCTTAGTAGAAACAAACACCTCTCCCACTAAAACTGTGGATAATGACAACTGCTTGGTGTCCCATTTGAACACTCCACATGTCCTTGATTTACAGGACCCAACTGTTACCTCTACCCCTTTAGTCACAGCTGTTAGCTACCAACAGTTAAATATCAGCAAGGTTGATTCCTGGACTATGTTACCTTGCACAAAATTAAAGAAATCAATTAACAAACCTCTTTTACCTCCTGCTTCTTATCAAATCCCCACACAAAATTCTTTTGAACATCTGTCACAATTGATTGACAAAACTGTGTCAGTAAGTCCAGAAATTGGTACGAGAAATGAAAATAAATTAATCCAAAACAAGACCCTAGGTGAACAATTGTCAGTGTTAAAATTCATTCCCAACCCCCACCCCACTTTAACAAACCAGGAGAATTTAGTTAGTAAAAGGAGGTCTTTGTCTTGGGAAATTCCATAACAAAATATAAAGACCGTGTGGTCTGTAACCCTGACAAACAACATCGCACTTGCTGTAGTTATCGGGGGGCTAGGATTTCAGACATTATTTCAATGGTTAAATCAATTTTACAACCAGCTGGAGAAAACCCACTAGTGGTTGTACACGTAGGAACAAATGACATCCCCAAACTACCTCTACAACAAATTAAACAGGACTACATTTCCTTGTGTAATTTACTGGTAGAACCGGGTTGTGATATTTGCTTATCTGAAATTCTACCAGTCCCAAGAGCTTCAGAACAAATTACGGCCAAAATAAAAACTTTAAATGAATGGCTAAGAAAATGGTGTCTAAAACAAAATATTTCCTGTCTGACACACTGGGAGGAATTTCACCACAATCCATCCCTTTTTTGTTGAGATGGTTTGCACCTTAGAAAACGGGGAAGAACATTACTGGGATGCAAAATTGTTACCTTCATCCATTCACATTTAAACTGATGGTAAAGGGGGAGTTTAGGTTAACTACCAATACTCTTAACACTGGGACTACTCTTTCAAGTCATAATCTCCTAAATATCTTATCTCTTAATGCTCGATCTTTAAACACTGTAAAAATTGCCAAGCTGGAACTTAGGGCCCAATCTCTGGATCTATCCATACTAGCCATAACAGAAACATGGGGCAATGCTGATAGAATTTGGACTACAGAAATTCCAGGATATAAACATTATTTCAAAAATAGACCCGACAACAAGATAGGTGATGGGGTCAGTCTTTATGTCAGGGATAACATCATTTCTTATAAATCCACAGTAAGTGTCCAGTCTGAAAGTGTATGGGTGTACATTCAACCTAAAGGTTTTTTCCAAATTCTGGTTGGGACTTGCTATCGTCCTCCTTCGTTAGATCTTAGCCAAAGCTCACAGTTATTTGATGAAATCACCCAGCTAGCTAATAATGGCTCCGTTTTAATTTTGGGTGACTTCAACTTACCTACTATAAACTGGGATACTTTAACGGGTCTAAATCAATATGATCATACATTTCTTACTACTATCATTGACCTGGGGCTCTATCAATTGGTTAAGGAACCCACCCAAGGTAGTAACATCTTGGACCTCGTCATAACTAACATGGATATCCCTGTGAAAGATTTACTAATATCAGAACCTCTTGGAAATAGTGATCATATGTCCATAATTCTCACTATTTCATTATATGAACGCCCAGCAATAAATAAACAAAAAAATCAAACAGTACTATCGAGCAGACTTTCAAAAAATAAATCATTACCTAGGATCATTTGATTGGGATAACATTTTTTCCTTACTTAACACTGATGAAGCTTGGGATTTCTTAAAAACACAGATTCAAGTGCTTGAACATCTGTATGTTCCAGAAATACATAAGTACAATAACAAAGGTAAAATTCCACCATGGTTCAATAAATCTATAAAAAAACAAATCTCATGTAAACAAAAGCTATTTTCATTATTAAAAAATGTCCCACTAATCAAAACCAAGAATTACTAAGTAAATATAGGGAATCAGTTAGAATATTAAAAAAACTAATTCTCCAAGCTAAAAGAAATTTAGAATTTCATATCGCTCATACTAACGATTCTCATAAAGCATTATATGCTTATTTAAATAGTAAAAAGAGTACCAGTAGAACTATTGGCCCACTAAAAATTAATAATACAATAATAACCTCCGATTTAGTAACTGCTTCTACACTTAATAATTATTTCTCATCAGTTTTTGTTCAGGACCCATCCCAAATCCTTTTTGATGGATCTTCACTAGGCAACACTGAATATATGATTTCGCAGAATGATATCCACAAACTATTAACTACACTAAAGAAATCAACAAGCCCTGGACCAGACGATATTTGTCCCAAATTTCTTTTGGGAGTTAAAGATACCATTGCCCTACCACTTACTATTATTTTTAATAAATCTCTTCAGGAAGCAAGGGTCCCCCTTGATTGGTTGGCTGCAATAGTAACCGCCATATTTAAACAGGGTTCCCATTCTAAAGCTGAAAATTACCGTCCTATTAGTCTGACTTCAATTCCATGCAAATTACTGGGAAAAGTAATCAAAACTCTCCTCGACAAAGAAATGGAATCCTTAAATATAACTGACATAACCCAACATGTATTTAGAACAGGTCTATCTTGCACTACGAACCTGCTATCTTTTTACAATCATATTAGCATGAATCTTGACTTAAATATTCCATCCTATATTATTTTACTTGACTACAGTAAAGCATTCGATAAAGTGTCACATGCCATTTTAATAAACAAACTTATCCAATTAGGATTCTCACCAACATTAGTCTTATGGATTAAAAATTGGTTAAGAAATCGCACTCAGAGGGTTCGGGTTAATGGCACACTGTCTGAATTGAGTAGGGTGACAAGTGGTGTTCCCCAGGGCTCTGTCTTGGGACCCACCCTGTTTAATATTTTTATTAGTGACATGAAAATTTGTTCTTCCAACATCCTCATGAAGTTTGCTGACGACACTAAGCTTGGGGGCATAGTGAACAACACAGCCAATAAAAAAACATTATTGGCTGACCTTGCGTCAATCGAATACTGGGCTTCTATAAACAAAATGACTTTCAATATAACAAAATGTGCATGCAGTTCTACACTTGGGTAAAAATAACCCAAAACAGGTATACACGTTGAATAATATGATTATTAGGGTTTCCTGCTTAGAAAAAGATTTTGGGATTCTGGTAAACAATAAACTTTCTTCAACCTCCCACTGTAATAAAATAGCCAATCAAACTAATGCCCTCCTGCATAGGATAAACAGTACATTTATTTCTAACTCCGAAGAGTGTATCATGACTCTCTATAGATCCCACGTTAGACCCTATTTAGACTATGGTTCCCCTTTTTGGAGTCCATATTTAGTTTCAGATATAGACAGAATTGAACACATTCAACATAGAGCTACAAAAATGATCCCATATTTTGCTCACTTAGACTACGATACAAGATTACAGAAGACAGATTTATATTCACTTAAACTGAGAAGAATAAGAGGTGACCTTTTACAATTATTCAAGATTATTAATTCACCTGCTCTGATGAAGCAATGTGGCATATCATTGTCCACCAGAAAAATTGTGCCCAGGTTACACAATAAACAACTAGATATTGGTAAATGCAAAACTAACAAGAGACAAAACTTCTTCTCCATAAGAACTCCTAGGTTATGGAATACTTTGCCTCAGGATATCGTCGATTCATCTACTGTTACGACCTTTAAAAATAAACTTGACAAATGGCTAATAAAATAGTATTATGGTAATGATCCACACATGTGGAGGACAATCACGATGGGCCATGGCCTTCTTTTGTCCTTTAAACCAAGTAACCAAGTAACCATGCCAGCATACATACCTGGGCCCAGCCCCCTGGTCTGTTGCACAGTCAAGGGTATGTCTGCCCTGGTGCCACCAGTGTTCTCCCACACCACACTGTGCCTAGGCCGCCCACTACTGGCACTTCCACCAGTCCGGTTCCTGTGTACCACACAGGTTCTCCCCCAATACTTCTTACCACAGACACCAGGTACAAGGGCTGCTAGACCAGCTTATGGCTGGTCTAACTTCAGCCCCGAGTTGTGGCCAAAGTGAAGCTTCCAAAATCCCATAAAAGGGGATGCTGCAGTCCCGCTGTGGTGCAAGACCCCTTATAACCTGGGACACTGACACTTCGGGTGCAGGGATGATGCAGGGCTGCTTCGGCACATGGCATCCTAATTTAGACGCAGTCTGCATTTGAAAATCAGGATTGCTGCAACATTTGGCACAAGGTGCCACTTGTGTCAAATCCTTTTGGAGCAGGCACATTGCACCAAATGTTGGCCTTTAAAAATTGGGCTGCAGGGGTCCATCTAATCTGCCCATAAAGAATTTCATATGATCCCTCTGACCTAATGCCTTGAAGGTATTTTCTACCCAGACCCTGCATCTCTCCCTTGTCCCCCACCCATTTATAGACTCTGCCCCCACAACGTCTGTCAGTAATTTGTTGCAGCACTCCACAACCATCTAGGTGAAGTAACCCTTTCTGATGTCCCTCCTGATGCTTCTACCGATTAACCTTCATTCAGATCCTCTCATGACTGCAGTCCTGTTCCTATTTAATAGGTCTTCACTATTCACTCTTTAGAAAATGGGCTAGATTGTAGGAGCTGTTTGATTGGCTGAGAGCCACCTCAGAGGGGTACATTAAGTTTCAATACATGCCCACATGGAAACAAGTGCAAATTCAAGGTGCCCCATTACTGAGAGTATACATGGGCACCCTGAATGTTCAAAGAAAGTAGCCGCCATTTCTTGCCCCTCGCTTAGTGAGGCGTGAGGGCCGAGGCCTCCCCAACTATTTTTTTCTGACAAACGCAAGAGGTTTCCACTTTAAAATGTTAGTGCTAGCACATCGGGTGCTATGCGCTACTCTGTTACAAAAAACACATTTGTTTCCCTAAATTTGAAGTACTAGCAAAGTGCTAGCATGTTGCATGCTAAGCATTACTGCGAGACAGTCCCGCTCACTTCTGCGCTTCCACCTGACTGTGTTTCATCCTCGTAGAAAACAAACAGAAAAACACTTTTTTTAAAATCAATGACCTTACTATGGCTCCTTACGTCCTCTGCCATTCTTAACTCATAAGCGCCCTCCTCCAGCGATCACCGCAAAAGATACAGACATTCCTGGCAACATTTCCAGGAGCACTGGCCTCCTATAGCAGCGCCCTCTACTGACAGCTCTGACAAACAGGGAAATGCAACTGACAGGTAGTGATCACTTTACATAAAACTTTCTTTTTAATATATTTGAAAGATTTTATTTTCATTCTATTCCAATATTTCTACTAAAAAAAAAACTTAAACTTGTACCCATTTTCTAGCGCAATAATACTGCCCTCCAGGGTGGGTGGTATGGGCAATACGGACCTTCCAAGGCTATAAGGCCCTCCGCCTGCGCTGGGCCTCACATGCCTGGTGGTCCGGTATTGCTCAATACTCGCCCACCCTGTAGGTATCTGCTTGCATCAATTCCCCTCAGTAACTTGTATATCTCTATCATGTCACCCCACTCCCTTCTGGCCTCCACTGAATAAGTGTTAAGAGCCTCAAGCCATTCCATATAGAATCTGTTCTTTTGGAGCTGGCTCATCTTCATGACCCTACGTTGAACAGACTCTAGCTTATACTTTTCCTTTGTCTGGTGTGCACTCCAGAACTGTGCACAGTACTCCAGGTGGTGAGGCCTCATGACCTGTACATGGACAATATCACCTTCTTCCACCTACTGTCAAATCTCCTCCCAGTGCATCTCAGCATCTGTTATGCCTTGCTATTTGTTTTTACTACACTGGCTGGTTTGCCTGAGACAGTCACTAATAATGTCTCCCAGGTCCTTATCCTCTGATGTTGCAGACAAACTTACCTCAGTCCAGTACTCTGCACATGGGTTCTTCTCCCCAGTGTGCATCACTTTGAACTTTTCGGCATTGAATTTCAATGGGCAACCTCTCCAGCCTCTCCAGATCCCTCTTGAACTCCCTTATCCTTTCCTGGCTTTCTGACTTGTGGTATATGTTTGTGACATCTGCAAGGAGATGGATCTTGGCCTGGGTGTCCTCCTTTATGTCACTGATGAACATATTCAGCAGGACAGATCCCTGCAGCACCCCACTCATGAGCTTCCTGTCCTCTGACATGACCCCATTTACTAGCACCCTTTCTTCTGACCAGTTCCCTACCCATCTGACCAATTCCATGCCCACTCCCAGGCCTTCCAGCTTCCTCAGCAGGCTATTGTGTGGCAATGAGTCAAATACTTAGCTGAAATTGAAGTAGAGTACATAGAAACTTAGAATTTGACGGCAGATAAGGACCACTTGGCCCACCCATTCTGCCCATTTCCCTACCTAATGGATAAGCTGCAGATCCTAGTTAACCAGCAGTCTACTTCTTCCTACCCCAACCCCCTAGAGTTGCCTTATGACTGTCCCATGCATGCTTGAATTCCACCACTGTTTGTGACTCCACAACCTCCTCCGTTCCATGCATCCACAACCCTCTCTGTGAAGAAATACTTCCTTAAACTACCTCTGAGCTGCCCCCCATCTTCAAATTGTGCCCCTTGTTCTTGCACACCTCTTTTTTTGAAAGATGCTACCCTATTGGACTTTGTTGATTCCCTTGAGGTACTTGAAAGTTTCTATCATGTCCCCCCTCTCCCTCCTTTCCTTGAGGCTATAAATATTAAGCTCCTTAAGTCTCTCTTCATATGTCTTCCGGTGCAGACCCTGCATCATTTTAGTTGCCCTCCTCTGGACAGCTTCCATCCTGTCTATGTCTTTGCGGAGATTGGGTCTCCAGAACTCCAGTACTCCAGATGGGGTCTCACCAGCTGTCTGTACAGAGGGATAATAACTTCCTGTTTTCTATTGATGATGCCTCTCCCTATGCATCCCAGTATCCCCCAAGCCCTCCTTGCTGCCCTTTCACATTGCTTGCCCACCTTTAGGTCATCTGATATGACTACCCCTGGTCCCTTTCCATTTTTGTTGTTGTTAGTATCTCACCCCCCCATTGTGTACTCTTCCCCTGGGTTTTTGTTTCCCAGGTGCATTACCTTGCACTTCTTAGCATTGAATCTAAGCTGCCATACATTTGACCATTCCTCTAACCTTGCCAAGTCCCTTCTTGTCCTTTCCACCCCACCTTGTGCATCAACTCTGTTGCAGATCTTTGTGTCATCTGCAAAGAGACATACTTTTCCTTCCAGTCCCTCTGCAATGTCACTTATAAAGACATTGAAGAGGACCGGTCCTAATACTGAACCCTGCGGTACCCCACTAGTAACCCCCTTTCTTCAGAGTGGACTCCATTTACTATTACTCTCTGTGTCCTATTCTCCAGCCAATTCTTTACCCAGGCTGTCATCTTGGGACCCACTCCCAGGCTGGCGAACTTGTATATTAATCTTTTGTGTGGGACTGTGTCAAATGCCTTGCTAAAGTCTAGGTAGGCCATGTCCACAGCCCCTCCCTGATCTACTACTTTGGTCACCCAGTCAAAGAAATCTATCAGATTTGTCTGGCATGACCTTCCCGCTCTGAATCCATGCTGCCTTGGGTCCTGTGCCCTCTGGCCTCTAGATACTTGACAATTCTTTCCTTCAGAAGTGATTCCATCATTTTCCCTACCACTGAGGTTAAACTAACAGGTCTATAGTTTCCTGCTTCTACCTTGCTCCCACTTTTGTGAAGGGGAATCACATCTGCTCTCCTCCAGTCCTCAGGTACCACCCCATCCTCCCATGACTTGTTAAAGAGGGTAGTCAGTGGTGTCACTAGTTCTACCCTTAGTTCTTTTAGAATTCTGGGATGAATCCCATCAGGCCCCATTGCTTTGTCCACCTTCAGTTTTAAGAGTTCTTTCAGAACCCTTTCTTCTGTAAATGGGCTGGTATCAACTTCTGTATCCAGAGTGTTTCTACTGTTTGTTTTAGGTACCTTCCCCTCTTTCTTTGTAAATACTGAGCAAAAATATGTGTTTAGTATCTCTGCCTTTTCACAGTCACCCTCTGCCCACCCTCCCTCCCTCCCCTTTATTAAGCCTCACTATCCCTCCCTTGGTCTTCCTTCGCTCCCTGATGTACCTATAAAAGGTTTTATCCCCCTTCTTAACTGAGTTGGCTATCTTTTCCTCGGTTTGGGCCTTTGCTGTTCTGACTGCCTTCCCAGCTTCCTTTTGCTTTAACTGATACAGTTCTCTGTCCTGCTCCTTCTGTGATTCCTTGTACTTCCTGAATGCTTTCTTTTTCTCTTGAACCTTCACTGCCACTTCCTTTGAGAACCATAGTGGTTTCTTACATCATTTCATTTTGTTTATTTGCTTCACACAAAAGCTTGTTACCTCTGTGATGGCAGTTTTTATTATTCCCCATTGTTCTTCCACCCCTCCTTCCTACCCATTTGCTAGTGCATTCCTTAGGCACTCACCCATTTTGGCAAAGTCAGCCCTCTCATGGCCAAAGAGCCTTCAGCTTTAGGGCCCCCTCCTGGTTCAACACACTGCCCCCCTCCATCTCCGAAGCTCCAACTATATCGTGCTTCAAAACTTCCTTACGTAGCCACCTTATTAACACCCGATGCTGTAACTGCCACTAGTCAAAGCCGTACTCAGTACTTATGACAAAGCTTATTACTAAGCTGCTAAGGATGACATAACTCTGGTATTGCTTGCATCCATCCTACCTGTACCAGCTTGTTTGTACCTATGTCTTAATTTTACTGTTATACCTATGTGTTGTACTGCTATACTGTGTATTTTGGTTTGTCTTACTGTGACAAGGTACCTTTGTAAATGAGCCTATGGCTCAAAGGTTTTCCAAACTGCTGTTTAAATAAAATAAAAATAAAATGAGATAAATAAAGTCCAGTACTTTTGCCTTTGTATGACTTGACTCTATTGCTGTGTTTGTTGTGAACCATACTGTTCGATGGTTGCTAGTTCCCAGATGGCTACCCACTTCTACATCTGTGATCCTCTCTTCATCTCCATTTGAGAGAACCAGGTCTAATATTGCTCCCTCTTGAGTGGGCTCCAATACTAGTTGTCTAAGGCATGCCCCCTGTAGGGCATCTAGAATAACCCCACTCTTCGAAGTGGCTGCTGCAACTGCACTCCAGTTAACATCCTGCATATTCAGATCTCCCATCAGCAATATCTCCCCTTTTTCTGCCATTTTAAGTATACTTTCTATCATTTCCTTGTCCATTTCCTCCCCCTGAGAAGGAGGTCTGTAAGCAACCCCTGTGTGGATTGTGGTGCCATTGCCAGTCTCCAAATTTACCCACAGTGCTTCTTCTCCTCCCTGTTTACCCTTTTGTTCCATTGCTTTGATTTCTTCCCTTATGTAAAGAGCTACTCTTCCTCCTCTTTTACCCTCCCTGTCCCTCCTGTATATAGTGTATCCTGGTATGTTTACATCCCAGTCATGGTTTTGTGTGTACCATGTTTCTGTGACTGCCACGATATCCAGATGTTCCTCCTCCATCTAGGCCACTAATTCAGGAAGCTTGTTACTCAGACTACGGAGTACTTGGTACATGGGTTAAGTGAAGAAAGATGTACCACTATAACCACCATGGCTGCTTGGTATAGGGTGTGGTAAGGTTGGTGAGTGGCATTGTGATGAGGTACTGGCCACCATTCAAAATACTGACAGTACTGGAGAAAGGCCAGCATTGTTTATAAAAAATAGGGTGTATCTCTTATTAAATTTCCTTTTAAACAAGTTGGAAAATCAGCTGCAAAAAACATGTTAAAGCATCAGTTAGGGTTAAATACTAATGCCGCAAAAGTAAGAAAAAGTGACATTAGATTAAAAAGCGTGCCCAGGCCTTGGTGAATCAGTGGAATGATGTTCCTTGGGATATGAATGATTGTACAGTGTTGCATTGGTGCTGCCCTGTCTTTGGCACCCTCTCTCCAAACACCTATGAGTGTTTTTCTGTGCCTGAAATGACAGTATCAAAGTTAGGTCAACATCAATGCTGCATCAGCCTACTGTTCAAAACACCATGCCACAGATTCAACAAAGCTCAGGGGATGTTTTTTACCTGACTGTCACATTTCATTGTACTACTGTCTGTATCACAGCCACTGTTTATTTTCTCTTGGTAGCTCATACATGCCTGTATATTGTTTTATTAACATTGATTTCACTTCACTGTTCTATGTATTTTTCTCCCTGTATGCCTCTTTGCAGCTCAAGTTGCACCTGTAAACAAGTCCTGGCTTAGTGTGCCTTTTCAGATCAGTTTTCAGTAACTAATAAATACATAATTAAATAAAAAAGTGTTATTTTGGGGGAAGGGGAGCATTAAGGTTCAACATTCGCTTATGCTTTAACATAGTTCCTTTGCAATTACCAGTAATTTTAATATTAATCCTGCAGAGGTAGAATTAAGACAATCTGGAGTGAGAGTTGGAATACAAAAAACTGAATATGTTATCCCTTATATAAGTATGGTATACAGTCAGGCACCAAATGCTGAGCTAAAAGGGAAACAGCAGAGCTGTATTTAGGTCAGAAAATAAAAGCAATGCAAACACTATATAGTGCCTGACTAACTTATGGTGCACAAAATGAAATTATGATTTTTTTCATTTTCATTTTTTTATTTCTAACCAGGAGGTGAACTGGGCACCTTCCTTTTTCAGTCACGCCTGACATTTAAAATACAACAATAAACATCACAAACAATTAACAAATGTACAGTCAGTAAACATTACCAGATTTTTTGACAATTGATGTTCTTCCCAACATGTATCTGCGAATAGCATCTGAAAAAAATTGCTGGATTTGTTAAAGCCGTAGTGGTTGTTTCTAGGGGTGGGCAACATTACCATTTCTCTATCTATGCCTAACTTTGCTTGATGCAGAAAAAACAATAGCTAAATTTCTCACTTCACAGAATTTTTTTATAAGACAAAAATTGCCTTAAAATCAGCAAAAACCTTCGTGAGGTGACCAAAATGTGACGCAACATGGGGAAATAGTAATTTGTGAAATTTTTAAGTTCAAGCAGGAAATGACGGAGGGGGGTTAAAGTTCAACTTTCAACTGAGCCATCTCATGGGCTAGTGTTCTGGGACTTACCACCTAGTTTCTCAGTGTCTGTTTTGATAAAGCCTGGCATTCAGACAGTGAGATTATGTCTCATACTGCAGTTTATTCAACATAAAAGCAGTGTAAAACTTAACAAACATTAAGTGAAACACATGTGAGCTAAACCTATTCACTGAGGGAACTTATTTTTGATCAGACTGTATTACCTTTGCGTAGTTTATGGTTTTATTAAACTTCAGTTTTTGGGAGTTCAAAATTTGAAAAAGAGAGGCTTCAGACTCTGCAGCCTGCTGCAGTGGAACTGTTGGGGTGGTCTTCAGTGCAGCAGACTGCTACTCTGCATAGTACATTTTCTTTATTGTTTATTTTTGTAAAAAAAAATCAAAATGTATTGTTACTTGCTTTTTTTAATATTGCACTTGTGTGGTGAGTGCTGTACTGTGATTCTGCCATGCACTGTTTGTGCATGGACCAATCATTCTGGCACATACACACAGTAGGCAATCACAATGTTGCAGCGAAGGCACACAGAGTATACTGTATGTGCGTGTCCCTTATACCATAGCACTTATTGTGGTAGCAACTGTCAGCCAGCACTGCAGAACACAGAGAATCCCCATACTTGTTTAAATCCGGATCTATCCTACAATGTTTTGGCTCCGCATATGGGTGTTTTGCATTTTGCCTTGTCCTACCAGCATAGAGTGAATCTGCACACCTGTTTTAATACCAGATTTAATACTACAACAATATTCTGACTCCACATGCCAGTGTAGTGCGTTGTTGGGTATACTGTATACAGCTGCTGATCATTTTTGCATCCAGAAGCATAGAAAAAATTCCCTATACATGTTTAAATACCAGGCTTAAGTCTCCTAACATTTTTTTGACTCCACATAAGGACATTTTGTCCTGTCCCAGCAGCATAGGGGGAATCTCTGAACCTGTTTAAATATCAGACTTAAGTCTCCTAAATCTTTTTCTCTCCACATATGTATGTTTTGCCCTGTTGTAGCACAGAGGAAATCTGTATATGTATACCTAGTAAAATATCAAATTTAAGTCTCCTAAAATTGTCTCACTCCACATAACTGCATTTTGACCCTGGCCAGAGTCAAATACTACCCCAGGTATCTATGTCCATTGTGCTGTAATGCACAGATAGGAGCTGCTGTACCAGATATTTGGCTACTGGTCCACATATCCATACTGAAATGTATGTATAGGGATGCTGAATGGAGCAGGGCATGCACTACTGTGAATTACACCATCCCATAAAGTTCTAGAATGGCATGTTCAGAGAAGTACCATAAGTTCTTGAGGAAATCTGCCATTTGGGACAGGTTTGTGCAATCAACATTCTAAATCCCATGTTCTCCCCAAAAGCAGATGGCAATAGATCAGTTGCCAGCATTTTGGCTGTTGTTGCAGTCAGTTCATGTGCAATAGCATGACTGGGTGAGCATTTGGCATGATGATCAAACATGCTATGCAATTAAGAGTAGACCTTTCTAGGTTCTGGGCTACTAAATGGCTGGTCTCAGTGTGGTGGAATTGCTCTTGGTGTAGTATTTAACTCCTGGGGATTCACAAGTCTCAATAAGATGTGCAACATGTATACAATTATTGTACTATACAGTACATGGTGTCATAGAACACAGAAACACTCACAATGTACAGTGTAACATGTACATATAGGGTAGGATAAAATCACTGGAAATATGATAAACATTAGAATTTTCTGGAAATAAAGAATAATCACTGGAAATCTTTGGAAGTAGAATAACATTAAAAAACATTATTACAAGCTCATTCTCAAATCTATACAGTACTGTATCTCAAAATACAGAGTCCAGAGTGAACAAGTACTAGTAATCCTCAGCTTTTAGCAATATTGAAGTCATACATTATTTATGCTTGAAACTATATTTCTCATTGGACTCTGCTGCTTCAAGGAAATTAGAATTTGATATAATAAAAGAGTAGACATGTGCACATGTAAAACTCCAATTTAATTTGACTTGAAGTTCAGCTTTTATTAAGGGTACCAGCATTCTGTTTCTCTTGCCAGTCTACAAATTCCCCGTTAATGAAAAGACATGCCCCACAAAACTGTTGCTAGCAGGGATGGACAACACAAACTGCAAGATCTTGTATAGCATCTTGAATTCAGGTACTTTGTGGAAACATGCTACCCATCTATCAGCAACAGATCAGTTCTCCATTCCAAGCAAGAATGGCACTGTTGTGATTAATGTGAAGTCTGAATACAGCAAATCCATATGAAATCCATGCCCATTCTGTAGGTTCAGCATCTTCACTGCATTAGATAGTTCATCCCACAATATTGCCTGTTGTAGGGAGAATATCTACATCACCCTGAGGGCACTATTATCAAAATCAAACCATTTATTCAGGTAAGCCTGTGCCCGAATATAAAAGCCAGTCAAGTCTTTATAAATGCTCTCTGACAGTTGATGGGCATTTTTTGAGAGCTGAAGTGACTTTGTACACAAAGACCTTGTCTTCAAGTCTTTTCTCCAATTCACTCAACAGATGATGCATCATGCAATAGACCTCTGGAGCAGTTAATGGATTGCTTTTAAGCTGGGTGATACACTTGTGGAAAACTTGAAGGATATAATGCATGAAATGCAAGTAGCACTCTCCCTCTTACACATCATTGGGGTTGCTGTATTAATCTTCACCGGACTCTACAAATTTCCAGAATGAAGGATGACATTCATCTGGCCCTTGCATTAATAAGGTAACTTTTGATGGCTGAGAATCACTCTATGAGCCTGATTACAGCTGGAAGAAATAACAGCCATGTGGTTACTACGTGCTGCAGGGTCTCCTTCCAATCCTGATCAACAAAGGCAAACATTTCTTTGAGCTGGTGAACCTTCTTTGCAGATCCAGAAAATCCACTGTAGATTTTTACAACAAGGGCCTCCAGAGCAAATTGTGTCAGAACCTTGCTTGCATTCCTTGCACAGTTGTGGATAAAGTGGCATAAACAATTTGTATTTATATATTTATTTAGAGTCTAGGATTACAAGTACCTTTGAGCCAAAACTCTTTTACAAAGGTTCCACGTCAATTGAGGTACAATACAAACATTACATAGAGTTGAGTAACAATGCAGAAATGGTGTACAGACATTTTCAGGCAGCTAAAATACATTACATTTAGGGAGAGTGGGTACTGGGTGGGCAGGGTAGCTGAGGCTTGGAATGGACACAAAAAGAGCAGTGCAGCTATGGGCATTTGTCAGGCCTCAAAAATGTGCTGGGGGTAGGGGCCAAAAACAGGAGCTGAGGGTAGGCTGCAGGATGATGGAGAGAGGGGGTAGGAGTAGAAGTGCTAGGAGGGAGATCAAATTATGAGGGACAGTTGCAGGAGCTAGAGGCAGCTAGGTTGAGGTGAAGGTTGGCTTTGAATGGGCCTAGCTTTTGCAGAGAGAAGATGTCTTTGTTACGTCCATTAATCCAGCTAGGAGCTCGGTACGCAAAGGATCTTTGGCCCTGTGTGGTGCGGCACTGAAGAATGTGCAGCATTTGATTTTCTGAAGCCCTGGTGAGGCGGGAGGTACTTGCTGTATGGAGAAGAGTTTGGACTCCTGGGGGAGCAAGATGTAGTATAATTTTCTTAGCCATTAGACAAGTTTGGTACTTGATATGGTTCGATAACTGGAGCCACCCTGTTTGGGTGTAGAGGTCACATGTATGGGTGAGATGGTGGGATCCTGTGATGAGTCGGCAGGCTTTGTTTAGTGCCAAGGATAAGCACCTGAGGGCTGTGTCAGTTGCAGAGCCATAAACAATCAGTCCATAGTTGATTAGAGAGACCACCGAGCTCAGTACTGCTATCCTTAAGGCATCAGAGGAAAGGCATTGCCTGTGCCTGTAGAGGAGACCAATGCGTGTGTTTGCCGCTTTGGCGATGCTTTCTATGTGGATGCCATAGGATAGGTTGCTGTCTATGGTGATTCCCAGATATTTAAAGGAGTGAACCTGTTCAAGGACAGCACCAAGGCAGTTTATAATATTAAAGGGTTGAAGCCTATGTTTGTTGTGGGAGCCACAGAAAAGCATTGACTTGGTTTTCTTATAGTTGAGAACCAGCTTTTGACTACTAAACCATGTTTCAATGGTGGTGAAGCCTTTCTGAAGCTTATTTTGGAGTAGGTGGGGGTCCTGTTGGGTGGTATGAATAATAGTATCATTAGCATAGAGTAGGATTTGTTCCGGACAGAACTGTGGAAGATTGTTCAAAAACAGGCTAAAGAGGAGTGGCCCAAGAATGGATCCCTGGGGGACTCCTGAGTGTACGGATCTAGCATCTGAGAGGACATCAGCAATTTTCACTTTTTGGGAATGGTTTTCCAGGTAGCTCTTAAACCAAGTTGTAGACTCGGGGAAAGCCCAGCTTTTAGCAGTTCTGTGAGGAGTATTCAAAGATGGATGGTGTCAAAAGCCTTGGTCAGGTCTATGAGGACCGAACCAGTGAGGTAATTATTGTCCGGGGAGTTGTGAATTGCTCCTGTGAATTCAAGGAGGGCAGATGTGGTGCTGTGGCCTTTTCTAAAGCCATGCTGTTGTTTACAAATGATGTCATACTTGTCCAGATAGTCCATTAGCTGGTCAGATACCAGATGTTCAATGGCCTTGGGGGGTAGTATGGATATAGGCCTTTATTTCCATGAAGGGCCTTGTTCCCACTCTTGTGGACTGGTGTCATGGCGGCGGATTTCCATCTGTCAGGTAACTGGCCAAGGGTGAGGGAGAGGTTGAAAATCCAGGTTAGAGGAGATAGCACTTTATCAAGAGTAAGGGACAGCAGTTTGAGATCGAGTGAGTCACCACTTATTCTAGATCCAGCAATTGCTTTACAGACACATCTATGGACTTCATGTGTCCTGTCTGCTCTGAAGTAAAAAGGGGGTGACTTGAAAATAGGAGTTGGGTGGAGGAGGGTGCAGGAGGAAGGTCTTCATCGAAGAAGTCTGGATGAAGAACACTACCGAGGTCAGTGAACATGTTATTGAACGTGTTTGCTATAGTGGAAGGGTCAAGAGTTAAAGTCCCATCCACATCCAACATTGAAGATGATGTTTTGGGCAGTTTTCCTGTAACTTCCTTGAGATTATTCCAGAAGGACTTCCCCTTTCTCCAGGTGTAAGGGCATCTTTGTAATAGTTACTTTTCTTCAGGCTTATTTCTTTGGTGCAGTAATTTTGGGCACGTTTGTAGTTTTGTATATCTACTTGCCTACCAGTGGCCCGAGCCTGAAACCAGAGGTGGTCCCTAGTTTTCAGCAATGTAAGGAGATCAGCAGAGAGCCAATGATTGCTAAGGCCTTTTGCTTTCCTCATTTCGAAGGGGCATAAACATCACAGGCAGCATTGAAGGAGCTGATGAAGAAGTCAAGCACAGAGTTGACATCCAATGCATGGAAGATAGGTGACCAGTCTTGTTGTCTAAGGTGTGTTTTGAGGTGCTTCAGTTGACCACGTGGAAGGATTCTGCTGTTTATTAGTTTGGGTGGTGGAGAGCTGAATTTGTTAGACCATTCACAGGTGACTGGGGAGTGGTCACTTAGCGTATCTGGGAGAACTGAGAATTTTGAGATGCGGGATGGGTGGCTGGTCAGTATCCAGTGTAGGAGGGTGCTTGTCCCAGCCTTATAGTTGAGTCTAGTGGGGGGGAACGACCAGCTGGGCTAGGTTGGCAGCTGAGATGGCATCCTTGTAGCCACTCATATCTGATCCAATCCAATTTATGTTAAAATCACCCATTAGCATTATCTTGGTGCCTGGTGGTTCGGAACGTACAAGGTCAAAGACGGAGTTGAGACCTTTACCTTGATGCTTAGGAGGGATGTAGACAGCAGCAATAGTCATTGCCTTGTTGTGAGTCCTGAGTAGAATTCTGATGGGTAGTATCTGGGCAGTAGAGATTGAGGTGGGGGGTTGAACACGGTGCCCCAGGAGAGAGTCTTTGAGGTAAACAGCACATCCACCACCTTTTTTCATGGTCCTGTCAATTCTGAATATGTTATATCCTGGTAGGGTAATTGCACTGTTGGATATTTTCGGAGTGAGCCAGGTTTTGACAATCACAAGAACATCAGGGTTGTGTTGGTGTGCAAATAATTGCAAGGCATTAAGTTTGGGTAGAAGGCTACAGATGTTAATCTTTGCAAAGGTGAATCCCCCAGAGTTACTCTGCCAGAGGTCGGAGCTTAGGATTGTGGGGCCAGGGTTAGGGTGAATATTGCCAGACAGAAGTAGCAGTAGAAGCAAAAGCTTCAGGGTGCACCAGCATAGCTGTTTGAGGGAGATTTTATTCAACCATTTCTTATTGGAAAGAAAGCTACTCTGTAAACAATGGTCACAGTAAGTGGTGACATAGGGCAGAAATGAGAGAGGGAACAGGTGAACGTAAATCACCCCATCTTGATTCCAGGAGCGGTGCAAGCCTGTCCTGGTGGAGGTTAGATATGGAGGGCGTAGCCCAGTGGGTATGTTCCCTGAGTGCCGGTAGATGTTGTCCAGCTGGAAGTACAGTGGGAGATTGGGATGGCAGGCTTCAGGCAGGAATGCCATGGGAAACAGGGAGGAGACAATAACCAGACAGAAGGGCAGAGAGGGGAGGGCCATAGTGGATAGAGAGGTGAGGGTAGTAGAGGGCAAGAAAGGTCTGAGGTAGGGGGAGATAACCAGACAGGAATGGAGGTGAAGAAGGGAAGGGGGGATGGGATGGGTGCAGTAGGAGATATGAAGAGGGTGTCAGGCACAGAAAGGAGGCAGGGGCAGTGAGGGGACAGAGTTGATTAGTAGAGCGGGTGGAGGAGCAGGGAGGAGTGAGAGTGGGTTGTAAAGAGAAGAGGTACAAGAGACAGAGTATCCAATAGGAAATGAAAGGGCGGGTCCCTAGGCAGAAGTGGGCAGAGCTAAGGCCTATTTAATTAAGGTGGGAAGTGGGGGAGAGAGGGCGGGCAAAAATTTTCTTCTGAAAACCACTGAAGTCTATGGGTGCAGAGCCCAGCAGAACAGTTTGAATCAGTCAAGATTGCAGGGCCAATCAGTGGCTGCATGGAGCACAACAGTCCAATAGGAGATGAAAGCAACAGGCAGTGGCCAATGGAAGCCTTTCAGCACTTCTCAGTTCAGTCTAGGAGCTTATCAGCAAGAGGAGGGTTCCTTGGCAGCGAGCAGTGGTGGCGTGGGCGGCTGGCCCAGGTAGCCCCGGCCACTCAGATGTTTTCCTGATCAGGGGCTGAGAAATCTAAGGGAAGAAACAGAGCAACAGATTGAATTTGACGATATTATGTGGGGTATCTCTGATTCCAAGTGGTTGAACACAGAGTGGTGTTTTCTGCAATGCACAGATGCATTGTCTGCAAAGTAGCTAGAGATGTTGCAACTGTAGTCATTTTTGACAAAGGCATTCAGTTATTTTTTTAAAGATGGCTTTGGGTGTTCATGGTCCTCATAGAAATCTGGAAATTTGGGCTGAATGTCACTTTTTGCCATTGGGAACATATTTTTGTTTCCTTTGTTGGATGCATCAGAGGCCTCTGAAAAACATGATGTTTCCAGTTCATTCAAAAATAATTTCTTTGAATAAGGCACCATTACATCAATCTTTCTAATGTTTCTAAGCCCTAATATACAATCACTTAGATTTCCCTTTCATTTCTTATTTCCGATCTGGGGCAATATTTGTAACAATTCATGGATACCCTTCCCTGTTATTTATCTTTTCTGTCTTCTCCTTTTTTTTCTCTATTTCCTTCTTCTTTCTGTTCTCTCGTATTTTCTTCTATGGGATATTTTCTTTCTTTACTCATATCCTCCTTTTACAGTTTATTAATTGTACCTCTTCTTGAATCATCCTCTCACTACTGTTACTAGGCTAAACTCTAGATATTGCCCTGTATTGGCCTTATATATGTAGGATATCTCTAACACAATGTTTATACAATTTTGTATTATTCTTTATCGCTATTTGATATCACTGTCTTTTGCTGTTCTCCTTTGTTGGTAACAGCCTGTATTTAGATTAATCGTATAGTCATGTACAATTTATTCACCTTTGTCTTTTTACCAGTATTTGGAGGATACTTTAGATCTATATGTTATGTATGTCTTGAAACTTTTTGAAAACTTCAATAAAAATAAAAAGTGAAAAAAAAATAAGGCACCAACATATTTATGACAGTGCACTTTGACTTTGTCTTCCCACAGCTTAGTTTTGAAGCGATTGCCAAGTTAGAATAAATGTTCTGTGCCAGTTTACTTCCACAATCCATGGACAGGTACAAATGGTGATGCTGCACTCCATGGTAAACTATTGCAACATCAGTAGCTGTAACTTTCATAGTCTCTGCTGTCTGACTCCGTGGCTAGATGAATTTGGTCATAAATATGTTCTTCTTTTGCACCTCAACACTTTGCTGGTGTTTCTCAGCTTTCTGGTGATTCTTTAGTGCCTCTTCTCCATCCTACTTAATTGTAAAAGTAGTGCCTCAGGAAACACATTTCACAGAACTGTCTATGCCTGGCACTGACTTCACCGAAGGACATTTTTCCTCCCACTCTTTGTTGTAGTTGCAAAATCTCTTGTCCTTCTTTGGCGGCACTGGACTGCTGGTGGTGGCGTCATTTTCTGTCTCCAAAGCCAATACTCTTTTCTTGCCATGAGAACATTCATTCGGACTACAAAACATGTTGTTTACACTCCCAAAACTATGCGACTAGAACACTTAACTAAAAGCCAAACCAAAACAAAAAATAATAGATTGCTCATCATGTACAAAGCAAGAAGAAAAGTTTCATGGTTTCTAATAAGCACTCCCCAGAAACAACCTTATAAAAGATGGTGATGTGCACACAGCTGCTAATCATAGGTATGATACATTTTGGGAGGGTTTACGCCCGATGTTCAATGTGGGGAATAGTGCCTCCCACAACTTCTACTTAAACCCACCTCTAACACACCTCCCTTGCTTGGGGTGTGTTTTTGTCCCTGAGCTCCCTGTGTGGCTCATGTCGCTGTGCTTTTTGTGCTGCCTGCTTTGCTCTTTGGTTTGTGTCCTCTTCCTTCATGGGTCTCCCCTTCCCCTTTCATCCTGCATTCCCTCTATTTGTGCTCTACCTCTTCTTTCCTGTGTCCATTGCTCTTCTTGGTGCCTCCTCCACCTCCCTGCTCCTGTCCTTTCCTCCCCTCCATTCTGGTGTGTGCCTGGGTTCTCAACCTTCCATATTTTTGGGGGGCTTCATGGCATGCTTCATCCCACCACCTGGCACTTATGAGCATCCAGGCTCTTACATTCCTCTACCCGACTCACCTCCCGTGCCCCACCTGCTGCATGTCCGTTTCCTGTCCATTCCCAGTCTCAGTCCCTACCACCTCCTTGCTTCCCCCATGGCATACCAAGCTCATTTCTCTTTTCATGTACCCTGCTATCCATCTGATGAATGAACCACACCAGACCTTAGCATTTTCATTCCCATGCTCAGTGAACAGGGGTTTTCTACCTGAATCTGTTAACAGCTTTTACTGATTTATTGCTCCATCTTACTCACAATTGAGGTTCACTGTTCCCTGTCACACCCCTCTGCATGCCGTCAGCTTCTCAGCAACTCGGCACTCCTTCTCACCAGGCATCTATCCCTGCTTCATGGACCTGGAATACATGGAGGTAATTGAAAGTCACATTTTTTCCTGTTCATTTTGCTGTTTTATTTGCCCTACATGCACCTAAACATTGCCTGTCTGTGACTCGGAGTGTTACTGTCAGCTACCACACAGCGCAGCTCTTCATTACAGCCTACCGGTTCAAATACGGTCTTCACTCATTCAGTGGGTAACTGAAAACAGTGTAATTATTGGGAGTGGTTACTAGTCTACCACTATTGTGAAGATTTGGGCACCAAGTATGGTGTTGTTCCTTGGTCTGGATGGGATTAATCAATTAATTTAATTCTGTTATTTCTTTCAAAAACTTTACCTGGACAATTATACTAAGTTCATATCAGCTTGTTTCCAGATACCTTGGGGGGGGAGGGGTAGAGATCAAACAGATGCTTGCATACTTCCTGTGCTGGCAGTCCCATTTCACAGCCCACCACTATAACCCAGCTTCACATCTTTTGTTATACTGCTTCTCTGATGGCTGTATGATCATGGACCATATTTTGTCTCCATGTACATTATTCCCTGTGTCTTGCCTCATTCGTTCCTCAACTGCCACTCCTACTGTCAGTTTCAAAGAGACTACACCATTCAGTTAGGTAGTGTCAGAAACTACTAAGATTGGAATCACTGCGGTTATGCTAGTGTCCCTCCCTCTAACTGCCCATTATCAATGTCGGGTCTGACCAAGATCCTATGCTGTGGGTTCATAGTCTGGAAGTTACTGCCTTGCCTGCTGCCATGGATGCCTGACTGGCCCAGCTCTACTCCCTCTTGCACTGCTTGGATACTGTGTCAGCCTAGGAGTATCACTTTATTTCACTGGATTCCCTGAACCTTTCTAAAATACAACCCTGGTCCCCTGCTATCCATGACCTCAATCACTTCCCTTTCATCTGTTCTCCTCCTCAGTTCATCATCCATTTCACCAAAGGGCTTCCTTCCACTGCATACAGTAGTTCTTGCTACCAAGCCTGCCCTTTCATTCAGCATATCATTCCTGTTTGTGTGCCCACCTTCCTTCTTTCCTTTGTTTGTCCTACCATTTTTATGTGATATGCATTCATGCCTTCTACACTGCAGTTTCCTCCTATACGCTCACTCTTTATCAGCATTCTGCTCTTTTGCCAGCACATACCAGCAGTACTCTGAACTCCGTCCCTAACTCGTGCCTTCTGAGGTGCTGAGTGAAGGTAGGCTTCCCCTGTCTACCAGGGATGGGATTCTGTTACAACCACTACTTCCTGCTAACCAACCTGACATACTCAATTCCTAACTCTGCTTGGCAGTATCGAGTGCAGGTCAGCTCGCCCCAACTACCAGGGATGGGTGCCATGTCTACAATCTACTGAGTCATACCATGCCTTTTCTCCCTCTTCCCAGTAGCCGCTTCCCTTTGGGAACTGAACTGCTTTGCTCCATACACCCTCATCATACTACCTATGCCTAGCTGCCTCAAGTCAAGATCATCCCACCTCAGCCATCACCGAAGCATAGCGTTGGTGCTACGCAACATCAAGTGACCACTGTGAAAGGCTCACTTCACCTCATAATTATTACTTTGCATTGTCATTCCACCTTAATGTGGAGTGACAAGTCTATTGGCAGCTCCCCACACATCACATGGCTGGAACAAGTCAGCACATATATGTTTGCAGGAAGCTGGACAGTGTCTGCACACACAGGAAAGTACACTGACTGCACACATGCAGTTTAGCACAGTATAAATGCACTGCTCAGTCTTGCTTTTTAACAAACACTTTACAATACCATGACAGAAAGTAAACACTACTGAGGCTGCAAAAATATTTATTTTTGGAAATAGACATTATGAAGTTGTAATATAACTAGGAATGGAATTAATTAATTGTGCAGTCAGTGTTGCACACAGTGGTCACACACAGTCACCAGAATTAATGTGCATCCCCCAGAAACCTACTGTCTTGTCTCCAGAAAATTCCCCAGTCCAGACAAAGTGCAATGAAAGCATAACAAGAAATGCAAAGTCTCCCTGAATTAATGGCGCACTCAGTCATGTGTGCAGTGTTCACACACAGTTACCAGAATTAATGTGCATCCCCCAGAAAACTACTGTCTTGTTTCCAGAAAATTTCCCAGTCCAGATGAAGTGAAATGAGAGCATAACAAGAAATGCAAAATCTCCCAGAATTAATGGCACAGTCAGTCACGTGCTCAGTGTTCACACACGGTCACCAGAATTAATATGCATTCTCCAGAAAGCTACCTTCTTGTCTCCAGAAAATTCCCCAGTCCAGACAAAGTAAAATGAGAGCATAAAAAGAAATGCAAAGTCTCCACACTCCAATAAGAACTATGTGCCCTGATGCTGCTGTTGGAATTACAAGTAATGCTGCAATCAACCTGACTGTGATGGGTGGTTTTGCACAGTGTCTTGCCACACAGTGTGCAAGAAGGATAACCTGACCATTGAGTTTACCGTCCAAGATGATGAGACTAAGAACACTGTTGGTTGCCTAAAGTGGGCTGCACTGACCCCAAAAGGAAGGATGCCCTTTGTGTGTACTCTAATACTACTCTTGGGAAGTTGATTAATGTATCTGCCTAGCACCATCATTGTTTTCTACAGAACCTGACCTTAACTGTTGTTTATATATCTATATAGAAACATAGAAACATAGAATTTGACAGCAGATAAGGACTGCTTGGCCCACCCAATCTGCCCATTTCCCTGCCTAATGGATAAGCTGCAGATCCTAGTTAACCAGCAGCCTACTTCTTTCTATCCCCACCCCCTAGAATTGCCTTAGGACTGTCCCATGCATGCTTGAATTCAACCACTGTTTCTGACTTCACAACCTCCTCTGGAAGGCCATTCCATGGATCCACAACCCTCGCTGTGAAAAAATACTTCCTTACATTACCTCTGAGCCACCCCCCCATCTTCAAATTGTGCTCCCTTGTTCTTGCACACCTCTTTTTTTTGAAAGATGCTACCCTCTTGGACTTTGTTGATTCCCTTGAGGTACTTGAAAGTTTCTTTCATGTCCCCCCTTTCCCTCCTTTCCTCGAAGCTATGCATAATAAGCTCTTTTAGTCTCTCTTCATATGTCTTCTGGTGCACACGCTGCACTATTTTAGTTGCCCTCCTCTGGACAGCTTCCATCCTGTCTATGTCCTTGCGGAGACTGGGTCTCCAGAACTGCACACAGTACTCCAGATGGGGTCTCACCAGCTGTCTGTACAGAGGGATAACAACTTCCTGTTTTCTACTGGTGATGCCTCTCCCTATGCATCCCAGTATCCCCCCAGCCCTCCTTACTGCCCTCTCACATTGCTTGCCCACCTTTAAGTCATCTGATGTGACTACCCCCAGGTCCCTTTCCATTTTTGTTATTGTTAGTATCTCACCCCCCATTGTGTACTCTTCCCCTGTGTTTCTGTTTCCCAGGTGCATTACCTTGCACTTCTTAGCATTGAATCTAAGCTGTCATACATTTGACCATTCCTCTAACCTTGCCAAGTCCCTTCTCATCCTTTCCACCCCACCTTGTGCATCAACTCTGTTGCAGATCTGTGTGTCATCTGCAAAGAGACATACTTTTCCTTCCAGTCCCTCTGCAATGTGGCTTATAAAGACATTGAAGAGGACTGGTCCTAATACTGAACCCTGCGGTACCCCACTAGTAACCCCCCTTTCTTCAGAGTGGACTCCATTTACTATTACCCTCTGTGTCCTATTCTCCAGCCAATTCTTTACCCAGGCTATCATCTTGGGACCCACTCCCAGGCTGGCTAACTTGTATATTAATCTTTTGTGTGGGACTGAGTCAAATGCCTTGCTAAAGTCTACGTAGGCCATGTCTGCAGCCCCTCTCTGATCTACTACTTTGGTCACCCAGTCAAAGAAATCTATTAGATTCATCTGGCATGACCTTCCCACTGTGAATCCATGCTGCCTTGGGTCCTGTGCTCCTCTGGCCTCTAGGTACTCAACAGTTCTTTCCTTCAGAAGTGATTCCATCATTTTCCCTATAACTGAGGTTAAACTAACAGATCTGTAGTTTCCTGCTTCTGCCCTGCTCCCACTTTTGTGAAGGGGAATCACATCTGCCCTCCTCCAGTCCTCGGGTACCACCCCATCCTCCCATGATTTGTTAAAGAGGGTAGTCAGTGGTGTCACTAGTTCTACCCTTAGTTCTTTTAGAATTCTGGGATGAATCCCATCAGGCCCCATTGCTTTGTCCACCTTCAGTTTTAAGAGTTCTTTCAGAACCCTTTCTTCTGTAAATGGGCTGGTATCAACTTCTGTATCCAGAGATTGTTTGTTTTGGGTACCTCCACCTCTTCATTTGTAAATACTGAGCAAAAATATTTGTTTAGTATCTCTGCCTTTTCACTGTCACCCTCTGCCCACCCCCCTCCCCTTTATTAAGCCTCACTATCCCTCCCTTAGTCTTTCTTCACTCCCTGATGTACCTAAAAAAGGTTTTATCACCCTTCTTAACTGAGTTGGCTATCTTTTCTTCAGTTCAGGCCTTTGCTGTTCTGACTGCCTTCCCAGCTTCCTTTTGCTTTAACTGATACAATTCTCTGTCCTGCTCCTTCTGTGATTCCTTGTACTTTCTGAATGCTTTATTTTTCTCTTGAACCTTCACTGCCACCTCCTTTGAGAACCATAGTGGTTTCTTACATTGTTTTTTTTTTATTTGCTTCACACAAAGGCTTGTTACCTCTGTGATGGCAGTTTTTGTTATTCCCCATTGTTCTTCCACCCCTCCTTCCTGCCCATTTGCTAGTGCATTCCTAGGCACTCACCCATTTTGCAAAGTCAGCCTCCTGAAGTCCACTACTTTTTGCCTTTGTATGGCTTGACTCTATTGCTGTGTTTATTGTGAACCATACTGTTCGATGGTCGTTAGTTCCCAGATGGCTACCCACTTCTATATCTGTGATCCTCTCTCCATCTCCATTTGAGAGAACCAGGTGTAAGATTGCCCTCTCGAGTGGGTTCCAATACTAGTTGTCAAGACATGCCCCTGTAGGGCATCTAGAATAACCCCACTCTTAGAAGTGCTTGCTGCAACTGCACTCCAGTTAACATCTGGCATATTCAGATCTCCCATCAGCAATATATCCCTTTATCTGCCATTCTAAGTATACTTTCTATGATTTCTGTACATTTCCTCCCCTGAGGAGGGTCTGTCTCTAACCCTGTGCGGATTGTGGTTGCCTGCCTCCAAATTGACCCACAGTGCTTCTTCTCCTCCCTGTTTACCCTTTTGTTCTTTGCTTTGATTCCTTCTCTTATGTAGAGAGCTCTCTCCTCCTCCTCTTTACCCTCCCTGTCCCTCCTGTAGATAGTGTATCCTGGTATGTTTACATCCTAGTCATGGTTCTGTGTGTACCATGTTTCTGTGACTGCTACAATATCCAGATGTTCCTCCTCCATCAAGGCCACTAATTCAGGAAGCTTGTTTTCTCAGACTACAGGCATTGGTACTCATTGCTCTCCATTTTTGTTATGGCTTTACCTTCTGTGCAGCATCCCCACTGACCTTTCTACCTTAGTCTTTTCTCATTTAGTACCCTGTTTTGTAGGGGAGGCTGGGATTTTCCTGCTGCTTATCAGTGCCTCCCCTTGACTAGTTTAAAAGCTTGCCAGTGAAGCATTTAAACCGATTGCCCAAAAGACTTCTCCCTCCTGGACAGATGCAGACCATCCTGCCAGTATCGGCTGGTGTCCCCCGGTGGAACCCCAGTCCCCAATGAAGCCAGACCCCTGTGCTCCACACCATTTTTTCAACCATTCTTAAACTGCATGGTGCAAAGTACCTCGCCTCACCCATGCCACTGACAGGCAGCACCTCTGAGATGGATATCATATATATATATATATATATATATATATATATATATATAGAGAGAGAGAGAGAGAGAGACAACTATATTATGGTAGCACAGTAGTGCTACCATAGTTAGGGTTGAGTACCCCATTTAAGGATAAATGGTGAAACTTTGCACCTTAATAACTTTGCCACCATTCAACAGATTTGCCTGAAATTTGGCAGGCACGGAGCGTAATCATAAATCTTGTGATCTGTCAACCTTCGTACTGATTGGCTGTACGGCTATGGAGTTATTAAGTGACATTCTGGAGTGCATTTGCAGTTTTCTGTGCATTCTTTACTTGCACCTACAGGTCGCATGGTTTACACGACCAGTCCGAAAACTTCAGGCAACTTGTGGCTGGGGTCTCTGATGTGTCTTTTGAAGATTTTGTAAAAAAATATTGAATGGTTCAAAAGTTATTCAAAAAACAAGTTTCCCATTTTAGTCAATGGGAAAAGTTAACAAAAAGTTCGACAGTGTCGCAAATGCAGTTTTTAGTGTCTCAAATGACCCTTGTAGTATCATGAGTCAGCCATTTTGGTTTTTCAGTTACTGATCACAGAAATGCTTGGCATTTAAAACTGGGACCATCTAGGGACACAATTATTTTTGTGTTTACCTAGTTGAGCCCTGGGGATGCCAGGCATGTCTTTATTTTGGGATTAAACACCCCAGAAATATGTTTTTGAAATTTTTGGGAAAAGTAGAGTCGCAAAGTAGTGTTGCACCTGTGACCCTTTTGTGATTTGTTTTGCAAAACTGTTGTAAATCACGACACTACTTTGCAACACTATGGCCAAAATGACAGGAATTGTTTGTCACCCTGCTGCAAAAGAACAGTTTGGTCTTTTGGGCTGAAATTTAGAGGGAAGAAAGCCAACATCTCACAGATGTGAATTTTGGTGAAAAAATATTGGATGGATGCAAAGTTATGGTACTCCGAAGTAGACTCTTTTTCCCATAGACTAGCATTGTGGCATCGGCCATGCCTTTCGGGGCCCATATCTCAGAAATGGTGCTAGATACGGACTTTTCATTGGAAAAATGCTTAGCCCCCCAAACAAGGGCTAAGGACAAAACTAGCCAGGAAAGTCAAAATTCATACGGAATTTTAATTTTTTTTCTACGTCGTACGGTTCCTGATATATAAACAATTTAGTATTCCAACTCCTCGTTTTCGGCTCTGAGCCGCATTAATATGCATACGTTCTTTGTAGTCACTGTGTTTCTCTATGCTGCTGTTGGGGAAAACTAGGGTGTGTGCTCCAGTTACTGTTACACGTAGCATTTTCACTTGCATTTTCTTACCCATTTGAGTTAGTGTTCCCATGTACACCACTGTGTGCGTTAACCTTTGCATTTCTGTTTGCACTTGCTTTTGCGTTGCTCTTACCATTTGTATCTACAGTACTGTTTCTGTTTGTGTTTCACTTTGCATCACCATGCGCATTACCATTTGCATTTGCGGCCGCCCTTCCATTTACATTTGCATTTGTCTTTCGTTTTGCGTCATCGTTGTTGTTAACATTACCATTTGCTTTTCCAATTGTGTTCCTGTGCCTGTGCACATTATGCTTTGCATTTACATATGCACTTGCATTTGCATTTCCTTTGGCATTCTTGTTGCTGTTACTATTACCATTTGCATTAACAATTGCAGTACTGTGAACATGCGCATAACGATTTGCGTTTCTGTACGCACTTGCATTCGCATTTTCGTTTCTGTTTTCTTTGGCATTATTTTGGCTGTTACTATTACCATTTGCATTTCCAACTGTGGTACAGTGACTGTGCACATTATGGTTTGTGTTTCCATACGCGTTTTGCGTTTGCCTTTGCATGCCGGTTTCCTTTGGCATTATTTTTGCTGTTACCATTACCATTTGCAATTGTGGTACCGTGACCGTGTGCATTACGCTTTTCATTTCTGTATGTGCTTGCATTTTCCTTTCCGTTTCTGTTCCCATTGGCCTTTATTGTTGCTGTAACAGTTAACATTTGCATTTACAATAGTGGTACCATGACCGTGCACTTTACCAGTTGCGTTTCCATACTCGCTTGCATCTCCGTTTATGTCACTGTTCATTTGCTTTGGCATCATTTTGCGCTTGCTTTTCTATTAACATTTGCATTACCATTTACATCTGCATCACCATGTGCGTAACTGTTAGCGCTTGCATTTGCATTGCAGTTACCATTACTATGTCACAGGCCCCGCGCTTCCACCACCGCATTCTATTCACTATTTATAGTCCTCATTCTCAAAAAGAAGGGAAATTCATGGCAAAAAACTCTGTTTAATGCATCAGTTAGGGTTGTTCTACAGCAACAAAAGCAAGTAAATTTGGTGTTAGGGTTGAAAGCCCCCCTTACACCCCCCAGCCCACCTCTCCAACCATCATCAGGGTGTGCGTTGGGGTCATCGGTCCTCTCACCCCATTCTCCTATACCTCAGCTTGTTTACACATGTGATAGGGTGAGAGTAAGGACTGAAGACCCCAATGGACACCCCGATACCGGTTGAAGGGGTGGGCTGGGGGGTGCAAGTGGGGCTTTCAACCCTAACACCAAATTTTCTTGCTTCTGTTGCTGTGGAACAACCCTTCTTGATGCATTAAACAGAGTTTTTGTCATGAATATATATATATATATATATATATATATATAGATATATGTGTGTTATCTATATATATACATGCAATCCTTGTTTTGTTTTGTGTCACAGGTCACGTAGTCATACTTAGTGTGCACATTTCTGTGCTTGATGAGGAATTGTGATGTTGGAATACTGTCAAGCCAGTGAAGGTTAGTATTTTTTGCAGGGGGGGGCATTTAAATTTCAAGCAAGTTTCATTAATGTTTGGTTTATTGTTTGGTAAATTCTTTACAGGTTTTATCTGCATCCTCCTCCAGTGCAATACTGATGATCATGGTCATGGATTCATACTACTTGCTGTGTCATGTCTGCCGGCCCGGGGGGGTATGATGTTGAACTTGTTATCTGTAGAAAGCAACAATGACAGCACACAGCATCAGAAAGTTTCCTCCAAAAAGAGTTGAAGGAGGAGTTATTAGTACTTGATTGCAGTAACACATTATGTTTAAAGTGCGGCTGTTCCATCCTGCCATATATGCTCATTAACAGATAACAAGCTGTGCCACTAAGTCAAAGCCACATGAAGACCAAACCATCATCACAATCACAAATTTAGTACCTGTAACCCATACACTGTGTCACTGTCCCTAATTATGTCTTAACTCAAGTTACATTGAAAACACATCTTGTGGAGTCAAGACCTGGATCAAACCTTGTTCACACTGGCATGGCTGCTGCAGCAATACAAAGTGTGATGTGCATGACAAATACATTATGTGACGTACATGTCATGTCACCTACTTTATGATTCATCTGTCAGATTTGCACTCTTTTGAAAAAAGAAAAACAAAAAGGACTGATGAAATAAAATTGATATACTTACCGGTCTGGAAATGGATATCCAATCCTGTAGGTGGCTGTAGACAGTACTGCAGTACTATATCCTCCAGTGAAGGAGAGTGTTTGGTTAACCTGTAAAGAAAGAAAATAAGTTAACTGTATGTGTCTGACCACTGTATCTCATAAAATCAACAGGACACATAAAACATCTAAAGGAAGTTCCGTAGTATGAAACATTAGTACACATACTCACTTTAAAGTATTGATAACAACTAAGCCTTGTGGCTGATGTATGTGGTCTCCTGTCCAACTCCATCTGCCATGGAATGTGTAGGACACAGAATGGAAATCATTGGCATGCTGGTGGTGGTGGATGGTCATGGGGGCACATGAGTTTGACATTCCCTTTCACATTTATCTGCATCTGGTGGCTTTGGCTAACAGCGCTTTTCTGGTGGTGGTCATGGGGGCACATGATTTTGACATTCCCTCTCACATTTATTTGTATCTGGTGGCTGTGACTGGCAGCGCTTTTCTGGTGGTGATCATGGGGACACATGATTTTGACATTCCCTCTCACATTTATTTGTATCTGGTGGCTTTGACTGGCAGCGCTTTTCTGGTGGTGGTCTTGGGGCACATGATTTTGACATTCCCGCTCACATTTATCTGCATCTGGTGGCTTTGGCTAGCAGCACTTTTCTGGTGGTGGTCATGGGAGAACAGCTGCAGCCTGCAACACATTCATTATCACTGTCAGACACACACAGGTGGGTGACGGGCGGGATATAGTGAGCACTGTGTTACAAATATAATTTGAGTCATCCTGAGTGGGACATTGCTTTAACTTTATGAAAAACAAAACATGTACCATAGAAAAAATGTGTGAACCTTTTAACCATTTCACTTAAAACCTACCAACATCAACCTCATCATCATCCTCGCACAAAAAAGCTGCCCTCGCAGTTATCAATGTCTAAATTCTGTCCACTAGGTAATTCTTTCTCCATTGTGTCATCATCTACCAGTGAGGTCACTGGCAGGCAGTTTAATGCTGCCAGTGCCACCAGGGTGGTCCATTTCTACAACATCAGCTCAACCATGACCATGCCAGGGTACAAATACTGAGGTTGCAGTTTGGACTGGTATGTGGCCCTCATTCATTTTTATGAATGTCAGTAAGCTGACATTTGCAGGAGAGAGGTTTCTATGATGATCACTAACTATTGTAACCGCTGAACTAAATATCCTCTTGACACTTACACTGGAGGGTGGGCATGTCAGGTACTTCAGTGCCACTGAGGTCAGCTCTGGCCATTCACTGACCTTTCCACTCCAGTATAAAAGAGGATCATCAGTTATTAATAGATGCCTGTTTTCAGCCAACTGTGAGTCAACCATTCGTTGTGCTGCACAAAGTCCTATAGTTGATGCATCATCCTGTTCTCCGGAATCATTTAAGTCACAAATTCCAACTTGGGACAAAGCACCCCAAAGTGGGTTAATGACAACCGCTTTTCATCACAGACCACCTGGAATTGTAGCCCCCTTACAGGATGTACTTGATACTACTCCAAACTGACCTTCAGCCTGATTATGCTGCTGAGGTTTGCTGACCTTGGCTCATGACTTCTGTGCCCCATGAACCAAGCACACCAGTTGCCCACTGACATTTTTTATGTGTTCAGGCCCTCCCTCCAGTAGTGAGGCAATTAAACGTTTGTATCATGGGTCCAGCATTGTAACTATTGCAAAGTCATCACTCTGCTGAATGCTCAAGATGTGTCACTTGCACTCGAACAGTGTCAGCATGTGTTTCAGCAACACGCTGCTGGCACAGTCTCTGGAACCATCAAGGCTGTGCTGTAGATTCAACAATGTCTGCCTCAACACCAGCAGCAGTGGAATTGATTGGCTAATGGAGGCATTCTCGCCACTCACAGCCTATGTGGTGCGTTCAAAAGGCCTCAAAAGTGGTACAACAGAGTCCATGAGGCGCCACTGTTCAGTCATGAGAGACATGCAGGCCCCGGCAGTGTCACTGCTAGTGTGCATGACAAGATATTCTGAGATGGCTTTGTATTATTCATACAACCTCTCTGCCATGTATAAAGTGGAGTTCCACTGGGTGATAACTTCCAGCTTGAGGCAGTGCTGCAGTAGGCTATTTTGGATCTGCAACTGCCGAAGCTGGTCACAGGCCTTTGCAGAGTATGAGAAGTGAGAACAGATGCAGCGTGCCACTGTCAGCATTTCCTTTATACCAGGGTGCTGTAGAAACTCCTGCACCACAAGATTTAAACAGTGGGCCATGCATGGAACCCAAACAAAGCCACCATTCATGATGCATTTAACAAGATTTGTCCCACTGTCACTTGCTATAAACCCAGCTGTCAGGGACAGGATTCAGCCACTCATCAATTTCAGTCAGTAGCAAGTCCAGCATGTTTTCACCAGTGTATGAACATGTCACACTGTGCATAGCAAGCGTTGCATGCTGTCGAATTCCGGGAAGAGTGCTACCATGACAGTCCACCTTACTACACTGATTATTCACACTACCACCACACAAACAACCCCCGGCACCTGCACCCAATGTGAAGTTATACACAAATATGAACTCCCCGCTGTTTTGCCTCTTGTTCACATATCCATACATAAATGGATGAAAGGAGAGGAGGAATGCTGAAGGGCATGTCTTACTGAGTCAGCCACAGTACAGTATAACTCGGGGACAGCACAGGTGGAAAAGTATGTCCTAGATGGGACTGTCCATTTTGGACAGGCACATGCTGCAAACTGCTGGAATCCAGAATTCTCCACAAAGGAGAAGGGCAGATCAATTGGCAGCAGTTCAGCTACAGCAGCATTAAGTTCACGTGACATTTCATGATTGGGTGGGTACTTCAGGTAATGGGCAAAAGCACTCTGCAATGTGGGCTAACTTACATGTTTTGCACGGGGTGTGACAAATAGCTCTGCTCTGCAAAATGGATGGGGGGTGTGAACATGTGATGAACAGGGCTGCATAGGTGACATATCCACAAATGAAGTTATTTTCCCAGATTTATGGACAGGGGTTGATGTACCACTTGCACTAGACAGACTGCATTGACCACCACCACCACTGCTACTCTGACCACCACTTGACAAGATTTCAAGATCATTATCCTCCACCTCATCATGCCTGTAGTAATCCTCTGCTGTTATTTCATCGCTACTGCAGACATTCCTGTGTTCTCTTACAGTCATGGAAGGGGATAACATGCTTATTAAGGTTGGTGACAAGGGTGAACGCCCCACTATGGCATTAGTTGCCATCTGGTGCTGGGTCCAAAGTATCATGTGCCTGTTCTTAAGATGTGTAGGTTGCCCCCCCCGTGCCAAGATGACTCTTCTTTTTACCTTGACTCAGACGCACATGGCAAAGCTGGCAGATAGCAACTGACTCATTTTTTGCATCCTGAACAAAAAAATCCTAAACAAGGGATTGTGATCCCCTACTTTTAATGTGTCCCTGATGCTGCTTATTGGACTCTGCTTTTTTGAGGCCCGAAATAGTGGGTCTACTACTTGATTTTTCAGGCAGGACACACTTGGACTGCAACTGACTACAATGGCTACCCGTGATTATTACTGGGTCATCATCATCATTATCAGAATCAACTGGAACCGCTAAATCACAGCTTTTTTTAGGAGGGGGGAATTTAACACCAACAGACCCAGACACAGCCACCTTAACTTTATTTTTCTCCGGTTCCCAACAGGGGTCACTGGCATCATCATTACATTCATCAACATCATCTGCATCCACATTTTCTGCTTGGATGGTGTCATGTGGACTACATATTGCAACCACAGCAATATCGTCATCATCATCACTCACTATTTTTGCACCACACTATGAATCATTCGATTGCAAAGGCATGACCTCCACCACAGTGGAAGAAATGGGACATTGTGAGTTATCGTCGCCATGGTCAGAATCATGTTCAACTACTATGGGGATGTTACTGGGGATGGGGAGTTTGACATCATCTACACTGTCACTCACTGCTTTAGACTCAACTATATTTTTTGTCACAGTTAAATGGTCAGAAGTGGAACTTGAGGCAGCAATACTCATTCCAGCAGAAATTGCACTAACACCACCAGTTGGGACATCATCATCTCTTCCAACTGTGAGATAAGCTACAGATTGCGCTGTAAAACACATTGATGGAGAAATCCATTTCCTCACATCAACTATGCACTTCTGTGTACTACCACGCCCACAGACAATCTTACCCAGGCAGCAGTGCCATGGCCAGAAGCAGCTTTGCTTGCACATCTCTTTGAGAGCATTATGAGAGCATTATGGGGGATCACAAAGAAAATTTTAAACCCATTTAAATTTTGGAACTTTCACTCTGGCCCGGTGGATGTGATGTGTGAAGCCCAAAAAAACAATAGTGGCTTGCAGATGTAGATTGCGAATTATGCAGATGCAAAGGCAGGCGCAGACAGATTAGATTGCACTGCACAATCAAGAAAAAGATGCAAATGCAAAGTCGCAACAACACTTTAACCACTGCTGCTTGCAACAGTTACAATCCAAATCCAATATGGAAAAGAATACCTTTTGCCAGTTGGGGGGCGGGGCAGTGCACTGCAGTGACAGTAGAAAATCAATATGCCACAATCCCGACTACAGAGCAGTACAAAATCACACAGCTCTGGTGGATAGCAGGTTCACACTTCTGCAATTACTCTGCAGCACAATAAAAGGTGTCTGTGAACTGTGATTTGATGGCACACGTCACATACACATTCACACACACACTACAAGTAACGCGTGGCAAATTGAAAACTTCGGTAATTATAATCAGATCTTTTTAACAAACTGCAATTATGCACTGCTGCAACACAAAATTAAGCAAAACAAATTTAAGAATTACTGAAAATATTACTGTGCGTACATTAATCCAGTTATACAACAAAACTATAACCAAAATAAAAAGACTGCCTTTTTCTCCCAGGCAGTTAATCTAAATCTACATGCATCTAACAGATACGCCCCCATAAAGCACACTTCAACTGTCTCTCAGTACACAGACTGAATGTTCAAAATTAACATTCAAAATCCACACACAAACAATGAGCACTTGATGATATAAGTACAGGAGGGTTTCCTACAATTGATGTATTATGTTTTAAGCAAAAAAAAAAGGTTCAAGAAGGATTTTTTAACAGCTTTTATATGGTTTCACTCGCAGAGCTCTGACAGCAAACTGTCTCCAACTACCACTACATACTACACAGAACTGAGGCTATGCGGAACAATCTACAGCCCATGTGACCTGCTATCCCATGAATAAATGTAAAATTCACCTTGGAGCCAAAAAATACGGCGAAGTGATGCAAAGTACATTGGAATCAATGTACTTCAAAAGAAAAGAGTCCAGCTCAGCCAACCTCGATGAAACACAACTAAAGTGATTAAGGGGAGGTGCTTACTACCAATTTGGCTGAATATAACAAATACTGATTGGTAGGCAATGAAGCTCACTCACCCAGTATATAATGTAAAAAGAATATTTTTTTTATTTCTTCTTATTCTTGTTATCTTTGAAGAGCTGCTGCTTGAAACGTTTGAACTAATATTGTGCACTGCACAGTTCCTTTATATTTTTTTGAATGAAAAGAAAAACATACAAAGGATAATAAGAATCAGAAGAAATAAAATAAAAATATTCTTTTTACATTATATACTGGGTGAGCAAGCTTCATTGTACTTTGCCTAAAAATGGCCACAGAAGTGGATGGGGAATGCAGAGTAATGCGAAGTGCATTAAAATCAATGACTTTGCGATCCTAATTATGATGCAAAGTACTCCGCTTCGCATTGCAGAGTACTACACGGATTCCCCACTACTCCGTGAATTGCTTCGTGGTGCGAATTTTAGCCACTTTGCCCACCACTACTCTCCATTCCACGGCTTCAACTGTACACATTCTCAGTCTGCTACCCAGATGCCGCTTTCCTTCAGGAACCTGACTTTGCCCAACTTGTCTTCTCCTTCTTGCCTGGTCCACAGCCTTGATACAGGGTCCTACCTGGTAGCCTTACATGGATGGGAGCCTGCATCTGCTTTGACTGTTTTAACCCAATGCTCCCCATACCATATGCTGGTCACAGCTGTACTTCGGTAACAGGGCCTCTATACCTCATTTGCTTTCCACCTCCCAACTTCCTACAGGCTTCGTATGTTGGTCTTCAAGCTCTGACTACCTGATTTGGTTGCCTGTTTCTGGGACCCCACTCATTCCATAACATCTCTGGCACCTACCTAGCTGCCACTCCTGTCTGGAGTGAGCTCTCCTCCTCTCAGTTGCCTCCACTGTCCTACCTCTTCCTGGTGGTATCGGTTATTGGTTATCTCTTCTCGATTGCCAGGACTGGAAGCTCATTTCTGCAATTGTCTGTTTCAATTTGGATGCTCTCAACTGGACCACCACCTGCTTCTCCCCCTTGGACCTGAACCATCGACTGAATTTGCCTCCACTGTCATGCAGTATCTGGTGCATCGTGTCCGGGTCTTCTCACCTCAACTCCCTCACTTAGGAGCCTGTATCTGCACCTGAAAGTTTACCCCTCTGCATTTTTGACCTCCTACCTGATTACAGCTTCCCTCCAGATACAGGACCCCTATATTCTGAATGTCCTCCTTCCTTCCTCACCAGTCTCCATCCTGCACTTTCATGGACCATCGTTCTCTAACCTTTTGGCATCATTTCCCTCATGATGTGGATCTTGCCAGCTCGTTCAGTCTCTGTCTCTCAATCCAGGTGGACTGCTTCATGGACTTCCTTGCTGCAGGTCCCCTTCTATCTGCTCTATGAGCTGCTTTTATTTTTCAGATATGGGAACCTCATCCTTCATCTCTCCAGTGCCTTCTGTTCTTTTCTCTTGTTGTTTGAAGCCTTCATCTGATGTGAGACTCCTGTATCTCAACTCAGTTGCTCTTGGTGCTTGGCTTCGCTCCTTGGCCTTCTGTAGATCATCCTCTGATACTTTGCTACAGCTTTTTTGCATTTCACTGCTGTCTGCTTTAGAGTCGACCTGGTCCTGTACCTTCCTGCTCTGGATGTCATCTGGCTTCCCCTAGCCCATCGCTTTTCCCAGATCATGCCTACAGTTCATCAGGATTCACTCTGGACTTCCTTCCCATTTGGATGGTACCTTTTCATCTCTGCCTTGCAGGCTTGGGGCTTTGTACTGTTTGCTGTGGCTCTTTTGAGCCTAGTACCCTATTTCTGATCAGTATTTCTACCCAGTCAACCATTCCTCTAGTTTATCCATCTCATAATCCTACTCTGGCCATTCTAACAGTACCCTTCCACTACTCAATGGATCACTTGTTATTTTCCTGTGAAAAACTGCTGCTAGCAAACATCCCTTGGATAACATGCCTTATAGACTCTTACATCTTTATAGAGTTGTATATACTGCCCAATCAGCTCCTCATGATCATTCCTGGAATCTCATTTGCCTGGAGAAACAGAAAGATCTCATCTGTCTCTATTAAATACACCCTCTGAATCATCTCTATTCAATCACCATGACTTCCCTGTCTACTATGTCTCACTGGCTATCCTCCTATATGGAAAGGACTTATATCCTTCTTTTATGCTCTGACTTCACAGTCATTATTACTGCTATGGATACCAGGAATCGCAACATAACCCATACCACTACAGACATCATCCATTTTACCATCTACAGTCTCTCTTACCAACACCGACTCTGTTGACCACATTACTTAACTCCTGCTTTCTCAACATCCATTGCTCATCCAAAGACTTTCATAGCTGTCTTCCCAATATTTTTAATTATTGGATCTCCTGTACCTAGTTGCTTTACAGAAGTTATGTCATCCAAACCACTGTTTTCTAGCTTCTGAACATCCCCATACCTCATATACTCATCTGCATTTCTCCATCTTATTACTATCAATCAAGTCAGCTGCCCATCCAGCGGTCCTTCTAGTCTATCCTTCATGAATTATCTCCATTATTCCCTCCAATGAAGACTTTCACCAAGAACTGGCTCCTCCGATTCTCACTCTGGAAATCCATAACTGTTACGGCTAATTCACTATCCCAGTCTGTTCTGCCTCCCAAAAAGTCTCACTCAAGCATAGCACGAGGATCCTCTGGCATTTCTCACTACTTGACTGCACTACTAACCCAGTCTATAGACATTTCTAGATATCCGCTTCCAAGCTTCTCCTTAGTACTTAGGCATTGGATTAGCTATAAGCCTAACCAGACATTGCCATCTCAGTGCATCTCACGGGCAATCACACCACAGAATTACTCATATATACTTCAGCCAGTGGACCAGCAGAACATGTACCAGTATGGATATGTCATCAATGCCCAAATAAGCTATTCAAGTCCTCATACTGAACTGCCAATCATTCTCTCTCTATATGTATTCAATTACCAGCTTGACTGCATATGCTAATCTTCCTGTATTTGTCTACAGATCACTTATGGCATTTCTCATATCAGGTACTCAAAGACTGTACTCAACTCCTTCTTCCACTTCATGGATGCTTATTTCGCAACTTTAAGCTTCCAACTGAATTTCTTACCTCCAGACTTTACCGTGAACATCAAACCTCCCACAAGTTGGATCATTCACTTATGACTTCACAAATCATCATGTTCCCATCGTTCATGGTCTGGTAGAACATCGAGGAAATCATGCTCTCCCTGCTCTTTAAGTCCCTGCAATACCTTTGGACAGGCATACTCATGGCCTTGGAAATTTGGACTTCATTCACCCTTCTTCGACTGGATCTGCTTCACACTCAGGATTCTTCCACTCCTTCAGAATTCAACCTCAGGATTGTCATACAAATTGCATCATTCAAGAATCAAGGATGGACCATCATCTCTCCAAGAAGCTCACCTTCCTCAAAATTAGCTATGGTTATTAGAACCTAAGTCCTTCTCATCTTAGTATGCCCAGAAGATGGGCAGACCAATGGCCATGTGTCCTCAGATGTTTCCTCCACCTGGGGTGTTTTCTTCTCCTGAGTGCCAGTGGTCATACTCTCTGTGAGTTGGAGGAGATATCTTTTTGGGCCTTCTGTTCTCTACAGATTCCTACCTACATACCTACTACTCAAGGGGGGAAATAGAGTAAAGCCACAAAAAGTACTACAAGTTACACAAGCACTAAATGCCTATTGCTATTCCCCAAACATCGAATGGGAGGGCTTAAGCCTGGGGTTCAATGTGGGGAAATAGCTCCTCCCACAACCTCTACTTAAACCTGCCTCTAACACACCTCTCTTGCTTAGGGAGTGTTTTTTGTCCACCACCACCACCCCTCTTCCTCCTTCTCTGATGCGCTTCTCACCCTTGTTCATGGGCCTTCAATTCCCTACAAATTCCTACCTACTACTCAAGGGTGGAAATATAGTAAAGCCACAAAAAGTACTATAAGTTACACAAGCACTAAATACCCCAAACATTGAAGCATTTCTTGTTGTTTATTTATTTATTTATTGAAATGTTTCACCAAGAAGGCACACTGAACGACAAGTTGCTCATCTGCCGGTGCAACCTGGGGGGGGGGGTACAGAGTATGTGAGATTAGACATACAGTTAACATTTATCAGAGCAATGGATAAAAACACATACATTAGCATTTAAAAAGATACATATATTTTATGTTTGCTTTGTTAGACCCAACCCCCCATGGGAAAGGACCTTATCTAGTGGCACTGCTTTCCACTAATGCTCCCCTAGATGGTAATTATACTGGGTTCTTATACTGGGAATAGAATGATAAAAGACATTTTGGTCCATATAAACCGTTCCCCAGCTTAGTGGGTCCATTTTAATTTATTCTCTGAAATTAGATCATCAATCTTACTTTTAAATTCTGCTAATGTTTCACTGGTAATCACGTCACCTGGTAGAGTGTTCCAGATTTTCCCTGTTCTATTTGAGAATGAGTAATATAATCTATTTATTTTAACTACCTGCATTTTTATTTGCATTCTGTGACCCCTCAATCCTATGGGTTTATTCTTTAAATTCAGATCCATCTCCTCTGATAGTTCCTTATCATTTATAATCTTGTACATAGTCATTAAATCTCCTCTCATTCTCCTTTGAGTGAAAATAAGCCTGTTCTTTTTAATCTTTCACTATACTCATATCTGCCAAGTGAACCCGTCATTTTAGTATATCTTCTCTGTACTGACTCCACTCTTTTGACTTCCCTTATGTATATGGGCTTCAGAGTTGTGATCCATAGTCCATATAAGGTTTTATATATGACATATATGGGCAACAAACATCCCATAAATTTATAGATTAAACTTTTTATATTTGTTACCATATAATTTACTTTTTGTATAACAAGTGTTCATTGTTTATCAAAGTTCAATTTATTATGTCTAAGAATCCAACAGTCCTTCTCTTCTTCTATTTTCTATAATATTTCCCCATTCAGTGTATAGATGTTGTTCTTATTCAATTTTCCCAAATGCATTACCCTGCATTTCTCTACACTAAACTGACTTCATAATATAGTAAACTGAGACTGAGCCTCAATGTCTTACATATGCAGATAGGCAAAGTGCCACCCATCTCACACAGTCACTGACACAGAATGTAGAAGGTGGCTAGACTGCTCAAAAAAAGCCAAATGCTATCTGATTCTAACTGACAGTAATTATTTGCAGTTAAATACCACTACATCCAGGTGACTGTCAGACTACAGTTGTTAATCAATTTGCAGAAAATTACATGCCCATGCCCAGATACCACTCCACCATGCTGCTATGCCACAGGTTCATATAGGCAGAGTGCAGACAGAATACTTTTGAACTGGACACTGTCTACCTAGAGAAACAGTGGTACCAACTGAGATAAAAGTCTACAGCACCAGCTCCTTGTGGGAAGCACTTTCATGTGGAAGTCGAATGGTTGCCGCAGGAAAAAATAAATGATGGCTACATGCAGCGGCAAAATTTTGCATCCCACTCCCAGACCCAAACCCTGTACCTCCTCTGCTAGAGCTAGACACCCTCATCACTATACCACACAGCTAGCTCTGCAGCAGCAGTCACAGTGGTCCACTGCAAACTCCTTCCCTGTCTCTCCCTTTCTCCTCGCAATTCCCCCTTCTGGTCCCCATTCCCTACCCTTGCCTTCACTTAGGGTCACTACCCTTGCAGGGTAGCCCATGACTATAGCACCCAATATGAGTTGCTATTTTGATGGTCACTCATATTGTTTCGCTATAGTCACTGGATACTGAGTTGAACTTATTGGACAGGAGATGAATGAGGAACAGAGCAATTTTGAGGGGGGAAATGAAGAATTCCCCCTGATAGTGATGGTCAGTTTGGACTTGGGGTGTACACTAGAGTATTTGCAACTTTTGCAAATTCTCTGTACTGTTAATACCTTCTCTCTGACCCTCCTAATCTGCATCTTGCCACCTGGGTTGGTACATTTTATTGCTAAGTACAGCAATGAGTAAAACAAAAGAATTTTGGTGGCTACACAAATTCCTTCATCTAGTGACCAGTGTGCTCCAAATATTTGTGTGTACTGTCCATAGTGGTCCATGACTCTACAGGAAATGACAAACTCAATTTAAAACCAGCAGTAACCACTAACACTTCAAAACTTGCACTTAAAGAGGACAGCAGCCACTCCCTGACAATCAACACCATCACCGCAAATTAAGTTCTGTACCCATCCCACTGGGATGATCGCAGCCTTGAACTGGTCAGGTCACTATGAAAGATTCTTTGCATGCAATTGCATACACTTGCCTCTTGGCAATGACTGCCACTGGTCCAAATGTCACATTGATGTATTTAGATCCAGCTATGGAGCTCTCTGAGTGCAGCCACAGAAGTAGCTGCTACCCTCTTAGGACACCACACAGTAGTGAGAAAAATACACTTATTCAGTGACCTGATGAGTCTAAAACTGGATACACAGAACAATGTATATTTTACCATTACTATGTTATTTTCAGACTCTTCCACTAGGTATCTCAGCCTTCAGAATAAATAGAAAAAAAAAATCAAGTAAACTAAAAAGAAAAAAATCCTTCCTAAGTCAAAGTCTAGTCTGTACTATCTCAAAACTACCCTTCTCCTCAAAGAAACAAATTCCTTATTTTAAATAAACTTAACATTGCTCGAATTTCTATGTGCTAACTACTGAATTAAAAATCTGTATAATAAAATAAAAAAAAATATCCATTTGTATTATGTCATTCTTTGGTTAGCTTACCATAAAAGTTTCCTGGTGCTGATGTAATAAGGCTATTAGTGTCAGTGGAGCTGTCCTGTGGCTTGCTGACTGGCTATTCCTCTGTGCTGACCAAGTCTGTTCTGTCGTCTGTGCTATAGCGCTGGCAGGAGCTCCTTCAGTGAAATCTCCTTTAAGTCTGTGGAAGTCTTCCTGGGTCTCTGGTGCCTGGATGGTTGTTGTGGGAACTGAATCTTCCAAACGGTAGAGGGCATATGCTTTATCTCCTATTTTTAAAGGGAAGCAGCTGGGATGCCTTCTATTGTTTTACTTTTCCTGCTGCATCATTGCATGAATGAGGTGATATGACTGTTCCTTAACTACAGGACCAGTCACAATCAAGCCTACACCACAGCCACCCATTGGCGACTGTGAAATTCATTGGTCCTTATTGGCTGGCTGCACAAGCTAGTATCTGACTTTAAGTTACTTGTAGCTGGAGAGCCAGCTCATAAGCAAGTGTGCTAAGGACCAGGAGGGAAGGAGTTTTAAACTTCACTGCTTGGAATGCCTGCCTGGCTTCTGCAACTTGTTTTGTCTTGTAAGTTGCAAATGAGTCCACTCCTTTCTGGTGGAGTACAAGAAAGGGGAGTGGAGGAAACATGTACCCTTTGCTGTTGCTGGTGGCTGAGAGCTGAGACACAGCCCCATGCTCAACCCCTCCCACCCACTGCTTCCTGCCCCCTGAGCTGAGCTAGCTCAAAGTGTGTGCTGCGCTGCCTGCTGCTGCTGCACGCTGATGTGATGATCCATGTTGTGGCATGGGACGGAAGAGGTATGTGAGTGCCTGGACTTAGTGTAACAGGATGATATGATTAAAATATTGTTTTCTTTTTCCAGATGTTACTGCATGGTTCCAGCAGTCCACAGCTGCCTGTACAATCAGTTTGAGAGTTGGGGCCACCGCCATGCAGGTTTGGTTTATAAAGACATCACAGTTTTACCGAGGAGGAGGACTTGCACATGCCCCAGCACTGCTACCACAAAGAAAACTGGATCAAGAGGGAGGACAATACAACTGGAGAGCACAGCAGAAAACCAGATTATCTGGTCAAAAAACTGGGTAGATGGCAACCCAAGCTGTATGTAGAATAGTGCTCACAGTTAAAAAAAAAGCTTAATGTCATCAATCTTTATTGGCTGCCATGCTAGCTGAACCACTTCCCCTCTCCTACACTGTACTATTTCACTAGACAAAACAAAACCACTACTTTAAACAAAATAAATCAGCAAAACCAGAAACCAACAGCACTAATATACAGTAGCTGCACTAGGTCCTCTAGATCTTTTTGAGAGCGATTTTATTTTTGAAATACTTTGCTTTTGGACTGATTTTTTAAAATATTTTTATTTTACAGTTAACTCTCCTGCTCGTCCCCAGCAGCCTTCCTCTGACTGACCACCCCAGCCCTATTACCCTGGCTCACTGGGACTTACCCACACTTATGCTGTCTCTTATAGGGCTGTGGGTGTTGTCCGGCCACCAGGTGTAGGGCCTGCATGGGGTCAGATGCCATGTTGCCACCGTGGGGAGTTTTCCACCAATTTTCTCCCCCGGTCCACAGACATGCAATGGGCAGAGTAGCTGAGCTCTGCTTCCACAAAGAAGTCCTGATGCCCTGAAAGTGGGGTCTCTTCCCACTTCTGGTGGCATGCATGTGCTGGCACCAAGCTGCCACTTGCAGTCAGGCAAGCAGCACACCATACCTACCCCCCTCCCTGAGAAAGGAGAGCTGTCTGTGGATGCTTGATCCTTTCTCTCCCCACCGGCCCTCGGGCAGCCTGAGTTAGTTCCTAACACTGGGCCACTGGCATGGCTGCAAGGAGGCATGGATGCCTCAACCCGCCATGCCACTGCGGCAGCCTTTTGGACTGATTTTAAAGGTTTTGTTTATCCAACAAACAGGGACAGACTTCTCTCTCAACTCTCTTCTGAAGACTGCACTCAGGACAGCCTCTGCATGGGGGCATGGCTAGGCAGCTGACCAAGATGGCCACCTAATTTTGAGCTGTTCCTCAGTCTTAGTATAATCCATCCTATATCTCTGTCTAAAGTGGGAATAGATTCACATTACGTATCCTGAGGTCAATTTTGAAAGGTCAGAGAATGATGCAAAGTGCTTGTGCCAGAAAAGAATGATGCAAGGGGCAAGTTGTGTCAACATTTTCATCATTTCAGATTGCTAAAACTGCTTGGGGTCAAAAGCAGAACTGCCTGCACCAAAGTGGCCTGCATCAGGCTTGCATTAAAAAAAATGGGTGCATCATGTCACAATGGGGCTTGTGTCAAAAAGTGACGTACAATCCCCTTTTTTTGTATTTTCAAATGTGGAAGCTGTTGACACTGTATGAAGATACATGCCGCTGTTAGATCAGTCAAAACTGGTCAAACTGACAGTGAAGCATACAAAGGAGACAGACGATTATGTAGCTGATTGGTTACAGAGCCAATATTCCCCTGCAGGTACTAGTTTAGAGCATTTTGAGGGTGGGGGATTAACATGCCATTGTCTTGGCCATTTCATCTGCCATACGTTTTGACTCAGTATGAGTCATTCTTGCCCCATGCATCATCTTTTTGACATAGCTTGAGTCAAATTTTCACCTAATGCATTGTTTTTGATTCAGCTTGAGTCATTCTCACCCCATGCATGTTTGATTCAGCTTGCATTGTTCTTCCCATGTGCAACATATTTTTGATGCAGTGGAGCTCTTGCTTCATTTTGGGGGACTTTGCCACATGGAACACTGTTCTTCCAAAATATGGTGCGCAGTATTTGATTCATCTGTGTTTGATGCAATGTGGTTGTTTGATGTACCTTACATTGGTCTAAGGGACCTTTGCTCCCTGTTTGTAAGCCACATACCTGCTGAGTCTGAAGACACCAGACATAGCTGTTTATGTTCTGGTAAGCCATTGTTCACCACCGTTGTTTCTCCAATTTCTCCCTTGAAGCTGAGCACAGAAAAATCCACCAAAATGGCATGGCTACAGGATACTCAGCTGACAGGAACCTACAGGAGATTGAAGGAATGTTTGAAGATTTAATCATGCAAATGGAAACGTTGGCACTGGCTACGCAGAAAATCAATTCTGACATAGTGGACATATTCCACAGGGTAAATGTGGCTGAACAAGGCATTGTGGACACATAGGACCAAATGAACCAGATGATGGCCTACATACAGTATGAGACCAGGATCAGACTGTCAGAATCCTGTTGGACCAGGCTGAGGATATGAAAGACAGGGGGTTCAGAAACAATGTTCAGCGGGTGGGCTTCCTGCAGGGCTGTGAAGGTAAAAATGTTTTGGACTTCCTGTAGTGAGAGCTACCAGATAATCTGGGCCACAAATGACAAGGCCCACTAGAAATCAACTGTGCTCACCAATTAGTCAAGCCAGCCCAGAGGGCCAAACCTTGCCCCATCCTTGTCCGCTTCCTGAGATTTCAGGAAAAAGAACTGATCATGCAACTGGCCAGGGAAAAGCAAGATCCCCAGTAGTCCGGCCACTACAACCAAGTGTTTGAAGACTTTCCCTCCACCCTCTTAGTATGTCACAGGGCCTTTGCTACTGCCCAAAGGGCCTGTGCAGAGCTTGGCCTGTAGTGCTTCCTCTGCTATCCAGCTACCCTGCAAATAATGACCAACAGGGTATCCAAGTCCTTCAACTCACCACCGACTGCAGCACAATATTCAAACACACTTGTTAAAGGTAAATCTCCACCCTATCACAGAGACATGGCAACAAGCAGGCCCAGACCATGGACGCTACCCTGCACCTGGCTGTTGAGGGGACATACAAACAGACCCTCTACTCCTGCGGCCACCCAGTGATGAGAAGCGGTGTCAGCTGCTTCCCAAACAAAAATGGAAGAACAAACAGAAAAAGGCTGGAGCTGCCAGAAAAAAAGATAGATCCCCTTGACTACAGTCCTGTAGCAGAAGCAGCAGTGCAGACTCCAAAGACTCCTCTAGCTCAGCCCCATATTTCGGGAGAGCAGGTGCTACATAGCCCTGCAACAACAGGACCCAACTTCAGATCCAGTGTCCCCTCCAACTCCCTCCAAGCCATCAACTACGGTTCACTCACCATTGAAATTGAAGATCTGAGTTGTGGCTGCAGCCATGGCCTTGCTGTTTGCAGCATCTCAACAAGTGCTGAAGAGCAAAGAGAGCATTCCACTTTACACACATTTGTAGCTGTTGCTGATACCTGAACTTCCCTGTGGACTGAAATCTGTAAATTTAATGTTCTTTTATATCCTTGTGCTAACTGAATTTTGGTAGCCTAGCGACTGTCCCTCAAACCTGTCACGACCCTTTAGCAATTAAGCTGCCAGAGCTTTCAAAAGGTGTACAGGATCCCAACCAGACTCTCACCCTTATTGCTATACTGCTTGCCCTCCCACTTTAAGACATGCATGAGACTTGGCTGATGAGGGCTCTTGGTAGCTGTTCACCCACACCCCCGATTCTGCCAGTTTGCAGATATCTCTTGCGCCACCAAGCTGCCCTCAGCCAGCATCTCAATCGTCTCTCTTCCTGATCACTTTGGAAGCAGTGCTGGTGGACAACATTTTGAGTTCTTAACTGCAGCATGAGAAGGGTGAGGATAAGCTACAGTCCACCCTAGATGGGACAGAGAGCACTTCATTTCACTGGCATGTCAAGGTCAACTATTATTTCCTCTATGGACCCTCTCCACCTTATCAGTGGTACAAGGGGTCCATCTCTGACTGATGCTAGATCAGTCCCTCATCCCAGCACTGGGATATTACTCCATGCTACTAAGGTTGGGCCATCTCTACCCCACAAATTAGCAAGGTGGCTTCTGATCCATTCTTGAATTGCCTCTATAGAGCATCAGATGAAGCTTTCATCCATGATATTTTTGAAAGGATAGCTCACACCACACAGGATTGACTGGCTGCTTGAACTGCATGTTTTTGCTCCTCCTTGAGACCCCAAAGGCATATTGACCTTTTACCAGCCAATGCCCACTCTGGAGAAGCCTCAGTGGTCACAGGGTTGGGAATGGGGATGGAGGTCAAGGGTTTTGGGAGCAGTTTGTTTATTTTTAATGTATTGCTACCTAATCATATGTACTCTGAAATATGTGCTGCTATGGGGAGGGGGTATTCTCTGTCTGCTATGGCTGGCATGAAAGCACCACAGGTGTTGCTGTATTGTACTGATGGAACTTAACATTATACAGTAAGTTGGAATGTAAGAGACTTGAACTCCCCTATCAAGTGAAAGAAGGCATTTTCACACCTAAAATGCTTCCAACCCCACCTAGCCTTTCTTCAAAAAACTAAGCTGATGAATGCAGAGGCCTGCATACTGAAGAGAGAATTGCTAGGGGAGGAGCAACATAGCTCCAATAATTGCTCCAAGAGAGGGTTTCAATATTAATATATAAATCCCTGGGGTGGAAGGCCAGCTCAGCCCAATCAGATAAGAAAGAGGTGAATTCTTGTGCAGGCAGGGATGTACCGGGGGGGGGGTTGGGAGTTGAACCCCCCTGAATCAATTAACAGACTTGCAATGGACTGCAATGTGCATACATGAGTGTCGATGTTTTTATTTTCTCCGTGGTCAGCTGACAGCTATGAACCCTCACCCTAGGCTGAGTGCATGTCCAACTGTTGCCTGTGCCCGTGTGTGATTCAAATCATGGGCACAAGGTGGCAAGATGGAGGACACGCTGCCAGCCTGGTCGGGTCACATGGTTCCCTCTGAACTGCAGACTGCAGTCACGTGATGGAGAGGGGATGGACTGAAGTTTCGTTGGGAGAAGTCTGAGGAACCTGCCACTGTCCCGCCTCTAGCCCCATGACTGACAGTTCAGTCTGGTCTGTAATGCCTGCCTCAATGATCCGCCGTGACCAATAGCAATTGGTAGCACTGTGAGAGACCAGTCATTGTTAGTTTTTCTCATTCTCTGTGCCCTCCTTCCAGGACCCAAATCTGCAGCATGAGACATCTGGGTCAGGACACAGTTAGTAGCGAGCTGTTGACTGAATATGTAGGAGGGTGGGTTTTGGTCTTAGAGTGCACCTTCTATTTTTTTTATCATCATTGGGTGGCCTTACAAGAAAAGCCCTTGTAAGGGCTGCTCTGTACAACAACAAGTCTCTCAGTCTCAGTGGTGATTACCTAGCTGTGAGGAGCTCAGCTACATACTGATAAAAATTATAAAAAAAAGAAGTAAAGGAGAGAAGAGTCGGGCAGCAGGACAGAAAAAGAGCTTGTGGGGGGGCAGACGGGGGATGGTGGATGACAGGGGGTCTCTGAACTTATTGAAATTTGGTCAGAAGGAGCCACTGGGGCTGGAACAAGTGGGAAAAGGTTGGGAAAGTAGAGCGAGGCTCATAGAGAAGGACTGTCTGGGTCTGGGACTAGACTTGAGCAGAGAACAAGACCTGTCTGGTTTGAAAATATAACAGTCAAGAAAAGTTATCTTTATTTAACTGACTGTTCACTTCAACAACTGAACTTCAAGCAGCAGGCAAAATTAAAAGTTCGTAACGGTGAAGTTTGTGACAGTGAGAGATGACCGACTCTGCTGCTGTTGTATAAAGTTCAGGCAAACTTCCTGCCCCTGCCTGCCAGATTAATTCTTATTAATCTGAGAGCACTGTCTGCACTTGCATTAGTGTCTAGGGAGAAACTGCAGAGAGAGAGAGAGAGAGAGAGGAGAGACCTGGTATAAGAAGCAGTGAGCAAAGACTCAAGTTTCCTTTTTGATAAAAAATCAAGTTTATTAAAGTTAAAATTCAATCAAAGTTATGACTGACTGTTCAACAAGCTAAGCAGCATGCAAAATTAAAAGTACTGTGACTGACACCTGCATATAAGGCAGGCTGCCTGCCCCTGCCAGAATTTTTCTGATTAAACTGAAAGCACTCGGCACTGCCTGCACTCTGTACTGTGTACTAGTGTGAGAGAATTCTTCAATGACAGAGAGAGAGAGTCTAGATGTAGAGTTTTGAGAGAGAGAGAGAGAGAAGACCTAGTTTTGAAAAATATGGGGCAGCAGACAAGACAAGAGATAAGTTACCTTTTTGTCAAAAAGAGTTTATTAAAGAGACAAGTTATAATTCAAACTTGTTTTTAACTTTAGTTTACTGAACTGTTATTATTAGCTCCACATTGCCATAAAGAAATTTGTTTCCAATAACATATTCCCTTCCCTCACAGACTTTTAAAAACCCTTGTAGTGTTGGTTGGTCATCTCACACTGGCTGGCACACCTGTGAGGCTGCTGGCTGCCTGTGAGTGACCCTCTCTAGTTTAAGTCTGATTTCAGGTTCGTTGCTTTGTTGTCAGTCTTTACCGTGTGGGGGGGGGGCACCTGAACCAACCCCAGTATGCAAATAAGTCACGTGACTGACTAATTTGCATACCCTGGGCAGGCACAACCCTCCCAAAATGACAGTCTCAGTATGTTTCTGTGTGCAGGTGACCATTCCTGCCAGTCCCATGATACTAGCCAATGTATATGAACCAAATACTGATGACCCTGACTTCTTCCACAAACTTAAGGTCTTGCTGAGTTCAGTATAGATATGATCCTGGTTATTCTGGGGGGTGGGGACTTAAATGCTACTCTTGATGCAGTGGTAGACAGAAGCAGGTCCTCCTCTGAACCACATTTTGGGGTCCTTCAAGCAGATAGGGCCATAATGGAGGAGCATGGCTTGGTGGATGCCAGGTCTGCTTAGTTTCCTAATGCCAGGGATTAGGGATATACATGTTATTCTGCCATCCATGTCATATCCAGCATAATTGACATCTGGCTGGTCAGTGCCAATTTTTTGCCCCAGACCACAGTTGCCATTATACACCTCATAGTTATCTCTGACCATACACCCATGGAATGTAAGGTGCTATAGGGTCTACTGACCCAGAAATCCACCTCTTGAAGATTAGACACATTGTTGCTCAAGTACCTGGACTTCAAGAGTTGGGTGGGGGTGGAAGTGAAGGCATACTGACAGGATAATGATAATGGAGATGTCTCAGAGGCCACCATTTGGGAAGCCTTCAAGGCCACACTAAGGAGTAGGACCACTGACTATGCTGCCCCATGCAGCAGTGCCAGAGAGGCAGAGCAGGCCTCCTTGGAAAAGAAGCTTAAGGAGGAAGAGCCTGCATAAAACAAAAAATTGCCCCACACTTGGCCCCCAAAACATACTGGCCTAAGTCACTGGCATCCATATCAAATTGAATGACATCCTCCTAAGGAAGATATAATTACCCATTAGTCACCTGCACTACACATTCTTGGGGGGGGGTGATTGAGCAAATTCCGGGCATATCACATGATTTGAAGACAGGCAGGCAAGCTCATCCCAGGTCTTAAAGATGCCTCAGGCACCCCCTAGCCATGATCACAAAGACATTAGTTTGATTATGCAGCAGTTCTGCTCAATGCTGTATGCTTCCCATCTCTCCCCTCTATGACAGCATGGAGGGCTTTCTCAGTACCCTATCACTCCCCTCTCTCCTCCCGACACAGGCTGCCAATCTAGAGATGCTGATTACTAGCTAGGAAGTGACCAAGGCCATTAAAGCCCTAAACCTGCACAGGGTGCTAGGTGGGGATGGTTACTTTGCTGTTTTCATAACATGTTGGCTACAAAGCTCACTCTGTTCCTTCTGAGGGTATTCCAGGAATCACTCAAGTTGTCCATCCTCCTAGCATCTATGAGAGAGGTAGTAATTATGGTTCTACCAAAAAAGATAAAGACCCATCATTACCAGGCAGCTACCGCCCCATCTCACTTATAAATGCAGATGTGAAGGTGCTAACCAAAGTAGTGGCAGCCAGGCTGGAGAAGGTCCTCTCAGGGCTACTTTATTCTCCTCAGTTGAGTTTTTTTAGAAAGCAGGCTGGGCTCAGACCACCTCAGAACCCTACTGACCCTAATATATACAGTACAGAGTAACAAATCTCTCAACTCTGTTGAATAGCAATTCCTGCTTACCCCATCTGGAAAAAATTGGGTTTGACCCAGGGTTCAGACAATGAGTCAAACTCTGTCATTCTAAAGGCCTCTGTACTTATCAGTGGTCACCGTTCCACCCCTTTCCCCTTGCAGAAAGGTACTAGACAAGGCTTCCTTTTCTCACCCCTCCTATTTGTCCTGGCCATAGATTCCTTAGCCATTGCCCTTAGGGAACACCCTCACAAGCAGGGTATCCAAGTTCAAGATAAGGAATATACCAATTTCTTATGCATGGATGAGTTACTGCTTACTTTGTCTAAAGCCCCTCAGGCTGTCTCTCATGTCTTGACACTGCGTAACTCCTTCTCTCAAGACTTGGGTCATTGGGTAAATCAAAGTAGTACAGAGGTCCTACCATTAAACTCAGCCTGTACTCCTGGGGCCTTCAGGATAGCAGGCCTCAACAGGGCAGAAGAGGGAATCAGATACCTAGGTGGTGAACTCCACATGAACCCTGCAAAGATTATCTCTTTGAATCTTGAACCATTAATGGCTTTCACAAAAACAGAGCTGCAAAGACTTCAGGTTCTGAACCTGTCACTCTCAGATAAAATAGATGCCATCAAAATAATTACTTTCCCCAGATTTCTACAGATCCTCATTCACCTCCCCATTAAGATCCTATTCATTTAGTTTCATAAAATTGATAAAATTCCGGGAGATTTCCTCTGGGAAGGGAAACCACACAGCTATAGCAAAGCCAAGTTATGAGACCCCTGGAGCAGAGGAGGATGAGGTAACTCATGGCTCCAGGGTTACCATGTGGCCATAATTTCAACTCAAACTGTACAGTGTTTTTGGCCTGACTCAGTAACTTTCTCTCAATGACTATAGCTAGAAACCATTTTGATAAGATGATGCTCCCTGTCTGTACTACTCTATGCCAAGAAGGACATGTCCAAGAAGCTGTTCCTCCATCCTGACAGCCTTGGTTGCTTACTAGAAGAAATTACGTACCTGGATAAGGGAATCCCCTACTCCAAAGGCCTGGGCCCCCCATGGGGCAACTCAGAGATCCATGGAGGGGTCCAGATGTTCTGTTGGACCCTATGGGACAAGCAGGGCATCCATTGTATCATGGACCTGTCTACCGAGACACCACCCACATTAACATCTTTCCAGGCATAATAGAGAGGTACAACATCACCAAAAGTGACTTTTGGAGATACCACCAACTCCAGGAAACCATCCAGGAAGCAGTATACAGAGGGCAAAACCAAGCACCACCTCAGGAACAGGATCCTCTAATGGTATGAACCTCCCTTCAGAGCAGCAAAGTCAGTGCAATATACAAATTTCTCCATGTTGCATAACCTGACCTATCACAAGTGACTATGGGGCACCAGTAGACAGAGCTGAGGCTTCCTGTCTCGGAGTCCCAGTGGGACCACTATTGGGACAGGCTCTACAGAGCTTGCAGGGATGATAGAAGTAGGTTAACTCAAACTCAAACATTCCACAGATGGTACAGTACCCACCCAAGCCCACAAATCTATGAAATTATTATTCAATGACTCCTGCTGGAGGTGTCACAGCCCTGGAGCTACACTACTGGACATTCAAAGGGGCTGTATCCCCCCACAACTCCATTTGGCAACAGATTCAGCACATATGTACTGTACTCAAGTCACAGGAGGCTCCAAACCACCTACGGTAAAGATGTTTCTGCTGGGAAGCTGCCCAGCTGGTACACATAGATTCTCCGTGCTGGCCCAGTGGCTCACAGTGATAGAAATGGGTGCCAAAAAAGCTAATACTATGCAAATAGTGAACCACAGACATTCTTACAATCTCAGAAAGACTGCTGGTGGTCAGCCAGCTGGCAATTTTCAAAAGGCTCTCCAGTTTCACAGTTCACACTATGACAAGCTATTACAGATGCTGAGCCCATTCTTAAATTCTGATTTCTGCCAGCCGGGGAGCAGTCTCCTCAGCATGTGACTCCCAGTCCTGCCCCTTAAGTCTAAGGTAGTAAGCGATTACCACATCCAGCGCCAAAAGTTAGTTTGTTCTAGTTTCTCAGTTAGGTTAAACTGTTGTTTCTGAGTTGCTGTTTTTTCATTATATGGTTCTTATAGACCAGCACTCCGGATGCATCTCCTGCATGTTGCTTCTGGGCCTTAGGCAGTATACATGTACTGGACACTCTTTATAGTTATCATGAGCAATACATCCTCCTCAGTCCTTATCTAGACAAGCAGCATGTCACCACAGCTTGTAGCACTACTGTGGCCCATGAATCATTGCCCTCATTGGACTAGAATGCTTTTCATAACTCCATCTTATTTAGAGTGTATTCATTGTTTCACTTCTGTATTTGCTGTTTGGTTGTGTTTCTAAGTTCAATAAAAAATTATTATTAACCACAAAAACACAGTCTGTGCATAGTATACAGCTCATGCCAATAACAGGTGACCCCCATTCCCATAGTACTGTACATAGAAAACTTTGCCTGTTAGCGCCACTTTGCCAGAAAAGTTATCACATTCACAATTCACAAAGTTATTCATGTACTGCAAATTTACACTTCTCAAAGTGGATTAATGAAGTGTGATGAATTTAAGTTTGCCAACTCTTCCCATGATGATCACATTCATCAGTATCACTCTCATCACCACCACTAGGCTCAGGTCAGCTGTAACTGGCTTCTGACTTTCAGGCATCTCTCATTCTTCATTTTCCTGCTATTCATGTGCTTTTCCTGATGTCCCTCCTGCTCCTCCTCCTCCTCCTTTCCAGCTTCTTCTACCTACTTCTCCTCTTGCTCTGCTTACCTCTTCTCATCCCTTCCACCACTTTTCATGTTCCTTGTTCACAGAGTCACTTAACACAGCAGTGATTCTAGAGGACTGGAAGAGGGCACACATGGTCCCTCTACATAAATCCAGCAGAAGGAAGAAGGCAGGGAACTATAGGCTGGTCAGTCTCACCTCAGTAGTGGGGAAGATCATGGAGACACTGCTTAAAGAAAGAATAGTGGGTCATCTGGAATCCAACGGGGCCCAGGATCTGAGGCAACATGGATTCACAGCAGAGAGGTCATGTCAGATGAATCTGATAGATTTTTTTGACTGGGTGATAAAGGAAGTAAATCAGGGTGGGGTGCAGTGGATATCACCTGCCTCAATTTCTGTAAGGCCTTCAACACTGTCCCACATAACAGGCTGGTTAACAAGATGGGTAGTCTGGGCATGGGGCACAAGGTGGTAAACTGGGTAAGGAAATGGCTAACTGACAGGAGGCAGAGGGTGGTGGTTAATGGGTTTCAGTCTGGGGAGAGGGGTTACCAGTTGGGTACCTCTGGGATCAGTCCTGGTGCCAGTTCTGTTCCATATCTTCATTAGTGATATTGCAGTAGAACTGGAGGGAAAGGTCTGCCTGTTTTCAGATGGCACCAAGATCTGCAATAGGGTGGATACTCCTGATGGGGTGGAGAAAATGAGAAGTGACCTGGAGAAGCTGGAACAATGGTCTAAGGTGTAGTAGATGAGGTTTAATGCTAAGAGTGCAAAATTATGTACCTCGGACAAAGGAACCCTGGTTTGAGCTAAGGATGGGGGGGTTGTTGACTATCATCAAGGAAGAAAGGAACATAGAGACTATTATTGTTAATGACCTGAAAGTGTCAAAGCAGTGTGCTAAGGCTGCAGGGAGGGCCAGTGGCATGCTGGGGTGCATAGGCAGGAGTATCTCTAGCAGAAGGAGGGAGGTAGTGATGCCTTGTATAAAACACTAGTCAGGCCTCACCTGGAGTACTGTATGCAGTTCTGGAGGCTGCACCTTTGGAAGGACAATGACAGGTTAGAGACAGTCCAAAGGAAGGGTTACTAAAATGATACAGGGGTTACACCACAAAACTTATGAGGAGAGACTGAAGGACCTCAATATGTACTCACTAGAGGAGAGGAAGGAGAGGAAGGAGAGGAGAGGACATGATAGAAACATGCAAGTACCTAAAGGGCATAAACAAGGTGCAGGGAGGAGACACCTTCCAATACAGGAGGAGTACAAGAATGAGGGATCATGATATGAAACTGCAAGGTTGCAGGTTGAGAGGAAACGTGAGAAAGTTCTTCACAGAGAGGGTGGTTGACACATGGAATGGTCTGCCACAGGAGGTGTTGGGACCAAGTACAGTGGAGGGATTTAAACATGCCTTTGACAGGCATAGGGGAATCTTGGAGGTAGGACAGAGGGAAGGGAAGCCACTGACCAGATAGGGTCATGTATAGGGTTAATGGGCAGGCTAGATGGGCCTTGCCATCCTTATCAGCCAACAATTTCTATATTTCTTCCCCTGTCTCTCCTTCTCAATGTCCCTCCTTCTCATTAAGAACCATGTGCTTACTCCTGCCATATCACCTCTTATTTCTATGCTTTTCACGTATCTATCACTTCAGTCTCATTCCCCTGCTCTGACAGGTCCACTACCATACCTTCTTCACTAACACTCTATATTACAACCTGCGCTAGTGTTGGTGCTACTCACTGACTTTTGTAGAATTGTGGAGTCTGTACACCTTACCCTGCCCCCCCAGTCACATAAACACCAGTACTTTCCTCTGACAACCATAGCAGTAGTGTCCATGCCAGTCCCCGACTCAGTGTCACCTTCCACATGGGATAAATTAGTAGCAGCACTAGGATGTGCAGTGCTGCTGCTGTTACATGATTTTGGGGCCAGAGAAGCTTTATACAGTTGTTCAACATAGACTGGACCATACACCAGTGGGTATGGCAGATTTTGCTATGTTGTTCATACATGAGGTACAGAGGGAGGGCTTACCTTTGCTTTAGTGAATAGATCACTTGTATCCCAGGTAGGTGATCTTGAAATGGAAAGACTTGAAGGAGTAACAGTGGAAACCAGTATGATTCTGGATTCAACATCCATGTACAAGCGGATATGGCAGCATTTGCTGAGTTGTTCAAACAAGATGGAGAGGGTGAAGGCTTGCTTTTCTTTTCTGGATGGATCACTGGTATTCCAGGAAGGTGAGCTGGAACTGGAAAGACTAGAAGGAGGAAGAAGGGGAAACCAGTGTGATTCTGGATTGCTCAAAGTAGTTTAATCACCAGATGCAATGGATAACTGGCTTGGAAAGTCTGGTTTCAATGTGAGTTGACAATTATAAACCATGATTTGTTGGCCTCATTATCACATTACCAGGCTTAGTCCTCACAGCCTGATGACTATGACTTCCAGTCCCTGTCCCATGACCAGCTCCTTTTCCATGACCATCACTTGCAGAACTTGTACTTGGTGGAACTAGCATAGTAGAACCTTTATCGGCTTCTTTCTTCCCCTGGCATCCCTTCCTCATCCGGTTCTTTTCCTCATATTTTCTACATGTCTTGATATCACATGCATGTCAGATGATGACACAATGCAGCTGCTGCCAGATGCTTGTAGCTATAATGACTTACAATAGTCAATGATTCTTAGATGCCCATGTGACAGACATGCGCTTTGCTCATGCATGCTGCAGTGTTACATGAGGCTTTACAAGGTGACAGTGAAGAGCAATACTACCAGGTCACACACCAGAACCCCACTGACAGAACTTCACTCCACCCCACTCAAAGACACTTAGAGAGACCTGGGGCTGGATTTTCAGTGTGGTAAGATTGCCACAAGCTTTGGGTGAGACAAAGATACGATGCACCAGGCTTACAGCAATCTAATGGGATTTTCTAGTACATGCAGCGATTGATACAAGTTACATCATCTTTTTGTGATCTAGCTTGTGTCTATCCCAGGGACTATTTTTATGGAACGTACACCCGAGATTTGGCACAAGCTGCCATAAAGTGGAAAAACAATCATAACTGCATCTGACATTTGAAAATCAAGCACAGCTGCAGCAAACAATATTGGCATAGTGGCAATTTCAAAGTGTTGTGGTGCAGGACTTGATGCAAGCCTGCACCACCCTTTGAAATTCTGACCACTAGTGTCTCACACAGCAGCCAACAGTACTCCACTGGTACTTGGTGGAACTAGCATGGGGCAACACAGTTTTTTCTTTCACAGAAGAGGAAGGAAGCAGCAAGCCAGGGTCAGGGGTTGGGAGTGAGATGGTGGGACTAGCAGGCACCAGGACCAATTGGGATCAAGGGACAGTGGTTTATTTTTCATTTACTAAACTTTATTAGTTTAAAATCTTCAACAATAACTCCAAAATCTACAGAACTGACAATGAAGGAAAAAAGAAACAAAAAACAAAATGTACATACAAGCTTTCGTTAAATAGAAAAAGAGAAGAGAACGAAAAAGAAGTGAGTACACTCGTATCATGTTAAGGTACATACATCTAGATGATATCATAGTAAATTCAAGACCTTATTATTGTTGTCTGTTCTCCTCCCACCTCCCAACCTCCTCCCCATCTGCCACTTTATAAACACTTAAGGGTGGTTATACCACAAATACCATACCATACTATATTGTGTATATCTTATAGACTATTGGATCACTAAAAGAGAATACAGTGGTTCCCATCGTGATTTATACTTCTCCATTCTATTATGAACCCCAGCAATAATGAATTCCGCATGTAGGGCAAACATAATATCTTTGTACCACTCTTTATGTAGGAGTGCTTGAATCCTGCCAATGTCTCAAGATGACTTTCTTAGCACAACATGATATTAGGGCCATATGTGCTCTCTGTTGACTCCCTTGTAAACCAGTGTATTCACCTAAAATACATATTTCAAATTTGAAATAATCTGATAATGTTGAAAGCGGGTCAAGGCGTGTTTGAATAATACGCCAAAAGGGGATAATTTTATCACAAGCCCAGAACATATGGAACAGATCAGCTTGACCCTGATGGCACCTAGGACATTGATCGGATGTTACCTTACCCATTTGATGTAATTTAAGAGGGGTATAAAATAGATTATGATTAATGTAAAATTGCATCAATCTATATCTATCCCATTTAATATATTTATATAGGTTCTTCCAAATACTGGACCAGTTCCTGAGAGAGGAGGTAGGGGATGGGATTTTGTCCCACCAGTAAACCCTCTTACCCTCCAAAGTAGCAGCTTTCAGTAAAAGAAATTTATATGCATAGAAGATAATGTGAGAAGGGGAATGGAATTAGTAAAAGGAACTATAGCAGAAGTAAAGGGACAATTCCATTCTCTTGGACCAAAATGTTGTATCAACATGTGGGGTATCTGAAAATATTTGAACACATGTCTAGTGGGCCATTTATAAAAGTGACTAGCCTCATTATAGGAAAGAAGCTTTTTGTCATGAACCAACTGATTCACATTAACAATTCCCATATCAGGCCAAAAAAGGTGGGCTTTGACTACTTTACCTGAAATTAGTAAATTGGGATTGAAATACAAAGGTTGGGCAGTATCCTTATATGCATCCACTTTAAGAAAATTAATTAATTGGTGTTGTGTTTGAAGTGAAGCATTCAATGGTGTTTCCTTTAAAGAGACGGGAAGTTTCTTCCTGCTAATGTAAGGAAGAGCCTTGGGGTCTATGTTATTTTCAGAACAGAGAGACTGTTCAATTTTAACCCAGGAAGGACAATACATAGCACCTGTATTATTGGCCGGAGACTGCAACCAGTAACTAATCCTCGACAAGTGAATGGCAAGATAGTATATATAAAAATTGGGAGCTTGAAGTCCTCCATCGATTTTGGATCGTGTGAGTTTGCAATAACTCCTTCTAACTTTTTTCCCTTGCTATACAAACCTGTTGAGGATACTCTGTAGTTGGGAGAACCATGATAATGGAAGAGCTCCATTAAGCATTTGTAGAGGATATAAAATTCTGGGTAGCACATTCATTTTTATTACGCTCATACGCCCCCATATTGAGAGAGGTAGTTTTGACCAACGTCCCAGATCTTCTGTTAAAATTTTGACTAAATCATCTAAATTAAGTTTTTTTCATGTTATTGGGAGAAGAGTGCAAGTAAACCCCTAGATATTTAAATTTACCAGAATTCCATTGTAGGCCCAGATTTGTTATATCAGCTTTTACTATGTGTTTATTGAGTGGAAAAACTTCAGTTTTGCCGATGTTTAATTTATAATTCGAAATGGCTTCAAATTGAGAGATGATATGGAACACAGCCGGTATTGATTGAACAGGGTTGGAAATATGGAGGAGTATGTCGTCAGCATACACAGAGATTTTATATTCCATTTCATCTATTGTTATGCCGGGTACAACATTTGAATTCTTAATTTTCCTGATAAGGGGTTCCAAATATAAATTAAAAAGGAATGGAGACAGAGGACAGCCTTGACGGGTTCCTTGAAATAGCCTAAAGGATGAGGAGAGAATCCCATTACAGTAGATTTGAGCTGATGGGGAGGGACAGTGGTTTAAAAATCCATATCTGCTTGGCACACTTTTGTTGCCAAAGTGAGCGCTGGAGTAGGGGGAGAGAAAAATATTTTACCAACTGCTTTTAAAATCTAGTCTGCTTGGGTAATGTTGTTTTTTTTCTTTCATAGACCAGGAAGGAGGTAGTAAGCCAGATTCAGGAGCCAAGAGAGGGAAGGCAGGACTAGCAGGCACCAGGAACAGTGGGGCTGAGGGAGAGTGGTTTACAAATCCAAAGTCAGTCCACTCAGCACACTTTTGTTGCCAATGTGAGCACTGTAGTAGGGACAGAGAAAAAGACTTTGCCAGCTAATTTTAAAATGTATTTGTTTTTTGTTCATTCATTCATTCATTCATTCATTCATTCATTCATTCATTCATTCATTCGTTCATTCGTTCATTGTGTTCAGAAGATCTTTGAGCTCAAGAGTTCTTTTTCAAAGGTGTCTGAGTCTACCAATTTACATACAACAGTGGAACAAGTTACATTGAACAGCAGACCAATACAATAAATAACAGGAATAACAAGAATTATCATATTAAAAGGAGCAGTGAGTTAGCAACAGCTTTCCACAATTGTCAGAGGCATCAACAAAGGACGCAGGCTAATGCAACTAGCAGATTCAGTCTTGGTACACACTCAGTGTAGTTTCTGGAAAAGGCAGGTGGTGACTTGGGCCTTAAAGGGGGTGAATCAGGGGAGAGGGGTGATGGCTGTAGGAATGGAGTTCCAGGCTTTGACTGCTCTAGTTGCAAAGGAGCATTTGCCAAGAGTCATTTTTTTTCTGAAGGGCAGGAGGAGTTTTCTATCCCCTCATCGATCAAGTTTTGTATTTGTTCATGATTGGGGAGAAGAGGGTGCAGACAACTGGTGGCATTTGACCAAGAAATGCTCTCTTCCACAGAAGGGGTTTGTTGAGGTTAACTCAGAGGTGGAAAGGAAGCCAGTTGGTGGAGAAGTATAGGTCACAGTGGTGGGAGCCTAGTTTTGAGTGGAAATCTGCAGGCTTATTTGCATGCTACTGAGATTCTTTCGAGTACAGTGTTATTGGCTGCAGAGTAGATGACCGTACCATAGTCAATCCCCTTGAAGATGAGGCTAGATACCAGGAGCTTTTTACTTCAGGGGTGAGGTTCTGCTTGTTTTTGTATAGCAAGCCAAAACATTGCTGGATATGTTTGATCAGGGAGTTGGCATGAAATGTGAAGGATAGGATCGCATCAAGTTGTACGTCAGGTAATTGATGACCTGGACCTGTTCAATGGGGTCCCCAGTCTGTGTTGAGATATGCAGCTAAGGGCCAACCTATCAAGGCATGGGTGCTCCTGAGCAGAAGATATTTAGTTTTCTTGGCATTAATGACCTGCCTGTTAGATGTGAACCAGTCGCAGACCATGCCAATGTCAGATTACAGATTGCATTTCACTATCTCAAGCTTGTTGTGTGAGGTGAATATGACTGTGATATCAGCATACAGTAATGCTTTGGAGAGGACACAGACTTCTGGGACCTTGTTGTCAAACAGGCTGAATAGTAGGGGGCTGAGGATTGAGTCATTTGGGACTACAGTGGTTAGAGATTGCAAGCTGGAGAACATCTCTCCACATCTAGCCTTTTGTGATCTTTGGGCTAAGTAGTCACAAAACCACACTGTGGACTCATTTAACAGGTCCAACTCCTGGAGTTTTATGATTAGGAGGTCATGGCTAACTAAGTCAAAGGTTTTAGAGAGACGGGAGATGGGGAGGGAGTTGATGGAGGTAGGAGGAAATAAATTGGAAGGGTGAGTAGCTGCAGCTTAATAGACTGAGTTTTGCACACTCAAGCAGACTCGACAGACTGTAAGGCCAGTATCTGCTGGCAATTTCATATGTTCATATCAAGAAAGGCTATGCCAATTTAATTGTCTTTGTCTAAGGTCTTGTGGCGTTCTTCGGGTAGCTCAGTTAGGGCAGTTGACATGCTGTGCAGCTTTCTGAAGCCATCTTATTCAGCAGTGAGAAGGTTGTGTTCGATTATGTAAGAAAACATTTGGTTGCTGACAATGTTTTCTAATGCCTTATTGAGGGGGAAAGCAGAGCTGAGCCTGTAGTTAAAGCCTGCTGTGCTATCACCATATTTAAAGCCTGGGGCTGGGATTAATCTGGTTGGGCAACATTATTTTTTCTTTCACAGATCAGGAAGGAAGCAGCAAGCCCCAGTCAGGAATCATGAAGGGGAAGGTGGGACAAGTGAGAACCAGGATCAATCAGAATCAAGGGAGAATAGCTTAAAAATCCAAAATCAGTCTGCTCGGTGCACTTTTGTTGCCAAAGCGAATGACAGAGTAGGGGGAGACACAAAGACTTTACTAACTCCTTTTAAAATTAAAAACCTCTAACCTGCTTGAGTAACATTGTTTTTTCTTTAACAGAGCAGGAAGGAAGCAGCAACCCAGGGTCAGGGATTGGGAGTGGGATGGTGGGATTAGCAGGTACCAGTACCAATTGGGATCAAGAAAGAGTGGTTTACAAATCCAAACTCAGTGTGCTCATCACACTTTTGTTGACAAAATGAGCACTGGAGTAGGGGGAAAGAAAAAGACTTTGTCAAATGCATTTATAATTAAAAAGCTCTAACCTGCTTAACATAGAAACAGAAATCGTTAGCAGATAAGGACCACCAGGCTCATCTAGTCTGCTCGTAAGCCCTTGTACTGGATTACCACTTCTGACTCACCTGCTGCTGTACCTCTATGGCTCCCCTATGCCTGTCCCAAGCATGCTTGAATCCATCCAGAGTGCTCGCTCCCACCATCTCCTGAGGCAGACCCATTCCATGCATCCACCACCCTCTCTGTGGAGAAGAACTTCATCACATTCCCTCTTAACTTTCCAACTTCCAATTTCATGTCATGCCCCCTTGTTCATGTGCTCCTCCTGTACTGGAAAATGTCTCCCCCTGCACTTTGTTTATACCCTTTAAGTATTGGAATGTTTCTATTATGTCCCCTCTTTCCCTCCTCTCTTCCAGTGAGTACATATTGAGGTCCCTTAATCTCTCCTCATAAGTCTTGTGTTGCAGGCCCTGTACCGTCTTAGTTGCCCTTCTCTGGACTGTCTCCAGTCTGTTAATATCCTTACAAAGGTGTGACCTCCAGAACAGTACACAGTACTCCATGTTGGGTCTCACCATGGTTTTAAATAATGGCATCACTACCTCCTTCCTTCTGTTGGTTATACCCCTGCCTATGCTCCCCAGCATGCCACTGGCCCTCCCAGTTACCTTAGCACTCTACTTTGACATTTTCAGGTCATCTGAAATAATAACCCAAAAGTCCCTTTAATCCTTTGTGACTGTCAAACCTCCCCATCGTGTAGCTTTCCCTAGAATCTCTGTGTTGCAGGTGCATAATTTTGCACTTTTTTGAATTAAACTTCAGTTGCCAGTCCTCAGACCATTTTTCAATCTTCCCCAGGTCCCTTCTCATTTTCTGCACCCCCTCTGGGGTATCCAATCAGTTACAGATCCTGGTGTCATCTGCAAATAGGCAGACCTTTCCCTCCCGCCCTTCAGCAATGTCGCTAATGAAGACATTGAACAGGACTGGCCCTAGGACCGATCCCCAAGGCAGCTCACTGGTCACCCCCCTCTTCCCAGACTGTACCCCATTTACCACCACCCTCTGCCTCTTCTCTGTTAGCCAGTTTCTAACCCAGTTCACCACCCTGTCCTCCATGCCCAGCCAACCCAGCTTGTTTATCAGCCTTCTATGTGGGACAGTGTCAAAGGCTTTGCTGAAATCAAGGTAAGTGATGTCCAGTGCCCCACCTTGATTTACTTCCTTTGTCACCCAGTCAAAGAAATCAACCAGATTTTTCTGACATGAGCTCCCTGCTGTGATTCCATGTTGCCTATGGTCCTGGGCTCTGATGGCTTCTAGATGCCCAACTATCCTTTCTTTGAAAAATGTCTCCATGATCTTCCCCACTACTGAGATGAGGCAGTCTGGCCTATAGTTCCCCACTGTCAGATTTGTGTTTAGGGACCACATGTGCTCTCCTCTAATCCTCTGGTACCACCCCTGTGTTGAATGACTTGGTGAATATGGCTGCCAGAGGTTCTTCTATCTCCCTTTGCAGTTTGCTTAAGTAACGTTGTTTGTTTGTCACAGAGCAGGAAGGAAAAAGAGCCAGGGTCAGGGCTCAGGACTGGGAAGGCTGAACTAGCAGGCACCAGCACCAGCTGAGATGAATCTGGAAGCCCAGACACCTGGTTATAAACCCCTCCAACCAGCATGTCCCCACATGCAGGTGTCCCAGTGTGTGCAGGGAACAGCACAGGAGGGCAACAGGTTGCTACTGGTGTCTTAGGCATTGGCAGACATCCATAGGTGACAGCATGCACGTAGGGAACTGTGCTAGTCCACTAAAGTAAGGTGCAGTACCAGTTTCCTTGTTGCTGCCTATGTAAAAGGAGTACTGTTAATAAGGCTAGAGGGAAACGGATCTATCTGATAACAGCGAACGCCTAAAGGTGATCGCTGTTATCGCTCAGTCAGAGTGCCAAACACACATTTTCAGCACTTTGACAACCCTGGCACACCAGCACAATGGTGTGGGTTATATTTTGCTACTTTCTGTGGGGACTGTGCCTCACACCCGCACCCCACTTAGGTTCTCAACCCAGGGGGTACAGTCGGGCGGAAAGTAGTAAAATTAAAAAAGGTTTGGGCCATGCGCAATAAAAATCACACCAGCACCCGGACCTGAACCCAATTCCTCAGCCACCCCAGCCATTGCCCAATCCCCTACGCCATGCCACAGCTCAACTGTCGACTGCAGCGCCCACTCCCTACAGCCTGTCCAACCCCAGCCCATGCTCGCCATGCTCACTCCCTACCCCACACGCATACGTATGACGTCCTATCACCTAGTTTGCCTACCCCACCCCTCATCCGGTCGCCTTACCTGTCGGTTGCCATAAGTGGATTGCATGAGGAAGGTGTCGCCGTAATGGACGGCGCCCTTCCTCATGCACCCACTTCACGGGTTACTGAGGGAAACAGTAGCTGTAGGGAAGGGACTTAAAGTCCTATGAAGGTTAAGCTAAGGATAGGTAAATAATCAACAGTGGTGTGAGAATAGAGGTAACACCTGACCTCTAGACCTGGGGCATCTAGAAGCCACCAGAGCCCAGGATCATGGGCAACACAGATTCACAGTGGGAAGGTCATGTCATGTTGGAGCCAAGAACACAAAGAGGAGCTACCAAATGGGGGTATTCAGCTGGCCAAGATGGAGGAGGAAAAGGATCTAGGTGTAAACATAATGGGAGCAATGAGCAACTCTAAGCAGTGTAGAAAGGCAGCTGCCAAGGCTAACAAGATGCTGGTTGTATTGCCAGAGGTATATCCTCTAGGAGGGGAGAGGTGATTCTGCCACTGTACAGGTCACTGGTTAGACCACACCTGGAATACTGTGTGCAGTTCTGGTGGCCATACCTGAGGAAGGACATTAGGCTACTGGATGCAGTGCAGTGCAGGACAACAAAAATGATCCATGGATTAGAGGACTTGCCCTATGACAGTAGGCTGAAGGAGCTTAACATGTACTTCCTAGAGGAAGAAGGGATGGGAGAACATGATTGAGACATTCAAGTACATGAAGGGGATAAATAGGATGGACACAGGGGGTTCCAGTTAAGGAGGGGGTGGGACACCTGAGGGCACAATCTGAGATTGGAGGGGGGTAGGTACAGGAGGGAAATGAGGAGACACTTTTTCACAGAGAGGGTGGTGGCAGGTTGGAACGCATTACCAGAGTAAGTGGTATCCTGTAATATGGTGTGCTGTTTCAAAAGGGGATTGGAAAGGATAAGGGGGAGGGTCACTGTAGGGGGAGGGGAAGGAGGGGCAGCTACAGTATAAGGGCTGCTGGCTGCACATTCTAGCAGACTCAATAGACTGTATGGCCTTTATCTGCTGGCAGGTTCGTATGTTCATATGTTCGTAACACCCTATCAATAGTAAGGGGATAAAGAGAGGAAAAGAAGCCAAAAAACCTAGCACTCTATCTACATTCAAGTTACAAAGGGGCAAGGAAAAAGGTGAATTGTAGAATAATCCTATCGTGGGTAAAGATTTGGACACATCAAAGGGGTAGGATAAATACAGGAAGGGGAAAAGTAAAGTGAAGCCAAAAGAGGGATAGACCTAGGATAGGAATAAGGAAAGATGAAAGGCAGGGAATCAATTAGTTAAGAGGATAAACATTCAACAGACATGGGAGTGGTGCAGTTTAATGGGTGTGGGGTGGCAATCTTCAGAGATGTGTTCTGGAGACTGAGATGCCGCCCCATATATAGACACTTCTCTGGATGACAGCAGAGGTTTTTGGAGCCAGGGCTGAACTGGAATAAGTACAGGGTACTGTTCTCCCTACCTTGGGGACAACAAGATTGCCATCACTCCCACACAGGATGCCCATAAAGAGGGTGAGTGGTTGGACCTTTGGTGCGATCCAGGAGGGTGGGGGGAGGAAGGAAGGAGAACAACCCTCAGACCTTACCACTGCACAATTCCTTTGCCATTCTGGTGGGGTAGGGAAGCCAGGAGGAAGCACCTGAGTTAATAGTAAGAAATGAGATGTGGGTCCTCAAGGGAAGATGCCCCAAGGGGTGATGTAGAGTACCCCAACCAAGGAATTAACAGATGCTAGTGGGGGACTTCATAGTCAGGGGGATAGAATTGGGGGCAGAGGAAGGGAGGGACAGGGTAGCAAAGTGCCTTCCAGGCTCTTTGGAGGGGAGGGCTGGAGGGCATATTGTAGATATCATCAGGAGGGGGTAAGGAGGAAGCTGGATATCATTGTCTTTTTAAATTAAACATTATTAAAATAAATTTTCAACATATGTGTCACAATTCAAAGGTATACAAGAATGTGAAAAACACACTGAAACATGGACATGTGATAACCCCTTCCCTGTCCCTCCCACCTGGATGTCATTGTCTATCTGAGGAAGAATGACCTGGCAAGGAAAAATGTAGGAGTAGTGCAGGATAGATTTACAGAGCTGGGGAGGTGCATGAAGCTGATAGCTCATACGGTAATCTTCAATGAGGTACTATCTGTGTACAACTCAGGAAGGCTAGGGTACTCTGCACTAGGTCTTTCAATGAATGGTTAAAGGCATGGTGCATGGAGGAGGTCTTGGCTACATCAGGGACTTAGGTCCTACCTTGGGGTGATGAAGTGTGGCTGGCTTGGACGCCATCCATCCTGGAGGGGATTGGCAGTTCTGGGTGGAAAACTGAGATGCTACTTTGATGGTCATTTAAACTATGCAAGGGGCAAGCATAAAAACTAAGAAAGGCAGAGATTGGTCTACCCTAAGAGATTAGAGTAGCAGGGAAAAAATGCCCAGGGGGGAAGGACGTCCCCAGGGGTACAGGGACATAAGAACAAGGAGGAGGGCAGGGTGAGTGTGTCAGAAAGAGGAACTAAAGTTGGAAGACAGGATAGGATGTGTGGGTAGAGAGATAGCAAAAAAAGGAAGACAGAACCTGGCAAACAGAATGGGTGAGGGATGGAAACAGGAAGGGGGGACATGTTAGGAACACAGAGGGACAAAAGCAATGAAGAGTCATATGTGTCAATGCAAGAAGCCTAGGAAACAAAATTCCTGACCTTGCAGTATTACAAAGGCAGACTTGGATCTGGTGGCCATAATGAAGTCATGGTACACCACCAACCACAGCTGGGAAGTGGCCATCCCAGGCTGCACCTTGTTCTGGAAGGACAGGGCAGGAAAGGGAGGAAAGGTGCGGGGGTTGTTTTCTATGTGAGGGAATTCATGAAGGCCACTGTGATATGAGGACACCAAGGGAATAAAGTAAGACTGATGTACTATGTGTGTGCCTAGAGACAGGGTCAGGGGGCCTTTATTCGTATGGAGTGGTTTACAGATAACTGACTCTGAGGAAGAAACTGAATAGAGCTTCAGGGGAAGCCATTAGCAAAACGGCAAGCAAAGGGGAAATATTGATTTGGGAGGACTTTAATCTGTTGGATGTAGAGTGAGACATTCTGACCACAGCTACAACAAGAAATAGGGCCATCCTCAACTACCTACAAGGAGCATTTCTCAGGCAGCTAGTTACAGAACCAACTGGAGATGGAGCAGTACTGGACCTGATATTTACAAACAGGGACAGCAGTTCAAACATCACAGTAGGAAATCCCCCGTGTGGTTTGGCATACAGGTTGGCAGGAAAAAAAATCACAGTAAGATGAGTGTCCTAGATTTCAGGAGGGCAGATTTTACAGAAATGGAAAACTGCTTCAGAAAATACTGTAAAGGATGGATGGCCAGGGAGGAGTGGAGACCCAATGGAAAAGGATTAAGGAGGGGGAATTTGTAACAGGGTCCTGTTATGCAGAAAACAAAAAAGTTTCAAAAAGAAGAGAAATTCAAGATGTCCCCCCCCCCTTTTTGTTTTCATTTTCACTCTCTCCTGTCTACTCCTCTTACTTCCTATCTATACCATTTTTCTTGTCAGGGTGGCCAACCTGGCAATTCTTAAAGCTTTACTATTTGTGTTATCCAATTCTAGTTTGTACATCTTGATAGTAGTTATGGTAATGGGCTTTAATATAAAGTGTAACTGCCCTTAAAAGCATTTGTTAGAAAATTCAGACAAAGCAAAAGTATGTTGCTAAAGGAGCCCCCCCCCTTTCTATGCAGAGGGTTTACACCAGTAAAGAAAAGGTTGCTAAGGAGCAGTGCTACACTTCCTAGCAAGTAACTCTGAAGTCCTGTTCTGGTGCTCACTCCAAGGAAATAAAAAGGAGCTGAATTTATGCAAGGACACTGAGGGCATAAAGAAGTAAGCCCTGCAGTGTCTATATTCATTAAAAAGGGGGGCTGTAATTGTTTAAAGAAGGTGCTGCCTTTCTGTTAAAAGGCTGAAAAATAAACAGCTGTTGGCTGAGAATTGCAGCCATTGGGGAATCCCAATAGTTGCTAACTAAACAGTAAAAACTCTGTTAGCTAGAGTTACAGTATGTAAATAGGAGATCAATGTGTTTTATAAATAAAACCAGTTTTTTTTTCTTTGGGTTTTGCACTAGAACATCAAACTGGCTATTTATTAAAGAATCTAGAACTTTATAAGGAAACAAGATAGGGAGTGCGCGCCCCTCATCTGTTGCCCTTGGTTAAAGATTCTAGATTCTTTATATTTAATATTTAGGTTACTTCTCTTTTCTCTCTTATGGTTTACTTACCTCGGTAAAGTCATCTTGGAAGCCCTTCTCATAGGGTTGGCAGCCCACAAAATGGCTGCCTTTATAGCAACCAAATGGAGGTGATGTCAGAGAGTAGGTGGAGTCAATTTCAAACTCTGCCCCTTTTGAGTACTATATAAGGCCTCCACCAGAAGACCTTGTCAGATAGGGAGAAGAAGGAGACTGGTCAGTACCTTCTGATCAGGTGAAGGAATGGAAGTGTGAAAGCTTACACACTAGCTTGGAAGTATTGCATACTGAGAAGAGCAGGGACTCTGACTGCAAGACTTGCCTGGGTTTTTGTTTACTTTTGTTTTGGTGAAAGTTAACCTATTTCTTTTCTGTAAATAATAATTTTTTTTTTTTTAATTTTTTCTGGAAATAAAATGGTAAACGCTATGCCAGCATTTTTTATGCACTTCATTTTTGTGACTGGTGTCTGTTATTGAACCCACATGCTTACAGAATTGCCAAGACAATGGCATGATATTTGAAGAAAGTGGTCAAGAGAAGGAAAAGAAAGAGGCCACTATTGTTCTCTAAGAAGGCGACAAAGACAGTGAAGGAGAACAAAACAGCATTTAGGAAGTACAAAGAGACCCAAACAGAAGAAGACAGTGAGGTATTTCTGGAAAAGCAAAACAAAGCAGAGGGAGGGCAAGGGTAGCTAAATCACAAACAGAGGAAAGGATAGTTAAGGAGGTCAAAAAGAGGATAAGACCTTCTTCAGGTACGTGAGTGAAAAGAGGAAGTCAAGTGGAGAAATAGTGAGAATCTGGAGGGCAGGGGGAAACCATGCAGAGGAAAATCAAGAAAAAGCTGAAATTTTAAATGATTTCTTCTGCTTGGTCTTCACAGTGGGGGTGGGGGACAGGCCAGCATGTAACAGCAAGCACCAAGGGGAGTGGAAAGTGGACACAAGGACATTTTCAGTAGAGAGAGAATGCAAAAGGGACTGGAAGCCCTTAATGAGAATAAGGCAATGGGGCAGAATGGTGTTCACCCAAGGGTTTTAAATAAAATTATCATGGTGCTAGCTGCCCCTCTGGCAGCACTATTCAGCACCTCATTGGAGATGTGGGTAGTTCCTCAGGACTGGAGGAGGCCTGACATGGTCTCTCTGCATAAAAGTGACAGCAGGGAGGAAGCCACCAACAACAGGCATGTCAGTCTCACATCAGTGGTGGGAAAAGTAATGGATACCCTACTGAAGGAGTGGCTTAAGGAAAACCTGGAGGCTAATGGGCTGCAGGGTCACTGGCAACATGTCTTCACATGTCAAATAAATCTCATATATTTCTTTGACTGGGTTATTAGGGAGTGGGTCAAGGGACAGCAGTAAATGTAGTCTATCTGAACTTCAGTTAGGCCTCCTACACTGTGTCACACAGGAGCTAGTTAAGAAACTAAGACGGGGGTAGGAGAAAAAATGGTACACTGGGTATCAAACTGGTTAAAGGATAGGAGGCAAAGAGTGGTGGTAAGTAGCAGAAACTCAGGGAGGGGACAGTAAGTAGTGGTGTGTCACAGGGATTGGTGCTGGAACCAGTCCTCTTCAGTGTCTTCATACAGTAAGTGACATTGCTGAGGAGTTGTAAAGGAATGTGCCTCTCTCTGAAGATGATACAAAAATTTGCAACAGGGTGGACACTCAGGAAAGGGTGGAAAGAATGCAAAGGGATCTGGGGACACTAGAGCAGTGCTCTAGGGTGTGGCAGCTGGGTTTCGATACCAAAAAGTGCAAGGTCATGCATGTGAAGCATAGAAGCCCAGGAGCTGTGTATAGGATGTGGGGAAAGGTACTTAAGTCACCAAGCAAGAAAGAGGGATCAGGATCATCATATCTAATGTCCTCAAGGTAGCTGGTCACTGTGACAAGGCGGTAGTAAAGGTTAGTGGGATGCTGGGGGTGCATTGGGAAGAGAATTTCTAGCAGGAGGAGGGAGGTAGTGCTGCCAGTGTGTCACTCACTAGTGAGACCCCACCTGGAATACTGCGTATAGTTCTGGAGGTCACACCTCTGCTGGACATTGACAGGGTGGAAGCATTACAGAGAAGGGCAACCAAAATGGTGGGATGGTTGCATGAAAATCCATATGAAGAAAGACTGCAGGATCTCAACATGTAATCCTGGAGGAAAGGAGAGGAGAGCGAGAGGGGACATGACTAAGACCTACAGGTACCTCACAGTGATGAACAAGGTGCTGGTTGGGTGTTTCTTTCAGAAACAGGAAGGCACTAGAACATGGAGACATGCAATGAAGCCAAAGGGGGAGGTTTAGAAGAAATGTGAGGAAAAACTTCTTCACAGAAAGAATAGAGGGTGACTGGAACATCCTGCCAGAAGAGGTAATGTGGGCAAAGACTGTGGGAGCTTCAGGTATGAATGGGATAGGTACAGTGACAAATTAGGTATAGGAAAGGGAGGCAGGATGGACACGAGTGACCAAATCAGGTCAAAGGTATCAAAACAGGCAGAGAAAAGGGAAAGACTAGATGGGCATACCAATCCTTTCTGCCAACAAAGACTGTGTTTCTGTTTCACTATTCATATAGTCACTCACTCACTGGCTGAAAGACTCACACGCAGGCAAAACACACAAAGATTGATTTCTGTGCCTTGTGCAACCAGCAGTCAGTACTTAGGTGTGGTTTTATTCTTCATGTTTTTTTCACTCTAACCTGTATTTATACTGGGTTGTACTTGTATATTGGTGTTTTCAATAACGTTTACTTGAAAAAAATACCCTCTGCACATTACACGGTCTTCTGAATTTACTCTACCTTGTTAATATTTAGGGGCTAGAGTTGCCTGCAGGCTCACACTGCATTCTCCTCTCCTCTGTAGCAACACATTGTTTCACTATTATGCCTCCCTAAAACTACAGTTAAATGTTGTGAATTAGCTAACTGGAATGATAATGCATGCTTGTCCAATGATTTTTGGAGATTAATAAGTTTTCTGATCACAAATCACTCTTTCTACAAGAAATGATGTCCTTTCTTCAGACAGATCTTTCCCCTTTGGTAAAGCTGGAAATGAGATTGAAAAATGTGCAGTACATGGGATTTTCAGTCACCAGCATCACTGACTGGCTACTTAAGGTTATGTAGTTTGCCAGCAACTTGGACATGCTCAATGTGCTCGCTGTAAAAAACTCTGAATCTTGATGGCAAAGTGCCAAAATCATGAAAGAAAGTTGAGTCCCTTTGGACCCACCTCACCAGTGTCAAAAGTGCTAGATTTCAGAGCTTTTACTAGCTGCCAGCTTGGCACCGGCTAGCCCTTACAAGGCACTAAAGGTATGCAATAAATAGCCTACAATACAATATAAAAGGCTCTAAAACAAAAAATGTACCAAAGCAGGACTAAGACTGTGGTACAATAATGTATACAGTAGGAGAAGGCCAATGTGAAATATATTCACAGAAAACAGTGATTGGTAGAGACTGCAGACAAGCACAAAAGAAGCCAAGTACAGGTGCAGGAGCAGACATGGCGAAGTGAGATCCTGGAGTAAGGCTTTCAGGCAATATGGGGGGAAAGCAGATTAAATAGATTTTGAGGCTAGTCCACAAATCAGGAAGTCTGCTTGAAAAAGCAGTTTATCCACAAACTGAACTGGCACTGCAGCTTAGATCCGGTTGGTGCAGCGATAAGGGCGGCCACCCCACATTGCAGAAAAAATCCAAAGAGCTGCACTCGAATAAGACAACAATAGTGGCATTAGATGAATTCAATGTGTCCATTTATTTAGGGCACAAAACAACTTTCAATCACTGAAATACCACAAACGCAGTGCTTCACCTCTCTACGAGGCTTCCAAGGAGTTTCCATCTAATGCCAGTATTGTTGTCTTATTCGAGCGCAGCTCTTTGGATTTTTTTTTTGCTTCAAAAGGCAGACTGATTTGCAGTCATCATAGCCCAGGGAACAGAGAAAGACTGAATCAGCAGCACAAAGGCAGAAGGAAGAGGGGGAGGCAATCAAGAGGGACCTGAAGTAGTCAGAGAGGGAAGCAAACCAGAACCTGAACTTCAGAGAGACACAGTGAGAGAGGTGACAGATTTCAAAAGAGGAAAGAGAAAGGGTAGAGGATTAATAGAAAGTTCTATTAGTTTAGTAGTTCTACTAAACATTTGAGGTTGTTCCTCCCTTGGTGGCTTTAAAAAAGGGCTAAAGATAGTTCTCCTTGAGCACAGTCTATGTATTTTCAATCGTTGATATGTTCCTACTAGGTTGTATTTTTCTGCAGCTGATATGCACTTGCTTCTCTACATGTGCATGCTGTACTATAAACTAAGACCTGTCTACATGTTAGCTCTTTGCAGTAAATGATCCAGGGAGCCAGATATTCAAAGCATAGCGCAGCGTGCAAACCAGTAGCTCGGGAATAACACAGAGTGACCATATTCAAAGGACCTGTTAGCGCCGCGCAAACTGCCCTAGCGAAGGGGCAAACCGATAATGTATGCAAGGGCAAAGGGTGGGCCTGCATACACATGCAATGGGATATTCAAAGTAATAATGCCCCGCTAGAACACATAGTGCAACACCTAGCTTGGCACTAGCTACTGCCTTTAAAAGGTTGGTCTTAACCGAGGGAAAATCAGCTTGGGGGAGAGCCCACAACAGAAAGTGGGAATGAGTGCTGTACCACTAGCAGTGATGCTGCCATTCATGGTAGCTGTAGTGGAGGAAGAGGAGGAGGAGGAAGGGAGCAGGCCTAACATGGGCTGCATCGTAGGCCAAGGAGATGGTATGCTGCAAACAGGTGGTACCGGCCCAGGGTCTCCTTTGAGATCCTGCCAGATAAGCACATCGCTGGCTGGTACAGGATGGACAGGGGAATGTTGAGGCAGCTATGTGAACTCCTGCATGAGCAGCTGCATCCCAACACCAGACGCAGCCATGTCATGACAGTAGAAGATAAGGTGACAGCAGTGATGTGCTTCCCAGCCACAAGGACGTTCCAACGACCAATGGGGCACACCACTGGGGCATCACAGTCTGCAACCTCATGCCTCCTGGCCCAGTTCCTAGAGGCTCTTCTGCCACATGCTAGGGAGTTCATAGTATTCCTCAGCACAGCAGCAGAGCGCAGAGAAACAATGCAGCAATTCCATCGAGTTGTGCACCTACCAGCAGTACTGGGTGCCATTGACTGCACCCATGTCCCCATCCGCGCACCACCTGGCCATGGCAGTGATGTCTACATAACCAGAAAGGGGTACCACTCCATCAATTGCCAGGTGGTGTGCAATGCAACTGGGAGCATCAGCAATGTCTATGCACAGTACCCCAGTAGTGCCCACGATGCCTTCATCTGGCACCAGTCCCAGCTGTGCCAGGCATTTGAGGAGGGCAGGATAGCCAGTGGGCACCTAGTTGTTCAGTAGCAGCTCACAAGGCACACACACCACAGCATGGATGGGGACAGGCATGGGAGGCCGGGAAGGAGCATGGAAGGGCAACACAGGGATGCATGATGGCAACAGGCAGACAGCAGTACAGCACTAACAGGTGCATATCTCCCGACAGGGGACAGCGCCTATCCCCTGTAACCCTGGCTGCTGACACTGGTACCCTGGCCAGCCACAGTAGCTGAAGAGCAGTACAATGAGGCACACGCCAGCACCAGGAACATCATAGAGAGGGTGTTTGGCATACTGAAGATGTGCTTCCAATGCCTAGACACATCAGGCGGTGCCCTAAAGTATAGGCCTCAGAAGGTATGCCGTATCTTCCTAGCCTGTTGCATGTTGCACAATATGGCGATGAACCATGGGATACAGGCACCTGAACCTGAGGAACAGGCTGACAGTGACCCAGAGCCAGCAGTCGGGGGGATAGTGGAGCAACTCGAGAGGAGGGATCCTCGCATGGCCCGCAGGGCCATAGAACACAGGGCCAACATCATCAGGACACTGTCACAGGCCAGAGGGTGAGTACAGACTGCACAGCAACATGAAACAGTACAATGGTGTATGATTTAATGTGAACAAACAACCACAACAGTGACAACACTAATCAGAGCAGGTGCACAAAAACTGGAGCAGAACACATGTGAGTGTGTGTGGTGCGATGTGAAGAGTGTGCAGGTCACACAGAAAGTGGACACACAGCCATGGCATGGTGGAAAAGTCAATGCCCAATGTGTGGTGGCAGTGTGAGAAGGGCATCCATGGCTGTGCCAGTGAGGTGGTGCATGTGAAGGTGTGCGGGTGTGTGCGTGTCTGTATGTGTGCATGTGTATACAAGGGTGTGGGTGTGCCAATATGTGCACAGGGGTGGAAACTGTGCATAGGTGCAGGATGGCCATTCAGATCACTGGCTACTACCACCATGCACACAGCACACACCACAGGAGTGGGTCACAGACTCAGGGTGCTCTGTGCTGAGGACACATTTGGGGAGGACCACGGCGAGGCAGGCAGGTTGTACTGCCTGTGCCCCCATCGACTGGTGGAACCCGACAGGGCAGATGGACGTCCACGGCAGCACTGGATGCCTGTAGATGTGTCTGATGCAGTCTTGCTAGAGCCAGTGGCAGCCCTGCGGTCATGGGTGCCACGCCTGTGGGCCCCTATTCCATGGTCACCCTGCCCCCTGCACATCCCGGTGACCACCATGCACCCCGTGCAGCACAATGGTGAGGTCAACCACTGCAGCCATGAGACCATCAAAACCGCGGTCCAGAGTAGCAACCACACAGCCCACCCTGTCCTCGACACGCTGTTCTGCATGGGCAAAGCTCAGGGACACGGACTCAAGCAGCAGTGAAAGCTCATGCCTGAGCTCCCTCCGCAGGCCATGCAGGTCCATCCTAGCCTCCTGCTGTGATGTCAGGGCAGCCTGTAGCAGTCGGCGGGCCCCGGAGCATCCTGCTCCAGGGGTGCAGCCCCTCCAGTGGTGGCTGGCACTAGGACCTGCATCACAACTGGGTCGGGATGCTGGTGCATGAGCGGCATGCCCTGCCACTGAAGACCACTGGCGATGTGCTGTTGTAACAGAGGGACCTGCCCAACAACCTGTGGGTGACACCACATGTCCTGTGATGCATACACATCCCCCACATGGCCAACCACTGGCTGCATGGCCGCACCAATGCTAGCATGGCCGACCACTCCCCTGGTGCCTGTGCTATGGCTTGTGCCTAGCCCCACCCCTGTACCCCCCACAGGTCTGTCCATGGGCATGAGGTAGGAACCCTCAGATACATCTGTGTCAATGTCACTTGTAACAGTCAGGAGGATCACCTGCCCACCACCCAGATCCTCAACCTGGGCATCCTCCATGGTGGCAGAGTAGTCAATATCCCCTCCTCCAGCAGGGCCCCCTTCCCCTGTCAGCTGTATCATTCCTCCATGTGAGTGCCACACATGGGGTGGCCCTGGGTATACCTGTCCACCACCCAGGCCAGACGTTGATGGTTGGTTTTCCTCCACCTCCTCCTCCTCCTCCTGTCCCGAGGAAGCCATCCCAGCACATTCCTGGTGCACTGCTGGCCCTGCACACGCTGCTGTGGATGAAAACAAGACAGGGTCAGTCACCCATACACGCAATGTGTGCCCCACCACCACCACCGCCACCTGAACATGCATACCCTGGGACATGTGCCACCCGCTGTAGACATGCACACCCCACACACCACCCCCATGGCAATATCCCATAGTGTGCATGCATACCCATCCCTTGTGCATAGAATGCACAGCACTGCAGCTCCACAGTGCACCCCAGGCTCAGCCCCAACACTGACACCCTGTGCCGCCACACCATGCAGGGTACACACATGTGGTTACAGACCTGCCCTGGGCAGTTTTGACAGGTGTCTCACACCCACCACCTGGTACACCAGCGACAGTCACTGGCCGCAATGTGGATGCCACCATGGCCATGAGTGGGTCCTCCTCCCACTGCTGTGCTGGTTGCAGACTACCACCAGTTCTCATCCTTTCACAAAGCCACTGTGCCTCCTCCTCTTTCACCCTGCACAGCAGGTCGCTCCACTGCTTGCGCACTGCCTCTGTTGTCCTGCCACGACCACCAACTGTGTTCACCCCAGCGGTGATCTCCTCCTATGCCTGGCACACCATCACATCCGTGGCCTTGTTTGGCTCAGAACCTGCTCCCTCTCCTTGATGCCATGCACCATTGTTCTCAGTTCCTCCTGTGAGAAGCGATGGGCATGTATCCGCCCTGGCCGTGCCACACCACCTATGGGAGAGATGGAAAGGGACATGTGTCAACAGCTGTTGCATGCCTGCATTGTGTCATGCATGCGCAACTGCACATGCATGCCACCACCTACTGTGGAATAAGTTGCATGGATCTGGCACTGGCCAGCATGTGCTGCAGCAACCGCTGTGTGCACTGTGCCACTGCACAGCTGTCAGTGTCTGGACGGCATGTATCAGACCCACAAGGGCAGTGCCATCACCCATGGCTGACATGTGCACCCCAGGTCAGGTCCACCCCAATGGCTGCCACCTTGCACTGTACTGGGTACCCCTAGGGGACATGAGCACGGCACACAGGGCAAGGACATGGGAATTGGTATGCACTGGCAGGCTACCAGGCACAGGCCACATAGAGCCCTCGGCAATACACTGCCAGGATCCTGGGACCCCTGTTCTGTAGCTGTGTACCACCGATGGAGCATTTGAGAACCTTCACATCCCACATCCAGTGCGGCAACAGGGGTGCCATGGACCCCATGACAGTCAGCCACATTTGTGTTGCACAAATGCATTCCGCAGTAGGGCCCCCCTGCACCAGCCTGGTACCCACAGTACTGCAGGCGGTCCCACCCGGCGCAGGCTGATGCAGGGGCATGGTCATGGCACTAGGTCAGGTGTGCTGGACTGCCGTCCTTCTGGATCTGTGCACTATTGTGCAGCACCATGCATGCTTGTGGTCCTGCAGTTGGTGGACCTGTCCCCAGCCGGTACAGCTATGGACCGCTGGTACGCAGTGCATATACCCCAACCCTGTGTTGCACCAGTGCCATTCCAATGCCTCTCCAGCAGCTATACAGACCTTCCACGTGCTGCTCTCCCTCCTGTTGCATGTCTCCTTCAGTGTTGTTCTCTGTACTGCAATGTCTGCTGTATGCTGCATTCCCACAACACAACACTGGTGGAGCACTGATTGCCCTTTTATAGCCCAGCCAGGCAATCCAGCCTGTTATGAATGCAAATCATCGGATAATGATATGCTAATCACAGTGTTTGCACATTGCATGCACAAGTGCCCTCATTTGCATAATCCTGCTGAATATGGGCCTGATTAGCACCGGGCTAACAGCTTAGCGCCATGCAAACGGTAGCACCAGGCAATGGGGTGGCCAGTGTCTTGCTGTCCTGTTAGCCCAGTGCTATGTAGCATAGCGCGGTGACCACACATGCCCTTGAGGCCCCAGGTCTGTGCTAGCGGGCCAGCATAGTGTGGCGTAGCATAGCACTAGTTCACAAAGCACAGAACAATGCACATGCGTGGCGTTGTGGCCAGGGGTTGTGCAGGGGTCATGCATGTGCGCTGGGTCTGCTTCTGGGTAGTGCTTCACTACCTCACGTGCTAGTACTCCACTATGGCACTTTGAGTGAGGGAGCAGACAGAGATGCATCTTCTTTGGTGTGGTACTGGTGCCAGAGACACACACAGTAGTGATGCCAGGGGGCAGGTGACAGCGGGTGGTGGTGCACTGGGACAGGTGTTGGGGGAGGTTGAAACATCCAACCTGGTAGATCTGGTCCAGAAAAGGCTCCAGAGGCTCTTTGGGGAGGTCAGGGAGGGTGACCTCCCATGCATGCAGGTGTGGGCCATGGTGGTAAGGAAGCTGTGTGCCCGCACGGGCTTCACCTGTGATGCTGAGAAGTGCAGGCACCATTACCCAGACCTGCGATGGTGGCAGCATCAGCAGCTGGAGTGCTATAAGTGCATGGTGTGCGATGGCACTGTGCCTGTGCCAGGTAAGTGGTGATGCACATTGACACCCGCTCTCATGTGTGTTTCAGGCAGCACCAGTACCCGTGCGTGTGTGTGTCTGTCTGTGTGTCAGTGTGTCTGTGTGTGTGAGCATGTGTGTGACACTCTGCATGGTGCTTGCGCGCATGTGGCAGGGGCGGGGCCTCACATGATGGCACCCTAGGGGGGCATCCTGGTACAGGGTGTGTGGTGGTGTGTACATTGGAGGCACGGTGCATGCTGTGGCCATGGAGGTGTCATGGGTGTGAGTGGCTGCTTGGGACATGGTTGGTGGTGGGTCATGGTGCAGCACTGTGGTGCTGGGGACCTGTTCCTGGGAGCCTGACAACCATCACACATGGGTGTGCAGACCATCGCATGACTGCTGCGACCGGCACAGTCACACCACTGCACCGCCTTGATGACATGTCGTCTGTGCCTGGCGAATGCTCCATAGGCCAAGCCGCACTCTGTGTGGGTGTCCTCCATGTTCAGCCACTGACCCTGGGCATCCCTGTGTGTGCAGTGTTGTTGGGGTTGCATGTTGATCTTGCTGTGCTGCACGTGCTGTATGCAGTGTCATGCTCTAATGCCAATGTTTCACCTGTCCTCTGTAGAGCGCATCGAGCAGCCCATGGCCAGTGGAGGGGACCGTCCATGCCTCAGGGGGTGCAGGAGAGTAGCCCTGAGTGCAGTGGTGTGTTGCGTGAGTACCTGTCTTGTTGTTCTGTGCTCTGTGCTGTTTCACTGTGCTGTGTGTCTCATTATGTGTCCTGCCACTGACTGGTCTGGTGGCATGGCTGCGATGGGCAGTGGGCCAGTGGCATTGTGGCACTGTGTTGTGCTGCACACCTGTGTTGCACACCACAGCCGGGTGCTGGAAGTCTGGCCCTGGGAGGGGGGGCGGTGGGGCACTGTCAGATTGCATTGCTGTGAGGGTGCCAGATGGTGGTGGGGGCTCTGGCTGTGAGTGTTCGGTGTGGCTCACATGCTGTTGTTTGCCATGCCAACACCTGAGGTGCAGTGTGCTCCGTCCCTCCAGCCACCCCCACAGAACGTCCGCATGTGCACAGTTGGCATTACCTTGCTGTCCTGGGGCTTCACTGGACAGGCCTACATAGTGCCACCTGCCTGCCTGTTGTGGCTGTGGGACACCACGACCCATGCCTTCCAGGCATACCTCTCATCCCTTTGTCCACCAGTCGTGGAACAATGCCTGTCATACTGTGGTACATATTGGCAATGTGTGGTATATGTAGTGGAATTCTTACCTGGGTTTCTCATGCCTCTGTTACTGTGTTACATTTATGCTCTGAGGGTCTGTTATCACTACACTACCACATTATGTGTATCGTTTACTATGGATTGTTGCATTATATTGTTGACCTTGGCTGTGGAACATGTCCTCACAGGGTGGGACAGGGGCCTTTTGCCCCGTGGCTTGGGGAACCTTCCTTGTACTGTGCTACATTTGCGAGGTATGCTTTCAGTGGCCTTGCTTGGTGGCATGTGTCGGCCCTTCACTGCCAGCATCCGTGCCCTGGCTGCCTGTTATCTCCTCATCTGGGTTGGTCATTGGCAGGCCACTGTCATGGTTTAGTGCTGCTCCAGCACACCTTTAGTTTTGTTGCTGTGCTCTGCATTACAGTACATTGTCATCTGTCAGTGGGCAGCATGTCCCGATGTGTGGGTGCCCTTGTGCATGTTGTGGTGTGGCCCTTGCACACAGCTGTCCGGGGGTCCGGCTGTGTGTCTGCCCTGTCTTGCTGTGTGCTGCGCCGGGGTGGGCGGTGTCACCTGTACCCTGGTGCTGTCTGGATTGTTGTCATCATGTATGTTGGGGTTTGGGTTGGTGCCTGTGTCACCCAGGACTGCTTTGTGGGCACCTTCCAGGTTGGTCTACCAGTGCAGCACCCACCTTCACTCAGGATTGTTCATCAGGACATGCTGTCCATCCCTGTATGGCCACCTGTGGCTGCTGTCTGCCTCTTGGTTGGTGTTCCATCCTCATGGTCTCCCCTTTCCTCTTGTAGGTCCACTCCAGGCATCACTGTGGGCGACCAGGCCAGAGGAGTCAGAGGGGATGGAGGACCTGCTGCACTGCATCATCTGCCAACAGAGGACTCTGATAGAGCAGCAGGCCATCTTGATAACAGAGATGAGGAGGGTGGCAGCTGTGTTGGAGGCTCAGCTCCCAGATCCAGCGGGCAGCAAGCCATGCCCTTCATCCCATCTTGTGTTGGCTTCACACCCCCCCCCCTTACTGGACATGATATTATTTCCTGGACTGTGTTCCTGTGTCCCTGTGTGCATCCTCCTCCCATTTTCACCCTTCTCCTGTGCCTTATTGTACATCCTGTAATTATTTGTACATATGTTTGCCATTTAAATCTTTGCTTTGCCTATTGTACGTTCCTGTTGTTGTTCTCATAGTGGGCTTATTGTTGCTTGGGTTGTGTGTTGGGGAAGGGGGCCTTGGCATGTCATTTAGTGGGATTTTTCTTGTTGTCTTTCTTTGTTGTAGGGTGGGTCATCCAGTGGTGGTTGGGGCATTGGTTGTTTTGTGTTTGGTTTAGTTTTTAGTTTAGTATGGGTTTGCATCACTGTTCTGTTCCCGTTACCTTTCCTTTTGATTATTTGTTATTACATTGCATTCATTACATAATACTGTGTCCTGTGTCATTCTTGGGTGCTGGGGTTTCACTTGGTTTGCACTGTTCCTTGGGTTCTCCACATGGGACCGGGTTGTTGCTTGCCATTCCCGTGCATGTGTGGCATCCTCCGGGATGTGCACTGTGGTCTGCTCCTGATACCTCATTCCAGTCTGTGTTTCATTGCATGTGTTCCAGGGTCGGACTGTCTCACCTCTACAACGTGTTCCATTGTGTGTGCACTGCCTGCCTGGGTGCTATATTCAGTGCTGTCTTAAGTGTTATATTCACTGCTGTCTTATTCCTGGGCTGTTTTGGCCCTGCAATCCTGGCCCTGTTTGCCCAGCTTCCTTTGCTTGCTATGTTCAGCTGGTTTTGCATCAGGCTATTCCTTTTGAATATAGCTGTCATTTTGCTCCAGGCTATGTTTGCACACCAGGCAGTGCTACCTTAGCCACGGGGCACGGTTTTGAATATCTGGCCCAGTATGTGTTAACCATGTAACTGTGTGATTTTATGGATGTTGTTGTTTTAGCTTGTAATGCTGTTTGACTTCCCTTTTTATTGTGTTACGTTTCCATTATAATTAATTCTGGGTCACCCCTGAAAAAGGGACTTTTAGTCTCAGTGGGCCAACCCAGTCAACAAAATTCAATCAATCAACAAGGAGCAGTGATGGGTGTCAGGAAGGAAGTCAAGGGTAAAGTGGAAAAAGAAATGCAGAGGGGTCAAGCCTGGCAGCAGTGGATTTGGAAGCAGCACTATATACCCAACCCCCTATAGACAAAGGATAGGAGGACCATTTTCACAACTATCTCATGCCAGGCCAGAGGAGGGATGCAGGCCTTATTTATATAAAGATAAGGAAGGAGTTTGCTATGGATGACATCAACATGAGAATTCAAATCACTGCAAAGTCAAGCCATACACCCAGACATGCTCCATTTAGGAGCTGCCCAGAGTCAGAAGGTTGGGGTGTTTGTATTCTAGTAAGATGCTGCATGGTGCCAATGGTCATAAAGACTGATGTTCTGATATTTATCATAAGCTGAGTGGAGTGGAACCAGTGCTGGACACTGTTGGCCAAATGTGAATAGTGCAATGTCATGTACTTGCATGTGGATGTGTACGAGGCCACAGGCCTTAGGCAGGTCATTCAGGAATTTTAATAACAGGATAGTGCCAAATATGGAGCACTGAAGAACACCTGACTCAATGGGGGGGGGGGAATTGTGCCCCATATAAAGAATGCCTGGTTCCCCTCCTTCACATAGACAATTGACCATTTGACCAGAACATTAGACAGCCCGGCAACTATAAAAGATTGTGTAGTAGGAGGGGATGGGTAACAGTATCAATGGTTTAGTTAAGTCAATACATATGGATGAAGTGATGTGGCTCTGCTCCATCCTTCTCAAGATAGAGTAAGAGAGTCAGAGCAGGTTGTTACACTGGAGTGGGCTTTTCTAAAATCATACTGGTAGGGACTGAGAAAGGCAGAAGAGTTCAGAAAAGGGGATCTGGAGAGAGCAAGGTGTTCTAGGAGTTTGGCCAGAACAAGGATTAGAGAGACAGTTACTGGAGGGAAAGTGTTCACAGAAGCAGTTCCCAACACAAACACCTAATGCATTTCATGCCCTAAAGGTGACACCATTCAAGCATGAAACACATCAGTTGCCTCTGTGGGGACTGCTGTAATGGCCTTGAAGCTGCTCAAGAAAAAACAGATTACTTTTTAAGACACCCTGAAGTAATTTGATTATCAGATTACTTTAGAAGTTATTGCAGAATTATCAAGGATCTTTAACACAAGAAGTCTTCAGAAAATGTTGAAACAGATAACCTGATTACTGCACAATAATCCTAGGATGACTTAAAGCAGCAGTGCATTATAGCAATGAAAATTCTGACCTATACTTGTTTATTCTATTTTTGATTTCCCTTATCTCCTGACTTGTATTATACCCTTCTTTCCCATATTGATTCGGCTTTAGCACTTTGAAATAATAAAAGGAGAGCTCCTTTTCATATGGCTGAAACCAGATTTTCATTAGTATCCTCAGTGTTTTTCGTACACCTGTTGTCTTAAAAGGTCAGTAAACAGTGTCTACTGCATACTAGTTTGTTATGGCCACAAAAGTGATCTTAAACGATGGGTTTTAAAAAACAACAGAGGATACTGATGCAAACCTGGACTGAGCCATATTAAAACAAGCTTTCTTTTTATTATTTCATCTGTAACAAAAAAGTGGTAAGCAGATTCAAAATGGGGAACAAAGGGCATCACATAAGCTGGGGAATAAGGGTCACTCTATAATAAACAAGCATTTGTCAATGCCGAACGTTCGTTTGCAGGTATTTGCAGTGGTATTTGGCACTTGGACATGGCTTAAAAAAATCAGTGACAAAGAAGTACAAGCATTTGTCAATGCCGAATGTTGCTTGCTCCTATGTGCTGTTTAGGTATCTGGAAGTCAGTGGAGTGTAAATATTGAAAATTCGTGAACTTACGAGCGTGCGTAGGAACTGCGCAATGCATGCTCGTAAAACAGTCATTTTTAGGAATTTTTTCACCAAATTTTCAACATAGCCATTTTAAGACCTCTGCTAATGAACAGTGTCACTGTGATTTTCTTAATGTGTCCCATACATTGATTTTGCACACCGACTGTGCCATTGTGCGCTACATGGGCAGAAACATGTTTTGGGCAGGATGTGAAAAATGACAGCTGTGCTGCTCATAAGGAGGTGTGGTAAAATGGCAATGTTGAAAATCTGGAGTGAAATTATTGAAAATTCACAAACTTACGAGCATGCGTAGGAACTGTGCAACGCACGCTCGTAAAACAGTCATTTTTAGGAATTTTTTCACCAAATTTTCAACATAGTGATTTTAAGACCTCTGATAATGAACAGTGTCACTGTGATTTTATTAATGTGTCCCATACATTGATTTCGCACACCAACTGCGCCATTGTGCACTACATGGGTGGAAACACATTTTGGGCAGGATATGAAAAATGACAGCTGTACTGCTCATAAGGAGGTATGGTGAAATGGCAATGTTGAAAATCTGGAGTGAAAATATTGAAAATTCACGAACTTAGGAGCATGCGTAGGAACTGCGCAACGCATGCTCGTAAAACAGTCATTTTTTGGAATTTTTGCGCCAAATTTTTAACATGGGGTTTTTGAGACCTCTTCTCATGAATGATGTCACTGTCATGGTGTTATTCAGGCCCCAAGGGTGATTTTGTGCAGTGACTGTGCAGTGAATGCGAAATCACCCTTTGGGCCCCAGTAACGCCATGACAGTGACATCATTCACGAGAAGGGGTCCCAAAAACCCCATGTTGAAAATTTGGTACAAAAATTCCAAAAAATGCCTGAGGTATGCAATAAAGTTGAAAACCCCCTATCTAGCTCATGATACAGCTTACTGGAATTTCCTCAGTTCGCAGTCAGCTTTGAAGAGTGCAGGCGTATTCCCGGTCCACCAAAGATCGTCACGCCAAGCTCCGGAGGTAAGTATGGGGTGAGGGGGGGTGTGGGGAGGCAGGGTGCGCAGTGGGTGGGTGAGGGTTGTGGGAGGGAGCTGGGAGAAGCGCCGTGGGTCCGTTTTTGATTTACAGGTTTAAAAAAAAAGATGGCGTGGACGTTTGCCATGCTGGGTGGGCTCCCAGCATGGCAGAAGGATGGCTGGGGGGGCCGTGGAGCCGACAGGATTGGGCACCCCCGTCGGCAGACAACGCGGGATGTTTGCCACGCTGGGGTGGGCTCCCAGCATGGCAGCAAAGATTTGGGGTGGGCGGCGTGACGCAGTTCTCTGTATGACAGTGGTGGTTTTCTTTGAAGAGAAGACCACCGCTGTCATACACAGCGCCGTGTCCCATTGGTGCAGGACTGCCACGCCTGCTCAATGGAGCAGGGGATTGCAGGGTAGGGGCACACCTCCAAAGTGTCCCATTCTCCCAAGACGTTCCTTGCGCATGCACGCAAGCAAACATAAAAATATCCAAATTTGACACCTCCGTCATGCACTGCTGCTTTAAAGAATGCCCATGTAATCACTCTAAACTCACCATAGAATCATCTGTCATGATGATTTTCGATAATAAGGATTCAAATACTTGTAGACGGCTTCCACATTCTTGTTTAAGTAACAGAATGAACTTTTAAAAATCATTTTGTGCAGAGATGACTGGAGAGAAGCAACATGAAAGATCCAGGCACCTGAGTTTCTTAGAAAAGGAAAGGAGAAATTGTTTAACCAGAAAAGGCACACTAAGCCAAAGCTTGTTTCGAGGTGTGATATGGGAGCACAAGGAAGTTAAGTGACTTGTTCAGGGTCCACAGTATGCAAATGGTGGCTCTGGGATTCAAACCCAGGTCTCTAGGTTCACAGCTCAGAGCCCTAAACCACTGCACCATACAGCTTCCTAGCACCATAATAAAAACGCACAGTATGCCAGGGGTGGCCAACCTGTAGCTCAGGAAACCACATGTTGCTCTCAAAACAGTCTGATGTGGCTCTCGAGGGGTTTGTCAGTTACATGTCAAGTACACATCACAGTTTTTTTAAATCTGAGAAAAGTTAAAGTACAGGAGCTGAAAAGTGCCCTGAGTGCTCAACAAGCTACTTTTATTAAGCCTGCAAGCAAATTGAAAACTCCAGAGCTACTCTGAATAATTATTTTAAAATTAAAACTGTTTTTAAAAAATACTGTAAATAAAATATGATTATGGACTATTTACTATGACTATGTTATTTTAACTCCTAAATATGTTGTTGAATTTTTTTGACCTGGTAAGCCCACTTGGCCTAGAAGTCCCTTTTTCAGGGCGACCGGGGGATACAGATGGTAAGCAACTGAATTTGAACCAGATTAAGCAGTTGGTGGTATTTTTAGTGAATGAGGGAAATCTGGCCAGGACACCGGGGAAATTCCCCTACTCTTTTCGATAAGTGCCATGGGATCTTTAACATCCACCTGAACTATCACCAATCCAGGCAGATGGTACCTCAGTTTAACATCTCATCCGAAAGACGGCACCTCAGAAGTGCAGCACCCCTCTGATGCTGCACTACAGTGTCAGTATTGGAATATTAACCCAAGTGCCAGATGTGGGAACTGAACCCACAGCCCTCTGATCTCCCGGCCTCAGAGGCGTGTGTGCTACCTACTGAGCCACTGACACTAAATATGGATAAAGATGGGTAAATATATAGTACGTATGGTAAGGGCCACATGTTGGGACTGGTAGGGGCTGCACATTGTTGTGGCTCACATCTTACTCAGAAATGTAAATGTGACTCATGACCCGGAAAAGGTTGGATACACCTGAAGTATCCTACGTAGGAATATATAGCAGAAATAATAAAGGCTTGAAGCATTAGATGCCATGGTAATCTTTTGGTTTTGCTTTGTTTGTTTGTTTACCATTATTCATTATTATGTTTTTATTTTGCCTACCACTAGTAAAAAAGAACATAACAAACAGAATCCTGTATTATGAAGTCATAAAATCTTTACAGGCAAGGCTGGAAGCATATTTCAATGTAGAACTCCAGATTTGTTTGCAGTTTTATAGAAAAATAATTATTTTTATACTAAAATAATATTAAGTTTAATATAAATGAGTGATTTTTTATCAGTGACCTTTTATTATGATTTAGCAAGTTAAATTTTTTCTAGCCAGATTTTACTTTGGGGGGGGTGGACATATACTTGTAACCCCTAGGTGGCGCTATCCTATAGAAACATAGAATTTGATGGCAGATAAGGACCACTTGGCCCACCCAGTCTGCCCATTTCCCTGTCTAATGGATAAGCTGAGGATCCTAGTTAACCAACAGCCTACTTCCTCCTACTGCCAACCCCTAGAAATGCCTTATGTCTGTCCCATGCATTCTTGAATTCCCCCACTGTTTTTGACTCCACAACCTCCACAGAAAGGCTGTTCCATGCATCCACAACTCTCTCCATGAAAAAATACTTCTTCACATTACCTCTGAGCCATCCCCCTTCCATCTTCAAATTGTGCCCCCTTGTTCTTGCGCATCTCTTTTTCTGAAAGATGCTACCCTCTTGGACTTCGTTGATTCCCTTGAGGTACTTGAAAGTTTCTGTCATGTCTCCCATCCCTCTGTTCCTCAAGGGTATACATATTAAGCTTCTTAAGTCTCTCTTCATATGTTTTCTGGTGCAGACCCTGCACCATTTTAGTTGCCCACCTCTGGACTAGAAGTAAACATGCAGTAATTTCTGCATGAAAAGTTTTATAAAATAACGTGAAAGACCGTCCAAATCCAGAGTAATATTATCTTTTAGTCTATGAATTACCATTCCAATTTCTATATTAGAAAATGGTGCTACCAACTGCTTAACATCCTGGGGGTCTAACAGAGCAGGAGACACCCCTAAATAACCCGAAATATCATAAACTGATGGCTGAAACTCTGGTTTTAGATTACAAAAATGGTTATTTATCATAGAATTGATACCTGTTTCATTATCCACCTTAATCTGATTCCACATAATGTAATCTAAAGCTATAGAATCTTTAAGTTTTTTACATAGTTCAAATGGGTCCCCAACCACAGTTTTAGAGGAATGATTAGTTAAAATAGCTTGTAGGGTCTGAGATCTATTATATTGGTAAATTTTCATCTGATCTTTAATATGTTCTATTTGGGAAGAATAATCATACTTGGACGAATTAGCTAAGGATATGAAATACTGTAATTGGGTCCTTAATTTTAAATATGAAGAAAAAACCTGAAGTCCTCCTTCGGGTGCCATATTTTTTAAACCAAGCGCAGCAATCTCGCTTTGTTTTCAACCACCAAAGGCCTAAGTCTGAATATAGAAATGCCACAGATAATCTTGCCTGTAATCAGGGCCCCTGGTGTTCTGCGGCAGAATTTTCTGATTTCTGCGGCAGGGCTCCTTGACTTCTGCAGCAGCATTTTCTGATTTCTGCAGCATGATTTATTCATTTCTCTGGCAGAATGCAGTCCTGTCATTGGCTAAATATGATGTGATGTCATCGATGACATCATATGCTGAGCATAGAAGAGGGGCTTCAGGATAAACGAGGTGGGAAAGAAAGCCTGACACTATGGAAAAACAGTATATTTATATGAAAACTCACCAAAAACAATGAATTCTGCAGCACTATATATATTCTGCGGCAAGATGCAAATTCTGCGGCAAATTCTGCAACCGTAGAACCGCAGAATTCAAGGGGCCTTGCCTGTGATATAAGGGAAATGGAGTTTGTTACTAAAGCCTCTTTAAGGATGGAAGTATTTAATTTCCATCTAGTTGTTTTCCTCCAAGAAGAGGGTGAAATTCCAATTTCAATCTGAACCAACAGATGATCAGAGAATTCTACTGGAACAATACTAAACTTCCCCAGCGAGACAGTTTTTGAGAGAAATAAATAGTCGATAGTGGAACCTACTTTCCCTTTAAAGAAAGTGTAGTTAGAGTCTAGTTTTGCTGATTGGTTGCAATTAACCAGGTCCCCTGACTTTATAATAGATGCCAGAAAATTTGAGTCACTGTAGATTTTTTTGATTTGAATTACCCTTTCTGTTGAGGCTGCAGTTAAATTCCCCTCCCCAAAAAATATTAAGAGAAGATATTAAATAGGGCTGAATTTGTTTCATATATTCAGTTCTAAGGACTTTCATCTGTGGATTATAAGTATTAATAAATCTACAATATTTAGAATGCCAAAGCCCATCTATTATTTTTATTCTCCCAGGAATTAAGTCTACTAATTTGTGTAAAACAAATTGAAAAGAATTAAGCAAAATACCTATCCCATCTACGCAGTCTCTACCAAATGACCAATAAGATGGCCCCCATGGCCAATCCCTTTGAAATGAGGCAATTTGTTCTTGGGAAAACATCCAGATTTCTTGAAGCAAACTAACACCTATGTTCTGGTCTCTAAGAAACTGAAAGACAGCTTGTCTTTTAACTGAATTGAGTAAACTATGCATATTTAGTGTGCCCCATATGAAACCAGTCATTTTAGTCCACTAAGGGAAAAAAAATAAAACTTAGTCTATTTTTTCCTCCTTTTTTTTTTTTCTTTATAGTCTTCTATAGGACTACTTTTGTTGTCTTGTATAGATTTTTGGGAATCTGAATCTCCAATGTCCATTTCTGAGTCACCCCAAGAGGTAAACAGAGCGGCATACGAGCTGGGAGATTCGATTGACTCACACTTAAGTGCAGTTAATACCTTCAAATGCCTACTAGACCTTTGTGGAGGAAGGGGGGACTCTCCTGTGCTTTCAGTCCTAATCCCCACTGAATCCACAGGGTCAGTATAACAAACAGGCTCCAAAAGGTTCATCACCTCCAATTCAGTTTTGACAATACAGACAGGAACTTCTGTAGAGGCAGGTGAAGTGGGGGGAGGGGGGATTAAAGAGGAGGGAGATTTAGTTGAGTCCTGCCACTGAGGGGGTGTCAGAACCACTACCTGAAGCCCCTCCTGTTTAGATACAGCGTCCTGAGCTTGCTGAATAATTAGGTCAGGACTTCCACAAGAGGCCTTGTTCCTTGCTGCCCACGGACATTCTCTGAAGGCATGGCCAAAATTCTCACACAGGTCACACCTAGTGTGGTTAGCACACTGCATGGTTACATGGCTTACTTCACCACAACTGTCACATCTAGCCTGGTCGCACACACTAGAAAGATGAGTTTTTGCCCCACACTTACAACACTCTCTGGGCTGTCCACTATAGAAACATGCCTCACAGACCCAACCCAACAAAAAAGCATTAGGAATATGTTCAATCCCTGAGTCTGATTGCCTGAGCTTTACTTTATATTTCTACCCCCCACCCCTGTCCAAAACTGCTCAGAGTCCAAAATAGGTTCTGGATCACTTTGAACTTCGCACTTCTGGGATAACCAGTAGGTAATATCCTCCACATGGACCCCCTCATTTCTAAACATAACTGTGACATTTTTTATTAAAGGTTTAGTGAGTGGTATAACCAGGAAGGGGGTCCATGTAGGAGAAAATTTAACTTGACCATATTGTTCCCAAAAAAGGTCTAAGTTGTAGGATGATCGAAAACTAATGCCAAAATTGTCCTCCCCAGAAATATTAATAAATGCAAATACATCCCTCTGCAAAAACTTCAAAGAGTCTTTAATTAAATATTTCCCCACGTAATGTCTATTGGGTCTCACTTCCAACCCGCCTTTGCAGTGTATTCTCATTGCATTCCGCCAAGGAGCTGCTTCCCGTATGGAGTTAGAGAAAAGTTCATATAATAAGGGCTTGTTAGTAGGACCTGGAGCCCTCAACCCCTCTTTCCCCTCTATCAGCTGTGGCCCAGTATTTTTGTCCAAAACTGCAGGAGCCTGTGGCTCAGATAAAGATGTCTTTTTGGTTATAATATTATTCTTCCTCCCAATAGGCTGACTTGCCTTGCCAGCGCTTTGTATAGGAATCTGTACCGACTTAGGTCACCACTCCCAAGAGGCTGACTGAAAATTAAATGTTGAATCCCAGGCAGAGTCAGGAGTCCAAACACCTGAAGACCCTTTCTCCCATCCTGCTTCTTGCAGCGCTTTATGGGGAGACCAGGAATTGTCATGTAGTTCAGTATCCCCCAACCCCTGGTTATTTGAAACATCCACAATATGAGTTTTACATGCATTTGACTGCTTGCGCTCCAGCGGTAAAGATTTAGCTGCCTTCATAGATAAAGCCAGAGGTTTTCAGGTTAATGGCCTTGGAAAACTAAATTCAGTAACTCTTTTCTGATCTTTAGCACCCGTTTGGTAGGTAATCAGAGAGGGCTCAGTCTTTGCAGCACCAGGAGACAGCTGTGGGTGAAACACAAACCAAGACTCTTTCGTCAGAGTAAGTGACTCTTTGAACTGTGAGTCAGTTCTAGTTTACGAGGCGACCGAGGTTGGGAGCTGGATTCCCTCTGAGTGAACCAATGCATTTTCAACCCGTAATTCAGTAACCTCAGTCTGACCTGGCTTTCGGCACTCGCTATACCCAGCGATTAAACTGCCAGCCTGAAGAAAGTTTTGTATGTTAATAGCATTAAGGTTGTTTTCAGCGCACTCACCCATTTCTTGCAGTGGTGGCTGCTGCATTACTTCCTCATTCCTCCTGTCAACACCTGCGGGTGGCTTGTCAGACCGCTCAGCTGAAACAGTAGATGACGCAGGGCTGAGCTGAGAGTGGGGTGCTTCCACTGTGTTCAAATCCTGCTCATTTTCACAAACTTCAGAGCTTTCGATTCCTGTAAGACTTTTTGCATCCATATCAGATTTAACAGGCAACAAATGTTCTGGTACTGAAATAGCTTCATGAAGTATCTCTTCTCCATCATCATCCTTAATTTTTAAATGAACGCTGCCACAAACTTTTCCTCAGCTAATAGTGAGGCCTCCCTCACCACTAGACTTGCGTCCTGCTCCTCTGGCGACTCCCGCAGAGTGGCCATCTCACCGCAAGATGGCCGTCCACCTACAGGAGAGTAGGGGAATTTTTTATTAAAACTTGAAAGTAAAATATATACATAAGAGTGTTACTTCACACAAAAATCAGAATACAAAAACAAAGAGAAACATAAATAAGTATTACATCATACATCCAATACAAAATTCCATTGTGATAATCCCAAAACATATCAATAAATGCTAACCCCCCCACACTAAAAGAGTAGGGAGATTTTTTATTCAATACTTCAATGAAAAAAATGCAAAACAAAAAATACAAAAATTGTATTGCATCATACAAAATCATAATGAAAGAATTCAAAAAACCATAACCACGTATTACATCTTATATGAGCAGCAAACATAAAAACTCCATATTTGTACATAACTCCTGTCTAATCCCTGCTAAAGTAGTAGGGCAGTTCTTTAGTAAAACTAAAAAGCAAAACAGATGCACCATAATGTAACAGCACAAAAAAAAAACATGCTACAAAAACAAACATAAACATAGATAAAAGTAAGTATTACATCATACAATCAAGAAATATATCAATGTTTCATAGATCCTAAACTTACCCAATGCTATCCCCCCAACTATAAGAATCTTCCCCTTACCCTGTATCTAACCATGACATTTTTCTCCACCATATCCTATACAGATCTTGATGAACCTTCTCCTGTTCTAACAATTGCCACTTCACAATATTTTTTCTAATATTCTGCACAATCTGAGCTTCCGTCTTCATCTGCTTTCTTAGTGTTAAACAACAACGAGCCAGCCAAAGCTGATATCCTATAAACCCCATCAAAAGCCTTATAGTCATATATTCATATATTACCCATGCACCAGGCAACACTCCTTCAGTCCAAATTTCAATGGACTGCCACTTAAAAGGATTCACGGGCCAGACCGTATGAAAGGCAGATCAAAAGAATTGAACAAAGGGACAGTCATAGAAGAAATTAGATAAAGATTCTACCAAACCCATACAAGTTTCCTCCCTAGGATAATATCTCTCAGCCAGTTCTTTGTGCTTCAAGTTCCCTTTAACACCAATTTTTTATGCAGACAAAGCCACAGAAAATCCCATATGTATTTAGGGACTCTATTACTGGATAATAATTTTAATTTTGCATGTTGTACAGCCGTGGGCAAATCCAAAAACCAAGGATCATCATAAAAAAAGTCCTGAAGTACCCCAAAATATAAATGTTTTCTTGTTTTCATACAAATGGCCTGTTTTGTTATTCTCCAAACTTTAAATTTCCCAATCACTTCTTTAAAGTATCCAGGGAGCTGAGATACCCTAGTCTAATGGGGCACAGTTTCCAAAAAAACCCACCTTTCTATTATACCACCAATCACATCAGCTACCCATGGGGACCATACCCTAGACTCAAGGAAACTGGTTTACCGGGATTGAGAAAGGGCATATTCCATTTTGCACATTGTAAAACACGATATTGTCACCGGTGTCTGCTAAGTCAAAATCCGGTTTTACCGGTGTTTGGTTTTGTGTACTTTATTTAACAATTTTTAACTCTGCTAACATGCATTTTAGCAATTTTGACCTCCACTATTACACATCCTTCCATCCTTGTACCAATTTAAAGTTATTTTAGGTACAAGATGTGATGGCAGCAGCAACACAACAGCCCCCATCCCTAATGTGTGATGGAAGCAGCACTATGGCCCCTATACTTCTGGTGTGATGGCAGCAGCAACAGCACTATGACCTCCCTCCTTCAGGTGTGACAGAAGCAGCAGTACTACATTCACCATTCCTCATGTGTGATGGCAGTATCAACACTATGGCCCCATCCCTCAGGTGGGATGGCACCAGTACTACATTCCCCATTCACCAGTGGTGATGGCAGAAGCACTACAGCCCCCACCCCTTCAGTGTGATGGAAGTAGCAGCAATGCAGTCCACATTCCTCAGGGGCGATGGCAGTAGTGACAGCACTATGATCCCCTTTCTTCAACACCCACACCCCACATGCACAAATTACAAATGACTTGGTCTCTTTGCTTGTTAGAACTCAAAAGTGAATTAACCTGAACTATCACTGCTAAGGTGGACTACCTTTGTTTTCCCCATCTATAATTTAAAAGCCTGAATTGGATTTCTGCCTGTGACACCGCTGACCAGAGTTAGGGAACAGACTTGGGTGTTGGAGGGCCAGTTGGTGGATGCAGGCTTGAGTGCCCAACAACCACTCACCTTCTTCTGGGAGGGAGGGTGGGTTCATGGCTCAGCATTTGCTGGCCCATGGTGGAGGCCAGGGGCATGACAACATGTCAGCCCTCACTGCAGGAGGGAGCATGACAGATGTCGGCTTGTGCCTTGACATCATGTGGCCTGTCACGCTCCCAAGAAAATGGGAAAACACCCACTGACCAACCGAAGGATGGCTGTTGGTCTCTCCATAAGCCAGAAGCCCCAGACATGTGTCTGGTCTGACCCCTGCCATGCCCAGGATACACAGAAAGCTCTTTGGAGCAGTTCTCTTCCCCAGGTAGCCTCCCACAGGGGTAGGGACCCACTCAATAAAGGGTTACTTTGGGTTACCTGGTAGCACAGCAGTAAGGGTCAGTGGATGGTGGTCGGGACTCAGCAGGTGGTAGGGGGCCTTGGCAGGCCTGAAGGAATGGATGGCCAGGGGGTAGGAAGAGCAAAAAAAACTGCTTGAATTTGCTTCTTTGAAATAAAGTGTCTTCACCTAAAAAGTCCACAAGTGATTAGTGGAGGACCTTCAAATGGATTCATGCATCTCCCAGACATGTGGATGCTTTTTTTTTTTTACTTGGTGTCCATGAAAAGGGTGTCTCCCGCTTCTCGTGTCTTTGTTCAGATGTGAATTGAACACTACTCTACCCACCAGCATCATACAGCCCCTGGGGTCTTACCTTCTGTATGTCATTGACTGTGCTTTCAAAATCCACTGGCCAAACATAAGTACTCTTAAATACTTAACATTTGCTTTTTGTTGAAGCAGTCTATCAGAAAACGTTTTGTTGTCACAGAGACTGAAACAGCAGGTGGGGGAAAAGGTGTAAATGATCCAATTCACCTAAATGAGGTACTAACTGTAAAATCTTTTCATAAGTAGTAAGGCAGTTTCTTCTTCCTGAACATACTTTCATTCAGACTAGTTTTCATTCAAACAAATGAGGATTTTGGTTGGCCCTACTGATTATAAACTTGAATAAGTTAGTTGGTAACAGTGATCCTACATTTAGCAATCTACAACCTAGATGCTTATATGCAAAGAATACAATAAAAACCTGACTAAAATCTAAAAACAAGCTTATAAAACATATAAAATGTATCTGAATATTTATCTTTACCTATACAAAATCATTGCAGCCCAAGTAAAACTCAGGTAAATTACATGGTACCCTGACTACTACTCTATGATGTAGTAAACATATATTGGTATTTTTTGTATATTCTTTGTAAAGCAGGTAAGGTCCACTAGGTAGAACTGTCTGTTTTAAGGAGTGGCCTAAAAGCACTGGGGAGGTTATGTGACTTGCTTGGAGTCGCACAGTATGCAAGTGGAGGTTGTGGGACTCAAACCAAAGTCTGCTGGATGTACCCAGTTCAATCACCATTTGTTACTCTAACCACTAGGCATGGGTGATTAAACTGATTGGCTGATTACAACAAAGCAGTGCGGGTCATTTCCTTACTGACTCTACATGCCTCAAAGCAGAAAGAATGCAAAGCACAGCAGCATTCATTTTAAGATGCTGAAATCTGGGTCAGCCTGCTGGTGCTGCGGTAGCGCTATTGCTTGTCTTGCAATGCCAGCGACTCAGGGTCAGAAGCAAACTCAGGTTGCTGAAGATCTGGCCAGGGGAGTAGGATTGAACACCTGGGGACTGCTCTCCTCCTCCAGGGAGGGTGGGCTGCAGGTCCTGCTTCTTTACCACCACCTGTGTGACCATGGGTGGTGGTACAAAGCTGCTGAAGAGTGATCGGTAGGGGAGGACACTAGCCAGGATCTGGAGCAGTGGCATGTCTCTGTGACCTACCTCCTTTGATCTCTAGTGCTGGTGCCCTCAGGGACAGAGACCAGAAAACTAGGAACAATCACTCCACATCAGCCACTGGCAGAAGGGACCCAGGTGCCCCAGACTTAATAACCAAGCTCCATGAGGGACCCACTGAGCTGCCCGACACACACTAAGTGAGTGTGGTGGGGTGACCTGGGGTCTCCTCCCTTCCCACCTGGGGGGGGTACAATCCAGGCAGGATAGGGGCAGGCCCACAGGAGCTCCTGAGCATTACCTGGGGATGAAGCTGGGGATACCCAGCCTAGGAATCTCTGAAAAGTGGAGACTGATGCTGTGAGAAGGGGACAGAGAAAGAGAAAAAAAAAATTAAAAAGATATTGAAATCTTACAGATTCTGTGCAGTGACATGCAATTTCCGTGAGGCACCGGTACAAGAATTCAAAATCCGCAAACCAAGCAGGATTCCGTGATTGTAACCGGTGTTACCGGTAAAAATGGAAAACCAGGGTCCCTGCCTAGACTCCTCTTTCAAAAGGGGGTTAGTATTATAAGATATAAATGTAACATTAAAAAATACCACTGGATTCATCATTTCCACACCCCCTTCCTCAATTGGTAAATAAGTAACCCCCCTTTTTACCGGATTCAGTCTGCTCCCCCACAAGCATGAAAAAAAACCGCATATAAAGAGGTTTCCAAAGTAAGCGGGGGGGGGGAGTAGACTGCTGCCAAAAACAAAAATAAGGTACCAAAAAGGTTTTTATAAGATAAACCCACTTTGTTTTGTTCATTTGCCACCTATTCCACTTATTTACCCTCTCCTTAGCTACCCCCAACTGTTTTTTCCAATTATATCTAGGAGCTTCCTGCCCCCTGAAATAGATCCCTAAAATCCGTCTATACCCTTTTTCAATGGGGATCTACCAAATTAAGGCAACATCAACCCCATCATATCCCACCGGCAATATCCCACTCTTTAATGGATTAATAGAAGAACCTGAAATTTTTGAAAAGGTATTTAACACCAACTGGGCTGCCATCGCTGAAGACCTGTCCGCCAAAGTCAAAACCAAGTCATCCGCATAAGCTACAGTAACAATAGGAATATCCTCACATCCTACAGATAACCCAAGAATCCGTGGGTCCCCATTAAAAGCATATAATAAGGGGTCTAATGACAACACATACAGCAATGGGCTCAGAGGACATTCCTGACGTACCCACCCTACATACCATTATCCTGTCCCCTTTCCAACCATTTATACTTGGAACTAAACTTATGTTCCTATAACATGTTTTCAACCATGCTATATACTGTTCAGGGAATCCATTACTCTGCATCACTTCCCAAAGATAAGTATATTCAATATGATCAAAAGCTTTCTCTTGGTCCAAGCAAACTAGATGACCAAATATTTCATCAGAAGCACCCTTCTGCAAGATCTCTTTAAGCAAGATGAGAGCATCCTGTACCCTCCTCTGAGGAACTCCACAGTATTGGGAAGGATGAATCAATACATCCATAAGCCCCCGTAATCTATTCCCAAAAATTTTCATTAATATTTTATAATCCGTGTTTAATAATGTCAAGGGTCTCCAATTATCCAAATCCCCTCTCTCCCCATTTTTATAAATCAATAACAAGAGGCCTGTCTGCACGCTTTCAGGGAGTTCCCTGGAATTCAACCCCCCATTAAGTCCTTCCCACAATTCAGTCCCCAAAACGTCCCAAATAATGTTATATACTTCATGGGGTAGTCCATCTGAACCTGGTGCAGTCCCTGCCTTCAAAGCCCATATTACCGTCTTGAGTTCCTCCAAGGATACAGGCACAGTCAACAAATTCCCCAACACCGGGGACAGCTGAGGTAGGTTACACTCCTTTAGCCAAGACTGTATTGCAGTGAGTGACAAGGGTGTGCTACTAAAGACTTTAGAAGCAGATGGATGTATTTCTGACAAAATACCTACACTAGAAATAGTTCTGCCCCCCTGAGCAGTATTCAAATATAACATTCCACGGGACTCTCTCATAGTACTTGCAGTTTCAAATGGTAACATTTCCCCCTTTTTCCCAGAAATCCCATACTTATGTTTTTTCTCAATTTCACTCAAAATGGCCAGTTGTAAACAGGCCAACTCAACCTTCAATCCCTTTATCCTATCCTGATAGTCCACACCCCTTTGTCGGAATGTGGACTAGGTAGCTATACACTTCCTTAAAAGCCTTAATGTATCATGTTTCAGTTTCCCATTTATAAGCCCTATTTTTTTGAAATATATCTGGATCTTGCCTTTAGTATCTTCCCACCATTCATTCATATTATCATATAAGCAAAAAACTGACTGACGAGCAATCAAAAGAGCATACAACCCCTCCTTTATACCAGGGATATTTAATAAAGAAACATTTAATTTCCAAACCCCTGGGCCCCTTTGTGCCTCTGGCACATCCCTTACCCTAAGTTTCAACAATAAATGATCAGAAGTAGTCATCTCCTGCAGAATTTTAGATTGTACTACTAACTCAGGGGAAAGAACAAAGTAATCAATTCTTGATGCCCTAGGCCCACAAAAGTAAGTATTCTGATTACCATCCAGGGAAGCTCCAAACACATCCACCAACCCAGCCTCCTGTATACCCTGTGCCATACATAATGCATCACAGTACACTTTCTTCCCCTTATCAGGCAATAACTCTGAGGGTAAAGTACAATTAAAGTCACCCCCTAAAATAAGGGGAAAAGATGTATACAATAAGGGAAAAATAGATTTAAATAAAGCCACCCTATCACAGTTCTTCTGGGGATCATATATGTTTAGTAGCCTTATAAGAGTATCCCCCCATTTTATATCCAAAAGCAGGGCCTACCTTCTACTATTTCTATATGATGCATCACCTTAACGTGAGATATAAAGAAACAAATCCAACCCCACTGCACAAATCCTGCCCCTGGGACCAAAAACAATCTCCCCACACCCAACTTTTTGTTGCAGCATCTAATTCCTCTGTCAAATGTAAACGGACATCTTGAAAGAACACACAATCCAAATTTTCATGCATGAACTGAAAAAATGTATTCCGCCTTTTCTCAGGGGATTTAATGCTATTAGCATTTAAAGATGCCACCTGAAATTGTAAAGGCTCCAGCATCAAAAGCAAACAGCTCACTTAACCTTGCTCAAGGCTGTTGTCACTCTACCACTTGAAACCTCCTGAGGCCGTAGGTCGGTTTGGTCCTCCACCATAACCTGTGGGAGAGATTGCGGAAGGGATGCTGCCTGATCTTCCCCTGTTAAATCCTCCAAAAGCACCTCAAAAGGATTAGGGTCTACCAAAGTAGGGATTGAAGTGATAGTTTTCTTAGCTCCCCTTGTCTTCCTTTTTACTTGTTTACCCTTCCTCCCACTCACCATAGAAATCCTCTACCCTGGACTGTATGGCCAGGGGAAGGGGGGGTCCTTGTTTACCTCTGCTGAAACTTCTTTTGCCATAAGAGAAGATGACTTAGATATGGGATCAGGAATGACATCCAAGACAATTGCTGTAGCAGCCACACAGGCCTGATTTCCACCACTTTTCCCCCACCCAGGCCTCCATTCCCAGGTTTCCCTCCTGGAGTCTGTCATTGTTTCACCGCTATCCTAATAAAATGGTCCTGTACCCCAAAATCCGCCTCTTCTGTGTTTTGTGCTGCCACAGGGCAAGATGCTAAGTCATTTCCTACCTCCTCACACAAATTGCACTTCGCCTGCTGGAAACAGTGAGCACTAGGGTGCCCCATCTCCCCACAATGAACACACTTCAACACATCACAATTAGTACTTATATGCCTTTTAGATCCATACTTAAAGCATATCCTGGGCTGTCCTGGGTAAAACAGAAACCCCTTATCTTCCCCCCAAAAAAACAATTTGGTAAATGGATAAGATCAGTATCTGTAGAGTGCAACTTCACCCTAAATTTCCAGCCTCCATTCCAAAACCCCTCATCATCTAAAATAGGGACTGGATTACCTTGTATCACACATTTTTTCCCCAACCAATGCAAAATATCCACAATATTCACCCCCTCATTATGAAACAAGATGGTGATAACCCGAAAAGGTTGCTTTGTGAGGGGAAATACAATAGTCATTCCAGAGAGGGTTAGTTTTTAAATTTAAATAGCGACACCAAAATGTCTCTAATAAAGCAGGTGTCCAAAAACTAATGTCAAAGGAACTTCCCCCTGGATACGTATCAGGGCATAAACTTCTGCTGGAGTAAACCCCATGCTTTGTTTTAGCAGAATCTTCCACATGTAAAAACGATCCGGGGGATTGTCCCTTGGTCCCACATATCTCAGTCTAATGGAATTTCGCGGTTTTGCCTGTTACACCCTTTGATGGAAATGGCTAGCATATGTGGGCATAGCCTGGGCAGCTGAAGCAAGTGGCTCTTCTGTGTCTTTCTCCCCAACCCACTCTTCATCCCCTGGGATTTCACGGGGGGGTTCCATGGGGGGGGACTCTGGGGGGAGTAAATCACCACCACCACCTTCTGCCATGTCCTGTGGCAAAGTAGAAGAAAAAGTACTTATCTCCTCCTTTTTGTTGAGTAAAACCTCTGTAGCCTTTTCTGCCAGTTTCCAATTTCCACCCGATACAGGGACCCAACCTGCCTCATGCAGGGCCCGCTCTGGGGACCAGAAAGCATCCATCATGTCCCCCCAGGACTTGCCTGCCTTTGTTTTCCTCATTGGCGTCTGTTCCATAGATGCATGCAGCTTCTGTGAGCTTTCCTCAACACTGCGCTCGGGGAAGTGGCGTCATGTTTCCGCTTCCGATCCTCCTCGCTTTTCTTGTTCCGTCCTGCCGTTGCCAACAATTCGCTTACTCATAATAATTCCTCCTCTAAGCAGCGACGCTGCTCTTCCAAACTCAAGGGCTGTATCGGATGCTCTAAAATGGGACCGCTGTCTCGGGCGATATGCTGGCCACCCAAAGGGTGCATCCCAGCTGCCTCTGCAGCAGGGCCCTCCTCCTGTATTCCTTCTGGGCTCTCCATCTCCTGGGCCAATGCAGCCCTCTCCACCGAACCTTCCTCCTCCATAGCTGTCCTCCAACTGACCACCAGACGTGGCGTCAGGGGCCCCCTACCGTCAGAGTAGGGGTAATTCTTTTATTGTAATAAGGCATAGTACATACATCAAATAAGATAAAAAAAACAATCAATTTGTGCAAATGAAACACGTACAACAAGAAAAAAAAAAAATAAGCAGAGATAAATTAAATACAACCGGCTATAACTACCATCACCTCTTATCATACTACTATATAAACTATTTGAATTTAATAATTTGGGAGAAACCTTTCCACCATTTTTTAACTTTCTCTGTGTCATATATTTGCATGTCCTTTAGGTAGACCTTAGTCAACTCTGAAACAACATATTGACAATATCTATCATAATTGGGTTTCTTTTGATATATTACCCAATGACAACGGACTTGCCATAAACAAAATCTTAAACAGGCAAGAAAAATCCGCAAAGTATTCCTGTCATAAATGTGAAGTGGTGGAGGAAAGATCCCAAGTATTAATAGATCATAACTCAAATGTGATAACCAATCAAAGGCCCATATTTTTGTAAGATATTTCCAAAGTTTTGTAGAAAAGGAGCAATGCAGGAAAAAGTGCTCCATCATTTCTTCTTGTTAGATGCATTCATTATATGGGCAATACCTCTCCTCTTTCATTTTATATTTAGCTGTACCTCTAACCTGTAAGCGCCCATACATGATCAACCACTGGATCTCCCACATATGTAGAGGCAAACGAGGATTGTTTAATTGGTCTAAAACATGGTGATTTAAATTCTCAGGACAGTTTTTGAAAGCAGGTGAAGTAGGGTATACTAAAGAGATAATTAATTTGTAAAGGATTTTAGAGGCATTATTAATTTGAGTTTTAGTTAAGTGCCAGTTATATAGTTTCTTAGCTGTGGGTTTAAAGAATGATGGCATGGAAAGGCTGTTATGTAATTTAGGGGCTGTATTTGTCCAATTTAGAAAATAATGGTGAAAGAGGCTTCTAAGCCAACTGTTTTCCATATTGTCAGATACAGTTAGACAATTACGCAGAGAGAAGGATAAAAATAAGGAATGACAAAAATGACTGGATCTATCATTCCTGTTCCACCTTTAACTTTGTCTAAATAGGTGTAGCACCTTTTTATTGGATTCAGTCTATTCCCCCCAAAAAACTGAAAACTTAAACTATACATTTTGACTTCTAAATTAGAGGGTAGGGGATAAAGAAGTGCAATATATTGCATACAAGGTAAAAGAAAACGTTTAAAGATTTGTACCCTTTTCAATTTCGTAAATCTATATTGCTTCCATTTTTGGACTTTACTTTCTACTGTACTTAGAACTCCAGTCCAATTAAGGTCCAGCATGTTCTGAGGTCCAAAGGTGACTCTAAAATAGTAATGGGATCTGAAGATATGTGAATAGATCTATGTGTAATAGACGTAAGGGATTCAACTCCGATCAGTAAACCTTTAGATTTAATATAGTTAATCTTAGCATTGGACAAGGATGCGTATTTATGAAATGTCCGGAAAAAACTTTCCAATTGGTTTTGATGTTGAAAAAAAGACATATGTCGTCCGGATAAGCTTGAATATTTAAAACAAAATTTGAACTAGGTACTTGAAAACCGTCCCATTTAGGGAAATTACAAATATCTCTAATGAGAGGTTCTAAGGAACAAATATATAACAAAGGGCTTAGTAGACACCCTTGACGAACTCCTGAATTGAGTATCCACCCCTTCTCAATTCTCCCATTAATTATAGGGCATATTAAGGAATCAGAATATAATTTCTTCAAAAGCTCCAATATTATAGGTGGCATACCCAGAAAGGCTAAGGTTTCAAATAAAAAAGGGTGGCTAACCCTATCAAAAGCTTTTTCCAAATCTAGAGATAATATAATTCCAGGTTGTTTTTTATGTGACAAAAATTCAATTAGATCTCGTATAAAACATAAAACCATTTGTATTCTCCTATTAAGTACCCCACAGTTTTGTACCGGTGAAATGACAATACTAGCCCATGTTTTGAGTCTGTTATTTAGTAATGTGGCAAAAATTTTGTAATCGGAGTTAAGTAGGGTAATAGGTATCCAATTACGAATGTCTCCTTTATCCCCGTTTTTTTTAAAGATAATAAATTTGTAAGCCAATTATAAAGGAGCTATGTATTAAGTCCCCTTTGAGGAATCTATTAAATACCAGGCTTAAACAAGTAGCTAAATCCGAGTTAAAAGTCTTGTAAAATGCATTCGATAGGCCATGAGAAACATTACTTTTAAGGTTAGATATTACCTCCTGAATTTCTTGAACGGAAAAAGGTTTAACCATGTTTTCGATTGTACTAGCATTGATACTAGGACCAGGTAAACATTTTAGGTAATTATTTATTTGAGCAACAGAGGGAATAGATGCAGGACTAAGCCTTTTAAAATGAAGAGCGATAAGATTGCTTATGTCTTTAGATTTAGTTATTTTAGTTGCATTAGAAGTTAAGTAATCCAGATTCGAAGCATCTTTGATGGTTTTACAAAGTATGAAGGGATCACCTATTACTGATTTGGAAGAATAATTATTAAGTAATGCCTGAAGGGTTCTAGCTCGATCATATTGAGCTTGTCTCATTTGAAATTTGGTATTTGAGATCTGAAGGGATAGGTCTTCAGTAGAAGTATTAGCCTTTGATAATAAAAATTGAAGGTGAGCACGTAGTTTTAAGTAATCTAAAAAATTGTTATTATGTTTCCAGGATCCATAGGTCTTAAACCAATTAATGCAGTCTTGTTTTGTCTCTTTCCACCAAATACCTAAATCAGTATATAAAAAACAAACTGATAATCTAGCCTGTAAAATTTTCTGAATAGAATGTTTCACAATGTCTTCCTGTAATATTGTGACATTCAACTTCCATCTACAGCTCTTAAAACTTTGATCTGGATTCATGTTCACAGACACTTGAAGCAACAAATGGTCCGAGAACTCGATTGGAATTCTTTTAAAATTAGTAACAAATAGATTTCTGGAAGCCAATAAATAATCAATACAAGATCCTTTTTCCCCTTTATAAAAGGTGTTTTGGGGAGTTTTTGATTCTAGTAGATTACACGTAGTAAGGTCTGCCAGTCTAATGATGGAATTTAAACAATTAGAGTCACAATATATTTTTTTTGTGTGAGATCTAGATATACCTATGTTACAATTAAAATCTCCTCCCCACGAAACAGGAATAGTGGTAAATAAAAAAGGTTGAATAGTCTTCATACATGTAATTCTTGCTGTCTTAATTTGTGGGTTATAGAGGTTTATTATCCTATAAATCTGGGAATCCTTCTTACAATCCACAATTAAAACTCTTCCAGGTATACAATCAATCAATGTGTGTAATTTAAATTGATAAGAGTTAAACAATATCCCAACTCCATCAGCTTTATCCTCTCCGAATGACCAATAAGAAGATCCCCATGGCCAATCTTTTTTAAAAGCAGTTATATGCTCTTTTGAAAACATCCATGTTTCTTGTAACAGGCAGATAGAAATCTGTGCATCATGTATAAGGTGAAAAATGGCTTTCCGTTTGGCACTATTTAAAATACTATGAACATTCAAGGAAGCCCAAACAAAACCCATATCTTATTCATGTTTGGAACAAAACCCATTATTTCTTCGTTCTTTTCTTTTTTTATCCTTATAATTACCCTGTGAAAGTTCAGTACCATCTTGGACTGATTTTTGAGAATCTGAGTCTCCAATATCCATTTCAGACTCTCCCCATGAAGTAGTCAGAACAGAGAAAGAATTTGAAGTTTCTACTGGGTCAGGTGTTAGCATCTGAATAACTTTAGAATTTCTAGTAGACCTCCTAGGGGGTAAGGGAGTTGGAAGTGAGTTTGGGGGGGGTAATTGCTGTATTTTTTCTTCTACATAACATACTGGTTGTAAAATCTGCGGGACCAAAGATCTGTCCGTTGTTTTATGGACAATATCAGCAGGCTTTGGGGGGGGTTGAAAAGCAACCACCGGAGTAATAGGTACATTCCCTGACTCGTCAGATTGACTGGAGGGATTTTTTTGTGGTTTGGTAGTTGGTTTAACATTTAAGGCCTCTTGGGCTAACTGAATTAACCTCTCAGTATTACCACTCGGTGTTTTATTTTTTTGCTGCCCAGGGGCAGTCTTTGAATGCATGAGTAACTCCCTCACATAGGTCACATTTGGTGGGGTTATTGCATTGCATCGTGACATGGCCTACCTCACTGCAGTTGTCTCAACGTGGACTATCACAAACACTGGATAGATGAGTTTTTGAGCCACATTTGTAACAGGCCCTTGGCTGTCCACTATAAAAGCAGACTCCTCTGTCCCTGCCTAGTAAAAAGGAATTTGGGATGTGCTCAAAGCCGTTTTCTGTCTGCCTTAATTTAACTTTATATTTCCATCCCCCCCCGTCCAGAAACCTTCTAAATCCAAAATGGGTTCTGGTTCCCCTTCAATGTCGATTTTTTGGACAACCAATAAGTTATGTCCTCTACCTGTACCCCTTCGTTTCTGAACATGATCGTCACAAATTTAATGGAAGGCTGAGAGAGAGGGATGATAAGAAAGGGGGCCCATACTGGAGAAAATTTGACCTGGTTGTATCGTATCCAAAATAAATCTAACAGAGCAGCAGAACAAAAACTAACATCATAATTATCTTCTCCAGATATATTAATGATAGCAAAAACATCCCTAGGTGAAAAAATGTAAGGATTCTTTTATCAAGACTTTACCTACAAAATTACGGTCAGGCCTTTCCACCATACTCCCTTTATACCTAATACTAATGGTATTCCGTCTAGGTGCAGCCTCTCTTTTAGCTTTGGAAAATAATTCAGATAGCAAAGGTTTTTGCACAGCAGAAATATTTACAGGTTCAGAAAACATATTCATACCATCAGATTGCTTATTAATTAAATCAGAGACCTTGCTTTTTTCAGTTATATTATTTGCAATATCTTTCCCCAGATCCTCTGGTTTCCAACCAGGGAATGAACATTTAAATCAAAAGAGGAGTCCCAAGAAAGGTCTGCAGCCCATTCTCCATTAGCCTGTTGTTTCCACTCTGCAGCTAGTAAAGCTCGTTGTGGAGTCCACGTATTGATATGTTGCACTGCAGTGGGGATACCAGATCCAAAGTTTGTAACATGGGAGTCCTTTGTAAGGGGAGAAGCAGGGAGGGATGTAGGCTGAAAACCTTGTTGTTCCTTTTTTAATTGTTGTTGATATTTAAAATTAAATTCTGTCACGCCCTCCTGGTTGTTAGGGGCCGTTTGGTAAACTGTAGGGTATTTAAAAATAGTCATATCTTCTTCTGGGTGAAACACAAAACCTGCTTGCTTATGCAGGTGTTTAGAATGGTGACAAGTCTCTGACTCCGGTTTACATTCCGGAGCGTCAGAGTCCGGTAGAGATATCAATACGGAGAAAGCCGTATTAGCTTGTCCTGACTGAGATGCAGCAACTTGAGAATTCGGTAAAGAGTTATGAGACTGACCTGTAGGAGCTGGTAGGGAATTCTGTAAAAGAACTGTTTGTTTCAAAATCCGTGTTTTTTCCATCTCGGAGCATAATCCATTTGTCGTCTTCTCTTCCACATTCGTCTGTATTACGTCACTCTGACTCGTTGCTATGGGGTTCTCCGGTGCCGGAGAAGACACTATTACAGGCTCAGTTGTACAAAAAACTTGTGAAGATGATTTAATCGTGTCTTCGCTTACCATGCAGTCAGTCTTTGAGCAGGAGTCAACATTATAAGTTAAGGCATCGTGAAATAAGTCAGGATCATCCAATTCAGCTGAAGGAAATAGAACCAAAGAACTAGCCGTCGCTGTGGTCTCCTTCAGAGCTGCAGATTGTGACTGCTCAACACACTCAGTAGCAGCATCCATCTTGGAACAGTGACCAGCACCCCTATTGGTGACCACACACCAGCAGAGTAGGGGAATTTCCCCGGCGTCCTTGCCAAATTTCCCTAATTCACTATAAATACCACCAACAGCTTAATCTGGTTTAAGGTCAGTTGGCATTCATCTGTATCCCCCTGCCCCGGGTCGTGCCTGAAAATAGGCAGGATTTGTCTAGTGCACTTACCCAGTCAACAAAAACTAAATAAATAAAAATAAAATAAAAAATATTGTACTGTTGCATTTCTGACCTTCTTTTCCAGGGGATTTCCTTGGCAGTTGTAGCTGATCCAGCCCTGTTGGTAAGTACAAGGGGTGTGAGCATATTATTAGTGTTATACAGTGGATGTGAATGTTCTATGCTATTATTGTTTAGACCACTAGAAGGGTTGGTGGGTGGTTATAGTGTCCCAGAGGGCTATACCAAAACAGTTAACCTACCCCAATACCATTCTTCTGGGTGGAGGCACCCTTTCACAGAACTCAGGCCCCTCAACCTGTGCATAGCCACTCACGCAGGGGTAGTAGTAGTAGATCAGGGATGGGCTGTGAACATGGCCTACCTAGACTTTAGCAAGGCATTTCACACAGTCCTACACAAAAGATTATTATACAAGTTAGCCAGCCTGGGAGTGGGTCCCAAGATGGTAACCTGGGTAAAAAATTGGCTGGACAACAGGACACAGAGGGTATAGTAAACAGAGTCCACTCTGAAGAAAGGGGGGTTACTAATGGGATACCGCAGGGTTCAATTCTAGGACCAGTCCTCTTCAATGTCTTTATAAGTAACATTGCAGAGGGACTGGAAGGAAAAGTATGCCTCTTTACAGATGACACAAAGATCTGCAACAGGGTTGATACACAAGGTGGGGTGGAAAGGATGAGAAGGGACTTTGCAGGGTTGGAGGAATGGTCAGATGTATGGCAGCTTAGATTCAATGCTAAGTAGTGCAAAGTAATGCACCTGGGAAACAAAAACCCAGGGGAAGACTACACTATGGGGGGTGAGATACTAACAACAATAAAAATGGAAAGGGACCTAGCGGTAGTCATATCAGATGACCTAAAGGTGGGCAAGCAATGTGAGAGGGCAGTAAGGAGGGCTGAGGGGATATCGGGATGTATAGGAAGAGGCATCACCAGTAGAAAACAAGAAGTTGTTATCCCTCTGTAGAGACAGCTGGTGAGACCCCATCTGGAGTACTGCATGCAGTTCTGGAGACCCAATCTCTGCAAGGACATAGACAGGATGTAGGTATGTAGGTACCGTCCTAGACATTTAATCTTCCCCACTGTTTCTTCAGTAGTTTCATCAGTGGTCCCCACAGCGATATCAAATAGTAACATGGCATGGTGGAGATATACCCCTTCAGCCTCACTCCACCTCATCATGTAGTGCACGACCAGCATGTGGGGGGAAATTTTCCATTTAGACAGCAAGCGGCTCCATCGCAATTCCTGTCTCAATTTTGTACTTGGCTGTAATTTTAAATTTTGACCACTAGAGGGCAGAAATCCCAGCAGTACCTCCAAGATGTAACCCCTATGTGGTGCTATCCTATGGGCTACTACCCCTGCCTGTGTGGATATGCACAGGTTGAGGGGCCTGAGTTCTGTGAAAGGGTGCCTCCACCCGGAGGAATGGTATTGGGGTAGTTTAATTGCTTTGGTATAGCCCTCTGGGACACTATAACCACCCACCAACCCTTCTAGTGGCCTAAACAATAATACCATAGAACATTCACATCCTCTGAATAACAGTAATAATATGCCCACGCCCCTTGCACTTACCAACAGGGCTGGATCAGCTGCAACTGCCCTGGAAACCCCCTGGAAAAGAAGATCAGAAATGCAACAGTACAATATTTCCACTGTACTCCAACTAATAATATGCACACTAGCCAGGTTAAACATGAAGCAAACTAATCTGATTTATCCAAGGGGAATAAACAAGGGAAGGGCATGAATCTGATAGAATGATTGACACTTTGATTTAACCTAGGTGTATTCAGTATGCACTGTAAGTCCCTTTTTAACAGTCCCACAAACCTGGGTACCCTCTGTATTATGCAGGCTAGCCTGAAGCGTTGCCCGAGATGACCAGCATGGCAGCTGTTGTTGGGGCCCTTAGAAAGGAAAACAGTTAGGATCTGTACAACCCAAATAACTGTAATCCTGAGCCGAATGGCTCAGTCTGTTTTCAATAACCCAGAACAAAACAATCAGATGACACACAAAGATTTGAAGCTGTTGTTGCAGGGAGCTCCCCCGATTTGTACTCACACTACCAAGACCAAGGTGTAGTTCAGGAGAGATGAAGACCTCATGGTGTTGATCTGGTGGGCATGGAGAAGCAGGGCCTATATGACTCACCTCCTGGTGGTCGCTACCTGTTTGATGGTGTTGAGCAGGGGGTCAAATCCTCAAGCAGGTCTTTTGCCGAGATGATATTTGCATTGGGAACAGTGGCTTAGGCCAAGATGTCAAGGCCCAAGCAGGACTGACAGTTCAGCAAGAGTTTATGATCTTTTGCTGGAAAAGCCTCCAGTGGGCATAACAGGATTCACCTTGGGGAACCAATTCATGACCCACGAAACACATTCAGCACACCTAAATCAGCTATTTCTCTAAGTCACAGTTCAGATACAGTTCGGTTGCTTTACTGCACAAACCTTTTTCTCCAAGCTGTTTTCTCTCATCAGTCGGGCTGATAGCTTCTAGAGCAAGTCTTCAATCCAAACCTCAGTTCCCACTACAATTCTATTCTTTCTTCCACTAGCAAAGTGCACCAGCAAATAGAACAGTCCGAATTGCTGCACTGACAGCTCAGAGGCAGGAGAACATGGCAAGTAAGCCAGTAGAGCCTTCCCGCCAACTCTTCAATGCTCCTCCGAGGAGCAGCTGCTCATCTGCTCAAGCTGCTAACTTGACAATCTCCAACTCTCGACTGACTACTGCTTCAGACAGTTCTGGGAATTTCCCGGTAATCCAAAATGTTCGATTGGTTGAGAAACTGTCTGTCACAGAAAGGGCTCCCCTTCCAGGTCCATTTAGGCCCCAAACACTTAAAACTACAAAAACTACAGAATCTCCATCCCACAAGACCTCTGGGGACAGTCTCCATTTTAGGTCCCCAGAGATTCAATTGGTCCAGCAATGCAAGTCCAGAACCAAAATGGTGACTCCTACTCAAAAAGGCAGGCTGCAATTGAAAGCAGGTTAAACAAACTCCTTTATCATTATTACTCTTATTTATTTCAATCTAGGATTACAATACCTTTGAGCCAAGGCTGTTTTAAAAAGGTTCCACATCAGCGTGTGCAACAGTCATCATTTTAGTTACAAACATATAGTCATTGACTTACAGACATGTATTAACCAGTACAAAGACTAGAGCTATGAGCAAGACATGGGAAGGGTGGGTGGTGGTGGGGAACTGAGGGTAGGAGATCGAGGGGGGGAAGGAGGTGCAGAGGGTAAGGGGGAGTATGGGAGGTGGTTGGGGCGGGGGCAGGAGTGGAGATACGGGGGGAGGTGGGCGAGGGTGGGAGACAGTGCAGCCAGGGGGCGTTGTCGAGGGACTATGACAGGTAAGGTGCTAGGAAACATAGAAGCATAGAAACATAGAATTTGACAGCAGATAAGGACCGCTTGGTCCACCCAGTCTGCCCATTTCCCTACCTGATGGATAAGCTGCAGATCCTAGTTAACCAGCAGCCTACTTCTTCCTACCCCCACCCCCTAGAATTGCCTTATGACTGTCCCATGCATGCTTGAATTCCACCACTGTTTTTGACTCCACAACCTCCTCTGGAAGGCCGTTCCATACATCCACAACCCTCTCTGTGAAAAATACTTCCTTAAATTACCTCTGAGCCTTCCCCTTCTATCTTCAAATTGTGCCTCCTTGTTCTTGCACCTCATTTTTTGAAAGATGCTACCCTCTTGGACTTTGTTGATTCCCTTAGGTGCTTGAGAGTTTCTATCATGTCCCCCTCCCCTCCTTTCCTCGAGGCTATACATATTAAGCTCCTTAAGTCTGTCTTCCTGTCTTCGGTGCAGACCCTGCACCATTTTAGTTGCCCTCTGCTGGACAGCTTCCATCCTGTCTATGTCTTTGCAGAGACTGGGTCTCCAGAACTGCACGCAGTACTCCAGATTGGGTCTCACCAGCTGTCTGTACAGAGGGATAATAACTTCTCTTTTTTCTACTGGTGATGCCTCTCCCTATGCATCCCAGTATCCCCCCAACCCTCCTTGCTGCCCTCTCACATTGCTTGCCCACCTTTAGGTCATCTGATATGACTACCCCCAGGTCCCTTTCCATTTTTGTTGTTGTTAGTATCTCACCCCCATTGTGTACTCTTCCCTGGGTTTTGTTTCCCAGGTGCATTACCTTGCACTTCTTAGCATTGAATCTAAGCTGCCATACATTTGACCATTCCTCTAACCTTGCCAAGTCCTTCTCATCCTTTCCACCCCACCTTGTGCATCAACTCTGTTGCAGATCTTTGTGTCATCTGCAAAGAGACATCCTTTCCTTCCAGTTCCTCTGCAATGTCGCTTATAAAGACATTGAAGAGGACCCCGTCTAATACTGAACCCTGCGGTACCCCACTACTAACCCCCTTTTTCAGAGTGGACTCCATTTACTATTACTTTCTGTGTCCTATTCTCCAGCCAATTCTTTACCCAGGCTGTCATCTTGGGACCCACTCCCAGGCTGGCTAACTTGTATATTAATATTTTGTGTGGGACTGTGTGAAATGCCTTACTAAAGTCTAGGTAGGCCATGTCCACAGCCCCTCCCTGATCAACTACTTTGGTCACCCAGTCAAAGAAATCTATCAGATTTGTCTGGCATGACCTTCCGCTGTGAATCCATGCTGCCTTGGGTCCTGTGCCCTCTGGCCTCTAGATACTCAACAATTCTTTCCTTCAAGTGATTCCATCATTTCCCTACCACTGAGGTTAAACTAACAGGTCTGTAGTTTCTGCTTCTGCCTTGCTCCCACTTTTGTGAAGGGAATCACATCTGCCCTCCTCAGTCCTCAGGTACCACCCCATCCTCCCATGATTTGTTAAAGAGGGTAGTCAGTGGTGTCACTAGTTCTACCCTTAGTTCTTTTTAGAATTCTGGGATGAATCCCATCAGGCCCCATTGCTTTGTCCACCTTCATTTTAAGAGTTCTTTCAGAACCCTTTCTTCTGTAAATGGACTGGTATCAACTTCTGTATCCAGAGTGTTTCTACTGTTTGTTTTAGGTACCTCCCCTCTTCCTTTGTAAATACTGACAAAATATTTGTTTAGTATCGCTGCCTTTCACAGTCACCCTCTGCCCACCCTCCATCCCCTTTATTAAGCCCTCACTATCCTCCTTGGTCTTCCTTCACTCCTGATGTACCTATAAAAGGTTTTATCCCCCTTCTTAACTGAGTTGGCTATCTTTTCCTCGGTTTGGGCCTTTGCTGTTCTGACTGCCTTCCCAGCCTCCTTTTGCTTTAACTGATACAGTTATCTGTCCTGTTCCTTCTGTGATTCCTTGTACTTCCTGAATGCTTTCTTTTTCTCTTGAACCTTCACTGCCACTTCCTTTGAGAACCGTAGTGGTTTCTTACCTCGTTTCGTTTTGTTTATTTGCTTTACACAAAGGCTTGTTACCTCTGTGATGGCAGTTTTATTATTCCCCTGTTCTTCCACCCCTCCTTCCTGCCCATTTGCTAGTGCATTCTTTAGGCACTCACCCATTTTGGCAAAGTCAGCCCTCCTAAAATCCAGTACCTTTGTCTTTGTATGGCTTGACTCTATTGCTGTGTTTATTGTGAACCATACTGTTCGATGGTCGCTAGTTCTAAGATGGCTACCCACTTCTACATCTGTGATCCTCTCTTCATCTCCATTTGAGAGAACCATGTCTAAGATTGCTCCCTCACGAGTAGGCTCCAATACTAGTTGTCTAAGGCATGCCCCCTGTAGGGCATCTAGAATAACCCCACTCTTAGAAGTGGCTGCTGCAACTGCACTCCAGTTAACATCTGGCATATTCAGATCACCCATCAGCAATATCTCCCCTTTTCTGCCATTCTAAGTATACTTTCTATCATTTCCTTGTCCATTTCCTCCCCCTGAGAAGGGAGTCTGTTTACAACCCCTGTGCGGATTGTGGTGTCATTGCCAGTCTCCAAATTTACCCACAGTGCTTCTTCTCCTCCCTGTTTCCCCTTTTGTTCTGTTGCTTTGATTCCTTACCTTATGTAAAGAGCTACTCCTCCTCCTCTTTTACCCTCCCTGTCCCTCCTGTAGATAGTGTATCCTGGTATGTTTATGTCCCAGTCATGGTTATGTGTGTACCATGTTTATGTGACTGCCACGATATCCAGATGTTCCTCCTCCATCAAGGCCACTAATTCAGAGCTTGTTACTCGAGACTATGGAATTGGTACTCTTTGCTCCATTTTTGATGGCTTTACCTTCTGTTGCAGCATCCCCACTGACCTTTCTACCTCAGTCTTTTTCTCATTTAGTACCCTGTTTTGTAGGGAGAGGCTGGGATTTTCCTGCTGCTTATCAGTGCCTCCCCTCTTGACTAGTTTAAAAGCTTGCCAATGAAGCATTTAAACTGATTGCTCAAAAGACTTGTTCCCTGCAGGGGTGTAAAGACTGATTGTAAGTGCTGGGTGCTGGGGCATTTGCAGCTGGAATGGTGGAAATGTTAAGATGGGCAATCACAGGACACAAAAAGTGAGAGGCGCAGCTTGGACTTGAAGAGGCCGAGTGTTGGAGCAGTCGCTATGTCGCTGCCAAGAGAGTTGAGCCAGTTGGATGCCCGATAGGCGAATGATCTTTGTCCTTGGGTCGTGCGACATCATGGGATATGTAGTAGATGGGAATTGGATCTCCTTGTAGTGACGTTCCTATGTCTAGGCTTAAGGAGGGCACAGACACCAGGTGGGTCCAGACCCATTATAATTTTCTTGGCCGTGATGCAGGTTTGGTATTTTATGCATTTGTCCAGTTGAAGCCATCCAGATTGGGAATAAAGGTCACAGGTGTGGGTACGGCGATGTGAGCCAGTGATGAGATGACAGGCCTTATTCAGGAAGGTTGCGATACATTTGAGAACAGAGGTAGTTGCAGACCCATATATGATATGACCATAGTCTATGATGCTGACGATGGAGCTTTGGATGGCCACTGCCAGTGCTTCTGGGGTTAGGTGTTTCCTGTGCCGCGGAATAATATGCCTAACCTCACATTGGCAGACTTTGCAACATTGCTGATATGGACAGCGTATGAGAGGTGGGGATCAAGGGTGATGCCAAGGTACTTGAACGAATGTGTTTGCTCTAGGATGGCTCCTTGTTTGGTTGCAATGGAGAGGTGGAGTTGTTTGTTTTTGTTGTGGGGGCTGCAGAAGACCATAGACTTGTTTTTTTTCTGACTGAGAAGCAGTTTATTATTTAGAAACCAGGATTCAATGGAGGAGAAGTCCTGCTGAAGTTTATTTTGTAACTGGATTGGATCAGGGTCCGAGAGGTGAGGATCACAGCATTGTCGGCATAGAGAATTATTTGTTCTGGGCAGCTGTCCGGTAGTGAGTTTAAGACTAGGCTGAAGAAGAGGGGTCCCAGAATGGAGCCTTGGGGGGACTCCCGAGCAGACCAGTCTAGGGTCTGGGATTGTATCAGCGATTCTTACTGTTTGGGAACGTTCTTCAAGGTGGCTCTTAAACCAGCCAATGGAGTCGGTTGACAGCCCAGTGTTCTGAAGCTGGACAAGCAGGAGGTGGTGACTGACAGTGTCGAAGGCTTTAGTTAAGTCAATGTAGATTGAGCCTAGTAGTTCACCAGAGTCATGTGCATTGTGGATTGCGCTGGTGAATTCAAGTAGGGCTGTGGAGGTACTGTGACCTTTGTGGAACCCGTGTTGTTGCTTGCACAGGATGTTGTACGTATCCAGGTATTCTGTGAGCTGGTCCGAGATGATGCATTCTAGTGCCTTGGAGAGTGGGGGTAGTAGGGAGATAGGTCTGTAGCTATCGTGGGCAGTTTTGTCACCACTTTTATGGATTGGGGCGACAGATAAACAGTAAATAATCACATTTCTTAACAGGGCTCCCTCTGCACATATAGCGACTGCAGAATGGGGCTATATAGCAGATGGTCTGGCTGGTCGCAAGACTTAATTACTCTGACCTAGCCCAGACTGATTTCCACACACAGATTAGGTGCTCTCTTAAAGAGGCAGGTGTGGAGACTAGCTCGATCACTCTCACACAGACTAATAGAACTACTGCAGACAGGACACTAGCCTGACAGTGGGCATTTTGGAGCCCTGGAAGATATTATAGTAAACCCCAATTTGTAGGAGGGTCACATACCATTTTAAACAAATTGTAAAATCATTTGAATGGCCCACAATATTACAAACACATAAAAGGTATACTTGCTGCAAAAGAAATATCTATTTCTTTAAAAAAAAACATAAAAAACATCTTTAGTTTCTCATTGAAATGCACTGGGACCTATAATATTTGGGAATCTTTTACATCACAATGTCAGAATTATTTTGAATTCTTTTTACTATCAGTTTGAAAAATAAAGGTGAAAATAAAATTTGTTCACTGCACAAATATTTTTATGTAAGTAGAAAGTAATTACTAATATGTCAAAATACAATAATTAAAATAGCCAATTGTCTCTTTATTTGAAGTGAACACACGGGGCTCAATTTTCAAAGGTTGACACAGGGCTTATGTCATGTCCTGCTTCAGCCCAGTTTTTTGGTGCAGATGCGCCAAACTCCTTAGCACAAATTCATCCAATTTTAGAATATCAGGTGCAGTTACGACACTTTCTACACCTTACAGTAGCTTGCACCAAATATTAATATATAATATATAGGCTCCACCCTTTATCGTCTTTCCATACCCTTGATGGAACAATCCTAGAGGACACCTCCTCATTCAGATACCTTGAGGTTTGGTTGGACCAACACCTCAACTTCTCTGGCCACATTGATGCCATCCTGAAAAAATCGCACCCCAAGCTTGGTGCCTTATTCAGGAACCATAGCTGCATCCCTCCTACAGTGCAGCATGAACTAGTCCAGAAGATGATCATCCCCATTTTCAGCTACTGTGATGTAGTCTATGGTGTCACTCCCAAATCCTCCCTAACCAGACTGAACACTCTTTTTAACTCCTTCTGTCGATTTGCCCTTGATGCTCCATCACGCACTCATCACTGTGATCTCTACCACACCATGTCCCTTCCCCCACTTGCCAACAGGCACCTCTCTCATTGTGCTAAACTCACTTCTTAATTTTGGTTAGGAGAACTTTCCTCCTACCTCTCATGTTCATTCTCTTCCCCACCTCCCTCCTCCCACTCCCTCAGATCATCTGGCACTCGCACTTTGTTGGTTCCCCCATCAAACCACTCACATCAGTCAGTTAGGCTTTACCCTTCGTTTCCCACAAATCTGGAACTCCCCACCCCAAATACAGCACTCCTTCTTCTCCTACTCCATTGCCTCTGCCTTACATAATTTTCTCTCATCTAACTGCTCCTGCTTTAACCCTCCTTAACTGTCCTCCTGTGCCTCTGCTCCTCTCCATGACTTACATCTCCTATTACACCTTCCTCCCCCCGAGCCTGCTTCTCAGCATGCTCTCCTCTCCTCTCCCTTCACCACTATGTACTATGTTCCTCAGATATGCCACTTGTAATTAAATGCATATTCCACAGGTATAATATATTTAATTGTATGTTATGTCACAAATGCGACTGTATGATTATTTATGATATGTTTTAACTGTATGTCTTGTTGCAAATGTAATTGAATGTTTAATTTCTCAGATATGTTAATGTTAAACTGTAAGTCTAATTCTTCATCTAATTGTACCCCCCCCCCCCGGTCACACTGGGAGACGAGCAACGTGTTGTTCAGTGTGCCTTCCTGGTGAAACATTTCAATAAATAAATAAATAAAGTTGGTACAAGCCCCATAAAAAAAGGTCAGTAGTATGCAGCAAGATAGACCGGGGAGGTGGGGGAGGTTGGACTAACTTGCAGTATTTGACACACGGCAGTGAAAATCCCAAACAGTGCCGGGAGAATGCTGCAAGCCCTATGTGCCATATGATTGGTGCACCACTGGCTTGTGACATTCTCAGGCTTTTGAAAATCAAGCTCATTCTCTTTAAATTCATGTAAAAGGAGGATAGTGTAACTTAAAACAGGAGTGTAAGGTGCTCTCAGGGTGGGTGTCTCCCTGGAGTGAATGTCCTCAAAGATGCCTCAGAGGTACTGGGTACAACTACCTTTCTACACCACTGGGTCACTGCAGGAATTTCAGTGGTGCCTTGGTTCGTGATGTCTTCAATCTGATGTGTGTGTGTGTGTTTGGGGGGGGGGTCATATCACATGAGAGAAAGAAACAGTGTGGTGCCTGTACACAGAGAAGAATATAGTAGGCCTGCACATAGTACCTTACAAGCCTATGCAGTGTTGCACCACCACACAGTGGTCACCCTCCCTCAGACCCGGTTCTATGTCATAATGGCAATCGCAGAATAGTGATAACCATTTGGGTGAGTGTACATCCCTGAAAATGAATTACGGTGATGTACACTCATGGAGAACTGCAAGGCGGAGACCAGTTTTAAATGTATGCGGGGGGGCTGTGCCCCCTGCACCCCCCCCACAGGGGGCTTCACCCCCCACAACCTCCTACTAATGTATTCTCAACTCCAGGGGTGCATGCCGGGGGGGGGGTGAAAATCTTAAAACAAATACAAGCTGCCTTCTGGGGAAAAAAAATGCACCACTCCGGACCTGGACCCAAACCCTACACCCCCCAACCGACCACCCGCCCCACCACGCTAGCTGACCAGCTTGGCAGCTGTCCACCACACTCCCTCCCACAAATGTCCCCACCCCTTCCTCTGCCCCCATGCATGTGTGTGCACACGTACATGTGCATACGTTTCCCGTTGCCCTACCTCAGCCACCAAGGTATATGGTTGCTACCCTGCCTGGTAGCCCTGAATACAGGCACTCTAACTGAGTAGCCATTTTTTGTAAGCACTCAGTTGCCACCACCTGGTTCACTGGATACCCTCAGACCCAAACACAATTGCAGTACAGTCCCCAACAAGTATGCACTTAGGCTATTAAAAAAGAAAGTAGCAGACAACAAAGTCAAACTAAAGAATAGCAGCTTTATTGGGGCAGAACACTCTAAAAGGAAAAAAAGGGTTTAATGGTAGGGTGAGGTAGACAGTATATTTGACTGACCTTCCAATCTGCAACATAGGCCCAACCAGTATAACATGTGTGACCACTTTTTTCATTCCTTAAGCAGGTGTGGTCAACACAAATGCTTTCCTGTGTTGTAACAAAGTCCATTCCAGGGACAACCCTCCAAATCTGCCCACCTGCACACCACAGAACTCAACAAGCATTTGTCAATGCTGAATGTTGGCTTGCTGGCATTGGCATTGGTAGTGCAGTAGTTAGAAATGCAAAATAGGAAAGGCAGTGAAGTATTGAAGTAATGCCAATACTCCCACCCACCCCCTTGCAGAGACTGAAAGGCAATGGGAGTGTGGCTTTGGGTCGGCCATAACCCTGATGTCATTCCACCTCACCCTACCTGCCAGAGAGTGACAGGTGTCGGGGTGTGCATTGGGGTCTTCGGCCATTATGTTCACCCCATTCCATAAAGAAATAAGCTGAGATGGGTGCAATATAGGAGAATGTGGTGAACATTAGGGTGACAGAACCAAAGGCACATCTCAATGCCTGTCAGTGGCTATAGGGTGGGGTTGGGGGTAGAATTCTGTGAACATTATGGCCGACAAACCCAAGTTACATCCCCAACATCTGTCAGTCTCTACAGGGTGGGTATATGTTTGGAAACCTTAACGCCCCAGGTGTTTGTTGGTATTTTCACTCCAAATTTCCAACAGTGGCTTTTTGGGACACCACCTCATGTACAGTGGTGCTATCATTTCGTTACTCAGTTCTGAAAGGTGATTTCACACAGCAACTGAGCCACTGGGAGCCACGGGTGCGGAACCACATTTCGGGCAGGATACAGAAAATGACAGCTGTACTGTTCATGAGGAGGTGTTAGAAGAATGGTAATGTTGAAAATCTGGAGAGAAAATATGAAAAATTTGAAAACTTCCGAGTGTTCATAGATACTGCACAACGCACGCCCGTAATGCAGTCATTTTTGGGATTTTGTTTACCAAATTTTCAACATGGGCATTTTGGGATTTCTCTTCATGAACAGTGGCACTGTCATTTTGTTACTCTATCCCGAAAGTTGATTTCACACAGCGACCACACCCATTGTGTGCCACAGGTGCATAAACATGTTTCGGGCAGGATGCGAAAAATGACATCTGTACTGTTCATAAGGAAGTGTGCAAAAATGGCAATGTTGAAAATCTGTTGTGAAAATATTAAAAATTCTTGAAGTTATGAGTGTGAGTGGAAACTGCCCAATGCATGCTTGCGACATAGTAATTTTTTGGAATTTTTTCACCAAATTTTCAACATAGGCAGTTTGGGACCTGTGCTCATGAACAGTATCTCTTTGATTTTCTTATTCTGTCCCTAACATTGACTTCCTACAGCGATCACGCCATTGTGCACCACATATGCGAAAACACATTTCAGGTAGGATGTGAAAAATGACAGCTGTACTGTTCATAAGGAGGTGTGAAAAATGACAATGTTGAAAATCTGGAGTGAAAATATTAAAACTTCTTAAAGTTACGAGAGTACGTGGAAACTGTGCAACACATGCTTGTAACACAGCAATTTTTTAGAACTTTTTCACCAAATTTGCAACATAGACTTTTTGGGAGCCCACCTTATGAACAGTGGCACTGTCATTTAGTTAATCAGTCCTGAAAGGTGATTCCATGCAGTGACCACAAACTCACCTTTCAGGACTGAATAATGAAATGATAGTGACTGATTTCATGAGGTGGGGTCCCAAGAACCCCAAGTTGAAAATTTGGAGCCAAAAGTCAAAAAAATGGCTGAGATATCCACCTAAGTTGAAAATCCCCCAATTATGCCAATGTACAGCTTACTTCAGTTTGCAGTCAGCTTTGAAGAGTGCAGACATGTTCCTGCTCTACCGAAGATCGCAGCGCCAACCTCCGGAGGTATGTAAATGGTGAGTGGTGTATGCAGAGGTGGGGTGTGCAGAGGGTGGGTGTGAGTTGGGGAAGGGGCCTGCAGACAAAGAGGGACCATTTTCTTGTTTTGCAGGGAAGAACAAAAACAAAAACTTTGGGGTAAGGTTTTGGTTTTTTCAGGTGACATTTAGACATTTGGGCACACTGGGATGGACTCCAAGTGTGCCGCCTGTTTTTTTTGGGGGGGGACTGGAGCCAATTGGGATTGGGCACCCCGTCGGCTAGTAAAGCATGTCTGTGTTGGGGGGCCTAATGCTGAGGGGGATTGGGCACCCCCATCAGTAGACAAATAATACTGGGGGGGCATTATGCTGATGGAGATAGGGCACCCCCGTCGGCATACAAAGTGAACTGGGAAGGGGGCATGCTAACAGGAGGATTGGGCACCCCTGAAGTCAGCTTTCTAGGGATTGCAAGAGGTGGATGGTGAGAGCTGCCACCATGTTTATTGAACTCTTTCACTAGGAATGTCAGGTAATGGAGGTGCGTCAGATCTGCCGCTGAACTGATGAGCCTGTCTCTCATTGCAGTGGTGGATTTCTTTCAAGTTGGAGTCACTCTCTGAAACTGCTGTCATCAGCAGCATGCTCACTGGTTGGCGACTGAGGGAGACACTGGCTAAAGCATCCCCTGGATTCGCCACAACACTGGCACACCTTTGAAAGTGCTAGTACACTGCTACTACCGCAAAATGCTGCTTGCGTATGTGCACAAGCCAACATAATAAACTATATGATCTCTCATTCTCCCATACTGGAGGTGCTACCTAGGGCTAGGCAAAATCTATTTTCTGCCAGCAAACTTCTGGTGAAATTGTAATTTTGCTTCCTCAAAGTTTTGCCAAAATTGTGACTTTAGTTATTATAATCTAATTTAAAAAGTATTCAGATAGCACCAAATTTGCTCTGATGACTCTACCAAGGTCAATACAGAAGTGTTACCACATTTCAAATCTCTGTCTTTAAAGGTGACTGAGTTAGCCGGCCCGGTGGAGCTGAAGGTTGAGGCACTGGATGCCACACCTTGTGCCATAGTGGTGACCCGAGTTCAGGAGCAAGCTTGGGTGCCGGGGATCAGCAGGGATCGGGCGAGGATTGAGCGCCTGCTGGGCTGCTCTCCTCCCCTGGGGAGAGGCGGTGGGATAGCTCAGCACACCAGTGGCTCCCAGTGGAAATATGGGGCACTGCAGTGCATCAGCTGCTTATCAACCAGCGTGGATGACACAGGCAGGGTTACCATGCACCAGCACGTCATGGGTGCACCACACAGGGGGAGGGGCACCAAGAACACAGAAAAACACGGCTCTGCAGGGTAGGTGATGGCACCTGACCCCCATGCCCACTACTCAATCCACACTGCCTTGCCTTCCAGTTCCTCCACCTGGGCCCCACTCCCACAGTCAGAGTCTACATGTAAGAGGGCCCAAAGAGGAGGGACAGCCCCACCCTGGAGGGTTAATCTGGGGGTGCTGGCTGTTGGTAGGGGAGGAGAGAGGATGGACAGGATCAGGGGGACCTCAGATGGGCAGGATCAGGCAGGATGCCTGAGAGAGGCTCCACGGTCCATGACCAAAGGGAAAAAGATTAAAATTAAAAGGTGACTGAGTTATAAGCCTCCAATGTTTCAGACATTTTTAAATTACATTTTGCAGTTATATAAACTCCGGGTATAAACTGCAGAATTTGAATCCCCAATAACTTTAGAACTAGAGAAGAATATCACCAATTTTGTTAGCTTTATTTACCCTAAATATTAAGCTTTGAGGCTAACCCCATGTCCCAATACTTGAGTGTTGCACTGCCATGCTGATGACCTGGGTTCAGAAGACAGCCTTGGAAGTCTTATCTGGAGGCAGGTCATGGCCAAGTCAGCTGCCACTTGGCAATGCATCTCAGTTGACAAGGGTAGGCTGTGGGTTCCATCAACACAGTGACCCCTGTGGGTGGGCCAGGGAGCTTGTTCCTACTGCAGTGGAAGCTGTGGCTGTGTGAGGCTGACAAAGGCACCACCCTCACCAGGACAGGTGAGAGGGAAAAAGGGTGGGAGAAAACCCCAATAACCAACTAAATGATAGCTGGTTTCAGTGTAATCAGGGGATATCCCTGTGAACAGGGTATACCCCTGAGAGATTAGCTGCCAGCCAGGAGAAAAAAAATAATATGGAAAAAACAGGCTGTGTGTGTCAACTCTAATCTCTTGCTGAAAAGCTGGCATAATTACAAGCAGCAGAAGATTCCAAAATAACATTACTTTTTTAACATTTTCTACTTCTGCAGCCATGGTCCTGCTTTTACATCCAGCCACCGCTCCACTCCGCCTCCGACCCCAAAGTTGCATGCCTAGCTAGCAGACACAACTACACCTGTGGAAGGGAGCCCCCCCATAGCCCCCTGCACCCGGCGAGGAACCAGTACCGGCACATGCCTCCAGGCATCGTCGGCCGGCAGAGCTGCAGCTATCAAACTGCCTTGGACCCGTGCTGCATTTTTTTCCTTGTTCTTTCCCCATTGGGACCACGGACGTGCAATGACATCTGTGGACATACGTGCAGACGTCTGCCGTGGTCCCCCCTCCGTTACACTGCTGCCTGCGGTACCTCCGGGCATCCCCAGGGGTTGCCGCAGCGGGGTGTAAAGTCCCCATCCCACCCCAGGACTAGGAGAGCTGTCTCCCAAAGCTCAATCCCTGTCCTTCCCTGCCGACCCCCGACAACCCAAGCTCATTGTCAAACCCAGGTCACCGGCATAGTGCGAGATGTGGCATCCAGCGTCTCAACCCTCAGCTCCACCGGGCTGGCCAAAATAACATTACTAATTAAAGTTGAACTTAATGAGCATTTGAGAAATTGTGGAATTTTGTGATACTTTTGTCAAAGCCAAGTCCATACATTTTGCCCAGTCATACACTTGAGTTGCCATTGTAAAGGACAGGGCCGGCCATAGGGTATATGGCACCCCTAGGCAAACTTTCTAGCACTGCCCCCCCAGGCAGGCCAGTTGACACTCCAACAAGAAATCCCCAAGGGCAGGCAATTTCTCCTCCTCATACTGCTTCTACTATGTGGAGACATAGAGGCCAATCCCAGCTCTCCTCAAAGCCCTAAAAGCAGTTCCCTCCCCTTACCCAAGAAAGAAGAGCCTCTTCATTTTCTGCATAAACATTGAGAGCCTCCTCCATAAATATTACCTGGGTCACATCAAATAATAATAAATAATCCAGACCTCCTCAAATTGACTAAAACCTGACTTTCTCCATGAATTCCCTGACTGCCTCATCAGCTCAGCCTCTGCTATAGTCAGACATGGAAGTAACAACACAGGAGCACTGTCTACAGGATGAGAGAGACTCCCCCACCTTATTTATTTATTTATTAGCTTTTGGTAACCCGGTAAGTGCACTAGGCAAAACATCCTGCCTCTTTTCAGGCACGACCCAGGAGAGTACAATATAACAACACAGTATGAGTACAATATGCAATCAGCAGTGATACACAGTCCAATACATACCAGTCTATACAGATAAACACATGAACAACAATCAAAACAATTGTGTGGCCAAAGAGATGATGTCACTCACTTTTTAAAGTACAGTACGGAATAGTCTCCAGTACTAAATTATTTTTTTTTATTCTTGCCAGTTTTAGAACTAAGAAGAGAACAGGCTGCACTTCTGCAATCAAATGCTGGCATACATACACAAAACTAATTAGGTCTGTAGTACTGATAATTACCACCAGTTTATCTACTGCCTGAGAGGTGTGCATGCTTTATTATAATAAAGCCGTGCCACATCAGAATACTTTGTCAATACAAACACTTATGTATTTGGTTATACTATATTACGCTTGCTTCCTCTATAACTCTTAGTAATGAGCCATACAGAAAAAAAGACTAATATGGTGATGATACAGCATGATCTCAAGGTCATAATCATCCTCCTCCAACATCTGATGATGTTGCATCATTGAGCAGTTATATGACTTTGTATGTACACTGTAAAATGGATCTCCCTCTTAAAAAAGATTACTACTGCTGCTGTTGTTGTGCTATTCATTCCATTTGGTACGTGTGTTTGGGGGGGGGGTGTTACTACTACTGCACACTAATGAAAGGGTGGCAGCAGTGCTCAGTAAAATTCCTTCAATTTCCTTGCCATGGCCCAGGCAAAAAAAACAACAGCACATACCAACTGCTGAAAGTTTTAAAAGCATGGTGTACTGTCTGTACAACAACATCATGACTGTGAGGGTGAGGCCAGGTGCAGGGTTCCTGAAAGAGTGACCAGAGGAACCAGTGGCAGCAACCCCACCTATCTTTCTCCCCCCCCACCCTGTGACTGAGAGGGGAGAGAGCCATCCCACCTGTCCACAACATAAACAACACAGGAGCACTGTCTCTGCAGCCAGGATGAGAGAGACCTGACCGCCCCCAACCTGACCACCCCCCCTTTCCCCTTCCCCTACTGTCCTTACGTTCTCTCACTCTCCTGCATCCCTGTGTCCCTGTGTCTGAGACTGACAGTGGCTGGCCTGGGATGTGGCATGCGTGGGATGAGATGGGAGTGTGTGGGACAAGACACTGGGATGGACCCAGACCACTAGACCAGTGCTGATGCTGAGACCCTGAGACTTAGATCACCACAATGAATTTTTATACACTAGTGTTGGTAGGCAAAGCAAACAAGCAAGGTTTATTAAGGCCAGGGCAACACACTTAAAAATGGTACAAACATAACCGCTGCTCCAGTCAGTATGGACTAGTCCTCCTCCTCCAGTCCCGTCAACGATGTGGTGTATTGTTGAGCCTTCCCTGGCTGCAGCTGGCCTTGCTGCCCTTTGGCCTTAACCAACACTCCAATCTCCACATGTCAATGATCGAGGATCCCAGCCCAGTGAGCCCGCAAGCCAATTGATTCTTCTCCGTCGACGATGACACGGCACATAACACAACATGAGTCACAAGAGACTCACTCATCATCTCCACACTCTCCAGTCAATCTCAATATATATGGTGGCAGTGCAGCAAGACAGTAATGTGCCGAGGAGTATTCAGCTCACTGCACCGTGCACACAAGCACAACAGTTGGGTTTCTGCCACCGTAAGTGTATCGGGCTGGTGAGCTCTAGTACTAGGGAGGGGCGATGGCAACGGGGTCCACCTCCGACTGTGAACTTAATTGGCTGCTGTGCTGGGTGGGTGGATCCTTCATGCCATGCTGTCTGGGCTTGCTGCTGGCTGGATGTGGTAGTGTTGCATTGTGGGGAGGGGACTGATACAAGTTCCACAACACAGACACACTGCACCCCCCACCCCCGAAAACACATCAGATTTGTAACTTTCACAAATTGCCATCGTCTGTGCTTGAAAAAAAAGGGGAAAAATAAAAAAGTATATATTTAACTGTTCGTTCATTGGGGCGCCCCTACTACATGGCACCCTAGACGACTGCCTAGTTCACGTATCCTTAAGGCTGGCCCTGGTAAAGGAAGATAAAGGCTGGGTAAAGTGGCAATAAGGTAGTATTCATAGGAGGCTCCATAGTAAAAGTATAGTAGTGCCAAGTGTCAGGTCATTATCTTGAGTGACAGGGGTTCTAAACCATGTAGAATACACATAAATATCTTTATGCACTAGCCTGCCTTCTTGCAATATGCCAGCTAACCACTAGAGCTCACTGACTTAGTGACTTGTGGAAGCACATCCACATGCAGCATTGTTTCTATGTGTTGCCACCTGCTGACTCTTTAACAACCATGTAGATAACAATATATACTGTATTTTTACTATATGAAAACAGTGGAACCAAGTGATGCCAAGCCTTACAACTAGTTGTGACTTACGCCATTATGACAGAAGTATCTGGATATATTTAGTTATGATGGGGCATGATGACATGCATCACTGTCACATGAGTGTTGGAGGGGCACTGCAGGACCATGATACTAGTGCAGGTAAGGTGAGTAAGTAGTAATATGTGCTCTGTGAAAATTATTTAACACCGGTGGAATTCTAATGGTATTACCTATTATGTGTCCATGCATTTTTGAGCACATTTTGCCATTCGATAATTTCTAAGGTATCCACAATAACTTTTAACCTACTAAATCATATTTATCCAGCTTAATTAGATTCCAGGACAGATTTACTTCGGTATGCATGCAAAATCTTGAGTGTGGGACCATAAACATCCATTCTGAAAATGTTCACACAATTTAACAAATAATTAAATTGTAAAATGTTGAACTCCTGTAACTTACAATGTACATAACCAACTTCCTCTTTGTATAGAAGTTTCTTAAGACTCCTCCAAGAAAGTATGCATATAAATATTAAATTATCTAGCTCAAAAGGTGGCTAAGCTGTAATCACAAAAATATTTTCAGAAATTTTCACATGAATAATAACTTGCCCGAATTGTAGCCCCTACAACTTCCCGGCCCCTCATCTATCATAAAACTTGACACCTTTTTCAGAACTTCTCCAAATAGTATGAAAGACAAATTTCAGATCTGTAGTTGTACAACTGACCAACGTATGACCAGTTGAAGAATTTCACAAAATTCCACAAAAGTTCATGAAATGTCATGAAATTCATGGAATTTTGCAAACAATGCTGCAAAATCGGAATTTGATAGTTTCAACCAGCCCTAGTGTTACTCTTTCTCTACTGCTACCAGTGCCCTCCCTTTTCAACCTTTAAGGGAATTTTCAAGTGTTACTGGGTTCCCAGCCATGGAATTGGGGTAGACCCATTGTTGCATGTGGGTGGCCAGTGGGGGTGTACTTTAAAATAATAAATTAGCAAACTCAGTGAAACTGTGAATCTCCAAACCCAAAGGTCATGCAATGGGAAATACCAAACCCAAACCTCAAACTGAAGTATTTCTAAACTCCTGAATACAGAAACAAAAAAAATTGCTGACAGAGATTTTTTCTCCATCCCTGGAACCCCCAGGCATTCCTCTTTTTTGGGCACATTAAGCCCTGTTGCCTGCAGGATCTACCTCCCATCGCCATTCTTGATCTCCGCTTAGGAAGCTCAGACGAGTGAAGTACTGGGGGTCTGAGCATTTAGGAAGCTCTCTGTAATAGTACTGGATTGACTTGTACTTTATACTTTGTATTCTGTTCAAAACCTTTAGAATTTGCTAAAAAAACACCTACTATTCACTTTACAAGTGCTTGGCGAATTTGAGCCTATACACATGCCTGACTCAGGAGGGCAGTTGTTTCAATACTACAATGATCTCCACTTAAACCTTGTATGCCCATGTATCATTTGCTGCCTAGTTTCTTTGCTTCTGCTGGTTGCCACTGTTTTGTTCCTTCCCCGTGCTTTCCTTTTCCTATCTGCTTCTGTCCTGCTTTTGCTGTTGCTTGCTCCATGCTGGCTGCTACATTGGGTATCCTTCCTTTATATTCATGGCACGTTTGATGCTATGCCTGTCTCCTCCTTCTTGCTGCAATCATCTCCCCCAGTGGTGGGGTTGCCTTGTGAGCTACTAGAGGAGTGTAGTGGGTCCACCTGAAATGCCTGCATCCTCCAACTGGAATTGGTTCGAGAGGCCATGTGAAGAGGAGTATAGTTGCCTTTTTTTTTTGTTGCATGTCGCCAATGAAACGGATGCCCCTGCACTTAAATCAAATCAGAGGAACTGCTGGCATCACTGCAAACCAAACTATTATTTTGCTGCATTAAGTGTTTTAAAAAAGTTAAAGTAGCAGTGATCACCAATAAAACTGTAAGAAAGCAGCAGGCTGTATATACAAACTGTAAATAAATGTCTGTCACCAACTTCTTGATCCTTGACCAACCATAATGCAAGGAGTTATGGTAAAGACTCAGGCACTTTGGAGGAATAGCATTGAAGGGCTTGGCACCCTCTTCACCATTGAGGGAGTAAGATTGTGAGTGGCAAGCCTGACAACCAGTAAGAGAAAGAGATGGGAGTGAGCTGAAGTGAGCCCTTTCCTTAGGCTTAGATGAGATCAGAGCAGTCCTTCCTGAGTATTTAGAGAGGAGAGAGATGTTGAGGAGGAGAGCTGAGGGCCTAGACAGAACTCAGCCATAAATCCTGACTTGTACCCATAATGAGTGAGTACTCCCTGAGGTGAGGAAAAAGTAGCTCCTTGATCTCGGCCCCTCCACCTTTGACATGCTGCCACATGATGATGATCAAAAGAGGAAGAAAGCTGTGACACAGTGATTGGGCCTAGCCATGGCCTACATCCACAATCTGTTTTCTGCTGTGACATCACCAGATTTTAACTGTGTGAAAACTGAATGTATTGAAACTGTGACAATCTGCTACTGAGGGTGGTGGGAGGCTCTACAGTATAGTAGACCTTGCTGAGATCATGTGTGTAGATGCTGGGAGGCCTAACATATCATTTCTGCAGAGAGGCATAGGCAACAGAGATTGCATTGCTTGGAGATGTGCATTGAAAATATTTGAAGTGTTGATATTTGTGACTATGGTTAAAATCATTGCTCAAATAATTATTTGCCTAATTCCAATTTCTTCACAGGACCTGTGTTCCAGAAATATAAATTCCTGTTAGTGTCTGAAAATTTGGAGTGAGAATATATTATTAATGCTCTATCCTGATTGACACAAACATGTCTTTGCTTGAATTTAAAGTGCGGGTAGTAGTACTGGTTGGTCTCAGAGTGGTGTTCAAAAGTTATTGAGAAGGTGGGTTGGTACTGCATCCCTTGAGGCAGTATGTCACTTCTTACCTGGTTCACTAGTTCCTTCTCTGGGTGTACTGTACCCCTTGTTCACCTTCTGACCCCCACCCCTTGAGGAGGTTAACAAGCCTAGGCCCCTAAACCTAGCTTGGCCCCAGAGGGGTGGAAGGCAGTGGTAGTAATGGTGAGAAGTAGCTTAACACATGTAACATGTGCAAAGCGACTTGACTACATTGCTCTCCCCCATTTTCTTCTGCTCATGTTGTCAGTGGTGGTGCTTCCTCTGGAGCTGCTGCCACTCGTAGCTGCATTTCCTGCCTTGGTATTCATCCATGCTGCTGCTTCTGCTCCTTCTTGTCCATCTTCTCCTTGGTCCTCTGCCTCCCCTACCCTGCTAGGCAGTTCCTCTGACCCACTTACTGCCTCTTCCCTCTGCCCCATCTCTGATTGGCTCTATCTGCTGCATCCCCCAGCCTGCTTGGGCTGCTCTCACAACCCTGCTGTCCAGTCCTTCCCCACACTTCTAACTCTATTTTTGGTCTACCTTTTTTTTTCTTCTGACTTCATTTGGTTTCCTTGCTGCCCCACCACTGCCTCCAGCCCTCTCAGTCCCCTTCCTTTTGTCCTCCATCATTCACCTCCTCTTGTCTTCCTCCACTGCTGGCCCTTCTGCTTTCCATTGCTTTATCCAGTGTCCCTCTCTCTGCCCCACCACCTGCAGCTCGTCCCCTGAGCTGCAATCTCTTCCTCTGCTGCCTGTCCATTCTTCCTACCAATGCCTCCCTTCCCTACATGCACCCCTTTTCTCCTAGCTGCCCTAATCTCATCAGGCTCCAATTCCATAGATCTTGTTGCCATCCTCACCTCTTGGCACCCTTGTCCCTGCCTGCTCCTGTGTCCTTCTTAAGGCCACGCTTCCTTCTTCTGCTGCCTGTCAGTTGTCCACACCTCTGCTTTCCTTCTCTGCCAGCCCCCCCTTTTCCTACTGGTATTGACCCTTTAAGTTAAACTTTCCCTGGCTCTGTTGCTCCTCCACCTCCTGGATTCACCCTTGTTCTTGTGCTCTGTTTGTCCCTCCTCACTCTTTGGGCTCCATTCACTCTGAGTCTTTACCCAGGACTAATCTTGACATTGCACCACATCTTTATTTGGTTGTTCCATTACCATTTCAACACCATTCCATGCTTTTGAACTGCTTCTCCATGCTAGTAAACATATCTACCAATCTTACTGGGTAACTGTCTCAGCTCTCATCCTCTCCTCGAGTCTAAGACTTTACACTGTACTCCTACTACCAACTCAATCATAGCTACCATTACTGCCTTTCTCTTCTGGAAGTCATGCCATGAAAGTCATACCATTGACAGCTTTCTGGCTCCATTGCATCATTGTCTATTGACTTGCAGAATATATGCCTTAAAAGTCATGCCTCTGCTTGTTTCAGGCCCCTTCCTCATGCTCCTTCATCATCTAGAAGACATGACTTTAACTCTTTTTGAAGTTCATATGCATCTTCTTGTCTTTATTTTATTTTAATTAAAATTGAGGTAACCATGAAAGTCGCAGTGAGCCAATACTTGTTTCCAGGTGAGACCTGGGTTGAACACTGGTGAAACAGTTACAGACATTGAAGACAATGTGCACATCATAAACAATGAAACTATACAACAACTAAATTACATCTGATAAAATAAATAGGTTACAGAGTCATATATCTTATTACAGAAACTTAGTCATTACTAGAGAGAGTGCAACTGGATTGTGTGAGATGTTTCTTGTAGGTAGGGAGGGCGGCAGGGAGAGGAGAGGAGCAAGAACAGAGGGAGGCAAAGAGGTGTTGAATAAGTCTCTTAAAGGTGTTGAAAGAGGAGGCTTTTCTAAGGTTTTGGGGGAGGTGGTTCCAGGGGGAGAGGGAGGTGGAAGGAGAAGGTAGTCTGACCAGCAGAAGAGAGAGGATTAGGAATGGAGAATAAGCAAGTGTCCCAGGAGTATAGAGTATAGGAAGGGGGGAGTAGCAGGGGATAGTTCAGAGGAGAGGTACAGGGGGCAGTAACCCAAACCAGAATTTAGCAATGAAAGATTGACAGTGGATGTGTCTTCTGTGGGAAAAGGGAGAGACAGAGAGAGCAGAATAGAGAGAGCAGTGGTGAGTTTGAGGTGGGGAGTTGGTAACAAAGTGGCAGAAAGAGTGAAGAAGGGTATCAAGTATAGAGAGGGATGTTTCATAAATAGAGCTTGTCAGCATAGTCAAAGATTGGGAGAATCATTTTAAAGACCAGCTTATGCTGAGTGGGGAGGAAGAGGGACTCTTTATGTCGATAAAGAATACCAAGTTTGAGGCATAGTTTGGTGCTTAAGGCATCAGTATGGATGGAGAAATCCAGGTGGCTGTCAAGCAAGACCTCTAAGTATTTAAATGTAGTAACGGACTCCCGGATGGAACCATCAAGGATGGAGAACACTGGTATGGTTTGGAATCTGGATAGTTTTCGGGTAAATCCAAATGTCATTGAGAATGTTTTCTTGACATTTACATTTGTCATTTGCTTGAAACTAGGTCAAAAGGTCATTAAAGTCATGTTGGAAGGGAATTTGAATGTCGATGGGGAGGGCCCAGAAGTGAAGATAATGGTATCATCTGCATATGTGTGAATATGGGAAGTTGTGCAGATGGAGAGGAGATCATTTATGAATAGAGAGGATAGGATGGGGCTGAGGATGGACTCTTGTGGTACACCAGCAAGGATGGGAAGGGGGGAGAAAAGGAGTTGCCCATCAGCACTGACTGCTGCCTACTAAAGAGATAAGATCTAAACCATTTTAGAGAGGGGAAGCCAGGCCAGCTGAGTGGAGCTTTTGTAGCAAGAGTGGGTATGAGACCAAGTCAAAGGCCTTGGGGAGGTCAATGAACATACAAACATACAAAATTGCCAGCAGAAACAGGCCATTCAGCCTATCTAGTCTGCTCAAATGGGCAGCACACTGTCTATGCAACTGAAAACATCTGTGATCTGACTCTGCTCCATGGCTGTGTGAATGGAATTAGTGACTCACAGAAGGGAAATGACAGTGGTATGTTACTTCATGAAACCTGAATGGAAGGGGGAGAGACTACCAAATGAGGTAAGGAAATCTGAGAGTCTGGAATAAATTAGGTATTCCTGTAGCCTGGCAAGCATGGGGAGAAGGGAGATGGGCCAGTAGTTTTCTGGGGAAGATGGGTTTCCTATTTTATGGAAGGGTAGTAAATTGGTGACTTTCCATCTTTTAGGTATGGTGCAAGTAGAGATGGAGAGATTGAGGAGGTGTGTGAGAGGAGTGGCTATAGCCAGCGCAGACAAGCAGAGAAGCTTTGGGTGGAGATCATCAGAACTGGATTTGTTGGGGGCAAGGGAATTTAGTGGCTAAAAAATTTGCAGTGGAGAGACTGGTGGGAAGCAATAGCCGTCAGTCAAAGAGGAGGGGGAGGGTCATAGTTGGAGGGAAGGAGGTGATTGAGCAGGGCACAGGTGGTGAAAAATCTGTTAAAGATTTCAGCAACTAAGGATGGATCAGAGACTGGAGAGGTATTTATCTTTTGTGTTGGGGGATGGGTGCGCCAGATGGTCTACAAGGGAGTGGATCACCTTCCACAAGGAGGCAGGCGAGGGTGGAGTTTATGTGCAGTTGTCTTTTAAAGTAGTTTGATTTGGTGTGACAAATAGCCTTAGTGCAGGCATTCCTGAGGGCTTTGTACTGCTACACTGTAGGCAGAAGGGTGTAAGGGAGGATTTATAGCATGTCTGGGCTCTATTGTATGATCTGCATAAGGAGAGGAGGTCAGGCGAAATCCAGGGATGGTGAAGCCATTTGACTGTAATAGTTCTGAGAAGGATATGGAAATCCCAGATTTGGGTTAGGGTGGTTATGAAGTGGCTGAGAGAGGAGTATGCATATGCTGCAGAGAAGACAGTGGACCAGCTGGCAGCTGCTAGGTCGTGGAGGAGAGCAGTTGAGTCCAGCAAGTGGAGTGAGTGGACGCTGATATATTTTGGGGCAGAGTGGGGGAGGTGTAACTTACAAGTGCAGTAGGTTATGCAATGGTCACTGATGGTGTCCATGAGGACACCAGCTGCAGTTATTTGAAGAGGGTGCGATGAGGGAATCCAGTCTAGGAGGGAGTGGTTAGGGGAGTGAGGGTTGTAGCGGGTGGGTTCTGAAATCAGTTGGGTGAAACTGAACAACTCGATCTTAAGGATGGAAAACTTCGTGGAGGGGGAGAGCCAATCCAAGTTAAAGTCACCCAGTGTTATAAGTTCACCATCTGAGGTGAGGTAGACAATTGTGGAGATGTATGTAATGAGGGAGTCAGGGGCAAGTCTAGGGACCACATAGAGAACACAGATGTAGATAGTGAGGGAGGAGAGCAGGGATAAGAGGGAAAGGAGAATTTCATGGGATCCAGGGTGGGAATCATGAAAAGAGATAAAACAGGAGATGGAGTGGTGGGAATAGAGGGCAATGCCACAACCTTGCTTACCTCGATCCTGGTGGTAGATGGTGTAGTCAGGGATTGCAAGTGAGGAGTTAGGGATCTTGTGTGTTAGACAGGTCTTGGAGATACATAGGATGTCTGGTGAGTGCAGGGCTATCCATGCTTTTAGAGCATCCAGCTTTGGGAGGAGGTTCTTTGCATTTAGGTAAAGGAGATGGAGTCCTTTAGGGGAGGAGGGGAAAAAGGGGGAGGTGAGAGGGCCCGGGTTTTGTTGCAAATCTCCAGAGAGAAGCAGGATGAGGAAAAAGGCAGAAGGATAGAGTGGGGTATTTTCATGATTTTAGATAATGGAGGGAGTGGGGCAGAGTAGGGGGAGGCAGGGGAGTAGTGAGAGAGCTGGAGCCTGAACAGCCCTGCATGGAGGCAGGGCGAGGGTAGGAGGAAGGCACTTGGGGGCCATGGATAGTGGGGCAGAGAGGTGGGATTGCAGGATGAGGGGAGATTGGCAGAGGAAATTAGGGATATGACAGGGGAGAGGGGAGGGTGGGGAAGGAAGTTGGGGGAGGGAAGTCAGAGGGAAAGCAGTGGAAGGAGGAGGAAGAGGGTGGTAGTAAGCATAGATGAACAGAGAAGAGAAACACTTAGGAGGGAATAGCAGGAGCAGCAACTACTAGTTCGCTGAGGTGTTGGTCCATAGTTGGTTGCAGGATGCAAAAGAAGCAAGGAGGCAGTGACCAGGGGCTAAGCACTGAGCCGCCACAATCAGTGCGGTCTCTAGATCGTGTGAAATGTCAGAGTGCCTGGTGGGTTAAGGGACCCTGCAAAATGAAGACATGTTGAAATTAGTGCAGGTGTAAACCCTATTAGGAATTAGAGCAGATGCAAAAGCCCGTGCAGGAGGGGCTAATGGTATGGTAAACATCATAAAACACCCTAGAATATCATGGGTGGGAGGGTGGCTGGGTTATTGCTTTGTGGTGATGCGGCAACGCACACATACCTGATTGGTGTTCTGTACAAGTAGTACCTGAGGCTTGTTCACAGGATGATACTGGGAGATCTAGAGCCAAGGAGCCCTAACAACACTTTTGAATGCAGCACACTGTACTGGAGCTGAAGGGGAGAGAGAACAGATATCAGCACTTGCACAGGGGAGAGAATTACTGTAGGACAGATGCTTGTTACCAATGATGTGCAGGGAGAGGAGAAAAGGGGCAGGATGTAAGATGAGCCATGAGAGAGTGCAGTGGGAATATAGGTGAGGAAAAACAGCAGAAGCAGGTTGGTGAAAACTGTGCTAGCAAGGAGTGAAATGACAGGAAAATAAGCAAACGTAGCAGGCTAGTAAAAACCATTAAAGCACAGAGTGAAGCAGAGTTACATGTGCAAAATAACTGCAGATTAAATCAATCAGTAGAGTCTGCCAATAAAAAAAATAATTACAGCAGAAGGTAACAGTAAATTAGAATATCAATACAGCAATGAGCAATCCTTAGGCAGTAAATCTGTGGCTGGTCTGCAGATGGAAATCAAAGAAGTCGCCACGCGCCAGATTGGCATTCAGTAAAAGCAGTAATTAAGGCTTGTCCACGGGGCAATGTGGGGAGAGAGAAATCCAAGGGAGACCTCACACCCTTTTGAAAGCAGCACACTGGACCAGAGCTGAGGCTTGTCCATGGGGCGATGCAGAGACTGCTAGATCCAAGACAGCCCTCATGACCCTTTTGAATGTAGCACACTGAACTGGAGCTGAGGCTTGCCCATGGGGCAATGCGGGGAGTGCTAGATCTGAGAGAGCCCTCATGACCCTTTTGTATGCAACACACTGGACTGGAGCTGAGGCTTGTCCGTGGAGCAATGTGGGGAAGGTTAGATTGAAGGGAGCCCCCATGACCCTTTTGAATGCAGCACATGGACTGGAGCTGAGGATTGTTCACAGGGTGATATGGGGAGTGCTAGATCCAAGGGAGCCCTCACGACCCTTATAAATGCAGCACACTGAACCAGAGCTGAGGCTTGTCCACAGGGTGATATGGGGAGGGTTTGATCCAAGGGAACCCTCATGATCTTTTCAAATGCAGCACATTGTACCAGAGCTAAGGCTTGTTCATGGGGCAATGTGGGAGGGCTACTTCCAAGGAAGCCCTCATGACCCTTTTGAATGTAGCACGCTGGAACTTATGCCTTTAAAGTCATGCATTGGCTCCTTTCAGGTCCACTCTCTGTGCTCCATTTCCCATCTGGCAGCTTCAGCTCCTTTCAAGTCCTGCATCTTTCCTTCTTGCCTTATAGAAGTCATGCCATGAAAGGCATGCCTTTGCTAATTTCATGCTCCTTCCCCATATTCTCTTTTTCATCTGTAAGTCATGCCTTCAAAGATATGCCATTTAGCTCCTTTCAGGCTCCTTCCCTATCGTTCCCTTTCTCACATGTAAGTCATGACTTGAAAGCCATGCCTTTTCTCATTTTGGACTGCTTCCAAATCTTTCCCTCTTGGCTTATGGAATGTGTGTCTTGAAAATCATGTCCTCGACTCCTTTTGAATTCCCTCTCCTTTATTCTCTTTTCCTTTGGATGATGACGATGCGTGCAGCACAGAAATTCTCACCCTACATCATTGCATGCAGGCAGTCCCTTGCAGAGAAAATCAGGTGGAAAACCACTACAGTGGCAGAATGGCAACCATTCTTTTGCATGCCCTGCACTGCAAACCAGGCACCCACCTCTGAACCAGGTCCTGCTCCCCCTCTCCCCCCAGGGAAAGTACACTACCCAGGAGGGCCTGTTTGGAAGCAAGCCATGGGTGAATTTGGAGGTTGGGGTAAGTACCTGATAATAGCAGGTGATAGGGCTGGAGGGGTCCAGGCTAATGTGACCTACCAGGTAGCAGGACAGTAAATAATAGATTGGAAAAAATGAAGTTTCTACATGAGATGAACAGGGTGGACTCCTCAGAGCTGTTCACAAAAAGGAGAGTTCATATAAAGTACCAGGTGGTCACAATTACATGTTGGTGGTAGGCATGTTTCAGACAGAATACAAACATATGAACATTTGAAAATTGCCAGCAGAAAAAGGCCATTTGGTCTATCAAGTCTGCTCGATTTTGCAGCTAGTAGCCCTATTCTGCAGCTGCCTCTCCCTCCCTACCCCCTTCCTCCCTTGACCTTCCCTCTTGCCCTGTCATAGCCTCTCTTGAAGCATCCCACTGTTCTACAGGCCACCACCTCTGCTGATAGCGTGTTCCAATCTGCCACCATTCTCTCCACAAAAACTTGTCTTCTCATTTCTCTCCTGAACCTTCCACCCTCTAATCTCATATCATAGCCTCGAATGTCCCTCCCCACCCTTACTTTGAACAGTCTCTCCATACCAGTCTTGTTCATTCTTCTCATGTACTTGACCGTCTCGATCACATCTCCCCTGACCCTCCTCTCCTCCAGTGAGTACATGTTCATCTCTCTCAGCCTACTTTCATATGGTATGTCCCCCAGACTCTGGATCATCTTTATTGCTGTCTAGGTATGGGCACCAGTACTGCATGCAGTACTCCAGGTGAGGTCTAACTAGTGATTTATACAACTGCAGAATCTCCCCCTTTGAGGTTATACCTCTTGCAATACAACCCAACATTTTGTTGGCCTTTGCTGCTGCCTTCCTACATTGTATTGAGTTGTTCATTGCTCCCATAATGAGCACCCCCAGAACTTTCTCCTCCTCAGACTCTGCTAGTTGTACTCCCCCCAGCTGGTAGTTTCTCCTCAGATTCTTTGCCCCAAAATGCAGCACCTTGCATTTCTTGGCATTGAACCCCAGTTGCCAGGTATCCAATCAGGTCTTCAGCTTTGTTAGATCCTCCAGCAAACTCTGCCACCCCTCTAGGTTATTCATCACCACACCCATCTTGATGTCATCTGCAAATAGACTGATCTTGCTCTTGATGCCCACTGAAATGTCTGCAATAAATATCCCAAATAACACTGACCCCAGCACTGAGCCCTGCAGAACCCTGCTGGTCACTGCCATTGGGGATGAGAGATTCCTTCCCACCACCACTCTCTGCTGCCTTCTATGCAGCTAGTTCACTACCCATCCCACCATTTTGTGCCTGCCCCTATGCCTTCTAACTTACTTCCAAGTATCCCAAGCGACAGTGAATTGAATGCCTTACTGAAGTCCAGGTACAGAACATCCTCCGCATGACCCTTGTCCATTTGCCTAGTCACCCAGTCATAGTATTCTACCAGGTTGGTCTGGCAGGATCTGTCCATAACAAAGCCATTCTGTCTACTGTCCTGCAACCCACTGGACTCCAGCAGGGACATCAGCCTCTCCTTCAAGATTATCTCCATTAGTTTTCCCACAATGGATGTGAGGCTCACTGGTCTATAGTTCCATGGTTCATCCTTGGTGCCACTCATATGGAGTGGAACCATGTGAGCCATCCTCCAGTCCTAAGGTATGCATCCAGAGTCCAGTGAGGCATTAAATAGGCCTGCCAAGGAACCCACCAGTACCTCTGTTTTCTCCTTCATTACCCTGGGGTGAATGCCATCTGGCCCTGGTGCCTTGTCCACCCTTAATGCCCTCAACCCCTCCAGCACTCTACTTTCTGTGATTTCCTCATCCATCACCCCTTCCCCCTCTGTTCCTACCCTCCCATCCACCTTGGGTATTTCTCCCCCTCTCCTTGGTAAAGACTGAGCAAAAGTAGTCGTTAAGTGCTTCTGCCTTTTTGCCCTTCTTTTCCACCCATCCACCCTCCCTCTTAATCCTTACTGTCTGGTCCCTACAACTCCTTTTCTTCCTGATGTACCTGAAGAAAGTCCTTCTCCCCCTCTTTAATGCCCTGCGCTAACCTGAGTTCCCTGGACACCTTGGCTGCCCTTACTTCCCTGGTCACCTCCTTCACTTCCTTCAGGTACTCCTCCCTGTCCTTCCTCCTCCCAGTTTTTTGGTATCTCCTATAGATGGCTGTTTTCCTCCTTATGCTGTCCATGACTCCCTTGCTTATCCAGCTAGGCTTCTTTTCCCTAGCCTTTTTACTCTGGGCCTTGCTGCAGGATTTGGTTTCCTCCACTATCCCTAGCTTTATGACCTCCCACCTCTGGTTTGTGGCCATATTAGACTAAATTTTGTCCAGGAACCCCTGTACCACCTCACCGAGACTCTCGAAGTTGACTTTTCTAAATTCCAGCACCTTCGTGTCAGATAGCTCCCCCCTCCTTACCCATATTTAACTTGAACCATACTGACCAGTGATCGCTCCTCACCAGGGGTTCATCCACCCTCAGTTCCCTCACACATTCCTCGTTTGTCAGCATGAGGTCAAAGGTGTTCCCGTCCCTGGTCAGTATGCTGACCATCTGTGTCAGGAAGTTTAATCCTGGAAGATGTCCAGCATTACCTGCTCTCTTCTACTCTTGGTGGCAGGGGTACTCCAATCCACTTCCAGCAGGTTGATGTTCCCCACTATCACCACACCCCTCTTGCCGCTGTTCCTCTTGATCTGCCTCGCTAGTACACTGTCTAACTCTTACATTTGGGAGGGCGGCCTGTATACCACTTCCAACCTTAGTGTCTTATTTCTGGAATCTTGGATTTGCATCCGTATTGACTCCAGATTGCCCTCCTCCCCATCCTCCCTTACACACTTCAGTCCCTCTCTCACATAAAGCACCACCACTCCTCCTTTTCCAAGAACCATATCCTTGTGGAATAACCTATATCCTGGAACCACCAGTTCCCAGTCATGGTATTGGGTAGCCCATGTTTCGAAGATGGCTGCAACGTCCACCTCACCCTCCGCCATGAGAGCCTGTAGTTCCGCAGTTTTATTCCCCAAGTTTCTAGCAATCAAAAAGACCACCTTCCATCCCCTTTCTTTCTTCCCACCCCTCTCCTTCCCTCCCTTTCTGGTACCCCTCTAGCATTTTCCCCAGTCCTATTTACTATTATGGGGTAAGCCCATGTGGTTTCTCATCCTGAGGTCTCTGCATACCTCTAACCCTCTTGCTACCCCCTTTCCTAGTTTTAATTCTCATTTTCTTCTATGTACTCACCAATCCTCTGCTTCAACACTTTCTTGCCCTCATCGTTTAAGTGCAGTCTATTTTAGCATATAAACTGCTGTCTTCCCAGGTCACATCCTACCCTCCTACCAGCCCATATCCTTTGTCCTGACACCAGTTTCCTAGCCATTTGTTAAATTCCTTTATTCTCAGTTTTGCTGTGCTTGGCCTGGAAACTGTAAGTACCTCTGAGAAAGATATTGATCTTCCTGCCCCCTCACAAATTGGTCCTAGTTCCTCAGACCTCCTCTTCACTACATCTACTGTCCCATCAGCCAAGTCATTTGTGCCCAAGTACAGAATTAGGTGAGGTTTTTCCCTACCCCTTCTAGCATACTTCAGAACAGATTGCCCCACCCTTTCCACTGTCATTCCTGACATGGCCTCCACCCAAACCTGACTATGCCTCTTTCCTTTGCTACACCACCTGACTCCTCTTAGTATTGAGTCCCCTACCACTAAGATTCCACCCCGTTTTCCGTCTGATTCTTCCCTTCCTCCCTCCTACTCCCTCTCATTGTCCCTTCATCCTCCTGTACCTTGTTTCCTCCTTCTGCTCCTGTTGTAATTCCCTCAGTAGTACTCCCTCATACCCATTCTATCAGCAGTACTCCCCCATGCCCATTTCATCCTGACACCCATCCGTTACTCCTCCAAACTTATCCCCCCTCCTTGTCACCTTTCCCTCCAGTACAAGGGAATGCTTTCCATAGTTCCTTCTCCCTCCTCTGCTACCTCATTCCCCCTGCTATCCTGATCCCCCTCCCTACTCCTTGTCTGTTACCATAACCCTTCTTCCCCTCTTCCTGGTCTCTTCTTCCCTCACCACATCCCCTCCTCCTCTCATTCCCTTTTTCCTCCTTCCTGATGTCTTCTGCCTCTTGGCCTTGGCTGCCCCGACTCAGTGGCCATAGGCCTGAGTTCACCTGGCTCAGTTCCCCCTCCTTTACCCCAATTCCCATCCCCCCCCGATACATAATGTCTTGCCCTCTCAGCTCTACTCCTACCTCCTTGCACTGATGGGCCAAAACCCACCATGGCCCATCCTGCATTCCTCAGCTCCTCCTGCTGACCCATGATCTCATATTTATGTTGTCCTATTTGGATGCACAATATACATCCCCCCACTCTCCATGCCATTTTAAGAAAGATTGGCACATCACAGTTGTTGCAGCCTATCACCCTTCCCAATACCTTCAGTGCCCACCAAAGACCCCCTGTCCTTAGAGTTGACAGATAGTCAGCCCCCAGCCCCCCACTACCATTGCTACATATGTTCACCCTGGTCTCTTCTTCCCTTACCTCCCTGTACTAGCTGAATCAAGATGTGCTACTTTCTTTAAGCACTCCCTCCTTTTTACACTAGTTTTTAGAATCTATTTAGCAGTGTCCTGACTCTCCTACCCTACCTTATCCCAGTTAGAGCTCATTGAACTCTAATTACATTTCTTATCAGACCTTTTTCTATCTTAGAGCATATTGAAAAGCTTAATGAAGATTTCTAAGTTAATCAGTAGTTATCTCAAGAAATGAATCAAGGCTGCCCTTCCCTTTTTCCATAAGAATGTATAATGCCATACAATTGCTATTACCAATTATGGTGTAATACTAGATAATAGAATGCTGCAGAATGCAATACAATTTCTAATACTTAATATGGTTTAAGAATGCTGTGGAATGCAATACCATTTCTAATACTTAATATGGCTTAAGCTAATTGAATGCACTATTGTAGAATATGACACATTTTGAACTGTTCAGTACTTAGTGTAAATCCTTCATTGCCATCTCCCAGAATAATCCTGCAGTGGTATCCCCACTGCATGTTTAAACCAGAGCCACAGTTGACTAAACAGACTCAGAATCTTGTAAGTGTTGAATTCCAGCCCACCACCCGATAAACATTAGTTATGGTTTAACAAAACCACAGTACCTTGTTTCCAGTAGACTATCATCCAGCAGATTCTGCCCCTGCCTCCAATGCTTTCCTTCTACTCTCTCTTTACACACCTTCTGCTTCCTCCTCAATGGTCAGACCACTTTAGGGAGTGATTCCAAACTCCTTTTAATCTAGAGGTCGAGTGGGGTGGGAGGGTGGGTGACAAATCGCTCTCACAGCTCTTCCTTGAGACTGAACTAGTGGCTGGGGTCAGCCTTTTTAATGGCCCAGACGCTGTTTTGAACTTGGTGCCACAGCTCTTGATTGGCTCCTGGGGGAGCTCCCTCCTTGTCTCATCCTCCAGATTGTGGCTACTGCCACTGATTAGCCCTGCAAGCAGCTGATGTGGCTTTCCTTCGACCACAGCGCTGCATTAGCCACTGAGCTGCTCAGCAAGCTGTCGATGCAGCTCTCCTCCGCAGCTTGTGGCTCCAGCCGCCAATCTTCCCTGTGCTGCAGATGTGTCTCACTCACTCTTACAGCTCATCCTGGAGACTGGAATGTGAGGAAGTACTTCACAGAACAGGTGGTGTTCAGATGGAATGGTTTGCCTAGCAGTGTGCTAAATGCTATTTCTGTAGATGGGTTCAGGTCTGAATTATACAGATTTAGGGAGCAGATATTGGTGGCACTAGGGAAATATAGAGAAGAAACATTGTTCTTAGATGGTGGCATGCACAGATGGTCCAGCTAGTCTTGGCATGCCATACCTATTAGCTATAATTTCTGGGCAGACTGGATGGAATGCACATCTTTCTCTGCCTGTGCATTTCTGTCTTTCTATTTTTATCAGGAAGGTGAATGTCTGAAGGAGCCTCCTGTCTTTTACAGAGAGCCAACCCAAGTGCATATATAATGTACAGACACTGAGTATTAACAAGGCTATCCAGCTGCCTTCTTTACTGGCTATTACATTTTTATGTAATGTCACTTTGTTGTCCCAGCAGCAGAGCATATACTTAGTGTGCTTACAGATGGCATGGTGGGCTTAATTATAGAAACAGTGCAGATGACAGAAAAAAACTGTGTATATTATAGAAAGAAATACAGTAGTGGACAAGATAGGAAGAACTCAGAAATGCAGGTCAGTTCATATATTTAAAATTGCTACCTGGCAGATTGCTTTACTTTATGTGTATTGCACCACAGCTGTAAATCATCCAGCTTCTATATATAATGCATTTACATCAAAAATATACATAAAACCAAGGCCCTTGAGGAAGACAGTCCCTGACCTGATTGGCAGGGTCGGCCTGTGTTCAGGAACTACAGTATGAACTGGGTAATGGATTTACTGATGCAGTGTAAGTAAACCCTTATTTATTAAGCACCCATTCCCAAAGGCTTAGGGTGCTGTATAGAGGTCAGGACAATTCATACGAAAAAACATTTCTGGGTAACATTTGCCTCCACCTAAGGAGCTTCTTGAAATACTTGCTGACACTCAAGATGGTACCCTTCAGGAATCAGTACTTTTATCTGGTCCACACAATCTCACCCCATAATGCAATGACAAAGTGACTGAACAATAGGCAGTAGTACACAGAAGCAAAATACAAGTAAATGGTTAAGTATTTTTGGGAAGGCTGGAACTAACAAGGATCTGGGGAAGGAAGAGGTAAGGTTATTTCAAAGCACAAATAGTATCAGTGGCAATGCCCCACTCTACCATGTCATTCACTGTCTGGCTCACACAGTCTGACATAAACTGGTGCACCAGTATTATTTACCCAAAGAACTTCTTTTGCAGCATAATTTCTGGGTACCACAGTATGTGATAACACTGCAGGCTCAGCTCTTGAGAGAAGGCAAGGTTCTTAACAGTGCACAGTGAGGATGTTTAAAGATTAAAGTGATAACTATTTGTTATCCAAAATGAGGCCAAATGGTCAAAATGCTGGTCTTCTGCCTGGGCTTCACAAACATGCACAATCCTTTCCAAGGCTTCCTTCACCCCCTGGCCCTGACTGACTGACTGACTAACTAACTAACCAAACACTTACAGATCAAAGATCCTGACATGGCTGTTACAGTGGGCGACACTCTCAGACCCTGCAAGGCCTTGGATATAGCATGGTGATCTTTCTGGTGTGCCACAGCTGAAATTTAACTGCTATCCCTAAGTGTGGTTTCATAGCTGTCTCTGAAGCCTAGGGGGCCTACAGGACTGGGCTATAGCTGGGCACCCCCTTTTCTTTCATGAGGTCACCCTGCATTGGGCTTTGTTTTTTTTTTCCACCCTTTGGTGGTGAATTTTCTCCTCCTTTTCTGCCCTAATTGGGGATTTCCACTATGAACCAACTGGTAGTAGAGCTCAGTCCCTTCCTTCCAGGTATATTCCTCCCTTTATCTGTTTGAACTCCAGTTAGAACTCCCTTTCTGCAGGCTGCAGGCCAACTGGTATTGGTCACTGCTGGTTAGTAAAATACTATGCGTGGGGCAGGGGCCAGTTGAGCCATTTCAGATTTCAATGTGGGGCAACAACCAGTGGGGGCCAGGTGCCAGTAGAGCTCCTAGGAGGCAAGTATTGGAACATCTGGAAGATCACTAAAAGGTAAAACTTATTTGCTTTGAATGAAGAAACCATGAATCCAAGGTAAGAAAAATATAAAGGCAAGGCTAATATGCAAACTGTATTTGCACAGGCACTGTGTGAATGCACATTCGAGCAGGCAGCAGCTGCCTGCCTGCTCGAATGCACTGCAAGCTGATTCCTGCTTGAATGTTCAGCTCTGTAGATTGGGAGAGCTTGCCCGGCCCATTCCACTACAAATAACAAAAGCCTCATATTAATCGTTCAAGGCACAGCATAGATCACATTGCTTGCTTCATTTCAGCTATAAATATCACAAAACACATTTCAATTAGTTGACTTTCGGGCTTCAATCCTACACTAACCACCACACTGACTCTTGAGTCTCTCTTGCCACTTACTTTCTCTTTTTCTTCACTCAGTTGGTCAGTCTCATAACTCAGCATTTTTTATTTAGCACATTTTATCATTCCCTCACACTTCAGACTTCAAGCCCGATCCTGGAGCAGTGCATCAGATTTGGGCTTTTGTAATAAACCTACCCAGTTACTAACCGTTTATTGTTTTTTTTTTCCTTTCCTGGCTGAACCCCTCCCCCAAAACAAAAACACCCTAAACTCTCTCTACATTCCATTATACAATACCCATATGGGTTGTAAAGCTGACCAAAGGTGCAGAAAACTGAAAGGCACATCAATATTTTCTCTCTTCACTCCAGTCCTTCTTTCTCCAATCCCACTATAAAAAAAATAGTTGCTTTTCCTTACCCAGCTGTTCATCCAGAGCCTGTGGCATGGCACAGTTTGCCACCAGCTCAGTTTTCAGCCCACTCTTCAGCTGTCCTTCTACCAGAAGCTGTATTCTGGAATGACCATACTGGGTCCTGACCGCAGTCCGTGACCAAGTCCCCTCAGAGACCAAACCCAACCTGTCTGGCTTGGCTGCTGAGGCTGCTGCCCCACCATACTGATTGAGGCCTGTGAAGGCTATACTGCTATTGCTGTTAGTGCTAGGCGTAGCTTACTGCCATGGGCCTGGGGCCTGTGTTTATTGCTAGCTGGGTTTATTGTGAGCCTAGTGCTGGCATTGGTAGCAGCATAGTCATCGAGCTAGACCTAGCTCACCCTTTTCCCCATAAACCACCTAGGGAGACTCAGAGTAGACCAACAACATTCAATATGCCTTGCAACACTGCAATTATATCATGACAGCTCAGTGCTCACTGACTCCCCAGAGTTGTAGTGTAGCCTGTCTATGGTGGAAAAGACAGTGTTGCGCTCACATGACTCATGAGTTCTTACTTCTCCACATCACGTGTGATGGTGCCACCACTAATAGGCAGAAAGAGTGGACAGCATAACGGGTGAGTCAGGAGCACACCCGCAGTGGCAGTGTGCATGAACACATGCAGGCTGGGGGGCACTTATTGTGCAAAATGATGAAATTCAAATTTAATGCCATTATTGCCACACCATATGAACAACCTAGATACAAATGTAGGGGGGGGCAACTGGCCTCCTCTGCCCTACCTAAATAGTGCCACTGGCATGGGGAAAGTCTCTAGGACAAACCTGCCCAGTTCGAAACAATTCAGCCTTTCTCCTTTCCACCTCGTAACTGGAACTATGTTCCTCATAGGATCTTCTCTGCTGAACCAGGATCATTTTGGTGACCCTTCACTACACCAACTCCAGCCTATCTATGTGCTTTCTCAGATGCATACTCCATAACTAGGCACAGTATTCCAGGAGGGGCCTCACCAGTGACCTGCACAGTAACAATAACCGGGACAATATCATGTGCACATTGTTACTGTTGAACCCCCTCTTAGTACACCCTAGCATTCTTGTTGCTTTGCTGTATGCCTGTTTGCACTGAGTGGTTTGCTTGAGGGAGTCATTGATGATGATTCTGAACCCCTCTACTCAGTGCTGGCCAGCCTAATGACTCCCTTCCATCCAATACTCTATCTGTGGGTTCTTTCACCCTATGTGCATCACCTTGCACTTCTTGATATTGTATCTCAGCTGTCATACCTGTAACTACCTCTCTAGCCATTTCAGATCCCTCTGTAATTCATACATAGAAACATAAACTTTGATAGCAGATAAGGACCGCTTGGCCCACCTAGTCTGCCCATTTCCCTATCTAAAGGATAAGCTACAGATCCTAGATAACCAACAGCCAATTTCTTCTTACCCCCCACAAGAATTGCCTTATGTCTGTCCCATGTGTTCTTGAATTCTCCCACAGTTTTAGACCCCACAACCTCCTCAGGAAGGCTGTTCCATGTGTCCACCACCCTCTCTGTGAAAAAAATACTTCCTCACATTGCCCCTGAACCGCCCCCCCATCTTTAAATTGTGTCCTCTTGTTCTTGCACATCTCTTTTTCTGAAAGATGCTACCCACTTGGACTTTGTGGATTCCACTGAGGCACTTAAAGGTTTCTGTCATGTCCCCCCTCTCCCTCCTTTTCTCAAGGATATACCTATTAAACTCCTTTAGTCTCTCCTCGTATGGCTTCTCTTGCAGACCCTGCACCATTTTTGATTGCCCTCCTCTGGACTGCCTCTATCCTGTCTATGTCCTTGCAGAGATGGGGTCTCCAGAACTGGACACAGTACTCCTGATGGGGTCTCACCAACTGTCTGTACAGAGGGATAACAACGTCCTGTTATCTGCTGGTGATGCCTCTCCCAATACATCACAGTATACGCCCAGCCCTCCCTACTGCCGTCTCACATTGCTTGCTAACCTTAAGGTCATCTGATATGATTACCCCCAGGTCCCTTCCCATTTTTGTTGTTGTTACTACCTCCCCCTCCCCCATTGTGTAATCTTTCCCTGGGATTTTGTTTCCCAGGTTCATTATTTTTGCACTTCTTTGCATTGAATCCAAGCTGACCATTTCTCCAACCTTGCCAAGTCCCTTCTCATCCTTTCCATGCCTCCTTGTGTATCAACCCTGTTGAAGATCTTTGTGTCATCTGCAAAGAGGCATACTTTTCCTTCTAGTCCCTCTGCAATGTCACTTATAAAGACATTAAAAAGGAGTGGCCCCAGTACTGAACCCTGCAGTACCCCACTAGTAACCACTCTTTCTTTGGAGTGGACTCCATTTACAATTACCTTCTGTGTCCTGTTGTCCAGCCAATGTTTTACCCAGGCTACCACCCTGGGACCCACTCCCAGGCTGGTAAATTTGACTATTAATCTATTAATTCCATCTCCCCTTCCTCATTGTTCACCCTTCTCCATTGCTATTTGTTGTCTGCAAAGGAACACATCTTGCTCTGAACACCTTTTTCTATGTCACTAACAAACATATTGAATAGGACAGGTCCCAGGACTGATCCTGTAGTACCTCACTCAGTAACCCATTTTTCCCTTGATTTGACCTCATTTACTAACACCCTCTGGGGCTTGCCCCCAGCAAATTCCCCAACCAGCTGGCTATTCCATTCTCTACTCCCAAGTTCTCTAACTTTTTCAGCAGTCTCCTGTGTGGCATATAACCAAAAGCTTTGCTAAAATCAAAGTAATAGGCATTTACTGCCTGTCCTCTTTCCACTGACCTGGTAGCCCAGTAGAAGAAACGAACAGGTTAATCAGATGACCTTCCCACCACAAACCCATGCTGTCTGCAATCTTGCAGCATATTTTCCTCCAGGTGGGTCATCTTGCTTTCCTTCACTAGAATCTCTATCAACTTATCTACAATGGAGGTAAAACTGACCAGCCTGTAGTTGCCCAGGTCTTCACTGCCCCCCCCCCAATGGAGCAGAAACTTGTCTGCAGTTCTGCAATCCCTCGGCACAACATATACTGTAGTGAGCCATTAAATAGCTCAACTGAGTGCTCAGACAGCACTGAAGCCAATTCCCTGAGCATCCTTGTGTGCAGGACATACAGGCCCACCCTCTCATATATGTTTAATATATCCAGCCCTTTCTTCACCATATCAGCTGTGATCTCCAATGCCCCATTTCCTAAATCCCCAATGTGACTGCTGTGATCTCTCTTTCTGGCAATGGTCCATCATCCTCTACAGGGAATACCAATCAGAAGTGGCTTTTTTAAAACCATTTGCCATCTGCTCGCATCTCCCACTTCCCTTTCCCCTCTACTAGTCAAATAATCCTTCACCTAGCCTTTATTTTCTCCCTTGTGTATTAGAAGAATTATTTTCCCCTTCCCCTAACACCTTCATTAGTCTGCAGCACGGTGTCTTATTTTGCTTTCGTGACTAAACCCCTTCACCTTCTTTAGCTTGATTTGGTATACCTTCCATTCCTCTTCTCCTGTAGTCTCCTTGTTCATTGTGAAAGCCTTATTTTTGCCCTCACTGCCTCTTTTACCTCTTTCAAGAATCAGGTCAGTCATTTTGTTTGTGTCTTTTGGTAACCTTCCTTAGGCAGGAGCTGGTCACCGACAGAATGGCCCCTTGATCATTCCCCACTTTGTCTTTTCTTGTCGTGTTTGATGCCACCTTCCCCATGCCCTTTTCCTTGGTTGCAGCACTGGTTACTGTACTGAAGTGCACTGAGGTGCCATCCGTTACTCATTCTACTTCCTGCTGCCTGTCTTGGGGACAGAAACACCTGTTGTCATGTACTGTCAGCATGATTGCCACTTCCTTCAGCGAAGCTGCAATGTGAGTGCACCAGTAGCATGAATAGCAGGGCACCGCCAAGGTGTACTATCTACTCTCTTGTTGCTGCTTGACCTATCGGCACCCACTGAAGTCAAGTCCGGGATGGGGACCAAGTGAAGAGAGTAAGCTGGTGTCATATTGCTGCTGCTGAGAGGGCCTGAAGAGCCTAATAAGGTAAGCTCAGACCTGGAAGGATAACCTTCATACAGTGAGTTAACCAAACATAAGTACATAAGAATGTAGATGAATATATGTATTTATTTAGTTTTCATTGCCTAGAAAAGGAGGGCTACACAGTACTGCCTCTTTTCAGCCATGACCTGGGGGGATACAAATGGCAACCAAATGAAATTGAACTAGATTAATCAATTGTTGGCAGTTTAGTGAATGGGAAAAATGTGGTCAGGATACTGGGGACATTCCCTTACTCCTTTTGAGAAGTGTCAGGGGATCTTTAACATCCTCCTTAACAAGCACCAGAAAAAACAGATAAGATATTGGTTTAGCATTTTATCCAAAGGGTGGCATACCCCAACAGTACAGCATACCCTTAGTACCCCACTCATTTGTCAGCATTTATAGTATGAGCTTTATGCCAGTGTGGGACTGGAACCGTTGACCTTCTGGCACAGAGGTAGACATGCTACGAACTGGAAAATGAAGTACTTTAGTCAGTTGAGGGTGTATATAGCTATCATACACTGCACTAAGGAATATGCAAAAGAAGGCATAAAATGTCCTTTATAAATAATCCAATTAAAAAAAAACTGAACCTACTGTGCAGTATATTTAAAACATAAGCACATTTAGTAGTCAGGAATTCCAGTATTTCCTGAACTGCACAATGTATGAATCAGTATTTATGCCATAGGCAGTAAATACTGTAATTGTAATCTCTGCACTTGGATTTCTTGAGCATTCTAGACTACTTTAGGCAAGGTTAAACTTGGGTACAGCATTTAAAACACATAAGCATGTGCAGCAAACAAAGGCATTTAACAGAACAATTATTACTGCTACAGACATAATCTCCCCTTTGCTAACTTGTGCTGCCATTTAGTTTATTCTTATCAAATGGGGTCATTAATGGGGTCATTAATCATGTCAGTGACCAGCAATGGTTAGTAGTGGCATGGTTGCATCCATGCAGTCCACAAGAACCAGTGATGCCAAATGCCTGAATAGTTCTTTTGATTGTTATGTATTTATGTTCTTAACTGTGATGCTTGTGTGAAACCTTCCCTGGTCATTCCTGTAAAAGGAGTCCAACTCTCTAGTGAATGTACTCAGTGACCAAAAACAAAGAAATAATCTGTGTGACTGATTAGTACTCTGTTACCTTGAAAGTGCATATTGTGGTTGGCATTTGATATTTCCATTTCTACCAGCAGAGGGCAGCAGGCTCAGCTATTTCATCTAATATCCTTCACAAACTCCAGAGTCAGCTTGCAGCAGCAATAGCAGCAGCAGCAGCAACAACAGCAGCAGTGGAGATCAGTTGAAGGGCATCAAATGAATCGAGAAAGGAGTTTGCTTATCCCAAGCAGGTCCTGTTGACTTCAGTTGCTAACATAACGTGCTGTGTGGTGGAAATCACACTCTATAGCATGGAGGACAAGCTTAATTCTTCATCTAACAACAGAGAAGATGGAAATAATGTACTGCAGGGGAAAGACCAAGAGCATAAGAACAGTACAGCGAGCCAGAATTCAAAAGATCATGTGAATTCAGTGGGCTTTAAACTGGATCGGGATGAGGCAATGGTTGGGTTTGAAGATTCTAATGGATCCCAAAGGCAATCTGGGTTCATGCAGAGGCAATTTGAGTCAATGCTTCAGCCTGGGGTCAACAAATTCTCCCTTCGTATGTTTGGGAGCCAAAAGGCAGTGGAGAAGGAACAGGAAAGGGTTAAAACTGCAGGATACTGGATAATTCATCCATACAGTGACTTTAGGTAAGCATCCAGTTTTTTTTCAGAAAGTCTTCAGATTTGTAAACCTGCACCATGAAATGACTAAATTATTTTTCGTTTTTATCATTCTTTTCAGCAATATTGAATTTATAGAGCATAAAGATGTTTTTTACAAGACATATAAATATTTATGTAACATTGTGATTGGGGAATAAAATGCTGAAAACTCTATTTTTATGTATGTATGTTAGGGGAAGGATGCAGAAGTAGTGAAATAAAAAATTAGATGTGAACTGTATTTTAAAAATACTTGCATGTTTTAGCATATATGGAATGCTATTTTCTCTGCAGTGTGTCACTGATTCAAAAACTTCTTTCAACTGATATGCATATCTTCATTTGTTCTTTAATAGCCTTGTTCTTTTTGGAAGGGTAGAAAACAGGGCAGTTTGGTTCATGACTTCCCTTCATCTCACTTGTGAATAAGTGGTAACCTTGGTGGCCACATTTTCACCTTTAGAAAAGGGAAGCTGTCTTGCTGTTTTATTGAAAATGATGGTAAAAAATACAGGGCATTCTGTTAAGAGAGTCAAGTATTTCCTTACTTGGGGGCCTATATGCCAGGAATGGGCTGTTCAATTGTTATTCCTTCCTGAATGTAGTCTATGACATATGTTTCTGTCTCCAGTACAATAAAGAAAAAGTTAAGTTCTCTGATTCTAAAATTCATAAAAATCTCACAAAACTCACTGAATTGAGTATCAGCTTGATGCTGAATAAATTGTTTGCTGTTATATAAATCTCGTCCTTGAATGTTCTGAATTAAGCATTAGAAAAAAAATCACACTGAGCTGATTGAAGAGACACATGAGGTACTACAATCCACAAAGCGTGAACTTGAAAGGCTGTCTAAAACATTAATCACTGGCAGTGGTTCTGTTGGCATTCTGCTAGATTTGTACTTTTGGGAAAGTCAATATTGTTGTATTTGAAGGTCAAAGAAACTGGATACTGTTATTTCCAGAATCACCAAGCATGTTTGCTTGGAACTTAAACGCTTGACTGATTTTGTTATTTGATATGAAACATCACACTTTCATTTATGGCATAAAAATTATTTTCTTAGGGCAGTGAAGCACTGTAGTTTGCAAGTAGGCTGTGTTCCAATGTGGACAACAAATGCTTTGTTTACTGTGTTAGAATAAAAAAGAAAGGTGTAGATGATTTAAGCTTCTTGTATAGGGTTCAGGTATAGCAAAATGGCCCTAGCTTTCATACAGCCATACAATTCAAAGCAGTGTTACTGCTACCACAAATTAAATCTACAAAATGGAAGAATGTAGCTGTTCCTAGAAGACCAAAGTTTTTTTTTTTTTGCTTGTTTGTTTTTTGGCACAGCTTTACACTGTTCGTTTTTTTTTTTAATTTTTTATTTTGGCAGAGTTTACACTGTTCCTAAAGAGTAGCTGTCCATGGTACTAGGTTGATACTGTAGCCACAATTATCAGATGATCGGCAACAGAATATTATATGTTCTGGTTTAAAAATGTCGCAGTAGTTTGTCCCTTTGAAAGAATCCATTTGAAAAGCTAAAGCCTTTCTCACATTGTGTAAAAGACCCACGTGGTGTTGACTGTAGTGGGCAACAAGTCAGCACTCTCACCTTATTTCATGAAAATGCACACAGGCCTAAGAAATAATCCTATACCAGTGTCTCTTTTTTTTTAAATTCTGCACACATGGAAGTACAGCAGAACTAAAAGAAGCTGGAATGCTTCATAATTGCATACCGTTTATGCAATTACCCTATCATTCTCATGACATAAAAACACATTTTCATGGAGAAATTAATTCCTACAAACCTATACATATTTAAGAAAAAAATAATGTTTGATTTATTCTGTTACATGTGTTATTCATATCTGCTTATAAAGCAGAGGGAAGGCATGATTGACACAGAGTCCCTTTTGACCATAAAATATATACTGTTACTATGTAACAATATTTATGGAATATTTGCCTTCTATATTGTGACAAATAGTATTGGAAAAAAATAAAGTTCTCAGATTTTCCCCTTGTAAGCCCCCACCCCCACCCCTACACACACACACACACACACACACACACACTGTTCTAAGGCCACCACAGCATTCCCTTGGTTAAGAGCGCATATCAATGGCTGCATCAGTAGTCAGTTTCAATATTACCCTATTGCTACCCCAAATAGGGTGCTAGTGTCAGAAACACTCAAAGCTCTCTTTCCCGAGACTTCTGTCAGTTCATTATCTGTGTGATTTGAGCAACATCTTATGACTCAGGGCTGCAAATCTGAGTTTTGATCCAAGTTTTTTTGGGCAAGAGATAGGGAAGGGTAGAATGTGCTACCACAAAATTAGGATGCCATTGACACAATTTGCAATGAAAACTGTATGTAATTCTTTAGTAAACTGCTAGCAATTAAGGTATCCTTTTTGCATTGAGTAACAAAAAAATAAAATATACATTTGTCTAGACTTCTTTCATAATGATACATATTCACATAGATATATGGAGATGGATAAATTAGACTATGAAATGGTCATACTATTTAATTCCAGAATTAATTTTATAATTTGTGTGTGGTGTTGGTGGAGGGTTGCAGTTACTATAGGTGTATACCCTTATACATTCATAGTGCTGTGGTACGTTGCACTATTCACTTTGTCCTGTTGCTAAGCTTTATGCCAACATAACCTCTTTAGCTAACAGAACGAGTCAATAATTTTTTTTTTATTTGGAGAAGGGAGTAATCAAGTACTATAGACACTTGAATGTAAAAAGTGTCTGAGAAACAAATACTGTCCAGTGAAGATTCTTGAATAAAAAAAAATAAGGCACAGTTCTTTTTTATACAAAGCAATTATTTATTTAAAATGTTATCAGGATAACAAATTGGATTATCACTCCATTTTCAAGTGTATGCAGGGAAACCAGGTGCATAATGGACAGTTAGACATTACAACATTACTTCATACCAACAACTTTTTTACTCCTTCTACCACTTTGCCCTTGATGCTCCCTCTCACACACACCACTGTGACCCCTATCAAGCCCTTTCCTTCCCCTCACTTACAAATAGACACCTCTCACACTGTGCTAAATTCATCGCTAAACACTGGCTGGGTGAACTCCCTTTCTACCTCTTCCCCTCATTTATAACACCCCCTCCTCCTTCCTACTCCCTCAGATCTACCGACACTCGCACACTAACTGTCCAGCGCCGCTCCACCCTCTCTGGCCAGTCTGGGTGCTTTCACCATTTCCCTAAAATATGGAACTCTCTACCTCCTCAAATCTGACACTCCTCCTTCCTCTATTCCATCAACACAGGGTTTCTTCAACTACCTTGCACCTAACTGTTCCTGTTATGACCAGCCTTAATTTCCTTTGTCTTGCTCCTTATAGTTCATCTCACTTCAGAATTTACCCAATGCCTCTATTGACTCTACTAACCCTAGCCCCTCCTAGGTGCTAGTTCTCATACCTGTCTTCCTTCCCCTACTCTCTTCCCCCTTTTTCCCTAGCCTTCACACTCCTTGCAGGGTTCTCAACATCCTGAAGGGTCCTATAGTGTCAAGGCTTGCCACCTTTTCTTCCCCCATTTACCTATCCTTGGCCTTCCTAATCACCTTGCAGGGTCCTCAGCATCCTGGAGGGTTCCTTGGATCAGGCCTCATTCCCTCCCTGGTGTTATTTCTCATTTTCTTTCTCTCACTATCCATCTATAATTACAATGCCTAACCGCAAGAGGGTTTACAATCAGATGAACTTTCCTGCTCCCTTGCAGGCTTCATTGCATCCTGAAGGGTTCTCTTTTTGGGTCAGGCCTTATTTCCCCTCCTAGGTGTTAATCACACTTACTCCCTCTCTCTCTCTCTCTCTCTCTCCATCCCTTACTAATTCCTACTCCAGTCCCCTGTCTCCTTGCAGGGTTCTCCGCATCCTGAAGGGGTCTCTCCAGTACATGACTCTGCACTATCTGTCTTCTCATACTCTCACCCCTTATTTCATGATAGCACTTGTTCACTTATTACCATTGCACTAATTAATTGTTTTCACAAATTACATATGTGTGCAACACTGTTTGTAACAACTGCCTTAATTAATTGTATGCTATGTTGATCTTTGTAACTTGAATGTAAAATGTCTCATCCCTGTTGTAGCCCTTCCCCCCCAGGTTGCACTGGGAGATGAGCAACCTGTTGCTCAGTGTGCCTTCCTGGTGAAACATTTCAATAAATAAATAAATAAAAATGCCATAAGCAGCAAATTCATTTAAACCAGATACAACTGGGTGATCTTCATTCTTTCTGTATAGCACTGATGTTGCACATGTAGACTAATCATTGAGCAAAATATTGTGGTCTATTCAGGGGAAGAAAAACTGAAGGCCTAAATGCAAGTGCTACCAACAACATTAAACTTCCTAACATAGTTTGATTGTCAGTTACTACTGTCTAGATTAAAAATAAAATCCTTTTTAATGCACGAGTTGGTAGAATAGGGTTCAACTATTGTAATCTTCATCTCTTAAGTTTACTCTTTTGAGGTTCTGGATGGCTTTCAACAAAATTCTTCGCATTTGTAGGTTCTTAAAAGAATGTTGAATCCTTAGTAGTAGTCTATTCTCAGCCTAGTGAAATCTATGAAAATTGCAGATCTAAAGCACACCACTTCATCTTTAATGGGCCAGAGCCCAGTGTTTTTGACCAAAAGACAGAATGAAGTTTGGAAATAACTGAATTGAAGTTCCCAAGTTGAATGGGATGATGCCCTTTGTAGTATACACTCCCTGTCCCTCAAACTAGAAGCTGAAACTATCAATGTATGCATCGACTGGATGTTGGACTTCCATTTTCAGAGCAACAGCCTAAAGCAATGGAGTTAAATCTTGATAACTTTATGGCCATAGTTATAATTTCCTTCATCTCAAATCACCTTTTAAAACCTACCCCCACCTTGTGTTGTAAATCAAGTTTCTACTGCCTACTGTACTAAAATGTATACACCATGTTTTTAAGCAACGCACAGAATTGCCATTTCATTAACATTTTTAATGAGGGCTTTAATAAATAAGTCTGTAACAGGGTTGTGGTCATGGCGGCTAAAGTGGAAGAATGCTGGCATTAAGGCACAATCAGTATAAATGGCTTAATCAGTGATATCTAACTACTTTGGTGCCAGCTAGGATACAACACAATATCTTGCAGTATTACTGCACAATGCTGCAGTACTCTGCAAGGAACAGTGTAATTAGATGACAATTAAAACATTTTATCATACATTATTTTGTGACGTCATTTAGTGCAAAGTATTATGTTGCATACAGTAGTGGTTATCTCCACTGTGAGTGACTTCTGATATCCATTATGTAGCTTATCCATGGAATCTGACATTTCTGCTTCTTTAGGAATCCCCAAGATTCCTTTGTATGTGGCCCTTTCCATTAATTCTCAAAATGTTCTAGTCAGTTTTTGAGATGATCAGTTTTGTGCTAAACAGAGAGATTTTGTTACTGAGCTACTCTGTTGGGTGTTTTACTTCAGTTTGGTCAATTCTTGACTTTTCACCCATGAATTATCCAAAAACAGTGTCAACTCTGTTTCTGAAATAGCCATTTTATTTGTAAGCATATTTACTGCATCTCCATGTTCATCACTAGGCATCCATTTCTTATTTACTTATTTAGTTGTTTTTTTTTTGTTTTTTTTTGCAGTTATGTGGAATTTTGGTCTACCTAGACTCCAGTAAGGCATTTGACTCAGTTTCACACAGAAGACTATTAGACAAGCTGAGTATCCTAGGAGTGGGTGAAATGGTGATAAACTGGGTAAGAAACTGATTAGGGAACAGGCAGCAACGGGTGGTGGTAAAAGGAGTTTACTCCAAGGAGTGGAGGGTGATCAGCAGGGTACCTCGGGGATCAATACTGGGACTTGTCCTTTTTAATGTCTTTATTTTTATAAGAGCAGTTTATTAAATGCCAAAAAGATGCATACATAAATCCTTGAGGCTGAACCTTACAGACATAGAAACAAGTAAAGAAAAATGAATAACCAACATAACACACTATATCATACACGTAATAATAAGAAAAAAATCTAAGGCCTATGGACATAGAATCATAAAGTAATTAAATCCAATAATGAAAACAATTAGTCAGACTATAAATTCCTTAAAACTATATACAAAGTACCAGTCCAGTAATCCATATTATAAAAAAAAAAAAAAAAACTCTTTAATGTCTTTATAAATGACATTGCATAGGACCGGGAGGAGGAGGTTTGCCTTTTTGAGGATGTCAACAAATCTGCAATATGGTGGATTCTCTGAGGTATGGAAAGGATGAGTAGAGACATGAGAATACTTGAGGAGTGGTCATAAGTATGGCAGCTGGGTTTTAATGTGAAAAAGTGCAAACTAATGCACTTAGGGCACAGAAAACCTGGGGCAGAGTACAAAATGGATGGAGTGTTATTGATGACCAGAAAGCAAGAGAGAGAGAGAGCTAGGGGTAATAATCACTGATGACCTAATGGTGGCCCAGCAATGTACAAAGTAGTTGGGAGGGCTAGTGGTATGGTGGGGTGCATAGGGAGTGGTATCACCAGCAGAAGGAGGAATGTGGTGCTGCCTCTGTATAGATCACTAATAAGACCTCAGAATACTGTGTACAGTTCTGGAGGCCACATTTCTGGAAGGATTTTGACAGCATGGAGGTGGTCTAGAGGAGAGCAACTAAAATGGTGTGGGGTATACATCACATGCCCTATGAGAAGAGGCTGAAGAAACTCAATATGTACACCCAGGCAGAGAGAAGGGGGGGCATGTTAGAAACCTTTAAATATCTTGGGGTGAATAAGGCACAGGATGTAAGTATACTTCAGTAAAAAAGATGCACAGAAACAATGGGACATACTGTAAAGCTGCAGGAGTTAGATTCAGGAGGGATGAGAGGAAGCACTTCTTCAAAGACAGGGTAGTGGATTCATGGAATAGGCTTCCAGACGAGGTGCTGGGGTCAAAAACAGAGATGGGGTTCAAGAATGTATGAGATTTACATAAGGAGATCTTAGTGAAAAGAAATGGGAAGAAAAAAAGAGTCAGCAGTCAAGTTGAGTCTATGGTGATACTGTAGGTAGGGAAAAATAGGCAGAGTGAATGGGGCAAGCAGACCTTATCTGCCAACAAATTATTTGTTTCTGTGTAATAGTTTTTTTTAATACCATTTTTTACCTGTGACAAGCAAAATGTTCATAGCTGGTCTTTAAACAGGTACAGACTCAATGTGATATCTTCTTTTAGACCAATAGAGATATTTTGAAACATTACATTACAATACCTGGGCAGAGGGGGTGTCACATGGTTCTCATTGGCAGGTGCTTTAGTAGTCTGTATAGAAGAAGAATTTGTACTCTAGGTTGTATTGTTTAGACTGTAAAGTGGTTATGCTATGATGAGAGCTGTGACGTGGTGCTTATTGACAGCATGGATTCTATACTTTCAGTTGTTAATACCTGCCCTGCTAAATATTACAGTGGATATTTACAACAGAAGTTACAGTATCATTTCCTCCCTGCTTCATCACTAAATATTATCTTTTCTTATCTTTCTTATGGTTAGGATTCACTGTTTGCCTTGTGACTGCAAGTAAAAACAGAACCTGGTCTCAACTAGAATTGAGCACTGCCTCCAATGTGGCAAAGTTTTCCATGACAATAGTGATTGGCAGTGTTTGTTCAGGCACCATCACCCATATAGGTTTTCACTCCTGCTATTTTACAACAAAGTGTTTCTACATGAAATGCAAACCCACAACACAAAAAAAAATGTGAAACTGGAAAAGAATACTTGAAATGGCTATGTTTTATACACTGAGGTACTGCTTAGGTTTTTGTACAGCTAATGGAGTACTGAGGGTGCAAAGTAGACTACACAGATTCAGCCACAGACAGTGTGTAGGGACTCTTGAGGGGATGATGTAGAGATTTATTTGACCATTTGCATTTCTGATTTCCTAATGGGCTGCTGTGTCTTACTTGTTCAGAAATGTCAAATTCCCTACTGAATGAACATCTTGATTGGGGAAAAGGCTGTCTAAATAGCACGCCTTGAGTGTTTGTCACCCAACGTATCCCAGTATGAAAAGTATTCCCAGATTTTCTTAATACACATAATAAAGCAGTTTTTTTAGCATCCTGACACAAAAATGCAAAAAAGCCTATCTCATGGTGATGTGTAAAAGAAAATGCAACTAATTGTGTAAGTATTGCAACATTCCAAGATAGTGTTAACATTTGGGAAACCTTTGTTACATATCAGAAAACGAGCATACTCCGAATGCTACTTAAGTTTCTGTGTTATCTGATTCATAGCATGATACTATGTAACCTCCAGACCATGCTATGAATGGTGAGGTGACTGCAAGAAGCAATGTATTTTCTTAATTCTAATAAGTTCATTGTGATGTTTGATTGCTTCCACTTCAGTAACACATTGAAATATCCATCTGGCAAAAAGAGTACTGATTTACTACGATCTTTGTACCAAAAAGTGACAATGTACTCACATTTGCCATGAACTCATATAGTACTTTATGGTACTTCAGCTCCTTCAAGTAAACTCTTTATTTTTTTGTCAACCCAAAGTTTCTACAGCCCCAGATTTATTGACCAGGTGCTAATCCTAAGGGGTGCAGAAATTATTGTTATAGATTCGTGTTTGACCTCCTTAAACAAATTGCAGATTACTTTCAAGACCAAACTTTGCAACGTTACTGCTGAGTGAACCACTATTGGTAACCCCAAGTAAGGCCAACACTAGCATTTGCTGTATCCACTTAATATTGTTGCAAGTAGGACTTACATGCTGCAACTGGCTTATAAGAGGCTCAACAGAAACTGTAAGACATCAGGGGAGTCAGCCAGGAACTGCTGATCTATCAAGCAGATGGCTGCAGCCCTGTGTGTGTGGATGACTGCAGGGACTTTGTCACTGCAGCACTACAGCCCAAATACCAGACCTTCTGGTGCTTGAAAAAAAAAAAAATTCTGAGTGAATCAGTTTGGATACCAACCTTTCGACAATTGACCTACATAGTCCAAAAATACTATTGAATATTCCTAGAATTCTATTTAACATAAAAAGGTTAACATGCAGCCTAGGAAACAAATCCCTTCCAGTCAAAGTTATTGGAGGACACTGTATAGAGGAGCCTGTCAGAATGCAAATGCAGTGTCATACATTCCTGCATGACAAAATGGATTTACTGCCATTATTTTTTTCCCTTCAATTATTAGAATGGTTAATAAAATTCAGCACTATGATTGGTCAGTCACATTCCATGTATTGTACGTAAATGTCAGATAAGTATGCACTTGGTGCATATAAACACGCTCCTAGTTGTACCTTTCTTTTCTTTAATTTCCTGTCTGTTTACTCAGATAGCTAGCACTGCCTGCACCATGTTTGTTTCATTATCATGATTCGTGTACTCTGCCTTCAGTTATGATGCACTTATGTATAATGCACTGCTTTACTTGTATATTCTTATCCTATGTATTATGTACTGTATTAATTTCCTGTAATGTTTCGTATCCTGTCTGTTTTAAATCTACTCACTGTGTTTGTTTCTTTGCCATGCACTCCACCCTCATTTATGATGCACTTGTGTATAATGTAATGTAATGTATTACATATATTGTATAATTGTATCCTATGTATAATGTACTGTATTACTCTCCTGTCATTTTGTTGTAACCTGTCTGTTTGCAAATCTGATGTGGAGCCTTTGCAAAAGAGTTTTTGACTCAAAGGGTTGTAATTCCAAGACGTCAATAAATAAATACCTTTTAGGCACTTACTAACTAGGTACCTTTACCCAGCTAGCTACCTCTACCCAGCAGAATAAAGCTCCAAACCTGTTGGCTTGCCAAAAAGTTGCTCTTGGGCCTAACAACCCCTGCTTTAACAAATTGCTTCAGCACCATCTCCAACCAATACATCACCAGGAACATGGCCAGGATTGCCCTTAAACCTCCTTTCCAGCATTATCAGCAGGGCAAGTGGTCATTTGCTGTCAGGGTCACTAAGTGGTTAAACAAATTGCTTGATACACTGCTGAATCTCCTCAGTTAAGATAACTTTGCAGCCCAGTGGAATTATGACCACTAAATTGATTTATTCTGCTTCTCTCTGTACAGAACCTGTGACTTTTTATACAAAGATATTTATGGATTTGTTTTTGTCAAAACTGTATGTAATTGTTCTTTCTTTAGTGCTTTGAGCCTGACTCAACGGCATTTCCTTTAGAACTGCTTATTGTACTTGTATTTTTTTTTTGTGGCTATGTATTTTACATGCACAATGCAACCTTTGTAAATGAACACTTGTGCTACAAAGGTAATCTCCAAAGTTTTCAATAAATAAATGAACAATAATCCATTTAGGACCTCATCACATAAAATGAGACCCATGAACACATATAATCTGGATGCCCAAACTTATTACTGTTTTCAGGGGGCTAGATTAACTCATATGCTGTCTCAAGCAATGGAAATGACAATCAATTATTGTTATTTAATGGGACCTCTACATGATTCCAGCCCCTCTTCCCCTCTTTGCAGGGAAATATTTCTACCAACAACCTCCCCCCTCACAAAACACTACAGCATCTGTCCACCCAACTGTAACTGTCCCTGCAGTCTCTTTTCTCCTAAACAGCAACAGTTGTAATACTATTTTTTTTTCTATAGTCTTTTTCTGTCTGGTCTCACTGCTGCTGTACCCTCAACCACAGCCTAGAAAAGAATAAGAGCAATATAACTGATACTGACCTGAACACCAGTAGCTGGCACTGTGAGCAATACCCCCATGTCAATACAATCAGCATTGATGGGCACTCATGATTCACTATTCAGAAGCTACTGTGTTAACTCTTAACTTATCAACTTATTAACCAACTAATGTATACATAAATTCAAATAAAAAGAAAACTCTGAGGCGGAAGGACTATTTTGTGTTACATACATCTAAAATTAGAGAACTTGTACTTGAAAACATGCTAATGATCAAAAATGTGTGTTTGAAATTGTAATAATAACAACAATAAGTCACTCCAGGGGTTATATTAAAGTCCAGTTCATCACCCCCAATGAGCATGAGGCACATGGCTTCACTTCGTGCCACATCATGACCAAAGGAGTTGATTAACAGGACGTTAACATAACCCCTGTGGTACCTTAATGCTTAACTAACACTGCTGCGGAATCATGTTGTTTGCTTTGCATTGCATCCAGTAAAATTCTACTGCACTGGGAAATCAGCCCCCCAGAAAAAGAAATAAAAGGCTGTTGATGCATAAACCTGGAAAACTAAACTTGTGTGTTATGCATTAGTTCTAAACCTACTGTACTTCTAAATAATGGAAAAAAATATAAAAACAATATATTTTCTGAGATAGAGTATGGCAGTGTTTTCAAGTAACAAAAATAAAAATTACACATTGAATTTATTTATTTATTAAATTTTGATGACCATGTAGACCCACTGGGCCCCGAAGGCCCTTTCTTCATGGGTGACCCAGAGAAACATTACATGGAGCGGTACAGACAGTGACAAGGTAACAGAGTACATACAGGATCAGTAAATACAGTTTTAGTCATACATGTGGAGCCATAGGGATTCCATCTTTAAAGATATGGGACAGCACAAGAATGTAGGTGAGTGATCTCAGCATCACAATGAGGCACACAGCAGGATTTGCAGTACTGTGGATTTGACTAATATTTTGTTTTTGTTTTAGGGGTGAGGAGATGGTAGAGCAGAGTTCTTGCACAAATAAACAGTCCTATCTATTGGACTGACTGCCACTAATGTCCATTTAATTACGCCCAACGAGCATGAGGCACATGGCTTCACTTTGTGCAGCATCTCACCCACAGGAGGGGATTAACAGGACATTAACATAAACCTGCTGGACCTTAATACTTAACTAACACTGCTGCAGAATTATGTAGTATTGCTTTACACTTTGTTCAATAGCTTTACATTGCACTAGGAAATCAGCCCCAAAAAAAAAATAAATGAAATGCTGTTCATGCATAAACCATAAAAACTAAACTTGTTGTGTGTTAGGCATTAGTTCTAAACCTACTGTATTTTTACACCATGGGTGGAGGGATATAGTTTCTGGGATAGAGTATGGCAGTAGTTTCAAGTGAAAAAAAAAAACAAAAAACATTGAGTTTCAGCATCCCAATCAAGTACACAGCAGGATTAGAAAGTAATGTAGATTTGACTGATATTTTATTTTGGGGGAGAGGAGATAGTGGAGCAGAGTTCCTGTACATATAAACAGTCAAACCTATTGGTCTGCCTGCCTGCTTTCAACTCTTTAACATCCCTGTTGCTTATCATTTTGTATGATTTCTCTGCTGAGTTCCTCATCCATGCATTTTTGTCCTATTGCTTTATGCAGTACTTAAAACTATGTAAATCTCATCTTTCAAGACTTTAGCCTGTCTAAAATAATGGTGTCCACCTTCACGCTCACACAAACACACATGCATGCACACACACACAGACACACACACACACACACACGTATCACTTCACATCACAACACTCCCATTTTCCATGACCTCTGCTGGCCTTTTTTTGGATCCATTTCAAAATTATAATTAATTGGCCCCATCTTCAAAGGCAACCAAATCCATGGCACACAGTTTAGTGTAGCATGCTAATTAGTTGTTGGGGATGTGTTACTTTACTGATCCGGGGGAAGGGAATTGGCACAACTATGATCACTGAACAAAGCACTATTCTAATTCTGTGCAGCCTCCTGGTAGTGCAGGGTTTACTCAGGGTGTAAGAAAAACTGTGATGAAATTTAGTAAATGAAACAGACAACCAGTATTTTAGAGATTGTTTTTGCTTGGGAGCCCTGGTTGCTATCTCAGTAGCCAGGAAGAGAGACTGACTCACAGTCTGTAGTAGATCTTAATACTTTTAAAACTGTGGTAAGAACGTCCTGTGCATGTTCAACTAGAGTCCTATGGTCAGAACTTAATATCCAGGCTGCAATTTAGATAGTTTTGGGTTTTAAAATACATCCTTTGTCACTTGCTCTGAGTGTGACCCCACAAGAGCACTTCCGAGGTATTCACCTCTATTTAGAGAACCCTGCTGTGAGCGTGCAGTAAAAGCATTGTTCTAATTCTGTGCAGCCTCCTGGTAGTGCAGGGTTTACTCAGGGTGTAAGAAAAACTGTGATGAAATTTAGTAAATGAAACAGAGACAACCAGTATTTTAGAGATTGTTTATGTTTGGGAGCCCTGGTTGCTATCTCTGTAACCAGGAAGAGAGACTGACTCACAGTCTTTAGTAGATCTTAATACTTTTAAGATTGTGGTAAAAACATCCTGTGCATGTTCCGCTAGAGTCCAGTGGTCAGGTCTTAATATTCCGGCTGCAATTTGGATAGTTTTGGGTTTTAAAATACATACTTTGTCAGTTGCTTTGAGAGCAAAAGCACTTCCAGGGTATTCACCTCTATTTAGAGAACCCTGCTGTGAGTGGGACAAGCAGAGCAGGGTGCACATCATGCCTGCAGAGATGCACGCAGAGAAATGGACGTCTGCGTGTGTCTGCTGTGTCCGCTGGGGACACTGGGGAATTGGGCAGACACAACTGACTTGGATAATAGGTGAGCACTGCTAAAACCCAGAATATATTTAATACTGTGTGCATTGTTTTACTATTGGGTATATAATGGCTCAAACCTTGGGGAAGTGAGGTAAAAACAAAAAGAAAATGTGCTCCCAGTGTAAAATGTATACCGATGATGTGCCCAGTCAGGAGTTTGCTTGTGATAAGTGTTTGTTGGTCAGAACACTTCAAGAAGAAATCTATCAGTTACCTAAGAGGCTAGAGACCCAAAAGGAAATCAAACTCCTAGAAAACTACATAGATGAATTCGTCTACAAAACTAGTATTTATCACACTGACTGTACTAGTAATGTCTTATCTGAAGTCATGTTATCTCCTATTGAACAACATCTAGAATCAAGTGTACATACCCCTGCACACAGATCCTAAAATCTTCAAACAAGATACAGTGCCCTTAATTTTGTCCAATAAATTCAAGATTCTTGCAGCAGAAGAGGACAACACTGCTGTAACCCCTACCACTGAAAATGCTGAGTTGCTCAAAACACGCAACCCATTACCACCAAACTATGTTAGACCTGAACCAGTGAAAAATTCCCCACACTCTGCTAGGGACATAGTAGTAATTGGTGATTCAATTCTAAGGGGTGTAGACACTGCCATGTGTGAGGGCAGGAAGGCATATGTCATAGTAAGTACACTCCCTGGGATGCGGACCAGTGACATTATATACCTCCTGGATGGATTATTAGAAAATACTATGAACTCTATTGTTCTTTTACACATAAGTACCAATGATCTCTCCACACGTAACATGGAAGACATCTAGGCTGATTATATATGAACTGTGCACCAGATTAAAAAGAAAAATGGGGAAATTATTCGATCTGGAGTCTTACCCACCACTGGAAGAAAATCATATAAAAACTCATCTATCCATAAACTGAACTCCTGGCTAAGACAACTCTGCCTTTCAGAAAATATTGGATTTATGGACAATTCTGTAATATTTAGTAATACAGCCTGTTTTAAAGGGGACGGTTTACACCTAAACCATGGTGGTACTAGGATTCTGGAGAAACAAATTAACAAAGTGCTGAATTTCCATTTAAACTGGAAGATGGGGGAGGGCTGCCAGAGATATTAAGCACTACAGTAAACTAAGTAACAATAGGTCAGATCCCAACAACCATGATTGGAAAGGGGTACTAATAAATGCTCAAAGCCTGACCAATAAATTCAATGAATTTAAAAATGTACAAGTTACAAATGATATCCAAATGGCCCTAGTTACTGAGACCTGGTGGGATGAGAATGACTCTTGGGGAAAAAACAAGTCAAGGATATAATGTTTTCTTTAAAAGCCGGGAATATAGGAAAGGAGGTGGAGTGGCCATCTACTTCCACAAAACTATTGAATATGAGGAGATCATAGCAGATATGGGTAATATGGAAACACTTTGGATCAAGCTAAACTCTCAGGGAGATTCCCACTTACATAAGGCCTGGTATATAGACCCCCCCTCAATAACTCATGACATCAATATCCAACTATTAAATTATATTGGGAATCTCGAACCATCCAATAATATAATGATCTTTGGAGATTTTAATTTACCAAGCATTGATTGGACACTGGCAACAGCCACTACTAAAAGTGACAGACTATACATGAAAACCTTTGACCAGCTTGGGTTAGAATAATTAGTCCTACAACCTACTACAAAGGATAAAATGTGCAATATAATCCTAACTAATATGGGGAATTGTATATCTAACATCACCACTAGTGCACCCTTGGGAAACAGCGACCATAATATTGTTCATTTTCAAATCCTAGGGAACCTAAGGAAAAGGGTCACTGGTGCAACAGAAATACTAAATTTCCGCAAAGCCAATTTTGATTCCATAAAAATAAATTTATATAACTGGGATTGGTCTAACAAATTCATCGATCTTTCGGTTGAATTAAAATGGGGCTTACTGCTCAATAAACTAAAAACCTGATTAAAGCAAACATTCCAAGTACAAAAAAGTATGAGGAAACCAAAAGATTAGTACCTGTTTGGATGAACCCCTCAATTAAGAGACTTATCAATAGGAAAAACAAAATGTTTAGGTGTATAAAACATGGAAACACCCAACTTAGCACTAAGTACAGGGATCTTGTAAAAAAAGTTAAAGCCAAAATCAAAGTAGTTAAATCACAGCATGAAATTAAATTAGCTAACCGGGTTAAGAATAATAAAAAAGTCTTCTTCTCCTATATTAATCAGTTAAAGGGCAGAACAAATAGTATAGGACCCTTTTAAATGATTCGGGCCAGATGGCAAATAATAAAGAAGCTGCCGACATACAAAACAAATATTTAATAAAGATAGCTCTGGTTTATTAAAAGCAGCCACAACCTCATCCCCAGGCCAGGTAAACATTGAACCTAAAGAAGTACTTGATAGGCTGAAGAATTTAGATGTAAATAAATCACCATGGCTCGACAAAATCCATCCCAGGGTTTTACAGTAAAAGAAATAGCAGAGTTCATTTTCTACCCTTAACAAATATATTCCAACACTCCTTAGATACCGGGGGAATTCCTCACAAGTGGAAGGTCGCTACAGTAGTACCCATTTTAAAAAAGGGACCTAAATCTAATCCTGAAAACTTTAGACACATCAGTCTGACTTCACTATTAGGCACAATTTTAGAAAGCGTCATTAGACCGTATTCTAAAATTTCATCACCAATCCAGGCTAATAGATTCTCTACAACATGGATTTATCAAATCTAGGTCCTGTCAAACAAATCTACTGACCTTTTTTACAAAAGTGTTAGCAGGGAAATTGACCAGAGAAATTCTGTGGACATCGTGTTCTTAGATTTTGGTAAGGCCTTTGATAAGCTCCCACATAAAGAACTTACAAACACTTTGGGAACCTACCAACTAAAGACCACTATTCTAAACTGGATTACCAGTTGGTTCAAGAGAAGGAAACAGAGGGTATCCATTAATGGAGTGTTCTCTGAATGGGCACAGGTACTAGTGAGATACCCCAGGGGTCTGTTCTGGGTCCCTAACTTTTTAATATATATATTGCTTCACTCAAAATAGATGTACCTAATGTATGGATTCTGAAATTTGAGATGACTGTCGGTTAGGTACTGTGGTTAATGACCCAAAAAACAGTGCGGCCCTCCAATTAGCCCTTGATAGAGTTCTTTCTTGGACTAATTACAGCAAATTGGTACTGAACACCAGCAAGTGCAATGTTATGCACCTGGGTACACATAATAGCCATTATATGTGCAAACTGGGGAATAATGACCTATCAGTGACCTAGAGTATTGTGTTCAGATATGGTCACCCTACATCCATGAGGACATCTCAAAACTTGAGGGAGTACAATGTAGAGCCACTAAAGCTATAGCTGGGATGAGTAATAGGTCCTATGATGAAAGACTAAAGTTACTCAACATGTATACGCTCTGATATAGGAGACTAAGAGGGGACATGTGCCTCCTTTTTAAAGCCATAAACGATCCAACTCTCAGGGATGATTTTGGGATACTGCCTAGCAACAACAGAGTTAGCACGAGAAGGCACACTAAAAAAACTAGTCCTAGCTAAATGGAATACACAACAAAGGAAAAACTGGTTCAGCTCCAGAGTGGTCTCAACATGGAACCACCTCCCAACTAAAGTGGTAAATAGCCTCTATATGGACTCCTTTAAACTGAGTTTAGACCAAGATTTCTGAGAAAATGAAAATTGTTTTTCTGTAACAGTAATTGGCAAGCACCAGGGACTCTCGTCCATACCTGCTTGAACTTACCTATGAAACCTATGAAAGTTGAAGAAGGGGGGTCCAGAGAATGAGTCTAACATTTATCTTGTTCTTTCTAACAGGGTTTGGAGAACAGAGGGGGTCACTAAACCATCTGGAAATGACTGTAACACTTATTCTAACAGATATTGAGTGAAGGAAGGGATTCAACTAAACTCTAGGGATTAGTGTGATATAACATAGAGTACATACTGATATGGCAATTAGGGCAAGAGGCAGGAGGGGAATCTTAGTGAGGGTTTTTGTATTTAAGGAACACAGTACCAAGATGCTGGGAGGTGGGAGGATGTGCATTACTGTGCCTGGTGTTAAAAGTAGGTTTTCGGGCATAGTCAGCTGGTGTAGTGCTGCCAGCCTGTTAGTGCTGTCAAAATCATTTTAACATACCAGTGCACTGTTATGCAATAATTTGCATAGGTGATAGGCATCTGTTAGCATGCATGAACAATCAGAATATATCACAATAATGAGCCTTTAACTATGGCATTTTACACAGTTACTGTAGAATATGTGAGCACTATCTGTGAACACGTACCACTCTGCTATCCAGCCCCATGTCTCTAAAACCCTCCATGGTTCTACTTCTGCCTCTCTCTCTCTAACCTTGTCTCCTGCCACTATCATGCATGCTGGCTTTGTTCCTCCTCCTCTGTGCCTCAACTTTTAGTTGTTTTACACCACCTACAGTAGTGGTTCTCAAGCCCCAAATTCAGATGGCCTCAACAGGTCTCAAAGTGTGGCCACCAGAATGTACCAGTGGCCTCACTTCTTATTTTGTTCATCTCAAACCACCTGTTATACCCTAAATGTCCTGATATAACACATGTATATCACCCAGTATTCAATAAATCAAGTTCCTAAAGTATTTTCACTTGAAATTTAGCTCCCATGTTTTTTTTTTTGTAAGTTAAGAAATTACCAATTTCATTAACTATGTACTTGCAGTTCTAAAGAGCTTTGTCGTCACAGGAAACTGTGATGGTGGTTGCATGTGATCACGGTGGCCTCATTTAAGAAACACAGACCTGCTACGTCAGGTTCCATGTCAAATGGGCTAAGCAATTTAGGCAACTGTCAAAATGGCAAATCAATTTCAGCTACTGTCAATTCAGCGAGTCCACAAAACAACGACACACATTTCAGGTACTTTTCAGCATTTCATGTAAGTGATTGTACTCTCAAACAAACCCACTAAGTACCTTTTGCACCTGTACCACAGGTGCATTCCATCACACTTAAGCTCACTGTTTCATGCAGGGGACTGTGCCCCCTCCCTCCATTTCTAAAATTTTAACACCACACTGCAATTGGATGGTGGGGATCACTGTTTCAGTGTGGTCGCTATAGTTTTCAATGCATCGTTAATGTGCAGTCACCGTTAATGCTGTAGCCCATATTTAGTTGCCCAAATGCCTTCTCCCAAATAAGGTTGCCCATATTATGTGATACCACCATGGCATCTACTGTTGACAGCAGCAGCAGAGACTTTTCCTGCGCCATCCCTTTTTTTTGGTCAGGAACATCCTTCCTTCCTTTCTGCACACTAATGCCCTTTTCCCTTTTCAAATCTCATCTCAAAATTTATTTCTTTTCATTTGCCTTCAGTTCCTACTCTAACCATACTGTCTTTATGGCTTCTGCTTGTTTAAACATCCATTGTTATATTTTGTATCTGCCAAGTGTTTATAGCTATTGTGAAGTATTTTGTTACACATTCTTTCAAAGGCATTGTAGGAAATGATATTTTTGTATGGATGTATTTCTGTATGTATATAATGTATGTATATATATGTATGCATACATGTACAGCATATATGTACATATGTATGCATGCATGTAAGTATCTAAACAAATAAGCATTTGTCAATGCCGTATGTTGTCTCACTGGCATTGGCATTGGTAGTGCCAGAGTTAGAGATGCATAATAGGAATGGCAGTGAAGTATTGAAGTGATGCCAACCCCACCCCCACCCTGCAGAGACCGACAGCATTGGGGTGTGTCTTTGGGCCATCAGCTATAACGCTCATGCCATTGTACCTCACCCTATCCTGTAGACACTGACAAGTGTCATAGTGTGCTTTGGGGTCTTTGGGCATTATACTTACCCATTCCATAAAGAAATATGCTGAGGTGGGTGCAGTATAGGAGAATGGGGTGAAATTTGTGGCCAAACAGTGCAAGGCACACCACGATGCCTGTCACTGGCTGCAGGGTAGGGTGGGGGTAGAATGGCGTGAGCATTACAGCCGATGATCCCAAGTCACACCCCTGATGCCCGTCTTTACAGGGTGGGGTGCTACAGTTGGAAACCCTAAAACCATAGGTGTGTGTTAGTATTTTCACTCCAAATTTTCAACATGGGTTGTTTGTGAGCCTACCTCATGAAAAGTAGCACAATCAGTTTGTTAGCTGAAAGGTGGTTTTGCACAACGGTGATGCCATTTGGCCATTTTGCAACACAGGGACGAAAACACATTTTGGGCAGGATGTGGAACATGATAACTGTATTGTTCATGAGGATGCATAAAAAAATGGCAACGTTGGAAATCTGGAGTGAAAATATGAAAAATTGATGAAGCAATGAGCATGCATAGAAGCTGTGCAACACACATCCATAACCCAATTATTTTGGGGATTTTTTTACCCAAATGTTTTACATAGGCATTTTGGGACCTCACCTCATGAACAGTGGCACTGTGATTTTGTTAATTTGTCCAAAACATTGATTTCGCACAGTGACCACTCCATTGTGTGCCACAGGTGAGAAAACACAGTTAGGGCAGGATGTGAAAAATAACAGCTGTACTGTTCATAAGGAGGTGTGAAAAATGCCAGTGTTGAAAATCTGGCATGAAAATATTGCAAATTTATGAAGTTACAAGGGTGCGTGGAAACTGCACAATGCACACTTGTAACTCAGTCATTTTATGGAATTTTGTCACCAAACTTCCAACATAGGCATTTTAGGACTTCTGCTCATGAACAGTGTAATTGTCATTTCCTCAAACTGTCCCAAAACTGCTTTTGCACATGACTGTGCTATTCTGTGCCAGACGTGTGAAAACATGTTTTGGCCAGAATATGTAAAATGGCAGCTGTACTGTTCATAAGGAGGTGTGGGAAAATGCCAATTTTGAAAATCTGTAGTGAAAATATTACAAATTCATGAAGTTACAAGCGTGCATGGAAACTGCACAATGCATGCCCATAAAACAGCTATTTTTGGATTTTTACCACTAAATTTGCAACATAGGCTTTTTGACAGCCCCCCTAATGAACAGTGGCACTGTCGTTTTGTTAATCAGTGCCAAAAGGTGATCCCGCACAGTGACCATTAAATCACCTTTTGGGACTGAATATTTCTCATATTGATGCCTAATTCGAGGGGTCCCAAAAAAAACCCACGTTGAAAATTTGGTGTCAGAATTCCCAATAATGCCCGAGATATGCACCAAAGTTGAAAAAACCCAATTTATGCCATTATATAGCTTACCAGCATTTCTTCAGTTCACGGTCAGCTTTGAAGAGTGCAGATGTGTTCCTGGTCCACTGAAGATTGTCACACCTGGCTCCAGAGGTAAGTATGGAGTGGGGGGTGTGGGCAGGCAGGTTGCGCAGAGGGTGGACGCGGGTTGTGGGAGGGGCAGGGAGACTGTGAGGACCATTTATTTTTACAGGTAAAACAAACAAAAAAACATTGAAGGGACATTTTTTTTAAAAGAGTATTTGGCATGCTGGGGTGAGCTCCCAGCATGCCACCCAAGTGTTTTTTTGGGAGGATGCAGCAGCTGATGGGGAATTGGGCACCCCCATTGGCACATATGGAAGGGGAGGGGGGACACGAGTCCAGGGGGATTGGACAACCCCCTTGGCACACAATAAAGGGGGGGACATCATGCCGATGGGGAGTGGGCTCAACTGTTGGCAGATTGAACTGGGAAAGGGGAGACTGAAGCCGACAGGGGCTCAACAAAGAAAGGCATTTTTGGGGGTGCATGATGCTGAAGGGGATTGGGCACCCCCTTGGTGCACAGCAGAAATGGGGGGGATTATGCTGATGGAGAATGGGCTCATCTGTCAGCTATGTGACAGGTGGTGGTGGCAGTCACTGTCGCCATGTTGCCTGCACGTTGGGAGGTGTGTTGTGGTCTTGCTGTATGAGAGCTGGGAGCAGGACCGAGGTTCAGTGTCATGACGAGTATTGACTGATCCAAGATGACCACTGCGCACTTTGCTTGCTGACGAGTAGCAGCAGAAGCAAAATAGATGCCAAGATGCTGGAGAGTGACTTCAAGAGTGACTTCGAGTGTTTGGGACTTCAAGTGTTTGTTTGAAAAGCTCTGAAGTGGAAATTGAAGTGAATATTAAAGCAGTAAGGGAACAGAGCTGACTTAAAGCCCTGTAGCTGGAGTTGGAAGTCTGATCAGGGCTAACTTCAAATCAGTTTTCAATTATCCGAAATCTAAAATCACAGTAGAAGAAAACTGAAACTTGAATTGCATTTTAAAGGAAAAGGCAGACTAAAATTGATTTTGATAGATTAAAACTATGCCTCGTCCCCTAGCCCAGATCCCTCCATAGGCAGTCTCCACCTGAGCAGTGCCCCACAACCTGAGGTGGAGCAGGACAGCCATCACCCGCCGGTAATTTTAAGATTTTTGGACAGCCCGCCTGGTTCCCTAGCCCGGATCCCTCCACAGGTAGTTGCCACTTCCACTTATTTCCTTCGTTCTCCACCTGAGCTCTTCTGATTGGTACAGCTCCTCTGTGCTCAATGCTGATTGGTTCGCTGGTCATGGGCTGCCCTGCTCATTGGTGCACTTTTCCTTTCAGCTTTGGGATACAGACTACAGTGCTTTTCAGCACCTTTTTGCCTTTACTGCCTATGTTTTTGTCCCACTCCCACACCCCTTCCCTGGCCTCCATTAAATACACAGTAGCTCTTCTCTCCTCGGTCCCCCCTCTTCTCATTGGCTTCTCCTTAACTCTGATCTGAGCTGAAAATACAGGGCCTAATACTTTCGCTAGCTCTAGCTGCCTTTACTGCCTATGTTTTCTTTAAATATATTTTGCCAGTCATAGCAAATTTGTTGTGCTTTCTCATTACTCAAGTTTAAAACTTGCTGAATTTGTGAATTGCTAGCCTGACTTGTCTGCTCAAAATTTTCCTAAAAAGAACTGTAATTGCTGAATTTGCTACCTATTTCCTCTCCCTGCCTTCTTTCTGCTAACAATACCTGACTACACCCTTCTCAAACCTGCCTGTTCTTGCTTCTGTCTAAACTTGCACGCAGATTTTCTTTTCTTTTTTTTTCCATCTCAGACAACTTTGCTATATGTGAACTCACTGATTTTCCTTCCCCCCCACCTTGGCTCCTGGCCTCCTTGCTGCTAATCACATGCTCCTTCTTTTGTCTATAAGATCCCACCCATAACTATCTTTAACTCCTGTCCATTTGTTTTTAACCCTGATCACTGCCATCCCCCTGCTGACAGTCTGCCACCAGTCCCCCTCCCCAATTCCCAGGTCTCTCTGATTGCAGCACTCTCAGTGATCTTGTTGTCTTCTTTTCTTTTCAGGCAGTCTCCACTTGAGTGGCACCCCACAACCTGAGGTGGAGCAGGATGGCTGTCACACTGGCGCCACCCGCTGGGAATTCCAAGAATTCCGGACCGCCCGCCTGGTCCCCTAGCCCAGATCCCTCCACAGGTACTTGCTGCTTCCACTTATTTCCTTTGTTCTCCACCAGGGCTCTTCTGATTGGTGCAGCTCCTCTGTGCTCAACACCAATTAGTTTGTTGGCATTGGGCTGCCCTGCTCATTGGTCTGCTTTTCCTTTCAGCTTCAGGATACAGACTGCAGCACTTTTCAGTGTCTGTTTGACTCATACAGGACCTAAAATGTTTAGCTAGCTCTAGCTGCCTTTACTGCCCATGTTTTGTCCCACCCCCTCCCAGGCCTCCATTAAATACACAGTAGCTCCTCCCTCCTCGGTTCCCCCTCTTCTCATTGGCTTCTCCTTAACTCTGACATGAGCTGAAAATTCTCTCAGAGGTGTAACTGATTCCAGTTTGCAAAGTTTCATTCTCCCTTTTTCCGGACTGATTAAACTCCTGCTGCCTAAGCTCTCAGTATTAAATTGGTTACTTGCCCTGACAGGTTCCATTACATAAGCCTACTTCTGTCTCACCATCTACGCTTGCTTACACAGTGTGACTGACTTTTCATGACAGCTCCTCTGCTTGCTCCCCCACTACTTAGGTGGGTCTTAGGAGAATTTCTTTTGTGGAGTTGGCCTGTCACACTACTAAGTATCCCCCTTTTCAGCTGCCAATCTACATTTAGGACCTTGAGCTTTCAAGACACAGTCCCATCTTTTTCATTGGCTTGCTGCTTGGGGTACTAGCCCTCTCTTTCTGACTATATAACAACAAAACATGGCACTACTGTTGTCACTGTATTTTCTTGGGATCACCCTACCACTACTCCACTTGACCATGCCTATGGCACCCCAAAATAAAGCAACCCCCCCCAACTTTGTACCACAAGATTACTACTACTCTAATCTCCTGCTACTTCCTGCCCCTTGCTGTGAACTCTCCCCATTGCTACTAAATAAAATCTGGATCCACATGGTTGCCCATTGTTCCTTCTTGCGCCGCATGCTTTGGTACTTTCTCCTACTTGCTATCCTGCTGTCAGGTGATGTTCAACTAAATCCAGGCCCAACAAGCATTCTACCTGACACTATTAGCAATGCTAAAGGTCTTATTATAGCACATCACCATATCAGGAGTCTTGCACACAACCTAACTGAGCTTGATTCCTGGACTACCCTCTACAAGCCTGATATAATATGCCTAACCGAAAGATGGCTAAAACCATCCCTACCTGATTCTCTGTGCCCCCTTCCGCACTATAACCTATTGATAGTTGACAGAGCTGCACCCAAAAGGGGGGGGGGCAGGACAGCTGTCTACTTTAGAGATCATCTAGATGTCTCTGCAGTAAAGTCATCTGTCCTACGCCACTATGAGGCACTCCATGTCCTGCTCACTCTTGGTACCAAAAACCTACACATTGTGTGTGCCTACAATCCTCCAACCAATGGGCAAGTAGGATTGGATGAGTTAATGGAACAAATTGCATGCCTTGCTGGGAGAAACGAGGTCCTCATACTTGGGGACCCTAACATTAATTGGCTGGGCAGTACTCAAACTACAATAATACCAAACTGTAGAGTTATAACTTGCACCAGCTTATATGTGAACCTACCAGAAATGCCCTTCACTCAAGTGAAGTCAATAACACATGATTGGAGTGGTGCAGTGCAGTGGCTGTGAAGCAGCAGTCTTCTGGGAGACGTTCTGGAGGATGCAGTGTTGTCCCATCTGCAGGCACCTCTCTGGGCTGAGGGAGGAGGTTGCTCATCTCCAGGCTGAGTTGGCCAGGATTTGTGGGACCTCCTCTTCCATCCAGGGACCACCAGTGCCACTGCCGTTGTCTCAGAGGTTGCCAAGAAAGAGGAGCGGTTGGACCACAGTGGGCTCAGGGAGGGTGAGGGTGGTGGAACAGAGGTGCATCCCTCCAGTTGTACCTCTCCACAATTTCTATGCCATTCTGGCAAAGTGTGGTTCCTCTATGGAGGCACCAGAGTGGAGACAAAGGAGGATGCTGGGAACCTCCACAAAGGAGACCCACAGGAGGGTGGCAGGAGACCCTGCAGGGGAAGGAAACAACTCCTGGTGGGGGACTCCATTGTTAGGAAGGTAGAACTGGGGGAGGAAGGGGAGAGGGAGGTAAGGTGCCTGCCTGGCGACATGGCTTGGAGGGACAGGAGGCGAATCCTCAGGATTGCCAGAGCAGCTGCACAGGGAGGGAGCTGGATGTCATTGTCCACCTAGGGACAAATGACCTGGCTAAGAAGGGATTGAGAAGTGCAGAAAGAGTTTGTGGAATTGGGGAGGGTCTTAGTCCAGTAGCACGCATGGTAACCTTCTCGGAGGTGCTGCCCATCTATGGCATAGGAGAGGCTGGGGTATTCTGCACCATGGGATTCAATCAGTGGTTGAAAAACTGGTGTGGAGCTCTGGGATTTGTCTTCATTGGGGACTGGGGGCCACCTGGAGTGATGCAAGCCTATACTGGCATGATGGGCTGCATCTGTCCGGGAGGGGAACCAGGATCCTAGGTGATAGGTTTAAATGCTTCATTGGCAAGCTTTTAAACTAGCCAAGGGAGGCACTGAAAAGGGCAGGAAATCCTAGCCCCCATAATCATGGTAGTAAGTCACGGCAAACACCAGCATAGAGGTGTCAATAGGGAGAGGGCAGGGGTAAATGGAGAAAGTGACAAAGGCAAGAAGGACAGGGATGGGGCAAAGGGAGAAAGGCCATCAGGAAATGGAGGGTAATGAGTACCAATGCCTGTAGTCTGGGCAACAAGCTCCCTGAGCTGGTGGCCTTGATGGAAGAGGGATGCCTGGATATCGTAGCAGTCACAGAAACATGGTACACAGAGAACCATGACTAGGATGTTAACATACTAGGGTACATAACCTACCGGAGAGACAGGCAGGGGAGAAGAGGGGGAGGAGTAGCTCTCTATGTAAAGGGAGGGATAAAAGCAACTGAACAAAAGAGTAAACAGGGAGGAGAGGAGGCACCGTGGGTCACCTTGGAGACTGGAAAGGGCACCACAATCCGCACAGGGGTTGTGTACAGACCCCCATGTCAGGGGGAGGGAATGGACAAGGATATGATAGAAGGCATTCTTAGAATGGCAGAGAAAGGGGAGATACTGTTGATGGGAGACCTGAATATGCCAGATGTTAACTGGAGCACATTTGCTGCAGTCACATCCAAACAGAGGCCATTCTTGATGCCCTACAGGTGGCAGGCGTAGACAACTAGTTTGGAACCCACTCGTGAGGAGCAATCTTAGACCTCATAATCTCAAACAGGGGCAGTGAGAGGATCTCAGATCTAGAAGTGGGTTGCCATCTGGGGACAAGTGACCATCAAACAGTGTGGTTCTCATTAAACTCAGCTACAGAGTCAAGCCATACAAAAGCGAGGGTACTGGACTTTAGGATGGCTGACTTTGGCAAGATGGGAGAGTGCCTCAGAAAAGCACTAGCAAACAGGCCAGAAGGAGGTGTGGAGCAACAATGGGGAATCATCAAAACTGCCATCACAGAGGCAACAAGCCTTTTTGTGAAGCAAATAAACAAATCAAAATGAAAGAAAAAGCCACTATGGTTCTCAAAAGAGGTGGCTGTGAAAGTCAGGAAGAAAAAGATAGCATTCGGAAGTATAAGGAAACACAGAAGGAGCAGGACAGAGAGCAGTACCAGTTAAGGCAGAAGAAAGCAGGGAGGGAAGTCAGAATAGCAAAGGCCCAAACTGAGGAAAAGATAGCCAACTCAGTTAAGAAGGTGGATAAAACATTTTATAGGTACATCAGCGAGCGTAGAAAGACAAAAGGAGGGATAGTGAGGCTGAATAGAATGAACTGTGGGTGGGCAGAGGGGGACAGTGAAAAAGCAAGGATACTGAATGAATATTTCTGCTCAGTATTCACAAAAGAGGAGGGGGAAGTGCCTAATGCAATTAACAGAAGCACTCTTGATAGAGAGTCGATCCAATCCTTTCACAGAAGAAAGGGTTCTGCAAGAACTCCTAAAACTGAAGGTGGACAAAGCAATGGGTCCTGATGGAATTCACCCAGAATTCTAAAAGAATTAAGGGAGGAACTAGTGAAACCACTGGCTACTCTTTTTAATAAATCATGGGAGGATGGTGTGGTACCCGAGGACTGGAGGAAGGCGGATGTGATTCCCCTTCACAAAAGTGGGACCAAGACAGAGGCAGGAAACTACAGACCTGTGAGTTTGACCTCTGTGGTAGGGAAAGTGATGGAGTCACTTCTGAAGGAAAGAACAGTTGAGTACCTAGAGGCCAGTGGAGCACAGGACCCAAAGCAGCATGAGTTCACAGTGGGAAGGTCATGTAAGACGAATCTAATAGATTTCTTTGACTGGGTGACCAAAGTAGTAGACTAGGGAGGGGCTGTGGACATGGCCTACCTAGACTTTAGCAATGCATTTGACAAAGTCCCACACAAAAGATTAATAGCCAAATTAACCAGCCTGGGAGTGGGTCCCAGGGTGGTAGCCTGGTAAAACATTGGCTGCACAACAGGACACAGAAGGTAATTGTAAATGGAGTCCACTCTGAAGAGAGGGGTTACTAGTGGGGTACCGCAGGGTTCAGTATTGGGTCCAGTCCTTTTCAATGTCTTCATCAGTGACTTTGCAGAGGACTGGGAGGAAAAGTATGCCTTTTGCAGATGACACAAGATCTGCAACAGGGTTGATACTAAGAGGCGTGGAAAGGATGAAAAGGGACTTGGCAAGGTTGGAGGAATGGTCAGAAGTATGGCAGCTAAGATTCAATGCAAAGAAGTGCAAAATAATGCACCTTGGAAACAAGAACCCAGGGAAGAATACACAATGGGTGGGAGGTAGTAACAACAACAAAAGGAAAGAGACCTGGGGTAATCATATCAGATGACCTTAAGGTTAGCAAGCAATGTGAGAAGGCAGTAGGGAGGCTGGGGTATACTGGGATGTATAGGGAGGCATCAGCAGCAGAAAACAGGAAGTTGTTATCCCTCTGTACAGACAGTTGGTGAGACCCCATCTGGAGTACTGTGTCCAGTTCTGGAGACCCAATCTCCACGAGGACATAGACAGGATAGAGGTAGTCAGAGGAGGGCAACTAAAATGGTGCAGGGTCTGCAAGAAGCCGTATGAGGAGAGACTAAAGGGCTTAATATGTATACCCTTGAGGAAAGAAGGAGGGGGACATGATAGAAACTTTTAAGTACCTCAGTGGAATCAACAAAGTCAAAGAGGTAGCATCTTTCAGAAAAGAGACTTGCAAGAACAAGGGACACAATTTAAAGATAGAAGGAGGCGGTTCAGGGGCAATGTGAGGAAGTATTATTTCACAGAGAGGTAGTGGATGCATGGAACAGCCTTCCTGAGAAGGTTATGGGGTCTAAAACTGTGGGAGAATTCAGAATGCATGGGACAGACATAAGGCAATTCTTGTGGGGGTTAGAAAGAAATAGGCTGTTGGTTAACTAGGATCTGTGGCCTATCCTGTAGGTAGGGAAATGGGCAGACTTGATGGGCCAAGCTGTCCTTATCTGCAGTCAAAGTCTATGTTTCTATGTTTCTATGTTTCTAAGTGTGATTACACTAGTAGACTGGACAATTTAAAAGACAAACAACCTCTGTGCACAAGCACTGAGGCAATGGTTACCTCATAGGGCATTGGCCAGGAAGCCAAGTTTCAAAGAAATACAAAATCACACATGCCCCCATAATGCAGAGCATCAAGGGCTGCATATGCAAATCACCACCGAATATTATGCTGGTTTAACTTTAAGCATAAATGCATGGTGCCGAAAGGCCTCTCACACAGTTTGCAAAGGGTGCCAACAGAAGACATGAACCGTTTCATCTTACCAGGACTCATTAGTGATGAGGCATACTGACTCCTGTGGGATGAAACGTAATATCTATGTTCCGATGGCACCCTTTGCAAACATTGAGGAGGCAACTTTCATTTCGCCCGACTATGCTGAGATAAACCAACATATCGGTATTATATATGCAACCTTGACTCTTTCTGCGTGCTGAGGGCATGTGTTTTATAGACTGGACAATGACCAATCGCCCTGAAAATGTAATTGCCTCTGGAGTACTACCAGATGCCATCACTGATCACTCCACAACATACTGTATCTGGGGAAAAGCAGGCCTACCCAGATGGGGCCTAGCTTCATTACCTTCTGCAACTATGCAAATTTTAACTCTCAGCTTTTCCTGCACGACATTGCCACTACCGATTGGTCCTCCACTGTTATATCCAACGATGCCCAGACTGCCCTTGATTTGTTCCTAAAATGCTTCCTAGTACTCCAGGATATGCACTATAAACTTGTAACCCGGTGGGTAAGAAATAGGCATACCCACTGGCTGAAATCTGACTTACTAGGAAACTCAAGCTAAGTGACAAAAGCTGGCTCCATTATAAGAACTCAGGGCTAGCCTCTGACCTTACTATTTACAGGACTTTGTGCAATGCCCGCAAAAAGGACATCAAAAAAGCAAAGAGCTCTTACTGCAAGGACTTACTGGCCAACTCCTATGGTGACCCCAAAAAATGTTGGTCCCATATTAAATTCTTTCTTGGCTCAAATCTGGCATCCACCCCTAATGACATGTCACATGGTGGGGTACAGTGTAATAATTCCAGAACCATTGCCAACTTTTTTAACAATAAATTCTTGGGCTTAACCATCAACACCTCCTTTTTCCCTTTCCAACCGAGTGTATCCACTTGGCAAATTGTTAACGGTCCTCAGTTCTTTATCAAATCATTCACAAAACATGAAGTGCTTAGATTGTTTAAACAGTATCCTGGACTGTACAGCAGCTGGCTCTGTCACTCTAGAACCCAGACTCCTGAGGATTGCAGCCCTTTTCATCGCTGCTCCCCTAGCCAGGATTTTCACACTCTCCCTGTACCAGGGCTACATCCCTGACATATGGAAAGTAGCCAGGATTACCCCTGTTTTCAAAACAGGAGATCGCAAAGATCCCTCAAACTATAGGACCATTGCCATCCTGTCTGTCCTAAATAATATTCTTGAGAAACTAGTAGCAGCACAGACAATTGACTTGAAGCTAGTAGCAGCATAGACAATTGACTTCTTACAGAAGTGTAATCTGCTTACCACTGCCCAGCATGATTTTCGTAAAGGCCATAGCACCACTACCACCCTTCTCAAATTCACGTCCAATACTCTAGTGGCTATGGATTCCAGTCTTCTCACCAGTGCAGTTTTCATTGACATGGCTAAGGCGTTTGACTTAGTTAATCACTCCATCCTTCTAGCCACCCTTGGATCTCTAGGCTTCTCAACTAACGTTGTACGGTGGTTTGGAAACTACCCATCTGAACAGTCTCAAATTGTGCAATACAACTCTACCCTCTCGGAAAAAACCACTATAAACATTGGGGTGTCACAAGACTCCATCCTTGGACCCCTGCTTTTCTCTCTTTTCATAAATAACATCTCTATCGACCTCCACAGGACAGCCTCCCTACTATATACAGATGACACTGTGCTGTACGCTAGTGCAAAAAGCATTGATGACATAAACAATCTACTCTTTCTTGACTTCCAGCTAATACAGGAGTGGCTGTTCATGCACAGACTTGTACTAAATGAGTCTAAAACCCAAGCCATGCTCTTTGGATCAAACGTGAAGCTCAAACAGACCCATCCTAAACTTAAAGTCACCTCCTTAAATGGCTTTATAGTTGGGGTAGTAAATTCGTTTAGATATCTAGGTGTCACCCTTGATCCATCATTAAATGCTGACTTACACATCAATCAGACCTGCAAACTGGTCAGCTCCAAACTTGGATAGCCTACTGAACCAGCTATGTGCTCACTCCCTCAGCAAGGCTTGCCATTGCCTGTGGCATACTCCTACCATCTCTTACCTATGGTGCTGCAACATATGCCTCTGCATGCAAATCTATCCTTCGGAAATGGGATGTCACATGTAACAGCTTCTGTCACTATGCATCCTCCTCACATCGGCTGAAACACCACTGTCTCCTCTATTCTGACCTGGGATGGCTTCCTCCTACTGAACTAAGGCTACATGCTTATGGATCTGTCATTTACAATATAGTCTGTCTACAAATACCTATATCCCTGGCAGGCCTATTCCAAAACCTGACCCCTTGCTATGGGTTGCGTTCTGCTGACTAAGCCCCCGTTTTCATCCCCAGACACAACACCACAAAAGGTGCTAGTACCTTTGCCTGCCATGCCCCCAAGTACTGGAACTCCCTTCCACTAGCTCTGCACCAATCACCATCTCATGCATCTTTTAAGAAAGGGTTGCATAATTATCTTGATACTTCCCACAAGTGCTCCTGTTTCAAACCTCCCTAACTCTCTCCATCCCAGCCTCATTGCTCCTTGACTTTTTTACTGATCTGCCCCTCTATACACAATGCACTTCTCCTCTACCTATCTGCCCTACCTCCCACCTTCCTTTCACTCTCATCCCCTTTTGTATCTTTTACTCCTATAACTTACTATTGCCCCTCCCCAAAGTAACTTTCAATCCCTCATTAGCACTAAAATGTTCAATCTATCATGTTTCTTATTATTTTTCTTCTTCCTCAAGCAAATTATGGCGTAATTTTGATTTTTGTACAGTTTCCTGGTTTATTTTTATTTTAATTTTTTTTCCTACATTATTATTGCAACCTCCTTGTTCTATGGCTACTTCTTTCAACTTGCTTGTATGCTATTGTTCAAAACTAGTTGTATGCTACTGTCAATTATTTTTTGTACTTGTATTGGAATGTCTTCCCTGCATTGCTGTACTGTACCCTCCCGGGTCGTGCCTGAAAATAGTCATTGCTGTGGCTAGTGCACTTACCCGGTAAACAAAAACTGAATAAAAATAAAATAAAATACAGAAAGTAGTGCTTGCTGCATCACACTGACAAGGTCTGACAAGTTTGCAAGGACTAACAAGTTTGATAATTTTTTGTACTGTTTATTTTACACTGCGTCAACCTCTTTTTTCTTTTTAAAGTCCACTTTATGTGCTTGAAGTGTTGAGTGCATTTTACTATTTTGACCCCATTAGTTTAGCATATTTCAGTTATTAAGGGGTTCTGCTTTTGGAAATCGACAAATCTAGTATAATTCAGTATAGGAATTTCAGTGCTTTAACATAAATTGCCTAAACTGTATATCTTATTACCACTAATCTTATCTGTGTACCTTGATTGGGCTATTCCCCCACTTAAGGCAAAGTGATTGGATTATCAGGTTAGTTAAAGATTTAAAATTTGTTTTAGGAACTCGCATTGGTCTTCGCATGTGTCCCCCTTAAGTGATGCAAAAAAAATGCATGCGCCAGCATTTAGATAGCTCATTCTCTGAAAGGAGGTGGTCACCGAGAGTAGCTACTATTTCTTGAAAAATAACCTGGGTTTTTTGTGCCCTAGTCTACCAGAAAAACTCAGCCTACATTCAAATATCCTGATGTATGAATGCATTTGGCTAACCACTTTGGAGTCCCAAGCAGACAAGTTAGTTGCAACAAAATTGCCACTTTTCTCATTATTTCCACACATTTTGGGCCATTACCGGTGTGGAGTGAGTTTTATTGCAACTGCATTGAAAACTTTGAGCGTACAGTTCAAGAGCAATTGATAATGAGAGTGTGTAAGTAAAGTTAAATTAAATCTGTGAGTTTGGCAAAATCTTTTACTGCAGGCTGTTATAAGGTTAAAAGTCAATTTAATTGAGCTTTTTTTAAGGAGGAAACAGGTTGCACAGGTTATTTGTTTGGAAGGTGTAATTTAATGACCTATATTATTTTAGCCTAAAAAAATTATTTTTACTGTTTCTCCCATTTTTATTATATTGGCTCACGCATGCACAGCCAACATATTGTAGTAGTAGCAGATTTGGAGGCACGGTCACTGTTGGGCAAATGAAGGGCACGCATCAGTAGGTGCATCCCTCATTCCCCAATAAGTCTGCATGCCAACATCACACCATGCATACATAATTTGGCGAGCACATCTAAGGAAAGGTCTGCTGCAATGTGAGCAAAGCTCATCATATGCAGCAGACCACCTGTTGTGCTTTCCCTGGTGAGAAAAAACATTTAACATGGCAGCACACTGCCAGCCATAATGCCAAATTCGGGGGTGCCCAATCCCTCTGTCGGCATGCCCTGCCCCAATGTATGTGCCAATGGGGGAGCACACTCCCTGTCTGCATAATGCACCCCCTCATTTGTTATGTGCCAAGGGGGGTTCCCAATCCCACCCTTGGCTCTTGCTTTCCCCTGCTTTCATTGTGTGCTGACAGGGGTGCCCAATCCCCCACTGGCTATAGCATCCCCCCAAAAACACTTAGATGGCATGCTGGGCACCAACCCCAGCATGCCAAATCCCTAAAATAAAACTGTCCAACAATGTTGTTTTTTTTTCTTTTAACCCTGTGAAAAAAGAAAATGGTCCCTCACCATCTCCCTGCCCGCCTCCCACAGCCCGGACCCACCCTCTGTGCACTCTGCCTCCCACAACCCCCTCACCCCATACTTACAGTACCTCCAGAGTCCAGCGTGACGATCTTCGGTGGACCGGGAACACGTCTGCACTCTCCAAAGCTGACGGCGAACTGACGAAATGCCGGTAAGCTGTATAATGGCATGAAATAACGTTTTTTCAACTTTGTTGCATATCTCAGGCATTTTTTTGGAATTTTTGCACCAAATTTTCAACTTGGGGTTATTGGGACCCCCTCCTCATGAATTCAGTCACTGTCATGGTGTTATTCGGTTATGAAAGGTGATTTCACGTTCACTGCACGGAATCACCTTTTGGACCAAGTAACGAAATGACAGTACCACTGATGTTCATGAGAGGGGCTCTCAAAAGCCTATGTTGAAAATTTGGTGAAATAAAATCCCATAAATGGCTGTTTTACGAGAGTGCGTTGTGCTGTTTCCACGTGCACCTGTAACTTCATGAATTTGTAATATTTCCACTCCAGATTTTCAAAATTGGCATTTTCCCACACTTCCTGATGAACAGTATACCTGCCATTTTACATACAGTATCCTAGCCAAAATGTGTTTTTGCACATCCGGCACTGAATAGCACGGTCACTGTGTGAAATCAGTTTTTGGGACAGTTTGAGGAAATGATGGTGACACTGTTCATGAGTAGAGGTCCTAAAATGCCTATATTGAAAATTTGGTGCCAAAAGTCCATAAAATGACTGTGTTACAAGTGTACATTGCGCAGTTTCCACGCACTTTTGTAACTTCACAAATTTGCAATATTTCCATGCCAGATTTTCAAGACTGCCATTTTTTCACACCTCCTTATGAACAGTACATCTGCCACTTTTCACATCCTGCCCAAAATGTGTTTCTGCATCTGTGGTGCACAATGGCATGGTCACTGTGGGAAATCAACTTTTGGGACAGATTAACAAAATCACAGCACCACTGTTCATGAGGGGAGGTCCCAAAATGCTTATGTTAAAAATGTGTCTAACAAACTCTCCAAAATAATTGGGTTATGGACAGATGTTGTGCAGTTTCTGTGCATGCTCATGGCTTCACCAATTTTTCATATTTTCACTCCAGATTTTCAGTGTTGCCATTTTTTTATGCCTACTCATGAACAATACAGTTGTCATTTTTTGCATACTGCCCAAAATGTGTTTTCGTCCCTGTGTCACCAAATGGCATAGCCACTGTGCAAAACCACCTTTCAGCTAACAAACTGATTGTGCCGCTTTTCAAGAGGTGGGCTCACAAAAAGCTTATGTTTAAAATTTGGAGTGAAAATACCAACACAAGTCTATGGTGTTAGGGTTTCTAACTGTAGCGCCCCACTCTGTAGAGACTGACAGGCATCAGGGGTGTGACTTGGGATCAATGGCTGTAATGCTCATGCCATTCCATCCCCACCCTGCAGCCAGTGACAGGTATCATGGTGTGCCCTGCAATGTTTGGCCACAAAGTTCACCCCATTCTCCTATACTGCACCCACCTCAATGTATTTCCTTATGGAATGGGGTAAGTATAATGCCTAAAGACCCCAAAGCACACCACAACACTTGTCAGTGTCTACAGGTTAGGGTGAGTACAATGGCATGAGTGTTATAGCTGACGACTCAAAGACACACCCCAATGCCTGTCAGTCTCTACAGGGTGAGGGTGGGGTTGGCATTACTTCAATACTTCACTGCCATTCCTATTAAGCATCTCTAAGTCCAGCACTACCAATGCCAATGCCAGCAAGACAGCATTTGGCATTGACAAATGCTTGTTATAATAGTTACTCTGCATGACATACTGTAAATGAGGCACATACTTGTTTAAAAGTGGCCAGGAAGGAGAGAGCACTTTACTTGATTGAGTGCAGGACATCTTCATGGTATTTAAGAAAAAACTTAACGGTACTACAAGAAGCATTTTACTGTATCCATGTGGTACTGATATTCTTGAAAAATGGCGCAACAACAGCCTCCCACGGGATATACTCTGGCTCCTATAAAAGGTACTAATTAGCCTTCTCTGCTCTACAAAAGTAAGAGCAGTGGTAAATTGGACTGCCCAGGGATTCCTTTGTTTAGTTGGAAGAATTAAGAGAAAGGGAAGAAGAAGAAATAAGAGAAAAAGTTTTAGCTGCATTCAATGGGACTTTTTATAAGTTTTATTAAGACAAAATATCTCCTAGAAGCCTGTTTATACCTACTGGTAGATTTACCTTGTATTTAATTTTATAATTGGTACTTACACTACTTTAAATTTGGCATTTGGTGAATTTTATAAGCATTATAATGTGCAATAGTGCTTTATAGCTTTTCCAACAAGCATATTAAATAATTTATAGAACATTTGTCTTTTATAAACTGGAAAATGAGTTGTACTAAACAATCCCGAAGTAAAAATAAAAGCCAAGAAAATGGTCAAACTCTGGACAAAAGGGTAAATAAAGGTAATATAACTTCTTATTTATGCCCAACCATTGATCTCTGGAATCTGAGAAAAGGTAAGGAAACTTATGGGAGAAAACCACAAGAAACTGTTTTCAATCTGAATATAACTTCATCTCCTTTGGGCAAAGTTATTGACACAATTAATCCATTGTTATTGGAAATCACGGAGTTAGAAGAACCACCTGTGAATTCTAATGAACAGCAGGATCAAATTAGTAATAATGTCATGCAGGATAAACAAACCCAAGGATTGATTAAAAAAAATACTATGAAAATGTCTTAGCCAAAATTAAATTTAGAAGCTCAGATGTATATACCAAAGCAGCTAAACAAATGATAGAGTTACCTGAAATGGATACTAGAGAAAGCAATTGTAATCTAGACCTGGAACAAACAGTGTAAGAGAAAGATAGAACACAGAATGCATTTTACTTGAGATATTTTGATGTTCAATGCCTTTTACTTGAGAGATTTTGATGTTTTTTATCACTCCTTATGAAAAGAAGTTTAACCTGGAGCCCCCATTTAATTACCCACCAGATTTGTCACATGTTCTGTCCTATGATGACATACAGCATTTAGAGAGCCCCACAAATAACCACAAACTAAATTAAATTAATGATAATCTAAAAGATATCAAAACAAAAGTTCAAAAAGGAAATCAGTACGTGAGAAGAATGCTGTCCATGTTAACTAAATTTGTTGAAAATAGCCCATTTAATGGGAAAATCAAGCAAACTGTTGTGGCTGAAGGAAGTCAAAATTTATTAGAATTAGTTAAATCACATGCCCCTATTCAAGATATTGAACTATCCCATGAAGGACAGGGAATAAAGGAAATGAAGAAATTTCAATAATACATATTAAGAATAGAAGAAACAACAAAGAAGATAGCAGAAAAAGAAATATGTGAGATTGAGGAACTGGTTAAGGACCTACATAAAAGGAAACAGGACTTATTAACAGGTAAAAAATCAAATTAGTCAGTTTGCAATATTAGAGAAACTGAGATAGGTAATCAGTGTAGTAAAAAAAGTATCAATATACAGAAAGTTAAAAAGGGAAGTAAAAACAAGAAAAACAAATGCAGAACAGCTGTGACACCTCAAAATATCTGATGGATTTAAGCTATGATGAACTGAAAGAAATAAACATAAAAAGTGGAAGAACTTAACTACAAATGTATTTAAAGGGGATCACAAGATCAGGAAAGAGAATAGTTGCACAGTCAAATTGGCAGTTTATAATGTAATGAAGGTAGTCATGGGGAATACATTTGCATGGTCAGATATAATGTCAGCATATAGATATAGGCCAACCCCTAACAAAGGTTGGATTTGTGTAGTTTGGAACAGCTGTAAAAAAGGAGGAAATACTAGGCAACAAATCTAGTTTACTTGGTATGGGACTCTCTTTGGACAGTACTACTAGACTTACAAAAATTGGTAAACAGCCTGTAATGGAAGAAAATTCAAAAGGTAGAATGGAAAAAAAATGTTAATGGGAAACAGAATATGATTACTGAATTCCTAAAGCCCACAGAACAAATGCACCAGCCGGAGGGAGATGAGGAAGTAACAGAGGTAATAAGAGGAAGAAAAAAAAAGTTCAGAGAATATATGACCCAAACGTTCTTGAGGACAGTGATGTTTCAGATAGTAATAGTACAAATAACTCAACAGATGAATACACAGACATTTCTGAAACAGACTGTAGGTCACTGTTAGAGCAGTGATGGTGGAAGGGACCTCATGTAAATTATTTATCACTGAATATATTAGACTGGGATATTTCAGGAGTTAAATTGAAATAGGCAGACAAAAAGTGGATTAATCTACTTCAATCTTATGACATAATCACCTTTCAAGAAACATGGGATGTGGAATGAAGTAATCAACCATATGCTGGCTTTGAAACCTGGAGTGTTCCAGCTATCAAGGAAAAGTGTTGTGGCAGACCAAAAGGGGGCTTGATCATATCCATCAGCTCAAGATTGAATACAACTTATTTGTGGGTTAGTAATCTCAATATAAACTACATTAGTGTTGTTTTTAAAACAGAACATATATTACTTGGTAATATATGTGGTACTTGGTTTATTCAATGTATATATATTCCAGCTCAAGTATAAAAGAATATGTTTTAAGATATTTTAAATGGGGTAATGGGCAAAATTGAACTCCTGAAATCCAGATTCTGTGGGTTAGTAGTTGTGATGTGTGGAGACTTTAATGCCAGAGTTGCAGGGGAAATTGAATTAAAAACTCAGGATATGAACATAGATGATGTAATGGATATCAATATCAATATCAGATGCTCTAAAGATAAAGTTCTGAATATTAAAGGAACAATTCTCCTACAACTCGCTGCTAAACTCGATCTCAGATTATTAAATGGAAGATATAAGGGAGGTAGAAATTGTGAATTCACATTCCCAACAAAAGCTGGAGGAGCTCCCTAGATCTTTGTATGACAGATGCTTATGCATACAACAAAGTTAGGTGTTTCCAAGTTTTAAAATTATGGGACAGTGACTACTTTCCCTTTGAGTGCATCCTAGATATTGATATCCAAAAACTCCTACAGAGAACCTATATGTGTATAAGACTAATAATAATAGGTGCATTGTATATGCAAAGAAAATCAAATGGAATGAGTATACCTCAAAGTGATTAAGAAAATAATATCAGATCTAGATACTGTTCAGTTGAAGTTACTCCTAGATCCTTGTGAGGAAATAAATGTCTCTCTAGCAGATTTGAGATTAAAAATGTATACTGACCTTTTGGAACACCTTGCTGTTAGATTGGAGGAGAGTAACAGAAAGAAAAGTATGTGTAATGTCGGGAAAAGTAATCCTTGATTTGATAAAGATTGCTCAAGGCTTAAAAATGTCATAAACAAGGTAGGATGTTGTTTAACTAAATTTAGTGACCCAACTCTACTAAGTGCATTAAGGTCATTAATAAAGAAGTACACAAATTATTGATTTAAAAAAAAATCAATATAAAAATAATCCTTGGGGTGAATTATAAGGTGCAATTCAAGTTAAAGACACAAATACATTTTGGTCATTAGTGGCTTTTGGAACTACTGAAAATAATAGGCAATATAACATAACTGCTATTATCCCTGCTAATAAATGATTATCACACTTTTACAAAATATATAATGTCATCTGTAAAGGTAGTGACAGTTTTTTTGATGCTGGACAAAATGATTATGGATCTATTAGCCCAATGGGATAGAATTTCACAGGTAGAAGTTATTTCAGCAATTAAACCCCCCCAAAATAATAAAGCTGCTGGTATTGATGCCCTGACTGCAGAACTGTATCAAGGCAATATTGAGTTCTGGATCAGCCTTCTAGCGAACATCTTTAAAATGATTAGCATCCATCTTAAAGTACAAAGTAGCTGAAATTGCAGAATAATCATTCCTTTATTCAAAAAGGGACAAAAAATGACTCCCAGTCTTATGTACAAATCATCCTTCTCCCTATCATTCAAAAAATGTATTCCTGAATAATTTTATCTAGATTAGAAAATGGGTTGATGATAATTTAATTTTCTGCTTTCAGTGTTGATTTAGGAGCACATACAGCTATTTAGACTTAGGCCCCAATATTCAGAACTGCATCTGGCAATGGTGCACATGGTGGCTCAGCACAACTGAGTTGTGCTGGTGCAACTCACGGATATAGTCAAAAGAGATGAGCCATGGTGCATCTCCTTTGAATATATCAGGTAATGCACACTATAAAAATACAATGCACTGGCGCATTCCCCCCAGACAGGACTGAATACCAGGAATGGGAACTGCACCAGAACAACAGAGTTGTGCTGTGCTCAGATTCCTGATATTCAGCCAGCAGTATGCAAATGGGACCATTATACATACAAGGCACAAATGGGGCCATTTGCATGCCATTATGGCCCCATTTACATGGGTTGTGCAGGGTTTGCCAGCAAAATGTGCATGGTGCCCTGCACAGCATGCAATGCTGCCAGAGGGGGTCTAGTGGTGCCTCCTTCCCTGTAGCCCAATCATGGTTAATACCCACATCGAAATACACTGGTGGTCCAGTGGTCCCCCCTTTCTCATAGCCTTGATCATGGTAAAATCCATCTTCCAGGTTCCCTGGTAGTCTAGTGGTACCCCCTTCCCTGCCTGTAACTCAATCAAGGTAAAATCCATCTTGCAAATTCCATGGTAGTCTAGTAGTAACCCCCTCCCTGCCCGTAACCCAATCGCACTATGATTCAAGTGCGAACATTCCTGGCAGTCTAGTAGTTCCCTCACTTTGCCCTTATCCCTGCTCGCTGGTAAAATTGCTGTACAAATTTCCCTAGTGATCCAGTGGCACTCCCACTCCCCCACCTGCACAGGACCCCCTACCCACCCAGCTCCCCCCCATCATCGGCGGGCAGCAGCACACCAACCTGCATACCACCATGGCTGAACTCTGAATGACAGCTTACAATAGCAGCTATAAGCCCATTGGTCCTCACGGTGGACCAATGGGCTTGCTGTGCATATTGTAATAGTAATTCACAAATATGTGAATGAAGTCATTCATTCACATATTTGCAAATTACTATTACAGTATGCACTGCACACCCATTGGCCCACAGTGTGGCCCAATGGGTTTACAGCTGCTGCTGTAAGCTGTCACTTGGTGGGCAGCCACAGTGATATGTGGGTGGGTGTGCTGCTGCCCGCTGATGATGGGGAGAGTGTTTGGGCAGGGGGTCATGTGTGGGTGCAAGGGTGGGGATTGCCATTGGACCACTAGGAAAATTTGTACAGCGATTTTACCAGCGATTGGTGATACGGGCAAGGTGTGGGGACCACTAGACCACCAGGAATGTTTGAATTTGGTTTATAGTGTGATCTGGTATGGGCAGGGAGGAGGATGCCACTAGACCACCGGGAATGTTTGCACTTGAATTATAGTGTGATCAGGTTACGGGTAAGGAGGGGGCTTGCCACTAGACTACCAGGGAATTTGGAAGATGGATTTTACCATGATGAGGTTACAGGTAGGGAGGGAGGTATCACTAGACTGCCAGGGTATTTGGAAGATGGATTGTACTGGGATCGGGGCTACAGGGAGGGAGATGGGACCACAGGTTCACCAGGGATGTTATGGGTGATTTTGCACACTGTATTGGGGGAGCAGATGGCCACCCATGGCTGGTGGCTGCTGTGTTGCACCTTGCAGTACAGCAGATCACCTGAGGGTGGCCACCATTTGAGTCTTTTCTTTTCAGACTCAACATTGCGCTTCAGTATATGGCACATCTCAGGGTTGTACCAGCATATATGCACACATCACAGGCTGAGTATCGAGACGTGCCACATGTGCATGGGCACGCCCCCTGGAGATGTGCTGCATACATTATCTTTGCACCCCGGTGCATTGGGAATTGTGCTGCACAGTGTCCTCTTTTGAATATTGCCCTGGGACGCATTTCTGGGGTTGCGCTGGCACAACTCAGTTGTGCCAGATGCAACCCATTTGAATATCTAGGCCTTAGTGTTTACTTTAAACTATATTCTGGATATATATGTTAATACAAAGATGAGAAACATATATGTGTCCTTCACTGACATCAGAGCCGCTTTTGAATCTGTTAATGGAAACGTATTTTGGGAAATATTAAAAAGTAGAGGCATCTATCCTTGATTATTGGCAATATTACGCATGTTGCCAGAATCAAGCTGTTCAAGAATGGTGCTTTATCAGAACCTATACCTATCACATGTGAAGTAAAGCAGGTGTGTGTGTGTGTTAGCTCCCTTATTATTGAGCTTATATATAGAAACTTTAATTTGCAAAATATCAAACACAGATACTTTTCCACCATCAATCAATGATACTAAAATACCAATTTTAATGTATGCAGATGGTGCAATTATACTGTCTCAGACCACCTTGGGTCTCAAATGAGGGATTAGCACTGTAGTCCAACAATTTAACCAATTAGAACTGGGACTAAATGTGAGTAAATTAAAGATTAAGCTATTCAGCAAATATATATATATATATATATATATATATATATATATATATATATATTAAAAAACACATGTGGTGTGTGGAGGGCCTAAAATAGATATGATGAATGAATATAAATATTTAGGTGTTTATTTTGATGCTAAACTAAATTGGTAGCAGCAAATAAATAATGCTTGTTCTTCAGCTCCGCAAGTAAGATCAGCAACATTCAGATTTGGGAATAAATTTGTTAAAGATTCATACAAAGCAATGATCACTGCCTTTAATTCTGAAGTTATTGGCCAGTTACTATAAGGTAGTGAAATCTGGGGCTTGAGCATTAATCCAAATCAGCTGGAACCAGTGCAAAATTCCTTCTTTATATTGATAACAGGCATACCAACAGATACACCTGCAGCTTTCTTAAGATTGGAAGCAAGAACTCTAGCATTGAAGGCAAGAGTCCTGAAAGGAGCTGTTAATTTATGGGAGAGAATAATAATGATGGATTATACTAAATTACCAAAGGTATGTTGGAATGCTATGATATGGAGATGTGCTGGAAACAATGACAGAGGTCTAAATTGGTTTGAAACTTTAAATCAAAAAATGAGACAGTTTGGAACGTACAATACGAGATTGGTGATGATAAATGCTAATCCCAATGGATTTGTGGTGGAAGGGTTACAGGGGATTTCAGATATTGTTTTTGCAGAAAGATATTGCCAAAATCCATTATATTGATTATAATGAGATATATGTAAATTGAAGAGTGCAGGTACTATTGAGCAATATTTATTATTTTGTGAGAACAATACCCAGAGGACTGCTCTTAGTATAACAAGTCTAGACACCTTATGGGGATATTTCCAACCCATTGTAAAATCAGGGCAATGTAGAAAGGCCATTAAAGAATGTTTGTGCAATAAATAGAGGATAAAGTATGGGTCTGGGTGTGTAACGAGAATTTACACACACCCGAGGGGTATGATGCTACATAAACCCCGAGAGCGAAGCTACGGGGTTGATGCGTAACATCAGACCCCGAGTGTATGTGTAACTCGTGTTACACATACCCTGACCCATGTTTTATTTTATATACTTGTTGGGTTTCTCTTTTTCGCCTCAACAATTATATAAAATAAAAGAGGCTGCTGTGTGCCACAGTCTGACTACTGCATGGCATGCGGTCGGCTTTCACTCTTATTTTGGACATTTTTTTTCCAATATTGTGATGGTGGGCAATCCGGTAGCAAATGCGGTACATTTAAGTTTTTTTTTAGAATGCTCTTATGAGTGTCCGTGGCAGTTTGTATCCATGCTGGGTTTGCGGTTCGGGAGACAGTGACTGAGAATCGAGGAAGTTCAAGCGGGTGCATGAACAGAGTGAGGGAACCGTGCGTGTGTTTGCCGTTATAAACACTCCTTTGTAACAGCAAATTATGCCATGGTTTCCCTATGGGAAAAAGAGGAAGCCGTTAATTATTGAACCATTAATAACAATCCAACATTTAATTTTGCACTTTGAAGTTTTCCAAAATGAAAGACATATGTGGGTTGAACCTTTCATGTTGGAATGCATTTTAAAGATGATAAAGAAATATTTGTGTATTTAATGAATTTGTCAGATAAATGAATGATTTATGGGATGGCAAAGTTCTTTAGTATAGTTTTGTATAAATTTAGATGTATATAAAGATGCGTGAAGTCAAGATAAAAAGAGAATAATGGATAGTTTAGAGTGTATTACCAGTCAGTAATACCTTCGAGAGGTTCCTACATGTCCTGAACCTCGAGATGGTATTCTGACTGGTAACACCCTAAACTATCGATTATTTTCTTAATATATGGATCCAAGTTTTTTTGTGGGTGGTCGGCTGCTGCCATAAAGGATTCTGTCTGTCCTGGCCGACCGCTGCACTGCCTTGCTCAGTCTTTCTCCTCGTCCACTCGCACGCACGGTACACTGCCTCACTCCTTCTCTTTCTGCTCGCTCACACACACAGGGCAGTAAAAAAATTGCTTTTTAGGCCTACCTTTTTGTCTTTTTGTGTGGGGAGCACAGGATCAGCCAGATTAGTCCTTTAAATATAAAATAGGAGGTGCTGTGGACACTATGCGCTCTCGCTAAGCGAGAGATGACTGCCATGTTGTGAAAACCATTTTGGCTGCCCACAGACAGAGAGCAGCCAATGATTAACTGCATTGTGAGCATCAATGGTTGATTGACATTTAAAAGGGTTACTGATTTGGGGAGTTGTGGGCTTGCGTTGTTGAGGTTGGCAGGTAATATTATCGTTCAGGTCCTGAACGATACTATTACAGGACGTGAACGATAGTATTATCACTCTCGAAGTGTGGTATTATTACTTTGGGAGTGATAGTATTACTGAAAAAAAAATGTTGTGCTTTAGGATACTATTAATTTCACAATCCATATATTAAAGAATAATAATAGTCTGTGTACCATGGTTGCAGAGTATCATTTTTTTTCTTCTTTTTATATTGTACAAACACTGAAGTGTAAGTTAATGTATTTTTATGTATTTGAATGTACAATGTCATAATTCTTAAGAATTTTATACATTGAAATAAAACTTTTAAACTTTTTAATGTTTTGAACTTTTTTTACTGGCAGATTATTTAACTAATTAATTATACAAGGAGGGGAGTCACTAAGTCAATGCTGAGCCACAGGTTTACTGGCACTGATCAATGTCAAATCCCACAGACTCTTGTGCCTGCCTGGAAAGCCATTATCTTCCAGTGCAGCCCTAGCCCCCAGCATGAACTTTGTTGGGGAACTGAGTCTGGCCCAGTATATTTTGCATCAGATCATGCATTGTATACCAGAATGGAGTTACCTTAGCACAGGTCAGGCCATACAAAATCCTCCTCCTAAAGCTTACATTTGGAGCAGATTGGGTTATTGGCAAACTTAAATCTGGGTCACTTAACTAAAGTGAAGTATGCTCCATACAGGGAATTTAATTTTTCCACTGCAGTCTATTAGAGTGTGAACAATTATGTACATATTTGACTGCTGCCTGGAACATTTCATCATTCAGATTGCAACCAAAATCACAGCACCATACATTTTTAACTTTATCCTCTTGGGTGGGTTTGGCTCCTATTAGTAATTTACAAAATGTTGTTAAGGCCTTGTTTTAGGCTGTGGTTGTAAATAATTTATTCCACTGCGGAATGACCCAGACTCATATTCTGTTCCCTCTGCCTGTAACTACTTCTGGATGGCCCCTGAAAAAGGCACTGTCTTGTCTCAGTGGGCCCACCTGGCTATCACAATTTCAATAAACCAATAAATATCCAGGACGTAAGTTTTTAGTTTAAGATATGCAAAGTCGTCACATGGCTGCGTATGGAAGTTTTGTCTGAGGTCACAAAATGGTTTTAGGACCCCACTAAAGTAAAGGTCTTATACTGTTAGGATATCCCATTACTATGTTTTCTTCTTAGGAGTACCTGGTGCAAGAACACATTATAGCCATGGAAACCCATGAACCCAGTTTGTATGGATAACTTTGGTGATAGGCTGCCTTTAAAACCAATATATCAATTTGCATCACTCCATACCTTTGCTAGGTTGCAGAAAAAGTGGTTGCCACCCACCGACAGTGGATTGTTCCTCAGTGAAGGTGACAGCAAACCAGAAAGCAGTCCTCTCTCTATATTGTCCACCAAAAAGGGGCACCCAATTTGGGCCCCCCCCCACCTTCATAAGTCACACATGTGAGCTGGACTGCGCAGCAATAGTGCCTGAAGTGAAGCATACAGTAGCTTGGCCACCCTGCATAATTGTCACCTGTAAGGTGCTTCTTTTTATTCTAGTGGATATCCCTGCCCACATAAGGTGATTAGTGACACTATACAGCTATTTTAAAGATTTTTCTGGGACCGTGATAGGAAGGGCCTAGAATGAAAATAGACACTTGGGCAGAATACACATTTTACAGTATTTATTCTACCTGTTAAGGTCATGGGTAAAGTGTCCCACTGCTCATAATCTTTCTTAATATTTGACAGTAGTGGGCCATAATTGTCCTTGTATAGGTGGGTTAATTTGCTGGGGATGTTTATTTTTAGATATTTCAGTGAAGTGACCACTCGCATCTTTAGTGGGTTGTTGGAAAGGTAAGCCATAGATGTTTTGCCCAATGCCAGTACTTCACCTTTAGACCAATTAATCTTGTGCCCTGTGAGGCACCCATATTCTTCTAATATCTCATGTAGCACGAGAATACCCACTCTAGGTTCCATCATGTATAACAGGAAGACAATGGCAGAAAAAGCTGCCTTATGGTGTTTTCTTCCCACCTGTAGCCCTCTTTTTTGTCACTGTGGAAGATAAATGCTGGCACAGGTTCCAGAGATAACATTTATAAAAGGGGGAGAGAGGGGGGGAACCCCTGACTGGTATCCCTAGTCAACTCAAAGGGTTTAGATTGGGAGCCATTAACCAACATTTGGGCTGCTGGGTGATCATAGCGTGTCCCGATCCAACAGCAAATATTTTTGCCAAAGCCCCGTTACTTGAAGGTTACATAGATACATAGACAGTGTCGGCAGATAAGGGCCTATGGCCCATCCAATCTGCCCATTTGAGCTTGTAAGTTCAGTTTGTTTTCCTAGAAGTCTGTTGTACCTTACCCCTGACCTCCAGAATTCCTTTATGTCTATCCCATGCATTCTTAAATCCCGTGATTGTTTCAGCCCCCACCACTTCCTCTGGCAGGGTGTTCCACTTGTCCACCACCCGTTCTGTGAAGAAATTCTTTCTCATGTTCCTCTGAATCATCCTCCCTCAACTTCATCCCATGCCCTCTAGTAATGGAACATCTTTTCGCTTAAAAATAGTGTTTTCCTGCACCCTGTTCCTCCCTGTAAGATACTTGTATGTCTCTATCATATCCCCTCTCTCCCTCCTCTCCTCCAGGGAGTACATGTTCAGTTCCTTCAACCTGTCTTCATAGGACTTGTGATGCAATCCATGCACCATCGTTGTTGCCCTCCTCTGAACCTTCTCTACCCTGTCTATGTCCTCACGTAGGTATGGTCTCCAGAACTGTACACTGTACTCCAGGTGGGGCCTCACTAGTGTCTTGTATAGCGGAATTATGACCTCCCTTTTCCTGCTGGTAATGCCCTGCCTATACATCCCAGCATCCTATTTGCTTTACCTGCTGCCTTGTCACACTGTTTCCTTTACCTTGAGGTCATCAGAGATGATAACCCCAAGATCCCTTTTCCGGCTTGGTGCATGCTATATCCTCACCCCCAACTGGTATATTGTGCCAGGTTATTGTGCCCCATATGCATTATCTTGCACTTTGCATTGAATTTCAGCTGCAAACCCTGACCATTCTTCAAGTTTCTGCAGGTCGCTTCTATTCTGTCTACACCCACTGGTGTGTCTACTCTGTTACAGAGCTTTGTGTCATCAGCTAACAGTGAAATTCTGCCTTCTAGGTCCTGCGCCACGTCACTGATGAAGATGTTGAATAGGACCAGTCCCAGCACTGATCCCTGTGGTACCCACTGGTCACTCTTCCCTCTGTGGAGTGACAGCCATTTACCACCACCCTCTGTGTCCTGCCACCCAGCCAGTTACCTACCCACCACACTACTGTCCTGCCCACACCCATATTCCCCAGTATGTGTAATAGTTCTATGTGGCACAGTGTCAAAGGCCTTGCTGAAGTCCAGATAGGCCATGTCCACTGCCCTCCCTGATCCACCTCCCAAGTCACCCAGTCAAAAATTCAATGAGGTTGGTCTGACATGACCTCCCCTGGTGAAACCATGCTGCCTTGGGTCCTGTAGTCCATTGACAACCAGATGTTCCACCAATCTCTCCTTCAGTAGTGCTTCCATGATCTTCCCCACTACCAAGGTGAGGCTGACTGGTCTGTAGTTCCCTACTTCCTCTTTGTTTCCACTTTTGTATAAGGGGACTACATCTGCTGTCCTCCAGTCTTTGGGTACCTCCCCTGTTTCCAGTGATCGGCTAAACAGGATAGCCAGAGGTTCAGCCACCACCTCTCTTAGTTCTTTAAGGACCCTGGGGTGCACCCCATCTGGCCCCATTGCTTTATCAACTCTTATTACTTCCAGTTCCTTCAGGACCCTTTCTCGTAAAGGGACTTGTGTCCATTTCTGCACCATTCTCACCCCTTGTACTCCCTTCAGACCCATTACCCTCCTCTTCCTCAGTAAAGACTGAGCAGAAATACCTGTTCAGTATGTCAGCTTTACTGTTGTCATCCTCCACGTGGCCCCCATCCTCCCACTTCAGTCTCACTATCCCTCCCTTTGTCTTTCTTTTTTCACTTATGTACCTGTAAAAGGTTTTGTCCCCTCTACTCACTGATTTTGCAATGTGTTCTTCTGTCTGAGCTTTGGCTTCCCTTACTGACCTCCTGCCTCCCTTTGTTTCTCCTGGTATTTCTCCATCCCCTTCTGCCTGTGTCTTTTTGTATTGCCTGAATGCAATCTTTTTGGCTTTCACTTTCTTTGCTACCTCTTTGGAAAACCATAATGGTCTTCTCTTCCTTTTCCTCTTGCTAACCTACATAATACATAATTCTGTTGTTCTTGTAATCCCCATTTTAAATACTGCCCACTGTTCCTCAACCCCTGATTCCTGTCCCATTCCCCTTAATGCCTCTTTCAAGTATCTCCCCATTTTCCCAAAGTCTGCCCCCCTAAAATCCAGGATACGTGTTTTTGTGTGGTTTGGTTCTGCTCTTTCTGTGATTTCAAACCACAATGACTGGTGGTCACTGTTTCCCAGGTGCTCCCCCACTGTTACCCCCATCACACTGTCCCTGTTTGTGAGAACAAGGTCCAGTATTGCCTTCTGCCGAGTTGGTTCCATGACCAGTTGCTTGAGGAAGGCACCCTGAAGGGAGTCCAGGATAAATCTGCTCCTAGTTGATGCTGCTGCTGTGATGCTCCAGTCCACATCTGGAATATTGAAGTCTCCAACCAGTACTACCTCACCCTTGTCTGCCATCCTTTAGATGGCTAGCATCAGCACCCTATCTGTTTCTTCCTCCTGGGCTGGTGGTCTATAGACCACACCTGTGCGGATGGCTGTCCCCATTTTCCTTTCCCAGCTTAACCCACAGTATCTCTCCCCCATTTTGTTCCTCCTGGATCTCTGTGGCCCTTATGTCATTTTTCACATAGAGTGCCACACTCCTCCTCCCTTCCTGCCTGCTTCTCTGTCTCTTCTGAATATGTTGTAGCCAGGTATGGCCATCTCCCAGTCGTGGTTATCATTACACCAGGTTTCAGTGATGGCCACAATGTCCAGGTCTGACTGCACCATGACAGCCTCCAGATCTTCCATCTTGTTGCTAAGGCTCCTGGCATTTGCACACATGGCTTTCCATGATTTGACCTCCCTAGACTGTCTCACTGTTCTACTCCAGCCCCTTCCTTGGTTGTCATTTATCCCTGGTTCTCCTTGCTGTCTGCCCGTCTACTGAATTTTGCCCCTTTTCTTCTTATCCACCTCTTGGGCACTATTCTCCATCTTTTGCACACTGCTTTGCAAACAAAAACAAACAAAAAGGTTGCAAACATATAGCCCCACTCAATGCAGTTGAAGACTTTTTTGGCATCAAGGTCTAAATTGCAGAACACTTCTTGGTGAATTGCCCTGCCCACCTCCAGACAACATTCATGGTGTGATAGACATCATGTGTACTCCGTCTGTCGTGCACAAATCCTGATGATCAACACAGACCAGTGAGGGAGGAACATGCTCTATCCTGTCCACTATGATTCTTATCAGGATCTTGTAATCTGCAGGTAACAAGGAGATCAGCTGGTAGGAGGCACAGAGCCAAGGTCCTTGCCTGACTTTGGAATAATGGTGGCAGTGGTGGCCCACATAGAGGGCGGGCATAAGTCCTGTATCCCATATCTCTACAATCATGTCCTGGCAGTATAGCCTAGAGGTTTGAGCAACAAACTGTGAATTATACTTGGTATAGCCAGCAGACAGACATGGGTTTGAATCCCACAACATCCACTTTCTTACTGTGTGACTTCTGAGCAAATCACTTAACTGCCCCAGTGCTCCCGGGTCACCACTGAAAACAGGCACCTGTGATAAGCTGGCCTTGCCTGGTTACCAAAGAATAAAATAAAATACTATAAATAAAAATGTCATTGAGGGGTTCTTTCAGGTCTGTTAAGAAAGTCTTAATAAAATCTAGTGGTATCCCATCTGGCCCAGGTACCTTCCCACTTTTGAGGTGCCCAACTGCCCACTGTATATCCTCCCATATAACCCTTTCCTCAAGGTTCCTACTTTGGGGGTCTGCTAGAGTCTCTATAGGGGGCATTATTAAAGAAGGCTTTGAGTTTCTCACTGATGGGCAGGGCATCAGATGAGTATAAGTTTTCTCAGAATCCTCTGAAGCACTCCCCAATTTCTGTGTCATTGTGTTTTATTATCCCCTCCTTGGACTGCAACTGTACCACGTTTTTCACCTCTTCTCTCTGTCTTAGCTGCGATGTGAGCCATTTTCCCCATTATCATTCTCCATTCTCTTGGAGCTATGTTTATCCCTATGCTTCACTCTCTCCCTCCCTCTAAGGTCTTCAAATTCTCCATTACTTTCTTTCCCGCGCTGCTCAACTAAAATGGGTGAGCAAGCATTCACTCATTTTGCCCCCAAATTCTGGAATACTCTTCCCCCATGTTTAAAGCACCCCTTATCCCACTCCTCCTTCAAAACTGCACTATTCTCTCACCTTTTTGCACTTGAGACTTGTGACTGCACCTAACCTGAGTTATCCTAACTGCCTAGACTCCAGGATTCACCTAACTCCTCATGTAACCGTTAAATTGTCTTAACCTGCCTAAATCATCACTGAGTGGATGATCCTGCTTGATGTATAATATCTGTCTATCCCTGCGAGGATATCTGCTGTAAATGTTTAAGACTGTATCTATGTACCTGAGTTTGTTCGTAATTACTGTATCTTGTACTCTCCTTGGTTGTGTCTGAAAATAGGCAGGTCTGTTGCCTAATGCACTTACCCAGTCATCAAAAGCTAATAAATAAATAAATAAAATAATGCCATACTTGTATTGGTAAGACTGCTTGCTCAATTGTGGCACTGCTTAGGGAATTAGTAGGTTTATGAGGGTCTGATATGCTGATGCAGTGGGTTGTGCTACAGTATATCAGGTTTTTCAACCTCCTGAGGGCTTTGTTCCAGTTAAAAAATTCTGTGGTTATCCCTTTTATTTTGACAGCTGGCATAGGAAATAACTGTACCCAGCAGAACAACCTTTAGTGCCTCCTGTCTTATTGCTGCAATTGCCCTCCCCACCATTTGTATTATTTTGCAGGTAGGAACTAATCTGGTCTTTAATAAACAGCCAAAAGTCTTTTGCCTTGAGGAGTAGCCGGTCTAGTTTCTGTGCTTTGTTCATTGCTGGAGCACCCCAACTTATGAAGTTAACTAAGACAGGGGCACAATCTGACAGTGTGATGGTGCCATGCTGAGCTAAATCTAGTGCTCATATCTGGCAATGGAAGATTAAGATAGTGAGGCATAAGATGTAAAGGTCTGGGAATAGAATGTATACTGCCTAACTGAGGAGCTAAATGATGCCAAGCATCAGTTAAAGAATACTCTTGCATAAGGGTTACTTGAGTCCAGGCACTTCTTGATAGAGAGGAGACAGTTCAGAAGGAGCAATCAAGCACCGCATTCTTAGAAAAATTGAAATCTCCTACTAGAAGCCAAGGGCCTTCAAAACCAACTATGTCTAACAATAATTCATGGAAGAAATCTGATCCATCTTTGTTAGCTCCATATATTGAACCCACTGCTATCTTAGAGCCTGAGTTCATTTGAATCTGTTGAACATACCTCCCTCCCCTGTCCACCCGAGAATTGAGGACCATGGGCTCGATTCTAGAAGGGTGGCGCAAGTTGCCGCCGAATGCAACTTGTGCCATCCACAACTGCGACAATGACCCTGCACCCTATTCTAGAAGAGGCAGGGTCTTTGCAGATAAGTACTGTGACTTGCGACATGCGGCCAGATATGCCGAGCTGTGGGCACACCTGGCGAGCATGTCACAAGCCGCTCCATCGGTTCACAACTGCCAGCCGCTGTCCAGCTTGCCACAAGGGCACAATGCAGGTCTGCCCACCCCCTGCCCCCGAAGCACCCGTAGGTAGTTGTCCCACAGGGTGGCAATGCCATCCCCTCACCCGTGCCCCAACCACTCGAGTCACCACCTGTCCCTGGTAGTCTAGTGACCCACCAATCAGTATAAAATAAATACATATCTCCAATGCCCTGGTAGTCTAGCACCCCCGATCAGTATAAAATAACATAAGAACTCCAATTCCCTGGTAGTCTAGTTAATCAATCAATCAATCAATCAATCAATCAAAATCTTTATTTATTCAGGCGAGCATCATTGAGCATAGCTCATTTACAAGATGGACCTGATTGGTCATAACAATATAAAGGTACAAGTTTACACAAATACAAGATACAGATTGAATACAAAAACAAAGACTTTATAAATGAACAGGTGCAAAAAATATTCACATATATACAAGGCAGTGAGCCAATGAATCTGGGTTATAATAAAAGAAGAAAAAACAAACAGGACTGAAAGATTAAAGCGAGGGTGATGGGATTTTGGGGAAAAGTCTGGTAAGAAATAGGTGGGAGAAAGCTAGAAAACAAATTAAGGGGGAAGTGCAAAAGTGGTAGGGAAAAAGGGGTATGAAAGGACTAGGGCCTTGTGGAAGCAGTTGCATGGCTCTGGAAAGAGACTAGTGTACAGCTTTTTGAAGGATGCTATTGGAATGAAGGTATTCAACTTCAGGGTCTTTTGCAGAGAGTTCCAGATAAGTGCTAGAGAGTAGCTGATTGCAGCCCTCCCAAACCGGTACAGGTAATAGGTATCTTCAGCGTGATGAGTCTATTATTCCTTAGGGCATATGGCCTGGATATAACCTGAGTAAAACAATCTGAAATGTAGGATGGTAGTTTATTTGTCAGAGCTTTGTAGATCCATAAAGCAGCATTTTGTTTCTTCTATGATGTAGGGATGTCCAACCGACTGCATTATAGAGAGAGCAATTGGGTGCTGGAAGGAAGGTCTGTAATGAATCTAAGAGCTCTATGATACAAAGTATCCAATTTATTTAAGTGGGAAAGGGAGCAGTGACCATATAGGAAGTCAGCATAATCAATGAGGGATAGGAATGATGCCAGGATTAATCTTTGTTTAGAATCTCTGATTAGATAATGTTTGATCCTGTAGAATAGGCCAAGTCTCTGGCTGAGTTTTTTTCAGGAGCTCTTCAATGTGGCTAGTGTAGTCAAGTCTAATGTAGTCTAGTGGCCCCCCCCCCCACTCAGCCATGCCAGTCCATCCAGCACCCCACCACCCATCCCCAGCCAGTGACTGGCACAGTCCACCTCTCACCTCCACGGCCAGCTGCCAACTGAGTGCTGTATGAGCGCTACTGGAAAGATGCACTCAGAAATTAATTTAATGGCACCAACACACTGTCAGATCATGCCCCTGTCTTAATTAATTTCTGAGTGCATCTTTCCAGTAGCGCTCATACAGCACTCAGTCGCCGACTGGTTGTGGAGGTGAGAGGTGGGCTGTGCCAGTCACCGGCTGGGGACAGGTGGGGGGTGCTGGGTGGACTGGCATGGCTGGGTCAGGGGGCCACTAGACTACCAGGGAATTGGAGTTCTTATGTTATTTTATACTGATCAGGGGGAGGCTGATAGACTACCAGGGCATTGGAGATATTAATATAATTTATACGGATGGGGGGGCCACTAGACTACCATGGAACTGGAGTTCTTATGGTATTTTATACTGATGGGGGACTGCTAGACTACCAGGGTGTTGCAGATCTGACTTTATATTATACTGATCAGGGGCTGCTAGACTACCAGGGACTTGGAGACCTGTATGTCATGTATGATGCTCTGGGGGCACTAGACTACCAGGGACGACACGGTAATTGCGCATTTGCGGCCTCAGAGGTGGGAGCGGGTGGGGGATGGCAGCACTGCCCTGCGGGGCTTCTGCCAATGGGTGTTTCATGGGGGATGGGGGGATAGGTAGCCCTGTGGGGTCCCGCAGGGGTTTGCTGGGCATGGAGGGGAGGGAAACCTTGCACTGACCGCTGGACAGCCAACGGGTCTACAGTACCCCCGGGGGCATCCGTAAGTTATACCAGCTAAATGCTGGTGTAACGTACGTTGCCTGTTCTCCTCTGGGGTTCTTTTAGAATCCCGACGTGAGGACTTTGTGGCTGCCCTTCTAGAATGGGGCGCATCTGTTGCAGTAAACCCCCTAGCATCATGTCACAGGGGGTTTATGCGGCATAACTGCTGTTCAGCACAAGTGGCCTGCGACACATTGCAGGCCACTTTGTAGAATCATGCATATCGCAACTGCTGGCATAAGTTGCTACATGCACCATTCTACTTGGCACAACTGCTGTTACACCAGGCATAACCCTTCTAGAATCTGGCCCCATGACTGGAAACCATAGACTCAACAATATGGCTGCCCCGCTCATGTTACATGTAAAGTACGAACAGTAACATTCCTCTCTCCCATTTTTAGACATATGGAAGCCCTCTATTTCAGCCATATGGATTTTCTGGAGTAGAAGAATATCTAATTACATGGCATGAATTTTCACCAGCAGTCTTTTACATTTGTTCTGGGTCTTAAGGCCATTAATGTTCCAAGATATGACTCTCAAATCATCTGCCATCTAAAAGGTGTAATGTAAATGGCATATTATTCTGTACTTGAGCCTTTTTCTGTATTGTCTGACTAGTGATCCCTGAAGTATCATTTTTAAAAACTAACAATAAAGCTCTTAAACAACCATTTCGCCCACTTCATTTCGAAGCACTCCTCATCTTCCCCATCCCTCAAATCACTCCCCAGTTGGGGATACAGGAGTATTGAGACCAAGAGGATATAACTAAAGCTAGTGTCCTCCTCTCCCTCTCCCCTTCCCCAACCAAGCTGTATAAGCTTGGTGTAGAATCCTGAAACTACTGTGGTGGCTAACACTCATAATGCATCTTAGTACCAAGAATGTAAAGTTGTCTTACTTTAACATTTTATGGATACAGGCAGAGGTACTCTACCTTATTTTGGGGAAAATAGGCTGGTGCTCACTGGTTTTGTTCAAAGCAGTTTGCAGTAACACCTTAGCATCAAGATACCCGGCACAGATCACAATGGGATATGCACACAGACAAATAATTCATAGTCCTACCACTTTTAGTAGAAGTGGCTTTTTTCCCAAACTGCAAACTTCCAAGGTGCAAAAAGTGTTGATCGACTCCAGCACATTTTGCACCTTGGAAGTCTGCACAGTTTGGAAATAAAGCCACCTCTACTAAAACTGGTAGGCCTTCAAATGATCTTCTATGTGCATATCCCATTGTGGTCTGTGCCAGGCATCTTGATGCCACAGCATCACTGCAAACTAGTCATACTGTAACTAACATCCATATGACCAAAAATGCAGCCCTATCCCTGAACAGGTGTACTGCAAAACTGGTTAGAGTTTGTGGTAGTCTCCCAACACCCCTTGTTCTCCCAATGGTTGCTTACAGCATAGCACATATATATTTTGTTTTCATGGGCATTTTTTTCTTTGCAAGATTGATGAAGTGATTAAGTTGCTACTCGTGTATTTGAAAGTAAAATAAAATTAGTTCATTTTATTCAGCTGGCTGTGTGGTGCTCATTCTTTCTTGTTGTAAATTGCTATAACTAACAGCTGAGGTTTGGATGAAAGTTTTTCAGACACAAAGACCAGAATGAATTAACCTGCCAACAAAAAGCAAAATAATATTTTGAAATCTCTGTGAAGAGAAAAAGTTAGAAAACTCTGCTCCTAACACAAAGGTCGAAGCACCAAGGCAGTAGTAAAACACCTTATTTGTACTGGGACCATGGCACTACCCTGCATCCCAAAACTAAGATGTGAAAATAGTGTGGATAATGGGAGAATGATCCCCAGCGATCACTGATATAAACATTTCACAATACACACATCATGGCAGTTTGGCACGCTCCTACTCATGATCAAGGGATGAAATGGTACCTCACACCTTGGATTAAACAAAAAAAATGAGTGAGGGATACCAATAAAATTAGAGTGCAACCCACAGCCATTATAGAGCATGTGTTCACCTGGTTCAGTTCCCTCCACAGCCACTGGGCCATACTGGACTGTCATGCTCCAGTGACAAATCTGACCCCACCAGGACTTGAGGAGGAGACTGCTCCACTCACACTGATTGATGAGCATTTTAAATTCCTATAGGCATCACCACAGTGCAGCATTGAGTTTTCATATTGTGACAATATGCTACATCACATTTATTAGTCCTTTAATAGCTGCAAGCTGTGGGCATCCATCTTCATCCAGGCAAGTAGGGTTGTCCTCGGTTGGAGGTCTGATGCATATCTCTCCCCCTCAGCCTGCTGCATCATGCATATTATCAGCTATTGTGCTGTTATCTGCAATACATCTCATTGCAGCCAAGAAGGTGGAGAGCTCCCATCAAGCCGCCATAACCCCATAAACATGCCTCCAGTTCAAAGACAGATAAAGGGAATGTACCTCTGAAAAGTGGAATGAACAGTAGTGCTTTCATGACTTGTGCCACCTATCAGTCTGATGCCAAAAGACTTACAATCTATTAGTTTCATAGCAACCCATGCATTTAAAAAGTTCACATAGCAAGAGATTTAATGTCTGTTTGGGGTGGCATGGAACTGCTGTGTCGTGAAGTGGTGTCTCAGGGTGATCAATTCAGGGACAGGAGGTTAAGTAGTATACAGCAGCTGCACAGGTGAAGTTGTGGCCACAGGCACAGAAAGGAGAAAGATTGAGAGTGTAATGTCTGTTGCTACCATACTTGACAGCTTTTAAAGCAACCTAATGATCAAGGAGCTGGTGCAGTGGCGCACCACTGAGGCATACCGTTATAAGGGTGACTGAGGATGAGTGATTGAAAGTTGAGTGATGCATTGTTAGTGAATGTGACAGGAGCAACCATGAGGAAAGAGTGAGTGAAGAGGGAGTATCAACAGATGGCAACTTCCTGGAGGGTATAGTATGGGAGGATGGGTTTGGATGGGATATGAGGTGTTGCTGAGCAGGCTGATTCCAAGCCACTCCTGTAGTGCAGTGGCTAGGGTTACAGCCACTGATGCCAAGGACCTGGGTGCAGACCTGGTACGCTACTGTTTTTAGTGTGTGTGGTGGGTGTTGTTTGAGAGTGACATTTTTTAATCGTGGGGTTCTGTCCCCTTGAGTTTATTCTCCCTGACACTGGTCTCCCCCTCCTGACAGGCAGCTCCACCTGAGGTGTGTTCCCCCATGAGTTTCTCCATTCCCTGAGATGCTTATAATAATATGTGGGGTGCGGGGGGCCACCCAGCATTTATCTTGAGTTATGTTGCCCTCTTATGGCACTGTATAGTGCTGTTGCTGTGTTGCTCATTCATTCTTGTGGGTGGCAATCGCATATTAAATTTGGCAATATGGACTCACTGTTTGGAGGGTCACGGTTCTGTGTTCGTGATTACTGTATGACATGGAACTGCTGCTTATATTGCCTTCATTTGTGGTATCCTCTGTGCTGACAAATTCCTCAGCTGCTTGGGGTGTGTCAAACAAGTGGGATGGCTGACCCAGTCTTATAATCCATAGCATGTAGGAGTAAAAGTGTGCAAATTCCCATCCCCTACAGTGCAGTTTGGCCTTTACATCAGAATACTTTTGGTGCCATATCTGGTGGCCCCTACTGAAATCCTGAAAGACCAGGACTCAGCTACCCTCCACTTTGAAAGGACCATGTGCTTTAGCTGCCTTCAGTGATATTTCTTTATCTGGAAATCTTAATTATTTTATTAAAACGTGATGAGGGCATACCTTGATTTGGATTTTGGACCAGTTCTATGGGCTCTCTGAATCTCAAAACTTGCAGTGTCAGGTCTGAGTTGGAATTTTTTGTCAGTCAGCATTATGTTCTGTCTTGGGTATTTGCCCTCCAGACCCTCAGGGTTCCCTGTCAGCATGAGGTTTGGTCAATGGTGATTTTGGTTTTATACACAGCTCGCTCATGGACATTAGGTTGGTTACTTTAAGCTCAGCTCGCTCACATGCTAATTTTGAAACAGTGACTTCAAGCTCACTGATTCTGTACTCCATCTCATCTATCCTGCTGCCATGAGCCACTGAGGTTTCTGCCAAGCCAGTGACCACTGTTAGGAGGTGAGCCATTTGGGCAGTGAGAGTTGCATAGCCTACCTTTACCACTGCTGTAAATTTGAGGTCAAAATTTGTAAGGAAGCTGTAACTTTCTCCGACATTGATTTATTTGGTTTTGGCTCAGATGCGGCAGTATGGGAGAAGGTTCAGCTTTCTTGTGCTGTCAAGGACAATGTTATAGCACATTCAAAAGTTAGCTTGGCCTGCTACTTGCTCCATTTTGTGATGCCTTCTAGTAGAGTGCAGTAAAGGTTTTGTGATATATTTTGACCAATGTGGTTACATGATTTTTATAGCCTATTTCAAAGAGGAAAGATATTTAAGGGATATGACATGGCCTCACTGAAGATATCATATTTATCTTCAAGAGAGACCACTGATATTATGATATCTCATGAGTGGTAAAGCCACAAGTGATATATCCTAATGTCAGTAGCCTGTCATTAGAATAAATATGATATCTTCAGTTAGATCATGTCATGTTCTGTTTTCACAGACATATGCTGTTTGGAAAATGATGGTGAAAATTTTGACACCTGAGTATTTGAAGTTCAGTCATAAAGGACAGATAAACAGGCCGCATTTTTGAAATAAAGAGTTTTAAATGTCTTTGGTTTCCTGTGTTATTCCTTGATGATCCTTGATGATTTTTTTAGTTGGTTTTTCTTTCTGTTGTTGTCTCTGCTGTGCTGCCCCCGTGTCTTTAATGGCTGTGTTTGCCTGGTGCTCAATACTGTATCCTGGCTGACTTCATTTGCCAGCTGTTTTGTCCATCTCACTTACCCTCCTCCTTCCAACCCAATGACTGGAAATAGTGTACTTTTTTTGCTCACTTCCTTAGCAGAGCAGGCATGACCAAATAGCTTAAAAGTACAGCGCAGACCTGCAGGGGAATGTCAAGTTGAAGCTCAGAAGTCAGAAGGACTGGTGACAGGCAGCTGGGCACTGGAAAAATGTTTAGATTAATGTTGGACTTGCAGTCAGTACAGCCAGCCGCGCTTGAAAATGAAATGTGTGGTAAGTGAATTTAAATGAATTCAATTAAATAAAAACAGTCCACTTGTAAGTGTTTTGGAATTCAAAGAAAGAGTTTAATTACAGCTCTTAGAATTGCACTGTTTGGGTACAGGTTTTTGTTTTGGATAGGTTCAGGAAGGCAGACACGCTGACAATGGGCAGCTGGGAAATATGCAAGTCGTCACACTCGGATTTGGAATGGCCAGCTGCCTGAGAAATTAAATAGTGTATATAAAGTAGAAAAATAGGAAGGGGTGTAGTGAAAATGCCAGGATAACACCTAGAAATATGTTTGAGATGTAGAACAGCTCTCAGAGCTGTGCAGCCACTCTCAGAGTTACAGGGTTCTGCTCTGCACTTTCATTTCTGTGCTTGAGTGCTCATTCTTGTATTTATGATGTATGGGAAATATATATATATAGATATTGGATTAAAATACAATACCTTTGAACTATGAGAGCATTTAAAAAGGTTCCACACCAGATATGCAGAAAATAGTAAGCAGCATCCATGTACATTTTGGGAAGAAAAAGAAAGAAGAAGAAAAAAAAGACATTAGATAGAGTGCTGTACAGGTCAAGGTGTTGCAATCCATAATTGGCTATTAAAATACAAAAGCAAAGCTATTTTACAAAGCTACAGCCAATACTGGATACAGTGCAAGCATAAGGCAAGGTGTTACCAGACATAGGTGGTACCTACATACAAAAGCAAGACTATTTTAACAATAACTACAGGCAGCGTTGTGATGCAGGATTAAACAACTTGCACAGCAGGTGACAACTCTTAGTAGCAGTCAGAAATTAGGCCTAGTCGAGGAGGCAGCAGGAGGAGAGCAATAGGGGAAGAGGTTATCGAATAGAAGTGAGGAGTGAGGTGTTGGGATGGGAATAGTTGGAGGGATGAAGAAGAGACATGGGTGGCAGTTTAGCTGCCAAGTGCAACAAAATGGGCAGAAAGTTTATGTGTGGAGCTATACTGGGGGAGAGCACACTTGTCCCAACTTAGGTGTGGCATGAGCCCATGTGATGGATGTGCTATTTACACTAAAATGTCTTGCTCTTCTCTCTCTCTCTCTCTCTCTCTCTCTCTATATATATATATATATATATATATCTATATAAATATAAATATATATATGTGTGTGTGTGTATATATATATATATATATATATATATATATATATATATACACATATGCTACCTCTGGCTGAAAGCTGCAATACTGAACTTAGGATCTGCAAGAAAGCAAGTCATGCTCACAGCAGAGGGAGGTGAATCTTACTTAGCAATTTACAATTGTTCTTTGGTTTATAGCAGATTCATCAGAAAAGCTAATATTCTTCAGGTGGAGGCTACTTCTAGCTGAAAGGTGAAATAAGGAACTTAGAATTATCAGGAACGACAGTCTTGCTCTCAGCAGAGGGAGGTGTACCTTACTTTACTTGTTACAATTGTTATTATTGTTTTCAGTGCAGGGACTTGCAATACTGCTTTGCAGATTGGGAGTTTAAACCAAGAGGGATTGAAATACTGTTTACTGTGTCTGTCCTTGTGAAAGCTGACTTGTTTTGGTGCTGATTGCTTTCAGAGCACAAATCAACAGGCTGTATTGGGGCTGGGAGGTTTACCTGTGTCTGACTCGGATGTTTGGATTTTTCTCTGTTTGATTAGCAGGGTATTTTCTCTGTCAAATTGTTGTGTAGGGCATCTTGCTGGCAGGAAGGTCAACACTCATCCAAGCAGTGGGTCAGAGCTTTTAGCTGATTGTTTCATGAGGGCACAGTTTAGGCCCAAACCCAACCCATCCCCTCACCCCACCCACCCTGATAACATGTCTTTTATACCTGGTGTTCTGACATCACTTCCTCAAGAGGGTGAGGAGCATAACACTGTTATGTCCTTTCTAGCACACTGCCTTGACAATATAAGCATACTGTACACATTGTATTATATATATATCTATATATATATATATATATATATATATATATATATATATATTTATATATAATAAACAATCACACACACACACACACACAAAATAAATTAAACAAGATAAACAAGAAGGTAGACAGACATGTGGGGTGTAGTGCAATGTAATGGCTGTGGGGCAGAAGTCTTCCAAGAGTCTTTCTGGAGGCTGAGATGCTTCCCTATTTGCAGACAACTCTTTGCCATGAGGGAGGATGTTGCCCATCTTCAGGCCACACTGGACAGTAGTAAGGGAACCTCCCCCATCCAGGGAGCACCAGAGCCACCACAGCTACCTCAGAGGTTGTGAAGAAAGCACAGCAGTTGGACCACTGTGGGCTCAGGGAGGGTGAGGGTGGTGGAACAGAGGTACACCCTGTCAATTGTATCACTCCACAATCCATACACCATTCTGACGGAGCAAAGTTCCCTATGGATGCATCCACAGAGGAGACTAAGGAGATTGTGGACAACTGTCTCAAGAGAGCCCCACAGGAAGGAGGTAGAGGACACCACAGGTAAAGGAAGTAGCTCCTGGTTGTGGGACTCAATCATTAGGGGGACAGAATGGGGAGAGCAGGGAAAACTGACGTAAGGTGCCTGCCTGGTGCCATGGCTTGGAGGGACAAGAAGCGCATCCTCAGGATCACGAGAACAGCTTCACAGAAGACTGATCTGGATGTCATTGTCCACCTAGGGACGAATGACTTGACTCAACATGGGATTAGAGTGGTGCAGGAGGAGTTTGTGGAGTTGGGGAGGGGCCTAAGGCAAGTAGCACACAGAGTATCCTTCTTGGAGGTGCTGCCTGTCTATGGCAAGGGTGAGGTGAGGGTACTTCACACCATTCAATTCAATGAATGGTTAAAAAAATGGTGCAGTGCACAGGGGTTTGGCTTCATTGGGGACTGGGGTTCCACCTGGAGGGATACCAGCCTATACTGGCAGGATGGTCTGCATCTGTCCATCGAACAGTATGGTTCACAATAAACACAGCAGTAGAGTCAAGCCATACAAAGGCTAAGGTACTGGACTTCAGGAGGGCTGGCTTTGCCGAAATGGGTGAGTGCTTAAGGAATGCACTAGCAAATGGGCAGGAAGGAGGGTGGAGGAACAATGGGGAAAAATCAAAACTGCCATCAAAGAGGCAACAAGCCTTTGTGTGAAGCAAATAAACAAAACAAAACGATGTAAGAAATCACTGTGGTTCTCAAAGGAGGTGGCAAGGAAGGTTATGGAGAAAAAGAAAGAATTCAGGAAGTACAAGCAATCACAGAAGGAGCAGGACAGAGAATTGTATCAGTTAAAGCAAAAGAAGCTGGGAAGGCAGGTCACAACAGCAAAGGCCCAAACCGAGGAAAATAAAAAGATAGCCAACACAGATAAGAAGGGGGATAAAACCTTTTATAGGTACATCATGGAGTGAAGGAAGACCAAGGGAGGGATAGTGAGGGCTTAATAAAGGGGAGGGGAGGGTGACTGTGAAAAGGCAGAGATTCTAAACAAACATTTTTCCTCAGTATTCACAAATGAAGAGGGGGGGGTACCTAAACCAAATAACAGAAACACTCTGGATACAGAAGTTGATACCAGCCCATTTACAGAAGAAAGGGTTCTGAAAGAACTCTTAAAACTGAAAGTGGACAAAGCAATGGGGCCTGATGGGATTCATCCCAGAATTCTAAAAGAACTAAGGGTAGAACTAGTGACACCACTGACTACCCTCTTTAACAAAGCATGGGAGGATGGGGTAGAACCTGAGGAATGGATGAGGGCAGATGTGATTCCAGTTTACAGAAGTGGGAGCAAAGCAGAAGCAGGCAACAACAAACCTGTTAGTTTAATTTCAGTGATAGGGAAATTGATGGAATCACTTCTGAAGGAAAGAACTGTCTAGTACCTAGAGGCCAGAGGGGCACAGGACCCAAGGCAGCTTGGATTCACAGTGGTCAGGTCCTGTCAGATGAATCTAATCAATTTCTTTGACTAGGTGACCAAAGTAGTAGATCAGGGAGGGGCTGTGGACATGGCCTACCTAGACTTTAGCAAGGCATTTGACACAGTCCCACAAAAAAGATTAATATACAAGTTAACCAGCCTGGGAGTGGGTCCCAAGGTGGTAGCCTGGATAAAGAATTGGCTGGAGAACAGGACACAGAGGGTAATTGTAAATGAAGTCCACTCTGAAGAAAGGGGGGTTACTAGTGGGGTGCCGCAGGGTTCAGTACTAGGATAGGTCCTCTTCAATGTCGTTATAAGTGACATTGCAGAGGGACTGGAGGGAAATGTATGTCTCTTTGCAGATGACACATAGATCTGCAACAGAGTTGATACACAAGGTGGGGTGGAAAGGATGAGAAGGGACTTGGCAAGGTTGGATGAATGAGCAAATGTATGGCAGCATAGATTCAATGCTAAGAAGTGTAAAGCAATGCACCTGGGAAACAAAAACCCAGGGGAAGAGAACACAATGGTGGGTGAGACACTAACAACAACAAAAATGGAAAGGGACCTGGGGGTAGTCATATCAGATGACCTATATGTGGGCAAGCAATGTGAGAGAGCAGTAAGGAGGGCTGGGGGGATCCTGGGATGCATAGGGATAGGCATCACCAGCAGAAAACAGGAAGTTGTTATCCCTCTGTACAGACAGCTGGTGAGTCTCCATCTGGAGTACTGCGTGCAGTTCTGGAGACTCAATCTCTGCAAAGACATAAACAGGATGGAGGCAGTCCAGAAGAGGGCAACTAAAATGGTGCAGGGTCTGCACCGGAAGACATATGAAGAGAGTCTTAAGGAGCTTAATATGTATAGCCTCAAGGAAAGGAGGGAGAGGGGGGACAAGATAGAAACTTTGAAGTACCTCAAGGGAATCAACAACGTCCAAGAGGGTAGCATCTTTCAGAAAAAGAGGTGTGCAAGAACAAGGGGGCACAATTTTAAGATAGAGTGGGGGTGGCTCAGAGGTAATGTAAGGAAATATTTTTTCACAGAGAGGGTTGTGGATGCATGGAATGGCCTTCTAGAGGAGGTTGTGCAGTCAAAAACAGTGGTAGAATTCAAGCATGCATGGGACAGCCATAAGGCAATTCTAGGGGTTGGGGGTAGGAAGAAGTAGGCTGTTGGTTAACTAGGATCTGCAGCTTATCCATTAGGTAGGGAAATAGGCAGACTGGGTGGCCAAGCGGTCCTTATCTGCTGTCAAATTCTTTGTTTCTATTTATATATATACACTGTATGCTTATGCAATAGACGTGGACATAAATCCTATGTGATAAATGTGAGCTACTATGAGATAAATTCAAAATTTTACATTTATACACATAGTAGATGCATCATCACATATTTATATATGTAGTAGATGTGTCACAGTCACTCTGGAACTCATTTAGAATGTGCAGCCTCAGTACCAGTACTAACTTTATTCAAATGCAAATAACTTTAAAATGAAAAAAAGATAGCATAGTGCTTTGAGCATGAAAGTTGTGCAGCACAAAATTATCTACAAAATGAGTGGTGTTTCATTTATAGATACCTTATAGGTTATTTTATAATTAGCAAAAAAGAGCAGAAAATGCAATTTTTTGTTAACTTTTTTTGACAAACATATGCAAAAAAAAATAAACAATCAAAAGCATATGTCCCTGCACTGACAGAAAGCATCCCTATTGCATAAATGAAATATACAATGGTGAGCTGTAAGATAAATGATTTGTCTATACTCATGCTGTTTGACCTCAGATATCTCACTCGTGGCTTATGGCACTCGTAAGGTTACCCGATATCAAACAGCACTTGTGTAGATAAATCATTTATCTGACAGCTCACCATTGTATATCCCATATATATATGGGATATGCAGGGGTTCAGTGTGTGATGACCTCATGAGTGCCGAAGGCATGAGTGAGAGTTATGAGAGGTCACTGGAAACTGTACAAGATAAATGCATCATCACACACTGAACCACTGTATATTCTGTTTATGCAATAGGTTTGGATGTTGTGTGAACATTTTGATTTTGGTAGGTGTAAATAATTTGTCAAAAAAGGGAAAAGAAAAATTAATTTCATGCTGTTTTTGACTAATTATAAAACAAAATGGTGTCTATAAATAAAACACCACTCATTTTTTAGATATCTTTGTGCTGAACATTTTTCATACTCACAGTACCATGCTACCATTTTTTGTTTTAAAGTTATTCACATTTGTTTGTCAAAAAAGCGAACAAAAAAATTACATTTTCTTCTGTTTTCTTGCTAATTATAAAAAATATATAAGGTATCTATAAATGAAACACCACTCATTTTAAACATAATGGTGTGCTGAACAATTTTCGTGCTCACAGTACCATGCTATCTTTTTCTGTTTTAAAGTTATTCCTATTTGAATATGGTTAATACTGCGTCTGAGGCCGAACAGTCTAAATGAATTCTGTAGAGAACTGTGTAGATAAATGGGAGACTATGGTGATAAATAAATTTATCACCATAGTATCATAGATAAATGGTTTTATTCTACAGTTTTATCATGACCCCAGTTGTGTGTGTGTGAAAATATATATATATATATATATATATATATATATATATATATATATAGGATACATGATGGGCAGGAGTGGGATATGGAAAATATTTTCACTCCTGCAGAGTGAACTCTGTATTATTACGAGTGCCAAAGGCATGAGTGAGAATGCACAACTCACTCCGCAGGAGTAAGAATATTTTCCATGTCCCATGATCTGCACATCATGTGTGCGATTTATACCACAGGGATAAGAGCTTTAGGAACATTGTTTGTATTTCTGTGTGTTTCCTGCTCATTCTGTTTGGGGTGTGTGTGTGTGTGTGTGTGTGTGTGGAGTGTGCGTGTGTGTTCTGAATGAACTAGGAGTGAGAAACACAGGTGAGTGTGTTTTGCAAAGCTAACTGAGTGATTCAGAGGCTCAGTGAGAAAGACAAACTGCTGCAGGTAGCACTGAGAAAGAGAAACTGCTTTATAAAAGTTTCATTTACAATTCAGGTTGTTTTGAAGCTGAGATCAGCACAGTAATGGACTAGGAGTGTTAAAAACTCAGTGGGGCACAGGTGAGAGTGTTTTTCAAAGCCAATTGAGTGAGTTGCAGTGAGAACGAAACTGCAGAAGGTAGCTCCGAGAGAAAGAGAGAAATGGCTTTGTAAAAGAGTTTAATTTAGAATTCAGGTTGTTTTGAAGCTGAGATCAGCACAGTAATGGGCTAGGAGTGTTAGAAACTCAGTGGGACACAGGTGAGAGCATTTTGCAAAACTAATTGAGTAAGTTGCAACTTTAGGCCCTGTCCACACTACACCACTCCGGCCCGGCAACGGATGCAATCCATTATGGCCGGGGAGCGGTGCAGTGTGTCCACATTGCGGCGGTGTCCGTTATGGAACCGGTACCACCAGTTCACACTAGGGGTGCCAGGCAACCGTTATGGCGGCACCCGTTCCCAGGATGCAGCTTCCGCTGCGCTACGGGCCTTGCAGTGGACCGTTACCACGCGTCCACACTTTACCCATTAATGTTACTGAGGCATAACCAGTTTCATAACTGTTGTTGAAACCACTTCATATGTGGTTTCTACAATGGTTACGAAAACGCCTTCTGTAACATAACAGGTGTAAATGCAAACCATTGCGGTAACGGTTTGGGCACTCTGTAACATTACAGAAGCGTAGTGTGGACAGGGCCTAAGTGAGAAAGAGAAACTGCTATCTGAAGCAGTTTCCTTTAGAATGTAAGCTGCAGTGCAGATATTCTCACTCTGGTGACATCAGTAGAGTGAGGATAAATGTGATATCCTCACTCCGGTGACATCAGCAGAGTAAGGATAAATGTGATATCCTCACTCTGCTGATGTCATCAGGATTTTTCCTCACTCCAGAGAAAATAACACAGGTTATCCTACTGAGAAAGCTGTCACCCCTGTGGTGTGTGTGTGTGTGTATATATATATATATATATATATATATATATATATATATATATATATATATATATATATATGTATATATGGGATATATGGGATACATGATGGGCAGGAGTGGAATATGGAAAATATTCTCACTGCCTCAGAGTGAGGCATGGATATCCCATGATTGGGATAGCCATGCCTCATGATGCAGGAGTGAGAATATTTTCCATATTCCACTCCTGCCCTTCATGTGTGTGATTTATACAATAGGCAAGGAGTGTTATTGTATGGTTGTGATATTTAAATAATGTGACTGAGGTCTGTTTTGTCATTATTACTTCTTAAGTTGGTGTTCTTACTCAGTGATTTAGCTGCTGTGTGTCAGTCTGCTCAACTGTGTGATAGCGATCGATGATGCTTTTGAATCCTCTGTTGTGATTGGTTGCTATGGTGTGTAGTGGTTTCTTCATTGTGCTTGTAGTGGATGTGGAGTTTATTCTTTAGTTGGTGCCATTAGGTGTCTGTTGGGGGACTGAGTGATTTTATTGGTTTGGTGGTGTTTGGGGTTGGGATGTTTGTGGGATGTTTACTTCTGGAGTGCTTCCGTGACTATCGGTGAAACGGGACTGTTTATTGTTTTGGTGCAGTGTGAATAACATTTATTTATTGATGAGATTTTTTTTTTGTATGTTGGTAATGCTTAGTACAACAGTACTTTAGTTCTTTAGCCCTCTGTGTGTAGCAGCTTGCAAGAAAGGATGTCAACATGAAGATGTTGAGGGAGGTGGAGATGTGGCAGAAATATCCAAGGATTACAGAGGAAAACATATACATGTGGGACTGAGGAGCTTCACTGGTTATTCAGTCTGTGTGCTGAGCTGCTTTGATGGCTTTCTGGGAAGAGACTTGTAGTGTTGACATGTGGAAAAGAAGGTAGAATATTTATTATTTGTTTTCTTGTGATGGGTCTAGCAGTGGCTCGTTATCCTTCTCAAACTGAGAATAGCTCAAGAAAATCTCTTGTTCCACATTGATTGTTTTCAGTGGACAATGTCATTTTAGTTTATTCATCCGTGATGCTTCTAAAGGTTTAGGAATTAATTTTGAAAAGCTCATTGTAGAAAAATGCTGTATTTAGTAAGATTTTTTTTTCAACTGCTAAGTGTTACTCCAACTACACTGCTTTCAGGTTCTGGCGTTTTAGAAACTGCAAGCAAAACTTGCACACTATACAGCTGGTATGTCATTAGGTAGATCGAACATTTCAGTTTCACATTTAAAACAGGTTCCAGCTTTCACTGTCTGATTGATGTTGGAGTGATAATATCAGGAGATGACATAGCTACAGTAGGTGTAAATGGATTTATTTTCACTTCAACTATGTCATCACCCATTTATCTCACAGGGGTGAGAATACATGATTTTAGTCTCATTCAATACACAAGACCCCTATTGTATAAATACATACATATATATATATATATATATATATATATATATATATACACATTTATAAAATGTGTGGGGAAAATACTCTCTGCCGGTTGCCTGAAACACATCACATGACCATGCATATATCAGTGCATGACCGCATGTCTGTACTTTCACCCCCCTCCAAAACCATTTTAGCCTTTTTATAAGATAGACAACCCACTGAAGGGTATGTGGTCGCAGTCTGATGTACGCACGCCTTGGGTGGTCAAACACACAAAAAGACGTGCTTATATCAGAGCGTGACTGCACACCTTACAGTGGCTTATCTATTACATATATACATATATTTATACATTTTAACGTGAATAGCACACCCATCAAGTGAGCTCAGGCACCACACAATATAAAATAAATGCAATTATATAAAAATATTATAGATAAATAGATAAACTGATATACAGCACAATTAAAATTAACACACCCAGAAAGTCAAAAACTGACATTTAAACTCATGCATCTGCAAATGCCTCCTGGAACAAAGCTATCAGTAGCTGGGTTTTGAAACATGGTACCACTGGGGCCATTCACATTCTACAACCACACAGTGAACATAGCAAGTCAGGCAAAACTTAACTAGAGACAAACCAGAGACAAACCAGAGCAAAGCCAATGGAGCTGACAACAATGTGCATACATATCCCCTGCATGTCACAGGTTCCTGTCACTTCTGCTGAAAAAGACACTTGTGCAGATCCCAGCTAGCCTTATTCTAATGTTACCCTTGATTGCACAATAATTTTCCCTGATTTTTAAAGGTGTTTTAGGGACTCAGATCAGTTGTCTTGTATGTCTGCCATTTTTTTTCTTTAGTTTCCTGTGACTGATTTCACTGGAGGATTGGGTACAAGGACTGGCAGTTGTTCTCTTCTTGTTGTTTTGATCAGCAGAACTGTAGCCACTTCCCTACTGTCAGAATTTCCATTCATCTGCAGTGGATGGAAGCTGTGCACTCCTTGGCACTGTGCACTGCATTTCTGTAAAAGTAATCATTAATTATACTAGAAGCAAATCTCCACAGTCCCTCAGAATGTCTTCAGGCGAATAACCTGGCATAATAGCCCATAATATTCACCTGAAGAAGGGACCTGTGGGTCCCTGAAAGCTTATGAATAATATAATTTTTGTACAAGACATATGCTGGTCCAATAAAAGGTATCAAACTATCCAGTGACTCCTGTTTTCTAAGGACCAATATGGCTAAAATCTCTTCTTACTATGCACCGTAGGCAAAGCTCTTCAATTATCCAGTAACTACCTGACTTGAATACAAATAACTCTAAACTATAACCTTTTGGATCTAAGCAGCAATTCTACTGTACAGGATTATTACTAATCTTAGTAGATGTTTACTGTCCTGCTAAAAACTCCTTGAGACATATTGACAGCTGTCAATGCCCAGAGGTTGGGTTCATAATTTTAGGCATAAAATAGGGTGTTGACACTGTTTTAACACAAAATGTAATTGCATGTAAAATAATGTGAGCTATTCAGAGTAAATGTGCTTCCACACGTATGTAGTACCATTATCAAACCTGCTGAGTTGACTATTATAGCTGACATATAGTATATGTGCATTATGGTGCACCACAATTTTTGAATTAAAAAGAAACATTTAATTTAAACTAAACAGAATGATGACCTCTCTCCCCAAACTTCAGATAAATAGGGCTAAAATCCATCATTGCAGTGCCACTGAATTAGTCAAGTATGAATGCTTCATTGATTTATTTATTTAGTTTCTGTTGAGGAAAGGAGGACTATGCAATTTGGTCTATTTTCAACCTCAACCCAGCAGTGGGAAGGGGGTGATACAGGTGGAAGCCAATTGAAATTGAACCAGCTTAAGTTGTTGGTCATATCTTGTAGTGAATGGGAGAACTTTGGCCTGGACACCGAGAAAATTCCCCTACTCTTTTTAAGAAGTGCCACTAGAATGGGCAGACAGGACTTCAGTATAGCCCCCCCTCCCCCCCGCATGCTGCAGTACAGTGTCAATTTTTGGATTTTATGCCAAGTTCTTGGTGTGGTGCTAGAACAAGAACCTTCTGATCTTGTAACCTCAGAGGCTAAACTTTCTCATTTACAACCAATGTTTCCCAACTAATCAGAAATGTTACTGGTTTTCATGTCAGCCTAATAATACATATTTAGTATGTCAACAGGGCACACTAGATGGATGTGTTTGTTTTTCTGTTCTTATATTTCTCTGTTTCTGTGTTAGCAGTTGTATTGGTCCATGCATAATAAGAATAAGTAGGCAATTTGATACCTTTTTATTGGATAAATAAGTAATTTCCAGTACACTGTTTTCCAGGCCTCACACTGTTCTTTATTTGATGGCAGTTTTGGAAAAAAGCAAGTATTAAATAGAGTGGCTATTGCTACCCTCTTTTATTTATTTTTTTATTATTTAAAGTTTTGTTTACCAGGTAAACAATATGAGCCAAGGCCCTTTTTCAAATGCCACCCAGGACCATAATCTATGTTACAGTCAAGATGTAATACACAAAATCATATACACAATACAATCATACAAATATAGCAATATACTTATAAACAATAATCTAATAAAGATTACACACTACTAAACTTAAAAAAAATGAAGTCTCAGTTCCTGACAGCATTTAACATATTTACAAAAGGAAGGTGATATATGGTTTGCAAAAGAATGACCACTACCAGGTGTGAGAGACTTTTTACCACAGAATAATGCAGCTTTCAGAAGTAGGTTCAGTCTCTGGCTTAGGTAGCAGGGATACCCTCTATATGATTACCTTCTACAGCAGCTCAGCTCCATGGCCTTGGCTATATGGGTCATCACATACAGCCAGTCAGACTGGTGTAAAATAAGAATGCTTTTTGTGTCTCTGCAGCTATGAGAGGTAGCTGAAGAGTTGGCCAAGGGAGAAAGTAAGTAGGATTAATCAGTTAAAATAGCCATTGCAACCACATCTGCAAGAGGCCACTCTGGCCTGTTACTTCACCCCTTGGACTGTAGAATCTTCCTCTTGATTGGTCTGCCTATTAAACAGGAGAAGCTTGCCAGGCACAAGTGTAGATTTAGAGGCAGAGCAATTTCTCTGAGGGTTTCCCTTTGTGGAGTTCATATGATATGTTCTTTGGTGGTAAAAAGGGCAAATATAAGCAGAAGTGGAGACTTGACCAATGGAAGACAGGAGGAATAATTCACCTAACCTGGAGTCAGTGAGTAATCCATACAGATGGGACAGTTACCCTTGTCAGCATGATTTACATACTATGGAAGGAGGCCCTGGTCCTAGCCAAAGGTTAAAAGATTTTGGGGCTGGGGTCAATAGCCTGTGAAGGAAATTCTACAACTTTGCACTGGGAATGCTTCTAACCCCCTTCCCCTTCCCTTCATTCTATTCAATTTGGGCTGACAGATAAGGTTTTATTTGGACTTCTATGGCTGCACTTAGGGCCAGCAGGGACTACAGAATGCAGCATGGTACCAGTTGCAGAGGAGTTGAGTACATTTATGGGTTGTTCTTCACCAGGTGTCCTGTGCTATATCTAGGTAAACTGGGGCTTTCTCTGCTGCAAAGTATTGCAACAGACAAAAATAAGTAAGAGTGTTTCTTGCTGCAATGTTGCTCTGCATTGAGATATTAACAGTCCAAACAGAAAAAAAAGCAGATAAACAACAATAACCTCCCCATGGGTATATAAATAGGCATGACACTCTACATGTTGCAAAAATCTCTTTATTGTTCCACATATTCTGTGCAAAAATAATAATTTGTGCAACTCTTGCCAGTGCAGATCCCGACACACTCTCAAACCAAACACTCCACACTTATGACTGAGTCCTTCATCAGAGGTGATGAGTATTGGTTAAGCTCTCATAAATACCCCATAACTACAGGGTGTTTCAACCAATAAGTAGACACTGTAACAATTTGCAAAATCCAACATTTAAAACAAGCAGTGTGAAAAAAAATCCAGCTACCTTAACTAAGTATGTATTCATTTAAATGTTTAACCAGGAAATACTGTACATACTGAGCTTATAACAGCTCATTTCCAGATGTGTCATCGGGGAGAGTGGAGAAGGAGATAGCTGAACAATATAATTATTAAAAATACAAGCAGTCAAATACAAAGATATATACATATACAAGCAGAATCACAAATATAGAAGCAATTTAGTAAGAAATGCAAATTAGAAAAATATATATAACAATCTCTTATACGTCAAGAAGGGATAAAGTAGTGAAACAGCATAAAACAAGGCAACACTAGAGACAGAAATTAAGAAGAGGAACCAGTAGCAAGTAGTGAGGGAGTACAAGGAGAACAGGGTCATATATACTTGTAGGAAAGATAACAATAGTCATAAAGAAGAGAATTTAGGGGGGAAGGTGAAGAGGCAGAATGAATAGAAAGGAGGAGAGAGTACCAACGTTTAGGAAAGTGGTAAGAAAAAGCAGATTGACCAGCAGTAGAGTTTCTAGGAGGAGAGGAGAGAGAGAGAGAGAGAGAGAGAGAGAGAGAGAGAGAGAGAGAGAGATGTAGTGCTGCAGAGAGGGGTAGGAGGAAGAAGAAGGAGGAGATAAGAGGGATCTGGATAAGCGGGAAGGGAGCCAAACCAGAAATGAATAAAAAAGATACAAAGGGAAATCACCTAGCATCAAGAGGGGGAGAGAAAGGACTGAGTAATGGGAGCAGTGGTGAGTATAAGGTGAGCAATCTAAAGTTAAATGACACAAAGAATGAAAAAGGGGTCCTGTCTGACAAGACAGGATTTAGGAGCACTACTGTAGATTAAGTCACCATAGTCCAAGACTGGAAGGATAATTTCTAATACAATTTCTCAGCAGGCAAGTAGTGGAATATTCACTTTATTTCTGTACAAACACCTAGGCTAGGATGAAACTTATAGTGAACTGCATCAATGTGCACTGAGAAATCAATGTGCAGGTCATGGCAGACCCCAAGGTACTTAAAAAGGGAAGTATCTTCAATCATAGTACCAACAGGGGCATAACATAGAAGGAAAGAAGTGATTTTGGCAAGCCTCTGGATACCAAAGTCACTGAGACTGTTTTTTTGGTATTAAGAGATAACTGGTCATCCCTATCTAGGAAGTTTCCTACAAATTATTATGTATAAGACAGAATTTACAGGGTGTCTGCAGAAATGGTTAAAACTTTCTAAGGGGCATATTAGCTGTATGTACATGGAGTTAAAGAAATTATTTTTAACCAACTGGGATTCCCACAGATTGAAATAAATAACAGATATGCAATATGAAATAGATGAGGATGGGTGGGATAGATGTTGTGTAGCTGCTCATACAACATCTCCTGACCCTAAACTTCAATTGATATAAAAAAAATTATGAAGATGGCATCATACTCCAGTGCAGTTGGCCAGATTGGGTCTCTTGGGTTCAGATTCATGTTGGCGTTGCCATTATGTGCCAGGATCCATTTTTCATACCTTATGGATGTGTGCATTGTTAAAATATTGGTGGAATACAATTCTGGATTGTTTGGAAGATGTTCTGCAAATTCCCATTCAGCAGTCTACAGTGTTTTGGGTTGTGGGGGACCCGAGTCAGTTAGAGGACTCCTCTAAACAGTTCAAGGGGTTTCTTTAAGCTGTAGACTTAGAGGCTAAGTGGCTTTTGGTTTTAAACTGGTGATCTCAGACTCTTCCATCTTTTCAGAAGTGGAAGCAGGTACTACTTAAGGTTGCCTGCTTTTATAGGGCATTATTTCAAAGGTGGGCAGCTTTACCCAGATTTTACAAGGCATGGGGAAAATGGTTACATCACTGTGGAGTACAGAATGGGGATTTAAATTAAGATTGCTTCTGAACAGTACACTCTGTTTTTCTTTTTATTATGGAGGTAGGTGATGGGGGGGAGGGAACAGCACACTAACTATTTTAGTGTTGGGAGACCCATGGTTGTATCTTTTCTCGTGTTTGCATTGGGTCATTTCACTCACCTGTGGTATTTTATTCTGCAATGTTTGGCTTTATGATATGGCTGATGTTGTACTGTTTCACTGAATAAGCTGTATGGTTCAATAAAAATAATTATATACAAAAAAAAGAGATAATTGGTTAGACCTGAACCAGGGCTAAATGTTGTCAAAATCTAATTGTAGCTGGGAGGAAAGGTTAAGGGGAGAGGAGCCAGATGCAAAAAGAACTGGATCATCAGCATACACATGAATGGTAACACTCTATATGAGCACCTATTATTGAACAACTCAGTATGAGTGACTCAATAATAGTGCTTGGAAGTAGAGTGAGTGGAGAAAGAAGTCATTATATTCTGTATAGTGAGTGTAGCAGGGAGCTACACTTGCTAGAGCAGGATATAGCATGATGGTTGGGCTAGCACTGCCGAGTGGGCCGTGTAGCATGGCGGTATATATTACTACCCCCGAAGTGAGCAACCCAGGTTCATGTCTAGTAGCTGAAAGAAAGTATTTTAGTTTTTCAAATCTTTATGTTTTCCCCTAACTCTGTGCCCCCCATGGAGTTGATTATTTTTATTTTGGGGGGTGCAGGGTTAGGGGAATAAGCCCCCCACATAAAATACATATCTTTTCTTTTTTTGAGTTGAAGTAAGCAACCATCACTAATTGCAATGGTCACTGTACTGTCCATCTCCCTTTGTCTGCCGGGAGGTTCTTCTCTTGTGCTTTGTAGTTGGCACTCATTAGGGGTCACCGTTATCACATAAAACCCACATGAATGGATGCAGATGAACAGACAGAGGGTAGGTCATTAAGGAATATGGAAAAGAGAAAAAGACCCAGTACAGATCTTTGAGGGACACCTCAGCAAATGGGAAGTAAAGGTGAAATGGATTTTCTTATCTGGACAGCTTGGGACTTGCTTTCAGTGTAAGAACAAAATCAACTTTCAGAATACTTGGAGCAGCCAGCAGCTTTTAGTTTGTTCAGAAGGAGGGGATATTCCATAGTGTCAAAGACTATAGCAAGATCAACAAAGATGGCAGAAGTAATCAGACCTTGCTCCGTACCTGTAAGTATGGAGTCACTGAGCCAAAGGAGGGAAGTGGAAGTGGAAGTGGAATTATCATGTCATAAAATGTATTTAAACATCATAGCATTTGTCAGAATCTGAGCTGTCCTATATTATTCATCTTCCTCAGGAAAGGAAGCCTCAGCATCATAGTGAACTTAAATACCAATCTACAGGAACTGATAACAACTTTAAACATCAAGTATTGTGAACAATTTTAAGAAAGACAGAAAATAGTGTTTTTAATACTATCTTACTGAAGCAGACTAATTCTGCAAGAAATTATGAACATCATGAACTCAGTATACCCTGCTTTGTTTATCCATGCTTAAGAATTAATTCAGAATCATAAAAAAAAATGAAAAACAAAACATTAATTTTAACAATAAAAAGAGACCTACTTATCCATTGTACCATATGATCTTAACAATAACTAGTTCCAAACAAACAGACTTCACTGTTAATTCAATGGGCATGCATCCAATACAGAACATTTAGAACTATCATTACATACAGAAGATAAACTGATCCCAAATGTTTAAATATGTATTCCAGAGAATTTGTAATGGGTTTTTTTTGAAAGAAAACCAAATGCACATTCAGATTTCTCATTTAAACAAGGATAATTTAATGTCCCCAATTCATAAATCCAGAATTGCTCCCTCCAGTACTGTTTGTCCTCAAAGTCACCTCAAACTTGACATTTAAAAACATGTTCAGTTCCAATAGCATGTATGGTACAATATGTTCATTGTTATCTGGAGCAGTCCAAATATGAGATGAAATAATACAATACAAACATAAACCAAATTTTCTGACTGAATAGCTGTCAAATGCTCCCTTAATAAGAATCTTTAATTTCCACTTGGTGCAGCAAATATAAAAACTACTGCAGGAGCAAGTGAGATAAATCCTGTGTGTTGCAGCTGATACAACTGCTGATTTATACTACCTTACCCTTTTACAGATTCACCAGATGGTCTGTCTCTAGAATAGTTGCAAATATTTTCCACATTGCACCTTGTTGCCTAATTGGTAACAACCAGTCCTAGGCTTTAGTAGTCATTTCTTGCGTATGATGTGTTGGAAACTGTATACTGATTCATACCTTTAATTACTTGCATGTTTGTTGTAGGAAACCATAGAAAATGAGTTTGAAGGGACATCCTGATAGTCCTGTAGCAATATACACTATCTGTGTGCATATAGTTATATTGACATATCAGACTTGCAGGGTAGATGGTGGATGGCTGTGAAGGAGAGTGGATGTTTGTGCCAGTCACCATTCAAGGTGGGTGATAGCATGCTGGCACTTGGGTGGGGTGACACTGGACACCAGGAAATATGTTAGTTCATTCTAAAACTGGCCATACTGGGATTAGAAGAGAGAGAGAGAGAGCTTGAACCACAGACAACCAGGTAGAACTTATTGCATAACATTGCACTACTGGAATTGGGAGAGGAGACAATTGGCTACCTTGGTGGATTTTTTACATTTTACTGAAACTACTGCTATTGGTACAGGAGGAGGTACCACTAGACTATGAGGGACACTACTTACTTAAAGAAGCTGGCACCAAGATTGGGATAGGAGGTACTGCAGGACTACTAGACTACCAAGAAGGGTTGTATCCACAAATATTTTCAGAAGAGTGATTGGATAGGATGGGACTGGATGCCTCTGCACAATGTGTCCATGCATACAAAGCATGAGGGTACTGCATACACATGGTAATGGCCACATAATGATATGCAAACAGCCTCTTAGGGTCTCACATGCATAATGAGGTCACTACCATGTTGGCCTTCAAGTATGGCAGCCAGGAGCAAAGGCACTAATGCATTTGTGACTCACAAGCTCCCTTTGATCCTGGGAGTCAATGTGGTCACCAGAGAATGATGACTGCACCTTACTGCTTCACACAGCACTACAACAGCCCTTGCAGTCATACATGCACTGTGCACTAGATTTGGGTGCAATACATGTACGAATGTATATCCCCCTTAGTGCAGTGTGCTCATTAGACATTACTGATTAGATATTAAGGACTGCATGCATCCTAATCATGTTTCTGAGAGAAAGATGAGACCCCAAAATATCCATGTCAGCAAATGGTTCCATTTGATGAGTAACTGCACCCATTGACTATTCACTGTGCATTTCAGGTAAACTTGCTCTTTCTTCACTGCTACGTAAAGTCAGATCTCCCTAATGTAATGAATAGTGAAGAGATGGTGCTTAGGCATGCACTGAAGAGTAAAAGGTGAATTGAGAAATAGATCTAAAATGAAGTTTTGAGCTAGTAACCACAGGCATGTGATGCACCAAGACTAAAAGCCAGCTGCTTCAAATGTAGAATTACCAAAACCCATCACTACAGTGAAAAGCTGACATTTTGTACCCATGTACCATGATGTACAAATCTTCTATGGACAGCTCCTCTAGGCCAACCCTATGGAAGCAGTTCCATTATGTGGAGGCACTGTTCCATATAAAACAAACTTACATGCTAGTCTAGGGCCATTTGCCCAGTAGACAGACCCTAAAAGTCTTTCATTCTGCATTATGTGTCAGGGCTTAGCCAATCCATGGTGAACAGGTTGACACAGTCCATAGGCTATGAAGCTGAAGAATTCCTGCTGTACCTACACTACCCATCCTTTAGAAGACTTGCTTTCCACATTCATGTCCAGTAAACTAAAATGTCCCATAATTGCTACCAGACTCTTAGAAGTTGCCATTCTGATTTCATCCCCATATTCATGATCACAGTTCCCTCTCTGCACAGAGTGTCTACAGAATCATCCATGTAGTATTTTACTTCTAGTCCCCTTAGTTATCTCCACTCATAAGAGTTCTATGTGATAATGGCGAGCGTCAAACGGTGACCCGCATTATCACAACGTCAGGGTGGCAAAAACAATTTTGCCACCCTGACATCCTCGGCACACAGAAGAACGGCACCGGGGACTTAAAACACTTGCATTCTGTGGAGGGGCAGCACCCCGCAACACCCCCCACCCATACTTAAGGATTCTCAACTCCAGGAGGTGCATGTTGAGAGGGGCAAAGCAAAAAAATTACAAGCTTTGAGCCGGGCATGACAAAATCATAGTAGCGCCCGGATCCATACCCAAACTCAGAACCCCAGTACCACAAGTGGAGGCCAACCCCCAATGCCACGGCACAGCTCGGCAAGCGACCACAGCTCCACCCCCTATATCCACTCCACCCCCTCTCAGGCCATGCTTGCCTCCCCGTGCATGTGTACATATAGCGGCATCCTGTCGCTACAGTCACCCACCCCACCACATCTGGTCACCCTCCTTCCCCCCTCATCATTCAGGCTTTCACCCACATTGCATCATCATTTCAGATGGCACCTTAATTCAGGCACCAACCTCATGTGCTACCCTCATAAGGATTCAATTTCTCCATCCTTCCTCTTACTATCCTTCCATACCCAAAGCCCAGCTTGTATAAAGCAACTCTTACTATCCTTCCATACCCAAACCCTGACTTGTATAAAGCACCAGTTCATGTTTACTAAAATGTATGCATGTACATTATTAAGTGCTCCTTTACAATGCCTGATGTTGCTCCCTGCAGTTCAATATTTCTCCATGAATCCATTTATTTGGTGCCATATTCTCTTTTATGTATACCATCTTAGAGCATACATTCTGTATCCTTTTTTATCCCTAATGTCTACAATATCCCATAAGGTTCAGTTGCAGTGTCCTTTGCTTGCTTGTCCACCTTAGCCACCAGAATACTGATATTAAATCATAGATTTTCAAATATACCAAAGAATATTGATGCAAACCTTGTGGCAGCTGTCAAGGGAGTCACCTGGGCATAGTCTAAAGGCATGGGCCTCCATTTCCATTGGTAAAGTTTGAATAGACAAAGCAACACAATTTTATTTCTGTGGAGCTCAATCCCAAAGGCCCAGGGTCCCTAACAATAAATAAGACAAATAAATTAAACACCAAATGAATAAGAAATTAAAAGTCATTAAAATCAGGAATCCAGGCCAGACCTTAAGGTAAAAAAAATGAGTTTTTAAAGATCTTTTAAAAGCAACCAGTGAAAGAGCACCTCTCACTTCCCAGGGAAGGGCATTCCAAAGGATCGGAGCCACAATACTGAATGCCCTGTCATCCAACGATTTTATCTGAGATCTAGGAACAGACAGCAGGTCTGCCTCCACTCACCAGAGGGTGGGACCAGGAACTTATGGAACTTAGGGAGGTCTTCAGGTAACTTGGACCCAGACCATGTAGGGCCTTGTATATCAACAAGCACACCTTGAAGCTGATGTGCCATTGAACCAGCAGCCAGTGGAGACTACTGAAAATCAGCATGATGTGCTCAAATGAGGAGGTCCCAGGAACAAGTCATGCTCTGCATTTTTAACTAGCTGCAAATGATGCATCAGCCTTATGGATAATCCAAGATAAAGAGCATTGCAGAAATCCATCCTAGTTGAGACTAAGGTGTGCATCAGTGTTGCCAGATCAATCTGTTCATGGTAGGGCTTGAGCCGGGCAATGTTGCGAAGGTGATAAAAGCAGCTGTAGATGGAGTCACGTGATGCTGTGCAGGGGATAAGACGTGCTCATGGGAGCCCCGCTCTTTTGCCGACCCAGACCGCTAAAAGCACCCACTGTTTTGGTTAATTTTTTGATATCGCATTTTTTAACCAGCCGGGTGTATAGTGGTGGTGTCAGTTTTGACCTCGACAGTTCGTGTTCTCCGCAGAGTGTCAACGCAACAAGCAGCTGAGGAGGCCGCTCAAGAATCAGAAGCTAAGCGCCCTCGCCATAGCTCTTCTCCCCAGACTACGTTGGAGGAGCTCTCCCCCTAGCATGTTTACTCGGAGCTAGCCACTATTAAGGAGGCCTTGTTGAAACTGATTGAAGACATGGCAGATTTCAAACCAGCGCTTACCCAGCTAGCCTTCAGGGTAATGGATGCAGAAGCTAGAGTAGCTTCTGTAGAAAGGAAACAAGACAAGACAAGATGAAACCAGAAGTGGTGGAAATTAAAAAGTCTTTGAATAAGCTGGAAGATCGTCTGGATGACCTGGAGGGAAGAAACAGGAGGAACAACTTAGTGCTGTTAGGCCTACCCATAGGAGAAGAATGCCCCAATACAATTCTGTTTTTGCAGTGCTTTTTGAAGAAAACGGTGGGTCCCTCCCCAAATGGTCCCGAATATGTTATTGAAAGTGCTCATAGGTCATTAAGGGCAAAACCTACTGTGACTGATCCACTGAGGCCCATTATATTCAAGCTGTTAAACTATCTAGACTGGGAATTTATTCACAAGGAAGCCAGGAAGTTACAAGCAATCCTGTGGGAAGGAAAGAAATTGAGACTGGTTCCCAACCTGACACTTAAAACCCATCAGTTGAGGGCTTCCTTTTGTCCTATTACCTCCAAATTGTGGGTGGCAGGTATAAAGCATCGCATCTTATACCCGGCCCAACTGGAAGTCTTATTGAAAGATGGAGCCAAGCATTTTGATACTTTAGAAGAGGCTTCAAAGACTCTGAGGAAAAACTTTCCTGATCTATTTCCTAAATAAAGGAATGTTGACAAAGTTCTACGAGGGTCAAGCTTGCTCTGAAGAACATTTGAGATGTCACAATTTTGTTTCAATGCATAATGACTTATAAGCAGTCCTGCTTTATTGTATGTTTTGCAGTTGTAATCAAGCAATTCTTTTAGCAGTAGAGGTAAAGTCTGTATACAGTGACACCAGTATAAACATTCTAGTTGACATTAATATTCTTTTGTAATGCGCTTTCATGTGTAGTACTAATAAGTTGTGAGGGCTGTCATAATTTATTTTGTCCACTAGAGGTGCTAAGGCATTCCCTTGAGGGGAATGCTCATTCCCAGTTTCCTCATTGATATTATTTTATTTTTCAGTCCCACAGCTACTTTATTGTTTCTTCTCTCAATTCAGGTTTCTGCAGTATTTCTGGATTCACCTTTCGGCATGTCCTTTCCTTTTCCCCAAACTTTTCTTTCTTCTAGGTCTAGGCAGTAAGATTGGCAATGTTCTGCCTTTCTGGATCGTTGATGGCATCATGCCACCCCCCCCCAACAGAGATAACAATTCTCACAGCATGAGATACAGTGGGGCCAATTTAGCTTAATGCTGTCCTGTAGCTCCCTATATCATTTACTGCCTATTTCTCTTTTTTTTTGGTACCCTAGCCAACCACCTGGGTACAATTGACATTGTGTATTGTTATTTTCGAGGTGCGACTTTATAACTCAGGTAGTATCGGGGGACCATGGTTTAATCTGTGTTAATAGGCTAATAAATATTTTATGGAAGCCATACTGTTGGGGGAATGGATGGGTCCCTTAGGGAATATAACCCTTAATTGATCTTGGTGGTATTTCAAATATATACTTAAAGCTCTGCAAGTCTCTCGATTACCGTAGTTAAAAGCTGGGCTTTGTTAAGGGTATTCCAAGAAGAACCAGTGACTATTTTCCTGTCTAGGACAGGTTCTATTTCTTTTTTTGGGTTTTGCTTGGGACGTTAGCTGTCTAATTAAAGCTGGCATGATTTATAACACCCCCATGTTGTTTTTTTTCTTTTTCTTCTTTTCTTTAAGACAGAGAGATCTTGCAGAGAAGGGTGCAAGGTGGGCATGTCACGAGTTTTTCCTTTACATCTTTTTTTTTCTTTTTTTGCCAGTTCGGAGGCCGGGGAGGGAATCAAGCCAGCTCTCTCCTTTGTGGGTGTCATGGACCAAGAGGCAAGGAGAGAGCTTAGGGCCTGGGTGAGAATGTCTGTGTACAGTTTTAAAAAGTTTGATGTTAGTTTAGCTTTAGAGTATTTAGGGTTTTTTTTACAGTTATCTTATTTCCTTTTCTGTTAGGGAGGGGCAGCAGTGCAGTCCTTAAATCTCTTTCTATTACTTGGCACAATCAAGATTTAAGTTATGTCCAACAGCTTGAATATTCTTTCATGGAATATCAAGGGAGGGAAAGACAATAAGAAGAAATACATCATCTTAAACCATTTAGCCAAATGTGATCCTGCAGTAGTGTTTCTACAAGAAACACACATTCTCCCTGATCAGTTAAAGTGCCTCAACAAAAGCTGGGTAGGCCAAGTTTTTGGAGCGGGATTTAGTTCTAACAAGCGCGGGGTGGCCTTATTGTTGCCTAAAAAATTACCTTTCACTCTGACGGAGTCTATTGGTGACCCCAAGGGGAGGTTTATTTTTGTGGTTGGCAGATTGGGTAACTTTGACATAGTACTGGGATCAGTTTATGGCTCTAATTTCGAAACCCCTTCCTTTTTTACCCAATTAGCAATGGTACTGACTCCCTTTTTGCAATTTCCCATTTTACTTGGAGGTGACTGGAACTTAGTTCAAGTCAATAATTTGGACCGTACCCTTCTTAAAGGATGGAGACTCTCCCCTGCTCAAAAAGCTTTAAGGGAATTCATCTCCTCCTTAGGACTTGTAGACCCTAGGAGACAATTTAACCCTTGTGAAAAAGAGTTTACCTTTTTTCTCCAGTACACAAAAGTTACTCGCGCACTGATTATTTCTTAGTAAGTCACCAGCTAACTTCATGCATAACTGATTCCAAAATACTAGCTCAAGTAATTTCAGACCATTCCCTAATAGTTGTCCAAGTGGAATTACCCAATGTTCTTACTAGGTCACACACATGGTCTTTAAATAATAAACTATTAAAAGACAAACTAATCACTTCACAATTCCAACACTTTCTGGAGGACTCTATCACAGTCAATTCCAACTAAATCCCTGTGGTAGATCAGGTTTGGGCAGCCCTAAAAGCTACCTGGAGAGGAGAACTTATATGTATTACGACAGTGCAAAAAAAGAAAAAAATCAGTCAATTGAACAATTGTCTGCAGAGAGTTAAGACCCTGGAAATTAAAGGGATGGACAAACTCTTATCTCCAGAAAAGTTAGAACTGTCTAGGCTAAGATCATATTATGCCAGTATATTGTTGGAGAGGGTGGAGAGGTCAGCTCCTTTCTAAAAGCTTCTTATATTGGTCAGGGCAGCAAAGCAGGTAAATTACTGGCTTGACAGCTAAAGCAACAATCAGCATCGAAGTGGATTGTAGGTATTATACATCCTTGATCAGGAGCTATGGTGGTTACCCCACTGGAGATATTATCCCTGTTTAGGGAATACTACAAGTCATTATACTCTCCAGACCCGGTATTGGGGGACCAGTCAGAGAAAATGCTAATTTTTCTGGAGAAAGCTGACTTACCTTCTTTATCCAGCGTTTGTCAGACTAGATTAGTAGCCCCAATTACTAGGGAAGAAATTTCATCAGTGATCGATTCCCTAAAGCCAGATAAAGCACCAGGCCCAGATGGGTTCACAGGCCTATTTTACAAAATGTTTAAAAAGATCTTATCCCTCTGTTGCTACAGTTATATAATTATTGGGGTTTCTCCCCAACTTTGGATCAGTCATTATTTGAGGCAAGAATAATTCTCTTACCCAAGTCTGGGAAAGACTGTTCATTGATTAATAATTTTAGGTCTATCGCTTTGTTAAAAATTGATGTTAAAATGTATGCAAAAAATCTGGCTAACAGGTTGGGGGGAGTATGGGAGGAGTTAATAAGTCCTGAACAAGCTGGGTTTATGTCTGGGCGTACCTCAGTGGATCACTTCAGGAAACTGTTTCACCTGATTTCTGCATCTGGGGTCCCTGAGCTGGAAGTGGCCTTGGAGTCCCTTGACGCAGAAAAAGCATTCGATAGGGTGGAGTGGAAATACATGTTCGCGGTTCTATCTAAATTCAGCATACCACAATTCTTTATTGACTTACTTTCTGTTTTGTATCGCTGCCCATCAGCATGACTGCAATGTAACAATCATGTTTCAGAGGTCTTCCCGCTACATCAAGGCAACAGACAGGGATGCCCTCTTTCTCCCTACTTATTTAATTTATACATAGAACCCTTGGCCAGAGTTCTTAATACTGATTCAGGGATAAAAGGTATCTGTTTAGGTCACCTGGAATATAAATTATCCCTATTCGCGGATGATCTGCTGTTTCACATTTCCAACAGTAGACAGTTCCTCCCCCATGCCCTTCAAGTCATTTCCCAGTTTAGTGAATTTTCAGGTTACAAACTTAACAAAAGAAAAACTTTGGTGTATTCCCTATCCCCTCTCCTTACAAGAGAATCAATCAAAAATTTGGGCCTTCAATGGGAGAATAGTTGCTTAACTTACCTGGGTATTAAAATTTGTAAAGACATCTCTACTCTCAGGGACCTCAATTTAGAGCCACTCCTAAAATCAACTAAAGAAGATCTTACAAGATGGAATAGTTTACCGTTATCTTTTTGGGGAAGGGCCAACATCCTTAAAATGTCGATTCTACCCAGATTTTTTTACCCTTTAAATAACCTTAACATTAACTGCCCTAAATCCTTTTCTCTTTCGCTTCAGAGGGTCTGTTCAGATTTTCTTTGGAAAGGAAAGGTTCCACGCAGATTGTAAAGAAAACTCACATCCCAGGGTACTGGGAGGGCTTCAACTTCCTGATTATTACATGTACTACCTGGCATGTCACGCTAATAGATTTTCACATTGGTTTACATCTTTGGTTGGTACAACCGAAACCCCCCCTTGGTTGGTTTTAGACAATCAGCAGGGCTGTTCTTGTAATATGACCCTGGTGGTGTTACTGTTCAATCCTTGGTTAAATATCCCAGAAAGAATTAGAAAATCTCCCCTGGGGTGGGATGTGAGAGCTTTACATCAGTTATGCTCCTTGCTGCAGATCTGTACCATAAAAGACCTGAAGAAACCCGTATTTAATAATCCAAATTTAAAAATAGGCAAAAAGGTAATCAAAACATTTTTTTGAGGTCTCTATAAGGGGGTGTGCTTAACGTATTTTGTTTAGTCTAATTCGGTCCTACCCATTTCTACTCTACAAACAAAATTGAAAGTGCCTTTTAAAGACCAGCTCCGGCTGCTTCAAGTGCGTCAATGTATTAAACAGTATTTAGGAAAACCCCCATGGTCGGACAACGCGGGAGCAGTATTAAAGGGTTTCTGGTTAATCTCCAAGGGTTGAAAAGCTGTAGCTAATCTATACAAAGGAATTATGAATCATACTGTGCCAAGGATCTCTCCTATAGCCTATTATTGGAAAAATAATCATAATAAGGATTTTTCAAATAAAACATGGGAAAAGATTTGGATGGATAATTACTCCTTAGTTAAGCAAGATCATTTGAGGAACATTCAGTTCAATATCCTCCACAACTTATATTTTACGTCTGCTAGGCTATTTCGGATACGGAAGTTGATTTCAGCAAAATGTAATGAATGTGGCTCTGAGTTAGCTAAATTATACCATAAATTATGGTCATGCCCTAAAATAGCTAATTTTTGGAACATGGTCAAAAAGGGGTTGTGCCTTATCTCAAAATTGTCCCTTATTTCAATGAGGACACCTGTCTGTTAGGTATGTACTCAGCGACCCCTTCCCACCATCAAAAAGTACAGCTAGCATTAGTGGCTACAGTTATAAAATTAATAATACTTAGACACTGGAAGGAGGAATGGGAACCTTCATTTGGTGAATGGTGGATGGAATTTCTTACAGCCTTAAATGCAGAAAGGTGTGTTGCCTGGTTCTATCTCTCAGGTGGAAAGTTCCAGAAGGGCTGTGGTGAACTCTTCTCAGTTCTTAAGGATGAATTTGGTTACTGAATTTCACCCACCAATCCCTTTCTCCCTTTTCTATAGTAAGGCCCTTGACCCGTTGGGTATTTGGGTATGTTTCTGGAGCAAGATAACCCCTTTCTTAAGTGTTATAAGCAGGCACATTAATCTTCTTGGTGTTCCTTTTAAGCTACTTCCCTTCACATAAAAACAGGTTTCTCTCACTTCACTTTTCATATTCCTTCCCTTATGCCACATTTTGGATAGGACTGATTAGAGATGTGCCATGTACCTTTACTTAGATCCCTTATTGGATCCTTATTAGGGCCTATATGGTTTAGAGAATATCAAGTAATGATATATTTCGGTTATGTTCATGGGACTGCTGCAGGTGGGGGGGGCTTCATTATTCTGTTCCCATTTTATCAGTGGAGTGGTTTGTTTTGTCATAATTGAGGTTTCTTTTCCATTTCCCTTTCCCCTTTGTTTTGTTTCCCTTATGTTGTTTATTTTGTTGTAACAGCTACAAACCTATGATTGTTTAACTAAACTTGTACAGTTTTTATGATTTGTCCCTTATTAAGCTTTGTGAACCTGTTCTGTTTTAAAAAATAAAGTTAATTTCAAAACAAACAGCTGTAGACAACAGCCAACATCTGGAACTCCAGAGTCCACAATGACACCCTGATTCTTCACCCTATCTACAGTGCAACGCCCCATGCCATCCAATAAAGGAAGGGTGGTGTTATCACTTGTTGCCACTGAACCTAACTGGCCCTGTTCCACTAGTAACACCTCCATCTTTGCCTAAACCAGCTGGCCGCCATCCAGTCTTTGATGTCTCTAAGGCACTTGCTCAGTTCCGAAACAGCTGCACTGTCATCAGAGGCACAAGACACATACATCTGGGAGTCATTAGCATAGCAATGGAACACCAAACTGATGTCTGATGATCTCCACCAATGGTAACATGTGCATGGCAAATAACATGGGGGCTAGATCACCCCCCGAGGCACACCACAGTATAGCATAGCACTGCTCGATGTACAGTAAAGGAGCCCAGTTCCACCTGCTGCATTCTGCTGGACATGTAGGAATCAACCCTTCCACAACACCATTCCTGAGAGTCCCACATAGTGCCTTAATGTGATCCAGCAGCACCCCTTGAATAGTGTACCTTTAAGATCAGCAGGGTATAAACCCAGCCAACCCTCATCAGTAATGCTTAGGCCTTTACTTTGTAAAATCCTGTTGACTTCCTGGCAATTTTCAATAAAGCTTGCCATCATATTCTTTTTGCAAATCTGAGAATTCTGCAAATTATTTGAAAGTAAACTTAAAATATGAAACAGTGGGCTTCTAACAAGACAGGAGAAAAAGAGGCTATACAAATAGAATAAAAGGTATAAGTGCAAACCGTTTGGCGTAAAATGCGCTGCTGCTTAAATGGACAATGATACTCCCTTCCCTCGAGTCCCATTTCAGTCTCTTCTAAATACTTTATACCCCTACAGGTTTGTATTTCACTGAATGGAGACATTCTACCAAGCCTTAGTAATCCCAATGATGTCAAACATATCAACCCCAGCTAAGGCTTCTGAGTCACACATTTTGAATGCAACCACATTTCCAATTGTCTCTGTTATTTGCTTGGCTATGCTAAACAATCTGCCACATAAATAATGATGTTGCCAGAAAAAGGTCCTGCCAACCACCAGGTCAGCTCAGCCCAGCCTATCTTTTATTGTGACTGAAAAGACAGAGACAAACAAGACAGGGGAGACAGAGAGAAGCATGAGCAGTGGCTGGAGGTGAAACAAAACAGGGACTGTAACATCAGGAGAAATACAGACCAGCAAAAATGTGGCAGTGAGCAAGCAGCATCTGACAGAGAATGCAGCCACAAAGAAAAAATGTTTCTGAATGAAGCAGGAAGGATGGTGTTAAATAAGTCAGGCAGTTGGCATAGCTGGTTGCTTTAGCCCACTGAACCACAGGCTAAGCCTGTCTAATATGATACAAATTTTCTTCATTTCCCTTCTTGTAGAAACATTCTAAAACTCCCATACCCCACCCCGCCCGGTATATATTCTCTAATGTTTTAGTGGTATCTGTTAAAATCTACCTATTGTTAGTAAACATCTCTCATCTGGATTCAGAGGAATCTGAAAGTATGGTTCACAGTGATGCCAGGTTTTATTAGCTGCCAGCTGTGGTGACAGTTTTAAATTTCTTATACAGCAAATCTCTCTGCTGCATAAGTTTGAAAGGTGATTATTTTATGTAAGGGTCATAGCTAAAAACAATGAGAACATAGCTACAATAATCATAATGATAATCTTTCTAGAGGTGATGAAAATGGAATTCAAATAGAATATTTTTTTTAAATTACCCGGCCACAACATTTTTCCATTAGATCCTAATGTAAGTTTTACCAAAAGACAGTGTTTGGGGCCAGGGGTTGGCAGAAGAGTTTAACACGGTATTTTAAATCTTAGTTTCATGAATAGACTTTCTACTGCACCTCTACCAAGTTCTGCTGTAATGTAGGCCTCTGGACATGATTTTGTTGCTTTGAGAAGACCTCTGTAAAATAGAGAATAAAGTATTTCAATTGTATGCGAGCAATATTCTCTCAAAACTGCTGCCCAGTATAGTATTATAAAATTAAGTTTGGCTTCTGCAACTCTGAGTGCTGGAAGCACTGTAAAACCACAATACCTTTTATTAAATCTACATTTTCCAGCGGAGTTCTTTTTTGTTTTAATGATTTGATGGTTTACACATTTAGACCAGCTTCCATTGCAAGTAAAGATTACTCCCGTGCAAATGTATTCTTTTGCATTTTCTATTTTCAGTTGTTTAGGAAAAAGGAGCAAGGTTTACTACTCTTGGACACAACAGACTTTGCATGGTCTAGATTCACTGTTAATTCATGTTTAGTATGAAGATTATTGAAACAGTCTAGTTGAAGCTGGAGCCAGTTTTGAAAAGGCAAGGAGAATCATATCACCATAAACTAATACTGGGCAAATTTGGCTTTTGATATTTGAGGAATGAAACTTGAGGTCATCTATATTCAAAAGAACATCATTTAAATAAAGATTAAATAAAATAGGTGACAGGAGGTAACCTGGTTTCACTGCACAATTAACTCTGAAGGAATCTGTAATCCTAACTAGAGTAGTGTGCCCAGTTTTGGAGGCTGCACCTTAGAAAAAACATAGGGAGGAGGCAATCCAAAGGGCAACTAAAATGGTGCAAGGGTTGCACCAAAAACCCTTTGAGGTAAGACTGTGGGACATCAACAGGTACACCCTGAAAGAGAGGAGAGCAAGGTGGGACATGATAGAGGCCTAAAAGTACCTCACGAGAGTGAAATGAGTGCAGGAGGGGAGTCTCCTTCAAAGGAGGAAGAGCGCTAGGACCAGAGGGCATGCAATGAATCTGGAGTGGAGAAGTAAGGAGTGGTGTGGGGAAGTATTACTTCACTGAAGGTGTGGTGGGTGCCTGGAATAGTCTACCAGTGGAAGTGGTAGAGGTGAAAACAGTAGGGTGCTTCAAGATTGCATGGGGTAGATATAAGGGAATATTGCTGAATAGGCGGGGTTGGGGGGGGGTCACCAGACACCAGTTAAGGTTTGTGGAGGAAGACCAGGCAGGGAGCATCTGGGCAGACTGGGTGGGCTAAGCAGTCCTTTTCTGCTGACAAATTCTATGTTGCCATAATTCTATCATAACATTACCCTGTCAATCATACTTGATGCATTATTATTATTTTTGTATAACTGAATGATAGGTACTACTAAATTAAGATCTAGCTTGTAAACCTTCATTTTTTTCCATAGGATAAGCCTGTCTATTGAATCAAAAGCAGCTTTGAAGTTAATGAAGACTGCAAATAATTTGACCATTTTTTGTACCGATTTTATGATGGAATGTGAAAGCATGAATATATGATCAGTTGTTGAATGATAAGACTTAAATCCTGCTTGAAGCTAAGAAATTAAAGCTATGGGGCCTGATTATCAAAGAAGGCTTAGACTGATGCAAGGTGCAGCAAGCAGAAGCTTGCACTGAAGCCCAAAGCCCCAGGGACCCTGCACCAGATTCAGGTACAGGAGAGGTTCCAGTGCCTACATTTCCACACTTGCAGCACCTCTCCTGTGTGACAAACACATGGTGCTTGGGAAGGATTTGATGCCAGCTCCACGTGGCAAATGTGGGCTTCCAGTATCAAGCCTGGTGCTTTTCCCTGGTGGTCTAGCACCCCCCAAGCCCCAAACCCCAATCCCTGTACTATAAAAGTCATCAATCACTGGTGGTCTAGAGGCCTACCCACCCAATCCCTGTATATGTATGTATATAGATGTCCCTGGTGGTCTAGCAGACCACCTCAGCTCCAATCCCCATATTATTAAAGTCATTAGTCCCTGGTAGTCTAGTGGATCCCCACCCCTGCAGTTATTGCCCTCCACCACCCCCTCCTTCCATCCTGAACACAAGACGATGATTGGCACAGCCCTCCTCTCACCATCATGGCCGTTTGCCGACAATGAATGTCAGGGACAGTATACTGTATGCAGTATGTTCTAGTTGACTGACAGATTGAATGAGCTGTCAATCAATGAGCACATACTTATACAGTATATGCTCCCGGACAGTTCAGTCAGCAGCCAGCTATGGTGCTGATAGGAGGGCTGTGCCAGTCACTGGCTTGTGTTCAGGATGGGGGGAGGGTTTTAGTGGATACCAACTGCAGTGGTTGGGGGTGGGTGTCCACTAGACCTCCAGGGACTGATGACTGTAATAACATGGGGAACAGAGCTGTGGGGTTCCACTAGACCACCAGGGGCTGATGACTTTAATATTATGGGGATTTGGGCTGGGAGGGGTCTGCTAGACCACAGGAGACATCTATATACATACACAGGGATCGGGACTGGCAGGTCCAGTAGACCACCAGGGACTGATAACTTTAATAATATAATGATCAGGGCTTGGGGAGGCCTGCAAGACCACTAGGATATATATATATATATATATATATATATATATATATATATATATATATATATATATATATATATATATATATATATATATATATATATATATATATAGATATATATATATATCTATATATCTATATATCTATATATCTGTAACAGATAACCCACTCTTAGGTGTGTGGTTGCGCTCTGATATACACATGCCTTGGTGTGTGTCAACCACCTAAGGTGTGCGTATATCAGAGCATGACCACACATCGTAAGGTGGGTTACCTATCTTATAAAATCGCAAAATTGTTTTTTAGGGGGATAAAAGTGCAGGTGTGCGGTTGCACTCTGATATACGCATGGTCATGTGATGTGTTTTATGCAATCAGAAGACTGGATTTGGAGCTACTAGATTTATCCATTTTATAAATATATATATATATCGTCCAGGATGCTATTCATCCCTGTGGAATTATTAGATTTACTTGTAACTGTATCATCTTCTACATCTTCCAGGGACAAGCATAAAGGTAAAAATTTGTCGGTATCAAATTTTAATCTTAGTACTGAGATATAATTGAAGTCAAGATCATGAAAAATTCTGGTAAGGTAGTCCACCCATTTATCTGCAGGAATATGCATAGTGGATTTGCTTCAAAATGCTCACAGCCCTTTGTTACTAGCTGCAGGGCTTATAGGAATATCTTGACATTTTTTTGGGTGAGGGACCTGCAAAGTGAAGTTGAGCAGTTTCTCATATAGACAGCACATTGGGTAGTGTTGTGTGAAATTGAGAAATTTCATTACGCAAAATACTTCACGAAATTCACACATTTCGTGAAATATTTTGTGGGTGCGAAATACGAAATTTCACACAAAAATTGTGAAATTTTTCCCAAAGATGGCAACATTGTGCTGTGAAATGCAACACTTAGCAATTTTTGGACACAATTTTGTAATTTTCAGGCAAAATTTTGCATTTTGCACAGGCAAAATATTTTGTGAAATGAGCAAATTTTGCAAAATATTTTGTGTGGTGAAATTTATAATTTTGTTGTAATTTCGCTGGCAAAATTTTATTTTGCAACATCTCTACACAAAAGACTCACTATCCTAGAAGGAAAAGAGTAGATCTCCATCTCCCCCCAGCTCCTGGAGGTCTGACTCTGAGCAAGTAAGAAGGAGACTACTGAAGAATATAGGAACTTACTGTCCCAGAACAGGAAGGTCACGAGCTTTACGGGCACCGATGGAGTAGCAAAGTAGGGAGAAAAAAAATTATATTGAAAAAATAAATAAAATAGAGAGAGGAAAGAGTAAGTATACAAAACAACAGTTAAGGGGCCACAAATAAGACATGATGGAAGTGGTGTAGTGCAGTGGCTGTGGAGCAGCACTCTTCTGGGAGACATTCTGGAGGATGTGGCATTGTCCCATCTGAAGGCACCTCTCTGGGTTGAGGGGGGAGGAGGTTTCTCATCTCCAGACTGAGTTGGCCAGGATTCAGAAGATGTCCTTTCCCACCCAGGAACCACCAGGGCCACGGCCGCTGCCTCAGAGTTTCCTACGAAAAAGGAGCAGTTGGATCACAGTGGGCTCAGGGAGGGTGAGGGTGTTGGAACATAGACGCATCCTTTCAGTTGTACCTCTCCACAATTCATATGCCATTCTGGCAGTGTGTGGTTCCTCTATGGAGGCACCTGCAGTGGAGACCAAAGAGGATGCTGGGAATCTCCACAAAGAAGACCCATAGGAGTGTGGCAAGGGACCCCACGGGGAAGGAAACAACTCCCGGTGAGGGACTTCATTGTTAAGAGGGTAGAACTGGGGAAGGGAGGGGAGAGGGAGGTAGGATGCCTGCATGGCACTATGACTTGGAGAGACAGGGAGTGAATCCTCAGGATCACGGGAGCAGCTGCACAGGGGAGGGAGCTGGATGTCATTGTCCACCTAGGGACAAGTGACCTAGCTGAGAAATTGATCAGAGCAGTTCAGGAGGAGTTTTTGGAGATGGGAAGGGGCCTTAGACAAGTAGCATGCATGGTAACCTTCTTGGAGGTGCTGCCTGTCTATGGTATGGGTGAGGCTGGGTGCTCTGCACCATGGAATTCAATCAGTGGTCAAAAAACTGGTGCAGAGCTGAGGGTTTTGGCTTCATTGTAGACAGGTGCTCCACCTGGAGGGATGCAGGCCTGTACTGGAGTGATGGTCTGAATCTGTCCAGAAGAGGAACCAGGATCCTAGGTGACAGGTTTAAATGCTTCATTGGCAACAATTCAACTAGCCAATAGGGGAGGCACTGAAAAGGAGAACAGAAATCCTAGCCCTCCCCCAAAAAATCAGGGTAGTTAGTGAGGTAAACACCAAGATAGAGAGGTCGATAGGGAGAAGGGTAGGGGTAAATGGGGAAAATGACAAAGGCAGTCAGGACAGGGACAGGAAAAAAAGGGATAAGACCATCAAAAAATGGAGGGTAATGAGTACCAATGCCCGTAGTCTAGGAAACAAGCTTCCTGAACTTTTGGCCTTGATGGAAGAGGGATGCATGGATATTTTGATAGTCACAGAAACATGGTACATAGAGAACCATGACTGGGGGCCAGGGTACACAATCTACAGGAGGGGCAGGGAGGGTAGAAGAGGAGGAGTAGCTCTCTATGTAAGGGAAGGGATCAAAACAATGGGACTAAATGGTAAACAGGGAGGAGAGGAGGTACTGTGGATCACCCTGGATACTGGAAATGGCACAACAATCTGCACAGGGGTTGTATACAGACCCCCATCTCAGGGAAAGGAAATGGACAAGAAAATGATAGAAGGGATCCTTAGGATGGCAGAGAAAGGGAAGATATTACTGATGGGGGACCTGAATATGCCAAATGTTAACTGGAGCACCTTTGTTGCAGCCACACCTAAGAGCAGGGCCATTCTCGATGCCCTACAGGAGGCATGCCTCAGACAGCTAGTGTTGGAACCCACTCAGGAGGGAGCAATCTTAGACCTGATACTCTCAAATGGGGATGGAGAGAGGATCTCAGATCTAGAAGTGGGTAGCCATCTGGGAACAAGTGATCACCATACATTGTGGTTCATGATAAACTCAGCTGTAGAGTCAAGGTATATAGAAGTGAAGGTATAGATCTTCAGGAGGACTGATTTTGTCAAAATGGGAGAGTGCCTCAAAAAATCACTAGCAACCAGGCAAGAAGGAGGGGTTGAGCAACAATAGGGAAACATCAAAACCACCATCAAAGACGCAACAAGCCTTTGTGTGAAGCAAATAAATCAAAATGAAAGAGAAAACCACTATGGTTCTCAAAAGAGGTGACAGGGAAGATTAGGGAGAAAAAGATAACATTCAGGAAGTATAAGGAAACACAGAAGGAGTAGGACAGAGAACTGTACCAGTTAAAGCAGAAGGAAGCAGGGAAGGCAATCAGAATAGCAAAGGTCCAAACCAAGGAAAAGATAGCCAACTCAGTTAAGAAGGGGGATAAAACCTTCTATATGTACATTAGGAAGCGAAGAAAGACAAAGGGAGGGATACTGAGGCTGAATAAAGAGGAGGATGGGTGGGCAGAGAGGAACAGTGAAAAAGCAGGGATACTGAAAGAATACTTCTGCTCATTATTCACAAAGGAAGAGGAGGGGAAGGTACCTAGTCCAGTCAATAGAAGCACTCTGGATAGGGGGGTCGATATCAGTCCTTTCACAGAAGAAAGGGTTCTGAAAGAATTCCTAAAACTGAAGGTGGACAAAGCAAGGGGCCTGATGGAATTCACCCCTGAATTCTAAAAGAACTAAGGGGAGAACTAGTAATATCATTGACTACCCTTTTTAACAAATCATGGGAGGATGGTGTGGTACCTGAGGACTGGAGCAGGGTGGATGTGATTCCCCTTCACAAAAGTGTGAACAAGACAGAGGCAGGAAACCACAGACCTGTCAGTTTGACCTAAGTGGTAGGAAGAATGATGGAATCACTTCTGAAGAGAATTGTTGAGTACCTAGAGGTCAGTGGGGCACAGGACCCAAGGCAGCATGGATCCACAGTGGGACGGTCATGTCAGATGAATCTAATCAATTTATTTGACTGCGTGACCAAAATAGTAGACTTGGGAGGGGCTGTGGACATGGCCTACTGAGACTTTAGCAAGGCATTTAACACAGTCCCACACAAAAGATTAATAAACAAATTAGCCAGCCTGGGAGTGGGTCCCAGGGTGGTAGCCTGGGTAAAACATTGGCTGTACAACAGGACACAGAGAGTAATAGTAAACAGAGTCCACAGTGAAGAAAGGGGGAGTTACTAATGGGGTACCGCAGGATTCAGTACTGGGTTCGGTTCTTTTTAATGTCTTTATAAGTGACATTACAGAGTGACTGGAAGGAAAAATATGTCTCTTTGCAGACAACACAAAAATCTACAACAGGGTTGATACACAAGGTGGGGTGGAAAGGGTGAGAAGGGACTTGGCAAGGTTGGAGGAATGGTCAAATGTATGGCAGCTTAGATTCAATGCAAAGAAGTGCAAAGTAATGCACCTGGGAAACAAAAACCCAGGGGAAGAGTACACCATGGGGGTGAGATACTGACAAAAACAAAAATTGAAAGGGAGGTGGGGGTAGTTATATCAGATGACCTAAAGTTGGGCAAGCAATGTTAGAAGGCAGTAAGAAGGGCTGAAGGGATACTGGGATGCATAGAGAGAGGCATCACCAGAAGAAAACAGGAAGTTGTCATCCCTCTGTACAGACAGATGGTGAGACCCCATCTGGAGTACTGTGTGCAGTTCTGGATACCCCATCTGTGCACAGACATAGACAAGGTGGAGGCTGTCCAGAGGAGGGCAACCAAAATGGTGCAGCATCTGCACCAGAAGACATACGAAGAGAGACCAAAGGAGCTCAATATGTATACCCTGGAGGAAAGGAGGGAGACGGAGGACATGATAGAAACCTTCAAGTACCTCAAGGGAATCGGCAAAGTCCAAGAGGGTTGCATCTTTCAGAAAAAGGGATGTGCAAAAACAAGGGGGCACAATTTTAATATAGAGGGGGGATGGCTCAGAGATGATGTGAGGAAGTATTTTTTCACGGAGAGGGTTATGAATGCATGGAACAGCCTTCCTGAGGAGGTCATGGAGTCCAAAACAGTGGGGGAATTTAAGAATGCATGGGACAGACATAAGACAATTCTAGTGGAGGGTAGGCTGTTGATTAACTAGGATCTGCAGCTTATCCATTAAGTAGGGAAATGGGCAGACTAGGTGGGCCAATCGGTTCTTATTTGCCATCATATTCTATGAGAAGGCACTTTAATGACATGAGTGACAAAGTAACAGTACCACAGTAACATAGTAATTAAAGTTTGAGAAGGACTCTAGATCCAACAAGTCTGTCCCTCCTCTGCTTCATAATCAGGGATTAGTATGTGTACTATTCAGACATGTACTAATTTATTGTGACATCCCATCCACCAACGCTACTGCCCATGTGTAACCTGCAATTTTCTTGGCGATCAGAGCTTTGTACACATTTCTTAATGAAGGGTTGCACTGTCCTCATGTCTGCTGTGTCCACTGGTAGGTTGTTCCATAGATTTACCGCTCTCTGGTTGCTGAAGTGCCTCCTAATGTCACAACTGAATTTTCCACCTATTAGCTTGAGGGACTGTCCCCATGTTCTGCTGGGAGACACAGGATCAAACATGGTTCTCTGTTCAGCCTTGTTGATACCATGAGTATGTGGATGCTTTGAGATTAGGTCCCCTGCCAGCCTCCTTTTCTCCAGGGTGAGAATGTTTTGGGTCACCCAGTTTCTCCTCATGGATTTTGCACCCATACCCCTGATTATTTTAGTGGCCATTTGTTGCACCCTTTGAATGCCTCAGCATGCTTTGTTGTATTGAGCAGCCAAGAACTGCACACATTGATCAGTCTTTATCAAAGTTTTGTAAAAAGGTGGGATTGCTTCCTCCATTCTGCCATGTACATATAAAAATATCTTAAATCATATAACAGTAGCAACATGCCACAGGGCACTTGGAGTGTATGTATCTTACTGGAAGATCCCTTGCTGAAGCTACAGCTGAAAACTGTTTATATCTCTACAACTGAGGTCAGTAGCCATTCTTCAAGTAATTCATGAATCTCACAGTAGCAGAATAACTTATTTTAAACAGCAAGTGGCTATTAAAGCAACATGTTGAATGACATCTTATGCTTACAATTGTTACAATGGACTTGAATATTATCTCAGCACATCTCTGCAGGAGAGTAACAGTAATTTTGTCTTCTTCTAGCAGAACTCATACATTGTGAGCCCTTGCTCCCTCTGGAGGATGTCTAGAGGTTTCTCAGGGACTGTCCAGTCCGCAAATAGGAGGCAGATAATAGGGATTATCTCTAAACTGAACTATTAGAACTGGAACTTCCGCTCTTGCTGAACTTAATGGAAATTGAACCCCCAGTCTGGATGGAATTCCTTCAAAGTTTTACAGGATAATCCTAACGGAGCTCAAGCCTCCATTCTTAGGAATTATATGGCATGCCTTAGCCAATTGTCAGGCTGCTGTGAAGTGTAACTTTTGCTATTATTTCTCTTCTCTTCTCTTCAGCACTGGTAAGGACTCCAAATCTGAGGTCCTATCACCCTATATCTTTAATGAATTCAGATCTCAAAATCTTGTCAAAGGCTTTTGCACTTCAGTTGGAAACTCTCTTGCCCACTCATATTCATGATAGCCAAATGGTTTTGATAAGGGCCATTTATTGTTGGACAACCTCCATAAGATCTGTAACAATATGTGTATCACCTGACATCATCCAGATCTGGTCTTTGTGCTCTCCTTAGAGCATGAGAAAGCATTTGACTTGGTGAGCTGGATGTACTTATTTACAGTCATGTAGGAGATGAATTTTGGACCAAAATACTTGGCTGCAATAAGGCACTTAACTTGCATAAATACATAGAGAAGAGATGAGTCAGGGATTTCCCCTATTACTACTTCTAGTTACTATAGTGATGGAATCTTTGGCAGAATCAACTGGGCAGAAACCTGATATCAACTGTATATCTGGGTGAGGGTTAGATCATGGGGACTGTGAATGTAAAGACTCTATATATTTTCATTTGTTTAATTATTTGTAATTTTTGACCAGGAAAAACACAATAAGATGTGATAGCTTGTTTCCAGGTGGGTCTTGAGGGGTGGGTTATATGGATTTGTTTAATTGATGGGGAATGTTGGCCATGACATTGTGGAAACTCCACTACTCTTCTTCATTAAGTGCCATGGGATCTTTAACTTCAACCTTGACAGTGACTAGAGATGGGCAGAAGTTACCTCCATTTAACATCTCATCTGAAGGACAGCATCTTCACTATGCAACATCTCCCTCCTAGTGCACTACAGTGTCAGTTATGAGTATTACACCAAGTACCTGGTGTGCTAGAACACACAACCTTCCAATCTTCCAATCCTAGAGGAGAGTGTGGTACCTACTGAGTCACTGACAGTGCTTACTCTATAGGAGACCATGTCCTCTTAAACTTCCAGGATCTGGAGGAATCAGTTATTTCCCTGTTTGAACTCCCAGACTGTTTCTCCCCATATCAGAGTTGAAGATCAACCCAGGAAGAAAGAGGTTCTATCTCTCTCTTTTGGTGACATCTCAGACACTTGTGTTGCACTTTCCTTCAGATGGTGCCCTTCTTCTTTCAAATATGTGTGGAGATGACCTTAGCTAGACATACACTAAGCCATTGAGCTGAGCTACTTTTATCTCACATAAGCCATAGAACTGGATGTTACCACAGTACACATTGATCCTTTCCCTCTCACTAACTGGGCATTTGGATTCCATACCTTCCTCTGTATTGTCCTGGCATTGTTTCTTATGGTGGTTTTGTCTGTTTGTTTCAAGCAGGGGCATTTGACTATGGCCTAGTTTCTCTTGACTGGAAGGAAACAAAGGATACACCAGTCTGTCATGCAACTACCATATAAGTGAGGGAAGGGGGGTTGGGTATTCAAGAGCAGGGACTTGACACCATGTTATAAAGTAGATAAATTATTATCCCTGCACCTATGTCTCTCTGTTGATCAGAACTGATCTGAATGGATCCACTAGAGGCCATCTATACCACTCTGACTTTGATTGACATTTGTTACTGTGGTGGCTTCCCATTTGGAGATAGAATAGACAATCTTTTGATAAAGAATTCATGTAGGGTCTGAACCTAAGAATAAGCTTCAAACTGACCACACATCTTTCTCCCAGTTATGACCCTCATAAGGCAGAACTCTGTTTTTTGTCACTTTTTTTAGGGACCACAACATTTTGCACTGGGAAGCTGAAGAGGGCTGGCAGCAGTGTTTTTTTTTTTGATTTTTGATTTTTATTTATTTCAGTTCTAGGATTACAATTACCTTTGAGCCCAGGGCTCTTTTACAAAGGTTCCACATCAAGACTTAGTTATCACATGACAATATACAAAATTGTTACATAAATAAGGTAAAAGAATATCAAAATAATTTTGAACAGACATGGGAGAGGGTAAAGTGGAAAGGAAGAGGACAATGGGGGGTGGTAGAAGGAAATGAGAGGGGAAAGGGGGAGGTAAGAAAATAAGAAGAGAAGAGAGGAGAGGTGGGGGTAGGTAAGGATAAGAATACTCTTAAGTATTTGCCACTGAGCCATTTGTCCTTTTTTTTTTCTTTGCTAAAAGACAATTGTTATTTAGTTACTGTTGGCTATAAGGGCTAAATGGCTAAATCAGAAGAGGCATTAGTTAAAAAAATAGGGGGTTTAGCCAAATGGATAAATATTTTTGGCATCTAGAGCAAACATTGTTTGTCAGGGTCATTGATATGCCTAATCTATTGTCCAAGGCTCTGCTCACCTCCTTTCCTAGGCTCAAACAGATACTGGTCATCCCACAGTTTCATCTGTTTTGCCCTCTCTAAATATGCCACAGGATCCATTCAGAGTGAGGCACATCTGCACCCTTTCCCCTCCTTGATTGAATAATTTGATTATGAAGAGCTGGGAGCTCCAAAGTCTTTTATCAAGAGTTTACCAACAGAAAGAGGCATAGGTATCTGACTTATATTGCCCTTTAAAAAACGATGGAACTAGGATATTGGACAGCAAATGACTTGAGCACTGGAAGGACATTTGTGAAAGACTCACTTGGCCTCTAATTCAGCCAAACTTAAATACACTAATTGTATGTTCCTGCACCTATAAATACATTAATGTTTATGTTCCCACACCGGACATGACCAGTAATGTTCCATAGGGTGAACAATAAAATAAAGAAGGAATGACCATATTTATAGGCTGTGGGATATTGTTCAGACACGTGGTAGGAAATTGCCATGAGCTAGCCCCTCGTGGACTAAAGTTCTGAGGATGCTACAACTATGGCTCACAAAATTGATCACCCTAGCTACAAGATGGGCCCTATTTGGGGATCAAGCTGGGGAAAGTCAGTCTTAGCTTTTTACTTGAAGGGACTTGACTTTTGCATTTGTACTGTTTAGAACTGGATGATACTGAGATGGAAATTGTGGGATCCACTGGTGGTGGATATGTGGTATAAGGCCCTTGCTGCCCTAGTCACTATTAACTGTAAAGACCTCTACATTTAGTCCCAAAGAATTGTTTTGACTGCCATGTTCTAAGACATTACCTGAAGCCTTGTGTAATGTCAAGTGTGTGAAGAAGCAACAAGGTCTCCTGAGGTCTAAAAAACAGTGATCACATGATCATGATAATATCTATACTTTTTTTTTTTTTTATTTATTTATTCCCCTGCTGACTGGCCCTTCCACTGCCCCCCCCCCCAATTACTGCCACCGGGCATCATGCCGGCCATCGCTTCTCACCAATTTTTGAGGCCCCAGCTTACCTGGTGTGACACAGAGACTAGCTTCATCCTGCCACTCAGCTTCTTTTCTCCTCCTGGTTTTGTCCGGTTGTCCCCTGATCTTGGAGCCAAGGCATGCAATGATACCAGTGGCTGAGCTGTGCATGCTTCCGCACTCAGCACACTGGGTGTCTAGCTCGGCTCTTTCCCCTTGTGTGGTTCTGTTGCACTGGCCCCCAGCCACAGCTAGGGGATAGTCATGCAGCAGACTCCATCCCCACCCCTCCCTGGGAGAGGAGAGCTGTCCTCTGGACGCTCGATCCTCTTTTTCCCTGGCTGACCCCCAGCGACCCACTCGCACTGCGAATACAGGTCGCCGGTATGGCAGGAGGTAAAGCATCGCTGCTTCAGCCCTCCACACCACTGGGCTGGCTTGTATATTTTTTTTTTTAAAGAAAAAGATGAAGCTAAATATACACACACTATAAGAAATACACATTGAACTGCATGTAACATTTGTTTTTCAAACTTTCATCTCAGATGTCAAAGGCTCTTTAAAACAATTTGATGCACTTCTGATGGAAGCCAATTTTTTGACATCTGTTTATGTCATCTATCTACTATATGCAAGTTTTGACCTTTTGCAGGAACATTTACATTCAAAATGCTGTAAAGAGGTGCAAGAACCCAACTCCAGGAATGTCAGACATGGGTTTGTGTAGGGAGCTGATGATGTTTGGATCACTCTGGGCTCCTTTCCTGATTTGGCTACCATCTAACATGGATAAAACAATCAAAGGTGGTACAGTATTTTATGAGTTATTCAAAGGCAAGGCACATCAAAATTTATTTCCTAAGCACCCTATTCAGAAAGAATCTGGGTGCCATATAACAAATAAACATGACAAGTATTTAAATATATAATGACACAGACTGTAGTGAATTTCACTTTAGAGGAACTTTCATGAACGTTCACCAACTTTCATGGAATTTTCCAAACTTCCATCTGTGATGTAATCAGGAATCTTCCAAATGTACTGGGCAAATTGTCACCCTGTTTCTTCAGAATATTATTGCTGAACTCTGGAATAATTTACATGAACTACAGAACTAATACATTAATCCACAAGTCAGAGAGGCATCGAATCATAGACCATGACAATGCAAAAATACCAGGGGTCCATCCAGTCTATTCCATATTCCCTATAATCCATGGAACCTTCCCTGGAACCTATTGTTCCTCCAGGATACTAACACTGCCTGTCCTATCCCCATTTTCCTCCCTAGTCTTGTCACTCCAGGTGACTACTATTCTCTTCATTCTATCCCATGCCTGCTTGAATCCCCTGATTGTGTTTGCATCCACCAACCTGGCCAACAGACTGTTCCAAGTTTCCACCACCCTTTCTGTAAAGTAGTACTTCCTCATGTCCCTCCTGAACCTCCCTCCTGTTAATTTCCACTCATGACCGCATGACCTCGATTTGGTATTCAGGGTAAATAATTCTCAACAATTTATCTTATTAATTTGTTTAAGGAACTTGAAGGTGTCTAACATATCCCCCCTTCCCTTCTGGTTTCCAGTGAATACATGTTTAGTGCCTTGAAGCACTCCTCATAGGACCCTTCTGCTGGCCCTGAATTATTTTTGTTACTGTGTGCTGCACTGTTTCCAACCTATCCCTGTCTTTTCTGAGGTGAGGGTTTCAGAACTGTATGCAATACTCCAGGTGAGGCCTCACCAGGGATCTGTATAAGGGAAGTATTTCCTCTTTTCTTCTGCTTTCAATACCCCTCCTGATACATCCCAGCATCCTGTTAGCCTTGCTATAGGCCTTGTTTCATCCATGTAATTATTATTCAATTCATGTAGTTATTCTGCAGTTCAGTTCCCTGCTGTCCTGGTACAGAATAAGAACAAACTTTACCTGTTGTTCTGTGGCACCCCCCCCATGCCCTCCAATCACTGGCCCCCAAAATGTCATGTTTCCCTGGTGCCTAGTCGCACCCCCACCCTTTGGTCACTGGCCCATAATAATTTATCATTTCTGTGGTGTCTGTTGGCACCCCTCACCCTCCAACTGCTGGACCCATAACATACAATATTTTTCTGGTGTCTAGTGGCACCCCACCCCCCCCATTTGCCAGCACCCTAATATTTTAACATTTTCATGGATCTAGTGTCACCCCCCCCACCCTCCAAAAACTGGACACCTAATAATTTAAGATTTCACTGCTGTCTAGTGGCACCCACACCCTCCAATGACTGGTCTTGTATTTGCTTATGTGTGCCTCCATCCTCGCTACTATCTCAAGTGCCTGTCACAAGTTCACAGCTTTGCAAATGCTCCTTCTTAGCCTTTACATCAAGCAGTAGTCATGGAGACAGACTGTCTCCCATACTACCAGGTGATGTAAAGACTGAGTAGGAGACAATGCCCAGTTACAAACCTGTAACACGCACTTGAGTTAGTGGTGAGGATGGAGGCACATCAGCAAATGTGGGGGCCAGTGATCAGTGGGTGGGGGTGCCACTAGACACCAATGAAATGTAAATTTATTAGGTGGGCTGGTGACAGGAGGGTGGAAGGAGTGCCACTAGATACCAGGGAAAGATTCATTCTTATAGAGCCATTGATTGGAGGGTGGGGGTGCTACTAGGCACCAGGGAAATGTTAAATTATTATGCGCATGGCAACAGAAGGGTGGGAAGGTGCCACTAGACACTAGGAAAAGATCAAATTCTTATGTGGCTGGTGATTAGAGGGTGGAGGGTGACATTAGACCCCAGATAAATACAAAATTTGTATGGTGCCAGTGATCGGAGGGTGGGGTGTTGCACTAGACACCAGGGAAACATTATTATGAGGCTGGTGATCAGAGGGTGGGCATGCCACTAGACACCAGGGATTGGAAACATACATAAATGGGGGGTTGCAATACATAACACAGATTTCATGCATTCATTCTGGAGTTCAGTAAGTCACTGAACTGCAGAATCATGTATGAATTTTGGATTAATGTGTTAAACTGCCAAAAGAAATTCCACATAACTGACCTCTGACAATGATCAGTTCTGCACAAGTTTGTTCCACAGTTTAATACATTAATATGCATTTCATACAATTATTCCACCATTCTAAGTTCTAATTTCCATGAAAGTTCCCAAAATGATTTCCAAACTTTCATGGAAGTGAAATTCTTTTCTTTCTTGCAAATTCTGCCACCACAAGTTTTTTTCGCACAGTTCTAAGTATAATTTTTTTTTAACCAGAAGAGACGCACTAAGCTGAACCTTGTTTACAGGTATGACTTGGGAGCACATGGAAGTTAAGTGACTTGCTCAGGGTCACACAATTTGCAAGTGGGGGCCGTAGGATTCTGTCCCAGGTCTCCAGGTTTGCAGCAGAGCCTTTTGCCACTGCACTATACTGCCTCCTCATACGAACATACGAAATTTGCCAGCAGATAAAGGCCTAGAGGTCTATCAAGTCTGCTCGAATGTGCAGCTAGCACCCCTTTCTGCAGCTGCCCCTCCCTTCCACCCTTCCCTTCATTAACCTCCCCTTGTCCTGTCCCATCCCTTTTGAAGCAGTCCACTGTTCTACTGCATACCACTTCTGCAGGTAACGATTCCACCCAGCCACCACCCTCTCTGTAAAAAGTGTCTCCTCATCTCCGTCCTGAACCTTCCTCCTCCAGTCTCATATCATGGCCCCTGGTGGCCTCCCTCCTTACTTTGAACAGCCCCTCTATACCCATCTTGTTTATTCCTTTCATGTATTTAAAGGTTTCAATCATGTCACCCTGTCCCTCCTCTCCTCCAGTGAGTACATGTTCAACTCCTCAACCTCCTCTCGTGTGATAAGTCCCCAGCCCTTGATCATCTTTGTAAGCCTCCTCACCCCTCCAGTAACTTAATGTCCCTCTTCGAATCCCGGGCACCAGTACTGCACAGTACTCCAGGTGTGGTCTAACTAATGACCTACAGTGGCAGAATCACCTCCTCCCTCCTCGAGGATATACCTTGCTATACAACCCAGCATTTTGTTGGCCTTGCAGCCGCCTTCTCCTACATTGTGCTGAGTTGTTCATTGACCCTGTAATGAGCACACCCAGATCCTTCTCCTCCTCTGTCTGGGCTAGCTGCACCCCCCAGCTGGTAACTCCTCCTTGGGTTCTTCATCCCAAAATGCAGCACCTTGCACTTTTTGGCATTAAACCCCAGTTGCCAGGTGTCTGACCAGATTTCAAGCTTTGCCAGATCATCCTGCAACCCTGCCATCCCCCTAGGTCATCCACCACTGCTCCTACCTTGGTATCATCAGCAAACAGACTGATCTTGCTCTTGATGTCCCATGATATGTCTGCAATGAATATCCCAAACAACACTGGTCCCAGCACCGAGCCCTGTGGAACACCGCTCGTCACTGCCCTTGGGTGTGAGAGCTCCCCACCCACCACCACCCTCTGTTGCCTTCCCTGAAGCCAGTTCCCTACCCAGCTCACCAGCTTTGCACCCGCCCCTGTGCCTACTAACTTCCTTCCCAGCCTTCCATGTGGATCCGAGTTGAATGCCTTACTGAAGTCCAGATACAGGACTTCCACTGCATGGCCCCTGTCCAGTTGCCTAGTTACCCAGTCATAGAACTCAACCAGGTTGGTTTGGCAGGATCTACCATGTATGAAGCCATGCTGTCTGCTGTCCTGTAGTCCTTTGTCCTCTAGGAGGGCCACCAGCCTCTCCTTCAGGATAGTCTCCATTAGCTTACCCACGATGGATGTGAGGCTCACTGGTCTGTAGTTTCCCGGTTCGTCCTTGGGGCCACTCTTGTGGAAGGGCACCACATGAGCCATCCTCCAGTCCTGAGGTACACACCCGGAATGTAGTGAGGCATTACTTAGGTCTACCAAAGGTCCTGCAAGGACCTCTGCCAGCTCCTTCAGTACCCTGGGGTGGATGCCATCTGGGCCTGGCGCCTTGTCCAACCTCAGTGCCTTCAAACCCTCTCGATCTCTGCCCTCCATGATTTCCCCATCTGTCACCACTTCCCCCCCCTGCTTCTGCCATTTCTCCCACCTTGGGTATCACCCCCCTCTTCTCTTTAGTAAATACTGAGCAGAAGTACTCATTTAGTGCTTCTGCTATCGCACCCTGCTTCCACCCAACCCCTCCTTCCTTATTCCATTATGTGGTCCTTACAGCTCCTTTTCTCTCTGATGTACTTAAAGAAGTCATTCTTTCCCTTCTTAATGCCTTGTGCCAGCCTGAGTTCTGTAGATGCTTTGGCTCCCCTTACTGCCCTTGTCACCTCCTTCGATTCTGTCAAGTACTCCTCCCTGTCCTTCCCCCTCCCTGTTTTCTTGTACTTCCTAAAGGCAGCTCTTTTCCTCCTTACCTTTTCCATGACCTCCTTGCTCAACCAGCTCGGTTTCTTAGCCCTAGCCTTCTTGCTCTGGGCTTTGCAACAGGTTTTGGTTGCCTCCACTATCCCCAGCTTTATGAGCTCCCACCTCTGGTTAGTGTCCATACTAGATTGAATTCTGGCCAGGTACCCTTCTACCACTTCTCCCATCCTCCCAAAGTCGTTCTTTCTGAAGTCCAGCACTCTTGTGCCAGATTCCACTCCTTCCTTGCCCATATCCAATGTGAGCCATACTGAGTGGTGGTCACTCCCTGTCAGCGGTTCTTCCACTGTAAGTTCTCTCACAAAGTCCCCATTTGCCAGCACAAGGTCAAGGGTATGTCCTAACCTGGTTGGTTCACTGACCATTTTCAGCAGGAAGCTGTCCTGGAAGGCATCCAGCAGTACCTGCTCCCTTCTGTTCCTGGTTGTTGTTGTGCTCCAGTCCACTCCTGACATGTTGAAGTCCCCCACAATCACCACATTACCCTTCTTGCAGGTCCTCCTGATCTGTCCCACTAGTTCCCTGCCTAACTCCTCCATCTGAGATGGTGGCCTGTACACCACTCCCATTCTAAGAATCCTATTCTTGGAATCCTGGATTTGCACCCAGAGTGACTCTGTACTACCCTCCTCTCCTTCCTCCCTTACACACTTCAGTCCTTCCTTCACATATAGTGCCACCCCCCCTCCTTTCCCAATCACTCTGTCCCTACGAAATAACCTGTACCCTGGTATAGACAGGTCCCAGTCATTGTATTGGGTGGCTCATGGATCTCAACCTGCTTGTTAACATGAAATAAATAAATACTCAGATGTGGAATGGAGAGTACAGGATTAAATTAGTTCTTAAAAGACTTGTAGTACCCCTTTGACAGTTGCCTCTAGGGTGGTCTTGTGTGGTCACCTCTGAAGCTAATGTCTGATGCCCTCTTTCAATAGATCTCATTTAGCTCTTACCCTGTAGACGTATTGTATATGATTCCTAGTCTACAGTACTGTAGCTATGTTTTCGATACATCAGTGTGTAGTAGCTTCACTTGGATGTACTATATTGCATTGGTTCAGTTCATTCTTCTATATGAACAATTTGCTGCATACTGTCCCTAGCAGATGACAATCATATGGATATATGAACCTGGATTACTTTACCGGCTTATTGAATACTGACAGACTGCTTCTGGTTCTGGCTTTTGTTTGATATCAGTGCATCTTCTTATGAGGTGTAATGCATTCTTTGCTATATTAAAAATGAATAGTGAGATTTCTTTTAAGGCTGTAAATTGTCTAAAATAATTGTAACTGGAACAATTTTTTTCATGTTGGCTACAGTTGATGGGGCTGTTTGAACAGGATGAGCACTGGCTCTAAAGCTTTCACCATCCTTTTTTTACCCCATGCTTGACTTGGTATCTGCATTGCAACAGTCTTCCATAGCACATTAGAAAAGAAGTCATTGCAGCTGATTTACTGACAGTGAACCAAAAGACATCAGCAGGCTTACTGTCAGTAGTTAAAATTATTTTTAGCAGGGTATCTGTTACTTCTGGCTTAGTAAGAAGGGCAAGGATTTCACAGAAGGAGAGGGGAAACTGCCTTGTAATTTTGAATGAAGAAAGTAGTGGTGCAGGAGCACTCTTCAAAACATGAACTCTGCAAATATATAAAATGTACCCAATTAAGCCATTGCTTGCCACAGCAGAGGACTAGAATTGAGTGAGAGGAGAATAGCATGTTGATATTTTGGTTTTAAGTACTTAAACACAATTTAGTTAATGGCACAGATCAGCCTCCTCTCTAACACATGGATGCTCCAATTTTTTTTACTTTTTCAGTGCCTTAGCCCTACTAAAGCATTTGGAATCACATGTGTTTATGGCTGTGTGGGCAGAGCTCTGTAGGTAACTTGCAATCAGTGTAGGAGAGAAGGGACCATCAGTGGAAATTATCCCTGTCATCTCATACAGAGACTTGGTCTGCAGTCCACTCATGCTCTCTCTGCATCCTCATTCTTCTGCTGACAGCTCCTTTCTGTGGCATGCTGCCACCCCCTCCCCCAGGCGCACTACTTTTTTCTGATTTTTTTTCACAACTGCCAAAGTGACGACTGGCGTGCAAGATGGAGGCACAATTCAATCTCGCACATGCGCAGGTCTGTTGCTCCCACCATCTTGCAGATGGCATACTCCGTCAGCAGTGTTTCTACCATCACTCTCCACAGCTCTGCTTTGGATCCACCAGTGCTGTGCTGGCACTGGACAGCTCAGCTCTGATGCAGCTGTGCCAGTGCTGAGCTGGCACTGGACAGCTCTGAGCAGCTGTATCAGCTCTGAACAGAGTTTGTTTAGTGTAGGTGAGACTGCATTAATAAAGGCAGTATTACTGTTTTTCTATTTATTGGTGACTGGGAAAGGAACATTGAGCTGGGGCTTGTTTCAAGGTGTGATCCGTGGGAGGGGATCAAAGGATAAAAACAGTGCATAACTTAGATAAATACAGTGCTACTGGACAAGTGCAAAATCATAACATACAATAACCATGGAAAATGCTAACTATTCAATCAAATAAAGCTAGCAGCTATCCTTACACCAGGTGTAAAGGAAGTGTAAAGAGGAAGGAAAACAGGAGGAGGGGAAGGGGAAGGAGTCTCAGTTGGTGTCTGAGGGAGGAAGGAGAGGTAATGAAACAAAGGGAACAAGAAAGTTGTTTCCAAAGTGAGGTGATGATAGGTAATAGCTAATTGGCCAGGTGAGGTACGGTGACATGGCAAAGCAAAGTATGATGGTCCCTGGAGTGGAGGGAGCAAGAGGAAATGGGAACAATGGAGAGGAGAGATGAGAGGTAGGAGAGGAGGGACCCAAACCCTGGAGGGAAGGGACCCAAATCAGTTTTTGGATATAAAGGAGGCACAGTGCATCTTGTGATGGGAAGAAAGGGGAAGAATGGATAGAGATAAGTAAAATGAGCAGTTTGAGAGGGTAAGTTGGTTGCAAACTTACAAAAGGCATTTCAGAGGAAATCCAGTCTGGTGAGGGAGGTGGAGGGGCAGACCCATAGACCATGTCCACTTAATCAAAGATGGGGAGCACCATTTTGATGACAAGCTCTTGGTGAGCCTGTAGAGAATGACAGTCTTTATTTCTGTACAAGACACCAAGGTTAGGATGGAGCTTGGCATGAATGGCTTCTAGGCAGACAGAGAATGAAGCAGACTGTCAAGCCACACATCAAGGAACTCAAAGGAAGAAACCACTTCAAGTGGGGAGCCATACAAGGTGGAAAAGTCATCACTGAGGTGAGTTTGGCCAGTTTATGGCTGGTGCCAAAGGTCATGGATACTGTTTTGTGTTGTACTGATCCAAAGCTAGTTAGACTGGAAACTATTGCAAGATACTGTTGAAGTCCTGCTGTAGCAACCCTTCAATGTCAGTGGTGGAGGGGACAGAAGCATAGATGACTGTGTCATCTGCATACATGTGAATATGCAATTTGGCACAGGCTGAAGGGAGGTCATTGAGGAAAATGGAGAAGAATATGGGACTCAGAATAAATCCTGTGAGACCCCCACCTAGATGGTAAGAGGAGGTGACAAGGTGCTACCTATCTGTACTAACAGTAGTTGGCCCATGAGATAAAAAAAGGATACCAATTGAGCTGAGAGGCTAGCCAAACTCAACTTATTCAAAAGGAGAAGGTGAGACACCAAGTAAAAGGCCTTGGCCAGACTGATGAAGATAACTGCTATGATGTGACCCCAGTTTGTTCCTGAGAGAATATAATCAGTTACACACAACAGGGAGTAGACAGTGGAGTGGTACTAAAGCTATGGGTTGCTAGAAGATACAAGATACAATAACATCTCTGCACAGATGGTAACTAATAACCAGAACAAAGTGACATTTGGAGTCGTTAATGGTCAGCTCCATTAACAACAGAATATCTGGTTTATTGTGCATAAAGTAAAAGCCTTCTTTGGTATTTCTGGGTAGAAGTTTCTAAAATTTCTGTAGTACATATCTTTTGTATCTATAGAAAGAGTCAGCTCAAAAACAGCGTGCCATTTTTTTCCTTCTTGTTTATTTGAAATGTGTATAAAAACAGTCAGGATTGCCCATGAGATGCAAAAAGGGAAGGACTATGCTACATGCTAAAACAATCTCCATGGTGCAACTGCTAAATGGGTGTGCTGTTCCCATTAGAAATTCAAACAGGCAGGAAACACAGCTCTCTCAAGGAAGGTGTCAGCTGCAAAATAATTTATTGTGCCAACATGGCCAATGGCAAAATGCAGCACACCAGAACTGAAGGCTAGTAACTAGCTTTCAGTTCTGGTGTGCTGTGTTTTGCCATTTAGCTGAGTTGGTGCAATAAATTATTTTGCAGCCGACATCTTTGAGTGCACTGTGTTTTCAGCCTGACCCATGAGCTAGGACCTCAGTTTAATGGGGCCTGCTTGATACAGCAAGGTAGTACAGTGGGATATAATGACTGTCAGCTGCCACATTGTGAGAATTTAATAGTCTGCTCCACTGGCACTACTCCTCTGATTTAAGGCACATACAAACATCTTTTACTAAAATGGAGTGGTGCATTGGCATGCTTATATGTTGTGCCAAATATGATACATTTATTGCACCTCATAGACTTGTGCACCATGCCAGAAAACCACTCTAATTGTTTTATAATAGGAAGTGCTCTATTTTATTTCGTACATTCATAATTCACTGCTTTTCTTGTGTTACTTGTTGGCACTGAATCCATTTTTTTTATCAAAAGGTTTTAATTTACTATAAATATTTATCTTTCAGGACAGAAGAGCAGTGTGGTTGATGCTTCCACCCTCAACAGGTTTTTAATTTTTCAGCAAGGCACAGTTTTGCTAAATGGAAATAATATATCATTAGCAGACATTTTTTCATTTCTTGACTGATAAACATATTCCCACAGGTTTATAAACACTAAGGTGAAGCCAAGGCAGTTTCTTGTAAAGAAGTACTGATTTTTTTGTTTGTTAGAAGGGAAGCAGTTTATCCTAGTGGTTAGAGGACAGTTACAAACACGGAGACCCAGGTTTAACCCCCAACACTACCACTGATTGAGTATGGCCTTGAGGAAGTCATTGTATTAAAGACATATCCCTCCTATTTACAATTACAGTTTGTTTGGTTTCCATTGGTTTACTTTTGTCATTAAGCATGGGAATATGTTTCATACTGTGGTAGTTTTTCACTGTCTTAACAAAAAAAAAAAAGAATCTGACTGACCCCAGGATCTGTGTTCGACATCATAGTGTGTTGTTCTGGTAAGCACTATAATGTCATAAACAAAGGCAATTAGAGATCAGCTGATGAGATTAACATATGTTTTTACATACTTTTTAACCAACCCCTAAGCTTCACTGTTCACTCAATTGACAGCGGGATCACAACGGTGCATGCCCATGCAAGCAACTGTGCTCACTTCAACTGCCACTCTAGTGTAAGAACAACACACTGTTTTAGGCTAAATATTTTCTTTTCATAAAGCCTAACTCCCACAGCACACAAACTAAATATTTAATCAACCCCTCACTCCTGTTGCCTTCAGAATGTTGCCATCCCCCCATCTCAGTACACTTCTCTCTCAGAAACATGTATGGAAAGCACTTTGTCTTACCTGATCGCTGTTCCTGGTTGCTGTTTTACTACTCCATTCAGTTCTCCCAGTACAACCTGCACTGGGATGAGACACAGTTGCAGTCGGCAGTCTCCAACACCTACCGTTGTGAGAGATACACTGGCGGGGGCTAAGTCACATTCAGAGAAGCACCACCATAAAGATCAAGGAGGGACAAAGGAATGGGAAACACATAAAGACAAATAAAAAAAGAGAAAATACATATAGCCCAAACAAAAAAAAAATCTGCCAATGCCGAACGTTGGTTGTTTGTTAAACATTTTTCTTTGCAATTGTGACTCCAAATTTTGAAGATTTCAAATCCTGCCTGAAAGGTGACGTCATGCACTGACTGCGAAATCACCTTTTGGGATGCAAAATTTATTAGCTAGGATCTGAAAAATGACAGCCATCAAATTCATGAGGTGCTGTGAGGATATGGCTATGTTGAAAATTTGGGGTCGAGATATTGAAAATTGCGAAAGTTATGAGCCTGTGCTCATAAATTTCAGTACAGGCTCATACCTTTATTGTTTGTGAATATGTATGCCCCAAATTTTCAGCATACCCTTCTTATAACCTCACCTTATGAACAAGTGCAGAGAAAAAGTTCAACTCCTCCCTGAAAGGTGGTATCACCAGCAACTGCAAAATCACCTTTCAGGATGCAAAAAGACATTTTGGCCAGGATCTGGAAAATGACAGCTGTCACATTCATGAGGTGCTATAAAGAAATGGCTCTGTTGAAAATTTGGTGTCAAAACATTGAAAATTGCCAAAGTTATGAGCCTACATTCTCAAATGTCAACATAGGCTCATAACTTTGTTATTTGTGAATATATTTGTCCCACATTTTCAACATAACCTTCTTATGACCCCACCTCATGAACAAGTGCAGAGAACAAATTCAACTCCTGCCAGAAAGGTGATTTTGAGCAGCAAATGCAAAATCACTTTTTGGGATGCAAAAAAACATTTTGGCCGGAATCTGAAAAATGACAGCTGTCACATTCATGAGGTGCAGTGAAGAAATGGCTATGTTGAAAATTTGGGGTCAAAATATTGCAAATTGTCAAAGTTATGAGCCTGCATTCGCAAATTTCAATGCGGGCTCATAACTTTGTTGTTTTTTAATATTTTTACACCAAATCTTCAACATAGCCTTCTTATGACCCCACCTCATGAACAAAGGTAGAGAACATTTGCAACTCCTGACCAAAAGATGATTTCAAGCAGCAACTGGTAAATCATCTTCTGGGACAGTAGACAGGGTATGTTGGGGAAGGGGAGGAACTGAGAGTAAATCCCACAGTGTGTAACATGAAGTACAAGGAGTAGTGAAACATTTGAGGGTGGGTAGGAGAAAGAAACTGCCACAGAGCAGCTAATATGTAAGGACACCTGCAGCACTTTGGATGGGCAGATATTGGGGAAGGGAGAAATAGAGACCAAGTACTGCAGAGTGACTTATGTGAATGACAGTATTTTGGCAGGGCAAAGATTCGGGAGGAGGTAAGAGGAGGTAACAGTAAGTGCCGCAGAGTGGCTTATTTAATGGTAAAAATGTTGGCATGTTATGGTGACAGAGATCAGAGAGGTGCGGTGTGCACTGAGGCACTTATTTCTTTCTCTCTTCTGTTTGTATGTGTTACTTAAATGTGCACACCTCACTCTTGTGATTGCAAAAGTAATTATATGTGCAGCTCTGAGTTGTGCATTGTAGAAAAAGTAATGTGAGGGGATGGCCCAGGATCCAGTTACCTTGGTGGGGCTAGTTGGTAGTGCAACCAGAAAAGTATTCTGGGTGGCATGGGTTCAAATCCCAGCTGAGGCACTTATTTCTTTCTCTCTTTTGTTTGTATGTATTCCACAAATGTGCATACCATATTCTTATCACTGAAAATGTAATTAACTGTACAGCACCTGACTGAATACTGGAGAAAGAGTAATGTGCTCCTGGATAGTCCATGATCCAATTGCCTTGGTGGTGTAGCTGGTAGCACAACCAGAATGGTGTTCTGGGCAGCCTGGGTTCAAGTGCCAGCTGAGGCACTTATTTCTTTCTTTCTTCTGTTTGAATGTGTTCCATAAATCTGAACACTGCACTCTTGTGATTGACAATGCATTGGGAAAATGTTGGCATGTTGTGGGAGGGCAGACATCAGGGAGTGGATGGACTAAGAGCAAGTGGTGCAGAGCAGGTAATGTGAATTATGTTGAATTGTGGCAGTCATGGGGGGGCAGATATTGAGAAAAGGGAAGACAGCAAGTGCCACAGAGCAGGAAATGTATACTGAGCATTGCGGCTTGTGGGGGGTAAGAGATGGGGTAGAACAGGATTAGAGCCAGACAGTGTGTCATGTATATGGTGAATGGAGACATGTTGTGGTGGGGGGGGAGGGATCAGTGATGAGAGAACAAGAGATCAAATGGTGCACAATGGGTAATATTAAGTACCAGGAGGCATGATACTTTTGAGAGTCAGTGAGAGAGAGTAAGTGCCACAGAATGGCTATGGTGTACCGAGAATGGCAGCAATTTGGGGGGAGCAGAGATTGGTGAGAGGAGGGGCAAAGATCAAGTGGAAAACAGTAGGTAATGTGACATAACAGGAATGAGAGGACAGTGTGGAAGGCAAAGATCTTGGAGTGGGAGAGAAGAGAGAAAAGGGTGAACAGCAGTTAATGAAAACCATGATGAATGACAGCATTTTGAGGTTGGGGCATAGATTGTGAAGTGGGGGAGAGAACAATTGCTGTAGAGCGACAAATGTATATGGACGATGGCAGCACTTTGTGTGGGGGGGAGAGATCATGAAAAGATTGAGAGGAGCTGGGGAAGAACAGATCATGTGTCATGGGCAGGGGCGCCTGAGACTGAGCAGGGGTCTAAGGAAAAAGTGCAGATGAGCGGAATATATTAAGAAGTGAGGAATGTAATTCGGTGTGTTCACCATATTGTAGAGTGTGTTGAAAGACTGGGCTGAAGCACAGAACAGGAATTAAAACAGGGACAAGGGTTCATGCAGATCTTTGGAACTGCTCGAGAAGACCCTCTACTTTGCATTTTCCAATCTTGTGATTGGGCAAGGTTTTCAAAAAGAAGAGAAAGGCAAAGAGTGAATAGAATCAGGAAGGAGAATCAGTATTGAGGAACTGTGCTAGATTAAGAAGGGGGCCACACCCCCACTAAAAATATCAGTCATAGTTTAGATTGATACTGTATTCATATTAGGGATGCTCAGAAGTGGATGATTCAGATCGGATTTAGGATTTTAGGAACTTCCAGATCCTAATCTGATCCCATTTCAAATCCTAAAAAGATCTACAAATCAGATTTACAATTCAGATTTGAAATTCCAAATCCTAAATGCCTATGTAAAGCAGATTGTAGGATTCAGTTGAGGATTTAGGATTTTCAGAGTGCAAATCAAAAAAATCCAAAATCCAAAAATGAAATCGGAATCCAACAAGTATGATTCCGTTCAGTGGATTCCGGGCAACCCTGAATTATATGCTTTACAAGTGACACAGCTTGTTTCCTGAGTACTGCATATCTGATAAGCTTTGTTTGTTTATGTTGTCATGGCCCAAATGCTCTAATTTTAGTGTTCATAACACAGGTAAGCAGAGTGGAATGGAATTCAGGGGTAAGATTTCAAGAAGTCAGAATTATGAGTTATACAAGAACCTTGCAGCTTGCATTTCAGTTTCAGTTTATTTTTTATACTGGAAAGGCATAGGAGCAAAATTCCCCATTTTCACAAGTGTCCAGTTTTACACAGACAAACAGGTACAATTATAAGTTATAGAAGGAGAACAGGTACATTACAGGTTAAAAAAGAATTGCAGTAAAGACAGTGTTAGGTAATAATTTGAAAAGTTTATACAGGGTGATCAAATAAATATATATATACAGTATCAAACATGTAGGAAGTAGTGGGATGGGGTGAGAAGGAGGAGACTAAGACAATCAGTAATGGTAGTATTTACAGGTTTGGGAACTCGACTAGTGACTCTTAAGGTTGTAATTGAATAAAGTTAGTGAGAGACATTGTTCTAGGGAGGGGGGCAGGCTATAGAACACTTTCACACCCTAGTAGAAAAGGGTATATTGGCCTTGGATGATCTGACAAGACGGGATAGGTAAGGAGTGGGTAATCAACTGTCTGGTGGGCCTGGCGTTGGCTGACCTAGGGAAAAGGGAGACTACTCTTCTTGGTAATAGTCCATGAGAGATTTTGTAGAAAAAGACCAGGATTTTACTGTCCAGCCTATCCTCTAATGAGGACCAAGTGGAGGTTTTGTATAAGTCACAGAGGTGTGTCAGTCTGGGGAAGCTGGTGGCAAACTGTATAACATTGTGATAGTTTGTCCTAAACATTGAGAAGTTTCTTTGAGAAAGGGAGGGGTAGTAGACTAGGGCCCCATAGTCAAAGATGGGGAGCAAGAAGCTGTTGGCAAGCAGGGTCCTGGATTAAAGAATAAGGTATGGTTAAAATCTATAGAGCATGCCTAGCCTTTGTGTTTTTTTTTTATGATGAGCTGCTTAATATGGGATTTGAATGTTAGGAGGCAGCTGAGAATGAGGCTAAGGCACTTGAAGTCTGTGACCCTTTTAATTATTTTGCCATTATTATTTTCCAATCTTGTGATTGGGTATAGAATTCAGAGAGAATAGAAGGGAAAAGGTCAATAGTGAGCAGATTTACGAAGGAGAGTCAGTGTCTTGAAGCTGTGATAGGTGATGGAGGGGCACTCCCCAAAAGGCACTTTCATAGCACACTAATTCCATATAGGATAATGCATGTGGTTGTGTGTTTACTGAGTTTTTACACACATGCCAAGGTGTTGGATGCTAGATAAACCCCGAGAGCGAAGCTCAAGGGGCTTTATTAAGCATCCAACATCAAGGGTGTTGTAAAACTAGTTAAACACAACCCCATGTTTTATTTTATATAATTGCTGGGAGTTTCACTACCACAGCAATTATATAAAATAAAACTGTGGTACTTGGTGTGGAGGAAGTAAGTCCATAGTGGAGGAAGAGTGGTCAGTGCTCCAGTGGGCAGGTTCCAAAACCTTTTTTTAAATTTATGTGGGAGGCAAGTAGGTGAGTTTTTTTTAAATTACTTACCGCCGTCTCATGATGGTGTAGAGTCCGGGGCACAGCGTAGTGCTGAAGTTGCAGTGGCTGCTCTGTGCCATGTTTAGCGGAGAGTGTGGAAGCAGGTGCATGCATCGAGCATCAGAAACCCGACGTATGTTTGTCGTTATAACCCGCGAGTTATAACGGTGAATTATAACCCAGGTTTCCTATGGGAGGAAACACTCCCCAGTTATAATATTATGTTCACATGCTTTGCAAGCAAACATAAAAATGACTGAGATTTGAAACGTGAAATTTTCAGGTTCATTAGAGCATGTCACAATGGTGGTGCTATTGGTGTTTTGGGAATAAAATATGTAAACATATAGATGTTATAAACAAAATAAAGTGCTGCCATTTGCACATGTGTAAAAAAAGTCTTTGGAAATAAGGTGTTTTCATGTGTCACTTTAAACTGTGGTTGGCTGACTCTCACATACCACTCAAACTGTACTGTAGCTGCATATCAAACCCATAAGTAATACAGTACATTTTTTTAATTGTTTGGTAACTGGGAAAGGCCCATTAGGCACAAGTGCCTGCTTTCAGGGGGTGACCCAGGAGCACTGGGGAGGTTAAATGAGTTGTTCAGAGTCATACAATGTGCAAGTGGAGGTTATGGAAATCAAAACCAAGGTCTGCTGGATGTACCAAGCTCATTACAGCTCGTTACTCTAACCTCTGGGCTATACTGCCAGCAAATGTGTTTGCACATCTCTAAATATGTATTATATTTTCTGGTTTTAAATTACTCTGGATACCTGGAGACCACCCCCAGTGTGAGGAAAACAAAATAAAAAAACACTTGGCTGGGGGAACTCATCACTGGTGGCCTCTGCTGGCATGCTAACACACATAACCCAATTCCAAAATCAGGAGCCCTCTCCAATGTCAAGAAAACTTTATATACAACATGTCACCACCAGGACCCCACTGTCAATTTCATTATTACAGTCCATGATAATGACGTACTATAGAAATATTTTAATTTTTTTCAGTATCACAGTTCTGTGAATGAGGTGGTAGCCAGCTGAAGTGGTAAGTGTTTGGTTATTGCCAGTTGTTGTCTGGGGGGGGCACTGAATTCCAGTCACTGCTTGGAATAGGTCAGAGTGAGGGAGGGGGTGCATCTGAAACCCACATACTGCTTGGCAAAGGAATAGCATGGGGGATGGGGTTCTGCTGGATGCCAAGGATGCTTGGCATAGGATAGGGTGAGTAAGGGGCTGCATCAGTCTAAAACTTTGTGTGTCATATACTGAATTGATAAAACATCCTTTTGCTCTATATACTGTGCTGAAGTGTTTTTTAAACTAAAACTGTGCTTTTATGAGATTTGTGGGAGCCCTGTAAATCAGTACCAGGAAGAGAGAACTGGTAGTTCAGTGCACTAGCACCGGAACTACAGATCTATACAATTGCTATATTCCATACAACCACCTGCATTTGGGGGTGATTAGTTGCATTACATACTAGACTGGGGCTAAACACGCAAATTTAACCCTAAATTCAGTTATGTTAAAACTTTTAGTGAGCAAGGAGTGTTGAGGCACTTCCAGTTGCCCAATTATAAAGATCGCCGTGATCGGCGAGCAGAGCAATTAGTCTAAAACCTTGTGTGTCATATACTGAATTGATAAAACATCCTTTTGCTCAATGTACTGTGCTGAAGTGTTTTTAAACTAAAACTGTGCTTTTATGAGATTTGTAGGAGCCCTGGAAATCAGTACCAGGAAGAGAGAACTGGTAGTTCAGTGCACTAGCACCGGAACTACAGATCTATACAATTGTTGTATTTCATGCAGCCACCTGCATTTGGGGGTGATTAGTTACATTACATACTAGACTGGGGCTAAACAAGTGAATTTAACCCTAAATTCAGTTATTTTAAAACTTTTAGTGAGCTAGGAGTGTTGGGGCACTTCCAGTTGCCCAAATACAAAGATTGCTGTGATCGGTGAGCAGAGCGAGCTGAGCAGCGCACATATCGCACACGGAGACTCACGCAGAGGCACGCACATCGCGTGTCTGCCATGTCTGCAGTGGAGGTCAGTTGAGCAGTGCAATAATGCTTAGTTACAAGAGTCAGGAGAACTTCCTTTAAACGAAGTTATCAGATGGCAAAAGTAAAGGCAAATTGGGGGAAGGGTAACACACCATGCACACAATGTAACATGTTTTTAGAGGAAGTTACAACTGAGGAATTTACATGTGATAAAAGCCTCTTAATTACTACCCCTCAGGAACAGATCAAACAATTGACATTAAGGCTAAAAACCCAGAAAGACATAGGCTTATTATAAAGTTATATTGATGAAATGGTATCTAATTTGAGTCAAGATGTATCTGAAAACAATCAAGAACAGCCTTTTGAGGGAAATACTATCATGAACAATAACCTGACTCCTACACAACTGAATATCTCTGAGGGGAATCTACGGGATGAAATATTGTGTTCACCCCCTCCAATTAGCTAATATATTTGAGTGTCTCCCACAAGAGAATGTAGAAAAAAAGGAAGAAATTAAATTACAATTAGCTCCAAAATGCCCTCTAAACGATGATAAACCCAGACAAACAATTACTGAACCAATCTTAAGCCCAGTTCAAGTAAACAGGGATATTGTGGTAATAGGTGATTCCATTATTAGAGGAATAGGGGAGCTAAACACGTGGCTCAAGGGCTGGTGCCAGGAAAAAGGACACAGATTTGTAGGGAACTGGCAACAGTTCTGGGAGTGAAAGTTCTTTAAATTTGATGGACTGCATCTGACTAAAGAGGGAGTCAGTGCATTGGGGCAGAAGTTTGACGTCTTTGCAGAATATTTAAACTAGCAAATGGGAGAGGGTGCAGCACCCCATACGTCGAATGGAAGAACACCCTCCCCCTCAGCTAGTGGTCAAACAGTAATTCACATGTTTTGCATTCATTTGCATCACCAGGTAAGAAAAAGGTTTGTCTCCCACACGATGCACAGGGTAAGGCCAAACTTCACCCAACAACCAACACACCAAAATCTGGCCAATGGAAAATCATGTCAAAAATGTTCACAGCCTGGGGAAATAAGATCCCAGACCTGTAGGCAATAATGTCAGAGGCCAAACTGGACATAGTAGCAATTAGTGAGACGTGGTTTACCAGTAACCACACTTGGGAGACTTCAGTACCTGGCTATGTATTGTTCAGAAGAGACCGAGCTGCAAAAGGGGGAGGAGTGGCCCTGTATGTTAATGAAAATATCAAAGCTACAGAAATTCAGAATACACATAAGGAGCCAGAAGAACTGTGGGTCACCCTGGAAACAGGAAATGGGACAGCTATAAGAACTGGGGTTGTCTACAGCCCCCAGACCAGAGGGAAGACATAGACACATTACTGTTAGAAGATATACAAAACATGACAGCTAAAGGAGGTTCTGATAATGGGAGACTTCAACATGCGGATACAGATTGGTCAATACCAGCAGGAACATCTGCCAGAACTAGACTCATAGTGGATTCCTGCAGGGGAGGGCCTCAAACAACTGGTACAGCAACCCACAAGAGACAGGGCTATCCTAGATCTAGTACTGACTAACAAAGAAGGGATCACAGATCTCCAGGTAGAAGGTCACCTGGGAGCCAGTGACCATCACATGGTATGGTTCAATTTGGCTACTACATCTAAATCATCCCATTCCAAGGCAAAAATATGACTTTGATAAGATGGCCAACAGAGTTAAGCTAGCCCTGGCAAAAAGAAACACAGGTGAGGGGGTACAGGCAAAGTGGGCAAGCATTAAGGATGCAATACTTGAAGCAACATCTCATTGTGTTAGACAGAAAAGGAAGTGCAAAAGAAGAAGGAAACCACTTTGGTTCTCAAATACAGTAGCAGAAAAGGTCAGAGCCAAAAGGCTGGCCTTCAGGAAATATAAGGGAACACAGCGGGATGAAGATAGGGAGGCATACCAAACTGCCCTAAGGGAAGCAGGTAAGGCAGTAAGGCAGGCAAAGTCCCAAACTGAGGAAACACTAGTACGAACAGTGAAAGAAGGTGACAAGACTTTTATAGATACATTAGTGAAAGGAGAAAGTCCAGAGTGGGTATTGCTAAGCTTAATGGAGAAAAGGGAGCATGTGAGGAGGAGGACCCTGTAAAGGCATCTATCCTAAATAGAATACTTTTGCTCAGTATTTACTTGAAGAGAAGGTAGGGCAAGGGCCCACAGCTCAACATCATGGACACAGGGGAGGGGTAGCACTACTCCTTCACAAAGAAAAGGTCCTACAAGAGCTTGCTAGCTCAGGGTGGATAAGGCAATGAGACCTGATGGCATACATCCCAGGGTACTTAAGGAGCTAAAGGAGGAACTAGCAGAGCCATTAGCAGAATTGTTTAGTGAGTCTCTGAGCACAGGAGAGGTCCCAGAAGACTGGAGAAGGGTCTATGTGATCCCGCTTCACAAGAGTGGTAGCAGGAGGAGGCGGGGAACTACAGACCGGTCAGTCTTACCTCAGTAGTGGGCAAGATTATGGAGGCACCTTAAGGAAAGGATAGTGCAACACCTGGAATCCATAGGGACACAGGATCCAAGACAGCATGGGTTTACAAAGGAAGGTCCTGTCAAACTAATCTCATAGATTTCTTTGACTGGGTAACCAGAGTGGTGGACCAAGGGGAGCAGTTGATGTTGCCTACCTTGACTTCAGCAAAGCTTTTGACACTGTTCACGTAGAAGATTGATAAATAAGCTGGGTAGGCTCGGGTGGGTCAAGTTGGTCAGCTGGGTGGCAAACTGGTTGACGGGCAGAAAACAGAGAGTGGTGGTAAATGGTATACAGTCAGAAGAGATGCAAGTCACAAGTGGGGTACCTCAGGGATCAGTCCTGGGGCCAGTCCTCTTCAACATCTTCATTAGTGACCTTGCAGATGGACTAGAGGGTAAGGCTTGTCTGTTTGCAGATGACACCAAGATCTGCAACAGAGTAGATGATCCAGATGGGGTGGGCAGAATGAGAAGAGATCTGGATAAACTAGCAGAATGGTCAGAAGAGTGGCAACTGGGATTTAATGCAAAGAAGTTCAAAATCATGCACATAGGGAAGAGAAACCCTGAAGCCACCTATAGGCTGGGAGGGGAGTTGCTAGCAGTCACAAAGGAAGAAAGAGACTTGGGCATCATCATCACTGATGACCTAAAATCATCCAAGCAGACCTCTAAAGCAGTAGGTAAGGCTAGGGGGGTGTTAGGGTGTATTAGTAGGGGTATCACAAGTCGTAAGAGGGAGGTATATCCCTCTGTACAAGACACTGGTTAGGCTCCCATCTGGAATACTGCATGCAGTATGGAGGCCACACCTTCACAAGGACATTAACCAAATTGAGGCAGTCCGAGAAGGCAACTAAAATGGTGCAGGGACTGCATCAGAAGACATATGAGGACAGATTAACGGAGCTCAATATGTATACCCTTGAGCAAAGGAGGAGAGAGGTGATATATGATCGAGGCATTCAAACACCTTAAGGCATAAACAAGGTGAAAGAGTCTAACATGTTTAAATATAAGAAAAATAGCAGGACAAGAGGACACAGCATGAGATTAGAGGAGGCCGATATGGGAATGTGAGAAATTCTTTTCACAGAAAGGGTGGTGGATGCATGGAATGGCTTACCACAAGAAGTGGTGGCTATGAATACAGTGCAGGGCTTCAAACAGGCATGGGATAGGCATAAGGGAGCAATACAAATGACTATGAATAGATAGGCCACTGACAGAGCAAAGGCCGATGGCACATTTATAAGGTAGAAAAAGAAATGGGCAGACTGGATGGGCCTTATGGTCCTTATCTGCCATCAACTTCTATGTTTCTATGTTTCTATGAATAGATACTGCAGTTTGTTGGGAGCGTAAGGAATTTTCTACAGTTAGTACCTTGCCAGGAGCAAGACTTCAAGACGTTTCCAATATGTTGGAAGGGCTTCTCGAAAACTCAGTAAACCCCCTTGTTATCTTGCACCTGGGAACTAACGACGAATGCAGAACCAGTATTGAACACATTCAGGTCAATCATAAAACCGTTACAAAAAGAATTGAAGAACATAATGGGGAAATAATTATCTCCAGTATACTACCAATATTTGGTTACCAGTCTTATAAAAATAAGATCATATCCAAAATCAACTTTCGGTAAAGAGAGTTTCGTAGGTCTAATCATTTTGGGTTTAGGGATATTTCATTGACCTTCAACAAAAAAAGTGTTATTCAAACTTGATGGTTTCTATCTAAATTTTTCGGGTATTAGGATATTGGGAAAAAGGGTAAATGAAGTTATTCAGTTTCATTTAAAGTGGTTCAAGGGGGGAGGAAAAAATGGCAAAAGAATCCCAGATTATCCAAGGCATAAAACATCCAGTAACAAAATTGTTTGAGTGGAATGCAATGCTTATAAATGCCAGGAGCCTAGTGGGAAAATATGATGAACTCTGCCTTTTATTATACTCCCAAAACATACATCTGGCCCTAATCACTGAAACATGGTGGGACAGGGATAATTTATGGGAAAAGAGTATTCCCGGGTATAAAGTATTTTCTAAATCAAGAATATATAGAAAAAGAGGAGGTGCTGCAATAATTGTCCATGAAACTATTAAATGTGATCAAATACAATGGGATGTGTCTAATTTGGAGTTTTTGTGGATTACATTATTTCCCAAATTGGGCCAAAAATTGTATTGGGGTTATCGTATAGAGCACCTTCCACAACCTTGAGTGATGATATCAAAATAATAAATATAATTAACAACTTAGATCTTTCAGACAGAGTTATTGTAGCTGATGATTTCAACTTGCCCAGTATAGATTGAAAATTGCTACAGGCTAAAGGAGCTGTGAATAAACATTACCTGGACACCTTCGAACATCAGAGACTAAAACAGATGGTCCATAGTTTTACTAGTGGAGCAAATATTTTGGACTTGATCTTTACTAATATGAATAACATAATCAACAATGTGCAAATTAAAAGTCCTTTAGGGAATAGTGATCATTCCACTATCCACTTCAACATCTTTGATGTTGGTACCATTAAAGTATATGAAGGTACACCAAAATTAAACCTTGAAAAAGCAGATTTTGTCAGTTTAAAGAGGGAATTTGCAAACTGGGATTGGAACAGTGAACTAACTGGCAAATCTATATATGTGGGACCTATTACTATCTAGGATAAAACAACTTACAAGTAAATATATTCCATATAAAGTAAATGGTACTGGTCCAAAAGGGAAAAGGCCCAAATGGATGAATAAATCAATTAAAAAACTAATAAATAAAAAGAATAAACTGTTCAATAAATATAAGTTGCATAGATCACCTTTAAATTACAGTTTATATAGAGAATGTCTGAAACAGACTAAGAATAAAATTATAAAAGCAAAAGCACATGTTGAATGGTCACTTGCTGTCAAAACTAGGGACTGCAAAAAATCATTTTATTCTTACATTAATAGTAAAAAGAAAGATAACACTACAATAGGACCCTTTACAAACACTAGAGGACAGGAAGCCACTCTAGATGAGATGGCTGACATACAGAATAATTATTTTTGCTCAGTCTTTAATATAGGTAATCCAAATATTTATTCAGGGAAAATGTATTTCAAGACCCGGGGAAGTTATTGTAGAAATTAAAGATATTTGTGATAGGTTATCCAAGTTAGATATTTCCAAAACCCCTGGGCCTGATGACATACATCCAAGAATCTTAAAAGAGTTAGCAAATGTATTGCCCCCGCCCCCACATATTTGTTCCAGACTTCCTTAGATCAAGGAATAGTACCCGAAGATTGGAAACATGCCATAGTGGTTCCCATTCCAAAGAAGGGTGACAGGTCAAAACCAGAAAACTTTAGGCCAGTAAGTCTGACTTCATTAATGGGAAAGATTCTGGAAGGAGTTATAAAGGATTATATCCTAAATCACCTAGAAATAAATGACTTGTTAGACTATTCCCAACATGGATTTACTAAGGCCAAATCATGTCAGACAAATCTTTTGGCCTTTTATGAAAAAGTAAATAGAGAACTAGATTTGGGAAATTCTGTTGATGTAGTATTTTTTTGATTTTGCTAAGGCCTTTGATAAACTAACCCATGTTGAGTTACTGAAATTATTAGAGAAGATTCAACTGAATCCAAATATTTGTAATTGGATTTCAGCATGGATACAAGGGAGACAACAGAGGGTAACTATTAAAGGAACCTTGTCCAACTGGTCAACCATTTCTAGTGGAGTCCCACAAGGCTCTGTCCTGGGACCCTGTTTATTTAATATATATATATATATATATATATATATATATATATATATATATATATATATACACATATACTCTTCAATCAGATAACCCTAAGATATGGTTATATAAATTTGCAGATGATTGTAGGATCGGAAGTGTTGTAAATACTAATGACGGGACACTCAAATTACAAAACATGATAAACAAAATCTCTGGTTGGATTAATAATAACAAACTGGTATTAAACATTGCCAAATGCAAAATCATGCATTTAGGTAACAAGAACAAACATAGTAGATATACTCTGGATAATACACCACTTACAAATGACATTGAAGAAAAAGATCTTGGAGTTATAGTGTGTCCTGACCTCAAGTTCAGTACACATTGTAAACAACAAATAAGAAAAGTAAACCAAAATCTAAATTGTATTTTACGTTATATTGCCAGTAGCGAAGCTAATGTGTTGATATCACTTTATGTAGCTTTGGTCAGACCCCATCTTGAATATGCCATACAGGTATGGTTCCCCCAAAACAGGGAGGATATTAACAAAATAGAATCTGTACAGAGAAGGTTTACTAAATCTATCCATGGGATGAAGACATTACAATATTCAGAGAGATTAACGTCCCTCAACCTATACTCTTTACAGTACAGAAGATTTAGAGGGGACATTTGCCTTTTATTTAGGGCAATTAATAACTCTGACTTTTGCCATGAGTTGGGTATTCACCAAAGAATCGATGAATTTGGCAATAGAAGACACAATAAACAATTAATTCAATCTAAATGGAAGCATAATACATGTAAACATTGGTATAGTCAGAGAGAGTAGTTTCTTCATGGAATGTATTACCTAGAGATATAATAGCTAGTAAGAGCATGAATATATTCAAAAATAAATTGGATATTCACTGCAGCAATATGAAAATTAAATTCTAAGATAGGTCAAAAAGGGCAAGCATTATGGATGAAAGTCTAAAAAAAAGGTTGTAAACATCTATGAAATCTATAAAATCATGGACTTTTGGCACAGGGGCAGAGTGAGCGGAAGGCCGAGTGAGAAAGAAGTGCATGCATTGAAGCAGTAGGGTTGCTTACCAGTTGTTCAGAGCAATGTCTTCAGGATTTCTACTTTTTTTGTTGAAAAAAAGTTTGGATAGATTATGCTGCATGTTCGAGGACTTCTGCCCTTTGTGTGATTGAAGGAGGATTGCCTCTGAGCAACAGGAAGTGCTTGGCATAGTGACAGAGGAGGGTGCCACTGGATGTCAGGAACTGACTAGATTGGGTTTTTGCCAAAACATACAGATTAGCACAAATGTCTTAATTGTAGGGAATGGTGCATTCTATGGAGTAGCTTATCGGGAAATGTAAGCAAAGACAACCAAAAATGAATGTACTTGTCTGGAGGCAGCATGAATACTGTATTATTATAAAAATCATGTTGAAACACAGTGTATCAATAGCAACAATATAATACAGTTTATTTCACACCTCCAGGGATTCATGGTAAGGGGACTAAATGTTTATTTTATATTTTAAGTGGGGCAGCATTTATTTATTTGAATTTTGATGACCAGATAGGCCTGCTGAGATACTTGTATTCCTTTTCAGGGGCAACCCGGGGAATACAATTCCAGTACCAGAGGATTCACTGTAAGACAGGATGAGAGTTACAGAGAACAAATTAAAAATCTGACTAACTAAAAGGAATAACACAGCTTTGGATGTCTCAGACTGTCCCCTCGATTGACTTTTGGTGGAAAAACTGTATACAAATGTTGACAACAGAACAAATTATAACTTCTCTTTAGACTTCAAAAAGATTTGTTTAAAAGCCACTGGCTTTCCTTTTTTCATAGTTTGACTGAACAAGAAGGGGTAGATGTGCTTGAGAGCCTGGCTCCTTACAGTTAAAGCTGATACTAATAGTTGATTGGTTATTTTGTTACGCTCCTTTTTTTAGGTTTATTTAATAGTATGGATCATCTCTCTCTCTTTCTCTCTGTCTCTCTCTCTCTCTCTCTCTCTTTCTCTGTAGTATAAGAAAATATTTTTCTGTATAAGCATTATAGACTTACTGCTTAATGTGTTTGTTGTGTTGGCAAGCTGGCTTAAAAAGGAATAAAGTATGATTTAAAAAAAGTTTATTTTATAATTTATATTTCACACTTGTAGTAGTAGAAGTAGTTTATTTGTTAAGCATCCAGTTATGAGGGCTCTGAGCACTGCACATCACAGAATTAAAAAAAAATAGAACAAAATAGAAAACATAGTTGTTAAATACAAATAACTTAAAATATGCAAATTCATCAGCTTAAGTAACTTAAAACTAACCACTTGGACGAATTCATGTCAAAAGCTTAGCTAAACAGATAAGTCTTTATGCCCCTTTTAAAAGCCTTCATCTAGGGAACCTCCCTCTGAGATCTGGGGAGTGAGTTCCACAGGACTGGACCAGCCACCTCAAAAGTGTGACCCCCGATGTATTTAGCCTGGCCCTGGTAACAGCTAGGAGGCTGACCTCAGAGAGGTGGGGAGGGCTGGATAGGCAGAAAGGGGACAGGAGCTGAGTCAGATAACCTGGACTCAGTCCATATAAGGCTTTATAGGTCAGCAGACTGGCCTTGAAGGAGATTCACCACTTTACTCTCAGCCAGTGCAGTTCACGGAGGACCAGGGTCGCATGATATGAACTCGGCCACTGCATTCTGTAACAGCTGCAGGGCATCATAGGACACCTAAAGTAACCCTGAGATACAGAACATTACAATAATTAAACCTGGAAGTCACAAAGGCATGTATCGGTGAAGGCAGGTCTTCTAGTGGCACCAAGGCTTTTATCTGGGAGTTGTTTCAGAGATGGTAAAAGCCATTTTGGTCTACAGATCACACCTAAGCCTCAAGTGTCAATTATTCATCCAGAATGTCACCTAGATTCTTCACTTACCAGATGCTGCCAGACTAGGGGAACCAAACACAAGGCTGGGCCCTTCTGCTGTGGCCCCCACACCCTGCTGTTGACCAGGCTCAATCACCAGTACCACCGTCTTGTCTGGGTTGAGTCATAGCCAGCTAGAGGACATTCATTCCTGGATCATGACCAGGCATAAATTCAGTACATCAGTCATGTTAAGCATCCAGGGTGCAAATGACAGATACAGCTGGGTATCATCTGCATAGCAGTGAAAACACAAGCAGTAAAATCTGATGATATTACCAAGGGGCAGCATGTACACTGTGAACAACATAGGTGAGAGGATTTAACTCCATGGTTCACCACAGAGCAGGGCTTCGAGATTGAGAAAAATCACCACCTTCTGTGTCCTGCCACTGAAGAAGGACTTAGACCAGCTGATGACCCTAACATTGAGTCCACAATACTCCCTAAGATGATCAGACAACAGCCTATATCTACAGAGTCAAATGCTGATGACAGATCGAGTATAACAAGAACTGACCATTCCCCTCTATCTCTGTACCTGAGGAGGTCATTATGCACCTTGACCAACACAGTCTCCATACTATGCCAGGATCTAAATCTGGACTGGAGTGGCTATAGATGTTAAAGGCAATGAGGTGGGCCTCAAGCTGCACAGCCACTATCTTCTTGGCTGGAGACAGGCAGGATGTAACAACCTGTCCACAGTCTAGAAGAGTTCAGCTGGTCTGTTCCTCCTCACCACAATCTCCCTTGGCAGAAATGCTGTCTTCTTATGGAAGACTGTCCTCTGATACTCACCATAGTGCATTCTCAGGGTCAGCCTGTCCTTATCAGCCCAAGACTTATGCCAAGAACACTCCAAGTTCCAACCCATAGCCTTCATCTCCCTAATTTTCCTGTCAAACCACAGGGATCCAAAGCAAGAAGTCTTGGGTTGTATACAGATTGGTGCAACAGTGTTGAGGGCTCAGGCAAAAGCACTGTTATAGGATACCACTGCGTTCTCCAACCCTGTCCCACATGCAGCAATCTCACCGAGAGGTCAGGTGCTGCCCGGAGTTTCGCTGGGAAAATTCCTTTTAAGGGGTGACAGCCAATCATCTCTACAGGGGTGGACAACAGGTGTGGGCCCTAAATGAGAATTTCACAATAAAGTTGCATGACCAACCAATTGAATCAATCTCGAGGTTGTTAGCCTTGAACTCTACTGAGAATACTAGTTCCAAGGCACAATTGTATTGATGGGTCATAGTAGTAACCACTTCTGTGAGGCCCAGTGACACCACCAACTGGAGGAAATCTTAACCAAATAGTGAGAGTTTGTCATTGACCCAGGCATTGAAGTTGCCTAGAAGCAGCCATTTTATCAGGGTGAACAAATAGATACATTTATTTTTCAGCAGCATACCATTTACCCACTTGTGATGGGGTAATACTGGAATTGGTATTTACTAACACAGACAGTGTTGCGAACATCAAGGTTGGAGGTCACCTGGGGACCAGCGATCACCATACAGTAGAGTTGCCAGCTTGAGAAAGCAAAAAAAATGGCCACCTGCCCCCCCACCCCTTGTTAGCACCTGAGTCCCCCCCACTATCCCACTAGATTGACTGTCACACATGGGCTGCAGACTCAAAACTTGAAGAATAAGCTGTTTGATTAAACACATCATGTCTTCCGCTCTGCTCTCCTGGTTGCTAGCTACACTCATACAAGACATAGGTGCCTAGTCTACAGTCAGATTAGTAGTTTTAAATATTAAGTGCTGTACCTCCCATTGGCACCCTTGTGTCTCCTTGCTCGATCTCTTGCTACAGTATAGTGGCTGCACTGTCACATCAATTATCACATTGACTTCAGTCGCCAATTGAATTCATTTGTGTGTTGTGGCAGGCAGTGTGGTGCATGAACAGGTGCAGAAACAGTGCATGTCACTGTTTAAAAAAAAAACAAAAACAGCAGATTAAACTGTTTCAACAGCAATCCATGGAACAAATAGTCATGCTGGTTGAAAACTGGCCAGGTGGCAAACCTACCATTCAGTGTGGTCTAATGTAAGGATGACTGCATTATAGAACCACACAAGGGCATGTGTCCTGGACTTCAGGAAAGCAGATTTTAAAAAGATGGGTGAATGCCTCAGGGATGAACTATAAAGAGAGGATGACCTGGGTGGGGTGGAGGAACAGTGGTCAAAGTTAAAAGGGGGATACTGAAGGCAACAAACTTCTGTGTCAAGCAAGTGAGCAAAAGCAAGAGAAAAAAGAGACTACTATGGTTTTCAAAAGATGGCTGAAAAGGTAAAGGCTGAAAGAGTAGTATTCTGAAGGTATGAAGAGATGCAGAGGCAGGAGGATAGGGAACTATATCAGGGGAAACAGAGAGAATAAGCTAAAGCAGTAAGGTGTGTGAAGGCGCAATCGAAGAAAAAAACAGCCCTAGTGGTAATGAGTAGGGACAAGGCATGTTTTAGGTATGTAAGTGAAAACAGGAAGACCAGTGGAGGAATTCTAAGCTTAAAAATGGAATGGGGGACTGTGCAGAGGGGCACCAGGAAAATGGCAGACATCCTGAACAAATATTTTTTGTTCAGTGTTCACAGAGGAAAGAGAAGGGGAGGGACCACAAAAAAATAACATGAACAAAAGAGGAAGGGAGGTGGCCATAGTCCTTTCTTTGAGGAGAGAGTCCTGAAGGGACTTGCAGATCTGAAAGTGAACTAACCAATCAGACTAGATGGGGTGCTTCCAATAGTATTAAGGGAATAAAGAAAGGTACTGGTTGAAACTCTGACAGTCCTGTTTAAAAGATCACTGGAAACAGGAGTGGTTCTGGAGGACTGGAGGAGAGCAGATTTAGTCCCACTTCACGAAAGTGATAGCAGGCAGGAGGCTGGCAATTATGCATCCGTTAGCCTAACATCACTGGCTGGAAAGTAAATGGATGGCTGGCCTGCTGGCACAGTAGTAGCATTATAGCTTGTTATGCCAATGGCCCAGGTTCGGGAACTAGCCCGGGGAGTTGGAGGGATGGCTGGGGGTAAGAAGGCTGAGCATCCCACAGACTGCTTGCCTTCTCTGGGAGGTGGGGGTAGCAGCTCGGCACTTGATTGACCCCCATGTGGAGGCCTGAAGCACAACAAGCACATAGCCACGTAGAGGGGAGGGGATATTAAGGATGTCGGCAGCTACACCTGATGTCAGGGAGCACGTCACATCCAGAGAAAACAGAAAAATACCCCGCTTTGGCTCCCTGAAGATGTGCCCCAGCACTGGTGACTTGGGATCGGAGGAGAAGATCTGTAGTGTGTCCACCATCATTTGGACATAGGATAGAAGGGTCTGTGCTCCCACTTCACCCTGCTTGGGGCGGGGAATAATCTGAGGGATGAAGGAAGGAGGACACATGAAGGACTATATAGGCCATCGAACTCCAGCACAGCCTCAACAGATGCCTAGGGAGTCCCTGAGGGAAGGGAGCATAAATGGAGAGAAGGGGGGAATAAACAGTTAAAAAAAAGGAAAGTTAATGGAATAACTGCCAAAGGAAAAGTTGATAGAATATTTTGAATCTATTGGGTTACAAGACTAAGGCAGCATGGATTCAGTTGAGGAAGGTCATGTCAAAGAAAACTGATAGATTTCTTTCACTGGGTGTCCAAGGAATTTGATGGGGGCAGAGAGGTTTACGTGATTGACCTAGGTTTCAATAAAGCATTCAGTTCCATTCCACATGGGAGACTAGTAAGCAAGCTGGATTGTTTAAAAGTGGGTACTACGGTGGAAAACTGGGTAAGAAATTGGTTAGGTGACAGGTATCAGAGGATAGTGGCAAATGGAGTTCACTCACAAGAGGGGAGGGTGACCAGTGGGGTGCCACAGGCATCAGTGCAGTGATTGGTTCTCTTTAATGTTTTTATAAATAGCATTGCAGAGGAACTGGAGGGGAAGATCTACCTCTTTGTGGATGACAAAAAACTGCACTAGAGTGGACACTTTTGGGAGTGTGCATGAAAAGGATGAGCATTGACCTGAGAAAACTAGAGGAGTGGTCAAGGATATCGCAGCAGGGTTTCAATGTGAAAAAGTGCAAAATAATGCACTTTGGACAAAGAAATCCAAGAAAGAAGTAAAAAATGTGTGCAGTGGTACTGATGACCACCAAGTAGGAGACAGACCCGGGATAATCATATTGGATGACCTAAAAGTGGTCAGGCAGTGCGACAAGGCTTTTCCCCTCTCCCCCTGATCTCACCTTCTTCCCGCTTATGACCATACTTATGTAATATTATAATATGTCATATAATATTATAATATGTAATATTATATTATATTTGCACTATTTTATTGTAATACAATACATGAAATGTATACTGCCTAATGCTCTAATGTAAGACAAGCATATGCACCCAATTATGGTCTGTTTTCAAAGTGATGAATTTCTGTTTTTGTTTCCATGTGCTCACCAGGCTATCATTATTGTTTTTATCAAATTTGTTCCTGTTTGTCTTCTGTAAAGTTCTTTTTACTCTGTATGTATTCTTGGAATGTCTCTATTCCCCAGGTCGCCCTTAAAAAAAGGACATGAATGTCCCAGTGGTCCAACTCGGTCATCAAAATTCTAATAAATAAATAAATAAATAAATAAATAAAGGCAGTTGAGAGGCTAGTGGGATACTGGGGTGTATAGGGAGGGGCATCACCAGCAGAAAGAAGGAGGTGGTGTTGCCTCTGCATAGATCACTGGTAAGACCCCAACTAGAATACTGTGTCCAGTTCTGAAGACCACATCTCCAAAAGGGCATAGACGGAGTGGAGGTGGACCAGAGGACGGCAACTAAAATGGTGCAGGATCTGCATCAAAAGCCCCATAAGCAGAGACTAAAGGACCTCAATAAGTACACCCTGTAACAGAGATGGGGAATGTGAGATATGACAAAGACCTTTAAATGCCTCATGGGAGTAAATAACAAACTGAAGAAAAGTATTTTTTAAGAAAAAGAAAGGTGCTCAACAACAAAGGAACATGCTATGAAGCTGGAGGGGGATAGATTCAGGAGAGATATGAGGAAGTACTTCTTCACAAAAAGAGTGGTGGATTCCTGTTACATCCCACTAGTGGAGGGGGTGAGGGTGAAAACAGCGGTGGTGTTCAAGAATGTGTGGGATAGTCATAAGGCAATCCTAGTGGCTTGAAAGAGGGGGAGGAGTAATGAGCTGGAGATCAAGCAGGGTCTGCGGTGATACTGTAGGTTGGGAAAAATGGGCAAACTGAGTGGGCCAAGCAGTCCTTATCTGCTGACAAATTCTGTACTTCTATATTTTGACATAATAAGTTGCACAATAGTTTGAATAATTTGAAATAATTTAAAAATGTGTATATGGCACTGCTCTCACTTGTCAGTGTCTAGCTCTGCATCTGATAGTAAGTGCTGGCAAGGTAGTGTTTGTGCAAAACATCTGCTGTAACCTAGGGATTCTATCCCCAGATAGGTCCACCTATTCGGGTGGACAGAGAGCTTACTCCATGCTTAAACACATATTTGTAGACCCTAATCTGCCTACAATACAATGCCATATAGGCACTATTATTCACAGTTTTTGCTGGAACTCAAGGACTATATCCCAAATCTCATCAGCTATGGTGGCTGAAAGGGAAGGATTACCCATAAACATTTTTGTCATACTGATACAATGACACCGGTGAGTGGAGATGGTCTGGTACACCTGTTTATGGGGTGTGTCCCCAATGGTACTACAAGCGGTGCTGGACCTATCGAGTGTGAAGGCTGTGTGCATGATGCGTGTGGAGGGATCAGTGGCTGCTTATAATAAGTCTGTCACCACTGCCTTCAACACTATTGTGTCTGTCCATGTATAGCCTTTATCTACTCGACGAAGAACCTCTGGTTTGATGTGGAGCTCAAAGAGTTAAAGATTAAGGCCTGGAGCTTACAGCATCACTGAAGGAGGTCCGAGTTGATAGAGAACAAATTGGTCTTCAAGTCACATTATAGTGACTATCAAGGGGTAATCTCCAGAAAGAAAGCAGATTTTTTGTCTGAGAGATTGCTACCCAAGGAACAGACAGGCTCAGCTTTTCTGTATTGTGGACAGGTTATTACACCCGGTCTGTCTCCATTCTGGAGGAACTATTTCAAACACCAGGTGTGATGAGTTTGCCCTGTTCTTTGCTGACAAAGTGTCCTCTATCAGATCCAATATCTCCTCCAGGGCCGCTCAATTAGCTTTCGGGGTTGGGGTGTCATCATGGGGAGCACCCTTCCTATGTGGACTGAGTTTGACCCAGTTGACGTGGAGGAAGTGAGTGAGATAGTCTCAAAGCTTTGACCCACCTATTGTGATCTAGACCTGGGTCCTACCCAGCATTTAGTTGGATGTGTGGACCTGGTTGGTCCTGTGGTTGCTGGGATCATCCAGTGTTCCATAAGGAGTGGGTCTTCTGGGTGACCTTAAAAGAGGCCCTGGTGAGACCCCTTTTAAAGAAGCCCTTGTTGGATCCAGACTGCCTCACCAACTACAGACCGGCCTCAAACCTCCCATTCATGGGGAAGGTTTTAGATAAGGTGATGCCTGCACAGCTTGAGACTTCTCTCACTTCCTCTGCTATTTTTGAATCATTCCAGTCCAGGTTTAGGCCTGGGCACAGCACGGAGACTGGCCAGGAAATCAATCAATCAATCAATCAATCAATCAATCAATCAAGTCTTTATTTAACCAGGCATTCATCGTTGAGCAGAAGCTCATTTGCAAGATGGACCTGGGTGGAGCATGAACAATTGTATATACAGGTCAACACAGGTATTTACAAGGCAATGTAGATAATACTCTTTACAGAGAGGAAGAAAAAGAAGTTCATATGTACATAGAATTATACAAGGGTGTCTAATAATCTCCTGAGAGGAGGGATAGAGGAGAATGATCTATTCTTTTTCTCCTCGATCTCTCTCTGCTGTGTTTGACACCGTGGATCATGAGGTGCTGTTGGACTGCATTTGAAAATGGTGTGGACATTCTGGCAATGTCATCAGCTTGATAAATTCCTACCTCATAGACAGAGTGCAGAGGGTTGTGATGGGGTTACCCTCATCTGACACAATGCCCCTGTATTGTGGAGTTCTGCAGGGTTTGGTCCTCTCACCTCTTTTGTTCACAGTGTATATGTTGCCCTTGGGAGACATTATCAGGTGGTATGGCTTGGGTTTTCATTCCTATGCTGATGACACCCAGCTTGTCCTGTGCACCCAGAAACCAGATGACGGTCTCCGTGTTTAACACCTGTCTGGCTGAGATTCAGGACTGGATAATGCAAAACTGGTTATGACTCAGTCCAGACAAGATGGAGGTATTGGTGGTGGAACCAGGTCATCAGCAAGGTGGAGGGGTACAACATAGTGACCGGAGTTTAAAACTGTGTGGCTTATCCTTGATCCCCTCCGCACGGGTTAGGGATCTGGGCATTGTTCTTTGTGGTGGCCTGACACTTGCTGCGTAGGTGTTGCCCATCATCCAAAGTGGTTTCTACCATTGAGGAACATTGCCCACATCTGTGTTCTGACACCATCTGAAGACTTGACCACCCTAATACATGCCTTTGTCAAGTCGAGGCTAGACCACTGAAATGCCTCATACCTGGGACTTTCTGGGGGCAACCTCTGCCATCTGCAGCTGGTGCAGAACACGGCAGCCAGGCTTTTAATGGGTGTTTCTAGATTTGAACATATTATGTTGGTTCTCCGTGGGCTGCACTGGCTGCCTATAAGGTGGATGATTGTCTTCAAGGTCAGTTTGCTGACCTATAAAACCCTACACAGCTGGAGACCTGGCTACCTGCAATAACTCCTGGTTCTTCATCATCTATCTCGTGCTCTTCATTCCTCTGAGGGTGGCCTCCTGACAGTTTCCAGGACAAGGTTGTGGCTGTCAGGTGACCGGGCTTTTTTGGTAGCCGCACCTGTCCTATGGAACTCGTTACCACTCCAGCTTAGAGAAGCCCCCTCTGTGGAGACCTTTAAGAAGGGGCTCAAGACACACCTGTTTGAACAGGTGCATAGCCTTATATGAAGTTATATTTTAGGGCTATCAGCTACTGCAAATAGTATGATTATTAAAATGTTAAATCTGATTTGTTGGGGGTTGGGGGGTTTGGGATATGCTCTGGAAATATGTTTATCAATGTTTGATGTGATATAAATTGTACAGCACTCTGAGCCCCTGGGAACGGGTGCTATATAAATAAATCTTTGATTGATTGATAACCACACACAATAGTTCTTATCAGTAGCTTTAAGAGATGCTAAATGACTGATTAAAAAAAGATTTCCGCTGGACAACAGAGACTGCATGGCACAGAGCAGTGCGAGGCAGTGGATCCCGCTGCATTCAAAGAAGTGTGCATCTGTTTTGAAATATCCTTTAAAAAAGGAAATACATTTAAAAATAACTACCTTTAGTCATCAGTTAGGGTAGAAGAAACACAAAACTGCACAAATAAGGAAATGTGATGCTAGAATAAAATAAGCTTTTGTCAATGCCGTATGTGTGCTTGCTCTTATTAGCATTGGGAATGCAGGAGTTAGACAGATGCAGAATAAGAATGGTAGTGAAGTATTGAACTTCTCGACAACCCCACCTCCACCCTGCAGAGATGGAGAGGCATTGGGGCATGCTTTTGGGTCATCGTCCATAACATTCATGCCATTTCACCTCACCCTATCCTGAAGACACAGACAAGTGTTGACGTGTGCCTTGGGGTGTTCGGCTTTACAGTCACCCCATTCCATAAGGACACACGCTGAAATGGGTGCAGTATAGGAGAATGGGGTGAACTCTGGAGCCAAAGAGTCCAAGGCACACCTCGATACCTGTCAGTCTGCACAGGGTGGGACACTATGGTTAGAAACTCTATTGGTATTTGCACTACAAATTTTCAACATGGCCTTTTTGTGACCCATACCTCATGAAAGCATTTGGAACCACTTCTCATGAACAGTGGCACTGTGATTTTGTTAATGTGTCCCAAATTTTGAGTTCCCATAGCGACCGTGCCATTCTACGCCAGATGTGCGAAAACACAGATCGGCCAGGATGTGAAGAATGACAGCTGTACCATTCATAGGGAGGTGTGAAGAGATTGCTATGTTGAAAATCTGTAATGAAAATATTAAAAATGCTCGAACTTCCAAGCGTACATGGAAACTGCTCAATGCATGTGCATAACACAGTCATTTAGTGAAATTATTTCACCAAATATTCAACATAGGCATTTTGTGACCTCTGCTCATGAGCACTGTCACTATGATTTTCTTAATCTGTCACAAACATTGATTTCCCACAGTGACCACGTTATTCTGTGCCAGATATGTAAACACATATTTCGGGCAGGATATGAAAAATGACAGTTGTACTGTTCTTAAGGATGTGTGAAAAATGCCAATGTTGAAAATCTGGAGTGAAAATATTACAAATGCGTGAAATTATGAGGGTGCAGGGAAACTGAGCAATGTATGCTCATAACACAGTCATTTCATGGATTTTTGTCACTAAATTTTCAAGATCAAAATTTTAGCACCTCTTCTCATGAACAGTGTCACAGTGATTTTCTTAATCTGTCCCAAACACTGACTTCCCACAGCGACTGCTCTATTGTGTGCAAGAAGTGTGAAAACACATTTTGGCCAGGATGTGAAAAATGACAGCTGTACTGTTCATAAGGAGGTCTGAAAAATGCCAATGTTGAAAATCTGGAGTGAAAATATTACAAATTTATGAAGCTATGAGGGCGCATGAAAACTGCACAGCGCACGCTTTTAACACATTCATTTTATGGACTTTCGTCACCAGATTCTCAACATAGGCATTTTAGGACCTCTACTCATGAACAGTGTCACTGTGATTTTCTTAATCTGTCCTGAACACTGATTTCCCATAGCAACCGTGCTATTCTGTGCCAGAAGTGTGAAAACACATTTCGGCCAGGGTGTGAAAAATGACAGCTGTACTTTTCATAAGGAGGTGTGGAAAAATGCTAATGTTGAAAATCTGGAGTGAAAATATTAAAAATTCACAAAGTTAGAAGTGTGCATGGAAACTGCGCAATGCATGCTCGTAAAACAGTAATTTTTTGGATTTTTTTCACCAAATTTGCAACATAGGTTTTTTACGAGCCCACCTCATGAACAGAGGCACTGTCATTTGGTTAATCCATCCCAAAAGGTGATTCCGCTCAGTGACCAGGAAATCACCTTTTAGGACCGAATATCACCATGACAGTGACCGAATTCATGAGGAAGGGTCGCAATAGCCCCATGTTGAAAATTTGGTGCCAAAAGTCAAAAAATGGCTGAGATATCTACATAAGTTGAAAAAAAGCTATTTATGCCATTATACAGTTTACTGGCATTTCTTCACTTCGCGGTTGGCTTCGAAGAGTGCAGACATTTTCCCAGTCCACCAAAGATCATCACGCCAGGCTCCAGAGGTAAGTATAGGGTGAGGGGGGTGTGGACAGGTTGAGTACACAGATGGTGGGCGTGGGTTGGGGAAGGAGCTTGAGAGACTGTGAGGGACTGTTTTCTTTGTTTCAGGGACACAAATTAAATTAAGGATGTTATGAGAAGGTTTTTTTTTCAGATTTGTTTTTTACACTCTGGGGTGGGCTCCCAGTGTGCCACCTGCTTTTTGGGTGAGGGGGGACTAAAGCTGACAGGGATTGGGCCCCCCCATTGACAGAGAAGGACTGTTTGGGGGTCATGATGCCAAGGGGGATTGGGCACCCCCTCAGCACACAGCAAATGGGGGGGACATTAAGCCGACAGGGAGTGGGCTTCCCTGTCTGCAAATGAACTGGGTTGGGGTCATGCTGACAGGGGGATTGGGCACCCCCTTTGGCTTTCATGGGGCTCTGAGGTGGTGGCTACACTGCTGCCATTTTGACGGGAATGTTACACCAGGCAAAGTACCACTCTGCAATGATGGGTCTCTCCCTCATTGCAGCAGAGTGGCTGATGCTGCAATGATGAGGCAGTCCATGATTGCGGTGGTGAAATCATTTCAAGTTGGTGGCATTTCTGCAGAACCAGTGTCATCAGGACACTGGGCCTGCATTGGGTGAACACTGCCAAGCCCACAAATGCAGTGCAGGCACTGGACACCACAGTGCCGTGTCTCCACAACCTGCTTCTCTCCTAAGCTGCCACAAAATGTTTCTTGCGCATGTGTGCAAGCAAACATAAAAAGGTCCACTGACCCTTTGTGAATATGTGGTATGCTGTTCCTCAGGGTTTAAGATAGTTACTTGATGCAGCATTGGTGCTACCCTGTCTTCAGCACTCTCTCTGAAAGCATTAGTGTGTTGGTGAATTTCTGTGCTTTAAAAGACTGTGCCAATGTTAGGGTGCCACCAGTGTTTAATTGATGGAGCATTTAAACCCAGAAGAACACTTTCTTTCAGATTCACGAAGTTTCAGATAAGTTTTATTTTACCCTAATAGTACATTTCCCTACTTTACAGGCTTTGCATTTCTACCCTTACTGATGCCCTAATATTAATTTGCAATGAATATTATTTAGACTCAGCTCTAATTATAATCTAATATAGTATCAATAGTTCAATAGACCATCAGGCTGGTTATATATAATTGCTTAGGTAACATAGAAGAGAGATTGGTAGATTTGGTAGGACTGGAATGATTCCTAGGAATCAGAATGATACTGTAGGTGATGGAATAGTAGACACTGAAGTGGTTTGGAAGGCAAGTAGTACATAGAATGCCTGAGCAACTTAGATTGTAGCTTTGTTGCACACTCTCTCTGTCCTTGCTGCAGGGACAGGCACTCCTTCAAGGTGCTTTGAAGACACAGGAACCCTCTTGAGGGGTGTTCTAGTCCTAGAGGTGCCACATAGACAAGGACCCCTTGGACTAAATGCACCTTAGGGAAAAAGGCCTCAAAATACAAACTAATGAAATGAATACAACACTTACAATACTTCTCATCAGGAGACAATAGGCATAGCCAGGAAAAGGATATGCCAGTAGCATGGAATGTAAGACCACCCTCCTACTCCTACTCTAGGAAGAATAGTAATATAGTTATTATTATGATCTTTGTTATAGAGGAAAATAATCAAATTCTGTGGTATTTGCTTTAGGTTGCATGGTGGCAAAAGAGGTATATTTTTGGTAAACTGGCACAAAGTTTGACTGTAATCTTACAAGGACTGTGGCAGGATGTGTTTCTCGATGTTGCATAAGTTATGGTGCTCCCAGAAGATTCCTTCCAGTCAGAGGTTACAGTTATTACATCAGTGCACTATTTTTTGTTATCAAATGTGTAAAAAATCAAAGAAACCTAAGTCAGTAAAAACAGTCAGTTGATAATACATTAATAAAGCATAATGCACAGTCATCCTTGTCCTAAACCTGACCAGATTTATTAGCAGCCACATCACATTGTTAACCCCCGTATACCCAGAAATGACCTGCCATCACAAACATGGCTACCACCATTACTCATTAAACACCTTCAACAAGGCCCTAGAAATAAAATTACTATAAAAAAATACATGTTGTTTCCTTCATCGCCACAGTCTCAGTACACAGATGAACACATTAGGAAAATTAATTGCAATTAATTACTGTTTATAATTTTCATTACTAGTTCCTTTGCTGGCCATGAAAAGTCCTCCCTCCCCCCATTTTACCTGCTTACCAGGAGAATGTCTGCCACTTACCCTGGCAAAGATACAACTGAAGCACTAAGTCAACACAAGGCAGTTTTGTGTGTGTGTGTGTATGTGTGGGCGCGCATGCGTGCATATATGTGTGTGTGTGTGTGTGTGTGTGTGTGTGTATGGTACAGTATGTTGGGAAAGGAACATTCTACCAGACGAACTGAGCAAAAATCTGAATCTCTGTATTCCATGGTAAACATTACCGGCCTAATTTTTAGTTGGGTGCAAACCGTAGCGCAAATGTTTGCACTGCACTTTGTAAGTGCTCAGGGGTTCCAGGATGGTATATTTAGTCAGGCACTAAGCAACTGAATGTAGGGCCATGTCAAAATAGCACTAAGTCAGGTAGCACCACCCTGACATGGCTCCCAAAGTTTGCTCCAAGAAGTTATAGAGTCAGAGCGCTATCACAGTTTTTAAATATTCCCATGCAAATGAGCCCATGGGGCACCCAAGGTGCTAAGGGGCAATTTGCATGCCCATTATGGGCCAATCTCATATGTAGCAGAGGTAGGTAGCATGGGACCACCCCCCAGGCAATCATAGCCATAGCTATCCCTGATGCTAGTGGCCCCCCTCTCTAATTGCCAGACCCAACTGTAAAATGATTATCCCTGGTGCTAGCTAATCCCTGGTGCTAGAGGTCCCCCTCCCGAACACCAACCCTGTAGAAAATATGAACATCCTTGGTGCTAGTGATCCACCCTTCCTCCGATCTTCAGCCCTGTAGTAAATATAATCATCCCTGGTACTAATGGTGCCCCCCACCCTCCGATCGCTAGCCCCATAGTAAATATAAACATCCCTGGTGCTAGTGGTTCCTCCCACCTTCCAATCACCAGCCTCTCACTGGGAAAAAGAATCTCTAGTGCTATTGATCCCACCTCCTCCCAACAGCTAGCCTGGAATAAAAAGAAAAACCTCCCAGGCATCCAGTTGTCTCCCCCTCTGTGGCACCCCACCACTCACCTTACCTGTATCTGTGGTACCATGGCTACCTACGGTGACTGGCACAGTCCTTCTCATACCTCCTTGGCTGGCCGCTATATGTGCAGGCAGCGAGCATGCCTCATATTATAGGACAGCCCTGTCATATATATTTGAGGTATGCTCCCTGCCTGCATCTACGGTGACCAGCTGAGGAGGTGTGAGGAGGGCTCTGCTGGTCACCATAGGCACCCAGGGCACACGGGATACAGATAAGGTGAGTGGGAAGGGGTGCCCAGTGCCACAGGAGGGGAACCACTGGATGCCAGGGAAGTTTTCTTTTTCATTCAGGGCTGGCGATTGAGGTGGAGGAGGGACCACTAACACCAGGGATTATTTTTCTCAGTGAGAAGTTGGTGATCAGGGAGTGGGGGGACCAGAACCACCAGGGATTATTGTTTTACAGTTGGGACTGGTGATTGGAGGGGCAGAAACAAAAGCACCAGAGATGCTCATATTTGCTACGTGGCTTGTAATTGGAGGAAGAAGGAAACCACTAGCACCGGTGATGGCTATATTTACTAAAGGCTAGCAATTGGGGGAACAATAGCACCAGGAATGTTTACATTTACTATGGGGCTAGCAGTCAGAGGGTGGGGGGGGGCTCTAGCACCAGGGATTGATTTTTCCACATAGGGACTGGCAATGGGGTGGGTGCCACGGACTACAGAGGTGGGTATGCTTCCCCAGCAGCCAACTAGCTGGTTGGCTGCATAACCTCTGGCAGCCACTAGGATTGCTTGGAGTAAAAGGAGGTTTTCATTGGTGGTATTTGCACAGCACAAAATGAGTATGCAAAACCCTTTTGCAATGCACAAATCCACTGAATACTGGCTTGTGCCCATATTCCTTTCCCTGCACTGCCATTTGCATCCCCCCCCTTTTTGGTTTGTGCAGGTGTTCCACCTGTTTGCTGGCACAAAAGAGCCCTTTTAGATACTGGACTCCAGTGAAAGTCCAGTTTGCATGGGCTAACACCATGTAGCGCCTGCACAAACATTTGAATATCAGGCCCTCCAACTGCTGAATGTAGGAAAAGACAGGGATGAAAAGAAGCAGGATGAGAAAGGTGGTACAGTAATAGCATACACAAAAAGGGGAAAGGTTGCAAACCACAGTTACATAGGTACATTTAGACCTGAACTGCTTAAATATATTCCTGAAGTTCAAAAAATCACATACATTTCAATCTTGTATGGGTGTTTTCAGGAGAAATCTAACCCTCCCACTACCACCACCACCACCACCAAACAACCTGGCAGGTTCGACAGTTTTAAGCACATTTCAAATAAAACACCTGTGCTGGTTTGAAATGTAAATTACAGTAGGTAACATTTTTTTTAAACAATGCGTGCCACACATGGTTTTCATTGTGTTTTACTATTTTTAGCTACTCCCTCCCCAATCAGCAAAATACGGACTATTTTTGTCTTCAAAGTTAAAACAGAAATATATTTCAAATAAAAGTCCTCATTTTTATGTCTGTAAAATATTTTTTTCTTATTTCTATTAATTTTAAATGAAATACTTAAAAGCCATCTTATTAGTGCAATAAGAACCTCCAGAGTTTGCCATTACGGGGGTATAATACAAGTTAATAGGGCCTGTGAGGGGTGTCTCTTATTGTATAAGAGACAGAGAGTGTGAGGTTTGGGTGAGAGAACCATGAAGTGAAGCTGAGCAGTTCTGTCTGCCCAAACCTCATGAAAGGTGCCTCTTATATTATAACAGGAACCCCTCCAAGGCCTTATTAATTTATTATAAATCACTTGAGTCTAGCTCAAAATGGGTTTAGAGCCTTTTATAAATTTACTTTTTTATTTATTGAATTTTGTTGACCGGGTAGGGTCACCGAGACTAGAAGTCCCTTTTTCAGGGCCGACCCAGGGGAGAGATACAGATGGTAATCAACTGAAACTGACCCAAATTAAGCTGCTGGTGGTATTTTTAGTGAATGGGGAAAATTTGACCAGCACATCAGCACACCAGGGAAATGTCCCTACTCTTCCTGTAGAGGGACCCTCTGTCATCTTGGAATTCTGCCAAGATGGCATCTGTAGAGGATAGTGAGAGGACAGAGGAGATGGAGGTAGGAGACCTGGTCTCCTCTCCTACCTCAGAACGAGAAGAGACCAGTGCAGAAAGTTCAGAAAATCAGATGGATTTTGGCATGGCGATATCCGTGGAAAACATACCGTACAGCCCGGACATCCCCATGAATGACCCTGAGTCCATCTGCAGCAAGACCAAAGAAGTTCAACATGACAATGAGAAAGATTCTAGTATGTTGTATGACAAGTGGAACACCCTGCCAGAGGAAGTGGTGGGGGCTGAAACAATCACGGGATTTAAGAATGCAGGGGTTAGACATAAAGGAATTTTGGAGGTCAGGGGTAAGGGGCAACAAACTTCTAGGAAAACATAAACTGAACTTACAAGCTCAAATGGGCAGACTGGGTGGGCCATAGGCCCTTATCTGCCGACACTGTCTATGTATCTATGTATCTATGTTGACTTTTCATTGCCCAAACCTTTAAAATTATAAGAAATGCTATACGCTGAAGAACGTAAATACCACATGAAGAAAATGTCTCTTACAAAGCATATAAAGCAACTCCTTGATGACAGGAGAAAACAAGCTGTCAGTCCAACTAAGGAGCTGCCAACAAGCTGGGTGGCAGCCATAGAACAAACAGCAACTGTGAGAATTGAAACAACAAAGGAGCAAACAAAACAAGATAATGTATTCACTAGTCTCTCTTCTCCTAAAGGCACAAAAGCTAGAAGTTCAGAGGAAAACCTAAGTTCCATGTCAGGAGTAATGTCAGGAATGATAATAAATGCAAACCCCGTTGCATTTGGCCAAAGATGACACAACAATAGTGAACAAGCCATTTCAACAAATTGGAGAGTGGATAGTGCTCTTCAGACAGCTGGCTGGCAGAAAGATCCACAGTCTGGGACATGGCAGTCAGGGGCTTCTCCTACAAGAATGCCTACAACACAAGACTTCTTACTGGAAAGTGCTAGCTCATCTTTGCAGAAGCTGTCTACTAATGACAATAATTTAACTGCTCTGGAAATCCCAGCAGACTTGGAGCTGACTCAAAAACCCCAAATTCAATTTAATAAAATGGCTATGGAGGTCTCATCTGAGGCCCCTACAGAGGCTGCTGTAGTAGAACCAAGTACTTCTAATTCGATCCCTTAAATGCCACTCAATACTTTGAATCAAACAAAAAAAAAAAACATTTGCCTCTTTGCTTAAGCTATCAATGATGCCTGCAAAAAGACATAACTCTGTGAGGCTCTCTCATATGGAAGGCTTGCCTAAACCACCAGATAGAACTTTTGAGGCATGCACCCTCCTTAAGGATTCAATGAAATTCTCTGCAAATGAAATTTATGCCCTTATACATGTGTCAGGGGAAATCATATTTGACGTCAGTTTTTAATCTCCAAATGGCCTAGAGAGATTTTGGATTAAGTACAATACTTTAAAAAATACATCTTTGAGGCCTCTATTTGTGGCAATTCCCCTAACAAGACCATCATAAAAAACATTACAGTACTGTTTAGAAATGAGAGAGTCATCATGGATGACTTAGTCTACTGGCTGCGGCAAAAGTGTATTGTGTTGGGGGACCCCAAAGCTATTATTGACTCAGAAAATGTTTGGACTGGTGGCTGGAAGGAGCAAGTACTGCTAAGAACAACTAACACTGGAATAGCTCATTTACCAAACTCTCTTTTCTGGGAAGGGATAGAGGAGTATTTTTCTATTCTGGATAACCAAAAGCATGCTATAAATGTGGTTTAGTGGCACAGTTAAGCAGTATCTATGATATGGCAAATATAATTTGTGTGGCGAATTAGGTCATACATGGAATTAGTGTACTAATGAATTCAAATGTAATTTATGTGAGGAAGAAGGACACACTTTCCAAAACTGTCCTTTGGTGACCCACAATGTGCTGGATAAAGCAGATGGGGAAGAGCAAAGGCTGTATATTACCTTAGCCCCAAATAATAAACTTAAAGCACACAGACAAACAGTATCAGAGGCACAACAAAATTCAATTGATGTGCTGGCCCAGAGAGAGGACCCATCATTTTTTACATCAGACCACTTCACCTTAAACCACTCCAGTGCTGATACCACAGGAGTGGCCTGCACAACAGGAATCTAGAGTGTAGGAGAATGTGACCCCCCCCCAGTGCTGACAGAAGGGAGTAAAGACATAATCCTGATTGTACCATGCCCTCCCCAAATCCTCAGACTGACATACACAGAAGAGTAACAAGAGAGGTGCAAAACACATGCCTTCCTAAACCTAAAGTGAAGAGGTCTTGAGAGCAAAAACTTTATTTGTGCTGTTTTCCTTGATCTAAGCAAGGCTTTCGACACCGTCGACCATAGTCTGCTCCTCTCCTCCCTTCAAACCATAGGTGTGGACCCCTCCTCTCTGCACTGGTTTACTGACTATCTTACAGGGCGCCTTCAACAAGTTAAAGCTGAAGGAGGCCTGTCCCCCTTAAAAACTCTGCAAAGAGGGGTACCTCAAGGTTCTATATTAGGGCCCTAACTTTTTGCAATCTACATTAATAACATTGACTACTGTATAAAAGAAGCCAACATCCATCTGTTTGCAGATGATACAGTTCTCTACATGAGTCACCCAACACCTGAAGCTGCCTGCAATGACCTACAGTCAGAATTCAACACAAAGCAAATGGCAATGCAAAGCCAACTCCTCCAAAAAGCTACTCCTTAACGCCAAAAAAACTAAAGTGATGATCCTCTTCCCTTTCATCCGTACAGCTAACCCTGTGCCCAGTGGGACAGTTCCCCAAATTACCACAGTTCTAGGTGAAAAACTAGAATTTGTTACAAAATTCAAGTATCTGGGAGTTTGGATAGACCAAAGACTCTCCTTCATTGAACATATCGAGGACTTGCTAAAATGATTTCGGTAAAGGCTTGGCCTGTTTTTTAGAATCAACCAATTTCTCACCAGAGATGCCAAGAAACAACTGGTCCAATCCATTTTCCTATCATTGGTTGATTACACTGATTTCCTCTACTGCCAATGCCTCAACTCTTACATGGCTAAACTGGACACACTCTACCATTGAGCACTGATGTTTATAATGGACTTCCCTTCGACACGCATCACTGCACCCTATATGCAGCAGTGGGGTGGACATCACTAAAGTTCGGGCACCACAGAAACGCCACTCTCTGGACCTACAGAGCCATCTCTAATAAGCAGCCTTACTATATCTCCTGCTGTCTTCCCCTGAGTATAATTGGGAAATACATGTTAAGAAGTTACTCAGCTATTACACTTAAAGTACCCAAAGCAAAATCCCACTTCGGCAGAGCAGCCATAAGCTTCGTGCTACCTACCTTATGGAATGATCTACAAAAAAACCTCAAATTAAGCACTCCAATCGATAAAAATGCATTCAAGACGCTTTATTTCTGTACAATCAGAGAAGTATGTAACTGCTTCACCCACTCAGACCCAGTACCGGTGTCTGCACTGGTATATAGCCATGCCTAGACCCAATTTGAAGTACTGACCCCCCCGCTTGCTCCTCACAAGCCTAATTGTTCTCTCTCTTATCCTCCTGTCTTATCAACACTAGGCCCGTCCATCCCCTCATCCTTCCTTTCCCAACCTCGGATAGGAGCTCACTACCCCTTGGTTGTGACATCCTACCATGCCCCATACTTTATAGCATTCAAACCTGGGGCTCACATATACTCCTTTTCACCAACCACCTTCCCTACATCCCATTTTACAAACTCCTCTCTGTGCACTGTGACTTCCTAGCCTTTCTCCCCCTACCTCCCTCCCTTCCTCCCCTACCTTCGCCTCTACCTGGTGTATATATTTTTTTTTCTTCTGTTACTTCCTCCTGCAACCTTAGATAACTTGCTTTATCTTCCTATAGACACTTCTATGTATGTAAATATCCTGTAATCTGTACAATATCTGTATAATTCTATGTACATATGAACTTCTTTTCTTCTCTCTGTAAACAGCATTATCTGTATTGCCTTGTAAATACCTGTGTTGACCTGTATATACAATTGTTCATGCTCCACCCAGGTCCATCTTGCAAATGAGCTTCTGCTCAACGATGAACGCCTGGTTAAATAAAGACTTGATTGATTGATTGAGGTCTGATTCTGTTGGGGTATCCAACAGGTTTGAATTATTACGAGACAACTAGTAGAACTCTGAGGCTGAGTCAAACACCTCTTCAGTGGTTTTCTCTTTGCCAGATGCAATGACTGATAATGAAAAACAAGGTACCTCAGGAGGTTCACAGAAAAGGAAGGAAAAAACTAAAAAGAAATCTCAGGGCCAGAGATGAGGGAACTATAAATGAAAGGTTCCACTTAAATGTGTGACGTCTTTAGTATCTATACTAAAAATGTAAACAATATAAAAAGGACAGAAAAGTGTAAAGCTGTGTTTTCCTTTCTAACTTATCTTCATTTAAGAATCATTTTCTTGCAGGAGGTAAGATTTCACACTTTATTTGAAGTACAAAATGCAAAAAAAAAAAAGTGGTTCTTAGGCCCATTATTTTGGTCAATAGGACAGGAACCATGTTATTTGGTAGGAATATTAATAAGAAGGCCTGAAGTAAAGGTTTTAAATCTATATGATTTAGTGCCTGGGAGAGTATTAATTTTGAATGTTTCAATACAAAATAATGCATACAGACTAATTAATTTATATACACCACAAACCAAAATAGCCAGAATTGAAATACTTAAACAAATTCAGCCTTTCCCATATACATCATATTATGTCATATTTGCATTGGACATTAATTGTACCCTATCCATGCAAGATAAAAGTAAGCATGCGAACACCACCAAACTATACTGTAACAGAAAGGTTACATGTGATAATGGTGAAAGCCTAAAGGTGATCGCCATTATTGCGAAGTCAGAGTGCCGAAAATTTATTTTGGTACTCTGACACCCTAGCACACAGCAAAACAGTGCTGGAGACTTAGTTTTTTTAATGTTTTATGTAGGGGGATGTGCCCCCGCAGCCCCCACCCTCTGCACCCCACCACTTAAGGATTCTCAACTCCAGGGGGTGCATGCCGGGGGTGTGTGAAAACATTAAAAAAAAAATGTTCGGTCCGGGTGCAACAAAAATGCACCAGCGCCAAGACCCAAACCCACCCACCATGCCACGAGGTCAGCTTGGCAACTCAAGACAGAACCACCCCTCACATTCCCTCCCACCCCTCACTGTGGGTGCTTGCTCCCCCTGTGTGAGTACATATTAGCAACATCCCATCGCTATATTCGCCAACCCCCCATCCAGCCACCCTACTGCATGGTAGCCCTGGAGACATGCACCAGGGATTGGGTCACTATTATTGTAGACACCCAATCCCCAGTGCTTATATCTCATGCTACATGCTGACTCAAATACCTTATAACAAATAATACAGAAAGTGAGGTTGCAAGATGTATACTTAAAAGTTACCAAGAAACATACCCCTACATTTCACAATGGACAACTAGCCATGTGTAGATTACATTTTTTCATTTCCTCATATCCCTATTAATTTTGCAACAGTTTTTCTCCAGCAGCATTTGCTGATCATAAGCTTCTGTCTATAACTATTGTACACGAATGCACAAAAACCAGGCAACTCACCACCACTAAATAAGCTGACACCATGGGGGTAAAATCAAATACATATTAATTGTATTAATCGCCTAACGCATTTCTGGTCCACCACTTGTGTTACATGTCATCATTTGGCACACAACAAAATCCTTGCTAAAATTTGTAGATGTAAAAGTCTTCCCCATGTTTATAACCTCACAATACATGCAATTATTGCATTTAAAACACCCAACCGGTCGGTTTAACTGTGTCTGATTTTCTTTTTGTTCACAAAATGACTGTGGACAAGACAATCCTTCAGGCTTTTTGCTTTTCTATATGCTAACTGTGTATTTTATTCTGCTGCTATTTCCAGTTTTTTTTTCCACTGCCAAAACCCCCCAATGGTTTTGAATGATATCAGCAAAGAAATTCTCATGTGCTGAAAAAGTGGTTACAACATTTAAATGTGAATCTTTGCCACAGCTTCAATTTACTGGTTCCAATAAAAAGCTTCTATCCATTCCTTCCATCTTGCTCTATCAATCTTTTTTCTATTATACACCCTCTCTGTGAATCTATTAGTAAGAATTTCCACATTCTGTTAAAAACTTTCTTGAGTGCTACAATTTCTTTTTGTCATCAAAATTTCCCCTTTGGGGATGTTAGCTATTGTATGGGCCAGATGGCAACTGGGAAACTATCAAAATGGTGTTCCCATCTACACTTTTATGAAAAATATCTGTGCTCAGACTCCCTTCTGCATTCTTTTTGCTAAGAAAGTCTAGATATGGTATTTGGGCCTCTGTTTTATTGTATGTGAAATTTAGGTGCTGACTTGTAGAATGTAAATAATCCACAAATTGCTGGAGTTCTAGGGATGTCTCTTTCTATAAAAGGATGACATCATCAATAAAGTGCTTCTACATAATAATATTGCTGTGGAAGCAGTTTAAAGACTGATCATAAATAAAATTCTGTTCCCACTGGCCCACATACAAATTTGCAATTGAGGGGGCACAAAGCTGTTCCTTTAATTTGCCTATACAGGACCTGATCAAAAGTAAACACATTAAATTTTAGTACAAATTCCATAAGTTTTAACAAAATATCCACTGGTAGTCCAGTATGGCAACTATCCTTGTTTAGGAAAAACACCATGGCATCCAGAGCTCCTTCATGTGGCACATTAGAATATAAAGATTCTACATCTAAAGTAACCAAAAAGAAATCCTCATTTATCTGCAAATTATCCAAAACAGTGAGGATATCCTTCGTGTCCCTCACATAAGAGGAGAGACTTTCCACACGAGGTCTTAAAAAGGAATCTAGAAACTGGGAGAGAACCTCAGTTGATGAACCTGCACCACTAACTACAGGACAACCTGGTGGGTTTATAAGGGTCTTATGTACTTTGGACAGTATATATAGTGTTGCCATTACTGGGTAATCTCTAATGAGAAAATCCAATACATGTTTTGAAATGTGTCCATCTAAATAAGCAGTATTTAACAATTCATCAATTGTACTTTTGTATTTCCATAATGGGTTAAAGCTTAATTTTTCATAAAAAATAACATCATGAAGTTGTTGTAAGGCCTCATAACATAATCCTGCTTATTCATAATTACCACTGCCCCCCATCTGCTTGTTTCATAACAATATGTAAATCCTGTTGTAACATTTTCAAAGCATTTCTTTCTTTTGCTCTTAAACTGTCATTTTGGTAGCCAGGTACATTATCAAACAAAACATCTAAGCCTCTCTCCACTAACTGCTGAAACACACTGACAGCTGTACATACTGGAGGACAAAAAAGTTGAATTCAGTCTAAACTGTTCAAAAACAGAAGCAGAAACAGTTTCACTTTCTTGTGTACTACCAAAGAAAGCCATCAAGTTCAATTTTATGCATAATAAATTCACATTAATGAGAGTTTGTACATTATCCATTTTCATTGTAGGAACAAAATTCAAGCCCTTACTCAGCAGGGTCAATTCGGCATCAGTCAAAACATGACTAGATAGATTAATTACTTTCATGTCTGAAACAGTTTAATTTGATAAAGCAGTTTCACTCACCACCTCCTCCCTCCTCAGTAAGACCTCCTGTTGAATTGTTTCCGGTGATGTCCCCTGTAGTAATTGCTTACTCCCCCATCTCCCCCTCTGTGTTCTCTTCCTCTTCCTTTTGATGTTATATTTTGATAGTCCCCTTCCTGACAGTTCAATCTGGGACTCTGGCATGGTTGAAAAAACTGATAATTGGGGGAAGGGGGTTTGTTTTCCAATAGAGGGTGAGGAGGTCCCTGGCTTTGTAATTGTATTCCTTGTTGTTCTATCCTCTGTTCTAAAAAAGGATCCCGGGTCCTAGATGCACCATCATCACTCTCTGTTTCATTGACATCTGTACTGAAGTCAAAAGACACATTCTTTTTTATAATAATTTTTTGGCCTTTGGCCTTCAATTTCCATGTGTACACTCTCCCAGCTTTGAAATCACCTTTATCGCATGTGAATTTTGTTTGTTTAACTAGCTTTAAATCAGTATGTAATTTCTGGATAGTCTCTTTTAATCTTTTGTTAAGTCTATCAAGTTCATTAGTATTGTTGGTACACAATTTCAAGACCTCGATCTCATGTTTCTTGAGATCTTCTTTTATTTTGCACTCTTGCTCTTTTAAAAAATCTGGTAATCAAATCAATTAATTTCATACTGGCTTCAGATAAAATATGTTCCCATTCTTGCATGAACATTTAGGTATCTTGTCCATAAGCTGGTTCTAAATCAATTCTCAGTCCTCTCAGGGATTCGTTTTACCTGTGTGTATGCCTCCATGTTCGTTTTAGTCCAATAAATAATGTGGAGTTGAAGAATCAATTTTTCCACTTTCTTATAGGTCTCTTTTTGGGATAAGGCTTTTGGCCTGATCAATACTGGATCCATTTCATCCAGTAGAAAGGGATTCGCCATGCCAGCTGCTTGGAGAAATTCATCCACAAACCCCACAGATTGTAAAGGTGTCTGTGTTGGTATTTCTTCAAACACCAAATTAGGAGAGCTCTCAAGAGACATATTTCAGTACGTATTGCATATACTAACTATAGAAAAATGAGTCAGCAGTGGTTTTACACAGACAAAATATCCTGTGCCCTGTGCATATAAGCCTCCAAAGAACAGCTTAAAATGAACAAAAAGGAGCTCGCACAAGGTCATGGTGCCTTGGAAAAGAAATACATATGGACAAAAACCAGGCAACTCACCACCACTAAATAAGCTGACACTACAAGGATAAAATAAAATACATATTTATTGTATTAATCACCTGACGCATTTCTGGTCCACCGCTTGTATTACATGTCATCATTTGGCACACAACAAAATCTTTGCTAACATGTATAGATATAAAAGTATTCCCCATTTTTGTAACCTCACAATACATGCAATTATTGCATTTTAAACACCCAACCAGTCTGTTTAACCATGTCTGATTTTCTTTTTTTCCACAAAATGACTGCGGACCAGACACCCCTTCAGGCTTTTTGCTTTTCTATACGCTAACCTCGGATTTTGTTCTGCCACTATTTCCAAAATCTGAGGTTAGTATATAGAAAAGCAAAAAGTCTGAAGGATTGTCTGGTCCACAGTCATTTTGCTGACAAAAAGGAAAACCAGACATGGTTAAACAAACTGGTAGAGTGTTTTAAATGTGACAATTGCATGTATTGTGAGGTTTTAAAAATGAGGAAGCCTTTTACATCTATAAATGTTAGCAAGGATTTTGTTGTGCACCAAATGACGACATATACTACAAGTGGTAGACCAGAAACAAAATATGTATTTTAATTTACTCTTGTGGTGTTAGCTTATTTAGTGGTGATGAGTTGCCTAGCTTTTGTGCATATGTATTTCTTTTCCAAGCACCATGACCTTGTGAAAGCTCCTTTTTGTTTGTTTTAAACTAATGGACACATAATTTTATTTATTTATTTAAGATTGTTGACCGGGAAAGGAACACTTAACCGAGGCTCATTTCCAGGTGTGACCCGGGTACAAGGTACATGCAGAAGTTAACAAAGTGTAACAAAACAATCAATAAATAGGAGTTTACAAGAGAGTAATGTGTTTTAGGACAATGGAAGCAGGTAAAACGTAACAAAAATTTACAGGAATACTATGCTTGACAAGCAGTTATACATTGTGACATGAAGGAGCCCCTAGTAAGGGCACGAGGCAGGCAGAAAATGGGCTTGAGAGTCAGGAGGGTGGTCAGCACAGGCTGAGGAAGATCAGTGAACACTGAGCAGGGGCATTAGAGAAGAACAATACTAAACACTGAGAAGATTAGACGCATTGGGGCACAGAGGTGAGGGTGTTGTCTGAGAAGTCTTTTAAGGGATGAGAGAGGGGAGGTAAGGTGAAAGTCAGAGGGTAGGGTATTCCAGAGTAGAGAGGAATGATACGAGAAGGCAGGCTGGCCGGTACTGGTTTGAGGATGTAAGGTCCTTTCATGTTGGACTAGGATATTGGCAATTTAATGAATTATTGTTAGACAATGCCTTTTTCTATAATGCAATAATCCACTTTCTAAAAGCTAGACAAACTGTGTTTATTATGTTTGAAAACCCCATTCAGTGGTGGGAAGACACAAAATGGCAACTTTAGAAATTTCTAAAATCTTTAAGTAAATCACATAGCAAGTATAAGTATTTCCACTATTTGAGAAATAGGCATATTTTTCAGCAGCTCCTTTAATTTTCATGTGAGACAAATCAAGGTTTATCAGGACAAATCAGTACAACTAAAAAGGAATTAATGACATTTCATATACAAAAATCCAAGTCTTTATACAGTATCAGCAACAAAGATTTGGGGTACAAGAGTCCTCAGATACAGTGTGTCCCTTTGAAAGTTGTTACAACAAAATACAAAAAAAGGAAATGACTTGCATCACTGATGCAATTAATAAACAATATAAAATTAAAGATGAGATCATTAAACTAGTATCTGATTAGACTAAAGATATCTATACTCCCCTTAATACCGTAAAGGATAAAGCAGACAAGGTAAGGAAAGGAATCAATCTTCCTTTGGTCCCAAAAAATATTATAGAGAAAATCAGTCAAAGTATTAGCTGTCAAGAAGTACAAGAGGCAATTTCATCCTTAAATATTGGCAGAATGCCCAGTCCTGATGGGTTGTCTAATGAATTATGTAAGATTATAAATAAATATATACTTCCAGAACTAACAACAGTTTATAATCATATTCTACATACAAATACTATGCTGTTGTATATGAATATGGGGATTTTAACCTATTTATATAAAAAAGGTGATAAATCAAAATTGGGAACCTGGAAGCCAATTAGTTTATTACACAGGGTCTTTAAGTTGTTATCCAAAATTATAGCAAAGCGATTACTATTACTTGCTCAACACAGTATATCTACAGCACAATCGTGCTCTATTCCAGAAAAACATATTTATGACCATTTAATATTACTAAGAGAAGTTGCAGCGAGGGGTAAGAATGGCACATTAGATGGCTTCTTGGCATCATTGGACCAACAAAAGGCCTTTGATTCAGTTAGCTGAGAGTTCTTGTGGAATTTTCTGCAGTACTACCAGATTCCCCAAGTAGCTATTCAATGGATTAAAGAGTTCTACAACACTGCAACAGTTGCACCCTTAGTGAATGGTTGAAAAGGACCACTGGTATGGATACAAAGAGGTGTTAGACAAGGATGTCCATTGAGCCCTATTTTATACATTTTCTTCATTGATCCTCTCCTTAGATTAATAAACTCATCACCTAAGATTTTATCTATAAGCAATGAGGTTGGGAGTGTACCTCATAAAATAATAGCTTATGCAGATGATATGAATTTGTTGGTCCAAAACGAAAATTTAATTAAAGAGGTTATTAAACTGCATACAACATTTGGAACAGTCTCTGGGGCATCAATACATTTGTCAAAATGTATTGGACAAAGACTGAACTACTCTTTAAACTATTCTACTGTGATAGAAAATATTCCAATACAAACTGAGCCCAAAACCATTTTAGGGTACCATTTGTTCCGCAGGACCTGGCTGAATTCAACTGGACTCAGAAAATACATATGGGGAAACAGGAAGTTCAAAATTGGAACAGATGGAAATTGGGGAAAAAGAAAAGAATTTACCTAATCAAAATGTACATTATCCTAATATTTATGTACATTAGCTATGTATTCCCACCTCCAAGAAAATATGAGACCACGTTATTTAGTTTATTTTTTCAAGCAGTGTGGGGAAGTCATTTGAATCCCATAAAGAGGAATGTCATATACCTACCTATCAAGCAAGGGGAATTAAATATGACAAATCCAATTTTATTCTTTAATAGCTTATTTGTTATGACTAATTTAAAACCACTTCTCATTAATAAAAATGTAGGATGGGAAATTTGGCTTTATAATACATGTCAATCTTGCTATACATTTTGGAAAACAGAGAAATTAAAAGTATTAAAAACTACTCTCCTAATACCAACATATCTTATTCCTTAGGCTAAACAATAGCATATGTCAAGTCATATGGTCATCACTATGAATAGAAAACAACTTTATGCACATCTTTTTCAGACTTTGTGTTCAGTAGATAATGTCTTTGAAACATGCCCCTCTGTCTTATTATCTTCTTTAAAGAACTGGTTGAACAACATTAGAATTCCCTGTCTTGTGTGGGATATACATTGGTTTAGCTGCCATGAAAAAATAAATGTAAAATCTAACCACAAAAATAAACAGCTGAGTGAAAGAATGTGTAGCAGACCCCAATGTCCTCAACAAACTGAAACAATAGAAAATATTTTTCTCCGTGGTCTTTTATTATAAATTTCTGGAAGTACATAGCGCAAACCTGGAGAAAACCAATATTTTCTACAATAACATTTTCAGATATTTATGGTTCTTTTTCTCCCTTATGGAAAAATTTAATCTTAGTACCGTACAAGTTATTCTTACAGTCTTTAAGTGGCATATTTTGGAAGGTAGATTGTTTTTACACTTTGTAACAAAACAAAGGCTCTCATATAGAATTTCTTAACAGAATAACACAAGATTTGAAAATACTGTATAGAACTAAGAGAAACATTATGTCTCAACAAGAATTATATGGGTATTGGAAGGGTTTGCCATGGATAATGGATTATGATTTTCCTGTGACGTAAAATATGTATCATGTATGCTTATCATGATTCTCTGTGATTGTATATAGATTTTATCTTGAATAAAAATTCTCCTACTCTTTTCAAGGCATGCCATGGGATCTTTAACATGCACCTGAACAACCACTTGAACAGGCAGACAGGACCTCAGTTTAACATCTCATCCAAAAGACGGCACCTCCGGAGTGCAGCACCCCCCTCATGCTGCACCATAGTGTCCATATTGGGATTTAATCCAAGTGATTGGTGTGGAGATAGAACCCACAGCCTTCAGATCTTCTTGCCTCAGACGTGAGTGTGCAACCTGCTGAGCCACTGACACATATGCTGTTCTCCCCAGCATTGCAGTGGGACACTCTCCCCTAATGCTCCCACATCAGTGCACACTGCACACAGGATATGATATACAGTGGCTCTGCACACTGACTGGCTGAAATCATATTAGTGATTTATAATCCCCCTTTTTAGGTGCATTTAATGTTGCTAGGCTGCACCTTGTGCTCAATGAAGCACCTGAAGCTCGTGTCTGAATCACAATAATGCACACTCTCTCATGTCTGATTGCATACTTAGTCCTTTTTGACTTCTCCAAAATGTCCTAAATTCAGTAATTCTTGGGGTCTATGTAATCATAGCTATTAGCTATGCAGCATAATTGAAGTGCTTGGTTTTCTTTGTCCTGAGAAGTGAGAACACAGTCTTTCTGAAGTTGGGCCCAGGGACTGGATGGAAGCATATGTGGTACCTCTCCATATAAGTGGGCCTAAGGAGGAACCGGGGAACTACAGACGGGTGGGCCTTACTGCTATTGTGGGAAAACTGATGGAGGCAATCCTCAAGGAAAGACTGGTACAATTTCTTGAGGATAAAAATCTTCAGGACAGCAGGCAGCATGGGTTTATCTCAGGCAGATCCTGCCAGATGAATTTGGTTGATTTTTACAACTGAGTTGCAAGGGCACTGGACGGGGCACATGCGGTGGATGTTCTACACTTGGATTTCAGCAAAGCCGTTGACTCGGTGCAACATGGTAGGCTGACCTGCAAATTGAAGAGTCTGGGAGCAGGGAGGAAACTGGTCAGATGGGTCGAGAACTGGCTGCAGGGTAACAGCAGAAGGCAATAGTGGGGGGGGGATCTGAACCCAGGGCAGTAAAAAGTGGTGTACCACAGGGCTTGATGCTGGGACTGCTTCTGTTTAGCATTTTCATAGCCAACATTGCAGTAGGGATTAAGAGCAAGATCAGTCTCTCCGCAGATGACACAAAGATTTGTGCCGAGGTAGATGGGGGAGGGGGAGCAAAAGTACTTCAGGAGGATTTGGCAAAACTGGAGGAATGGTCTCAAACTTGGAAGCTTGGTTTCAATGCCAAGAAATGCAAAGTGATGCATTTAGGAGGCAAGAACCCAGGACGCAATTACTGGCTGGAGGGTGTCCCAGTAACAAAATCCAAGGAGGAGAAGGATCTGGGAGTGCTGATAATCAGGGAGATGAACAACACTGCTCAGTGCAGGAAGACAGCAGTGAAGGCAAGCAGAATGCTAGGGTACATAGCAAGGGGGATTACTTCTAGGAGTGGGGAAGTCACCTTGCCCCTGTACAGGTCCCTGGTGAGATCGCACCTAGTGTGCTGCATGCAATTCTAGTGCCCCTACTTGAAAAGGGACATCAAACTACTGGAAGGGGTACAGCACAGGGCAACAAAAATGATCCTGGAGTTGGGGGGGTTAGACCATATGAGGAGAGACTGAGAGATCTTAATATGTATACCCTGGAGGAAAGAAGGGAGAGAGGGGATATGACTGAGACCTTCAAGTACCTGAAGGGTTTGAACAGAGTAGACACCAGGTGTATGTTCAGTCTGAAGGGCAGAAGGGAAACCAGGGGACACTCTATGAAGTTGGAAGGGGGCAGGTTCAAGAAGGAACTGAAGAGGCACTATTTAACAAAAAGGGTGGCAGCAGGGTGGAACGCTATGCCAGAGGAAGTTGTATCGCTGCAGAGTGTTGGGGTCTTCAAGAGGGGGTGGGACAGATTTCAGGGGAGGGTACAAACTGGGAGGGGGCAGGAGATGGGGGGAGGGCATATGGGGGGGCAGCTGCAGTCTAGTGGACTGAAGTGCTGCACACTTGAGCAGACTAGACAGACCGAATGGCCTGTATCTGCTGGCAATTGTGTATGCTCGTACTTTCCGGCATTTGTGCCCCATCCACAGTCCTGTTACTCAACCAGCAGCATTAATGTTGGCAATGAATGCTGTCAGTTGGTTGCTTTCCTATTGGATGGAAAATAAAGTGCAGCTATAATCATCCCTATATAAGGGTTGGAAACAGAGGGATACTAAAGAAAATGAGCATTTCATCATCAGAACAAGTCAAAATATACTACTTAGAGTGAGCCAGAAGACAAATAAAGACATAGACTAGGTTCCTGTCTTGTCTCAGAAAATAACCATCATTCCAGCAATGACAAGAGGGTTTTAGCCTCAAATTATGTAAGTCATTTGCTTTTAGATGGTGCTAAGGTTTAAATCATTGATTACTGCTGACTCATGTATCCCCTAATTTCACTTTGCAAGATTGCTGACAGATAACAGTTACTGTATCTACTGACACTCTTCAAATATTTTTACACTCATATTACTTGCCAACAGGAATCTAAAATGTGCATGCTACAGGTAAATTACCTAAAAGATTGTATGAAACTTTAATGGGGATTTCACAGTAAACTGGTTTCATAGTTTATCACAGGCACTGGAAGTCAAAGTATTGAGCTAAAAGTTACCATACTGTGATAACCTTGTTTCACTGCATACTGTGTTGTTAGGGCTCATTCCATAGAAACATAGAATATGGCAGCAGCAAAAGGCTCATTGAGCCATCCAGTCTTCCCAACCCTTCTTAAAACATGTGTGATAGCCCTGTTGGTTATCCATCCCCTTTTTACCCTGCCCTGCTCTAACATCAGCTGATCTTATTAGATCCCTATGTCTGCCCCTCCCTTGTTTGAATTCTCCCACTGTTTTAAAATGTATTCTGACTTGGAGTATTGAGGGACCTTCTTACACATAATTAATCCATATTTACAACAGCAGGTTTCTACACAGTGATTGCTACAGTTGTGTTGTAAGATAAGAATGGAGTTTTGTTGTGCATACAGTAGTTCCTTTCATAGAAACAAAGCACTGTAGAATTCAGAAGAGGGAAAGGAGAGAATGTTTCTAGCATTAGACAGAGAGAGAGAGAGAGATTCAAATAGCAAGGACAGATAAAGGAGAAAGAGGGAGACAGTGATAGAGACAGTGACTGAGATGACTCATCACAGGGGTTTAAGTGACTTGCACAGGGTATCAGTGAGTATGAGGTGGTTTTGGAATTCAAACCTAGATTTACAGATTTAGAGCTTTGTGCTCTAACCATTAAGACACATCGCCTCCTGAATAACTGTGTTATCTTTGTTATCGCACAGTGAAACTTTCATACTGTTGCATCTCTTATATGTAATCTGGGATTTAATGCACTGAATTATGAGTTTAAAACAAAGTTTAAAATACAATTTTCAGGAAGCACCTAATGTATGAGTTGTCACTGTTGGTTTTAATTTTAAGTCAAGTTTGAAAGGAAAGTTTCATGGTGACACTTTTGAGGTAGGTAATTTTTAATATTATATAGTTTGAATGTTAACAAATATATTTGCTATTACACTGGTGATCTTACTAAAATAGAATTAAAATCATGTTGCATACTAGAGGGCATGCTCTTAGAAGTGAGGCACAAGATAGTTCAGGTTATGATAGGAGTGACTGTAAGTGCTTATTTTAGTGTATGTTATCAGCACTTTTGAGGTATAGGCAAGTTCATGTAAGCTGCAACTCCCACACAAACACTTCTCATAGTCACCCTTAACCTATGCTTTGTACAGCTGATCTAAAGAAACAGCAGGATTCCCAAAGGGCATAATCATTAGCGAACACTGTCTACATGACTTGAACTTCTAGATGTCACACAAATGAATGTATGGTTCCAAGACATTACAGGCTGAAGAAAGGCAAAGCACTGCATGAAAAGGCAAAGCAGTCATTCACAATTTAAACAATCTAATACCTAAACTAAGTGACTTAAAAAGAACACGTTAAAAAAAGATAAATAAAGAAACTGACAAATGCATCAAAATTATTACCAATGTATCCAAAGACTCTGAACTTTCAAACTATATCCTTATCTGGCACGTGCTCTTTAAGGCAAAACTAAAACAAAAGCTACAGTATAAGAAAAAAGGAACTATAATAATAGTTCTGGTGGCAAACAGTATTTACAAAGTAAAACAAACAAGGAAACTTTTATTACTGATGTAAAAGTTTAAGTGCTACATTTTGTGATAATAAAAATAAGTGTTAATGGGAAAGGTATAAGTCTTCGCCCTCTGATTCCTTCCATTGTCCATATTATTGCAGTCTTGTCCCCACATACATACTGTATATGCCTTGGAAATGATTGGTTTAGACCCAGGAGTGCCCCATTACATCAGCCCAAGCTCTTCCTCCTTCCGATCTTTGCTTTGCTCCTAATATATTAGCCCCTTTCCTCATTTGTCGGCTCCAACTTCTGTCTGCTTGGAGTCTCTTGTCTGTAACCTGTGATCTTTATTAATTGTTTCTTCATCATTACCATATCCATATGTCAGAGAAGGTGGTCAACATTGGGAAATGTGGTGGCCATTCAACAAGACTTATAGATGGGTCTCCCACTTATATGCCTGCTGCTCCTGTTAAACCCCTCTGTTGTTTTGCCTTTGTGGGAATAGCAGACACTATCCAGATTTGCAAGTCAACTTTGACATAGCTAGAGTGGTTACCAATGTTACTACTGTTTGAATGTCATTTGTTCACACTATCACTTAAGAACTCTGAGTATAGTTTACTTTTTGTTGACAGTTTTTTCAGTAATTTGGGTCTCCATGTCCTGCTCTACCACCAAGGAATCAGAGCTCCACTGAGGGTCAGTTTCACCCAGCTGCATATTGAGGGTTCAGGAGGTGCTGTGTACCATGTTCAGAACTATATCCAGCCACAGTCACATTGTTTTCTCACATGCTTTCCAAATAGTGACAGTGAAGTTGGAAAAAGCCTAATATTGAAAGTGCTAGGTTTGTTGGGAGACCACGAGGCAAAAAACTGAAAGAGAAAGAGTGAGAAAGGGAGAGAGAACATTAAGGAATGGTAGGCAAGTTAATCTATTGTTTGCTAAGTCTAGGTGCACTGATCATTACATGATGGTGAGAAAAAGATGAGGGATCCTGAGTAAGCTCATTCACCTATCCCACTGTTTCCACCATGGATGATAGATGTTTGAAACAGGACCTACAGTATATTGGTCCCAGGACTACAAGTCCAAATCTCAGTATGGGGATACTTCATGGAGCACCAGGACTATACAAAAGGGTAGTGCTGTACTATCTCTCAAGGGATTGCTTGTCCTGTATAGATGATAGATGTAGTTCAAGGAAAATGGTGTGGAAATGACAACTACAATTGTGCTACTACTCCTCTCAGCACTCCCATCCACTCTCCCCCAATGCTTGATTGTCATCTGATGTAGACTGAGTGGAAGTAGTGGACAGAGCCTTCCAATTCTGGAATCATCCAGGCCTCATCAGAAGTGTAAATGGGGACTTATGGATGGGTTTTCACATAAAATCTCCAAAGAAAAGGTCCTTTTCATAGCTCTCAAGACTTTTGCCAAGGAACTGAAATGTATGTGATGCTAATTTAGTCAGTCAACATGAATGAAGTCATTTTCATCAGATAGCAGGGGGGAACAGGAGTTCAGCCATAATAAGGGGGGTAACAATATTTCACTGGGCAGAAGGAAGCTCACAAAAGGAATGACAACTCCCTGCAGAGTTTTTTTGCAAAACTGGCACAGGTTTAGGGTCACCAGAGGTCATACTTATTGGGGCATACTTATTTGCTACCTTCAGGAACAAACATAAGATTGACTTTAGCTTCAGGGATTAGAATCAGTGTGCCTGAAGTCTGGATATAGTTTCATTTAGGTGGACCCAGACATCGTTCTTTGCATCCCCACCACTCCTTTTACTGGCAAAGATCCATAAAATCATGTGAGAGCAAACAAACCTAACTCCGATTCTTCCTTACTGATCCTGCAGATTATGGTCACACCTGTACTCCAGCCTTGGCTCAGTGTGCCTTTCCTGGTTCTCAGCTTCTAAATAAATAAATGGTTCACAATCTGATTCACCTATTTGTAGAGCAATCACTTTAACTCCTGGACTATCCAGTTTTCTTGCTCTCTGGGGCCAACAGTTTATTCTCAGCAGTGCATGCCCATCTTCAGGCCATTCAGGGCATGGAGGCTTATTAGAAGAGTTTTAAATTGGGTATTTTAATTCAGTAATTGAGATGTTGCCAATGTCTGAAAAAGTCTCAATGCTGGCCTCTTGCTACAGAGTTTTGTAAAAATTTATTCCACTGGATACAGGCTGTTGGGCAGCAGCCTTCACAAAAAGGCATAACCCATCTATGACTGGTTTGTAAATAAGAGCAACAACAGCTGAGTGGCTAGGATGTACATTTTACAGTATGTAAGTACTTGTCAATTCATAATTTTAATGGCTGCATTAAACCTTTTAATCATGATGGAAACATTGTTTGAATTAATAGTGGTTTGTACTGCGTCACATGCATTTTCAGTACTTTTGTCCTGTGAGTTACCAATTGACAGTATGGATTAATGGTTTTTATAAAATGGGCAGTGGATTTTGAGTAATTTGATTGGATGCTAGCCATGCATTGAAAGTGTTTAGCGCATGGCTAAAAACTAGTCCAGCCAACAAGATGCAGTCCCTCTTCAACATCCTTGAGCCATAGAACCTTTAAAAATGAAATAGCTGCTATTTTTATCGTCTTTACCGAGAACAATTGCGGTAAAGTAACATGCCAAAATCTACCATTTTACTTCAAGCTAATATAAAGACATAAAAAAACAAAGCTCTCTAATATCTTCTACAGATGCATGTTTTTTTTTTCTTTCAGCCCCATTTTATTTTATTTTTTTCTGGCAGACTGATCACTCACAACCGGCTTGATCACTCACTGTCCCACCAAACCAAGACCACTGTTCAGCTCACTCATCCTCCCCAACCATTACACAAACTGTAAACACACAGATGCTGCAGTTATAAAGAGGTGGTTCAGCTGAGTGGCTAGGATGTACATTTTATAGTATGTAAGTTCTTGTCAATTCATAATTTTAATGGCTGCATTAAACTTTTTATTGTGATGTAAACATTGTTAGAATTAATACTGGTTTGTACTGTGTCACATGCATTTTCAGTATTTTTGTCCTGTGAGGTATAAATTGTCAGTATGGATTAATGGTTTTTATAAAATGGGCAATGGATTTTGAGTAACTTGATTGGCTGCTAGCCATGCCTTGAAAGTGTTTAATGCATGGCTAAAAAACGACTCCAGCCAATCAAGATGCAGTCCCTGTTCAACATTCTTGAGCCATAGAACCTTTAAAAATTAAATAGCTGCCATTTTTTATCATCATTACCAAGAACAATTTTGGTAAAGTAGCATGCTAAAGTCTACCATTTTACTTCAAGCTAACATAAAGACTTTTTTTTTAACTCTGTTTTTGCCTCCAGCCTGTGGAACTCTCTTGGGCATCCTGCATTGCCCCCGACTCTACCTCCATGCCTGAGAGGCCTCCTGAATCCTGGCACCAGCCAGGCTATCCTCCCAGCTCTGAAACCCCCGAGGTAGGGCCACCCTTTCCACCCAGGGTGCTCTATCTCTAAATTCAGGCAGGGCTGGGCTCGGCCCAGGTAAGGAGTGCCACCAGCGATGGAGTGTGCTCAGGTGGATGCAGGTGCCATCGCCTATCCACAAGCTGGGTATTTTTTCTTGGTTCCCCCCCTCGTTATGCTCTCCATCTCTCTGATGCAGTTCTGACATGCAATGACACCAGGGAACATCTTGCTGTGACTCTGCAACCCTCTGTTTTGGCCCTGAAGTGTTGCGGTACCTCCAATCTCCACCAGAGGTTGCCGTGGTGCCGGGCATAGTCCCTGACCCCCCCCCAAGGAAGGAGAGCTGTCCCCCAGATGCTCAATCCTTCCTCTCCCCTGCCGACCCCCAATGATCCAGGCTCATTCCCAAACCCAGGTTGCCGGCATGGCGTGAGGTGTGGCGTCCAGCGCCTCAAACCTCAGCGCCACCGGGCCGGCCACTAACATAAAGACTTAAATAACAAATCTCTCTAATATATTCTACAGATGCACATTTTTTTTTCTTTCAGCCCCATTTTATTTTATTTTTTTCTAGCAGACTGATCACTCACACCCAGTTCGATCACTCACTGTCCCACCCAGCCAAGATCACTGTTCTGCTCACTCCTCCTCCCCCAACCATTACACAAACTGTAAACACACAGATGGTGCAGCAATAAAGAGCTGATTCAACTTTTTTCTGTTTATTATACTTCAGTTTTCAAACCTCTTACCAGACCTCACTGCAGTGCTCCCCCTTGCATTTTCTGCTTCAGCTGAATGAACATGGAAGAAAACTCACTCCTAATGGGTCGCTCATCAGACCCTGCCATACAACTAACTTAATAAAGAAAAAACACATTCATAAAATCAAATAAAACAATGCACACACATTCTGCTAAGTATGTCCAGACAACAAAGTCTGTGTGTGTGTGTATCTCGACGGGACTGAACACCGTAGGGAGGGGGAGGGCCTGATAATGATAGGAACCACCTTCAAGTGCAGCAGCCAAACTGGAACAAATGTCCAAATGAGCCAAAAAAAAAGCAGGCAGAGGAACTATTTTATATCAAAACACAGTAAAGATTATAATTATGTTTTCTATTTAAACATAAAAATTATGATCTCTACATCCATATAATATAGAAAGACCCATCTTAGAAGTGCAATAAGCCACTTCAAGGTGTGTGTTAGACAGTTCTAACACATGGCTAGAGGGCTGGATGAACTCAGCCTGCAGCCTTCTGCATCACCACATCTCCTAGCTGTGCATTAGAACTGTCTGTGCACAGCTCGCCATGTTTTATTGCTTATGCATTGAACTGTATTGAATACCAATCTGTGATTCACCAGTTACAATCAATTACTGTAAGTTGATTGATTTATTGATATAGATTGATGCAAACCTACAACCAGGGCCTCTCAGAGTCCAGGTGTCAGCCCTGTGGACACTGGTATGAGATATTGCTTGGCCTTCAGTTGTGCTCATTCTCATGTCATACATTTCCTCAAGGCAGTGGGTCTCACAAAGCCCAGAGATAAAGATCATTCCATCCAGTAACTAAATCGTGGGACAGATTTTCAAAGGTCAGAAAATGATGCATGGTGCTTACATAAATAAAAAAATGCACGTAGCAGGTTGTGTCAAAACTTGTATCTCTTCTGATTTTATCACGGTGCTTGTGTCAAAAAATAGGTCTGCATGTGCCAAACTGGTGTGTGCAATGCTTGCATCAAAACAATGGCTGCACCATGTTAGAAATGGGGCCTGTGTCTAAAGAACAAACCACCATGCCTTTATTTGAGATTTTCAAAGCATGAAGATCCTGTAAGTGATCAGACCAGCCAGATGTGGTTTAACTGACACTAAAGAATATAAAGGAGCCTGCAGCAGGGGGGCGGACATGACTAAGTTACTATGAATGGCATTCTGCTGCAAGAGTTCTGCATTGTATACAGTACATTGTAATGCTGTCTCATGTACCATAGCTTGTAATATATTGCTTTCAGAGACAAGCCCATATTGTATCTATCAGTACTATCATGTGAGTGCTCTGATAAGAATGGAGATGGCAAACTATGTAGTTGTTTGGTTACAGAGCCAATATTTACCTGCAGGACTCATTTAGAGCATTTTCAGGAATTAAAATGCCATTGTCTAGGCCATTTCTTCTGCCATATTTTTTGATGCAGTTTCTGTCATTATTGCCTCATGCCTTATAGTTTTGATGCAGCTGCCATCAGTCTTATCCCATGCATAAAATATTTGTATTAGTAGACCTCCTGCATCATTTTAGAGGACTTTGCCTTAATGAGCACTTTTATTGCAAAATATTGCACACAGTATTTGACGCACCTGGATGTGATGCAAGCTGGATAATTGCAGCACCTTGCATCGGTCTAAGGGCACTTTGGAAATTTAGCTCCTAGTCTTGAAGGCCTTTGCAGGTTTACCTTTCAAGTCTAGCAGTGGTCAATATGTGCTTCCTAACCTTGAAAAGTTTTTTTTTTGCTTGTAACTATCGCCTTGACCAGGGGTTTCAGTGAGCTTAAAGTGCTGTTCTCAAAAGACGCAATCTGCTTACTCCTCCTATAGAAAGTAACCCTATGGACAAGTCTTGAATTTGTGTCAGAGGTTAACATGGCCTTCCATATTAATTAGCAAAGTGCATTACCATCTCTGTTTCTGACTCTGAAGAATGAGAAAGAATGACTTTTCCACTTGGACATGGGAAGAATGCTTAAATACTGTCTACAGAATACATGGGCATTTGTGCAATCCTCAGCATTGCTTATGCTCCTTCTTCTGAAGGCTATTGGCAAACAGGCATCCCACTTTGCTGTTTCCAGGTAGCTGAAGCAAGGATATAAAGAAGCATAGAAAGCATATTGTAGAAAGACACTATAAGCCTTAAAAGGGCATTCCATTAGGATGATGTCAGCACCATTATCTGAATGGGTCACAGCATCTCTAGCTTATATATGCAGAGCAGCTTTCTGAACCTTGGTATGCCTTGTGTAAGCATCACAGGCTGGACAACAAGGTTTTGTATGAGGTGGCAATTGGGCAAAAAAAAATCCTTCAAGCCAGCATCCCACAGTAAAAAAAAATAATAGATAATTGTAAATGTAAATACATACTATGAGAGGTGCTCCATCTGCACAGTTATTCTTTTTTTGTGATTGGATGGTGATGTGTTAAGGTTTCTTTCCCCCTCTGGGGTTGTTCTTGGCACAGTAATTCCACGTGTGTTATGTTTAGATGACTCCAATAAAATAGATATTCCTCTGTGTGGACTTTGTATTGTGTCAGCAGTAAGGGATAATTCTCTCCCTAAGATGCTTTATTATTTTTCCAAATTTCCTTCTTCCCATGTCCCAGAGTTATAATTTATGGTTGGAGAGACAAACATAGGTACAAAAGGAATTGAAAATTTCATACCTGGAAATTTGGATTCACAGAATTTCCTATGCTCATATTTCCAACACCCACCAATATTGTCATGAGAAAGGTATATGTATTTAATTTATTTACTGCTTTATTAACCAGGTAAGAGCACTGGACCAAGGGTCCTTTTTCAGGCTCAACCCAGAAGTGCAGTACATATTAAAAACATGACATACGCATATAATAACTATAACATAAGTAAAACAAGCACTCAATGACATTTACAAATACAGTTGCCAAGATTTGTTTACAATTCTTTTTTGAATACTGGAACAGAACAAAAATGATGCAAGGTTTTGGCACAGTATTCCAGTAGCAAGGAGTTGCTGCTAAGAAGGCATGAGAACATACATTGTATTCATTTAAGAAAGGTTGCAATACAACTCATTTAGCTGACCTTAAATAAGAAAAGACCAAGACTATCCTAAAATATTAAGTTAAAATTGACAGCCAAAGAATATTCAATCCTAGCAAAAGGAGAAAGCCAACCCCACTGAGAATGTAAAGAGTAACAATGGGTGTGAGTAAGGGCAAACAGAACAAAATGATAGATGTTGTTACAGGAAATAGGAAAGATATTATACTCCTTAATACCTAATTTAAAAAAAAGACAAAATACAGTACATAATCAAAAAGTAGTAAAAGCGACCCATCAGCTATGACACTGCATATCTCAAAACAAACAAGCAGAAACAATTGCATAATTTGTAGAGTATTCCCAGCTTTCAGGTCCAGATCAAGGCATCCTGGGGCCTTAGACCCAGTAGACTTCTAGGGCCCCAACACCATAGCAGTACCCCTTCACTATGACCAAGGTCCTTTGCCATGACTGTGCCCCTTCACCATTTCATATCAGTTATTGAAACCCCCAAAATATTTCCATACTGTCCCTAAAAAATGACTAAAACCTAAATAAACTAAGTAAAATGCTTCAAAATTAATTAAACTAATAATACCAGTATGACAAAATAACATTTATTCCAAGTTTTGATAATATATGGAAAATAATTACTAATTGCCCTGGTAAAAATAATTATTTGGGTGTGAAATGTCATGATTTGCACTTCTCCAATGCCCCTCCACAACACACATGTGTGTGATTATAGTCTGGGTGTTTTCATTTAGTCCTGTTAGCTAATATGAACCAGGATGTGGGAGTTTTATTTGGTAAGGCAGGGACCCATCTCTGAAAGGGGCTAGGTTCTGGGTGGTATAGGAGTTAAGTTGGCGATTTACTAGAGGAGTCATGAACTGTAGAGATTATATAAAAAAGCTAGTGATTGTTGGAAAAAAATCATTCCTGGGACAAAACATTTCTGTTATCGATAAGTAAGGATGAATAAATGCCAAGATTTACTGATGTGATCCTGGAAATACATTAATTTGTTCATCCTGAAAACAAAGCTACAATATGTCATGGTCAGAACTTTTTTTTTTTAATTCAATCTTTATTGGAAACTTTTACAGAACTTCAAAATGAATGAGCTGAGGGAATAAGTAAGTAAGATTCTTAATTGTAGCATTAAAACACATTGCAGATCTTTTGATTTTAGGAGAGAGATTAAATATAAAGCACACACATTGAATTGCATTGTTAATCTTTCATATTCAAGAGTAAAACACAATCACTTTTTTTACCTGTAATAGAAGAAAATAATTTTAGAATCTTGTTTTTTGTACCCTTAAAATAGAAGTTAAGTTGACCCTCCAGATACAATTCAATATCTGGAACAACAGTTCTTTTCTGGGTGGAATTTGAAGTATAACATGAAAAAATCAGAAAATTTTAGATGAAGAGAGTCACCAATTTCTAGGAGGTCCCTTATCTCCCTGCCAGTAACATCCCATTTTTCTTACTGGGCCTCTTGATTTAGGGATAAGCATTGAATTTACATTGTCCCAAAAGCACAGTGAGTCACACCAATTCCACTCAAATTGCTTCATGTAGAACTCTTTTTAGCAGATCTAATTAAATCCATAACTTTATTCTTTACACTGTGATACGTAGAAAATAAATTAACCAAAGGGATTATTTTATAGGCCTCTCAAGTCTGGTCACACTATTTTATCCATTTTTTATATTGGCAGAAAACAATTTATTGATTGCCCCATGAATTTGTTTAGTGTGTTTTGGAAAAAAATGTTCCTGAATAGGGGTTAAATGGCTTCAAAAAAAATATTGCAAAATCCACATTGGGAATTGAGTCAATAAAAGTCCAGTCTATATTAGAGAAATAAACATTTATTGTGATAAGTTTGAATAACACAAGATAGAATTTTTGGAGGTTTAGAAGTCAGATTAAATAAAGTGGTCAGGTAGTCACTCACTGCATCCTCGAGAGCACTAGACAAAATAATTTCACTTTTCTGATTGGTAACAATCCAGTCAATATGAGAATGTTTGATACTTGATGAATTTAAACAGGTTAGCTCTTTAATTACATGCACTAAATTATGAGACTGTAGTAAAATGACTTAAACTACATTCCAGCATCCTGCAGCCAATTCAAATTTACAACACCAACACGAGCATGATCAATGAAATTTAGTAAAGGCAATTGTAAGAGCAAAAAAATTCTATAAGACCCACCAGCCCACATTGTGTGTGTATGTGTGTATTGGGGGTGTTATACAAACACCCGAGGATAATATGTTTCTGCCCTCTCAAGATTAGATGCGCAGGGAGCCATTCATTCATTGTTTCAAGTTGGCACTGCTTTTTATCACTTCTAGCTGCAAATCTACTTTAAAATAAACAGCAACTCCTCCACCTTCTTTTTTACCCTTTACAATCTTTTCTAATAAAATTATAACCTGGATGGCACATAACCCATCTGGAACCAACAGTTTCAATCAGATCTGTGATATACCAATTATATCAGGGCTGTAGGTTTTACTAATTACCTCAAGCTCCACAATTCTAGGGACCAAACTCTGGGCATTAAAACATAAGATTTTAAGACCATACATTTTGTGCCACAAAGATGGGTTACAATCAACTGGTGAAAGGGAGCCCAGGGTTCAATTCAATATCTCCAGCAAAAAATGAAAGAATAAACTAAAACAAAATATACAAGCTATTTTCCTAAAAAAGAAAAAAAATCAGAAGTACATCAATACAGAACTCCAAATAATAAATGTGCACACCCCAATGACATCCTTTTTCTAATAATCAAACAATAAAACAATACAAGTTTAGGAGAACCAGACCTGACTAAAACGTTACATATATAAAAATCAAATAAATCACATTTCTTATACAGCACAGTTGAAGCTAGAGTAGATGTGCAATCTTTCACTTATATACAGCAACAAGCAAGAAGGAGAACTCATTCCATTACAATGCTACATTTCCAATACTAAAAACTACAAGTTGAGTAAAACCAATTAAAAAAGAAACATGTAATAAAAAAACATTTAATAACAAAGTACATTTAAAAGGCAGAACATCACTGATTGTTTTTGCAGGTAGCAGAAACAAAGGTTCTGCCCACCCACCCCAGGTCTTCCTCCTTTATAGAGTCTTTGTGGCTCCACCCCTTCCTACCTCTCATAATTACAAAGGCTGGTGATACATTCAATACCTGTATATCCATTTCATCCTGAGCCTCAAATTTACTGAACAGCTCAGACACAAAGGGCACCCCGAGGAGGTATACACCAAGAGTGGTCCAGCCCCTAGCCTTACTGTCTGCTGAGCTTCACTGATCTTCACCGACTGTTGTGCCCACTACTGTAACAGTGGTCACCTAATAGAAGGCTCTCAGCCAGAAGCAACAGCTCAGACACAAAGGGCAATCCAACAGCTCAAGACCTTAATCTGGGATACAGAATATTCCCATTCTTTCTCTTGTTTTCATCCACAGTAACTATGGAAATAATAGGCTGCAGGCACTGTGGAACTCTCTTTCATAGATTCTTTGCAGCAAGGGTGGGTCAATGTCACACATGCAGGGTGACAGAGAACCTAAGATCTCATCTCCATGCCCCTTGGAATGAGATAGCTCACCTACATGAAAAGCTATAGAAAACCACACAACACATCTTTCCACCACCTGCATATCATATACCCATTCCAGCAGCACCCCTCCCACAAAGAAATATGAGACCGGGAGGCTGGAATGTTGGTAAACATCACAACACAATCAGTAACTCGCACCCCAAAAATAGCCTGGGGTGGCGAACACTCCACTGAACATCTCAGACAGGTTTTCAGCACTGTCTTCATTGCCACCCACTGAGGCTAAGAATGAAGTTTGCCAAAATCAGCAAAAGTTTAAAGACAGGCAGAAAGCAAACCGTATTATTAACAAAGACATTAAAAAGCAAATCTTAATTATGGAGGACTCAATAATACGAGGAGCTGAGTCCCAACTTCAGCAAAAGGGACAGTCAAGAGTTACAATAAGATGTCTCCTGGGGGCATCAGCATGAAGAGACACATAGCTTATTGTTAAACTAGCATGTGACACAGATGGCATCTCACATATTCACATCCATCTACTGTAGATACAAATGACATTGCCAGATGCTCCGTGGAGGAATCCAAATCTAATCTGTCAACACTTGGAAACAAATTATCATCTATTTCATCCACCATATCATTCTGTGAGATTCTGCCTGTGTGGGGGAAGGCTGGAAACAGGCAGAGGACCAGAGAAGATCAAACCACTGAGCTCAACACATGGCTCAGGGATAGGTGCCAGGAAAAAAAGCATCAGTACATGAGGAATGGCAGAACTTCTGGGAAAGGGAGTTCATTAAGTCTGATGGCCTACACCTCACAAAGGAGGGGACCTGAGTGAGATATTCAATACTTTCCTAGACCATTTAAAATTATAGAAGGGGAGAGGCCAGCATCACCTAGTGCATCAATATATACAACTGCTGACCCTCCCCAGTCGTCATCTAAAATGCCTGCCTCAAATCAAGCGAAGATAAGCAACAACAGTCATTCAAAACTAAAAGCACAATTGGACCCATGCAGCACAGCTAAACACAAAATACGCAGAAATATCACAATAGCCAGAGATCAACAGGGATGGTAAACAATGTGCATCAATGCTCGCAGTATTGTAAACAAAATCCCTGAACTCACTGCCTTGATAATAGACTCACAACTGGATTTAGCTGCAGTAACCAAAACATGGTTCGGTGAGAACCACACCTGGGACGTAGCTATCCAGGGCTATACCCTCTTCAAGAGGGACAGCAAGGGAAGGAAAGGAGGGGGTAGCACGGTATGTCAAAAATGACATCAAAGCCATAGAAATTCTGGCTGCATCCAGGAAGGCTGAAGCCCTGTGGATCACCCTTGGATCAGGGAACAAAGACCCTATCCAAGTCTGCATAGTCTATAGACCCCCAACACAAAATAATGACACAGATAAAGAACTTCTAGAGACCATATTAACTATGACCAACAAAGGAGATCTGGTAGTGCTCAGGGACTTCAATCTACCTGACATAGACTGGACATCCTACTTGGCTTTATCAGAGAGAAGATGGGAATTCATGCTAGCACTACAGGGGGGTGGGACTAGTACAACTAGTGACATCCCCCACCAGAGAATATAAGCAATACTAGACCTCGTGCTTTCAAACAGTAATAGAATCTCAGGCATTCTCGTAGCAATCCTATCTAGGATCCAGCAACCACAGCTCAGTCTGGATCACCATCAGGAAATCTGAGGAAATCAGTCATACAAAACTGAAGATCCTCGACTTTAGAAAGGCTAACTTCACCAGAATGAAAGAAATGGTAAAACCCTTGCTGGTATGTAATACAGGAGAAAACGTTGAAGAAAGTTGGAGGAAGATAAAGAATGCACAAACTACAGTAACATCACAATGCACAAGGTTGGCCAGTAAAACAAAAAGGAAGAGGAAGCCACTCTGGTTCACAAAGGAAGCCGCATCAAAAATCAAAGACAAAAAAAGGGCATTTCAAAAATTTAAGGTAACAAAAAAGGACAGTGATAAGGAAGACTACAGAATCAAAGTCAAAGAAGCAGGTAAAGAAATCAGAAAAGCAAAAGCACAAGCTGAGGAGAAAATTGCACAGGAGGTAAAAAAAAGAGATAAATCATTGTACAGATATATCAGGGAAAGGAGAAAACCAATTGAGGGGGGAATCATCCGTCTAACTACCAAGGAAGAACTACACACAGAGAGTGACAAGGAGAAAGCAGAGATCCTAAGTAACTTTTTCTGCTCAGTCTTCACAGAGAAGGATCACAAAAATGAACCAACACTAATCAAAGCAGACAGATCCATGGCAGGGGCAGACACAAGTCCATTTACTATAGAAAGAGTCTTGAAGGAACTGAAGAAGCTGAAAATAGACAAAGCAATGGGCCCAGATGGGATACACATGAGGATTCTTAAAGAGCTAGCAAAGGAGCTCGCTGCACCACTAGCAGCACTGTTCAACGACTCCCTAAGCAGTGGTGACATGCCACAGGACTGGAAAGAGGCCATAATAGTTCTCCTTCAGAAAAGTGGGAGCAAGGAGGAGGCTGGGAACTACTGCCAGGTCAGTTTAACCTGAGTAGTGGGAAAACTGATGGAAGCACTCCTTAAATAATGGATAGTGGAATATCTAAAGATCAGCAGGCAATTAGACCCCAAACAGCATGGTTTCAGGGCAGAAAGATCATGCCAGATCAACATGATCAATTACTTTGATTGGGTGACCAAAACAGTGGACCAAGGTGGGGCTATGGATATCGCATATTTGGATTTTAGTAAGGCATTTGACTCTGTCCCTCATAGAAGGCTGGTTAACAAACTGCACCACACAGGTGTAGGGCCTAAAATCATCAGCTGGGTGAACACATTAGCTATGGAACAATGTCTACAGAGGGCAAGGTATCGATGTGGTGCCACAAGGATCTGTCTTGGGGCAGATCCTCTTCAATATATTTATCAGTGGAATTGCTGAAGGGCTGGAGGGGAAGGTATGCCTGTTTGCAGATGACATAAAGATCTGCAACAGGGTGAACACACAGGAGGGCACCCTGAAAATGGTGTCTGACCTCAAAAAACTGGAAGAATGGTCTAGAAACTGGCAGTTAACATTCAATGGCAAAAAAGGTAAAGCAATGCACCTTAGAAAACAAAACTCAAAGGTGACATACACCCTTGGGGGGAACAGATTATGGAGACAGAAATGGAGCAAGACCTTGAGCTTATACTTTTGGACTATATAGGAGTAGGAAGACAATGCAAAAAAACAAGTTGTAAAGCCAGCAGCATCCTCGGATGTATAGGTAGGGGCATTACAAGCAGAAAATGCAAAGTAATAATCCCACTATACCGGTCCCTGGTGAGGCCACATCTGGAGTACTGTGCCCAGTTTTGGAGACCTCACTTAAAAAAAGACATAAACCACCTAGAAACAGTACAAAGGAGGGCTACAAAGATGATACAGGATCTACACCACAAGCTGTATGAAAGCAGACTAAAACAAATACAGTTATACTCACTGGAACAAAAGAGGGACAGAGGAGATATGATAGAAACCTTTAAATACATTAAGGGAATAAACTCAGTGCACAAGGAAGACTTCTTCTACTCATATGAGACTGCTTGTGCCAGAGGGCACTACAAGTGGCTAAAGTGCGGTAGGTTCAAAAGCAACACTAGGAAGTTCTTCTTCAAAGAACAGGTTGTGGACCCCTGGAATAGTTTGCCACAAGAAGTGGTGGAGTCTTAGACAGTCAGGGAGTTCAAGTTAGCATGGGATAGGTGCTATGGAAACCTGACAAGAATGAATTAGCTGGATGGGTGGTAGCAAGAAAAATGGGCAGACTAGATGGACCAAAAGGTCCCCTTCTGCTGTCACTTTTCTTATGTTTTTATGTTCTTGAAAAAGTCCAAGAATTGGTTAAGCAGAGTTATATGGCCAGGCTCCACAGTTCTTATGGACTCCCACTGACTCCGTGACACTTTGCCACCACTGAGCCGCTGCTACAGTTGTCGCCATGTCTGGGTGCACTCAGCTTTGATCACACTAGCCCCTCCTACTAGTGCTGCCACTACAAATAGGAGTAGGGCTGTGGGACAGGTTGCAGTGTTCAAACAAGTGACTCAGTATCTTGCTTTAGTGGGGGGGGGCAGTCAGATAATCACAAAGCAGAATGGGAGCAGTAAAAGAAGTTCACTTCAGTTGTGCAAGAGTTAAACACTGCAGGAAGTTTCAGTTTCAAAACATTATAATGCATGGACTCAATAGAGCAGAATGCCACAGTCACGCTCAAAAAGTAGTTATATCAGGCAAGCAGTTCGGCACTGTAGTGCAGGGCTCAAACTATTTAAACAAAGGTGGTTGCACTCTATAGGTGAATACTGCATTAACTAGAAAAAAAAAACTGAAAAAACAATTGAACATTTAGTAGTGGTGTATTGCACTAAAAATGTGTAGTGCAGGTTTAAAATTCAAACCCACTGCAAAAAATATGAGACCCAAATAAAGACACTACATCAGGTGCCCCTGGTGTATTGTCTGTATTTGGGTCTTGTATTTTTTTCAGTGGTTTTGAATTTTGAACTTACACTATATACTGTATTTGAGTGTAGTAAAAACACTACTAAATGTCAAATTGTGCTTTCAATATTTTTCTAGTCACTGCCGTATTCAACTTTAGAGTGCAGCCACCTTTGTTTTAAATTGTCTCTTATTGGGATTAGCAATCCCTTGGCTTGCACCTGGCTCTGCACTGGTGCATGAGTACCCCTTTGTCTAGCCTTCAGGGCTCAGAATAGCAGCATGTTGCAACAGGAATTATTGCAGTTAATGACATACATTTCCCTTGTTCATCAGAGTTGCTATGGCAGTAGACAACTGAGGGTGTTAGCGAGAGCAACAGTCATATAAGGGGAGACCCACCTGTCAGTCGTCTCAATTGGCTACCACAGTCCCCAGTGGTAAATACCTCATCAGATGGCAGGACATGGGAGAGTCCAAGAAATTAAATGTCAGGGTATGTAGTTCTCTGTTTGTTTACCTTTACCATTTACAAATGTTTGCTACATTCTACCCTTGAGTGCTTGGTTCAATGGACCATCAGGTTCTGTATGTTGGAATCCTTAAGCAACATGGCATTCTGCTTCTGGATAAGGCATGGGCTCCTGAACATTCATGCACACTCTGGCAGTCAACCAAGAAGTGACATTGGCACTGTGTGACAGAAACCTCCTAACCAGGTGAAAGTTAAAGACAAGATGACTCAAACATTTTTTGGGAGGGTGGGGTGGGGTGAAAGAGGGAAACAGTGGGAATTTATCATGTAGTTGTGTATAACTGCATAGAAACCTTTTGACCTGCGTGTTATTCTTTTTGGTCAGCATAGCTAGGTTGTACCCTTTTAACCTGCTGCCATGTGGCCAGGTTTCGACTATTTAGGATGCAGAATTGGCCAGGTCCCATTTCATAGCATAGGGCAATCTTGCTTCCCTGAGCTATATAGCATTCCAAAGAATGAGGTTACCACACAAAGAGTCAGTCATGTCATGGCTGACTGATAAAGCACTTTATTTGGGAACCCAATATGCATGGTCCTACTCCCACTTCAGGACATGAAGTAGCACCATGAGATATTTCTGGACTCTGTGCCCACAACACTGGATGTCTATATGTCCTATAGGATGCAAGAACACATATATACATGTTAAGAACTGAATGGTCATGTTTGCTTTAAAGGAGGAATGCATGTACCTTTCATCTCCAATGGACTGAGTACAAAGTTAAGCATAATCTTTGAACAAGCTTATTTTAATTTTAAACCTTGGCCGATGTGCTTATCCTGTCAGTAGTCTGTTTGGGCCTCTTTTCAATTGTGTATTTTTAAAAATAGTTTGTTAAGATTGTTTAAAAAGTTGTAATACGAAATACGATAACTTCTTTACCATTCCCTAGAAGCATCTGCAGTGTCATTGGTAGACAGTGTACCTCCCCCACCCTCGGTGGCACCAACAACACCACCCCCGATCCCAGTACCAACATGTCAGTGACACAGCTATTGAGGGTGAGTGGCATATCCCTCTGCACATCTCTTTGGCCGCCCACCATCCAACTGATGCTGGGATCATTCTGTTGGGGGGGTGACTACCTACACAGACATGGACCGGTGGGAGCCAATTGTGTGCAAAAGCCTGGCCACATATCATGGTTATGGCAGGATACCCCTTGGCATAGGCAGCACTTTCCTATGCCCCCCAGTGCACAGCACTACGCACCTGCATAGTGCTGGCACACCACTGGCATGCCCTCTGCCTGTGCCCAGTGCATTGCTGTCCACTGCCTATTTAAAGGCAGCACACTCCCAGCATCAGTTGGATGGTGGGCAGCTGAGGAGATGTGTAGAAGGATGTGCTGCTCTTCCTTAATAGCCGGGGCACTGACATGCAGGTACAGGGGTCAGGGATGGTGTTGTTGGTGCCATGGGGGATGGAGGTACATTATCCACCAATGACATGGCAGGGGTACCAGAACTGAGGGTGGGGCACCGGCATGTGGTCAGTGGATGGGGCAGTGTTGTGCATTGGGGGGTGCTCCCTGCCTGACCGGAGACAAGGTATGCTTGTGATGTGGAGGGGTTGTCTACTGGAACTGGGACAGGGACATCACTGCAATGATCACAGGGGCTGGGCAGCTCCTTGGTGCTGTGACAGGCAGGGGATCCTTCTGTTGGGGTGGTGACTCCACATCATGCCGGGACCAGAGGGGGATCGTTCTGTTGGAGGAGTGACTGCCTACACAGACATGGACTGACAGGGACCCATTGTGTGTGTGAGCCTGGCTGCATATTCTGGTTACAGCAGGATAACCCCATGTGTAGGCAGCACCCTCATATGCCTCCCAGTGCACAGCACTATGCACCTTAGTGAATGGTGCATAGTACAGGCATGCCCATGCATGCCCCTGTCCACCCATGGCATGTTGCTGTCTGCACAGCCAGGGGATTAGGTGTGTAACTGACATCTGTGCTGTTCTTGAATGATGCTGGGGGTCCGCAGACCCCACTGCATGACATTCACACATAGCTATGCCTATGTGCTCGGTTTCTGTGGTGCATAGGCATTGTGCATAAGGCCTAATGTTTGTATGGTTGAGGAGGAGGATTTTCTGAGTTGTAGGGTAAAGAGCAGAGCACATAAGAAGGGGAGGCTGGACCAGAGTTGGGAGAACATAAAGACACAAGAGGGTGGACCCACAGACATTTTCATGTGAGAGAAAGAGAGATACAGAGAGAGATAGTATCAAAGTTTTATAGGGATGATGAGCAGATAATGATGAGCTAGTGCTGAATTTGTGTTCGAAGAAGAATTATCACTTTTATCTTTTATTTGGCTTATTCAGTCTATTGGACTTCTTTGGGTCACTTTGATTTTGAGTCAATTAATTAACAAAAAACAAAACACTCTAGTCCATTGTAGGTGGCAGGGCTCATTCCAGCCCCAACTTCATTCTCTATGCAGCCTCCTCACCATTCCCCAAACTTTTTGTTATTGAAAACAATTGCTGTCTCCTGGCACTGTGCCAGCTACTGCCTAAGTCATTTTGAAAAACTTGACTGGAGGAACGGGGATATAGGAGGAGGGTGGGATTGACTGGGGTGGGCAAGAGGTGATGCTGGGGTTTCACTTACATCTGTTTTTAGCCTGCTACACCTCCATACAAAAGATGTTAAACTGTAAGCACTTAACTGTTAAAGCAGAACCAAAGGCAGTGGGGCTACTGTAAATCAAAACTGAACAACATTTGGCAGTTTCCAACTTGGTTCGCTATTATAAGGGCATGGAGAGGCAGAAGAGTAAGGAGCTGAGATAGGAAGAGAAGGCTCTAAACAAGAATTTATATACTGTATAAAGAAAGCAAGTGAGGAAGAAGTCTTCTGTCAAGAGAAGGAAGTGGGAATGAGTTATAGAGGGAGCACTGCTGATTGTATTGGGGTGTAGACAGTCAAGGACAAAACTACAGATGGAGTGAAAAAGAGGTGTCCAGTCTAGTGAGTGTGAATTGTGGTGCAGTACTGTACCACAACATCCCTGTAATCAAAAAATAGGAGGATCATCTTATCAGTGATCTCACAAGTGGTGGAGAGTGGGATACAAGCTATGTTCCTGTAACATGCAACAAGTTTAGGATGCAGTTTCTTGTGGATGTTGTCCACATGGCAAGAGGCGTCAATGTGACAGTCTAGACAGACACTGAGGTACTTGAGAAAAATATGCTTTAATAAAGATGCTACAACGGCTGAATAAAATGTAAGAACAATGTTAATGCCTAGCTGAGCTTTGAGCTGAGATTTACCCATGTGCTCCAAATCCTCATTGGCAAATTAGGTTGCAGTATGGGAATGGGCCATTTTATAATTTCTCCTTAGCACTTCCTCATAATGCCATTTTTGGCTTTGGACAACTGAGACTATAGACAAAGAGTACCAGGCAAGCAGCAATGTACAAAGAGTAAGAGTGCATGATGTTTATGCCTACACACTGTATGCCAGTCCTTATATTTAAATGTGGCTCTAACTGTGCTGATACAGTATTCAGAACATTACATCTGAAAAGCAACCTAAATTGCTTTATTTGTATGTCCTGCCTCCTGAAAAGAATGATATTTTGCAGTATCTTGCAACAGTAAACACAACAGTACTGAGAACTAGTGTATCAGGGACTTGAGAATATAGTGCAAACTAAAGATGCACATTTTAATATTCACATCAGCAAAAACCTAGCGAAGTTCAAAAGTATAACTTGATTGCCTCAGAAATCTAAATTAACTTTTTTTTACGAATACCAAGTACCATGTAAATAATGCAATATATCAATGACAGTAATTGCTTATATGACATTATGTTTTAACAGAAATGTAAATTCATGGAAATAAAGTTGACTGTTTAATATGGATTATCATTTTCACTATTCATTTAAAATATATCTTTCCTCTGACAAGCCTTGTCAGTATTCACAACTCATACATCAGCTGTTTATTAAAATAGTATATATATATTTTTTTAATTAAAAAAATGTGTACTTTTCTAGATTTATTCATCAAATTAGGTACAGTAAGGGTAGCCAATGTGACAGAAGTAACTCTCCCCAAACTTGTCATTGTCGCAACTGCACATAGACCTCCAGCCAAGAGAAAGAGCAGCTACCTCATCTGATGCCAATGTAACTCCATGATCAGCCATGAGAAGGGGGCACTGGGATGATGGGCTGCCCAAATCCCCCAAAATCTGAGTGCCTGATTCACACTGGTTGTGTGCCGGTTCAGAGTTAGGACAACCATGTCGGCACATAAGCATGGATCTCCATGGTAGCAGAACAAACCTCTACTACATTTTGCTGGTAGATTCAGAGATCACAAAATGCAAATATCTGATGGTATTAGCTTCACTTACCTTATCAAAAGTAAAATTAGAGTAGAAAAAACTTTTCACCTTTTTAGAAGTTTCAGTTTTTCATTTCTCCCCATAGAGCTTGATACTACTTCAGTTCCTCTACGGGCTTGGATCAGAACACTTTCTAGTCTATTGCACTTACAGTTTTCTCCAGGTACCTCTCTGTTTGACCTCTGTGGACCACTTTTGATCACACTTTTCAGGTCAAGCTTGAAACCTGGGTTTCTTAAGAGTAGGCTTCAAATTCAAAATGCTTTTATTGTTTTTCCTGCATGCATTTTTATGTTGTCTATGCTATTCAATCTTATGCAGAGACATGTATTTTTCTAAATTACTTGTTATTCTAAAGTCTTTGTTTAGGTGTCATGTCATCTCGATCTTTGTTTAATAACACCAGAATAAGTGACATCAAACAATTAACAACAATTTTGTTAAGTTTTCTATAGTCATCTTTCAGTCTAATGGACGTGATCAGAAAATGTTTACTCTGTGAAATGTATTATATAAAATATGAACACTTCTCGAGTGAGAGCTATGGCATCTGTCAACACCCAACAACTGCATCAGCAAGTGTGGTGTATGTGGTATCTCTCAACATCCAGTGATGAAAACATTAATGTTGTGTGTAATGAGATATCTGAACACCTAGGTACCAATTATCATCACCATGGCACCTTTCAATCTCTAGCTGCTAATTATCATCACTATGGTACTTTTAACATCTAGGTACCGATTATCATCACCATGGTATCTTTCTAGGCACCAATTATCATCACCATAGTACCTTTCAACCTGAAGGTACTGATTATCATCATCATGGTACCTTTCAACTTCTAGGTACCAATTATTATAACCCTGGTGCCTTTCAACATCTAGGCACCAATTATCATCATCATGGTACCTTTCAACATCTAGGCACCAATTATCATCACCATGGTGCCTTTCAACATCTAGGCACTGATTATCATCACCATGGTACCTGTTAACATCTAGGCACCGATTTATCATCACCATCGTACCTTTAAGCCTCTAGGCACCGATTATCATCACCATGGTACCTTTCAACATCTAGGCACTGATTATCATCACCATGGTACCTTTCAACCTCTAAGTACCAATTATCATCACCATGCTATCTTTTAACCTCTAGCTACCAATTATCATCACCATGGTACCTTTCAACATCTAGGCACTGATTATCATCACCACAGTACCTTTTAACATCTAGGCACTGATTATCATTACCATGGTACCTGTTAACATCTAGGCACCGATTTATCATCACCATCGTACTTTTAAGCCTCTAGGCACCGATTATCATCACCATGGTACCTTTCAACATCTAGGCACTGATTATCATCACCATGGTACCTTTCAACCTCTAAGTACCAATTATCATCACCATGATATCTTTTAACCTCTAGCTACCAATTATCATCACCATGGTACCTTTCAACACCTAGGCACTGATTATCATCACCACAGTACCTTTTAACATCTAGGCACTGATTATCATTACCATCGTACCTTTCAAACTCTAGGGACCGATTATTATCACCATGGTACTTTTCAACATCTACTGTAGGAAATGATTATCATCATCATGGTACCTTTCAACATCTAGGCACCGATTATCATCACCATCATACCTTTCAAGATCTAGGCAGTAATTATTATCACCACTTATTTATTTATTTGAAAATTGGTGACCAGATGCCATCCAACTGGCACAGTGGTTGGGTGTCTGCTTGTGATGCCAATGCCTCAGGATAGGGAATGAACCTGAGGAGTCAGAGAGCCAGCTAGGGGAGGAGGATGGAGTTGCCCATAAACTGCTTTCTTTCTCAGAGGGGGAGAGTGGATAAGCATTTGGCATGTGATGGACCTCTGGCAGAGCCAGGAAGAGCAGCTTCTGAAGCCTGAGTTGTGGTGCAGTGTGCCAGACATCAATGCTCTGGGACCCTATGTCATTGCACAGCATGCCTCCCATGGGAAAATCAAGCAAAATGGCAATCTCAAGAATGATGCCCTGCTTCTCTGGTCCTGCTATACCCACCCTCAGAACTTGGTTAGTGTCCAAGCTTACAGATACAATTGGGAATGGCCTGACCAAGTGGCTCTGCCTTGGGGGGTGGCAAGCCAGGGAGGAACACCAGTAGTTGGGGGTTTACTGGGAACCAAGTTCAGGCTCCATCAGGGGTGTGCCTACTCGGTGGCCCCACTCCTTGGGGCAAGTCTTGGAGGTTCATCACCCGATATGCAGTATGTCCTGGGAAGGGTGAGTCAGGGACGGGGGAACAGGGTCAGAGTCACTGGGGATCCAGCATAAAAAAAAGAGTGACCAGAAAGGCACACTGAGCTAAGGTTCACTTCTAGGTGTGACCTGGGGAAGGCAAGAGAGGATACATAGCACAGAGACAGATCATAGTTACAGTAAAGTGCAATCATTTGCAATCAGAATAGCATGCTGAATACAGGTATAAGTACAGCATAAATAAGCTGGGAAAAAAAATGAAGTGCCCCAACCACTATTACTCCAGGGTGGGATAACAATTGCAAGTGAAATGTCAGGAAAAGGGGAAACAGGGAGTGGTGGGAGAGAAAGGAGCAGAGGGGAAGAGAATGGAAGGAATGGTACATCTAGAAAGTACCTGGAGCAAACATTCAACATCTAGGACCCATCTGACTACCATTACCATGGGACCTTTCAACACCAAAACCCAGCAACTGCAGTAATGCAATGTGGTGGATGTATAGTATCTCTCAACATCCAGTGATGCCATTTTTAGTGTTCTGTGTAATAAGATATCTGAATATCTAGGTTCCAACCATCATCACAATGGTACCTTTTAACAATTAGGCACTGATTATCATCACCATTGTACATTTCAACATCTAGGCATGGATTAGCATCACCATGGTACATTTTGATGTGTAAGGATGTAATTACATCAACAGCAAACAGTCTGCCTGCAATAATGTCAGTGCTACAAAACTGCAGAGCATAAATAACCAACATGCAGTCTTCTGTGTGACCATAACTGTTCTCTTTACTCACCCCTCTCTTTTTCCTTATTTGAGGGTAGATGCCTCACTTACTGTGTCACCCTTATCTCCAAAGTTTGATTTGGGTCCCTCCTCTCCTGTATAAGTTCTCATTGTTCCTGTTCCTATCCCTTACCCCTTCCTTCTTCCTACAGTACTTCTGCACCTATGAAACTCTGACCTGGCTCCTTCACATGTCCCAGTTTGTCAACCACTGCTGGTAAGACTGCTTTTGCTTAAAGACTTTCGGGCTCTAGTGTACCTTTCCCCAAATCTGTTCCTTATCCTCCTCTCTGCTCTGAAGACTTTACACATTGGCCACATCTCTCATGTGTGCTCTTGCACTTTAAACCCTCCTCACTTCTCACCCTAACACCCTGTTTCCTTTCTCTGGGCCAAATTTAATTTATTACTTTCCAGTGCTGCAACACTGGCCACCCTTACCTTGCTCAAATTCCATAATTTTATTTGTTTTTTTTTGTTTGTTTATTTTAAAGGTTTCACCCAGAAAGACATACAGAGCTGGTATAAACTCATTTTCAGATGCGTCTTTGGGGTAGGGGAAGAGAGGAGAAGAGAACAGATACAAAATACAGGGTATAAAATAAATAAAACAATATACGTATGTCAGAATATGTAAGAATGCTTAACGACTAAATTGACAATCAATAAGTTACCATACAGTAAATTGTGGAACTGGCAAAAGAACATTAAATAGTAATCAAAATAATAAAATAAATAACAAAGGGAATGACTGATGCTAGGGGAGTGGGTGGGGAAGTGTTGATGTCAGTGACTGAGTGAGTTTCAGGTGAAAGGAGTCCACCCCAATATCAGAAGCAATTGCAAGAGTGAATAAAGAACTCATAGAGAAGAGATTTAAGAACATAAAGGAAGGAGTAGAGCAACTAGAATGGTAAAGAAAGCCCCCTAGTTTAGAGAAAGGAAATAAAATGAGAAGGCAGCTTAGCCCACAGTAGATTTCATTTGAGGGAGAACAAAAGAGCAAGAGAAAGCATTGTGAAGGGATTTAGAGGACAAAGGGGGAAATCAGAGGAGAGAGAGAGACAAGATATGAGGGGAGCGATCCAAACCGAAATTTGGATATAAAGGAAGCACAATTGGTGGCATTAAGAGATGGGAGGGACAGGGAGGAATTCAAGGTGCAGTGATGTGTATGCATGGGTTTATCAAAAGCAAAGTGACAGAAGGAGTGAAAAAGAAGGTCCAGTTTGGCTGCCCATATCTATCCCACACCTTGTACTAGACACATCATTTGCTTACTGCCGATCTGTACATGCCTTTTGTATTTTTTGCAATGTTTTTAATTTTTTTTAGCACTCTTATTTTGCACATCATATTTCAATGCTAGTCATTAGTTTTATTTTACTATTTTCTCACTTCATTGTACTCTAATGTTAAAAAAGCCTCCTAACACCATTAGACAAGCTTGAAAAAATGTGAGATTTAGACACAATTCAGTTTATAGTTCATATATTTTCTATAATTCTTTCTCTTTTGTTTTTCTTTTTTCTTTATTATGGGGGACAGTTGTGTAAAAGAGATGTACTTTCCCTTAGACTTAATCTGCTCTTTCTACTTGCCTACACCTGATATCGTAATCCTGTGATTATGGCATCACAATTATCTCCTCAGTAACAAATTGTGATGTCATAAACAGAACTGTGATGTCAAGTGTAGGCAAGCAGCCAGAACAGATAGGGCAGCGATCCTGTTTACATGCAAATGTCCTTCGTAATAAAGAAGTAAGGGTGAGAATTACAGAAAAAAATATTAAATATAGGCTGTATTGTGTCTAAATATTACATTTTTCAAAGTTGTCACAACAGTGACAGGGGCTCTTTTAGCTCAGTTCCCTGTACCCCTTCTCTGAGGACACATCTGGAAATAAGTTCTTCTTGGTTCAGTGTGCTTTAGTGACGAAACCTTTAAATAAATAAAACAAAACATAGTATGTATTTTGGCAGTGATTTTTCAGAAGTAATTGGAGACCAGCAAAGTTTAAGTAGTCCAGAGAGGCACAACTGTACTTACTCTGTTGAGAAAGGGCAGTAGAAGTGACCCAGTTATTACAGGTCAGTGAATCTGGCCTTGATTTGAAGGAAACGTACCAAAGAAAATTAACAAGGTGGAGCACCAGGATGGATTCAGCAAGGGTAGATTGTGCGAGTCTACATTGTTGATCTTTTTTTTAGGAAGTAACAAGGAACTAAAAAGAGAGTAATAGATTCTGTAATAGACTTAAGTAAAGTATTTACTCTAGTTCCTGTCTAGAATATTGATCTGAAGTAGAAGAAGAACTTAACAGTGGAGTTTCCTTGGTGTCAGTAATGGGACCCCTACTGCTCAATATTTGTGTTAATGGCCTTGTATAAGGTTAAGTAAGGTAATTAAATGTATGCTTGATTCAAATTTAATAAGGGAGTTACTGTAGATTAGAGACAGATATGTGGCAAATAGACTGAAAATTACTGGGAAGTGAGTCTCCAAGTGATAAAGTTCTACTTGGATAAGTGTAAGGTTGCTTACATAAGGTCACATACATTCAGTAGGACCAATGACATCAGGCCAGGGTTGCTGTCTAAATAGCAAACCTCTAAAGCAATAAACCATGAAAAAAGACATGGGGGTCATCACTGATGAGAGGCTGAAGCTATCACTGCAATGTGCAGTGTCAGTAGGTTATGCAAATTTAGTTTATTAAAATTGAATGCTTAGCTGCATTAAAAGTGACACTGAAATTGACACTTTATTGGATGCTGAGAAGGCCAGGCATGGAGTGTTGTGTGCAGAGCTGGTCGCCACTGCATAAAAAGGATACTGTGGCATTTGGGAGGGGCACCATTGAGTGACTAAAATGAAGCTGTCACAGCAAAGTGAAGTGGCAGTGGGTAATACCAATTAAATGCTGAGCTGCATTAAAAGTGGCATAACAAGTTGCTAAAAGAATGTGATTCTGACACTTTATAGCATGCTAGCTGGTCACAGTTTGAGTACTGAGTGCAATCCTAGTTGTCACAGTATAAAAATAATATTGTCGTTATGGGGGACAGTAGAAAGTAACTAAAATGATTAAGAGAAAGGAGACATTAAAGAGCCACATATATTTAATAGGACAATGCAGAAACATATTTACACAACATAGCCTACAATATATCTTATGTATTTGTATTTCCACTTTTTCTTAACTGCTATGTATGTTGACATGTTCAGTAAACTGAATCAGTGTCCCTAAGAGCTTATCTGCTCTGCTGCTGGTCTACATCAGACACCACAATCCCCTGCTTGTGACATCACAGTATGTTGTTTTGGAAATTATTAAAATTTCAGTCACAGACTGATGATTGTTATGTCCAGTGTAAACAAATATGAAGGGCAGATGAAGTGTGAGGGCATGCTAATCCTTTTTACGGCTGTGGGTGGAGCCTACAACCATTTTGGGATCGATCTGTTGCCTTAAAACTGCCAATTGTGGCACCTTCCATTGGAGATTTGGATGTATCCTTCTGAAAGTCCAATGGAGCTTGTAACACTCTCCTATGATTGGCCACTACGAAGTAACAGCCCCACTATTTTGACTGTTATTTCTGTATTAAGGGACAAGAACTGCACATGCGCACCTCATGTGCGTGCGCATGTGCAGTTAGGCTGGCACCACCATCTTGTGAATGGCAGAATGCCATTCACTGCAACTATGCATGCGCTAATGGCATTCATGAACAGTTGTATCACCACTACCATCTTGTGGATGGCACTCCTCCCACACCCTCCCACTGCTCCTGTCCTCCTCACTTCCTCCATTCTCTTCTAGTACTGGCAGCAAATAAAACCCTCCCAGAGTTCCACTCCCTCCCACTGCTGCTGTCCTCCCCGCTCCCTCCATTTCCCATTACCACACTGACATCAAGGTGTGCAATCCTTCTGTTAGCATCATGTACCCCCCCCAACTCATGTGGCACACTGTGAGCCCACCCCAGTGTGCTTAAATTTAGTTTTTTTTCTTTTTCTTTTCCCATGCCAACATCGGGGTGCACAATCCCTGTGTTTGCATCATATACCCACCAAGTCATGTGGCATACTAGGAGCCCACCCCAATGTGCCCATATTGGCAGGGTGAAGCAAGTGTTCAGGCAGTGAAAGGCTGTCAGTGAAGCCTGGACCAGGTGCAAATAATTAAAGTGGAAAGCACAGTAGATAGCAGCCAGGAAAACAGCAGTGGGAGCTGAAACACACAGTAATAATGCAGTTGACTGATGGCTGGCAAAATCTGGTGAGTAAATAGAGCCTGTGAACACAGGCACAGGGCAGCTTAAGGTAAGAAAACAATAATATGTAACCTGAAACACAAATAAACAATGTATATACAGGTTGTTTGAAAACTAGAACTCCCAAAAGAAACAAACAAACAAACACAAGTACAGGAGCAAGAAAGAAACAAGCACAAAAGGAAGCACCTAGCAGCCGGAGGCAAAGCAATAAAAACCAAAAGCAAGAGAACCCAAAAAAACAAAAGTCCAGTACAAATCAAGCAGAGCCCAAAGCACAGCAATGCGTGGGGGGGGAGTGCAAAGCCGCAGCAAGCCCCAAGGGAGAAGATAGACTGACAGAGCCTCTGGCTTACAAAGAAGAAGTGCTTCAGAAGGGGGCTGAGAGGAACCACTTGTATAGCTCAGGAAGGGGTGTGGTTGGTTGCTCACCCCACTGAACTGCAGGCATAGCCTTTCAAATATCATAACATACACTGTAGTAACCTATTAATTCAGGATCAGAATGGACACTAGGTCCATGAAGTCCCCGTCCACCCCACATCATTGTCAGGGACCAAAAAGTATGCTGTGCAAGCAAGTATTAAATTATATATATTTCTTACCCACCCTAATGCCCAGGATTTTGCTGGCTGTTCACAAAGCAGATTCTGTATTGGCTGTAAAGGCAGCAAATCCCCTTACTAGAGGAAAGGAGTGTAGCCGTGACAATCCTGTTTGCTAAGCCAGGAATATGGGGGGAGGGGGCAACAATTAGTAACAATAAACAACAGAGAAGGTAGAATTCAGCACTAATTGGAAAGTTTGCCTTATACTAGAATCATGTCATAGGATGTGAACATTGCCTTTTTGTTTCTGGCAATGGTAACAGTATAACAGAGGCACTTAAGAATTAAAAGGGACCAGCAATTTCTGTGAATTTCTAGCTGCTTGTATTATTCCTGTTGTCAAATATTGTATTCTTACCTCCATAGTTAACTGTACCTGAATAAGAGATTATGTAAAAAATACATTTTATGTGTTTTCCTTTTTATGGACTGCATTTTGCACAGTTATCATAACAGAACCAAGAAATTGGAGCTTTGACTTTGTCACTGCATTGATTTAGGATTCTGACCATAGATCATTGAGATATCAGAGCAGCACTAAGGTTTCTGAATCCATGCAGTGACATACAATAATCAAAATTCCAAATTCTTGGTTCTGTGAGGAGAAATGAACAGAATGTTGTCTATGAAGGAAAGCAATTCAAAACACTATTTTTCGCATTACCTTTTATTCAGATACAGTTACATATGGATGATGTGATGGTATAGATATTATTTCAAGAAAATAGGGGCATTTTAAAAAGCTATGCTTTTGATGGTGTGACACAGTAGAAAGCAATGTGCCTTTAAGTACCATAGGAGTGAACAAATCCTACAATGATTCATGTCTTGCTTTATTAAGATTATAAAATGGATCCCAGTTTTAAAAAGACAAAAAGGTAAACACATAATCCTTGCTAAACAAAATACAAGAACAATGCAAAATTCTAGACCATTGGCTGATGTAGAGAACATTGCTCTAGGCTGCTTTATATATAAGCAGCTACAGTCCCCCTCTCCTGCTATTACCATCCCACCCCCTCCTAGTGAAAGTGCCGCCTACTCACTCAAATCTTGTGATCCTACCCAGCTTGCGATGCCCAGGAGTGTTACCAAAATGGGCAAACAGGCCTTCTCATCTTTTGCACCCAGACTCTGGAACTCTCTTCCTCAAACAGTATGTGGCTCCACCTCCACCCTGTCCATCAAATCAGCCCTCAAAGCCCAACTCTTCCAATCAGTGACCTGCAAATGCTACCAGCCCCCATGACTCCTCGACTCTCAAATCTGCATTACTGCCTACACAACTTATTTCTCTGTTGCAATATCCTGATGAGTTTAGCTGCTCTCAGTCACCTTATGCCCCCTGACGTGTTAGTACCACAGTCTCCAATTTTTATGCACCTCGCTGTTAATGTTCTACTAATCTGTATATTGCCACTACTGCACCATCGATTGTATAAGTTTATTTTAGTCCTAATACTTGTTATGTTAGGCTGTCCTACAAAAATGTACCCCTACTGACTGTCAGTGCTCTACTGCTTTTTTGTAAGACTACTTCTGATGTACATGGATGCTCTCTAGGCCTCCCCAGTTGTCTGTTCTGTACTACCTAGTAGTGCAAACCCCTGTTTCATAAGCCACTCTTTATAGCTGCTGCACAGCTGTTTGTATAACAACTGCTTGTATAACACTTGTTCCCATTTGTTTGAATGGTGCTGCTGTTGTTGTTATGACATGCTTTTGTGAATTGTAATCAATTCTTGTGGAATTGCATTTGTGAATCATTATTTGTTGTTGTGAAATGTAATCTCCCAGGTTGTGCCTTAAAATAGGCACACTGTTGTCTAGTGTACTTATCCTGTTACCAAAAATCAAATAAATATGATCAGATTCTACCAATCACAGTACAAGATTATCCCAACCCATTTCATTATTCTCATTATATGCTGTAAATATAAGTTCAGTTTTAGATATGTCTTTTATGCATGTAAATTTTATGTAGATGTCTGGAAAGTGGCCAAGTGTTAATATCAATGCTGCATTACAATAAACATAAGGCTGCAGTTTGTGTAGTTATTGCATAAAAGCCTGCTCATCCCTATAATATACTGTCATTTTCAGGATGTATAAATGAAGTACAACTAAGTAGGTGATTATTCTTCATATCTCCTGAAACAATCTGCATTTTGAAACTAAGTGCCACTAAAGAAGTCAGCGCAGAAACAACATTCTTCACTCAAGTTACAATATACAGTATATATCATTGGTTTCTCAGAAGACATTTTGGAAAGACAAATAGATTTGAACTGGATTTTCACTGTGGCCTCACTGAGAAGATCACAGTTCAAATGTAGCTATAGGTTTTCCCTTTTTGGAAGGTTATACAACCTTGTGAAGATGATATGCTGTGTTAAACTTCCCTGGAGCGCTCCAACCATCTAATTCTTGACCTATTCCGGGGCAGCATCAGAAGTAGCATTTCAAGGAAACAATAATATGTAATCCACCTATTCTTCTGGCTGGTACATTCTGCCTTGGTGATCATCATAATAGGTTTAGAGCTTGTGGACTAAAATCAGAGGAAAATGCTATCCAAGATGGAAGGGCTAAGGACTGGATTTGGAGTAATAGTATATGCCCTTGTCTACTTTTCATGAAGGAAAGAAAATCCTGCTCTGGACAGTAGAATTGCCAAAAAAAAGAAGGAAAAAATGCTTTTGTCAAATCACGTGCTTATTGGCTAACCACCAATATGTTGACCATTGCAGAACAGAGCAGCGTGCACAGTATTTTATTAACTCTTTTAGGTCCTTTTTTCTGGGACAGCTTCCTTTCCGAGATGATACAACTCTACAGATCGAGGCTTCTGGCAGTGTTTGACTGATTTAGTGGAAGTTGTAGATTTTCATCATTTCAAAGATGGTGAGAAGCTATTGACTCATTTATTGTTTCTACAAATGACAATGCTACTGTCAACATAATGTAAATGGCAAGATCTATGTGATATTGATTTGAAGTGGTGGTGGCTGTGCTGTAATAACCATGGTGTGCAGTTTATTTTCTAATCGCAGCACCGCTGAGTGGAATATGTTTCTAAGTGCTTTAAAAACAGCAGTTGCCATAGATGCTGCTAGTGTAATACGTGTATGCAGGCACAGCATGGCAGATACATTGAAATATATAAAATATTGTACATATCAGACATGTACATTTTGCACAGATGTAATTGTGAAAAATTATGTTAACAACTCATTACTTTAAGTTGTTTCATATTTAGAACCTGGAACTTTAAAAGTGGTAAAATAACTGCAAATCACTGGTGCAGTCTAAACACTAAGAACTGTAAAACATATTGTGATGCATTACAACCTGATATCATGCCCACAGTGGGTTTTTCCAGTTTGGAATGTATCTGAGATTAAACCCTTTCTTGGGCATGAGGACCTTGTGACTATTGTACAATATATACCTTTGTGACCTCTAGACTTGGTTGTGCTAATTCTCTACACTGTACTTCAGGTTGTCTGGAAAGTTTGTGCATCACCTTCAGTTGAACATTGCAGATTGGTTTGTGGGGCTTCATGCATGGACCATATTTTTAAAGTGCTGTGCAGTCTGCACTGGCTCCTTTCGCTCCCTATTAAGTAGCGCGACACTTTCAAGACTGTGTTAACTTACAAACCTCTGCACAGAATAGGCCCTGGCTACCTGAAAAATATATTAGCCTTCTTTGCTCCCAGTTGCCATCTCTGTGCCATTAAGCTGTCATTACTGGCCAGCTCCAGGTCTTGCTTAAACAAGCAGGAGAATAACTTTTTCATTGGTGACTCCTATTATATGGAACTCCCTGCTGAATCATCTCAGCAATTCACCCTAGGTGGAGGATTTTAAGAAGTGGATGAAGTTTCACCTTTTCTTCAAGCTTTTGATGCCAGATGAACTGATAATTTATTATATCTGGGGAACCTGGTTTTGTGGTTCTAAATATTTAATGCTTAAATAAATTGTTCATTTATTATTATGTTAAATTTAACTTGATGTGATATTTTATGCCTCTTGCTGATCTTCTTATTGTAAAGCACTCTGAGACCTAAGGATAAAGCACTATTTAAATAAAATTGCCTTGTTCTGCCTCTCCTATTAAACAATGGAGAGTTAGCAAGGACACTGGAGTAATCTCCTGCTCTTGTCAAAAAGTGCCATAGGATTTTAAATTCCATCTCAGTAACCAGCAATGATGAGCCAAAGGGATTTAACTTTAACTGAACCTTAATCAGTGCAATACCTTACCACCACTAGTATAGCTCTGCAGAATCAGCCTTGGGTATAAGTCCCATTCCCCCATTGCCTTGTGACCCAGAGGAAAGCAGCACCATAACAACCATTTGCCAGTGCCGAATGTCGCTTGCTTATATGTGCTGTTTAGGTATTTGGAAGTGAAAGTGCCATGCCTAAGAATGAAGGAACCTCCCCCCCCAAAAAAAAGACATCCATTGTATTATTACAGCAATCATAACAGTATAGCACAGTACTTAGCTCAGTTAGAGAAATATACAGAACAACTAAATCTGTATTATTACAGCAATCATAAAAGTATCCAATCACTGCTTTGTGTCCACTCCAGAGACCCTGCTGTAATAAAGGACTACAGAGGATCCTGGGCGGGAGGGTGTGCAACTCTAAAGTCCCAGCAGAGCTCCATTGAGCTCGCTCACTCCCCTTCTCTCACTCGCTCATTCTATTTCTCCTGACGCTGCAGGCTGCCCTTTTGTACTGGGCTCCTGCTTGCATTTTTCTGCTCACAAAAAAATCTGCAGCAGTCTCAACAGAGCTCTGTTAAGCTCGCTCACTCCCCGTCTCTCACTCACTTGTTTTGTTTCTCCTGAAGCTGCATGCTGCCCATTTGTACTGGGCTCCTGCCTGCATTGGCACCTTTTTTTGTCCACAAAGAAATCAGCAGCAATCCCAACAGAGCTCCGTTGAGCTGGTTCACTCCCCCTCTGTCACTCGGTCATTTTGTTTCTCCCAGTGCTGCAGGCTGCCCTTTTGTACTGGGCTCCTGCCTGTGATGGCACCTTTTGCTGCCCACAAAGACATTCACAGTAGGGCTGTGTGAATACCTTTTCCAGAATATTCGGCCGAATATTTGGTATTTGGGTCCCAAGTATTCAGTATTTGTTATTCGGTATTTGGTATTTGGCCAGAAAAGGTGTTTTTTTAAGGAAACTTTAAAAAAGCACTTCAGCAACACCATTAATCACCCATTGAACCTGGTATACCATATACACCTCAATGACACTTCAACCACCAACATTGACCTCTCACTAATGCAACACAAGCTTCATGTGGCACACTCGATCCACCACAACACACACATAGCACTCTGAAAACAATATCAAGCATTGCATTGGGTCAGCACTAGAGGGTGTTCATGGTCACAGATATGGGGTAGAAAGTGCTTCAGCCATGGGCATAGGAATAGTGGTAGCAGTGGCTGCAGTAGTGGTGACAGCTGAAAGGGTGGCTGCTGCAAGAATGGCACTGGTGGTGGTGGGAAGCACACTGGCTGTGGATGTAGCAGCCATAATGGTAGAAGTGGAGACACTGGTGGTGGTGTCTGCTGCTCACTGCACAAAGCATGTATGCTCTAATTCCCCCCTACTACTGCACAACAGGATGTGACAGTGAACATACAGATGGACAGGTGGTGACACTAGCAGTAGTAGTACTGCTAATGGTATTAGTGGTAGTAGTAATATTACCAATGCTACAAGAACTAAAAGGCTTGCTTGGGGAGAACAATATTTGAGCCCATCGAATAAAAAGAGACACCTGTATGTCATTGTCTATGTAGTCTATCTCACCACCTTCTCTGGAATTGTATTATGTATCAATAATTTACAGCGGAGCAAGACAAGATGCAATTCAGTAATTTGCAGTAAATGACATGCCACAAAATATTGGACGACTGGAGGGCTTAATTGCCATTAAATTACACTGCTCCTTGCAGCATACTGCAGCATTTTACAGCAATTTTGCAAGATACTGCATTGCATACTGTCTGGCACCACAGTATGAACTATGTTGTATAATCTTGATGCAGTGTTTCATCCTTGAGTATGTTAATTGTGGATTGTTTTGTTACAAGGGCATCTCAGTCTCATTCATTTTAACTTCACTTATTTATAGTGTGTGTTTCTTTAAGGGTTGTATATTCATAGTATGTTTGTACATTCCCAACATGCACCCTGACAAAGACCAGGTTCTGGCCAAAGCACCAGGGCTCTATTGGCATCCTCCAGCCTTAGCACAAACAAATGTATTGGCAACTTTATGCTGCACTGCTGTCAACTGTATTTTATTACTGTACCCCCCCCCCCCCCCCACACTGAGTGCTTCCTTTGTTCTACATTGATTGTTTTGGGGTTTGGCAGCCCAGGAATAACACTAGCAGTAATTGTGTGGATGAGCTGTATGTTTGTGGTCTATCATCCTGTCCCTCACCACTTGGGGCCAGCAGTGCAGATGCTTTGCTGGGGCTGGACCAAGCATGTTTTCAAGATTGCTAATAGTCCACAGACATACAGCACATCAATTAAAACTTCAAATTGAAACCTTCTCACTGCTAAACCCAGCACAGTCTGGTTTCTGGTCTAAACAGAGCACTATCACGGCTTTGGCTAAAGTCGCAAATGACTGGAGCTCTGCAATAGACAACAAAAAGATCACTGGTGCAATCTTCTTAGACCTGAGCAAAGTGTTCGATACAGTTGATCACAATTTACTAATTGACAGCCTTATAAAGCTAGGTGCCACTCCATCCACCACTCAGTGGTTCGCCAGCTATCTTTCAGGGAGGACCCAGAAAGTGAAAGCTGATGGCATATTCTCAGGCTCGTTACCGATTGCCAGGGGAGTCCCTCAAGGCTCCATCATAGGACCTATCCTTTTTTCCCTGTATATCAATGATCTTGACTCTCATATCGTCAATTCCAACCTTCACTTCTTTGCTGATGACACAGTACTGTACACTTCTGGATCTACATTGTCTGAAGTTAGGAACGTACTGCAATCTGACTTTACTCAGCTGGAAATTAACCTCATCAATGCCAAGCTTCTTTTTAATGCCAAAAAAACTAAGCCTATGATTTTTACTCATAGTACCTCTTCTCCCTCCCCCTCTGTACCACCAAAGGACTTTGTTGTTACCTCGCTAGGCGAACCCCTGGAAGTAGTCCCCAAATTCAAATATCTTGGCATTTGGCTGGATAACAAACTTTCTTTCAATGATCATCTTGAGGACCTCTCTAGAAGGCTAAAAGCCAGCTTGGGCTTCTTTTACAGAAACAAGTCTCTCTTTCCGAATGAGAGCAGAACCAGGCTAGTACAGGCCACATTTCTTCCCTTGCTTGATTATGGGGACCTAATTTACAGTTCCGCTGCAACCTCAAGCCTAAACAAATTGGATGTACTCTATCACCGTACCCTGCGGTTCATCATCAATTCACCGTACCAAACCCATCACTGTGACCTTTACACAGCAGTAGGCTGGACGTCACTTACCACTAGACGGCTGTTTCATGCTGTTATCTGGACCCTTAAGATATTCTTGAACAAACTACCAAGCTACCTCACATCCCTCATTAGTATCTCCCACTGTGCATATTCCCCTCAGAAAATCTGACTTTATCTTCCTGGATGTGCCTAGGACTCGCACCACTTTTAGTAAAAGTGCTATCACATATGCTCTTCCAACAATATGGAACCAGCTCCAAACCAATCTGAAACTTTCCAGTATGGTCTCAGTCAACTTCTTCAAAAAGTTAACAGCATCCAAACTAAAAGATATCTGTACTTGCTATTAAGCCTCCCCCCTGAGCCTTTATAGCCTCAACATCAATCACTTCAAACCAATACCAACCAGGACAGGAAACCATTCGGCTAACCACCAAATTCTCACCTGTTATTACCTTTGTTATCTCTATCCTCTTCAACCTACTCTCCCTAACACTATTCCTTTACTCATCTTATATTTTCTAACCCCTCCTTCCTATTCCACTACTCCCTTATGTTATCTTTACACCCTCCTCTTACTCATCCACTCTCTCCTCCCACAGTACACTCCCTACCTGCCCAGCTCCCTACTATCCTACACTAATAATCCCAACCTATTCAGTTGCATTTCAGCGACCGGTATTATATGAACCTCACTGTGCCTCAATCTGTCAGACTGTAATTTTATAAACCGATGTATAGCAATCCTATGTGTGTGTTTTTTTTTAAGATGCTTTGTATATGTTGTCTTCTTATGTTAACCCACTTGGCTATTAGTATGATCTAGGACCTTCTTGTGAATGAGCTTGCTCAACTGAGTTTTCCTGCAATAAACTTGAACTTGAACTTGAACATGATGGATCAGGTCACTAGTGGTTACTGGGTAAAACACAAACTATTACTACGTAGTACGTGTGTGTGTGTGTGTGTGTGTGTGTGTGTGTGTGTGTGTGTGTGTGATGCTTTACTTAGTGCTTGTGGAACTACAGTAACACACCAACCTTTCCAGTTATACTGCACCACAAAAAAGTAGCAGTACAGAAAAACACTGCTACTAAGAAGGGGAAGAAAAGGGCAACCTATTTAGTCAAACATGGAACCGAGCAAGGAACAGACAGATGACATACAGTTAACTCAGTGAGACAAGCCTGCCCCACTAAGTGCAATGGTTTAATTAACAAAACAACAATAAACAAACAAAAAAATGCATGTGCACAACTGTGCACACACACATGCATGGCACAGACTCACAGGGGGATATATTTCACAAGTACAGCTTAATTGTTTGCAGTGGGCTGTAGAAGTGAGAGGGGGGGAGTCAGCCGCCTTGTCAGCATGGCTCAGTTGGTAGCACATCTGCCTCTGGACCAGAAGGTCGTGTGTTCTCGTCCCACACTAGGATTGGACTTGAACCTAAAAATGGCTTCCAAATGCAGTATTGTGGGGTGCTGTACTGCTGGGGTGTGCCATCCTTCGGATGAGACATTAAACTAAGGTCCCTTCTGCCCATCCTGGAGTTGTCCCAGTGGGTGTCCAGGTGGAGGTAAAAGAACCCAGGGCACTCTTCGCAAAGAGTAGGGAACATTCCCAGTGTCCTGGCCAACATTCCTCTTCCTATAAACCGGTTCATGCAATTATCTAGGCTGTGTGTGGGTGGTGATGTGCGATATGGCTGCCACCACACATTCAATCACTTCACTACCAGTCTAACGTTGCTTGTAAAGTGCTTTGGGATACACTGTGTATGAAAAGCGCTATATAAATGCTGATTCTTCTTCTTCTTCTTCTCCTCATATGTACAGTGATCTATCCCCAGAACCAGAAGAGAATAACAATACTAGTTCAGTAAGTCAAGTCTGACTGGCTTAGAACTTAAGAAGTTTATTTCAAAATCTATGTGCACACAGCTGTGCACATATGTGGCCCTACCTCATGAAAAAATATATTAAGCATCACATGCAGGGTAAAGCCTCACAAAATCAAATATTTTGCACATATACAGCAAATTATAAGCAGTGACCTACAGGAGGGGGAGTTAGCAGACACCCTCATCAGTCATGCAGGGAACAAAGCCTGGAACCAGACAACAGCAAAAAAAAAAAAAAAACACAAAAATAAAATGTGCTCCACCCAAAAAAAAAATCACACTGGAGTTATGTCAGACAGCAGCAGAGAAGGGGTATTAGCAGACAGCCCTCCTAGTCCCTGTAAACTGAGTACAGCAATAAGGACAAAATACCTGTCAGAAAGCCAAACATAGCTTTTCTTACACTGATCAAAAAAACTATACTGACCCAAAAAAGCCTGTGAAGCAAAAATCAATTTCTTTTTTAGCACATTTAAGGTCCCAAATGTACTGCAGAGCAGCTCTCAGAAACCACTGTCTCCTGTCTTCTACCAGCTCAGAGTGAGGAAGTCACATGGTGTGCTTGCCTTTGAGCTCAAGAAACAGTTTTTGATTGGCCAACAAACTCTGTGAGACTTGGAAATCTCACTGAACAGTAGTTCCCGAATAGTGGCCGAATAGTGAACTATTCGGAAAATGCACCCGAATATTCAGGAAGCCTACTATTCATGGTATTTGGAAAATATTATTTGGCCCATGCACAGCCCTAATTCACAGCTGTACCGACAGAGCTCAGTTGATGTCGCTCACTCCCCCTCTCTCACTCATTCATTCTGTTTCTCCTGGTGCTGCAGGCTGCTATTTTATACTGGGCTTCTGCCTCCACTGGCTCCTTTTTCTGCCCACAAAGAAATCTGAAGCAGTCCTGACAGAGCTTTGTTGAGCTCACTCACTCCCTCTCTCTCAGTCACTCATTCTATTTCCCCTGGCACTGCAGGCTGCACTTTTGTACTGGGCTCCAGCTGCGTTGTCGCCTTTTTCTGCCCACAAAGAAATCAGCAGCAGTCCCAACAGAGCTCTGCTGAGCTCACTCACTCCCACTCACTCACTTGCTCATTCTGTTTCTCCCAGCGCTGAAGGTGCCCTTTTGTACTGAGCTCCTGCCTGCATTGGTGCCCTTTTCTGCCCGCAAAGAAATCCACAGCAGTCCCGATAGAGTTCCGTTGAGCTCGCTCACACCCCCTCTCTCACTCACTCATTCTGTTTCTCCCACCACTGCAGGCTGCCCTTTTGTACTGGGCCCCTGCTTGCATTAATGCCTTTTTCTGCCCACAATGAAATCTGCAGCAGTCCTGACAGAGCTCTGCTGCGCTCACTCACTCCCACTCACTTACTTGCTCATTCTGTTTCTCCCAGCGCTGAAGGTGCCCTTTTGTACTGAGCTTCTGCCTGCATTGGTGCCCTTTTCTGCCCGCAAAGAAATCCACTGAATTCCAGCTGAACTGGTGTCAGCAGCAGTGTGCCACCCCATTGGGAAATGTGGGCCAAGCCTCCAAAGGTAGTGGGGGCATTGGCCACAACAGTGCTGCACCTCCACAACCTGCTTCTGCAGCAAGCTGCCATAACATGTTTCTTGTGCATGCGTGCAAGCAACATAAAAAGGTGCCTTTAGCTTTCTAGAGGTCAAACAAAGCTTGCTTGTCAATGCTTAATGCCCTTCCTATTAAGTATCTTGGTTGTGTTTACCCTCCCATTTCTGTTCTGGACAATTGTTTAGTTCTGCAGGTAATGCTGTCAGTGATAAATGAATATGCTTAAAACCTGTCAATGTTGCAAAGCAGACATGACAGTGACATAACTTGCCAATTTTTCCTGTGCAGATATGGTGTCAGCCTTTTGTAACAAGAAGAAAATTAACCTGAAAGTGTACAATATGTAAACAGTTTTGAAATGGCTGTTCTTTATTTCTTACAGTTCCCCCCACAAATGGTCAAAGAACCAATATATGCTGAACTCAAGACTGTACCATCATGGCACTCTATGAATGGGAGGCGCAATAGGTACATGTAACATCTGTCCCAAGTTCCAATCACATTCTCTGTTGGTGAATCTTATCAATTTTACGTTGTCATCTATACTATCTGTGCATACCGTACTGTATACTGGTAAACCACTTTTATTTTACAATGTACTGTAGACTAAGTTATATTTACGGTTATATTAGTTTTGCTTTCTTTGCTGGTCACATATCACCTATGAAAATATAAATTCAGTGAATAAAATACTTTTTTAGAACCTGAAAACTATAAGCCATGCAGTTATTTGTTACAGTAATTACTGGTGCTGGTACTGACATGCAGTAGGACATGAGGTTAGTGGAGTGGCATAAAGTGATCAGTGAACACATCATTTAAGAGAGGAGCAATGACTTTGAGAAGCAGTGTGACAGCATTGAAAGGATAAACACTTTTTTGGAACCTTTTGTTTTGAAGCTTTCATACATGCTGAAATATATAAGCTTTGAGGTTGTTTATTATGGTACTTAACAGGTACTGGCACTGAAAGCAGGAGGGCAGCAGTGGAATGATCAGTGAACATTGTATCTGAGAGAGGAAGCAATACATTTGAGAAGCAGTGTGGCAGCATGGAAGGGATGCTTGAATTGGCATTCTGAGACAATGTAGTTGATCACTGTATCAGACCAGTAGTAGATCGGTAGTGCTCAACAGAAGTGTTGTTTAAATTTAACAAAGAATGAAGCTGGGAATGAATTACAGGGTACAGTAAATTAATTAACTAAAAAAAAAAACTTAAATGGAAACATAGCAAGAAACACCAACAGTGAACAGCAACTGATCTCTATTGCTCAGGTATGGCAGTCTGTTGGTGGTGTGTCAGGGAGAAGAGGCATGCAATACTTGATCTGAATATAAAAAGAGAGAGATCAAGTTTTTGAATAAAATTTCAGTAAGAAAAACAATAATCACAATGCTAATGAAAGCACAAGACTTGTTTTTAGTTCTCCAATACAAGCCGATGTTTCAGTGATCCTTATGTGCGTCTGCAGTACTGGCTTCTTCTCTCAGACAATACAGTCTTCTCAGTGCAACATTGTTAAAAGCTGCAACAAACCACTTAGAAAGTTTGATTTTTAAATACACTGAGAGAAACAGGTGTGGGCGGCTTTGTGTCAAAGAAGCCAATACACCATCAGTTATTCTTGAGAATGTAATTTATTTGAAAATGCACCAATGTTTCACCATAATAGGCTTCTTCCGGGAGACTATAAATAAAACATAAATTGTATTTTAAGTATCAAATTCATTCATTGTTTACATAGAGAAATTATTTAGCAGAAAATTAAGCAACAAATGCTCATTGCTAGATACCAGTATGCTTCTTTACTAGACTGGATGCAATGACACAGCTTAGCTGCTCTGAAATCAAAGTGGAGTAGCAAGTTGTGAACTCTGCTTTCATTTTATCTTTAATCAGCTTGTTCATTGTAAATGTCTAGTGGATATAATTGTTTAGTGCAGCTCTGTGGTATAAAAAAGGGTGTTTACTCACCTGGTAAAAGTGATTGTGTTGGTTGGCATCCATGGCACTCCAGACATTACCTCATGGGTTACAGCCCACCTGATAGGCTAATGATGCACATGACCCAGATCAGATTTCCAGTATATCCAGGTCCCAGGAACCCCTGCTCTCCAGTTTGAATTTTCCATAGCTGAAAGGAAGTTAGTTAGAACAAGAAAACAATACACACAATAGAGACTAGCAAGGATGAGGTCTGCAACGGCATGATAAAAGCAAGGCCGGAGGCCTGTGTTTATTCCCTATTATGTACATACTACTTCAAACCGGGGTTCGACTGAGTTAGCAGTGGGTCTGAGGTCTGAAGGACTGGTGTAGGAACCTCCTGTTTTTCTGGCATAGGACACTCCGATCATTCCCAAGGGAGGGCCTTGGAGTGCCATGGATGCCAACCAACACAATCACCTTTACCAGGTGAGTAAACACCCATTGTGATTGGTTGGCATCCCATGGCACTCCAGACATTACCTCATGGGAGATAAGAAGCAGTTAAGCCTCTGGGTGGGATCTGGGTGAATCGGAGAGTCCAGGTGTGGGAGCCGCTGCTAGGACATGGGAGGCGAAGGCTGGCCTGAAGCCCTGAAGTTGTTCCAGCCTGTAGTGTCTAGCAAAGGTGTGCAGGGAGCTCCAGGTAGCCACCCTGCAGATGTCTTCGGAAGACACCGATGCTTGTTCCGCCCAGGAGGTGGATACTGCCCTGGTGGAGTGAGCCCTGATCCCCTGAGGTGGGGTCAGTCACTTCACCGTGTAGGCGTGGAGGACGACCCGTCTGATCCACCCTGCGATGGTGGTCTTGGACGCCACGAGCCCCTGTCTCTGGCCTTTTGAGACGATGAATAGTCTCTCCATCTTACGGATGGATTGAGTCCTGTTCAGGTAGACCGAGAGAGCCGACCCCACGTCAAGGGAGTCGGGGGCACCGCTCTCGGCCTGAGGGGCTACGCGAGGCAGAGTGGGTAGGTCTATGGGTTGTTCTCTGTGGAACCTCGTCGGAACCTTCGGCTGGAAGGCCGGTACTGTCCTGAGTCGTATCCCTTTGGGGGTGAAGATGGTGTAGGGTGCTGCACATGACAGGGCACCGAGCTCCCCTATTCTTCTGGCCGAACAGATGGCTACAAGGAAGGCTGTCTTTAAGCCTACCCAGAATAGGTCTGCCTCGACGAGCGGCTCGTATGGTGGCATTCTTAGGGAGTCCAATACCAGAGGCAGGTCTCACGGTGCGACGCTAGGCCTGGTCCTGGGTTGCATGAGGTCTACTGCCCTCAAGAAGTGGATGGCATCCGGGTGGGCCCCCGGCGGGTGTCCCCTCGACGAGACCTCTGGCCACCCCGATGGCCACCAGTTGCACCCTTAGAGAGGAGGGTGCCAGACCCTTGTCCACCCCTTGTTGCAGGAACAGAAGGATTGTGGGGAGGTCAGCCTGTTCCGGTACCGAACCTCTCTGACGGCACCACTGCGAGAAGACGGCCCATTGCCTCTCGTAAGTGGATGTGGTGGAGGCTCGATGAGATTGGAGGAGCGTGCCTATAACCGACTCGTGGTACCCAGTAGCCGTTAGTCGTTCCCTCTCAGGAGCCAGGCCGTGAGCTTTAGGGTTCGAGGAGACGGGTGAAGCACCGGTCCCTGTGACAGCATGTCCGGACGGGCCGGGATCCAGAAGCTGGCTAGCGACATCTCTGTGATTGCCGCGAACCAAGATCTGCGTGGCCAGTATGGGGCCACCAGGATGATGGTGACCCGAGATTCCCAGATTTTTGCCAAAACTTATGGGATAAGGGGAAGTGGGGGAAACGCGTACGCGTAGTCCCGTGACCATACCTGAGACAGGGCATCCGTGCCCTGGGAGTGAGCGTCTCTGAACCAGGAAAAGTACCGGTCCACCTGGGTGTTGTCCCTCGATGCCATTAGGTCTATGGACACTGGTCCCCATGCCACCTGGATTACCTGAAACAGCTCCGGATGCAGGCGCCATTCTCCAGGGTGGATCTGCTGCCTGCTGAGCCAATCCACCCTGACGTTCAGTTTCCCGGCCAAGTGTACTGCTCCCAGGTGTGATAGGTGCGTTTGTGCCCAGTTCATCACCCTTGAGGTTTCCCGTGACATGGCCCTGCTTCTGGTCCCTCCCTGCTTTGCGATGTAGGCCACCGTCACGCGATTGTCGGACTTGATTAGGACCGACTGTCCCTGGACGATGTGATGGAATGCCCTTAGTGCATGGAACACTGCTCTCATTTCCAGGACTTTGATTGAGAGTTGCGACTCTGCTGGGGACCATGTTCCCTGCGCTGACTTGTCCCCCAGACAGGCTCCCCAGCTGGAGAGGCTCACGTCTGTCTCGATGGGGATCGGGTGGGGGGCCTCAAGGGGGACCCCCCTCGTCAGATTTTCCGGAGTTACCCACCACTCTAGGGAGGATCTTACTTCGGCAGGTAACGGAACCACGCAATGGAGGTTGTTCTCGTTGGGTGCCCCGCGCGCTAGGACGTAATTCTGGAGTGGACGCATGTGTCACCTGGCCCAGGGCACTAGGTCAATGCAGGAGGCCATGCATCCCAGAAGTCTCGCCACCTTCGCCACCGTAGTGTGGGAGTGTGACCTTAATTGTCCGGCCAGACTCCGGAGGCTGCGGATCCATGCTGGTGCTGGTCTCGCCCAACCTTCTGCTGAGTTGATGATGGCCCCGAGGTGTTTGATCTGCTGGGTCAGACGGAGATGGCTCTTTTCTCTCTTCACCACCCAACTGTGGTCCTTGACGGCCCGTACGGTGAGCTCCATATGAGCGCGCGCCTGATCCTCGGAGCGGGCGTGTATGAGCCAGTTGTCCAGGTACAGTACGATGTCCAGCCCCTGTTCCCTGAGTCTGGCTACTAAGGTGATGGAGACCTTGGTGAAGACTCTGGGGGCCGAGGACAGACCGAACGGGAGCGCCCGGTATTGAAAGTGGTGTCCCATGATGTGGAAGCGGAGGAACCTCCTGTGCTTCTTGATGATGGGGATGTGTAGGTAGGCGTCCTTTAGATCTATGGACGTTAGGAAGTCGCCTACCCTGATACCCTGTAGGGTGGACCGGACGGTCTCCATTTTGAACCGACGTGGGATCACGTATCGGTTCAGGTGTTTTAGGTCCAGGATGGGCCTCAGCTCCCCTGACTTCTTGGGAACCAGGAAGAAGATGGAGTACATGCCTTCCCCCTGTTCCTGAACTGGGACGGGTTGGATGGCCTTGTTCTGGATCAGCTCTGCCAGGATCCCCTGCACCTGGTGCGGTGAGGCTCTTCTTCTGGAGATCGGGGATGAGACAAAACATTGTGGGACTGAGGGATGGGCCAATTCTATGGCGTATCCCCTGGAGACCACGTCTCGGACCCACCTGTCCGACGTGGTGGACGCCAGCGATGGTGAACAGGGCCAGTCATTGACCGACAGAAGTCGAGCCCTGGTGAGGGTGGCCCGGTGGGTCGGAGTCACTGTTTCCCCCTGAACCCTCTTCCTCGACCTCCGGACCTTTGTCCCCGGGGTCTGAAGGAGGGGGATTGGTAGCTGTTGAAGGCAGGGGTGCGTGGGTTAGAGGAGGAAACCCTACCCCGAAGGAATGGTTCTGTGAATACGAGTCCCTACGGGTTTGGTTCTTGATGCCAGGACGAAACCTCCGTCTAGCGGAAGGCAGGTGGGAGGGTCTTGACCGGTTTCTTAGGAGGTCCCTACCCTCTTCCCTCTGTTTTAGGTAGTTTTGAAGTCCTTCCCCAAATACATGACTCCCCTTAAGGGGTAGATTCTGAAGTAGAGTCTTAGATTCTGAATCGGCGTCCCAGAGCTTGAGCCATAGTGCTCTGCGGGCCCGATTTATAATTTCGGCGGCCCTGGCCTGGAGGCGTAGGGAGTCCACTGCCATGTCTGCCAGGTACTTGGCTGCGTCGAGGGTGCAGTCTAATAGTTCAGCCTCCCTGGACTTTGGGCTCGCCTGCTCCTGGAGTTCCTCTAGCCAGCGGATTTGGGCCCGGGAGGTGTAGATAGCCACCGTCATCGCCTTGGCCATGGTGCCCTCTATTTCAGAAGTCCTCTTTAACATGTCCTCGATCCTTTTGTCCGTAGGGTCCTTGAGGGCTATGGTACCACATGGTAGCACAGTCTTCTTGCTCAGGGCCACCACTTGGGGATCAATGGAGGGCGCCTTGCACCAGGCATCTGACTTGTCACCCTGTACCCGGGTACATCTTGTGCAAGTTCCTTCGGTTTGGCATTCTGCCCGGGTCTGTGGATTGCCATTCTGTGTGAACCAGTTCTTCGATGGCCGGGCAAACTGGGAAGGTCTCTGAGGTGGTGGTCCTTAGCTGGATCATTGGATCTAGCTTCAATTCCGTTTTCTCCCCTTCCTGTTCCTCTGTGGACAGGCCCATGGTGGCCTTGATGACCTTCATAAGACCGGGGATTGTCTCGAACGAACACAGTTTGGTCGTCAGTGACGGAGCTGCTTGCTGGTTGATGTCCTCCATGTCGGACTCTAGGCCATGCTCCTCCTCCTCCTCCTCGTCAAATTCGTCCTCCTTGTCTCTTTCTTCTGGAGTGCCATTGAGGGAAACGCTGGGGAGGGGGTCCTCTGGGGCTGGCGGTTCCTCTGGAGGGTCTCTCTCACGGGGGGACTCCTAGCTGGGTGGTCTTGTTCTGTTTTGGGTAAGGGCCTCCAGCTTCTCCATGATCTTCAGCATGAAGTTCTGCTGACTCTCCATCATGGCCACTGCCGCCTGTTGGTTCTGGATCAACAGAGAGCCTGGGTCCACCCACGTCGAGGTGCTGGGGCCGGGGAGAGAAGGTGCCAGGGAAGGGGTTCTCTCCATCGAAGAAAGCTCGTCGTCCATCAGGCAGGCTGCACAGAGAGGGCCTGGGGTTTGAGGGAGGAGGGCGGCGCTGCACGCGGTGCATTTCTTTGCCTTAACCATCTGAAAGAGAAAGAGAGGGCCGGGCTTAGGCCCAGAGGCGGGACGCTGTGCCGCACGACGGCGTGTAGGGCCTAGGGGCTCGAGGATTTTGCCCTGCTCCTCCTGAGTTTCCCCACCTGGGTAAGAGATGAGGCGGCGATGGGAGGAGGCCTGGAAGCATCTGGGCGATCGGCCCAGAGACGTGGAAGTGGTTGAGAAGGCCGGGGAGGGCCCCGGAGAAAGCCGGGTGGGAGGGAGGCTCTCAGGGAGTGGAAGGGCCGCTGGGGAGACCACGGAGTCACGGGGAGGAGAGGCGACTCACGGAGAGCTAGGCCAGGCAAGGGCCTGGAAGGAAAATGCCCGCGAGGCCACGTGGCTTTAGGGGCAGGCAGCACGCTGCCTGGGATGGCCTGGGAAGGCAAGGCTTGCAGGAGAGAGCGTGAGGAGCGCTAGGCTCCTAAGGGGAGCATGCGAAACATCTCAAGCATAAAGAAAAAATGTAACAATACTGGCTAGTATTAAATAAATGATTCCTTGCATAGAACAAAAGCCTGAGCATTAAGGCAGACTTTTCCAGATTATAAGATATAATTCTGGGGCAGCATGCAGACCCCAGACATTATCAAAGGAAACAAATAGGAAACAAAAGAATGTATTTAAACAGATGTTTTCATAGAAATCACAGGTTCCTACCTTAGATCTTATAGAGCAGACAGGGGTTCTCTGGATGCTTCTTGCCTATTCAGATGCACAAATTACAACTGGAGAGCAGGGGTTCCTGGGACCTGGATATATTGGAAATCTGATCTGGGTCATGTGCATCATTAGCCTATCAGGTGGGCTGTAACCCATGAGGTAATGTCTGGAGTGCCATGGGATGCCAACCAATCACAATGCCTGTTACCCCTGTTTCCTTGCACTGTGGGCGGTGAAGATGTCTAAGATTAAATGTGTCCATTACTCAGCACTAAGGTCAGTTTTCTCTTTTGATAAATGAGATGTATGCTTTTAAATTTTGCCTAAAAAGGTGATCATTGTCTCCGCATTGACCCAATGGTTTGTGCTGTGGGTGATGTGCCAGTCTCTGGGAAAACAGTAGACAGGATGGCATGCAGCTGTCTTTTCCTGATAAATCATCTGTTGAGAGATCATCTCACCTGCCAGTGTGGACCTAAAGGGTAGGAAGATCTGTTGTGTATCACTTAGTCCTGTGAACTCAGCTTGTCTGGAACCCACTTTGGCCATGGTCCATTGTGAAATGGGTGCTACGCTCATACCAATCCCATTACTATTAATAATGAGCACTTGAAGAATCCATTCATTTGTGATTGTTGCACTGATTCATTGTAGAAAACCATTTTGTAGTCAACAAAACCACACAGGGTTCTCTGCCAACCTCAGTGCCCTTCTGATGGCAATATCCCATGTGGTTTAAGCATTTCTAAGCCCATTGCATTCTAAAACCAAATGAGCCATTACATTTAATCAGCTGTTCGTGGTTGTTAAACTTCACCATTCCACTGATAATTGCAGTGATGATTTGTATATGAACCATGGCACCCTCAGTTTGTAGGCTGCATATTTTTTTTTTGTTATATTTTAGCCAAAACATCAGTGAGTAATAACGGATCTCTTTCTCATGGTTTAGTGGACAGTTCAGGCATTAAATTGTTGTGTGCTAGGAGTTCAGTGTGCCCTCCACTCTTTTATCTAAAAAATAATTAAACAAATGGGAGGGGTCTTTTCCAACTAAATGTTGTGAAATAGGAATCTGGTGTTTGACATAAACTCAGTCACCATGTTTTAAATCTATTATACAGTATACAGTGTTTATTTCACATTCCATAGGTAACTGTACCACTTAGGGTGCCAATCTTTCAGGGTCATAACCCTTTCCTCAAGGCTAGTAGTTACTGTTCCTTAGGATCTCCCTGCACAGTTTCTTACAGGCCAGGAATTGCAGTACCTGTCCTGTGAGATGCTTTGCCAGAGTATAATCTGAGTTGAAAACCATTTTGAAGGTTAAAATAGACAGACAGGAACAGCTTGCTAAATAGCAACAGAAGAATAATAAAAGGAGCAAGAACTGAAACATACATACAGTACGTGGGTTAAGATCTCCAACGGGACAGTAACTGCTAGCCTTGAGAAAGGGGTTATGGCCACAAATACTGGAACCCTAGGCTGTACTGTTACCCATGGAATGTGAAATAAACAGTTTACTTAATAACAGATTTCAAGCATTGTGGTGGTCTGATACAATTTTAAGTTTAGCAAGGTAGTCCTACTTAGATTTCCTAATGGTGCACTCATTGATATTGCTGCCATTATTTGGTGGATAAACTCTTACTGCATTTATGACACCATGTTTGGCTACATATTTGTCCACCTCAAATTGTATCTTTCTGTAGTTTGGCCATCCTTTCTTGGCAGGGAGTATTCACATTTGAGCTCTGCTGCAATGCTCTCTGTCTCTCTGAACAGAGCCTCTGCAGATGCATTAAGCTCATTAGCAGTTATCTCAGTAATGGTTGAAATTGGCCTCTTTTGTGCCTTTGACCACACAAACCACTGCAGCAGGGACATTGTCAGATGAAAATGGAAGCAGCAGAAAGGAACATGAAGTCAAAGAAGCACAGCAAGCTTTGTGAGTTAAATGGAGGCATGTAAATTATAGACTTTTTAACCAACCTCTTAATATGTGACCTGCCAGCAACCAGTCACTTACAGGTACAGTACATTACAACAATTATTGTACGTACTGCATAGCAGCACCTGATGGCATTAACAACTTTTGCCAGTTAGTACAGTAATTGAGTACAGTGTAGCTGAGTAGCCAGAGGGACAACATATTTATGTATGTTGTGAAATAGGAATAGCAGAGGGTGAAAACCACTTATTCTGCAGTATTTATATAGGATAGCACAGCTTTGATTCAACATATTAATTTTGGTGGTCCCCTACTGTAGGCTGTGGAATGCACTTCTCATAAATACTAACACAGCTTTGAGTGTACTGTGGAATGCTGCCAGCAGAATTCGGGTGGAATTACATTTCTGTCTCTGAATCCATGGTTTCTGCAAACTGCAGAAAACAAATCCATAATTTATGTAAACTGCAGAAAAGTAATCCGTGGTTCATGGAAAGTATAGAACACTAATCTGTGGTTTCTGTAAATTGCAGAAAATGAATCAATGCTTTTATAAACTGCACAACACTAATTTGAGATTTATGTAAAGTGCAGAAAATTAATTCATGGCTTATTTAAACTGGTTGGTAAATCTTTGTTTTTCAATCTTTAAAAAAGGATTACTACAATTAATTCAGAACACAACAGAATACAAATAAGAACACAATAAAATAAGAATTTAAAACCATGTAAATTATCATGGAAAATATACAAGATATAAAAATAGTGATGAATAGCATATAGTGAAAAGGGACGAGTGTCTGACCCTACTGTGAGCAATGTTTCACAATCATCTTCTTCCTTATTTTCTGTTTACTAATTATAAATTTAGCTACTCTTGAGATTATATAATCTTCTTCTGCTGTAAATAATGTCAAGACAGTCAAGTGTCCATCATCAGACCGAAACAAAGCTAAAATTGGAGCAATCCAAAATTTCCTGGTCTTACTGTACCAATGATAATGCAAAATAATATGAGGCAGATTCTCAGTAACAGCATTACTGCATTTGTAGAACTTGTCTTCTTCATTTGTGGATTTAGAAAATTTGGTAAACAGTACATTAGAAACAAACTGTTCCATTTTGTATTTAATATATGCTTTTCTGGTGACTGGATCTGCCAGGAAATCCAAATATCTACAATAGTGATTACAGACATTGCAGCTATACCATTTGGAAAATTTCAAACTTGCAATTTAGTTTGAATCCTGATAGTTATAAAAGACTATTATTTTCTTCAAAATGTTTGGCTAATATTTGTAGCTTATCAATATGTTATTATCAACGTAGTTTGCCAGACCCTCTAAATGACATAAGGAAAGAAGCTTGAAGACATTGGGCCTGATTCCAAGTCGGGCAATGCCAGCGTAAGGCAGGATATGCCACTCTCCATGGTGTATCCCATGACTTATGCCATGCGATATGCCCGGTACCATTCCAGGAGGTGCCCAGCACCAGTGCGTCTGCAGGCTATAACAATCGCAAGTTATGACAATACTTATGCAGCAGCCCACAAAGCCGCAGTGGCATAGGGAATATCTGACAGCTTGGAGCTGTCCTAAGTGGCATCTGACAGCTGACACCATTGGATGCCACCACACAGAGCCCTGGCGATGATGCCATAGGGACCCCCTACCCCCCTGTAGCACACCCCTGCCCTTCAACCCCCCAATCATCAGGGACCCCCGGGGTTCTGATATTGGTGCACCCCCAGATGCCTGTGAAATGTGGCCAGCCCCCCATGCCCCCTGGTGTCTGCCAAGGTGGTCTGGGGCAGGGAGAGATTTGGGGGCACTGCCTGTCACCTGTCGCGAGTTGCAACCTGCAGCCATGATATGCCATGCATGGGCTACTACCACACGCATGGCATATCTTGCCTGTTGCAGGTGCTGGGACCCTGCTGCTTCTGCAATGTGGTGTAGGGTCTCTGGCAAAGGGGTGACTGGCATAACCTGCAACTCCATGCAACTTACACCAGCCATCCTGGAATCGGCCCCATGGTTTAGCCATTGTGATGTTTTACGGTCTAATTCTTTCAAAAATAATTTTTCCTGTATATACTTTTTGGCAAGTCTACCATCTGACAGTCTATTAAGTCTAATCCAGAAGTTAATGGGTCTACTATCAGCCAAAGTTTGAAGGTTAATCACCCCAGTTCCATTCTAACAAAACAGACAGGACTTCAACACATAAGCCCAAGTGCAGAGTGCATTACTTGGGTAAGTGGTTTCTCTAAAATATCAATAGAGGATATGGCCCAAATTTTTGCTCTGTACATAATCTGAGAATTGTATTTAGCTTTAGCTGCTTTCGATAGGAATCTAATAGAAAATCCACTATATAAATGATTGAATTTCTTTAAATCCAGCATGTCTGCTTTTGCTTTAGTTACCAGGCTGCCTAAATGATTTTTCCAGCTTAAGTTCCAAGAAAAATTTATACCTAAGTACAATAGGAGTTTACAACTTCAACTGGTCATGAGTTTAGGAACCACTGATATTTCCTTTTGTTTGTGCCAAAAGTAATAATTTTGGTCTTAGACATATTGGGACCCATTTTCAAAAAGGTTAACACGGCACAAACCTGGGTTTGTGCCACACTAACTGGGAACAGTGGTAGCTGTCAGGGGCATGCCCATATTGAAAGGGCACAGATGTGTGACGCACCCCCGATGGCATCATCCCACACAATATTGTGCTGCAGCTATGCAAATGAGGATTCCCTCATGCATATGTGGTGCAGCACAATACTGAAAGATTTCAGCAGCTCTAAATGGCCACCAGCAGCTGTGCTATTTAATGCTTCTGAAACCCAACCCAAAATAGTGTGCAGACCAGTCTGTGTTCTGTCAAGGGCTTGGTACCCTTGTGGTTCAACGGTCACTCCCTAGCTCTGGTCCCTTCCCAAGTAATGCTGGCAAACTCTGTGGTTGTCTAGTGTCCCTCCCCAGCCCTGATCCCCCTTAACATAACTTTCCCCCAAATCCCTGGTGGTCTAGTGTCCCTCCCCAACCCCATTCTGCATTCACATAAATGTCCCCGATACCCTGGTGGTGCAGTGGTCCTTCCCTATCCCCTATTCCATCCTTGGATGTTATATTTCAATCCCTGGTGGTCCAGTGGTCCCTCTCTATCACCAATCCCATTCCCAGTTATTACATTTTAATTCCTGATGGTCCAGTCGTCCCTCCCTATCCCCGATCCCATGGAGATAGAGAGGGTCCAGTGGTCCCTCTCTGTCACCAATCCCATTCCCAGTTATTACATTTTAATGCCTGATGGTCCAGTTCTCCTTCTCTATCCCCAATCCCATCCCCAGTTATTACATTGTAATCCCTGGTTGTCCAGTGGTCCCTCCATATCCACAAGCCTGTCCTTGGTTATTACACTGTAATCCCTGTTGGTCCAGTGGTCCCTCACTATCTCTGATCCCATCTCCGGTTATTAAATTTGAATCCTTGGTGGTCCAGTGTCCCTCCTCCTCCATTTCTTGATCACCATCCCTACCCAAATAAGCACATTCTCTGGTAGTCTAGTGGCCCCCACCCCAGCAGGTAGTGACCCACCATCTCGCTCCCCACCAACCTGACTCATGCAGGCAACTAGCACTGCCCTCCTCACACCACCATGACCAGATGCCAACCAAACTGTCAGTGAGCATGTATAGTACATAGTATGAACTCATTGGTTGACTTGTCACCCAATGAGCGTGTACTATGTACTGAACATACTCACTGACAGTTTAGTCAGTGGCTGGCTGTGGTGATGTGAGAAGGGCCGTGCCCTTTGCTGGCATGGGTCAGGTCTGAGGGGGAGTGGGGTGGTGGGTCACTTCCTGTGGGGGGGCAGCTAGACTACCAGGTAATGTACTGATTTGGGTCAGGACAGTGATCAGGGAATGGGGGGGAGAGAGACCACTGGACCACCAGGGATTACAATATAATACCGGGAATGGGATCAGGGGTGGGCAAGGAAAATAGACTACCAGGGTTTTTGGGGAAAGTTATGTGAATGGGGATCATGACTGAGGAGGGACCTCTAGACCACCAGGAAAAAGATAGGATATTATTTTAACAGTGACATGGATTGGGGCTCGGGGATGGGGGACCACTAGGCTACCAAGGAAAAGACTTGTATTTATTTTAAAAATGACATGGATTGGGGCTGGGGGAGGGGCATGGCCCAGCACACTCCACGGCAGCGCTAGCATGCAGATGAGCCTATAATGGTCATGCAAATAGCCCATTAGCACCATGCATGACCAATGAGCTCATCTGCTTGTTTGTGCTGAATATCACCCATAGGGGTAGCAGTGCTATCAAGTTTGTGCTGTGCTTTACCTCTATGGGCGGTTTTTAGCCCTGCACCTCTGTAGCACTGTGCCGAACATGGTGACCATTTGCTGTGCCCTGTACTACCAGGGTCCAATATTTAAACAGATAGCATGGTCAGTTCAGATTGTGCTATCTGTTTGAATATGGTATCAGAGCTGGCCAGCCATATTTTTTCATGTGGCGCATCTTTTTGCACATGCAGCCAGCTGGCTCTGAATGTGGGGCCCATTAACTTTTAAATCAAGTGCAAAGGGATGCTCATTTAATATATCAAGCTTCTTCTGCAGACCAGAACTTGATAAGGAAATAAGTATTAAATCATCAGCACATGCTAATGCTGGGCAGATGCTGTCACCAATCTTAGGGAAATCTGTGTTTGTCTCCTCAAGTACAGTTAGTAATTTATTTAGGTAAATTAAAATACGCGTCTAGGCTTAAACACAGCCTTGTCTGATGCAAAACACTAATATGTGGTTTATATAAACAGCAGAAAACTAGTCTGTCACTTCTGTAGTATGGCCTGTACTACACACTGGGGTGTAGGCTATCTTGAAAGGACCCCAACTACTCTGCTAATCCATGGTTTATGTAAAGTGCAGAACATTAACCCATGGTTTATGTGAACTGCAGAACATTAATCCATGGTTTATATACGCATACGAACATATGAACATATGAAGCCGCCAGCAGAAAAAGTTCCATCGGTCTATCAAGACTACATGAGTGTGCAGCTCGCAGTTTAATACTCCTGCAGCTGCCCCCCACCCTTCACCTTCCATCAGCCCCCCCAGACTTTCTTCCTTTTTGTTCTTGTCTGTACCTGCGCGGCCCCGACTCTATCCCATCCCCACTTAAACCTGTCCACTGTCTTCAGTTTGATTAACCCCTCTGGCAGTGAATTCCACCCAGCACCCACCCTCTCTGTGAAGTAGTGCTTCGTCATCTCCCTCCTGAATCTTCTCCCTTCCATCCTCAGATTGTGCCCCCTCATTACTTTTCCTCCTTTTAAAGGGAACAATCCTCCCGTCCCTACTCTGTTTATGCCTTTTAAATATTTAAAGGTCTCAGTCATGTCCCCCCTCTCCCTTCTCTCCTCCAGGGACTATATGTTGAGCTCCCTCAATCTTTCCTCATATGGCTTCTCCCCTAGCCCCATAATCATCTTTGTCACCCTACACTGCACTCCCTCCAGGAATCTTATGTCCTTTTTTAGGTAAGCCCACCACTGCTGCACACAGTACTCCAAGTGCGGCCTCACTAGTGAGCTCTACAAGGGCAGGATAACCTCCCCTTTCTTGAGATGATACCCCTGGCAATGCACCCCAGCATCCAATTGGTCCTTGTTGCTGCCATTCCTCACTATGCTGTTACCTTCATGTCCCCTGTGACTAGTACCCCTAGATCCTTCTCCTCCTCTGAAGTTGATACCTGCACTCCCACAGCCAGTAGCTGGTCCTGGGGTTTCTGGCTCCGAAGTGCATGACCTTGCACTTCTTAGCATTAAACCTCAGCTGCCAAACATCTGACCAGTGCTCAAGTTTCGCTAGATCCTCCCTGAGTGCCTGACTACCTTCTTCACTGTCCACTTTTGCACATATCTTTGTGTCATCGTCGAACAGGCTGATCTTACTCTTGACCTCTTCTGCAATGTCCCTGATAAAGACATTGAATAAAACAGGCCCTAGCACTGAACCTTGTGGTACTCCACTAGTCACGGGTCTTGGCTTGGATGTCTTCCTCCTTACAACTACTTTCTGCTGTCTGTTCTGCAGTCAGCTCCTAACCCACCCACTAGTTTCTCCCCTGCACCTAGGTTTCTCAGCTTGCCCAACAACCCTCTGTGTGGCATTGAGTCAAAAGCTTTACAGAAGTCCAGATACAGGACATCCACAGCATGTCCCTCCTCAACCTCTATTGTGGCCAATTAAAGTCAATTAGGGTAGTCTGACAAGATCTTCCCAAGACAAACCCATGCTGTTTCTCATCCTGGAGTCCATTACTATCCAGAAGGGCTATCAACCTAATCTTCAGAATGGTCTGCATTAGCTTCCCCACTACAGAAGTCAAGCTTAAAGGTTTGTAATTGCCTGGTTCATCCCTGGGACTGCTCTTGCAGAGGGATACCATGTGAGCCATCTTCCAGTCCCTGGGTACACTCCATGTCTCCAAGGAGGTGTTAAACAGGTCTGCCATAGGGACTGTTAATACCTCTAACAATTCCTTCAGGACACTTGGATGTACGCTATCAGGTCCAGATGCCTTGTCCACTCACAATGCTTTAAAGCCTTTTAGAACCCTATCCTCCTGAATGATCCCATCCATTACCTCTGCCCCCTCACCCCTCACCCCTTTCCCTTTTGGTATCGGTCCATCCTTTTCTTTTGTGAACACTGAGCAGAAGTACCTGTTGAATGTCTACACCTGGTCTTACCCTTTTTCGGCCCATCCCCCCTCCCTCTTGATTCTGACAATCTCGTCCCTACAATTCCTCTTCTCCTTTATGTACTTGATGAAATTCTTATCCCCTATCTGATCCTCTGAGCTAATCTCAGCTCCCTTACTGCTTTAGCTGCCCTGACTGCCCTACTCATTTCCCTAGATTTCTTTGAGTACTCCTCCTTGTCCTTCTCTTGCCCTGATTTCTTGTATCTGTTGAGGACCTCTCTCTTTCCCTTACTTTTCCCACCACTTCCCTGTTGAGCCAGCTAGGTTTGTTAGACCTAGACTGATTACTCTATTACTGTACTTGGCACATGTGGCTGTGGCCTCTGTCAAACATTCTTTATGATAGATCATTTCTGTTCAGCATCCATCCCTGGGCAAATTCCAGCAAGATGCCCCCCAGGATGTTGCTCATCCTGGCAAAATCTGCCTTCCTGAAGTCTACCACTCTTGTCCTGGCCTTAGCTGACTCCATACCCATGCTGAGGAAGAACCACTCTGAGAGGTGCTCTGTCACTCCCTGCTCTAAGTAGCTGTCTTGGATAGCCTCAGGCAGTACTTGTTCATTGGCATTTGTGGTAGCCATGGTCCGCCAGTCAATTCCAGGAAGGTTGAAGTCACCCACAATAACCATACTCCCTCTGTCACTGACATTCCTGATTTGCTCTCCCAATTGGAGCATAACCCATGGTTTATGTGAACTGCAGAACACCAACCCATGGTTTATGTGAACTGCAGAAAACTAATCTAGTTTATGTAAACTGCAGAACATTAATCTGTGGTTTATGTAAACTACAAGCCAATAAACTGTGGTTTATGTAAACTGCAAAACATTAATCTGTTGTTTATGTAAACTGCAGAACACTAATCCTTGGTTTAAGTAAACTACAGAACACTAATCTGTGGGTTATGTGAACTGCAAAAAACTAATCAGGTTTATGTAAACTGCAAAACCTAATTTGTGGTTTAAGTAAACAGTGGAACACTAATCCACGGTTTGAAAACTGCAGGAATCTAATCTAGTTTATTTTAACCGTGGAACACTAATCCATGGTTTATGTAAACTGCAGAACATTAATCCATGGTACATGTAAACTGCAAAACACTAATCCATTGTTTATGTGAACTGCAGAACACTAACCCATGGTTTATGTAAACTGCAGAAAACTAATCTAGTTTATGTAAACTGCGGAACACTAACCTATTGTTTATGTGAATTACAGAATACTAAACCATGGTTTATGTAAACAGCTGAACACTAATCCATGGTTTATGTGAACTGCAGGACACTAATGCATGGTTTATGTAAACTGCAGAAATCTATTCTGTGGTTTAAGTAAACTGAAAGAATATATTCTAGCATATGTTAATTGAGGAAAACTAATCCATGGTTTATGTGAACTGCACAACATTAATCCATGGTTTATGTGACCCACAGAACACTAATTTGTGGTTTATGTAAACTGCAGAACACTAATTCATGTTTTATGTGAACTGCAGAACACTAATGCATGGTTTATGTGAACTGCAGAAAACTAATCTGTGGTTTATGTGCACTGCAGAACACTAATCCATTGTTTATCTGAACTGCAGAACACTAACCCATGGTTTATGTAAACTGCAGAACACTATCCCATGCTTTATGTAAACTGCATAACACTAACCCATGGTTTATGTGACCCACAGAACTCTAATCTGTGGTTTACAGTATGTAAACTGCAGAACACTAACCCATGGTTTATGTAAACTGCAGAAAACTATCCCATGGTTATGTAAACTGCTGACCACTAGCCGTAGTTTAGCTGAACTGCTGAACACTAAACTGTGGTTTATGTAAACTGCAAAACATTAACCCATGGTTTATATGAACTGCAGAACACCTATCCGTGGTTTCTGTGCACTGCAAAACATTAATCTGTGGTGTATGTGAACTGCCGAACACTTAATCCATGGTTTATGTGAACTCCAGAACACTAATACATGGTTTATGTGAACTGCAGAAAACTAATCTGTGGTTAATTCACACTGCAGAACACTAATCCATTGTTTATCCAAACTACAGAACACTAACCCATGGTTTATGTAACCTGAAGAACACTATCCCCATGGTTTATGTAAACTGCTGATCACTAATCCATAGTTCATCTGAACTGCAGAACACTAATCTGTGGTTTATGTAAACTGCAAAACACTAACCCATGGTTCATGTAAACTGCAGAACACTAATACATGGTTTATGTAAACTGCAGAACATTAACCCATGGTTTATGTAAACTGCAAAACAATAATCTGTGGTCTACGTAAACTGCAGAATACTAATCCATTGTTTATGTAAAGTGCAGAACACTAATCCATGATTTAAGTAAACTGCAGAACACTAATCCATGATTTATGTGAACTGCAGAACACTAATCCATGATTTATGTGAACTGCAGAACACTAATCCATGATTTATGTAAACTTCAGAACATTAACCCATGGTTTATGCAAACTGCAGAACACTAGCCCATGGTTTATGTAAACTGCATAACACTAATCCATGGTTTATGTGAACTGTAGCACACTAACCCATGGTTTATGTAAACTGCAAGACAGTAATCTGTGGTCTATGGAAACTGCAGAACATTAATCCATTGTTTACATAAAGTGCAGAACACTAATTCATGATTTACGTAAACTGCAGACCACTAATCTATGATTTATGTGAACTGCAGAACACTAATCCATGGTTTATGTAAACTGCAGTATAATAATGCATGTCTTTTGTGAACTGCAGAACACTAACCCATGGTTTACGTTAACTTCAAAACACTAACCCATGGTTCATGTAAACTGCAGAGCACTAATCCATGGTTTATGTGAACTGTAGAACACTAACCCATGGTTTATGTAAACTGCAAGACAGTAATCTCTGGTTTATGTAAACTGTAGAACACTAATCCTTTGTTTAAATAAACTACAGAACACTAACCCATGGTTTATGTGAACTGGGGGTTTCAGCAGTTGGAGAAATTAAGGGGGCTTAGTAATAAAAGAAAAGCCCTTCTTAGTAAAGAAGGCCCAGTGAAGTAGGGCTGAGATATCTAAGACCAGAATGACCTTTGTAAAGAAAAGGGCTACAAAAGCATTTCAATGAAATTAAGAAAAGCTCAAATGAAAAACAACTATCAAAATAAAGGAGAGAAATAGTTGTGATTCATGGGTTGGCAGGAGAAGGGAGATGAGGACCATACCCTCATTCTTCCATTCCCCTTGCCAACCCAGAAATCATACCAGGGTTACACACATTAAATTGTATAAAAAGGTATTCTTTTCCTGTTGGTCTGCATGGGTGTTATATAGGGCTGGCTGCCCACGGTCTATCTGTTTATATATGGATCATATCTGGTGATATCAGTAATGAAGGAAGGGAATTAACCTCATAGTGAGTCCCCCTATAATAATTAAGTATTTTGTATGATATAGAGGGACTTCTCTTTTATGTGATCTACAGTATATGCTAGAGAATGTTATGCCCAACAGATAATAAACAGCTATACTATGTCATTACAGATATAAAAAGGAAAAGACAGGTACAATAGAGTAAGTACCTGATCACATGACTGTGATGTCATGCCTAAAAATGTATTTAAGCAATCACTAGGGGTTAGCTGGGTATAGGTGGGCCAGTGTGATGCTGGCCATGGACGAAAGAAGGTGTGCAGGTTTTCACACTGTGTTAAGAGCTATTGCTGAGAAGGTGTCTGAAGGAGTGGCTGAAGGAAGCCATTACCTTGCTGTCTGGGTGTGATGACTTAACACCATCATTTTCCTTTCTGTAAATATTTATTTTGATTTTCTGAGCAAATAAAAATTAAAAACGCATGTGTGCATTTTTTTATGCTTTTTCTTCCTGCCTAAAGTGTCAGTTTTATACCCACACCACAGCACTGGTATCAGAAGTGGGATAGCTGGTAATACTGAGGCTGCTTGTGAGGCTCTACCAGTGGGTACTGTAATCAGTACCCAGGCAGATACAAGAAAGGCAAGAGAAGGAGGCCATTCATCTGACAAGAGCAATGGCTGAGAAAACAGAGATAAAAGCCATACCCAGCTTGGAGTTTGGAGTCAGACTGAAATTATCCAGGATGAAGGAGGATGGAGAGGAGGAGGAAGAAGAAGACACTGAAGAAGAAAACTCTAAGATGGAGAGAGACCCAGATGATCCTGGAGACCTGTTGAGAGGCTCTGTCTTAGCTTGAAATGGAACGACAATGAGAAGAGGACAGACAACAGTGGGAGGAGGCTTGACAATGACAAGAGGAGGACTGGCAGTGACAAGATGATAAATGGATGGATACCTTAAGAGCTATCCTGGCCCTGACCCCAGGGCAGCCTGATCGAACAGCACTGAGAGATATTAAATTAACAAAATTGACTGAAATAGATGACATTGAGACATACCTCACTACCTTTGAGCGTATTGCCCCAACCTGTACCTTGCCCTGTGACCAATGGGTGATAAGACTGGTGCCACACCTATCCAGATGGGCCCAATTCATGTATAGCCAGCTGAGTGGCAGGATGCCATCTATGACTGAGTGAAAGAAGAGATTCTCCAGAGGTACAATATGAGTATAGAGACATGTAAGCAATGTTTTTTGTTCTCAGAAAATGACCAGCTGTGGTACACCAAGAAAGACATATGCGCAGCTAAAAGATTACTGCTGTAATCAGTTGCAGCCAGCCTCCAAGACACTAGATCAGATTATGGACCTGATTATTACTGAATAATTTATTCAAGTGTTACCTCAAGACGTACAGGTCTAGGTGAAAGAACACAAGCTGGAATCAGCTGAGAATACCATCAAACTCACTGAGGATTGATTGGCAGCCCAGCTGTCCGGACCTAGAGGACAAGGCTCTTCACCCCAGCCTGTGGATGTGGTAAGACCCTTTAATTTCACACCACATAGACAGACTAATTATGGGAGAAGGGATAAAGGAATAAGGATACCATACTCCAAAGTGATCTATCATGGTTGCCTTGGAAAAGAACACATAGTACGAAATTGTGCCAACAAAATATCCGAGCCCGCCCACCTAGCTTTAGCTAATATTGGATATGTTTCCATGGTGGGGATTGGTCAGCAGCAGACTTTGGGACTGTTAGACTCTGGTATCAGGCAGACTTTAATGTAAGCAGACCTTCTCCCTGTCCTTGAATCTACACAGCCAGATACCACAGCGATCTGTGCTCATGGGGGATATACACCAGTACCACAGTGAAATGGTAGAAATGACTGTTAATGATAAGCAGCACTGCATACCTATTGGACTGCTACATAGACTGCCTGTACCAGTTATCGCAGGGCAGGATTCTTCCAATTTCAATGCATTAATGAACACCCAACAGTCATGTAAAGAACTTGTTACCATTACCACTAGATCCCAAACCAAGCTGGCCCCATTGCCCCAAGTATTTCTTTTCAAAAAGGACTTATTTGCAAGCCTGGGGAAATCAAAGAAAATAAGAAAAGAAAGAAGAAGAGAAAAAAAACTGTGGTTGGACATTCATAAAGAGGGTATTCATGAGGCGATCCAAGGTTAACCCAGCTATGGCATTAAAAAGGGAACAATTGTCAGACAAATCCTTGACCTCTTTTTTCTACAGGTACATCAGGAGATGAAAGCAGACCAGCTGTATTTTGTACTTAAAAATGACATATGGGGGGGGGAGGCACTGTGGAGCCTCAGCTTGGTGGAAGCAAGAAGCTATAGCTCTGTAATTTTTCCATGAAAATACAATAAAAATTACATTTTGGATGCTGTTTTGATTAAATTGGACCTTCAGAATGGATTCCTGACCAACGATTTAGGTAGCATGGGGAATCCAAGGCATAATAAAGTTGCAGGAGGTGCAGAAGGAGGAAAAGGTGCTGGCAGGGCCCAGAACTTGCTGTCCATCCCAGAAGATTCAGCTATGACTCCCTCAGGCACAGGTGAATCTCTTGTAATGACAGTGTTAAAAATGCAAATCTGATTACCTCGGTGGCCAATCTTTCCCAGAAAGTGGACTCCTTCAATAGCCAAGTGTTACTGTTGGAATCTTCAGTGGAGGGTCTAAAGTCTGATTTTATGGAGGTAGCTAAAAAGGTCAAATCTGCCCATGAAGCTACTGCATTGATGACTAAGGAACTGCAACACTTTCGCACAAGGCTTGAAACTATGGATAACCAAATTAGAAGTGCTAACATCCACTTATTAGACTTACCCGAGGGTTTCGAAGAGGATCATCCAATCTTGGCAATCCAGGAGTTTTTAAATGAAAAACTGGTGGCTTCGGGTCAAGACCCAATTACTGGTATACAGAAAATTTATAGAGTTACTCCCTGTGGCTGACAACAGATGGAAGAGCCTAGAACTTTAATGATTGTTACCTCTGGAATCAGGAGAGAGACAGGATTATGGCACTGGCTCATTATGTAGGTCCGTTGATGGTCGAGGACCACCAAATTTACCTCTCCCAGATCTAAGCTATGCAACATGGCAACACCTCAAGAATTTCAATATGATCAGGAGTACTGTGAGAGAGGCCAGTATTGTACATACCATCATTTTTCCAGTTTGCCTCCATATTGTACACGAGGGGAAGGTTTATATATTTGGAGATCCTGTTGAGGATGGAAAATGGTCTGCTAGATTGGTCATGAGGTCCATGAGAACTCCCGAAGAACCTGAAATGAACACTTAAAAGCATTGTGGGAACTGTGCTGAGTGTCTTCTTTTTCATAATTAAAATAATGCCTGAAATAATTCAATAATTAAGCCACGAGCTGGTTTACCCACCTGGTTATTGCTTTTATAATGTAATTTCTAAGGCTCCAAAGTTTAAATATGCTATATCCAACATTTTATTGTTGGGTGCTTTCGTGGGAGGTGGAAAAGTTTTCTGATTTTATTTGCTGAGTTAATTATATTAAGTCCCTTTAAGGCTCCTTGGTCCAAATATATGCTTAGAATGTTTTTTCAAGTTAATTTAAGTATAATGCATGGTGTCATTCGCTCTTTTTGAGCACAGCCTATTTTGGGACTGATGCTGGACATTTCTAATCTTTGGTAAATGCCATGCTGCTCTTGGGCTGATTTAAACAGCAAAAATTCAGGATGTTAAATCTTTTAGTTTTTATCAATTGTAGAAATACCTGATATGTGGTAACTCAATATGGCAAATGCTTATATTTACTTGTATTAGGGACTTGTTCCCAGAAGAAAATGTTATTACGGTCTGTTTGCTATATGCTTACTCAATGATATGTCATTGGAAAATAAATAAAAATAAAGTATATAAAAAAAAAGACATATCGTACTGTATCTGTGTCAGTCCTGCTACCTAATTGTGTGTTGAACAGTCGATGGTTCCTAAAATGTACAGGGACAAGTTGATTCACTTAGCACATGACCTTCCTATGGCTGGTCATGAAGTAAGGGATATAACACTAACTCAGGTATTGTATAAGTTCTTCAGGCCAAGCATCCATGAGGACGTGGCTGAATATTGCCATACTTGTGTTGAGTGCCAGCTTGTGGCCCAAGGGTGTAGAAAAGACTGGGTGCCTATTCGGCCCATCCCTTATGTCTCGACTCCTTTTGAATAAATTACAGTGGACATAGTTGTAGTTGGAGGTGGTATAATGCAGTGGTTTAAGGCTCTGAGCTGCAAATCTTGAGACCAGGGTTTGAATCCCATAGCCCCCACTTGCATACTGTGTGACCCTGAGCAAATTACTTAACTTCCCTGTGCTCCCAGGTTGCACCTGTAAACAAGCTTTCAGCTTAGTGTGCAGCTCCTGGTTAAACAACTGGGGGAAAAAAAAGGAAAAAAAAATAGTTGGGCTCTTAATAATGAGCTCAAAGGGTAATAGATTCATTTTGGTAGTGTGTGATTACACAACCAGGTACCCTGAGGCTATACCCATGCATACTGCAAAAGCTCTTCGGATAGCCAAGGAACTAGCTAAAACGTTTAGTAGTATGGGTATTCCTCAGGAGATTCTCACTGACAGGGATAGTAATTTTACTTACCAGATGTTAAAAGAATTATACAAACTCCTGGGCGTATTAGCAGTAAGAACCTCCCTATATCACCCCCAAACCGACGGCCCAGTGGAACGCTTCAATAAAACATTAAAGAACATGTTGAAGATATACTTACAGGAAGAAGGTCGACACTGGGATAGATTTCTCCCTTACCTCCTGTTCGCTTACAGGGAGGTACCCCAAGCCACTACCGGGTTTTCACTTTTTACCCTGCTTTATGGAAGAAACCCCTGAGGCCCTCTGGATGTTGTGAAGGAGCATTGGGGGAATGTCAGAATGTGGGGCATACAAATATTCTGGATTAAAAGGCCACATTAAGACAAAGACTGGTGAAATTTGTGACTATGGCCCATAAGAATGTGTCTCATAAACAGCAGGAACAGAAAGAGGTGTATGATGAGGGACTTAAAGGGAAATGTTTTGTACCAGGTGAAAAAGTACTGTTGCTCTTGCCGTCCACTGAAAACAAGTTATTGATGAAATGGCAAGGACCCTTTAGTGTTGTAAGACAGACAGGGGTTGTCAGTTATGAAATAGAAATGCCTGGGCGATGACCCATGAAAAGAATATATCATGCCAACTTACTCTGGAAATGGGTAGAGAAGTCGTCCCCCCATCCATCTCTGTTCATACACCCTGAACAGGGTATCACCAAGCTAGATTTTGCATATGGGTGATTAGACCCTCCCCAAAAAAGGGTAGATGTCCAGATTAACTCAGGATTAGATCCCGATCAGAGAGCAGAAATTGAACGACTCCTACACCACTACAGGGATACCTTCACTAATACCCCAGGAAGAGTAAAACGGGTTATTCACAGTATTAAGGTAACACAACCAAAACCAATTCACCAGAAGCCCTACAGGTTGCCTGATAGGATTAGGCAGGAGGTGATTGAGGAGGTGCATAAGATGGAGCAATTGGTGGTTATTGTATCCTCGAGAAGTACCTGGTCCTCCACTGTAGTGATAGTGAACAAAAAAGAGGGAGGTCTACACTTATGTTTAGATTTTTGTAACATGAACACCATTTTCTGCTTTGTTGGGTATCCCATGCCCCATATCGATGATTTACTAGACAAGACAGGAACTGCCCAATACATTAGCACATTGGACTTGACAAAGGGGTATTGGCAAATACTCCTAGCCCTACATGCGCAGGAACTGATCACTTTTTGTACCCCTATTGGTTTGTATCAGTTTACCACCATGCCTTGTGGCCTCCACGGTGCCCCTGCCACATTCCAGAGATATATGGACCATTTAATCAGACCCCACACCCAGTGCTGCATATCTAAATGATGTGGTTATCTTTAGCCCAGACTGGCAGATGCATTTAGTACATCTCAGTGCAGTTATACAGGCTGTTAAGGATGCTGGACTGTCGATGAACCCTTCTAAGTGTGCTATAGCCAGAACAGAGACTAAATATCTAGGGTTTGTTATAGGCCATGGGACAGTGAAGCCCAAGTTAAGTAAGGTGGAGGCAGTTGTCAATAGCCCCATCCCACTACCAAGAGGCATGTCCAGTCATTTCTGTGATTGACTAGCTACTATAGAAGATTTATTCCTGACTTTGCCACTATTGCAACCCCTTTGTCAGAACTGACAAAAAACAAATACCTGAATAAGGTTAAATGGACTCCCGACTGTGAGGAAGCATTCCAGAGTATTAGAGCTATTCTGTTCTCTGCCCCTGTGCTGGTGAGTCCAAATTTCCAATTCCCCCTTGAAGTGCACACGGATGCTTTGGACACGGGTATAGGAGCAGTGCTCTCCCAGCATGACAGAAAGGGAGAACATCCTGTAATTTATATGAGCAGAAAACTCCATGAAAGAGAGAGGAAATGTTTGACAATAGAAAAAGAGGAAATGTTTGACAATAGAAAAAGAGTGCCTAGCCATGAAGTGGGCCACTGAAACCCTGAAGTACTACCTCTGGGGTACAGGATTTACAGTAATAACCACCCATAATCCACTGTGCTGGTTGAACCAGATGAAAGACAAGAACATGTGGATTATGCATTGGTATCTGGCACTACAGTCCTATAGGTTGTCTGTTAAACTCAGAGCTGGGGCACAACATAAAAATGCTGATTTTTTGTCCTGGTATGGGGCAGACAGTATCTGTTTGATATGATAGGGAGTGAATTGAACTATTGTTGCTGTAATATTTTAAATGCTATGATTGTTATACCTCAGGGAATAGAATGGTATAGTAGATGTTGATGCTTCAGGATGTTTATACCATTAATATTTATTAGGGTCCCCGAGGGGAACTTCTGGTGAGGGTGGGCAGAAGTTCTAACCCTTCCAGGGTAGAAGGGTATCTGTCAAGAGTTTGGAATGTTGCCCTCCTGCATAGGGATGTGTGTAACAAGGTGAGCCCTGCACAGTTATATATGTATTGATGGGTACACTCTGAACAAGTACCTGCTTCCCTTAGGAATTCGTTTCCACTCTTGGCTATATCTCTCTTTTTCTTCTCTCTCTCTCTCTCTCTTTTCTTAAATTTTGCTGTTGGGCTGGCCACCCACAACAACTTCTCAACCCCTGTACTGTCCCTTAGTCCAGCCTTTGGATGTCCATGATGGGCATTGCCTGATATAATGTGCCACAAACTGGGGGGCTAGTAATGCTCCTTGCATGGTCCTGGTCGAACCAGCATGTTTCTGAAATGAACACCTTTGCTTTGTGGTCTAGAATTATATATTGAAAATAGCAGTGCTTGTTCAGCCACAAAATGTGGCACAGATATGTGCCCATATAAAAGAATTATTATCGGAGCCAGATGCACTGCACATAGTCCCCGTAGTCACCCACTTCAAAATAGAACCGCTATGTAGAGAAAAGGAGGTGGCAGCTGAAAGACAAAAAATAATGGCCAAAATGAAATGTGAACCCAACGGCTTGGGTTTTCAGCCATTGGAGAAATAAAGGGGTCTTAGCAATAAAAGAAAAACCCTTAGTAATAAGGAAAGCCCACTGAAGTAGAACTGAGATATCTAAGACCAGCGTGGTCTTTGTAAAGAAAAGGGCTACAAAAGTATTTCAATGAAACTAAGAAAAGCTACAATGGAAAACAACTAACAAAATAAGGAATGAAATAGTTGGGATTCCTGAGTTGGTAGGAGAAGGGAGAAGAGGAGCGTGCCCTCATTCTCCCATTCCCTTTGCCAACCTGGAAACCACAGCTGGGCTACACACATTAACATTGTATAAAAAGGTATTCTTTACCTGTTAGTCTGCATGGGTATTATATAGGACTGGCAGCCCACAGTCTGTCTGTTTATATATGAATCATACTTAGTGATGTCAGCAAAGAAGGAAGGGGCCTAACCCCATAAAGAGTCCCCCTACTATAATTAAGTCTTTTGTATGATATAGAGGCACTCCTCTTGTTTGTGATCTACAGTATATGCTAGAAAATGTTATGCCCAACAGATAATAAACAGCCATCCTATGTCATTACAGATATAAAAAGGAAAAGACAGGGAAAACAGATTAAGTACCTGATCACCTAACTGTGATGTCATGCCTAAAAATGTATTTAAGCAATCCACTGGGGGCTAGCTGGAGATAGGTGGGCCAGTGTGCTGCTGGCCATGGATGAAGAAGGTGTGCAGGTTTTCCACTGTGTTAAGAGTTATTACTGAGAAGGTGTCTGAAGGAGAGGCTCAAAGGAAGCCATTACCTGGCTGTTTAGATGTGCTGACTGCATGGTGAAGCCAGGGATCAGAAGGTTGTCCTCACCTCAGGTTATGCCGTTCTGCTCCAGAAGTGTTGCTTGTTGCTGCAGCCAGCTGGTGCTGGTGGATTAGGCTGGCTGAGATATGTCCTGGAGGAGGGAGACTGAACTGGAAGCCAGGCTTTGGATGCTGTGTTTGCCATAGTGCTTGTCAAGGGGGAGTGTTGGGAGTGGGATAATGTATTGGGACCAGCAACCTATACAGAAAGAATGTGACTTGCTTGATGCCAGAACAGAGAGAAACCAGAACAGGTGACAGTGGAGGCTCAGGGATGGTCTCTAGGCTGCCAGAGAAAAACATAAAAACAGGAACTGGTGGACACTCTAGAATGGGCTCTAGATTGCAGGAGATAACATTTGGGATTGGAAACAGGTAGTAATCCTTGGTTTTGAAATGCATGTCTAAATTGCATGGTGGATTTTCTGTATGCACATGTCACTGCCATCATCAGCAGAGCATCAAACAAGTGTCCAGTTTCAGAAGGTTATAATTCATAAATGGGAAATTAAAATGGGAACTACATCTATTGGACAATCTGTTCAGCATTCTCATGTTGTAACAGATCCTGGGGTATCTTCACAGGTCTTTATGGGACAATGTTAGAACTTCTACCTGTGTAATTTCAGTATAAAGTAGACAGGGACCAGCCTTAAAAATATACTGTATTTCAAATAAGCTGCCACTCGCCTAGGTATTACACTTTTTCAAAGTTTTCCATGAGACATCAGAGGATCTGAAGTTTTATTGGCAGCTTTGAGGTTGGGGGAAGAGATGAAGGGGGTAGAGTAGGGTACACAGTGGTTGTGAAGTAAGGGAATTTAAATTTGGGAGGCAGGATGAACCAAATGTTAGTATTCTGCTTCTATGGTGGAAGGCAATCACCTACACATATAATAAATGCTACTTATTTATTTATTTATTAAAAGTGTTGGAGAGTACCACTGAGCTCATTGACAATTCTTCTACATCAAATACATAGTCAAACACACACACACACACACAATACAAGTACAATAAGCAGTTCCAGAGGAAATGCGGTTGAGTCAGGTTCAATGTACTTAAGGCAGAACAATTATATACAGTTCTGAAAAAAATCCATACATATTGTTCCATAAAAAGTCATAGCTTATGTACAGAAAGAAACTGAATAAAACTGCAAAACAGTTACAGTTGCGCTGGACTGCAAAGGCAGACCACAAAGATCTCTTAAACTGTTTAGACTTGGGGACATTCAGCAATGGGGAAGGCAAAGCAGGGGGACGAGGTAGCGAAGGTGGAAATCATGGCAGAGAGACTGAGGGAAGCCCTCAGGTCCCTTAAGATGGAGAAGGCACCAGGGTCAGATAAATTACATCCCAGAGTGCTGAAGGAACTGTCGGATGTCCTGGCGAAACCCGTGGCGGAGCTCTTCAGCATCTCTCTGAGGACAGGGTGGGTGCCCCAGGACTGGAAAGTGGCACATATAGTGCCTATCTACAAGGGGGGATCAAGGGAGGTGGCAGGGAACTACAGGCCCATCAGCCTGACATCAGTGGTGGGCAAGGTGATGGAGGGCATTGTCAAGGAGAGACTAGGGGGGACCTGGAAAAGTTGGGGTGCCTGGACGATAGACAGCATGGATTCATCCTGGGGAAATTGTATCAGACAAATCTTGTGGTGTTCTGTGACTGGGTGATGAGTGCCTTGGACCTGGATAGACCTGTGGACTTCCTCTTTCTTGACTTCAGCAAGGTGTTTGACTCTGTTCCTCATGGGGGCCTGTTGGATAAGCTGGGTGAAATGGGGTTGGGGAACCAGATGATCAGATAGATAGGCAGTTGGCTCCAGGAATGGACCCAGAGGGTCGTGGTTGGTGGGATAGTCTCATACCCAAGGAGGGTCATTAGTGGGGTCCCTCAGGGATCGGTCCTTGGGACCCTCCTGTTCAACGCCTATGTCACTGACATAAGGAAGGGTATCAGGAGTGAGATGAGTCTGTTTGTGGATGACTCAAAACTGGGGGCGGTGGTGGATGGGGAGAAGGGGAGGGTGGCCTTACAGGGGGATCTGGGCTCTGGAAAGGTGGTTTAGAAAGTGGAAGCTGAGGTTCAATGCAGGGAAATGCAAGCTACTGCACCTGGGAGCCAGAAACCCAGGCCAAGTGTACACCCTGGGGGGGGGAATGCTACAAGTCTTGATGGCTGACAGGGACCTGGGGGTGGTGGTGGATGTCAAGATGAACAACTCGGAGACTTGTAGGAGGTCAGCGGCAAAGGCCAACAGGATACTGAGATGCATCACTAGGGGGATCACTTCCAGAAGGAGGGAAGTGATACTCCCACTGTATAACTGCTTGGTGAGGACGCAACTTGAGTACTGCATGCAGTTTTGGAGGCCACATTTAAAGAGAGACATTGAACACCTAGAGAGGGTCCAGAGGAGGGCAATCAAAATGATTTGGGGCTTAGGGGACAGGACCTATGGGGAGAGGCTCAAAGAGCTAAATATGTACACATTGGAAGAGGGAAGGGACCGGGGACATGATAAAGGTCTTCAGGTACATAAAGGGGGGAAATAGGGGAGGAGCAGTCAGGGTGCACTGAAGGAAGGGGGCAACTAGAGGTATGGGTGGAAGCTGGAGGATTCAGGAAGAAAGGAGGTGGTGCGGAGCCATGGAATGCGCTGCCAAGGGGGCTGGTGGAGGCAAAGACGGTGAAGGGGTTCAAGAGGGGGTGGGACAGGTACAGGGGAAGGGTTCTGGAAGAAAAATCCAGTGTAGCGAGAATATCTGGGACTGGGAAGGGAAAAGCCAGAGAGGGAGAGGGGGGCAGCAAGGTCAGCTCCCAGGGTGGGGGCTGACCAATCGAGCAGACACGAAAGACCATTAGGCCTATTTCTGCTGGCATTTTAGTAGGTTAGTAGTAAAGTATCAGGCAATTAATTTAACCCAGTTAGTGGCCTTGACAAGAAACAACTGCTTGCCCAGCTGAGTATGCCAGAAAGGAGGCTTAAGGGCATTCCTGGCCATGTTCTTGGTGTTCCATTGGTTGGAATCGTTGCAGTAGAAATTTGTTAAAGCAGGAGATGTTAGGCCCAAGACTGCCTTTTTGGTTAGCAAGCAAGTCTGGAGCTTTATTCTGCTGGGTAAAGGTAGCCAGTTAGTGAGTGCATAAAGGGTACAATTATGAGTGCGGTAATCTGCACCAAGTGCAAAGTGCCATGTCTTACTTCAGATCAGCTTTACTCTGCTTAGCACCATGTCACAAGCAGTTGCATAGACAGTGAGCCCATAATCTATAGAATGGAGCTGGCCACAATAAGGCATCTAGCATCCCCAGTGAGGTTTTTCCAGTCAGTTACAGTACAGGCTGCTCACTCTTCTGTTAACTATGGCAACCAGATTATCAACATGGGGTGCAAAAGATAAGGTACCATCCAGAGTTACTCCAAGATATTTGAAGGCTTCCACTTGTTCAAGGCTTTGTCCTTGGCCATTGCAGATCACAAAGGGTGTAACTTTCCTCTTCTGTGGAAGACTAGAGAAGAGCATGATCTTTGTTTTTATGTAAGTGAGGACCAGTTTGTTGTTGGAGAACCAACTTTCACATGATTTAAGGTTACTTTAGAGAGCAATGGTAAGGCTGTCAGTGTCAGGGATTTTGGAACAGATGACAAAATCATCAGCACAGAGCAGTATATTGGCTGTCTGACAGGCATTGGGCAGTTAATTTATGAAATGGCCAAATAGGAGTGGGCTCAAGCTGGAGCCATGAGGGACACCATTAGGTACTTACCTAATGTTGGACAAATTGATTGCTCTTCACAAGCTGGGTGTGATTGGTGAGGTAGCTCTGGAACCAGTCAACTGTGTTCTGTGACAAACCCAAGCCAAGGAGTTTGTTAACTAGGAGCTTATGGGTGACCAAGATGAAGGTTTTAGTAAGGTCAAAGGGCCTCATGAACATATGTGGTGTACACCAATAGTGCCGTGTTAGTGCTGCAAAGCTTCCAGAAGCCATGTTGCTGGATACACTGGACAATGTATTGTTCGTTATGTGACAATTTGGTCAGAGACAATTCCCTTGAGGGCCTTGGACAGGAGGGAGAGAACAGAAATGGGTCTGTATTTGACAGGGCTAGTATGGTCTTTGCTTTTGAAAACTGGTGTAACCAGTGCTGATTTCCACTTCTCAGGGAACTGTGAGTAGCACAAGAAACAGTTTAAAACTCTAGAGATGGGCAGTGGAAATTCCTCTACTGCAAGGGCAAGACATTTAACATCAACCAAGTTGCTCCCATACCTAGTTGTGCCAAGTACTCTTCTGATGTATTTTGAGGTGTCTTTGACTGAAGCAGTCTTAAAGTAGAATTTAGGGTACTGTGGTTCAGACCCCACCATCTGGCAGGCTTCAGGATCTTTTTCCCTGCAAGGGATCTGGCCAGGCTTAATGGGGATGACAGAACTGAGGTCAGTAGAAGCTGTGTTGAAGTAATTGGCAATTTCAGAGGGATCAAGGACCTCCTGACCAGCTACCATGAGCATCTGAGGAGTGGTTTTAACTCCCTTGCTAAGGAGCTCTGATATGTTTTCCAAGAATCTTTTGCCATTTATCATGTTTATATGAAGAGGGGGAAGCTGGAGGTAGTAGGGTGTTACAGTCTGAAGTCTTACCACCTTGGCACCTGATCACATCAGAAACTAAGCAGGGTCAGACCTTTTCAGTAGTCAGATGGGAGAGCTCCTATGAATCAGGGGTGTCATGCCAAGAAAATTTCTGCAGGACAAACTATTACAATTTAATCAAGGGAGGACACTAAGTTATACTATTACAGCCCTTCCTCCATTGAAATAGCAATACTTAGATGGAAATTTGGAGGGGAAAATGCTCCCCCCACTTTATGGGCATGAAAGGTTCTGCAGTGACTTTCAGGTGCTGCATAAAATGATCTTGGTAGATCTGTAGAGGGCATTCTTCCCCTGGCTGTAAGTAACCATACCAAGGCCTCTAGCAAGGTGTTTTGGTGACAGTGTGCTGTGGTGAGGTGTTGTCTTTCAGATGTGATGTTAAACTGATGTCTTGTTTGCCCGGTCTATTGGTTGTTTCATGGAAAGTAATGATCTGGCTTTTCCCTTTTTTATGCTTGGATATATTTCAGACTTTTGAGTCTTAAAGCTATGTTTATAGCTAGACTGCTTATCAACAGTGACTAGTTGTATTGTAGATATGCATAGAGTTCTTGGTTTGAAGAGGCATACATACTTCAGATTCCTGGGGCCCAATATTCAAAACTTAGCCCCGGGGCAAAATTAGCACTGCCCAGTATGCTAAATTAGCCCTCATCCAATTGCACACTATATTCAAAGGAATAGCCCAGTTGCAAAACCTTTTGAATATAGCAGGCAAACAAAGCCAGCAAACAAGGCAGAGAGTGCAGTGCAAAAATTGCCCAACAAAGAAGACTGCTGTGAATATCGCAACTGGGCAGTGCGAACTGCACCAACAGCCCAGTGCACACAGGTGGAGTAAGGAAAGATTAAATTATGTGGACAATGTGGGTGCTAGCAAAGAAGTGGTGCACAAGAACTGAAAACAACATTGCAGGCCAAACACTGCATAACCATGCTACGGTTCTGACAGGTTTGCCCGGGACAAACCCGTTAGTCTGGAACTAACACATTTGCCTGGTGAAAACACATTTGCCCGGGCCAAAATGTTGCAATATTCAAAGCTCCTATGTAAATGAGCCTACTTAGGCAATCTGAGGGCAAACAGCCACATTAGCATCTGATTGCAGCCTGCTTTACATGCATTACCATGTAGATTGCCCAGCATTATTTCATGGTGCATTACATTAGAGAAAAAAAAAAACAAAGGGGGAATTTCTTGGCTGGCAAGGGGGGAGGTGAGCATGCCTTAGAAGACAGAGATAATGCAGAGGTACTTAATGAATACTTCTGCTCAGTCTTCACCAAGGTGGATGAGGGTAACAGACCTCCCCTGGATATAAAGGGTGGCTTAAGGCAGAGGGTAGATACAAGCACAGCAAAAGAGGTCCTAGAACGTCCCGCCAGCGCAGCAGTTGAATTTCTGCTTGCGACACCAGTGACCGGGTTCGAGCGAGCCGGGTGACTGGAAACCTGCGAGGTGGGGGAAGGATTGACGTCCTAGACAGCTCTCTTTCTCCGGGGGAGGGAGGACTGGTCCAACACCTGCTGGCTCTAGCGGAAGCTGGGAGTATCACAGGACGTATGGCCCAAAGTTAACTGGGGGAGGAGTGGACGTCGGCGTATGCCACGACGTCACTACGCTGCCCCCAACAGAAAACGGAAAATTGCTCGCTGGTCGCCGGATGACAGCTCTCCATTCCCTGAGTGCCTCCAGTACCTTCCCAGGGCCTTCTGTTCCTCAGCAGCATCCCCGGGCCCTAAGTAGTTTGTGCTGGGGACATCCCCCTCCCCGGTGCCCTTCCCCCTCGGAGGAGGGTGACCTGCCCGGCGAAGGGACACGCCAGGATAGCCCGGGGATCGGCTGCGATCTGAGGAACAGAAGAGGGCTGGGTAAGGGCAGTGGGGCCGGGGGGAACTTGTGGAGCCTGAAGGAGTGGGGGCCAGTGAAGCATGGGAGGCGGAGAAAAAAAAAAAAGTGGTCCTAGAAGAACTCAACAAGCTAAGGGCAGACAAGGCAATGTGAAAAGTCATCTCTAAAAGCAAATAGCATACTTGGATACATTGGGAGGGGCATCACAAGCAGGAGGCAGGAGGTGATACTGCCTCTTTAAAGGTCACTAGTGAGACTGCACCTGGAGTATTGTGTCCATTTCTGGAGACCACACCTGAGAAAGGACATAGACAGGCTGGATATAGTACAGAGAAGAGCGACGAAGATGGTGCAGGGGCTGCATCAGGAGCCGTACTAAATGAGGCTAAAAGAATTCAACTTGCACTCCCTGGAGCAATGCAGAAATAGGGGGGTTATGATAGAAACCTTTATATACCTCAAAGGTATAAACAATGTCCTGGTTCAGGACCTCTTCCAAGTAAGTTGTGGCAGCAAAACTAGGGGCCATGACCTGTGCCTTGGAGGGGGAAGGTTTAAGAGCAATGCAAGGAAATTCTACTTCACTGAACCGGTGATGAATCCATGGAACAGCCTACCACAGATGGTCGTTGAGGCCAAAACAGAGGGAGAATTCAAGAGGGCTTGGGATAGGCAACATGAACCTTTTGAGTATAAAGGACACTAGGAGTGGGTTAGGCTAAAAACAGGGCAGACTAGATGGATCACTAGGTCCCCATCTGCTGTCACATTCTATGTATCTATGTATCTATGTGCACACAGCTCCACCTGTATGTCAGACTGGAACTACAGGTCAGTAGCTGCAGGCTGAGTTTGCACACAGTACCACCTGTATGTCAGCCTAGAACAACAGAGCAGTAGTTGCAGGCTGGGTTTGGGCACAGCAGCACGGATTATTGTGGCTAAGGGGATTAGCACCACAGGAACGGGTGGTTTTGCTACATGCTATAGACATATTGTTGTTCCTACTACAGTGAGTATCAGATGGTACAGTACCATAATAGCTGGTTTTGCAAGGGGACATGGCAATGCCTATGGTGTGTCAGGCAACAATGACTGCTGTTATCCACACAGTGACATGCACAGCTGGCAGGTGTGTTCTGACAGTGGATGCCACAGTCATACTGTCCTGTGACCCACATACGTTGTGCCAGTGGCATGGGATTCCCACACTAACATACACATGGCTGGCCATGTGTGATGGGAAGCCTGGACAGGGGTGCGGAATGTGCCCCTGAGGGGGGACACATACCATCATACAGGCACACTGATGTGAGGAGCATTCCCGTCACTGGCACATGTGCACTGTGTGGATGGCCCCAGCCATGTGGCTGCACCTACTATTCAATTCAGTTCAACTTTATTTATAAAAAGGTGCCTTTCCAAGACTATTCAATGTGCCTGTACAACAATTTAAAATACAACAAATAACTTAGCATTATTAAACACACCTCAGATGTCTAATCAATAAATACAATTAAAAACCTTCATGACCTATAACAATATTTCTCCATCTTAAAAGCAATTTGGAAAGGCCAGACTGAATAAATAGGTTTTCAACGCAGTTTTAAAACTCTCGATGGTCATGCACTCCCTCACCCAATGAGGTAGAGCATTCCACAGGGGAGGGGCCACAAAAGCAAAATAACTGTCCCCAGATGTCTTTAGTTAAACCCTGGGAACCTCTAGCAATCCCTCATCAGTGGAGCGGAGTGAGCAGAGGGGGCAGTAGGGACAAAGGACATCTTGCAAGTATCAGGGTACCTGTTCATGTGGGGCTTTACAGGTCAGTAAACTGAACTTGAAGGTGATCCTCCACTGTACTGGCAGCCAGTGCAGTCCACAGAGCACAGGCGTAATATGGCTAGCTCTTGATGAGTCAGTCAACAGCCTGGCTGCCGCATTTGGCACCAGCTGCAAGTAGCAGATGTCAACCCCCGGTAGCCTAGGTAGAGGGCATTGCAGTAGTCAAGGCAGGAAGTCACAAAAGAGGTGGTGCAGCCTGATCCCTTGTACCCCTCCCCTCCATAACCTCCATTCCATCAGTGCTGCATATGTTTGCTGGATTGTGGTGGTGTACCCCTATGGGGGGGGACTGAAGATGTGTGCTGCATGGACACACTGACAAGGTTTCCACTGGGCACTGGGGCACCCACAAATGCCTGCCAGGGTTGGGACCGGTGCCAGATGATGATGATGTGGGCAGTGCCATCTGTGTGCAGAACTTCTCTTCTACAGCATGTGGAGTGGCCCAGGGTGGCTGTCTGCCCTCTATCTCCTCATTGGCTGCAGTCATCAGGTGCACCATGCTGCTATTGTTGCATAAAGCCTTGTAGGCAGTTGCTGCTGTGTCCATGCCCCCATCCTAGTTTTGCCTGAAGTTAAGACTACCTTTTTATAGGTGGAAATTTGCTCCACGCTACATGTCATGCTAACACACATTGTGCAGTGCTATGGCTTTGAATAGGCCATTGTGCCTGTATGCATGTTCCTGCCCCTCACTTTGCCCCATGCATACATTGTCTTTTAGCACTGGCTCTAACACGTTGCACCAGCACTATTCGGCCTTTTGAATATGGCAATCCGGCGCCATTGCAGTGCAATCCCAACACAAATGGTTTTGCACCCAGCACAATGTTTTGAATATCTGGCCCCTGGTTCCCTGAGGCAGGTTGCTGATATGATGGATTTCCAATTGCTTATGCTGCTTGGACAGAGGTTTTCTTCTCAGCAGCTCATCATGTGAATCATCTTGTAGGTTAAGGATTTGAGGCACAAGGCTACTATGGTATAGAAATGTTTGCCAAACTAATCTTATAATCAGAAGGGAACTAGGGACTCTGTGTAGGAAAACAGGGAACACTAGATGGGCAATAGTTCTATCTGTCATAAACCAGCTATGCATGCACACACTGTCATCTATAATTTATTTGGGCTCTATAAAACACTCATCAACAGGAAATTTCAGTAGTGATACATATTTAAAATAACTTTGAAACTCAGTTAATATTAAAGCAACTTTTAAAATGTCTCGGTGTGCTTTCATAGAAATGTGTGAAATGTTTTAACCACAAACGCTATGCATATTTTCCAGAGTGCCATGAATGTTAGAAACCAGTTTATCAAATTAATGTGATTTTTCTATTAGCCCTAAATGTCTGTGGATGTTTGCACATCATGCTTTCCTTGCTTGATATAACAAGATGGATGCCATCTCCTCTTGTCGTAAAATGGATGCCTGTCTTTACACCTGGATTTTGTTTTTGCATGGTATTTCATAGTGCTTGGCATCACACCTGCTTGGCTCACAGTCAAGAGTCGGGTAAACAGTTGTCCTGTAGGTATATTAGTATCATACTGGTGAATGGCAGAGGCTTCCAACTAGTTAATAATCTAAAGATGACTGATTCTAATCAAAGCATAGTACATAACAAGCAATAATCCACCTCCAAATACTTGCATTTTAAGCACAATCTCTGACAGTCTTATAGTAAAATTAATGTCTTGCACTTTTCATCCTCTTTCCATTCCATTTACTCATGTCACATCAATTAGAAAAATATCTTCCATATAACATGATCATTGCGCAAACATAATTGAATGTATGTGCCAGTAAAATGGTAAAGAGTTTCCGTAGCCCATAAAAACAATAAACAGGGTAATGACAGTGTGTGCATGCATTGCACTGAGAAGATTTCAAAGTACTACATCTTCCTTGCTGTTAAAGACTACAGCTTGAGGAATGCAGCATGGTTCTGATTAGGAGGCAGTATAGTGCAGTGGTTTAAGGCTCTGAGCTACAAATCTGGTGACATCCATCAGACCAGACCTGGGTTTGAATCCCACTTGCATACTGTGTGACCCTGAGCAAGTCACTTAACTTCCCTGTGCTCCCAGGTTGTTCATGTAAAAAAAGCTTTCAGCTTAGTGTGCTACTCCTGGTTAACTAACTAAAATTAAAAAAAAGTAGTTAAAAATGGAGCCAACCTGTTTATTATCTGAGGAGACTGAGTGAACCAGTTCAGATCCCTAACACTACAACATAAGATCTCTTTGTTATCAAGCACAGTATAAAAAGAGATGGCACATTCACTCAAAATAGGCACAGCTTAATTCCAAACCAGAATCCCTTGGCTGCCCATGGTATTTTAAGTTTGTTTTCTATAAATCTAATGGAAAGTGTTCTATTGAAATCCCTGATATTATAAGTGCTTAAAACAAAGGAGTCAATCGCAAGGTACAGTAACCCTGTCCAGAGTATAAAATACCAAAGGTATATCAGAAAGGGCAGCCATTCAGTACTGATTGCTGTTAGGGTGATGCAGGGTGATCCAGAATTTAGTGTACTGTTTTGTCAGGTCCTGGATGTTGAAATCAAAGCAGGAGGCTAAGGCTATTCAGATTTTCTCTTGTTATCCTAACACTGGCATTACTCAAAGTGACCTTCAGTCATGAGCAGCAGTCATAAAGGGATACAGCTATAGGGAATTATGGCAGAGATAATAGGTCAGTTATAATTAAAATCAAATTTTTATTAAACTGAAAAAGGACAATCATAATCTTGCACAGACCAAAACCATCTCTAAATATACATAAACAATATAAATAAATTTACAAAAATGACAGATATTTATTACAATTTAGAACATATACTGTAGGTCACATTTATGCAAAGAGTGTGCCAGGAAACCAGTGGGTATCTATGACTGGGTATTCCAGCCCTTCAGTGTCCACATGAGAAGTCCCACTTGGCCTCTGAGAGCTCCATTTGATCTCTGTGCTGGGGGCAAGCCCTATTTCCCCATTTAAATTGTATTTATTTATTGAAATGTTTCACCAGGAAGCCACACTTGGCAACAAGTTGTTTGTCTCTTGGTGTGACCTGGAGGGTAGGAGAACATGAGAATAGTATACAGCGATTTGGTGCACAATATAGATATACAATTTGATTATGTTCAATATAGTGAGCAGACTATGCAGAAGTACTGAAAAGGGAGAATGCTAGCAAGTATGAACTAGATAGATATGATAGCACAAACATCTTTTGCAAACACTTGGTGAAACATAGCTTTGTAGTCAGAAAATGGCTGAATAGAATACAGGGAGGTTGAACTAGGGCAAAATTGCGAGGACAGATGCAGATAGAACTAAATTTGTAAGGTGTAACAAAAGTGCAAGGTTGACTATCAGTGCATTAAAGATTAGGGGTTAGCCAATAACTACGGCTAGGAAGGGGGAAAGGTGGGTGGGTGTGGGCATATGGGCAGAAAGCAGAGGTGTGGAAAGGGGGGATTTCGAGGAGGGGAATGCAAGGGGTGGAAGAAAAGGGTCTTTCAGGACCTTACCCCTCCAGAATGCTGGGAACCCTGCTTGCACCAGGCAGAGGTCAAGCACAAATAGGAGGGAAGCAGGTTGTAGGCAATGGGAATTAGACCACGTCAGGAAGGAAGAGAGGTGGATGAGAAAGGTCTGCCAGGGCCTGGCCCCTTTAGTATTCAGTGGACATTGCCTACACAAGTCAGAGGTAGAGCACGACAGGAGAGAAGTAGGTTGTAGGCAGCAGAGGTAGAGCATGACAGGAGGGAAGTCTGCAACAGAGTAGGCTTCAGAAGGACCAAGAGAGAGGGAGGTGGGAGAGAAGAGGGGCCAAGACCCAGCCCTTTCAGGAAAGAATGGGGTGGGAGTAGGAGGTGAGGAAGGTGTTTGCCTAGGTTCTGGACCCCTCCAGGACACAGAGAACCCTGCCAGGGACCTAGGTCAAGCAACAGCGAGTGGGTAGTGAGGGTAAAGTGGTGCACAGAGGAGGGAATGTGGGGGTGGGAGTAAGGTGGAAAGGAAGGAATGCTGGGGGGAGGATGTAGGGAGAGGGTTTTGCAAGAAAGAAGTGGGTGTAAAGCTGAAGCAGGCTCATAGGGGAACAAGTTAAGGAGGATTTTAGCAGGAGCAGCAAGCAGAGAGAAAGTTATGTAAGCCAGAGGCAAGGGAGTGGGAGGAGGTGGAGGAGAGTCGTATTTGAGGTCGGATGGAGTTCCAGATTTTGGAGAAGCGATGGGAGAAACCTGATTGACTGATGAGGGTGATATGATGGGGCACTAGCAGGAAGCGAGTATCAAAGGATCTGATGGAGTGGGAGGAAGACAGGGGAGAGAGGGAGTATGAAAGGTAGGAAGGAAGTACACAAAGCCAAAGTTTGGAAGTGAGCTTGGCACAGTGAACTAGGCTTCTGTTAGCAAATGAGGGGAAGGACAGGGCACAGTAAAGGTCACAATGATGGGTTCGAGATGGGACATCAAGAACAAATCAACAGGAGTTGAAAAGAGAGCCCAATCTGGTAAAGGAAGATATGGAAGCAGCACCATAGACTACATCACAGTAGTAATGGTCCAAGAATGGGCACAAACCAGCAAATAAAGGGTTACTCTGAGCTGTCCTCCATGCCTAACAGGTTCCTTGATTGTGCTGATGTGCTATTTGATTAATTAATTGTTGCAAACATAGCTTACTTGATTGCATTATGGATACTAAAGGGAACAGAATGTACATTTCTGTATACCAGCATTTAGGAATGCTAATTGGGAAAACTGCATTGGGGCCTCTTCAGAATGTCTCACTTTGCAAACAAAAGAGGGGATGGAGAGGGTAAAAAGAGAACTGGTCTGATAGACTGTGTGAAGAACAGGATGTTGTCTGCCACATGATTTTTTTAATTCCTTAATTTTTAAACAGTAAACAGTGGGCAAGATTTTCAGTGTCACATTTTTAGTGCAATTACACCCAAAGCATTACAGTAGCCCCTGCTCTGCACAGTATTGCTACCCTTACCTCATTTGTGGCTTGGAAAATACTTTAAGAATCAATTAGATGCAAGTTCCCACCCTGTGCAGGCCACTACACAGCCCCCTGTGTAGATGCCTGGATTAAGCATGATTGAGTGAGAAGGGTGTGTGTGAATGCCATGGAGTTTCCCACCTATGTGGAGGGGACACTCTGTGACTGTTTCAACTACTCTGCATCTGAGGAGGGCAGGTGCTACTTTTGTAGCTCAGGCCCACACGCAAGAACCAGTAAACCTATATATCATTAGAGATGGGCAAAGTGGCCAAAATTTACTCTACCAAGTGATTTGCGGATCAAGGGAAATCCGCAAAGTAATCCGCAATGCGAAGTGGAGTACTTTGCGTTATAACGAGGAACGTGAAGTCCACTGAAAACAAATGACTTTGCAATACTCCACCTTCCCCGACTACTTCTTCACCAATTTTAAGGTGAAGTACATTGAAATCAATGTACTTCGCATCACTTCGCCTTGTTGTTGAGCTCCAAGGGGTATTTTGCAGTGACTCATTGGATTGCAGGTCACATGCTTCAGATTGTTCTGCACAGCCTCAGTTATGTGTAGTGTGTGTGCAGTGGTAGCTGGAGGCAGTTTACTCTCAGAAGAGCTCTGAGATTCAAACCCACTAAATGCCATTCAAAAAGCTTTTTTGAGCCTTTTTTCTCTCTCAAACTTTAGTACATCAATTGTAGGAAACCCTCCTGTGCTCAAATCATTGAGTGGTTACTGTTTGTGTGTGAATTTTTAATGTTAATTTAGAACATTCAGTCTGTTTACTGACAGACACTTGAAGTGTGCTTGGGAGAGGGGCGTATCTGTGGTGGAGTAAGATTAATTGGGAGAAAGGCAGTCTTTCTATTTTGGTTATATTTTTCTTGTATAACTATATTAATGTACACACAGTAATATTTTTACATTCGCTTGCACGCATGCGCAAGAAACGTCTTGGGAGAATGGGACACTTTGGAGGTGTGCCCTTCCCCTGCAATCCCCTGCTCCATTGAGCAGGCATGGCAGTCCTGCACCAATCCGACGCGGTGCTGTGTATGACAGCGGTGGTCTTCTCTTCAAAGAAAACCACCGCTGTCATACAGCACCGCTTCACGCCGCCCCTACTAAATCTTTGCTGCTACGCTGGGAGCCCACCCCAGCATGGCAAATGTCCCCGTCATCTGCCGGCGGGGTGCACAATCCCATTGGCTCCCACAACCCCCAAGCCATCCTTCTGCAGCGTGGCAAAGCGTCCTTTGTCTGCCGATGGGGTTGCCAATCCCGATCGGCTCCTCGGCCCCCAGCCATCCTTCTGCTATGCTGGAGCCCACCTCAGCGTGGCAAGCGTCCCACGTAGTCTTTTTTTTTCCACCTGTAAAGCAAAAATGGTCCACAGTAGCTTCTCCAGTCCCCTCCACAACCGCACCCACCACTTTTCACCCAGCCTGCCCACACCCCTCACTCCATACTTACCTCCGGACTTCGGCGCGATGATCTTCGGTGGACCGGGAACACGTCTGCACTCTTCAAAGCCGACCGCGAACTGAGGAAATGCCGGTAAGCTGTATAATGGGCTAGATAGGGGGGTTTAAACTTTATTGCATATCTCAGGCATTTTTGGAATTTTTGCACCAAATTTTCAACATGGGGTTTTTGGGACCCCTTCTCATGAATGATGTCACTGTCATGGCGTTATTCGGGCCCGAAGGGTGATTTCACAGTCACTGCACGAAATCACCCTTCAGGCCTAAATAACACTATGACAGTGACATCATTCATGAAGGACCCAAAATCCCATGTTGAAAATTGCAAAAATTCAAATCTATTTCTGGCGTGCTTTGCAGTTCCTACGCAGGCTCGTAAGTTTGCAAATTTTCAATATTTTCACTCCAGATTTTCAGCATTGCCATTTTACCACACCTCCTTATGAGCAGCACAGCTGTCATTTTTCACATCCTGCCCAAAATGTGTTTCCGCCCATGTAGCACACAATGCACAGTCGGTGTGCGAAATCAATGTATGGGACACATTAAGAAAATCATGGTGACACTGTTCATTAGCAGAGGTCTTAAAATAGCTATGTTGAAAATTTGGTGAAAAAATTCCTAAAAATGACTGTTTTTCGAGCGTGCGTTGCGCAGTTCCTACGCATGCTCATAAGTCTGCGAATTTTCAATATTTTCACTCCAGATTTTCAACATTGCCATTTTACCACACCTCCTTATGAGCAGTACAGCTGTCATTTTTCACATCCTGCCCAAAACATGTTTCTGCCCATGTAGCGCACAATGCCACAGTCGGTGTGCGAAATCAATGTATGGGACACATTAAGAAAATCTCAGTGACACTGTGCATGAGCAGAGGTCTTAAAATGGCTATGTTGAAAATTTGGTGAAAAAATTCCTAAAAATGACTGTTTTACAAGCGTGCGTTGCACAGTTCCTACGCACGCTCGTAAGTTCGCGAATTTTCAATATTTGCACTCCAATTACTTCTAAATACCTAAACAGCACATAGAAGCAAGCAACATTTGGCATTGACAAATGCTTGTACTTCTTTGTCACTGATTTTTTTAAGCCATGTCCAAGTGCCAAATACCACTGCAAATACCTGCAAGCGAATGTTCGGCATTGACAAATGCTTGTTAATAATATTGACTTGTTTTGCTGATTGTTGTGGTGCAGCAGTGCATAATTTCAATTTGTTTGAAAGATTTGATTATATTATTGAGGTTTTCCATTTTCTGCATATTACTTGTTATGTGTGTATGAGAGTGTGTGTGCGACATGTGCCATCAGATCAGACATGTTTTATTGTGCCACACAATAATTGCAGCAGTGTGAACCTGCTGTTCACCACACCTGCATGATTTTTTTTGTACTGCTTTGTGGTATCTTGGTTGTGGACTGTTACTGCAGTTCACTGACCCCCAACTGGCAAAAGGTATTCTTTTCCAGATTTGGATTTGTAACTTATGAGCACTGGTTAGGTGGTGTTGTGCCTTTGTGTCTGCATCTCTTGAGTGCACAGTACAGTCATAATCTGTCTGTACATTTGCATCTCTTTAGGGCCCAATCTCCATCTGTAACTTAAGTCATAGTTGTTTGTTTGGCTTCCCTTCAGAGTACTGGTGTGATGCATATCTCGGTGTGAACATTTTACTCATTAATGTGCTCTTTTAAGTCAGAGCGATTATCATGAGTCACTCATGATACAAATTTTGTTCTTCATCTTTAGAGTCACGATTCATGAATTACACAACTTTTAAGTTTTTAAGTTGTAAGTTGCATGTAAGCCTGTTTTGTAGTTTCTCTGCTTGTAGCTATTAATATGAGTTTTCAAGTCTGGGAGTTTTGTGAGGTACAGGTCAGGGAAGTACAGCCGTAGGTATTTGCGTACAGTTTATTATCATTATCCATATTACACCACTCACTCATTATGACTCTTACACAACTCATGTTCTTCATCTTCACAGTCACAATTCATGAAAAGTTGCCTGTAAGCCTGTTTTGTAGTATCTGGGTTTGAGCATTGTAGTCATTAATATGAGTTTTCAAGTCTGGGAGTTTTGTGAGGTACAGGACAGGGAAGTACAGCCTTAAGTAATTGCGTACAGTTTATTATCATTAGTCATGTCATACCACTCACTCATTACGACTCTAACACAAATCATATTCTTCATCTTCACGGTCACGATTCGTGAAAAGTTGCATGTAAGCCTGTTTTGTAGTATCTCGGCTTGATCATTGTAGTCATTATTACGAGTTTTCAAGTCTGGGAGTTTTGTGAGGAACAGGTTGGGGAAGTACAGCCATAGGTATTTGTGTACAGTTTATTATCACTAGTCATGTCATACCACTCATTCACTACACTGCTGTCCCCAGACAGTGTAGCTACTCCCACATGAGGTGCGGGGAGGACCAGGCACAGGAGTTGTTGGAGCCAGGGACTGCTGCTGCTGCTGCAGTGAAACTCTCTTTCAAGCATGATTCTCTTCCTGCCTGCCTGAAGCATGTGACCTAGACAGTGTAAGCCAAGTGATGTGTTTGTGCTGCCTGTAAATTCTCACTCCATCTTTAAAGTCGAAGTGAGCAATGCAAAGTCATTATCACCACCACCATCACAAGGCAAAGTGACGAAGTAGCACTTTCAATGGGCACTTCGCATAGCCATAAAGTAATGCGAAGTGGTCTACTTCACATCATCTTTGCTGGAGGAATTTAACTTCACTGCATCTCTACACACAACCCCTTTCTCCTACTACAAGGCACAAGTGAAACTCCCTTTTACACATGAGTTACTGCCTACCTGCCTGAAGCATGTGACCTACACTGTGTGAGCCATGTGATGTGTGTAGGCTGCCTGTGAATTCTCATTCCACCTTAAAGTGAAGTAAGGCAGAGTGAACAACACAAAGTCATAATTACAATGTGAAGTGGCAAAGTGAGGGTTTTAAATGGTCACTTCACATAGCAGAATGGCAACACGAAGAGGCCACCTCGTGTCCACTTCATGGGCAGAATTTAACTTGCTGCATCTCTATATATCATAGAAACATAGAATTTAACAGAAAAAAAACTAAAGGTCCATTGAGTCTGCCCTTATTGTACTACCTTACCACCACCTAACTACTCCACTGGTGGACTGTATCTTTCTCCCCTCAACCCCACCCGAGGAATCATACCTCTCAACCTCTTGCCTCATAAATCAGGGACAAGGCTTAAAAAAATCAGGGACAAAGGACCAAAATCAGGGGCACATCTTCAAAATTAATGATATCCACTCAGAAAGCTGGTAGAATGAGGGGCTTAGTGTAAAATGCATTTTCTAAGGAAGAGCAAGTCTGTAACTTTAATGTTTGACATTATTTTGTGCTTACAATCCCCACTGATTGGTTACAGAAACACAGAAACACAATTTTTAGGAGGGGTAGAGTAAAATTTTGAGCCAAAATCCGGGATGTCCCTGAATATCAGGGACATTTGAGAGGTATATGAGGAACCCTTGCTGCTGCCCTTAGGGACTGTTAGTCCACTTGTCCTGTCCCAAAACTGTTTAAGTTTGTAAAGGGTAGCTACTTTCACCACTTCTGCTGGCAGTCTGGTCCACAGTTCCACCATCCTGTCAATGAAGAAATGCTTCCTCAGATTTATCCTGAATTTGTCCACCACCAACCTTGACTCATGCCCCCTCATGACCGCATCCCTGTTTCTTACAGATAGGTCCTCACTATTTACGTTCTTTATACCCTTGAGAAACATTTCAGTCTTGTCCCCCATTCCTATTTGGCCTCCAGCAAGTACTGTACATGTTTAGGGCTTCCAGCATTTACCCATAACATCTATCCTACTGGTGATCTGCCCATTAACTTGCTCTCTATTTAAACAGAAAATCTCTTTAAGAAGTCATCTGGAGCAGTTTTTGAAATACTAAAACAATATTGATGTCTTTTGTGAAGATTTATTTAGACTATAAATCAAAATGTGTTGTAATGCATTCTGCAGAAAATAATATGTGTGTTTTCAGGATTGTTAATTATATTTTAGGTTTAGATTTATTGTTTTCAGATGTTTTCAAAGTTTCTTCCTAGGCATGAGTATATTTTAATTGATGCTTTAGTAGAGAAGCAGTGACTTGCATGCCACTCTCCCCCTTGTAATTCTGTTAATTGATGGTGTAAGGAAGCTGCCAGTAGCGTCATATCACCAGAGTCAATGTGCACTGGTGGCAGACAGCCACATCAAAAGTAGTTGGTCAAAAAAGAAAGAGAACTGCATAAACCTGACCTGCTGCTGATTTTGATCAATAAAAAGGATGCAGTGGCCATTACATGTCTGCGGGGTTTTCTTCTTCAGCTCACTGGTTATTGCATTTAATAAGCAAAATGGTTATTATCTTCTGGTGTGCAAAAGTTAGAATGATTTGAAATCACTCCAGGGAGAATAATGCCCATGATGAAAATTAAGTATGTTCATGACTACAAGGGGAAGAGAAAGTCAGTAATGGTATTTAGTTTTCAGAATTAAAAAATGTATGTAGAAATGTATTATGTCAACATGCAGTGTGTGGAATCTATCTATCTTTCTATCTGTCTGTCTGTCTGTCTGTCAATCTATCTATACATAGTCAATTCATGATATCTGCACATGCTTGGGACATCCCATTTTTGTGCATACACCCAAAATTGATACAACCATAATTGTACTGAAATTAATGGAGCCATTCAGTAAAATACTTTCTCGCATACTGTTCACTTTTTCCTTTATTGAATATTTCAAACTCACATAAAACATATTAATATAAAAATGTTTCTAAACACTTAGTAATTTAAGCTATTTGTTTTGCCCATGGCTGCTGGCTCTGACCAACAGACAGGCAGAAACTAAATAAAACTTGCCAGTATTTAATCTCTGGCATCACAGGTAGCACCTGTTTAACCGGTGTGATCGACAGTAGTAATGTCTATGAAGCCTCTATCTAAAGGAAACAAGCATTTGTCAATGCTGAATGTTGTCGAGCTGGCATTGGCCTTGGTAGTGCAGTGCGGAAACACATTTTGGGCAGTATGTGAAAAATGACAGCTGTACTGTTCATAAGGAGGTGTAAAGAAATGGCAGTGTTGAAAATGTGGCATCTATTGACCTCAAATCCTTGTACCTGCTTTCATCCTCCTTAGCTCATTCATTCCTTCCATCCTCACCCAAGTCCTTCCTGCACTCTCCTCCTTACCCTTCCCCTGCACGCCTTCATCCTTCCTACCTCCTTTCTTCCTGTTCCTATTGCTCCTCCTCCTCCTCTTTTTACTTCTCTACATTTTTGGCCTAGTGATGGCACTTACTGTATTTCGTACTCTCTGGTTAGTACCTATACTGACTTGTTGGCACTTGTTTATATTTTTTGATTTTTTTTTCTAACTGTTCTGGGTATAAATTTTGTCAGTGTTAACTCTGTAGCTCACTCAGTTGCTAAGTTGTATTTCTACCATCCCTTTGTTTACTTCCTTGTGCTGCGTCACATTGTACTGCTCATGTATTGTTTTCTCTTGCATCCTCCTGAGTCGTGCCTGAAAACAGGCATCTCTATGCCTAGTGCACCAACCCCATCACCAAAAGCAAATAAATAAATAAATAAATATTGCAAATTTGCGAAGCTACAAGGGTGCATGGGAAATGCGGAACGCAGGCTTGTAACACAGTCCTATTACGGACTTTCGGCACCAAAGTTTCAACATAGGCATTTTAGCACCTCTGCTCATGTACAGTGTCACTGTCATTTCTTCACACTGTCCCAAAAAGTGATTTTGCACAGCGATCGCGCTTTTCTGCGCCGGACGTGCGAAAACACATTTCGGGCAGGATATGTAAAATAACAGCTGTACTGTTCATCAAGAGGTGTGGAAAAATGCCAATGATGAAAATCCAGAGTGAAAATATTACAAATGCACAACGTTATGAGTGTGCGTGCAAGCTGCACAACGCAGGCTTGTAACACAGTCATTTTAAGGAGTATCGTCACCAAATTTTCAACATAGGCATTTTAGGACCTCTGCTCTTGAACAGTGTCACTGTCATTTTCATAATCTGCCCTGAACACTGATTTCCCATAGCGACCATGCTATTGTGTGCCGGAAGTCTTTAGATACATTGGGGAAAAATGAAGGGTGAAGGGGCAGATTAGCAGGATTAAAACAGGGGAGGGATGGGTACAAGACCCGGGGGAGCAGGCTGAGGTACTAAATGAGTACTTCACCTCAGTTTTCACCAAGGAAAATGGGGCGCTGCATCATACATGGGAGGAGAAGGTGAAACTGAGGAGGGGGACCCTTACTGATCAAGTGGGTCTGGGAGGGGCATCACTGGTGGGTGGGGGGAAGGCAAAACATGGGGACAAGGTAGCGGAGGTGGAAATCATGGCAGAGAAAGTGAGGGAAGCCCTCAGGTCCCTTAAGATGGGGAAAGCACCAGGGCCAGATAAATTACATCCCAGAGTGCTGAAAGAACTGGCGGGTGTCCTGGTGAAACCCCTGGCAGAGCTCTTCAGCATCTCTCTGAGGACAGGATGGGTGCCCCAGGACTGGAAGGTGGTGCATATAGTGCCTATCCACAAGGGGGGATCAAGGGAGGTGGCAGGGAACTACAGGCACGTCAGCCTGATATCGGTGGTGGGCAAGTTGATGGAAGGCATTGTCAGGGAGAGACTAGGGGGGGACCTGGAAAAGATGGGATGCCTGGATGATAGACAGCATGGATTCATCCCAGGGAAATTGTGTCAGACAAACCTTGTGGAGTTCTATGACTGGGTGATGAGTGCCTTGAACCTGGGCAGACCAGTGGACGTCCTCTTTCTTGACTTCAGCAAGGCATTTCACTCTGTTCCTCATGGAGGCCTGTTGGATAATCAGGGAGAAATGGGGGTGGGGAACCAGATGATCAGATGGATAGGCAATTGGCTCCAGAACCGGACCCAGAGGGTCGTAGTTGGCGGGATAGTCTCATTCTCAAGGAGGGTCATTAGTGGAGTCCCTCAGGGATCAGTCCTTGGGCCCCTCCTGTTCAACACCTACATCTCTGACATAAGGAAGAGTATCAGGAGCGAGATGAGATGAGTCTCTTTGAGGATGACTCAAAACTGGGCCGGTGGTGGATGGGGAAGGTGGCCCTACAGGGGGACCTGGAGGCTCTGGGAAGGTGGTCTAGAAAGTGGAAGCTGAGGTTCAATTCAGGGAAATGCAAGGTACTGCACCTGGGAGCCAGAAACCCAGGCCAAGTGTACACCCTGGGGGGGGGATGCTACAAGTCTCGATGGCAGAGAGGGATCTGGGGGTGGTGGTGGATGTCAAGATGAAAAACTTGGAGACCTGTATGAGGGCAGTGGCAAAGGCCAACAGGATGCTTGGATGCATCACTAGAGGGCTCACCTCCGGAAGGAGGGAAGTGATACTCCCACTGTATAACTGCTTGGTGAGGCCCCACCTCGAGTACAGCGTGCAATTTTGGAGGCCACATTTAAAGAGGGACATTGAACTCCTGGAGAGGGTCCAGAGGAAGGCAAGCAAAATGATTTGGGGCTTGGGGGATAGGACCTATGGGGAGAGGCTCGAAGAGCTAAATATGTACACATTGGAAGAGAGAAGGGACTGGGGGGACATGATAGAAGTCTTCAGGTACATGAAGGGGATAAATAGAGGAGGAGCAGTCAGGGTGCTCCAAGGGAGCAACTAGACGGCATGGGTGGAAGCTGAGGGGGGAGATTCAGGGGAGAAAGCAGGAGGTGCTACTTCACTGAGAGGGTGGTGGAGCCATGGAACGTGCTGCCCAGGGGGTGGTGGAGGCAGAAACGGTGGAGAGGTTCAAGAGGGGGTGGGACAGGTACAGGGGAAGGGTTCTGGAAGCAAAAACCAGTGCAGCAAGAATATCCGGGACTGGGAAGAGAGAAGCCAGAGAGAGAGAGGGGGGCATCAAGGTCAGCTCTCAGGGAGGAGGCTGATCAAACAAGTAGACATGAAAGACCGTTAGGCCTAGTCTGCTGGCATTTTAGTATTTTAGTAAGTGCAGAAACACATTTTGGCCAGGATGTGCAAAATGACAGCTGTACTGTTCACAAGGAGGTGAAGAAAAATGACAATGTTGAAAATCTGACGTGAAAATATTGCGAATTTGTGAAGTTACAATCGTGAGTAGCAACTGCGCAATGCACGCTTGTAACACAGTCATTTTATGGAGTATTGTCACCAAATTTTCAACACAGGCATTTTAGGACCTCTGCTCATGAACAGTGTCACTGTCATGTTTGTAATCTGCCTTGAACAGTGATTTCCCACAGCGACTATGCTATTGTGCGCCGGAGGTGCGAAACACATTTCTGCCAGGATGTGGAAAAATGACAGCTGTACTGTTCACAAGGAGGTGTAGAAAAATGCCAATGCTGAAAATCTGGTGTGAAAATATTGTGAATTTGCAAAGTTACTAGCATGCATAGCATCTGTGCAACACACGCTCGTAAAACAGCTATGTTTTGGATTTTTGCCACCAAATTTGCAACATAGGCTTTTTGAGAGCCCACCTCATGAACACTGCCACTGTCCTTGAGTTATTCGGTCTCGAAAGGTGATTCCGTACAGTGACTATGAAATCACCTTTTGGGACTGATTAATGTCATAACAGTGATAGAATTCATGAGGAGGGGTCCCAAAAAACCCATGTTGAAAATTTGGTGCAATAATTCCAACAAATGCCCGAGATATGCATCAAAGTTGAAAAAACCCTATTTATTCCATTATACAGCTTACCGGCATTTCCTCAGTTTGCAGTCGGCTTTGAAGAGTGCAGACATGTTCCCGGTCCACCGAAGAGCATCACGCTAGACTCTGGAGGTAAGTATGGGGTGAGGGGGGTGTGAGGAGGCAAGGTGCACAGTGGGTGGGTGCGGGCGGTGGGTAGGGAGACTACGAGGGACCGTTTTCTGTTTACAGGTGTAAAAAACAAAAAAAAACATCGCAAATGGTTTTCTTTTGTTACTGGTGTTTTTTTGGGGTAGCAGTAGCTGACGGGGATTGGGCACCCCATCAGCAAATAGGCAGTAGGATGGATACCGATGGGGATTGGGCACCCGTCAGCAAACAACAAAAGCGGGGTGCATGAGCTGAGGGATTGGGCACCCCTCAGCAAGCAAAAGGAGGGGGGGGGCACAGTATGCCAGCGGGAGGGGCTTCTGTTGGCACATAGATGATGAGCAGGGGAAGCCGACCGGGGAATTGGACACCCCAAAGTGAGCAGTTTAGCGGCCACTGTGCCGTAATGTTTGTAGCAGCAAAGCATGTAGGAAGGGTCCACTGCATCTGACGAGCTTTGCTCAGATTGCAGCAGACCTTTCCTTAGATGTGCTCGCTGCATTAACTATGCATGGTGTGGCCCCGGCATGCTGGCTGATTGGGGAATGAGGGACGCACCTACAGCAACCGCACCTCCAAATCTCCACTGCCACAAGATGTTGGCTGCGCAAGCATGCCAACATAAAAAGTGTGCACAAGCTGAGATTTCTTGCACATATAAGCGTGTGTGTGTGTAATATATCTATAATAGACTGACACACGTAGTTTTAAAACATAATATTAAAATATGTACAATTCTGGATACCCAAGTTTATTTTATTTATTTACTTTATTTAAACTTTGTTTACTGGGAAAGGCACATTGAGCCAAGGCTTATTTCCAGGTGTGACCCGGTGGAGTTAGGGTAAGCAGGAAACAGTACAAAGAAAACATTTGTTCTGACCTATAATCTTACCAGTCTTTCAGAGGGCCTGTGATTTCCATATTCCTCTAGAAGGCTCCACCATTCTTTGAGGAGGGTAGGGCCATTTTTCATCCATTATTTGACGTTTCTATGCTTCCACGTATGGATGGTCATTGATTTTCATGATGCCTTTCAGATGGATTCTTGATTTTGTATGCTCTGTGGCATCTGACATTTTAATTCCCCAGCATGGTAGGCAAGAATATATAAATGATCATATCTCCTGACACCCCCACACTCATCTCCCAAAATCCCTGTATGGCCTGATTTGTTTGCATACTTCTGCTATCTAAAAGAGCCCCTTCTTTGTCTTTAAAAATAAATACCTCTGTGTAAAACCTTCAGGTGCTCCTCCATTGCTGAGCTGTAGCAACTGCTAATTCCTGCTTTATGAGTTCTTCTACTATCCCACTACTTGGCAATACTAGCAGCAAATTGATAAAGCAGCATTAGATTCAAATGCAATTTTGTACAGAAATATCTTGCTTAATATATTTTTTTTCATAGAGATGTTATTACAGTACCTATTTGTGAAGGGCAGATTTTTTTTTTTATCTCTACTTTTTTTAATCCTGACCTTTTCTATCCTCCACAGGCAACTACCCAGGTCAGTCACCCCTACTTGCAGGCCTCTTTCTGAATCACTGGCTTGCCTTCAAGGTGGGGCCAATGAGGGGCAGGTCTACCATCTCTGAATTATGCATGAGCAGAGGGTTACAGGAGGCTGCATAGGGCTCTATCAGAAAAAATCACCTCCAGAAACTGGCCACTCAGAAAACTGAAAAAGTCAAAATGTACAAGCAAAAACGCTGACAAAGCTCCAAAAGGAGCAAAACTTTGGGTTGTTCTCCAGTCTTGCTACTTTGCAACTTGCTGTGTATTGCACTTAAATAAAAAGACATTACTGCACTAGAATCTGTTGAGAAGTGTCTGTTATTCAATGGTGAGTCCATCAGCTTGGTTGTCACCCAGGGGACCGAGGCACCAGACTTACCCAGGATTCAGTGCACTCAAGCTAGGAAAAGCAGCTGACCTGAGCTCATCTGGGTTTCCGTAGCTCCCTTCAAGCCTTTCTCAGGGGGCTAGGAGCCCCAAACACACAGGGATGCTGGCCCTTGCTGCTGTGATGCCCCCTCAGGTGGAGACTTCCATCAGTCTCGTTGTTACCCATGGGACTGAGGCACCCAGCTTACATGGGATTTTGTGTAGCCAGGCCAGGTACAGCTGCTGTTCTGATCCCATCTGGACATCCATAGCTCAACTTCAAGCCTTTTCAGAATGGCTAGGAGCCCAAACTCACAGGGATGTGGGTCCTTACTCCCCTGATGCTCCCTAGGTTGAGAGATCTCCCAGGGTGGCCCTGCTGCCAGACCAAATTCAGGCATCTTCCATGCAGACCAGGGAATTTTAAGCCCAGATTTTCTTCCACCTCAGAATGTCATTGATGAGTGTTCCAATATGCACATTTGCACAGAGTTGCATGGTGTGGCACAGAGAGAGCCAATATCCTATCTTCCCCAGCCTTTCCAGTCTGCACTTGTACCTACTGTATGTTCGGCCAGATGGCAGTGCTGCAGTGAATTCCAGCATGAAGTCTCCCCAGAGTAGGAGAGCATCTTCTGTGACACTTAATTCTTTTACCTTCTCACCAACCCTTCTACTGTATGGGTTGTTCCTAAACCCGGGTCATCAGTGTTATGAGCTGCAGCCCTGTTAGTGTGCTGAGAGACTAGCTCAAGAGTTCTTCATTGAATGGACATCTGCAGGTGAATTGGAGGTTTGAGTTAATCCAGTGGTTTAAGAAGGGTGGGAGATGGGAAGGGGGACATTTACATACTGTTGCTCACCAAGTGACATGAGCAGAGGGGTGTGGTGTGGTGAGGGATCATGCACAAACAGTAAACATAACCTGCTTAAAACTGGTGTGGGGTTGCAGGTCAGAAAATAATTTGGTCAGTTCCAAAACTGTGCAGCAATTATTTTTTTTATATATTTTCTTATATCTGGTTAAGAGATACCTGTATAATAAAAAGAAACAAACAAAAAAAAAAACCTTAGAATACCCAGAGACACTTACATCCAGTTTATACTTTATCGAAGAACTCAGGTCTTTTCTGCTGTTGCTAAGGCTTCCCCTCTTAGAGTGAATGAAAATGTCATTACAATATTATCTTTCAATGCTTTCACAAGCAGTCTGTGAAAGCAAAAAGAGAGTGGGGTTTGCTGAATGGCAGTGTGAAATGTTCACAATGCACTTAAGGGCATAATATGACTGAAGATTACATTGGACACAGTTCTAAGTAAATAAAGTATAATATTACCAAAATTCAGAAAGAAATTAAAACAATGTATCAAAAATATTTTTAAACCACCATGTAATTTTACATATCAATACAAAGAAAAATAGTATTGTTACAGTCTGTTCATACAAAAAATAGCATCAGTACAATGCACTTGCTTGTTTTAGCTGTCTCGAAATTAAACATGTTTCAAAAACTTACTAAAGATGGTTTAAAAATAGTGTTCATACATATAGAATACCATCAACACATAAAAACTGTATTGATAGAACTGATTTCTAATGACTGAATGCCAAGCTTTCACAAAAACAAAAATTACTTTTTAAGCCATAATAGTTTGAAAGCTACAAGTTTCAAAAGATAATTTCCTTAAAATAGGATAACTTAGAAACAATTTGGGCTGTAAATTTACTTTTTTAATGAAACCTTGGAGACAGCTAAGTTGATATATTTATTTATAAGCGCGGACCCAAAAGTTTATGATAAATCCATTTATTTCCACATATGTGATAAATTTTAGAACCCAAATTTGTTTCATATATGTGTAATAAACACTTCAGTAAACCCCCCTAGCCAGCACTACTTCTCCACCAGCACTATAGCACTTTCCAGTCTGCCTACAAAACCTCCCCGAGTAACACATCAAACATCATTACTTCCTGTTACAGTTTCAAAATCAATACTGCAGTCTTAAGCTCCACTCCTGTTCCAGCAAGATAAAAGAAATGATTACCTTTCTTTTTTTCACAATACACCCCTACAAACTACCCCTTCAGCTCATAGCTGGTCCTTGACTCCCCCTCTGCATCACATCACAGTATAAATCTGCACATTCAAAAACCTTATTTTTAGGCTCATTTCTCACTCAGTCACCATTTCCAAAAAAATAACCTCTTCTCTCTCATCCTCAATATACAATCCACATTTCTATACCTCATTACACTGTTATGTCCATGGCTGTTAAACCCACCCACCTGCTAACGCCTGATGCCATCTGCCTACCTGCTCCCAGTCTGCCAACTCATGCTGTCCTATACAATTGTGAGCTCCATCTTGGCATCTCTACCTACTTCCAAAAGGAAACTTTCTTTTGAAGCACTTCACATTCCACTCTGTCTACGGCCACATGCTCAAATGTCATCTTGCACACTGCTCATTAGCTCTCTCCTCACATCCTCACAGTCGCACTTGCTCAGTCTACAACAAGTAGCTCTCCTCATAGCCTCATGGTCCCCCTCTTTTGGTCAACAACAGATAGTTGCAAAACTTAAACAGGAAAATGAATTGCAGGATCAACCAGATAAATTAAATCAAGGCAAAACAAGCAGGCTCTGCAGGAAATCTGTGGTTTCTTGCTAAGCGAGATCAGAGCCATCATTTTTTTTGACTGTTCAACCCAGCCACATGAAAAAAGACATTCAATTAAAGTGCACTCTCTCAGTACCATCAAACTGTGTACATAGCAAATATGTTCCCTTGCCTTGCAACCTGCTACCAGGAGGGAAAGTAAGCAGAGCACATCACAAAAAAATCACATCTATTATACAAAATGAAAGAAAAAAACTTAACCAAATAGGGATGTGTGAAAAAAAATTTCTGGGGGCAGAATTTCTGCAAAAGTCCGAATTTCACTTCCGTGAAAGTTCAGAAATCATTTTCGGAATTTTCGTTGAAATTCTGCCTTAAAACTGCAGAATACATATACAAACTGTGGGTTAATTTATTAAACTGTGGGAAAAAGATCTGCAGAAAGGATCACTGCCAGCGGTCAGTTCTGAGGCTTTTTTTATTGCAATTTAATTTATTAATCCACCCCCCACTGATCAGGGGTCCCACTAAATAAATAAATACCTCCAATCCCTTCCTCAGACCCTCCTGGTTTCTAGTGCCCCCACCACACACTGATCATGGCCCCCAAAACATTTTATTTCCCTAATGTCTAGTGGACCTCCTTCCTATCCTGGATTCCTTAATCCACAAAAAAACAGCTGGCAGTCCACTGAATCATCCCCCTCTATTCCCAGTATTCCCTGGTGTCTAGTAGACCTCCCCATCCTTGACCCCTTATAAAACAAATGATACCAATTCCCTGGTGGCTGGTGGACCCCCTACCCTGACAGTTCATACACCACCACCTCACCTCCTCCCCACCTTGCCCCTGAGCAGCACACCAGCACAGCGCTCCTTTCTCCTCCGCTACCAGTGGCCCACTGAATTGTCAGTGAATGACCACATGGCTGTACCAGCAGGCGCTCATTCACGGACAGTTCATTAAACTGTGGATAGAATAAATTCTACAGTTTATATGCATTTTTCCACAGTTCACAAAAAAAGTCAGTGGAACTCGGTGAAAATCCAGGGAAAATCCCAGTTTCGCCAATGGCAAAAGTTCCGAAATGTCCATGAAATTTCTGAAATTTAGCAGAAGTTTCTCAAAAGTGGAATGCACAACTTTCACCCACCCCTATAACCAAATATATGTAGAAATGAAATCCAAATACTGCCTACCTATTGCAAAAAGGAATAGTCAATGGAAAACTCATGGAATAAATTACTTATCTGTACTCCAGTAGTTTGACCTTGGACACCTCACTCGTGGCTTATGCCACTTGTGAGGTTACCCGAGGTCAAACTGCTCTTCTGCAGATAAATCATTTATTCTACTTGTTTCAATTGCATATCCCTTATATGTAATGTTATTAAATCTTCCATACAATGATATACAAACTATAAAATGGTTGAAACATTTTTTATTCCTGTTATTTTGACTCAAACATTTTTATCCTGTTATGTTAATAGCATATTATATTTGCATGTATAGACATGTATCAACATAAGAGAACTGAATACTTGTGATGAACTCATGTTGATTGTACTCCAAGTTTTATTTATTTATTTATTTTTTAATCTTAGGGTTCAAAGCCAAGCATAAACAGTTAAGCATGGTGCTTAATTTTAAGCTGCTGTACCTTTAAGAACACTCAGAATGCTGCATGTTGCCACTTGTTGTACTGTCTGGCAGTACCATGTTATTCCAGGGACAATCTGGGAAACCCCTCAGTCTGAGGCATAATGTCATGGTGTGTAGAAGTTTCCTGTCGCCGAATCAACTGTTTTCTACTTTTATTTTATGTGCAACTAAGTTATTAGCATGGTCCAGCAAGACAGTGTCTGCTGGTACAGCAAGAGAAGGGTGTGGCAGACCTGAAGAGAGGGTAAGGGTCCAAGTGGCAGACCAGCACCAAAATGCCACAGAAGGTAGATAATGCAGCCCTTCTTCTGCCCTGGTTCTATCGCGACTGCCTACACTGGCCCCTTACTGCTAAGTGCATTGCTGGGTACCAAGTCATGATCCCTTGTCTAGTACTTCAATGATCCGGACCACTAAGCACCTGCAAAGCAGCCCTGGCTATGGAAACTCTGCCTCCTGCACCAGTCCTCCTGCAATCCTGCCACAGTACTGCACAAAATAGGTATGTCACTATGCTAGCCCAGCTTTTACTATCAGCTGCAAACAATTAATTTCCTCAACACTGAACATCTCCAGAGCTCCAAAACAACCTGCACCCATGCCACATGCTGCAGCACTTACCTTGTGGCAGAGCAGGCCTGCAGTGAAACATTCCAGCAGTTTTTTGAGATGTCTCCCTGCAAGCTTCAAACTGCTTAATTTTTTCCAGTGCTGATAGCTGTAATTCTATATCTCCCAGTCCCAAAAACATGTCCTGTTCATCCACACATGCTGGCTCCCCTCCAGCAGCAGAGCCAATCAAGCAACTGCATTCATCACTGGGGGCATTTGAATTGTAGTCTGCCAGACTTGGACTGAAGGAGTCAGAGTTTCCGTCTCAGTGCTCTCTCTGCAGTTGACTGTGCTGCAAGGGGTCATGAGGTCAGCTGTTTGTACCCCAGCCCTCCCCCCAACGATCACCGGAGTTTCCCACCAGAGTGGAACTACCTAAAGATTTTTTTGAATTTCCTACAGCAGACTCCCCTCCAGCAGCAGAGCCAATCAAGTGGCTGCTTTCTTTGTTGGAGGTGTTCCTCTCTCTTAGTATTTCAGAGGGGTGCCATATGTGGCCCTCCATGCTTTGGTCCTCATTTGAAGGATCACAGAGCAAAGGATAGCGTCTGCCTCAAGTCAACTGGAGTCAGCTGATAGTCTGCTGGTCGACCTGTCACTGTACTCCTCTCCTTCCATGTCTTCCACCGATAGTACTGTGTAAACATGGACCCTAAAGCGTAAGATTCCTATAACTGCTATAGCGGTCCTAGTTTGCTGATGTAGTCTGCTACACTGAAACTGCCAAGTATAGCAACTAGCATATCACACTATATAGGATAAAGTTACTCAGCAATCTTATCCACTGTATACTGTTGTTGCCTAGCAATTGTGAGTGTAGCCATACTTTTATAAACTCCCATTCCTCCTGAACACAGCCAAAACCCTATCTAGGGTAATCCATTATTGTAAAATAGAACTACTGCATATAGTTTGTTGCCTCCTATGCTAATATAACCAGAAATGTAGATCCTGCCAGTTCTTTTAAGGACCTTACTTTGTTGCTTATACCAAAGTGCCTAGTACCTAAACTATTTGGGCCTGATTCTAGAAGGGTTACACCTGGCATAACAGCAGTTGCACCAAGCAGAATGGCACATGTAGCAACTTACACCAGCAGTTGCGACATGCACGATTCTACAAAGTGGTCTGCGACATGGCGCAGGCCACTTGCACTGAACAGCTGTTACACCGCATAAACCCCCTGCGACATGGCGCTAACGGGTTTACGGCAGCAGTTGCACCCCATTCTAGAAGGGTAGCCACAAAGTGCCCACATCGGGATTCTACAAGAACCCCCAGAGGAGATCCGGCAAGGTAAGTTATACCAGCATTTAGCTGGTATAACTTACAAATGCCACCGGGGGTCCTGTAGATCCCTCGGCTGTCCAGTGGACAGTGCATTCCCTTCCACTATGCCCAGCACACCCGCGGGGCTCCACAGGGCTACCCATATCCCCAGCCCCAAACAGCCTTTGGTAGAATTCCCACAGGGCGGCGCCTGCCATCCCCCACCGTGCCCCAAACTGCGGGTCGCCCGCTGCATATGCGCAATAAGCCAGCCCTGGTAGTCTAGTGCCCCCCAAACTGTACAGTAATAAAATAAAATAAAAATCCCCATTTCTCCGGTAGTCTAGTGCCCCCAACTGTACATCAATAGAATAGTAAATATTCCCATTTCCTGGTAGTCTAGTGCCCCCAACTGTACATCAATAGAACAGTAAATATTCCTGTTTCCCTGGTAGTCTAAGTGCCCCCAGAACTGTACAACAATAGAACAGACAAATATTCCTGTTTCTCTGGTGAGTCTAGTGTCCCCAAACTGTACAATGATGAAATAAACAAAGATTCCTGTTAACCTGGTAATCTAGTGGCCCCACCTCCCCACCCAGCCGTGCCAGCCCACCCAGCACCCCACCCATCCCCAGCCATCGACTGGCACAGCCCACCTCTCACCTCCACAGCCAGCCGCCGACTGAGTGCAGTATGGCGCTACACCGCAAGGCAGCTCAGAAATTAATTTCTAAGAACCCGGGAGGAATCCGGTGATTACATGCTTGTCAGGTAAGCCCCTGTGCGGCATACCTTGCCACATATCGCAAGTCACAGGACTTTGCTGCAGAGACCCATCCCTTCTAGAATAGGGCCTCAGGGTCTATTTGCAGTTGAGGGTGGGCGTGTTATGCCTCAGTGCAACCTGCGCCACCCTTCTAGAATCAGGCCCTTGTATGTTTCTGGAATACTACTGCCTGCAACCTGTTTTGCACTCAACTATTTGCTAAGTATAGTACTATATGATATCTTACACTCTGTGTAAGTTGGGACCATAAAACATAAGATTCCTCTAACTGCTGTAGCAGTATTAGTCCACTGATGTACACCACTATTATTTTCCGCATACCTTAAAGTTGCTACCAACGTCTCTGCCTCACCATCCCTGTATCATTAGTGATTCTACACATGACTGCACCAGCAACCCAATTGGTCTTTACCACTTTCCTATTGTTTGGCCTACTGACTCTGCTACTACCAGTGTGGCAAACTCTCTGCCTATACCCCAGGACCAGGCAGAACATTTCTTATTTTTGCCCCATAGTGAGTTTAGCTACTCCAACCAGCTTATAGCTACCCATAAACCACCTAATCCCATTGCAGTCACTAGTCTAAAACTAAAGTTTCTGGTGGCACCCCTGACCAGAAAGAAATATCTCCTGCCCAATCTAATCTGGCGTAGTGTACAAAAACTGGTTGTACCACAATTTTGCTAAAAGAAATGCCAGTGATGTGACCTAGGCAACTGGGGGGGGATTTATTATTGTCACTCTGGGGGAGGGGGAATGCAACTCGGGGAGGGAAGAAAGTTGGGAGGGGTGGATTTACATGATGTTGAGCGTGACAGGCAAAAAAAAAAAAAGACCTTCTCAGAATCAAGCCCAGGTCTGCTGCATGTAGCAAGCCCATCCACAGGTTGTGACTCTAACCTCTATGCTATGGTGCCAGCATGGGTGGGCAGCACACACTAGCAGACTTAAACTAAATGGCATGAGTGAAAACAACAACATGTACAGTGCTATAACATCCACACTGTTATATCCATGTAGCTGTTTTCACTCACGCTCACTTTCTCAATGCATATTTCACTGCACTCAGATTCCGATGTGATCTTGATGGGATACACAAAAATGTACTCCATTATGGACCATGCTTCTATATCTCTACCTGGCCAATGACATTGAATCCAACCCTGGTCAGGCCAAAAAGGACTTAAAACTGCCCATCTTAATATCTGTAGCCTTCTAGCAAACAAGCCTGACCTAGAGGCCTGGACATCCCACTACTCCACCGACATACTAGGGATCTCTGTATTCTGGCTCAAACCGAGCATCCCAAATTCCCTCTGCAACCTAAACAACTACTCCTTTCTCTGAATTGACGGCCCTTCCTCCAAATGCGGTGGAGGCCTACTGATTTACTACAGGTCCCATCTCAACCTGTCCCTGATTTCTCACCCTGCCGGCACTGGCACTGCCTCCGAAATACTTCATGCCTCACTCACTATTGGTAATGCCAAAAACTCCATATCATATGCGCTTACAACCTCCCAAAATGTGGTATAACTGGATTAACTGCCCTCATTGACTGCATTCTAACCTTGGTCAGCTAAAATGAAATAATTCTCATGGGAGACTTTAACCTTGATTGGCTAAGTACAAACTTCAGGACTTTTGAATTACTCATCAGTAAGGCCTGTCTCTCACAAATTGTTTCAAGCCCTACCCGGACTGTTCCCCCATGAATCATCCTCTTCTCTATTAGACTGGATGCTCACCAACAGGCCTGATAAGATCCAATCCTGTGGCATACTCCCTGACTCCATTAGTGATCATTCCCCCACTTACTGCCTGTGGAAGGTACAAATTCCCAAAATGCCCCCAAAGATCTTAACCATAAGAAATATATCTTGCCTTGACCCCATAACCCTCAGTGCTGAGCTCTCCCTCTTAGACCAGTCCCCAGTCTTAGCCTCCACTGATGTAAATCTTGCCTTGGACATTTTCCAGTCCCACATCTCCATCATCCAAAAAGATGAATTCCCATCACAAAGAGAAGTGTTCAAGGCCCTGCCATCCCCTGGCTAAAAAGTGACCTCCTGTCTTTCTCTATATAAAAAAAGACGTATGCTGGGCCTCCTATGAAGCTTCTTCCAAGCCACAAGTTTAGCTCAACTACCGGGCACTGTGAAACCTTTGCAAAAAGCAACACGCACAGCCAAAAGCTTCTTCTGCAAGGATAAACTCAACACCTCCACTTGCAATCCAGGTAGGTTCTGGGGACATATCAAAGGTCTCCTGGGTGATCCTTTCCACTCCTTGCATAAGAACATGATTATAAATGGAACACACTGCAAGAATCCACTCACTGTTGCTAATGTTTTCAACTCCCAATTCACTGATCTCTCCCCCTTCCCTACTCATACTCCCTCTGTCCAGGACTTCAACCCTGCCACATCCACCCTCACTCACCCCCCATCTGAAAATAGTCACTAGAAAAGAAGTCCAACACCTCATCAACTGCCTCAATCTTGGCACCGCTCCTGGTCCAGATGAAACTGAGTCTAAGCTACTTAAGCTTGGGTCTCAGTTTCTCTCCAGCCCCATAACCCACATGTTCAACCTGTATACAGTACACACTCTGTGACTGACAGCTGTCACTGAGCGCATACTGGATCCCACAGATTTAAAAAAAAGTAACATTTGTGAACACTTAAATTTCACAAGCTTTCATACCTTGTGTTCACATTCCCACTTGTTATTGGCAGCTCCATCTGCTGCTAAGTTAGTCGGTGCAGTCCCATTTCAGCCTGAGCCTCCAAGGATTTACAGCGACACTTGATTTAAGAAAAAAAAAAGAAAAATATTACAACTGGCATGGTTTAGAAACACAGAGTCGAATACGACAGTCTGTGTCCAAACCATCTCGGTGAACTGCTCAGTAAGTGGCCTTACCATGTTTGTTTGACTTTTTCTGTGAACAGCTCTGCTTTGTCCAATCAGGTGGTGCATAGTGGAGCGATGCATGAATATTAATTATGGAACATGCACAAAAACCTTTTGAACGTGCACAACAAGAACATGCACAATAAGTTTTTAGTAGCCACTGATTTTTATACATAATAAGGGAAAACCATATACTATATCTTTATTTATTATCATTATGCTTACTAATGTTTGATATCTGGGCAGCCTTATTACTAAAAAAACATGTATTACTATATTACATTTCTTAGCCATATCCAAAAAGTGTGTTGCAGTCATATCTTTAGTTTTGCAACATTTGTGGTATAGTCTTATTATTCCTATCCAAAAGTTGACTAAAGCAGCAGTTCAAGTTAGCCAACAAAAAAAATTATCCTATTTTTTTTTCTTTTTGCAGTAATGTATTCTTGATCATCTTAGATTCTTCATTCACATATTTTAAATTAAACCAGCTATTTTTAAGGCCATGTTTAATTACAACATTTACAATCTGTGTGTATTTACAATAAAGATGGCAGCCACCAGTGACTTTAAAAGATCTTCTCCCCAGAGGTCACACATTAACTTCTCTCACAGTATTTATAATGCAGATATGTGTGGGTGTCACCAACATATGTTTCAGATGGCACAATATCATCCAGATCTGCTTACATCTATGATGGTGGACTTAGCAAGGGACCAATTACTTTTAAGAACTTCAAAATCCTCTGTCTTGCCTCAGGAATGAAATAAAGCAGAAATAAAATCAGATAGATTGATGTTTTGGGATTGTACTAACTGCCAACCAATTTATTTACATTTCTGTTAATTATTAATGTTGCTTTAATACTTTCACAAAACATATTGGCATCTTGTTCTTTTTCCTTTTGTTGATCGCACAAAAATTGAGCATTAACTTTACTTATACTTTTTGCTTTTTGCCACCTAGCTCTCCTGTTGAACCTCAAATAAAGTCACAATCCTCTTTTTCTGATGTGATAATCATTTCATCAATGAGACACTGCGAGGCCGGCCTAGTGGTGCTGAGTTTTGAGGTGCTTGACACCACACCTCGCGCTACACTGGTGACCCAGTTTGGAAGCAGACTCGGGCCACCGGGGGTCAGTAGAGGAGGAGAGGATTGAGCATCCAGAGGACTGCTCTCCTCTTCTGGGGTGGGTTGCTGGGGATGCCCCACTTCGTAGTGGCTCCTGTTGGAGACCAGAAGCACTACACCAGCTGGGAACGTGAATGGGGAGAGGCGATGGCAGATGTCTCCAGGAGGGGGCAAATATAAAATGAATTTTGTCTTAATATTGCATTTACAGCAGTTTTCCTGGATACTGGAAATCATCATAAATGATGGCCTTTATGGAAACAAACATAATCAGAAAAGAAAACCACAAAACCACAAAAAATATGTACTTTGCATTTATTCCTTAGTTGACAGTAGCCCAGCAAACCAGACTATAAACTACTCATTCTAAATGTACTACATTCTGTATCCCTCTCATTCATAATATTTAACAGATTTCATATAATCCAGTTCTATGCCCCACCCTTTTTACATACATCTTAAGTGGTGCCAAACAATTACATATTCTACTAAATTCCCCAGCAAAATAATCTAGCTAGATTTATGGTTGGAATACAATCCAGATAAGTCCATTCAGGGGTAGCAACTGTATTTCTAAATTTAGAATGTGGAAGTATCTTATAGTTATTATAACTGTCTTAGTTTTTTTTTATTTTTCTTTTATTTGTGCTGACCACAGAGAACTGCTGACTGATCACTCAGTAGAGTGTATCTGGGAGCCAGTGCCTTTTTGGATGCTCTCTTTTTTTTGTCACTTGGAACCAATCCAACAGGCTGTCTTATTTCCAGTTTTAATTCACTCTTATTATATCCTCAATTACTTGTACCAGATTAAAGGCAGCTATTTTATCCTTAATTCCATTGTAAGCCTTAATTAGCCAGTCAGCGCCACATTCCTCTCTATTAATCCTACTTTCTACACTATGTTGTTTATTATAAATTTATTTATTTATTTATTTGCTTTTGGTAACTGAGTGGGTGCACTAGGCATAAGAATGCCTATTTTCAGGCATGACCCGGGAGGATACAAGTTGAAATACATGAGTATACAAATGATGCAGCACATGAGATATATAACACAAGTGAGGGAGAGGGATCACATACAATCAACTTTAGGGTTAGGAGAAACATTGTTCAGCATGATTCAATCAATACAGTTTGGACAGTCAGAGAAATAATAATGCAGAGAAAAAAACGTGAGAAAAACAGGCATTGCGAAAGAAAAGTATATACAACATACAATAAGTGACATTATGTAACCATTGGATTAGGAGAGTAGAAACAGGGAGGAAGCAGTAGGGGGAGAGTGGAGTAAAGCAGAGGAAGAGGGTAAGGGATGAGGAAAGGCATGTAAGTAGGGTTATACGAGAGGTGGAGAAAGGTGTCAGAGGAGTAGTTGCCTAGGGGCATGGAGGGCAGGGAGAAGGATGGTCTAAGGTGGATAAAAGCAAGTGCAGGGGTTAGTAGCAAGTAGATGGTCATGGTGAAGTTTCTTGAAGCTAGAATGGGTGGGAGCATGACATGCAGTTTGAGGTATGGAGTTCCAGTACTTTGGAGCCATGTATGAGAAGGCACGTGCACCCATATTAGTTTTGCATCTAGGGATATGGAGGGTGGCTTGGTCAGTAGATCGGAGCCCATAGCAGAGGGGTTGTGAGTGAAGCAGAAAGGCAAGTGACTGGGGGAGGCCTGATATGGCAATACCATTGATTAGAGAGCCAGGTGGTGTCCCATTTATGGAGGGAGGACTTTGTGGCAGATAGGTAGTTGACTGAGCCATAGACCAGAGCTGGGAGCAGAAAGCCTTGTGCCACAGCTAGTCTAGCAGATGGAGTGAGGGCATAGCTGGTGCGGTAGGCACCTCCTATCCTGGCATTGACAGATTTACAGGTGGTGGTGATGTACAGATCAAAATCCAGAGATTCATCAAGAAAAATGCCTAGATATTTAAAGGAGCTGGCACTAACCAATGGAGAACCATCAGCACAGGATATTTTGAGGGAGTTTCAGCTTGTTTTAAGTCTGGCAGGTGAGCCAAGGAGCATGGAGTGTGTCTTGTTTGTGTTGAGAACAAGGTTATTCTCTGTTAGCCAGGATTGAATACTTGAGAAATCAAAGGCTAGAGAGTGGTTTATGTCTGAGATATTTCTTGCACTGTGGTAAATAACAAGATCATCCATGTAGAGTAGAGATGAACAGGTTGGTGCTAGCAGTGCAAGGTCATTAATGAAGATTGAGAAAAGCAAGGGGCCAAGTATGGAGCCCTGGGGAACGCCAATGTGTATAGATGTGAGGTCAGATATGGCTGAGTTGAAAACTACAGCCTGTTTCCTGTCGACAGAGAGCTATTAAACCACGCCACTACGTCAGCAGAAAAGCTTAGGGAACATAGTTTTGCAAGGAGGAGGGTATGATTGACCAGATCAAATACCTTTGTTAAACCGATGAACACCACACCTGTCAGGAGGCCTGAGTCCATAGAAGCATAGATGTCATTTGTGAGTTTGAGGAGTGCGGTGGATGTGCTGTGGCCTTTGCGGAAGCCATGCTGGGAGCAAGAGAGAAGGTTATGCTTCTGAAGATAATTCATGGATTGGGTTGCCACTAATTTTTCAAAGATTTTGCTAAGCACAGAGAGAATAGCTATAGGTCGGTAATTAGTGATTTCTTTAGGATCACCCTTTTTAGGGATGGGTGTAATTCTAGCTATTTTCCAGATATTAGGAACTGTGCCATGGCAAAGTAATGGATCCATGTCTTTTCATTGCAAAAATTTTGTTGCGGTCATTTACCGCGCGCCAATTTACCTTGCAGTACTGTTCGGTGCTGTTACTCTTCCACGCACGACAGTTTACGCACATATATATCCTGTTAGTGCGCATCCACCTACTGTGCTATTGTGCTACAGACATGCCGCTGGACTATGTGAGGAGTATCCAAGGCAAACCAATGTTGTTGCAAAATGGATATCTGTATAGACTGGAGCGAACATATGGAGAGTAGCAGTATTGGAAGTGTCGGCAGTATGATACCTATAAGTGCCCAGTAAGAGTTCACAAAGTGCAGATGACATTATTAAATACATACAGGAACATAATCATGTTCCTGATGCAGGTGCAACTCTTGCACTACAGTCAGTGAATGAGATGAAAGACAAAGCCAGCTGCTCTCAGGACAGTACCCAGCAGCTCGTAACAAACGCTACTGGTGGACTCAGCCAAGCAGCCTGTACAAAATTGCCATCTGTTGGTAGCCTTGAGCGCACTGCTCAGAGAGCGCGACAAGCAGCAGTGGTCCTACCATCGCAACCTGCATCCCTGTCTGAGTTAGATATTCTAGCTGAGTACTGGAATACTGAGAGAGGGGAGCTATTTCTACAGTATGATTCGGGGAATGATGACATCCATAGATTCTTAATTTTTGCAACCACACGCAACATGCTGTACATGCATTCAACCTCTCACTGGTATGCAGACGGCACCTTCAAATGTACACCAACAATATTCACTCAACTGTACACAATACATGGTGTTAGGCATTCAGCAGTAATCCCATCTGTTTACATACTAATGTCCAACCGAAACACTGAAAGCTATTCAAGGGTATTGCAACAAATAAAAAGGCTATGTCCTGAACTAGCACCCCAGTCTATCATGACAGATTATGAACTGGCAGCAGTAAAAGCGTTTCAGACTGAGTTTCCAACAGCTTGCACTAGAGGTTGTTTTTTTCACCTTTGCCAAGCCATATGGAGGAAAGTACAGGAAAGCACAGTAATACACAAAAATTATATTGTTGATGCGGACTATGCATTGCAAATCCAAATGTTTCCAGTACTTGTATACGTTCCACCAGCTGATGTTATTGAAGCATTTGAACAATTCAGACTAACCACATTTTATACGACTAATGACGACCAACTAGCCCCCTCAGTAGATTATTTCGAGGACATCTGGATAGGGAGGCCAGTTGGTCGTCGTGGTCGTAGACGACCACATTTTTCTATTGAATTTTGGAACTGCAACTCAGATGTGACTGCGGGACTACCTCGCACTATAAACTCAGTTGAAGGATGGCACAGAAGCTTTAATAGTCTTCTTGGTGCCTGCCACCCAACAATTTGGAAATTTGTTAATGCACTGAAGGTTGAACAGAACCTAAACGAACTGCGTATGGAGCAATACCTTGCTGGCATCGAACCTCCTGCACCCAGAAAAAAATACAGGGACACCGCTCAAAGGATTGTGAAGGTAGTTGAATCATACTGCGAAACAGAATGGATGGACTATTTACGGGCAATTGCTCATAACTTCCAATTGCAAGTATAAGACATAAGAATTAACCCGAAATTCTTTTAAGTGAGAACACAATAAAGATTTACCTTTTAAATTTTGATGGAGTACGGTGGCTAAATGAGCTGACTTGCTTGCTTGTGGACAGAATTAACTGATTTCATTGGTGTACAGCAACATGAATTGATTGGTGGGCACTGTACTGACGAATCACTCAGCACACAGCATACAGACACACAGACACGGAGATTCAGGAAATCAAAATCAAATCTCTACATGAGGAAAAAAGGTAGGACAAACTGTCTTAATTTTGTCACAGTATATGTTGATCTGGCTAGCAATCTGTGCGTGTGTCACTCCCCACAAAATAATAACTCTCTCTGCCTGTCACACTGACACTGGGTGCTGCTTTTTCAAATGTCAATTGCTCTGAGCATCATCAAGGGATGAGGCCCACAATATGGGTGAAGGGGGAATACAGTGCTGAAAGACAGTCCTATAAGAGAAACAACGATGCTGCTCTTAGAAACAACAGTGCAGCAATGAGTCGGGGGTTGTATGCAATGGCAACTGTGCTGTAGCCGAGCTGTCTCTCGTATCCAGAGCACCCGCACTGTACCCTTTCTCTCTCTCCCTCTCTCTCAGCCACGGAGGGAAACCAGCACACAATCTGTCACTCGCTCCTGTACAGCACTCTATCTCTGACTCGCTCTCCACTGTCGGTTTTCCACTCCTGCCGGCACACACAAAGAGACAGAAAATGACCAAACGGAGAAGAAGCAGGAACAAAGATTCTCTCTTTCTTGGGGGGGGGGGGTTGTACACAGGAGATGGGCTGACAAGTCACAGCCACTCGGATCTAGCTTGACTGGTAACATATGAACATGAGCTACTGGGTGAATGAGGAACAGCGATTAAATGTAGCACACGATGATGTAAATTGTGATGTACTGTTTATGCCGAATTGTTTGCGATAAAATGTTTACGATGAAATGACGTGATACCCAAAGTGATAGATTAAAGATTGTTGTTAGTGGGAGGCTATGAGAGGAGCAGCAGCTTTCAGGATCCTAGGTTCAAACCATCAGAACCTGACCTGGTGCAGTCAGAGATTGAGAGTAGCAGCTTTAGAACTTCACTTCTTGTGATGGTCCAGAATCTAAATGGAGGATGCATGATTAGAGGTACCGCATCCCGGGGGGGGGGGAAGCAGAGTGTCCGGAGGGGAAGGAATCCAGGTAGCTAGATAGGTCAGAGAAATGGCAATTGAAGGAGTTGGCAATTGTCACTGGATTATTGCAGTGAATGCCATTTAGCAGCATATCACTTGCAGTAGCCATATGATTAGCTCCAAGAAGGGGTTTTATTTATTTTATTTATTTATTTAGTTTTTGTTGACCAGGTAAGTGCACTAGACAAATCCTGCCTATTTTCAGGCACGACCCGGGGGAGGGGGATACAGATGAATGCCAACTGACCTTGAACCAGATTAAGCTGTTGGTGGTATTTTTTTAGTGAATGAGGGAAATTTGGTCAGGACACCGGGGAAATTCCCCTACTCTTTTTGATAAGTGCCATGGGATCTTTAACATCCACCTGAACTACCACCAATCCAGGCAGATGGGACCTCGGTTTAACGTCTCATCCGAAAGACGAATTTTTTTTAATGGTCGACCAGAATTTCTTGGAGTCATCTGCAGCTTTTGTTAGTAGGTCTTTGCAGAAAGAGCTTTTTGCTAATCTAATGTTCCTTTTGCAGGTGTTTCTCAGTAACCTGTAGTCATTATAGTTGGACTGAAACCCTGAGGCCTTGAAACACCTCCAAGTTTTGTCCCTAGCCCTAATTTGCATGAGGAGGTCTTTAGTTAAACATTTTGTTTGAGTTCCAAGAATATGACGTGTGATGCGGGGAGCATGGGTGTCTCTGAGAAGACCAAACCAGGCCAGGAAGTAGTCTAGGACTGTCTGGGCATTAGCTAATGTGTAGATGGGTGACCAGTCTATCATGGAGAGATCATGCACAAACTGAGTTAAGTTAGAATTGGCCAGATTGCAGAAAGTGATAAGTTTTGGAGGAGGAGAAGGTCTACTAGTGGGGCGCCAAATACAGTAGATTGGGGTGTGATCACTTATTGCATCTGCAAGGGTACCAGCACAGACTATACTGTCAGGGTGGTTTGTAAGGGCCCAGTTGATAAGTGTACTGGACCTGGGGGGTGGGGGGCATGACCTAGTAGGATCTGTGATTAGTTGGTGAAGGTTGTGGCCTTGTACCACTGTGTGAGAGGACAGGTTGGATTTACCAGTCCAGTTCAGGTTTAAGTCCCCCAATATAAGGACTTCATTACGGCCAATGGTATTGTCCACTTGGGAGAGGAGTTCCTCAAGACCAGTGATACCACCACCAGGAGGGTTATAGGAGCAGACTATGTGTAATTTTTTGAGCCAAGTTGTAGGGTTGCATGAATCACTTCACAGTGCGAGAGAATGGGTAAGATATTATGAGATGGTAACAGATAAGATTTATAGAAGATAGCAGTACCACCTCCACACTTTGATGAGGGCCTAGCTTCCCTGATTAGGTTGTAATTTGGTATCAAGCAGAGGCAACCAGGAGTGGAGGGTTTTAGCCATGTTTGGATAGGCAAAGGATATCAGGGTTATATTGAACAACCCACACCTCAAGTTCCGTTAAATTATGAGGAAGGCTCCTAATATTCAGGTGAACAATGTGGAGGCCATTGGTGTCCCTCCAGATTGTATCACAGTGGGGTAAGTAGCTTTCAGGCCCTGGGGTTAGTTCAATATCCCCAGCTAACATTAAGGCTTGAAGTAGCAGGTACCACAGTTTACAGTGGATGAAAGGGGCAAACAGGGTGTGTTTGTAAAGCGTGGATTTATGCAGGGTGTAGGTTAAGTGGTAGATGAACTTATAATGGACAAATAGTGGTGAGGTGTCTAGGGGCATGTGAGATAGCATAAGCATGTTTGAGAGCTTAGAGCTCTCAGGATAGGTGTAGTGAAGGTTTAAGGGAGGTGGCCAGTATAGTAAAGGGAGCCGGGGGTAGCAAAAGTAAAACCTAGCATGAAAATTACACAAGGATTTATAGTCATGTTGTTGTTTACTAAGAAGGCCATTTGTATGTTGGGTATGTAGGAGGTTGGGCTAGACTTAATTACAATAATGTTAGATCTGGTTACAGGATTTAGGCAGAAACACACTCTTCAGGGTTTATTTGCAGGGTTGTGTTTGAGGAAGCAGAAATGGTTTTGAGACAATTATTTGGATGCCCTCTAGTGGTAAAGAAATATTGCCTGCTTATGGGAAAGTGAGGAGATCGTTAATTTTCTACTGCGTGTGTAGCCTATGGCTTGCGCTATATAACTGATGCCAGCTAAGGGTGGGAGTGGTCGCATAGCAGCTGCGGGAACTACAGAGAGCTGAAAGTGTAGTCAGCTAAGAGTTGGAGCAGCGCTGCTGCCCGGAGGCTGAGAAAAATGGTCAGAGCACTTGAGGTAGGAGCTCAGGAGATCCCCAACTATTTTCAACCAAGTTAGAATTTTTCAGCCATGAGCCATATTTGTGGGCCCCCAAGGACAATAGTCCACTGGATAGACTGTGCAGCTTTTAATTTACAGGCAGTTTAAATTTTCAGTCAGTAGCTTTTAATTTACAGGCAGGGCTGGTTCTCTTGATAGCGCAGCACTCAGAGAGAGCAGTTTCTAAGTTAGGCAGCCTCGGGGAGCACACTGAGCAGCTATAAATTAATTTTGCCCAGTGAGTAAGAAACCCACAAATATACTAGCTGCTACTCTTGATTTTGCTGCCTCCTCAGACAAGTTAGCTATTAAACAGCCTCGGGGAAAAAATTAAACATGTAGTTTGGGTTACCAGGAGTTAATTTAAATCTGTGTAATTAAGTTAAAATTGTTAAAATTGTCCCAGTCTTGCATTAAATTTGCCCTAGTTACAATACATGGCTTTAGGATAGTTAGCAGCAGGAATTGAGGAAATAAAGTGCAAACAGAAAAAGGCACCAGATTTGAAATTCAAGGGCTGAAGCCATCCGTTGTACCTGGTGGATTTCTCGGTGGATGGTCCCACAGCAGCTCCGTGGGCAGAAAGCCCCTGGGGTTTGGGGGGGGCTGGTGGATTTCTCAGTGGGCAGTCCCTCAGCAGCTCCATGGGAAGAAAACCCCTGGGGTTTGGGGGGGCTGGTGGATTTCTCAGCAAGTGATCCCACAGCAGCTCCTTGGGCAGAAAGACCCTGGGGTTTGGGGGGGGCTGGTGGATTTCTTGGCGGACAGTCCCACAGCAGCTCCATGGGAAGAAAACCCCTGGGGTTTTGGGGGGGGGCTGGTGGATTTCTTGGTGGGCTGTCCCACAGCTGCTTCGTGGGCAGAAAGCCCCACAATGAGCTTCCATCACCCTGTTTACCAGTTCTATCTTTTCTTGATAAAGAATATTAATCTTACTGCAACTGTTTTTCGTTGTTAACAGGTCTTAGTAAGTACAGTTACTTTAGTGTTCAGCTGGTTCACATAAGAACAGAACTCTATTAAAGTTTGGTAACAAATTATCCATTTATTTTGAAACAAGATGACATCCTAAAATATCTCTAAAGAGCATCATGTTTGCTCCTTTATGGGCTGCATTTTTGGAAGATATTCCTAATTTGAAAATGAGATTCTAAAGAATCTGCCCCAGATGGGAATGCCTGCAATTACTGACTATGTTCAAGAGGAATTGTTTTAAAGTGTGACTTTCATACAAGAACAAACTTTTTATTTCTGTCTGAATTTTTAGTAAGTAAAACTTCTATTCCCTGAGGCTCAGGTAGCTCTGCAAAAGTCAGAACAGTGCAAGCATAAAACAATTTCAGATAAAAACGGCTTACATAACTTCCTATATAAATAATTTAATAAATAGAACACATAAAATATAGTTGAAATAGTGATTTCCAGTCTGAAAAGAAAGAAAAGAGAAGGGATAGTAAGGATAGTAGAAGGGGACAGGATCATCGAAGATGATAGGCTGAGAGCTACTGCTCTAAACAGCTTCTTCTGCTCAGTATTCACCAGGGAGGATACTAGATCCCTTCCTGAAAGTAGCCTCAAAGCATCCAAGGAGGGTATCCCTCTAATAGAATTGCCAGTAATTACCACTGACAGGGTCAAAGAAGCAATAGCACATCTGAAGGTGGACAAGGCACCAGGGTCTGATGGGCTGCACCCTAGAGTGTTAAGGGAAGCAGAGGAACTGGCTGACCCCTTGGCATGTTTGTTTAACCAGTCACTACAAATGGGTGAGGTGCTAGGTTAGTGGAGAAGGGCAGATGTGGTGCCACTCTATAAGGGAGGGAGCAGGGAGTTAGCTGGTAATTAGAGACCAGTTAGTGTCACATCTATTGCAGGGGAAATTGATGGAAACCCTGATCAAGCAGGACTTCATGGAATACCAAGAAGGGAACTGTCATTAGGATGGCAAACAACATGGGTTTGTGGTAGGTACATCATGCCAGATGAACCTCATCACATTTTTTGACTGGGCAACTAAAGAACTGGATGCAGGCCATTCAGTGGATCTCCTCTACTTTGATTTTAGCAAGGCCTTTGACTCGGTGCTGCATAAATGCCTGTTGAGGAAGTTGAAGGACCTATGCACTATGGAGATCATTGTCAGGTGGGTAGGAAATTGGCTCAAGATAGACGTAAGAGACAAAGAACCCCAATACGCAAGCACTGACGCAAGGGTTACCCCAAAGGGCATTGGACAGGAAGCCAAGTTTCAAAGAAATACAAAATCACATATACCCCCATAATGCAACGCATCATGGGCTGTATATGCAAATCATCCAAAATATTATGCTGGTTCAACTTTAAGTAGAAATGCATGGTGCTGAAAGGCCTCTCACACAGTCTGAAAAGGGTGCCAACAGAAGACACAGACATGTGCTTCGTCCTACCAGGAGTCATCAGTGTACCTCATCTGTATAACACCCAAGTGGAATGAACCAGCTACCCTAAGTTGGTCTATCAAATTTGGGTTGTGCTGAGCCCAATAAAAACAAAAAACAAGCTAAAAGACAAAGAACCCCAGTACGCAAGCACTGAGGCAAGGGATACACCAAAGGGCATTGGCCGGGAAGCCAAGTTTCAAAGAAATACAAAATCACATATACCCCCATAATGCAAAGCATCATGGGCTGTATATGCAAGTCACAAAAAAAATTATGCTGGCTCAACTTTAAGCAGAAATGCATGGTGCCAGTAGTCGTAAGAGAGTAGTGTTAAACGGGATAAAGTCATCTGAAAGAGAGGTGACAAGCAGAGTGCCACGGGGACTGGTCTTGGGCCTGATCCTATTTAATGTGTTCATTAGTGACATCAGAGAAGGAATACAAGGCAAGCTTGTCCTTTTCACAGATGACATAAAACTCAGGGGGAGGGTTGACAGCACAGAAGCAGCTAGGGACCTACAAAAGACCTACTCAAACTAGAAAGATAGTCTAATGTCTGGCACCTGAAGTTTAATGCAAAGAAGTGCAAAGTGATGCATCTGGGTAAGGGAACCCCTAAGGCAGAATATTACTTCAGTGCGGTCAAGCTTAGTATCTCATGAGAAGAGGGGGACCTGGAGGTCATCATATGTGACACTCTCAAACAATTGAGCCAGTGTAACAAAGCATATAGCAAGGAAAATAAAAGGTTGGGGTGCGTACGAAGGGGATTCAACAGCAGGAGAAAAGAAGTAATTCTCCCCCTATATAGGTCCTTAATGAGGCCTCGCCTTGAGTACTTTGTCCAGTTTTTGAGCCCCCACCTTAGGAAGGACAGGGATAGGCTGGAAAACATGCAGAGAAGGGTGACAAAAATGATTCAAGGACTCCAAGAGCTCTCGTACGAGGAGCGCCATAAGTCACTTAACGTACTCATTTGAGAGAAGGAGGAAGAGAGGGGACATGACTGAGACTTTCAAATTCATGAAAGTTTAAATAGGGTACCCTACACAGAACTATTCAACAGGTAGAGGACGCAACCACTAGAGGTCACAAAAGGAAACTGCAGGGAAGGAACTTCAGGAGGGAGCTAAGAAAGCACTACTTTATAGAAAAGGCGGTGGAAACATGGAATGGCCCTCCTACAGATGTGGTGGGAGCTATGACGATAGCAGTTTCCAAGTGTAACTTGTAGGCAAGGCAAGGCAAGGCAATTTTATTTATAAGGTGCCCAATCCCAGATGCTCTGGGCACCGAACGTAAACGAGGATAAACAAGTTATAAAAACATAACAAAACCTTATTAAAGAATGTAACAAAATTTAAAATACAACAAAATAGAGGATTCCAGATGTCAATCATCAAGGGGCTGTCCAAAGCTAAAGATGGTATCAGCAGTCAAAGACCAGGCAGAAGAGGTGGGCCTTTAGCCGCTCCTTAAACACCTCAATCGAAGGAGCCTTCCAGACTGCAGATGGAAGCGAGTTATACAGGGTTGGCCCAGAGACACCAAAAGCATGATCTCCCAAGGTCTTAAGCCAAACCCTGGGAATGTCCAGGAGGCCCCTTGATGAGGAGTGGAGGGAGTGAGCCAAGGACTCCAGTGTCAGAAGCTCAGACAGGTAACCAAGACCCAGCCCATATAGGGCCTTAAAGGTGAGAACACCCACCTTGAAAAGGACCCTCCACCTGACCGGCAGCCAGGGAAGAGGACACAGAACCGGAGTCACATGACTGGACCTCAAAAGACCAGTCAGTAACCAGGCCTCTGCATTCTGCACTAACTGCAGCCTGTGGAGTGTCCTTCCCATGACCCTGAAGTACAGAGCTTTACAGTAGTCGAGCCTGGAAGTCACAAAGGCATGTACTAGTTTTGGCAGGTCCTCTGTCAGAATGAGGGACTTAATCTGGACAATGTTCCGCAAGTGGTAAAAACAACTGCTGACTACAGCTGACACCAAATCTTTAAAAGGTCAATCTGCAACCAAGGATCCTGGGCAGATTTCGGACCCTCAGAGAAACCACCAATGGAGTAGACCCTAGAACAAGTCCAGAGACAGTCCCCGGTGGCAACCAATCACACCCGTGACCAGGCTCAATCACCAGCACCATAGTCTTAGTCGGATTGAGTATCAGCCAGCTGGAAGCCATCCAGTCATTGATTTTAGCCAGACAGTTCTTAAGCACATCAACCGCTCCCAATGTTCCGGGTGCAAAAGTCAAATACAATTAGGTATCATCTGTATAGCAGTGAAACTCCACCCTGTATTGTCAAATGATCTCACCTAGGGGCAGCATGTACACTGCAAACAACACTGGTGACAAGATCGAACCCTGAGGTACTCCACAAGACAGAGGCATTGGTGAGGAGGAGAAATTCCCCATCACTACCCGCTGCACTCTGTACCAAAAGATAGGACTTCAACCATATGATGATGGTACCGGTTAGTCCAAAAAACTCACAGAGTCGATCAAGAAGCAAAACATGATCCACAATGTCAAAAGCTGAAGAGAGAGAGAGATCGAGAAGCACAAGAACTGACCTGTCTCCTCTATCTCTAGCCCTAAGCAGATCATTATGCACTCTCACTAGAGCAGTTTCAGTGGTGTGTCTGGCCCAAAAACCCAGCTCGAATGGCTCATAGACATCCAAGTACACCAGGCGATCCTCAAACTGATGTGCCACCAGTTTCTCAACAACCTTGCTCAAAAACATCAGGTTGGAGATCGGGTGGCAATTTGCCAGCACGTCTGAGTCAAGAGAAGATTTCTTTAGGAGGGGCTTCACCAGTGCTTCTTTCAAAGCAGCTGGGAAGACCCCCTCCACCACTGAGCACCTGGCAATCCTGGCGAACACTGGGCCAACGGCATCGACACATCTAATTCAGAAGCACGTCGGTGCCAGGTCCAGTTCACAAAAGGTGTGCTTCAGCTCCAAGATCACCTTAGTTACTCCAGACACTTCCACTGGCCTAAACTTCTCCCAGGCAGACTGAGTGCCTCTGAAACTCCCAACTTGACCACTGCGAGGCACAAGCCTCTCTGGCAGAATCCCCGACTGGATGGTAGACACTCTGTCAGAAAAAAACAGAGCAAACTCTTCACATAAAGTGGATAAAAAAGCTTTTTTTGGCCAGCAACAGGCAGGATATGAAAGTCTGTCCACAGTCCAAAACAGCTGAGATGGTCTGTTTCTCCCCACAGCAATATCCCTGGACAGAAATACTGCCTTCTTACGGGAAATTGCCCCCGGCACTCAACATAGTGAGAATGCAGGACCAGCCTGTCAGCCTTCAGCTGGGTCTTCCACCAGCAATGCTTCACTTCTGACCCCTGATCTTCATCACCTTGAGATCCCCATCAAACCAAGGGGATCTCACGTGAGAAGATCTGGTTCATATACAGACCAGTGCGATGACATCTAGAGCATCAGTAACCACCTTATTATAGGTTGCCACTGCCTCTCCAGTGCCAATCTTACATGCTGCATCAATCCTAGATAGGTCAGCTAACGCAAATAGTTCCTCTGGGTCAACACCATTTAAGGAGCAATAGCTGACCATCTCCACAAAGGAAGGACTTTCGGGGGGGGGGCCCCAAAGCTGAACTCTATGGTGCAGTGATCAGACCAAATGACCTAATCAGTCCTGAGGTTGTCAGTCTCAAGACCCAGCTGGAACACCAGATTGAGTATGTGGCCATGTTGATGGGTAGCAGCAGCAGCCTCTTGTGACAGGCTTAGTGATTGCATCAACTGGAGGTGGTCGTAACTGAAAAGCGAGGATTCATCATTGACCCAGGCATTGAAGTCCCCCAGGATTAAACACCTGGAGGACTCCAGCACCGGGTCAACAGAGCAAGGAGACTCTCTGTAACAGGGATGGACAAATACCATAAGGGGGGCTAGGTCCTGTGACCAGTAGAAGGTCTTGGAAATTCATGGGCAGAATTGATAGACCCTCAGTCTCCTGTCATTATTTTCTGTGTTTCTATGTTTCTATCAAAACCATCTTATCAGCAGCTGGCAGACTTACCTACATTCTGACGTGCTCATGAAAGGTGCTGGACTGGCTACACTTGAACTTAAAGTCCTCTGTTTGTCCAGATGAGAGGTAAAGCATTGAAAATTACAGTGCAAGCTTCACAACACTGCCCCACCAATGTGCCTTAACCCTGCCATGGAGGTACCACCAAGTTGGTGAGGAGGTAGTTCAGAATCCTTGTCCATTCAATCACTGGCCTCTTATGTGAGACTGCCAGCAAGGAGAAGAATTAGTGCCAATTGTGTTGATGGTTTTGTGATGTGGACACCAGCCCACTGGAAAATGGACTGAGGGTATCATAACTCATTTCACATAGGCCACTGAATAGCCCTCAGGTGATAATGGCTTTCAACCACTACCAACATGTGCTGAGTTTGAACCAGTGATCTGAGGTGAAAGACTCCTTAACCCGTTACCAGTTCTCTAAGCCATCCAGTTCCCATACAATAGCAAACTTATAAGACATATTTAAACTCAGACATTTACTTTATATGTATTTCCCTACCAACTGGTAATGGTGAGGAAGAGAATTCCCTTAAGTGGGGGCACAGTGCACAGGAAATTCAGGAATAGTGTGTATATCAAGAGGTGGGGGGGGATAGAGCCGGTGTGGAAAGGAAAGGGGGTGAAGCATGCTCCAAAGAAATTACTGAGAGAGGATGTGTTCCCACAGAGGTTAAGGCAGAGCAAGGGAAGAGGGTGGATAGGGGTAGGGGGCCGGTGGGAAAGTCCAAGGGGGGATGAGATGATGAAGTCGTATTGGGAGAAGACAATAAATCAGACAAGGACAACTTGGAAAATGCAAACAAGGAGGCCAAGGGGAGGCATGACCTAGGGCGTAAACTCAAAAACACTCAAAAAGAAGCAAGCATAAAGGTGGCACTCTTAGGTGACTGGATTATCAGGGAATCAGATGGGAGAGGAAGGGAGCAAAAACTAGTGCAGTATGGGTTCGGTGTATGTCAGGAATGACAGTGCTGGAGGTGAGACACAATATTCCATCTTGGGGCAAGCATCAGGATGAGAGGACACACCTAGTGTTCCACCTGGGTACAAATGACCTAGAAAGGAACAGTCTGATGGAGGTACAGACAAGGTTCAAGAAGCTTGCTAGGTTCTGCAGTAACACATTTTTGTCTTCTATTTCCTTCTCGGAGGTTTGTCCGTACCAAGAGCAAGCACACCCAGGAAGGAAAAAATAGTGGAATTCAATAGATGGCTGAAAGGATGGTGTGGGCAGATGGGGTTCAGTTTGATAGGTAACTGGAGTTCAATTTGGGAAGAAGAGGGGTTGTTTGCCCCTGATAGGCTGCATCTGAGCTCAGAAGGGGCAGCTGTACTAGAAAGTAAATGGAGGACTTTATAGTAAGGAAGTTAAATTTAAACTAAATCGGGGGCGGGGATTATGACAGAGTCACCCAAAAAGGTTAAAAAATTGAGAGGCTATCAACCCCTTCCAGGACAAAGTAGAAATGAGGGAATCTAATGACAATGAAAGGGTTTGAAAGGGGAGGATAGGGAAGAGGGGGCCACAAGGTGGAGGGGTTTAGTAGCAAATGCCAGAAGCCAGGGGAATAAACTAGGGTAACTATAGGCCACCACTGTGAATGAGGGTCTTGAGAAAGTAGCAGTGTGTGAGATGTGGTGAAATGAGCATCATACGTGGGAGACAATCATAGCTGGATACCGATTGTTTAGGAAACACAGGGTGGAGAAAAGGGGAGGAGGGGTAGCTTTGTACTTCAATAAGGAAATTAGGGCTATGGAGGAGTTAGCGGAGGGAGGAGAAACAGAGATAATGTGGGTCACATTGGACAGAAGAAATGGTGGGCAATTGAGAGTCGGGGTGGTTTACAGACCTCCTACTCAGGGGGAAGAGGGCAATATGTAGCTTATACATTCAGTAACTAGAATGGTGAACAAAGGGGAAATTCTACTAGCGGGGGCTTGAAACCTCCCTGACATCAACTGGGAGATCCCAACAGCAGTTTCAAATAGGAGCAGGGGGATCTTAGAGGCACTGCAAGGCATTTTCCTACAACAACGAGTTAGGGAGCCCACTAGGGGGAAAAACCTGTTGGACATAGTCCTCAAAAATGGGGACAGTGTGGAGGAGGTGGAGGTGGGGAAATAATTAGGTGCGAGTGAGCACAGAGCTGTTCAGTTCAGAGTGAAAATGGGCTGGGAAGGACGAGAACTTGGGTACTGGACTTCAGAATGGCAGACTTAAACAGGATGAGGAAGGTAATCAGGGAAGAAATGTCAAGGTTGGGGAATATGAAGGATGTGGAGGAACTGTGGATGGCTATTAAGGGAGAGGTGCTGAAGGCCACTGACATTTGCATCAAGAGAGTCAGGAAAAACAGCAGAAGGAGGAGACCTCTTTGGTATACAAGAGAGGTGGCGGAGGTGGTCAGGGAGAAAACCAGGGCATTCTGGAGGTACAGTATGACACAGAGAAATGAGGATAGGGAGGCCTACATGGAGAAAAGAAGGGAAGCAGGGCAAAAGAAAAGGAGGGCTAAAGAGGCCACTGAGGAGAGAATAGCAAAATAGGCCAGGAGGGGAGATAAAACCTTTTTCAGGTATGTGGGTGAGAGAAGGAAGGCACAGAACAGAATAGGGGGGTTGAGAGGAGACGGTGTAACAAAACTAGAGGGGGACTTCAAAAAAGTGGAGGCATTAAACAATTACTTCTGTTCAATCTTCACAAATCAGGACGAGGGTAGAGGGCCAATTCAGGAGGGTAAGGGCAAAAACTGCAAGCAAATGGATTCTACAGAGTTCATGGTAGGTACAGTATGTGAAGAACTGGGCAGATTAAGGGTGAATAAGGCAATGGGTCCAGACAGATTACATCCAAGGGTACTTAGAGAGCTGAGGGAAGAGGTGGCACCACCTCTGGTGAGATTGTTCAACTTGACAGTGGAAACAGATGTGGTGCCTGGGGACTGGAAAAGGGCAGAGGTGGTTGCACTACATAAGGGGGGAAGCAAGGAAGAGGTCAGTAACAACCACCCTGTCAGTCTTACCTCGGTGGTGGGGAAGGTAATGGAAATGCTGCTAAAGGAGAGGGTAGTGGAATACCTGGTGGTAAATGGTATGCAGGACGAAGGCAGCATGGCTTCACAAATGGAAGGTCATGTCAGACCAACCTGATAGAATTTTTTGATTGGGTAACACAGGTAGTGGACCAGGTCGGGGCAGTGGGTGTGGCCTATCTGGACTTCTGTAAGACCTTTGACACTGTCCCACACAAAAGGCTGGTAAACGAGCTAGAGAGCCTGGGGTGGAGCAGAGAGTTACTAGGTGGGTAGAGAACTAACTGATGGGAAGGTGTCAAACAGTGGTGGTAAATAGGGTACATTCTAGGGAATGGGCAGTGATCAGTGGGGTGTCTCAGGAGTAAGTATTGGGGCACCTACTCTTTAACATCTATATCAGTGACCTAGCAGTGGGATTGGAGGGTAGGGTGTGCCAATTTGCAGACTATACAAAGGTCTTCAATAGGGTAGACTCACAAACAGGAGTGGAGACCATGAGGTGAGGTGAGACCTGGAGAAGCTGGAGGAGTGGTTGAAAGCCTGGCAGATAAAATCTAATGTGAAAAAGTATGCAGTGATGCACCTGGGGTGGAAAAACAAGAAGACAACATGCTTCCTTGGGGGGAACTCAAGGAAACTGAGCAGGTGAGGGATCTGGGGATTATTATTTCGAGGAATCTTAAGGTGGGCAACCAGTGTAGTAAGGTGGTGGGGAAGGCAAATAGTATGTTGGCTTGCATTGCAAGGGGCTTTAAAGCAGAATAAGAGAGGTGCTACTGCTGCTGTACAGAACTATGGTGAGGCCGCACCTGGAGTATGAGGTGCAGTTCTGGAGACCGCACCTATGGTTGGATGTTGAGATGATGGAGAGGGTTCAGAGAAGAGCAACTAAGATGGTGCGAAGGATACAAGGGAAACCATATGAGCAGAGGTGGAGGGAGCTGAATTTGTACCCACTAGAGAAAGGAGGGAGAGGTGGGACATGATTGAGAGATTTAAATACCTAAAGGGGATAAATAAGGTTAAGATGGGGAGCTTATTCAAAAAGAAGGAGGGAGCAAACACGAGGGGCATAGCCTCAAATTGGAAGGTGGGAAATACAGAGGCAATGGCAGAAGGCAGTTCTTCATGGAGAGAGTGGTGGAGGCCTGGAATAGACTGCCACAGGAGGTGGTGGATCCAAAACAGTGGAGGGATTCAAGAGAGCATGGGACAGACACATGGGGTTGGGAGGAGGAGGAGAGAAAGTCCAGAGCCAATATAAGGGGGGTTGGGGGTGCAGGGGAGGATGTAAGAGGCAGACAAGATGGGCTGGTGTGGTCCTTTTCTGCCATCAAATATCTGTGTAATCTGTTTCTTATTATTACTATCCATATTCAAATGATAAATTTCTCCCTCATGACCTCCCCCTTCTACTGCTGGAGCACAAAATAACATTACAATATCTGGACTCCATTTTTTTCCCATAGAGAAATCCAGTTATAATTTGCCATTATAACTGCAGGTTATAACTGTGAACATGTGCTGTGTTTCTTTTCATGAAAACCGCAAACCACAGATCTCCTTGCGTACACTATCACAGTTTTGCACTAAGTAACTGCAAAAGCATTGGCTTTTATATAATTGCTGGGGTCTGTTTTTTTGGCACAGCAAATTAACAAAAAAACAAAACAAAACCAAAGCATGAGGGATGTGTTTTTTATACCAACTCTTGGAGTGAAATGCTATTATAAACACCTTGAGCTTTGCCCTCAGGGTTTATGTAGCATTCCACATCTATGGCTGGTATAAAATTCTTGTTATTCACATCCCATCATGAATAATTTTATATTTAATCTTACATTTGTGACATAATGTGTTCCCTTAGTCATGACTTTGATGCCACATATAGGGACAATGGGATGTGGGGGTGGAAACTGTTGCAAAAGCAAATATCCACAGTACTCTGAGGAAAAAGTACTAAAAGAATCAGTAAATGTAGACAGATCCATAGTACTGAGTGGTTGGTGACTGTACTGTCACACTGGTGACATGGGTTCGCAATCTGAGCCCAGCTGGCGAGGAGGATCACAAAGCATCATTTGGATGTTCTTCTCTAGGGTGGGTGGTCCAGAAAGCACCCCTATGTTAGCAACTCCAACCAGTGGCATGGAAGGGGCATTTTTAGTGGCATGTGTGACCACACACCAATGAATGTCTTTTCAGGCCCCTGCATTGTGTACTTCTGCAAGAAAAGGGGTCAGTAAAAAAACAAAAACTGGAACAAGCCCCAATGTGCTGAATAAAAGCTTCCAGCTGTGCCCCATGCCATGTGGGACCTGTCAGTGGGAGGAGTGTCAATAAGTGAGCCTAGTAGGTAGCAGAGGAGTTCAAGCCTTGAAAATAACTTGAAGGAGTTGGGTATTGGTAGAAAAGGTGAATAAACAGAATGATAAATGTCTAAAGGCAACTGAATTTCTGGTAAATATGCCTAGTATTTTAAATGTTTTTTTCTTGGTATGAGAGTCCCTCTTTAAAATGTGTGCTTGAAAAGAATGGTTTTAACTTCATAGAATAAAATATTTCTCAGTGAATTTGAATATTTCCTATTTATTGCAATGGGAATTCTAGTCTTAGAAAAATCTATAATTCAGCAATATAATACTGTAAAATTCTGTTACACAGAACTTATGTTTTGTGGGTTGCATTTGTATTTTACTGAGATTTCATGTGTTATATTTTTTTCTTAAAGGGCCCATACTGTACACCCTATTGTTAACACTTTTAATATGATTGGAAATATAGACATGTGTGAAGTTTGTATTATAACTCTGGTGTATTGGTTTGTGTGTTTGGTTTGAAATAGTCATCTTTTTCCATAATATGGTACCTTGTTTATGCTGTTTTTTCCCCACCCAATATTATTTTTTTTAATGACATAGTGTGTGAGTTCCAGAACCCAATGACATCAGTTGAGGTTAACAATGAAATATTCTGTGCATTGCTTCTACTCAACTGATGTCATTGAGTTACAGAACTGCTAAGTAGTTTAAAAAAATGGACAGTGAAAAGGCTGTTTTAAAAGAAACACTAAATAAGTAAAACATGAAAAAACAAACAAATAAAAAAATTACGCTATGTGTTTAATTCTAAACAGACTTCACACATGTCCAAATTTCCAGTTATATAAAAAATGTAAACAACACGGTTACTGCTCCCTTTAAAACTATTTCCTAATTTCCAGGATTTCGCCCAAATATAATATTCAAAGTTAATAAAGCTTACATTTAGTTAAGCTTCTGTATGTATCTTCCTTTTTCATTATTACAGATGATATTTGCGTGAAAAGAGGATTTTGCCCCCTTGTTCTCCTCCGATAAAGTCACACTCCTCTGTTTGTGACATCATAAACATTTCATCAATGACACACAGTGATGGCACAAATAGAGGATTGTAACTTCCTCTGGGGCTAAAGCCAGAGAAACAGATCAAGTCTGGGGGCCTTGATCCTGTTTTCATACAAAGGTCACCAGAGAAGAATGAGGGGCAACAAATATGGGCTATTAATGAAATATAAAATGAATTGTGTCTAAATATTGCATTTACAAAAGTTTTCCTATATACTGGAAATCATCATAAATAATGGCCTTTACAGAAACAAACATAAGCAGAAAAGAAAACCACAAAAAATATGAACAGTTTTAATGTATGAAGCCCACAGTTGTGGTGAGATATAAGTTAAAAAGGAATTCTACTAAGATCAAAAATTCATATACAGATACACAGTTAAGCAAATTGTTCATATTTAGACCTGAAAATAACAGGTGTGTATGATAAATATATACTGTAATAATAGCATTGGCAATTTGTAATATAAGATTGGCCACAACCCTATACATTCCTGTAGATTTAATTAATTGCATAAAGAGCAAAGCAGATCGACTCCATGCATGATAGAATTATCCTTTTTTGCCTCTAGCTATTTTCATAAGCAATCATTTTCTGGATGAATAAAGGTATCCGTGGTGGCCTAAAGGTTAAAGTAAACCAAACGAAGGGAGCACTTGATTGTTTAAGTAAAACATGTTTTTTAATCCATTTATGGTACCCATAGATCTTTATCCTTAAACATTCCTGAAGCAAGTACACAAAATATTGCATTCAAACAAATTGTGATCTGCCTTAGAGTAGACCTATTATAGCTGTTCATACTCAAGCAAGAATCCATAAAATCAGACATCACAAACCTTTATTACTGTAGGAACAACCTCTTAACAAAAGGTAAACATGATGTGAGTCCATATTTCCTTGTCAGCATCCCAAAATAATCTAGTCAGCAAGTTCAAATGTTTCATAGGTTTCATAGGTTTAAACTGAGCAGAGAAGATAGTAGTCCATTGTGCTCCGCAGTTACCCTAGTTATAGTGACTCATGATTTTCTTTGCTACACAATATTTGTCCAGTTCCCTCTTAAACCCAAGCATGTTCCTACTCACAACTACCTCTTCAAGCAAATTGTTCCAGACTGGTATTACCCTAACACTAAACCACTGTTTGCCCTAGATGCTATACCTAATCAAAAAATCCCATAATCCAAATAGTTAAAATTATACAGTTGCTTTTTCTGAAAAGATAGAAGAGCAGTTTATTTTAAAGAAACCACATTCGGCCTCTTCTTTGATTTTCATCAGTACCCCCTTTATTTAAGCACATCTGGTTTGTCATCACAAGAAATCCTGGTCCCCAAATTCAAAAGGTCAGTGTGGCACTTATCGGGTTAGTGCTGCACTAACCATGAATAGTGCTGACACTTGGTTGGGGCTATATTCAGAAGCTTACAGAGCACCATGCTAACCCAGCAGCGCAACCACACAAAATAAACCACTGCACCAATGCAAATGAGGGCTCCCTTATGCATAATGGGTGCAGCAGTACATTCATATGTTTTGGCAGTGCTAAACAGTCACCAGTGTGGTGCTTTTCACCGCCACCAAAACCTTCTTGACCTTAACCATGCACTATGGCTGCCCCTAAAGGGAGGGTTCCTGCATGAACTGAACCTAAACCAGACTTGAACTTTTAGATTTTCTCCCAATCCGAACCGAACTTGGACCCTAAGAAAGAAAAAAAGATGAACCTGAACCAAACACAAACCCATACAACGTAAGATGAGGAGAAGCCATATGGAGGCAGTAGAGAGACATCTAACTCAAACTGGAACTGAAAATATTACACAAAAGAATTTGAACCGAACTGAACTCTAACTCAAACTTTCACTTATCATGTCAAACTGATCCAAACTTGAACTATACCCTGCTGAACCTGAACCAAACTAGAACCCTAAAAAACACATTGATCCCTCCCTCTAGCTGCCCTCCCACCCATATTTTGATCACTCATGTTTTCAAATAAACGGTATGTCCCTGGTTGTCCAGTGGACTCCCTTCCCTCTAATGGCCCCTGTATCATAATAATATTTATATCCCTGTAGTTTAGTGGCTCCCTTCCCCCAATCACCCATGTGTTATATTATTTATATCAATGGTAGTGTATTGGAGCCCCTTCTCCTGATTACCCATGTTGTGAAATAAATATTATGCTCCAGGTAGTGAAGTCCAGCCCAACCCACTAACTGTGTGACATAACCACACTCACCCACCTACTGAGGACCCCCTGCTGACCTATCCCCCCTTTATCCCAGTCACTACTCACCAGTTTGGCTGTTATTGATGGTTGACTGGCACAGCCCTCAGCTTATCTCCTTGGCCAGCCACCATTTGACAGTTAGTGAACAATCACAAGTATGCAACTGTGGTCATTGACTGTCAGATGGCAGCTGACCAAGGAGGTGAGCAGAGGGCAGTGCCAGTTCCCTAACGACTATAGTCAGCACTGCGAGTGGTGACTGAGGTAAGAGGGTGATGTGGAGCAGGTGTTCTCAGTGAGTGGGAGGGTTGGGGGATGTCACTCAGTCAGGGGGTTGGGGTCCATTAGACTACCAAGGACATAACTTTATTTCATAACATCGGTGATCGGGGGGAGGGGGGTTCACTAGACTGCCAGAGACATAACTGTTATTCCATAACATGGGTGATCTGGGGGGGAGGGGGTCCAAAAGACTATCAGTATATAAATATTATTATAATACAGGGGTGACTGGTTGGTTGCTATTACAGCATCCTATATGAGCACTAAGGTGCTGCTCCACACCATGCAATTGAGCAATTTAATGGGCATGCAAATGGACCCTTCGCACCTTGCATGCACAGTGTGCTTATCTGCATGCTAGGGCTGAATATGGACCATAGTCACCCTTGCCCTATCCTGTTTTCAGCAGTGCAGTCTCCAGTGGGCTCCCCTGTGGGCCATTTTGAGTCTTGGACCATATCAGAACAGTGCATAGTCACTATGCACTGCACTGGCATGGCCAAGTGCAGTATTTAGACAGTTAGTTCACTACATTGGTGGGTGTTAAATGTCTGACTATAGCTCAGATCCATCCAGATAGTATTTGCCATGCAATGTTATTGGCTGTGTGATGCCATCAGCCGGCTATGTTTATGGGGGCCCTCATCCTTAATCAACATCATAAAATGCATGTGTCTGACTTCTGTATGTTACATGAAGCCTTAGAAGGTACAGTACAGAGATGTTCACCCCAATTTCCTTTATAGTCAGGGATCCAGGGTTCCTGAATGGGGATAGACCTGACACCTCTTGCTATACTATGCAGACCACCATTTTTGGAAAGACGAGACCCCCGGTACCATTATCAAGAGGCCTGCTATGTGACAACTGTTGTACAAGTTGTGAAATTTACTGAAATAAGTACGACATGAACAAAAAATGAGAAAAATCTGGAAAAGTGGAAATTTTACCAAATATGATCTAGAACCTTCAATATTGCTCAGATAGATCTATCATTTGTACCAGTTATATGCATTGAGGCTATTCACATAAAACAAGTCTCATTGTCATCATGTTTTTAGAGTATGGATCAATACATGCAATTATTGTAGGAAAATATTTCCAATTTTGCTGATTGTTCAGCTGCATTTTTGAATAGACTTCATGGCGTTTCCTCTGACAGAGTAATCATTGCATTTATATTACATTGTACCATATTTTCATCTTCTACAATGTTTCTGCTTTCATTTAAAAGAAAAGAGACTCAAATATCATGATTTATGACTGAGATATTCCATTTTGTATACCCACATCCCCAAATGGATCTGGTAAAAATTTGTAGACATACATGTAAATAAAACATTTATTTTGTACCAAAAACTTTTTATTTTGTTTCATTGATGTAAGGAAAGAATCAAAACAAGGGTGCATCACACCAAACAGTGTTACAATTACAAATTCAATACAAAGAGTATAGTTCGTAATTAAGGAAATAATTATGAATAATTATGATTTAGTTAACTGCATATATACACATTATTAGTCAATGATCTAAGGCTGTATAATATCCTGTTCCGAATAACGGCTACTTATTCAATTACATGAAATCATCACTAAATTAATCATTAAGTTCATGACTTTCAACAGTCTTATACAGATGTGACCTTCAATGTCACTTAATCACTGTCACTGTCACTGTCTTCCAAAGTCTGATTTATTTGAACTCGACTATATTTCATATGGTCAGCATTACACATTCATGCAATAACACATTTGACATTTGCCCTAGCACAAAATGCAGCCTCATTGACATTTGTTTGCTTTGCATTTGCAGTACTTGGTTTGCACAGCCACTTTTGGCATTGGTTTCTTTGTCATCACATGCGGGACTAGCCTGCCTTCTTGAAGAGATCACCCAAACAATGTAGGGTAGGGAAGCACTGGATTTGACTCATGAGCCCTTTCACCAATCACTGTCTGGTGCAGAGTATGCAGCATGAGAAGTCTAAATGCATCCTCTGTTGGTGGCAGAGTCAGTAGGTCACCTTTGTTGTCATACACAGGTGAGCTTGGAGTGCATCCAGGCCACCACTGAACTCGTCTCTGTAATATAATTTTATGAAGAACTCATGTCCTGCTGAAATTACCTTATCAGTGACATCTAGACTTACTCCAGGTTTGTCATAATCTGCTAATGCATGAAGGTTGTCTGCGTTTTCAAGGGCAACTTTTAGAGCATGCTTTTCCCAGTTCTGATGGGATAACTGACAGTATCACAGCCACTTAAGATATAAGCACTAAGAACAATACATGTGAGTTGTGATGCAGCCATGCCGCACATAGTGCTAAGAAAAGTTACTACTGAATGGCATGGCAGGTAGCCACCCATCTTCCTAACCCATAGCTCTTCTAGAACAGTCATCTTATTTATTTATTTCTTGAAATGTTTCACCAGGAAGACACACTGAGCAAGAAGTTGCTCATCTCCTAGTGTGACCTGGGGGGAAGGGGTGCATATTGGATGAGCAGTAATACATTCAAGGTACATGAGACAACAGTTACATACAGTGAATTAACCAGAAGGCAATTAACACTTGGCAATTAGTGTAGGTAGGAGGGGAACAAGAGAGCAATGTTTGTAACTATTCAGATGGTAAATAATTAGTAGTCTGGGTAGAATTAGACAGAAACATAGAAACATACAATCTGTCAGCAGATAAGGACCATACAGCCCACCTAGTCTGCCCATTTCCCTACTTAGTTTGGCAATCCCTACTCTTATCTGGACTGCCTTTCCCCCACTCTGCTGTACAGCAGGGTGCCTTAATGGTTATCCCATGCACTTTTGAATCCCTGTACTGTTTTCAATTCTACCACCACTGCTGGTAGGCTGTTCCATGGATCAACCTCCCTCTGTGTGAAAAAATACTTCCTAGAATTCCCCCTAAGCTTCCCTCCCTTCAGTCTCATGTTATATCCCCTTGTCCTTGTGCACTTTCATCTCTGAAATAAGCTCCCCTCCTGTACTCTGTTTATTCTCCTAAGGTATTTGAAAGTCTCTATCATAAACCCCTCTCTCCCTTCCCTCTTCCAGTGAAAAGATGTTTAGTTCCTTGAGTCTTTCCTCATAAGGCTTGTGGTGCAGTCCATGTATCATTTTTGTTGCTCTTCTCTGGACTGCTTACATTCTTTCTGTGTCCTTCTGGAGATGCAGTCTCCAGAACTGGACACAGTATTCCAGATGAGGCCTCACCAGTGATCTGTACAGTGGCATCACTTCACTCCTCTCCTCCTACTGGTTATGCCCCTTCTATGCACCCCAGCATTCTGTTTTCCTTCCCCACTGCTTTTTCACATTGTTTGGCTGACTTCAGGTAATTGGATATGATAACCACAGGTCTCTCTCCTGACTTGTGGTGGCTAGAACCTGCCCCCCCATCCTGTACTCCTCTCTTGGGTTTCTGTGTCCCAGGTGCATTATCTTGCATTTATTAGTGTTGAAACCCAACTGCCAAACCCTTGATCATTCTTCAAGTAGTCTTAGGTCATTTCTCATTTTATCTAGCCCCTCCTGTGTGTTGACTCTGTTGCAGATCTTGGTGTCATCTGGAACAGGCATACTTTCCCCTCCAGTCCCTCTGTAATACCACTTATGAAGACATTGAATTGAACTGGACCTTTTGATCCTTGTGGAACCCCACTGGTCACCTCCCCATCTTCTGATTTTATGCCATTTACTACCACCCTCTGGGTCCTGCCTTTTAGCCAGTTACCAACCTATTTTACCACTTTAGATCCCACACCCAGATTCCCCAATTTGTTAAGCAACCTTCTATGAGGAACAGTGTTGAAGGCCTTATTGAAATCCAGGTAGGCCACGTCCACCGCCCCTCCCTGATCCACCACTCTGGTCACCCAGTCAAAGAAACTGATAAGATTAGTCTGGCAGGATCTACCATCAGTGAATCCATGCTGTCTTGGGTCTTTTGCACTGCTTGACTCCAGGAACTTCACTACCTAGATTTAGACTGACAGAGACATTAAGGCAACAGATAATAGTAAGCGCATTCACTTTAGGAAATTCATAAAGTGCCTGGGGGAAGGGGGGACTGGGACAGGTAGGTAATAAGTGCCATAGTGGGAGGGGGAGGGCAGGGGGGAGCAGGGGGAGTGAAAGTCGAACCCACAGGCCCCTTCAGGATGTTGAGAACCCTGTAAGGGGACAGTGACTGCTAGAGGAGGAGGGGATTTCCAAGGGGAACTGGAGGTTTGGGAGGGTAGGTAGACAAGTGCAATGTGGGATGGAGAAGGGGGAGGGGCAGCAGGTGAAAAGGGAAAGCCAGGTCCAAGGGCCTCATATAATATGCTGGGAGGATGGGCCCTTATATAGGATGCTGGGAGGATGGGAGGGGGAGTCGAGTCCTGGGGGACCCTCCAGGATGCTTAGAACCCTGCAAGGGGCAGGGAAGGCTGGGAAAGAATGGGGGGGTTTATCAGAGAGCGCCAAGGTAAGGGAGGAATTTGGCAGGTTGGTAACTAGTAATATGGGCAGAGAGGGGAGAAGAAGCAGTGGAAGAAAAAGAGGGAGGAGAGGAAGGAGATTTGAGCCCAAGAGCACCCCTTCAAGATGCTGAGAAACCTGCAAGGGGGGCATGGTAGACTACAAAAGATATAGGGAAGGAAGGGTAAGCTAGGCGCGGATATGGTTAAGGGGTGAGACTAGACCTATGCGAGAGATATGATTTAGGGAGGGTCATGGCAAAAGCAGCTAGAGGAGAGGTAATTTTGAAGAGCTAAGCTGATGGAATAGGTGGAGGAGGAGTGACGGATTTGAGGAGGAAGTGAGTTCCAAATTTTGTGGAAGTATGAGAAGCCTGATTGATCAATAAGGGTGGAGCGCCAAGGGATACATAGATACATAGACACTGTTGGCAGATAAGGGTCTATGGTCAACCCAATCTACCCATTTGAGCTTGTAAGTTCACTTTGTTTTCCTAGAAGAGTGTTGTCCCTTACCCCTGACCTCCAAAATTCCCTTATGTCTATCCCATACATTCTTAAATCCCGTGATTGTTTCAGCCCCCACCACTTCCTCTGGCAGGGTGTTCCACTTGTCCACCACCTGTTCTGTGAAGAAATTCTTTCTCACGTTTCCTCTGAATTGCCCTCCCTCCAGCTTCATCCCATGCCCTCTAGTCCTGGAACATTTTTTTTTGCTGGAAAATAGTGTATTCCTGCACTCTGTTCCTCCCTGTAAGGTACCTGTATTTCTCATTTCAAACAACATGAAGTCTTGCTGTATTCTGACTATTGCAGTGATCACCCATCTTTGAACTGCCCCGGAGAACAAAGAGTTAACTTTCCACGCAGGGCATGGAATGCTGAGCTTGAGCTCGGTTGAAGCCTTTGTCTGCTGTTGCTTAAACTCCAACCATTAGATTCTTTACTCGCCTCACTGAACAGTCGCTCCGGAGATTTCTCCTTTGCTCGGTTCAAAAAAGTCGGTTAAAGTGTCATTTTTTCACTTGGTTTCGACCGAATTTCTGCTACTGAACCTGTCGGTTTAAGTCTCTGTCTGTGGTACTGTGAGTACTGGATAGGTTTTGTATTAGTTTCTGTGTGGAACTTGTAAACATTGGATCGGTTCAGTTTGAACCAATCAGGTTTGTGTTAAAAAACTTCTGTCTTTATTAGAGTGTGGTAACCGGTCCATATCGGTTCTAAAAAAAATGGATTTGATTACGGTTTTTTCCAAGACCCATAACACGGTCAGGAACTGATAGGGGTGTCTTGCCTGGCAGATTGCTGAAAAAAGGGTAAGTTGTGTTTAGGATTGGCCATGTCTGAGAAACCCAAGAAAAAAAACGGGCCCACTGGATTTCAACACTGTAGTGTGTGTGGGGAAGCCTTTGCTAAGGCTGATCCCCACACCACCTGTGTTTATTGTCTGGGGTTTGACCACCTCAATTCAGACTGCCAAATTTGTAAAAATTTTCCCAAAGTTACCCTGGATAAGAGAGTAGGTAGACTGTGGGAAAGGGAGGCCGAGAAGTCAGCTGACCTGGATGGCCAGCCCGGCTCGGTTCCAACCGAACCAGGAGTGCCCTCTGACCAGGGCGAAACTTCTTCGGGCAAAAGAAGAACTGATTCTGAAGAGTTGGTTCCGGTTAAAAGAAAGAATAGGGAAAAATCATCCGGTTCGGATCCACAAGTTCTTTCTCCGACCGCTGATGAAATAGCCAAAGCGATAAGGATAGTTCAGTCGCTAACTTTGGTTCCGGCTGAACCGGCACCATCTGTCAGGGGCTCGGTTCGGTTGGTTTCCCCAGTTCCGGATTATACTTTAGAAGAATTTTATGAACCGGAGGAGGAGGAGGGAGAATATGAAGATAATGATGATGATGGTGATTATGAAAGTCTGGATGTGCCTATTGATTCGGACATCTCCCCAGACAGACCTTCAGGTGTTTCTCTTCCTAGGCTTTCTGAGTCCCCTTCCCACTTTATGTTTTACAAGAAAGTGGCTGAAACCCTCCAGCTTCCTATGGAAGAAGCAGTAGAGGATCAGGAGGAGCCTGATTTTGTTGAGATGATGGACATCCCAGAGTCCAGGAGATTGTCTATTCCCCTCCATAAATCTTTTGGGAAACAGACATTTAAAATTCTAAAAACTCCTAATTCCATACCTCCTGTGGACAGAAGACTGGACAAGAGGTATACCCTTTCAGGCTCAGACACAGAGTTCCTCTCCCAGCAATGCAGCCATGTTGGGGTAGTGTAGGCTGCTGCCTGTGATAAGGCAAATATTCCCTTGGCTTCACCTCCCCCTCCCAGATAAGGACTCCAGGAGGATTGATGCCATGGCAAAGAAACAGTACATGGCAGCATCTTTGGGACTCAGGCAGGCTAACTATATGGCCTACACAGCTAGATACCAGAAGTCCAGGTGGGATACTGTGCTGGCTCTAGCTAAACAGGACCCTGACCAGCTTGCCAAGGAGCTGGAGTGGGTGGCTGCGGATGGGATTGAGGCATCCAGGTGCAATTTCATGCTGCTGTGAACTCTAATGATGTTTCATCTAGAGTCATGGCTACATCTGTGGCCCTTGGAAGATGGCTTGGCTCAGATGTACTAGCCTATCTGGGATACCCAGGCTAAAGCCATGGATTTTCCTGTCATTGGTAATTCTCTGTTTGTGGAGCAGACAGAGAACTACATGAAGAAGATGGACAGTACGGACCACCTACAGGAGTGCTCAGGCCAAGGAAGGCAAGCCACTCCTCAGAGGCAGCATTCCAGGGGCAGGGGCAGGCCCTTTCAAAGACCTTTCTACCAAGCCCAGGCCTCCTCTTCTGCTTATGCTCAGAGGGGGTTCTTTAGAGGGAGAGGCAGATGGGTTATGAGCAGGCCTGCTTCCACCCCTCAGCCTAAAGCCCCTGCCAAGCAGACACCCTGATGGGTCTGCCCGGGCCGATTCTCCAATACCTGTAGGGGGCAGGCTGGCTTACTTTGTCCAGGACTGGAAGTCTTTAACATCAGACAAGTGGGTCCTAGAAGTAGTAAGCCAGGGACTGGTTCTCAGCTTCAAAAAGTTTCCCAAGATGAGAACCAGATCCTTTCCACCTGCAAATCCATCAGAGACCCTTGCCCTAGAGGCAGAGGTTTCTTCCCTCTTGGCTCTCAGAGCCATAGAAAGGGTTCCTACCCTACACAGGGGCAACAGAATGTACTCCAGGTACTTCCTAACCCCCCAAAAGACAGGAGAATGGTGGCCCATCCTGGATCTGAGATATCTAAACAAGCACCTTTTAAAGCCAAAATTCAAAATGGTGACTCTGGGAATAATTCTGCCCTCTCTAAGGCCAGGAGACTGGCTAGACTCCCTGGACCTCAAAGATGCCTATTTTCACATTCCCAACAGGTTCTGCCACAGAAAGTACCTCAGGTGCGAGTTGCCCTCAGGCCACTATCAATTCAGAGCAATGCCCTTTGGCCTAACATCAGCCCCAAGGGTGTTCACAAAGTGCCTGGCAGTAGTGGTTGCTTTCCCAAGGAGAAAAAAGATCTCCATCTTTCCATACTTGGACGACTGGCTCATAGTGGGTCAGTCTCCAGACCAAGTCAAGTCACATCTTCAGATAACTCAGCAACTGCTCACTTCCTTAGGGTTCCTCCTAAACCTTCCAAAGTCAGTTCTCGAGCCAGTACAGCTCCTCACCTTTATAGGGGCAGAGCTGGATACAATAAGAGCAAAAGCCTTCCTTCCCCTGGACAGGGCAAGGACCTTTATAGAACTGGCCTCTTCTTTCACCCTTCAGGTGTCTCGACCAGCAAGACACTTCTTGCAGCTCCTGGGCCACATGGCAGCCTCTACAGCAGTGGTCCAGGGGGCAAGATTCCAGATGAGGGATATTCAGTTCCACTTAAGAGCCTTCTGGTCCCAAAGAAAGGATTCCCTTACCAAACTAGTCCCAATAACTCGAACCCTGATCCAGGCTTTGCAATGGTGGCAGGATCAGGACAATTTAAGACAGGGAGTTCCTTTTGTCACTCAGTCTCATTCACTAATACTCACCACAGACGCCTCCCTCTTGGGCTGGAGAGCCCACTTAGGGGATCTTACCACCCAAGGACTGTGATCACCTCAAGAATTTCTGCTTCACATCAATCTCTTGGAACTCAGAGCAGTGTTTCTGGCACTGCAAGCTTTTTCCAAATCTGTACAGAAAAAGGTGTTCCAGATCAGAACAGACAATACCACCACAATGTGGTACATCAGCAAGCAAGGAGGCACTCGGTCTATGGCCTTGTGCACAGAAGCAATGAAGTTGTGGTCTCTGGTCTATTCCCTGCAAACCTCTCTGATACTGATAGCAGTTCACTTCCCAGGGAAGGACAATGTCCTAGCAGATGCTCTCAGCAGGATATCTCAGGGCCACCACGAATGGTCCCTGGATCCCCTAATTTTGAAAGTGATTTTCTCCAGATGGGGCACTCCACAGATAGATCTTTTTGCAGCCCCAGACAATCACCAACTTCCTCTCTTCTGTTGCAGACCCCCAGTCTTGGGCTCAGTCCCCCTGGATGCTCTGGTTCTGAATTGGGAAGAGAAGTTCCTGTATGCTTTTCCCCCTTTCCTCTCGTGTTCAAGGTGCTAGTCAAGATCAGGTCTCAACCATGCAAAGTGATTCTGATCGTTACAGACTGGGCCAGACAGCCCTGGTATCCACTGTTGCTGTCCTTAGCAGTCCACCTTCCCCTGTCTCTTCCCAAGAATTACAACCTGTTGACATCCTCTCAGGGAAGGATTTGTTATCTGAATCTCAAATCTCTCAATCTCAAGGCCTGGCTCTTGAAGAGTTAGAGTTTGCTGATCTGCACCTCTCTCAAGGTGTTCTGGATATTCTTAAGGATTCTCGAAAGCCTTCCACCAGAAAGGCTTACAACTCCAAATGGAAAAGGTTCACTATTTGGTGCTCTAATAAGCATATTTCTCCAGAATCTGCTGGGTTGCCTACAGTCCTGGACTATATGGTTCATCTTAATGGCTTGGGACTTAGACCAGCTACACTTAAAGTGCATCTGGCAGCTGTTTCTGCCTTCTTGTCAGTAGGGAAGCCTTCTCCTCTATCAGCCCATCCTGTATTTTGTAAATTCTTCAAGGGATTGCAGCACACCAATCCTCCCTGCAGGGACCCTGCTCCTGCTTGGGACCTTAATGTTTGCATTGCTCAGCTTATGCAACCCCCCTTTGAGCCTTTGTCCTCTGCAGAGCTTAAGTACTTTACTTGGAAAACTGTGTTTTTGGTAGCCATTACCTCTGCCAGATGCATCAGTGAATTGCAAGCCCTGTCAGTGGAGCCTGATTTCATCTCTTTCCATAGAGATAAAGTGGTCCTAAGAACTAACAGAAAGTTTTTGCCTAAGGTGGTTTCAGATTTCCACCTTAATCAGTCTCTGTCTCTCCCTGTTTTCTTCACTGACCATTCCTCCTCTGGAGAGAGGAGGTTGCACAGCCTAGACATAAAAAGGGCCCTTAGCTACTACATAGAGTGCACTAAGGATCACAGGTTTGAGTCCCTCCAGTTGTTCCTCACTTATGGAGATGTCGGTAAGGGCAAACCTGCCACTAAAAGATCTATTGCCAGGTGTATTGTCTCTTGTATACAATTCTGCTATGAAAAATTGGGTAGAACCTCACCCTCAGGACTGAGGGCTCACTCTACTAGAGGTACAGCTGCTTCCCTGGCTGCTGCCAGGGATATTCCTATCTTAGAAATCTGTCAAGCAGCCACCTGGAAAACAGTCCATACATTCACCAAGCATTATTCTCTGGATATCCAGGCTAGGAGTGATGCTCAGTTTGGCACAGCAGTACTTCAGAGCCTTTTCCCAAAGTAGGTTCTGTCCCTCCTCCATGGAGGTACTGCTTGGTACTCTGCAATAGTCAGAATACAGAAAGACTTCATGTTGTTTGAAGAAAAAATTACTCACCTTAGTAATGTTGTTTCTTCTAATGGAGTCTTGCTGTATTCTGACCTCCCTGCCTCCCCTCTCAGAACCTGGTTTTTGGGATGTGGGTGGGCAGGAGCAGTGTTTGCACCTAGAGGTGCCCCTTTCTCACCCTCCTTTATTTTGGGTGTGTGTTGTGTTTTGTTTTTTGGGTTTCCTGACTTGAGTCTTTGCTTTGAAACCAAAAACCCTTTTTAACAAATTTAGTTGCCAGTTGGCTAGTGTGAGTTTTACAGTTTCCACACAGAACGCCTAGTGAGTGTAGCTCGTAAAGATCTGACGGTTGGAATTTAAACAACAGCAGACAGAGGCTTCAACCGAGCTCGAGCTCAGCGTTCCATGCCCTGCATGGAAAGTTAACTCTTTGTTCTCCGGGGCAGTTCAAAGGTTGGTGATCACTGCAATAGTCAGAATACAGCAAGACTCCATTATAAGAAACAACATTACTAAGGTGAGTAATTTTTTCTTATATCCCCTCTCTCCCTCCTCTCCTCCAGGGAGTAGATATTCAAGTCCTTCAACCTGTCCTCATAGGACTTGAGATGCAATCCCTGTACCATCTTTGTTGACCTCCTCTGAACCTTCTCTACCCTGTATATGTCCTTACGTAGGTAAGGTCTCCAGAACTGTACACTGTACTCCAGGTGGGACCTCACTAGTATCTTGTACAGTGGAATTGTGACCTCCCATTTCCTGCTGGTGATGCCTCTGCCAATGCATCCCAGCATCCTATTTACTTTGCCTGCTGCCTTGTCACACTGTTACCCTACCTTAAGGTCATTAGAGATGATAACCCCAAGGTACCTTTCCTGCTTTGTGCATGCTGTATCCACCCCCCCAACAGATATGTTGTTCCAGGGTTTTTGTGCCCCATATGCATTATCTTGCACTTCCTTGCATTGAATTTCAACTGCCATACCCTTCACCATTCATCAAGCTTCTGCAGGTCCCTCCTCATTCTGTCTACACCCTCTGGCATGTCCTCTGTGTTACAGAGCTTCTTGTGATCAGTGAGCAAAGAAATTCTACCACCTAGGTCCTTCACAATGTCACTGATGAAGACGTTGAATAGGATTAGTCCCAGCACTGATCCCTGTGGTACCCCAATGGTCACTCTTCCTTCTGTGGAGTGACAGCCATTTCTCATCACCCTCTGTGTCCTGCTGCCCAGCCAATTACCAATCCACCGAACTACTATCCTGCCCACTCCCATATTCCCCAGTTTGTTTAATACCTTTCTATGTGGCACAGTGTCAAAGGCCTTGCTGAAGTCCAGATAGGCCACATCCACTGCCCTCTCCTGATACAATACCCTTGTCAACCAGTTGAAAAATTCAATGAGGAAGGTCTGGCATGACCTCCCCCCGACGAAAGCATTCTGCCTTGAGTCCTGTAGTCCATTGGCAACCAGATGGTCCACCAATCTCTCCTTCTGTAGTGCTTCCATGATCATCCCCACTAACGAGGCCAGGCTGACTGGTCTGTAGTTCCCCGCTTCCTCTTTGTTCCCACTTTTGTATAAGGGAACTACATCTGCTGTCCTCCAGTCTTTGGGTACCTCCCCTGTTTCCAGTGATCAGCTAAACAGGATTGCCAGAGGTTCAGCCACCACTTTTCTTAGTTCCTTTAGGAACCTAGGCTGCACCCCATCATGCCCCATTGCTTCATCAACTCTTATTCCTTCCATTTACTTTAGGACCCTTTCCTGTGTAAAGGGACTTGTGTCCATTTCTCTGCCATTCCCATCCTCTTGTACTCCCTTCAGGCCCACTACCCTCCTCTTCCTCACTAAAGACTGAGCAGAAATACCTGTTCAGTACTGTATGTCAACTTTACTGTTATCATCCTCCATGCAGCCCCCATCCTCAACCTTCAGTCTCACTAGCCCTCTTTTTGCCTTTCTTTTTCCACTTATGTACCTGTAAAAGGTTTTGTCCCCTCTACCCACTGAGTTTGCTATGTGCTCTTCTGTCTGAGCTTTGGCTTTCCTTACTGATCTCCCTGCCTCCCTTTGCTTCTTCTGGTACTTCTCCCTATCCCCTTCTGCCTGTGTCTTTTTGAATTGCCTGAATACAATCTTTTTGGCTTTCACTTTCTCCACTACCTCCTTGGAAAATCATAATGGCCTCCTCTTCCTTTTCCGCTTACTAACCTGCTTAATGCATAATTCTGTTGCTCTTGTAATCCCAGTTTTAAATATTGCCCACTGTTCCTCAACCCCTAATTCCTGCCCATTCACATTAGTAGTAGTAGTAGTAAAAAATGTATTTTTATACAGGAATAATACATGCCATTTGGATAATGCAATCCAGTTTTCAAGACAGTCCTGTGCAAATTTTCCAAGTTCCACATAAACACACCAATACAAACAATCTAATACAAAATATACATAAATTCACAATTACAAAATTACAAAACCATTCAAACAAAGACAATAAAAATCAATGTCAGACACAAACACATGAATAAACATAATACATCTTTAACCCCTTCAAAAAATTTTTAACAGTTTTCTCAGATCGCAATAAAGGAGGGAGTGTATTCCAATTTACTGATGCTTGTGATGCTAATGTTCTATCCCCAAATTTATTTTTATGCTTATCTGGATCAATTCTGTTTTGATACAAAACCCTCATTAATGCCTATTTCAGGCGTCTCCCCATTTTCCCAAAGTCTGCCCCCCTAAAAATCCAGGATATGTGTTTTTGTGCGGTTTGGTTCTGCTCTTTCTGTGATTTCAAACCACAGTGACTGGTGGTCACTGTTCCCCAGGTGCTCCCCCCATTACCCCCATCACACTGTCCCCTTCTGTGAGCATGAGGTCCAGTATTGCCTTCTGCCAAGTTGGGTCAATGACCAGTTGCTTGAGGAAGACACCTTGAAAGGAGTCCAGGATAAATCTGCTCCTGGTTGATGCTGCTGCTGGGGGGCTCCAGTCCATGTCTGGAATACTGAAGTCTCCAACCAGCACCACCTCACCCTTGTCTGTCATCTTTTAAATTGCTAGCATCAGATCCCTATCTTTCTCTTCCTCCTGGGCTGAAGGTCTGTAGACCACCCCTGTGCAGATGGCTGACCCCATTTTCCTTTCCAGATTAGCCTACAGTATCTCTCCCCCATTTTATTCCTCCTGGGTCTCTGTGGCCTTTATGCCATCTTTCACATAACGTGCCACTCCTCCTCCCTTCTTGCCTGCCCTGTCTCTTCTGAATACGTTGTAGCCAGGTATGGCCATCTCCCAGTTGTGGTTAGCATTACACCAGGTCTCTGTGATGGCCACAATGTCCTGGTCTGATGGCACTATGACAGCTTCCAGATCCTCCATCTTGTTGCTAAGACTCCTGGCATTAGCACATGTGACTTTCCATGATTTGAACTCCCTGGACTGTTTAGCTGTTCTACTCCAGACCCCTCTCTGGTTGTCTGTTATCCCTGGTTCTTTCTGCTGTCTGCCCTTCTGTTGAATGTTGTCCCTTTCTGCCTATCCACTTCTTGGGTGCTTATCTCCACCTTTTGCACACTGCTTTGTAGAGATATCCACTCCTCCTGTTCACTGGTTTCACTGCTAGCTGTGGGGGGTGGGCAATTAGGTACCCTCCTTTCTGGCCTGCCACCCCTCTTGGCTAGCTTAAATGCTCCATATAGCATTTTAATGTATCATTGAGTGCTTTGATCCCCCTCCAGGATGGATGCAGACAGTCAGGCTTGAACAAGCCTACATCCATCCAAGTGAGTCCCCAGTCACCAATGAATCCAAACCCTTCCTCACAGCACCAGTTCTTCAACCATGAGTTAAAGTTCTTGAGTGAATCCCTATGCTCTCCCATGCCTCTCACAGGTAGTACTTCTGAGAAGGTGACAGAGGTAGCTACTTGCTTGAGACCCCGTCCTAATTTCCTAAACTCTTTCTGAACTTCCTTATGCTCACTCTTTGCCAGGTCATTAGTACCTTGGTAGATAATGACATCCTGCTCACCCTCCAGTCTTGACTTCTTGGCGATCTCCAGGATCTTCCTCTCATCCCTCCATGCCGTGGCACCTGGCAGGTCAGCAAATTGCATGAGTTGGTAGCTCTAAGGGAATGAGAGGGGGAGGAGTGATAAATTTTGGATCAGCAAAGTGCGTGAGTTGGTGAATCTAAGGGAATGAGGAAGAGGGGAGGAGTGACAAATGAGGAGGAGAGGTAGGTAGGAAGTATTCCCAACCAGTGTTTGGCGATGAACTCTGCACTGTATAATAGACGTCTGTTTGTGAGAGAGGGGAAATACAATGCATGGTAGAGATTGCAATGATGAGTGCGAGCAGAGGCATCAAGTGCAAAATGGCAGAATGAGTGGAATAGGGTGTCCAATCTGCTCAGGGAGGATTTGTGAGCAGCACCATAGACTATGTCGCAGTAGTCAAAAATGGGAAGGATCATCTTCTGGAGAAGTTCATGTCTAGCTGCAGGAGGGATGCTACTACGGTTCATGAACATAGCACCAAGCTTGGGGTGCAGTTTTTTCAGGATGGCATCAATATGACCAGAGAAGTTGAGGTGTTGGTCAAGCCAAACCCAAGATATCTAAAGGAGGAAGTGTCCTCTAGAATAGTCTCATCCAGTGTGTGGAAGGAGGGAAGACTAGGGAGCCTAGAGCATCTCTGCCTAGTGACAATGGTCATGGAGACATTCTTTTGGTGTCATCTGAGTGCAATAGTAGATAAATATTACAATCACATCAGTGTCCATGGCTGCCACTAATACTCTGTGATATCCAAGTGTGTTTACACAATATGCAATATGGGAGATTATTGTTGTATCTGCCTCTTCATGTTTTGTACATGACAATTCAGGAATTACTACCATGTCATCTTTTGAGGGAAGAATGTAATTACCTGGGTCATTGACAATCAACCAAGAATCAATCTACATCCCTCTGGTAGCTGAATGCTGTGCTTTACCCAAGCACTTCCCAAAAAAACAAGGAGAATGGCTTTGTTTTGGGAGTTGGCAATGAAGTCTTTCCAATAGGGGTTGGGCAGGGATTCTCGAAGTTCATATGCTCTGCTCTTTGTTGATAAAGCTTCTCACTTTTCAAGCTTACTAATGGACTAACATCATACTGTACCTATCCCCAACAATGCTGATGCAATTGCAGCTCTCAGACTTTATTCAAAGTAGTGTATCTATATACTTCTACAAATCACCAAATGTATGACTATCAAGGCTTTTGTATTGTTGAACAAATGCCATTCCATCAACAACTAGTACAGTCGGTTCAACTGAAGATGGCAAATTACCTTCTTCTGGCCACTGTTCTCCAAGTTACTGTAACTTTTTGGGGCAGCCAGATAATCAGCTGTGTTGCCTTTGCACATGGCATAGCCTTGGGGAAGGTGGGCATATGGCTCAAAAAGAGCCAAGGGATATTTTGCCCATTTGTGACTGAAGATTTCTACTTTTTTGTTGTCATACAGATCTCAGATAAAGTACAAGTTCCTGACCACATTGCTCTCCTCTTTGTAAACCTCTTTCGATTTCTGAATTTGCGATGGTGCTTTGGCTTTACTCATAAATGTCTGAAACCTTACAGTTTTAACTTTTTCACTACCACTCTGTTGTGCTGCACTTAAGGCTGCAATGCCCTTTTCCTTGGCATCAATGAAGTCGTTTGATGTGGCCTTTTGACCAGTAGAAATGTTCAGAAGATCACTGGCATCGCAGGTGAATGGATTGATAATTCTGCCAATGACAACATTCATCATTAAGTACTGCCCTTCTGTGCTGTATACTGAAAGTCTCCATGGTGTTCATGATCATCAGTGCTGTAAAAGTGACCCATCACCTTCATTTGTTCAGAGATTGCTGTCAGTGCTGGTAATAAATGCAGGTATTTCTCCCCAGTGACAGGCTGTTGGGTTATGCCATGCATAAGCTGGGCCTTGGCATCTTTGTTATATGTCTGCTCAAGGGCCATATCAGTCCATAAACCATTAAACTTACCAGCTGTTTGGCACACAGTAATTTGCCAAATCTGAACACTTCAGTGATGTCTGGTGCTGTGGTTGGCAGGACTTTCATTGCAGACAGATAATGGGGAATGCAGGAAACATATTTGTGATGACTAGCAGCCACAAGATAAGGAAGCATTTTCTCAACTTCAGCTAGGTGCTGCTCCCAGTGCCCAGCTTGCTCAGCATAGATATAGTGATTCAGAATATGAATCATGTCCATGTACATAAGCCAGAACCTTGTTGTTGATTTGAAGTTTGCCTCATGGAACTCATTCATTAATGTGTGTACTTCTTCCAGTAGCCTAGTTGTATGGACGTATGAATCATTTGTATTTTGTGCATCCTTGGCATCCAAGGCATCTCTCAGTCCTTGAACACTTTCTGTGAGCAATACCATGCACTCCATATCTTTGTCATATTCCCTAATGAGCCAACTTTCAAATGCATTCCAATGTAGCTCGTACATGACAACATGAACTAGTCTATCGGTTCTCAGCATAGCATAATAGTCTTTGCCTGACATGATTTTGTTGGCAGTTCCACGGAGGCAACCATCAGCTACAATAAGGAAATCCTCTATTCCAGTTTCTTTCATTAAATACCCAATTGCCCCATGAGATTCAGTGCAATGTGGAAGCCACTCATATGAAAGATGACTTTGCAATACTTCTTCAGCTTCTTTTTCTGAAGGCAAAGAGCAATCTCATAGGCTGCTTCATCACAGGTAATTATGCAGATTTCCTACCCAATTTTCTGAGTTACTGTCATACAGTACTGAACTAATACTTCGATCACATCAGGGTTTAAAGGAGGTTCTGAAAAGAAAGGCCCATACCCAATCACAGTCACCTGTACTTCCTGTTGGGTAACTCATTCATAAAAGGAGAACCATGTAACAGGTTTTGATTGTTCTATGACATCTAAATAAAGTGTGGGACCCATATTCACTAAATGCTAAAGCTAGTCTACAGGATGAAGTGGTTCTCTGGTCTGCTGTGGTGCTATTGCAATGCCAGCAAGTGAATGACTCTTCTGGTGGTCTTTGAGGATGAGATTGCTTTTTCTGCTTGTAGTTGTTGAAGATATATGTGATAAGACTCACATTTTTAACTAGGGGCACCCTAACAGCCATTGACTGTTTATCCCCACCTTCATGAGCATACTGATATATTGCATGCGATGTTCCATGCTTAGTTTTACCATACTTTGTACTCTCATGGAAATCTAGGTTGTCAGTTACTCACTGTGTGAATTGACCTGACTTCAGATTCATAGGCATGAAAACCCCATCTTGAGCTTCCTGCTCATCAGCAGCTTCTGCCCTGGTAGCAATATAACATTAGGCATCTTGGTAGCTAATGCTATTTCCCAAATCTATTTAGCATGGTTATGGCCTTCAGTATGTGCAGGGCAGTACTGACATGTTTTGGTGCTGGAACACCAGCAACAGCTGTGCGTACGTCTTGTCCAAGATTCAGTACACACTCATGTTGTTTTTGTTTTAACTAAACTCTACCAGCATTGCCTACTTCTGGTGCAGCATCAGTAAGTATTCAAGCCACATGACTGCAGAGACTAGTACCCACAGTTTTTTCAATCTGCTTCATAAGACACATCCAGGTGTGTTTCACACTCCTCTTGGTCTTGTAATGTGCACTCTTTAGCTGATGTAATCCTTTTATGTTCTTGTCTGCCAAACTCTTTCAGTTCAGACCTTATTCATTTTGCTGCATTGTAACTGAACACATTTGCATTCATTTGAGTATGAGTATCATTGAGTTTGTCTTCACTTTCTTCTGTATATTCTGATTCTTCCATAGTTTGCTTTAACTTGGCGACTTTAGAAAGCAACTGTCCAACATTCAACTGTTCTGAACACAAAAGTCTTGATGTAAGTTTCTGAGGAACTATAGTTACCCTACAGCCACTGGGATTAGTGTAGTATGTCAGTAGGCATCTTTTCAGACTTGCTAATCTGTAGAATGCTGCATCATCTACACCATGATCTTCTAACCACTGGCAATATCTGTCATGAAGTTTAGCAATGCAGAAGACACTTCCATTGTCAAACATTGGCCTATCAATTTGAGAAATTGGCCAAAAGAATCCTATGTCATAGATGTCATTGCCTTCCGTGACTGTTCTTATATTTATATAGTTATTAAGACATGATCTATGGTATCAAAAATAATATGCCATGAGATCTAGGCATTCATCCCCAAACCTTTGCAATTTATGTAACATGGTACTGTCATGGAGTTCTTTGGCTTTTTACCACATGGATTTTTGATGACTAATGTTTGCAATCATCAACAGTTTCATGTTCCCCTTCTTATCCTACTCCTTTTCAAACACAAAACATTTACTTTGTAATTATATAGGCTGTTGATTGAAGATTGCGTGACCACATGAGATGGGTCTGGTTGCTCACTGTCCTGTTTTGAAACTCTGCGGCATTTTGTTCAACAGATTTTTTGTTGGTGTGTGTGTTGCATTACTGGGGCCTTTGCTAGGAATTCATCTTTACATAACACATCCTTTTCCAGATGGAAAGTGATATCTTCTGCATGGTTCTGAACTGCATACAAGAATGCAGGATGTCCAAGTTCTGTAAGTCTTTGTAAAGAGCAACATTCTGTAGCTTGCTTACAAATAAGGCAGTGGGAGTAATTTGTGCTTGGTCGCTGCCTTTTAGTACCAACTTGGAATGCTGGCATCCATGGCTGATCAGTCATAAATCTGAAATACAAAAATATACATTATAAATACTTGGCACAATGCATCAAATTGATTATAAAGAGCATTATTTAAATAGGCAGATTACTAATATCATAAAACCCCTATACAAAATACAAAAATGCAAGTTACAAATACTTGGCACAAAGCATTAAACTGATTACTTTCAGAGCATTCCCTAAGTAGACAGACTATTAATGTCATAAAACTCCTATATAGTATTTCAAACCATACCAAAATCAAACTAGAAATGCATATATTTCCCAAACTGGCAAATGCTGGGTAGGACGGTGACCGCATCCATTTGGGGGTATGGGTACATAAAATAGAATATTCCATGTCATAAATCATGATATTTGAGTTAGGCTTCTTTTAAATGAAAGCAGAAACATTGTAGAAGATAATGTGGAATAATGTAATATAAAAGCAATGATTACTTTGTTAGAGGAAATGCTATGAAGTGTATTCAAAAATGTTGCCAAATATCAGCAATTTTGGAAATATTTTCCAACAGTAACTGTATATACTGGTCCATACCGTGAAGACATAATGATGAGACTTGTTTTATGTGAATAGCCTTAATGTACATAACTAGTACACATTTTATACCAATCTGAGCAATATTGAAGGTTCTCAATCATATTTGGTTAAATATCCTCTTTCCAGATTTTTCTCATATTTATCCTTCGTGTCATACTTATTTTAATGTATTTCACAACCTGAACAAGAGTTATGACAGGGCAGGTTTCTTGATTACAGTACTGGGGGTCTCTTCTCTCCAAAAATGGTGGCCTGCAAAATATAGCAAGAGGTGACAGGTTCAACCACTTTTTGAAGGCTTTTGTGGCTCTGGATCCCTTACTATTTATATCTTGCTTAAAGTGACACTGTCAATCCTGTTTCAGGCCTCCAGTTGCCCCTATTTAAAAAAATTAATTTTATGTTTGCTTCACTTTTATTGAATTTGCTGATGTAAGACGGGAGTACTGTGATAAACTAAAACTCTTTTCTCCAAGTTTCATTGGCCCAACACCATTTGTCCAAAACACACCTTTTTTTTACAATTTTTTTTTATTTTATTTATTTATTTATTAAACTCTAGAATTACAGTTACCTTTGAGCAGAAACTGCTCATTTACAAAGGTTCCACATCAGAGGGTGGGGGTAACACACAACAATGGTAAACATGGTAGCAGTTACAACATACAAAATGATAAGTATATGAAATAGTTCAGTCAGTCTGTTTCAGAAGAACAACCACAAGCTAGTTTCCAACAGGATTCGTGGTGATAACATTATACTTGATAGGAAAAGTCAGCAGGAAGCTGGCCGATAGGTGCTGTTGTCAGACAAGGATGAAAAGAGTGAGAGGGACAGGGGCCAGTGGCCATACCAGTGAGTGAGTGAGTCCGAGAAGAGGGGATGGAAGGGTGAGAGGGGACGAAAGGGTGAGAGGGATAAGGCTGGTGCCAAGAAAGCGAGGCTTGCTTGTCCGGTTATAGCTACAGCTAGAGTAGAGGGCGGAGACCATTTCTTAGGGGTGGCAGCCACAAGTTGAGGTAGGGGGAGGAATAGCCACAGAGTCCTTTTAATGTGGCTTAGCATTGCAGCAACAAGAGTCTCTTTGTTAAGGATGTTGAACCACTATGGAGCCCTGTGCATGAAGGATCTCTGGCCCAATGAGGTCTGGCACCTGGGGACATGGAAAGTCTGGTATTGAGAACTGTGAGTTGACTGGGTGCTGCTGTTGGTAGTAAGGAGACTTGCAACACCTGTTGGCATGAGTCCAAGAAGAGCTTTTTTGGCTATCAGACATGTCTGGTATTGTATTCTGCTAATGAGAGGTAGCCAACCAGTCTTGGCATAAAGGTCACAGGAGTGCGTTAGACAGTTAGCCCCCATGAGAAGTCTACAGGCCTTGTTAAGTGTCACTGATATCCTCATAAGTGCAGTGGGGGAGGCAGAGCCATAGATGACTAGCCCATAGTCGACAATGGAGGTAACAGAGTTGTGGATGGCCAGTCTTAGGGCTTTAGAGGTCATACAGTGTTTATGCTTGTGGAGCAGGCCAAGACGCATGTTGGTAGACTTAGTAACAATCCCAATATGATGATGTTAGGAGAGGGAGCTGTCCAGGGTGATGCCAAGGTATTTGAACTCATGAACCTGTTCAAGTGTGGTCCCCCCTTGATTATTGATGGTAAGTGGTAGAGGTTTATACATACTATGAGCATTGTAGAAAGTCATGACTTTGTGTTGCTATATTTCAAGACAAGTTTGTGGGAGTCAAACCATTTTTCCACCAGCCTGAAATCATGTTGCAGTTAACTCTCAAGTAGCTTAAAGTCCCAGTTGCTAGAAAAGAGGACTGCATCATCTGCGTAGAGTAGTATCTTCTGTTGGCAGCTGCCAGGGAAGTGGTTTAGGAAGAGAGAAAATAGTAAAGAGCCCAGTATAGACCCCTGAGGGACACCTGAGAGGACTAGTTTTTCAACTGAGGAGACTCCAGAAATTTTAACACTTTGAACTCTCTCCCCGAGGTAGCTGACAAACCAGGGCATTGCATCCTTGGACATCCCAAGAGCTGTTAGTTGTCTGAGTAGAAGGGGGTGATTAACTGTATCAAAGGCCTTTATCAGGTCAATGAAAATGGCTCCCCCACAAAGTCCTTGGTCTAGGGCATCATGGATGTAGCCAGTGAATTCCAACAGAGCTGTGGTGGTACTATGCCCTTTGTGGAAGCCGTGCTGCTCAGGGCACTGAATATTATGTTTTTCAAGGAATTCCACAAGCTGGTCAGAGACTATACATTTAAGTGCTTTGGATAGTGGGGGGAGGATAGAGATGGGCCTGTAATTGGTGTGCAGTGACTTGTCACCACCTTTATGCACAGGTGTGATGGAAGCCTTTTTCCAGATTGATGGGAATTGGCCATAACTTAGGGAGAGGTTGAAGATCTTAGTCAGGTGTTCACAAGTGAAAGCAGTTTCAAGTCGAGAGAGTCACCACTATATCCAGTTTTGCTGATAACCTTGCAAATATATGTTCTGGCAGAGTGCATTGGGATCCTTTTGAAAAAGAACTGTGGAGCTGGGTGAGCTTGTGATGCAGCAGCAAAGGGGGGGTTAGTGGTAAGAGCATCGAAGAAATCAGGTGGGAGGACACTGTTTAGGTTGGAGAAAGCACGGATGAACGTACTGGTGGTGGTATTAGGTCAAGCGTTGGAGTACCACCAATGCTGAACATGGTGCGTGGGGATTTGATTTCTTTGCCAGAGAGGTCCTTAAGGTTGTTCCAGTATTTTGTCCCATCCCCCATGAGTTTGAGAGTGCTTCTCTATAGTATTTGCTTTTAGCCATCCTTATAGCATGGGTGCAGTGATTTCTTGCTTGCTTGTATTTTTGAATATCTGCTTTGGCAGCTGTGGCTCAAGCACAGTGCCAGAGGTGATCCCTCTGTTTGAGATGCATGATAAGCTCAGTGTCAATCCATGAGTTAGATCTACCTTTAACCTTCATTTTTTTACTGGTGCATGGATATCACATGCCTCAGTGAAATGGCTGATAAACAGATCAAAACTTTGTTTACATCCTTGAGTGAGTCTATAGTTGACCAATCTATTCTACTTAGGTGGGGTTTTAGTAGGTGTAGGTGCCCCTTCTTGAGTATCCTGAGTTTAACCAGGAGTGCCCGATATTTGTAATATGCCTGCAATGCAATTGATTATATTAAGTAAGAGAGGTGTAGGGGGTGAACACCCCCACAATGGGGGTTACTGGGGGGAAGGTCCCTGAAACATAAAATTAACTCAGCCATGGGTGAATTTCACATATCGGGCAAGTGTGTTTCAGTCAAACTGTGTGGGGCTGCTGAAACCTGGGTACACAGTTTCAGTTTATCATAATATATCCTGTAAAGACTGTTTGCAGATGCTTCCTTTGTCATAAAAGTAGTAAACTGGCTGTCTGCCTTATTGGTGTTATCTCACAAAAACTTGAAACTGGCTGTTTGCTTTATTGGTGTTATCTCACAAAAAGTTTTTGTTTACAATGCTTGATATACTCCCACTCTGTACTCCCTCAACTTAAAAACAGCTGGAGGAAGCTATTGCATTATGAGTGGCTGGACTGTGTGGGGGCATTCCTAAGGTTCAGGAAGCTGCACACAGAAAGATTTGAATCAAAAGAGATGTTGATATTTATTTAAACATTTGGTAACCAGAAAAGGCACACTGAGTCGAGGCTGATTCCACGTGTGACCAGTTATATACCAATAGCTGATTTTTCACATATACTATGAAAAGGAAGTAGATAAATAAAGGACAGCTACATCACCACAATCTACAGCAAGTGAGAAATCATAAAATCATTTTACATTAGAATTAATATGAAGCCTAAGTTGTTGACAGTGTCCCTTTTAATGAAAAGTACCTCCTATGCCTTGCCTGTGTAATTCCTCTTTCATATGGAAACTGTTACTTTTATCATCATTTTTAAATGAATGTTGAAACAGACTGAGGTGACATGCTTTTGTGTTTTCTGTTCTTCCTTAAAGAGGACAAGGTTTAGTCACAAAACAGAGAAGGTGTGGAAATTAATGGAAGTGCAGTTAAAGGAAAGTTTGGTAGAGTATCTTGAATCTAGTGGGCTGCAAGACCTCGGGCAGAATGGATTTGTACGTGTGTGGGGGGGGGGGCATGCTAGATTGCTTGATTACGTGACCAGGGAAATAGGTCAAGTTAAGGCCGTGGGCATGGCCCATCTGGACATTAGCAAGGTCTTTGACACTGTGCTGCACAAGGAAATTGAGCAGCCAAGGGCTGTGATCCAAAATGATGAACTGGGTTAGAAACTCATTTATGGATAGGCTTCAAAGGGTGGTAGTTAATGGCACTCACTCAAATAATAGGACAGTAACCAGTGTGGTGCTGCAGGGCTCAGTACTGAAACCGGTCCTCTTCAATGTTTTTATAAGGGACATTGCAAAGAAACTGTAAGGGAAGGTATTTTTTTTGGTAGATCACACCAAAATGTGTAATAGGGTGGACACACAGGACTGTGGTGTAGAAAATGCATACGGATCTTGGGAAACTTGAAGAGTGTTCAACAGCATAGCAGCTGGGGTTCAATGCCAACAAGTGCAAAATCATGCACATAGGATATTGGAACCCAGAAGATGAGTATAGGATGGGGTGAGAGGTACTGACAGTCACTAAGCAAGAAAGCAAGCTTGGGGTTATCATATCTGATGACCTCAAAGTGACAGAGCAGTATGACAAAGCAGTGGTAGGGCTAGTGGGATGTTGTTGTCTTGAACAAGGAGAGGTATTTCCGATAGGAAGAAGAAGCTGGTGTTACTGTACAACTATATTGCTCAATGGTGAGACCCCACTTGGAATATTGTGTCCAGTTCCAGAGGCAACACCTCAGAAAGGACGTATACATGGTGGAGGCAATCTAGAGGACAGCAACTAAAATGGTGCAGGGATTCCACCAGAAGTCCTATGAGGAGAGACTGAGGTATCTCATCATATATACCCTGGAAGAGAGGAGAGCCAGAGGGGACATGATACAGGCCAACAAGTGCCTCACAGGGGTAAGCAGGGTGCAGAGGGAAGTCTTCTTGAAATGAAAAAGAGCACCAGGACCACAGAGCATGCAATGAAGCATGGGGGGGGATTAAGAGGGTTTTGAGGAAGAATTACTTCACTGAAAGATTTGCAGATGCCTGGAACAGACTGCCAGCAGATGTGGCAGATTGGAAAACAGTATGGGGCTTCAAGCATGTATGGAATACACATAGGGGAAAATTAGTAAATAGGCAGGGAAGATGGAGGGTCATCAGAGACCAGTATGGGTCTGTGGAGACAGACTGGGCAGGGACCATCTACAGTAGGTAGACTGGGTGGTATAAGTGTGCAGAAAAATTATTCCGCCAGTGGAATTTCTGCAAAAGTGCAATTTTCACTTCTGTGAAAGTTCAGAAATCATTTTTGCAACTTTCATGGAAATTCCACCTTAAAATGGTGGAATAAATTTACTGGCTGTGGGTTAATGTACTAAACTGCGGCAAAATAAATCCATAGAACTGATCACTGTCAGTGGTCAGTTCTGTTGCATTTTTACCTGTAGTTTAATACATTAATCCACCCTCCACACCCTCCGGTCGCAGGTCCCATGTAAAAGAAAAAAAGCATTGGATGTCTCTAGTTGTTCCCCTCCACCTGCTGATCGTGTGTCCCCTGTAAAAAAAAGCCTCTGTTCCCTAACTTGGCCCCTGCACCCACTGATTTTAGGTTCCATGAACAAAATCCCTCCAATCCCTGCCGTGTCTCCCCACACCCACCGATTGCGGGTCCCATGTACATAAACCCTTCAATTCCTGCCATGACCCTCTGCTCCCACTGATTGCAGGTCCGATGTACAAAAACCCTCCAGTCCCTGCCATGGCCCGCCTGCAACCACCAATTGTGGGTACCGTGTACATAAACCCTCCAGTTCCTGCTGTGGCCCCCTGTACCCGCTGACTGCCAGTCCCATGCACAAACACCTTCCAATCCCTGACGTGGACCCCCACCTGCCGATTGCTGGTCCGACGTAAAAAAAATACCCGATCCCTGGTGTCCAGTGGTCCCTCCCCACCCACCGATCATGGCCCCCAAAAAGTTATAATTCCCTGGTGTCTAGTGGACCCCCTTCCCTATTCAGGATCCCCTTAATAAAAAATAAACAGCTGGCAGTCAATCAACTCCATCTCAATCCATTTATATTATTCCCTGGTGTCTAATGGACCCCCTCCCTATCCCCAACCCTCTGGCGGAAATAAAGGTAATCCCAATTCCCTGGTGTTTAGTGGACCCTCCACCCTGACAGTTAGTCCACCACCACCCTGGTCCCCCTGCCCCACACCATGACCTCAAGTGGGCCACCAGCACAGCCCTCCTCTCTCCTCCATGGCCAGTGGCCAACTGAACTGTGAATAAATGAGAGTTCAGCGTGCCACTGGCCATGGAGGAGAGAGGAGGGCTGTGCCAGTGGCCCACTCGGCAGGAGGTTGAGGGGGGATTGGAGTATTAGTGAACTAACTGTCAGGGTGGGGGGTCCACTAGGCACCAGGGAATTGGGACTACTTTTCAATTCAGGGGATCAGGAATAGAGAAGGGGGTCCACTAGACACCAGGGAATAATATAAATTAAGTGGGATGGAGTTGATGGACTTCTAGCTGTTTTTTTTTTATTAAGGGGATCCTGGATAGGGAGGGGGGTCCACTAGGCACCAGGGAATGATGACTTTTGTGGGGCCACGATCCATGGGTGAGTGGGGAGGACCCCTGGACACCAGGGATTAAAGTTTTTTTTTTTTTTACATTAGACCTGTGATCAGCGGGTGTGAGGGGTCATGGCAGGGACTGGAGGGAGTTTGTACATGGGACCCATGATCGGGGGGTGTTGGGGACCACGGCAGAAATTGGAGGGTTTTTGGACATGGGACCTGTGATTGGTGGGTGGGAGGACCACTGGACACCAGCAATCAAATTTTGGTTTTTCTTTTACATGGGACCCATGATTGGTGGGTGCCAGGGGCCACAGCAGGGATTGGAGGGGTTTTTAGATGGGACCCATGATCGGCAGATGGGGGGACCACTAAACGCCAGAGTATTTTATTGGGTAGGAGGATGACAGGAGGGCTGTATTACGATTTAGGATATGAAATAATACATTAAACTGCTGGATGGAATAAATTCTGCAGTTTATCTGTATTATTCCGCAGTTCAGTAAAAAGTCTGTGGAACTGGGTGAAAACCCATGTGAGAACACAATTTTGCCAAAGGCGATAGTTCTGAAAAGTTGACATCCTCTTCACAATAACCACAATACTCTTAGGTAACGTCACTTATCCGTGTTGCCATCACAACCATGGTCACCATCTTTACTCACTATTATATAAACGATGAACTGTGCCCTATTGTACATAATAAAGCTGTTAAACTATTGATTTGCTCTGTTGTTATTTAAGAGCCATGAGGCTGAAGGCTAAGAAGTTTAAAGTATAATTGTTGCAAGAATGCAAAGATAGCTTAAAACTCTTCTTTATAGTACATACAATCAGGCACAGTTTGTGAATTATACATAAGATAATATATGTTCCCATGTGTATTATGATTTTTTTTCATACATCTCAACTTTGTGATGCTACTTAAAGCCTGAGAACAAAGAACAAGGGGTTTAGAAAGGCATCTCACACCAATGGTGTGTGGTAAAACAAATGATACACATGAGCACATGTTTTATTTTATATAATACACTAGTTTGCAGTGTTTATCAACACTGCATGAGCAGATTTCATTCATCAATACAGAACAAGTAACTGATTGAGTATAACAGAAACATTTTTGTAGGTGACAGAAAAGTAGCCCAGAAATCGTTACAGTTAAAGACTTAAAGTAAATACTAACATTGGGGAGGGAGGGGCAGGTAGCTTAGAGACTGTACATGTCTGACAGGACTGACAGATGCCTGCTGAAGTGTGAGGGGCTGGTGAACTATGAGCAGCTGTTGATCACAGATAAACAAGTCTTGTTTATACCCACAGGTTTCTTATTCTTATGTGTATACCTGTTTGGGGTGGGATATATAACAGCACATTTGCATTGGTCAGATGTCTTTGATGAAGCTTCGAAGTTTCCAAGTGAAATGTTACTTGTTTCATCATAGCCTCTGCCTATACTGTGGCAATTTTATCTGTGCACCTAGAGTGGTGGGTTTGTATTTTACTGCACTTTTCATTTTAATGAAACATAATTAAATATAGGATAAAGTAATGATGCAGTGTGTTAAATTCAAATTTAACACACACCCTCATTGTTGGATGGCACATAAACACAAGGGCAAAGCCTGAGGGATTTATGGTAGCCATCCAACAACAAGGGTGTATGTTAAATTTGAATTTAACACACTGCACTCCATATTTTGTTTTGTTTAATTGAAGGGGGTTGCGTTTTTTCACCAACTCCCATCTGCCCCTGCATACGCTCTGCGGTGCGGACATAAACATTTTTTAATTTATTTTAATTTAGGTGGTGGCACCTGGCCAGTGGTGCTACTACCTACTCACCGCCCCTGCCCGTGGTGAAGTTAGAGGAGGAGGAGGCAAGAGATGCTGGCTGTCGATGGGCGCTGGAGACAGGCAGTAGGAAGGATGACTTGGGGGCCTTGCTGATCTCAACGCTCCTGTCTCAGCTGGCCCAGTGGAGAGTGTGAGCTAGAGTATGTGGCTTCCCTTGTGGGTGCTGTTGATGAGGGACTGAAGCTATTTTTAAAATAAAAAAAAAAAAAAAGAGCAACCTTAGCGCATATCACGGACCACTCACTCTTCTCAGGTACCACCAACAGTCTGACACAAAGAGCTGTGTATTAAATGTTGTAGTACACATATGTGTATTATGGCATTTAATACACTGCTTTTTCTATGGGAAAAAGCGTGACTCATTAATTAATTTATAGTACTACATTCCTTGTTTCTGTGTCAGTTGCTTTCCTGTTGGTGCTGATCCCTTTCTAGATTTGCTTGTATTCTTTTATTTGTAGCACAACAGAATTGTTCCGGTGCTACAATTTTTTTCCCTACATTGCTGTATATTTTTATTCTTGTATCTTACAAGTCCAGCACTTCCAACAAAATGGGGAGATAATGAATGCCCTGAGGAAGTGCACATGTGCGAAACTGGTTGGGGCATTCATTGGCATTAATTATCTCCCCATTTAGTTGGAAATGCTGGACTTGTAAGCTACAAGAATAACAATATAAATTTTCTGTCAAATGGTGTTGGTGCCAGTTTTTGTCCTTTTTAATGGGCCTCACTGCCCATTTTTTTAGCAACAAGATCATAAATAGAAATACATACAAACACAATACAGTAAAAAACAGTACAATATGAATACTGTAGTAAAACTAGGTATTACGTTATTGAAAGCATGGGTAAATACTCTGTTGAAGAAGTCATTGTTTTAAACAGACTTTAAAGAAAGTCATGGTGTGACAACTAACAAGTTCTTCTGGCAATGAATTATAAAACTGAGGGTCCCTATATAAGAATGGTCTTTGAGTGGAAGATTTTTAAAGAATGAAACGTTTAAAAAGCCTAGTATTCCTTGGTCTCATCCTATGGCAATTATAGATCCTGCAAATCATGCCAGTGACAGATTCAGGAAGAAGAGTGAAAACATTCTTCTGCAACATTATTTATTTATTTTAGTCTTTGATAACTAGGTAAGGACCACTAGGTAGAGGTGCCTGTTTTCAGTGAAGACCTGGGAGCACAGGGTGGTTAAGTGACTTGCTCAGAGTCACACAGTATGCAAGTGAAGACTGTGGGAATCCAACTCAGGTCTGTCTGCTGGATGTACCAAGCTCATTCACAGTTTGATACTCTAACTTCTAGGCTATACTGCCAGCCATATTTATACAAGGGGTTAGTTTACATCAGTCTATTGGAGAAAGATAACCAAAAGTTAAACACAAAAAACAATGATGTGTGGATCTAGGAAGATTAGATATGAACCTACAAATACTATTATATACAACCTAGACTTTAGACATAGTACCAACATTGCTGCTGCTGCATAAATTGGTAGCCCATAGTCAAGAAACAAAAGTAAAGGGCTGTGAGCTAGCAATCTGCAGGTCTCTGGAATAAGAACATCCTTCATACTAATCAACAGGCCCAGTCTTTGATGAATGGTATTAGTTACATATTTAACATGTTCAGAAGACAGGAAGTAATCTAGAATTATTCCCAAATACTTAAAGCTATCATCATGTTCAATAACATTACCCTTCAAATCCACAACAGATAAGTCTGAGTCTGTTTCTATCTTTGAACTTGAAACTACCATCACTTTGCTTTTCTTTTTTTTTTTTTTTTGAGAATTCAAAACCATCTTGTGTGTCAAAAGCCAGTACTGAAACAGATTAAAATAATTTTGGACCTTATTAGCTGCTACCATTGTGTTTAAGTCAGAGCTAAAGATTATTATGTGATAAATGAAGAAGAAAAGAAGGAATCCCAAGGATGAGCCCTGGGAAATGTCACATTTAATGGAAGGAGGATCAGACTGACAGCCATATACTGCCATTTTTTGACAGCTCCATGACAAATAATTAGAACATCAGCATAAACTATCTCATGAAAAATTAGTATTCAGCATGGATCCCACCAATGGAGTCATAATCATTTAGGTCAAAAGCCGAACAGACTACAAGACCTTAGACAAAATGGAATCACCAATGGGAGGAGGTCCTGCAAAAAATAAAATGTAATACATTTCCTTGACTTGGTGACTAGGGAAATTGAAAAGGGGCAGGCACTGGATGTGGACACCTGATGAAGAGGTTTTAGACCTCAAAGTGTCAGGGAGATTAGTCATGGTTCCTCTTCTACACCTTTTGTTATGCATTAATATAAAGCAATATATATAGACATCTGTGAAGCATAAAAAAAATGCCTGTAGCAAATTAAACTGTCTTTGTCTGTTAATGCTCATTGTGCTTTTGTCTGTTTGGATCTTTTTTGGGTGAGCACCTGGAGTTTATGTTTTTGTGCCCCTTGTCCTTTCCCATGGATGAGACATATCCGGACCTCAGCTAGGCCTTCAACACGATGCCACACAAGAGGCTGATTAGGAAGTTGACCAGACTTGGAGTGGGATCCATAGTGGTAAATTGTAGTTAACAGATATGAGACAAAGGATAATTTCAAATGGCACTCATTCTAAGGATAGGTGAGTGACCAGTAAGGTACCACAGGGCTCAGTAGTGCTACCAGTCCTCTTCAATATTTTCATAGGGGGCATTGCAGAAGAACTGGAAGAGAAGGACTTTTTACAGATAACAACAAAATCTGAAATAGGAGAGACACTCAGGAGGGGGTGTAAAATGTGCAGGGATCTTAGGAAACATCAGGAATGGTCAAAAACACGGCAGCTGGGATTCAATGCACAACAAGCAAAATCATGCACCTAGGGTCTAGGAATCCCAGCACTGAGTATAGGATAGGGGAATACTGACAGTCACTAGACAGTAAAGGGACCTCAGGGTTATCATATCTGAGGAACTCAAGGTGGCAGGACAGTGTGACAAAGCAGTGCATAGGGGTAGTGGGATGCTGAGGTGCATATACAGACTATCTCCAGTAAAATATAACAGTTGTGTTGCAGTTATATTCTTGCGGGTATGACCATACCTGGAGTACTGTGTTCTGTTTTGGAGACTGCACCTCAGAAAGGACATTGACAAGATGTAGGTGATCCCGAGGAGGCAGCTAAACTAGTACATTGTTTGCAGGAGAATCCCTATGATGAGAAACTGAGGGATCTCAACATGTGCTCCCTGGAACAGAGGCAAGAGAGAGGTGACATGCTAGAGACCTACAGGTAACTTAAAGGAGTGAAGAGGGTGCAGGTAGGGAGTGTCTGCCAAATAAGAACAAGTGCCAGGACCAGAGGGCATGCAACAGAGCTGGGGGGAGTTTCAGAGTGATATGAGGAAATATTTCTTCACTGACAGGGTGGTAGATAACTGGTTTCTTCACTGACAGAATGGTAGATGACTGGAATAGACATCAAACAGAAGTGATGGAGGCTGGAACATTTGGGAGCTGCAAGCATGCATGGGATAGACCTAAGGGTATATTAGATGTGAGGCAGGGATGTGGGAGTGTCGCCAGAGATCAGATAGGGCCTGTGGAGGCACAATTGTCAAGGATCATCTGGGCAGAGTGAGTGGCCAAGCTGTCCTTTTCTATCATCAAATTCTATGTTTCTATGTTTCTATATCTGATGTCATAATTGGCAACCATTCTTTCACTGACTTACATCAGATCACAAATGCATTCCATCAGTAAATTTACTGTTCTATAAAAGTACAAGCATCTCCTTCAGTCTCCCTGTTCCACTTCATCAACTACAGCCTTTAATGGTGGCCACCATGAATGTCATCTCAAACTAGTTATCTTACAAAGATGTCTTGTTTCTACAATCAAGTAAAGAATGTGAGATGTCACTAGGATTTGATGGCCGTGACCAAAGACTTTACAAAAGCCTTTGACCCAGTTGACCACACCTTCCTTTGCCACAAATTTCAAAACCTGAACCTTGACAGCCATTCCATATCATGGTTCAACAACTACCTGGAAAACAAAGACAATGTGTGAAGAAAAAAGTTACCCTGTCATCCACTAGAAGCCTCACTGAAGAAGATGCACAAGGCTCTATCCTGGGACCCACTTCTATTTACACTATTCATCAAAAACATGCTCAAAAACTATGGTGGACCAATGTGTTGTTATATGCAGACAACACAGTACTTTGTAGTGCAGCTGATATACCTGCAGTACCATAAAAATGTCCTCCTCCAAAATGACTTTACACAGTTACAGGAATGCTTCACATGAAATAATCTTGTCCTAAACATCTAAAAAAACAAGCCCATGCTGCTTGTCAAAAATTGGAAACTGCAGCAATGCTGTGGCCTTTTTGGGATCAATACCTGCAGGGAACATCACTAGAAGTCATTGGAAACTTTTGATTGCTCAGACTGCACCTGGATTCCACCCTGCCATACAAAATGCATGTAGGTATGATCACAAAACAATTAAGGCAAAACTGTGTCTACCATATAGGCTTAGAGCCTACCTAGCTAAAGAATCCCACTTGATCATTGCCAACAGCATTCTGCTCTCTACTCTTACATACAAGGCAACCACACTCCTCTTCTCAAAGGAAATAGAGATGGCTAGGGTCAAAGTTCTATATAACAGATTTGATTGCTTTATACGAGACACCTCCAACAGGGAACATCACTGTAAAGTCCTTATGGTGTTAAAATGGTGCACCCTTTAAGAATAGATGCAATTTGTCATGCTTAGCCTGGTTTACAGACTCCTCAAACTTAACTCTCCACCTAGCCAGGTCTCACCCATGACCAGGCAGACCTCCACTAGAAATTTGAGGGTCATGATCATTGATTCCCTGGTAATCCCGTGAATGAAAATGGACAGAGGACAGAGATCAGGTGCTTGCTTTTCCTCACCTCCATAAAACTGTCTGCCCCTCTATCAAAGCTTTCCAATCCTCCAGTATCTTACACTAGCCCTCAAGAAGTACCTCCTAGCTCCAGCCAAATGCAGCTGCTGAATCCCTGCCTATGTAATGGATCAATGGCCCTCTGTAGCCAACATCTATACTCTTGTTCCCTGCCACTATATGTCGAGTGCTAAACTGTCTATTTACATTAGATTGTTTGAACTGGTAATTCTCTTATTGTGCCAGTTTGCTTAACTAGTTTTGCACAATTTGTTGAAACTGTAGTTCTCTTGTAATACAGCATGTTTTTGCACAACATGCTTTTGTACAAAATACCTTAAAGAGTTAGTGTACTGCCTGGAATTAATAGTAACTTTCAGATGTAGTCAGCTATCACTTATTATATCTGAAATATGTTTTTCTTTTCTATTTGCTAATTAGAATATTTTCTACCTGGCAGTACTGAGGTAATGTGTGGAGCAGCACTCTGTCCGGAGGCTAAAAAAAAAGTCAGTTCTGTTCCTTCCACAACATCATCAGAAATGTGACCAAACACACTGAGGTGCCACAACCGTTGCAGCCTGAGCAATGACTTTCACAAGTTACCAATCAAAATGAAGGAAATTTTAACATCACTAGTAAATAAGAGCCAATCTCTGCTGCTTCATGTGAAAAAGAATAATCTGGCAGTAAGATGATAAAGACGGTCTTGGCACTTATTTTGCAATTCTGTCAACAGATGCAGTTAATTTTGTCTAGTGGAAACACAAGTTGCTTATTCTCCAACAAAGTTGTACACAGTTCAGTGCCAGAGCTTAAAGAGCTAGTCTATTGCCTAAAATTAATATTACATTTTAAAAGCAGTCAACCATAACCTTTAATATCTGAGGTACTTTTTCTTTTCACTTTGTTTAATTAGAACATTGTTTACCTGATGTTAGTAGGCGTGATGTGAGGAACAGCACTCTATCTGGCAGCTGACATATTTAGCTCTACTGCCCCATACTACATCATCAGCATTGTAACCTTACTGACTGTGACATCACTGCTGCTTAGGAACAGCAATTCAGTGACTGCCAGGTCATTCACCTGTGATGTCACTGTCAGTAAGATCACAGTGCAGATGATGTAGTGGGACAGTAAAGCAAAATATGTCAGCTGCCAGGCTAAGAGCTGTTCCACACATCCAGAACAATATTATCACTTAGAAGACTTTCTGATGAGCAAAAGGAAAAAGAAAAATACTACAGAAATAAAAAGTTACAACTGACTACTTCTTAAAATGTGCATTATTTCCCTGTTTGCCTGTTTTGGATCTACTAGCTCTTTAACGTTATTAGCTGTTCACTACTAGTCTGTTTTCATCCTCAGAGATATATCGGCACAGCAGAGATTATGCAGCACTATTTTATTTTGCAGAGACAATCTGCAATCTGACAGAATATTTGTCATCTGTGAAGCTATGAAATGAGGAACAGGGGTGGGGAGGTTGGGGCAGCTGCAAGTTGAGGGGCTAGCTGCACAATCAAGCAGACTCGATAGACTGTAAGGCCTGCTTCTGCTGGCATTGTCGTATGTTTGTAGTAATAACATGCACATGTTATGAGAATAAGACAAAAAAGTTATATTTCAATACAACAGCATTACTGTCCACTAACTATGGTGTCTCATTTCAACTGAAAGTGTTCCCATTCCAGGGAATGAGTTTTCCCATGCCATTATTTCAAATAGGTTTTGTCTATCTAGTTCACCCTGCAGTTGAAGTTCTATTCTAAGTTCCAAACTGAGTCTGTAAGACAGGCGTAGGCATTAGCCCATCGGACCTGTCTCCCACAATATGTGGGGCTTTATTTACCTTAGGTTGAGCAGATATTTGTTATAATGCAAAGTAACACAGAAGATAATGGCTGCTGCCACCTCACTAGTTATTTCAGCTCATTAGTTTTTAAGGGAACCTGCATGCTATTTAAAAAAATAAAATCAGTATTTGTTTTATCCTAGATGAGCCAGGGAGTTATAAGGGAAGCTGTAATGCATTTTCTTTTTGTCTAAGGGAATACAAGTCACAATTTAACAAAAAAAAATAATATTATCAGATTCTGCTAAGCAGCGACTATGTCAAGAATGTTTATTATTGAGAATCAACAGGATTTTTTAATTTTTTACCTGGCATACTGGTCAGTCAGACACCTCTCACTGTGGTTTTGAGCATGTGACAGCTATTTCCTTTAAAACTGACAAGACCAGTCAGCAGGCACCCTACTGCAATGCCTGTGAGCATGATCTCTGAGATGTACCTTACCTCTGCCAATGCTGGGAGTGGGAACCTGAATCCATATCCAATCCCACATCCCAGGATATCACAGAATAAGATGCTACCCTGTGCCAACAGCCTGCCTAATGAAATGATCCTGAATGACAAGGCTGAACTGTGGCAAGGGGGGGGCCCAGCTGGAACATTCATATTGATGGCCAACCTGGAAAATGAAAGGGGGGTCGGGGATGGCATACTTACATCAGCATTCCACTTAAAGTTTGTATACTGCCTCTGTTTGCATCTTATATTTAGTTACAGGGATCTGAAAAAATACTGTTTAATAAGAAAATAGATTACACATGCAAGGATTTGCTGAATTTTGAAGATGAGGAGCAATCCGATTGAAGGTGGGCCACTTGGAAATTTCCAGGTGTTCAGGTAGGCCAGTCCAGCACTGCTTAAGACTGCACTCATCTTGAATGCCTTGTTTTGGAAAATGAACACTGTAGCTTATGTATATAAGCAGTTCACATGGTCTTTCACTCCTCTTTATCACATAGCTGTTTGATCCCCATCACCTCCTCCTGTCAACTGGCAAAGAGGACACATAAATATTTTACAAGTTTTCTCCCCTGACCCTCTGGCACATGGCCATGTGAGTGTGTGGAGGCATGCTATGCACCCCTTGGTGCCAGCTCAGACCCTTCCACCTCCTGTAGGTGTTTGCCACCCCATCTCCACCTACACTATGCACTGGACCACCACTTGGTGGGAGTGGTACTATGGAGGGTGCCAACCCCCCTTCCCCACACTCAGGAGAGGAGAGGACAGCTGCCCATCAGCATGCTCGATCCTGCTCCGCCCCCTCACACTGGCACCCCGAGGACCCAAGGTCATTCTCAAACCTGGGTTTAGTGTGAGGAATGGCGTCCAGTGCCTCAATGCTCAGAGCCACTGGGCTGGCCAGTATTTCACTTTTTAAGGCAAAACTGCACTGGATGCATGGGATAATGGAAGCAGTTTAGAAATACACTTCTCTCGGTGCAGTTTAACCCCTGCAAGGTATATATTTTTTTAAATCAAGGATGGAAATGAAAAAGGAAAATGTGGACTCACCGGGATTTGAACCTCAGATCTCTGGTATGCTGTTCAAGCACTCTAACCATTAAGCTACAGGTCCACTGGTTAAAGTCTTTGAGAACTTCCTTCTTCACATGTCCCTATAATGTAATTTCTATCAAGAAAATTAAGATGGATGATGTCATCTTGATTATAGTTCACCTGCGCAACATGTCTGCCTCAAGCTTCTGGCACTGAATGAATTGTTCTGTGTTTTTCAGTATCTGTTAATGATTACTTTATTTTGCCCCCCCCACACACACACACACACAATTCACCTTGTCCAAATCACTTCTAACAGTTAGATTTGGTACCTGGTCATTTAACTTTATTTACAAAATATTAACCTACAGAAACATTATTGACACTTGTTGAAACACATTAATTGGCTCAGTTCTTCCTCTTTATATGCACATGCCATTGCTTCTTTATTGGTTTTATTCCAGTCTTAGAAAACTTAAAAAACTTAGTTGGAGCAAAAATTACAATGTTGTTGATAGCATCTTTCTTCTGAACAAGTTATGTGTATAGTACATACTGCAGATATCATTTTACAAAAAATCAGCATGCCTGCCTCTTTATTTAGAAGCAATAGTACCAAATATAAGACAATTACAGATATACTCCCCTCCTCACAGTATACAAATAATTTTCAAGGCTAATAATTTGATGCTACATGCCCAGTTACCCAAACATAAGTAACAGTTGAAACTTGTCTCATGAGGTACCAAGCTTTTCTAGAAGCTAAAAATGTACAGATGTGCCAAGAACTTTTTCTATGATTGATTGATTGGTTTGTAATTCTTGACAAGGAAAGCACAGACAATGTAACTTGAGGGGTAATATTAGTAAGCATTTTTCCTCTCTGAAGGTAGCGAACCTCTGGAACAGCCTACCAGTAGACAGTTCAAGCCTTCAGGGTAAGCTTGGACACACTTCTGATTACTAAGGGAATCACTTTTTATCCTGGGTAGTAGAGTGTGTTGGGAGCTCCTTCAAGTAGCACATGTTTGCACAATGTATTTATACCTGTTTATGAAGTGAAAGGATAGCAGTCTTGATGGACCTTGAGTCCCTTCTGACCTTAAATCACTATGTTCTAATCAAGGTTTAACTGAAACAGTTTATTTCCAGGTGCATGCATCCTGGGGGGTTAGTTTCATGGACCTGTTTTATTGGCAGTTGAAATGTTGGCTAGGACACCTGAGAGATGCCCTTACTCTTATACCACTGGATCTTTAACTTCCACATGGACACTCATCAGATATGGGCAGAACGGATTTCATTTTAAGGTCTCATCTAAAGGATGACACCTCAGTAGTGCAGCAGGGGTGTACTAGTACTGCACTGCAGAGCAAGAATTGTGTGTTATTGGGTTTTTGCTGAATTGGTTACTTTTTTATGGCTTATCAGCAGTATGTTTTATAATATTGTATTTGTTAAATTGCTATGCCTTAGCAACAATATGGCATTGTAATAAGTATGTCTATTGTTTTTGCCATATGAAGTACGTAAGTTGATATTTTTCACAAAGAAGAAATAGGCATTATAATGCATATGAGTGAACTTGTAAACATATGGAAACTAGGAGCTAAAACCATAAGAAACACACATTAATTTAGTAAGTTACCATGCCTGGAGCCAAGCGTTCTCAGTTTTTTTAAGACAGACAATACAGTATGCTAAATGCTAGGTATAGTACTTCTGGCAGCACCATCATCAGAGGTTGATGGTAGCTGGTCGGCATGTCACAATGATTATAGCGCTGGAAGATTCGCGCTGGAAAAATAGTGATCAGCAGTACAGCTACAGGGATAGTATAATGCAGATAACATTAGCACTATCCCTCTAGCTGTAAACTGCCAGAAAGAAGAGGATAAAGCCTTTGCTGGGTGGTAAGCTGCTGAGCAGCTGCTGTGGTGCAGAGGGTAGCTCCACAGGCAGCAAAGGCTGGTGGAATGTCGATGGACCAGTGTTCTACTCCTGGTTTTGCTACTTTTGGCTTTTATATTTCCTCTCCCTATTTTCCCATATAATTTGTCCCCCCCCACCCTACACTTTTTGCCCCCCACTCCTGGTTGTCCTGCTTGGTTCCCCCTTTCCCTCTGACATGCCCACCCAGTTATCCCCACCAAGGTTTCTTCCCATCCCTGAGTTGCCTCCCCCCATGGAGGTGACTATATTTAGTTGGGGGGGGTTCAGGGTCAAAGCACCACTTAAAGGGGAATGAGGGGCCGAGATCCCCATAAACAGTCTTAGTAGCTTGTTTTGCTTAGCTATGGTAGAGCTCCCTGTTTTTACTGAGTGCGACCTTTGGTTTCGGCACATTTCCTTTGCGATTTTTAAGAGTGCTTTTTGGCACTTGACATTATGTCATAGTGCCAAGTTTGATTCACTTGTATGTACAGTACATGCTACTGTTTAAGAACATGATTTTTTTTTTGGCTATCAACTCTAAGTATAATTGTAAGGTTTTATTTACACTTTACCAACACCTAAATAATTTAAAGATGTGTTTCACTATACAGTATGTTAGAAGGTGTTGCAACAGTAGTGAGAGCTTTATTCAATTTACTTACCCATTACACAGCTGTCCTTTATGAAATACATGAGAAATATGAGGATAAATGGAGCATAATACTGTGCTGAATGGAGCCTATGGATTTGCACAGTATCCACTAATAAGCTAATCTGTGAAGTATCCATATGGGCATCTTGGATATTATCCTGTCTTCAGCTGCTTTTATTTAGAGTCCCATTTTAGATGTCTGGAAAGTTACCTCTGTGTACAGTTTTCATGGCTGAATTGTGTATCAACTTGGCCAGCTTAAGCCGCAGTCCATAAATATGCTGAAGTCAGCCATGTGAAGGAATATAAACAGATTTCACAGGACTGAATAATGCATTTGGAAAACAAAATATGACATGAGTGATTCAGTTTTGTTTCTTACAGCTGTCTGTGAAAAATAGATACACTAAAGTGTAACATATACCATCAGATCTTCTGACTTTAAAAAAGAAATGACTACCTGGTCTCTGAGTTCATCCACTGTACAATCATATGCTACCATGCAGAGTGCTAGCATTTGACTCCCACTCATGGCTTTCCTTTAACCGGGCACCAAGGCATTTAGACAGATTGCTTTCTACAAAGCTTTCTAACTTGGGGAGGGGTGGCCATCATTGTTCAGTACACCCTTGTGATCTGAGCCTACTTGCTGTTTGACTACCAGATCCATCTGAGGGGGATTACAGACTGTGGTTCAAGCTGGGGAAGGGGTGCTAAGTGAGCACATGTGAATCAAGTAGCTTGAAGACCAATAGGCACAGGAGACAAGTGTCCTATGAGGTGCAGAGAAGATACAGTCCCCCACTCACTTAGTTCACCTACCAATGTGCTTGTGCCCAATAAGGGTGGGCATGCCCATGATACTCTTATGTAAAGGGGTATCTTGATCATTTCAGCTCACCAGTAGCCTCTTGCACACAGTCACACAATGAGACCAGATAACCCTTTCTCTTTCAACTCAGATCTGCTGAGATATCCATGAAACTTGATGGGAAATAACACTCATGACACAGATTATCTAGTTTGTGACTTTCTTTCACTGAGACAGTAGGAATATGGGGCACAACAGTTAATTCATCAAGTCACAGATACCCAGTCTGTTTGACATCTATACAATGAATTACAATACTGTGATGTGTGTTCCCTGAACCCAGTACTGCAGCCATGACCTGACCTGTAACAGTTATTCTGGGCTCTACTCATCCGTGTTTTCCTTGGCATTGCCAAACCTTTGGACACTTCCATGGTAGCTACTGTTCTGGGAATCTCAGTTCCCTGAATTCATATGATTAGTCTCTCTTATTTGAGCCATCTAATAACATGTGCATCTATGACTTTCCCGCTAAGAGCCTGACAAAGCTCTTGTCTCCAGCCTTGAAGGACCCTTTTATACTGCTAAGTTCCTCACCCACCTCTGTCCCACAGAAGCTGATGCTTAGGCATCAAATCCCTGTTATGGGCACGGCTAATAACAACTACTGCCACCTTACTTCATGGAAAGGGGTTGAGACGAAGAGAAACAGATTAAGGGCCAAATCCAAAAACCCTCTCCTGGTATCAAGGGCTCCCAAAACCCAGAGAGTATCCCTCTGCACATGTGGAACAGGTCATGGTATCAAGGAATCCCCACACCTGCGGAGAGACATCTGCCACCTGATCCCACTGCACAAGCTGGTGGGCTAGGCAGCGTGTAGAACTGTGATCTGTGACATCCCCTAAGCCATATTGGCCAAGGGAGGGGAAGAACAGCATGAAGGTCAAACTTCTACCCAAGCTGTTTCATACCCCCCAGCTGCAGGCTGTTTGTCCCTTGGGGCTCTGAACAGGACCCTTATCCTTGTACCCCAATTCTCTGCAATATCATGGAAGGCTTGGGGGTGTGGCATTATTGTTTTTTTATCGGTTCTCTCTTGTAAAAGGAACTTGGCAGCTCAGGTGGACTGCAGAATCCTATAATTTCCTACTTGTTCAACAAAAGCCAACAACATGTTTTGGAATGTTTTTCTACGCAATGCAGCAATACCATTCTCATAGTCTGATTGACTGTGTAATCTTTGACAATCACACTGTAAAAGAATCAAGATAAAATATGGCAAATCCAAAATCTGAAGGCCACTATATTGCATTATAATGTTTTGTACAAATAAGAAAAAGTTGCACTGGGTCAGTGGTGCTCAGTGTAAGTAAATAATATTTGAGAGAGCAAAAACCTCCAGCACTCACCATCATTTGAAAGCAGGATGCCACTCAAAAAGTTACTTAGTGCAAAAGCATTTTTATTAAATCCCCTGGTGCACAAAACATCTTTGTTATGCCTGATGCATTTTGGATCTGGCTTGATCCTTTATCGAAGGCATTATCATTATCTATAGATCCACACTAGTTGCGAATCACCATGTATGAAAAAAAAAAGATTGATAAATTGGATGAGACAAGAATTTTAAAATTACATTTAAACACGTTTCAGTTTCACAAGTTCAGCTCAAAGATTCCATATAGTATTTCTGTTTTTCTGTTCCTCCTGCTAGCTGTGAATTCATATTTACATTATTTCAAATTGTTATTTGTCCCCTGCATGCTGGAGAATCTAAATATTTTATAGGTTATATTGTAATTTAGACAAGTTGAAAATGAAAGGCTGTTACTCAAGAAAGTGCTCCCCTTTTCTGACATCAAATTATTACTATCATCAATTTCAGAGCTGATTGCAAACAAAATGCTTAATTTAATGGAGCCCAAACAGGAGGCAGTTTAAAGACTTGCTCACCCCTCTCTGCATTTCACTCCTGCAGCTTTTGTTTCATGAAGCTCAAGGGCATGATTTTCAAAGGACCTGTCATAGCCCAAAGACTACTGTAAGTCCCCATGTGCAACCGTCTGATGTGGAGAATAAGCCCGCACCAGTGAAAGTGCAATTTTTCATAATTTTTTGCCAAAGGTGGTATTTTCAGGTTTTTTTTGTTTGCACATATGCTACGCCTGACATCTCATACATGTGTTCAAATGTGGAAACTCACAGTTTTGGTTTGGCTTTAATTTGGGCCCCTTTTTTCGATTAGGCTTTAACACTTTGGGCAAAGATAATGCATGTCAAGTTACTGGGGTTTATTATGCCACAAAAGAGTGGTATGTGGTCCTGCTTAACTACTGCTCACCCACTCCAGTCAATCCTAACCTCTTTTACCCTTCCTGGACCTTCAGTCAGATTTTTAGGGGGAAAAAAACTTAGTTTGCACTTGCCAAACTGCTGAGTGCCAGACATGTTATTTTATAAAAACAAACATCTGTGGAGGAAGAAGTAGGCTTTAAAATGATTGGGGTGGATGAAACAGTGATTATGAAATTTGCTCTGGCCACTTGGGAAGGGCTAAAGCATTTTTTTTTATTAACTGGCTGAAGGTTTTATGTGATCTTGAAATGGCTTTAGTTGTCTATTACAGCAGCCTCAGAAAGCCAGATTAGCTTGAGAGAACATGAATGACGTGTAATGTGCCGGAATAGCAAACTTCAAGAAACCCATGTTCTTCAGGTCGGAGATGATTACTGGTACCCAAAGGTTCAAACTCTGGGCCTTTGTCCCATGAGAGAGTAGGGGATGGCACAGATCCACCATATCCTTCCAACAGTAGACATCTTTTAAAAATGAGAAAAAATATGCATATTAACACAGTCCTTGTGAGCATCAAAACAACTTGTTTCACAGAACGTGCTAAGGAAATAAAATGAAATGTATTTAATCATGATGCTGTTATGTACATAATGATATTCCTATAAGACAACCATTAAAGCATGATGAAACCACTCTTCCCAGATTGGGGTGCCAAACTTCAAATGGTTAATGGTATTTAAAAGTCAGAAGTCTATCCACTTTTTACCTCAGGAAATAAAGATGAAGGTTTGAAATAATTATATTATTTTGACTGGAAGCAGGGGGCATACATTGTTTTTGTGAAGGATTGTGTTGACAATTACATGAGTTGATGAAATTCACTGTGTGAAACAGCTGTAGTAAACGGGGTTCAAACAAGCTGTTACTAAGCCAAGAGCTAGCAGTAATTCAGAATAGTGACTTGTGCTCAGACAAGGCCAAGGTGACTTATGTGATGCTATTGACATTTATGCAGAGTATTTTCATGGGATTTGTAATATACACTCTCTGCCAACTCTGGTATTAAGAAATTAGGCCATATGAATACTGTTAAATTTGTACTATGACTTTATAGTGAAAATAATTATCCTATGTTCCATCTCTCCTAGATTTTACTGGGACTTGATAATGCTAATAATGATGGTTGGAAACCTTGTCATTATACCAGTTGGAATCACATTCTTTACAGAACAGACAACAACACCATGGATTATTTTTAATGTAGCCTCAGACACTGTCTTCCTTTTGGACCTTATCATGAATTTTAGAACTGGAATTGTCATAGAGGACAATACAGATATAATACTGGACCCCAAAGCCATCAAGATGAATTATTTAAAAAGCTGGTTTGTTGTCGATTTCATTTCTTCAATACCAGTGGATTATATCTTTCTCATTGTTGAGAAAGGAATGGACTCCGAAGTTTATAAGACAGCAAGAGCACTTCGCATTGTGAGGTTTACAAAAATCCTCAGTCTGCTACGTTTACTAAGACTTTCAAGACTGATTAGATATATACACCAGTGGGAGGAGGTAAGACACGTTTATGTTATGTTTGTTTTATTTCCAGATAAGAGGCTTTAGCTACATGTTAAATTTTGGTGCACAAGAACACTAGTATCTGTTGGGCTCACATCATACATATGTAGGAACTGCAGTACTTCACAATCCCCTTGTGAAACAAAAATTGGCTCATTAGTTTTCCTTGTTTTGTGAAGGTGCATCAATAAATACAATTTCCGCCACAATTCTGCATGAAAAAACAAATCATGAGCCTGAAGGGATGAGTGAGTTGTATGAATGCTTTTCTAGTAGTTGTGGAATTTCCACAATTCAAGGAAAATCAGACTATGTGTCTTACTGTTTTATAAAGCATAAATCACAGTGTCACTATACAAATTTTTTCTGAGAAAAAAAAAGGTTTATTAAAATTGGGGGAATATTTTCCCAAGTAGTTCAGCCACACAGAAGTGTGTTCAGTGAGTAATATTATTTTTTGTTACAAAGCTATGCACATGCTTTTGAAAGGTAACACTATGATCTTAAAATCCACATTAGAAGGACTTCTGTCCAGAATGACTGCTTCATGATTTATTCCCCCAAAAAATCTTTTTAATTTATTTATTTAGTTTTTGTTGACGGGAAAGGAAGACTAGACATTTCTGCTTATTTTCAACCTTGTCCCAGGGAAGGGGAAACCAAAGAATGCCAACTGACATTGAACCAGATTAAATAGTTAATGTTATTTTTCGTGAATGGGGGAAATTTGGCCAGGACATGGGAAATTCCCCTACTCTACTGCTAGAGGGTGCTGTGGTGGAATCTGTGAGCTTGGTTGCTGGCAGTCAGGAGATGGAAGAACATGTCCAGAGGGCTGAGGAGCAGACCTCCTCTTCGGCCTATCTACTGTGACAGGCTCCAATGGAAATGGATCAAACAACTTTAGAGAACTTAGTTTTGGCAGTGGAAGAACAAGTACAGCACCAGGAAGGAAACATAATTCACAGCCCAAGCACAGAGATGAAAGGCAGAGGAGATGGAATGGAGCTGTCAGCAACAGAAATCAGAAACTTAATTGAGGCTGAAGAAAACATTTTTTTGGAGAAACAGGGCCACTTTGAACAGACATTCTTAAGGAAGAGCTTGCCAAAAGAAAAGAGGCCTGATTCTGAGAGCAAAGACACCGGGATGGGTGTACAGCGATGAGAAGGAGAGTGACAACTGGATAACGAAGTCAGACAGCAATCGGGAGAAATACAGCTTCACCAGGCAACAGTATCTCCGAGCCTGCATGTAACTAAACTTACAGTGGCAGATGTATCAGATGGAAGCCAAGATATGCATCAGAAAAACAATAGTGTGCAGTTAGTAGAGCGGGAAGGGGGATTTCAGTGATAAATCTGGATGCTGTTCAGTCTGTTGCCCCAGTAGTCACACTAGTTACTGGGGATTGTAATGTGCTGCAAGAGAAATGTATTTCATTCAACATTGGTGTGTCTATGGGGGGGGACAGCTTTGAAAATTGTCAGGGAAAGAAAGTGTTGGAAAACAAGGGAAGGGGAAAGTTAAATCCCCTGAAACTCAACAAGAGCCTACTACCCTCCCCCCCCTCCGGTACAGCAGGCATGGGTTGTTCAAGCCCTGCAGGATGCAGGCCGGAAAAGAAATACAGATGGTAGGGGCTGGGATGCTAATCTCCCCATTTCGTTAGGAGGAGTTGGTACTACTGAGAAGGCCTTAGTAGAAAGTGATGGTCAGGATGGTGGGGATATAGCTACCACAGTATCTCAAATTACCCCTGGTCAAAAATGTATAAATGGGATGGGAGCTACCCCTGACAATGATGATGAGGTGATTCCTGTGCTGGAAAATATACTGAGATTAGAAAAGGGAATATCCAAGGGGTTAGATGTGATAGAACACCCCCTCCCCTTGATCCAGGAAGAAGTTGGATAGGATAGAGCTTGGCCTGTAGTGGTAAACTTACCATCTGAACCAGAGGTGGAGACCTCTACCTCTATGGATCAATCAGTGTTACCACCTAGACCACCTCCCAATGTATGGCACACAAATGTTAGAAACAGACTATTTCCAGAGAATGCACAGCATATGGCAGCACCTGCAGTGAGACATAATGCTTTGCATCTGAAATATAGAGGGGACATGGCAGATCTCCCAGATAGGCTCTTTGTGGGGAAAGTATTGCTTAAAGACAGCATGAAATATTACGTGTATGAAGTGTATGCATTGATACATATGCCAAGAGATTCTATTTTTGACATTAGTTTCAAGCATCCAGTAGGCCTGGACAGATTTTGGAAATTGCATATGGTTCTGAAAAATACTGAACTTTGGAGACCTTATTTGGCTATACTGCTAATGAAACCTAGGTTTTAAAAAATAACTGTCCTTTTTAGAAATGAAGGAATGAACATGGCGGACATCTTCATTGGGGTTAATATCCTAATACTGACACTATAGTGCAGCAAGAGAGGGGTACTGTACTTCTGAGGTGCTGTCTTTCAAATGAGACGTTAAACTGAGGTCCCATCTGCCTGGATTGGTGGTAGTTCAGGTGGATGTTAAAGATCCCATGGCACTTATCAAAAAAGAGTAGGGGAATTTCCCTGGTGGCCTGGCCAAATTTCCCTCATTCACTAAAAATACCACCAACAGCGTAATCTGGTTCAAGGTCAGTTGGCATTCATCTGTATCCCTTCCCCCGGGGTGTGCCTGAAAATAGGTAGGATTTGTCTAGTGCACTTACCCGGTCAACAAAAACTAAATAAATAAATAAATCACTCATTGGCTTAAGCGACATTGTATAGTTAATGGGGCTCCAGAACCCATTCTGGATGAGGAGCATTTCTGGACAGGGGGCTGGAGATATAAGGTTACCTTGCAACAAGAATCAGGTATTACCAAACATCTGCCAAACTGTCTCTTTATGGGAAGAGATAGAGGGGTACTCTTCGACCCAGGCTAGCCCTAGGCCTGCTATAAATGTTGGGAGGTGGACCACCTCAGCAATATCTGTGAAAACAGAAATGTGGCCTGTGTGATGCAATCGGGCATATAGCAGCTCAATGTCAAGTACCACCAAAATGTAATTTATGTGAAGAACATGGGCACACATACAAAACTTGCTCCTAGGCAGCACGTAATAGCTTGGATACCACATTACAATTGGAGCAAGATGGCTATGTGGCAAATGCACAGAAAGACAGATTAAGGATGCTAGAGCTGATAACACAACCTAGATTGGACTCTCTGTAGACCCAGAAAGATATGTGCCCAAGTACTGTGAGGACTGTAGTTGGACATATTAGAGAGAGAAGCCCTGAGCTATCATCACAGATAGTTCCAGTGGTCCAGTGGTACAAGGAGGACAAAATGGAGTTACAGTGAATACACAGGAGAAAGTGGCTGGTATACGGGTGGAGTCAGTAAAGAATGCACCCCCCTCAGTGAAGTGAGAGCTACAGGGCCTTCGGAGGCAATGGATCCCACCCTGGAAGCAATGGTTGTTAAGGATGCAATGTCACCCCCAGATTCAACAAATGACATATCCTTCCAGAGTGTAACGAGATCAAAAGTAGCAAGGCAGATCTTAGAGACTGTTCCTGGAGTGGGTGAGACAGACATCATCCCGGTGACTAATTATTTTGCTGTACTAATGGATGTGGAGGAAAATGACATTGGGGGGGACTCTGATGTGTCCTCAATCACTTTGGTGCATCAATATGTGGGAGATTTGCAGCCTAAGGAGAAACCAAAGCCCAAGAAGCAGAAGAAGCAAAATTATACTGTTTTTTTCCCTTCATGTTCTCTGATACTTTAAGTCCTCCGTAGTGGAATATGGTCCTTTTTCTTTTAATTTAATATAGCAGGAAATATTAATATAACTGCAGATGTGAACAGTATTAAATCACAGGTGAAAAGAAACCTGACATTTGTAAGTTTAATAGAAGGAAAAGGGAATGTATGTTATATACAGGACACGAGGCTCCATACTATACAGAAGATGATGGCTGCACAAAAGGAGTGGCGGTGGGGACCTTCACTATGGTTATTGGGGGAAGATCAATGCTCAGGGTTAGGTATCATCTTCAGGGGACTGTAGGTAAGGGTCTTAAAAGTGTTAGACCTATATCTGGGGAGAGCCATGATGGTAGATGTTCTTATCCATAATGAAGCATACAGGCTAATCAACATATATTCATCACAAACAAAGGCAGATAGAGCAACCTTGTTTCACACTACTGCACCATATTTGCACACAAAGAAACAGGTCCTATTGGGGAAGGGATTTTAATTGTGGGTTAACACGGAGGGATTGGGGAAGGCAGACAAGCAAGATTTATAGTGATACCAATGCTTTACAAAAGATATTAAATAACTATCAGCTAAGAGATGCTTATGATACACTTCATCAAATACCAGAGCATACATTTTTTAAAGGAACACTCTCCACAAGGACAGATTTCTTCTTTTTGTCTTCTGGAATTCAGCCCCATAGGATATCGGTGTTACCCTTAGAAACCTCTGATCATTGACAATGCTGATAGGGAAGAGTCCGGTGACTTCCTTTGGCAGGGGCTACAGGAAACTGAATGTGGAATTGTTACAAGAAGAGGAATATCAACTAGAAATACATGAATTTTTAGATGTCCAGAATGACATATTATTTAAGCAATAAGGCATGACCAAGGGTTATGTTAATGGTCTGTTAATCACCTTCTAGGGGTGTACTGTGTCACAAGGTGTAGCTGAGTGCCACATGCCCCTAGATGGTGATTAACTGACCAGTAGTATAATCCCTAGGAGAGCCTTTAATGTTATTATAATAAAAAATGTTTTAAAACAGTGTTAAATCTTGCTCCATTTCTCACACCCTTTTTATAATTATGTATGACTCATATATTGAATGTTGGGAAGATACTAAATGGGATGTAAAGTCTTTGTTTATATCCCTATCCTGTAATAGGGAGCAGAACAAATATTTGAAGTATTTAAGTCTGCAGGTGAAATACTTGAAGGTTTTGACACTAATGAAGATTACGGATACTGACCTTAAGATACAGCTCACTGAGATCAAAGCACAATTGAGTAGTTATCTGAGTGACAAGGAAAAAAGTTTGGCAAAAGAACAACAATTTGTAACAAAGGGGACAAAAAAACAGGTGAACCCTTTTGGAACGGAAACTCTGACATCCACTAGGGAGCATCTGATGGCCTTGGTAAATGGTACAGGACAACTGTTTCACGATAGATGGGGATGCAGCAAATAATACAGGAACATTAAAAAGCTATGTATCAGAAGAAGAAAAAAGGGGGAGTGGGTTCCTTTCTTACAACACATAAATACACCTATGTTGACAACTCAGGAAGAATGGGGATTAATGGCTCCTTTTAGTTTAATAGAAATCCAGGAAGCAGTGTCACATCTATCGGCATGCACCACGCCAGGTAAAGATGGTTTGCCCAATGATTTTTATAAATCATTTATTGACATAGTAGCCCCACAATTGCTGTTAGTCTTTACAGCAATTCAACAGGAAGATCGTTTAGCCCCAAGCATGAATGAAGGGGTAATGGCTTTTATTTATAAAAAAGGAGATAAGCACGGCATAAGAAATTGGAGTCCTTTAAGTATGCTGACGTCCAATTATGAGATACTAACAAAAATCCTGACTGTTATGCTAGCAACAGCTGCCAAAAAATTGATCCACCAAGTACAAAGATGTGCAATACCAGGGAGGACTATTGCACAAAACGTAAGTTATGTTATGGAAATCATGGAACAGGGTTTGGGGAACCAAATGGAGGGGTACATCATGTCGTTAGACCAGGAAATGGCTTTTGATGCCATGAGGCAAGAACATATATGGTCCACATTAGAACATTATGGTATTCCAGTACAATTCTGTCAGTTATTGAAAATGTTATATATAGAGAGGCTCAGTTGACCCCTTTAGTGAAAGGGCATTTTGGAATACCCATTTATTTTTTAAAATGGGGCTTGACAAGGATGACCCATAAGTCAGTTGCTCTATGTTTTTGGACTAGACCCTGTATTAAGTTAATTGAAAACTCAGAACAGATTACACCAATACAAACTACAACAGGGGTTGTTTTGGGGAAAATTACTGCATATGCAGATGACTGTAAAATAACAGAGGTTGATTTGGAATCTGGGAGGGAGGTGTTGTGATTACTAGAAACTTTAAAGAATACAACAGGGATAGGGTTGAACAAAGAAAAAAGTAAATTGATGGAATTAGGAGACATAGGTGCACAGTTAGATTTCCCCATTCCAAAGGTAACGGGACACATTAGAATTCTGAGCCTACTTTTTGTTACACAGAAAACAGAGAGTTTGAACTGGGAGCTGGTATATAACATTGCATTTGCTAAAATACAAAGATGGAAATCATGGAAGATGACGAAAAAGAAAAGAGTATATTTGGCACTGGCCTATATAGCTCCTTCGTTTTTGCATGTTTCGCACGTGCATCCACTCCCTTACGCTATGCATGCAAAAATGATGAGACTGTTTTTTTTTACTCCCATGGGGCAGCTGTCTGAATCCTGTAAAAAAAGCCCATACATACAAGACATGGAAAACAGGGGGCTTGAATATGCTACAGCCCCTGGTATTTTTGTTTGGGAATTTTTTTTTTATTCTACTATTAGGCCTGTCATATTGGAAATGGAAGGTATGGGGAAAAAAGGTATGGAACTTTGGGGAAGCCAGTTCTTTACTGCATGGAGGAGGGGGCAATGGTATTGTACAGAGAAATTATTGCCTGGTCATATACAACGCACCCTGAAGTATGTTCGACAGTGGGGTATTGAATTGTCTGATTTTATGTCAAAAGATAAAAAGAAATTTTACGTAGCTATTGTGGAGAAATGTTATTGGGAACAACTCATTTTTCATGTCCCAGATGGAATAGTCTGTCAAGACATGATTAATAGTATGACGGAATCACATATCCCATTAAAAATGCAGGATGTGGCATGGCTTTGTGGACATCAGAGGCTTAACATGAAGGGCAATCATAAGCACAAGAGAATGGAAGGAAAATTGTGTGGGGTGGAACAGTGTACCGGACAGACAGAAACTATGGCCCATCTATTTTTTGATTGTATATTGGTTAGATTTTTTTGGAAAAAGCTGGTTACCTTTTGGGAGAAAAAGGTCTTTCAAGACATGACATATGAAATTCTGGCACTGGGACAGATCCCAAGGGAATGGGCACAATGGCTGAAAAGCATTATCATAGTCATTTTAGCCTACATTAAATGGTCCTTGTGGCAGGTTAGATGCTCAATGGTACTACAGAATGTAGAAATAGGGAGACAGGATGTGCTTTTTAAAACCCAGAAAGAACTTGACACAATTTATCAGTATGAATATTTATTTTTTTATTTATTTGTGTTTCGGATGACACCTTTGAGCCGAGGGATCTTTTGCAAAGGTTCCACGTCAAGGCAATAAGGACAATAAGGTACAAAACATAACATGATCATTACAATGGAATTTACAAAAAAAAGACAAATAAGGTTACAATAATAGCAGTTAAAGGCATTGTCAAGGAATTGTGTTGCGAGTTAATTATACAGTACAAGTCATAGGTGGCTCAGTGAAGCTTTGTTAGGAGTGGGTTAGTGGGAAAAGAGAAAGAAGAGTGGTGGTGAGGGAGTGGTATGGGAGACAGAGAGATGGAGGAGGGGAGAAATAGGGAGGGCATTGCTTTGGGTATGTGGTAGATGGGAAACAGCAAGGGAGGAGGAAAGGGGGGATGAAAAGGAAAAGGAGACAGATTCATCCTATACCCAGTAATGGGGGGTAGGAGAGGAGGAGGAGTTGAGTCAGTGAGGAGGGATGCTTGAGGATAGTATGCCTGGAGGGGATTATAAGAAGCAATCACAGAAGGCACTAGCCACAAGGTGTTGACGAAGTTTACACTTAAAAGCACCAATCGTGGCAATGTTGGAGATTTCTGTAGGTAGCAAGTTGAACCAGGTGGAAGCACTGACAAAGTAAGAACGCTGAACTTGAGAGGTCTGGCAGAGAGGTATTGTAAAGGTTAGACTGTCCGATCTTCTAGTTATGTGGCGGACACGCCGCGGGGTCAATATTGATTGGACTCCAGGGGGCATAAGGCCCAGTGATGTCTTCTTAGCTAGGATGCAGGTCTGGTACTTTAGCCTGCCAGATAGCTGGAGCCAGTTAGTCTGCTCATAAATGTCACACATGTGAGAAAGGCGGGCAGCTAAAATAAGGAGTCTACATGCCTTATTAAGGGCTACAGCTATGCGCTGGAGTGCAGTATCAGTAGAGGATCCATAGATAACAAGCCCATAGTCAATAGTTGAGATAACAGAGCTCTGGATAGTGAGGTTCAAGGCTTCAGCAGTTAGGCAATGTTTATGCTTGTATAGTAGCCCTATACGGGAGTTCACAGTTTTAGCTATATTGTCAATGTGTTTGGTATACGAGAGGGAGCAGTCAAGGGTCAGTCCCAGATATTTAAACATATCCACCTGCTTAAGAGTGACGCCTTCGTGGTTGTTAATTATGAGCTCATGGTCCTTGTACTTGTTGTGGGTTGCATGGAACAACATTGTTTTATTTTTTTTGTGGTTAAGGATGAGTTTATGTGAGCAAAACCAGTCTTCCACTTCTGTGAAACTTTTCTGTAGTTGAGACTGAAGGGAGGTGGGGTCGGTGTGGCAAGTGAAGATTACTGCATCATCTGCATACAGTAACATTCTGTCATGGCAGGAGGCAGGGAGATTGTTCAGGAATATGCTGAATAACAAGGGACCCAGGATAGAACCTTGGGGTACTCCAGAGTGGATTGGTAGGGATGATGAGAGGAGTTCACCAATCCTGACCTGTTGGGTCCAGTTACTGAGGTAGCTTTGAAACCAGAGGGTAGCTTCACTTGAAAGACCAAGGAGGGATAATTGTTTGAGGACAATGGATTGATTGACAGTGTCAAATGCCTTAGGTCAATAAAAGAGGCGCCGACCAACTGGCCCTGATCAAGTGCATGATGGATATGTGTGGTGAATTTGAGGAGTGCCATGGTAGTGCTGTGGCTTTTGTGGAAGCCATGCTGATGGGAACATTGCAGGCTGTATTTTACAAGGTACTCCGTGAGCTGATCAGCCGCTATCCGTTCCAAGGCTTTGGATAGAGGAGGGAGGATGGATATAGGCCTGTAGTTGTTCGTGAGAGTCTTGTCACCACTTTTATGGACTGGAGTCACCACTGCCAGTTTCCACTTTTGGGAGAACTGGGAGAGCATGAGGGAATGGTTGAGGATTTTGGTAAGTGGGAGCAGGACTTTGTCAATGGTGAGGGCTAGAAGTTTCATATCCAGTGGATTGCCACTGACCCTAAACTTTCCAAGCACTTTAAGAATGTGTTTTTTAACTAGGCTTTCTGGGATTGCTTTGAAATGGAAAGGAGGGTGCCCTGGTGGCAAACCTGAACTAACAGGAGCTGGGTTGACTGTGGTGGGATCAAAAAAGTTAGGAAGTAGCACATGGCTAAGGTCAGCAAAAGTGGTGTTAAATGCGTTGGCAATGATTACATGGTCAAGAGTGGTGGTACCATCTATGTTCAACATTGTGGGTGTTGTTTTGGGATCCTTTCCAGTCACTTCAGCAAGGTTACACCAGGATTTACTCCCATCATTCCAGGTGTTGGCTAAGGCGTTACTGTAATAGTTAGCCTTCTCATGGCGGATTGCTCTGGTGCATGCATTCCTTGCTGTTTTGTAGGCCTGAATATCAGTCTGGGTGCCAGTAGCCTTAGCATGATACCAGAGCTGGTCTCAAGATTTCATTTGTGTAAGGATGCCTAGTGTCATCCATGGGTTATTGACACCCTTGAGCTTACGCTTCTTGAACGGAGCATGAACATCACAGGCTGAGTTGAAACAGGTGATAAAGTATTCAAGTGCTGTGTCTTCATCGGGGACTATATCAATTGGTGACCAGTCATGTTCATGAAGGAGTGTTTTAAGTGACTCAAGATGACCGGGGGTCAGCATTCTCCTGTTAATAGTTTTGGGGGGAAGTTTAGTGTATTTGTTGGTCTGGATACACAAGATAGGGGAATGATCACTTAAGCAGTCTGGGAGGACTGTTGCTTCGGAGATGTGCTCTGGACGATTAGTTAGCACACAATCTAGAAGTGTACAGGTCCCTGTTCTGTAGTTTACTCTAATAGGTGATTTGACCATTTGTGAGAAGTTAGCAGCAGCTAAGGCATCCTTATAACTATTCGAGCTGGAGGCCAGCCAGTTGATGTTGAAATCAACAAGTAGGATAACTTCTGTATTCTGATCCAGGGAGTTGATACAGTCAAGGAGGGAATGAAAGCCCAGATTGCTCAACTTAGGTGGTATATAGACAGAGACAACAGTCAGGATCTTGTTATGAATTCTGAGAAGTACTTTGGCAGCAAGGATCTGGATGTCATTTCCGGGGATGGGCACGGGCATGACGTGACCTATAAGGAACTCTTTAAGGTAGAGGGCACAGCCTCCTCCTTTCTTGGTAAGTCTGTCCTGTCTGAAAACTACATATCCGGGAATTGCTATTGCGGAGTCAGGTATCTTTGGAGACAGCCATGTTCCCAGCACTTATAGGATGTCTGGATTGTGCTGGGAAACCCAGACAGAGAGGGTATCAAGTTTGGAGAGGAGGCTGCAGATGTTAATGCTTGCCAAGGAGAGTGACCCTGCACTGCTGTTAACCTTGTGACCAAGTTGTGGTGGGACGGGGTTAGGGTGAATGTTGCCTGAGAGGAGCAACTGCAGCAGTATTAGATGTTTTAAAAGAGTTTTAAAGTTGCTTCTGTGGGGCAGCAGGGCCCTTTTTTTAACAGATTCCTTTCCATAAGGATGACGCATGAGGTAGTGACCAGTTAGTAATAGCAAGGAGCTGTAAGGGCACAGTTGCAGTGATTTTGAGAACAGGCCAAAAGTTTCATTTGTTCTTCAAAATGGTTGTTGGATAGATAGCCCTTAGAGACAAGTACATTAAGAGTTGATTTCAATTGAAAATGTTTGATACCTGGTGGTTAAGTCAAAAGCTAAAAGAAATGATGAACAGTTGAGGTCCACAGTCATAGAATGTATATAATATAATACCATGGGACAAGAAGCAGGTGATTATTTATGGAAGAAAGTGTCATGGGTAGGATGAGGAGTAGGGGTACGGCTTAAGATATTATAAGATTGTTGAGGATTTACTCTACTTCAACAGTGGGACGAGAGAATGGTTGTTTTGATGGATACAAAAATGTGCTTTTAAATATTACTTGTATGCTGTAATACTGTGTTTTTCTTTTTATGATTTTCTTTTTTTGAGTTGCTATAGATTCTGTGGACTAGTATTATTTTATATGTGAACAACCATGATTCTCTTATGTATTTTTCTTTTCAGTATGAGGTAATACTGAGTTATGGTTTTGTTTTATTATGTGAATTTATATGATGGAAATATGAATTGTATACACTGTTTTGGTTTTACAAATAAAAAAATTCCCCATGTCTTTGTGAGGGGGCACTGTGTGGTCATGGAGTCTGATGTTGTGCTTGCTCAGTCTGTTGGTGTACCTGTGGGTGTGCAGATCTCCCCACCCACAGGTCCAACTCTGGACATAATGACGGTTAAAGAAACAGAGAAAAGGGAATTGGAAGTACCTTTGGAAACAGAAAAATTATCTAAGGATGTGTTGTTTCCAGACAAGGTTTGGCTAAAGCATTTACTTCACACAAATCAGGAACTTGTTTATGCTGTGGTAATAGCAGAAGAAAAGTCTGATACAGCGAACAAGAAAGGTATTTTGGAGGATATCGAAGAGGGACCCACAATTTGCACTAGAAGCAGCATGTACGTGGAAGGAGTCAGGCTGTCTGCAACTTGTCTTGACAAATGTGTCAGCGGCCTCGGTCAAAATGCCTAGTGACGCACCAGCATCAAAGGCATTCCAGACATCTGATGCAGTGCCGAGAAGGAGTTACAGTTAAAAGAACCCTCTACCTACAAATCTTTCTCTGATAGAACTGAAGAGTAACGTGAAAATGAGGTACATTTAAACCTTAATACAGAGAGTTCTATTGTTCAGGACTTGGGTTTAAGAAAGGGGAGGAGGAGGGTGAAGAAGCTCCTTACCTAGAAGAAATGGCAGATACCCACGCTCGTTAGCCCTTTCTTTTACTATGGCTGGTTGGAAACAGAGCGAGACAGGTCAGTGGATCCCTGACCCAGCACAAAGACCTATACCTGGGCAGCCTGAGGCTGAAGGTATTACAGAATGTGCTGGTGATATTGACTTAGGCACCTCTGTATTAAACAAACAGCCACAAACTGATGTAGAGCCTGATATGTCGTTACCAGCAGACACTAGTTTTTCCTCTGAGGAAGAGATGACTGAAACTCGGTCCCAGGACTGGGGAGACAGAATGGAGCAGGAACAAGTTTCAACTGACCAATATCCTGATTATAGACAAAGGGCTAAAATGAACTGGAAACATTTTCAAGAAAAAAGATCCTTTTTTGGGGTCCCCCCTCCATTGCAATGACAGAACGCTGTTCGGTTGCAATATGTAGGAGGTTTGGACATTGTGCTAGATCGTTTGTATATAGGTAAAATGCTTATTAAGGACTATTTAGGGTTCTTTACAAATGAAATACATGCCCTAATACACATATTTGGGGCAAGTTTATTTGATGTCAGCTTTAATACCCCCCAAAGTTTGGATTGTTTTTGGACAAAATATGAGACTTTGCAGTATTCTGCTCTCTGGTTACCTTTTAGGGTTCTAGCTTTAACAAAGCCAACTGTTAAATTTGTGAATGTATTATTTCGAAATGAAACTGTGTCTGTTCATGATATTACATATTGGATGCAGCAGAGATGTGATGTACTAGGGCAACCCCAGCCGATATTTGGTGAAGAGCATTTGTGGAATAGAGGATGGAACTATAAGGTGCGCCTCCATGACAATACTTTGGGCCCAGTACACCTACCCAACAGTTTGTTCTTAGGTAGAGAAATGGGACATTGTTTTTATGCTGGCCAACCTAAGACATGCTTTAAATGTGTATCACATGTACATTTAAGTTTGACTTGTGACTGTTTAAGATTCAGTTTGTGTTTCTCCCTTGTGCATGCTAGTGCAGACTGTAGGGAAGCTCCTAAATGCAACTTGTGTATAGAGGTTGGGCATACATATAGGGCCTGTCATTAGGCCACACACAACCACTCAGATCATCCATGTCAGGAAACCATATTACAAGAGGCCCCCCAAAAAAGACATGGCTTCTAAGAAAACCACCTCTAGGCAGTCTGAGAAAGCTCAACCAGGTCCAGAGCATGCTAACCAAGACCTCACTCCTCCAGACCCCCCCTCCCCTCCCCTGTATTGATCATAGATCCAGAAGGGGTTCAGGATGAAGGTAGTGTAGAAATAGAGGTAATGGACACACTACAGACCTCAGACACTGTGATACCAGAGCCCAAGGAAGGAGTATCCTGTGATCAGGTAGACATGCCTCCCCCCTCCTGTTAAGGTTCCATCAGAAAAGAGAGGTATCAGACAATCTCAACCTAGAGCAAAAGTTGCAAAGGCTTCTTCCCCAGGTACAGGGATACACTTAACTAACAAATATGCAGCACTGATTAAAGTCTTTCTTGAGTCAGAGCAAGGAGGTAATTCAGAGGCCTCTTTACAAGCCCTTTCCTCTTCAGATTCAGAAGAAGACCACTTGTTAGCCGCTATTAATGATGAAAGGTTAAAAAGGTCAGAGATTAGAACCAGATGAAGTTTAGAACTGAAAACCCCCCCTTAGAAGATTTTATCTTTTCTTTCTGTAGTTACATCTCCTATCCATGTAGTTACATTGAATGCCAACAGTTTAAAAAATGTAAGACGTAGATTGGTCACTTTTTCTATGTTATATAATTTACACTGTGATATATGTTTGCTGCAGGATACCAGATTTGAATACATCTTCTTTGGTAAGGGCAGCACAAAATTGTGGTGCTGGGGCCTCTACTTCTTTTCCTTTGGGATAGATGTCTGTGAGGGGGTAGGGATACTGTTTCGAGGGGATGGGTTTACAGTGTCCAAATCAGTTGAGATTCAGTCAGGCAGTGCCTTATTACTAGATTTTGTATTTAAAGAAGTCCTGTGGAGGTTGGTGAACATCTACACCCCCATTAGGAAAAAGGAAAGAGTGGATCTTTTCACCAAGAGTAAACCTTTTCTATTTACTACTAGACAGCTTTTATGGGGTGGGGATTTTAATTGTGTTGTCTCAAATCAAGATAGAGGGACTGCAATGCAGAAATATTTTTGTAATTCTAACTGTCTATGGAATATACTTACACAATGTAGGTTACAAGACACATTTAGGGCCCTACATTCACAAGGAGGTTATGCATATCACAGGGGTCGTCTTTCCACAAGGATAGATTTTATTTTTACACAATGGTATATTAATATAAATCAGGCAACTATAATTCCAATGGAGACATCTGATCATGTGGTATTGTCTGTAAATTTGGAGGGTATGTCTCAGTCCCAGCATGGAAAAGGGTACTAGAAGTGTAATATATCCCTTTTACATGAGGAACGTTTGTTGCAGCATATAAGGGAATTATTCAAATCTAGAATGTCTATTGCAGGTATGGGGGAGGATATTAGTTACTGGTGGGTTATGACAAAAAGGGAATTGCAGAGCATTATTAAACGGTATTCCACATGGTATCGGTCAAATAATTATAAGAGATATTTAATACTTCGGATGCAACTCTCCAAGGTTTACACAGCGATTAATACGTAGAGGCCTGGATAATCAGAAATGTGCCAAAGGTCGGCGCAAGTCCAGCACAGTGCAAATCTGATGTGCCATGGCCCAACTGGAGCCATATTCAGAGGTTGCACAGGCTGAACAGTGCCAGGTCTATATGGCTGAATATGGCAGAGTTGTGCCATTTTGCAAGCAGAGATGCTCCAGCGCAACCATGGCAGCACAGAGCAGCACAGCAACAGAGAGGGACAGGTCACAGAGAACAGACTCAGGGACAGAGCCATGGAAGCACAGTGACAGCAGCCACAGGAGGCCTCCATCAGCAGGGCACAGCAGGGCACACACAGGCACCCAGACACTGGACTCCAGAACACAAAGGTGGCATGGATAGCAGGTGACAGGAGGTGCCAATGGCCAATGGAGGGCCACCAAGGGAGCCCCCCCCCCTGGAAGGCTGCCAGCCATGCCCCCCCCACCATGCGACCATAGCAGGACACATCCAGGACCATGCACCCAAGCACACACATGCCACACAGGGAGCCCACACAGTGGGAACTGAATGGGCCAGGATGCAGGCAGCATGGCAGAACACAGGGGACAGGCTGCTCAACACCAAGCAGAGGACCCCAACACAGTGTGTGAACAGTACTCAAACAATGACCATGGCCGTGTGCCACCACCATGCACACACCTGCCACACACCCCTGACTGCCACCCCATGGGCACCCCAATGCACAGCCACCAACCCAGGGGATGGACACCACCACAGTGGACACAGTACAGCACACAGCAGGGAACCACGGAAGCACAACACAAGCCCCCCTCATGCACACAACACAGACAGACACTGGGCCACTGCAGCATGGCTCCACACGCCACCTGCAAAGCAGACACGGACACAGGCAGGTATGTTAGAAAATATTTATATAATAGGTAACTATTTACAGATATAACAGGGGCTGGGAAAGGGTAGGTTCAGCGAGGGAAGGGGACAGGGAACAGGGAATGTACAGCAGATAGGGGGACTGTAGGCGAAGGCGCAACAGGGGAAATGAGGCAAAGAACAGCAACATCTGTGGTGGCCCCGTCCGGCCACCCCACCAAGCCATCGCTCCCTCTGCTCTCTCTGCCAACATTCTCTGTATAGCAATGACCACCTCCAGGATACTGGAGACCACCAGCAGTGTCTGCCACATGAGATAGCTCAGCATTCTTTGCTGCGCTTTCCACGCTGGATGCTGGACACCTATTGCAAGGGACAGGACAGATGATCAGTGCAATGGCCCAAGGAACCATGCCCACCCACAGTGCACAATGGGTAGTGGGACCACATACCCCTGGAAGGTCCAGAACGGACACCCACGGGGGGGTGGGCAAATTCCAGCCAGCAATACAGCACGCCACGGCATTGCATAGAGGTGTTCCCAACCACAAAATGGCCACATGACTGCATAGTGACAGTCACCTGGCACACTGCACTGGCATCACTGCAGCAACAACGGTGGCAACCAGGCACATGCCCACCCCACCAACAGTCAGCACATGTGTCCAATGGAAGCGCCACAGTGGCATGCACTACGCACAGTTGGACACACACAGCTGCCATGGCACATGGCACAGGTGTCCACGCCTGCTTCTACTCCCCACTACCACCCCCATGTACAGTGGGAAGGACCATGACAGTGCTTATCTGCCCCCTGCAGTGCTGTTTGCACAAGTCCGCCCCCATCAGGGTGCACTGCCCGGTTGCACTCTGCTGCCATCCTTGTCCACCTGTGGTCCTCCAGCCCTGTGAATGGAAAGAAGACAGGTGCACATCAGTACCCGAACACAACAGCTGCCCCCTCCACAGCCCATTGTGCTCAGGATGTGCCCCTGCCCAACATGCCCAGCACGCCGGCAGGGCTGCATTGCAACACAAGCGGCTGCTTGCAATGCCACTCAGTGATGCGCATGATGACAGTGTACCCCACTGCAGGGCATGCCAGGCAGCAAAGCCAACACCACAGTACAGCACCAGGGTAGACATGCAACATGGGCAGACTTACCTAGCTGTGGCACTGCACCATGCCTGACATGTGCCTGTAACCTCTGGAGCGGGTCAGGGTCCCTCCACATCAGGTCACCATAGTGGTGCCTGTACTGATCTGCTATCCTTGGAACCCATGTTCTCCTCTCCAGGCCAACAGAAATGGCCTGCCACACACTGCCCCTGGCCTGCTGCAGGGGCACCTGGCCGAACAGCTGTTGGTTGTAGGGCTTGACATAGGTACTGAGGTTGATGACCTCGAGGTTGATCTAATTAAAGGCACAGCGACCCCGACCCTGCGCCATGGCTCTCACTCGGTTCGGTGGTGAAATGGCAGGTACAGACGCACATGTCTTCCACAGGTGCCGGGTGCACAATGCATAGTGCCTGGCCATCACACAGTGCTGGACATGCATAGTAGGCATGGCCCGGTGGGGTCATGGGGTCACAGAGGCAACCCAGGGGTCAGATGTCACCTGCAAGTGCAACGTGTGCATGTGCACGATAGGGCACATGCCATCATGCGCAACCATGTGCATAGCTGGCCATGCGCAGCTTGTGCAGTGCCGATATATCACACTGGTCAGCATGTTGTATGATCGACACTATGACAGTGCAGCACGCATGTGCACTGCAGGCCCATGCACCATGCATGCATGGGCATTGCGCCGCGGCTTGCTCCACCACAATACCATTGCACATGGTGCAATATCTCGATATTCAGATGCCACATGCAAATCAGCTCATCAGCCAAAGCGTGACACAGTGGGGTGCATTATCATATCATTACCGTTACGCACAACCTCATTTGCTTGTGTTGCACCTCATAGGCACCACGGAACAGCACAGGCAATGTACCGGTATTGCAACCTTGACAGGTAAGTGGTGGATGCCACATTAGCACACTGGGAACAGACAGCACTGCAAGGTGGGATGGATCAGGGAGATGCTGCCACTGACACATTGTGCTGTCCATGTTCACAGGAGGCAACATGTTGTCACAGGAGGAGGACGAGGAGTTGGGTCCTGCACGGAAGTGCAGGCCCAACTTCATGAAGGAAGAGACGGATACCCTGTTCGAGGCCTACCTCAACAGGGAGGCCCTGTTGAGCAGTGCCACGGGCACACCACAGGACAGGGCTGTTGGATGGGAGGAGGTGGTGTCATAAGTCAACCAGCATGGCAGTCACAAACAGCCAGCACAGGAGTGCCAGAAGAAGGTCAGAACTGACAGGCAGCACATAAAGGAGAAGGTAGCAGCCATCAGAGCATCCCATAATGCCACTGGAGGAGGGCCAGCAGATGCACCCACACTGATGCCAATAGAGGAGTTGGTGGCAGCCACCATCCACCGCACCTCAGTGGAGGGTGTGCCTGGATGAGGCTTCCAGAAGGGTGGCAACCCATCACCACACGGTATGTATGTCAGCCATGCACAGCTGGTGGCCCAGGGGGAGTGTACATAGGTGTGCTGTTGTGCATGCAGCCGTCCTGCATGTCATGTGCATGTGTGCGCACCCACACACATGCCATGCTGCAGGACACATAAGGCAGCAGTGTATGGGGGGACACATGTGGGCAATGCATCACTAACACACCATCCTTCTCTTGCAGCACCAACACGCCTCCTTGCAGAGGATGAGGGACTGGCAGCAGCACCTGTGAATGCTGGCATGGCCCAGAGGATAAACCATCAACAATGACCGGCATCCGGGGGCCCGACAGGCCACAGATCAGCACCACGGTGCCTGTGGGTGTCCTTGGCCTAGGGTCAGACAAGGGCCTGGATGTGATCCTGCAGGATGCCAGCCTTGGTGTCCTGTGTGCAGACACAGATTGGGGCGGGATCTGGCTCTGAAGACGACTTCACACACTCCTGGACAGCATGGGCGATGTTGTGGGTGTGTCACCTCGTTGGCATCACAGCCAGTTACTATGCCCAGTGCAATGCCAGTGGCAGCACAGCTGCCTGCCACCATTGTGGGTACAGCAGTGTGCATTGCTATGGATGTGCCCTGCTCTGGTGGTGGTGTGGCCGTGCAGGCTCAGGGTGGTGTACAGCAGCCGGATGGGTGATGGCAGCAGGCTGTGGGTGCCACCGGGTAGCCGGACACAGGGTCCACCGCTGGTGCACCTGCTGTTCCCATTCCCCCTGCAGACCCCACTGTGCACCATCCAACGAAGGGGGGTGTGCAGCATGGCAGGTCACCCCCAGCTGATCGACGTCCTGCCCAGGAGCCCCAGGATGCAGACCATCTGGCTGAGCACACCCGGCTGCTGAGGGCATCCATACAGCATCAAGTGCTGCTCGCCACTGGGGTGTGTGCACTGCATGTGGAGGTGCTCCAGTTAGCTAAGCAGTAGGACAAGGACACTGCACGGATCCTGGAGGGGATGCAATGCATACAGGAGGCAATGACTCCATCCTTGGATCGCATTGCCAGTGCAATTGCAGATGACTTTGCATTGCTGGCTGCCACAGGGTGTGGCCGTGCACAGGAGACCCCCCAGTGTACTGTCCACCCCACGGACCCAGCGTCGGGTGACCCCATCACAGTGGATGCCGGGCTCAGATGTAGGCATCCCAGGCACACCTGGGGCTGGCCTGTTTGAGCACCTGCACACCCCCACGAGGACACAGTTGTGGTCCCGTGCTTCCACCCCTGGAGGGCTGTTGGACACCTCCCAGCTGATATCCAGCTTGTGGCTGCCAATCGGCCCCAGTGCAGCTGCCCCCATGGCCGTGGTGGTCATGGTACCATGCAGCTGCCCTGATTTGTGGGCTGCCCCGACTGCAGTTTGCAGCTGTTGCTCTGTGCTCACATGGGTGGTGTGTATGCACCATGCCAATGGTGGTGCACCCGTGTGTCATGCCGCATGCTGCCTGTGTGTGTGCATGCCCAACTGCTGGACCATGTGGCATGGGTGTGATGAGGGCAGTCTAGCACTGGTTGTGCCTGTGCACCAGTGCCATGTATCTGATCCATGCCACATTCCAATGCCTGTGTGTGTGTGTGTGTGTGTGGTGTGTGTGTGTGTGTGTGTGTGTGTGTGTGCATGTGTGTTGCTGTGTGTGGTTTTGTGCCACTGACTCCCCTGCCCCTGCATTGCACCTCTTGTGTGTGCATACCCCTCGCCATGCACATCCCTGCATGTGTGCTGTACTTGTCTGTGTAGCCCATGCATGTGTACTGTGCCACATACTTGTGTTCACCAAAGTGTTTCTCTGTGACAGCATCGCTGTGGTGTTGTGCCTGCTGCTGGAGTTGGGGGTCCCTCCGCCCTGGGGGTGGCTGTCCACCACCATCCGGCACATTGTCTCCATCATCCCTACTACTCTTGCCCTCATCTACCTCGACAGCTATCCCACGATCAATAGCCATGTTGTGCAGTATGCAGAAGGCCAGGAACAGACCACAGACTTTCGAGGGACTGTACTGTAGGGCACTGTCTGACCTGCCTAGGCAATGGAATCATGCCTGCAGCATGCCAAAGACACACTCGATGATGTTGTGCATGCTAGCATGTGCCTCGTTGTATCGTTCCTCTGCTGGGGATGCCAGTCACCGGTAGGGGGTGAGCAGCGGGTACGCACTGTCACCTGTGTGGAGAATTACATGGTTAGCCCTATCCTATTCTGTGCTGCACCCCTTGCCTGTCCCTGGCACCCACACCACCATGCACACCCTGCCAACCCTCATCCCCAGGTCTGCTATGCCCATCGCCCCTTGCCCGTATCATACTCACCCACTAAGTGGCCTGTGAGGATGTCCCCACATTCAAACCTGTGGCACTGCACAGAGCTGTGCCAGATGAATGCATCACGTGCACTCCCAGGGTGTGTGGCACACACATTGAAGAGGGCATTCCCTGCGGCATCGCACACCACCTGGTGTGCTGATGCTTGGGCTCCCCTCTTGCTGGAAGCATGCCATTCCCTTAGGGGCCAGGTGGCATGTGGATGCCCATGTGGGTGCAGTCAATGGCCCCAACCATGCCAGGTATGCATGACACCCTGTGGAAGTCCTGCATGTTTGCTGTATGCTCTGTGTGTGTGCTAGGGAAATGGATGAATTCTGAAGCACATGGTGGCAAATCACTGAGGAACTGTGTGAGGAGGTGGGACATGGCTGACTGGGAGATGCCCATGGTGTCTCCTGTTGGTTGTTGGAAGGTTCTCATGGTGAGTAGGCACATGGCGGTGGTCACCGTGGTCTCTACAGACATGGTGTGGCTCCGTCTGGCGGGTACCTGCATCTCCTCACTGCACAGCTGGCAGAGCTGCCTCAGAATGGCCCTGTTCAGGCAGTACCAGCCCACGATCTCTGTGTCACTATAGTTCTCAAACCTGATGCGGGCACGGTACCACCTGTGTCAGGAATACCGCTGACGGGCCCTTTGTTGGCCATGTAGCTGTTCCTCCTGCCTCCTTACACCCCTCATTGCCACCTTCATCAGGAATGGCGCACTCTCCATCACTCATTCAGTCCAGTGTCCCTCTGGGCTTTTTGCTGCTGTCTGTGTGCCACACTGGTACATTGTTTTTCTGTGTGTGTGTGAGTGTGTGAGTGTGTGTCTCACTCTCTCTCTCTCTCTCTCTCTCCTCGCTCTGCCCCTCTCTCCCTCTCCCATGCCACCTCTCAGTCTCTTTCCCTCTGTGTCTGTTCTTGTGTCTGTCTGTCTGTCTGTCTCACTATCTCTCCCTCTCACTCTCACTCTCACTCTTGGTGTAACTGCTGTCTGTGGGTTTGTGCCCTGTTTTAATAGGAACAAGTCTGGTTGGTGCATTTTTGGTTTGCTCCATAATTGCACCATGGCTTCACAGTTAAATATACCATTGCGCCGCATATTCATGGGAGCCCCCTGCACTTGAGCTGCATATAATATAGTTACGCATTGGCGCACTGGGTTTTGGGTTCTCCTCAATCTTGTTTATCTCCTTGAGGTACTTGAAAGTCTCTATCATATCCCATCTCTCCCTCCTTTCCTCCAGGGTATACATATTGAGGTTTTTCAGTCTTTCCTCATATGGTTTATGTTGCATTCTTTTTACCATTTTGTCACCCTTCTCTGAACTGCCTCCATTCTATCTATCTATCTCCTTCTGGGAGATGTGGCCTCCAGAACTGAACACAGTATTCCATATGTGGCCTCATCAATTGTCTGTACAGTGGCATCACCTCCTCCTATTTTCTACTGGCGATGCCTCTCCCTATGTACCCTAGCATCCCTCCTGCTTTCCCCACTGCCTTCTTACACTGCTTTGCTACTTTTAAGTTGTCCATTATGATGACCCCTAGATCCCTTTCCAGGTTTGCTATCATTAGTATCTCCCCCCAAATGTCTATTCCTGTCCAAGATTCCTGTGCCCCAAGTGCATGACTTTTCACTTCTTTGTATTGAATTTAAGATGGCACATTGTTGACCACTCCTTCAACCTGCCTAGATCTGTTCTCTTCCTTTCTATACCATCTGGTATGTCCACCTTATTGCATATCTTAGAGCCACCAGTCATCCACAAATAGGCATTCCTTCCCTACCAACCCCTCCACAATGTCACTAATGAAGACATTGAAGAGCACAAGCCCTAGTACTGAGCCATGTGGCACCATGCTGGTCCCCCCCAAGATTGAACTCTGTTAATCACCGCTCTCTGTGTCTGTTGTTCAGCCATTGTCTAACCCAACATATCATCTTTGGACCCACTCCCAGACTGGCCAACTTGTTTAATAGCCTCATGTGAGGCATGATGTCAAAAGCCTTGCTAAAATCTAGGTAGGCCATTTCTACCACCCTTCCCTGATCAACCACCCTGGTTACCCAGTCAAAGAAATCTATCAGATTTGTTTGACATGGTCTTCATGCTGTGAATCCATGTTGCATTGGGCCTCAAAGTATGCCACATTCCTTTCCTTAAGCTTGAGTTCCATTCTTTTCCCCACCACTGAGGTCAAACTGACTGGCCTGTAATTTCCAGCCTACACCTTACTCCAACTCTTGTGTAGTGGTACCACATTTTGCTGTCCTCCAGTCCTTTGGTACCACCCCTTCCTCCAGTGATTTTTTGAATAGGGCTGTCAGTGGTGACCCTAGTATCTCCTTGGGCTCTTTCAGAATTCTGAGATGTATCCCAGCTGGCCCCATTGCCTTGTCCACTTTTAGTTTTGAGAGTTCCTTTTGGACTCCCTCCTCCATGAATGGACTGGTGTACACCCCTCCTCTATGTTCACTTCTATTGCCTAATTTAAGTCCCTCCCCTTCCCCTTCTTTTGTAAATACTGAGCAGAAGTATTCGCTTAAAATTTCTGTTTTTTTCTAGGTCCTCCTCTGCATATCCCCCCTCCCCTCTTCTTAGACTCACAATCCCTCCCTTGGTCTTGTTTCCTTCCCTAGTATACTGGCATCCTTTTCTTATTCATGCAATTAAGTTAGTTAGTTAGGTAGGGGCCATGGAAAGGATGAGAAGGGACTTGACAAAGTTAGAGGAATGGTCAGAAGTATGGCAGCTTGGATTCAGTGCAAAGAAGTGCAAAATAATGCACATGGGAAACAAAAATCCAGGGAAACAGTACACAGTGGGAGGGGGGGAGGGAGTAACACCAAAAAAATGGAAAGGAACCTGGGAGTAATCATATCAGATGACCTTAAGGTTGGCAAGCAATGTGAGAAGGCAGTAGGGAGGGCTGGAGGGTACTGGGATGTGTAGGGAGAGGCATCACCAGCAGAAAACAGAAAGTTGTTATCCCTCTGTACAGACAGTTAGTGAGACCCCATCTGGAGTACTGCATCCAGTTCTGGAGACCCCATCTCCACAAGGACATAGATAGGATTGAGGCAGTCAATAGGAGGGCAACTAAAATGGTGCCGGGTCTGCAAAAGAAGCCATACGAGGAGAGATTAAAGGAGCTTAATATGTATACTCTTGAGGAAAGGAGGGAGAGGGGGACATGATAGAAACTTTTAAGTACCTCAGTGGACTCAACAAAGTCCAAGAGGGTAGCATCCTTCAGAAAAAGAGATGTGCAAGAATAAGGGGACACAATTTGAAGATGGGAGGGGGGATGGCTCAGGGGCAATGTGAGGAAGTATTTTTCATGGCGAGGGTGGTGGACACATGGAACCACCTTCCTGAGGAGGTTGTGGGGTCTACAACTGTGGAGAATTCAAGAATGCATGGGACAGACATAAGGCAATTCTTGAGGGGGGTAGGAAGAAATAAGCTGTTGGTTAACTAGGATCTTCATCTTATCCATTAGGTAGGGAAATGGGCAGACTAGGTGGGTCAAGCGGTCCTCATCTGCCATCAAAGTCTATGTTTCTATGTTTGTATGTAGTTAACTAGCTAGTTCAGTTTTCAATTTCAATTCAATTTTATTACAGGATTAGCTCCGTTACTCATTCACAAGGAGGTCCTGGTATGACAAGACAGTAACAATACATGTATGCATCTGACAGACATATAAGTTAGCAAATAGAATACAGCAGTACAATGTGACTAGGTACAGGGAGTAAGAATAATAGTCCCATATACAAGCTAATACATAGGAAGTATCTAACTAAAGGGGAACATACAGCCTGTTTGGCAGTTTTCATTTATGATTCTACTAGACAAGTCAAAGGCAGAAGAGAAAGATTAAGCGCTTGTCATTAAATGCAAGAGGCGTGACTGAAGATAGTTCGCAGAAGGTTGGGGTGGAGGGGTGGGGTCAGGGTGGCAATGTTAGTGATGGATGTGCAAAGAAGGGAAAGAGGAAAAAAAGAAGGGATGGGGAACAGGGTTGTGGAGGATGGTGATGGCAAGTAGCTGGATGTTGGGCAAGCTAACAAGTGAGTTCTGGTTAATTATTGGGACAATAGTAGTTAGTTAGTTAGTTAGTTATACTTTAATAACCTGGTAGGTAGGTTGGTGCCAGGCGCCTTTTTCAGGCACAACCTGATACTTAATGTACATAGGAAGAAAAAAGTAAATAAATCAAGCCGACCCAGGGCAGATAAATGATGTATTACACAAGCTCCCAGTTGCATATTTCATTATGCAATAGTAAAGGACCTTGTTTGTATTGCTAAATTCTGTTGTAATGTTCTAAAAAATTTTTTTTGAGTTTGTGTAAGTTTATGTTGTGCTTTACCAAGTTAGTGTACCTCCATGAGCCGGGTTGCCATGGCAGTCCTCATAGACATGCCATCATGACAATACATCAGCATGATGATATACCTGCTAATTGGTTGAAGAATTGGCTTTTTGAAAATCCACATAGAAAAATGGTGGCTACGTTTAGCAAAGCAGAGAGAGGAGAGAATGTAATGCGGATGACAAGGATGCAGATAATAATGCTAAAAAGATGTTTCTGTTTTCTCAATTTTTTTAATTTTTCTTCATTTTGGGAGTGTCTGAGGAGTTCATGGGAATGCAAAGTATTTAGTGGTGGTTGGCTCTTTGTTGAGTGAGTGGCTGTTGTGAAAGTCTGCAGGGGATCCAGAGCTATTTCCTAGTTAAGCCTGGGTTTCAGCCGCATGAATTTTCTCTGAAAATATTAAAAAAAAGATTTTTGTTGTTGGAGGCTGTAGAGAAAGCAACAGTGTGATGGGCTCAGAATGCTGAGGAGATTTTCAGGTGAGCAGGAGAGGTGAAGCCAGCATTGATGATGAGTGAGAGCAGGATTACAGTTCAGCAGAGAAAAAGAAAAGGTAGCATGTTTTTATCTGAGGACATGAAAATGTTGAGAGGCTTTGTAAAGAGTTTTGGAATTGGAGAATTGTATTTGCCCTATGGGATGTGTTTTTCAGTTGGGAAGTTGTGCCTTTGTCTACCTGCTATGGACTAGTGCCAGCATGGGGGTGGCCAGCACAATAATGAACTAACTACTGTATATGTATAAATCAATGATGGCAGACTTACTATATAAATAAATCTGTGTTCTCTGATTTATTTATTTAGTATTTGTTGACTGGGTAGGTGCACTAGACAAAGACATTGCCTATTTTCAGGCATGACTCGGGAGAGTTACAGATAGAGTGAAAACTCAAAAACATTACAATACAGAATGATTGTCAAACAAAATATAGTGGTTCAGAGTCATCAAACATGTGACATAAAGAACTAGAACAATATGTAATTTACAATCAGTACTGGGGTAAATCAAATCATCAAATCAAAACATGCTTTATTTCTAGCTTGCTTTTCTTAAATCAAAGTGTGTTACACTTTAGAATAAATCAACAAGCAATTATAACACAGATAATTAAAAGACAGCATACATATGATACTTTGACTAAGTATCCTAAAAGTGAACATCCTAAAATAAGTGCCTAAGTAAACACAAGAATAACAGATCCAACTTCAAAACACAGTTTATCAGGTGCACAAACATTTATCACTGACTAGGAGAAGGTTTTAAAGATCATTCTTGAGAATCTGGTGAAATTGGGGACATCTAAGTACCTTTGGAAAGGAGTTCCAAAGCTTAGGTGCAAACACTGAGAAAGCATGTTCTCCCATACTTGTGGCACATTTGGGGATGTCAAGAAGTGATTTATCAATCAACCTGAGTGTGTAAGCCTGTGATGTGGGCTTAAACATGGTTGCAATTGACTCAGGTATACAGGGTCTAATAATCTTGTTAATGGCGCAGCCTGCAGTAAACAGCTAGTATGAGGATGGGGAGAGCCAACCAAGGCTTGTGTAGAGGACAGAGTGATGGGTATGCCTGGGCACTGACATTCCAGATCAACAGATGCTATTGTAGCAAGTGTTCCAATTATGTAATACACCTTTTCTAGCCTCAAAATAAGATATCAGCCCGTGGGAAGGCTGGGTCTTAGTACCCCCTGGGTGATGGCAAGCCTAGCAGTAGCAGTTAGATTGTGTATCATTTTGTAAGCAATGCCCAGTTTTATGTTTACAGATTTGCATATAGTACATACATGGAGGTTAAAACTGAGGGAAGGTCTGGAGTGATTCCAAGATACCTGAATGAGTCAAACAACTCAAGTAGGGAGCCTCCTGGTCTGCTTATGGTTAATTTGGAGTGATATGCTCTGAGCCTAGGTGCAGAGCCAAAGAGCATTGGGCCCAATTCAATAAGAGGTGCAGCGCTCATGCTTAAAGATGTGTGCAACTCCGCATACCTGAGGGAACTGCACAGGGACCGCATTCATGAAGCAGCGGTCCCCACCCAGTTCCCTTTCATGTCCCTACCCCCCAGCATGGAGGTTTGCATTGGTAGGGTTGTGGACCTGGGTCAGCAGCCAATCAGCTGCCCTACCTGAGTTGGCAGAAGATCACTTGCGCCAGTATGGTGCCATGTTGAAGGGGATGCATAGAGCACTGGACATGCTTTCAAATGGAGCATTTGTTGGTTGCCCGCCCCCAGCCTGATCACTGTCCCCAACTCCAGTGGCATTCTCCTGTGTGGGTCTGATGACCCACTGCCTGTACCAGTGGGTCTGGCGGTGGCATCTGGAGGGAGCACGTATCCATTATGGCTGCCCACCTGACATGTATCCACTAGCCCCAACATACGGCACTCTGCACTTTTGTGAATGGAGTGGAGTGCTGGCACACCCTCCCCATGGAGACCCTGACCTGCCCATGTGTAGAGCTCTGCACTCAGTCATGGATCTAGTGCATGGGGGGGGTGTAACATTTCTGTGCATGCCACCAAGGGGGTGCAGTGGATGCAAATGGGTGCGGAGTTGATCGCACCTGAGTTATGTGGTGTGCAGCCATCCCGGCCCGTTCTTATATAGAGCCTAATGTGGGTGTTTTCTTGGAATTCAGGAGAAGTTTGTTGTGTGAGATCCAGGACTGAATAATAGCAAAGTCCATGTTCAGCTTTTTATTGATGTCAGCTTTATCTGCCACACTAGTGTATAGCACCATGTCATCAGCATATAGTAGTGAGGAGCAGGAACCAGTTAATGTGGGCAGCTTGTTTAGGAACAGGGAGAAAAGTAGGGGCCCAAGAATGGATCCCTGAGGAACACCTACACCGATAGGGGATAGGCATGATTTTATTCTGTTTACTTTGACAAATTGAAGCCTGACCCTGAGATAGCTTTTAAGCTAAGTGAAGGTAGTAGGTGAGAAACTCAAGGCATAAAGTTTATCAGACAACAGAATGTGATTGACCAGATCAAATGCTTGGTTAAGTCCATGAAAACCACCCCAGTAAGCATTCCTTTGTCCATAGCCATATTTATATCATTGGTAAGTTTTATGAGCTCAGTGGTTGTGCTGTGTTCTTGCCTGAAGCCATGTTGAGACGGTGTTAACAGGTTATGTTGCTCTAGGAATTCTGAGACCTGAGAAGCCACTATTTTCTCTAGAAGTTCATCAAGCACAGGCAGAATAGCTATGGGACAATAGTTTTCCAGGAACCTGGTATCCTCATTTTTGCTTATGGGCACCACTCTTGTAGTCTTTCATAGAATCAGAACTTTCCCTGTGGAAATAGACAGATTAAACAGCCTAGTGACATGTGTAGCTATAAGAGAAGCAGCAGTTTTCAAGAACCTTGGTAATAGCCCATCCGAGCCAGCAAACCCACAGTTTGGGATGGTCCTAAGTAACTGAAACACCTCAGTTCTTGTGACAGGTCTTAGGTTAAGAAGGGGGGGAGTCAGAGTCTAGAGAGTCAGGGTGAGAATCAGGACATGGGCCAGACATGCTGGTGTATTTGTATAGGTCTGAAAAGTGAGCGTTTAGAGCATTAACAATAGTGCATAAATTGTTGCAGTTGATGCCATCCAGTGTCATATCAGTTATGGCCATATTGGTCCCCTACCCCATGCAGGATTGGATGTGGATCCAATAACTGCGAGAGTCACTGATAGATGACCATAGATCCCCAAAACTGCTAACAACATACACCTGTTCATATCCTTAAAGGCACAGCACACTGAATAGGGGGTAGAGACACTCACAAGCTCACTAAAACAAGAAAAAGAAAAAAAAAAGAAAAGAATCTGTAACAAGATGGGATACAGACATGTGGGGAGTGGTGCAATGCACTGGCTGTGGAGCAGCAGCCTTCCAGGAGACATTCTGGAGACTGTGTTGCTGCCCTATTTGCAGGCACCTCTCTGATCTGAGGGAGGAGGTTGTTTGTCTCTATGCTGACCTGGCAAGGATTCAGAAAACCTGCTCCCCCCACTGAAGGACCACCCAGGCCACCACCACTACTACCTCAGAGGTTGCCAAGAAAGTGGAGTGGTTGGACCATGGTGGGCTCAGGGAGGGTGACGGTGATAGAACAGAGGTGCAGCCCTCCAGTTGTGCCTCTCCACAATTCATTCACCACTCTGGAGTGGCATGGTTCCTCTATGGAGGCACCCACAGTGGAGACCAAGGAGGATGCTGGGAACCTCCAAAATGGAGACCCATTGGAGGGTGGCACAGGACCCCACAGGGGAAGGAAACAACTCCTGGTGTGGGACTCAATTATTAAGGGAGTGAGCAGGATGTCATTATCCACCTAGGGACGAATGACCTGGCTGAGAATGGGATCAGAGCAGAGCAGTGCAACAGGAGTTTGTGGAGTTGGGGAGGGGCCTTAGACAAGTAGCACACATGGTAACTTTCTCAGAAGTGCTACCTGTCTATGGCATGGATGAGGCTAGGGTACTCTGCACCATGGGATTCAATGACTGGTTGAAAAATTGATGCAGAGCTCAGGGATTTGACTTCACTGGGGACTGGGGCACCACCTGAAGGGATGCAGGCCTATACAGGTGTGATGGTCACATCTATCCAGGAGGGGAACCAGGATCCTAGGTGATAGGTTTAAATGCTTCATTGGCAAGCATTTAAACTAGCCAAGGGGGAGGCACTGAAAAGGAGAAGGAAAATCCTAGCCCCCCCCAAAAAAAATCAGGGTAGTTAGTGAGGTAAACACCAAGATAGAGCAGTCGATAGGGAGAAGGGCGGGGTAACTGGAGAAAAATACAAAGGCAGTAAGGATATGGATGGGGCAAAAAGAAATAAAGCCACAAGAATGGAGGATAATGAGTACCAATGCCTATAGTCTAGCCAAAAAGCTCCCCAAAATGGTGGCCTTAATGGAAGAGGGATGCCTGGATATCATGGCAGTCACAGAAACATGGTACACAGAGTACCATGACTGGGATGTCAACATGCCATGGTACACAATCTACAGGAGAGACAGGGAGGGAAGAAACAGAATAAGAGGAGTAGCTCTCTATGTAAGGGAAGGGATCAAAGCAACAGAACTAAAGGGTAAATAGGGAGGAGAGGAGGCACTGTGGGTCACCCTGGAGACTGGAAATGGCTCCACAATCCGCACAGGGGTTGTATGCAGACCCCCGTCTAAGGGGGAGGAAATGGACAAGGAAATGACAGAAGGCATCCTTGGAATGGCAGAGAAAGGGGAGATATTGCTGATGGGGGACCTGAATATGCCAGATGTTAACTGGACCACCTTTGCTGCAGCCATACCAAAGAGCAGGGCCATTCTTGATGCCCTACAGGGGGCATGCCTCAAACAACTGGTTTTGGAACCCACTCGGGAGGGAGCAATCTTAGACCTGGTACTCTCAAATGGGGACAGAGAGAGAATCTCTGATCTTGATGTGGGTAGCCATCTGCGAACAAGCAACCACCAAACAGTGTGGTTCACGATAAACTTAGCTGTAGAGTCAAGCCACACAAAAGTGAAGGTACTGGACTTCAGGAGGGCTGATTTTGTCAAAATGGGAGAATGCCTCAGAAAAGCACTAGCAAACAGGCAAGAAGGTGGGGTGGAGCAACAATGGGGAAACATCAAAACCGCCATCACAGAGGCAACAAGCCTTTATGTGAAGCAAATAAACAAATCAAAATGAAAGAAAAAACACTATGGTTCTCAAAAGAAGTGGCGGGGAAGGTAAGTGAGAAAAAGATAGCATTCAGGAAGTATAAGGAAACACAGAAGGAGCAGGACAGAGAACTGTACCAGTTAAAGCAGAAGGAAGCGGGAAAGGCAGTCAGAATAGCAAAGACCCAAACCAGGAAAAGATAGCCAACTCAGTTAAGAAGGGGGATAAAACCTTTTATAGGTACATTAGGGAGCAAAGAAAGACTAAGGCAGGGATACTGAGGCTGAATAAAGAGGAAGGTGGTTGGGCAGAGAGAGAAAGTGAAAAAGCAGGGATACTGAACGAATACTTCTGCTCAGTATTCACTATGGAAAAGCAGGGGGAGATACCTAATCCAGTCAATAAAAGCACTCTGGATAGGAAGTTGATATTAGTCCTTTCACAGAAGAAAGGGTTCTGAAAGAACTCTTAAAACTGAAGGTGGATAAAGCAATGGGGCCTGATGGGATTCACCCCAGAATTCTAAAAGAACTAAGGGAAGAATTAGCAATGCCACTGACTACCCTTTTTAATAAATCATGGGAGGGTGGTGTGGTACCTGAGGACTGGAGGAGGGTGGATGTGATTTCCCTTCACAAAAGTGGGAGCAAGACAGAGGCAGGAAACTACAGACCTGTCAGTTTGACTTCAGTGGTAGGGCAAATGATGGAATCACTTCTGAAGGACAGAATTGTTGAGTACCTCGAGTTCAGTGGGGCACAGGACCCAAGGCAGCATGGATTCATGGCAGAAAGGTCATGTCAGACAAATCTAATTGATTTCTTTGACTGGGTGACCAAAGTAGTAGACCAGGGAGGGGCTGTGGACATGGCCTACCTACACTTTAGCAAGGCATTTGACACAGTTCTGTACAAAAGATTAATAAACAAATTAGCCAGCCTGGGTCCCAGGATGGTAGCCTCGGTAAAACACTGGCTGGACAACAGGAAACAGTGGGTAATAGTAAATGGAGTCCACAGAGAAGAAAGGGGTGTTACTAGTGGGGTATGGCAGGGTTTAGTACTGGGGCCGGTCCTTTAAGTGACATTGCAGAGGGACTGGATGGGAAAGTATGTCTCTTTGCAGATGACACAAAGATCTGCAACAAGGTTGATATGCAAGGTGGGGTGAAAAGGATGAAAAGGGACATGGCAAGGTTGGAGGAATGGTCAAATGTATGGCAGCTTAGATTCAACGCAAAGAAGTGCAAAGTAGTGCACCTGGGAAACAAAAACCCAGGGGAAGAGTACACAATGGGGGGTGAGATACTGACAACAGCAAAAATGGAAAGGGACCTGGGTTAGTCATATCAGATGACCTAAAGGTGGGCCAGCAATGTGAGAAGGCAGTAAGGAGGGCTCAGGGATATTGGGATGCATAGGACGAGGCATCACCAGTAGAAAATAGGAAGTTGTTGGCCCTCTGTACAGACAGTTGGTAAGACGACATCTGGAGTACTGTGTACAGTTCTGGAGACCCCATCTCTGCAAATACATAGACAGGGTGGAGGCTGTTCAGAGGAGGTCAACCAAAATGGTGCAAGGTCTGCACCAGAAGATATATGAAGAAAGACTAAAGGAGCTTAAGATGTATAGCCTCAAGGAAAGGAGGGAGAGGGAAGACATGATAGAAACTTTCAAATACCTCAAGGGAATCAACACAGTCCAAGAGGGTAGCATATTTCAGAAAAAGAGATGTGCAAGAACAAGAGGGCACAATTTGAAGATGGGGGGGGATGGCTCAGAGGTAATGTGAGAAAGTATTTCTTCACAGAAAGGGTTGTTGATGCATGGAATGGCTTTCCTGAGGAGGTCATAGAGTCAAAAACAGTGGGGGGATTCAAGAATGCATGGGACAGACATAAGGCAATTCTAGTGGGGGGTAGGAGGAAACAGGCTGTTGGTTAACTAGGATCTGCAGCTTATCCATTAGTTAGGGAAATGGGCAGACTAAGTGGGCCAAGCAGTCCTTATCTGCCATCAAATTCTATGTTTTCTATGTTTCCATAGAAGTTGTTTGAAATAAACACTTTTGGTGGTGTGGATTGCTTTCTTGCACTCCTTTCTCAGATGCCTGTAGTCGACCCAGTCCATATAAGACTGCATGAGTTTAGTCTTGGCCCAGGCTTTGTGCCTCCTTTTCATTTTTGCAAGTAGGCCACTGTGGGCATACCTGGTCATAGATCCTCTGACTCTCCATTTCTTGATAGGAATGTGCATTTTTCTAGAGCCTGGAGGGAGGATAGGAGAAAATCTAAAGCCTTCTCTATGTTGCATGTCTGGTATAGTGGGGAGCAATCAATTTGCTGAAAATCCATGGTTAGAGCCATGTAGTCCAGTTTTGAGAAATTCCAAAATTGTATTTCTTTGAGTGGAAGCTTCTGGGTGCATGCCCTCCAAGTGCAGAAGACTGGCGCATTGTCACTGATTGAGTCAGGTAATGTCCCAGCATTTAAAATCCTATCCTTTCTATTTGTAAGGATCTATCCTATTAGAAATTGGTGGTTATTATTTGTCACAACTCTGGTTGGACAGGCGATCATTTGCAAAAAGTGAAGCTTTCTTAGGACATCCTCCAACAGCCCTGTATTACGTCTGAGCCAGTTGAGATTAAAGTCCCCAGTGATGAGAAGTTCATTTTTCCTTTTCAGAGAAGCCAGGTGTTCTATGACATCTGGTACACCATTTATGCCATGCTTTCGAGGGTTGTATATGCATACTATATTTAACATTTTTGTGTTTCCAAGGATAAGTACTGCATGATTTAATTTGCAGGAGCTGGGGGGCTTAACTGGTGAGGAAGTGATGGTGAGGTTTTCCTTATAGTAAAGAGCCCTACCACCACCACCCCATTTATCTGTGGGATGGTAAGCCCTCAGTATCTTATAGCCTCTCAGAGCACATAAGGCATCAGGTGTGCTAGGCTTGAGCCAGGTTTCAGTTAAACCTGGTGTGTCTGGTGAGTAGTGGGACACCAAAGCTTCCAGTTCAGCAACGTTCACAGTAAGACTATGAATATTCATAGTCACAATTGAAAGACCTTCTGTAGAGAACCATGTTGGGATACTATTAGACTTTGCCCCAAAGGGGGCACCTGGGTTTGACTCAATGTCACAAGTTAAGGATATATGTATTAGGTGATGCCAGACTTCCCAAAACATTTTCAGAAAAAAACATTATGGTGAACCATAGAAAGGGGCTTTAGTAAGATAATGAGGTATGTAGTCAATTCTGATAAGTCTCAGGTACAAATAATTGTTTGGGTGCCTGATATTCCCTACAAGTAGGTTAGAAAAGACAAAGGAAGAGTCATCATAAGTAGTTTGAAAGTCCCTGTGATCAGGTGGGGTCACAATATAGTCTACACAGACAATCATTAGAGCTGGTACAGCCCCAACAGCAATATACAAGCAGTGCAATTTCAACATTTTAACCTGCCACAAAGGAAGGGTGTGGGACCTGCATAGTCAGTAGCAGTGAAAAAAAATTGGGTAAAATACAGTAAGAAGTATCCAGCACCAAATGAAAAAAAATCACACTACCCTTCCTAAACAGATCATATGAACTTAGTGACCAGATATTCACAATAGAATTGATGAATAGATAGCAAAAATAATATTCACATTCATAGACAGGATCATATTAACCTAAAGGTATAAGACGAAGATGCAGCAGAAATTAATTCCTTATGGACACAAATAAATTGATGAAGGGATAGCAGAAGTAATTCAAGTCTAAATTCAGGAACATAGTATCTTAAAAGAGTTTAAACAAAATTAATATTGTGGCAGCCAAGAAATCACAGAAACTATCATTTCACTTAAGGTACCATGAGAGCCCAGACATGCTTATAACTCCATCACTGCCATCACTTCCATTTCAGGACCAGTACATCACTTCCCTTGCATGTCCTTAAAGTTAATTGGGCAGGTGGGGGAGGGGTGGCAAAAAGTTTGGTGCCTTTTGCTTGGTGCCCAGTAATTTTCAAAAGTTCATCCTTCCACACAAGTGTGGGTCTCCTGTGATCAGTTCTTCATTTGAAAATTCTGCCATTGCCTTCTAGCAAGGAGTGAGTCTCCTGAGTGATGTTTTTATGCTTGTTAGATGAAGAATGCAGGTGGATGGTGACTGAAAAGCAGAAAAAATCACCCCTCCAGACCCAAAGTTATTCCTGCTGCTCTGGTCACTTCGGTGAAGAGGCTACAGCTAACATCCATTTTTCAAGGCAGCAGGAAGTCAGAGCAAAGGGAGCATTTGAATTTTGGCACCTTTTGCTTGGTACCCATTTATTTTCAAAAGTTCATCCTTCCAGACAGGAGTGAGTCTCCTGTGATCGGTTCTTAGTTTGAAAATTCTGCTGTTGCCTCCCACCAAGGAGCGGGTCACCTGAGTGCCATTTTTATGCTTGTTAGATAAAGAATGCAGGGTAAGGTGACTGAAAAGCAAAATAAAATCACCCTCCAACCCCCAAAGTTATTCCTGGGGCTCTGTCATTTTTGGGAAGAGGTTACAGCTAGCCTCTGTTTTTCAAGGCAGTAAGAAGTCAGAACAAAGGGAGAATTCAAATTGTGGCACCTTTTGCTTGCTGCAAAGTCATTTTCAAAAGTCCATTCATCCAGACAGGAGCGGGTGTCCTGTGATCAGTTCTTAGCTTGAAAATTCTGCCATTGCCTTCCACCAAGGAGCAGGTCTCCTGAGTGTCATTTATATGCATGTAGTTGCTCTGATAAATGTATTTATCTATATATAATATATAAGTAATAAGCTACAACAGGGTGTGCATTATAGGATTTTAATGCATGCCTTGGGATGTAGTAAGGGATCTGGAAAGTACATTAACATCCTCTGAGGCACATCCTTGAGAGGCTTACTACATTATAAAATGGCTCTAAGTAGGTTTTTATGGGGAGGAAAATTAGATTCAGCCCCTGACTGTGTGCTTATAGAGTTAATGCATGGTCCAGTGATCACTCTCCGACAATGAAATGTCTAGATTTTTTCTTGCCATTTTATGCATTTTTATACCACTGAAATATATTAACTATTGAGAATCAGCCCTGTGAGAAACAGATTTTTTTGTAAGTATTTGAAAAACAAGGGAGAACATGGAGAAATAAGTCAAGTGACACAAGTTATAAAGCACCAGATACGTTGCTCTATTTCTTAAATCAAAATAACCAGTTCACTTAATTTGATGTGAAGATGGCAAGGAACAGCAGTTTATATATTCACCAAGTCATGCTAAGTGCAATGTCATGGGGGAGACTTAAAGAAACATAAGTAAGATGCATATCAAAAACGAATTTCAAGTTTGTAGAAGTTGTTAAACACTACTAAATATTACTACATTAATAACCCCCCACCCCATTTCATGTTATAAAGAAGGACAAAAACAATATTTCATGTATATAAAGTGTCTATAAAGTCAATCATTTCATTTTACTCCACAGGGCCTACAATATTGCTGCAGATATCTAGATGTTGCAATGACCTCCTTGATGCATGTGTCTCTTCATACATCCACATGTACACAGGTGACACAATGCTTTTTACCAGTGTTACCCCTGCCAATGACTTGCCTGCATAATTCCAATATGATTTTTACAATGTACAACACTGGTTCCATGCCTAGGAGGTAACTCTTAACACCTGGCAACTGGTCTCTATGACCTTTGGCACCTGGCAATGGTTGGCCAAAATTATGTCTACCCCAGTCTTCATGACTCTGGATGTCTCCCCATTGGAAAAAGTAACTTCCTTCCAATACTATCCCTCAGTTGTAGAACCAGACCATCATCTTGTCTTATCCTTCCAAGTAGTTTCCATCCACAAGAAGCCCCACCTAATCTTGCTACACTCTCCAGGAATAAAACCTATATTACACTCCCTGCCTGTTGTAAGGTCATTGTTAAAATGATCTTTTTGGTATTTGACTGTGAGGATACTGTGTAATGTGCTACTTCAAAATCCTACATAATGAAACTAGGCTTGACCCCCTCTTTCACTCATTCTCTCCCTTTGCACTTGACTGACCTCCATGCACTCACCACTTTTTCCTTTATATCTTGTGTTCCTCTGCCCTCTCTAGAGGGTAGATGCCTCTCCCACCTTCAGATTGCTAAATTCTGATTTGGAATGATACCTTTATACCTCAGCTCTCTACTTTCCTGTCCCTCCTCATGTCTCAACCCTAGCTCTAACCATTACTTTTTCTCCCTGTACAGTGCTAAATTCACTGTTGGTCAGATCACCTTCTTGCACATGTTCCCCAGCTTTGGTCTAAGTTCCCCCTTCCCAGCTGATCCTTCTCTTCTCCCTCCATCCTAAAGGCCTTACTCTGACCACACCACCCATATCTGCTTCTGAACGTAATCCTGTAAGCCTACTGTCATGCTTACCACTGGATGAGGCTTACTCTTGATTGGTGCTGATCATTATACACACCTTTAAACTTAGTTTGGCCTTTTTCTGTTTATTTTGCAGTTTCATCTTAAACATGTTATTTTATCACCTATGTTAGTTTTATTGCATTTACGCTGTTTTATACCGGACTGTTTTTTTGCACATGATGCTTGCTCTTTCCTATGCTTACACTTCATATTTGTACCCCCCTTCCCTTTCCCAAATACTTTTCTGTACTAAGCTGTTATCAGCTTAGTGTGTTTTTGTGGTGAAACATTTAATAAATAAATACATCTATGTATGTTGACAGCACAGTGATTATGATGATAAAGCTGTACTGCATGCTGCAATGTTACAGTTTAGTCCTCCATGATAGCAAGTTGTTTTGTACACAGATAAAGTTTTGTTTCATTTCACAGGTAATTTTATTTAAAGTTCACTCAGCAATGCCAGCCTGGTGGTGCTGAGGGCTGAGGTGCTGGACACCTTAACTCACTTCACGCTGGTGACCCAGGTTTAGGAATGAGCCAGGGTCATTGGGTGCTGGTAGGGGGGAGGAAGGGAGCAGGACTGAGTAGCCAAAAGGCAGCGCTTCTCTTCTGGAGAGTTCCCTGTCACCCATCATAGTTAAACTGCCCCCAGGTGGAGGTCAGAGGGCAGGGCAGGTGGTAAGTAGAGGGAGGGCACCTCAGAACTGCAGGATGTGCATGGCTCCATATGTGTATGTGCGGCTGAGACACGAGGAATGGAGAAAACCGAGGGACACAAAATTGGGGCATAAAATGTATGTACTGTATACAGAAAAAATGTTTACTCAGCAGCCTGCAGTGTGCACATATGTTTTTGTTTTGTATTGTGAAACACCCTGTCAGTGACAGCCAGTTGAGTTTTTTATATAGATTGCAACGATGGGTCTCAGTTGGGGGGGGCAAAGTGCAAAATGGCAGCACACATTGTATTCAGTGCTCGGATTGGCAAGGATGGATTTCAGAATTCAGGGTAGCTCTATAGACCAAGATAACAGGCTTGATAATTTCAGAAATCATCTCATGTCTTGCCACATGTGGGTGACAGGGCAGAACACCAGCATATTGGAGGAGTCTAGAGCAAATGTCCTCAATAAGATAAGAGAAATGTACAGTGTGTGTGAATACTGTTGTATAATACAATTCACATTTTGTATATTGCATTTTAATAGTTGTATGTATTTACATAATTTATCTCTAAGCGATGCTACTGCTAATGTATTTACTGATTGCATTTGCATTTATATAGCAATATGTTAACAGAAGGTCAGGGTAGGCTCCAGAGCCATTATGTTTGCTCCATGCTTTGTACAAAGCAGGAATGAATAAGTATGCTGTGAAAACATGTAACAATTTATATGGATTCCCTACCCACTCTACTACCCAGGGCAAGCAGTGTTCCTCTTGTTAAGCAGGCACCTTGAAGGCTTGTACTGTCTTCCTTCCTACTGCCTCTGCTGGTTGACTGCTCTACAATATCACCACTTTCTAGGACATGTGCTTTTTAATGCTAACCCTGGATTTATCACCTTTAGCACCGTTAATCTTCACGGTGTATCCCTACATCCTGCTGGAGAAAACCAGATCAAACATCTTTCTTTGATATTGTTGATACCCTTGAGTAGAGAGGTTATGAAGTTTTGCTTCGCTTGTGAAGTTTAGGCAGAATTATAAAATCCACCTCCCTGAAGGATTTCATGAAATTGCCACCTGTGTTGGAAACTTTGCCGAAATGGCTTTGCATTTGCACTGGGTTTTTTTTAAAGTGAAAATTGCACTAAAAAAAAAACAAAGCAAGCCAACCCTCCTCCCAGCCCGACTTCCACCCTGGTGTCTAGTGCCCACCCCCGTACCAATTATTTGTCACAATAAATACCATTCCCACCCACTGTGTTCACAATATATATAAAAAATTCCTTTCCTGGTGTTTAGTGGCACCTTCCCACTGCCGATTGCCTGCCCTCCCCCACCACTGCCATATGCCTTCCACTCCATCCAACCCTTTTACTACACACTTGGTCTGTATCTTGTGACTATGGTGACCATGATTGAGTGCTTACAAAAAGAGAGACTCAATCAAGATGCCTGTGCACAGGGCTACTGTGCAAGGAGGGAGACTGGATGGGGTGGTCCGCGCATGTAGCGACAGGATGTCACTATATGTACATGTGTGTGGGGGGGACCACACCATGTGATGGGCAGAAGGGGAGGGAGGGTTTGTGGGATGTAGGGCAGTGGTGGGTTGCTGAGCTGGCTATGTGGCATGGTGGGTTGGTGGTAGGCTAGGGTTGGGAGGGTGCCGGATTTTGTTCTGGACACGCATTCCTTTTTGCACCAATCGTGTGTTTGTTTTTTTTCACTTTTGCACCCCCCCCCAAGATGCACTCCCCTGGAGTTGAGAATTCTTTAATGGGGGTGTGGGTGGTGAAGGGAGGGGGTGCAGGGGCACAGCCCCCCACATAAACAAAAAAAGTCTTCAGCACCCTTTCGCTGTGCACTGAGACTGAACATAGCCAAAATTAATTTTCAGTGATGTACAGTCACCCTAACAGCGATCACCTTTCCACGATGGCTGTTATCACATGGAACCCACTTGGTCCGTATACTTAATAATAAAAAAAGCTCATTTAATTTAATCTCCAGTGTCTAGTGGACCCCCCACCCTGTCAGGTAGTTCCCCCCCCCTACTCACCCACTCCCAAAACTGACCCTGAGCAGGCCACTGGCACAGCTCTCCACTCACCTACATGGCCGGCAGCCCAACTGATATCAGTGAATGAGCATGTGCTTGTAAAAGCACACACTAATTCATTGCAGTTCCCAGTCATTTTCTGTGGCACATTTTGGGGCACTACAGAAGCACAGCAGGCTGCTCTGGGTGCCCGTGGAGGGTAGCAGGATGGCCTTATGGACTCTTCCAGGGTACACAAGGCCATTCCCCCCCATCATACCCCACATAAAATTCACTCACTAGTCAGATCACTAGTAACACATAGGGCTTTCCATTGGAGAGAGAGTGGTAATGCAAATATTCACAACATAAAAATCTAATTGGTCTGTGAAAGTATCTGTGATGAGTCTGCATTAGTTAAGGTTTTGTACTGGATAAGAGCACAGTTTATGCATACTATTTCTTTACAATAAGTGCAGTCATTGCACTGAATCAGATCACATCTTGGTAAAGAACACAGTTTTGCTTAGTTGTGGCACTATGATCTTAGAAAAGTTCAATGCATTACCAATTTGATGGGCAAGCTACTAAGATTATGTGTTATGTTGGTTTACAGATGCTGTGATCTTATTACAGTTTGATAAATTGCTAAATTTACAAAACACAAGTGTTTCACACATTTGTTCCTTATATGGATAAAGATAACATTTTATGCTAAAAATATGCTCTGTGCATTCAATGTGAGTGTTGTGGTCCACACAGACAGTACTGTACATTAATGTATACTAACACACATTTGCAGTCTATATTTCTAAGCCGAGAGTCTGAGGAGTACTGTACATTACCAATCTCTTAGACTCCAGGTTGTGAGTATCACTACTTTTATCCATACGAGAATCTACATGACCTTCCCAACTTCTAATACCATGATAGGCTTTTCTGTTTCAGAGCTAACAGAATGGCCAAAGTGTTCTGAAATTCATAAGTCATAATCTAATTTCCTGCCACTTGCCCACCCACCCAGCTACAGTACAGTATATGACAATTGAAATTGTTTTGTTGATATGTGGTTCCTGTGTTTTATTGTATTTAACTGCACACTACACAGTAAATGGATTTCAATAATTTTAGTAACAGTCACATAATTACCCTGCTTAAGAGTTTTGTCCACACTTTTTTCCAGACTATTGACATACAAACAAAAACGTGTGTGTGTGGGGCAAATATTTAAAACTGATATATGTTTACCCAACCACCACCTCCATGCAAGTGCAGGATAAGCATTTAAATTAATTTGTATTTTAATGGAGGGGGGGCTCATTGGTATAATACTTTAGTTCAGGACTCAGAGCAACTTGAGTCACTAGTAAGGGTATTACAGTACTTGAATGCATTTTTCTTATTCAACAATGGAGGCCAACTTAACAGTGTAAAGATGGCAGATGTGCCAGTATAATTTCTGTTTCATCCAAGAATGGCTTGCTACAGCCAAAAGTGAGCCTAGATGGCAACACATTGCTTTGAATTCAGAAAGCAGGTAGTCAAAGTACAGAAGTATTGTGTGATAAGAAACCACTCTGGCCTGTCATAGAGGCATAAGTCAGGAAGCATAGGCAGACAAGAGAAGTAATAAAATTCACAAGCAGTGTTTTATTCTTATCAAAAACAATAAAATGACAACAATTAAATTGTACAGGATAGCTCTTCTTAAAGGCAGTACAAACAAAAACACAATCCTTCATCTTAGAGGCTTTAAAATCTCCACATCTCTCTCTTTCTAACAAAAAAATGCTCTCTTTCTAAAAGATGTCTTTTCCTGGCAATTAAATTATGCATCCTATTGTTGTAAATTACATCTCCTGTTTTTCACAAAATGTATCAATGTTTTGTCAGTTTATTTCCTGTTACCAGCCTGCAGGTGCAACAAAATAGAATATTCTGTTCTGGGGCTGGTTTCCAGCTGAAAATTTTGCAAACAAGCTGATGGAGGTCAAAATACATCTCAGGCTTAACCTCTTGTGTTCCAGCTTGTTATCTTCTCTAACAAACCCAAGTAGCTGTCTATAATCATTACAACAATATATTTATACACATTTGCAAATCTAGGGATCCCAGTTCCACGTAAAGATTCACAGATATTTGTTTTAAACAAAGAGAGACAAGGGGAGAGAGAAAGACTAGAAACAGCGAGAGAAAGAAGGGAGATAAAGGAGAAATTATGGGACCATTGAAGTGGTCATTTCCTAGGTGCTACAAGGATAATTTTATTGTACAATTACACAGGAAAGAGACAGAGAAGTGACAGAAAAGGAAAGGAAAAAATAGTTCCTTGCTTTCTGACTTTTTCTGCATAACAAGTAGGACAAGGGGCTCAATTTTCAAATGTGGTGGAATGATGCATGGTGCTTGCACCAAAAAGAAATGATGCAAGTGGTACCTTGCACCATAACGTGCATCATCCCTGATTTTCATAGGTAGCATGCACTGTAAGGTGGGGGTGGCTGCCTGTGCCAGACAGGTAAGCACTTTGCTTGTAGCAGACACATGGCTGTGCCAGTACAAATGGGGCCTTGTGGCACACTAATGCTGCAGTATTCCCTAATTTAGGATTTACAAAGCCTCCTATGGCCACAGGACTCACCTGGGTTAGACCAACCAGTGCTGGTCTATGACCCCTTGTGCTGCCACCGCCTGTAACTGATGGATGGGCAGATAGACCCACCAGGAAGAGGGTAGAGGAGGTTAGTGGAAATGCAATGGGGAGTGGCTGGAACACCTGTCAGGTATGCCACAGGGCACAATGTGGGCAACTGAGACCATGTGGCACAATGTGTGCAGCCCAGGCAGGCAGGTTAAAAAGCACAATGACACAAGTCATACTCTGTGAATGGAGTTAAGAGGGTGCAGAGTATGCTGCAGTGACATTTGTAGACCTGCTTGATGTGAACAGTGGGACTGCACCCATGGGGATATACCTCCCATATGTCCAGCCTTCTCCACCGTAAGGGGTGAGGATGCCCCTGGTGCTGTGCACCTGTCGGCCTCCTGGCTCATACATTTTGAGGTACAGCCCCAGGCTAGACAGTCCCACACACATACACAGACAAGCTGGTGTGGCAAGCTGCCTATCTAGCTCTACCAGTGTGACAACTGGCATGCTGTGGGAGCCAGAATGCAGGCAACAGCTAGGACTGTACAGAACTATACCACCACTAGTGTGACCAACTATGGTGTCCTGTACAGTATGCAGGTGGTCTGCAGCACCACATGCACAGGCACACCAACCCTCACAAGTTGCAGACTGCTGCAGTTGTTGCATACCATGATGGTGAGGGTACAGTCAAGGTCCCTGAGAAGTTGAAAGTGCTATAGGTTCTGCAGGATTCCAGCAGAGGCACCATGTCCATTAATGGAGTGTCATAGGTGGAGCTCAGTATGATTGAGGTTATCTGTAAGAGTCACTGTCAATCTCCCAGGGGCAATGCCAGTTGCAGTTGCTAGCAGACCTGTGTGTGCAGCCTCATAGCCACCATCAGGCAGGTAGTATGTCTCGCTGGTGGGGCCTGGGTCTAATAGATGGCACACTGGCAGGGTCACACAGAGCTACACAGTTGCCTGGAACAGCACACATGTCAGAACTCTAGCAACTCCATGTTGCACCCTCAGACATCAGCAGTAGTGATTCCATACCTGGGCTGAGTGTGCCTTGGTAGACCAGTGACCTTTATTGCCATGGTCTTGCCATTCCTGCTGGGGAACAAGTGCCCTGTAGTGTAACATACACTTAGGCACATGCTCCATTGGTTGCAGATTGTCCTGCAGACTGTCTGGCACAGACAAACCCATGATGCTACTTTTGTCCTCAGCACAGGTGCAATGGCTGGCACTGTTGCCAGTTCCAGCACTGTCCTCAATATGGTTTGTGCACAATTGCTATGGTCACTAGTGCTGCTTTTCCATGTCCCATTGATGTAGGTGGCAGTGTCCTGTACAGGACAGGGGACTTGCATACAGGTGATGTCTCAGACACCCAAGTCCTCATGGTGCGATCCAGTGCATACTGCACTGTGCTTACTGTATGCCATTCATAGTGTACACAACATACAACTTCCCAGCACTACCCAGCCTCATGTTTAGGATACTTCACGCTCGGGATGGTCAGCCACACCCTATAGCTGCATAAATGCTCCTGTACCCAGACGTTCAATACTGGGGAACTGCCCTGTGTTCTATACTGGTAGTCCAACTTTGCACTGTGGATCCTAGGGCCAAATTGTCAACTGCCACAGGATGATGGCAGACTCCATCAAACCCCTCCTGTGCACCATTTGATTAATGCACAAAAGCAGTTGCTGCAACTTTGAGGACTTTGGAACCGGGACTCCTCCTGTTCCAAAATCTGATGCAGGGTCCCTGACTTCAATGGAGCTGCCATTTCTGCAGCTTGCATCACTCCAATGGGCCCTTTGAAAATTGAGCCCAGAGTCTTATTCAACCCTGTCCCATGGACCTTAAGGAGCAAATATGTGGTTCAGCATGTGCTTTAACAAATATGATGTGTCTGCTAATACAAGTTACTAGAAAATAATTTTTTTCATTTTTAATATGCCTTTACATGGTGTACAAGACATCTTGGTAGTCTGTCCAAAAGGTATACTGATATGAAGCCCATCTCTTCAAGTTGTGTAACAGAGTGTGCTTTGAAACAACTGAGAAGCTGCATGGGATAGACTATATTGGACTAGAAATCTGCAACAAATCTCTCTTACTTACATCTGAGGAAAGTTTTCCTTACTTTACAGTCTTACATTGGTATTGTTTATAGTGTTTAATTATTTTAGTTTTTAAATCAGGAAGGGGGTTTTCAAAATTGCTTATCTTGTGAGCAACTTCAGAAGGGTTGTAATAACTGCATATTTGATTTTCATTTAGGGGTAACTGGACTGTATACTAGTATTCTGTGACAGTTTGCATCAATGTATTTTGAAATAATTTACTGGTGGTGGCTGTGTACTTCTAATAGCAAAGGCTGTAGTTTGTAATTTGATGCCAGACAGAGCCTCAGGTGGTGGAAATTGTCTTCACTAGACAGGGAGGCCTTGTATCATAGCCAATTGTTTTGGGTGGAACATTCCAGCATTGATCAATGGCTATAAACTACTGGTGTGATCCTGTTTCAGACAGAAGCCCATCTCTTCAAGTCGTGCAACAGGGTGTGCTTTGAAACAACTGAGAAGCTGCATGGGATATACTATATTGGACTAGAAATCTACAACAAATCTCTCTCTCTCTCTTGCTTACATCTGAGGGAAGTTTTCCTTACTTTACAGTCTTACATTGGTATTGCTTTGTGTTTTAATTGTTTTAGTTTTTAAATCGGGAAAGGGGTTTTCAAAACTGCTTATCTTGTGAGCACTTCAGAAGGGTTGAAATAAATGCATATTTGATTTTCCTTTGGGGTAACTGGACTGTCTATTAGTATTCTGTAACAGTTTGCATCAAATTACTTTTAAATAGTTGACAAATCAGTTACTGGAGGTTAGTTGAATTACTATAAAGGGCAGTACTCACCAGGGTGGTGGAGCAGTGGTGTATTTGATTGCTTCTAACAGTCACCAGTGGTTGTGGACTACCCACCACCCTTCCCCACCCCAGGCATGACATTTCCTTTATAGCCAATGTTCTGACATCACTTCCTCAAAAGGTCTTGGGGCAGAACTGTCATATTCTTAATAACCCAACACAGTGCATAAAGGGTAAGTACACACCACAAATAGGATGAAAGGAAAAAATATATATATATTTATATATATATATATGTATTACATATTGTGTATTAGAAGAGAGCAGGACATGTGGGGAGTGGTGCAATGCACTGGCTGTGGGGCAGCAGTTTTCTGGGAGACATTCTGGAAACTGCATTGCTGTCCTATTTGCAGGCAACTGTCAGCTCTGAGGAAGGAGGTTGCCCACCTCCAGGTTGAGCTGGCAAGGACTAAGGAGGCCTCCCCCACCCAAAGGGCACCACTGCCACAGAGGCTGCCAAGTATGAAGAGCAATTGGACCACAGTGGGTTCTGGGAGGGTGCGGGTGGTGGAACAGAGGTGAAGCCCCCTAGTTGTACCTCTAAACAAACCATACACCAGTCTGGCACAGCAAGGTTCCTCTATGATGGCACCCTCAGTGGAGACCAAGAAGAATGCTGAGGACATCCACAAGGGAGACCCACAGAAGGGTGGCAAGGGACACCACAGGGGAAGGAAACAGCTTCTGATAGGGGACTTAGTTGTTAGAAAGGTAGACCTTGGGAAAGGAGAGGAGAGGAAGTAAGGTGTCTACCTGGTGCCATGGCTTGGAGGGACAAGAAGCAAATCCTCAGGATTGCAGAAGCAGCAATACAGGAGAGGGAACTAGACATCATTGTCCACCTTGGGACAAATGACCTAGCTAGGCATGGGATCAGTGCAGTGCAGGATGAAATTGTGGAGTTGGGGAGGGGCCTCAGACAGGTAGCAAGCATGGTTACCTTCTCAGAGGTGCTGCCAGTCCATGGCAGGGGTGAGGCTAGGGCACTACACACCATGCAGTTTAATGAATGGTTGCAAATCTGGTGCATAGGGCTTTGGCTTCATTGGGGACTGGGGGTACACCTGGAGAGATGAAGGTATATACTGGCATGATGGTCTGCATCCGTCCACAAAGGGAACCAAGATCCTAAGTGACAGGTTTAAATGCTTCCTTGGCAAACGTTTAAACTAGCCATGGGGGGAGGTGCTAATAAGAGGCAGGAAATTTCAAGCCTCCCCCCACAAAACATTACAGGTAGTAAGGTAAACTCTGAGGTACAGTGCTTAACAGAGGGCAGGGCAGGACAGGGGTAAATGGAAAAATAGACAAGGGCAATAATAGCAGACAAGGGGGAAAAATGGATAAAGCCAACATTAAATGGAGGGCAATGAGTACCAATGCCTGTAGTCTGGGATACAAGCTTCCTGAGCTAGTAGCCTTGATGGAAGATGAAAAATTAGATATTGTGGCAGTCACAGAAACATGGTACATGGAGAACCATGACTGGGATGTCAACTTACCAGGGTACACAGTCTACAGAAGGGATAGGGAGGGGAAAAGTGGAGGTGGAGTAGCTCTATACATAAGGGAAGGGATCAAAGCTACAGAACTAAAAAGTAAAGGGGGAGGACAAGAGGCACTCTGGGTCACCTTGGAGATAGGGAATGGCATCACAATCCGCACAGGGGTTGTATACAGACCCCCATCTCAAGGGGAGGAAATGGACAAGAAAATGATAGAGAACATTCTCAAAATGGCTGAAAAAGGGGAGATACTGTTGATGAGGGTCCTGAATATGCCAGATGTTAACTGGATGACATGTGTTGCAGCCACATCCAAGAGCAGGGTCATTCTCGATGCCCTGCAGGGGGCAGGCCTTAGAGAGCTAGTGATAGAACCCACTCAGGAGGGAGCAATACTAGATCTGGTACTCTCAAATGGAGAGAGGATCACAAATTTAGAAGTCAGTAGACATCTGGGAACAAGCGACCACTGCACAGTGTGCTTCACAATAAACACAACCATGGAGCCGAGACCATACAAAAACAAGCATACTGGACTTTAGAAGGGCTGACTTTGGCAAAATGGGTGAATACCTGAGGAATACACTAGCAAATTGCCAAAAAGGAGGGGTGGAAGAACAATGGAGACAAATCAAAACTGCCATCATGGAGGCAACAAGCCTTTGCGTGAAACAAACAAAGAAAACAAAGCAGAATAAAAAAAAAACACTATGGTTCTCAAAAGAAGTGGCAGGGAAGGTTAAGGAGAAAAAGGCTACATTCAAAAAGTATAAGGCATCACACAAGGAGAACTACAGGGAACTGTATCAATTAAAGCAGAAAGAAGTGGGGAAGGCAGTCAGAATAGCAAAAACCCAAATCGAGGAAAAAATAGCCAATTCAATTAAGAAGGGGCATAAAACCTTTTATAGGTACATTAGGGAGCATGGAAAGGTTAAGGGAGGAATAGTGAAGATTAATAAGGGAGAGGGGAGGTGGGCAGAGGGAGACAGTGAAAAAGCAGAGATACTGAATGAATACTTTTGTTCAGTATTCACAAAAGATGATGATGAGGAGTTACCTAAACCAGACAATAGAAGCACTCTGGGAATGGGGGTTGACACCAGTCCATTTAAAGAAGAAAGAGTCCTGAAACACAAGGTGGACAAAGCAATGGGGCCTGATGGGATTCACCCCAGAATCCTAAAAGAACTAAGGGAGGACGTAGTGACACCACTGACCACACTTTTTACAAATCATAGGAGGATGGGGTGGTACCTGAGGACTGGAGGAGGGCAGATGTGATTCCCCTTCACAAAAGTGGGAGCAAGGCAGAAGCAGGAAACTACAGACCTGTAAGTTTGAACTCAGTGGTAGGGAAAATGATGGAATCACTTCTGAAAGAAAGAACTGTTGAATACCTAGAGGCCAGCGGGGCACAGGACCCAAAGCAGCATGGATTTACAGCAGGAAGGTCATGTCAGATGAATCTAATCAATTTCTTTGACTGGGTGACCAAAGTAATAGACCAGGGAGGGGCTGTGGATATGGCCTACCTAGACTTTTGCAAGGCATTTAACACAGTCCCGCTCAAAAGATTAATAATCAAGTTAGCCAGCCTGGGAGTGGGTCCCAGGGTGGTAGCCTGGGTAGCAAACTGTCTGCACAACAGGACACAGAAGGTAATAATGAATGGAACACATTTCGAAGAAAGGGGGGTCACTAGTGGAGTACCTCAGGGCTCAGTACTGGGTCCAGTCCTCTTTAACTCTTTGCAGATGACACTAAGATCTGTAACAGAGTTGATACACAAGGGGGGGTAGAAAGGATGAGAAGGGACTTGGCAAGGTTGGAGGAATGGCTAGACATATGGAAACTTAGATTAAATGCAAAGAAGTGCAAAGTAATGCACCCGGGAAACAAAAACCCAAGAGAAGAGTACACAATAGCAGGGGAGGTACTAACAACAACAAAAATGGAAAGGGGCCTGGGGGTAGTCATATCAAATGATCTAAAGGTTGGTAAACAATGTGAGAAGTCACTAAGGAGAGCCAGGGGGATACTGGGATGCATAGGAAGGGGCATCACAAGTAGAAAAATGGAAGTGGTTATCCCTCTGTACAGACAGTTAGTGATACCCCATCTGGAGTACTGTGTGCAGTTTTGAAGACCTCATCTATGCAAGGACATAGACAGGATGGAAGCAGTCCAGAGGAGGGCAACTAAAATGGTGCAGGGTCTGCATCAGAAATCATATGAAGAGACACTGAGAGAGCTTAATATGTATACCCCTAATGAAAGGAGGGACAGGGGGGACATGATAGAAACGTTCAAGCACCTCAAGGGAATCAATAAAGTCCAGGAGGGTAGCATCTTTCAGAAAAAGAGATGTGTAAGAACAAGGGGGCACAATTTAAAGATAGACGAGGGATGGCTCAGGAGTAATATGAGGAAATTTTCTTTCACAGAGAGAGTGGTGGATGCATGGAACCACCTACCTGGGGAGGTTGTGGGGTCTAAAACAGTGGGGGAATTCAAACATGCATGGAACAGACATAAGGCAATTGTAGTGGGGGGTGGCAGGAAGTAGGCTGCTGGTTAACTAGAATCTGCAGCTTATCCAGTAGGTAGGGAAATGGGCAGACTGGGTGGGCCAAGTGGTCCTTATCTGCCATCAAAGTCTATGTTTCTATGTTTCTAATAGGGTGCAGAAGCTAGGCTGTGGGAAATAGGCAAGATGAACAATGTCAGGAGGAATAAGGGCTACCTGGATTTCAGAGCATCCTGTACTCAGACCATCTTGCGGGGTTGCAGCGGTTACTGAATGTTTCTTGTCCCCCCCAACATGTGTCGATCAGAGTTGGTTATATTAATACCATGTGGTATGGCGGGTGCAACCCCCAGTGAATGGGGGATGCGGGGGACAAAGCCCCCCTCACATAAACTCAGACACACAGCAGCCACCTCTGCTCCCGCAGTTATTCCGCTGCTGTCTGAGGGCAACACACTTACCAGTAGCTATCATTCCTCATAACTTACTTCATCCGCCCTAATTTACCTTGCCCTAGAAAATCTGCCCTAATGTGGGTAACCCTATCCAAAACATTTGTATAAAAAGCTTTTGCATCTCCCCGGTTGACCTTGCAGTGCTCTTGTTAATGACAACATAGTGCTTGCCATAACAACAGATTGTAATTGTGGGGTCAGCAGGGTGCAGTCAGATTCATTCTGAAAGGCTCTGTGAATAAGTACTACACTGCATTATCTGCAAATCTTAGAAGATCACCAACAGGAAAATGTAAAAAACAAAACTAGAAAACACTAAGGTTAAAACATAATTGGTGCAAATCCGATGGTTTTATATATTTTATTGTAGTAGAGAGCTGCACTCTAAAATGTAATTCCCACAATACGGACATTTTAACAAGGTGAAAGATTTGTTCTGATTCTTGTTGACAGCAATCAGTGTTTTGGCCATTTTAATATGTAAGAAGCAAAATATCTTTAAAATCAGAATTGTAGGGTCTGTAAAATATCCATGGTGACAAACACTGGTAACTCACAAAAAGACTTTTAAATGACTAGCTAAATTACGTTGTAGGTGCTGTATTGGTCCTTTTAAGAACATATGTGTAGGGGGAGTGTGGCATGGGGCAATTGTTATGTGGCTAGGACACTTAGTTTTCACATATAATGTGCATTTACTTCCTTCTACTAGTTGTCAGTGGTTGGATTACACACTGTCACATTTTTAAATCTGCTCATATTAAGATGCATATCTCATTTACTTGGGGGTTCATAAAAAGTGTAATTCCTTTGGGTTTTCATTTAGATTCCTTAGACTGATTCTGTGCATTTGTGTTATACATGGACTCTGTGTTGAAATCTGCACTTATCAGGCTCATGGTCTCATTTTCTTGGGGGTCCTTGACAAGTATTTTTTTATTTGGCACTTACACTTACAAGTGATACTTTCATGCATCATGTATATATGTGTATGTTAATTTGAGGCTTGTTTTCAACTTGCAGTTATACCTAATTTCAGGATTTTGTCTCTCATTATCTGTTCGTTAATACACCAAGACAATTGGAATGTAAGTTGTAAGTTCATCTTACATGTATTAGAGAAAATGCCACCCCAAGGTTTTTTTTATCACTAGAATGCTGTCTTAGCATACTGAGACATTTTAAAATGTATGTGACAAGAACTCTCTGGCTGTAGAGAATTCTTGATAACATTTGCCCTTCTGAGGCTCCTCAGTTAAAAGCATACTGGTGTTAATTAGCTTCTCTGATGTAACCTTCTGTTATGTTTTAAATGTATATGTTAAACCAATGAGAATTATTTCTGTTTTTTCAATATAATCTGGTGTTAATAGTATGGGATATTTAAAATAACTGCCACAAAGCTTCTGAAGAAGGACCTGGTTGGTTCGAAAGCTAGAGCACTTTGTTCTTTTCTGAAACATCCATGTTGGTCCAATAAAAGGTATCAAATCATTTCTTTCTGGATCTGTAGCTAAATTAGAAATCCAATTGTGGAACTGAAATGAAAAGTGTGACTCTCACTGTGACTTGAATCCAGGACATCAGCAATCCATTTCTTAGCTCTTATCAACTGAGCTATGACAGACTCAGACAAGTAAGCCTCCTGAATCTTCCCAATGAATCAGACGCATTCCTTTCAAGGGTGTTGCATGATGAGTAACTAGGCAGCCTTTTTTCCAAAAACCCAAAAAACTACTTCTATCTCTCTCTCTCTCTTTCTCTCTCTCTCTCAGTGCAGTAAGCCACTGCGAGACATTATTTAGAAATCCAATTGTGGAACTGAAAGGAAAAGTGTGACTCTCACTGGGACTTGAACCCAGGATGTCAGCAATCCATGCCTTAGCTCTTACCAGCTGAGCTATGAGAGTCTCAGACAAGTCATCATCTTGAATCCTGAAGCCAAATTAAACATTTTAAATCAAACTATTAAAGCTAAAATCAAGATTTATTGGTATATATCTTAAAATGCAGGCACTGCACATACTGAAAGTCATAAACCAGAGCCACTCTAGCTTCATTCCTCATCAGGCATAACAAGGCACAGAAAGATCATTGCACAAGCAACAGGAACAAGCATTTGTCAATGCCGAATGTTTGCTTGCTGGCATTGGCATTGGTGGGGTGTGCCTTTGGGTTATCAGGCATAACGGCCACGCCATTTCACCACACCCTTCCCTGCAGACACCAACAAGTGTTACAGTGTGCCTTGGGGTCTTTGGCCCTTATGCTCACCCCATTCCATCAGGAAATATGGTGAGATGGGTGCAGTATAGGAGAATGGGGTGGACTTTGGGGCTGAACAGTCTAAGGCACAACTGGATGCCTCTCACAGGCTGCAGAGTGTGGGTGGGGGTGGAATGGTATGAGCATTACAGGTGACAATCCCAACTCACACCCATGATGCCTGTCAGTCTCTACAGTGTGCATAGGAACTACACAACTCACGCTCATAAAACAGTCATTTTGGGGAATTTTTTTGCCAAATTTTCAACATAGCCATTTTAAGACCTCTGCTCATGAACAGTGTCACTGTGATTTTCTTAATGTGTCCCAAACATTGATTTCGCACACCGACTGTGCCATTGTGTGCTACATGTGCGGAAATCACATTTTGGAGGAGATGTGAAGAATGACAGCTATACTGCTCTTAAGGAGGTGTGGTAAAATGGCAATGTTGAAAATCTGGAGTGCAGATGTTAAAAATGCACAAACTTATGAACGTGCATAGGAAGTGCACAATGCACGCTCATAAAAACAGTCATTTTGGGGATTTTTTGCCAAATTTTCAACATAGCCATTTTAAGACCTCTGCTCATGAACAGTGTCACTGTGATTTTCTTAATGTGTCCCATTGATTTCGCACACCAACTGAGCCGTTGTATGCTACATGCGCGGAAACACATTTTGGGAAAGATGTGAAGAATGACAGCTGTACTTCTCATAAGGAGGTGTGGTAAAATGGCAATCTTGAAAATCTGGAGTGCAAATATTAAACATTTGCAAACTTATGAGCATGAGTAGGAAGTGCACAATGCACGCTCATAAAACAGTTATTTTTGGGAATTTTTTCCCCAAATCTTCAACATAGGGTTTTTGGGGGCCTACCTCATGAACTGTGACACTTTCATTTCATACATCGGTCTCGAAAGATGTTTCACACAGTGACCGTGAAATCACCTTTTGGGACCGAATAACAAAATTACAGTGCAAGAATTCATGAGGTGGGGTCTCAAAAACCCCATATTGGAAATTTAGTGAAAAAATTCCAAATAACTGTTTATATCATCAAAGTTGAAAAAACCAATTTATTCCATTATACAGCTTACTGGCATTTCTCAGTTCATGGTCAGCTGTGAAGAGTGCAGATGTGTTCGGGGCCACCCGAAGATCATCAGCATGACTCCAGAAGGTAAGTATGGGGTTGGGGGTAGGGATGCAGAGTGTGCACAGGGTGGAGTGGGAGGTCAAGACAGTCAGCAAGGGAACGTTTTTCCTTTCTGGGTTTTTTTTCTTTTTGGAAGATGACTCAGGACATTTGTCACACTGGTGTGGGCTCCCAGCATGGCAGCTGAATGTTTTTTAGGAGGGCAGAAGAGCTGATGGGGGATTGGGCACCCTCGTCGGCCATAGAGAGATTTGCCATGCTGGGATGGGCTCCCAATGTGGCACCTAAAACTCCATTGGGGGAGCGCAGTGCAGCCAGTGGGGGATTGGGCACCCCCATTAGCTATACTGTGTGTGTGGGGGAGAGCGTGTGAGGACGCTGGGGTGGGTTCCCACTGTGTTACTTGTTTGGGAGGAGGAGCTGTCTATGACAGCTCTTTCACTGCAGTGCCAACGTGTAGGCACTTTGCATACTGCCGACACAGTATGCAAATTGCCTACACACTGCAGTGCTTCTCTTTCAACTGTACACTGCTGCATTTGCAAAGGCTGTCATTGACAGCTCTTACATTCATTGGCGTGGTGGAGCCATGTCTGCAAAAGGCAGCAGGCATTGGAAGTAGGGTGGCACACCTACGAATTCTCGTATGGTGGCACTATGTTTCTTGTACATGAGTGCAAGCAAACATAAAAATGAATTCCTGGAAGCCTTATCAGACAAGAAACTATAGTGATGAATCATATATTGTATGATAGCCCTGTCAAGCCCAAGGAAGTGGTCCAACAAACCACAAAGAATTGGTGAGACTGACAGGACTGGAATCTGTACCTTGTGGTTACAAAATAAATTACAAAAAAACAACATTGCTGTGAGTGAGTTATTTTTCAAGTTCTTCTTTGAATATTGCACTGGTCTTTTTCGAACAGACCCTGATCATTCCAGGGCCATTAGAGATCACACTGGAGACTTCAGATTTTATTGATTACAATATTTTTTTCCCAAAGTAATTTACCGCCCATCTCTGAAGTATTGGATCTGACTTACAGAGCTGCTGACACCTCTGGGAAAGCTTTGAAAAAAAAATTATGTTTAGCTACAATTCAGTTTGTATTTCATTTATCTTCTATGGATTTCACCTCTCTGTTATTTATTCCTGAGGTTATTTCCACAAAAACTGGATCTTTATCCCTTAGCATGGATCGCTTTTTGGTATGTATTCCTCAGCTGTGATCATAATCCTATGCTGTGTCATCACTGTCTGTTGCCATGGGAATGACTGTGATGTCACCAGTTGAATATTATGATTTTAGAAGGTGGTAAAGGGGAGGACTAAGCTGCTAGAGGAGTTGATCTGTGCAAAATCATTGGTGGTAGTCAAACAAGAGTGGAACTCATACAAGGACATTGAAGAGGAAAGGGGAGTGTGAAGAGCCTCTAGGGTTCTCTCATTCAATGTTAGTTAGGTAGAAATGGGCAGACGCTGTGGGCCACTGGGCCTTTTTCTGCCAGTATATTCTATATTCTGTGCTGCTATGTTTAGGTGAAGAATAAACCAACAGGAGCAGAAGAAGTCTCTGAAAGAACAAAGATTTTGTTTTTATGCAAATGACCTCAGTTATAAATGAGGAGGAGGAGAAATACAGACCAAAGCCTAGGAAAAGAAAGAAAGAAAGAAAGAACTATCAGCTGACTCATTTCTAGTTATCATGTTTTTCAAAATTCTTTTAAAAGCATCAGCATCAGCTGCTTTTTATTGTCCTAAAAGCTAGCCATTATTTTTCTTATCATGCATTTCTTCATGATCCTAACAATCCTCCTCCTCTTGAGTCCTTAGTTTTCTTGTACCAATGAGAGCTCCAACTCTTGCAGTTCCTGCACATCACTGATTGAGTGTCTTGATGTTCTCTTTCTCTGCAGTTTCAACTTCTCTTTCCCTTCCATGGACAATTGCTTTGAAAGACCTTCTATCATATATGACATGTGCTTGAAAAATCAGAATTAAATGTCAATAGTAAATGTTGTGTGTTCTATTAATACTTTCTGTACAGTGCAGTAGTAGGGTGCATCACAATGACTTATCTGACTGTTCCCTCTGCTCCTCCTCCCACTGGTCTGTTTTCCTTTTGCCTCCCAGTACAAAGTCATTAAATTAAAACAAAAGTGTTAGACTGTATGTCTATTGAAACTGGAAAGTAAATTAATCAATTCTCTGGACATGAGGTCTTCTTCAGGAGTGATCTAATAAGAAAAATGTAAAGGTGGGTGCTTCATTCCCTCACTTGCCTCCATCCTTTTTTCAAGGAAAAATAGCAGGTTTGTGGACCTATTGTGGCCATTTCCTGCAACACCACTATTCTAATTTGAGCAAGAAAGATAAAATATTTGACTTTTGACTGGAATTTTGAAAATGAGGACTAGAAAAATTATTTAAAAAAGGAGGGCTATGAAATGTTTCTTGTTTTCCTGGAGGAGGGAGATATAGATGCAAACAGCTTGTTGAAACTGCCATTAACTAAAAAAAGGATCTGAATTAGCCTCTAAGGTTGTGGACTGCAAATTTCTTGTTGGTCCAATACAAGGTATAAAAAGACTTACTTTGTACTCTTTGTACAAGGACCAGCATGAAAACAAAAAGCTGAGTTTTAGAGCTGTGCAGAATGGGAACATTCAGAATTCATGGAATTACGATACATTTTCATGAAATTCCACAAACATTTGTGGACCTGTGCTGGAGTTTCAAGAAAATTTAAAAATTTAGTAATTTCATCATAACTCAGCCATCCTTTAAGCTAGATCTTTGAAGATAAGTATGTAAACTCCTAGGAGGAGTTCCGATAATGTGCCAAATATCATGAAACTAGGATGGATAGTTTCAAAATTATTGGTGCTCAAGGTCTGTAGTTTTATTTTTTGTGTGCAATTTCATGAACATTTTTATCTGCATATTCCTCAGCTATCAATAGGTCCAGAGACCTTAAGTTTGGCATTATTACTTGGTGATAGGTGGTCTAACAATGTGCTAAATTTCATGACATTATGATGCATTGTCTCAACATTCTATGTGCTCAAAGTCTGTCACTTCATTTTTTGCTAGACATTTTGTGAACATTTTCATCTGCATATAACTCAGGCACCTTTGGAGCTAGACATGTGTAGATTAGCACAAATAACCTTTTTGGCATGCTCATAAAATGAACTAAATACGGAGCAAATTGGATTAGAGATTTTTAAGTTATGTGGTTCAAAACTTTACTATGTAAATATTTGCAAATGTTTGTGAACATAAGAACATAAGAAAAATGTCAGCAGATGGGGACCACATGACCAATCTAGTCTGCCAAAAAAGACTACTCCCCACACTGCCTGCAACCTAACCTTTCTGCAATATCTATCTTATGCAAGTTTAAAATCTCTAATCATCTTTGATGCTACCAAGTTCTGGGGAAGGCTTTTCCAGGTTCCACCACTCTCTCTGTAAAGAAGTACTTCCTGAGGTTGCTTTTGAACCTATCTCCCACCAACCACAAATTATGGTTCCTTGTGCATGCTGTTGTGATGTGCTGTAGTAGATTACCTGCCTGAGTTATGTTTATCCCCTTCACATAATTAAATGTTTTAATCATGTCACCTCTGTTTCTTCTTTGCACAAGGGAGTATAAATTTAGCCTCCTGAGTCACACCTTGTATGTCTTGTGGTGTAGACCCTGCATCATTTTAGTAGTTCTTCTTTGAAAACTCTCAAATATGTGGATGTTTGTGACTTGTCTACTAATGCAGGCATAGACTTAACATTTGACATGCTTATCCAAAGTCAGTGTGTATCCTGGTGTATAACACGACTGGATACATTGGTTTAGCAGTTTTAAATTTGCAGTAGAAAAAAAAAACAAATTATTGGTAACATTTTCTCATGTATTTATGACAGCATATAAATGAAGCATCCAGAACACTTTTTGTGAAATTTAACATTCACAATACACATATCACTACTTTATTTGAAAAACTGGGCTGAACTTTTTGCAGTCCTGCTGCTCCTCTATGGGTGACTATTTTGCTCCCCCCGCCCATCTCTCTTGGCATAGCCAGATTGACTCAGTAGAGCTACTGATCCCATGGATATCCTCTGTGTTCTTTACAGTGACAACATCCTTTAAAACATGAGTCTACTCCTTTTTCTGTCGACCTATCCTGTTGGAATAGTCATAATTCTTCCTTCCTTGTGCCCCAGACATTGTCTTCTACCACTACATCTTTTTCAGTACCTCTGAGTCCCAGACTTGCACGTACATCAGGCTCCCTGGATAATACATTTACTGTGTTTGATCCTTACATATCCTGAATTCAGGTTGGAATTGTTGACACTCTTGTGCTTCCTTACTCAAACCTGGGGGTCTACCACTAGTGTACTACCCAGCTCAGCTGTCCATTTCTTAGTGAAACTATGCATCTAATTCCTGAATCTGGTGACCCCCTGCACTACTTGCCTCTCATACCTCTATCCTTTAATTAGAACCCCCAGAGGATGCTGAGTGAAATTAGCAAATTCCAATTTTATGGATCTTTTCATGAAATTCTACAATTTTCACAAAGACCAATAGGAATTCACTTTAATTACAGATGTTATTTTTCAATTTCTGTCAATAAGCAATCAATAAAATTGGCACACACCAACTCCTTGTAAGGTCTAAGAACCTGACAAATGTAATGGTATTGTATTCTCTAGTTTTAAAGTTTCATGAGTTTACAAATTTTTACATTGTTGTAAAATGTAATTTTTAAATGTTGTAAAAGTTTGACTACTTTTAATTCAGTACCATTTAAAGCTGCAAATATGAACTTTTCAGAAATGTCCATGTGGTATAGTAGTTTAAATGTTTCAACTCTGGTTAAACTGGATATTGTTTTAATTTTGTGAAAAATAACTGAAATATCAATTTTGGCAACATGTTTGGCAGGCTATAACTCAGTCCCATTTGAGGCTATAAATCTGAACCTATAAAAATATACAAATGTAGAGATAACTTGTATACCTGTAAATTTTTATTAACATTTCAATGAATACTATCAAAATTACACTAAAATAATATAAATCTAACTTTTGGCAAAATGTTTGGCTACCTACATCTGAACCCCCATTGATGCTTGAGACTTAAAATTCAATGCATGTACCCATGCTGTATGTTTCTCTAAATCTTGAAACAGTGGAGAAATTTGGATAAGAAATTTAAAAATTAGATCAAAATAACTGAAAATTAAATTTTGATTAAATGTGTGGTCACCCATAACTCTGCCCCCTTTCAATGTACAACTCTGATATTTGGTACACTTATGTAAGCTATGGGGAACAGTCTACATTCCAAATTTAATGTCATTTGGAAGTGTGCTATCAATCCTATAGTAAAATAACCAAAATATAAAATTTGGCAAACTTCCGTGGAATTTTTGTGCAAATTCCGTAAAATTCTATAGAATCGAAATGGTCATTCTGTGGGTATTCTGCAGGGAGAATGTTATATTCCACACAGCTCTTCTGAGTTTTTAAGCCTGTTCTTTATGTTAAATGGAGTTTTGAGATGTCTGGGACCAAACCATAAGGCTATATCAGGTAGAGGTAAGTGAATACAAATTACAGCAGTAGTTACTTATACTTCCATCTGATGTTGCCTTGGAGCAAAACGCGGTCCTGACAGATGCACAGTACTTTTTAATATGTTTGATTTGGCACATACTGTAAAAAGAAGGTGCTGAAATAAGCCAAAAAACTTTCAGTGCTCCTTTAACTTCTTTTCTCCTAATTTGGTTTTACTGTAGGTGTAAACAAATTCACTTTCTGTAGCATTTTCCTTATTTTTTTGTGGGCATTCTCTGTTCATATTGTGCTAAACAGGGTTTGCAGGACAAAATGCAACTTCGATGCTTAACAACTTCTGCTTCTGCATTCACTGTTTTGTGATGTGCTGTTCCTTATTTTGCTTTGCAGTGTACAGTAGTTGACAGTGTTATTAGTTTGAATCTGTCCATGGGTTACTTCTGTTACTAGTCAAGTATGTTGAAGTGTGTATTCGTGATCTGAATTATTTTGGAAAGGAAGTTATTGGCTGATTGATTGATTTATTTGTGTCTCCTACTTTCAGCATTTCTCTCAATTCTCTCATCTGCCAGTAGCATCTTCTACCATTCCCTCCCTGCAGATAGTACATAGTGCAATCCCTTTGTATTTGCCTTTTGTTTCCCATAATATTTTCATATTGATTTTTTTCCTGATGTCAGGCCAGTGACTTTTTAGCCCCATCCCTGTGCCCCACAACTGGCTACAACCTCTGTCAGCTGCTAGGCATAAATTCCTTGCAAATCCCCACATACACACACACACATATGAAAGGCAGATGAAGGAAGGCAACCGTGCCCCCATTACATAATCCAGATGTGGCCAGGGGACCAAGTGACAGTGCAGGCTGAGGGAAAGCATGCAGGGATTCATTAAGCCTGCCTGACTCCATTTTTCATTTACTCTTCATTACCCTGGCCACAGTGGCATTTCAGTGCATGCACAAGGAGGTGCACATATACTGTGGAACCGTGGCCCCTGCCATTGAAGATGCTGGGAGCCTACACTAACCCTAGTCCTCCACCCAGTGGCATCAAAGGCCAAGATGGCTTGCCACACCTCCCTGGAAGAGGAGAGCAGTCTCTGGGATGCTCAGTCCTCTCCCCTCGACCAGCCTCAGCAACATGAATCCATTCCCATACCCTGGTCAGCAGTATGGCAGCAAGTGAGGTGCAAGCTCCTTTGTATCTGTCTTGATGCCACATGGCTGAACATCTATTGCAGACCTTCTGAGCAGCCAACCTGGAAGAAATATATGACACTATGTCAGCTCAGAGTATACAGAAGTCACAGCTGCCAGAGAATTATTGCCTGATGCTGGCCACTAGGTCAAAGGCTTACATGCAGTTTCTGGCTCTATCTCAGGGAGATGCTTCATGAGGAATCTGATAGTTTAATCTCCCATCACCCCTGGCCACTGGGGGCATTCAGGTAGCAACAGTGCCACCAATCCACTCACAGAGGCTTTGTACATTCTAACAAACTGAACTAAGCCTCCAGTCAGCCTGACTAGTATCTGTGGCACAGGATTAGAACACAGATTTCATGCATAGTAAATGAATGTATCCAACTATAGGCTACCACGTCAGCTTTTTGATAGTTATTTTGTTCTTTTCTGTGCCTTGTTTATACCCTTCTCACATTCTGCACATGTTTTTATGTTTTTCCAATATTGTATGCATTCTATAATTGGATGCCTTTTAGGTGTAAGAATTAATTAACTGCATGAAATATATAAGGAAAATTATATCATGCTTCTTCACAATTTGCATCACCTTAAAATATTATGAGAAATTATGGCTTACTGAAAATTGCATTTGTGTATGTTGCAAGCCAATGTTTTCTGTCCAAACATTCTGTTTATAGCCCCTTTGAAATGTTACTTGTTTGATAAATATACTCTTGGTATTATTCTTTCTTATTGGCACATGATCAAACATTCCACTAAAAATGAATTTACACATTACTCTGTTTTGACCTTAATATGACTTTTCTTATCTTTAATTAAATTAAACTGCCTTAGAATGTAACCATCTGGTTGAAGTTTTTTTAATCCTAATATATTCCATACTCTTCCCAAAAATGAACAGGCTCCAAAAAAAGTAGTACCAGCCCCATAGTAGCTAATCATTACCTTCCTTGGGCCATATACTGTAAGTTAAGTAGCTTAAAAGCTGTGCACTTGTATTTATGTTTATGAATGTGTCTGCATGTACAGTATATGTGTGTGTGTCCATGATTGTGTTGCACTATGTGTGTTGGTGCATATGTGTGGTGTGCTTGCTTCCCACACTGGCTGTATTCGTATTTTGCTTCTAGCCAACCCTGATTAGGATGTACCGTTAGACAATTGTTTTTAAGTCAAGGGATCTAAATGGAAGCATAACATCACATGCTGCTTTTTCCAATGCAGTTTGACCTATGTAGAAATTGACTGGTTCTTTTTTCTTCTTTTATTTGCATTGTTTAAATCCTTAAAAGCAAAGGTAGATATAAGTGTTGGAAAATGGAAGGCTTTGATTGCCTCACTCTTAAGCTACTACAAAATACTCCTGAGGTCATGTACAGTATGATATCTAGGAGACTCTACCAAAGCTGTTCTGTTAATCAGCTCAACCCCTGCTGGCATAAGAGAAATATTTCCATTGCCCATATGTAATCCCTTGGCTTGTCACTGCTGAGACTGCTAAATGTTTCAGCTGTGGCAGACAGAAATATGATGTGCTCATCAGTCAACTAGGAACATGACTGAAAATGATAAAGCAATTTATGTTTATAAACCTCTGTAGCACTCAAATTTAAATTAGTTGTGGTAATCTAAGTCTGAGTTACTGTAGATGCAGACCTACTGTTGGTCACATAAATGAAAGGACTTTTTATATATGCATTATTCTCTGACCAGCCCCTCATGGTGCATTCCTTCTAAAACCACTTTATTTGTATAGCTTCTTTTTTCCATCTTTGATTTCATTTATGGTTCCATTAAAACAGTCCTCAGAGTTTTCTGATTATTTTCATGCATAATTTATTAAGCACCATCAAGCACTGGGCATTTTAAGTCAGGTGTTCTCAGATACAGTACTGTGTATACATTTCATTTCATTTTTAATTTTTTATACTTGTTAGTAAGATAAGCTATAAGTCCAATTTTACACATGACAAGTTAACATATAAAACATATTTTTGAAACAGGACATACTTAGTAATGTGGGTTACAAAATGTTGATATGTACACAACATGAATAAATACAGATATACATATGGAAATCAATTACAATTGCAAACAGGTACACTCAGAAAGGGAATTAATCTATTGGATAAGCCTATACTTCAAGGACAACACAGTTCTACAATTAGTAATAGCACTTGAGATAGTATTAAACAATGTAGAGGCCCTATAAACAATTGATCTTTGGCCCATGGCTTTCCTAAAGAAAAGAACCCTAAGGAAACTTCAAGTCTGTGACCATGTTACCTGAGTATTTTGCAAGTTAATAAAAAAAGATTGCATATAAGGGTGGAGAAGACCCTTAATACTTTTTAAAACAAAAGTGCCTATGTTAAGGTTGATCCTATGTACTAAAGACGGACAGTTGGTTTCTTTCAAAAGATTACCATGTTGGGTTCTCAAAGAAAGGCCAAGCATAAATCACAATATACTGTGGTAAGTTACTTGTAACTTATGTAACACTTTTTCACTTGTACCAGAATAAACAATTAGACTGTAATCTAATACACTTAGCAAAAAAACTGTGTGCTAATAACCTGCAAGATTCAGGAATAAGATCTGGCTCTAAATAACATTCCCAGCCCTTGATGAATTCTTTTGACTAATTTATTTGCACAAAATTCAAAAGTAAGTTGTGAATCAAGTGTCACCCCTAGTATACAGCTATTGTTCTTCTTCTTTGTGGATCTGACTGTTCAGGAATAGTCATTCATGACTGTTCAAGTAGATGCATTCAGTGTAATTATGGAAGCACAGCAAAGTAAAACAGTTCTTAATCACTTGTCTGTTTACACTGCTTACCCCATTCTCTGCCAAGGGTATTTTAAACCCTTTTGCTGGGCTTTGTTGTTATTTTTGCACTTTATTGTTGAAAATTAAAATATGTATATGTCTCATTCAAGGAAAAAAGTAAATCACACATGTTTTTTTCTGGGGGCAGATTATTACCTTGTTCTAGGTGGCAATGTTTGTCATTTGGTCACATGATAATGAAACAGTCTGAAATGTAAAATATATACTATTTCTACTCAAACATGTTGCAGAAAAGACACCAGAAAACCTATAATTTCATTGAAAATATGTAATCCTGTTTATTCCTGAGTTTCTCTAGGACCGTACTATATATGTAACACCCCAAAAATATAGCTTTTGTTTATGCAGAAACACAACAGTGGCACTAGACAGTAGCTAATTTCTAACAAATAAATGGTAAAAGAAGACAATGGGCACCTCTGATTTCTTTATCATTTTCTACACACAAAAAATCAGGTTATAAATAAAGACTATGGCCTGAATTGATGCAGCTCCATCACTGTAAATGTGCTAGAATTGTCACAGCCAGTTTTAAAACATTGTGATGCATTTATATCACCTTACTCATTTTACATCACAAAAACAATGCATGCATCAGAATTTGGCTGTTCCTTTTTCTTGGATATAAAATGGTTTGTATGCCCTAGGTGTCCTTGTTACATTCTTTTCTTTCCCCTTCCCATTCCTCTGATCTCCTTACCCACATGTTCTTTCCCTCCCCCTCCTTCTTTCTTTCGCTCCCTCTCTCTTTCTCCCCCTCCTTCTGTTTTCTTACCCCTATTTTTCCTTCTTTACTTACTGGGTCCCCTCTTGGGACTTTTCCAGTCATTTTTGCTTTCAGGCTTCTTTAATACTACATTAGAGAGAGCATAAAGAGGATGGTCACTCTCTGTTTTAAGAACCCTCATCCCTAAAAATGAATTTGGATCTGTTCTTATATATTAATGAAAAAAGGGGTTTGTTATGAGGGTAGTGTTTTTAATTCATGTGTCCTTGTATATATTTATGGAGGTTGATGGTTTGTATGCAGGATACAGTTGAAGCCATTTAAAAGGGATGCCTCCGTGAATGGCTAATCACCCCTTTAAGTGACCGTCTCCAATAACAGAAGGGCCAAAAAATGTAAATGGCAACATTTTAACAATAAAACCAAATGGCACTGTACTACAGACACAGATAGAGATGTTCAGTAACAGAGACAGACTGAGACATACAGCACATATAGTGATTATAGCTCTTTTGTGGAGTTGTATTGTTTGTCTTAGTTTCAGATTATGTTACCTTTATTCAAAAAATACAAAAAGGTTAAAAACAGTACTGTACAGTACACTGTTGCACACTTATCTGGCTGATGTTGTGTTGGGATATCTTTCTCACTTGAAGAAATCAGTAATTTTCTTCTGCTATGATTCAGTTACCATCTAGTGTTTTAATGTACTCTCCAGGTTGAAGAGATGTTCCCAATTTTTCATTCTCCCATGCTGTATGCACCAATCCCACGGATGGCTGCAATAGATCTGTGCATCCTTGTTGCTGACTGGATCCTGTTCTGGGATGTTTTCAGATTCCGCTTGTTCATCCTCATCAGATCCTGGATTCAAGGTGTTTAGAGCCTCACTTATTGTTGAGACAGTGAGATCCCCCTCCATTGCTTTGTTTGAGTCAATGTTGATGATGCACAGGAATTCCTCAGTGGTCAGATTCTTGGGCAGGGGAACATCCCCAAGGGAATTTTCAGTGTAAGGGAGTGCAGCAGTGCCCTCTTCTGCTCCCTCCATGTCCACATCATCCATGGCTTCCTCATCAGTGAAGTAAAATCCACCCTTTCTAAAACAATTGGTGATCATTGTGGGCTTTACAGCAGCCCATGCATTGTGCAGCATGTAGATGGCATCCAATAAATTTACTCATCTGGCAATCTCTGATGCCAGGGCAATGGTGCCGTTGTCTATGTTCCCCACTATGCACTCAGAGAAGAGTGAGCAGAAATGACCCTTCAAATTCCTTATGTCCCCCATTTTAGGGGCTGACTAAGACTGGTCATGTTAGGGGGGAAGGAATTGGACTGCAATGTTGATGAAACTGCCAGCTATGTGGGCAGGGTGGGCAGAACAGTTGTCCACAAAAAGAATAATTTTGCAGTGCCTCCTATGAAGCTTGCTGTTCCAAGCTTCAAGCCAGCTGTGGAAAATAGCACTGGTCATCCAGGCATTTGCTGAGCTTACATGCTGGACCGGCAGTGTGGACAGATCATTGTGCAGGCACCGGTGCCTCTTGCTCTTGCTGATGACTAAAAGCGGCAGTTTCTCTGTGCCCGACATGCACAGCACAGCAGGGAAATGTGGTCCTTAGCCTTTTTTCAGCCCACCAACTCCATATCCTTCTGGATATTCCCTCAATCTGGATAGCCAAGGAAAACAATGCCTGTTTCATCGGCATCGACTATGTCAGTGGGAGCGTAGTCAGAAATTAAAGTAGGGAATACTGCTTTAATTCATTTCGACGCTGATTGCTCATCAGCGTCCAATCATTCACCCTGCTTTTTCTTGCAGACAATATTTTGTCAGCCTTTCCAGTGAGACAGCCACCCATCTGTAGCTTCAAAATCAACATGACTTAGATGGGTGGCTATCTCAGAGGCTTCGTTTTTTAGGATTGACCCGGAAATACATGCACCCTTGCTGATGGCATTGGAAAACCACAGATGAAGTGCTTCATTGACCTGTGAGTCCTTACTGTCATGTTTCCTTTTATGATTTGGGTTGCTGTTTGCCTGCCATTCGGACAACAGCTCTGTCTTTTTAAGGCTAATGCACCTGACTTGACTTTTCAAAATGTTAAAAATATTCACTACCTTTGCTATTGAATCACCAGGTTTCTGCAGTGCTTCCAAAACTTTCACTTTATCAGACAAAGGTAGATAAACTCTTTTGGACATCATCAGTCAGATAACCATGTACAAGTACTGTAGCAACAGAGACACAGCCAAATGTATGCTACATATTTGAACAGCATTTATACTCAGCAAGTGTTAATTACTTAATTGTTGATTGTTTAGCAGCTACTGATCACCTGTTTACTGAGGGAATTTTTAAGCATAACCAGCCATAGATTGTCCCCAATAACATGCTTGCTATGACCCCTTTACAGGTGTGAGGGTACATAAAATTACATAGCCACTTAATCAGTGCCCGGGTGATCGTCCCATTTAAGCGAATGTCCCCATTAAGCACGTCATGATTGAGTGGCTTCAACTGTATGTGATTGATTATGCACTGCCACTTTAATTGTTGAATTGCACATCAGTTGTCCTGCTATATAAGTGGACTTGCACTAGCGGGCATTACTTATGAAAATGCCTTTGTGAAAGGTAAAACTTTAGGTTTACCTGTCCCTTCTTGCTGTGGATATGTTTATGTTTAACTCTGCATTAGAAATAAAAGGGAAGTGTATTAAGCTGTTATTGTTGTGGACTCTCTTTAAATAGATTGGAGGTAAGTGCCATGACTTCTGTTACCAGCACAAGTTAGGCTACCTTTTTTTTGGTCTAACATTCTTGGAACAATAGGCTCAGTTGTTGCAAAATCATACCACAAAGCTTTGAAAATTCATCCCACTGTAATGTTACATTGCTCTGGCACAGGGCTAACAAATTATGCAAAAGTATATAAACTATTCAAATTAACATACTGCATATTTGAAAGGCTTTTTTTGTTAATTTCACAATTTTTATTTTGGATGCAAACTGTTTGATGTTTGGGTGGGAACTCTCATTAGAAATAACCATACAAAAGCATACAACTTTGAAGTCTGCAGTACTAGACCTGTTTACTAAGGCCAACAATGTACAGTATGTATAGTTATGCATTTATGCAAAATAATTATTGCATACATGAGCATAGAAGGCTAATTTGCAGCATTTACGGCTACCCATCTCACATTCCTTGGACAAAGGTATACAGATACTGTATTTTCTACAGTATAAAATAGTCAAATATGCACCTTTTTTAAGTTGCCTGTGCTAAACCTAAACAAATGTATGTTAGGGTACTGGTTAATCTAAATAAATATAATGTCAGTGAAGGAAACTGCAGATGCTATGCATTCCTTTCCAAATATTGCTGTCTCAAAGAAATACACTGCAGTTGGGGGCTCTATCTGGATAAAGTAGAATAAAATGCAACAGTGGAGTAACAATGCAATGGCCTGGCATTATATGTCTCCTAGAGATTAGGGTAATGAGCTGTGAATGACTCTGGTACATCCAGCAGGCCTGAGTTTGATTCCTACAACCTCCACTTGTATACTGTGTGATTCTGAGCAAGTCACTTAACCTCCCCAGTTCTCCCAGGTCATCTCTGAAAAGGAGTTTGCCTAGTGGGCCTTACGCTGTTACCAAAGCATAATAAATAAATGTATAGATAGCTATATCTATATTATAGAAAATACAAAATCACACATGCCCCCACAATGCAAAGCATCATGGGCTGCATATGCAAATCACCACAGAATGTTATGCTGGTCCAACTTTAAGCAGAATTGCATGGTGCCGAAAGGCCTCTCACACAGTTTGCAAAGGGTGCTAACAGAAGACATAGACACATGTTTCGTCCTACCAGGACTCATCAGTATGCCTCATCTGTTTGACACCCCAGTGGAATGGACCAGCTACCCCTAAGGCAGTTTGCCTGGGATATATTGTGGTGAACCCATTAAAATAAAAAACTATTTAAAAGACAAAGAACCTCTGTGCATAAACACTGAGGCAAGGGTTACCCCAAAGGGCATTTGGCTGGGAAGCCAAGTTTCAAGAAAATACAAAATCACACATGCCCCCACAATGCAAAGCATCATGGGCTGCATATGCAAATCACCACAGAATGTTATGCAGGTCCAACTTTAGCAGAATTGCATGGTGCCGAAGGCCTCTCACACAGTTTGCAAAGGGTGCTAACAGAGACATGAGACCGTGTTTGCGTCCTGCCAGGACTCATCGCCTCTGCACCACTGGGCGGCAGCCCTACCGACAGTCAGTCGGCGGGCGCGGGCGGCAGGCGGGTGGATGCTACCCGCCCGCCGCGGGGAGCGGGTGGAGGGGCTTCGGGTGGGTGGGGGACACTAGACACCAGGGAGATGTTTGGGGGGTTCTGCTAGACATTCTGCCCGCGATCGGGCTTTACGTCCACTGGACCACCAGGAGTTATTCGCTGGGGGAGGGTTACATTCTGCCCGCGATTGGGCACTGGGGTTATACAGGTTCTGCCCACGATCGGGCACTGGGGTTTATACAGGTTCTGCCCACGATCGGGCTGTGGGTGATGTTGGGGGCGATATGGCGTGTCTCTGGCCCACGATCGGGCTGTGGGAGGTGGGGGGCATGAATCCGTATGCCCGCGATCGGGCTGTGGGAGGTGTGGGGGGATAACCGTGATGCCCGCGATTGGTTGCAGTGCGTCGGTCCTCGACGGCTGCTGCCTGGCAGGGTGGCCAGGAGCAAGTCCTCGGGATCGGCGCACCTACATGCAAATGGCATGCAAATGGGGCCATAAAGAGATGCAAATGGCCCCTGCGCCTTGCATAAATTATGGCCCCATTTGCATGTCACCTTTTGAATATCGGAAATTTGCGCATGGCCAATGGTATTGCGCCACGCAAGTTGAATGCTCAACTCAGCGGCTTGCGGTACAAGAGTTCCACCGCGCCATGCTATGTTGTGGTCACGGTTCAGCGAGTTGCTCAAGCAACTCCTTTGAATATCACCCCGGCCACACCCCTTCGCAACTATTTTGAGCAGCGCAGGGGCTTGCGCCTCAGACTGGCGCAGTTTGAATATCTGGGCCACAGTGTCAGTGAATAATGTCAATGCTGCACACCTGGAGAGACTTACACTTTGTCTCACCAGTAATTTTATTTTAGCCAGAGCAATATTAGAGTTAAACTCCTCTGGTACATGCCGGGCTGAGTTTTATAGCTAAACATTATCCTTCTTTTACCAAAGAAACAGCTTATGTTGGTAGTACAGAATTTTTTATCCCCTCCTCCATCTCTGTTAAAACCAGCATGTAGGTAAATCCCATTTTATAGCATGATCGCCTGTTTTAACTTTCTTCACCAGCACATATCTCTTCAAATATTTTTTTAACTGATATCAGCAGTAAACTACTGTATTTTCCTGGGCTGGGCTTCTGCCCATCTTCTAGAAAAGGCTCTAACTTAAGCAACAAATCTATTTAGAGGTGAATGGGCATTTGAGTGCAAAGCAGTATGTAATCACATGGATTTGCCTTGTGAAAGAAAGTGTTAACTGCTTTAGCCAATTACTGCAAATTGGACACTGCTTGTGTTTATTGAACCCGGTATGCACCTGGAATTTACATCATCCAGCTTCCTGCACATACAGTACAGAAGTAGCAAGAGCCTGAATTACTCTAATACCACTAACGATGAATCTGTAACATTAAGGGATGACAGTGACTTTTGAACTAATGAAAAGTGTATTTAGAGTTGCCTCCTTTAGATAAGGTGAAACCCGAATTCTAAACCACACCCCCAAATTCCACCCTTAGCTCCATCCCTTTTTATGAGTGATGAGGGTATCACTCTAATAAATTCTAGACTTTGAATAACTTGATTTATTTATAATTGCTGCTGATATTACATTCTGTGTGATTTATTTAAATTACATAATGATTATTATTTTTTTTATTTTGCCTCATCAGCTACTGCTCTCTCTTGCTTTTCTTATTTCTATGACTTTACATTAGTCATATCATTCCATGTTGTTCATCTGAATGGCCCGGAATGGTGTTACTAGCATGTCTGGACAGTATGAAAACTGAGACCAGTAGCTGCTGATGAGAGAGAGGAATTTAATGTTGTTTCAAAGCAAATCAAATATTAGATTATTAATTTAATGACAAAAAGGGTCTACAAATATTAGAATATAGGACAGACACTAAAAGAAAAACTGGAGAGTATATGAAGGTACAGTATGAAACTGTTCCTTAGTACAGCAGTAAAAGACCATACTCACAATGCAGTGTGGAAAGGATTAGGTTAATTTACTGCTAATGGTCTTTACAGTTGTACTTTATACTTCTCAGACTGACTGGTTTACAAACAAAGATCTGCATAACATCAGGACTTGTTTGTAACCAAAGGTTTAGGAGAAACAGTGACTGAATTGATAGAATCTGTTTTACAGGTATGTGAGCATTCAAAATGGTTGAAAAAGTGTTACTTCAGAACAGGACTGGATGACCTGATAAGGGGCTTGATTTTTAAAGCACCTGTCAGTCCTGTGGCTGTGGGAAAAACCTGGCACAAGTTGGTCTCCACTTGCAGAGCCATACATGTTACTACAGCCATGACATCTTCAAAGGGGGAGCCGGTTTACAACCAGCTCCCCAATTAATAACAGTTTGCAGCTGATTTTTTGGCACAGCTGTGGGGAAAAGCTATGCATGGTGGGACCTGGCACAATATCCTCAAAGCTGCACTGGCGAAAAGTATGGAACTCCCCAGATGCGGAGATTTCAGTCTGCAGCGGCCATCACATAGGGGTACTTAGTCTCAGGATGGGCTGAAAATCCAAAGGTCTCTAAAAAACAGATTATATAGTTCAAAGCAGAGCAGTTGGCAGCCCTAATTGTTGTTTGTCTAAGTGTCATTGTTTTTTTTGGTTTTTTTTTAGAAAAATGAAGGTGTTAATTTAGGGGTTATAATTTACCCATTCCAATGATAGCCTTCCAGTTTTCTGGTGTGATGTTAGAGGTGACCATTGGACAGACAGCGACAGAATCAGCTCTGTCAAGAACATAGCACTTGAGGGCACCTCCTGATCAGCAGGTACTGTAAGCAATCATACTGAAATGTAGGCTTACTTACACTCAAACAAGAAGCATCTGAAACAACACAGTTAAGGGGGATCTTATAGATACTGCTTGACCCATCATAAAAATCTAATTTGCAGTGGTAAAAATCAGAGGACCACATCTAGACCCAGAAATCCAAATCATTTGGTCAAAAACCAAGCAGGTGGTAACCACAGGTGTATTCGTGATGACTGCAGCTTAACATGTTATATGTTTGAGTTTTTCTGTAACAAGAGCTACATTTTGAAATGCCCTTCCTGGAGTATATAAAAGTCTAACTACACATGCCTTTCAGTGAGGATAAGATAGCAATTCTTTGGTAAAAAAGTGTGAAAGCTCTGTGAACAAAGCCAATTAAACTCCAAAGTCCTTAATCAGATATAGCGCTGTAAGTGAAGCAGATAATGATCAAGAGTCACAATAGTGACTCCAGAAAAATTGAAACTAGCAATTGTCAATGCCAAATGTTTGCTTGCTTGTATTTGTTCTGTAGATATTTGGCACTGATAATGCAGAGGTGACAATTAAAGATCTAGTGTACTGCCAAAACTAATAATAGTTTTGAAAAGCAGTCAACTATCATCATTTATATCTGAGTTACTTTATTCTTTCCCTTTGACTAATTAGAATATTTTTACCTTATGTTAGTAGGTGTTATGTGTGGTAAAGCAGTTTGCCTGGCAGCTGACCTATCTAGCTTTGTTTACCAAACTACATCACCAGCATTATTACCTCACTGATTGTGATATAACTGCTCAGGAAGAGCAACTCAGCAGCTGCCAGGCCAATCCTCTCTAATGTTACTGTCAGTGAGGTCACAGTGCTGATGATGTAGTAAGAGGAATAGAACTAGATATGACAGCTGCCAGGCAGAGTGTAATTCTTCACATTCAGCAGAATTCTATCACATAGAAAACTTTCTAATGGGTAGAAGGAAAAAGATAAATGCTTCAGAAATAAAAAGTTACAACTGAGAATTAAACATTTGTAACATGTTTCTGTCTATTATTTTTGGTTTCACTAGCTGTTTAAGAAATTATGAACAGGAGTTATGAATAGTGTAATTGTCATGATTGGGAAATGAAGAGGTTCACACATAATGTTGTCATTTTCCTGGACTGTGACCTTGAATTTTCAAAATACTAGATGTTTTTCCCACAGCATATGAACATGACTAGTGTCATTATGAAATGTGACACATAACATTGCTTTGTGGAATTACTGCAACAAGATGTTTTGGAGCCAGGCTTGATAATGACACCTGCCATATTCATTTGACAGGGGTAAAAAACAAGAATATGTTGAAAATGAGGGTTAAAAGTAGAAATATTGCAAAGTTATGACTAAACATTGAAAAATATCAAAGTTTGTTCATACTTTTGTTTGTTTTTCTCAATGTTGTCCTTACATTTTCAACATAGTCTTTTTGTTACACCACCTTATGAACATGACCAGTCTCATTTATGAAATCCTGTCCAAAATATAATTTTGTGGTACAAGTGTGAAAAAACATTTGGGGCAGGATTTGGGCAGGAATTGAAAAATGACATATGTTCATGAGGTGGGTAAACAAATGGCTATGGGAAAATGTGGGGTCACAATCCTGTAAAATAGCAAAGGTAGGGAAGTAAACATTGAAGAATGTCAACATTTCTTCATAAGGTTATCTTTTTTTAATTTATTTTGACCCAAGATATTCAAAATAGTATTTTTATTACCCCACCCTATGATCAAAATAAGTGGAATTTTTAAAACTCTATCTGAAAGCTGATTTCACAGAGCGACTGCTAAAACATTTTGGAGGGGAAATGAAAAATAACACCTGCCTTGTTCATTAGGTGGGATAATAAAAAAAGCAATGTTGAAAATTCGGGGTTAAATCTGGAACAAAATAATGATCCTATGAGTAAACACTGAAGGATTTCAAAGTTTCATTTTTTTTTTTTGAGATGTTGACCCCACATTTTCAACATAGTCTTTTGATTAACCCACCTTATGATCAAGACAGGACACATTTTTTTAATCCTGTCTAAAACATGATTTCACAGAACAACTGCAAAAACATGTTTCAGGGAGATTTGAAAACATTCCTCTACCTGTTTCATGAGGTGGGTTAGAAAAGCCATGTTGAATATTTGATTTACAAATACTAAGAAATGAGAAAATTATGAATAAAAGCTCAAAATACAGTAACAAGCCATAAACCAAACTTACCTTGTTTCAGTCACTTCTCAATTGAGCCTAGAAGAAGCAGGATGTTCAAGAAGAAGCAGCACTGGACCATATAGGTAAGTATGGGGTGGATGTGCGAGTGGGATGGGGGTGCTGAGAGGGGGGCTGGGATGGTGGGTGGGCATGGATACATAAGTTGTCACTGAACCATTTTCTTTTTTTGCAGGTTTATGGAGGGGTCACAGGGAAGCATCAGGAGGTAGACAGGATACTTGCCAGTGAGAGGTTATTTAATTGTCATGGACAGGGAACAGGGAAGGATCAGGAGGTTGGTGGGATATTTGGCAGTGAAAGGGTATTTAATTGTCATGGCAAGGCAAGGCAAGACAATTTTATTTGTAGGGCACCCAATCACGGAGGGTCTCAGTGCCTAACAGAAATTATAACAAAGCATAGGGAGAAACAACATAAATAAAACAATAACAGTGCATACTTACTAAATATAACAATTTAAAATAGTATAGGGCATGGGAAGGATCATGAGGTTGGTAGTATACTTTGCAATGGCAGGGTATTTTGTTTTCAAAGACAGTGAACAGGGAAGAATCAGAAGGAGGGTGGGATACTTGGTTCTGGGAGGGTATTTAATTGGCATGTACAGGCCATAGGGAAGATCATGAGATGGGCAGGATACTTGGCAGTTTTAGGATATTTAATTGTCAGGGATGGTGCATGGGGAAGAAGCAGGAGGTGGGTGGAATACTTGGCAGACAAAGGGTATTTGTCATAGACAGAGCACAGGAAAGGAACAGGAGGTGGGCAGTATACCTAGCAGAGGTAGAGTGTTTTGTTTTCCTATGGACAGGGCATGGTGAAAGATAGGAGAGCTTGGTGCTCATTGTGATGCCACACAGGTGCTTGCTGGGAAGCTTCATGCAGTTGAAATAATTTAGCAGCTGTTTGATAGGAGTGGCTCACTCCTTTCAACTACAAGAAGTTTATGCCCCAGGCACAGAACAGTGTCATAATCAGCCTCACTGAGCATTGGCCTGTCACAGTGAAACACACTGCAGCTTGAGCTGCATTGGACCTGACAGTGACATACCTCTAAAATGCCACTCATGTAACAAAATCTTTTGTTGTGCATGTGCACGCACAAACATAAAAATGTTTCCTATCCTAGCAGTTTTTGTACACTGCAAATCTTTTTTTTTTGTTGTAGAAACAGAGAAACGTAGAATTTAATGGCAGATAAGGACTTCTTGGCCCATCCAATCTGCCTATTCTTCCCTACCTACACTATTACCACAGACCATATCCAATCTACACTCTCCCCCTTTCCCCTTCAGTATGATTCCTTTGTGCTTGTCCCATGCATTCTTGAACCCACTGCTGTTTTTGTCCCCACCACCACCTCCACTGGAAGACTGTTCCAGGAATCCACCACTCTTTCTATGAAGAAGTGTTTCCTCACATTTCTCCTGAATCTACAGCCATCCAGCTTTATATCATGTCCTGTAGTTCTTGAGCACATTTTCTTCTGAAAAATACTTCCTTCCTGTACTGTATTTACACTCTTGAGGTATTTAAATGTCTCTATCATATCTCCGTCTCCCTCCTCTGTTCCATGGTGTACATATTGAGGTCCTTTAGTTTCTCCATGTAGGGCTTTTGATGCAGGCACTGCACAGTTTTAGAATCCCTCTTCTGGATCACCTCCACTCTATCTATGTCATTCTCAAGATGTGGTCTCCTGAACTGGACACAGTACTCTAGGTGGGGATCTTACCAGCAAATTATACAAAGGCAATGCCACCTCCCTCTTTCTGCTGCTGTTACTTCTCCCTATTCACCCCAGCATTTTCCTAGCCCTCCTGACTGCCATGTTGCCCTACCTGGCAACCTTTAAGTCATCAGATATAATTTTCCCTGGGACTCTTTTCTGCTTGATGGCTGTCAATAACATTTTACCCAATTTGCATTCTGCCCCTGGGTTTCTGTGCCCTAAGTGCATTATTTTGCACTTTTTCACATTGAAACCCAGCTGCCATATCCTTAACCACTCCTCTAGTTTTCTAAGGTCTGTACTCATCCCCCCCCTGCTGACAATAAATGACAGTGAAAAAGAGCTCTTGCAGAAATGGAGCTCATTGGCAATGAATTTGGCAATGAGTTTATGAGCGAAGGTTGAAAAATATCTTGCCTTCCCATATTGTTGTGTTGTGAGGTCATCCTTAAGATGATTCTTCAGGTTTTTTACTACACAGATGTGGTCTACATTGCTGCCTCCAAATCCACCCTAGCCAGGCTGTAGCCCCTCTTCCACTCCTTCTGCACTGCCTGAACTCACCACTGCTCTCTTTAATCCAGACTCTCTTTCATCACTCAAAGGCAGGTATCTGTTCCACTGTGCCAGATTTCTCACCAAATGCTGTTCTGCTCCATCCTCTGTTCTTCCCTTTTGCTCCCCTGTTCTCCCTTCCTTCTACTCCTTCAGATCTTCTGACTCCCATTTACTCCTTATCCTTTGTTGAAAAACCTAAACTGGTCAGTATGCCTTCTCTTCCTGCCTTCTTTTTCCCTGGAACAGTCTTTCTGCCTTCCTCAGTTCCTTTTTCATCCTCTCTTGCTTCATATCCTTGCTCTGTTGAAGCGTTTCTTACTTCTGTTCCTGTTAACTACTCTCCCATTCCTCTTTCCTCATCTTCTTCTTGCCTCTCCTTACTTAACTTACTGTGCTTGAATCAATTCATGTTTTTGTGTGTCTACTACCTCTGCTGGTAGCTTGTTCCATGGCTCAACCACTTTCTCCACGAAGTAAACATTTCTTATATCCCTACTAAATTCCACCCCGCCAGATTCCACATATATCCCCTTGTTTCTGACCCACCATTCCTGGTGAATAGTTCCTTGCAGTTTACCTTATTCTTGTATTTTTGGAACCTGCTAGTGTCTTTCATGTTACCACTCTCTCTTCTGGCCTCCAGCAAGTACTTGTTCAGTAACCTGAGCTGATCCTCATAGATCCTGCCTTGTTGGCCCTAAATCATTTTAATTATTCTACACTGAATGTATTTAGCCTGTCTCTATCATTCTTCTGGTGGGGACTCTAGGACTGGGCAAAATATACCAGAAGGGGGTCTCACCAGTGATCTATATAGAGAAAACATTGCCTCTTTCCTCCTGCTAAAGAAATCCCTTCCACAGGATGAGTTCCATGAGAATAGAGTAATGTAATGAAATTATTTTGTTTCCCAAATTTAGTTGGGCTAGCTAACTGCAAATATTCTACAGCTCTAAACAAGACTTGATTCTACAGATTTGGAGACAACTAAATTAACAAGATATTCTGGGCATTGTCCCATAAAGCATCTAAAGGTAAGCTGTGCAATGTGCATGTTCCTTCTGTCATCAAAAGAGATCCAATCCAATTGCAAAAACCTTTCATAATGATGTGTAATAAAAGGATAACCCAGAATTAATCTTGCTAGTTTAATAAGGTATCCACATTTTTTAAAATCCTAGGCAGTATCTGAACTGTATATACTGCAATGTCTGTATAAATTATATTTGGCAAAATCTGAGACTGGGTTACTCAGATCACAGCATTTCTACTTAGGATTTCATTGTTTATATACAAGAATCCCACCATGGCTCACAAACTTGTGTTAATGGAATCAATGTGCTGTCCATGACTATTTGTTGTCAAGCCACAAATCTAAGTACTTGTAGTAGTGACCATGGTATAATATGATGTTGTCTTGAGTTTTTATAATAATATAATTCTTTCCCTGCTTGGAGACCTTACATCCAGAAAGCTTCATTTTTTGTTTTGTTTTTCCTGCCTTTAGTACAAGCTTCTTTGCCTTTGGAAAGCATTGCAGTTTATCAAAGCCCTGCTGTAATGTACAGTATACTGGTGGTACAGATTTTTCAGTTGTATAAATGAGACAATCGTTGGCATATCAGTAGTATCTAAAATTTGCAGTGGGCTATTGTATTTAACTATTTATAAAAAAAAAGGTTTTTGAAAGTGAAAAATAAAAGGAGACAACAACCTGAGATTTGAGGTACCCCTTTAGGTACTGTTCATGTCTCTGCTTTAGTGCCACAGTATAGCTGGATACACAATGGGATCTGTTTAGCAAATAGTTAAAAACCAAGGTAGTGCTTGGAGAGTTAATGAGTAATTTACTCATTCCTCAAAATACTTGGCTATTCATTATTCAATGCTTATTATTTTTCTGCATTTAAAAAAAATTAAAAAAAATAAATACTATAGCCCTCTCAGGTTGTCAGGTATAGTTCATTGGCCACTCCCTCTCCATCCAATCATTGTCTATCCACCAACTCCCAAAGACTGATTTTAGACAACAAAAAGGCTTGCTTTTGGTGCTGTGCCAGCAGTCAATAGCATCTTATTTATTTATTTATTTATTTAAGAGTTTTACCAGAAAAGCATACTGAGTGGGTTACCACTCAATTCCAGATGCATCCAAGCACTACCTTGGTTTTTAACTATTTGCTAAACAGATCCCATTGGCAAGCTTTTAAACTAGTCAAAGGGGGAGGCACTGACAAGCAGCAGAAAAATCCCAGCCTCTCCCTACAAAACAGGGTACTAAATGAGAAAAAGACCAAGGTAGAATGGTCAGTGGGGGATGCTGCAACAGAAGGTAAAGCCATCAAAAAATGGAGAGCAATGAGTACCAATGCCCGTAGTCTAGGTAACAAGCTTCCTGAATTAGTAGCCTTGATGGAGGAGGAACATCTGGATATCGTGGCAGTCACAGAAACATGGTACACACAAAACCATGACTGGGACGTAAACATACCAGGATACACTATCTACAGGAGGGACAGGGAGGGTAAAAGAGGAGGAGGAGGAGTTCTTTACATAAGGGAAGGAATAAAAGCAACAGAACAAAAGGGTAAACAGGGAGGAGAAGAAGCACTGTGGGGAAATTTGGAGACAGGCAATGGCACCACAATCCGCACAGGGGTTGTATACAGACCCCCTTCTCAGGGGGAGGAAATGGACAAGGAAATGATAGAAAGTATACTTAGAATGGCAGAAAAAGGGGAGATATTGCTGATGGGTGATCTGAATATGCCAGATGTTAACTGGAGTGCAGTTGCAGCTACCACTCCGAAGAGTGCAGTTATTCTAGATGCCCTAGAGGGGGCATGCCTTAGACAACTAGTACTGGAGCCCACTTGAGAGGGAGCAATATTAGACTTGATACTCTCAAATGGAGATGGAGAGAGGATCACAGATGTAGAAGTGGGTAGCCATCTGGGAACTAGCGACCATCGAACAGTATGGTTCACAATAAACACAGCAATAGAGTCAAGCCATACAAAGACAAAAGTATTGGACTTTAGGAGAGCTGACTTTGCCAAAATGGTTGAGTGCCTATGGAACGCACTAGCAAATGGGCAGGAAGGAGAGTGGAAGAACAATGGGGAATAATAAAAACTGCCATCACAGAGGTAACGAGCCTTTGTGTGAAACAAATAAACAAAACAAGACGATGTAAGAAACCACTATGGTTCTCAAAGGAAGTGGCAGTGAAGGTTCAAGAGAAAAAGAAAGCATTCAGGAAGTACAAGGAATCACAGAAGGAGCAGGACAGAGAACTGTATCAGTTAAAGCAAAAGGAGGCTGGGAAGGCAGTCAGAACAGCAAAGGCCCAAACCAAGGAAAAGATAGCCAACCAGTTAAGAAGGAGGGATAAAACCTTTATAGGTACATCAGGGAGCCGAAGGAAGTCCAAGGAGGAATAGTGAGGCTTAATAAAGGGAGGAGGGTGGGCAGGGAGACTGTGAAAAGGCAGAGATACTAAACAAATATTTCTGCTCAGTATTTACAAAGGAAGAGGGGGAGGTACATAAAACAAACAGTAGTAACACTCTAGATACAGAAGTTGATACCAGCCCATTTACAAAAGAAAGGGTTCTGAAAGAACTCTTAAAACTGAAGGTGGACAAAGCAATGGGGCCTGATGGGATTCATCCTGGAATTCTAAAAGAACTAAGGGTAGAACTAGTGACACCACTGACTACCCTTTTTAACAAATCATGGGAGGATGGGGTGGTACCCGAGGACTGGAGGAGGGCAGTTGTGATTCCCCTTCACAAAAGTGGGAGCAAGGCAGAAGCAGGAAACTACAGACCTGTTAGTTTAACCTCAGTGATAGGGAAAATGATGGAATCACTTCTGAAGGAAAGAATTGTCGAGTATCTAGAGGCCAGAGGGGCACAGGACCCTAGGCAGCATGGATTCACAGCGGGAAGGTCATGCCAGACGAATCTGGTAGATTTCTTTGACTGGGTGACCAAAGTAGTAGATCAGGGAGGGGCTGTGGACATGGCCTACCTAGACTTTAGCAAGGCATTTGACACAGTCCCACACAAAAGATTAATATACAAGTTAGCCAGCCTGGGAGTGGGTCCCAAGATGACAGCCTGGGTAAAGAATTGGCTGGAGAATAGGACACAGAGAGTAATAGCAAATGGAGTCCACTCAGAAGAAAGGGGGGTTACTAGTGGGGTACCGAGGGTTCAGTATTGGACGGTCCTCTTCAATGTCTTTATAAGCGACATTGCAGAAGGACTGAAGGAAAAGTATGTCTCTTTGCAGATGACACTAAGATCTGCAACAGAGTTGATGCACAGGGTGGGGTGGAAAGGATGAGAAGGGACTTTGGCAAGGTTAGAGGAATGGTCAAATGTATGGCAGCTTAGATTCAATGCTAAGAAATGAAGGTAATGCACCTGGGAAACAAAACCCAGGGAAGAGTACACAATGGGGGTGAGATACTAACAACAACAAAAATGGAAAGGGACCTGGGGTAGTCATATCAGAAGACCCAAAGATGGGCAAGCAATGTGAGAGGGCAGCAAGGAGGGTTGGGGGATACTGGGATGCATGGGAGAGGCATCACCAGTAGAAAACAGAAGTTATTATCCTCTGTACAGACAGCTGGTGAGACCCCATCTGGAGTACTGTGTGCAGTTCTGGAGACCCAATCTCCACAAAGACATAGACAGGATGGAAGCTGTCCAGAGGAGGGCAACTAAAATGGTGCAGGGTCTGCACCGGAAACATATGAAGAGAGACTTAAGGAGCTTAATATGTATAGCCTCGAGGAAAGGAGGGAGAGGGGGGACATGATAGAAACTTTCAAGTACCTCAAGGGAATCAACAAAGTCCAAGAGGGTAGCATCTTTCAAAAAGAGGTGTGCAAGAACAAGGGGGCACAATTTGAAGATAGAGGGAGGGTGACTCAGAGGTAATTTAAGGAAGTATTTTTTCACAGAGAGGGTTGTGGATGCATGGAACGGCCTTCCAGAGGAGGTTGTGGAGTCAAAATCAGTGGTGGAATTCAAGCATGCATGGGATAGTCATAAGGCAATTCTGGGGGTTGGGGGTAGGAAGAAGTAGGCTGCTGGTTAACTAGGATCTTCAGCTTATCCAGTAGGTAGGGAAATGGGCAGACTGGGTGGGCCAAGTGGTCCTTATCTGCCGTCAAATTCTATGTTTCTATGTTTCTATCCGGGGGGAAAGGGACAAGTGGAACATACAAATCATAATCACAATGTAGTTGTACATGAATGCAATTACATTTACATACAGTAGAGGAAGTTGTACATGTATACAGTAACAATATGCAGAAAATAGTTATGTGACCAGTCAACAAGAGGAGAAATGGAGCATATAAATAATAATCACAGTAGTTGTATGTGTATTGCAGTTGCATATTACAAACAGTAGAAGAAATTGTACATGTATACAATTAACAAATTGCAGAAATAGTTATGTAACAAGCATGAGAAAAAAAATCAAAGAATTGTCACAGTTCTGTGAGGAGGCTGCATCTTTAAATGCAAGTCCTCCTCCCTAGCCCACCCCACATCACCTCCTACCAGCACTTAAAGCAGCAGTGCAGTGAAGTTGGACAAACATTTTGACCCCATTCTAGGCATAATCCAATTTTATTTGCTGGTAAAATTTTCTTGTTCCACCAAAATTTGAGTATTTTAAACTTGTTTAAATGTAGGGTTTTTTTTTCTCAAGAAAAAAAATGGACATCACATTTGGCATAGAAATAATATTCATGCCTCTCAACCTTCTGTCACTAAAATGAGGAACATAGACACTCAAAATGAGGGACAAATATAATGACCCTCATAATGAGGGGCACATCCTCAAATGTAGAGATAAAAACTCAGAACACTGTGGAAACTATCAGGTTTACTTGTAAGAAGTTTATTTCTGATTTCTCATTTTAGATTATTATGAATTTTTGCTTTAAAGTTTCAAATTTACATCACATTATCTAAGTGGGCAGCAGCTTTTCCATAAGGGACAGATGAGTGACAGAGCAGTTTTGAGGGGTAAAATGAGGGCCATCTCTCATAATCAGGGCCCCTACTTTTCTGCGGCACAGTGGGACCAAGTTCTGCGGCAAGAGTACCATTTGCTGCAGAACTTCTGTGGCGGTGGTTTGTAATTTCTGTAGAAGTTCTGCGGCACTAACAAACTACCACATCACAATGACAGCTTGTCATCCTGACTTCACTTTCATGGCAGCGGTTATAGCAGTCAGAATGGTGGAAAGCACAGTAACACTAGTTCAAAAAATAACAGAATTATAAAAATAATTTTATGCCTAAAAAGGCAAAACAAATGTCTCTCCCTTAAGGTCCTAGCCTGTTAAATAAATGACATATGCAGAGCAGCTCTTATGTGATAAATAAGGAATTTCTATATGCATGCTATCTATCCCACTAATGAGGTTTCCACTGTCTGTCACTTACATATTTGTATGTGCTTTGTACACCACTCATGAGGTTCCCACTGTGTATCACTTATATATTTATATGCAATCTGTAACATACATACAGAGTGTGTGTGTGTGTGTGTGTGTGTGTGTGTGTGTGGTGAGAGAGACAGAGATACTGTGTGTGTGTGTGTTTATATATATATATATATATATATTTTTTTTTTTAATTTCCATGAACTTGCATCCTCATTCATACATTCATTAGAAATGGAATAAAGGAGCTATTGCAAAACTCATTTTTGATGTCAACCTGCTTTCCCTGACACACTGCGCAACACCATCAGGCCATGACATGCATGTGAACCGATTGTGAGATCGACCTCTCCAGACCAGCACAGTGTGTCCACCATATGACAGAACACTGCACCATACTTTCCCAGGCTCTGAGCAATGATGTGTTCCACCAATCCTTGTGCTGCCCAGCCAGCTCCAAGGGCTAATCTCTGAACCTGAGTTACTGGCACGGAAACACAGCATGCTACCCTCTGGCCCAACAGCTGTCCCTGCACACAGCATTTCTCCATAAATTTTAGGTGATTCTATCAACCAATGACAATATGTAATCAATAACCCTGGCAAAAATGTGTATAGTGCAATTATTTATTTAACAGGTCTATTCTTTCAACAGGTCTACACATTATTATATTCCACTTTTCTGGGCATAATTACTTTATTTTTCTTAAAAATGACAGTTAAATTCATTTTACCAGTTACTCATTTCAGATGGCATCTCTATACCTCGAAGGCACAAATAGGTTTGTACAAAGTGAGGTATGGACTTAACAAGTCTGTGCTATTAATAAAGTTTTGTTTAAGTTGGCCCTAGTACAATAAGGTAAGACTGAAAATTGTTTTAGGCTGTAGTGCAGGTTGAGCAGATATCACCATGCTTGATGTGCTGTGCTGTGCCACCGTCTCTGGCAGTGGGACCTGTGGTAGATGAGTGACTGTTCATTTCTGTTGCAGAATGCAGCCATTTCTTTAGCTAATGTATGATGTTATAGCAATGATAACATCACATTCTGAGCATATAGGGGGTTTAGGATATAAAAAGAGGGGAAGGGAACCAGATTCTATGGAAAAACAGAAATATTAATAAAAAATCAACAAGAAGAGTGAATTCTGCGGCACCGCAGTAGTTTTGCGGTAGATTGCAAGTTCTGCGCAAAATTCTGCGGCTGTAGAATTCTAGGGGCCTTGCTCATAATCAGTGACAGTTGAGAGGTACAGTGTCACTGTAGTTCTAGTAAGGGTTGGGACTGAAAACATTAAAGTGTGGTTAAAGTGTGGTTGGTGTTTCAACATTGAAGTACTTAGAAAAATAGAGATGCCAGGTATGCTAATATTTTTATTAACTGTTACTAAAACTTGCTTTTTGGAAACACGTTTCATTATACTGCTGCTTTAATCTATAACACTATGTAAAAGGCTACACTTTGCCTGCCCCACACTGTACTAGGCCAGTGGATAAACATGGAGTTTCTGTCAAAGGTGCTGGTAGTTTCTTTCTTTTTACCAAAGCTAAATATATCACAGTACTGGGAAGCTTGCCCTCTTCTTTTTCACAGTGCACTGTACCCAGTGCTGGGGACAAGCAACATACATCAGCTTGCACGGTGACTGGGAATGGAAGAGTTAACAAAAGACTGTTAGGATCTGTATAAGTGTAAGTATATGGGACTGTGTTTGTGTGTGGGTTTAATTGTGTGTGTGTGTAACACACATCTCAACCATTTTGTGACTGAAATGTGGGACACTAACAATGAAAATGTGAGAAAATGTGGGAGGCAGACTCTCATAATGTGTGACACATCATCATACACTGAGCTAGAAGCTTAGACACTGACAAGCAACATAGTTATTTGCTTACAGATTATAGATTATAGAAATTCAAAGCTGTTGTCTCTGGAAAACATTTTATGATGTGAATATGTCTCTGAAATGTGTGCATAAGGTTTGATAAATGTAACTGTTTTGTATTGCTGTGTTTCTGTCAGAATATAGTTGCCTATCTGAATGAAAAAAACGTCAACTTCTTATATGGACTGCAATTGAATAAATCAAATCAAAAGATAAAATGTGGTCTCAGTCTGGCTCATACTAAAGAATGATATGACCTCCCCTCAGCCCATAGCAATCTGGCAAAGTTTCTAACATTTCAGAAGCTAGAAGATGCTTTTTCTGATTGGGTGAGGCAAAAACTCATTAACACAATCACCCTCATATAAGCAGCTCTATTACTGAGGACATAAGGAGGTGCTGTACAGCTCTATAGGATTTGAAAGAGTGAGCTACAGTTCTATCAAGAGTCAACACACATTTGTCAATGCCAAATGATTACTGCTTGCATTGCTGTTGTACTAGGATTTACCTGTACACATTTTAACGACAGTATATATTTATCCAGGATAGACCAGAAAAGATGCAATATCTTGTATTCAGTGGTGTCCTGCCTTTACATGTTGTTGGATTGTATTTACACAGGGCAACCCAGTGTACAGGCAATATTAAATTTTCAGTGGGTTCACACATTTTGATCCTAAATTTCCAACAGTTTTTTAATGACCTGATATTAACAATAATATTATGAGTAAACACTGGAACAATTACAGGTTTTTTCATAACTTGGTTGTTTTTCACATTTTGACAACACATTTTCAGTATAGTCTTTTTTATGACCATTCCTTGTGAACATGACAGGTGTCTGTTATACAATACTGGCTAAAACATCATTTTGCACCTCAAATGTGGCCAGAATTTGAAAAATGCAGCTGTCATGTTCATTAGGTGGTGTAAAAAAATGTCAATGCTGAAAATTGTTGGGGTCAAAATATTAAAATTACCAAACATTTCTAGTGTGTGTTGAAAAATTTCAAAGTATGCTCACAGTCCTACCCCTCTTCACGGGGGGGGGGTCACAACTGCCCCTGGCAATTACCACCCAATTTTACTTCTCCCCTCACTTGCCATGGTCCAAGAGTCCTTGGTCTCCTCCAGACTCAATGACTTCCTCCTCACCTCCTATTCCCTGTCTCCTGTTCAATTGGGTTTCTGAAAGTACTACTCTGAAAATACCCCAAGGTTCAATCCTAGCTCCTGTTCTATTTTCCCTGTTCATAAATAATCTCCCCTCTGTATGCTCCTGTGTCAACATCCACATGTAAGTGGACAATACCATCCTTTTCTTTTCTGGTCCTTCTGCCTCAGCCATTCAAACCCCCAACCCCCCACAAGAAGAATTCACGGTGGTTACCTCTAGGCTCAGTACTAACTGTCTAAAGCTATACATCAAAAAAACAGTTGCCATGACTTTTGAAACCTAGAAAAAACTCACCAGGCTTCAAGTTCTTCCCTCCTTCCTCTTCAGTGAGGACACTCCCCTTGAAAACGTCTATGCTTACAAGTATCTTGGGATCTGGTTTAATCTCTCCCTTGACTTCTCTGCACACCTTAATGCTCTTCATTCTAAACTGGGTACCAAGCTAGGACTGCTCAACTGCCACAAGGCTAGCCTTCCCTTCCCCGTCAGATGCTACCTAGTGATCAAATGGATCCTTCCAACATTTGACTATGCCAATGTGATCTACATTGCTGCTCATGTGACCTCTCTCTCCAAACTCAATGTCCTGTACCATGCCTTCTGTTGATTCACCACCAACTCCCCTGTCTAACTCACCACTGTGACCTCTATTCTTCTATATCCCTCCAACCTCTCTCCCAGAGACCCTTTTCGCACTGCTACACCCCCATATCCAAATTCTGGTTCTGGGCTCTCCCTACTTACCTTGTATCTCTCCTCAAACCTGCCACCCGATCCCTGTACAATTCATGGACAATCATGCCCATTCTGTTGCACTCCCCCATGTCCACACATCAACAGACAAACTGGCCTTCTCTTATAGATTTCCTTCGCTCTCGAAAAATATCACACCCTTACCTGCCTCACCCCCTCCTTTCCTGCCCTTAAGCACCTACTCAGACCAACCCCTACCTCATCCTGTACCTCTCATCCCTAATACCCTCTCTCTTCTCTCCCTCTGTCTCACATCTCCTCTGTCCTCTACTGCAACTGTTCCTTCAAGTGTATATACGAGTCCCTGCACTGTCTTAAAATACTGTTGTAAATACAGTTGTGTCATACTGTAAATTAATGAATGTTAGATGTATATATATATATATATATATATATATATATATATATATAGTATATATATGTAAATATGTGTGACCTGTTGACAAATTATGTCTACCTTCCAATGTATATGTCTCTGTACCCTCATCCCATGGTCATACCTGGAAACAAGCTTTGCTCATGGGATCTTTCCTGGTCATCATATTTTAAATAAATAAAATAAATAACTTAGTTTTTTTTTATAATATGTTACCCAAATATTTCATCATAGCCTTCTTATTACTCAACCTCATGAACAAGCTGGAAAACATTTTCAGATCCTGTCAAAAGGTGATTTTGTGCTACAAGAAAGAAAACTTTTTGGCCAGGATCTGAAAAATGACAGCTGTCACATTCATGATGTCGTGTGAAAAAATGGCTATGTTGAAAATTTGGGGTCAAAATATTGAAAATTAACAACATTACAAGTGTGCATTGAAAACTTTAAATGTACACTCATAATTTTGTGGGTTTTTTTTGTATTTTTTATCCCAAATTTTCAATATAGCCTTCATATGACCCCACCTCATGAACTAATGCAGAGAAAATGTTCAAATCCTGCAGGAAAGGTGATTTTGCACCACAAGTGTGAAAACACATTTTGGCCAGGAATTGAAAAATAACAACTGTCACATTCATGAGGAGGTGCAAAACAAATTGCTATGTTGAAAATTTAGGATCAATTTATTGAAAGTACCAAAGTTACAACCGTGTTTTGAAAAAATTTCAATGTACACTCATAATGTTGTTGTTTTGTAATACTTTTGCCCCAAATTTTCGACATACTGTAGTCTTCTTATGACCCCACATAGCCTTCTTGTGACCTCACTACATGAATAAGGGTGGAGAAAGTTTTCAAATATTGTCTGAAGGAGAATTTTATGCCACAAGTGTGAAAACACATTTGGCCAGGATCTGAAAAAATGATAGCTGTCACATTCATCAGGTAGTGTGAGAAATATGGCTATTTTGAAAGTTTGGGGACAAAATATTGAAAATTACCAATGATACAAGCGTGAGTTGAAAAATGTCAATGTATGCTCATAACAGCAGCCATGAAATCACCTTTCAGGATGGATTTGCATAATTTCACTGCCATTGCTCATGAGGTGGGGTCCCAATAGAAGCATGTTGAATATTTTGGGGAAAATATTTTTAAAAGAGACCAAGTTATGAGGACAAGTTCAAAACCCATTGAAATACACTGAACTGCATACCTGATTTCCTCAGTACATGGTCTGGCATTAAAAAGTGAAGATATGCTTATGGTTCAGAGAGGATTATGGTGTTTGACCTCTGGTAGGTAATTAAGGGGTGTAGGGTAGTGGGTGCTGAGTAGGAGGTTCAAATTGGGGAAGGGTAACTGCAGTGGCAAAAAGGCATCAATGGATATTTTCCTTTTTTGCAGGATGTATAAAAATAAAAAAAGGACTATGAAGGATGTTCTTCTTTACTTCCGGTGCTGACCCTTAGGATTGGGCATCCCAGTATCAGTGTCAGTGTCATGTTTGGTGGCACTGGGTGTGGGCTCCCTGGTGTCACGCAATGAAAATGGGCAGGGTGGGGGAATAGTAGCTGACACCAGGGATTGGGCACCCCAGTGTCAGAAACTTAACAAGGATGAAGTAGGAGAGACTGAAGGACAGTTTTCTTATATTTGGCAGCAATGCACATAATCTCCTCGGTGCCGCTCAGTGAAAATGGACAGGGTGGAGGGAGTAGCTGGAATTGAGTATTGGGCACCTTAGTTTCAGACATTTAACAAGAAAAGGGTGTGAGAGATTGAGGGACAGTTTTCTTACATTTTTCAGCACCAGGGGAGAGCTTCCCAATTTTGCACAATGAAAACTGGAAAAGTGGTGGTAGCACACAGCACTGGGGATTTGGCACCCAAGTGTTGGAAAATTAAGATGAAAGAGTTGTAGGGATTAAATGACAGTTTCTGTATTCCAGGTTACATTAGGGGGCAGGACCACAGCAAGTTGATTATGATGCACCCAGCTGTGCTTGTTGAGCAGTGTTACACAGATCAAAAGAAAGAACCATGCTATGATTGGGCCAGCTCTCTCCTTTGAACTACACATAGTTTTTGCCCATCAGGACCAGAACAGTGTCATGATCAGCCTGACTGGTGAGAGGACTGGCCTGACACTGATGAGCCCCTTACAGACTTCCCTGCATCACACTGGCATTGACACACCTATGAAACACCACTCTCACAACAATATATTCACTTTGTGCAAGTGCAAGGGTAAAATAATCATTGTTAATTTTCCCATGGTCAGTATATGTAAAAGTTACAGACTGCAGAAAGGATTTTTATATGAACAAACAAACTTAGAAAAGGAATAAAGACCACTGGTCCATTGTTTTCTTTGCACCAACAACTCAGTGGAATAACCCTGTCATCCTCTTGAATTCAAGTTTCAGTACTTCTCTAGTTTATGCTTGAAGGTACAACAGTGTTGACTAATGCTACTTGTTGCAAAGGTCTATTCCAAGTGTTCACTCTTGTTCTGTGAAGTAATTCTTCCTGATATTGTCTATGAAACCTCCTCCATTCTAAGATGTTGAGGGCCCACCTGAGCTCTCATTCAGTGTCTGTTTAAGACTGCGAGCCCAAATACTAGCAGTCAAAAACCATGCGGTCATAACAAAGGTGCATGGTCCAGGAGAGGGTATGTATAATCTGCGTGGTTTTGTGCCATGTGATTTTGTGCCAGCTGTGCATTTCTGTTATTGACTGCATGGTTTGTCATATCATGGTATATCCACAGTAGAATAATGATAATATAATACTATCTCAAAAAGTAAGGAAATCAGTTTAAAAAAATGTAATTAATGCTCCATTTAGGGTAAAAGTGACACAAGTTGGGAAATGAGGCACTAGGGTTTCCCTAAATCCCCACCCTCCCAAACCAGGTAGGAGAGCAGGTGTGGGGTGTGCCTTGGGCTTCTCAAGCATAATGCTCAACCAATTCTCATAAAGTCAACACATCTGACCTTATTTATAGATGTAATGGGGAGAGTGTTCGACTTGAGAAGCCCAAGGCACACCCCACACCTGATCTCCTGCCTGGTTTCAGAGAATGGAGTGATAGAGAAACCACTGTATGTTCACAAATTTACAAAATGTGCACAGATAACTCTTGTGAACACAAAAAAAAAACACTTTCATGCCTGACATATAAACTTTTTCATTGGAAATAATGGGACATTTAAAAATGTAATAACTTTTGTATGGATTAATCTTTTTCCACCAAACCTGCAAAAGGCACGTTCATGATCCAAAGGTTTTCTAACCTGAAAATTTTACACCACAGTCAAAAACTATTTCTGAGATACAGGAGAACAAAGAAACGACAACAAAGTGGTAAGTTTAGGATTTTATGACACCCTGTAGCTTACAAAATACAAAACAGATTCACACAAACTTTGGCGTGTGAAGAGACCTACCCCTAGACATTATGCATGCCTAGTTTCATGCAAATCCATTGAAGTTATTAAAGTTCAAACATTTGGGTTTAACATAGAAGTTTGCACTCAACCCTAATATACTGACTGTACCATACCAGTATAATATAGATATAAAAGACAAAGAACCTCTGTGCATAAACACTGAGGCAAGGGTTACCCCAAAGGGCATTTGGCTGGGAAGCCAAGTTTCAAGAAAATACAAAATCACACATGCCCCCACAATGCAAAGCATCATGGGCTGCATATGCAAATCACCACAGAATGTTATGCTGGTCCAACTTTAAGCAGAATTGCATGGTGCCGAAAGGCCTCTCACACAGTTTGCAAGGGTGCTAACAGAACATGAGACACGTGTTTCGTCCTACCAGGACTCATCAGTATACCTCGACTGTTTGACACCCCAGTAGAATGGACCAGCTACCCCTAAGGCAGTGTGCCTGGGATATATTATGGTGAACCCATTAAAATAAAAACTATTTAAAAGACAAAGAACCTCTGTGCATAAACACTGAGGCAAGGGTTACCCAAAAGGGCATTTGGCTGGGAAGCCAAGTTTCAGAAAATACAAAATCACACATGCCCCACAATGCAAAGCATCATGGGCTGCATATGCAGATCACCACAGAATGTTATGCTGGTCCAACTTTAAGCAGATTGCATGGTGCGAAAGGCCTCTCACACAGTTGCAAAGGGTGCTAACAGAGACATAGACACGTGATGAGTCCTGGTGGGGCCGAAACCGTGTCTATGTGGGGGGACACTAGACACCAGGGAGATGTTTGGGGGGTTGTGCTGTGACATTCTGCCTGCGATCGGGCTTTACGGTCCACTGGACCACCAGGGAGTTATTCGGTTGGGGGAGGGTTACATTCGCCGCTGATCGGCACCGGGGGTTTATACAGGTTCTGCCCGCGATCGGGCACTGGGGGCTTATGGAGCAGGTTCTGCCCACGATCGGGCTGTGGGATGTGGGGGACATGTACGGTACTGCCCGCGACAGGGCTGGTGGGGGCACAGGAGTAGTTAGCCAGCTAGGGGTGGCAGCTGCTGTGTTGCACCCTGCAATGCAGCAGCTCACCTGTGGGTGGCCCCGACTTAAGCCTTTTTTTTGGCCAGCTTGTGCGGCGCAGCTTGGTTGGCAGATGCACAACTCTGCGCAACTCGAACATGAATATCGGTTGCGCTGGGTTATGCATGATCCTCCCCTCCTGTTGAGCATGCATTCATTTGCATTGCTCTCTTGCTTAACCTGGTGCCAGTGGCGTAACTGCCTCCTGCTGAATATCGCAGAATGGCGCATTTTGGACTTGCATGGCGCAACCCTGTTGCGCATGGCGCAACCCTTTTGAATATCTGGGCCTGTATGTATAAAAGTTAATGCATGCTACTTATTGAACTGCCTAGGAAATATCAAGATGGCTTTCAGAATTGGAAAGACATTTTCCATAGTGGGTGAGACCTGCTTAGACCCAACAATGGAAATTATTTTTTCTTTATTATATGAAATGGATTCAGGCAGGTATCCTCTATTGAGGAGCATGCTGAAAACAAAAAGATTAAAAAGGCAGAAGCTTAAAACTACTAATTAATTGGCAGGCCTGCTCTTAAGTCTACATAAATGAAATTATTGTTAATAACCTTTCATTTAAGGAAGCTTGCAGTTTGAGGGTTTATTCTGCCCTCTACTACTTAAAGAAATTATGAGACTCATATGCCATATATTTTTATGTCCATAGCAGACATGTTCAGTAGGTTTCTCCAATTTAATGCATTACTGCCAGGTATCGTGTAACATTTACTTTTGTTTCTATTTTTTCCCAAATGCTATGCTTGTACTCCAGCCAGTACAATTGTATGCAGTGAATGTAGGATATTTGGATTTTTGTACAGTCCAAACTGAGGCTGTGGAACAAATACTATTTGGGACAAGACACAAATATTGTGAATTTTATAACTACAGATATCTCTCAGAAACTTGTGTTACTCCTAAACAGAGGCTGATGTGATACACATCTGACTTCTACTGCTCATTATATATCATTAACATTTTTGTACAATCCAAACTAAGGAAATTAAGTTAAGCCAGGCTTAAAACACTTAAGACAGAACAATTACATGCAGATTAGAAAAAAAAAAAACATGCAGATTGTTGTATAAAACATGATTTCAGCCAATCAGCATGCAGTGCTACTGAACTGCATATCTTGTGTGCAGTATGCTCTTGTGCGGGAGTGTTAGGAGGGAGTGTTCCACTTCAGCACCAGGGGGAGGACAGTAGAGTGACATACAAAAAAGACCATAAACCTATTATAAATCACTTGAGCAAAACTCAAGTGATTAATAATAAGTTAGTAGGGCCTCTGAAAGGGTATCTCTTATGGTAAGAGAGTCTCCCCTCATGAGGTTTGGGTAGACAGAACCACTCAACCTCACTTTGCAGTCCTCTGACCCAGACCTCATGCTCAGAGTTTGTTATAACATAAGAGACACCCCTTGGAGGCTCTATAAACTTATATTATGTGAATGCCTATTATATTGATAAAACCACACAGTTTATTAATAACTCTGAACCCCTTGGTCTTGTACCATCATTAACAAGAGAAACAAGAGTGAAATTTAAAACATATATATTCTCAGCACAGTAAATATGAACATGCAAACAAACACAACTACAGATACAAATACAAATACAAGAGACTCAAATATAAGTACAAATACTGTACCAGAGACACAACAAAATACAATTACTAGAGACACAAACATAAATATAAATATCAAAAATCAGCCCTGTGCACAGTCCTGATTAAAACCTGTGGGGTTTGCTTTAAGAGGAATCTATAATGGGACACTTAGCCATTTGCTATAGAAGTGTTCCCTTTTTAGGTCAATTCACCACAAGGGGAAAGTTCAACCATGGAATGGCTCTGTTGGAGTCTTGACTATAAATGCTACTGTTGAACAGAAAAAAGAAGGTTGCACTTGGAGTTGGGTACTCATCTGAAAGATATGGTTCAAGGCTAGCAAAAATTCAGGGCACTCATCACTGCACTTGGAGTTAGGACAAAAGGCATTACTTCAGTTAGCAAACCATGCAACATGTATTCAAGTGCTATGGAAATAAAGTGCAGAGAAAAGTGTCAACAAGCATTTGTTTACTTGCAACATAATAAAGTCACTTTCTTTCATTTCTGCCCCCTCTACATGTGCAGCTCCAGAGGGGGGCACAGCCTGGACATCCAGACCTGTGGATATGTGACTTACTGTTCACTACACTCACATACTGCAGCCCTGCAAGATACCTGAAGTGGTTATAGATTTGCCTTTGGGTACCATTCCCCACTCCCAGCAAACAAATGAACCACTGTAGGTGTGTTGGTGAAAACTGGAATTTTATTGAAAACATTGGAGATTACCTTGTGTTCATTTACAAATGTCCCACGTCAAAAACATGTCACAAAAAACATTACAAGTACAATAAGCAGTTCCAGAGGAAATGCAGTCGTCAAGCTTAAAACACTTAAGACAGAACAATTACATGCAGTTTAGAAAAAAAATGCAGATTGTTGTATAAAAAGTCACAGGATGTGTGCAGAGAGAAACTGAATAAAACAGTTTAATGGTTACAGTTGCATTCGACTGCAAGAGCAGATGGCAAAGATCTCTTAAACTGATTAATCTTGGAGAGATTCAGCAATATATCAGGTAGTTCACTTAACTAATTAATAGCCCTGACAGAAAATGACTGCTTTCTCAGCTGAGTACACAGGAAAGGTGACTTAAGTGGAGGCCAGGCCATGTTCCTTGCATTGTATTGGTTGGAGATGGTGTGGCAGCAATTTGCTAAAGCCAGGGATGTCAGGACCAGGAGTGCCTTACTGGCTAGCAAACAGGTCTGGAGCTTTATTCTGCTGGGTAAAGGTAACTAGTTAGTGAGTGCATAAAGGGTACAACTATGAGTGTGGTTATCTGGACAAAGTATATAGTGACACGCTTTATTACAGATCAGCTTTACTCTGTTTAGCACTGTGTCACAGACAGCTGCATAGACAGGGAGGCCATAATATATACATGACTATACATGACTGATAGCACAACCACTGCCCTCATTGAATTCTCCAATTTCATTCACTCTGCACTTGACAGTAAACATCTGTCTGGAACCATCTTCATGGAGCTCTCTAAGGCCTTTGATATGGTCTCCCCCTCTCTTGGACACCCTCCACCACACTGGTCTATCACACGGACCACTCTCTTGGTTTAATAGCTACCTTACCTCCAGATCCCAATGTGTTAAGATAAATGACACCCTATCTTCCACCCTGCCTGTCAACTCGGGAGTCCCCCAGGAATCCATACTGGGTCCCCTACTGTTCAGTATCTACTTAAATGCACTACCCAAATCCTGCTCCAGTAACCTACTGCTATATGCTGATGATGCAGTTCTCTATGCCACACACCCCTGCCCTGATAACCTACAGTCCTCCCTCCAACACTCGTTCAACCAGATCAAAAGTTGGTTCACCAGTCGCAGACTTGTGGTCAACATCAAAAAAACAAAAGCTATGCTATTTGCCCACCAGTGGAGCAAGGCCAAGGACACTGAACTAAAAATCCTCTCCCATGCTCACCTCCCTCTAGAACAAGTACTTACTTATAAATACCTCAGCCTTACCTTTGACAACTCCCTATCCTTCCACTCCCACATTAACATCTTGACCTCAGCCATTAATACCCGCATCGGCCTCCTATACTGGCACAAAGACTGCCTGACACCAGAGGCTCTCAACCTGGCTGTCACTTCTTCTGTCTTCTCTCTCATTGACTATGGGCTCCCTATCTACTCTGCTGTGGACAACACCACCCTAAACAAAATTCACATAGCCATTAATGAAGTATGCCGACTCCTCCTAGGTGTAGACAAATGCTCCCATACTTACACTCTCTACGCTCTTACAGACATCTTCACCCTTGAGGAAAGACTACAATATCAGTCCTGTCTCCTCACAAAAAAAATCCACCTAGGGTTAACTCCATTGGGGGTTTCAGCCTTACTACTCTCATGTTCCCACATTGCGACCACTCGTTCTGCCAACAAGCATCTGTGGAATGTGCCCAGGGTCAGAACTTCCCTTGCTCAGAGATCATTCCCCTATAGTGCTCCCGCCTGGTACAATGAGCTCCCCCCAGCCATAACCTCCATTCCCAAAGTAGGACACTTCAAGACCATCCTAAAAAAACACATTCTCTCCTTGCACCAATGCCAGTGCAGCTGCTAATCCTCCTAACTGAGCTGCACAGAGTTGCACTATGGCTGCTCCCCATTGACATTGCCACCAATCGCATAGGACGAACTGTATAGGACATCTCTGCTGCTGATCTCTGTCTCTGCTATATGACAATGCCCTAGAGGCTACACCTACACTGTGACTATACCTCCTGTACTAATACCAATACCCTAGCTACTAAATGTATAGGTCAACAGCCACCCAGGCTACTATATGTAAATACTTCCTTAAAACTGTGTTGTCTCACTATTGTATAGATCACTGTTACTACTACAGTATATGACAATGCCCCAGAGGCTGCACTTGTATTATAATTGTTCCACTGTAATAATATTAATACCCTAGCTACTACATGTATAGGCTTTCAGCCACCTTGGCTATTATATGTAATTACTTGAAATGTGATGTCCCATTAATGTACTATCTCTGAATGTATGACTATGCTGACATGGAGCCTTTGTAAATGAGTCTATGACTCAAAGGGCTGTAATTCCTATGATCAACTTAATAAATAAATGACTGAATGGAGCTGGACACAATAAGATGTCTATCATCTGCAGAGAGATTGTTCTGGTTACAGGAGAAAGCACCCAGTCTTCTGTTAACTATGGCCATCAGATTGTCAACATGGGGGTCAAAAGATAAGGTGTCACCTAGAGTTACTCCAAGGTATTCGAAAGTCCCTTGGCATTTTGGACGGCAAAGGGTGGAGCATTCTTTTTTAGCGGGACGATAAAGAACAGCATGGACTTTTTTCTAATTGAGGAACAGTTTGTTGTTAGAGAACTAACTTTCTAGTGTCCCAAAGTTACTTTGGAGAACAGTGGTGCTGCTGTCAAGGTCAAGGTTGTTGGAATAGATGACAGCATCATCGCCATAGAGAAGTACATTGGCTGTCTGACAGACATGAGGCAGTTGATTTATGTAGAGGCCAAATGTAAGTGGGCCCATGATGGAGCCTTGGGGGACACCAGTAGATACTCCTCCAGGGTCAGACAAAGATTTATCAAACTTCACATGCTGGAAGCGATTGGTGAGATAGGTGTGGAGACAGACAACTGTGTTCGGTGACAAACCCAGGCCAGAAAGTTTGTTTAGTAGGAGTTTATGGCTGATCAGGTCGAAGGCCTTAGTAAGGTTGATGTATATAGCTCCGACAAGGTCATTATTGTCAAGAGCCTCATGAACATAGTTGGTGTATTCGAAAAGTGCCTTATTGGTGCTGAAGAGCTTCCACACTCCATGCTTCTTACACACTGGACACTGTATTTTTGAGGTACAGTATTTGACAAGTTGGTCAGAGCCTATTCTCTCAAGGGCCTTGGAGAGGTATAAGAGAATAGAAATGGATCTGTAATTGGCAAGGCTTGTGCGTTCTCCACTTTTTTAAACTGGTTTAACCAGTGTGGATTTCCACTTCTCAGGGAACTGCGAGTAGCATAGGAAAGAGAAAACAATTCTAGATATAGAGTGGGAAAGTTCCTCTACTGCTAGGACAAGAAGTTTCATATCAAATGTATCACTCCCACACCTACCTTTTCCAAGTAGAAAATAGATGTATTTCACTGTATCTTTAACTGAGACAACCTTAAAGTAGAATTTAGGGGACTCTGGTTTACAGCCCACCATCTGGGAGGCTTCAGGACTGGGTTCCCTACAAGAGTTTGGGCAGGGTCAGTGGGGATGATCAAACTGACGTCAATAAATGCTGTATTGAAGTAACTGGTGATTTTGGTAGGATCGATGACCTCTCAACCATACTCCATGAGAATTTAAGGAGATGTTTTAACTCATTTGCCTAGGAGCTCTGAAATGTTGTCCCAGAATCTTTTGCCACTGCTCCAGTTCTGGGTTGCTGGTCCTTATAGAGGTTAGATCTGGCCTTTCTAATCATACTGGTGCACTTATTTCAGGCTTCCTTGTACCTTTGCAGGTGGACAGGGGACACAGTTTCCCTGGCCAGTGCTCACAGATTGTTCTTCTCCTTCATGCAGGCAAGGAGTGATCCACCTGGATGGTGTTCCTCCTGACTTGCATTTTTAAAGGGTGCAAATTTATCACAGACATGTGGCACTGTAGGTAGGGAAAATAGGGCAGGCTAGATGGGCCAAGAGGTCCTTATCTACCAACAACTTCTATGTTGCTATGAGTAAACTTGGAGACAAGGAATTCTAGGGCTGAGTCAATACTAGAAATGGCATCTAAGAAGCTCCAATTAATTGGGGCCAAGTGAGATTTGAAAGCACTTTCATTTTGTTTAGGACTCAGCTGATTGTGATCTGGATGGGGGTGACCTCATCTGTTTAACTGCCCATAGACATTCCACTGGCGAGTGGCACTTAGGGTATCTGACAGAACTTTTACAACTTTAACCGTATTAGGGTGTGTAACTGGTACCCAGTTGAGTAGCTTCATGGTGTCTTTTTAATAATTGGTACTGGTGTGATCAGCAACCATTTGTGTGAGGAATAGGCTGGACAACTTATCCCTATGACCTGTGCTGGACATTGCATTTCAATTGATGATAAAGTCAGTAGTAACAATGTATCCTAGTTCTGACTGAGTTGCATGAAGTAGAGAGTAAGTGACTCTTATGCCTGGATTCTGTTTACCCGGTGGGAATATACAGACAGGATGACAAGAGATTTGTGCCCTCTCCCTATCAAAATTATTATTGCTAGGCATTAATAGTTACTGGTTAGTTCTTTGATTGCAATTTTAGAGGCTTGTAGGTCTGATCTGAGGTAGATAAAGCAGCCCTCACTTCACTTGTCTATTCTATCCCCCCCTGAAGGTATTAAACCCTGGGAGTGAGATAATGGCATTAGGCATGTGTGGACTGAGTCAAGTTTCATTTAGGAAAATAACGTCTGGTTGCAGAAACTCAACCAAGGCTTCAGACTGTGAAAATTAGGTAGGAGACTACTGATATATAAGGAGACCAGGGCTCACGTATTCAAAAGAGATGGGCAGTGCATCTCGGAAAAAAAACAGAGATGAGCCACCCACCTCAAAACTTGTGCCAACATCCCACATTCAAAAGGGGCAGATGTGCTGCCCAAATTGAGATGGGCCATGGCCCAGAATTAATGTATGCAGTGCAAGTAGAGGATGCGTGCCCATGAATATTCCACCCAATGGAATATTCAGAGGAGATGGGCCGCCCAAGTGCAGCAGACGGGCAGAGCAAATGTAAGCATGGAAAAAGCATGCCTAACTTTGCTGGCCACCCACAGGCAGGCTGTGGTAGTGCACACAGGAGCACTGCAGCTTGCCAGCTCCGCAGCCCAGTGGCACAGCCGGCCCCAGCCCTGGTCCCCAAAGCCCATGTATGGTAGGAATCAGCCCCACTTCTCTGCTGTAGGTCCCCCCCCCGTGCCTGGCACAGTATAGCAAATAAATCCCCCGCCCTCCCATTTCCATACTGAAGGGTCCCCAACCCTGTCCCTTTCCTGTGTCCAGTGACTGCAATAACCTCATTTTCCATAGTGCAGTGGACCCCCACCGTGTCCCCAATCCCAAACTACAGTTGGTACACAAACACTGGCTGCCTCAGTCCAAATACCCCATGCACTGCACAATCCCATGTCAGACATGTTCCATAGTGTAGGGACCCACTACCCCTATAGGCAGGACCCCTTCCCAGCACTACCCATGCCAGTGACTGGCACAGCACTTCACTCACCACCATGGCCAGCCACTGACTGAACAGTCCAGGGATGTCACTGTACAGACTATGCACTCATTGGTGGAGTGCATATTCTGTACAGTGCCATTCCCTGACTGATCAGTCGGTGGTTGGCCGTGGGGGTGAGTGGAGGGCTGTGCCAGTCGCCAGCACAGGTGGTGCTGGGGGTTGTGTGGAGGGGGTTCTGTCTATAGGTGTGGGGGGGCAACTACACTATGGAACATGTTCGACATGGGATTGTGCAGCACATGGGGTATTTGGACTGGGGCAGTCAGTGTTTGTGTACTGATCAGTGTTCAGGGATCAGGGATGGGGTGGGGTGTTTGCTACACTATGGAAAATGTGGTTATTGCAGTCACTGGACACAGGGAATGGGACCCTACATTATGGAAACAGGAGGGTGGGGGGATTTATTTGCTATATGGTGCCAGGTACTGGGCACGGGAAACCCACAACTGAGACATGGGTCTGATCTGCCAATACATGGATCTGGGGTGGGGTGGGGGTGGCTGGCCCAGCACAACTTGCCAGGCTCAGCCATGCTAAGTAGATGCAAATGAGGCCATAATGGGTGTGCAAATGGCCCGTTTGTGCCTTGCATGCCTGATGCTCCCATTTGCATATTCAGACTGAATATCAGGAATTTTGGACCCACACATCTGGGGATGCACTGTGCATCCCCATTCCCAGTATTCAGCCCATCACCCGGGATGTGCTGGTGCATTGTCAACTGCCCCCATTTGCTCCAACTGCACAGGTTGCTATATTCAGACAAGATGTGCGTTCCATTGGGATCGCACATCTTGTTTGAATATATCATTGTTTTGTGCTGACACAACCTTTTGGGTGGCGCAAATAGAAAATAGAAGTGCCATGCATCGGGCCCCCTTTGAATATGGGGACCTATGTGCAGTAGTCCTTGTCTGCTGGTGCCAGACCCAGAACTACCAGCTGGGACAGAGTTGTTGTGGACATTGCCAGACAGTTGGAGTAAAATTAATGTAAGGTCTCTGGTGGCTCTGAGGGAGTGCTTCAGTCTCTATTTTTACTCCTAGGAAGAAGGGCAGGTGTGTGGTCCTAGAGACATTGCCATATCAGACAAACTCACAAACCCATAGCACTCCCCATCTACCAGCAGGATTAGGCATCCAACATGGGGGACATAAGGCTGGGGATCTCGTGTACTGTGAGGTTGTTCAAGGGGATCAGCAGGCCTTAGTATAAAAGTGGAACCAAGGGAGACAGCCTCCTTTTTCTCTGAGGGCTGTATAGGTTCAGGTAGCAATACTGTGGGTAAGCAGGTCAGCAGTATTAATATTGCAAGGAACATGCTTGCAGCAAGGAAGAGTGACAGCTGTTTGCAAGTAAAACAGTTGCGTCACCAATTCATAGTCCTGGGACACAATCCACCATGAGGGATGTTAGAAAAAATTACAATAGTAGTGCGGGAGGTAGCACCAGTAATAAACATCCAGAATGAATCTGGAAACATAATGCACCCTTCTCCAGAATGATACAAAACAGAATGTCTGTTCCGTAACCCCCCGCCATGAAATGCCACTGCTAGAATGACAACAAACGTAAAGGCAAGAGTCAGAATGACCACAGAGTAAGTACCAGAGCCAGAATGCCCCCAATAGTCAGTGAATAGGGATTCACTGAGATTTAATTTATACATTCTGTTAAGCTGTGGCATCTTACAGCTCTGATGATTGTGCTGAAATGGCTTTGCAACCACTATGATTCTGGTGAAACTACATCAAAGTTTAGAGCCCTATCAGAAAAAGTAAATAGAAGTACATGAAATGCAACAAATTTAAAGAACATGTTGCATATAGTTTACAGCAGAGCATGGTCACAAATTACACATGACGGTCACCTTTTTGTGTTTGTTTTTCAAATTTCCCTATAATAGCTCAGCTGATATTCATTAGCTTTATTGTATATCTTTTATACCACTTATATTGTATATCCACTTTCTGATATACAACAAACACAGTATGTATATATTTTTTTGAAAAAGCAGATATTAGGGTTAAAGAACACAAAGGCCCAGATATTCAAACTGTGCCAGGCAGTGGCGCAAGCCTGGGCTCAGTGCAACTATGATGCTCTGGGGCCAGGTCCAGGTGATATTCAGTGGGGATGCGCCATGGCACAGCACCATTGAATATGGCAGGGTCAGTGCACAGACTGCACATGGCGCAGTGGTGCTGCACCAGCGTAAACCACAGATAGGGAGCACGGAGATGCACCAGAGCAAGTGCAGTTGCGCTAGGTACATCACATGTAATATTCAGCAGGGGGCATGCAAATAAGGCCATAATATATGCAAGGTGCAAATAGGGCCATTTGCATGTCATTATGACCCCATTTGCATGCATTGCGCAGGGCAGCCCAGTGACTTGTGCCTGGCGCCCTGCACAACATGACACATGCTGTGGGGATCCTAGGGCATCCCCGGCCCCATAACCATGATAGCATGGTATATGTTTAAAAAGAAATCCCTGGTAGTCTAGTGCCCCCCAGTCCCTGATACCCCGATATATATAAATACATGACCATCCCTGGTGGTCTAGTGGTCTCCCCACCCTCCCGGTGCCCCAATCATGGTAAATCGCCAACACATAATTCCCCGATGATCCTGTGGTTCTCCCACCCACACAGGACCCCTTGCCCAACCTGCTCCCCTTCCGTCATTGGCGGTCAGCTACATCCCACCCTCATACCACCTGGCCACCCGGCGAATGACAGATACAGTATGGGCTGTAAGCCCATTTTTCCCCTGTGTGGACCAATGGGCTTGCAGGCATACTGTACTAGACAGTCCCAAATATGTGAATGAATCATTCACATGGCGAATTATTACAGTAACCTCCAATGGTCCACAGGGCAAAACAGCTTACAGCCCATACTGTACATTGGGTCATTTGGCTGGTGACCAGGTGGTATCGTAGGTGGATGCAGTCTCCAGCTGATTCACGGGGGGGAAGAGGCAAAGGTACCTGTGTGAGGTGGAGGAGGAAGTGTGGGCCCTATTGTAAAGGATGGTATGTTTGCTTGCTCAGGGGAAGGGGTGGGCATTAGTGCCAATCATGACAACCCCCAAAGGAACACCACATTATCAATTCATCAAGACTAGTGAGACTCCAAACACAAATGTTTGTTTCCTTACTTTGTCTGCTTTATGTTCTTCAACCCTAATGTCTGTATTAATATAGTTTATTTTAAAGAATTTCCTTTCTTTTTGTAATAGCAGAATCATATCCACATTTGCAACAGATGCAAGCAGAAGCACAGGGTCCTCTGGGCCTTGCAATTCCATGTGCAGGGCCTAGAATTATAGACCAATAGCATTGATGTCTATTTTGTCCAAGTGCCTAGAGAAACTTGTAAATGGTCAGATCTCTGAGCACTTGGACAAATATAATTTACTGACAACCTACCAATCAGGGTTCAGGAATGGTTTTTCAACCACATCAACACTATTGGAGTTTAATAACCTGATCTGTACTTCCTTGGATTCTGGCTTTGACACAGCTGTCATTTTTGTAATTTTATCTAAGGGCTTTGACTTGGTGGACCACTCCCTCTTGCTCAATAAATTAAGAGGCATGGGCATATCCAATGGGCCATGGAGCTGGATAAAATCTTACCTAACGGGAAGTCTGCAGTGTGTAAAAGTCTTGTGGTGTTTGTCCATGCCTTGAAAAGTAAGTAGGGGGTACCTCAGGTGTCCATACTGGGACCCCTGTTGTTTCTGCTATTTAATAATGACTTGCCCCAGGTGGTGCGGCATTCAGTCAAAAGGCTGTATGTGGATGACACCGCATTTATAGCTACTGGGGTTAATGTTTTAGATCTTCAATCATAGTTACAGCCTGACTTTAGTGAGGTGGAGGAGTGGTTCAGCAGGTTGATGCTGATAATGAATGTAAAGAAAATAAAATTGTTGCACTTTTTCCCCAAGAAAAACAATCCCCATTACAATTGTTAACAAATAAAAATTTACCACTTGAACAGGTTGGAAATTATCGTTACCTAGGAATACTTTTTGACTCTCATTTAACATTTAATAATCATATAACCTCAATAATAGGTAAGGCTAATAAATTGGGAGCCTTAAGGTGCACTACAAGATATTTAAAGACAGAAGACAGGAAAAGGGTGGCTGATCAGCTTATTATGCCTTCTCTGACCAATGGGGACCTTGTGTTCTGGACAGCTAAGAAAAGGTTGCTAACAAGATTAGACAAAATGCATTATGAAACAGCTAGATATGTTCTACAATGCAATTTCAAAACACATCACTGTCTAATACTTACTAAATTATGATGGCAACCTCTAGAGACAGGTTATGCCAAAAACTGGATAAAAATTGTACACAAATATCATACACTTTATCCAGATCATTACATTACACACACATTTTCAAATGAAAATAAGGGTAAAAGGAAGTTATTGAGATATGTGCACATAACTAAAATTCTCCCTTTGAAAAGTAAGAACAAATATGGTGATCGAACTATGTGCTTTCAGGCAGCCAAAGCCTGTAATATTTAACCATTCCCATTGAGAACATTATATGCATATGGGGCCTTCACTACAGCAGTGAAAGAATTGTATCCATTTACCTGCAAATGTAGATAGTTTAATGATTGGTCAGTAGTATGTAATATATGTACTTTGAAGAATTTTGTATTATGTTCTGTGTATTATGTCCACAATGTTTATGTTTCATGTTTTAGTGTAACTTAAGGTAACTAGATTACAGGACTGTCTTGTGAACAGGGTTTTAAAATCCTAATGACATGTTTCCTGTATAAAAATAAGTTTATGTCTGTCTGTCTGTCTGTCTGTCTATCTATCTATCTATCTGCCTATTGATAAAAATAATTTGGGGGGGTTGTCTGTAGGGCTATGGAAGTACAAGTCACTCTGGGACCTGCTCTTTCATGTGGCTACAGATGAAGAAGTGCAGGGCCAAGATCCCTTCTGGCTACAGGAGTGCAGGGGCCTCTGGACCCTGTCATTCTTTGCAGCTATGGATGCAGAGGCATAGGGCACTTGTGCCTTACGCCAAGAGAAGAATTCTCAGCATTATATGGTTACTTAATGCCCATGTTGCCAACACTACACCATCCCTCCCCAGGCTTGGAGTGGTACCATACAACAGTGTCTTCCCACTAGTACTGGTCCATCCAGCTGGCTCACTGAGCTCACTTCACAAACTTAACTATCCTAAATTAGATCTCAACACACTACCCACTGGCCAATGACAGGCCCTGAACATAACATAACATAGAAATATAGACTTTGACGGCAGATAAGGACCGCTTGGCCCACTTAGTCTGACCATTTTCCTACCTAGAGGATAAGCTGCAGATTCTATTTAACCAACAGCCTATTTCTTCCTACCCCCCACAAAAATTGCCTTATGTCTGTCCCATGCATTCTTGAATTCTCTCACAGTTTTAGACCCCACAACCTCCTCAGGAAGGCTGTTCCATGTGTCCACCACCCTCTCTATGAAAACATACTTCCTCACACTTGCCCCTGAGCTGTCCCCCCTCTGTCTTCAAATTGTGTCCCCTTGTTCTTGCACATCTCTTTTTCTGAAAGATGCTACCCTCTTGGACTTTGTTGATTCCACTGAGGTACTTAAACATTTCTATCATGTCCCTACTCTCACTCCTTTCCTCAAAGGTATACATATTAAGCTCCTTTAGCCTCTCCTAGTATGGCTTCTCTTGCAGACCCTGCACCATTTTAGTTGCCTTCCTCTGAACTGCCTCCATCCTGTCTATGTCCTTGTGGAGGTGGGGTCTCCAGAACTGGACGCAGTACTCCAGATGGGGTCTCACCAACTGTCTGTACAGGGGGATAACAACTTCCTGTTTTCTGCCGGTGATGCCTCTCCCTATACATCCCAGTATCCCCCCAGCCCTCCCTACCACCTTCTCACATTGCTTGCCAACCTTAAGGTCATCTGATATGATTACCCCCAGGTCCCTTTCCATTTTTGTTGTTGTTACTACCTCCCCCCTATTGTGTAATCTTCCCCTGGGTTTTTGTTTCCCAGGTGCTTTACTTTGTACTTCTTTGCATTGAATCCAAGCTGCCATAATTCTGACCATTCCTCCAACCTTGCCAAGTCCCTTCTCATCCTTTCCATGCCTCCTTGTGTATCAACCCTGTTGCAGATCTTTGTGTCATCTGCAAAGAGGCATACTTTTCTTTTCAGTCCCTCTGCAATGTCACTTATAAAGACATTAAAAAGGACTGGACCCAATACTGAACCCTGTGGTACCCCACTAGTAACCTCTCTTTCTTCAGAGTGGACTCCATTTACAATTACCTTCTGTGTCCTTTTGTTCAACCAATGTTTTACACAGGCTACCACCCTGGAACCCACTCCAAGGCTGGTTAATTTGACTACTAATCTTTTGTGTGGGACTGTGTCAAATGCCTTGCTAAAGTCTAGGTAGGCCATGTCCACAGCCCCACCCTGGTCTACTACTTTGGTCACTCAGTCAAAGAAATCAATTAGATTCATCTGACATGACCTTCCCGCTGTGAACCAATGCTTCCTTGGGTCCTGTGCCCCACTGGCCTCTAGGTAATCAACAATTATTTCCTTCAGAAGTGATTCCATCTCTTTACCTATCACAGAGGTCAAGCTGACAGGTCTGTAGTTTCCTGCCTCTGTCTTGCTCCCACTTTTGTGAAGGGGAATCACATCAGCCTTCTTCCAGTCCTCAGGTACCACACCATCCTTCCATGATTTGTTATAAAGGGTAGTCAGTGGTGTCACTAGTGCTCTGCTTAATTCTTTTAGAATTTGGGGTGAATTCCATCTGGTCCCATTGCTTTGTCCACCTTCAGTTTTAGGAGTTTTTTCAGAACCCTTTCTTCTGTGAAAGGACTGGGATCAACCCCCCTCTCCAGAGTGCTTCTGTTAGTTTGATTAGGCACCTCCCCCACTTCCTGTTTTGTGAATACTGAACAAGTATTTATTCAAGTATCCTGCTTTTCACTGTCACTCTTGCCCACCACACTTCCATTCTATTCAGCCTCACTATCCTCCCTTTGTCTTTCTACGCCCCTGATATACCTATAAAAGGTTTTATCCCTTCTTAACCAAGTTGGCTATCTTTTCCTCAGTTTGTGGCTTTGCTATTCTGACTACCCTCCTGATTCCTTCTGCCTTAACTGGTGCAGTTCTCTGTCCTGCTCCTTCTGTGTTTCCTTATACTTCCCTAAATGCTATCTTTTTCTCCCTAACCTTCACTCACTTCTTTTGAGAACCATAGTGGATTTTCTTTCTTTTGTTGTTTATTTGCTTCACACAAAGGCTTGTTGCCTCTGTGATGGCAGTTTTGATATTTCCCCATTGTTTCTCCATCCCTCCTTCTAGCCTGCTTGCTAGTGCTTTTCTAAGACACTCTCCCATCTTGCCAAAGTCAGCTCTCCTGAAGTCCAGAACCCTCACTTTTGTATGGCTTGACTCTGTAGCTGAGTTTATCATGAGCTATACTGTTTGGTGGTCACTTGTTCCCAAATGGCTATCCACTTCTAGATCTGAGATCCTCTCACTGTCCTCATTTGAGAGTATGAGGTCTAAGATTGCTCCCTCATCAGTAGGTTCCAAAACTAGCAGTCTGAGGCATGCCACCTGAAGGGCATCAAGAATGGCCCTGCTTTTGGATGTGGCTGCAGCAAAGGTGCTCCAGTTAACATCTGGCATATTAAGGTCCCCCATCAACAGTATCTCCCCCTTTCTCTGCCATCCTAAGTATGCCTTCTATCATATCCTTGTCCATTCCCTCCCCCTTACATGGGGTTCTGTATACAACCCCTGTGCGGATTGTGGTGCCATTTCCAGTCTCTATGGTGACCCACAGTGCCTCCTCTCCCCCCGTTTACTCTTTTGTTCAGTTGCTTTTATCCCTTCCCTTACATAGAGAGCTACTCCCCCCTCTTATGCCCTCCCTGTCTCTCCTGTAGGTTGTGTACCCTGGTATGTTAACATCCCAGTCATGGTTCTCTGTGTGCCATGTTTCTGTGACTGCTACACTATCCAGGCATCCCTCTTCCATCAAAGCCACCAGTTCAGGGAGCTTGTTGCCCAGACTACAGGCATTGGTACTCATTACCCTCCATTTCTTGATGGCCTTACCCCTTTTTGCCCCATTTCTGTCCTTATTGCGTGTGTCACTTTCTCCATTTACCCCTGTGCTTCTCCCTATTGACATCTCTATGTTGGTGTCTATCTCACTTAGTACCCTGATTTTGAGGGGGGGCTAGGATTTCCCTGCTCCTTTCCAGTGCTTCCCCCCTTGGCTAGTTTAAATGCTTGCCAATGAAGTATTTAAACCTATCACCTAGGATCCTGGTTCCCCTCCTGGACAGATGCAGATCCTCATGCCAGTATAGGCCTGCATCCATCCAGGTGGTCCCCCAGTCCCCAATGAAGCCAAATCCCTGAGTTCTGGACACGTTCTTCAACCACTGGTTGAATCCCATGGTGTGGAGCACCTTATCATCATCTGTGCCATAGACAGGCAGCACCATGGTTACCTAAGGTTACCGTGTGTGCTATTTGTCTAAGGCCCCTCCCCATCTCCACAAACGCTTCTTGCACTGCTCTGATCCCTTTCTTAGCCAGGTCATTTGTCCCTAGGTGGACAATGACATCCAGCTCCCTCCCCTGTGCAGCTGCTCTTGTGATCCTGAGGATTCGCTCCCTGTCCCTCCAAACCATGGTGCCAGGCAGGCACCTTACCTTCCTCTCCCTTTCCTCTCCCAGTTCTACCTTCCTAAAAATGGAGTCCCCCACCAGGAGCTGTTTCCTTCCCCTTTGGGGTCCTATGCCACCCTCCTGTGGGTCTTCTTTGAGGAGGTTCCCAACATCCTCCTTGGTCTCCACTGTGAGTGCCTCCATAGGGGAACCACACTTTTCCAGAACAGCATAGAAATTGTGGAGAGGTACAACTGGGGGGATGCGCCTCTGTTCCACCACCCTTACCCTCCCTGAGCCTACTGTGGTCCAACCACTCCTCTTTCTTGGCAACCTCAGAGGCAATGGCAATGACCCTGGTGGTCCCTGGGTGGGAGAGGAGGTCCCACAAATCCTGGGCAACTCAGCCTGGAGATGAGCAACCTTCTCCCTCAGCCCAGAGAGGTGCCTGCAGATGGGACAACACTGCATCTTCCAAAATGTCCACAGCCACTGCACTGTACCACTCCCATCATGTCTTTTTTCTGGCCCCCTAACTGTTGTTTGGAATACTTACTCTTTCCTCTGTTTGTTTATTTTTTTTCTTTCTTTTTTTCTTCCCCTACTTACTTACTGCATCTGCACCCTTTTAGCTCCTGATCTTCCTGTTCTAAGACAAGAAATGTCTATACTTCTCAGTAGTCTCCTAACTCACATTTCTTTACAACTTTTTTTTCAACATAGTGTTTTTATGACCCCCCCTGAACATGACAGGTGTCATTTATAAAATACTGTTCAAAAAGTCATTTTGTACCACAAGTAAAAAAACATTTGGGGCAGGATTTTAAGAATGACACTTATCACATTCATGAGGTAGTGGAAAAAAAATGGCTATGTTGAAAATTTGGGTTCAAAATATTGAAAATTACTAACATTATTTGTGAATTTTGAAAAATGTCAATATGCACTCATAACTTGGTAATTTTAACATGTTTTTTTACCACATTTTAAATGTAGTCTTCTTATGTCCCCACCCCATGAACCTGGTAGATGAAATTTTTTTAAATCCCGCCCAGAAGGTGATGTCACGGACCAACTGCAAAATCACCTTTCAGCATGGATTTGAAAAAAGTAATTTCCCTTGTTCATGAGATGGGTTTCCAAAAAGACCTTGTTGAAAATTCAGTGAAAAAAAATATAAATTACAAAGTTATGAGAAAATTTCAAACACAATAAAAATACATTGACAACACTAACCTGGTTTCTTTCAGTTTTGCAGTCATGTATGAAGATGGAGGACATGTTGCTTCTTGAACAGTGACTCTATGACTTCTACTATGCCTCATTCATATCCAAATACTCAATTTGGTCCCTTCCTCTTACCTCTCATCACTCCTCTCCCTCATCCCCCCTGCCTCCTGATGCCTCCGCTCTAGGGATTCTCACACCTTTACCATTCCTCATCCCTGCTCCTCAGGTGGACAGTCAGCCTTTTCTTATCATATCCCATCACTTTGGAACCAACTATCCTCTTATCTCTCCTTCACTGATTCCCCTGGCTCCCTTAGGTATCAACTGAAATCCATTCCTCCCTCCCACTCTTGATTTCTCTCTACTTGACTGTTCCCCTTGCATTTGTCTTCTACTCAAGTGTAGAGGTGGCTGAAATGCCTTATTTTGCTGCTTCTACCTCAAATGTTCATTTTGCAATTACTCCTGTAATTAATTCTTGGTCTCTGATTGCTGTTTATTGTAGCTGTGAAATATGTCTCTGTCATGCATTTTGTGTCCCATATTTGCTTCCACTAGGTAGCACCTGGAAATGAGCCTTGGCTCTGTGTGCCTTTCACAGTCACCAGTTTTCAAATAAATAAAAAAAATATGATAATATACCTTCTGTAGGTAGGTGTGGGGGTGGGAGGAGGGGTGGTGAGTGCTGAGTGGGGGAAGTCTGGGTGGGGTTGGTGGGGGTTCGGACAGTGACGAAGGGCCATTTTCTTCTTTTTAGGATTTACACATTTAAACAAAAGATCTTTGAGGGACAGTTTCCATTTTGTCAGGCAGACTGACACTGGGTATTGGGCAACACAGTGTTGGTAGACTGTTCAGCATCACCAGAAGTAGGCACCCTGGTGTCACCAACTATTGTGGAGCAGGTCAAACTACAGGGGTAGGGGACCCTATTGTACAGTGGTACTGGAGAGGACATCCTGGTCCTCTTTTAATACTGGGGGGGTCCTAGATGGCACTGGACATAGGCACCATGGTGTCAGTATTACATAAATGTAGAATGTTGTCAGGATTGGGCACCCACTGGCTGTTTTTTTGTCAAAACATGGGTCAGAAGGGAGGCGCAATAGGGACAGCAACTGTTGCTGAACTGGCTTGGATGGGAGGTTTATTCTTCTGCCAGGCAGGTGGACATGCAGCTGGTGGATGGGTGAGTTGCTGCTGCTGAGCTGGCTGGGGTTGTAGTTTACTGTGGTGGCAAGCAGGCGAATGGCTGCTGTGGAGCTTGGACGAGGGCAAGATGAGAAGCAGGCTGAACATGATGGCACTCAGCTGCCTACTGGACAGTGTATTGTAGATAAAAGGATACAGCTGCACTCCGATAGGTGTGGCTGCCTGCTTTGAACTACACAAAGTTCCTCCCATTAGCCAGGTTGACTACCAACAATATCAGCCTGCTCATCATTGGATTGTCAGTGTCAAGACTTTGCAGCCTGATTTGCATTAGATGCGACAATGACACACTTCTGAAGCCCCTACTCTCCCACCTAGCCAAAACATGTTCACTTTGTGCATGCATGCATAAGCAAGCATAAAAAGCAGAAGCAAATAGACCCCCATCAGGTTCTGTCAGATGTGTTTTCCATTAAGCTGACCTTTGATAAAACTTAATGTGAAATACATCAGCCAGGAACTGATAGGGGCTCTTTTACTATACTTTTTGACACTTTGTTCCTGCCCTTTATTATTGCAGTACTTGAATAAATTTTGCACTGTTTGCTAACTGAATCAGTGCCTTGTGGGGGCATAGCTAGCTGCAGTCAAGATGGAACCCTAATTCTGCAGTGGATCTCAGATCCAGAAGAGTCTTTAGTCATGCACTGGTCCATCTGCAAAACAAGGTATCTCTGACTCCCAAGGTACACTGAAACCTGTGGTACTGGTTGCTATTTTTATTTTATCACTAATTGGTTGGGCAATGGCGAAATTCAATCCAGACAGTACTGTGCTTTCACCAGCCATGATGCCATGGCTCCACTCCTCTGTGATTATAGCCCTCAACCCTTCTTGCTATGGCTATGGTGGCAGCAACCTCTGTAATGATTGGTCAGTAGTATGTGATATATGTATTTTTTATGAATTTTGTATTATGTTGTGTGTATTATGTCCACAATGTTCATGTTTTATCTTTGTAGTGTAACTTAAGGTAACTAGATTACAGGACTGTCTTGTGAACAGAGTTGTAAAATCCTAATGACATGTTTCCTGTACAAAAATAAAGTTTCTACGTTTCCTGTACAAAAATAAAGTTTCTATCTATCTATCTATCTATCTATCTATCTATCTATCTGTCTGTCTGTCTGTCTGTCTGTCTGTCTGTCTGTCTGTCTGTCTGTCTATCTACCTACCTACCTATCTATCTATCTACCTATTGATGCAAAGAATTTGGGGGTTGTCTGTAGGGCTATGGAAGTGAAAGTCAGTGGGACCTACTCTTCGATGTGGCTAAAGATGAAGAAATGCAGGGCCATCTGGACTCTGCTATGTTGCAAAGAATTTTGACTGATACTGCTGATATTAAGAAAGTGGCAGCTCAAACCAACAATGACTTTCTCAGCCTCAGAACTCAAGTGGAAAGCATGGAATCCTGCCTTACCAAACTGGAAGGAAGAGAAACTGATGTCTATGCCTGCCTGAGTGAGCAGGGCATGTTGATCTGCTATTTCCCTGCCAAGGTAGATGATATGGAGAATCATTCTTGGCTGAATAACCTATGACTGGTAAGTCTGTCCGAAGGGGCAGAAGGTTTGCACATGATTTAGTTTTGGCAACAACCAATCCTTCCATCCTGAATGCCCTGTGCTGCCCTCCCATCAAAGTAGAGCAGGCACATACAGCATTAGCCCCCACCCTAAGCTTGTAGACTGACTGTGGCCAGTGCTTCTCAAGCTCCTAAGACATCCAGTAAAAAGAAAATATCCCAAGGCTGGCACTGGAGCAGGGATCACTCCACTGGGAAGGGCACTTGCTTTCCATTTTCCAAGATTTTGCCAATGAGCTTTTTTACTGATGAAGGGCCTACACACTAAAACCAAGTGGCAGCTCATGCATTTGGGGTAAAGGCATCACTATGATACCCAGCTCTACTCTGTATGGTCCTGAACAATGTACAGTATCAGTTTGTTTTCCCAGAGGCAGTGGAAGAATTCATGCAAAAACATAAGTTGAGCTCTGAATTCTCTGCCTCCCCCCTTTTGACCAGCATCCTCACCAACAAACCCTCATGGACACTGCATATCATGTGCACTCTGATACTCCAGGGAGTCCCCAGAAGATGGCAATGGGGTCTGGGTCCAGCAGAAGAGAGGTTGGGGTAGAAAATGCTATTAGGCAGAAGTGTGTTGGAAGGTGGATACACCTCCTAACCAATCCAGAAGTCACAACAGGGATCTCCCTCCTCTGCCTCCTCCTGCAGCCCCTTGGAGACACCGGATATGCCAACCAAGGATTGTTATCCTTCTCTGATTTCACCTCCTGCCTAGGATCCAGCACCTGCTGCCTCATCATCTTCTGAAATGGATCCCATGAGTACAGCCTCCACCTGGCTTCAGTCAAACTCAGCCACAGCCACCTCCACTGTTATCTTGGGCTGAACAGACAGGAACACCTCTGATTCCTCCACCTGCCTAACCCCTTTTGTCTACACACCAACAGGCATGTCCAAAACTTCAAAGTTCTTTACAGAAACACCCTGGGTGAAGCAGCAACACTGTGAGTACTGTGTGTGCTTGTTTTATCTGTAGGAACTCAAAATGACTGTGACTGTGCTCACTAGTTCGTGTGCTAACTCCCTCAAGCACTCACCGGTCCCAAGAAACCTCTGATCTGGGGCTGTCTTTTGAGCCCTTCATCATCTTAGGCTCAGGCCACAGAGACTGTGGCTCTGCATTTTGTTGAATGCCCAATGAACTGGCTTAGGGGAGATCTCTACAAGCTACAGAGCTCCCCTTCTCTCCTGCATGAACTTTGCACTCACTTGGCCTGCATAACAAATTGCTTAATTCCTTAAGGGCTTCTGCAAAGAACTGGACAGGAAGCCAACCACTGGGATTTCTGGCCATTATATCCTTTGTACTTAATTATATGCTTCTTAGCATACTGTCTAAAGAACCTGTTAGGCCCACTGGACATTCAGTTCTCATGCATTGTTCAACTGGTATACTACTTCTCTGTCATACTGATTTGCTATTGGTATGATAATCCCAGTTTTGAGATATTAAGAATTTTACTGATGTCAAATGCTGTGAATGGCCTCCAGCCATGCCTGATGTGGTGGGCAATAGTGTGTTTAGGTTAGGCCTCCTTAAGACCTCTTTCCCACAGAATGCCAATAGGGGGGTTATTTTCTCCTCCCCCCACCTCAGTGTGTCTGATAATCCACACCTCTCCAAATCCCTGTTAACTGGAAGGTATTTGATGTCAGGGTTTTACTTCTGTATCCAGATGATCTCTTAGACCCTGGTCCTTTATGGACTGCCTGATGTTCACTCATAAGTGGTGCACTGCCCTTTATCTGTGACAGCCTATTGGCTATGGCCCATCTAAACTGCTGCAGCCTGCTAAGTCCCTCCCTCTCGGCTGGGGTACCCTTTTTAAGAGCATGAGGGCAATGCGAAGTGGACCTTTAGCATTGCTCTGAAAAGCATGATGAGACATTGCAACCACAAGCTCCACTGCCTGGGCCTATATGTCTAATCTAGCCTGTGGATAAGGACAGTTGCCCAACTTGAGGGTCATCAGGACCCCCACCCCACTAAACAAAGTAATGCAACTAATACAGAACTTCATGGGTTATAAAAATATATGCTTCTACCTCCTGGAAGTGACATGCCTCTCCTCTACCCTCCCTCCCTCCTTCCTTACCCCAGAGACATTCTTGTGTTAGGCAGTTATACCCCTCCAGCACAGCACCAATTTTACTACTAAAAGTTTGTTCCTTATTTACAATGTTAAATGTTTTTCTGATATTTATAGTTCTTCCCAAGCATTTCCAGTTTTAACTGTTTAGCTCTCAAACTTGCTTGGTGCGATTAGTATCACTCCCCCTTCTTACTGTGGCTTGAGTCCTGACAGTCTCCATCTGTCAACTCCTAGGCCTGGCTGGGGGTAGACAGTGGTGCCTTTTTTCCTACAGTTATACAAAACTTCTTACTCTTAGTATTATGAAGCACATTAGAATTTTCAAAAACATTTTCCTTCTTTAAGTTTTGGTTCTTGCTACACTTTACTCAAGCTTGACATGCACAACCGATGGGCATTTTGTTCTGGTATCAGAGGTGTTGAGGGGCCTCACTGTATGTCTGCTATGGCCTGGACATATGGTGTTTCCCATCAATTTAAGACTTCATATTTATACTCCTTTCAGTGATCTCCATGACCTGTATGTCCTGCAATGTCAGGGGGTCTGAACTCTCCCATAGAATGTAAAAAGGTCCTCTCCAGATTAAAATCACTGGGTGTGAAATTAGCCTTACTGCAAGAAACGAAACTGACCTCAGCCAAGGCCACCAAATTAAAACTGGAGTAGGTAGGTGTGGAAATCCATAGCTGTGCTTCCTCTTCAAAGGCAGAGTCTCGATCTTAGTGCACAAACATCTGCAATGGAAAGTGGACAGGATCTGCTGTTACCCTGCAGGAAGGTCAGTGGTCAATCAGTTCACCCCCTCATAAGGCCCTACTCTTATTACTAATATGTATGCCTCTAATCATGACTGCCTGTGCTTTCATGTGTCCCTCTGTCAAGCCATCTCAGGCTGAGCAAATGCCACAATACCACTGTTGGTGAGAGAGAACGTTAGTGTTATCTTGGACCCCCACAGGGATTGCAATGTAGGCAAACCTGAGCCCCATGATAAGGCTCTAGTGGAATTAATGATATGCCTACCCTTCTGTCCCTTTCAGACATATGATGACAACATCACCCACGGGAGAGGGACCACTACTCCTGGTTCTTCTCCATACATAAAACCACCAGCCATATCGATTACTGGTTGACCACCCCACCAACATCCAATGGCTGCTTCCTCTAGGACTGCACAACTGTATATGTTTGACATTCAGCACAAACAGTCGAGCACCAACCTTTTAAAGATTCAAGGGCACAGATCTCAAATTTAAAGCATAATTTTATTTAAGGCATAAAAGCACAAGTCGCTTGATGCATTTCGGATGAAACATCATCCTTTCTCAAAGGCTAAAATAAATAAAGTGCATGGTAGTTAAATAATTACTTTAAATGACATCACTCTGATGTCACTGAAACCAGACATTTGATTGGTTACAACAAACGAGACCTAAAATTAAGATCCCCTAAACCCCACCCCCACCAATACATACACCTTAATGTGACACTGTGGACCATAAGGTGCTTTTGGAGACCCTGCAGTTCCTTTGCGGACTGTCGGGTACAGTCCTTGAATGGTTTCAGTCTTTCCTCATAGGCAGGTCTCAGAGGGTGGTCACTGGATTTTTATTCCTCTGACCACCACCCCCTGTCCTGAGGGTACAGCAAGATTCCATACTGGTGCCCATGTTGTTCATAGTGTATATGCTGTCATTAGGAGATGTCATCAGGCGATATGGCTTGAATTTTCACTGTTATGCAGATGATACTCAGCTGTATGTGTCCTTTGTGCCCAGAAAAAGATGATGCGGTCCCTGTGCTAAACAGCTGCCTCTCTGAGATCAAAGACTGGATGAGCTCTAGTTGGTTGAGATTAAATCTGGATAAGACTGAGGTGTTGGTGGTGGATCCAGGCCGCCCAGGAATGGGTTCTAGAGCTGGGCTTATGTCGGGCCAATGGCTTGATGGTGTCCAGCTCATTACCTCATATTGAGTGTGTAACCTGGGCTTTATTTTTGATGATGGCTTGGCCCTGAAGTTTCAGGTGTCAGCAGTGATCATTTTACCATCTGAGGAACATTGCTCTGGTGAAACACTTGATTCCTCCGGGCGATCTTCCAACATTAATCCATGCTTTCATTACCACCCGTCTTGACTACTGCAATGCCCTCTACCTAGGGCTGTCTGGGATTGATATCTGCTGTTTGCAGCTAGTGCAGAATGCTGTGGCCAGGCTATTGACTGGTACCTCCAGGACCAGTCATTTTACACCTTTTCTCTGCGGACTGCATTGGCTGCCAGTTCAGTAGCAGATCACCTATAAGGTAGGCTTGCTTACCTTTAAAGCCCCACATGAACTTGAAACCGACTACCTGAAAGATCTCCTGACTCCCAACTCTTCCAATCGCCCTCTCCGATCTGCCGATGAGAGATTGCTAGAGATTCCCAGGGTTCGTTTTAAGTCATCTGGAGCTCGTGCCTTTTCATTTGCTGCACCAACCCTGTGGAATTCTCTACCTCATCAGTTAAGAGAATGTCTGACCGTCAGCAGCTTTAAATCGATGCTGAAAATATATTTATTCTCCTTGGCGTTCTCTAACTGTTTATTTTATTGAGTGATTTTAAAATTTTATTATATTACTGTTTTATTGTAACTGATATTGTGTACAGCGCCTTGATTATGAAAGGTGCTATATAAATAAAATGTGCTTGCTTTTGCTTGCTTGCTTGCTTAATATAAATTATCTGCACATATTCAAGTCCACCAGTGCTTAAAACTTATAATGTGGTGTATATACAAATATTAATAATAAGCTCAGATAACATAAGAACCTGGGGGGAAGGGGAAGATAGGACAAACAAAATAGCAATATGTAATGAAGGCAAGACAAACTGCTATAACTATTAGAACCCACGGGGAAGAAAACTAGGGGGACCAGGGAAAAATATCAATCTATAGATGTGACACTGTTATATATATTCAAAATCAATAAAGAAAATTCATCCCTCGTATTCATATACCTATCTGGAAAGAGCACAATTACAAATGATCTTGTAACACTAAATCAAGACACAGATTATGGCCTTTATAGAGTTCAGCTATCTCAATATCTGATTCTTTTCTCATTTTTAAAATAATCTGGGAGCACTGCAGCACTATTGATTACTGGCTGACCACCCCACCAACATCCCATGGCTGCTTCCTCTAGGACTGCACAACTGTGTATGTCTGACCTTGCTCCAGTAGAGGTCACACTGCTATGGGGACCCCCACACACAAAAATCACCCTCCTTGAAACTCAACCCACACCTCTTACAGGATGACCACTTTAAAGAAGCTGCACTCTGTTTTCAACTTAATGACACTGGAGACACCAGTAAATCGGTGCTGTGGGAGGCCTTTAAAGCCACTCTATGGGGCTGCATAATGGTTTAGGCCTTGAACAGCCAAAATAAACAGAAGGTTGAACAGAAGATTCTCAAAGCTGATGTGGCAGCAGAAGAAAACTTTATAAGGGAGCCTTGAGGTCTTACATGGACCCTGCCTTACTCAGGGACATCCAATCTCTTCAGATGCAAGTTAATGTCCTGGCCACAAGTAAGGCTGAACTGGCAATCACCAGAATAAAGCATAAGTTCTGGGAGGGAGTTGATAAAGCCAGGAAATTACTCTCCTACAGATTGCAAAAGCAGCAGGCAAAGCACTATATCAGAGAATTAAAGGATGACATTGGGACCATGGACTCCGACCCACAGAAGGTAAACACCACAATGTGTTCCTTCTGTGAAGTTATATACATCAAATGGCCCCATAGACCTGGACAAATTCAACAACTTTATTGGAGCTTTAAACTTACCCACCTTGAGTGAAGTCCAGCGATACTCCCTGAAGGCTCCTCTGATGGTTTCTTTTTCCTTTCCCATATAGGTTTTTCTGGCTCCCTGAGCCCAGCAGGTGGCTCCAGTCTCTCCCTCAGAGGGACTCTGGCTGCACTGTTCCCCAACCTGTCACCCCCCCTAAATCCCCTGTGGGCTCCCCCCATGGCAGGGCCAAGGTGAAGGGGTGCCTACTTTACCCCCACCCCAGGAGTGAAATCCAGACATTGGGATGCCGGCCAGGGAACTGGTGGGGCCATCGTGGAGCCTGCTGGCTCCTTTTTCCTTATTCTCCTGTCCCCCTCTCTGCCAATTCAAGGACGCTGGTATGTGCTTCCCAACCCATACTGCCCTCTGGCCACCATCAGAGGGCAGTTAGTGAGGAGGACAACAGATCTCTCTCCCCCCTCCCCGAGAGAAGAGAATAGTCCTCTGGTTGCTCGAGCTTCTCTCACCCCTGCCGACCCCCAGCATCCCGGGATTGTTCTTGAACCTGGGTCACTGTCATGGCACGAGGTGCAGTGACCAGCGCCTGAACCTTCAGTGCCACAGGGTTGGCTTTCCTCTGATGGTTTCTGAGGTACATACAGAAATTACGCTTGGTTCCCTACAAAGCTCCAGGGGGGATGACAGTATACCCATAGATCTATACATACTGATCCTGGACATTGTTGCCCCCAGCTATGGGATGTCTTTCTCAAAGCCCACCAAATCACCTGCTTTCCTCCCCCAGTGAGGGAAGCAACAATAATGGTGTTAGATAAATAGGGGAAGGATACCTCATACCTGGCAAGCTTCAGACTGATATCCTCATCAACACAGATGTTAAGGCCCTGTCAAACGTTCTGGATTCCTGTTCTGAAATGCAGCTTCTCTTCCTGATCCACATCTCACAGACTGGTTTTGTGAAGGACTGTCTGAGCTTAAACAACTGTAGGACTTTCTTTTTGCTAATGGTGCCAGACATGGTGTCGTCCGCTCCGGCAACAGCAGTAACTATCGATTTTGAAAAGTCTTTTGACTAGATGTAGTGGGGGTACCTCTCAGGTCCCGGAGAAACTTGGTTTTGGTCAAGAGTTTGGGGGCAGGATCAGGTCCTAGTACACTTCCCACTTAGCAAAGCTTCTGACTAACTCTAGTCTTTCTCCCCAATCCCCTAAACAAAGGCACCCACCAAGTCTGCTTTCTTTCCAAATTCTTATTAATTCTAGCCCTCAGTCCCCTGGCACAGGCAATTTGCCAGCACTACTCATCGGATGGCATAGTAATGGGGAAACAGGAATCACGTACCCTACTATATGCAGATGACTGTTTAGTATTTCTTAGAGATGCCCCCTGCAGCAGCCTTGCTTTGATCTCTCTTCCTTGTGGCTTTTAGGATATTGCAGGGCTGAAAAACCTGAATGAGACAGAAACTCTACCACTCCATCCAACTACCCCAAAACCCTCTCTACCCAGCATGGGCTGAAATGGAGACTGCATGGTATTAAATACTTGGGTATTTGGGTACACCTGAACCCTTCTGAAATGGTAGTACAATTTTTTTTTCAATTCTTTGATAACCGGTAAGTCCAATCAGGCACAAGTGCCTCTTTTCAGGGGCAACCTGGGGGCAGTGGAGAGGTTAAGTGACTTGCTGTGAGTTGCACAGGATGCAAGTGGAGGTTGTGGTAATCAAACCCGGGTCTGCTGGATGTACCAAACTTATTCATTGTTTATTACTCTAACCTCTAGGCTATACTGCCAGATTATCCCCCCCTTGCAAAAACTTAAGGAGAAATGTGATAGATGAACATTGCTCCATCTTTCTCTGGTAGAGAAATTCTCAGCAATAAAATGATTATGGCTCCCAAACTGTTGCACTACCTGGCACACTTGGCAGTGGATATCCCAACCCCATGGTTTGTTAAAATGGACAAGCTAATAAGTAATTTTCTCTGGGTGGGCAAGGCTCCTAGGTACAGCAAGACTAAGCTCAGGGTCCACTGGCAGAAAGGTGGATGGTCACAAACTTGGTTTTATGCCTATTACATGGCCCTTAGATGTGAACAAATTTTGCTCTGGCTACAACCTCTCCTGAATGCACCCCCCCTAGTGGCTAAGTATAGAGTCTGAGCTCCCTGTCTGGATGCCCCCTCTTCACTCTTGTACTCCCACACAGAGAAAACCCCTCCAAAGGAGCCCTATCCTCTACCCCTCCATCAAAGCTTGGAGAAAGATGAAGCATTGGCAGCACGCCCCCTTGTCCCTGCTCCTCCTTATCCCCTTATGAAAGAACCCCCTGATTGAAGTAAGCAGTCACACCATCAAATGTAAGGGGTGGACAGATGAAGGCATTACTTGGGTGCAAGACTTATTCCAGCCACTCTGCACTCACTTGGCTACATTTGCTAACCTAAAAAGTCCTTATAATCTACCCAAGCATGATTTCTGGAAGTTTCTGTAAATTTGTAGTGCCATAGATTTATAAAAACATAGAAACATAAAATCTGACGGCATATAAGGGCTGCTTGGCCCACGCAGTCTGCCCATTTTCCCTATCTACATACTCACCCCAGACCCTACTTAATCTTCCAATTTTTCTCCCTCGCCTTTTCCTTTCCACTAAGATTCCCTTGTGCCTCTCCCATACATTCTTCAACCCCACCAACTCGACTGAAAAACTGTTACAGGCTTCCACCACTGTCTCTGTGAAGAATTATTTCTCCACACCTCTTCTGAATCTACCCCTTCCAGCTTCATAGCATGTCCCCTAGTTTTTGAGCACCTTTTTTCTGAAATATACTTCCTCCTGTACCTTTTTTACCCCCATGAGGTATTTAAAGATCTCTATCATATCCCTTCTCTCCTCCTCTCTTCCAGGTTGAACATATTGAGGTTCATTAGTCTCTACTTCTAAGGCTAATGATGCAGACCCTGAACCCTTTTAGCCACTCTTCGCTGGACCACTTCCACTCTGTCTATGTCCTTCCAGAGATGAAGTATCAGAACTAGACACAGTACTCAAGATGGGGTCTTACCAGCAATCTATGCAAGGGCAACACCACCTCCCTCTTCCTGCTGTTGATATCCCTTCCTATGTACCCCAGCATCCCACTAGCTCTCCCTACGGCCATGTCACACTGCTTTCCTACATTTATATCATGACATATGATTACCTCTTTGTCTCTTTCATGCTTGGTTGTTGCTAGTACCACTCCAACCATTTAGTACTCTACCCCCCGGGTCTCTGTGCCCCATGTGCATTATTTTGCATTTTTCACATTGAAATCCAGCTGCCATACCCTTGACCACACCTGTAGTTTTCTCAGGTCTCTGCTCATCCTTTCTACCCCCTGAAGTGTCCTCTCTATAACAGATCTTTGTGTCATCTGCAAAGAAGCAGACCTTGCCTTCCAGCTCCTCTGCAATGTTGCTTATAAAGACATTGAAGAGGACCAGATCCAGCACCAATCCCTGTCATACCCTGCTGGTCACCCTCCCTTCCTCAGAGCAAATTCCATTTACCACCACCCTCTGTCACCTAACCCTTAACCTATTTCTTACCCAGTTAACCATCTTTTCACCCACTCCTAAGTTATCCAGCTTGCTTACTCTTATGTGGAAAGGTGTCAAAAGCCTTTCCGAAATCTAGAGAGGGCACATCCACTGCTCCACTCTGATCTCATTCGTTGGCCACTCAGTCAAAGAAATCGATCAGATTTTTTACATGACCTCACCCTGTGAAGTCAAGCTGCCTTTGTCTTGCAAGCTGTTAGATTCAAGATATTCCACAATCCTTTCATTCAGCAGTGTGTTCATTAACTTTCAAACCACTAATGTTAGGCTAACTTATCTAAAATTTCCAGGCTCTTCACTACTTCCACTTTTGTGAAGTAGGACTACATCTGCCCTCCTCTAGTTCTCTGGAACCACTTCAGTTTCCAGTCATCTGTTAAATAGACTGTCAGAGGTGTAGCCAGTACCTCCCTGAGCTTCCTTAATACCCTTGGATATTCCCCATCTGGTCCCATTGTTCTCTCCACTTTCAGATTTTTGAGTGGTTTCAGGACTCTCTCTTCTGAAAAAGGACTAGTGTCCACATCTCCCCCTTCAAAGTTTCTCTTTACTTTTTTGTGGTCCCTCCCCTTCCCCTTCCTCTGTGAGCACAGAGCAGAAGTATTTATTCAAGATGTCTGCTTTTTCCTGGTCTCCCTCTGTACAGTCCTCCTTTCTCTTTTTAACCTTACAATCCCTCCTTTTGTCTTCTTCTTTTTGCTTAAATATGCAGAAAATGTCCTTGTTCCCTTTTGAAACTGCCTGGGCTATTTATTCTCTTTTCAGTTTATGCCTTTGTGCTCCTCATTGCTTTCCCTGCCTCCCTCTGTTTCCCTTGATATGGCTCCTTATCCTCGTCCCTCTGCATCTCTTTGTACCTTCTGAATGCTTTTATCCTTTACCTTTTCTGCCATGTCCTTTGAGAACCATAACTCTCTTTTTCCTATTGTTTTTTGCTCACTTGCTTGATGCAGAGGTTTTTTCCTTTCACTATGCTCTCCTTTAGCTTGGCCCACTGTTTCTCCATCACACCTAGGTCATCCCCCTCAACCCCCCACTAGGCCTTCCCTGCTGCATTCACCCAACTTTATAAAATCTTCCTTTCTGAAATTCAGGACTCTCGCCCACATGTGGTTCGATTCCACAGCTGTCCTTATACTGAATCACACTGCATGGGGATCACTGGTCCACAGGTGGCCTCTGACTCTAATGTCTGTAACACTCTTGCCTGTTAGTGAGAACCAGATCCAGTATTACCCCATCACGAGTGATCTTCCTGACTAGTTGCCTGAGGAATGCCCCTGCAGGTCATCCAAGATGTCCCTGCTTCTAGCTGAAGCCACAACCAGGAGGCTCCAATCTACATCAGTAGATTGAAGACTCCCACCAGTAGCACCCCCCCATTTCTGCCATTTTGCCAGTGACCTCCAGCATTACCTAATCTATGTCCTTCCCTACACTGGAGGTCTGTAGATCACTTGGGTGTGAATAGTGGGTCCCTTCCCTGTCTCCAGGGTGACCTACAGTACTTTGCCCCATCCAAATTCCCTGTATCTCTGTTTCTTTTATATTTCCCTTCACATAAAACACCACACCACCTTTCCTTCCAACTCTGTCATTCCTGAACAGAGGATAGCCTGGTATGACCATGTCCCAGTCATGGCTTTCAGTGCACCATGACTCAGTAATAGTCTCTATATCCAGTTCAGCCTCTGCTATTATGGCCTCCAAGTCTGGGATCTTATTTCCTAGACTTCTAGCATTCACACGCATGGCCGCCCAGATTTTGTTAGTACTCTAATTGTTACCTGCCTTTTTCCTTTTTACCCCTTCCCCACTTTTTTTTACTGTTTCTATTTCCATTTTTCTCTGTTACCATCATCTCGTTTCCTTTATTTATTTATACCCTCAGGGGTTCCTCTCCCTTCGGAGTCTGCATGCTCTCTACATCAGCCATGTGGGGAAACAGTTTCTGCCTCTCCAATTCCTTCCACTACCACCCTCGACAAATTTAAATTTTCATCAAAGTAACATTTAAACTGTCCACTAAGGACTGTGGTTCCCCTCCTGGATGGATTCAGGATGTCACCCTTATATAGGCCCTCATCCTCCCAGGCTTGTCCCCTGTCTCTAATATAACTGCACCACTCCTTCAGCCATGAGTTGAAGATCCTGGTGCAGATAACCCTCTCTCATCCCATTGTAGATAGGAAGCACCTCAGTAAAGCTAATGAGCTTGCCACCTGTTTAAGACTTCTCACCAGTTCCTTAAACTCCCCCTGCAACACCCCAGCCCTTTCCCCTGCCAGGTCATTTGTTCCCAGGTGAACAATGACATCCAGCTCCCCCTTCCTTCCTGCTGCCCTTGCAATCCCTAGGATACATTTCCCATCCCTCCAGGCCATGGCACCACATAGGTGTCTCACCTCCCTCTCCATCCTCTTCCTATTCCCAAATCTATCCCCCTGACAATAGAGTCCCCCTTGAGAAGTTGCTTCCTCCTCCTCTGGGGTTCACTGCCACCTTCACTGTGGACTTATAGAAACATAGAAACATAGACTTTGATGGCAGATAAGGACCACTTGGCCCACCCAGTCTCCCATTTCCCTACCTATTGGATAAGCTGCAGGTTCTAGTTAACCAACAGCCTACTTCCTGCAACCCCCCACTATAATTGCCTTATTTCTGTCCCATGCATGTTTGAATTCCCCCACTGTTTTGGACTCCACAACCTCCCCAGGAAGGCAGTTCCATGCGTCCACCACTTTCTCCGTGAAAAAGAATTTCCTCACATTACCCCTGAGTCGTCCCCCCTCTATCTTTAAATTGTGCCCTCTTGTTCTTGCACATCTCTTTTTCTGAAAGATGCTACCCTCCTGAACCTTTTGATTCCCTTGAGGTACTTGAAAGTTTCTATCATGTCCCCCCATCCCTCCTTTCATCTAAGGTATATATATTAAGCTCTCTCAGTCTCTCTTCATATTGTTTCTGATGCAGACCCTGCACCATTTTAGTTGCCCTCCTCTGGACTGCTTCCATCCTGTCTATGTCCTTGCATAGACAGGGTCTCCAAAACTGCATGCAGTAATCCAGATGGGGTCTCACCAACTGTCTGTACAGAGGGATAACCACTTCCCTTTTTCTACTTGTGACGCCCCTCCCTATGCATCCCAGTATCCCCCCAACTCTTCTTACTGACTTTTCTCATTGCTTACCCACCTTTAGGTCATCTGATATGATTACCCCCAGGTCCCTTTCCATTATTGTTGTTGCTAGTACCTCCCCTGCCATTGTGTACTCTTCTCCTGGGTTTTTGTTTCCCAGGTGCATTACTTTGCACTTCTTTGCATTGAATCTAAGTTGCCATACATCTAACCATTCCTCCAACTTTGCCAAGTCCCTTCTCATCCTTTCTACCCCTCCTTGTGTATCAACTCTGTTACAGATCTTTGTGTCATCTGCAAAGAGGCATACCTTTCCTTCCAGACTCTCTGCAATGCCACCTATAAAGATGTTAAAGAGGACTGGACCCAGTACTAAGCCCTGAGGTACTCCACTAGTAACTCCTCTTTCTTCGGAATGAGTTCCATTCACTATTACCTTCTGTGTCCTTTTGTGCAGCCAGTTTGCTACCCTTGCTACCACCCTGGGACCCACTACTAGGCTGGCTAACTTGATTATTAATCTTTTGTGTGGTACTGTGTCAAATGCCTTGTTAAAGTCTAGGTAGGCCATATCCATTATGGAGGGCCCCCACATCCTCCCTGTTCTTTGCCACAGGTATCTCATCCTGGCTGTCACACCCCACCAAAGTGGTGAAGGAATTTTATAGTGTACAGATTGAGGCATGTGCATACATCCCACCCCTCCCACCCTACCAGAGGCCACAACTCCCACCCTTCCCAGACCCACCACTGTCCAGCTGCTCCTCCTCCCCAGCATCCTGTAAGGTAAAGGTGTCAGATCTGGTGGCCCCTGGCAGGGGAGGGGAGAAGTGCCCTGAATCCTAGCTAACTCAGACTGGAGTCTAGTGACCTCCTTCCTGAACCAGAGAGGTGCATGCAGATGGGGCATCACCACAGTTTCCAGAAGGTCTTCCTGAAAACTGCCACCCACAGGCACTACACTGCACCAATTCCAGTATTTCCAGTCCCTACTGTCCCTGTGTTACTTGGCAATCTCTTCCCTTTATGTTTACTGTACGCCTTTGTACAACTTCCAATATAGGGTTTTGCTCTTTTTTCTGTTTTCAGCTTATCCCTTTTCTTTCAACCTTCCCTTCTGTACCCTGAACAAATCCTTTTATCCCAAAATTCCTATTACTATTCCTCTGATCCTGATTCACTGCTGTATGTATCACAGTGGATTATGGGGCAGATATAGCTTGCTTATTGAAAACATACTGGAGCCAACCAACAAGGCCTGGCAGACATGGGAAAGGGCGCTGTGCATCCCTATCCCAGAGAGTGTTTTGTCTGGTCTGTGGCAGTTGACACACTTAGCCTGTCTGAACGACAAAAGTTTACTTATTCAAAATAACCTGGGGACTGGAGGAGGGCAGAGGTGATCCCTCTGCACAAGACTAGAAGTAGGGAAGAGGTAGGCAATTACAGACCTGTAAGCCTGACCTCAGTGGTGGGGAAGCTAATGGAGCCCCTGCTTAAGGAGAGAGTAGTGAAGTTCCTGGAGTCAAGTGGTGCAAAAGACCCAAGACAGCATGGATTCACTCATGATAGGTCCTGTCAGATTAATCTTATTGATTTTTTTGACTGGGCGACCAGGGTGGTGCACCAGGAAGGGGAGGTGGATGTGGCCTACCTGGATTTCAGTAAGGCCTTCAACTCTGTTCCTCATAGAAGGTTACTTAACATATTGGGGAATCTGGGAGTGGGCTCTGAAGTGGTAAAATGGGTTGGTAACTGGCTTAAAGGCAGGACCCAGAGAGTGGTAGTAAATGGCATAAATTCAGAAGAGGGGGAGGTGACCAGCGGGATTGCACAGGGATCGGTGCTGTGTCCAGTTCTATTCAGTGTCTTCATAAGTGACATTACAGAGGGACTGGTGGGGAAAGTATGCCTGTTCGCAGATGACACCAAGATCTGTAACAGAGTCAACACACAGGAGGGGCTAGATAAAAAGAGAAATGACCTAAGACTTCTTGAGGAATGGTCAAGGGTTTGGCAGTTGGGTTTCAATGCTAAGAAGTGCAAGATAATGCATCTGGGACACAGAAACCCAAGAGAGGAATACAGGATGGGTGGGCAGGTTCTAGCCACCACAAGTCAGGAGAGAGATCTGGGGGTTATCATATCCAATGACCTGAAGTCAGCCAAACAATGTGAAAAAGCAGTGGAGAAGGCAAACAGAATGCTGGGGTGTATAGGAAGGGGCATAACCAGTAGGAGGAGGATTGAAGTGGTGATGCCACAGTATAGATCACTGGTGAGGCCTCATTTGGAATACTGTGTTCAATACTGGAGACCGCATCTCAGGAAGGACATAGACAGAATGGAAGCAGTCCAGTGAAGAGCAACAAAAAATGATAGATGGTTTGCATCACAAGCCTTATGAGGAAAGACTCAAGTAACAAAACATCTATTCACTGAAAGAGAGGAGGGAGAGAGGGGATATGATAGAGACTTTCAAATACCTTAGAGGAATGAACAGGGTACAGGAGGGGAGCATATTTCAGAGAAGAAAGTGCACAAGAACAAGGGGGCATAAAATGAGGCTGGAGGGAGGGAGGCTTAGGGGGAATGCTAGGAAGTATTTTTTCACAGAGAGGGTGGTGGATCCATGGAACAGCCTACCAGTGGAGGTGGTGGAAGTGAAAACAGTACAAGGATTCAAAAGTGCATGGGATAAGCATAAAGGCACCCTGTTGTACAGCAGAGTGGAGGAAAGGCAGTCCAGATAAGAGTAGGGATTGCCAAACCAAGCAGGGAATTGGGCAGACTAAGTGAGCTGTATGGACCTTATCTGTTGACAGATGTTATGTTTCTATAAAGTGATGCTCTTCTGTTATCGTACTTTGGTCCAGTTAAAGAGACCTGAAATCATGTCCAATTACTGCTGCTGGAGATGTCGGGTTAAAGAGGTAGACTTAATGCATATATTGTGGTCTTATGCAAAAGTAACCCAGTTCTGGCATGACATTTAGAAGTGCTGCATGAGGGTATTGCAGCTTTCTTTCCCTTTACACCCTTTACTGTATCTCCTAGGCATCCTCCTGTGTATCTGGCATACAGCTTAGCTGGCTTCCGAAGGTGAATGTAGAAGCCAAAAGATTAATACTGCAAAGTTAGAGGACAAAAAACATTCCTTCCTTATGTCGCTGGCTGTCTGTAGTCTGCATACTAGCTAATCTGGCTAGAATGTCACATATTGCTGGTAAAACTATGGCAAACTACTGTGAGGTGTGTACCTCCTTTCAAAACCCATGCCATGTCCTCTCTGACCCAGTCTACGTACTGCAAAGGACAGATCTGTGTGACCAGCCTGCTTAGATTGTATACCTGATGTGTTCCTGCCCTACTCACTGACTTGGCTCTAGGCTAAACCACCCTTATCCAATGTTATTAGATGCCTTATATTGGGCCCCCCTCCCCCATGTCTGAGCTCATGAAAGCTCTTATAGGTTCTGCATGATCTCTTGTGCTTTTCAGTAGAAAGTGCTATTAATAGTTTTGCATTCTCTGATCTGATTGCATTTCACTGTTGCTATTGACTACTATGAGGTGTTGCATTGTTTTTAAAAATCCCTCATCTTGTGTGATTGTTGTAATTTCTGCTGCTCTGAAAGAAAAAGAAAAAAAATCAATTAAAAGAATTAATTGCAAACAAAAAAATGTTACTGTTAGTAGTTTGAAGCGGCTCTATGATGACGGTTCAACAAATATTTTGTCGACCGACATTACAGTGATGGATTTATGTCATAAATCTGTCCATGAACACTTCGTTTTCTTTGGGGGCTTTGCCCCCAACCCCCCTCGCAGGGGACTCTGCCACCGATACTAAATATAATCAACTCCGAGTCAGAGTTGGTCCGGGGTGGGGGTGCAAGACCCTGAGAAAGCAGTGCTGGGGACCCACGGTGACAGTACAGCAACCTGTCACTGTGTCACTGTACTGTTGTTTGTAGTAACAATGTCGCTGTGTGATCAGCATATGATTCGGAGCACCATCATAGTAAATGTCTGCAATTTCTTGCACTATTTGGATATGTTTGGGGATTTTATTTTTTCAAAACTTTAAACTCTGCACTTCTTAGAAACCTGTATCAGTCTTCCTACAAGCTAGGACCTGCACCCCACACAATGCGTAATTGAAGTTATTCCTATCTGAGACTTGAATTATTCTTTAATTCACCATGCTCAAGATTAGATCATGTCCCCAACCCCTTGCCTATGTTGTCTGTAGGTTATCAGCTAAGAATTTAATCTATTGGGCCTAGTATTTCCACCAGGTAGGCTGAGGTCCATGTGTGACCCCCTGAAATCCCACACTAGGATGGAGACACACTGCACAATTGAGTCTCTTGGGGAGGAAGGTATACATCACCTGGTGTTTATGACTCTTTACTGGCAGACCAATGCATGTCAATATGTTTAGCTATGAAAGCAACAGCTTGCACACCCTCTCAGCCATAGAAATTGGGCAGTTGTGGCAACCCAGATTATTTGACTGAGGGGTAGGAAGAGCAAAAGGTGGAAAATCAAGTAGAAACACATTGGATCCCTTAGTGGCCAATATAAAAAAATCAGCTTTGTTAAAACATATATCTTATTTCAAGAATTATCTACTGCATCGGACCAAAGCATGTACTATAGCTCTCAACATTTCTTAGTGGTTACTGACATTGCTGATGTATATTTAGCTACCAGAAAAGTACCCACAACCCTCAAATCTGCTTTGGCTACTCTCAGATGAGGAAAAAAAAAACAATAAGTTAGACTAATACTTTAATATGTTTCTATCCCATGTCTGGCAAAGGTTGTCCAATAATGGTGTCTACCCAGCTGACTGCTTGTTAAGCTGAAAATCACTTTATGGTCCTTTCAGTCTGTAGCCTTAGTAATAGCTTACATCCTCTGTTCATAATCTTGGTTACGTATTTAATCCTCATCTTTTATTCACTGCGTAAATCAAAATGACCTGTAAATTAATCTGCTCATCACCTTCAGAACACAGCAAGCCTTAAAGCAGCAGTGTTTGTTAGTCATAATTTCTTTTAGTAATAAAGTATTTCTGGCAAAAACATCAACGTGCAAATTATTCTTTTCATTTCCTTCATCCCTGAATTGAGATATATGATTCTGAAATTGTTAAACATTTTGGTAACTTATGAAGCTCACCATGAAAACAATTAAACATCCAGTTATGGTGCAATGCCATTTACCATCAGAAACATGCACTAGTACCCTCATACTACATTCACAGTATAAATCTAGTATGTACAGTCCAAAGACACCTGAATCATAAGAGATTTTTTGAATATTGTGAGTGGTGACCATCATTAATGACTTGAGTCATAACTTACACAAATAGTTATACAATGTTTTATAAAACATCTGAGAGAGTTTATATATTCTAATTATATATCTAAGGATGTCAGAAACACATTTTTTCTAAAACAAAGTAATGTATATGGTAAACAAATTTGCTAATTAACATAAAGTGCTGCTTTAAATTATTTGTGAACAATGTTGCAGGGAATTCTTAGTCTATGCCTATATAGTATATCATCAAAGACTGACTGCTACAGCTCTTTCTGGAGTAGTCTGCATAAACCAATGACTTATTGATTCTACATGGTAATGAATTCTGTGTCATTTCTTTATATGTACAGGACATAATATGACATTTGTCCAACCATACAAAGCTTTACTTATTTGGAGTGTTTTAGCAAAGTGCTGTTATATTGAGGGTGATCATGATGGGCTTTAATGAATTAGAAGCCAACATACTGTACACTGTCAGCCAGGATGCAACACTCAGTGAGAACCATGCCACACATTCCTACAAGACAAAATAGAGTAATTGCCTTTGGATTACACTGTGTTCCTGCAGCATTCTGCAGCATGTCCCTGGCAGAAACTGTGATAATAGCATTGTCTCCTCAATGACGCCACCGTTTATCAGCCTTGCAATACAGTGGAACCCATCAGGATGCAATACAGAGTTACAAATTACTGACTGGAAAAAGGATTAATTGCCATTGAAATTTCACAGTTTCCTGCAGTAACTCTGCAGAATTCTGCAGTATTCTGTGTTGCATTCCGGTGGGCTCCACTGTAAAGTATATCAGAATTAGCATTTATAAGAGAGTGTTTCACATGAAGGGACCAATGCATCTCCATTTCTCAAAGTCTTCCTCAGTTTCTACACTCCTCCAGTTATGGTTTCAAAGAATTGATGTTGACTTAGGGTCATACAAAGGGTCTGGTCCTTCCATTCCCTTCAGATTTACCTTTCTACTTATTTGGTTCCTTTGTTGCTAGCACCCTTGCCTTTCCACTAGTTTAGTATAGGTTCATTAGAGGATGGTTGCCAAAACACATATTTATGTATTTACTTTTATCCAGTTTATCATGGTGGAAATCATTATATAATAAAGTATTCACTTCAATCAATACCTATATTTACTTTATATCGATTTATTGTTTCTTCCCTCCATTGAAATATTGGAGGACATCTCCTCCAGCAGTGATATATTGTGCCAACTGTAACATAATCATGCCAACTCAGTGTAGAGTAGGGGCAATTCATCTTATTAAATCATTGTGGGGTAAAACATGCCTGACTAATTTTGTTTCGCTGGATATGACCTGTTTTTTACACAAACATAGTGTTTTAGTTATCTCTTTCCATATCCACTACCACTGAATATTTACCAAAAGGGTTTGGATACTGTCTATCCATTTATTTTCTAACCATTGTCTGGGGTCAGGAAACAGATTATTATAGTCAGGTACACAAGATATGTAAATATTAGTCAATGACTTGATTTTGTGTTTAATATTAATATTATTCTGGGCCTTGATTTCTACAGATCAACCAATGTTATTTGAAATATTGAGTTTTTAAAGCAGAAGCTTAAATTTGACCCTCATTGAAGTATACCAAACATGGTAGATATGAAGATTCAGTTGAAAAAATTTCTCTTATAATATGTGAAAATATTTTAGCCCCATGTAATAAAATCTATCCATCCAACAGTTTTCAAAATGTTTTATTTTATGCCTAATACACCCCTATTCTCTGAAAGATTTCACATTTTGGTGTTCCCACAAAACATTGCTGTGTATATATATATATATATATATATATATATATACAGTATATAACCATAGCATTGTATCTTGTAACTTGTATCTTTTTCTGTTTTTAAAATGTCCAACATGAGACAATTTCAGTAGAAAGAAAGTACAACACTTAAAGAAGATATGCTTCATATGGACAATTAAATAGAGAAATATAAACATAGAAACATAGACAGCAGATAAGGACTACTTGGCCCACCCAGTCTGCCCTACTTATTGGATAAGCTGCAGATTCTAGTTAACCAACAGCCTACTTCCTGCAACCCCCCCATGTCTGTCCCATGCATGTTTGAATTCCCCAACTGTTTTAGACTCCACAACCTCCCCATGAAGGTGGTTCCATGCATCCACCACTCTCTCAGTGAAAAAGAATTTCCTCACATTACCCCTGAGTCGTCCCCCTCTATCTTTAAATTGTGCCCCCTTGTTCTTGTGTATCTCTTTTTCTGAAAGATGCTACCCTCCGGGACTTTGTTGATTCTCTTTAGGTACTTGAAAGTTTCTATCATGTCCACCCCCATCCCTCCTTTCATCAAGGGTATACATATTAAGCTCCCTCAGTCTCTCTTCATATGGTTTCTGATGCAGACCCTGCACCATTTTAGTTGCCCTCCTCTGGACTGCTTCCATCCTGTCTATGGAATTGTAATACGTAGAGTATACTGTTTGAGAAATGATGAATGATAGACAAAAATAATATGAGTCAGAGATCTAGCAGACTGCTATGAAAAAAAACAAGGAACAATGGTCACAAAAAAAAATAATAATACTAATAGCACCAAGAGGTTGGCATTGACCTATTAATGTTGTAAGAAAGTTTATATAACTTAATAAAGAGCATGATTTTTTTAACTCTTGGGGCCGCATTTCACAGAGGAGTGCAGGGCTTGCATCAAGCCCTGTTCCACAACACTTTGATTCTGCTGCTATGCCAAACTGTTTTGCGGCAACTGCATTCAATTTTTCGCAACTCGGATGCGGTTGTGACAGTTTACCTAATTTACAGCAGCTTGCACCAAATCTCAGGTGCAAGAATTGCAAATAGGGTCCCTGGGACTCATGCAAGCTAGACTACAAAAATATATGCTTACTTGTGGGAATTGCCACAAATGGGTTGAAAATCCTGTTAGATAGCTGCAAGCCCAGTGCACCATATCTGTGCTGCACCCAGGGTTTGCAGCAGTCTAGCCCTTTTGAAAATCCAGCCCATGGTCTCCAACAGTGAGGAAGTCACACAGCTTTTTTCTAAAAAGATAACATATGATGCGGTGAAGGTTTGACATGAGATTGAGTGTGCTTTAGCACTGTTTTGGGTTGTGAGTTTGCTGTGGTGGTGCAACATATACATACATGAATGAATTACTTATTAAATATTGTTGTAAAATATTTTTGACTGAATAGAAACACAGAGGGCCTGAGGAAGTGGTCTGGCCATGAAACATTGCCCAAATATGGTGTGAAATTAAAAATAAAGATTAAAAGACTTTGCAATCCGTTACTGTTTGCCACTTTGGAATTGTAATTTTTAGATAACCCAAGATTTCAACATTTTGCCATCAGAAGAAGAAGAACAACAACAACCTGGACTCCCTTGAGAACCAATATTAAGATTCTGACAGCATGGGTGACCAATGGCATTGATGACCACACACTGTCTACTGAGGCTGCTCCTATAGGAGGGGTGCAGGAGACATCTCTTTGATGCTTGGGATGTAAACAAGAAAGCCACCATGTGGGTACATTAGACACCCACAACAATGAGCCTCTGATGCCCTGGGACCTTCCCCAGCTACAGACAAACCCAATAAAATGCTTCCTCCTGTAACCAGCTGAGGGTGCCCTTTGTAGTACATATAAATCAGAAACTTCTTGCTGTGGGTGAACTGGGGCATTTTGGAGGAGGATCCCAGGGGACTGTTAAGTGTCCCAGAAGGGCAGAGGGGTTTAAGTAAGGTAGATTGGTCTGATGCTTAGAACCCAGAGCATTGAGCCTTGAGACTAGGGTTGTGCAGAATACAAAATTCTGCTGTCAGAATTGCTGTGGAATGGCAAATCTGCTTCTGAAATGCTTTGCATAATTTCTTTTTTAAATTCCATGGAATTTTAAAAAAGCATTTCTGTGCAAACTGGGGAATAATTTTCTGTGGATCATGTAACCCATGAAAAAATTTTATGTGGATTGTGGAAAATGAATCTACAGTTTACGTGAACTACAGATTATTATGCCACAAAAAAGCATTTTGCGTGCAGAATGTCAGAATTCCACAAATAATAGAAATCACTGGAATTTTAAAAAAATTCCACAGAATTCCATTCCATCAGAAATGTAACATTCTTCATAGCCCTACTGGAGAGCCATGCTTTAATCATAAAAATGTAATTCATTTACTGTGTGATTTGAAGCAAGTCATTTAACCTCCTCATGATTACACTTGCCCTAATATCTTTCTTTTTTATTCTTCTTCTTTGTGGTCTTTCAGTTTTTCATCTCTTTATCCCTCCCACCTCTATCAGTCCTTACATGATCACACCAGGGATCACAACCAAGGTCCCATAGGACCTTCAGGTCAACATCGCTTGCCAGCCCAGGGTCCTGGTGTTGGTGTTTCTGCACCTTTTTACCAAACTGACTGCCCATCACATTAGTATGCAGATATGGGGCTAAGAACATTCAGCAGTGGCAGCTTCTCCACAGTGATCATGAGACACCAGAGGAAGCAGAACCATCTAGACCTGTGCTGAATTTTCATATTTCAGGAATTCTGCCTAATTCAACAAAATTCTATTAGAAGCGTCATTTCAAATTCCAAAAGTGAACTGTTTTACATAATCTCAGGAATAGTATTTTGCAGTTCATGTAAACTGCAAATTCCTTCTGCTCAAAGTGCAGAACAACTTTCAACAGATTATTTAATCCACAGAATATTATTCTGTGGTTTACATAGAAGTGCTTTTTGAAATCCCATTAAATCAAAACTGAAATTCCAAACAGGATTTTCTGTATGAATTCCGCTGATGGAACAGCATTCTACATAGTTCTAAAAGCATCATATGGGCATCTTCACTACCTCCTGTTTCTAATTCTTTCTTTCTTTCTTTCTTTCTTTCTTTTCTTCTTTCTTTCTTTCTTTCTTTCTTTTCCTTCCTTCCTTCCCTCCCTCCCTCTTTCTTTCTTTTCTCTTTCTTTCTTTCTTGTTGACCAGGAAGGAGGGCAAGGCAATTCTGTGTATTTTCATCCTTGCCCCAGTATTTCATATCTACCTCTGTGCTATTTTAATCTTTCTGTGCACCTAAAAATGCAGAATAATTTTTACCCCTCCTTCGTCTGGATTGTAAAATACTTTGGAAAACAATCTGTCTGACAGGCCCCATGCTAAACTGAAAGCTGGCACCATTGCTTTGTGTGTTACTGCTCACACAGACCCACTCCATAAAGGCTGTTGTTAGTTCATTTTGAAAGTTCCATATATGCTTTAAAATGCAGTTCACCAAAGGAAGATGAATGGTCTATTTTCACAGACACACCGTGACCAGTTGCCACCTTGCCATCTTCCTCAAGGGGGATGGAGATGCATATCATTTGACTTACTGTAAAAATACAGTATCACCACTAACTATAAATTAATTTAACCATGATCTAGTAAACCTTTAGCAAACTACATGAATAACCCATAACTGAACCTAAGTGGATAAAAGAACAATACCAACAGCTGTTTGGGATAATTATAAGTATACATGTAAGCATGTTAATTAGTTGTCCCACATAGTCTTGAGATGTCTTAAAACATATATTTGTTGTTGTTGGAGAGTTAATATATACAAAATCACCTCATCATTAAGTAAGCATAGTTCATTAAACTGCTGAAATGCCTATTTTTTATATTGATAATCACAACATTGATTATTTTTAGGATTTGTTTTGCAAGCAAACCTTACACTATGTTAATTCCTTACGAAGAGCTTATCCTATTGTGAAGTTCTTATTCATTTATATTATAACTGAAAGAGAGAATTCCCTCTAATTAATGTCACTGGAATCATTAGAACAATTAATTCCATTTAATTTTAAACATTTGCTCACTAGATACATAGTAACTTGATATATAAGGGAGGGAAAGGGGAAATTGTTAAACAAGGAAAGTCACACTAATCCGAAGCTTGTTTCCAGGTGCAACCTATTCAATGTATATCTTGTTTTGCTCCTGTACACCTATATTATGTATGTGCATTTCTGCATATTGTAACCAATGTCCTGTGCTCTCCCGGGTCGTGCCTGAAAATAGGCAGGTCTGTTGCCTAGCACACTTACCCGGTTACCAAAAGCTAATAAATAAATAAATAAACCTGGGAGCACAAGGAAGTTAAGTGACTTGCTCAGGGTCACACAGTATGCAAGTGGGGGCTATGGGTTTCAAACCCAGGTTTCAGGTTTTAAGCTCAGTGCTCTTAACCACTATGCTATACTGCTTCCAAAAATAGAAGTATTCATATAAACACAATCATCCACACCCAGTATACATTCAATAAAGAAACATAATGAAGTTACACAACTTTTTTGTATATATACATTTTTCAATTGTTTTTTCCCCCTTTTTATCCCTGAGCCAGGACCCTGGCAGACATGCACGTGCATATGCAGGTGCACACCGGGCACCAGCTCGGTCTCTTCCACCCCACCCCTGGCATTATTGCCACTGCTCCCCCTCACCTACACTTCCCACCGGACCTCCACCAGGTGGAAGCAGAACTACAGGGGGAGCAGATAATCAACCCCAGGAGGGGAGGGCTGCCTACCGCAGCTCAATCCCATTCCAGCCCCCACCATGTCAACTCCCTGGTGACCCAAGATCATTCCTGAACCTGGGTCGCCGGTGTAGCATGAGGTAAGGCATCAAAGCACCTCAGCCCTCAGTGCCACCAGCGAAGTTACAAAACTTTTAAAGATGCATTTGTGGAGTGGGTCTATGTGGCTAATTATACGTAGTAATTGTACCAGGAATTGGTAGATTCCTGATGGATATTTTTCTGAGTTGCACAATTATTTATTTTTAGAAGACATACTCCTAGGACTTTTGTATGTGTCTATTATAGTAAACCAACTTTTCATTTTCCATTTCTTGGTGAATTAGAAGACATGAGACAGTGAAGAACATCGGCATAGGAAAACAAAATTTGATCTTTAGAGCTGCCAAGGAAGCCTGTGGGGAAGGAGGCACTGAAAGAGAGCAGAATGGAGAGGTTAGACCCAGGAACATACATGAGTGATATAGTTATGGAGCAAGAATTTCAAAGTGGACCAGGATGTGGAAGATCTAAAGGAGACAGCCAGGTTACACCAAGTGATGTGGATGTCTATAACAGAAAGCAGCTTTTGAAAAAGAACTAGAGTCATGACTTCTGAGGGGGTATGATGATGATTGGAGTAAGCAAGTAAGCAGATAATGGATGTAGCAGAGAAGGGAGTCACATTGCAGGACTGCTTACTGGTGCAGCTGGTTAGGGAACCCATATGGCAGGCTGCATTTCTCAATGTAGTGTTCACCAACTTAGAAGTGATGGACAAAGTGTGGGTTGGGGTTGGGGAACCACTGGTGTGACGTGACCATAACACCATACGGTTTGAACTGGCTCTGGGTAAAGGTGTTCCCTCATTATAGGTGGTGGTTATAAACATCAGACACACAGATTTTAACCAGATGAGGGAATTAGTCTGAGGAAACTAGTAGGAGTGGACTAGATCAGAGGAGAGGTGGGTGGACATTAAAGGGACCATTCCTGAAGCACCTGAATTATGCCTGAAAACAGTTACTATTGAGTAGCAACCACAAGATACTTATCCGGTTCTCTGAAAAGGTAAGGAAGGCAGTGAAAGCTAAATTAATGTCCTTCATTAGCTGCAGGACAAACCAGGGAGATGAGAAGTGGAATGAGTACCACTTCAAGATGAAGTAGGCCAGAAGGTAGTCAGAGACACAAAGGCAGACACAGAATTGCTAACAGCAGAAGTGGTCAAAGAAGGGGAAAAATTATTTGTTTGGAATATTAATGAAAAAAGGAATACAAGAAGAGGAATTGTAGGGCTGGTGGAAGGAGGGAAATAGAGATGGCAAGTGGAGGCAACCATTTTAAACAACTGCTTCTGCTCAGTATTATTCACAATGGATCACAATGGTCCTCTGCCAGAAAGTGGCATAATGCACGGAAAGGGACATTCAAGAAATGTGGCTGATAGGGATAACAGTAGAAAGAGTAAGACAAGGGCTTGCAGTCCTAAAAGTAGAAAAGGCATCTGCACCAGAAGTAGTGGTGGGCGACGTGGCCAAAATCCACTCCGCGAAGTAATTCACGGATTAAGGTGGAATCTGCAAAGTAATCCACAACATGAAGTGGAGTACATGGCGTCATAATGAGGCACATGAAGTCCATTGAAAACAATAACTTCGCATTACTCTGCCTTCCCCCAACCACTCCTGCACCAATTTTAAAGCAAAGTACATCAAAATCAATGTACTTCACATCACTTCACCTTGTTGGTGAGCTCCAAGGCAAATTTTGCAGTGATTCATGGGATTGCAGGTCACATTGGTTCTAGATTGTTCTGCACAACCTCAGTTCTGTGTAGTGTGTGTTTAGTGGTAGCTAAAGACAGTTTGCTGTCAGAGCTCTGTGGTTCAAACCCTCTAAAAGCTTTTATAAAAGCCTTTTTGAGCCTTTTTTGTTTTGCTCAATATTTAGTACATCGATTGTAGGAAACCCTCCTGTGCTCACATGTTTATTGTTTGTGTGTGGATTTTGAATGTTAATGTAGAACATTCAGTCTGTGCACTGACAGACACTTGAAGTGTGCTTGGGGGAGAGGCATATCTGTGGTGGAGGTAGATTAACTGGGAGAAAAAGGCAGTCTTTCTGTTTTGGTTATATTTTTCTTGTATAACTGTTAATGCACACACAGTAATATTTTCAGTAATTCTTGAAATTTTTTTGCTGATTGTTGTGATGCAACAGTGCATAATTTCAGTTTGTTTAAAATATGTGGTTATATTGCTGAAGTTTTCAATTTGCCACGCATTACTTGTAATGTGTATGTGAGTGTGCGTGCAACATGTGCGATCAAATCAGACACTTTTTATTGTGCCACAGAGTAATTGCAGCAGTGTGAGCCTGCTATCCACCACACCTGCATGATTTTGTATTGCTTTGTGGTATCTTGGTTTTGGACTGTTACTGCAGTGCATGCATGGGACAGTCATAAGGCAATTCTAGGGGTTGGGGGTAGGAAGAAGTAGGCTGCTGGTTAACTAGGATTTGCAGCTTATCCATTAGGTAGGGAAATGGGCAGACTGGGTGGGCCAAGCGGTTATCTGCCATCAAATTCTATGTTTCTATGTTTCACTGCACCACCCACCTCCCAACTTGCAAAAGGTATTCTTTTCCAGATTGGATTGTGACTTGTGAGCACTGGTTAAAGTATTGTTGTGACATTGCATCTGCATCTCTTGTTGATTGCGCAGTGCAATCTTAATTGGTCTGTGCTTTTGCATCTGTTTAGTGCCCAATCTCCATCTACAAGCCACAGTTGTTGCTTTTTTTTTTGGCTTCAAATCCACTGGGACAGACTGAAAATTCAGAAATCTAAATTTGTTTAGAATCTTCTTGGTGATCCCCCAAAATGCCTGCAAAGAGACATGCAAGCAAAGCTGTTTCTGGCCATGGTACTGCTGCCAGTGGCAAAACTGTCTGTGGGCATGGCAGTATGCAGAAGTGCATAGCTCATGTCAGTAAAGGGATTTCTCCATCAATGTTTTTTACAGCACAGTCTGTAGCTTCACTTGTAGTTGGAGGCGATGATGTTGTCCCAGCTGGTGGTGCTAGTACAGTTTCTGCTGGCATGAGTATTGCTGCCTCAAGTTTCACTTCTGACCAGTTAACCATTTCAAAAAATATACTTGAGTCTAAAGCTGTGACTGACAGTGTAGATGATGTCATACTCCCCATTAACATCTCCATGGCAGTTGAACATGATTCTGATCCTGGCAACGATAACTCACAATGTCACATTTCTTCCAGTGCTGTTGAGGTCATGCCATTGCCATCCAATGATTCAAAGTGTGGCGCAAAACTATCGGGTGATGATGATGATGATGCTGTGGTTGGAACATGTTCACCACATGACAGCATCCGAGCTGAAAATGTGGATGCTGATGATGTGGATGAATATGATGATGATGACAGTGACCCCTGTTGGGAACCAGAGAAAAAGAAAGTCCAGGTGGCTCTGTCTGGGTCTGTTGGCATTAAATCCCCCCTCCTAAAAAAAGTTGTGACTTAGCGGTTCCTGTTGATGATGATCATGATGACCCAGTAATAATCATAGGTAGTCATGGTGGTCAGTTGGAGTCCGTGTGTGTCCAGCCTGAAAAATCATGTAGCACAACCCCCATTTCAGGGGTTAAAAAACTGGAATCCAATAAGCAGCATCAGGGGCATGTTAAAAGTAGGGGCTCACAATCCTTTGGGATTTTTTTGTCCAAGATGCAAATGATGAGTCAGTTGCAATCTGCCAGCTTTGCCATGCATGTGTGAGTCAAGGTAAAAAGGGGAGTCTTCTAGGTATGGGGGGAGCAGCATACACATCTTAAGAACAGGCACATGGCACTGTGGACCTGGCACCAGAGGGCAGCTAATGCCATACTGGGGCATTCACCCTTGTCATCAACCTTACTGAGCATGTTATCCCCTTCCATGAGTGTAAGACCAAGTAGGAATGTCTGCAGTAGCGATGAAAAAACACCACAGTATTACTACAGGCATGATGAGGGGAGGATTTTGATTTAGAAATCTTGTCAAGTGATGGACAGAGTAGTAGTGGTGGTGGTCAGTGCAGTATGTCTAGTGCAAGTAATACATCAACCCCTGTACTTAAAACAGGGAAAAAACTAATTTGTGGACTTGACATCTGTACACCCCTCTTTAACACACATCCACACCCCACCTCCAGCCATTCACAGAGCAGAGCCATTTGTCAGACCGTGTGCAAAATGTGTAAGTCATCCCATGTTGGAGTGTGATTTTGCCATAACCTGAAGTACCCACCCAGTCATGCAGTGTCACGTGAACTTAATGCTGCTGTAGCTGAAATGCTGGCAATTGATCTGTTGCCCTTTTCCTTCATGGAGAATTCAGTATTTTAGTGGTTTGTGGCATGTGCCAGTCCAAAATGGAAAGTCTCATCCAGGACACACTTTTCCACCTGTGCTGTCCTCAAGTTATACCGTACTGTGGCCGACTCTGCAAGACATGCCCTTCAACATTCCTTCTCTCCATTCATCAATTTAAGTATGGATATGTGGACAAGTGGCAAAACAGTGGGGAGTTCATACTTGTGTATAACTGCACATTGGGCACAGGTGCCGTGTGCTGTTTGTGCTGGTGGTAATGTGAATAATCAGTGTAGTAAGGCAAACTGTCATGGTAGCAACCTTCCAGGAATTCAACAGCATGCAATGCTTTCAATGCACAGTGTGGCCTGTTCCCACACTGGTAAAAACATGCTGGACTTGGCATTGACCGAAACTGATGAGTGTCTGAAACCCCTGTGCTGGAGAGCTTGATTTATAGCAAGTAACAATGAGTCAAATGTGATTAAATGCATCATGAATGGTGGCTTTGTTTGGGTTCCGTGCATGGCCTGCTGTTTAATTCTGGTGGTCCAGGACTTTCTGCAGTACCCTGATATAAAGGAAATGTTGACATTTGCATGCCATATCTGTTCACACTTTTCACTCTTTGCAAAGGCCTGTGACCAAGTTCAGCAGTTGCACATCCAAAATAGCCTCCCACAGCACCGGCTCAAGCTGGAAGTTGTCAGTCAGTGGAACTCCACTTTATACATGGCAGACAGGTTGTATGAACAATAAAAAGCAATCACCAAATATTTCTTCATGTGAAACTCCCCTTTCAATCTTGAGTCACTTCCTGCCTGCCTGAAGCATGTGACATACACTGCCATGTGATATATGTGGGCAGCCTGTGAATTGTCATTCTGCCTTAAAGCGAAGTAAGGTGGAGTGCACAACGCAAAGTCTTAACTACAATGTGAAGTGGCGAAGTGAAGGTTTAAAATGTGCACTTGACGTAGTGGGATGATAACACAAAATGGCCACTTCGCATCCACTTTGCAGGCGGAATTTTACTTTGCTGCATCTCTAACCAGAAGAGATGCACCCAGTACCTCAATTGTAGGTAAGCTGATAGAGACACTGAGCAAAGAGGACCTGGTGATTTGCTTGAAAAGCAATGGGCTCCAGGATAGTAAGTAGCATGAGTCTGTGGCTGTGAGGCCTTGTCAGACCTGTCCCATAGTGTAGTCTGATTGGGGTCAAAAGGGTGGTAGATTCAGGACAAGCATTGGAAATACTGTACTCCACTTCAACACAGGAAGGCATTCAACTTGGTACCATACAGAAAGTGACTCCAGAAGTTAGAGGACCTGGAAGCAGTGAAGGAACTGGTTAATGGGTGGGAAGTTGACTGATGGGAAACTGCAGAGGATGGTGGTGAATAGGGTCAATTCAGAGGAGAGGGAGTTTATGAGTGGGGTGCCATTGTGGTCAGTCTTGGGAACTGTCTATTTCAATATAATCATCAGTGCCTTAAAAGGTATATGCAGCAATATGTATCTCTTTGCAGATAAAACTCTGCTCTATGGCAAGGTGTACACAAAAGGGAGAGCAATCTACAAAGGTTAGATAGACATTGCAAGGTTTGACAGTTGAGATTCAGTGCAAAAAAGTGTCTGTGAAGCACATAGGGAGTAGGAATTATAAGACAAAATATCTTATGGGAGGGATTAGATTGGTCACTACTTCAGAATAAATGGACCTGTGAGTCACTGCAAAGGACTCCCTCAAACAAATTATTAAGTGAAATAATGGAGAAATTGGAGGGGTTTCTGACAGTAGGAGGAAGTTCTTCATACTGTCTTTGTATAGATCAATGGTGAGGCCCCATCTGGAATACTGTGCCCAGTTCTGGAGCTCTACCTGAAGGACAGAAATAGACTGGAGACAGTCAGTGTGAATGGTAACCAAGATGATTCAGGGTCAACAGGGAATAGCCTATTAGAACAGCTAGAGACACTGAACATATACTAGCTGGAGGCCAGAAGGGAAATGACAACATGACAGAGACCTTCAAGTTCCTGAAAGGAATAAACAAGGTAAACTATGAGGAGCTATTCAACAGGAATAGCAGGTCAATAACAAGGGGACATAAATATAAGCTGGTGAAGATGTTCCAGAGAGATGTGAGATAATTTACTTTCACAATGAGAGAGGTTGAACCCTGGAACAGCTTACCAGCTGAGGTAGTGGGAGCAAAAACCATAAATGGGTTCAGGCATGGCTGGAACAGAGCAAGAGGTCTAATTGTTATGTAGAATGGTAGCAGTATGGTGGGGAGCAAGGAGGGAGCTAGGGGAGTAAATCCTATGTAGACATTTAGTCACTGGGTAAGGTAGCATAACAAAGTAGAGCAGACTGGAGTACTGTGTCCAGTTCTGGAGATCCCATCTCAGGAAGGACATAGATGAGGTGGAGGCAGTACAGAGAATGGCAACTGAAAGGGTGCATGTCCTGCATCAGAAGCCCTATGAGAAAAGGCTCAGGGAAATGAATATGTACTTACTGGAGAAAAGGAGTGAAAGGGGAGGCATGATAGAAGCATTCAAATACCACAAGGATATTAATAAGGTACAGGAGGGTGGCATATTGCACAGAAAGAGATGCTCAAGGATGAGGGTGTATGATATGAAGCTGGAATGGGGAGTCTTAGAGGGGATATGAGGAAATATTTCTTCACAGAAAGGGTGGTGGATGCCTGGAGCAGCCTTCTAGCAGAGGTGGTGGATACCAAAACAGTAATAGGTTTCAAACATCCATGAGATAGGCACAAGGGAACCTTAGTAACAGAGTCAGGGAGGTTAAGGCTGGAGAACAATTAGGGTCTACAGTAGCACAGTAGGTAGGGACTTTAGGGCAGACTAGGTGGGCCAAGAGGTCCTTTTGTGTCAGCAGCTTCTGTGTGTCTATGCTTCTGTGTTAGACTGGATGGACCAATGTCTTTCTGCAAACTTTGTCTATGTTTCTATGTCAAACCACAATCTGGCTGTGAAGCTAGAACAGTGTGAGAGATGGTACTTTCTAGGTAGACGTTAGAGAGGGAAGTCTAAAGAAAGTGGTGAGTATGAGTGGACAGTCAAAAGATACATGACAGAAGAAACAAAACAGAAGATACAGACTGAGCAGTATGGATTTGGGGCAGCCCTTTACCACACCAACATAACTGTTGGGACAATTACAGTATCTTTATAACAATCTCAGCTGATGCCTGGATTGGCAAGATTTGTTCTGGTATAGTGCACCAAGATAGGGGAGGAATTTGTTTTTTGGGGGTTAGAATCCACTGGGAGTTCATACTGAGGAGTGTCATGAGCTGAAGACAAAAATACCCATGGAGCTCTTATCCACTTAACCCTTATTGCCCTAAACCTCATTAATCCAGTAGCCATTTATCAAGTTTGTGCTTAAAAGAGATTTTACTCTTGACAGGTAGCTTCTGGCATAGAACAGGCAGAGAACTCCAAGAGGAAGGAGGTGCTGCTAGAACTATACTTCTGTACTTGGACTAAAGAACTAGAACTCTACTAATGGAACCTTCAATTTAGGATAAAAACAAAAAAAGTTAGTATGTTTGTCTGAGTTGGCTGAAGTGAATTGTTATCTGTGCAATTATCTAGGTGTAGAAGGAGCTGTAAATTAGGGGTTAGTGGCTTAACTGAAAGGAAGCCAGGTGTTTTGGATTGAAAAACTGCCCTAGATAGCTTCTGGCAGAGAACAGGCAGAGAACAGCAAGAGGAAGGAGGTGCTGTTAGAACTATACTTCTCTACTGGGACTAAAGAAGTAGAACTGTACTACCGGGATCTTCAATTTAGGGTAACAACAAACAAAAAAAAGAGTTAGTGTGTTTGTCTGAGTTGGCTGAAGTGAATTGTTATCTGTGCAGTTATCTAGGTGTAGAAGAAGCAGTAAATTGGGGGGGTGGCTTAGCTAGAAGAAAGCCAAGTATTTTGGATTTAAAAACTGACCTAGCTAGCTTCTAGCAGAGAACAGGTAGAGAATAGCAAGAGGAAGGAGGTGCTGTTAGAACTATACTTCTCTACTGGAACTAAATTGCCCTCCTTCCTTCCCCTCCACCCCCCACCCATAGCCAGTTCTACTTTTATAGGCACAGGATTTGACTGACAATAGGAACTTCCTGTTTGAGATCAGGAAGGGAGTGATCACAGAGTCACAAAAGACTCACCATCCTAGAAGGAAAAGAGTAGCTCTCTGTCCCCCCCCCCCAGCTGCTGGAGGTCTGACTCTGAGCAAGTAAGGAGACTACTGGGAAATATAGGAAGTTCCTTTCTCAGAACAGGAAGCTCAGGAGCTTTAAGGGCATGGAGGCAGTAGGTAAGTATGGAGAAAAAAAAATAAAAAGAGGAAAGAATAAGTATTCAAAACAACAGTTAAGGGCACAGAAATAGGACACAATGGGAGTGGTGCGGTGCAGTGGCTGTGGAGCAGAAGTCTTCCGGGAGACATTCTGGAGGATGTAGGGTTGTTCCATCTGCAGGTACCTCTCTGGACTGAGGGAGGAGGTTGCTCATCTCCAGGCTGAGTTGGCCAGGATTTGGAGGACCTCCTCTCCCACCCAGGTACCACCAGGGCCACCGCCATTGCCTCAGAGGTTGCCAAGAAAGAGGAGCAGTTGGATCACAGTAGGCTCAGGGAGGGTGAGGGTGGTGGAACAGAGGCACATCTCTCCAGTTGTCTCTCTCCACAATTCATATGCCATTCTGGCAGAGTGTGGTTCCTCTATGGAGGCACCCACAGTGGAGACCAAGGAGGATGCTGGGAACCTCCATAAAGGAGACCCACAGCAGGGTGGCATGGGAACCCACAGGGGAAGGAAACAGCTGCTGGTGGGGGACTCCATTGTTAGAAGGGTAGAATTGGGGGAGGAGGGAAAGATGAAGGTAAGGTGCCTGCCTGGCTTCATGGCTTGGAGGGACAGGGAACGAATCCTTAGGATTGTGAAGCAGCTGCATGGGGGAGGGAGCTGGATGTCATTGTCCACCTAGGGACAAATGACCTGGCTGGGAGAGGGACCAGAACAGTGCAGGAAGAGTTTGTGGAGTTGGGGAGGTGCCTTAGACAAGAAGCATGCATGGTATTCAGTCAGTTGTTGAAAAACTTGTGCAGAGTGCAGGGGTTTGGCTTCATTGGGGACTGGGGGTCCACCTGGAGTGATACAGCCCTATACTGGTGCGATGGTCTGCATCTGTCCAGGAGGGGAACCAGGATCCTAGGAAATAGGTTTAAATGCTTTATTGGCAAGCATTTAAACTAGCCAAGGGGGGGGGGCACTGGAAAGGAGCAGGGAAAACCTAGCACCCCAAAAATATCAGGGTAGTTAGTGAGGTAAACACCAAGCTAGAGACGTCAACAGGGAGAAGGGCATGGGTAAATGGAGAAAACAACAAATACAGTAAGGACAGGGATGGGGAAAAAGGGAATAAGGTCATCAAGAATTGAAGGGTAATGAGTTCTAATGCCTGTAGTCTGGGCAACAAGCTCCCTGAACTGGTGGCCTTGATGGAAGAGGGATAGCTAGATATTGTGGCAGTCACAGAAATTCAGTACACAGAGAACCGTGACTGGGATGTCAACATACCAGGGTACACAACCCACAGGAGAAACAGGGAGTGTAGAAGAGGGGGAGGAGTAATTCTCTATTTAAGGGAAGGGATAAAAGCTACAGAACAAAAGAGTAAACTGGGAAGAGAGGAAGCACTTTCGGTCACCTTGGAGACTGGAAATGGCATCACAATCCACAAAGGGGTTGTATACAGACCCCATCTCAGGGTGAAGGAATGGACAAGGATATGATGGATCCTTAGGATGGAACAGAAAGGGGAGATATTGTTGATGGGGGACCTGAATATGCCAGATTTTAACTGGAGCACCTTTTCTGAAGCCACATCCAAAAGCAGGGCCATTCTCGATGCCCTACTGGTGGCATGCCTCAGACAACTAGTGATGGAACCCACTCAGGGGGAGCAATCTTAGCTCTTGTACTCTCAAATGGGGACAGTGGGAGGATCTCAGATCTAGAAGTGGGTAGCTGTCTGGGAACAAGTGACCACCAAACAGTGTGGTTCATGATAAACTCAGCAGCAGAGTCAAGCCATACAAAAATGGGGGTACATGACTTCAGGAGGGCTGAATTTGTCAAAATGGGAGCGTGCCTTAGAAAAGCATTAGCAAACAGGCAAGAAGGAGGGGTAGAGCAACAATGGGAAAAATCAAAACTGCCACCACAGAGTCAACAAGCCTTTGTGTGAAGCAAATAAACAAATCAAAATGAAAGAAAAAGCCACTATAGTTCTCAAAAGATGTGGCAGGGAAGGTAATGGAGAAAAATATAGCATTTAGGAAGTATAAGGAAACACAGAAGGAGCAGGACAGAGAACTGTACCAGTTAAGGCAGAAGGAAGTAGGGAAGGCAGTCAGAATAGCAAAGGCCCAAACTGAGGAAAAGATAGCCAACTCGGTTAAGAAGGGAAATAACATTTTTTATAGGTACATTAGGGAGCATAGAAAGACAAAGGGAGTGATAGTGAGGCTAAATAGAATGGACAATGGGTGGGTGGGCAGAGAGGGACAGTGAAAAAGCAGGGATACTGAAGAAATACTTCTGCTCAGTATTCACAAAAGAGGAGGAGGGAGAGGTATCTAACCTAATTAATGGAAGCACTCTGGATGGGGGGGCAATCTCATTCCTTTCACAGAAAAAGGGGTTCTGAAAGTGCTCCTAAAACTGAAGGTGGAGAAAGCAATGGAGCCTGACAGAATTCAATCCAGAATTCTAAAAAAATTAAGTGGAGAACTAGTGACACCACTGACCATGGGAGGATGGTGTGGTACCTGAGGACTGGAGGAGGATGGATGTGATTCCCCTTCACAAAAGTGGGAGCAAGACAGAGGCAGGAAACTACAGGCCCATCAGTTTGACCTCTATGGTAGGGAAAATGATGGAATCACTTCTGAAGGAAAGAATTGTTGAGTACCTAGAGGTCAGTTGGTCACAGGACCCAAGGCAGCATGGATTCACAGTAGGAAGGTTGTGTCAGATGAATCTAATTGATTTCTTTGACTAGGTGACCAAAGTAGTAGACCAGGGAGGGGCTGTGGACATGGTCTACCTAGACTTTAGCAAGGCATTTGACACAGCCCCACACAAATGATTAATAAACAAATTAGCCAGCCTTGGAGTGGGTCTGAGGTTGGTAGCCTGGGTAAAACATTGGCTGGACAATGCGACAGAGAAGGTAATAGAAAATGTCCACTCTGAAGAAAGAGGGGTTACCAGCGGGGTACTACAGGGTTCAGTACTGGGTCCAGTTCTTTTTAATGTCTTTACAAGTGACATTGTAGAGGGACTGGAAAAAAAGTATACCTCTTTGCAGATGACACAAAGATCTGCAACAGGGTTGATACACAAGGAGGTGTGGAAGGGATAAGAAGGGATTTGGCAAGGTTGGAGGAATGGTCAGAAGTATGGCAGCTTTGATTCAATTCAAAGAAGTGCAAAATAATTTACCTGGGAAACATAAACCCAAGGGAAGAGTAGACGGGGGGGGGGGTAATAACAACAACAAAAATAACAAAAATGGAAAGGGACCTGGGTGTAATCATTTCAGATGACCTTAAGGTTGGCAAGCAATGTGAGAAGGCAGTAGGGAGGTCTGGGGGTATACTAGGATGTATAGGGAGAGGCATCACCAGCAGAAAACAGGAAGTTGGTATCCCTCTGTACTGACATTTGGTGAGACTCGATCTGGAGTACTGTGTCCAGTTCTGGTGACCCCATCTCCGCAAGGACATAGACAGGATGGATGAAGTCCAGAGGAGGGCAATTAAAATGGTGCAGGATCTGCAAGAGAAGCCATACTAGGAGAGACTAAAGGAGCTTAATATGAAAACCCTTGAGGAATGGAGGGAGAGTGGGGACATGATAGAAACTTTTAAGTACCTCAGTGGAATCAACAAGTCCAAGAGGATAGCATCTTTCAGAAAAAAGAGATGTGCAAGAACAAGGGGACACATTTTGAAGATAGAGAGGGGACAGCTCAGGGCAATGTGAGGAAGTATTTTGTCATAGAGAGGGTGGTGGACACACGGAACCACCTTCCTGAGGAGGTTGTGGAGTCTAACACTGTGGGAGAATTCAAGAATGCATGGGACAGACATAAGGCAATTCTTGTGCAGGTAGGAAGAACTAGGCTGTTGGTTAACTAGGATCTGCAGTTTATCCAGTAGGTAGTGAAATGGACAGACTAGGTGGGCCAAGTGGTCCTTATCTGCCATCAAAGTCTATGTTTCTATGTTATGTCCACAGGAAGTGAGTTCCAAGCCGTTATCACTCTAAGGGTTAAACCATGATCTCCATTTAACTAGGATTCCCATGGGTATCGATGTTATCTTGTTTGTATTCAAAATTCAGTTCTGTAAAAAAATGCTGGTCATTTATAATATTCCACAGACACAACAAATTGCCCCTCATTCTCCTAGTTTCTAGGGACACGAGGTTTAGTCTTTCAAGCCTGTTAATGTAATTACATTGTTTGAAGCCACTGATCTGCTTTGTGAATCTCCATTGTATTTTTTCAGTTTGATAGATATCATCTTTTTTATACAGAGACCAAAACTGTGTGCAGAAGTATAAATGAGGTCTAACATACAACCTATAAGGATGTAGCCATATGTCCTTGTGTTCTGATGTCGAGATGACTGTCCAGCCAATCTCCCAGCTAATTGAAGGAGGATACTACCCTCACTGTAGGCAGTTCTGTCTAACCGTGAAGACTGGACTGAACTGATGCTTGGCAAGGTGCTGCCAAGTTCTGAAAGTCATGGAGGCCATTTACGTAGCACTGAGAGAGATTTCATTAGTACTAATCCATTGAGAGACATTGTCAACCACTCAGTAGCCATGATGCCAATTTGGAAGTAGAGGGACAATAGATACAGAGTACAGTGTCATCAACATACTTACAAATGGTCATAGAGACAAGTGCTGTGAGCAGGTCAGTTTGAAGGAATGAGAAAAGAATGGGGCCCAGGATAGAACCCAGGGGATACCTGACTCAATGAGGAGGTAGGACAAGGGAATCACCTACAAAGACAGCTTGGAATCTCCTGGTCAGAAAAGAGCAAAATCATTTCACCACTAGATCAGAGTCTGTAACTAGTAAGCCTATTGAGTAGGATGGAGAAATCCACAGTGTCAAAAGCTTTAACAAAGTTCGTAAAGATGGCTAAGGTAATCATTTCATGATCCATGCTCTTCAGGCTGTTAACAGTGAGTCTGAGAAGGAAGGTAACAGTGGGGAGGGTCTTCCTGAAACAGGATTTATAGGGACTAAGTAAAGAGTTGTTGCTAAGGATAGAGAAGAATGAGAGAACACTAGCATCTCCTGAAGATTAGGTAGTGCAGGAATGAGATACATAGGATAGGAGTTACCAGAAATAGAGGACCTCTTTGTGTAAGGAGAACTTTAGCCTTCTTCCCAGAATCTGAAACTTTGCTAGTAAGAAAACTGATATTGAGCAGGGCAGAGATGGGACAGGAATTTGCATTAGCTGAGATTGTAGGAGCTTATGGTTGAGGCCATCCAAGATGTTACATTTAGTGTGGTTAAGGCCTAGCAGGGTAATGTGGGCAGAAGTTGGAGAGATATGCAGTAAGTAGAAACCAAAGGAATGAGGGGTGATGGAAGGAGGTAGGGCAGGAGATGATTATGAAGGGCATGGAAGTATGAAGAACAGATTGAAAGAAGGCATTAAATAGAGAAGCTACCTCACAGAGGTCAGATGTTGAGGAGGAGCCTAGCTTGAGGTTTGCAATTGCTGCAGTAATTGGATGCATTTTAATGCATCCAGCTTTGGATACATCTGACATTGTCAGGCCAAGTCAGTAAACTTGCAGCAATAATCAGGTAAACACTGATGCTAGAGGAGAGGGGAGAAGAGTCTGACTGGGGCTGCACAACAGCCATCAGAGCTGTCCTCCAATTGAAGCACAATTTCCTCTAACAGTAAGATGGCAGTAACATTGCATGGGGACCTCAGACATCACAGCAGCACACCAGTTGTAAAGGAAAGTGGAGGAGGGCAATGATACAGTCCTTGCCTACACCATAAATTCCAGAGAAGTCCACATGCTCTTGTGGAAGTCCCCTCATGAAGCCTTGGTTGAAAGTGAAATGCTGGTGTATTGTTCTGCTTTGGTGACTGGCACTGGCTCATATGTACAAGTGAGCCTGTCCTCATTTTTCCTTAAAGTGCAACTGCTTACTGAATCAGAACAGTCCACACCATTTCTGCAGATGGACAAAAAAGGACTTGCATCTATGAGAAAACATCCACCTCTGATAAATCTGCCTAGCCACATCAGGGCCAGCACGTCCCATTTTAACATCTGTCTGGGGAAAAGGCAGACAAAGGCCTTTGAAAATCAACTCCCATCAGTTCAAAATCTTCCAGAAAATTTAAGTACATTTCAATTTATATATAAACTGAGCTCTTTCTCTTGGAGAGCTTACAGCTATCTCTATCCTATCTGGCAATCAAAAATAGCTGTCTGTATCTCAGCAAATTAAAATGCTTCAGTCAGAATTTTTAAAATGGATCCATTGTAGATCCATCCATTATAAAGCATACTTATGTCTGCACTGATAGACCATTAAATTGATGGTCTAACAGACTCCAGTGGTTGGATGCAGTAGCATCCGAGAATTGATGCAGCTGCATAAAAAATAACCAAAACTGTGATTTGTATAATCTTTTTAAGCAAACTGCTATAAATCAAGTTGAAATGTTGCAAACATCCACAGCTCACTAAAAATAAGGTGCACAATGCAGGACACATTCGGACAGATTCAGACATGGGCGGATCATGCTCCACATCTGCATCCAACTCTTTTGAAAATCCAGCCTTCTATATTTAAAAAAGTCAAGCAGCTTCTGGCTAGCAGGTCAATGGTTACAATGAAATACAAAATCACACATACTCCAATAATTCAAAACATCATGGTAAGTACATAGAAACATAGAAACATAGAAGTTGACGGCAGATAAGGACCGCAAGGCCCATCCAGTCTGCCCATTTCTTTTTCTACCTTATAAATGTGCCATCGGCCTTTGCTATGTCAGTGACCTATCTATTCATAGTCATTTGTATTGCTCCCTTATGCCTATCCCATGCCTGTTTGAAGCCCTACACTGTATTCATAGCC